>JAUCNB010000012.1:0-2400000 GCA_033675215.1 Rhodiola kirilowii | reverse complement strand
CAAGTTAGTCTCGTTAGTCTCATTCTAAGGTTTGTCTCAGTTCGTCCTTAGAAAGAGACTAACTTGGGCGAACTTAGACAAACCTTAGAATGAGACTGAAGTTTGTCTTTGTTCGTCCCAAGTTAGTCTCATTCTAAGGTTTGTCTAAGTTCGTCCTTAGAAAGACTCTAACTTGGGATGAACTAAGACAAACCTTAGAATGAGACTATCGTTTGTCTATGTTCGTCCCAAGTTAGTCTCGTTAGTCTCATTCTAAGGTTTGTCTAAGTTCGTCCTTCGAAAGAGACTAACTTGGGACGAACTAAGACAAACCTTAGAATGAGACTAAGGGTTGTCTTTGTTCGTCCGAAGTTAGTCTCGTTAGTCTCATTCTAAGGTTTGTCTAAGTTCGTCCGTGAAAGAGACTAACTTGGGACGAACTTTGACAAACCTTAGATTGAGACTTACGTTTGTCTTTGTTCGTCCCAAGTTAGTCTCGTTAGTCTCATTCTAAGGTTTGTCTAAGTTCATCCGTAGAAAGTGACTAACTTGGGACGAACTTAGAGAAACCTTAGAATGAGACTTAAGTTTGTCTTTGTTTGTCCCAAGTTAGGCTCGTTAG
Source organism: Rhodiola kirilowii (assembly GCA_033675215.1). Taxonomy (NCBI): domain Eukaryota; kingdom Viridiplantae; phylum Streptophyta; class Magnoliopsida; order Saxifragales; family Crassulaceae; genus Rhodiola; species Rhodiola kirilowii. Next base: position 2,399,399 of record JAUCNB010000012.1, on the reverse strand, counting down.
TCTCATTCTAAGGTCTGTCTAAGTTCGTCTGTAGAAAGTGACTAACTTGGGTGAACTTAGACAAACCTTAGAATGAGACTTAAGTTTGTCTTTGTTCGTCCCACGTTAGTCTCGTTAGTCTCATTCTACGGTTTGTCTAAGTTCGTCCTTAGAAAGTGAGTAACTTGGGCGAACTTAGACAAACCTTAGAATGAGACTTACGTTTGTCTTTGTTCGTCCCAAGTTAGTCTCGTTAGTCTCATTCTAAGGTCTGTCTAAGTTCGTCCGTAGAAAGTGACTAACTTGGGACGAACTTAGAGAAACCTTAGAATGAGACTTCAGTTTGTCTTTGTTCGTCCCAAGTTAGTCTCGTTAGTCTCATTCTAAGGTTTGTCAAAGTTCCTCATCAGAAAGAGACTAACTTGGGACGAACTAAGACAAACCTTAGAATGAGACTTACGTTTGTCTTTGTTCGTCCCAAGTTAGTCTCGTTAGTCTCATTCTAAGGTCTGTCTATGTTCGTCCGTAGAAAGTGACTAACTTGGGACGAACTTAGAGAAACCTAAGAATGAGACTTAAGTTTGCCTTTGTTCGTCCCAAGTTAGTCTCGTTAGTCTCATTCTAAGGTTTGTCTAAGTTCGTCCTTAGAAAGAGACTAACTTTGGCGAATTTAGAAAAACCTTAGAATGAGACTAAAGTTTGTCTTTGTTCGTCCCAAGTTAGTCTCGTTAGTCTCATTCTAAGGTCCATCTAAGTTCGTCCGTAGAAAGTGACAAACTTGGGACGAACTTAGAGAAACCTTATAATGAGACTTAATGATACGGGGCGGAAGCGGGACTTCACGATGTAGGATTTGATGGAGGAGGATAGGTAGTGCAACCCGACGACTCTTGAAGCCAACCACTGCTTGTGCAATGACCCGCAACAAGTAATTGCCTAACCACACTCTAAGTTTCCAAACCACACAACCACGCACGAAGTTGGAAGCACAATTTGGTTGCCGTCGAACGACCGCTTATGCAATCTCACAAGGAAACTACAAGAGCAAGGGGGTAGAGAACTCTCTCTTGAAAAAAGATGTAGCAATAGCTAAATCTGAAATGTTGATGAATAAAATTTCCAAAATCTGAATGTGTTTTCAAAATACATGTAGATGAGGATTAATACTAAGAAATGAAAGTAAATGCATGTGTTGTGGACTTGTGCAGCCACCATGGGATCTTGAGTAGCCTCTTTTGAGCAATGAGCAGCCACCATGGAGTCTTGTGCATTCTCCTTTGATCCTTGTTCAGCCATAAGTGCCCATGATTGATCTTTGTGCAATACTATTAATAGCCATGCTTTCAATTTGTGCTTGGTTTGATGTGCTAAGGGAAAAGCATCAATTCTGGTCCTTTATTGCTTTCTTTCTTGCACTAAATGATGTTAGACTTCTCCCTTTGTTCTTCGTGCATGAGTCCTCCATAAGTGTCCCTTCTTTATGTCCATCCACTTTTGAGAATCTGAGTAATAAAAGCACACTAGATTTAGGCAGCATAAAGTTCTCATCAATTGTAGTATAACAATCAACTAGGAGTGAATTCACCTCATGTTGAATTTGTTTTGCTCGGTTCCTAGTCATTGGACCTTTGAAAGCTTCTTTCGTCGATGCATCAGCTTGTAGTTGTATAGGATTACTTGTAATAGTAGATGACCGACGAGGTGAGGCTAGTGTGTCCTCATCATCTAGTGTATCCTCATCACTTAAGTTTGTCTTTGTTCGTCCCAAGTTAGTCTCGTTAGTCTCATTCTGAGGTTTGTCTAAGTTCGTCCTTAGAAAGAGACTAACTTGGGCGAACTTAGACAAACCTTAGAATGAGACTTAAGTTTGTCTTTGTTCGTCGCAAGTTAGTCTCGTTAGTCTCATTCTAAGGTTTGTCTAAGTTCGTCCTTAGAAAGAGACTAACTTGGGAAGAACTTAGACAAACCATAGAATGAGACTAACGTTTGTCTTTGTTCGTCCCAAGTTAGTCTCATTAGTCTCATTCTAAGATTTGTCTAAGTTCGTCCTTAGAAAGAGACTAACTTGGGACGAACTTTGACAAACCTTAGAATGAGAATAACGTTTGTCTTTGTTCGTCCCAAAGTAGTCTCGTTAGTCTCATTCTAAGGTTTGTCTAAGTTCGTCCTTAGAAAGAGACTTACTTGGGACGAACTTAGACAAACCTTAGAATGAGACTAACGTTTGTCTTTGTTCATCCCAAGTTAGATAAACTTAAGTCTCATTCTAAGGTTTGTCTAAGTTCGTCCTTAGAAAGAGACTAACTTGGGACGAACTAAGACAAACCTTAGAATGAGAATAACGTTTGTCTTTGTCCGTCCCAAGTTAGTCTCGTTAGTCTCATTCTAAGGTTTGTCTAAGTTCGTCCGAAGAAAGAGACTAACTTGGGACGAACTAAGACAAACCTTAGAATGAGACTTACGTTTGTCTTTGTTCGTCCGAAGTTTGTCTCGTTAGTCACATTCTAAGGTTTGTCTAAGTTTGTCCGTAGAAAGTGACTTACTTGGGACGAACTTAGAGAAACCTTAGAATGAGACTATAGTTTGTCTTTGTTCGTCCCAAGTTAGTCTCGTTAGTCTCATTCTAAGGTCTGTCTAAGTTCGTCCGTAGAAAGTGACTAACTTGGGACGAACTTAGAGAAACCTTAGAATGAGACTTAAGTTTGTCTTTGTTCGTCCCAAGTTAGTCTCGTTAGTCTCATTCTAAGGTTTGTCTAAGTTTGTCCTTAGAAAGAGACTAACTTGGGCAAACTTAGACAAACCATAGAATGAGATTAAAGTTTGTCTTTATTCGTCCCAAGTTAGTCTCGTTAGTCTCATTCTAAAGTTTGTCTAAGTTCATCCTTAGAAAGAGACTAACTTGGGACAAAATTAGACAAACCTTAGAATGAGACTAACGTTTGTCTTTCTTCGTCCCAAGTTAGTCTCGTTAGTCTCATTCTAAGGTTTGTCTAAGTTCGTCCTTAGAAAGAGACTAACTTGGGACAAACTTAGACAACCTTAGAATGAGACTAACGTTTGTCTTTGTTCGTCCCAATTTAGTCTCGTTAGTCTCATTCTATGGTTTGTCTAAGTTCGTCCTTAGAAAGAGACTAACTTGGGACGAACTTAGACAAACCTTAGAATGACACTAACGTTTGTCTTTGTTCATCCTAAGTTTGTCTCGTTAGTCTCATTCTAAGGTTTGTCTAAATTCATCCTTAGAAAGAGACTAACTTGGGACGAACTAAGACTAACCTTAGAATGAGACTTACGTTTGTCTTTGTTCGTCCCAAGTTAGTCTCGTTAGTCTCATTCTAAGGTTTGTCTAAGTTCGTCCGTAGAAAGTGACTAACTTGGGACGAACTTAGAGAAACCTTAGAACGAGACTTAAGTTTGTCTTTGGTCGTCCCAAGTTAGTCTCGTTAGTCTCATTCTAAGGTTTGTCTAAGTTCATCCTTAGAAAGAGACTAACTTGGGCGAACTTAGACAAACCTTAGAAGGAGACTTAAGTTTGTCTTTGTTCGTCCCAAGTTAGTCTCGTTATTCTCATTCTAAGGTTTGTCTAAGTTCGTCCTTAGAAAGAGACTAACTTGGGACGAACTAAGACAAACCTTAGAATGAGACTAACGTTTGTCCTTGTTCATCCCAAGTTAGTCTCGTTAGTCTCATTCTATGGTTTTTCTAAGTTCGTCATTAGAATGAGACTAACTTGATACGAATTTAGACAAACCTTAGAATGAGATTAACGTTTGTCTTTCCTCGTCCCAAGTTAGTCTCGTTAGTCTCATTCTAAGGTTTGTCTAAGTTAGTCCTTAGAAAGAGACTAACTTGGGATGAACTGAGACAAACCTTAGAATGAGACTAACGTTTGTCTTTGTTCGTCCAAAGTTTGTCTCGTTACTCTCATTCTAAGGTTTGTCTAAGTTCATCCTTAGAAAGAGACTAACTTGGGACGAACCAAGACAAACCTTAGAATGAGACTTACGTTTGTCTTTGTTCGTCCCAAGTTAGTCTCGTTAGTCTCATTCTAAGGTTTGTCTAAGTTCGTCCGTAGAAAGTGACTAACTTGGGACGAACTCAGACAAACCTTAGAATGAGACTTACGTTTGTCTTTGTTCGTCCCAAGTTAGTCTCGTTAGTCTCATTCTAAGGTCTGTCTATGTTCGTCCGTAGAAAGTGACTAACTTGGGACGAACTTAGAGAAACCTAAGAATGAGACTTAAGTTTGCCTTTGTTCATCCCAAGTTAGTCTCGTTAGTCTCATTCTAAGGTTTGTCTAAGTTTGTCCTTAGAAAGAGACTAACTTTGGCGAACTTAGACAAACCTTAGAATGAGACTAAAGTTTGTCGTTGTTCGTCCCAAGTTAGTCTCGTTAGTCTCATTCGAAGGTCCATCTAAGTTCGTCCGTAGAAAGTGACAAACTTGGGACGAACTTAGAGAAACCTTATAATGAGACTTAAGTTTGTCTTTGTTCGTCCCAAGTTAGTCTCCTTAGTCTCATTCTAAGGTTTGTCTAAGTTCGTCCTTAGAAAGAGACTAACTTGGGACGAACTTAGACAAACCATAGAATGAGACTAACGTTTGTCTTTGTTCGTCCCAAGTTAGTCTCGTTAGTCTCATTCTAAGGTTTGTCTAAGTTCGTCCTTAGAAAGAGACTAACTTGGGACGAACTAAGACAAACCTTGGAATGAGAATAACGTTTGTCTTTGCTCGTCCCAAGTTAGTCTCGTTAGTCTCATTCTAAGGTTTGTCTAAGTTCGTCCTTAGAAAGAGACTAACTTCGGACGAACTAAGACAAACCTTAAAATGAGACTAACGTTTGTCTTTGTTCGTCCCAAGTTAGTCTCGTTAGTATCATTCTAAGGTTTGTCTAAGTTCGTCATTAGAAAGAGACAAACTTAGGACGAACTTAGACAAACCTTAAAATGAGACTTAAGTTTGTCTTTGTTCGTCCCAAGTTAGTCTCGTTAGTCTCATTCTAAGGTTTGTCTAAGTTCGTCGTTAGAAAGAGACTAACTTAAGACGAAATTAGACAAACCCTAGAATGAGACAAACGTTTGTCTTTGTTCGTCCCAAGTTAGTCTCGTTAGTCTCATTCTAAGGTTTGTCTATGTTCCTCATTAGAAAGAGACTAACTTTGAACGAACTAAGATAAACCTTAGAATGAGACTAACGTTTGTCTTTGTTCGTCCCAAGTTAGTCTCGTTAGTCTCATTCTAAGGTTTGTCTAAGTTCGTCCGTAGAAAGTGACTAACTTGGGACGAACTTAGACATACCTTAGAATGAGACTTAAGTTTGTCTTTGTTCGTCCCAAGTTAGTCTCATTCTAAGGTTTGTCTAAGTTCGTCCTTAGAAAGAGACTAACTTGTGACAAACTTAGACAAACCTTAGAATGAGACTAACTTTGTCTTTGTTCGTCCCAAGTTAGTCTCGTTAGTCTCATTCTAAGGTTTGTCTAAGTTCGTCCTTAGAAAGAGACTAACTTGGGACAAACTAAGACAAACCTTAGAAGGAGACTTACGTTTGTCTTTGTTCATCCCAAGTTAGTCTCGTTAGTCTCATTCTAAGGTTTGTTTAAGTTCGTCCGTAGAAAGTGACTAACTTGGGACGAACTTAGAGAAACCTTAGAATGAGACTTAAGTTTGTCTTTGTTCGACCCAAGTTTGTCTCGTTAGTCTCATTCTAAGGTTTGTCTAAGTTTGTCCTTAGAAAGAGACAAACTTGGTACGAACTTAGACAAACCTTAGAATGAGACTAACGTTTGTCTTTGTTCGTCCCAAGTTAGTCTTGTTAGTCTCATTCTAAGGTTTGTCTAAGTTCGTCCTTAGAAAGAGACTAACTTGGGACGAACATAGACAAACCTTAGAATGAGACTTAAGTTTGTATTTGTTCGTCCAAAGTTAGTCTCGTTAGTCTCATTCTAAGGTTCGTCTAAGTTCGTCCGTAGAAAGTGACTAACTTGGGACGAACTTAGAGAAACCTTAGAATGAGACTTAAGTTTGTCTTTTTTCGACCCAAGTTAGTCTCGTTAGTCTCATTCTAAGGTTTGTCTAAGTTCGTCCTTAGAAAGAGACAAACTTGGTACGAACTTAGACAAACCTTAGAATGAGACTAATGTTTGTCTTTGTTCGTCCAAAGTTAGTCTTGTTAGTCTCATTCTAAGGTTTGTCTAAGTTCGTCCTTAGAAAGAGACTAACTTGGGACGAACTAAGACAAACCTTAAAATGAAACTAACGTTTGTCTTTGTTCGTCCCAAGTTAGTCTCGTTAGTCTCATTCTAAGGTTTGTCTAAGTTCGTCATTAGAAAGAGACTAACTTAGGACGAACTTAGACAAAGCTTAGAATGAGACTTAAGTTTGTCTTTGTTCGTCCCAAGTTAGTCTCGTTAGTCTCATTCTATGGTTTGTCTAAGTTCGTCCCTAAAAAGAGACTAACTTGGGCGAACTTATACAAACCTTAGAATGAGACTGAAAATTGTCTTTGTTCGTCCCAAGTTAGTCTCGTTAGTCTCATTCTAAGGTTTGTCGAAGTTCGTCCTTAGAAAGAGACTAACTTGGGACGAACTAAGACAAACCTTAGAATGAGACTAACGTTTGTCTTTGTTCGTCCCAAGTTAGTCTCGTTAGTCTCATTCTAAGGTTTGTCTAAGTTCGTCCTTGAAAGAGACAAACTTGGGACGAACTTAGACAAACCATAGAATGAGACTAACGTTTGTCTTTGTTCGTCCCAAGTTAGTCTCGTTAGTCTCATTCTAAGGTTTGTCAAAGTTTGTCCTTAGAAAGAGACTAACTTGGGACGAACTAAGACAAACCTTAGAATGAGACTTACGTTTGTCTTTGTTCCTCCCAAGTTAGTCTCGTTAGTCTCATTCTAAGGTTTGTCTAAGTTCGTCCGTAGAAAGTGACTAACTTGGGACGAACTTAGAGAAACCTTAGAATGAGACTTAAGTTTGTCTTTTTTTTGTCCCAAGTTAGTCTCGTTAGTCTCATTCTAAGGTTTGTCTCAGTTCGTCCTTAGAAAGATACTAACTTGGGCGAACTTAGACAAACCTTAGAATGAGACTGAAGTTTGTCTTTGTTCGTCCCAAGTTAGTCTCATTCTAAGGTTTGTCTAAGTTCGTCCTTAGAAAGACTCTAACTTGGGATGAACTAAGACAAACCTTAGAATGAGACTATCGTTTGTCTTTGTTCGTCCCAAGTTGGTCTCGTTAGTCTCATTCTAAGGTTTGTCTAAGTTCGTCCTTCGAAAGAGACTAACTTGGGACGAACTAAGACAAACTTTAGAATGAGACTAACGGTTGTCTTTGTTCGTCCGAAGTTAGTCTCGTTAGTCTCATTCTAAGGTTTGTCTAAGTTCGTCCGTGAAAGAGACTAACTTGGGACGAACTTTGACAAACCTTAGATTGAGACTTACGTTTGTCTTTGTTCGTCCCAAGTTAGTCTCGTTAGTCTCATTCTAAGGTTTGTCTAAGTTCGTCCTTAGAAAGTGAGTAACTTGGGCGAACTTAGACAAACCTTAGAATGAGACTTAAGTTTGTCTTTGTTCGTCCCAAGTTAGTCTCGTTAGTCTCATTCTAAGGTTTGTCTAAGTTCGTCCTTAGAAAGTGAGTAACTTGGGCGAACTTAGACAAACCTTAGAATGAGACTTAAGTTTGTCTTTGTTCGTCCCAAGTTAGTCTCGTTAGTCTAATTCTAAGGTTTGTCTAAGTTCGTCCTTAGAAAGAGACTAACTTGGGACGAACTGAGACAAACCTTAGAATGAGACTAACATTTGTCTTTGTTCGTCCAAAGTTTGTCTCGTTAGTCTCATTCTAAGGTTTGTCAAAGTTCCTCATCAGAAAGAGACTAACTTGGGACGAACTAAGACAAACCTTAGAATGAGACTTACGTTTGTCTTTGTTCGTCCCAAGTTAGCCTCGTTAGTCTCATTCTAAGGTCTGTCTATGTTCGTCCGTAGAAAGTGACTAACTTGGGACGAACTTAGAGAAACCTAAGAATGAGACTTAAGTTTGCCTTTGTTCGTCCCAAGTTAGTCTCGTTAGTCTCATTCTAAGGTTTGTCTAAGTTCGTCCTTAGAAAGAGACTAACTTTGGTGAATTTAGAAAAACCTTAGAATGAGACTAAAGTTTGTCTTTGTTCGTCCCAAGTTAGTCTCGTTAGTCTCATTCTAAGGTCCATCTAAGTTCGTCCGTAGAAAGTGACAAACTTGGGACGAACTTAGAGAAACCCTATAATGAGGCTTAAGTTTGTCTTTGTTCGTCCCAAGTTAGTCTCGTTAGTCTCATTCTGAGGTTTGTCTAAGTTCGTCCTTAGAAAGAGACTAACTTGGGCGAACTTAGACAAACCTTAGAATGAGACTTAAGTTTGTCTTTGTTCGTCGCAAGTTAGTCTCGTTAGTCTCATTCTAAGGTTTGTCTAAGTTCGTCCTTAGAAAGAGACTAACTTGGGACGAACTTAGACAAACCATAGAATGAGACTAACGTTTGTCTTTGTTCGTCCCAAGTTAGTCTCGTTAGTCTCATTCTAAGGTTTGTCTAAGTTCGTCCTTAGAAAGAGACTAACTTGGGACGAACTTTGACAAAAGTTAGAATGAGACTAACGTTTGTCTTTGTTCGTCCCAAAGTAGTCTCGTTAGTCTCATTCTAAGGTTTGTCTAAGTTCGTCCTTAGAAAGAGACTTACTTGGGACGAACTTAGACAAACCTTAGAATGAGACTAACGTTTGTCTTTGTTCATCCCAAGTCAGATAAACTTATGTCTCATTCTAAGGTTTGTCTAAGTTCGTCCTTAGAAAGAGACTAACTTGGGACGAACTAAGACAAACCTTAGAATGAGAATAACGTTTGTCTTTGTTCGTCCCAAGTTAGTCTCGTTAGTCTCATTCTAAGGTTTGTCTAAGTTCGTCCGTAGAAAGAGACTAACTTGGGACGAACTTAGACAAACCTTAGAATGAGACTTACGTTTGTCTTTGTTCGTCCCATGTTTGTCTCGTTAGTCACATTCTAAGGTTTGTCTAAGTTTGTCCGTAGAAAGTGACTTACTTGGGACGAACTTAGAGAAACCTTAGAATGAGACTATAGTTTGTCTTTGTTCGTCCCAAGTTAATCTCGTTAGTCTCATTCTAAGGTCTGTCTAAGTTCGTCCGTAGAAAGTGACTAACTTGGGACGAACTTAGAGAAACCTTAGAATGAGACTTAAGTTTGTCTTTGTTCGTCCCAAGTTAGTCTCGTTAGTCTCATTCTAAGGTTTGTATAAGTTTGTCCTTAGAAAGAGACTAACTTGGGCGAAATTAGACAACCCATAGAATGAGATTTAAGTTTGTCTTTATTCGTCCCAAGTTAGTCTCGTTAGTCTCATTCTAAGGTTTGTCTAAGTTCATCCTTAGAAAGAGACTAACTTGGGACAAAATTAGACAAACCTTAGAATGAGACTAACGTTTGTCTTTCTTCGTCCCAAGTTAGTCTCGTTAGTCTCATTCTAAGGTTTGTCTAAGTTCGTCCTTAGAAAGAGACTAACTTGGGACAAACTTAGACAACCTTAGAATGAGACTAACGTTTGTCTTTGTTCGTCCCAATTTAGTCTCGTTAGTCTCATTCTATGGTTTGTCTAAGTTCGTCCTTAGAAAGAGACTAACTTGGGACGAACCAAGACAAACCTTAGAATGAGACTTACGTTTGTCTTTGTTCGTCCCAAGTTAGTCTCATTCTATGGTTTGTCTAAGTTCGTCCGTAGAAAGTGACTAACTTGGGACGAACTTAGAGAAACCTTAGAATGAGACTTAAGTTTGTCTTTGTTCGTCCCAAAGTAGTCTCGTTAGTCTCATTCTAAGGTTTGTCTAAGTTCGTCCTTAGAAAGAGACTTACTTGGGACGAACTTAGACAAACCTTAGAATGAGACTAACGTTTGTCTTTGTTCATCCCAAGTTAGATAAACTTAAGTCTCATTCTAAGGTTTGTCTAAGTTCGTCCTTAGAAATAGACTAACTTGGGACGAACTAAGACAAACCTTAGAATGAGAATAACGTTTGTCTTTGTTCGTCCCAAGTTAGTCTCGTTAGTCTCATTCTAAGGTTTGTCTTAGTTCGTCCTTAGAAAGAGACTAACTTTGGTGAACTTAGACAAACCTTAGAATGAGACTAAAGTTTGTCTTTGTTCGTCCCAAGTTAGTCTCGTTAGTCTCATTCTAAGGTCCATCTAAGTTCGTCCGTAGAAAGTGACAAACTTGGGACGAACTTAGAGAAACCTTATAATGAGACTTAAGTTTGTCTTTGTTCGTCCCAAGTTAGTCTCGTTAATCTCATTCTAAGGTTTGTCTAAGTTCGTCCTTAGAAAGAGACTAACTTGGGCGAACTTAGACAAACCTTAGAATGAGACTTAAGTTTGTCTTTGTTCGTCCCAAGTTAGTCTTGTTAGTCTCATTCTAAGGTTTGTCTTAGTTCGTCCTTAGAAAGAGACTAACTTTGGTGAACTTAGACAAACCTTAGAATGAGACTAAAGTTTGTCTTTGTTCGTCCCAAGTTAGTCTCGTTAGTCTCATTCTAAGGTCCATCTAAGTTCGTCCGTAGAAAGTGACAAACTTGGGACGAACTTAGAGAAACCTAAGAATGAGACTTAAGTTTGCCTTTGTTCGTCCCGAGTTAGTCTTGTTAGTCTCATTCTAAGGTTTGTCTTAGTTCGTCCTTAGAAAGAGACTAACTTTGGTGAACTTAGACAAACCTTAGAATGAGACTAACGAGACTAAAGTTTGTCTTTGTTCGTCCCAAGTTAGTCTCGTTAGTCTCATTCTAAGGTCCATCTAAGTTCGTCCGTAGAAAGTGACAAACTTGGGACGAACTTAGAGAAACCTTATAATGAGACTTAAGTTTGTCTTTGTTCGTCCCAAGTTAGTCTCGTTAATCTCATTCTAAGGTTTGTCTAAGTTCGTCCTTAGAAAGAGACTAACTTGGGCGAACTTAGACAAACCTTAGAATGAGACTTAAGTTTGTCTTTGTTCGTCGCAAGTTAGTCTCGTTAGTCTCATTCTAAGGCTTGTCTAAGTTCGTCCGTAGAAAGAGACTAACTTGGGACGAACTAAGACAAACCTTAGAATGAGACTAACGTTTGTCTTTGTTCGTCCCAAGTTAGTCTCGTTAGTCTCATTCTAAGGTTTGTCTAAGTTCGTCCTTAGAAAGAGACTAACTTGGGACGAACTAAGACAAACCTTAGAATGAGAATAACGTTTGTCTTCGTTCGTCCCAAGTTAGTCTCGTTAGTCTCATTCTAAGGTTTGTCTAAGTTCATCCTTAGATAGAGACTAACTTGGGACGAACTAAGACTAACCTTAGAATGAGACTTACGTTTGTCTTTGTTCGTCCCAAGTTAGTCTCGTTAGTCTCATTCTAAGGTTTGTCTAAGTTCGTCCTTAGAAAGTGACTAACTTGGGACGAACTTAGAGAAACCTTAGAATGAGACTTAAGTTTGTCTTTGTTCGTCCCAAGTTAGTCTCGTTAGTCTCATTCTAAGGTTTGTCTAAGTTTGTCCTTAGAAAGAGACTAACTTGGGCGAACTTAGACAAACCTTAGAATGAGACTTAAGTTTGTCTTTGTTCGTCCCAAGTTAGTCTCGTTAGTCCCATTCTAAGGTTTGTCTAAGTTCGTCCTTAGAAAGAGACTAACTTGGGACGGACTAAGACAATCCTTAGAATGAGACTAACGTTTGTCTTTGTTCGTCCCAAGTTAGTCTCGTTAGTCTCATTCTAAGGTTTGTCTAAGTTCGTCCTTAGAAAGAGACTAACTTGGGACGAACTAAGACAAACCTTAGAATGAGAATAACGTTTGTCTTCGTTCGTCCCAAGTTAGTCTCGTTAAACTCATTCTAAGGTTTGTCTAAGTTCGTCCGTAGAAAGTGACTAACTTGGGACGAACTTAGAGACACCTTAGAATGAGACTTAAATTTGTCTTTGTTCGTCCCAAGTTAATCTCGTTAGTCTCATTCTAAGGTTTGTCTATGTTCGTCCTTAGAAAGAGACTAACTTGGGCGAACTTAGACAAACCTTAGAATGAGACTTAAGTTTGTCTTTGTTCGTCCCAAGTTAGTCTCGTTATTCTCATTCTAAGGTTTGTCTAAGTTCGTCCTTAGAAAGAGACTAACTTGGGACGAACTAAGACAAACCTTAGAATGAGACTAACGTTTGTCTTTGTTCGTCCCAAGTTAGTCTCGTTAGTCTCATTCTAAGGTTTGTCTAAGTTCGTCCTTAGAAAGAGACTAACTTGGGACGAACTAAGACAAACCTTAGAATGAGAATAACGTTTGTCTTCGTTCGTCCCAAGTTAGTCTCGTTAGTCTCATTCTAAGGTTTGTCTAAGTTCGTCCGTAGAAAGAGACTAACTTGGGACGAACTAAGACAAACCTTAGAATGAGACTAACGTTTGTTTTTGTTCGTCCCAAGTTAGTCTCGTTAGTCTCATTCTAAGGTTTGTCTAAGTTCGTCCTTAGAAAGAGACTAACTTGGGACGAACTAAGACAAACCTTAGAATGAGAATAACGTTTGTCTTCGTTCGTCCCAAGTTAGTCTCGTTAGTCTCATTCTAAGGTTTGTCTAAGTTCATCCTTAGAAAGAGACTAACTTGGGACGAACTAAGACTAACCTTAGAATGAGACTTACGTTTGTCTTTGTTCGTCCCAAGTTAGTCTCGTTAGTCTCATTCTAAGGTTTGTCTAAGTTCGTCCTTAGAAAGTGACTAACTTGGGACGAACTTAGAGAAACCTTAGAATGAGACTTAAGTTTGTCTTTGTTCGTCCCAAGTTAGTCTCGTTAGTCTCATTCTAAGGTTTGTCTAAGTTTGTCCTTAGAAAGAGACTAACTTGGGCGAACTTAGACAAACCTTAGAATGAGACTTAAGTTTGTCTTTGTTCGTCCCAAGTTAGTCTCGTTAGTCCCATTCTAAGGTTTGTCTAAGTTCGTCCTTAGAAAGAGACTAACTTGGGACGAACTTAGAGAAACCTAAGAATGAGACTTAAGTTTGCCTTTGTTCGTCCCAAGTTAGTCTTGTTAGTCTCATTCTAAGGTTTGTCTTAGTTCGTCCTTAGAAAGAGACTAACTTTGGCGAACTTAGACAAACCTTAGAATGAGACTAAAGTTTGTCTTTGTTCGTCCCAAGTTAGTCTCGTTAGTCTCATTCTAAGTTCCATCTAAGTTCGTCCGTAGAAAGTGACAAACTTGGGACGAACTTAGAGAAACCTTATAATGAGACTTAAGTTTGTCTTTGTTCGTCCCAAGTTAGTCTCGTTAATCTCATTCTAAGGTTTGTCTAAGTTTGTCCTTAGAAAGAGACTAACTTGGGACGAACTAAGACAAACCTTAGAATGAGACTTAAGTTTGTCTTTGTTCGTCCCAAGTTAGTCTCGTTAGTCCCATTCTAAGGTTTGTCTAAGTTCGTCCTTAGAAAGAGACTAACTTGGGACGGACTAAGACAATCCTTAGAATGAGACTAACGTTTGTCTTTGTTCGTCCCAAGTTAGTCTCGTTAGTCTCATTCTAAAGTTTGTCTAAGTTCGTCCGTAGAAAGAGACTAACTTGGGACGAGCTAAGACAAACCTTAGAATGAGACTAACGTGTCTTTGTTCGTCCAAAGTTAGTCTCGTTAGTCTCATTCTAAGGTTTTTCTAAGTTCGTCATTAGAAAGAGACTTACTTGGGACGAACTTAGACAAACCTTAGAATGAGACTAACGTTTGTCTTTGTTCATCCCAAGTTAGATAAACTTAAGTCTCATTCTAAGGTTTGTCTAAGTTCGTCCTTAGAAAGAGACTAACTTGGGACGAACTAAGACAAACCTTAGAATGAGAATAACGTTTGTCTCATTCGTCCCAAGTTAGTCTCGTTAGTCTCATTCTAAGGTTTGTCTAAGTTCGTCCGTTGAAAGAGACTAACTTGGGACGAACTAAGACAAACCTTAGAATGAGACTTACGTTTGTCTTTGTTGGTCCCAAGTTAGTCTCGTTAGTCTCATTCTATGGTTTGTCTAAGTTCATCCTTAGAAAGAGACTAACTTGGGACGAACTAAGACTAACCTTAGAGTGAGACTTACGTTTGTCTTTGTTCGTCCCAAGTTAGTCTCGTTAGTCTCATTCTAAGGTTTGTCTAAGTTCGTCCGTAGAAAGTGACAAACTTGGGACGAACTTAGAGAAACCTTAGAATGAGACTTTAGTTTGTCTTTGTTCGTCCCAAGTTAGTCTCGTTAGTCTCATTCTAAGGTTTGTCGAAGTTCGTCCTTAGAAAGAGACTAACTTGGGACGAACTAAGACAAACCTTAGAATGAGACTAACGTTTGTCTTTGTTCGTCCCAAGTTAGTCTCGTTAGTCTCATTCTAAGGTTTGTCTAAGTTCGTCCTTGAAAGAGACAAACTTGGGACGAACTTAGACAAACCATAGAATGAGACTAACGTTTGTCTTTGTTCGTCCCAAGTTAGTCTCGTTAGTCTCATTCTAAGGTTTGTCAAAGTTTGTCCTTAGAAAGAGACTAACTTGGGACGAACTAAGACAAACCTTAGAATGAGACTTACGTTTGTCTTTGTTCCTCCCAAGTTAGTCTCGTTAGTCTCATTCTAAGGTTTGTCTAAGTTCGTCCGTAGAAAGTGACTAACTTGGGACGAACTTAGAGAAACCTTAGAATGAGACTTAAGTTTGTCTTTTTTTTGTCCCAAGTAAGTCTCGTTAGTCTCATTCTAAGGTTTGTCTCAGTTCGTCCTTAGAAAGATACTAACTTGGGCGAACTTAGACAAACCTTAGAATGAGACTGAAGTTTGTCTTTGTTCGTCCCAAGTTAGTCTCATTCTAAGGTTTGTCTAAGTTCGTCCTTAGAAAGACTCTAACTTGGGATGAACTAAGACAAACCTTAGAATGAGACTATCGTTTGTCTTTGTTCGTCCCAAGTTGGTCTCGTTAGTCTCATTCTAAGGTTTGTCTAAGTTCGTCCTTCGAAAGAGACTAACTTGGGACGAACTAAGACAAACTTTAGAATGAGACTAACGGTTGTCTTTGTTCGTCCGAAGTTAGTCTCGTTAGTCTCATTCTAAGGTTTGTCTAAGTTCGTCCGTGAAAGAGACTAACTTGGGACGAACTTTGACAAACCTTAGATTGAGACTTACGTTTGTCTTTGTTCGTCCCAAGTTAGTCTCGTTAGTCTCATTCTAAGGTTTGTCTAAGTTCGTCCTTAGAAAGTGAGTAACTTGGGCGAACTTAGACAAACCTTAGAATGAGACTTAAGTTTGTCTTTGTTCGTCCCAAGTTACTCTCGTTAGTCTAAGTTCGTCCTTAGAAAGAGACTAACTTGGGACGAACTGAGACAAACCTTAGAATGAGACTAACATTTGTCTTTGTTCGTCCAAAGTTTGTCTCGTTAGTCTCATTCTAAGGTTTGTCAAAGTTCCTCATCAGAAAGAGACTAACTTGGGACGAACTAAGACAAACCTTAGAATGAGACTTACGTTTGCCTTTGTTCGTCCCAAGTTAGTCTCGTTAGTCTCATTCTAAGGTTTGTCTAAGTTCGTCCTTAGAAAGAGACTAACTTGGGACGAACTTAGAGAAACCTAAGAATGAGACTTAAGTTTGTCTTTGTTCGTCCCAAGTTAGTCTCGTTAGTCTCATTCTAAGGTCCATCTAAGTTCGTCCGTAGAAAGTGACAAACTTGGGACGAACTTAGAGAAACCCTATAATGAGACTTAAGTTTGTCTTTGTTCGTCCCAAGTTAGTCTCGTTAGTCTCATTCTGAGGTTTGTCTAAGTTCGTCCTTAGAAAGAGACTAACTTGGGCGAACTTAGAGAAACCTTAGAATGAGACTTAAGTTTGTCTTTGTTCGTCCCAAGTTAGTCTCGTTAGTCTCATTCTAAGGTTTGTCTAAGTTTGTCCTTAGAAAGAGACTAACTTGGGCGAACTTAGACAAACCTTAGAATGAGACTTAAGTTTGTCTTTGTTCGTCCCAAGTTAGTCTCGTTAGTCCCATTCTAAGGTTTGTCTAAGTTCGTCCTTAGAAAGAGACTAACTTGGGACGGACTAAGACAATCCTTAGAATGAGACTAACGTTTGTCTTTGTTCGTCCCAAGTTAGTCTCGTTAGTCTCATTCTAAGGTTTGTCTAAGGTTTGTCTAAGTTCGTCCGTATTCTAAGGTTTGTCTAAGTTCGTCCGTAGAAAGAGACTAACTTGGGACGAGCTAAGACAAACCTTAGAATGAGACTAACGTGTCTTTGTTCGTCCAAAGTTAGTCTCGTTAGTCTCATTCTAAGGTTTTTCTAAGTTCGTCATTAGAAAGAGACTTACTTGGGACGAACTTAGACAAACCTTAGAATGAGACTAACGTTTGTCTTTGTTCATCCCAAGTTAGATAAACTTAAGTCTCATTCTAAGGTTTGTCTAAGTTCGTCCTTAGAAAGAGACTAACTTGGGACGAACTAAGACAAACCTTAGAATGAGAATAACGTTTGTCTTTGTTCGTCCCAAGTTAGTCTCGTTAGTCTCATTCTAAGGTTTGTATAAGTTCGTCCGTTGAAAGAGACTAACTTGGGACGAACTAAGACAAACCTTAGAATGAGACTTACGTTTGTCTTTGTTGGTCCCAAGTTTGTCTCGTTAGTCTCATTCTAAGGTTTGTCTAAGTTTGTCCGTAGAAAGTGACTTACTTGGGACGAACTTAGAGAAACCTTAGAATGAGACTTAAGTTTGTTATTGTTCGTCCCAAGTTAGTCTCGTTAGTCTCATTCTAAGGTTTGTCTAAGTTTGTCCTTAGAAAGAGACTAACTTGGGCGAACTTAGACAAACCATAGAATGAGATTTAAGTTTGTCTTTATTCGTCCTAAGTTAGTCTCGTTAGTCTCATTCTAAGGTTTGTCTAAGTTCATCCTTAGAAAGAGACTAACTTGGGACAAACTTAGACAAACCTTAGAATGACACTAACGTTTGTCTTTGTTTATCCTAAGTTAGTCTCGTTAGTCTCATTCTAAGGTTTGTCTAAGTTCATCCTTAGAAAGAGACTAACTTGGGACGAACTAAGACTAACCTTAGATGAGACTTACGTTTGTCTTTGTTCGTCCCAAGTTAGTCTCGTTAGTCTCATTCTAAGGTTTGTCTAAGTTCATCCGTAGAAAGTGACTAACTTGGGACGAACTTAGAGAAACCTTAGAATGAGACTTAAGTTTGTCTTTGTTCGTCCCAAGTTAGTCTCGTTAGTCTCATTCTAAGGTTTGTCTAAGTTCATCCTTAGAAAGAGACTAACTTGGGCGAACTTAGACAAACCTTAGAATGAGACTTAAGTTTGTCTTTGTTCGTCCCAAGTTAGTCTCGTTAGTCTCATTCTAAGGTCTGTCTATGTTCGTCCGTAGAAAGTGACTAACTTGGGACGAACTTAGAGAAACCTAAGAATGAGACTTAAGTTTGCCTTTGTTCGTCCCAAGTTAGTCTTGTTAGTCTCATTCTAAGGTTTGTCTAAGTTCGTCCTTAGAAAGAGACTAACTTAGGCGAACTTAGAATGAGACTAAAGTTTGTCTTTGTTCGTCCCAAGTTAGTCTCGTTAGTCTCATTCTAAGGTCCATCTAAGTTCGTCCGTAGAAAGTGACAAACTTGGGACGAACTTAGAGAAACCTTATAATGAGACTTAAGTTTGTCTTTGTTCGTCCCAAGTTAGTCTCGTTAATCTCATTCTAAGGTTTGTCTAAGTTCGTCCTTAGAAAGAGACTAACTTGGGTGAACTTAGACAAACCTTAGAATGAGACTTAAGTTTGTCTTTGTTCGTCGCAAGTTAGTCTCGTTAGTCTCATTCTAAGGTTTGTCTAAGTTCGTCCTTAGAAAGAGACTAACTTGGGACGAACTTAGACAAACCATAGAATGAGACTAACGTTTGTCTTTGTTCGTCCCAAGTTAGTCTCGTTAGTCTCATTCTAAGGTTTGTCTAAGTTCGTCCTTAGAAAGAGACTAACTTGGGACGAACTAAGACAAACCTTAGAATGAGAATAACGTTTGTCTTCGTTCGTCCCAAGTTAGTCTCGTTAGTCTCATTCTAAGGTTTTTCTAAGTTTGTCCGTAGAAAATGACATACTTGGGACGAACTTAGAGAAACCTTAGAATGAGACTATAGTTTGTCTTTGTTCGTCCCAAGTTAATCTCGTTAGTCTCATTCTAAGGTCTGTCTAAGTTCGTCCGTAGAAAGTGACTAACTTGGGACGAACTTAGAGAAACCTTAGAATGAGACTTAAGTTTGTCTTTGTTCGTCCCAAGTTAGTCTCGTTAGTCTCATTCTAAGGTTTGTCTAAGTTTGTCCTTAGAAAGAGACTAACTTGGGCGAACTTAGACAAACCTTAGAATGAGATTTAAGTTTGTCTTTATTCGTCCCAAGTTAGTCTCGTTAGTCTCATTCTAAGGTTTGTCTAAGTTCATCCTTAGAAAGAGACTAACTTGGGACAAACTTAGACAAACCTTGGAATGAGAGTAACGTTTGTCTTTCTTCGTCCCAAGTTAGTCTCGTTAGTCTCATTCTAAGGTTTGTCTAAGTTCGTCCTTAGAAAGAGACTAACTTGGGACAAACTTAGACAACCTTAGAATGAGACTAACGTTTGTCTTTGTTCGTCCCAAGTTAGTCTCGTTAGTCTCATTCTATGGTTTGTCTAAGTTCGTCCTTAGAAAGAGACTAACTTCGGACGAACTTAGACAAACCTTAGAATGACACTAACGTTTGTCTTTGTTCATCCTAAGTTAGTCTCGTTAGTCTCATTCTAAGGTTTGTCTAAGTTCATCCTTAGAAAGAGACTAACTTGGGACGAACTAGACTTACCTTAGAATGAGACTTACGTTTGTCTTTGTTCGTCCCAAGTTAGTCCCGTTAGTCTCATTCTAAGGTTTGTCTAAGTTCGTCCGTAGAAAGTGACTAACTTGGGACGAACTTAGAGAAACCTTAGAATGAGACTTAAGTTTGTCTTTATTCGTCCCAAGTTAGTCTCGTTAGTCTCATTCTAAGGTTTGTCTCAGTTCGTCCTTAGAAAGATACTAACTTGGGCGAACTTAGACAAACCTTAGAATGAGACTGAAGTTTGTCTTTGTTCGTCCCAAGTTAGTCTCATTCTAAGGTTTGTCTAAGTTCGTCCTTAGAAAGACTCTAACTTGGGATGAACTAAGACAAACCTTAGAATGAGACTATCGTTTGTCTTTGTTCGTCCCAAGTTGGTCTCGTTAGTCTCATTCTAAGGTTTGTCTAAGTTCGTCCTTCGAAAGAGACTAACTTGGGACGAACTAAGACAAACTTTAGAATGAGACTAACGGTTGTCTTTGTTCGTCCGAAGTTAGTCTCGTTAGTCTCATTCTAAGGTTTGTCTAAGTTCGTCCGTGAAAGAGACTAACTTGGGACGAACTTTGACAAACCTTAGATTGAGACTTACGTTTGTCTTTGTTCGTCCCAAGTTAGTCTCGTTAGTCTCATTCTAAGGTTTGTCTAAGTTCGTCCTTAGAAAGTGAGTAACTTGGGCGAACTTAGACAAACCTTAGAATGAGACTTAAGTTTGTCTTTGTTCGTCCCAAGTTAGTCTCGTTAGTCTAATTCTAAGGTTTGTCTAAGTTCGTCCTTAGAAAGAGACTAACTTGGGACGAACTGAGACAAACCTTAGAATGAGACTAACATTTGTCTTCGTTCGTCCAAAGTTTGTCTCGTTAGTCTCATTCTAAGGTTTGTCAAAGTTCCTCATCAGAAAGAGACTAACTTGGGACGAACTAAGACAAACCTTAGAATGAGACTTATGTTTGCCTTTGTTCGTCCCAAGTTAGTCTCGTTAGTCTCATTCTAAGGTTTGTCTAAGTTCGTCCTTAGAAAGAGACTAACTTGGGACGAACTTAGAGAAACCTAAGAATGAGACTTAAGTTTGTCTTTGTTCGTCCCAAGTTAGTCTCGTTAGTCTCATTCTAAGGTCCATCTAAGTTCGTCCGTAGAAAGTGACAAACTTGGGACGAACTTAGAGAAACCCTATAATGAGACTTAAGTTTGTCTTTGTTCGTCCCAAGTTAGTCTCGTTAGTCTCATTCTGAGGTTTGTCTAAGTTCGTCCTTAGAAAGAGACTAACTTGGGCGAACTTAGAGAAACCTTAGAATGAGACTTAAGTTTGTCTTTGTTCGTCCCAAGTTAGTCTCGTTAGTCTCATTCTAAGGTTTGTCTAAGTTTGTCCTTAGAAAGAGACTAACTTGGGCGAACTTAGACAAACCTTAGAATGAGACTTAAGTTTGTCTTTGTTCGTCCCAAGTTAGTCTCGTTAGTCCCATTCTAAGGTTTGTCTAAGTTCGTCCTTAGAAAGAGACTAACTTGGGACGGACTAAGACAATCCTTAGAATGAGACTAACGTTTGTCTTTGTTCGTCCCAAGTTAGTCTCGTTAGTCTCATTCTAAGGTTTGTCTAAGGTTTGTCTAAGTTCGTCCGTATTCTAAGGTTTGTCTAAGTTCGTCCGTAGAAAGAGACTAACTTGGGACGAGCTAAGACAAACCTTAGAATGAGACTAACGTGTCTTTGTTCGTCCAAAGTTAGTCTCGTTAGTCTCATTCTAAGGTTTTTCTAAGTTCGTCATTAGAAAGAGACTTACTTGGGACGAACTTAGACAAACCTTAGAATGAGACTAACGTTTGTCTTTGTTCATCCCAAGTTAGATAAACTTAAGTCTCATTCTAAGGTTTGTCTAAGTTCGTCCTTAGAAAGAGACTAACTTGGGACGAACTAAGACAAACCTTAGAATGAGAATAACGTTTGTCTTTGTTCGTCCC
Source organism: Rhodiola kirilowii (assembly GCA_033675215.1). Taxonomy (NCBI): domain Eukaryota; kingdom Viridiplantae; phylum Streptophyta; class Magnoliopsida; order Saxifragales; family Crassulaceae; genus Rhodiola; species Rhodiola kirilowii. The sequence continues at coordinate 2,378,637 of JAUCNB010000012.1, read as the reverse complement.
AAGTTAGTCTCGTTAGTCTCATTCTAAGGTTTGTATAAGTTCGTCCGTTGAAAGAGACTAACTTGGGACGAACTAAGACAAACCTTAGAATGAGACTTACGTTTGTCTTTGTTGGTCCCAAGTTTGTCTCGTTAGTCTCATTCTAAGGTTTGTCTAAGTTTGTCCGTAGAAAGTGACTTACTTGGGACGAACTTAGAGAAACCTTAGAATGAGACTTAAGTTTGTTATTGTTCGTCCCAAGTTAGTCTCGTTAGTCTCATTCTAAGGTTTGTCTAAGTTTGTCCTTAGAAAGAGACTAACTTGGGCGAACTTAGACAAACCATAGAATGAGATTTAAGTTTGTCTTTATTCGTCCTAAGTTAGTCTCGTTAGTCTCATTCTAAGGTTTGTCTAAGTTCATCCTTAGAAAGAGACTAACTTGGGACAAACTTAGACAAACCTTAGAATGACACTAACGTTTGTCTTTGTTTATCCTAAGTTAGTCTCGTTAGTCTCATTCTAAGGTTTGTCTAAGTTCATCCTTAGAAAGAGACTAACTTGGGACGAACTAAGACTAACCTTAGATGAGACTTACGTTTGTCTTTGTTCGTCCCAAGTTAGTCTCGTTAGTCTCATTCTAAGGTTTGTCTAAGTTCATCCGTAGAAAGTGACTAACTTGGGACGAACTTAGAGAAACCTTAGAATGAGACTTAAGTTTGTCTTTGTTCGTCCCAAGTTAGTCTCGTTAGTCTCATTCTAAGGTTTGTCTAAGTTCATCCTTAGAAAGAGACTAACTTGGGCGAACTTAGACAAACCTTAGAATGAGACTTAAATTTGTCTTTGTTCGTCCCAAGTTAGTCTCGTTAGTCTCATTCTAAGGTCTGTCTATGTTCGTCCGTAGAAAGTGACTAACTTGGGACGAACTTAGAGAAACCTAAGAATGAGACTTAAGTTTGCCTTTGTTCGTCCCAAGTTAGTCTTGTTAGTCTCATTCTAAGGTTTGTCTAAGTTCGTCCTTAGAAAGAGACTAACTTTGGCGAACTTAGAATGAGACTAAAGTTTGTCTTTGTTCGTCCCAAGTTAGTCTCGTTAGTCTCATTCTAAGGTCCATCTAAGTTCGTCCGTAGAAAGTGACAAACTTGGGACGAACTTAGAGAAACCTTATAATGAGACTTAAGTTTGTCTTTGTTCGTCCCAAGTTAGTCTCGTTAATCTCATTCTAAGGTTTGTCTAAGTTCGTCCTTAGAAAGAGACTAACTTGGGTGAACTTAGACAAACCTTAGAATGAGACTTAAGTTTGTCTTTGTTCGTCGCAAGTTAGTCTCGTTAGTCTCATTCTAAGGTTTGTCTAAGTTCGTCCTTAGAAAGAGACTAACTTGGGACGAACTTAGACAAACCATAGAATGAGACTAACGTTTGTCTTTGTTCGTCCCAAGTTAGTCTCGTTAGTCTCATTCTAAGGTTTGTCTAAGTTCGTCCTTAGAAAGAGACTAACTTGGGACGAACTAAGACAAACCTTAGAATGAGAATAACGTTTGTCTTCGTTCGTCCCAAGTTAGTCTCGTTAGTCTCATTCTAAGGTTTTTCTAAGTTTGTCCGTAGAAAATGACATACTTGGGACGAACTTAGAGAAACCTTAGAATGAGACTATAGTTTGTCTTTGTTCGTCCCAAGTTAATCTCGTTAGTCTCATTCTAAGGTCTGTCTAAGTTCGTCCGTAGAAAGTGACTAACTTGGGACGAACTTAGAGAAACCTTAGAATGAGACTTAAGTTTGTCTTTGTTCGTCCCAAGTTAGTCTCGTTAGTCTCATTCTATGGTTTGTCTAAGTTCGTCCTTAGAAAGAGACTAACTTGGGCGAACTTAGACAAACCTTAGAATGAGACTTAAGTTTGTCTTTGTTCGTCCCAAGTTAGTCTCTTTATTCTCATTCTAAGGTTTGTCTAAGTTCGTCCTTAGAAAGAGACTAACTTGGGACGAACTAAGACAAACCTTAGAATGAGACTAACGTTTGTCTTTGTTCGTCTCAAGTTAGTCTCATTAGTCTCATTCTAAGGTTTTTCTAAGTTCGTCGTTAGAATGAGACTAACTTGATACGAATTTAGACAAACCTTAGAATGAGATTAACGTTTGTCTTTCTTCGTCCCAAGTTAGTCTCGTTAGTCTCATTCTAAGGTTTGTCTAAGTTCGTCCTTAGAAAGTGACTAACTTGGGATGAATTTAGACAAACCTTAGAATGAGACTAACATTTGTCTTTGTTCGTCCCGAATTAGTCACGTTAGTCTCATTTTAAGGTTTGTCTAAGTTCGTCTTTAGAAAGAGACTAACTTGGGACGAACTTAGACGAACCTTAGAATGAGACTAAAGTTTGTCTTTGTTCATCCCAAGTTAGTCTCTTTAGTCTCATTCTAAGGTTTGTCTAAGGTCGTCCTTAGAAAGAGACTAACTTGGGACGAACTAAGACAAACCTTAGAATGAGACTTACGTTTGTCTTTGTTCGTCGCAAGTTCGTCTCGTTAGTCTCATTCTAAGGTTTGTCTAAGTTCGTCCTTAGAAAGTGACTAACTTGGGACGAACTTAGAGAAACCTTAGAATGAGACTTAAGTTTGTCTTTGTTCGTCCCAAGTTAGTCTCGTTAGTCTCATTCTAAGGTTTGTCTAAGTTTGTCCTTAGAAAGAGACTAACTTGGGCGAACTTAGACAAACCTTAGAATGAGACTTAAGTTTGTCTTTGTTCGTCCCAAGTTAGTCTCGTTAGTCTCATTCTAAGGTTTGTCTAAGTTCGTCCTTAGAAAGAGACTAACTTGGGCGAACTTAGACAAACCTTAGAATGAGACTTAAGTTTGTCTTTGTTCGTCCCAAGTTAGTCTCGTTAGTCTCATTCTAAGGTCTGTCTATGTTCGTCCGTAGAAAGTGACTAACTTGGGACGAACTTAGAGAAACCTAAGAATGAGACTTAAGTTTGCCTTTGTTCGTCCCAAGTTAGTCTTGTTAGTCTCATTCTAAGGTTTGTCTTAGTTCGTCCTTAGAAAGAGACTAACTTTGGCGAACTTAGACAAACCTTAGAATGAGACTAAAGTTTGTCTTTGTTCGTCCCAAGTTAGTCTCGTTAGTCTCATTCTAAGGTCCATCTAAGTTCGTCCGTAGAAAGTGACAAACTTGGGACGAACTTAGAGAAACCTTATAATGAGACTTAAGTTTGTCTTTGTTCGTCCCAAGTTAGTCTCGTTAATCTCATTCTAAGGTTTGTCTAAGTTCGTCCTTAGAAAGAGACTAACTTGGGCGAACTTAGACAAACCTTAGAATGAGACTTAAGTTTGTCTTTGTTCGTCGCAAGTTAGTCTCGTTAGTCTCATTCTAAGGTTTGTCTAAGTTCGTCCTTAGAAAGAGACTAACTTGGGACGAACTTAGACAAACCATAGAATGAGACTAACGTTTGTCTTTGTTCGTCCCAAGTTAGTCTCGTTAGTCTCATTCTAAGGTTTGTCTAAGTTCGTCCTTAGAAAGAGACTAACTTGGGACGAACTAAGACAAACCTTAGAATGAGAATAACGTTTGTCTTCGTTCGTCCCAAGTTAGTCTCGTTAGTCTCATTCTAAGGTTTGTCTAAGTTCGTCCGTAGAAAGAGACTAACTTGGGACGAACTAAGACAAACCTTAGAATGAGACTTACGTTTGTCTTTGTTCGTCCCAAGTTTGTCTCGTTAGTCTCATTCTAAGGTTTTTCTAAGTTTGTCCGTAGAAAATGACTTACTTAGGACGAACTTAGAGAAACCTTAGAATGAGACTATAGTTTGTCGTTGTTCGTCCCAAGTTAGTCTCGTTAGTCTCATTCTAAGGTCTGTCTAAGTTCGTCTGTAGAAAGTGACTAACTTGGGACGAACTTAGAGAAACCTTAGAATGAGACTTAAGTTTGTCTTTGTTCGTCCCAAGTTAGTCTCGTTAGTCTCATTCTAAGGTTTGTCTAAGTTCGTCCTTAGAAAGAGACTAACTTGGGCGAACTTAGACAAACCTTAGAATGAGATTTAAGTTTGTCTTTATTCGTCCCAAGTTAGTCTCGTTAGTCTCATTATAAGGTTTGTCTAAGTTCATCCTTAGAAAGAGACTAACTTGGGACAAACTTAGACAAACCTTAGAATGAGAGTAACGTTTGTCTTTCTTCGTCCCAAATTAGTCTCGTTAGTCTCATTCTAAGGTTTGTCTAAGTTCGTCCATAGAAAGAGACTAACTTGGGACAAACTTAGACAACCTTAGAATGAGACTAACGTTTGTCTTTGTTCGTCCCAAGTTAGTCTCGTTAGTCTCATTCTATGGTTTGTCTAAGTTCGTCCTTAGAAAGAGACTAACTTGGGACGAACTTAGACAAACCTTAGAATGACACTAACGTTTGTCTTAGTTCATCCTAAGTTAGTCTCGTTAGTCTCATTCTAAGGTTTGTCTAAGTTCATCCTTAGAAAGAGACTAACTTGGGACGAACTAAGACTAACCTTAGAATGAGACTTACCTTTGTCTTTGTTCGTCCCAAGTTAGTCCCGTTAGTCTCATTCTAAGGTTTGTCTAAGTTCGTCCGTAGAAAGTGACTAACTTGGGACGAACTTAGAGAAACCTTAGAATGAGACTTAAGTTTGTCTTTGTTCGTCCCAAGTTAGTCTCGTTAGTCTCATTCTAAGGTTTGTCTAAGTTCGTCCTTAGAAAGAGACTAACTTGGGCGAACTTAGACAAACCTTAGAATGAGACTTAAGTTTGTCTTTGTTCGTCGCAAGTTAGTCTCGTTAGTCTCATTCTAAGGTTTGTCTAAGTTCGTCCTTAGAAAGAGACTAACTTGGGACGAACTTAGACAAACCATAGAATGAGACTAACGTTTGTCTTTGTTCGTCCCAAGTTAGTCTCGTTAGTCTCATTCTAAGGTTTGTCTAAGTTCATCCTTAGAAAGAGACTAACTTGGGACGAACTAAGATAAACTTTAGAATGAGAATAACGTTTGTCTTCGTTCGTCCCAAGTTAGTCTCGTTAGTCTCATTCTAAGGTTTGTCTAAGTTCGTCCGTAGAAAGAGACTAACTTGGGATGAACTAAGACAAACCTTAGAATGAGACTTACATTTGTCTTTGTTCGTCCCAAGTTTGTCTCGTTAGTCTCATTCTAAGGTTTTTCTAAGTTTGTCCGTAGAAAATGACTTACTTGGGACGAACTTAGAGAAACCTTAGAATGAGACTATAGTTTGTCGTTGTTCGTCTCAAGTTAGTCTCGTTAGTCTCATTCTAAGGTCTGTCTAAGTTCGTCCGTAGAAAGTGACTAACTTGGGACGAACTTAGAGAAACCTTAGAATGAGACTTAAGTTTGTCTTTGTTCGTCCCAAGTTAGTCTCGTTAGTTCATTCTAAGGTTTGTCTAAGTTTGTCCTTAGAAAGAGACTAACTTGGGCGAACTTAGACAAACCTTAGAATGAGATTTAAGTTTGTCTTTATTCGTCCCATGTTAGTCTCGTTAGTCTCATTCTAAGGTTTGTCTAAGTTCATCCTTAGAAAGAGACTAACTTGGGACAAACTTAGACAAACCTTAGAATGAGAGTAACGTTTGTCTTTCTTCGTCCCAAGTTAGTCTCGTTAGTCTCATTCTAAGGTTTGTCTAAGTTCGTCCTTAGAAAGAGACTAACTTGGGACAAACTTAGACAACCTTAAAAATGAGACTAACGTTTGTCTTTGTTCGTCCCAAGTTAGTCTCGTTAGTCTCATTCTATGGTTTGTCTAAGTTCGTCCTTAGAAACAGACTAACTTGGGACGAACTTAGACAAACCTTAGAATGACACTAACGTTTGTCTTTGTTCATCCTAAGTTAGTCTCGTTAGTCTCATTCTAAGGTTTGTCTAAGTTCATCCTTAGAAAGAGACTAACTTGGGACGAACTAAGACTAACCTTAGAATGAGACTTACGTTTGTCTTTGTTCGTCCCAAGTTAGTCCCGTTAGTCTCATTCTAAGGTTTGTCTAAGTTCGTCCGTAGAAAGTGACTAACTTGGGACGAACTTAGAGAAACCTTAGAATGAGACTTAAGTTTGTCTTTGTTCGTCCCAAGATAGTCTCGTTAGTCTCATTCTATGGTTTGTCTAAGTTCGTCCTTAGAAAGAGACTAACTTGGGCGAACTTAGACAAACCTTAAGTTTGTCTTTGTTCGTCCCAAGTTTGTCTCGTTAGTCTCATTCTAAGGTTTGTCTAAGTTCGTCCTTAGAAAGAGACTAACTTGGGACGAACAAAGACAAACCTTAGAATGGGACTTAAGTTTGCCTTTGTTCGTCCAAAGTTAGTCTCGTTAGTCTCATTCTAAGGTTTGTCTATGTTCTTCCTTAGAAAGAGACTAACTTGGGACAAACTTAGACAAACCTTAGAATGAGACTAAAGTTTGTCTTTGTTCGTCCCAAGTTTGTCTCGTTAGTCTCATTCTAAGGTTTGTCTAAGTTCGTCCTTAGAAAGAGACAAACTTGGGACGAACAAAGACAAACCTTAGAATGGGACTTAAGTTTGTCTTTGTTCGTCCCAAGTTAGTCTCGTTGGTCTCATTCTAAGGTTTGTCTAAGTTCGTCCTTAGAAAGAGACAAACTTGGGACGAACAGAGACAAACCTTAGAATGGGACTTAAGTTTGTCTTTGTTCGTCCAAGTTAGTCTCGTTAGTCTCATTCTAAGGTTTGTCTAAGTTCGTCTTTAGAAAGAGAATAACTCGGGACGAACTAAGACAAACCTTAGAATGAGACTTAAGTTTATCGTTTTGTTCGTCCCAAGTAAGTCTCGTTAGTCTCATTCTAAGGTTTGTCAAAGTTCGTCCTTAGAAAGTGACTAACTTGGGACGAACAAAGACAAACCTTAGAATGAGACTTAACTTTGTCGTTTTGTTCGTCCCAAGTTTGTCTCGTTAGTCTCATTCTAAGGTTTGTCTAAGTTCAACCTTAAAAAGAGACTAACTTGGGACGAACTAAGACAAACCTTAGAATGGGACTTAAGTTTGTCTTTGTTCGTCCCAAGTTTGTCTCGTTAGTCTCATTCTAAGGTTTGTCTAAGTTCGTCTTTAGAAAGAGACTAACTTGGGACGAACTAAGACAAACCTTAGAATGAGACTAACATTTTTCTTTGTTCGTCCAAAGTTAGTCTCGTTAGTCTCATTCTAAGGTTTGTCTAAGTTCGTCCTTAGAAAGAGAATAACTTGGGACGAAGTTAGACAAACCTTAGAATGAGACTTAAGTTTGTCTTTGTTCGTCCCAAGTTAGTCTCATTAGTCTCATTCTAAGGTTTGTCTAAGTTCGTCCTTAGAAAGAGACTAACTCGGGACGAACTAAGACAAACCTTAGAATGGGACTTAAGTTTGTCTTTGTTCGTCCAAAGTTAGTCTCGTTAGTCTCATTCTAAGGTTTGTCTAAGGATGTACATAGAAAGAGACTAACTTTGGGACGAACTAAGACAAACCTTAGAATGGGACTTAAGTTTGTCTTTGTTCGTCCAAAGTTTGTCTCGTTAGTCTCATTCTAAGGTTTGTCTATGTTCGTCCTTAGAAAGAGACTAACTTGGGACGAACTAAGACAAACCTTAGAATGGGACGTAAGTTTGTTTTGTTCGTCCCAAGTTAGTCTCGTTAGTCTCATTCTAAGGTTTGTCTTAGTTCGTCCTTAGAAAGAGACTAACTTGGGACGAACTTAGACAAACCTTAGAATGAGACTTAAGTTTGTCTTTGTTCGTCCCAAGTTTGTCTCGTTAGTCTCATTCTAAGGTTTGTCTAAGTTCGTCCTTAGAAAGAGACTAACTTGGGACGAACTAAGACAAACCTTAGAATGGGACCTAAGTTTGTCTTTGTTCGTCCCAAGTTAGTCTCGTTAGTCTCATTCTAAGGTTTGTCTAAGTTCGTCCTTAGAAAGAGACTAACTTGGGACGAACTTAGACAAACCTTAGAATGAGACTTAAGTTTGTCTTTGTTCGTCCCAAGTTTGTCTCGCTAGTCCCTTTTAAAGGTTTGTCTAAATTCGTCCTTAGAAATAGACTAACTTGGGACGAACAAAGACAAACCTTAGAATGAGACTTAAGTTTGTCTTTGTTCGTCCCAAGTTCGTCCCGTTAGTCTCATTCTAAGGTTTGTCTAAGTTCGTCCTTAGAAAGAGACTAACTTGGGACGAACTAAGACAAACCTTAGAATGGGACTTAAGTTTGTCTTTGTTCGTCCCAAGTTAGTCTCGTTAGTCTCATTCTAAGGTTTGTCTAAGTTCGTCCTTAGAAAGAGACTAACTTGGGACGAACTAAGACAAACCTTAGAATGGGACTTAAGTTGGTCTTTGTTCGTCCCAAGTTAGTCTCATTAGTCTCATTCTAAGGTTTGTCTAAGTTCGTCCTTAGAAAGAGACTAACTTGGGACGAACTTAGACAAACCATAGAATGAGACTTCAGTTTGTCTTTGTTCGTGCCAAGTTTGTCTCGTTAGTCTCATTCTAAGGTTTGTCTTAGTTCGTCCTTAGAAAGAGACTAACTTGGGACGAACTAAGACAAACCTTAGAATGGGACTTAAGTTGGTCTTTTTTCGTCCCAAGTTAGTCTCGTTAGTCTCATTCTAAGGTTTGTCTAAGTTCGTCCTTAGAAAGAGACAAACTTGGGACGAACTAAGACAAACCTTAGAATGGGACTTAAGTTTGTCTTTGTTCGTCCCAAGTTAGTCTCGTTAGTCTCATTCTAAGGTTTGTCTAAGTTCGTCCTTAGAAAGAGACTAACTTGGGACGAACAGAGACAAACCTTAGAATGGGACTTAAGTTTGTCTTTGTTCGTCCAAGTTAGTCTCGTTAGTCTCATTCTAAGGTTTGTCTAAGTTCGTCTTTAGAAAGAGAATAACTTGGGACGAACTAAGACAAACCTAAGAATGAGACTTAAGTTTATCGTTTTGTTCGTCCCAAGTTAGTCTCGTTAGTCTCATTCTAAGGTTTGTCTAAGTTCGTTCTTAGAAAGTGACTAACTTGGGACGAACAAAGACAAACCTTAGAATGAGACTTAAGTTTGTCGTTTTGTTCGTCCCAAGTTTGTCTCGTTAGTCTCATTCTAAGGTTTGTCTAAGTTCGTACTTAAAAAGAGACTAACTTGGGACTAACTAAGACAAACCTTAGAATGAGACTAACGTTTTTCTTTGTTCGTCCAAAGTTAGTCTCGTTAGTCTCATTCTAAGGTTTGTCTAAGTTCGTCCTTAGAAAGAGAATAACTTGGGACGAACTTAGACAAACCTTTGAATGAGACTTAAGTTAGTCATTGTTCGTCCCAAGTTAGTCTCGTTAGCCTCATTCTAGAGTTTGTCTAAGTTCGTCCTTAGAAAGAGACTAACTTGGGACGAACAAAGACAAACCTTAGAATGGGACTTAAGTTTGTCTTTGTTCGTCCAAAGTTAGTCTCGTTAGTCTCATTCTAAGGTTTGTCTATGTTCGTCCTTAGAAAGAGACTAACTTGGGACGAACAAAGACAAACCTTAGAATGGGACTTAAGTTTGTCTTTGTTCGTCCAAAGTTAGTCTCGTTAGTCTCATTCTAAGGTTTGTCTATGTTCGTCCTTAGAAAGAGACTAACTTGGGACGAACTAAGACAAACCTTAGAATGGGACGTAAGTTTGTTTTGTTCGTCCCAAGTTAGTCTCGTTAGTCTCATTCTAAGGTTTGTCTTAGTTCGTCCTTAGAAAGAGACTAACTTGGGACGAACTTAGACAAACCTTAGAATGAGACTTAAGTTTGTCTTTGTTCGTCCCAAGTTTGTCTCGTTAGTCTCATTCTAAGGTTTGTCTAAGTTCGTCCTTAGAAAGAGACTAACTTGGGACGAACTTAGACAAACCTTAGAATGAGACTTAAGTTTGTCTTTGTTCGTCCCAAGTTTGTCTCGCTAGTCTCTTTTAAAGGTTTGTCTAAATTCGTCCTTAGAAATAGACTAACTTGGGACGAACAAAGACAAACCTTAGAATGAGACTTAAATTTGTCTTTGTTCGTCCCAAGTTCGTCCCGTTAGTCTCATTCTAAGGTTTGTCTAAGTTCGTCCTTAGAAAGAGACTAACTTGGGACGATCTAAGACAAACCTTAGAATGGGACTTAAGTTTGTCTTTGTTCGTCCCAAGTTAGTCTCGTTAGTCTCATTCTAAGGTTTGTCTAAGTTCGTCCTTAGAAAGAGACTAACTTGGGACGAACTAAGACAAACCTTAGAATGGGACTTAAGTTGGTCTTTGTTCGTCCCAAGTTAGTCTCATTAGTCTCATTCTAAGGTTTGTCTAAGTTCATCCTTAGAAAGAGACTAACTTGGGACGAACTTAGACAAACCATAGAATGAGACTTCAGTTTGTCTTTGTTCGTGCCAAGTTTGTCTCGTTAGTCTCATTCTAAGGTTTGTCTTAGTTCGTCCTTAGAAAGAGACTAACTTGGGACGAACAAAGACAAACCTTATAATGAGACTTAAGTTTGTCTTTTTTCGTCCCAAGTTTGTCTCGTTAGTCTCATTCTAAGGTTTGTCTAAATTCGTCCTTAGAAATAGACTAACTTGGGACGAACTTAGACAAACCTTAGAATGAGTCTTAAGTTGGTCTTTTTTCGTCCCAAGTTAGTCTCGTTAGTCTCATTCTAAGGTTTGTCTAAATTCGTCCTTAGAAATAGACTAACTTGGGACGAACTTAGACAAACCTTAGAATGAGACTTAAGTTTGTCTTTGTTCGTCCCAAGTTAGTCTCGTTAGTCTCATTCTAAGGTTTGTCTAAGTTCGTCCTTAGAAAGAGACAAACTTGGGACGAACTAAGACAAACCTTAGAATGGGACTTAAGTTTGTCTTTGTTCGTCCCAAGTTAGTCTCGTTAGTCTCATTCTAAGGTTTGTCTAAGTTCGTCCTTAGAAAGAGACTAACTTGGGACGAACAGAGACAAACCTTAGAATGGGACTTAAGTTTGTCTTTGTTCGTCCAAGTTAGTCTCGTTAGTCTCATTCTAAGGTTTGTCTAAGTTCGTCTTTAGAAAGAGAATAACTTGGGACGAACTAAGACAAACCTAAGAATGAGACTTAAGTTTATCGTTTTGTTCGTCCCAAGTTAGTCTCGTTAGTCTCATTCTAAGGTTTGTCTAAGTTCGTTCTTAGAAAGTGACTAACTTGGGACGAACAAAGACAAACCTTAGAATGAGACTTAAGTTTGTCGTTTTGTTCGTCCCAAGTTTGTCTCGTTAGTCTCATTCTAAGGTTTGTCTAAGTTCGTACTTAAAAAGAGACTAACTTGGGACTAACTAAGACAAACCTTAGAATGAGACTAACGTTTTTCTTTGTTCGTCCAAAGTTAGTCTCGTTAGTCTCATTCTAAGGTTTGTCTAAGTTCGTCCTTAGAAAGAGAATAACTTGGGACGAACTTAGACAAACCTTTGAATGAGACTTAAGTTAGTCATTGTTCGTCCCAAGTTAGTCTCGTTAGCCTCATTCTAGAGTTTGTCTAAGTTCGTCCTTAGAAAGAGACTAACTTGGGACGAACAAAGACAAACCTTAGAATGGGACTTAAGTTTGTCTTTGTTCGTCCAAAGTTAGTCTCGTTAGTCTCATTCTAAGGTTTGTCTATGTTCGTCCTTAGAAAGAGACTAACTTGGGACGAACAAAGACAAACCTTAGAATGGGACTTAAGTTTGTCTTTGTTCGTCCAAAGTTAGTCTCGTTAGTCTCATTCTAAGGTTTGTCTATGTTCGTCCTTAGAAAGAGACTAACTTGGGACGAACTAAGACAAACCTTAGAATGGGACGTAAGTTTGTTTTGTTCGTCCCAAGTTAGTCTCGTTAGTCTCATTCTAAGGTTTGTCTTAGTTCGTCCTTAGAAAGAGACTAACTTGGGACGAACTTAGACAAACCTTAGAATGAGACTTAAGTTTGTCTTTGTTCGTCCCAAGTTTGTCTCGTTAGTCTCATTCTAAGGTTTGTCTAAGTTCGTCCTTAGAAAGAGACTAACTTGGGACGAACTTAGACAAACCTTAGAATGAGACTTAAGTTTGTCTTTGTTCGTCCCAAGTTAGTCTCGTTAGTCTCATTCTAAGGTTTGTCTAAGTTCGTCCTTAGAAAGAGACTAACTTGGGACGATCTAAGACAAACCTTAGAATGGGACTTAAGTTTGTCTTTGTTCGTCCCAAGTTAGTCTCGTTAGTCTCATTCTAAGGTTTGTCTAAGTTCGTCCTTAGAAAGAGACTAACTTGGGACGAACTAAGACAAACCTTAGAATGGGACTTAAGTTGGTCTTTGTTCGTCCCAAGTTAGTCTCATTAGTCTCATTCTAAGGTTTGTCTAAGTTCATCCTTAGAAAGAGACTAACTTGGGACGAACTTAGACAAACCATAGAATGAGACTTCAGTTTGTCTTTGTTCGTGCCAAGTTTGTCTCGTTAGTCTCATTCTAAGGTTTGTCTTAGTTCGTCCTTAGAAAGAGACTAACTTGGGACGAACAAAGACAAACCTTATAATGAGACTTAAGTTTGTCTTTTTTCGTCCCAAGTTTGTCTCGTTAGTCTCATTCTAAGGTTTGTCTAAATTCGTCCTTAGAAATAGACTAACTTGGGACGAACTTAGACAAACCTTAGAATGAGACTTAAGTTTGTCTTTGTTCGTCCCAAGTTAGTCTCGTTAGTCTCATTCTAAGGTTTGTCTAAGTTCGTCCTTAGAAAGAGACAAACTTGGGACGAACAGAGACAAACCTTAGAATGGGACTTAAGTTTGTCTTTGTTCGTCCAAGTTAGTCTCGTTAGTCTCCTTCTAAGGTTTGTCTAAGTTCGTCTTTAGAAAGAGAATAACTTGGGACGAACTAAGACAAACCTTAGAATGAGACTTAAGTTTATCGTTTTGTTCATCCCAAGTTAGTCTCGTTAGTCTCATTCTAAGGTTTCTCTACGTTCGTTCTTAGAAAGTGACTAACTTGGGACGAACAAAGACAAACCTTAGAATGAGACTTAAGTTTGTCGTTTTGTTCGTCCCAAGTTTGTCTCGTTAGTCTCATTCTAAGGTTTGTCTAAGTTCGTCCTTAAAAAGAGACTAACTTCGGACGAACTAAGACAAACCTTAGAATGGGACTTAAGTTTGTCTTTGTTCGTCCAAAGTTAGTCTCGTTAGTCTCATTCTAAGGTTTGTCTATGTTCGTCCTTAGAAAGAGACTAACTTGGGACGACCTAAGACAAACCTTAGAATGGGACGTAAGTTTGTTTTGTTCGTCCCAAGTTAGTCTCGTTAGTCTCATTCTAAGGTTGGTCTTAGTTCGTCCTTAGAAAGAGACTAACTTGGGACGAACTTAGACAAACCTTAGAATGAGACTTAAGTTTGTCTTTTTTCGTCCCAAGTTTGTCTCGTTAGTCACATTCTAAGGTTTGTCTAAGTTCGTCCTTAGAAAGAGACTAACTTGGGACGAACTAAGACAAACCTTAGAATGGGACCTAAGTTTGTCTTTGTTCGTCCCAAGTTAGTCTCGTTAGTCTCATTCTAAAGTTTGTCTAAGTTCGTCCTTAGAAAGAGACTAACTTGGGACGAACTTAGACAAACCTTAGAATGAGACTTAAGTTTGTCTTTGTTCGTCCCAAGTTTGTCTCGCTAGTCTCTTTTAAAGGTTTGTCTAAATTCGTCCTTAGAAATAGACTAACTTGGGACGAACAAAGACAAACCTTAGAATGAGACTTAAGTTTGTCTTTGTTCGTCCCAAGTTCGTCCCGTTAGTCTCATTCTAAGGTTTGTCTAAGTTCGTTCTTAGAAAGTGACTAACTTGGGACGAACAAAGACAAACCTTAGAATGAGACTTAAGTTTGTCGTTTTGTTCGTCCCAAGTTTGTCTCGTTAGTCTCATTCTAAGGTTTGTCTAAGTTCGTCCTTAAAAAGAGACTAACTTGGGACGAACTAAGACAAACCTTAGAATGAGACTAACGTTTTTCTTTGTTCGTCCAAAGTTAGTCTCGTTAGTCTCATTCTAAGGTTTGTCTAAGTTCGTCCTTAGAAAGAGAATAACTTGGGACGAACTTAGACAAACCTTTGAATGAGACTTAAGTTAGTCATTGTTCGTCCCAAGTTAGTCTCGTTAGCCTCATTCTAGAGTTTGTCTAAGTTCGTCCTTAGAAAGAGACTAACTTGGGACGAACAAAGACAAACCTTAGAATGGGACTTAAGTTTGTCTTTGTTCGTCCAAAGTTAGTCTCGTTAGTCTCATTCTAAGGTTTGTCTATGTTCGTCCTTAGAAAGAGACTAACTTGGGACGAACAAAGACAAACCTTAGAATGGGACTTAAGTTTGTCTTTGTTCGTCCAAAGTTAGTCTCGTTAGTCTCATTCTAAGGTTTTTCTATGTTCGTCCTTAGAAAGAGACTAACTTGGGACGAACTAAGACAAACCTTAGAATGGGACGTAAGTTTGTTTTGTTCGTCCCAAGTTAGTCTCGTTAGTCTCATTCTAAGGTTTGTCTTAGTTCGTCCTTAGAAAGAGACTAACTTGGGACGAACTTATACAAACCTTAGAATGAGACTTAAGTCTGTCTTTGTTCGTCCCAAGTTTGTCTCGTTAGTCTCATTCTAAGGTTTGTCTAAGTTCGTCCTTAGAAAGAGACTAACTTGGGACGAACTAAGACAAACCTTAGAATGTGACCTAAGTTTGTCTTTGTTCGTCCCAAGTTAGTCTCGTTAGTCTCATTCTAAGGTTTGTCTAAGTTCGTCCTTAGAAAGAGACTAACTTGGGACGAACTTAGACAAACCTTAGAATGAGACTTAAGTTTGTCTTTGTTCGTCCCAAGTTTGTCTCGCTAGTCTCTTTTAAAGGTTTGTCTAAATTCGTCCTTAGAAATAGACTAACTTGGGACGAACAAAGACAAACCTTAGAATGAGACTTAAGTTTGTCTTTGTTCGTCCCAAGTTCGTCCCGTTAGTCTCATTCTAAGGTTTGTCTAAGTTCGTCCTTAGAAAGAGACTAACTTGGGACGAACTAAGACAAACCTTAGAATGGGACTTAAGTTTGTCTTTGTTCGTCCCAAGTTAGTCTCGTTAGTCTCATTCTAAGGTTTGTCTAAGTTCGTCCTTAGAAAGAGACTAACTTGGGACGAACTAAGACAAACCTTAGAATGGGACTTAAGTTGGTCTTTGTTCGTCCCAAGTTAGTCTTATTAGTCTCATTCTAAGGTTTGTCTAAGTTCGTCCTTAGAAAGAGACTAACTTGGGACGAACTTAGACAAACCATAGAATGAGACTTCAGTTTGTCTTTGTTCGTGCCAAGTTTGTCTCGTTAGTCTCATTCTAAGGTTTGTCTTAGTTCGTCCTTAGAAAGAGACTAACTTGGGACGAACAAAGACAAACCTTATAATGAGACTTAAGTTTGTCTTTTTTCGTCCCAAGTTTGTCTCGTTAGTCTCATTCTAAGGTTTGTCTAAATTCGTCCTTAGAAATAGACTAACTTGGGACAAACTTAGACAAACCTTAGAATGAGACTTAAGTTTGTCTTTGTTCGTCCCAAGTTAGTCTCGTTAGTCTCATTCTAAGGTTTGTCTAAGTTCGTCCTTAGAAAGAGACAAACTTGGGACGAACAGAGACAAACCTTAGAATGGGACTTAAGTTTGTCTTTGTTCGTCCAAGTTAGTCTCGTTAGTCTAGTTCTAAGGTTTGTCTAAGTTCGTCTTTAGAAAGAGAATAACTTGGGACGAACTAAGACAAACCTTAGAATGAGACTTAAGTTTATCGTTTTGTTCATCCCAAGTTAGTCTCGTTAGTCTCATTCTAAGGTTTGTCTAAGTTCGTTCTTAGAAAGTGACTAACTTGGGACGAACAAAGACAAACCTTAGAATGAGACTTAAGTTTGTCGTTTTGTTCGTCCCAAGTTTGTCTCGTTAGTCTCATTCTAAGGTTTGTCTAAGTTCGTCCTTAAAAAGAGACTAACTTGGGACGAACTAAGACAAACCTTAGAATGGGACTTAAGTTTGTCTTTGTTCGTCCAAAGTTAGTCTCGTTAGTCTCATTCTAAGGTTTGTCTATGTTCGTCCTTAGAAAGAGACTAACTTGGGACGAACTAAGACAAACCTTAGAATGGGACGTAAGTTTGTTTTGTTCGTCCCAAGTTAGTCTCGTTAGTCTCATTCTAAGGTTTGTCTTAGTTCGTCCTTAGAAAGAGACTAACTTGGGACGAACTTAGACAAACCTTAGAATGAGACTTAAGTTTGTCTTTGTTCGTCCCAAGTTTGTCTCGTTAGTCTCATTCTAAGGTTTGTCTAAGTTCGTCCTTAGAAAGAGACTAACTTGGGACGAACTAAGACAAACCTTAGAATGGGACCTAAGTTTGTCTTTGTTCGTCCCAAGTTAGTCTCGTTAGTCTCATTCTAAAGTTTGTCTAAGTTCGTCCTTAGAAAGAGACTAACTTGGGACGAACTTAGACAAACCTTAGAATGAGACTTAAGTTTGTCTTTGTTCATCCCAAGTTTGTCTCGCTAGTCTCTTTTAAAGGTTTGTCTAAATTCGTCCTTAGAAATAGACTAACTTGGGACGAACAAAGACAAACCTTAGAATGAGACTTAAGTTTGTCTTTGTTCGTCCCAAGTTCGTCCCGTTAGTCTCATTCTAAGGTTTGTCTAAGTTCGTCCTTAGAAAGAGACTAACTTGGGACGAACTAAGACAAACCTTAGAATGGGACTTAAGTTTGTCTTTGTGCGTCCCAAGTTAGTCTCGTTAGTCTCATTCTAAGGTTTGTCTAAGTTCGTCCTTAGAAAGAGACTAACTTGGGACGAACTAAGACAAACCTTAGAATGGGACTTAAGTTGGTCTTTGTTCGTCCCAAGTTAGTCTCATTAGTCTCATTCTAAGGTTTGTCTAAGTTTGTCCTTAGAAAGAGACTAACTTGGGACGAACTTAGACAAACCATAGAATGAGACTTCAGTTTGTCTTTGTTCGTGCCAAGTTTGTCTCGTTAGTCTCATTCTAAGGTTTGTCTTAGTTCGTCCTTAGAAAGAGACTAACTTGGGACGAACAAAGACAAACCTTATAATGAGACTTAAGTTTGTCTTTTTTCGTCCCAAGTTTGTCTCGTTAGTCTCATTCTAAGGTTTGTCTAAATTCGTCCTTAGAAATAGACTAACTTGGGACGAACTTAGACAAACCTTAGAATGAGACTTAAGTTTGTCTTTGTTCGTCCCAAGTTAGTCTCGTTAGTCTCATTCTAAGGTTTGTCTAAGTTCGTCCTTAGAAAGAGACAAACTTAGGACGAACTAAGACAAACCTTAGAATGGGACTTAAGTTTGTCTTTGTTCGTCCCAAGTTAGTCTCGTTAGTCTCATTCTAAGGTTTGTCTAAGTTCGTCCTTAGAAAGAGACTAACTTGGGACGAACAGAGACAAACCTTAGAATGGGACTTAAGTTTGTCTTTGTTCGTCCAAGTTAGTCTCGTTAGTCTCATTCTAAGGTTTGTCTAAGTTCGTCTTTAGAAAGAGAATAACTTGGGACGAACTAAGACAAACCTTAGAATGAGACTTAAGTTTATCGTTTTGTTCGTCCCAAGTTAGTCTCGTTAGTCTCATTCTAAGGTTTGTCTAAGTTCGTTCTTAGAAAGTGACTAACTTGGGACGAACAAAGACAAACCTTAGAATGAGACTTAAGTTTGTCGTTTTGTTCGTCCCAAGTTTGTCTCGTTAGTCTCATTCTAAGGTTTGTCTAAGTTCGTCCTTAAAAAGAGACTAACTTGGGACGAACTAAGACAAACCTTAGAATGGGACTTAAGTTTGTCTTTGTTCGTCCAAAGTTAGTCTCGTTAGTCTCATTCTAAGGTTTGTCTATGTTCGTCCTTAGAAAGAGACTAACTTGGGACGAACTAAGACAAACCTTAGAATGGGACGTAAGTTTGTTATGTTCGTCCCAAGTTAGTCTCGTTAGTCTCATTCTAAGGTTTGTCTTAGTTCGTCCTTAGAAAGAGACTAACTTGGGACGAACTTAGACAAACCTTAGAATGAGACTTAAGTTTGTCTTTGTTCGTCCCAAGTTTGTCTCGTTAGTCTCATTCTAAGGTTTGTCTAAGTTCGTCCTTAGAAAGAGACTAACTTGGGACGAACTAAGACAAACCTTAGAATGGGACCTAAGTTTGTCTTTGTTCGTCCCAAGTTAGTCTCGTTAGTCTCATTCTAAAGTTTGTCTAAGTTCGTCCTTAGAAAGAGACTAACTTGGGACGAACTTAGACAAACCTTAGAATGAGACTTAAGTTTGTCTTTGTTCGTCCCAAGTTTGTCTCGCTAGTCTCTTTTAAAGGTTTGTCTAAATTCGTCCTTAGAAATAGACTAACTTGGGACGAACAAAGACAAACCTTAGAATGAGACTTAAGTTTGTCTTTGTTCGTCCCAAGTTCGTCCCGTTAGTCTCATTCTAAGGTTTGTCTAAGTTCGTCCTTAGAAAGAGACTAACTTGGGATGAACTAAGACAAACCTTAGAATGGGACTTAAGTTTGTCTTTGTTCGTCCCAAGTTAGTCTCGTTAGTCTCATTCTAAGGTTTGTCTAAGTTCGTCCTTAGAAAGAGACAAACTTGGGACGAACTAAGACAAACCTTAGAATGGGACTTAAGTTTGTCTTTGTTCGTCCCAAGTTAGTCTCGTTAGTCTCATTCTAAGGTTTGTCTAAGTTCGTCCTTAGAAAGAGAATAACTTGGGACGAACAGAGACAAACCTTTGAATGGGACTTAAGTTTGTCTTTGTTCGTCCAAGTTAGTCTCGTTAGTCTCATTCTAAGGTTTGTCTAAGTTCGTCCTTAGAAAGAGACTAACTTGGGACGAACTTAGACAACCCATAGAATGAGACTTCAGTTTGTCTTTGTTCGTGCCAAGTTTGTCTCGTTAGTCTCATTCTAAGGTTTGTCTTAGTTCGTCCTTAGAAAGAGACTAACTTGGGACGAACAAAGACAAACCTTATAATGAGACTTAAGTTTGTCTTTTTTCGTCCCAAGTTTGTCTCGTTAGTCTCATTCTAAGGTTTGTCTAAATTCGTCCTTAGAAATAGACTAACTTGGGACGAACTTAGACAAACCTTAGAATGAGACTTAAGTTTGTCTTTGTTCGTCCCAAGTTAGTCTCGTTAGTCTCATTCTAAGGTTTGTCTAAGTTCGTCCTTAGAAAGAGACAAACTTGGGACGAACTAAGACAAACCTTAGAATGGGACTTAAGTTTGTCTTTGTTCGTCCCAAGTTAGTCTCGTTAGTCTCATTCTAAGGTTTGTCTAAGTTCGTCCTTAGAAAGAGACTAACTTGGGACGAACAGAGACAAACCTTTGAATGGGACTTAAGTTTGTCTTTGTTCGTCCAAGTTAGTCTCGTTAGTCTCATTCTAAGGTTTGTCTAAGTTCGTCTTTAGAAAGAGAATAACTTGGGACGAACTAAGAGAAACCTTAGAATGAGACTTAAGTTTATCGTTTTGTTCGTCCCAAGTTAGTCTCGTTAGTCTCATTCTAAGGTTTGTCTAAGTTCGTTCTTAGAAAGTGACTAACTTGGGACGAACAAAGACAAACCTTAGAATGAGACTTAAGTTTGTCGTTTTGTTCGTCCCAAGTTTGTCTCGTTAGTCTCATTCTAAGGTTTGTCTAAGTTCGTCCTTAAAAAGAGACTAACTTGGGACTAACTAAGACAAACCTTAGAATGAGACTAACGTTTTTCTTTGTTCGTCCAAAGTTAGTCTCGTTAGTCTCATTCTAAGGTTTGTCTAAGTTCGTGCTTAGAAAGAGAATAACTTGGGACGAACTTAGACAAACCTTTGAATGAGACTTAAGTTAGTCATTGTTCGTCCCAAGTTAGTCTCGTTAGTCTCATTCTAGAGTTTGTCTAAGTTCGTCCTTAGAAAGAGACTAACTTGGGACGAACAAAGACAAACCTTAGAATGGGACTTCAGTTTGTCTTTGTTCGTCCAAAGTTAGTCTCGTTAGTCTCATTCTAAGGTTTGTCTATGTTCGTCCTTAGAAAGAGACTAACTTGGGACGAACAAAGACAAACCTTAGAATGGGACTTAAGTTTGTCTTTGTTCGTCCAAAGTTAGTCTCGTTAGTCTCATTCTAAGGTTTGTCTATGTTCGTCCTTAGAAAGAGACTAACTTGGGACGAACTAAGACAAACCTTAGAATGGGACGTAAGTTTGTTTTGTTCGTCCCAAGTTAGTCTCGTTAGTCTCATTCTAAGGTTTGTCTTAGTTCGTCCTTAGAAAGAGACTAACTTGGGACGAACTTAGACAAACCTTAGAATGAGACTTAAGTTTGTCTTTGTTCGTCCCAAGTGTGTCTCGTTAGTCTCATTCTAAGGTTTGTCTAAGTTCGTCCTTAGAAAGAGACTAACTTGGGACGAACTAAGACAAACCTTAGAATGGGACCTAAGTTTGTCTTTGTTCGTCCCAAGTTAGTCTCGTTAGTCTCATTCTAAGGTTTGTCTAAGTTCGTCCTTAGAAAGAGACTAACTTGGGACGAACTTAGACAAACCTTAGAATGAGACTGAAGTTTGTCTTTGTTCGTCCCAAGTTTGTCTCGCTAGTCTCTTTTAAAGGTTTGTCTAAATTCGTCCTTAGAAATAGACTAACTTGGGACGAACAAAGACAAACCTTAGAATGAGACTTAAGTTTGTCTTTGTTCGTCCCGTTAGTCTCATTCTAAGGTTTGTCTAAGTTCGTCCTTAGAAAGAGACTAACTTGGGACGAACTAAGACAAACCTTAGAATGGGACTTAAGTTTGTCTTTGTTCGTCCCAAGTTAGTCTCGTTAGTCTCATTCTAAGGTTTGTCTAAGTTCGTCCTTAGAAAGAGACTAACTTGGGACGAACTAAGACAAACCTTAGAATGGGACTTAAGTTGGTCTTTGTTCGTCCCAAGTTAGTCTCATTAGTCTCATTCTAAGGTTTGTCTAAGTTCGTCCTTAGAAAGAGACTAACTTGGGACGAACTTAGACAAACCATAGAATGAGACTTCAGTTTGTCTTTGTTCGTGCCAAGTTTGTCTCGTTAGTCTCATTCTATGGTTTGTCTTAGTTCGTCCTTAGAAAGAGACTAACTTGGGACGAACAAAGACAAACCTTATAATGAGACTTAAGTTTGTCTTTTTTCGTCCCAAGTTTGTCTCGTTAGTCTCATTCTAAGGTTTGTCTAAATTCGTCCTTAGAAATAGACTAACTTGGGACGAACTTAGACAAACCTTAGAATGAGACTTAAGTTTGTCTTTGTTCGTCCCAAGTTAGTCTCGTTAGTCTCATTCTAAGGTTTGTCTAAGTTCGTCCTTAGAAAGAGACAAACTTGGGACGAACTAAGACAAACCTTAGAATGGGACTTAAGTTTGTCTTTGTTCGTCCCAAGTTAGTCTCGTTAGTCTCATTCTAAGGTTTGTCTAAGTTCATCCTTAGAAAGAGACTAACTTGGGACGAACAGAGACAAACCTTAGAATGGGACTTAAGTTTGTCTTTGTTCGTCCAAGTTAGTCTCGTTAGTCTCATTCTAAGGTTTGTCTAAGTTCGTCTTTAGAAAGAGAATAACTTGGGACGAACTAAGACAAACCTTAGAATGAGACTTAAGTTTATCGTTCTGTTCGTCCCAAGTTAGTCTCGTTAGTCTCGTTAGTCTCATTCTAAGGTTTGTCTAAGTTCGTTCTTAGAAAGTGACTAACTTGGGACGAACAAAGACAAACCTTAGAATGAGACTTAAGTTTGTCGTTTTGTTCGTCCCAAGTTTGTCTCGTTAGTCTCATTCTAAGGTTTGTCTAAGTTCGTCCTTAAAAAGAGACTAACTTGGGACGAACTAAGACAAACCTTAGAATGGGACTTAAGTTTGTCTTTGTTCGTCCCAAGTTTGTCTCGTTAGTCTCATTCTAAGGTTTGTCTAAGTTCGTCTTTAGAAAGAGACTAACTTGGGACGAACTAAGACAAACCTTAGAATGAGACTAACATTTTTCTTTGTTCGTCCAAAGTTAGTCTCGTTAGTCTCATTCTAAGGTTTGTCTAAGTTCGTCCATAGAAAGAGAATAACTTGGGACGAAGTTAGACAAACCTTAGAATGAGACTTAAGTTTGTCTTTTTTCGTCCCAAGTTATTCTCATTAGTCTCATTCTAAGGTTTGTCTAAGTTCGTCCTTAGAAAGAGACTAACTCGGGACGAACTAAGACAAACCTTAGAATGTGGCTTAAGTTTGTCTTTGTTCGTCCCAAGTTAGTCTCGTTTGTCTCATTCTAAGGTTTGTCTAAGTTTGTACATAGAAAGAGACTAACTTGGGACGAACTAAGACAAACCATAGAATGGGACTTAAGTTTATCTTTGTTCGTCCCACGTTAGTCTCGTTAGTCTCATTCTAAGGTTTGTCTAAGTTCATCCTTAGAAAGAGACTAACTTGGGAACTAAGACAAACCTTAGAATGAGACTAACGTTTTTCTTTGTTCGTCCAAAGTTAGTCTCGTTAGTCTCATTCTAAGGTTTGTCTAAGTTCGTCCTTAGAAAGAGAATAACTTGGGACGAACTTAGACAAACCTTTGAATGAGACTTAAGTTAGTCATTGTTCGTCCCGAGTTAGTCTCGTTAGTCTCATTCTAAGGTTTGTCTAAGTTCGTCCTTAGAAAGAGACTAACTTGGGACGAACAAAGACAAACCTTAGAATGGGACTTAAGTTTGTCTTTGTTCGTCCAAAGTTAGTCTCGTTAGTCTCATTCTAAGGTTTGTCTAAGTTCATCCTTAGAAAGAGACTAACTTGGGACGAACTAAGACAAACCTTAGAATGAGACTAACGTTTTTCTTTGTTCGTCCGAAGTTAGTCTCATTATTCTCATTCTAAGGTTTGTTTAAGTTCGTCCTTAGAAAGAGACTAACTTGGGACGAACTTAGACTAACCTTAGAATGAGACTTAAGTTTGTCTTTGTTCGTCCCAAGTTAGTCTCGTTAGTCTCATTCTAAGGTTTGTCTAAGTTTGTCCTTAGAAAGAGACTAACTTGGGACGTACTAAGACAAACCTTAGAATGGGACTTAACTTTGTCTTTGTTCGTCCCAAGTTAGTCTCGTTAGTCTCATTATAAGGTTTGTCAAAGTTCGTCCTTAGAAAGTGACTAACTTGGGACGAACTTAGACAAACCTTAGAATGAGACTTAAGTTTGTCTTTATTCGTCCCAAGTTTGTCTCGTTAGTCTCATTCTAAGGTTTGTCTTAGTTCGTCCTTAGAAAGAGACGAACTTGGGAAAAACTTAGACAAACCATAGAATGAGACTAACGTTTTTCTTTGTTCGTCCAATGTTAGTCTCGTTAGTCTCATTCTAAGGTTCGTCTAAGTTCATCCTTACAAAGAGAATAACTTGAGACGAACTTAGACAAACCTTAGAATGAGACTTAAGTTTGTCTTTGTTCGTCCCAAGTTAGTCTCGTTAGTCTGATTCTAAGGTTTGTCTAAGTTCATCCTTAGAAAGGGACTAACTTGGGACGAACAAAGACAAACCTTAGAATGGGACATAAGTTTGTCTTTGTTCGTCCCAAGTTAGTCTCGTTTGTCTCATACTAAGGTTTGTCTAAGTTCGTCCTTAGAAAGAGACTAACTTGGGACGAACTTATCCAAACCTTAGAATGGGACTTAAGTTTGTCTTTGTTCGTCCCAAGTTTGTCTCGTTAGTCTCATTCTAAGGTTTGTCTAAGTTCGTCCTTAGAAAAAGACTAACTTGGGACGAACTTAGACAAACCTTAGAATGAGACTTAAGTTTGTCTTTGTTCGTCCCAAGTTAGTCTCGTTAGTGTCATTCTAAGGTTTGTCTAAGTTCGTCCTTAGAAAGAGTCTAACTTGGGACGAACTAAGACAAACCTTAGAATGGGACTTAAGTTTATCTTTGTTCGTCCCAAGTTAGTCTCGTTAGTCTGATTCTAAGGTTTGTCTAAGTTCATCCTTAGAAAGGGACTAACTTGGGACGAACAAAGACAAACCTTAGAATGGGACATAAGTTTGTCTTTGTTCGTCCCAAGTTAGTCTCGTTTGTCTCATACTAAGGTTTGTCTAAGTTCGTCCTTAGAAAGAGACTAACTTGGGACGAACTTATCCAAACCTTAGAATGGGACTTAAGTTTCTCTTTGTTCGTCCCAAGTTTGTCTCGTTAGTCTCATTCTAAGGTTTGTCTAAGTTCGTCCTTAGAAAAAGACTAACTTGGGACGAACTTAGACAAACCTTAGAATGAGACTTAAGTTTGTCTTTGTTCGTCCCAAGTTAGTCTCGTTAGTCTCATTCTAAGGTTTGTCTAAGTTCGTCCTTAGAAAGAGTCTAACTTGGGACGAACTAAGACAAACCTTAGAATGGGACTTAAGTTTATCTTTGTTCGTCCCAAGTTAGTCTCGTTAGTCTCATTCTAAGGTTTGTCTAAGTTCGTCCTTAGAAAGAGACTAACTTGGGACGAACTAAGATAAACTTTAGAATGAGACTAACGTTTTTCTTTGTTCGTTCCAAGTTAGTCTCGTTAGTCTCATTTTAAGGTTTGTCTAAGTTCGTCCTTAGAAAGAGACTAACTAGGGACGAACTTAGACAAACCTTAGAATGAGACTTAAGTTGGTCTTGTTCGTCCCAAGTTAGTCTCGTTAGTCTCATTCTAAGGTTTGTCTATGTTCGTCCTTAGAAAGAGACTAACTTGGGACGAATAAAGACAAACCTTAGAATGAGACTTAAGTTTGTCTTTGTTCGTCCCAAGTTAGTCTCGTTAGTCTCATTCTAAGGTTTGTCTAAGTTCGTCCTTAGAAAGAGACTACTTGGGACGAACTTATACAAACCTTAGAATGAGACTAAAGTTTGTCTTTGTTCGTCCCAAGTTCGTCTCGTTAGTCTCATTCTAAGGTTTATCTAAGTTCGTCCTTAGAAAGAGACTAACTTGGGATGAACTAAGACAACCCTTAGAATGAGACTAACATTTTTCTTTGTTCGTCCAAAGTTAGTCTCGTTAGTCTCATTCTAAGGTTTGTCTAAGTTCGTCCTTAGAAAGAGAATAACTTGGGACGAAGTTAGACAAACCTTAGAATGAGACTTAAGTTTGTCTTTGTTCGTCCCAAGTTAGTCTCGTTAGTCTCATTCTAAGGTTTGTCTAAGTTCGTCCATAGAAAGAGACTAACTTGGGACGAACTAAGACAAACCTTAGAATGGGACTTAAGTTTTTCTTTGTTCGTCCCAAGTTAGTCTCGTTAGTCTCATTCTAAGGTTTGTCTAAGTTCGTCCTTAGAAAGAGACTAACTTGGGACGAACTAAGACAAACCTTAGAATGGGACTTAAGTTTGTCTTTGTTCGTCCCAAGTTAGTCTCGTTAGTCTCATTCTAAGGTTTGTCTAAGTTCATCCTTAGAAAGAGACTAACTTGGGACGAACTAAGACAAACCTCAGAATGAGACTTAAGTTTGTCTTTGTTCGTCCCAAGTTAGTCTCGTTAGTCTCATTCTAAGGTTTGTCTAAGTTCATCCTTAGAAAGAGAAGAACTTGGGACGAACTTAGACAAACCATAGAATGAGACTTAAGTTTGTCTTTGTTCGTCCCAAGTTAGTCTCGTTAGTCTCATTCTAAGGTTTGTCTAAGTTCGTCCTTAGAAAGGGACTAACTAGGGACGAACTAAGACAAACCTTAGAATGGGACTTAAGTATGTCTTTGTTCGTCCCAAGTTAGTCTCGTTAGTCTCATTCTAAGGTTTGTCTAAGTTTGTTCTTAGAAAGAGACTAACTTGGGACGAACTAAGGCAAACCTTAGAATGAGACTATCGTTTTTCTTTGTTCGTCCAAAGTTAGTCTCATTATTCTCATTCTAAGGTTTGTCTAAGTTCGTCCTTAGAAAGAGAATAACTTGGGACGAACTTAGAAAAACCTTAGAATGAGACTAAAGTTTTTCTTTGTTCATCCAAAGTTAGTCTCGTTAGTCTCATTGTAAGATTTGTCTAAGTTCGTCGTTAGAAAGAGACTAACTTGGGACGAACTAAGACAAACCTTAGAATGAGACTTAAGTTTGTCTTTGTTCATCCCAAGTTTGTCTCGTTAGTCTCATTCTAAGGTTTGTCTAAGTTCGTCCTTAGAAAGAGACTAACTTAGGACGAACTAAGATAAACCTTAGAATGAGACTTAAGTTTGTCTTTGTTCGTCCAATGTTAGTCTCGTTAGTCTCATTCTAAGGTTCGTCTAAGTTCGTCCTTACAAAGAGAATAACTTGAGATGAACTTAGACAAACCTTAGAATGAGACTTAAGTTTGTCTTTGTTCGTCCCAAGTTAGTCTCGTTAGTCTGATTCTAAGGGTTGTCAAAGTTCATCCTTATAAAGGGACTAACTTGGGACGAACAAAGACAAACCTTAGAATGGGACATAAGTTTGTCTTTGTTCGTCCCAAGTTAGTCTCGTTTGTCTCATACTAAGGTTTGTCTAAGTTCGTCCTTAGAAAGAGACTAACTTGGGACGAACTTATCCAAACCTTAGAATGGGACTTAAGTTTGTCTTTGTTCGTCCCAAGTTTGTCTCGTTAGTCTCATTCTAAGGTTTGTCTAAGTTCGTCCTTAGAAAAAGACTAACTTGGGACGAACTTAGACAAACCTTAGAATGAGACTTAAGTTTGTCTTTGTTCGTCCCAAGTTAGTCTCGTTAGTCTCATTCTAAGGTTTGTCTAAGTTCGTCCTTAGAAAGAGTCTAACTTGGGACGAACTAAGACAAACCTTAGAATTGGACTTAAGTTTATCTTTGTTCGTCCCAAGTTAGTCTCGTTAGTCTCATTCTAAGGTTTGTCTAAGTTCGTCCTTAGAAAGAGACTAACTTGGGACGAACTAAGATAAACCTTAGAATGAGACTAACGTTTTTCTTTGTTCGTTCCAAGTTAGTCTCGTTAGTCTCATTCTAAGGTTTGGCTAAGTTCGTCCTTAGAAAGAGACTAACTAGGGACGAACTTAGACAAACCTTAGAATGAGACTTAAGTTGGTCTTTGTTCGTCCCAAGTTAGTCTCGTTAGTCTCATTCTAAGGTTTGTCTATGTTCGTCCTTAGAAAGAGACTAACTTGGGATGAACAAAGACAAACCTTAGAATGAGACTTAAGTTTGTCTTTGTTCGTCCCAAGTTAGTCTTGTTAGTCTCATTCTAAGGTTTGTCTAAGTTCGTCCTTAGAAAGAGACTACTTGGGACGAACTTATACAAACCTTAAAATGAGACTAAAGTTTGTCTTTGTTCGTCCCAAGTTCGTCTCGTTAGTCTCATTCTAAGGTTTGTCTAAGTTCGTCCTTAGAAAGAGAATAACTTGGGACGAAGTTAGACAAACCTTAGAATGAGACTTAAGTTTGTCTTTGTTCGTCCCAAGTTAGTCTCGTTAGTCTCATTCTAAGGTTTGTCTAAGTTCGTCCATAGAAAGAGTCTAACTTGGGACGAACTAAGACAAACCTTAGAATGGGACTTAAGTTTGTCTTTGTTCGTCCCAAGTTAGTCTCGTTAGTCTCATTCTAAGGTTTGTCTAAGTTCGTCCTTAGAAAGAGACTAACTTGGGACGAACTAAGACAAACCTTAGAATGGGACTTAAGTTTGTCTTTGTTCGTCCCAAGTTAGTCTCGTTAGTCTCATTCTAAGGTTTGTCTAAGTTCATCCTTAGAAAGAGACTAACTTGGGACGAACTAAGACAAACCTTAGAATGAGACTTAAGTGTGTCTTTGTTCGTCCCAAGTTAGTCTCGTTAGTCTCATTCTAAGGTTTGTCTAAGTTCTTCCTTATAAAGAGAAGAACTTGGGACGAACTTAGACAAACCTTAGAATGAGACTTAAGTTTGTCTTTGTTCGTCCCAAGTTAGTCTCGTTAGTCTCATTCTAAGGTTTGTCTAAGTTCGTCCTTAGAAAGAGACTAACTTGGGACGAACTAAGACAAACCTTAGAATGGGACTTAAGTTTGTCTTTGTTCGTCCCAAGTTAGTCTCGTTAGTCTCATTCTAAGGTTTGTCTAAGTTTGTTCTTAGAAAGAGACTAACTTGGGACGAACTAAGACAAACCTTAGAATGAGACTAACGTTTTTCTTTGTTCGTCCAAAGTTAGTCTCATTATTCTCATTATTCTCATTCTAAGGTTTGTCTAAGTTCGTCCTTAGAAAGAGAATAACTTGGGACGAACTTAGACAAACCTTAGAATGAGACTAATGTTTTTCTTTGTTCATCCAAAGTTAGTCTCGTTAGTCTCATTCTAAGATTTGTCTAAGTTCGTCATTAGAAAGAGACTAACTTGGGACGAACTAAGACAAACCTTAGAATGGGACTTAAGTTTGTCTTTGTTCATCCCAAGTTTGTCTCGTTAGTCTCATTCTAAGGTTTGTCTAAGTTCGTCCTTAGAAAGAGACTAACTTAGGACGAACTAAGACAAACCTTAGAATGAGACTTAAGTTTGTCTTTGTTCGTCCCAAGTTTGTCTCGTTAGTCTCATTCTAAGGTTTGTCTAAGTTCATCCTTAGAAAGAGACTAACTTTGGACGAACTAAGATAAACCTTAGAATGAGACTAACGTTTTTCTTTGTTCGTCCCAAGTTAGTCTCGTTAGTCTCATTCTAAGTTTTGTTTAAGTTCGTCCTTAGAAAGAGACTAACTAGGGACGAACTTAGACAAACTTTAGAGTGAGACTTAAGTTTGCTTTGTTCGTCCCAAGTTAGTCTCGTTAGTCTCATTCTAAGGTTTGTCTAAGTTCGTCCTTAGAAAGAGACTAACTTGGGACAAACTTAGACAAACCTTAGAATGAGACTAAAGTTTGTCTTTGTTCGTCCCAAGTTTGTCTCGTTAGTCTCATTCTAAGGTTTGTCTAAGTTCGTCCTTAGAAAGAGACTAACTTTGGACGAACAAAGACAAACATTAGAATGGGACTTAAGTTTGCCTTTGTTCGTCCAAAGTTAGTCTCGTTAGTCTCATTCTAAGGTTTGTCTATGTTCGTCCTTAGAAAGAGATTAACTTGGGACGAACAAAGACAAACCTTAGAATGGGACTTAAGTTTGTCTTTGTTCGTCCAAAGTTAGTCTCGTTAGTCTCATTCTAAGGTTTGTCTATGTTCATCCTTAGAAAGAGACTAACTTGGGACGAACTAAGACAAACCTTAGAATGGGACGTAAGTTTGTTTTGTTCATCCCAAGTTAGTCTCGTTAGTCTCATTCTAAGGTTTGTCTTAGTTCGTCCTTAGAAAGAGACTAACTTGGGACGAACTAAGACAAACCTTAGAATGGGACTGAAGTTTGTCTTTGTTCATCCCAAGTTAGTCTCGTTAGTCTCATTCTAAGGTTTGTCTAACTTCGTCCTTAGAAAGAGACTAACTTGGGACGAACTAAGACAAACCTTAGAATGGGACTTAAGTTTGTCTTTGTTCGTCCCAAGTTAGTCTCGTTAGTCTCATTCTAAGGTTTGTCTAAGTTCATCCTTAGAAAGAGACTAACTTGGGACGAACTAAGACAAACCTTAGAATGAGACTAACGTTTTTCTTTGTTCGTCCGAAGTTAGTCTCATTATTCTCATTCTAAGGTTTGTTTAAGTTCGTCCTTAGAAAGAGAATAACTTGGGACGAACTTAGACAAACCTTAGAATGAGACTTAAGTTTGTCTTTGTTCGTCCCAAGTTAGTCTCGTTAGTCTCATTCTAAGGTTTGTCTAAGTTTGTCCTTAGAAAGAGACTAACTTGGGACGTACTAAGACAAACCTTAGAATGGGACTTAACTTTGTCTTTGTTCGTCCCAAGTTAGTCTCGTTAGCCTCATTATAAGGTTTGTCAAAGTTCGTCCTTAGAAAGTGACTAACTTGGGACGAACTTAGACAAACCTTAGAATGAGACTTAAGTTTGTCTTTATTCGTCCCAAGTTTGTCTCGTTAGTCTCATTCTAAGGTTTGTCTTAGTTCGTCCTTAGAAAGAGACGAACTTGGGAAAAACTTAGACAAACCATAGAATGAGACTAACGTTTTTCTTTGTTCGTCCAATGTTAGTCTCGTTAGTCTCATTCTAAGGTTCGTCTAAGTTCATCCTTACAAAGAGAATAACTTGAGACGAACTTAGACAAACCTTAGAATGAGACTTAAGTTTGTCTTTGTTCGTCCCAAGTTAGTCTCGTTAGTCTGATTCTAAGGTTTGTCTAAGTTCATCCTTAGAAAGGGACTAACTTGGGACGAACAAAGACAAACCTTAGAATGGGACATAAGTTTGTCTTTGTTCGTCCCAAGTTAGTCTCGTTTGTCTCATACTAAGGTTTGTCTAAGTTCGTCCTTAGAAAGAGACTAACTTGGGACGAACTTATCCAAACCTTAGAATGGGACTTAAGTTTGTCTTTGTTCGTCCCAAGTTTGTCTCGTTAGTCTCATTCTAAGGTTTGTCTAAGTTCGTCCTTAGAAAAAGACTAACTTGGGACGAACTTAGACAAACCTTAGAATGAGACTTAAGTTTGTCTTTGTTAGTCCCAAGTTAGTCTCGTTAGTGTCATTCTAAGGTTTGTCTAAGTTCGTCCTTAGAAAGAGTCTAACTTGGGACGAACTAAGACAAACCTTAGAATGGGACTTAAGTTTATCTTTGTTCGTCCCAAGTTAGTCTCGTTAGTCTCATTCTAAGGTTTGTCTAAGTTCGTCCTTAGAAAGAGACTAACTTGGGACGAACTAAGATAAACCTTAGAATGAGACTAACGTTTTTCTTTGTTCGTTCCAAGTTAGTCTCGTTAGTCTCATTCTAAGGTTTGTCTAAGTTCGTCCTTAGAAAGAGACTAACTAGGGACGAACTTAGACAAACCTTAGAATGAGACTTAAGTTGGTCTTGTTCGTCCCAAGTTAGTCTCGTTAGTCTCATTCTAAGGTTTGTCTATGTTCGTCCTTAGAAAGAGACTAACTTGGGACGAACAAAGACAAACCTTAGAATGAGACTTAAGTTTGTCTTTGTTCGTCCCAAGTTAGTCTCGTTAGTCTCATTCTAAGGTTTGTCTAAGTTCGTCCTTAGAAAGAGACTACTTGGGACGAACTTATACAAACCTTAGAATGAGACTAAAGTTTGTCTTTGTTCGTCCCAAGTTCGTCTCGTTAGTCTCATTCTAAGGTTTATCTAAGTTCGTCCTTAGAAAGAGACTAACTTGGGATGAACTAAGACAAACCTTAGAATGAGACTAACATTTTTCTTTGTTCGTCCAAAGTTAGTCTCGTTAGTCTCATTCTAAGGTTTGTCTAAGTTCGTCCTTAGAAAGAGAATAACTTGGGACGAAGTTAGACAAACCTTAGAATGAGACTTAAGTTTGTCTTTGTTCGTCCCAAGTTAGTCTCGTTAGTCTCATTCTAAGGTTTGTCTAAGTTCGTCCATAGAAAGAGACTAACTTGGGACGAACTACGACAAACCTTAGAATGGGACTTAAGTTTTTCTTTGTTCGTCCCAAGTTAGTCTCGTTAGTCTCATTCTAAGGTTTGTCTAAGTTCGTCCTTAGAAAGAGACTAACTTGGGACGAACTAAGACAAACCTTAGAATGGGACTTAAGTTTGTCTTTGTTCGTCCCAAGTTAGTCTCGTTAGTCTCATTCTAAGGTTTGTCTAAGTTCATCCTTAGAAAGAGACTAACTTGGGACGAACTAAGACAAACCATAGAATGAGACTTAAGTTTGTCTTTGTTCGTCCCAAGTTAGTCTCGTTAGTCTCATTCTAAGGTTTGTCTAAGTTCATCCTTAGAAAGAGAAGAACTTGGGACGAACTTAGACAAACCTTAGAATGAGACTTAAGTTTGTCTTTGTTCGTCCCAAGTTAGTCTCGTTAGTCTCATTCTAAGGTTTGTCTAAGTTCGTCCTTAGAAAGAGACTAACTAGGGACGAACTAAGACAAACCTTAGAATGGGACTTAAGTATGTCTTTGTTCGTCCCAAGTTAGTCTCGTTAGTCTCATTCTAAGGTTTGTCTAAGTTTGTTCTTAGAAAGAGACTAACTTGGGACGAACTAAGGCAAACCTTAGAATGAGACTAACGTTTTTCTTTGTTCGTCCCAAGTTAGTCTCGTTATTCTCATTATTCTCATTCTAAGGTTTGTCTAAGTTCGTCCTTAGAAAGAGAATAACTTGGGACGAACTTAGACAAACCTTAGAATGAGACTAATGTTTTTCTTTGTTCATCCAAAGTTAGTCTCGTTAGTCTCATTCTAAGATTTGTCTAAGTTCGTCGTTAGAAAGAGACTAACTTGGGACGAACTAAGACAAACCTTAGAATGGGACTTAAGTTTGTCTTTGTTCATCCCAAGTTTGTCTCGTTAGTCTCATTCTAAGGTTTGTCTAAGTTCGTCCTTAGAAAGAGACTAACTTAGGACGAACTAAGATAAACCTTAGAATGAGACTTCAGTTTGTCTTTGTTCGTCCAATGTTAGTCTCGTTAGTCTCATTCTAAGGTTCGTCTAAGTTCGTCCTTACAAAGAGAATAACTTGAGACGAACTTAGACAAACCTTAGAATGAGACTTAAGTTTGTCTTTGTTCGTCCCAAGTTAGTCTCGTTAGTCTGATTCTAAGGTTTGTCTAAGTGCATCCTTATAAAGGGACTAACTTGGGACGAACAAAGACAAACCTTAGAATGGGACATAAGTTTGTCTTTGTTCGTCCCAAGTTAGTCTCGTTTGTCTCATACTAAGGTTTGTCTAAGTTCGTCCTTAGAAAGAGACTAACTTGGGACGAACTTATCCAAACCTTAGAATGGGACTTAAGTTTGTCTTTGTTCGTCCCAAGTTTGTCTCGTTAGTCTCATTCTAAGGTTTGTCTAAGTTCGTCCTTAGAAAAAGACTAACTTGGGACGAACTTAGACAAACCTTAGAATGAGACTTAAGTTTGTCTTTGTTCGTCCCAAGTTAGTCTCGTTAGTCTCATTCTATGGTTTGTCTAAGTTCGTCCTTAGAAAGAGTCTAACTTGGGACGAACTAAGACAAACCTTAGAATTGGACTTAAGTTTATCTTTGTTCGTCCCAAGTTAGTTTCGTTAGTCTCATTCTAAGGTTTGTCTAAGTTCGTCCTTAGAAAGAGACTAACTTGGGACGAACTAAGATAAACCTTAGAATGAGACTAACGTTTTTCTTTGTTCGTTCCAAGTTAGTCTCGTTAGTCTCATTCTAAGGTTTGGCTAAGTTCGTCCTTAGAAAGAGACTAACTAGGGACGAACTTAGACAAACCTTAGAATGAGACTTAAGTTGGTCTTTGTTCGTCCAAAGTTAGTCTCGTTAGTCTCATTCTAAGGTTTGTCTATGTTCGTCCTTAGAAAGAGACTAACTTGGGATGAACAAAGACAAACCTTAGAATGAGACTTAAGTTTGTCTTTGTTCGTCCCAAGTTAGTCTTGTTAGTCTCATTCTAAGGTTTGTCTAAGTTCGTCCTTAGAAAGAGACTACTTGGGACGAACTTATACAAACCTTAGAATGAGACTAAAGTTTGTCTTTGTTCGTCCCAAGTTCGTCTCGTTAGTCTCATTCTAAGGTTTATCTAAGTTCGTCCTTAGAAAGAGACTAACTTGGGATGAACTAAGACAAACCTTAGAATGAGACTAACATTTTTCTTTGTTCGTCCAAAGTTAGTCTCGTTAGTCTCATTCTAAGATTTGTCTAAGTTCGTCCTTAGAAAGAGAATAACTTGGGACGAAGTTAGACAAACCTTAGAATGAGACTTAAGTTTGTCTTTGTTCGTCCCAAGTTAGTCTCGTTAGTCTCATTCTAAGGTTTGTCTAAGTTCGTCCATAGAAAGAGACTAACTTGGGACGAACTAAGACAAACCTTAGAATGAGACTTAAGTTTGTCGTTGTTCGTCCCAAGTTAGTCTCGTTAGTCTCATTCTAAGGTTTGTCTAAGTTCGTCCTTAGAAAGAGACTAACTTGGGACGAACTAAGACAAACCTTAGAATGGGACTTAAGTTTGTCTTTGTTCGTCCCAAGTTAGTCTCGTTAGTCTCATTCTAAGGTTTGTCTAAGTTCATCCTTAGAAAGAGACTAACTTGGGACGAACTAAGACAAACCTTAGAATGGGACTTAAGTGTGTCTTTGTTCGTCCCAAGTTAGTCTCGTTAGTCTCATTCTAAGGTTTGTCTAAGTTCATCCTTAGAAAGAGAAGAACTTGGGACGAACTTAGACAAACCTTAGAATGAGACTTAAGTTTGTCTTTGTTCGTCCCAAGTTAGTCTCGTTAGTCTCATTCTAAGGTTTGTCTAAGTTCGTCCTTAGAAAGAGACTAACTTGGGACGAACTAAGACAAACCTTAGAATGGGACTTAAGTTTGTCTTTGTTCGTCCCAAGTTAGTCTTGTTAGTCTCATTCTAAGGTTTGTCTAAGTTTGTTCTTAGAAAGAGACTAACTTGGGACGAACTAAGACAAACCTTAGAATGAGACTAACGTTTTTCTTTGTTCGTCCAAAGTTAGTCACATTATTCTCATTATTCTCATTCTAAGGTTTGTCTAAGTTCGTCCTTAGAAAGAGAATAACTTGGGACGAACTTAGACAAACCTTAGAATGAGACTAATGTTTTTCTTTGTTCATCCAAAGTTAGTCTCGTTAGTCTCATTCTAAGATTTGTCTAAGTTCGTCGTTAGAAAGAGACTAACTTGGGACGAACTAAGACAAACCTTAGAATGGGACTTAAGTTTGTCTTTGTTCATCCCAAGTTTGTCTCGTTAGTCTCATTCTAAGGTTTGTCTAAGTTCGTCCTTAGAAAGAGACTAACTTAGGATGAACTAAGACAAACCTTAGAATGAGACTTCAGTTTGTCTTTGTTCGTCCAATGTTAGTCTCGTTAGTCTCATTCTAAGGTTCGTCTAAGTTCGTCCTTACAAAGAGAATAACTTGAGACGAACTTAGACAAACCTTAGAATGAGACTTAAGTTTGTCTTTGTTCGTCCCAAGTTAGTCTCGTTAGTCTGATTCTAAGGTTTGTCTAAGTTCATCCTTATAAAGGGACTAACTTGGGACGAACAAAGACAAACCTTAGAATGGGACATAAGTTTGTCTTTGTTCGTCCCAAGTTAGTCTCGTTTGTCTCATACTAAGGTTTGTCTAAGTTCGTCCTTAGAAAGAGACTAACTTGGGACGAACTTATCCAAACCTTAGAATGGGACTTAAGTTTGTCTTTGTTCGTCCCAAGTTAGTTTCGTTAGTCTCATTCTAAGGTTTGTCTAAGTTCGTCCTTAGAAAGAGACTAACTTGGGACGAACTAAGATAAACCTTAGAATGAGACTAACGTTTTTCTTTGTTCGTTCCAAGTTAGTCTCGTTAGTCTCATTCTAAGGTTTGGCTAAGTTCGTCCTTAGAAAGAGACTAACTAGGGACGAACTTAGACAAACCTTAGAATGAGACTTAAGTTGGTCTTTGTTCGTCCAAAGTTAGTCTCGTTAGTCTCATTCTAAGGTTTGTCTATGTTCGTCCTTAGAAAGAGACTAACTTGGGATGAACAAAGACAAACCTTAGAATGAGACTTAAGTTTGTCTTTGTTCGTCCCAAGTTAGTCTTGTTAGTCTCATTCTAAGGTTTGTCTAAGTTCGTCCTTAGAAAGAGACTACTTGGGACGAACTTATACAAACCTTAGAATGAGACTAAAGTTTGTCTTTGTTCGTCCCAAGTTCGTCTCGTTAGTCTCATTCTAAGGTTTATCTAAGTTCGTCCTTAGAAAGAGACTAACTTGGGATGAACTAAGACAAACCTTAGAATGAGACTAACATTTTTCTTTGTTCGTCCAAAGTTAGTCTCGTTAGTCTCATTCTAAGATTTGTCTAAGTTCGTCCTTAGAAAGAGAATAACTTGGGACGAAGTTAGACAAACCTTAGAATGAGACTTAAGTTTGTCTTTGTTCGTCCCAAGTTAGTCTCGTTAGTCTCATTCTAAGGTTTGTCTAAGTTCGTCCATAGAAAGAGACTAACTTGGGACGAACTAAGACAAACCTTAGAATGGGACTTAAGTTTGTCGTTGTTCGTCCCAAGTTAGTCTCGTTAGTCTCATTCTAAGGTTTGTCTAAGTTCGTCCTTAGAAAGAGACTAACTTGGGACGAACTAAGACAAACCTTAGAATGGGACTTAAGTTTGTCTTTGTTCGTCCCAAGTTAGTCTCGTTAGTCTCATTCTAAGGTTTGTCTAAGTTCATCCTTAGAAAGAGATTAACTTGGGACGAACTAAGACAAACCTTAGAATGGGACTTAAGTGTGTCTTTGTTCGTCCCAAGTTAGTCTCGTTAGTCTCATTCTAAGGTTTGTCTAAGTTCATCCTTAGAAAGAGAAGAACTTGGGACGAACTTAGACAAACCTTAGAATGAGACTTAAGTTTGTCTTTGTTCGTCCCAAGTTAGTCTCGTTAGTCTCATTCTAAGGTTTGTCTAAGTTCGTCCTTAGAAAGAGACTAACTTGGGACGAACTAAGACAAACCTTAGAATGGGACTTAAGTTTGTCTTTGTTCGTCCCAAGTTAGTCTTGTTAGTCTCATTCTAAGGTTTGTCTAAGTTTGTTCTTAGAAAGAGACTAACTTGGGACGAACTAAGACAAACCTTAGAATGAGACTAACGTTTTTCTTTGTTCGTCCAAAGTTAGTCACATTATTCTCATTATTCTCATTCTAAGGTTTGTCTAAGTTCGTCCTTAGAAAGAGAATAACTTGGGACGAACTTAGACAAACCTTAGAATGAGACTAATGTTTTTCTTTGTTCATCCAAAGTTAGTCTCGTTAGTCTCATTCTAAGATTTGTCTAAGTTCGTCGTTAGAAAGAGACTAACTTGGGACGAACTAAGACAAACCTTAGAATGGGACTTAAGTTTGTCTTTGTTCATCCCAAGTTTGTCTCGTTAGTCTCATTCTAAGGTTTGTCTAAGTTCGTCCTTAGAAAGAGACTAACTTAGGACGAACTAAGACAAACCTTAGAATGAGACTTCAGTTTGTCTTTGTTCGTCCAATGTTAGTCTCGTTAGTCTCATTCTAAGGTTCGTCTAAGTTCGTCCTTACAAAGAGAATAACTTGAGACGAACTTAGACAAACCTTAGAATGAGACTTAAGTTTGTCTTTGTTCGTCCCAAGTTAGTCTCGTTAGTCTGATTCTAAGGTTTGTCTAAGTTCATCCTTATAAAGGGACTAACTTGGGACGAACAAAGACAAACCTTAGAATGGGACATAAGTTTGTCTTTGTTCGTCCCAAGTTAGTCTCGTTTGTCTCATACTAAGGTTTGTCTAAGTTCGTCCTTAGAAAGAGACTAACTTGGGACGAACTTATCCAAACCTTAGAATGGGACTTAAGTTTGTCTTTGTTCGTCCCAAGTTTGTCTCGTTAGTCTCATTCTAAGGTTTGTCTAAGTTCGTCCTTAGAAAAAGACTAACTTGGGACGAACTTAGACAAACCTTAGAATGAGACTTAAGTTTGTCTTTGTTCGTCCCAAGTTAGTCTCGTTAGTCTCATTCTATGGTTTGTCTAAGTTCGTCCTTAGAAAGAGTCTAACTTGGGACGAACTAAGACAAACCTTAGAATTGGACTTAAGTTTATCTTTGTTCGTCCCAAGTTAGTTTCGTTAGTCTCATTCTAAGGTTTGTCTAAGTTCGTCCTTAGAAAGAGACTAACTTGGGACGAACTAAGATAAACCTTAGAATGAGACTAACGTTTTTCTTTGTTCGTTCCAAGTTAGTCTCGTTAGTCTCATTCTAAGGTTTGGCTAAGTTCGTCCTTAGAAAGAGACTAACTAGGGACGAACTTAGACAAACCTTAGAATGAGACTTAAGTTGGTCTTTGTTCGTCCAAAGTTAGTCTCGTTAGTCTCATTCTAAGGTTTGTCTATGTTCGTCCTTAGAAAGAGACTAACTTGGGATGAACAAAGACAAACCTTAGAATGAGACTTAAGTTTGTCTTTGTTCGTCCCAAGTTAGTCTTGTTAGTCTCATTCTAAGGTTTGTCTAAGTTCGTCCTTAGAAAGAGACTACTTGGGACGAACTTATACAAACCTTAGAATGAGACTAAAGTTTGTCTTTGTTCGTCCCAAGTTCGTCTCGTTAGTCTCATTCTAAGGTTTATCTAAGTTCGTCCTTAGAAAGAGACTAACTTGGGATGAACTAAGACAAACCTTAGAATGAGACTAACATTTTTCTTTGTTCGTCCAAAGTTAGTCTCGTTAGTCTCATTCTAAGATTTGTCTAAGTTCGTCCTTAGAAAGAGAATAACTTGGGACGAAGTTAGACAAACCTTAGAATGAGACTTAAGTTTGTCTTTGTTCGTCCCAAGTTAGTCTCGTTAGTCTCATTCTAAGGTTTGTCTAAGTTCGTCCATAGAAAGAGACTAACTTGGGACGAACTAAGACAAACCTTAGAATGGGACTTAAGTTTGTCGTTGTTCGTCCCAAGTTAGTCTCGTTAGTCTCATTCTAAGGTTTGTCTAAGTTCGTCCTTAGAAAGAGACTAACTTGGGACGAACTAAGACAAACCTTAGAATGGGACTTAAGTTTGTCTTTGTTCGTCCCAAGTTAGTCTCGTTAGTCTCATTCTAAGGTTTGTCTAAGTTCATCCTTAGAAAGAGACTAACTTGGGACGAACTAAGACAAACCTTAGAATGGGACTTAAGTGTGTCTTTGTTCGTCCCAAGTTAGTCTCGTTAGTCTCATTCTAAGGTTTGTCTAAGTTCATCCTTAGAAAGAGAAGAACTTGGGACGAACTTAGACAAACCTTAGAATGAGACTTAAGTTTGTCTTTGTTCGTCCCAAGTTAGTCTCGTTAGTCTCATTCTAAGGTTTGTCTAAGTTCGTCCTTAGAAAGAGACTAACTTGGGACGAACTAAGACAAACCTTAGAATGGGACTTAAGTTTGTCTTTGTTCGTCCCAAGTTAGTCTTGTTAGTCTCATTCTAAGGTTTGTCTAAGTTTGTTCTTAGAAAGAGACTAACTTGGGACGAACTAAGACAAACCTTAGAATGAGACTAACGTTTTTCTTTGTTCGTCCAAAGTTAGTCACATTATTCTCATTATTCTCATTCTAAGGTTTGTCTAAGTTCGTCCTTAGAAAGAGAATAACTTGGGACGAACTTAGACAAACCTTAGAATGAGACTAATGTTTTTCTTTGTTCATCCAAAGTTAGTCTCGTTAGTCTCATTCTAAGATTTGTCTAAGTTCGTCGTTAGAAAGAGACTAACTTGGGACGAACTAAGACAAACCTTAGAATGGGACTTAAGTTTGTCTTTGTTCATCCCAAGTTTGTCTCGTTAGTCTCATTCTAAGGTTTGTCTAAGTTCGTCCTTAGAAAGAGACTAACTTAGGACGAACTAAGACAAACCTTAGAATGAGACTTAAGTTTTTCTTTGTTCGTCCCAAGTTTGTCTCGTTAGTCTCATTCTAAGGTTTGTCTAAGTTCATCCTTAGAAAGAGACTAACTTTGGACGAACTAAGATAAACCTTAGAATGAGACTAACGTTTTTCTTTGTTCGTCCCAAGTTAGTCTCGTTAGTCTCATTCTAAGTTTTGTTTAAGTTCGTCCTTAGAAAGAGACTAACTAGGGACGAACTTAGACAAACTTTAGAGTGAGACTTAAGTTTGCTTTGTTCGTCCCAAGTTAATCTCGTTAGTCTCATTCTAAGGTTTGTCTAAGTTCGTCCTTAGAAAGAGACTAACTTGGGACAAACTTAGACAAACCTTAGAATGAGACTAAAGTTTGTCTTTGTTCGTCCCAAGTTTGTCTCGTTAGTCTCATTCTAAGGTTTGTCTAAGTTCGTCCTTAGAAAGAGACTAACTTGGGACGAACTAAGACAAACCTTAGAATGAGACTAACGTTTTTCGTTGTTCGTCCAAAGTTAGTCTCGTTAGTCTCATTCTAAGGTTTGTCTAAGTTCATCCTTAGAAAGAGAAGAACTTGGGACGAACTTAGAAAAACCTTAGAATGAGACTTAAGTTTGTCTTTGTTCGTCCCAAGTTAGTCTCGTTAGTCTCATTCTAAGGTTTGTCTAAGTTCGTCCTTCGAAAGAGACTAACTTGGGACGAACTAAGACAAACCTTAGAATTGGACTTAAGTTTGTCTTTGTTCATCCCAAGTTAGTCTCGTTAGTCTCATTCTAAGGTTTGTCTAAGTTTGTTCTTAGAAAGAGACTAACTTGGGACGAACTAAGACAAACCTTAGAATGAGACTAACGTTTTTCTTTGTTCGTCCAAAGTTAGTCTCATTATTCTCATTATAAGGTTTGTCTAAGTTCGTCCTTAGAAAGAGAATAACTTGGGACGAACTTAGACAAACCTTAGAATGAGACTTAAGTTTGTCTTTGTTCATCCCAAGTTAGTCTGGTTAGTCTCATTCTAAGGTTTGTCTAAGTTCGTCCTTAGAAAGAGACTAACTTGGGACGTACTAAGACAAACCTTAGAATGGGACTTAAGTTTGTCTTTGTTCGTCCCAAGTTAGTCTCGTTAGTCTCATTCTAAAGTTTGTCAAAGTTCGTCCTTAGAAAGTGACTAACTTGGGACGAATTTAGACAAACCTTAGAATGAGACTTAAGTTTGTCTTTGTTCGTCCCAAGTTTATCTCTTTAAACTTATTCTAAGGTTTGTCTAAGTTCGTCCTTAGAAAGAGACTAACTTGGGACAAACTTAGACAAAGTTTAGAATGAGACTTAAGTTTGTCTTTGTTCGTCACAAGTTAGTCTCGTTAGTCTCATTCTAAGGTTTGTCTAAGTTGTCCTTAGAAAGAGACTAACTGGGGACAAACTAAGACAAAGCTTAGAATGGGACTTAAGTTTGTCTTTGTTCATCCCAAGTTAGTCTCGTTAGTCTCATTCTTAGGTTTGTCTAAGTTCGTCCTTAGAAAGAGACTAACTTGGGACGAACTAAGACTGACCTTAGAATGAGACTAAAGTTTTTCTTTGTTCGTCCAAAGTTAGTCTCGTTAGTCTCATTCTAAGGTTTGTCTAAGTTCGTGATGAGGATCCTATACGCGTACAAGCTGATACATCGACTAAAGATGCTTATCTTGGTCCCATGACTAGGAATCGTGCCAAACAAATTCAACAAGAGGTGAATTCGCTCTTAACTCACCTTCATGATGATATTAATGACAATTATATACTGCCTAAGTCTCGAGTGCTTCTTTTACTCAGGTTTTTAACTATGGAGGAAATTCAAGCTAAAGGGACATACAAGGAGAATCAAAGCTTAGCTATTGGCGTGCATTGCCTACAAGCATCAATTAATGAAGAATATGATGTGCTGAAATTCAAGTGTGACATGAAGAATGACAGCAAGCTTTCCGCACCATCACTTAGTGCACATCTAAAAATAGGGGTTCGTCCTTCCACACTTCATTATGGACATCTCAATTCCAAGAGGAGGTGCAACTCCCCAAGAATTTAATGCAGCCATCAAGACATGAATATTGCACAAGGTTCAACCATGGCTGTACAAGATCCAATTTGGCTACACAAAACTCAACCATGGTTGCACAAGACTTGAGGATGGCTGCACATGAATCAAAAACACAAGATTTATTGTTTTCTTAGCATAAGTACCACATTTTCATTTATGTTACAAACAGAATAGACATTACTTGAATCTGATTTCTACATGAAACTTAGCCAAGTACTATTTCAATATCAATGAGAGATTTCTCTACCCCTTTGCTCTTGTAATTTCTTAAGTGATATTACAGAAGCGGTCGTTCGACGGCAACCTTTCCGTGCTTCCAACTTCGTGCGTGGTTGTGTGGTTAGGAAACTTAGAGTGTGGTTAGGCGTCTACTTGTCGCAGGTCATTGCACTAGCAGTGGTTGGCATCAAGAATCGTCGGGTTACACTATTATCACCCCATTTCTTTGAGTGGCTCCAATAGTTAAAGTTCATCAAAATCCTACGTCGTGAAGATCGAAACCAACCCCCGTATCAGTTCGTCCTTAGAAAGAGAATAACTTGGGGCGAACTTAGACAAACCTTAGAATGAGACTTAAATTTGTCTTTGTTCGTCCCAAGTTGGTCTCGTTAGTCTCATTCTAAGGTTTGTCTAAGTTCGTCCTTATAAAGAGACTAACTTGGGACGTACTAAGACAAACCTTAGAATGGGACTTAAGTTTGTCTTTGTTCGTCCCAAGTTAGTCTCGTTAGTCTCATTCTAAGGTTTGTCTAAGTTCATCCTTAGAAAGAGACTACTTGGGACGAACTTAGACAAACCTGAGAATGAGACTAAAGTTTGTCTTTGTTCGTCCCAAGTTTGTCTCGTTAGTCTCATTCTAAGGTTTGTCTAAGTTCGTCCTTAGAAAGAGATCAACTTGGGACGAACTAAGACAAACCTTAGAATGGGACTTAAGTTTGTCTTGGTTCGTCCCAAGTTAGTCTCGTTAGTCTCATTCTAAGGATTGTCTAAGTTCGTCCTTAGAAAGAGACAAACTTGGGACTAACTTTGACAAACCTTAGAATGAGACTTAAGTTTGTCTTAGTTCGTCCCAAGTTAGTCTCGTTAGTCTCATTTTAAGGTTTTTCTAAGTTCGTCCTTAGAAAGAGACTAACTTGGGACGAACTAAGACAAACCTTAGAATGAGACTAACGTTTTTCTTTGTTCGTCCAAAGTTAGTCTCGTTAGTCTCATTCTAAGGGTTGTCTAAGTTCGTCCTTAGAAAGAGAATAACTTGGGACGAACCTAGACAAACCTTAGAATGAGACTTAAGTTTGTCTTTCTTCGTCCCAAGTTAGTCTCGTTAGTCTCCTTCTAAGGTTTGTCTAAGTTCGTCCTTAGAAAGAGACTAACTTGGGACGAACTTAAACAAACCTTAGAATGAGACTTAAGTTTGTCTTTGTTCGTCGCAAGTTTGTCTCGTTAGTCTCCTTCTAAGGTTTGTCTAAGTTCGTCCTTAGAAAAAGAATAACTTGGGACGAACTTAGACAAACCTTAGAATGAGACTTAAGTTTGTCTTTGTTCGTCCCAAGTTAGTCTCGTTAGTCTCATTCTAAGGTTTGTCTAAGTTCGTCCTTAGAAAGAGACTAACTTGGGACGAACTAAGACAAACCTTAGAACGGGACTCAAGTTTGTCTTTGTTCGTCCCAAGTGTGTCTCGTTAGTCACATTCTAAGGTTTGTCTAAGTTCGTCCTTAATAAGAGACTAACTTGGGACGAACTATGACAAACCTTAGAATGAGACTAAAGTTTTTCTTTGTTCGTCCAAAGTTAGTCTCGTTAGTCTCATTCTAAGGTTTGTCTAAGTTCGTCCTTAGAAAGAGACTACTTGGGACGAACTTAGACAAACCTTAGAATGAGACTTAAGTTTGTCTATGTTCGTCCCAAGTTAGTCTCGTTAGTCTCATTCTAAGGTTTGTCTAAGGTTGTCCTTAGAAAGAGACTAACTTGGGACGTACTAAGACAAACCTTAGAATGGGACTTAAGTTTATCTTTGTTCATCCCATGTTAGTCTCGTTAGTCTCATTCTAAGGTTTGTCAAAGTTCGTCCTTAGAAAGAGACTAACTAGGGACGAACTTAGACAAACCTTAGAACGAGACTTAAGTTTGTCTTTGTTCGTCCCAAGTTAGTCTCGTTAGTCTCATTCTAAGGTTTGTCTAAGTTCGTCCTTAGAAAGAGACTAACTTGGGACAAACTTAGACAAACCTTAGACTGAGACTAAAGTTTGTCTTTGTTCGTCCCAATTTTGTCTCGTTAGTCTCATTCTAAGTTTTGTCTAAGTTCGTCCTTAGAAAGAGACTAACTTGGGACGAACTAAGACAAACCTTAGAATGAGACTAACGTTTTTCTTTGTTCGTCCAAAGTTAGTCTCGTTAGTCTCATTCTAAGGTTTGTCTAAGTTAGAAAGAGAAGAACTTGGGACGAACTTAGACAAACCTTAGAATGAGACTTAAGTTTGTCTTTGTTCGTCCCAAGTTAGTCTCGTTAGTCTCATTCTAAGGTTTGTCTAAGTTCGTCCTTAGAAAGAGACTAACTTGGGACGAACTAAGACAAACCTTAGAACGGGACTCAAGTTTGTCTTTATTCGTCCCAAGTTAGTCTCGTTAGTCACATTCTAAGGTTTGTCTAAGTTCGTCCTTAATAAGAGACTAACTTGGGACGAACTATGACAAACCTTAGAATGAGACTAAAGTTTTTCTT
The DNA here is from genome assembly GCA_033675215.1 of Rhodiola kirilowii. Taxonomy (NCBI): domain Eukaryota; kingdom Viridiplantae; phylum Streptophyta; class Magnoliopsida; order Saxifragales; family Crassulaceae; genus Rhodiola; species Rhodiola kirilowii. Next base: position 2,334,725 of record JAUCNB010000012.1, on the reverse strand, counting down.
TGTTCGTCCAAAGTTAGTCTCGTTAGTCTCATTCTAAGGTTTGTCTAAGTTCGTCCTTAGAAAGAGACTACTTGGGACGAACTTAGACAAACCTTAGAATGAGACTTAAGTTTGTCTATGTTCGTCCCAAGTTAGTCTCGTTAGTCTCATTCTAAGGTTTGTCTAAGGTTGTCCTTAGAAAGAGACTAACTTGGGACGTACTAAGACAAACCTTAGAATGGGACTTAAGTTTATCTTTGTTCGTCCCATGTTAGTCTCGTTAGTCTCATTCTAAGGTTTGTCAAAGTTCGTCCTTAGAAAGAGACTAACTAGGGACGAACTTAGACAAACCTTAGAACGAGACTTAAGTTTGTCTTTGTTCGTCCCAAGTTAGTCTCGTTAGTTTCATTCTAAGGTTTGTCTAAGTTCGTCCTTAGAAAGTGACTAACTTGGGACAAACTTAGACAAACCTTAGAATGAGACTAAAGTTTGTCTTTGTTCGTCCCAATTTTGTCTCGTTAGTCTCATTCTAAGGTTTGTCTAAGTTCGTCCTTAGAAAGAGACTAACTTGGGACGAACTAAGACAAACCTTAGAATGAGACTAACGTTTTTCTTTGTTCGTCCAAAGTTAGTCTCGTTAGTCTCATTCTAAGGTTTGTCTAAGTTAGAAAGAGAAGAACTTGGGACGAACTTAGACAAACCTTAGAATGAGACTTAAGTTTGTCTTTGTTCGTCCCAAGTTAGTCTTGTTAGTCTCATTCTAAGGTTTGTCTAAGTTCGTCCTTAGAAAGAGACTAACTTGGGACGAACTAAGTCAAACCTTAGAATGGGACTTAAGTTTGTCTTTGTTCGTCCCAAGTTAGTCTCGTTAGTCTCATTCTAAGGTTTGTCTAAGTTTGTTCTTAGAAAGAGACTAACTTGGGACGAACTAAGACAAACCTTAGAATGAGACTAACGTTTTTCTTTGTTCGTCCAAAGTTAGTCTCATTATTCTCATTCTAAGGTTTGTCTAAGTTCGTCCTTAGAAAGAGAATAACTTGGGACGAACTTAGACAAACCTTAGAATGAGACTTAAGTTTGTCTTTGTTCGTCCCAAGTTAGTCTGGTTAGTCTCATTCAAAGGTTTGTCTAAGTTCTTCCTTAGAAAGAGACTAACTTGGGACGTACTAAGACAAACCTTAGAATGGGACTTAAGGTTTGTCTTTTTTCGTCCCAAGTTAGTCTCGTTAGTCTCATTCTAAAGTTTGTCAAAGTTCGTCCTTAGAAAGTGACTAACTTGGGACGAATTTAGACAAACCTTAGAATGAGACTTAAGTTTGTCTTTGTTCGTCCCAAGTTTATCTCGTTAGTCTTATTCTAAGGTTTGTCTAAGTTCGTCCTTAGAAAGAGACTAACTTGGGACAAACATAGACAAAGTTTAGAATGAGACTTAAGTTTGTCTTTGTTCGTCACAAGTTAGTCTCGTTAGTCTCATTCTAAGGTTTGTCTAAGTTGTCCTTAGAAAGAGACTAACTGGGGACGAACTAAGACAAAGCTTAGAATGGGACTTAAGTTTGTCTTTGTTCATCCCAAGTTAGTCTCGTTAGTCTCATTCTTAGGTTTGTCTAAGTTCGTCCTTAGAAAGAGACTAACTTGGGACGAACTAAGACAAACCTTAGAATGAGACTAACGTTTTTCTTTGTTCGTCCAAAGTTAGTCTCGTTAGTCTCATTCTAAGGGTTGTCTAAGTTCGTCCTTAGAAAGAGAATAACTTGGGACGAACCTAGACAAACCTTAGAATGAGACTAATGTTTGTCTTTGTTCGTCCCAAGTTAGTCTCGTTAGTCTCATTCTAAGGTTTGTCTAAGTTCGTCCTTAGAAAAAGAATAACTTGGGACGAACTTAGACAAACCTTAGAATGAGACTTAAGTTTGTCTTTGTTCGTCCCAAGTTAGTCTCGTTAGTCTCATTCTAAGGTTTGTCTAAGTTCGTCCTTAGAAAGAGACTAACTTGGGACGAACTAAGACAAACCTTAGAACGGGACTCAAGTTTGTCTTTGTTCGTCCCAAGTTAGTCTCGTTAGTCACATTCTAAGGTTTGTCTAAGTTCGTCCTTAATAAGAGACTAACTTGGGACGAACTATGACAAACCTTAGAATGAGACTAAACTTTTTCTTTGTTCGTCCAAAGTTAGTCTCGTTAGTCTCATTCTAAGGTTTGTCTAAGTTCGTCCTTAGAAAGAGACTACTTGGGACGAACTTAGACAAACCTTAGAATGAGACTTAAGTTTGTCTTTGTTCGTCCCAAGTTAGTCTCGTTAGTCTCATTCTAAGGTTTGTCTAAGGTTGTCCTTAGAAAGAGACTAACTTGGGACGTACTAAGACAAACCTTAGAATGGGACTTAAGTTTATCTTTGTTCGTCCCATGTTAGTCTCGTTAGTCTCATTCTAAGGTTTGTCAAAGTTCGTCCTTAGAAAGAGACTAACTAGGGACGAACTAAGACAAACCTTAGAATGAGACTTAAGTTTGTCTTTGTTCGTCCCAAGTTAGTCTCGTTAGTCTCATTCTAAGGTTTGTCTAAGTTCGTCCTTAGAAAGAGACTAACTTGGGACAAACTTAGACAAACCTTAGAATGAGACTAAAGTTTGTCTTTGTTCGTCCCAAGTTTGTCTCGTTAGTCTCATTCTAAGGTTTGTCTAAGTTCGTCCTTAGAAAGAGACTAACTTGGGACGAACTAAGACAAACCTTTGAATGAGACTAACGTTTTTCTTTGTTCGTCCAAAGTTAGTCTCGTTAGTCTCATTCTAAGGTTTGTCTAAGTTCATCCTTAGAAAGAGAAGAACTTGGGGCGAACTTAGACAAACCTTAGAATGAGACTTAAGTTTGTCTTTGTTCGTCCCAAGTTAGTCTCGTTAGTCTCATTCTAAGGTTTGTCTAAGTTCGTCCTTAGAAAGAGACTAACTTGGGACGAACTAAGACAAACCTTAGAATGGGACTTAAGTTTGTCTTTGTTCGTCCCAAGTTAGTCTCGTTAGTCTCATTCTAAGGTTTGTCTAAGTTTGTTCTTAGAAAGAGACTAACTTGGGACGAACTAAGACAAACCTTAGAATGAGACTAACGTTTTTCTTTGTTCGTCCAAAGTTAGTCTCATTATTCTCATTATTCTCATTCTAAGGTTTGTCTAAGTTCGTCCTTAGAAAGAGAATAACTTGGGACGAACTTAGACAAACCTTAGAATGAGACTTAAGTTTGTCTTTGTTCGTCCCAAGTTAGTCTGGTTAGTCTCATTCTAAGGTTTGTCTAAGTTCGTCCTTAGAAAGAGACTAACTTGGGACGTACTAAGACAAACCTTAGAATGGGACTTAAGTTTGTCTTTGTTCGTCCCAAGTTAGTCTCGTTAGTCTCATTCTAAAGTTTGTCAAAGTTCGTCCTTAGAAAGTGACTAACTTGGGACGAATTTAGACAAACCTTAGAATGAGACTTAAGTTTGTCTTTGTTCGTCCCAAGTTTATCTCGTTAGTCTTATTCTAAGGTTTGTCTAAGTTCGTCCTTAGAAAGAGACTAACTTGGGACAAACTAAGACAAAGTTTAGAATGAGACTTAAGTTTGTCTTTGTTCGTCACAAGTTAGTCTCGTTAGTCTCGTTCTAAGGTTTGTCTAAGTTGTCCTTAGAAAGAGACTAACTGGGGACGAACTAAGACAAAGCTTAGAATGGGACTTAAGTTTGTCTTTGTTCATCCCAAGTTAGTCTCGTTAGTCTCATTCTTAGGTTTGTCAAAGTTCGTCCTTAGAAAGAGACTAACTTGGGACGAACTAAGACAGACCTTAGAATGAGACTAAAGTTTTTCTTTGTTCGTCCAAAGTTAGTCTCGTTAGTCTCATTCTAAGGTTTGTCTAAGTTCGTCCTTAGAAAGAGAATAACTTGGGGCGAACTTAGACAAACCTTAGAATGAGACTTAAGTTTGTCTTTGTTCATCCCAAGTTGGTCTCGTTAGTCTCATTCTAAGGTTTGTCTAAGTTCGTCCTTATAAAGAGACTAACTTGGGACGTACTAAGACAAACCTTAGAATGGGACTTAAGTTTGTCTTTGTTCGTCCCAAGTTAGTCTCGTTAGTCTCATTCTAAGGTTTGTCTAAGTTCGTCCTTCGAAAGAGACTACTTGGGACGAACTTAGACAAACCTTAGAATGAGACTAAAGTTTGTCTTTGTTCGTCCCAAGTTTGTCTCGTTAGTCTCATTCTAAGGTTTGTCTAAGTTCGTCCTTAGAAAGAGATCAACTTGGGACGAACTAAGACAAACCTTAGAATGGGACTTAAGTTTGTCTTTGTTCGTCCCAAGTTAGTCTCGTTAGTCTCATTCTAAGGATTGTCTAAGTTCGTCCTTAGAAAGAGACAAACTTGGGACTAACTTTGACAAACCTTAGAATGAGACTTAAGTTTGTCTTTGTTCGTCCCAAGTTAGTCTCGTTAGTCTCATTCTAAGGTTTGTCTAAGTTCATCCTTAGAAAGAGACTAACTTTGGACGAACTATGACAAACCTTAGAATGAGACTAAAGTTTTTCTTTGTTCGTCCAAAGTTAGTCTCGTTAGTCTCATTCTAAGGTTTGTCTAAGTTCGTCCTTAGAAAGAGAATAACTTGGGGCGAACTTGGACAAACCTTAGAATGAGACTTAAGTTTGTCTTTGTTCGTCCCAAGTTGGTCTCGTTAGTCTCATTCTAAGGTTTGTCTAAGTTCGTCCTTATAAAGAGACTAACTTGGGACGTACTAAGACAAACCTTAGAATGGGACTTAAGTTTGTCTTTGTTCGTCCCAAGTTAGTCTCGTTAGTCTCATTCTAAGGTTTGTCTAAGTTCGTCCTTCGAAAGAGACTACTTGGGACGAACTTAGACAAACCTTAGAATGAGACTAAAGTTTGTCTTTGTTCGTCCCAAGTTTGTCTCGTTAGTCTCATTCTAAGGTTTGTCTAAGTTCGTCCTTAGAAAGAGATCAACTTGGGACGAACTAAGACAAACCTTAGAATGGGACTTAAGTTTTTCTTTGTTCGTCCCAAGTTAGTCTCGTTAGTCTCATTCTAAGGATTGTCTAAGTTCGTCCTTAGAAAGAGACAAACTTGGGACTAACTTTGACAAACCTTAGAATGAGACTTAAGTTTGTCTTTGTTCGTCCCAAGTTAGTCTCGTTAGTCTCATTCTAAGGTTTGTCTAAGTTCATCCTTAGAAAGAGATTAACTTTGGACGAACTATGACAAACCTTAGAATGAGACTAAAGTTTTTCTTTGTTCGTCCAAAGTTAGTCTCGTTAGTCTCATTCTAAGGTTTGTCTAAGTTCGTCCTTAGAAAGAGAATAACTTGGGACGAACTTAGACAAACCTTAGAATGAGACTTAAGTTTGTCTTTGTTCGTCCCAAGTTAGTCTCGTTAGTCTCATTCTAAGGTTTGTCTAAGTTTGTCCTTAGAAAGTGACTAACTTGGGACGTACTAAGACAAACCTTAGAATGGGACTTAAGTTTATCTTTGTTCGTCCCATGTTAGTCTCGTTAGTCTCATTCTAAGGTTTGTCTAAGTTCGTCCTTAGAAAGAGACTAACTTGGGACGAACTTAGACAGACCTTAGAATGAGACTTAAGTTTGTCTTTGTTCGTCCCAAGTTAGTCTCGTTAGTCTCATTCTAAGGTTCGTCTAAGTTCGTCCTTAGAAAGAGACTAACTTGGGACGAACTAAGACAAACCTTAGAATGGGACTTAAGTTTGTCCTTGTTCGTCCCAAGTTAGTCTCGTTAGTCTCATTCTAAGGTTTGTCTAAGTTCATCCTTAGAAAGAGACTAACTTGGGACGAACTAAGATAAACCTAAGAATGAGACTATTGTTTTTCTTTGTTCGTCCCAAGTTAGTCTCGTTAGTCTCATTCTAAGTTTTGTCTAAGTTCGTCCTTAGAAAGAGACTAACTAGGGACGAACTTAGACAAACCTTAGAATGAGACTTAAGTTTGTCTTTGTTCGTCCCAAGTTAGTCTCGTTAGTCTCATTCTAAGGTTTGTCTAAGTTCGTCCTTAGAAAGAGACTAACTTGGGACAAACTTAGACAAACCTTAGAATGAGACTAAAGTTTGTCTTTGTTCGTCCCAAGTTTGTCTCGTTAGTCTCATTCTAAGGTTTGTCTAAGTTCGTCCTTAGAAAGAGACTAACTTGGGACGAACTAAGACAAACCTTTGAATGAGACTAACGTTTTTCTTTGTTCGTCCAAAGGTAGTCTCGTTAGTCTCATTATATGGTTTGTCTAAGTTCATCCTTAGAAAGAGAAGAACTTGGGACGAACTTAGACAAACCTTAGAATGAGACTTAAGTTTGTCTTTGTTCGTCCCAAGTTAGTCTCGTTAGTCTCATTCTAAGGTTTGTCTAAGTTCGTCCTTAGAAAGAGACTAACTTGGGACGAACTAAGACAAACCTTAGAATGGGACTGAAGTTTGTCTTTGTTCGTCCCAAGTTAAGGTTTGTCTAAGTTTGTTCTTAGAAAGAGACTAACTTGGGACGAACTAAGACAAACCTTAGAATGAGACTAACGTTTTTCTTTGTTCATCCAAAGTTAGTCTCATTATTCTCATTCTAAGGTTTGTCTAAGTTCGTCCTTAGAAAGAGAATAACTTGGGATGAACTTAGACAAACCTTAGAATGAGACTTAAGTTTGTCTTTGTTCGTCCCAAGTTAGTCTGGTTAGTCTCATTCTAAGGTTTGTCTAAGTTCGTCCTTAGAAAGAGACTAACTTGGGACGTACTAAGTCAAACCTTAGAATGGGACTTAAGTTTGTCTTTGTTCGTCCCAAGTTAGTCTCGTTAGTCTCATTCTAAAGTTTGTCAAAGTTCGTCCTTAGAAAGTGACTAACTTGGGACGAATTTAGACAAACCTTAGAATGAGACTTAAGTTTGTCTTTGTTCGTCCCAAGTTTATCTCGTTAGTCTTATTCTAAGGTTTGTCTAAGTTCGTCCTTAGAAAGAGACTAACTTGGGACAAACTTAGACAAAGTTTAGAATGAGACTTAAGTTTGTCTTTGTTCGTCACAAGTTAGTCTCGTTAGTCTCATTCTAAGGTTTGTCTAAGTTGTCCTTAGAAAGAGACTAACTGGGGACGAACTAAGACAAAGCTTAGAATGGGACTTAAGTTTGTCTTTGTTCATCCCAAGTTAGTCTCGTTAGTCTCATTCTTAGGTTTGTCTAAGTTCGTCCTTAGAAAGAGACTAACTTGGGACGAACTAAGACAGACCTTAGAATGAGACTAAAGTTTTTCTTTGTTCGTCCAAAGTTAGTCTCGTTAGTCTCATTCTAAGGTTTGTCTAAGTTCGTCCTTAGAAAGAGACTAACTTGGGACAAACTTAGACAAAGTTTAGAATGAGACTTAAGTTTGTCTTTGTTCGTCACAAGTTAGTCTCGTTAGTCTCATTCTAAGGTTTGTCTAAGTTGTCCTTAGAAAGAGACTAACTGGGGACGAACTAAGACAAAGCTTAGAATGGGACTTAAGTTTGTCTTTGTTCATCCCAAGTTAGTCTCGTTAGTCTCATTCTTAGGTTTGTCTAAGTTCGTCCTTAGAAAGAGACTAACTTGGGACGAACTAAGACAGACCTTAGAATGAGACTAAAGTTTTTCTTTGTTCGTCCAAAGTTAGTCTCGTTAGTCTCATTCTAAGGTTTGTCTAAGTTCGTCCTTAGTAAGAGAATAACTTGGGGCGAACTTAGACAAACCTTAGAATGAGACTTAAGTTTGTCTTTGTTCGTCCCAAGTTGGTCTCGTTAGTCTCATTCTAAGGTTTGTCTAAGTTCGTCCTTATAAAGAGACTAACTTGGGACGTACTAAGACAAACCTTAGAATGGGACTTAAGTTTGTCTTTGTTCGTCCCAAGTTAGTCTCGTTAGTCTCATTCTAAGGTTTGTCTAAGTTCGTCCTTCGAAAGAGACTACTTGGGACGAACTTAGACAAACCTTAGAATGAGACTAAAGTTTGTCTTTGTTCGTCCCAAGTTAGTCTCGTTAGTCTCATTCTAAGGTTTGTCTAAGTTCGTCCTTCGAAAGAGACTACTTGGGACGAACTTAGACAAACCTTAGAATGAGACTAAAGTTTGTCTTTGTTCGTCCCAAGTTTGTCTCGTTAGTCTCATTCTAAGGTTTGTCTAAGTTCGTCCTTAGAGAGAGATCAACTTGGGACGAACTAAGACAAACCTTAGAATGGGACTTAAGTTTGTCTTTGTTCGTCCCAAGTTAGTCTCGTTAGTCTCATTCTAAGGATTGTCTAAGTTCGTCCTTAGAAAGAGACAAACTTGGGACTAACTTTGACAAACCTTAGAATGAGACTTAAGTTTGTCTTTGTTCATCCCAAGTTAGTCTCGTTAGTCTCATTCTAAGGTTTGTCTAAGTTCATCCTTAGAAAGAGACTAACTTTGGACGAACTATGACAAACCTTAGAATGAGACTAAAGTTTTTCTTTGTTCGTCCAAAGTTAGTCTCGTTAGTCTCATTCTAAGGTTTGTCTATGTTCGTCCTTAGAAAGAGAATAACTTGGGGCGAACTTGGACAAACCTTAGAATGAGACTTAAGTTTGTCTTTGTTCGTCCCAAGTTGGTCTCGTTAGTCTCATTCTAAGGTTTGTCTAAGTTCGTCCTTATAAAGAGACTAACTTGGGACGTACTAAGACAAACCTTAGAATGGGACTTAAGTTTGTCTTTGTTCGTCCCAAGTTAGTCTCGTTAGTCTCATTCTAAGGTTTGTCTAAGTTCGTCCTTAGAAAGAGACAACTTGGGACGAACTTAGACAAACCTTAGGATGAGACTTAAGTTTGTCTTTGTTCGTCCCAAGTTTGTCTCGTTAGTCTCATTCTAAGGTTTGTCTAAGTTCGTCCTTAGAAAGAGACTAACTTGGGACGACCTTAGACAAAGTTTAGAATGAGACTTAAGTTTGTCTTTGTTCGTCACAAGTTAGTCTCGTTAGTCTCATTCTAAGGTTTGTCTAAGTTGTCCTTAGAAAGAGACTAACTTGGGACGAACTAAGACAAACCTTAGAATGGGACTTAAGTTTGTCTTTGTTCGTCCCAAGTTAGTCTCGTTAGTCTTGTTCTAAGGTTTGTCTAAGTTCGTCCTTAGAAAGAGACTAACTTGGGACAAACTTAGACAAACCTTAGAATGAGACTAAAGTGTGTCTTTGTTCGTCCCAAGTTAGTCTCGTTAGTCTCATTCTAAGGTTTGTCTAAGTTCGTCCTTAGAAAAAGACTAACTTGGGACGAACTTAGACAAACCTTAGAATGAGACTTAAGTTTGTCTTTGTTCGTCCTAAGTAAGTCTCGTTAGTCTCATTCTAAGGTTTGTCTAAGTTCGTCCTTGAAAAGAGACTAACTTGGGACGAACTAAGACAAACCTTAGAATGGGACTCAAGTTTGTTTTTGTTCGTCCCAAGTTAGTCTCGTTAGTCTCATTCTAAGGTTTGTCTAAGTTCGTCCTTAGAAAGAGACTAACTTAGGACGAACTATGACAAACTTTAGAATGAGACTTAAGTTTGTCTTTGTTCATCCCAAGTTTATCTCGTTAGTCTTGTTCTAAGGTTTGTCTAAGTTCATCCTTAGAAAGAGACTAACTTGGGACGAACTAAAACAGAACTTAGAATGAGACTTAAGTTTGTCTTTGTTCGTCACAAGTTAGTCTCGTTAGTCTCATTCTAAGGTTTGTCTAAGTTCGTCCTTAGAAAGAGAATAACTTGGGACGTACTAAGACAAACCTTAGAATGCGACTTAAGTTTGTCTTTGTTCGTCCCAAGTTAGTCTCGTTAGTCTCATTCTAAGGCTTGTCTAAGTTCGTCCTTCGAAAGAGACTACTTGGGACGAACTTAGACAAACCTTAGAATGAGACTAAAGTTTGTCTTTGTTCGTCCCAAGTTTGTCTCGTTAGTCTCATTCTAAGGTTTGTCTAAGTTCGTCCTTAGAAAGAGATCAACTTGGGACGAACTAAGACAAACCTTAGAATGGGACTTAAGTTTGTCTTTGTTCGTCCCAAGTTTGTCTCGTTAGTCTCATTCTAAGGATTGTCTAAGTTCGTCCTTAGAAAGAGACAAACTTGGGACTAACTTTGACAAACCTTAGAATGAGACTTAAGTTTGTCTTTGTTCGTCCCAAGTTAGTCTCGTTAGTCTCATTTTAAGGTTTTTCTAAGTTCGTCCTTTGAAAGAGACTAACTTGGGACGAACTAAGACAAACCTTAGAATGAGACTAACGTTTTTCTTTGTCCGTCCAAAGTTAGTCTCGTTAGTCTCATTCTAAGGGTTGTCTAAATTCGTCCTTAGAAAGAGAATAACTTGGGACGAACCTAGACAAACCTTAGAATGAGACTTAAGTTTGTCTTTGTTCGTCCCAAGTTTGTCTCGTTAGTCTCATTCTAAGGTTCGTCTAAGTTCGTCCTTAGAAAGAGATCAACTTGGGACGAACTAAGACAAACCTTAGAATGGGACTTAAGTTTGTCTTTGTTCGTCCCAAGTTAGTCTCGTTAGTCTCATTCTAAGGATTGTCTAAGTTCGTCCTCAGAAAGAGACTAACTTGGGACGAACTAAGACAAACCTTAGAACGGGACTCAAGTTTGTCTTTGTTCGTCCCAAGTTAGTCTCGTTAGTCTCATTCTATGGTTTGTCTAAGTTCGTCCTTAGAAAGAGACTAACTTGGGACGAACTATGACAAACCTTAGAATGAGACTAAAGTTTTTCTTTGTTCGTTCAAAGTTAGTCTCGTTAGTCTCATTCTAAGGTTTGTCTAAGTTCGTCCTTAGAAAGAGAATAACTTGGGACGAACTGAGACAAACCTTAGAATGAGACTTAAGTTTGTCGTTGTTCGTCCCAAGTTAGTCTCGTTAGTCTCATTCTAAGGTTTGTCTAAGTTTGTCCTTAGAAAGAGACTAACTTGGGACGTACTAAGACAAACCTTAGAATGGGACTTAAGTTTATCTTTGTTCGTCCCATGTTAGTCTCGTTAGTCTCATTCTAAGGTTTGTCAAAGTTCGTCCTTAGAAAGAGACAACTTGGGACGAACTTAGACAAACCTTAGGATGAGACTTAAGTTTGTCTTTGTTCGTCCCAAGTTTGTCTCGTTAGTCTTATTCTAAGGTTTGTCTAAGTTCGTCCTTAGAAAGAGACTAACTTGGGATGACCTTAGACAAAGTTTAGAATGAGACTTAAGTTTGTCTTTGTTCGTCACAAGTTAGTCTCGTTAGTCTCATTCTAAGGTTTGTCTAAGTTGTCCTTAGAAAGAGACTAACTTGGGACGAACTAAGACAAACCTTAGAATGGGACTTAAGTTTGTCTTTGTTCGTCCCAAGTTAGTCTCGTTAGTCTCGTTCTAAGGTTTGTCTAAGTTCGTCCTTAGAAAGAGACTAACTTGGGACAAACTTAGACAAACCTTAGAATGAGACTAAAGTGTGTCTTTGTTCGTCCCAAGTTAGTCTCGTTAGTCTCATTCTAAGGTTTGTCTAAGTTCGTCCTTAGAAAAAGACTAACTTGGGACGAACTTAGACAAACCTTAGAATGAGACTTAAGTTTGTCTTTGTTCGTCCTAAGTAAGTCTCGTTAGTCTCATTCTAAGGTTTGTCTAAGTTCGTCCTTGAAAAGAGACTAACTTGGGACGAACTAAGACAAACCTTAGAATGGGACTCAAGTTTGTTTTTGTTCGTCCCAAGTTAGTCTCGTTAGTCTCATTCTAAGGTTTGTCTAAGTTCGTCCTTAGAAAGAGACTAACTTAGGACGAACTATGACAAACCTTAGAATGAGACTTAAGTTTGTCTTTGTTCATCCCAAGTTTATCTCGTTAGTCTTGTTCTAAGGTTTGTCTAAGTTCATCCTTAGAAAGAGACTAACTTGGGACGAACTAAAACAGAACTTAGAATGAGACTTAAGTTTGTCTTTGTTCGTCACAAGTTAGTCTCGTTAGTCTCATTCTAAGGTTTGTCTAAGTTCGTCCTTAGAAAGAGAATAACTTGGGGCGAACTTAGACAAACCTTAGAATGAGACTTAAGTTTGTCTTTGTTCGTCCCAAGTTGGTCTCGTTAGTCTCATTCTAAGTTTTGTCTCAGTTCGTCCTTATAAAGAGACTAACTTGGGACGTACTAAGACAAACCTTAGAATGGGACTTAAGTTTGTCTTTGTTCGTCCAAAGTTAGTCTCGTTAGTCTCATTCTAAGGTTTGTCTAAGTTCGTCCTTAGAAAGAGAATAACTTGGGGCGAACTTAGACAAACCTTAGAATGAGACTTAAGTTTGTCTTTGTTCGTCCCAAGTGGGTCTCGTTAGTCTCATTCTAAGGTTTGTCTCAGTTCGTCCTTATAAAGAGACTAACTTGGGACGTACTAAGACAAACCTTAGAATGGGACTTAAGTTTGTCTTTGTTCGTCCCAAGTTAGGCCCTGTCCACATTGACTTGTTTTTTTGACTTGTAAGTTAAGTTAAGTTAATATCAGTTAAGATAAGTTAAGATCAGTTAAGATAAGTTAATATCAGTTAAGATAAGTTAAGATCAGTTAAGATAAGTTAAGTTACTTTTAACATACCATCATACTATTTATCATACCATCATACTATTCACCATCATCATATCATCATCATCATACTATTCATCATCATCATCATACCATCATCATCATCATCATACCATCACACTATTCATCATCATACCATCATCATCATACTATTCATCATACCATCATCATCATCATACTATTCACCATCATCATCATCATACTATTCATCATTCCATCATCATCATCATCATCATCATACTATTCATCATACCATCATCATCATACTATTCACCATCATCATACCATCATACTATTCATCACACCATCATCATTATCACACCATCACCATCATCATACTATTCATCATACCATCATCATACTATTCATATCATCATCATCATACCATCACACTATTCATCATACCATCATCATCATCATAAAATTACTATTCATCATCATAAAATTACTATTCATCACCATCATCACCCCCATCATCATCATCAGTATATTACTATTCATCATAAAATTACTATTCATCATCATAAAATTACTATTCATCACCATCATCACCCCCACCATCATCATCAGTATATTACTATTCATCATAAAATTACTATTCATCATCATCATAAAATTACTATTCATCACCATCATCACCCCCATCATCATCATCAGTATATTACTATTCATCATCATAAAATTACTATTCACCATCATCATAAAAGTACTATTCATCATACCATCATCATAATATTACTATTCATCATCATCATAATATTACTATTCATCATCATCATAATATTACTATTCATCATACCATTATCATCATACTATTCACCATCATCATAATATTACTATTTATCATTATCATAAATATTACTATTCATCATCATCATAATATTACTATTCATCATACCATCATCATCATACTATTCGCCATCATCATAATATTACTATTTATCATTATCATAAATATTACTATTCATCATCATCATAATATTACTATTCATCATACAATATAAGTCTCAGTTAAGTTAAGATAAGTTAATATCAGTTAAGATAAGTTAAGATCAGTCACTATAAGTTAAGATCAGTTAAGATAAGATAAGACACTATAAGTTTCAGTCAAAGTGGACAGGCCCTTAGTCTCGTTAGTCTCATTCTAAGGTTTGTCTAAGTTCGTCCTTAGAAAGAGACTACTTGGGACGAACTTAGACAAACCTTAGAATGAGACTAAAGTTTGTCTTTGTTCGTCCCAAGTTTGTCTCGTTAGTCTCATTCTCAGGTTTGTCTAAGTTCGTCCTTAGAAAGAGATCAACTTGGGACGAACTAAGACAAACCTTACAAGGGGTCTTAAGTTTGTCTTTGTTCGTCCCAAGTTAGTCTCGTTAGTCTCATTCTAAGGATTGTCTAAGTTTGTCCTTAGAAAGAGACAAACTTGGGACGAACTTTGACAAACCTTAGAATGAGACTTAAGTTTGTCTTTGTTCGTCCCAAGTTAGTCTCGTTAGTCTCATTTTAAGGTTTTTCTAAGTTCGTCCTTAGAAAGAGACTAACTTGGGACGAACTAAGACAAACCTTAGAATGAGACTAACGTTTTTCTTTGTTCGTCCAAAGTTAGTCTCGTTAGTCTCATTCTAAGGGTTGTCTAAGTTCGTCCTTAGAAAGAGAATAACTTGGGACGAACCTAGACAAACCTTAGAATGAGACTTAAGTTTGTCTTTGTTCGTCCCAAGTTAGTCTCGTTAGTCTCATTCTAAGGTTTGTCTAAGTTCGTCCTTAGAAAGAGACTAACTTGGGACGAACTAAGACAAACCTTAAAATGGGACTTAAGTTTGTCTTTGTTCGTCCCAAGTTAGTCTCGTTAGTCTCATTCTAAGGTTTGTCTAAGTTGTCCTTAGAAAGAGACTAACTTGGGACGAACTAAGACAAACCTTAGAATGGGACTTAAGTTTGTCTTTGTTCGTCCCAAGTTAGTATCGTTAGTCTCATTCTAAGGTTTGTCTAAGTTCGTCCTTAGAATGAGACTAACTTGGGACAAACTTAGACAAACCTTAGAATGAGACTAAAGTGTGTCTTTGTTCGTCCCAAGTTAGTCTCGTTAGTCTCATTCTAAGGTTTGTCTAAGTTTGTCCTTAAAAAGAGACTAACTTGGGAAGAACTAAGACAAACCTTAGAATGGGACACAAGTTTGTTTTTGTTCGTCCCAAGTTAGTCTCGTTAGTCTCATTCTAAGGTTTGTCTAAGTTCGTCCTTAGAAAGAGACTAACTTAGGACGAACTATGACAAACCTTAGAATGAGACTTAAGTTTGTCTTTGTTCATCCCAAGTTTATCTCGTTAGTCTTATTCTAAGGTTTGTCTAAGTTCATCCTTAGAAAGAGACTAACTTGGGACGAACTAAAACAGACCTTAGAATGAGACTTAAGTTTGTCTTTGTTCGTCACAAGTTAGTCTCGTTAGTATCATTCTAAGGTTTGTCTAAGTTCGTCCTTAGAAAGAGAATAACTTGGGGCGAACTTAGACAAACCTTAGAATGAGACTTAAGTTTGTCTTTGTTCGTCCCAAGTTGGTCTCGTTAGTCTCATTCTAAGGTTTGTCTCAGTTCGTCCTTATAAAGAGACTAACTTGGGACGTACTAAGACAAACCTTAGAATGGGACTTAAGTTTGTCTTTGTTCGTCCAAAGTTAGTCTCGTTAGTCTCATTCTAAGGTTTGTCTAAGTTCGTCCTTAGAAAGAGAATAACTTGGGGCGAACTTAGACAAACCTTAGAATGAGACTTAAGTTTGTCTTTGTTCGTCCCAAGTTGGTCTCGTTAGTCTCATTCTAAGGTTTGTCTCAGTTCGTCCTTATAAAGAGACTAACTTGGGACGTACTAAGACAAACCTTAGAATGGGACTTAAGTTTGTCTTTGTTCGTCCCAAGTTAGTCTCGTTAGTCTCATTCTAAGGTTTGTCTAAGTTCGTCCTTAGAAAGAGACTACTTGGGACGAACTTAGACAAACCTTAGAATGAGACTAAAGTTTGTCTTTGTTCGTCCCAAGTTTGTCTCGTTAGTCTCATTCTCAGGTTTGTCTAAGTTCGTCCTTAGAAAGAGATCAACTTGGGACGAACTAAGACAAACCTTACAAGGGGTCTTAAGTTTGTCTTTGTTCGTCCCAAGTTAGTCTCGTTAGTCTCATTCTAAGGATTGTCTAAGTTTGTCCTTAGAAAGAGACAAACTTGGGACGAACTTTGACAAACCTTAGAATGAGACTTAAGTTTGTCTTTGTTCGTCCCAAGTTAGTCTCGTTAGTCTCATTTTAAGGTTTTTCTAAGTTCGTCCTTAGAAAGAGACTAACTTGGGACGAACTAAGACAAACCTTAGAATGAGACTAACGTTTTTCTTTGTTCGTCCAAAGTTAGTCTCGTTAGTCTCATTCTAAGGGTTGTCTAAGTTCGTCCTTAGAAAGAGAATAACTTGGGACGAACCTAGACAAACCTTAGAATGAGACTTAAGTTTGTCTTTGTTCGTCCCAAGTTAGTCTCGTTAGTCTCATTCTAAGGTTTGTCTAAGTTCGTCCTTAGAAAGAGACTAACTTGGGACGAACTAAGACAAACCTTAAAATGGGACTTAAGTTTGTCTTTGTTCGTCACAAGTTAGTCTCGTTAGTCTCATTCTAAGGTTTGTCTAAGTTGTCCTTAGAAAGAGACTAACTTGGGACGAACTAAGACAAACCTTAGAATGGGACTTAAGTTTGTCTTTGTTCGTCCCAAGTTAGTATCGTTAGTCTCATTCTAAGGTTTGTATAAGTTCGTCCTTAGAAAGAGACTAACTTGGGACAAACTTAGACAAACCTTAGAATGAGACTAAAGTGTGTCTTTGTTCGTCCCAAGTTAGTCTCGTTAGTCTCATTCTAAGGTTTGTCTAAGTTCGTCCTTAGAAAAAGACTAACTTGGGACGAACTTAGACAAACCTTAGAATGAGACTTAAGTTTGTCTTTGTTCATCCCAAGTAAGTCTCGTTAGTCTCATTCTAAGGTTTGTCTAAGTTCGTCCTTAAAAAGAGACTAACTTGGGACGAACTAAGACAAACCTTAGAATGGGACTCAAGTTTGTTTTTGTTCGTCCCAAGTTAGTCTCGTTAGTCTCATTCTAAGGTTTGTCTAAGTTCGTCCTTAGAAAGAGACTAACTTAGGACGAACTATGACAAACCTTAGAATGAGACTTAAGTTTGTCTTTGTTCATCCCAAGTTTATCTCGTTAGTCTTATTCTAAGGTTTGTCTAAGTTCATCCTTAGAAAGAGACTAACTTGGGACAAACTTAGACAAAGTTTAGAATGAGACTTAAGTTTGTCTTTGTTCGTCACAAGTTAGTCTCGTTAGTCTCATTCTAAGGTTTGTCTAAGTTGTCCTTAGAAAGAGACTAACTGGGGACGAACTAAGACAAAGCTTAGAATGGGACTTAAGTTTGTCTTTGTTCATCCCAAGTTAGTCTCGTTAGTCTCATTCTTAGGTTTGTCTAAGTTCGTCCTTAGAAAGAGACTAACTTGGGACGAACTAAAACAGACCTTAGAATGAGACTAAAGTTTTTCTTTGTTCGTCCAAAGTTAGTCTCGTTAGTCTCATTCTAAGGTTTGTCTAAGTTCGTCCTTAGAAAGAGACTAACTTGGGACGAACATAGACAAAGTTTAGAATGAGACTTAAGTTTGTCTTTGTTCGTCACAAGTTAGTCTCGTTAGTCTCATTCTAAGGTTTGTCTAAGTTGTCCTTAGAAAGAGACTAACTTGGGACGAACTAAGACAAACCTTAGAATGGGACTTAAGTTTGTCTTTGTTCGTCCCAAGTTAGTCTCGTTAGTCTCATTCTAAGGTTTGTCTAAGTTCGTCCTTTGTAAGAGACTAACTCGGGACGAACTAAGACAAACCTTAGAATTAGACTAACATTTTTCTTTGTTCGTCCAAAGTTAGTCTCGTTAGTCTCATTCTTAGGTTTGTCTAAGTTCGTCCTTAGAAAGAGACTACTTGGGACTTAAGTTTGTCTTTGTTCGTCACAAGTTAGTCTCGTTAGTCTCATTCTAAGGTTTGTCTAAGTTCGTCCTTAGAAAGAGACTACTTGGGACGAACTTAGACAAACCTTAGAATGAGACTTAAGTTTGTCTTTGTTCGTCCCAAGTTAGTCTCGTTAGTCTCATTCTAAGGTTTGTCTAAGTTCGTCCTTAGTAAGAGGCTAACTCGGGACGAACTAAGACAAACCTTAGAATGAGACTAACGTTTTTCTTTTTTCGTCCAAAGTTAGTCTCGTTAGTCTCATTCAAAGGTTTGTCTAAGTTCGTCCTTAGTAAGAGACTAACTTGGGATGAACTTAGACAAACCTTAGAATGAGACTTAAATTTGTCTTTGTTCGTCCCAAGTTAGTCTCGTTTGTCTCATTCAAAGGGTTGCCTAAGTTCGTCCTTAGAAAGAGACTAACTTGGAATAAACTAAGACAAACCTTAGAATGGGACATAAGTTTGTCTTTGGTCGTCCCAAGTTAGTCTCGTTAGTCTCATTCTAAGGTTTGTCTAAGTTCGTCCTTAGAAAGAGACTAACTTGGGGACAAACTTATCCAAACCTTAGAATGAGACTTAAGTTTGTCTTTGTTCGTCCCAAGTTTGTCTCGTTAGTCTCATTCTAAGTTTGTCTAAGTTCGTCCTTAGAAAAAGACTAACTTGGGACGAACTTAGACAAACCTTAGAATGAGACTTAAGTTTGTCTTTGTTTGTCCCAAGTTAGTCTCGTTAGTCTCATTCTAAGGTTTGTCTAAGTTCGTCCTTAGAAAGAGACTAACTTGGGACGAACTAAGACAAACCTTAGAATGGGACTTAAGTTTGTCTTTGTTCGTCCCAAGTTAGTCTCGTTAGTCTCATTCTAAGGTTTGTCTAAGTTCGTCCTTAGAAAGAGACTAACTTGGGACAAATTTAGAAAAACCTTAGAATGAAACTAAAGTTTGTCTTTGTTCGTCCCAAGTTTGTCTCGTTAGTCTCATTCTAAGGTTTGTCTAAGTTCGTCCTTAGAAAGAGACTAACTTGGGACGAACCAAGACAAACCTTAGAATGGGAGTTAAGTTTATCTTTGTTCGTCCCAAGTTAGTCTCGTTAATCTCATTCTAAGGTTTGTCTAAGTTCGTCCTTAGAAAGAGACTAACTTGGGACGAACTTAGACAAACCTTAGAATGAGACTTAAGTTTGTCTTTGTTCGTCCCAAGTTCGTCTCTTTAGTCTCATTCTAATGTTTGTCTAAGTTTGTCCTTAGAAAAAGACTAACTTGGGACGAACTTAGACAAACATTAGAATGAAACTTAAGTTTGTCTTTGTTCGTCCCAAGTTTGTCTCGTTAGTCTCATTCTAAGTTTGTTCTAAGTTCGTCCTTACCAACTTAGACAAAGTTTAGAATGAGACTTAAGTTTGTCTTTGTTCGTCACAAGTTTGTCTCGTTAGTCTCATTCTAAGGTTTGTATAAGTTGTCCTTAGAAAGAGACTAACTTGGGACGAACTAAGACAAACCTTAGAATGAGACTAACATTTTTCTATGTTCGTCCAAAGTTAGTCTCGTTCGTCTCATTCTGAGGTTTGTATAAGTTGTCCTTAGAAAGAGACTAACTTGGGACGAACTAAGACAAACCTTAGAATGAGACTAACATTTTTCTTTGTTCGTCCAAAGTTAGTCTCGTTAGTCTCATTCTAAGGTTTGTCTAAGTTCGTCCTTAGAAAGAGACTACTTGGGACGAACTTAGACAAACCTTAGAATGAGACTTAAGTTTGTCTTTGTTCGTCCCGAGTTAGTCTCGTTAGTCTAATTCTAAGGTTTGTCTAAGTTCGTTCTTAGTAAGAGACTAACTCGGGACAAACTAAGACAAATCTTAGAATGAGACTAACGTTTTTCTTTTTTCGTCCAATATTAGTCTCGTTAGTCTCATTCTAAGGTTTGTCTAAGTTCGTCCTTAGTAAGAGACTAACTTGGGACGAACTTAGACAAACCTTGGAATGAGACTTAAATTTTTTTTGTTCGTCCCAAGTTAGTCTCGTTAGTCTCATTCAAAGGGTTGTCTAAGTTCGTCCTTAGAAAGAGACTAACTTGGGATAAACTAAGACAACCCTTAGAATGGGACATAAGTTTGTCTTTGTTCGTCCCAAGTTAGTCTCGTTAGTCTCATTCTAAGGTTTGTCTAAGTTCGTCCTTAGAAAGAGACTAACTTGGGACGAACTTATCCAAACCTTAGAATGAGACTTAAGTTTGTCTTTGTTCATCCCAAGTTTGTCTCGTTAGTTTCATTCTAAGGTTTGTCTAATTTCGTCCTTAGAAAAAGACTAACTTGGGACGAACTTAGACAAACCTTAGAATGAGACTTAAGTTTGTCTTTGTTCGTCCCAAGTTAGTCTCGTTAGTCTCATTCTAAGGTTTGTCTAAGTTCGTCCCAAGAAAGAGACTAACTTGGGACGAACTAAGACAAACCTTAGAATGAGACTTAAGTTTGTCTTTGTTCGTCCCAAGTTAGTCTCGTTAGTCTCATTCTAAGGTTCGTCTAAGTTCGTCCTTAGAAAGAGACTAACTTGGGACGATCTAAGACAAACCTTAGAATGGGACTTAAGTTTGTCTTTGTTCGTCCCAAGTTAGTCTCGTTAGTCTCATTCTAAGGTTTGTCTATGTTCGTCCTTAGAAAGAGACTAACTTGGGACGAACTAAGACAGACCTTAGAATGAGACTAAAGTTTTTCTTTGTTCGTCCAAAGTTAGTCTCGTTAGTCTCATTCTAAGGTTTGTCTAAGTTCGTCCTTAGAAAGAGATCAACTTGGGACGAACTAAGGCAAACCTTAGAATGGGACTTAAGTTTGTCTTTGTTCGTCCCAAGTTAATCTCGTTAGTCTCATTCTAAGGATTGTCTAAGTTCATCCTTAAAAAGAGACAAACTTGGGACGAACTTTGACAAACCTTAGAATGAGACTTAAGTTTGTCTTTGTTCGTCCCAAGTTAGTCTCGTTAGTCTCATTCTAAGGTTTGTCTAAGTTCGTCCTTAGAAAAAGACTAACTTGGGACGAACTTAGACAAACCTTAGAATGAGACTTAAGTTTGTCTTTGTTCGTCCCAAGTTAGTCTCGTTAGTCTCATTCTAAGGTTTGTCTAAGTTCGTTCTTAGAAAGAGACTAACTTGGGACGAACTAAGACAGACCTTAGAATGAGACTAAAGTTTTTCTTTGTTCGTCCAAAGTTAGTCTCGTTAGTCTCATTCTAAGGTTTGTCTAAGTTCGTCCTTAGGAAGAGATCAACTTGGGACGAACTAAGGCAAACCTTAGAATGGGACTTAAGTTTGTCTTTGTTCGTCCCAAGTTAATCTCGTTAGTCTCATTCTAAGGATTGTCTAAGTTCGTCCTTAAAAAGAGACAAACTTGGGACGAACTTTGACAAACCTTAGAATGAGACTTAAGTTTGTCTTTGTTCGTCCCAAGTTAGTCTCGTTAGTCTCATTTTAAGGTTTTTCTAAGTTCGTCCTTAGAAAGAGACTAACTTGGGACGAACTAAGACAAACCTTAGAATGAGACTAACGTTTTTTCTTTGTTCGTCCAAAGTTAGTCTCGTTAGTCTCATTCTAAGGGTTGTCTAACTTCGTCCTTAGAAAGAGAATAACTTGGGACGAACTTAGACAAACCTTAGAATGAGACTTAAGTTTGTCTTTGTTCGTCCCAAGTTTGTCTCGTTAGTCTCATTCTAAGTTTGTCTAAGTTCGTCCTTAGAAAAAGACTAACTTGGGACGAACTTAGACAAACCTTAGAATGAGACTTAAGTTTGTCTTTGTTCGTCCCAAGTTAGTCTCGTTAGTCTCATTCTAAGGTTTGTCTAAGTTCGTCCTAAGAAAGAGACTAACTTGGGACGAACTAAGACAAACCTTAGAATGAGACATAAGTTTGTATTTGTTCGTCCCAAGTTAGTCTCGTTAGTCTCATTCTAAGGTTTGTCTAAGTTCGTCCTTAGAAAGAGACTAACTTGGGACGAACTAAGACAAACCTTAGAATGGGACTTAAGTTTGTCTTTGTTCGTCCCAAGTTAGTCACGTTAGTCTCATTCTAAGGTTCTTCTAAGTTCGTTCTTAGAAAGAGACTAACTTGGGACGAACTAAGACAGACCTTAGAATGAGACTAAAGTTTTTCTTTGTTCGTCCAAAGTTAGTCTCGTTAGTCTCATTCTAAGGTTTGTCTAAGTTCGTCCTTAGAAAGAGACTAACTTGGGACGAACTAAGACAAACCTTAGAATGAGACTAACGTTTTTTCTTTGTTCGTCCAAAGTTAGTCTCGTTAGTCTCATTCTAAGGGTTGTCTAACTTCGTCCTTAGAAAGAGAATAACTTGGGACGAACTTAGACAAACCTTAGAATGAGACTTAAGTTTGTCTTTGTTCGTCCCAAGTTTGTCTCGTTAGTCTCATTCTAAGTTTGTCTAAGTTCGTCCTTAGAAAAAGACTAACTTGGGACAAACTTAGACAAACCTTAGAATGAGACTTAAGTTTGTCATTGTTCGTCCCAAGTTAGTCTCGTTAGTCTCATTCTAAGGTTTGTCTAAGTTCGTTCTTAGAAAGAGACTAACTTGGGACGAACTAAGACAGACCTTAGAATGAGACTAAAGTTTTTCTTTGTTCGTCCAAAGTTAGTCTCGTTAGTCTCATTCTAAGGTTTGTCTAAGTTCGTCCTTAGAAAGAGATCAACTTGGGACGAACTAAGGCAAACCTTAGAATGGGACTTAAGTTTGTCTTTGTTCGTCCCAAGTTAATCTCGTTAGTCTCATTCTAAGGATTGTCTAAGTTCGTCCTTAAAAAGAGACAAACTTGGGACGAACTTTGACAAACCTTAGAATGAGACTTAAGTTTGTCTTTGTTCGTCCCAAGTTAGTCTCGTTAGTCTCATTTTAAGGTTTTTCTAAGTTCGTCCTTAGAAAGAGACTAACTTGGGACGAACTAAGACAAACCTTAGAATGAGACTAACGTTTTTTCTTTGTTCGTCCAAAGTTAGTCTCGTTAGTCTCATTCTAAGGGTTGTCTAACTTCGTCCTTAGAAAGAGAATAACTTGGGACGAACTTAGACAAACCTTAGAATGAGACTTAAGTTTGTCTTTGTTCGTCCCAAGTTTGTCTCGTTAGTCTCATTCTAAGTTTGTCTAAGTTCGTCCTTAGAAAAAGACTAACTTGGGACGAACTTAGACAAACCTTAGAATGAGACTTAAGTTTGTCTTTGTTCGTCCCAAGTTAGTCTCGTTAGTCTCATTCTAAGGTTTGTCTAAGTTCGTCCTAAGAAAGAGACTAACTTGGGACGAACTAAGACAAACCTTAGAATGAGACATAAGTTTGTCTTTGTTCGTCCCAAGTTAGTCTCGTTAGTCTCATTCTAAAGTTTGTCTAAGTTCGTCCTTAGAAAGAGACTAACTTGGGACGAACTAAGACAAACCTTAGAATGGGACTTAAGTTTGTCTTTGTTCGTCCCAAGTTAGTCACGTTAGTCTCATTCTAAGGTTCTTCTAAGTTCGTTCTTAGAAAGAGACTAACTTGGGACGAACTAAGACAGACCTTAGAATGAGACTAAAGTTTTTCTTTGTTCGTCCAAAGTTAGTCTCGTTAGTCTCATTCTAAGGTTTGTCTAAGTTCGTCCTTAGAAAGAGATCAACTTGGGACGAACTAAGACAAACCTTAGAATGGGACTTATGTTTGTCTTTGTTCGTCCCAAGTTAATCTCGTTAGTCTCATTCTAAGGATTGTCTAAGTTCGTCCTTAAAAAGAGACAAACTTGGGACGAACTTTGACAAACCTTAGAATGAGACTTAAGTTTGTCTTTGTTCGTCCCAAGTTTGTCTCGTTAGTCTCATTCTAAGGTTGTTCTAAGTTCGTCCTTACCAACTTAGACAAAGTTTAGAATGAGACTTAAATTTGTCTTTGTTCGTCACAAGTTTGTCTCGTTAGTCTCATTCTAAGGTTTGTCTAAGTTCGTCCTAAGAAAGAGACTAACTTGGGACAAATTTAGACAAACCTTAGAATGAGACTGAAGTTTGTCTTTGTTCGTCCCAAGTTTGTCTCGTTAGTCTCATTCTAAGGTTTGTCTAAGTTCGTCCTTAGAAAGAGACTAACTTGGGACGAACCAAGACAAACCTTAGAATGGGAGTTAAGTTTATCTTTGTTCGTCCCAAGTTAGTCTCGTTAATCTCATTCTAAGGTTTGTCTAAGTTCGTCCTTAGAAAGAGACTAACTTGGGACGAACTTAGACAAACCTTAGAATGAGACTTAAGTTTGTCTTTGTTCGTCCCAAGTTTGTCTCTTTAGTCTCATTCTAAGGTTTGTCTAAGTTCGTCCTTAGAAAAAGACTAACTTGGGACGAACTTAGACAAACATTAGAATGAGACTTAAGTTTGTCTTTGTTCGTCCCAAGTTTGTCTCGTTAGTCTCATTCTAAGGTTGTTCAAAGTTCGTCCTTACCAACTTAGACAAAGTTTAGAATGAGACTTAAGTTTGTCTTTGTTCGTCACAAATTTGTCTCGTTAGTCTCATTCTAAGGTTTGTATAAGTTGTCCTTAGAAAGAGACTAACTTGGGACGAACTAAGACAAACCTTAGAATGAGACTAACGTTTTTCTATGTTCGTCCAAAGTTAGTCTCGTTCGTCTCATTCTAAGGTTTGTATAAGTTGTCCTTAGAAAGAGACTAACTTGGGACGAACTAAGACAAACCTTAGAATGAGACTAACATTTTTCTTTGTTCGTCCAAAGTTAGTCTCGTTAGTCTCATTCTAAGGTTTGTCTAAGTTCGTCCTTAGAAAGAGACTACTTGGGACGAGCTTAGACAAACCTTAGAATGAGACTTAAGTTTGTCTTTGTTCGTCCCAAGTTAGTCTCGTTAGTCTAATTCTAAGGTTTGTCTAAGTTCGTTCTTAGTAAGAGACTAACTCGGGACAAACTAAGACAAACCTTAGAATGAGACTAACAATTTTCTTTTTTCGTCCAATGTTAGTCTCGTTAGTCTCATTCTAAGGTTTGTCTAAGTTCGTCCTTAGTAAGAGACTAACTTGGGACGAACTTAGACAAACCTTAGAATGAGACTTAAATTTTTTTTGTTCGTCCCAAGTTAGTCTCGTTAGTCTCATTCAAAGGGTTGTCTAAGTTCGTCCTTAGAAAGAGACTAACTTGGGATAAACTAAGACAACCCTTAGAATGGGACATAAGTTTGTCTTTGTTCGTCCCAAGTTAGTCTCGTTAGTCTCATTCTAAGGTTTGTCTAAGTTCGTCCTTAGAAAGAGACTAACTTGGGACGAACTTATCCAAACCTTAGAATGAGACTTAAGTTTGTCTTTGTTCATCCCAAGTTTGTCTCGTTAGTTTCATTCTAAGGTTTGTCTAAGTTCGTCCTTAGAAAAAGACTAACTTGGGACGAACTTAGACAAACCTTAGAATGAGACTTAAGTTTGTCTTTGTTCGTCCCAAGTTAGTCTCGTTAGTCTCATTCTAAGGTTTGTCTAAGTTCGTCCTAAGAAAGAGACTAACTTGGGACGAACTAAGACAAACCTTAGAATGAGACTTAAGTTTGTCTTTGTTCGTCCCAAGTTAGTCTTGTTAGTCTCATTCTAAGGTTTGTCTAAGTTCGTCCTTAGAAAGAGACTAACTTGGGACGAACTAAGACGAACCTTAGAATGGGACTTAAGTTTGTCTTTGTTCGTCCCAAGTTAGTCTCGTTAGTCTCATTCTAAGGTTTATCTATGTTCGTCCTTAGAAAGAGACTAACTTGGGACGAACTAAGAACGACCTTAGAATGAGACTAAAGTTTTTCTTTGTTCGTCCAAAGTTAGTCTCGTTAGTCTCATTCTAAGGTTTGTCTAAGTTCTTCCTTAGAAAGAGATCAACTTGGGCCGAACTAAGACAAAACTTAGATAGGGACTTAAGTTTGTCTTTGTTCGTCCCAAGTTAATCTCGTTAGTCTCATTCTAAGGATTGTCTAAGTTCGTCCTTAAAAAGAGACAAACTTGGGACGAACTTTGACAAACCTTAGAATGAGACTTAAGTTTGTCTTTGTTCATCCCAAGTTAGTCTCGTTAGTCTCATTTTAAGGTTTTTCTAAGTTCGTCCTTAGAAAGAGACTAACTTGGGACGAACTAAGACAAACCTTAGAATGAGACTAACGTTTTTTCTTTGTTCGTCCAAAGTTAGTCTCGTTAGTCTCATTCTAAGGGTTGTCTAACTTCGTCCTTAGAAAGAGAATAACTTGGGACGAACTTAGACAAACCTTAGAATGAGACTTAAGTTTGTCTTTGTTCGTCCCAAGTTTGTCTCGTTAGTCTCATTCTAAGTTTGTCTAAGTTCGTCCTTAGAAAAAGACTAACTTGGGACGAACTTAGACAAACCTTAGAATGAGACTTAAGTTTGTCTTTGTTCGTCCCAAGTTAGTCTCGTTAGTCTCATTCTAAGGTTTTTCTAAGTTCGTCCTTAGAAAGAGACTAACTTGGGACGAACTAAGACAAACCTTAGAATGGGACTTAAGTTTGTCTTTGTTCGTCCCAAGTTAGTCTCGTTAGTCTCATTCTAAGGTTTGTCTAAGTTCGTCCTTAGAAAGAGACTAACTTGGGACAAACTTAGACAAACCTTAGAATGAGACTAAAGTGTGTCTTTGTTCGTCCCAAGTTAGTCACGTTAGTCTCATTCTAAGGTTTGTCTAAGTTCGTCCTTAGAAAGAGACTAACTTGGGACAAATTTAGACAAACCTTAGAATGAGACTAAAGTTTGTCTTTGTTCGTCCCAAGTTTGTCTCGTTAGTCTCATTCTAAGGTTGTTCTAAGTTCGTCCTTACCAACTTAGACAAAGTTTAGAATGAGACTTAAATTTGTCTTTGTTCGTCACAAGTTTGTCTCGTTAGTCTCATTCTAAGGTTTGTATAAGTTGTCCTTAGAAAGAGACTAACTTGGGATGAACTAAGACAAACCTTAGAATGAGACTAACGTTTTTCTATGTTCGTCCAAAGTTAGTCTCGTTCGTCTCATTCTAAGGTTTGTCTAAGTTCGTCCTTAGAAAGAGACTACTTGGGACGAACTTAGACAAACCTTAGAATGAGACTTAAGTTTGTCTTTGTTCGTCCCAAGTTAGTCTCGTTAGTCTAATTCTAAGGTTTGTCTAAGTTCGTCCTTAGTAAGAGACTAACTCGGGACAAACTAAGACAAACCTTAGAATGAGACTAACGTTTTTCTTTTTTCGTCCAATGTTAGTCTCGTTAGTCTCATTCTAAGGTTTGTATAAGTTCGTCATTAGTAAGAGACTAACTTGGGACGAACTTAGACAAACCTTAGAATGAGACTTAAATTTTTGTTGTTCGTCCCAAGTTAGTCTAGTTAGTCTCATTCTAAGGTTTGTCTAAGTTCGTCCTTAGAAAGAGACTAACTTGGGATAAACTAAGACAAACCTTAGAATGGGACATAAGTTTGTCTTTGTTCGTCCCAAGTTAGTCTCGTTAGTCTCATTCTAAGGTTTGTCCAATTTCGTCCTTAGAAAGAGACTAACTTGGGACGAACTTATCCAAACCTTAGAATGAGACTTAAGTTTGTCTTTGTTCATCCCAAGTTTGTCTCGTTAGTTTCATTCTAAGGTTTGTCTAAGTTCGTCCTTAGAAAAATACTAACTTGGGACGAACTTAGACAAACCTTAGAATGAGACTTAAGTTTGTCTTTGTTCGTCCTAAGTTAGTCTCGTTAGTCTCATTCTAAGGTTTGTCTAAGTTCGTCCTAAGAAAGAGACTAACTTGGGACGAACTAAGACAAACCTTAGAATGAGACTTAATATTGTCTTTGTTCGTCCCAAGTTAGTCTTGTTAGTCTCATTCTAAGGTTTGTCTAAGTTCGTCCTTAGAAAGAGACTAACTTGGGACGAACTAAGACAAACCTTAGAATGGGACTTAAGTTTGTCTTTGTTCGTCCCAAGTTAGTCTCGTTAGTCTCATTCTAAGGTTCTTCTAAGTTCGTTCTTAGAAAGAGACTAACTTGGGACGAACTAAGACAGACCTTAGAATGAGACTAAAGTTTTTCTTTGTTCGTCCAAAGTTAGTCTCGTTAGTCTCATTCTAAGGTTTGTCTAAGTTCGTCCTTAGAAAGAGATCAACTTGGGACGAACTAAGACAAACCTTAGAATGGGACTTAAGTTTGTCTTTGTTCGTCCCAAGTTAATCTCGTTAGTCTCATTCTAAGGATTGTCTAAGTTCGTCCTTAAAAAGAGACAAACTTGGGACGAACTTTGACAAACCTTAGAATGAGACTTAAGTTTGTCTTTATTCGTCCCAAGTTTGTCTCGTTAGTCTCATTCTAAGGTTGTTCTAAGTTCGTCCTTACCAACTTAGACAAAGTTTAGAATGAGACTTATATTTGTCTTTGTTCGTCACAAGTTTGTCTCGTTAGTCTCATTCTAAGGTTTGTATAAGTTGTCCTTAGAAAGAGACTAACTTGGGACGAACTAAGACAAACCTTAGAATGAGACTAACGTTTTTCTATGTTCGTCCAAAGTTAGTCTCGTTCGTCTCATTCTAAGGTTTGTCTAAGTTCGTCCTTAGAAAGAGACTACTTGGGATGAACTTAGACAAACCTTAGAATGAGACTTAAGTTTGTCTTTGTTCGTCCCAAGTTAGTCTCGTTAGTCTAATTCTAAGGTTTGTCTAAGTTCGTCCTTAGTAAGAGACTAACTCGGGACAAACTAAGACAAACCTTAGAATGAGACTAACGTTTTTCTTTTTTCGTCCACTGTTAGTCTCGTTAGTCTCATTCTAAGGTTTGTCTAAGTTTGTCCTTAGTAAGAGACTAACTTGGGACGAACTTAGACAAACCTTAGAATGAGACTTAAATTTTTTTTGTTCGTCCTAAGTTAGTCTCGTTAGTCTCATTCAAAGGGTTGTCTAAGTTCGTCCTTAGAAAGAGACTAACTTGGGATAAACTAAGACAAACCTTAGAATGGGACATAAGTTTGTCTTTGTTCGTCCCAAGTTAGTCTCGTTAGTCTCATTCTAAGGTTTGTCTAAGTTCGTCCTTAGAAAGAGAGTAACTTGGGACGAACTTATCCAAACCTTAGAATGAGACTTAAGTTTGTCTTTGTTCATCCCAAGTTTGTCTCGTTAGTTTCATTCTAAGGTTTGTCTAAGTTCTTCCTTAGAAAAAGACTAACTTGGGACGAACTTAGACAAACCTTAGAATGAGACTTAAGTTTGTCTTTGTTCGTCCCAAGTTAGTCTCGTTAGTCTCATTCTAAGGTTTGTCTAAGTTCGTCCTAAGAAAGAGACTAACTTGGGACGAACTAAGACAAACCTTAGAATGAGACTTAAGTTTGTCTTTGTTCGTCCCAAGTTAGTCTCGTTAGTCTCATTCTAAGGTTGTTCTAAGTTCGTCCTTAGAAAGAGACTAACTTGGGACGAACTAAGACAAACCTTAGAATCGGACTTAAGTTTGTCTTTGTTCGTCCCAAGTTAGTCTCGTTAGTCTCATTCTAAGGTTTGTCTAAGTTCGTCCTAAGAAAGAGACTAACTTGGGACGAACTAAGACAAACCTTAGAATGAGACATAAGTTTGTCTTTGTTCGTCCCCAGTTAGTCTCGTTAGTCTCATTCTAAGGTTTGTCTAAGTTCGTCCTTAGAAAGAGACTAACTTGGGACGAACTAAGACAAACCTTAGAATGGGACTTAAGTTTGTCTTTGTTCGTCCCAAGTTAGTCACGTTAGTCTCATTCTAAGGTTCTTCTAAGTTCGTTCTTAGAAAGAGACTAACTTGGGACGAACTAAGACAGACCTTAGAATGAGACTAAAGTTTTTCTTTGTTCGTCCAAAGTTAGTCTCGTTAGTCTCATTCTAAGGTTTGTCTAAGTTCGTCCTTAGAAAGAGATCAACTTGGGACGAACTAAGACAAACCTTAGAATGGGACTTAAGTTTGTCTTTGTTCGTCCCAAGTTAATCTCGTTAGTCTCATTCTAAGGATTGTCTAAGTTCGTCCTTAAAAAGAGACAAACTTGGGACGAACTTTGACAAACCTTAGAATGAGACTTAAGTTTGTCTTTGTTCGTCCCAAGTTTGTCTCGTTAGTCTCATTCTAAGGTTGTTCTAAGTTCGTCCTTACCAACTTAGACAAAGTTTAGAATGAGACTTAAATTTGTCTTTGTTCGTCACAAGTTTGTCTCGTTAGTCTCATTCTAAGGTTTGTCTAAGTTCGTCCTAAGAAAGAGACTAACTTGGGACAAATTTAGACAAACCTTAGAATGAGACTGAAGTTTGTCTTTGTTCGTCCCAAGTTTGTCTCGTTAGTCTCATTCTAAGGTTTGTCTAAGTTCGTCCTTAGAAAGAGACTAACTTGGGACGAACCAAGACAAACCTTAGAATGGGAGTTAAGTTTATCTTTGTTCGTCCCAAGTTAGTCTCGTTAATCTCATTCTAAGGTTTGTCTAAGTTCGTCCTTAGAAAGAGACTAACTTGGGACGAACTTAGACAAACCTTAGAATGAGACTTAAGTTTGTCTTTGTTCGTCCCATTCTAAGGTTTGTCTTTAGTCTTAAGGTTTGTCTTTAGTCTCATTCTAAGGTTTGTCTAAGTTCGTCCTTAGAAAAAGACTAACTTGGGACGAACTTAGACAAACCTTAGAATGAGACTTAAGGTTTGTCTTTAGTCTCATTCTAAGGTTTGTCTAAGTTCGTCCTTAGAAAAAGACTAACTTGGGACGAACTTAGACAAACATTAGAATGAGACTTAAGTTTGTCTTTGTTCGTCCCAAGTTTGTCTCGTTAGTCTCATTCTAAGGTTGTTCAAAGTTCGTCCTTACCAACTTAGACAAAGTTTAGAATGAGACTTAAGTTTGTCTTTGTTCGTCACAAATTTGTCTCGTTAGTCTCATTCTAAGGTTTGTATAAGTTGTCCTTAGAAAGAGACTAACTTGGGACGAACTAAGACAAACCTTAGAATGAGACTAACGTTTTTCTATGTTCGTCCAAAGTTAGTCTCGTTCGTCTCATTCTAAGGTTTGTATAAGTTGTCCTTAGAAAGAGACTAACTTGGGACGAACTAAGACAAACCTTAGAATGAGACTAACATTTTTCTTTGTTCGTCCAAAGTTAGTCTCGTTAGTCTCATTCTAAGGTTTGTCTAAGTTCGTCCTTAGAAAGAGACTACTTGGGACGAGCTTAGACAAACCTTAGAATGAGACTTAAGTTTGTCTTTGTTCGTCCCAAGTTAGTCTCGTTAGTCTAATTCTAAGGTTTGTCTAAGTTCGTTCTTAGTAAGAGACTAACTCGGGACAAACTAAGACAAACCTTAGAATGAGACTAACAATTTTCTTTTTTCGTCCAATGTTAGTCTCGTTAGTCTCATTCTAAGGTTTGTCTAAGTTCGTCCTTAGTAAGAGACTAACTTGGGACGAACTTAGACAAACCTTAGAATGAGACTTAAATTTTTTTTGTTCGTCCCAAGTTAGTCTCGTTAGTCTCATTCAAAGGGTTGTCTAAGTTCGTCCTTAGAAAGAGACTAACTTGGGATAAATTAAGACAACCCTTAGAATGGGACATAAGTTTGTCTTTGTTCGTCCCAAGTTAGTCTCGTTAGTCTCATTCTAAGGTTTGTCTAAGTTCGTCCTTAGAAAGAGACTAATTTGGGACGAACTTATCCAAACCTTAGAATGAGACTTAAGTTTGTCTTTGTTCATCCCAAGTTTGTCTCGTTAGTTTCATTCTAAGGTTTGTCTAAGTTCGTCCTTAGAAAAAGACTAACTTGGGACGAACTTAGACAAACCTTAGAATGAGACTTAAGTTTGTCTTTGTTCATCGCAAGTTAGTCTCGTTAGTCTCATTCTAAGGTTTGTCTAAGTTCGTCCTAAGAAAGAGACTAACTTGGGACGAACTAAGACAAACCTTAGAATGAGACTTAAGTTTGTCTTTGTTCGTCCCAAGTTAGTCTCGTTAGTCTCATTCTAAGGTTTGTCTAAGTTCGTCCTTAGAAAGAGACTAACTTGGGACGAACTAAGACGAACCTTAGAATGGGACTTAAGTTTGTCTTTGTTCGTCCCAAGTTAGTCACGTTAGTCTCATTCTAAGGTTTATCTATGTTCGTCCTTAGAAAGAGACTAACTTGGGACGAACTAAGAACGACCTTAGAATGAGACTAAAGTTTTTCTTTGTTCGTCCAAAGTTAGTCTCGTTAGTCTCATTCTAAGGTTTGTCTAAGTTCTTCCTTAGAAAGAGATCAACTTGGGCCGAACTAAGACAAAACTTAGATAGGGACTTAAGTTTGTCTTTGTTCGTC
The DNA here is from genome assembly GCA_033675215.1 of Rhodiola kirilowii. Lineage (NCBI taxonomy): Eukaryota > Viridiplantae > Streptophyta > Magnoliopsida > Saxifragales > Crassulaceae > Rhodiola > Rhodiola kirilowii. The sequence goes on along the minus strand of JAUCNB010000012.1, from coordinate 2,302,969 downwards.
CCAAGTTAATCTCGTTAGTCTCATTCTAAGGATTGTCTAAGTTCGTCCTTAAAAAGAGACAAACTTGGGACGAACTTTGACAAACCTTAGAATGAGACTTAAGTTTGTCTTTGTTCGTCCCAAGTTAGTCTCGTTAGTCTCATTTTAAGGTTTTTCTAAGTTCGTCCTTAGAAAGAGACTAACTTGGGACGAACTAAGACAAACCTTAGAATGAGACTAACGTTTTTTCTTTGTTCGTCCAAAGTTAGTCTCGTTAGTCTCATTCTAAGGGTTGTCTAACTTCGTCCTTAGAAAGAGAATAACTTGGGACGAACTTAGACAAACCTTAGAATGAGACTTAAGTTTGTCTTTGTTCGTCCCAAGTTAGTCTCGTTAGTCTCATTCTAAGGTTTGTCTAAGTTCGTCCTTAGAAAGAGACTAACTTGGGACGAACTAAGACAAACCTTAGAATGGGACTTAAGTTTGTCTTTGTTCGTCCCAAGTTAGTCTCGTTAGTCTCATTCTAAGGTTTTTCTAAGTTCGTCCTTAGAAAGAGACTAACTTGGGACAAACTTAGACAAACCTTAGAATGAGACTAAAGTGTGTCTTTGTTCGTCCCAAGTTAGTCACGTTAGTCTCATTCTAAGGTTTGTCTAAGTTCGTCCTTAGAAAGAGACTAACTTGGGACAAATTTAGACAAACCTTAGAATGAGACTAAAGTTTGTCTTTGTTCGTCCCAAGTTTGTCTCGTTAGTCTCATTCTAAGGTTGTTCTAAGTTCGTCCTTACCAACTTAGACAAAGTTTAGAATGAGACTTAAATTTGTCTTTGTTCGTCACAAGTTTGTCTCGTTAGTCTCATTCTAAGGTTTGTATAAGTTGTCCTTAGAAAGAGACTAACTTGGGACGAACTAAGACAAACCTTAGAATGAGACTAACGTTTTTCTATGTTCGTCCAAAGTTAGTCTCGTTCGTCTCTTTCTAAGGTTTGTCTAAGTTCGTCCTTAGAAAGAGACTACTTGGGACGAACTTAGACAAACCTTAGAATGAGACTTAAGTTTGTCTTTGTTCGTCCCAAGTTAGTCTCGTTAGTCTAATTCTAAGGTTTGTCTAAGTTCGTCCTTAGTAAGAGACTAACTCGGGACAAACTAAGACAAACCTTAGAATGAGACTAACGTTTTTCTTTTTTCGTCCAATGTTAGTCTCGTTAGTCTCATTCTAAGGTTTGTATAAGTTCGTCATTAGTAAGAGACTAACTTGGGACGAACTTAGACAAACCTTAGAATGAGACTTAAATTTTTGTTGTTCGTCCCAAGTTAGTCTAGTTAGTCTCATTCTAAGGTTTGTCTAAGTTCGTCCTTAGAAAGAGACTAACTTGGGATAAACTAAGACAAACCTTAGAATGGGACATAAGTTTGTCTTTGTTCGTCCCAAGTTAGTCTCGTTAGTCTCATTCTAAGGTTTGTCCAATTTCGTCCTTAGAAAGAGACTAACTTGGGACGAACTTATCCAAACCTTAGAATGAGACTTAAGTTTGTCTTTGTTCATCCCAAGTTTGTCTCGTTAGTTTCATTCTAAGGTTTGTCTAAGTTCGTCCTTAGAAAAATACTAACTTGGGACGAACTTAGACAAACCTTAGAATGAGACTTAAGTTTGTCTTTGTTCGTCCTAAGTTAGTCTCGTTAGTCTCATTCTAAGGTTTGTCTAAGTTCGTCCTAAGAAAGAGACTAACTTGGGACGAACTAAGACAAACCTTAGAATGAGACTTAATATTGTCTTTGTTCGTCCCAAGTTAGTCTCGTTAGTCTCATTCTAAGGTTTGTCTAAGTTCGTCCTTAGAAAGAGACAAACTTGGGACGAACTAAGACAAACCTTAGAATGGGACTTAAGTTTGTCTTTGTTCGTCCCAAGTTAGTCTCGTTAGTCTCATTCTAAGGTTCTTCTAAGTTCGTTCTTAGAAAGAGACTAACTTGGGACGAACTAAGACAGACCTTAGAATGAGACTAAAGTTTTTCTTTGTTCGTCCAAAGTTAGTCTCGTTAGTCTCATTCTAAGGTTTGTCTAAGTTCGTCCTTAGAAAGAGATCAACTTGGGACGAACTAAGACAAACCTTAGAATGGGACTTAAGTTTGTCTTTGTTCGTCCCAAGTTAATCTCGTTAGTCTCATTCTAAGGATTGTCTAAGTTCGTCCTTAAAAAGAGACAAACTTGGGACGAACTTTGACAAACCTTAGAATGAGACTTAAGTTTGTCTTTGTTCGTCCCAAGTTTGTCTCGTTAGTCTCATTCTAAGGTTGTTCTAAGTTCGTCCTTACCAACTTAGACAAAGTTTAGAATGAGACTTATATTTGTCTTTGTTCGTCACAAGTTTGTCTCGTTAGTCTCATTCTAAGGTTTGTATAAGTTGTCCTTAGAAAGAGACTAACTTGGGACGAACTAAGAAAAAACCTTAGAATGAGACTAACGTTTTTCTATGTTCGTCCAAAGTTAGTCTCGTTCGTCTCATTCTAAGGTTTGTCTAAGTTCGTCCTTAGAAAGAGACTACTTGGGATGAACTTAGACAAACCTTAGAATGAGACTTAAGTTTGTCTTTGTTCGTCCCAAGTTAGTCTCGTTAGTCTAATTCTAAGGTTTGTCTAAGTTCGTCCTTAGTAAGAGACTAACTCGGGACAAACTAAGACAAACCTTAGAATGAGACTAACGTTTTTCTTTTTTCGTCCACTGTTAGTCTCGTTAGTCTCATTCTAAGGTTTGTCTAAGTTCGTCCTTAGTAAGAGACTAACTTGGGACGAACTTAGACAAACCTTAGAATGAGACTTAAATTTTTTTTGTTCGTCCTACGTTAGTCTCGTTAGTCTCATTCAAAGGGTTGTCTAAGTTCGTCCTTAGAAAGAGACTAACTTGGGATAAACTAAGACAAACCTTAGAATGGGACATAAGTTTGTCTTTGTTCGTCCCAAGTTAGTCTCGTTAGTCTCATTCTAAGGTTTGTCTAAGTTCGTCCTTAGAAAGAGAGTAACTTGGGACGAACTTATCCAAACCTTAGAATGAGACTTAAGTTTGTCTTTGTTCATCCCAAGTTTGTCTCGTTAGTTTCATTCTAAGGTTTGTCTAAGTTCGTCCTTAGAAAAAGACTTACTTGGGACGAACTTAGACAAACCTTAGAATGAGACTTAAGTTTGTCTTTGTTCGTCCCAAGTTAGTCTCGTTAGTCTCATTCTAAGGTTTGTCTAAGTTCATCCTTAGAAAGAGACTAACTTGGGACGAACTAAGACAGACCTTAGAATGAGACTAAAGTTTTTCTTTGTTCGTCCAAAGTTAGTCTCGTTAGTCTCATTCTAAGGTTTGTCTAAGTTCGTCCTTAGAAAGAGAATAACTTGGGACGAACTTTGACAAACCTTAGAATGAGACTTAAGTTTGTCTTTGTTCGTCCCAAGTTAGTCTCGTTAGTCTCATTCTAAGGTTTGTCTAAGTTCGTCCTTAGAAAGAGACTAACTTGGGACGTACTAAGACAAACCTTAGAATGGGACTTAAGTTTACCTTTGTTCGTCCCATGTTAGTCTCGTTAGTCTCATTTTAAGGTATGTCAAAGTTCATCCTTAGAAAGAGACTACTTGGGACGAACTTAGACAAACCATAGAATGAGACTTAAGTTTGTCTTTGTTCGTCCCAAGTTTGTCTCGTTAGTCTCATTCTAAGGTTTGTCTAAGTTCGTCCTTAGAAAGAGACTAACTTGGGACGAACTTAGACAAAGTTTAGAATGAGACTTAAGTTTGTCTTTGTTCGTCACAAGTTAGTCTCGTTAGTCTCATTCTAAGGTTTGTCTAAGTTGTCCTTAGAAAGAGACTAACTTGGGACGAACTAAGACAAACCTTAGAAAGGGACTTAAGTTTGTCTTTGTTCGTCCCAAGTTAGTCTCGTTAGTCTCATTCTAAGGTTTGTCTAAGTTCGTCCTTAGTAAGAGACTAACTCGGGACGAACTAAGACAAACCTTAGAATGAGACTAACGTTTTTCTATGTTCGTCCAAACTTAGTCTCGTTAGTCTCATTCGAAGGTTTGTCTAAGTTCGTCCTTAGAAAGAGACTACTTGGGACGAACTTAGACAAACCTTAGAATAAGACTTAAGTTTGTCTTTGTTCGTCCCAAGTTAGTCTCGTTAGTCTCATTCTAAGGTTTGTCTAAGTTCGTCCTTAGTAAGAGACTAACTCGGGACGAACTGAGACAAACCTTAGAATGAGACTAACGTTTTTCTTTTTTCGTCCAAAGTTAGTCTCGTTAGTCTCATTCTAAGGTTTGTCTAAGTTCGTCCTTAGTAAGAGACTAACTTGGGACGAACTTAGACAAACCTTAGAATGAGACTTAAATTTGTCTTTGTTCGTCCCAAGTTAGTCTCGTTAGTCTCATTCAAAGGGTTGTCTAAGTTCGTCCTTAGAAAGAGACTAACTTGGGATAAACTAAGACAAACCTTAGAATGGGACATAAGTTTGTCTTTGGTCGTCCCAAGTTAGTCTCGTTAGTCTCATTCTAAGGTTTGTCTAAGTTCATCCTTAGAAAGAGACTAACTTGGGGACGAACTTATCCAAACCTTAGAATAAGACTTAAGTTTGTCTTTATTCGTCCCAAGTTTGTCTCGTTAGTCTCATTCTAAGTTTGTCTAAGTTCGTCCTTAGAAAAAGACTAACTTGGGACGAACTTAGACAAACCTTAGAATGAGACTTAAGTTTGTCTTTGTTCGTCCCAAGTTAGTCTCGTTAGTCTCATTCTAATGTTTGTCTAAGTTCGTCCTTAGAAAGAGACTAACTTGGGACGAACTAAGACAAACCTTAGAATGGGACTTAAGTTTGTCTTTGTTCGTCCCAAGTTAGTCTCGTTAGTCTCATTATAAGGTTTGTCTAAGTTCGTCCTTAGAACAAGACTAACTTGGGACAAACTTAGACAAACCTTAGAATGAGACTAAAGTTTGTCTTTGTTCGTCCCAAGTTAGTCTCGTTAGTCTCATTCTAAGGTTTGTCTAAGTTCGTCCTTAGAAAGAGACTAACTTGGGACGAACTTAGACAAACCTTAGAATGAGACTAAAGTTTGTCTTTGTTCGTCCCAAGTTTGTCTCATTAGTCTCATTCTAAGGTTTGTCTAAGTTCGTCCTTAGAAAGAGACTAACTTGGGACGAACTTAGACAAACCTTAGAATGAGACTAAAGTTTGTCTTTGTTCGTCCCAAGTTTGTCTCATTAGTCTCATTCTAAGGTTTGTCTAAGTTCGTCCTTAGAAAGAGACTAACTTGGGACGAACCAAGACAAACCTTAGAATGGGACTTAAGTTTGTCATTGTTCGTCCCAAGTTAGTCTCGTTAATCACATTCTAAGGTTTGTCTAAGTTCGTCCTTATAAAAAGAGACTAACTTGGGACGAACTTAGACAAACCTTAGAATGAGACTTAAGTTTGTCTTTGTTCGTCCCAAGTTTGTCTCTTTAGTCTCATTCTAAGGTTTGTCTAAGTTCGTCCTTAGAAAAAGACTAACTTGGGACGAACTTAGACAAACATTAAAATGAGACTTAAGTTTGTCTTTGTTCGTCCCAAGTTTGTCTCGTTAGTCTCATTCTAAGGTTGTTCTAAGTTCGTCCTTAAGAAGAGACTAACTTGGGACCAACTTAGACAAAGTTTAGAATGAGACTTAAGTTTGTCTTTGTTCGTCACAAGTTTGTCTCGTTAGTCTCATTCTAAGGTTTGTATAAGTTGTCCTTAGAAAGAGACTAACTTGGGACGAACTAAGACAAATCCTAGAATGGGACTTAAGTTTGTCTTTGTTCGTCACAAGTTAGTCTCGTTAGTCTCATTCTAAGGTTTGTCTAAGTTGTCCTTAGAAAGAGACTAACTTGGGACGAACTAAGACAAACCTTAGAATGGGACTTAAGTTTGTCTTTGTTCGTCCCAAGTTAGTCTCGTTAGTCTCATTCTAAGGTTTGTCTAAGTTCGTCCTTAGTAAGAGACTAACTCGGGACGAACTAAGACAAACCTTAGAATGAGACTAACGTTTTTCTTTGTTCGTCCAAAGTTAGTCTCGTTAGTCTCATTCTAAGGTTTGTCTAAGTTCGTCCTTAGAAAGAGACTACTTGAGACGAACTTAGACAAACCTTAGAATGAGACTTAAGTTTGTCTTTGTTCGTCCCAAGTTAGTCTCGTTAGTCTCATTCTAAGGTTTGTCTAAGTTCGTCCTTAGTAAGAGACTAACTCGGGATGAACTAAGACAAACCTTAGAATGAGACTAACGTTTTTCTTTTTTTGTCCAAAGTTAGTCTCGTTAGTCTCATTCTAAGGTTTGTCTAAGTTCGTCCTTAGTAAGAGAATAAATTGGGACGAACTTAGACAAACCATAGAATGAGACTTAAGTTTGTATTTGTTCGTCCCAAGTTAGTCTCGTTAGTCTCATTCTAAGGTTTGTTTAAGTTCGTCCTTAGAAAGAGATTAACTTGGGACGTACTAAGACAAACCTTAGAATGGGACTTAAGTTTGTCTTTGTTCGTCCCAAGTTAGTCTCGTTAGTCTCATTCTAAGGTTTGTTAAAGTTCGTCCTTAGAAAGACACTACTTGGGACGAACTTATCCAAACCTTAGAATGAGACTAAAGTATGTCTTTGTTCATCCCAAGTTTGTCTCGTTAGTCTCATTCTAAGGTTTGTCTAAGTTCGTCCTTAGAAAGAGACTAACTTGGGACGAACAAAGACAAACCTTAGAATGAGACTTAAGTTTGTCTTTGTTCGTCCCAAGTTAGTCTCGTTAGTCTCATTCTAAGGTTTGTCTAAGTTCGTCCTTAGAAAGAGACTAACTTGGGACGAACTTAGACAAACCTTAGAATGAGACTAAAGTTTGTCTTTGTTCGTCCCAAGTTTGTCTCATTAGTCTCATTCTAAGGTTTGTCTAAGTTCGTCCTTAGAAAGAGACTAACTTGGGACGAACCAAGACAAACCTTAGAATGGGACTTAAGTTTGTCATTGTTCGTCCCAAGTTAGTCTCGTTAATCACATTCTAAGGTTTGTCTAAGTTCGTCCTTATAAAAAGAGACTAACTTGGGACGAACTTAGACAAACCTTAGAATGAGACTTAAGTTTGTCTTTGTTCGTCCCAAGTTTGTCTCTTTAGTCTCATTCTAAGGTTTGTCTAAGTTCGTCCTTAGAAAAAGAATAACTTGGGACGAACTTAGACAAACATTAAAATGAGACTTAAGTTTGTCTTTGTTCGTCCCAAGTTTGTCTCGTTAGTCTCATTCTAAGGTTGTTCTAAGTTCGTCCTTAAGAAGAGACTAACTTGGGACCAACTTAGACAAAGTTTAGAATGAGACTTAAGTTTGTCTTTGTTCGTCACAAGTTTGTCTCGTTAGTCTCATTCTAAGGTTTGTATAAGTTGTCCTTAGAAAGAGACTAACTTGGGACGAACTAAGACAAATCCTAGAATGGGACTTAAGTTTGTCTTTGTTCGTCACAAGTTAGTCTCGTTAGTCTCATTCTAAGGTTTGTCTAAGTTGTCCTTAGAAAGAGACAAACTTGGGACGAACTAAGACAAACCTTAGAATGGGACTTAAGTTTGTCTTTGTTCGTCCCAAGTTAGTCTCGTTAGTCTCATTCTAAGGTTTGTCTAAGTTCGTCCTTAGTAAGAGACTAACTCGGGACGAACTAAGACAAACCTTAGAATGAGACTAACGTTTTTCTTTGTTCGTCCAAAGTTAGTCTCGTTAGTCTCATTCTAAGGTTTGTCTAAGTTCGTCCTTAGAAAGAGACTACTTGAGACGAACTTAGACAAACCTTAGAATGAGACTTAAGTTTGTCTTTGTTCGTCCCAAGTTAGTCTCGTTAGTCTCATTCTAAGGTTTGTCTAAGTTCGTCCTTAGTAAGAGACTAACTCGGGATGAACTAAGACAAACCTTAGAATGAGACTAATGTTTTTCTTTTTTTGTCCAAAGTTAGTCTCGTTAGTCTCATTCTAAGGTTTGTCTAAGTTCGTCCTTAGTAAGAGAATAAATTGGGACGAACTTAGACAAACCATAGAATGAGACTTAAGTTTGTCTTTGTTCGTCCCAAGTTAGTCTCGTTAGTCTCATTCTAAGGTTTGTTTAAGTTCGTCCTTAGAAAGAGATTAACTTGGGACGTACTAAGACAAACCTTAGAATGGGACTTAAGTTTGTCTTTGTTCGTCCCAAGTTAGTCTCGTTAGTCTCATTCTAAGGTTTGTTAAAGTTCGTCCTTAGAAAGACACTACTTGGGACGAACTTATCCAAACCTTAGAATGAGACTAAAGTATGTCTTTGTTCATCCCAAGTTTGTCTCGTTAGTCTCATTCTAAGGTTTTTCTAAGTTCGTCCTTAGAAAGAGATCAACTTGGGATGAACTAAGACAAACCTTAGAATGGGACTTAAGTTTGTCTTTGTTCGTCCCAAGTTAGTCTCGTTAGTCTCATTCTAAGGATTGTCTAAGTTCGTCCTTAGAAAGAGACTAACTTGGGACGGACTTTGACAAACCTTAGAATGAGACTTAAGTTTGTCTTTGTTCGTCCCAAGTTAGTCTCGTTAGTCTCATTTTAAGGTTTTTCTAAGTTCGTCCTTAGAAAGAGACTAACTCGGGATGAACTAAGACAAACCTTAGAATGAGACTAACGTTTTTCTTTGTTCGTCCAAAGTTAGTCTCGTTAGTCTCATTCTAAGGTTTGTCTAAGTTGGTCCTTAGAAAGAGAATAACTTGGGACGAACTTAGACAAACCTTAGAATGAGACTTAAGTTTGTCTTTGTTCGTCCCAAGTTAGTCTCGTTAGTCTCATTCTAAGGTTTGTCTAAGTTCGTCCTTAGAAAGAGACTAACTTGGGACGAACTTAAACAAACCTTAGAATGAGACTTAAGTTTGTCTTTGTTCGTCCCAAGTTTGTCTCGTTAGTCTCATTCTAAGGTTTGTCTAAGTTCGTCCTTAGAAAGAGACTAACTTGGGACGAACAGAGACAAACCTTAGAATGAGACTTAAGTTTGTCTTTGTTCGTCCCAAGTTTGTCTCGTTAGTCTCATTCTAAGGTTTGTCTAAGTTTGTCCTTAGAAAGAGACTAACTTGGGACGAACTTAGACAAATCTTAGAATGAGACTAACGTTTTTCTTTGTTCGTCCCAAGTTAGTCTTGTTAGTCTCATTCTAAGGATTGTCAAAGTTCGTCCTTAGAAAGAGACTAACTTGGGACGGACTTTGACAAACCTTAGAATGAGACTTAAGTTTGTCTTTGTTCGTCACAAGTTAGTCTCGTTAGTCTCATTCTAAGGATTGTCTAAGTTCGTCCTTAGAAAGAGACTAACTTGGGACGGACTTTGACAAACCTTAGAATGAGACTTAAGTTTGTCTTTGTTCGTCCCAAGTTAGTCTCGTTAGTCTCATTCTAAGGTTTGTCTAAGTTCGTCCTTAGTAAGAGACTAACTCGGGATGAACTAAGACAAACCTTAGAATGAGACTAACGTTTTTCTTTTTTTGTCCAAAGTTAGTCTCGTTAGTCTCATTCTAAGGTTTGTCTAAGTTCGTCCTTAGTAAGAGAATAAATTGGGACGAACTTAGACAAACCATAGAATGAGACTTAAGTTTGTCTTTGTTCGTCCCAAGTTAGTCTCGTTAGTCTCATTCTAAGGTTTGTTTAAGTTCGTCCTTAGAAAGAGATTAACTTGGGACGAACTAAGACAAACCTTAGAATGGGACTTAAGTTTGTCTTTGTTCGTCCCAAGTTAGTCTCGTTAGTCTCGTTCTAAGGTTTGTCTAAGTTCGTCCTTAGAAAGAGACTAACTTGGGACGTACTAAGACAAACCTTAGAATGGGACTTAAGTTTATCTTTGTTCGTCCCATGTTTGTCTCGTTAGTCTCATTCTAAGGTATGTCAAAGTTCGTCCTTAGAAAGAGACTACTTGGGACGAACTTAGACAAACCTTAGAATGAGACTTAAGTTTGTCTTTGTTCGTCCCAAGTTTGTCTCGTTAGTCTCATTCTAAGGTTTGTCTAAGTTCGTCCTTAGAAAGAGACTAACTTGGGACGAACTTAGACAAAGTTTAGAATGAGACTTAAGTTTGTCTTTGTTCGTCACAAGTTAGTCTCGTTAGTCTCATTCTAAGGTTTGTCTAAGTTGTCCTTAGAAAGAGACTAACTTGGGACGAACTAAGACAAACCTTAGAATGGGACTTAAGTTTGTCTTTGTTCGTCCCAAGTTAGTCTTGTTAGTCTCATTCTAAGGTTTGTCTAAGTTCGTCCTTAGTAAGAGACTAACTCGGGACGAACTAAGACAAACCTTAGAATGAGACTAACGTTTTTCTATGTTCGTCCAAAGTTAGTCTCGTTAGTCTCATTCTAAGGTTTGTCTAAGTTCGTCCTTAGAAAGAGACTACTTGGGACGAACTTAGACAAACCTTAGAATAAGACTTAAGTTTGTCTTTGTTCGTCCCAAGTTAGTCTCGTTAGTCTCATTCTAAGGTTTGTCTAAGTTCGTCCTTAGTAAGAGACTAACTCGGGACGAACTGAGACAAACCTTAGAATGAGACTAACGTTTTTCTTTTTTCGTCCAAAGTTAGTCTCGTTAGTCTCATTCTAAGGTTTGTCTAAGTTCGTCCTTAGTAAGAGACTAACTTGGGACGAACTTAGACAAACCTTAGAATGAGACTTAAATTTGTCTTTGTTCGTCCCAAGTTAGTCTCGTTAGTCTCATTCAAAGGGTTGTCTAAGTTCGTCCTTAGAAAGAGACTAACTTGGGATAAACTAAGACAAACCTTAGAATGGGACATAAGTTTGTCTTTGGTCGTCCCAAGTTAGTCTCGTTAGTCTCATTCTAAGGTTTGTCTAAGTTCGTCCTTAGAAAGAGATTAACTTGGGGACGAACTTATCCAAACCTTAGAATAAGACTTAAGTTTGTCTTTGTTCGTCCCATGTTTGTCTCGTTAGTCTCATTCTAAGTTTGTCTAAGTTCGTCCTTAGAAAAAGACTAACTTGGGACGAACTTAGACAAACCTTAGAATGAGACTTAAGTTTGTCTTTGTTCGTCCCAAGTTAGTCTCGTTAGTCTCATTCTAATGTTTGTCTAAGTTCGTCCTTAGAAAGAGACTAACTAGGGACGAACTAAGACAAACCTTAGAATGGGACTTAAGTTTGTCTTTGTTCGTCCCAAGTTAGTCTCGTTAGTCTCATTATAAGGTTTGTCTAAGTTCGTCCTTAGAACAAGACTAACTTGGGACAAACTTAGACAAACCTTAGAATGAGACTAAAGTTTGTCTTTGTTCGTCCCAAGTTAGTCTCGTTAGTCTCATTCTAAGGATTGTCTAAGTTCGTCCTTAGAAAGAGACTAACTTGGGACGAACAAAGACAAACCTTAGAATGAGACTTAAGTTTGTCTTTGTTCGTCCCAAGTTAGTCTCGTTAGTCTCATTCTAAGGTTTGTCTAAGTTCGTCCTTAGAAAGAGACTAACTTGGGACGAACTTAGACAAACCTTAGAATGAGACTAAAGTTTGTCTTTGTTCGTCCCAAGTTTGTCTCATTAGTCTCATTCTAAGGTTTGTCTAAGTTCGTCCTTAGAAAGAGACTAACTTGTAACGAACCAAGACAAACCTTAGAATGGGACTTAAGTTTGTCATTGTTCGTCCCAAGTTAGTCTCGTTAATCACATTCTAAGGTTTGTCTAAGTTCGTCCTTACAAAAAGAGAATAACTTGGGACGAACTTAGACAAACCTTAGAATGAGACTTAAGTTTGTCTTTGTTCGTCCCAAGTTTGTCTCTTTAGTCTCATTCTAAGGTTTGTCTAAGTTCGTCCTTAGAAAAAGACTAACTTGGGACGAACTTAGACAAACATTAAAATGAGACTTAAGTTTGTCTTTGTTCGTCCCAAGTTTGTCTCGTTAGTCTCATTCTAAGGTTGTTCTAAGTTTGTCCTTAAGAAGAGACTAACTTGGGACCAACTTAGACGAAGTTTAGAATGAGAGTTAAGTTTGTCTTTGTTCGTCACAAGTTTGTCTCGTTAGTCTCATTCTAAGGTTTGTATAAGTTGTCCTTAGAAAGAGACTAACTTGGGACGAACTAAGACAAATCCTAGAATGGGACTTAAGTTTGTCTTTGTTCGTCACAAGTTAGTCTCGTTAGTCTCATTCTAAGGTTTGTCTAAGTTGTCCTTAGAAAGAGACTAACTTGGGACGAACTAAGACAAACCTTAGAATGGGACTTAAGTTTGTCTTTGTTCGTCCCAAGTTAGTCTCGTTAGTCTCATTCTAAGGTTTGTCTAAGTTCGTCCTTAGTAAGAGACTAACTCGGGACGAACTAAGACAAACCTTAGAATGAGACTAACGTTTTTCTTTGTTCGTCCAAAGTTAGTCTCGTTAGTCTCATTCTAAGGTTTGTCTAAGTTCGTCCTTAGAAAGAGACTACTTGAGACGAACTTAGACAAACCTTAGAATGAGACTTAAGTTTGTCTTTGTTCGTCCCAAGTTAGTCTCGTTAGTCTCATTCTAAGGTTTGTCTAAGTTCGTCTTTAGTAAGAGACTAACTCGGGATGAACTAAGACAAACCTTAGAATGAGACTAACGTTTTTCTTTTTTTGTCCAAAGTTAGTCTCGTTAGTCTCATTCTAAGGTTTGTCTAAGTTCGTCCTTAGTAAGAGAATAAATTGGGACGAACTTAGACAAACCATAGAATGAGACTTAAGTTTGTCTTTGTTCGTCCCAAGTTAGTCTCGTTAGTCTCATTCTAAGGTTTGTTTAAGTTCGTCCTTAGAAAGAGATTAACTTGGGACGTACTAAGACAAACCTTAGAATGGGACTTAAGTTTGTCTTTGTTCGTCCCAAGTTAGTCTCGTTAGTCTCATTCTAAGGTTTGTTAAAGTTCGTCCTTAGAAAGACACTACTTGGGACGAACTTATCCAAACCTTAGAATGAGACTAAAGTATGTCTTTGTTCATCCCAAGTTTGTCTCGTTAGTCTCATTCTAAGGTTTTTCTAAGTTCGTCCTTAGAAAGAGATCAACTTGGGATGAACTAAGACAAACCTTAGAATGGGACTTAAGTTTGTCTTTGTTCGTCCCAAGTTAGTCTCGTTAGTCTCATTCTAAGGATTGTCTTAGTTCGTCCTTAGAAAGAGACTAACTTGGGACGGACTTTGACAAACCTTAGAATGAGACTTAAGTTTGTCTTTGTTCATCCCAAGTTAGTCTCGTTAGTCTCATTTTAAGGTTTTTCTAAGTTCGTCCTTAGAAAGAGACTAACTCGGGATGAACTAAGACAAACCTTAGAATGAGACTAACGTTTTTCTTTGTTCGTCCAAAGTTAGTCTCGTTAGTCTCATTCTAAGGTTTGTCTAAGTTGGTCCTTAGAAAGAGAATAACTTGGGACGAACTTAGACAAACCTTAGAATGAGACTTAAGTTTGTCTTTGTTCGTCCCAAGTTAGTCTCGTTAGTCTCATTCTAAGGTTTGTCTAAGTTCGTCCTTAGAAAGAGACTAACTTGGGACGAACTTAAACAAACCTTAGAATGAGACTTAAGTTTGTCTTTGTTCGTCCCAAGTTTGTCTCGTTAGTCTCATTCTTAGGTTTGTCTAGGTTCGTCCTTAGAAAGAGACTAACTTGGGACGAACTGAGACAAACCTTAGAATGAGACTTAAGTTTGTCTTTGTTCGTCCCAAGTTTGTCTCGTTAGTCTCATTCTAATGTTTGTCTAAGTTTGTCCTTAGAAAGAGACTAACTTGGGACGAACTTAGACAAATCTTAGAATGAGACTAACGTTTTTCTTTGTTCGTCCCAAGTTAGTCTTGTTAGTCTCATTCTAAGGATTGTCAAAGTTCGTCCTTAGAAAGAGACTAACTTGGGACGGACTTTGACAAACCTTAGAATGAGACTTAAGTTTGTCTTTGTTCGTTACAAGTTAGTCTCGTTAGTCTCATTCTAAGGATTGTCTAAGTTCGTCCTTAGAAAGAGACTAACTTGGGACGGACTTTGACAAACCTTAGAATGAGACTTAAGTTTGTCTTTGTTCGTCCCAAGTTAGTCTCGTTAGTCTCATTCTAAGGTTTGTCTAAGTTCGTCCTTAGTAAGAGACTAACTCGGGATGAACTAAGACAAACCTTAGAATGAGACTAACGTTTTTCTTTTTTTGTCCAAAGTTAGTCTCGTTAGTCTCATTCTAAGGTTTGTCTAAGTTCGTCCTTAGTAAGAGAATAAATTGGGACGAACTTAGACAAACCATAGAATGAGACTTAAGTTTGTCTTTGTTCGTCCCAAGTTAGTCTCGTTAGTCTCATTCTAAGGTTTGTTTAAGTTCGTCCTTAGAAAGAGATTAACTTGGGACGAACTAAGACAAACCTTAGAATGGGACTTAAGTTTGTCTTTGTTCGTCCCAAGTTAGTCTCGTTAGTCTCGTTCTAAGGTTTGTCTAAGTTCGTCCTTAGAAAGAGACTAACTTGGGACGTACTAAGACAAACCTTAGAATGGGACTTAAGTTTATCTTTGTTCGTCCCATGTTAGTCTCGTTAGTCTCATTCTAAGGTATGTCAAAGTTCGTCCTTAGAAAGAGACTACTTGGGACGAACTTAGACAAACCTTAGAATGAGACTTAAGTTTGTCTTTGTTCGTCCCAAGTTTGTCTCGTTAATCTCATTCTAAGGTTTGTCTAAGTTCGTCCTTAGAAAGAGACTAACTTGGGACGAACAAAGACAAACCTTAGAATGAGACTTAAGTTTGTCTTTGTTCGTCACAAGTTAGTCTCGTTAGTCTCATTCTAAGGTTTGTCTAAGTTCGTCCTTAGAAAGAGACTAACTTGGGACGAACTTTGACAAACCTTAGAATGAGACTAAAGTTTGTCTTTGTTCGTCCCAAGTTTGTCTCATTAGTCTCATTCTAAGGTTTGTCTAAGTTCGTCCTTAGAAAGAGACTAACTTGGGACGAACCAAGACAAACCTTAGAATGGGACTTAAGTTTGTCATTGTTCGTCCCAAGTTAGTCTCGTTAATCACATTCTAAGGTTTGTCTAAGTTCGTCCTTACAAAAAGAGACTAACTTGGGACGAACTTAGACAAACCTTAGAATGAGACTTAAGTTTGTCTTTGTTCGTCCCAAGTTTGTCTCTTTAGTCTCATTCTAAGGTTTGTCTAAGTTCGTCCTTAGAAAAAGACTAACTTGGGACGAACTTAGACAAACATTAAAATGAGACTTAAGTTTGTCTTTGTTCGTCCCAAGTTTGTCTCGTTAGTCTCATTCTAAGGTTGTTCTAAGTTCGTCCTTAAGAAGAGACTAACTTGGGACCAACTTAGACAAAGTTTAGAATGAGACTTAAGTTTGTCTTTGTTCGTCACAAGTTTGTCTCGTTAGTCTCATTCTAAGGTTTGTATAAGTTGTCCTTAGAAAGAGACTAACTTGGGACGAACTAAGACAAATACTAGAATGGGACTTAAGTTTGTCTTTGTTCGTCACAAGTTAGTCTCGTTAGTCTCATTCTAAGGTTTGTCTAAGTTGTCCTTAGAAAGAGACTAACTTGGGACGAACTAAGACAAACCTTAGAATGGGACTTAAGTTTGTCTTTGTTCGTCCCAAGTTAGTCTCGTTAGTCTCATTCTAAGGTTTGTCTAAGTTCGTCCTTAGTAAGAGACTAACTCGGGACGAACTAAGACAAACCTTAGAATGAGACTAACGTTTTTCTTTGTTCGTCCAAAGTTAGTCTCGTTAGTCTCATTCTAAGGTTTGTCTAAGTTCGTCCTTAGAAAGAGACTACTTGAGACGAACTTAGACAAACCTTAGAATGAGACTTAAGTTTGTCTTTGTTCGTCCCAAGTTAGTCTCGTTAGTCTCATTCTAAGGTTTGTCTAAGTTCGTCCTTAGTAAGAGACTAACTCGGGATGAACTAAGACAAACCTTAGAATGAGACTAACGTTTTTCTTTTTTTGTCCAAAGTTAGTCTCGTTAGTCTCATTCTAAGGTTTGTCTAAGTTCGTCCTTAGTAAGAGAATAAATTGGGACGAACTTAGACAAACCATAGAATGAGACTTAAGTTTGTCTTTGTTCGTCCCAAGTTAGTCTCGTTTGTCTCATTCTAAGGTTTGTTTAAGTTCGTCCTTAGAAAGAGATTAACTTGGGACGTACTAAGACAAACCTTAGAATGGGACTTAAGTTTGTCTTTGTTCGTCCCAAGTTAGTCTCGTTAGTCTCATTCTAAGGTTTGTTAAAGTTCGTCCTTAGAAAGACACTACTTGGGACGAACTTATCCAAACCTTAGAATGAGACTAAAGTATGTCTTTGTTCATCCCAAGTTTGTCTCGTTAGTCTCATTCTAAGGTTTTTCTAAGTTCGTCCTTAGAAAGAGATCAACTTGGGATGAACTAAGACAAACCTTAGAATGGGACTTAAGTTTGTCTTTGTTCGTCCCAAGTTAGTCTCGTTAGTCTCATTCTAAGGATTGTCTAAGTTCGTCCTTAGAAAGAGACTAACTTGGGACGGACTTTGACAAACCTTAGAATGAGACTTAAGTTTGTCTTTGTTCGTCCCAAGTTAGTCTCGTTAGTCTCATTTTAAGGTTTTTCTAAGTTCGTCCTTAGAAAGAGACTAACTCGGGATGAACTAAGACAAACCTTAGAATGAGACTAACGTTTTTCTTTGTTCGTCCAAAGTTAGTCTCGTTAGTCTCATTCTAAGGTTTGTCTAAGTTGGTCCTTAGAAAGAGAATAACTTGGGACGAACTTAGACAAACCTTAGAATGAGACTTAAGTTTGTCTTTGTTCGTCCCAAGTTAGTCTCGTTAGTCTCATTCTAAGGTTTGTCCAAGTTCGTCCTTAGAAAGAGACTAACTTGGGACGAACTTAAACAAACCTTAGAATGAGACTTAAGTTTGTCTTTGTTCGTCCCAAGTTTGTCTCGTTAGTCTCATTCTAAGGTTTGTCTAAGTTCGTCCTTAGTAAGAGACTAACTTGGGACGAACTGAGACAAACCTTAGAATGAGACTTAAGTTTGTCTTTGTTCGTCCCAAGTTTGTCTCGTTAGTCTCATTCTAAGGTTTGTCTAAGTTTGTCCTTAGAAAGAGACTAACTTGGGACGAACTTAGACAAATCTTAGAATGAGACTAACGTTTTTCTTTGTTCGTCCCAAGTTAGTCTTGTTAGTCTCATTCTAAGGATTGTCAAAGTTCGTCCTTAGAAAGAGACTAACTTGGGACGTACTTTGACAAACCTTAGAATGAGACTTAAGTTTGTCTTTGTTCGTCACAAGTTAGTCTCGTTAGTCTCATTCTAAGGATTGTCTAAGTTCGTCCTTAGAAAGAGACTAACTTGGGACGGACTTTGACAAACCTTAGAATGAGACTTAAGTTTGTCTTTGTTCGTCCCAAGTTAGTCTCGTTAGTCTCATTCTAAGGTTTGTCTAAGTTCGTCCTTAGTAAGAGACTAACTCGGGATGAACTAAGACAAACCTTAGAATGAGACTAACGTTTTTCTTTTTTTGTCCAAAGTTAGTCTCGTTAGTCTCATTCTAAGGTTTGTCTAAGTTCGTCCTTAGTAAGAGAATAAATTGGGACGAACTTAGACAAACCATAGAATGAGACTTAAGTTTGTCTTTGTTCGTCCCAAGTTAGTCTCGTTAGTCTCATTCTAAGGTTTGTTTAAGTTCGTCCTTAGAAAGAGATTAACTTGGGACGAACTAAGACAAACCTTAGAATGGGACTTAAGTTTGTCTATGTTCGTCCCAAGTTAGTCTCGTTAGTCTCGTTCTAAGGTTTGTCTAAGTTCGTCCTTAGAAAGAGACTAACTTGGGACGTACTAAGACAAACCTTAGAATGGGACTTAAGTTTATCTTTGTTCGTCCCATGTTAGTCTCGTTAGTCTCATTCTAAGGTATGTCAAAGTTCGTCCTTAGAAAGAGACTACTTGGGACGAACTTAGACAAACCTTAGAATGAGACTTAAGTTTGTCTTTGTTCGTCCCAAGTTTGTCTCGTTAGTCTCATTCTAAGGTTTGTCTAAGTTCGTCCTTAGTAAGAGACTAACTTGGGACGAACTTAGACAAACCTTAGAATTAGACTTAAATTTGTCTTTGTTCGTCCCAAGTTAGTCTCGTTAGTCTCATTCAAAGGGTTGTCTAAGTTCGTCCTTAGAAAGAGACTAACTTGGGATAAACTAAGACAAACCTTAGAATGGGACATAAGTTTGTCTTTGGTCGTCCCAAGTTAGTCTCGTTAGTCTCATTCTAAGGTTTGTCTAAGTTCGTCCTTAGAAAGAGACTAACTTGGGGACGAACTTATCCAAACCTTAGAATAAGACTTAAGTTTGTCTTTGTTCGTCCCAAGTTTGTCTCGTTAGTCTCATTCTAAGTTTGTCTAAGTTCGTCCTTAGAAAAAGACTAACTTGGGACGAACTTAGACAAACCTTAGAATGAGACTTAAGTTTGTCTTTGTTCGTCCCAAGTTAGTCTCGTTAGTCTCATTCTAATGTTTGTCTAAGTTCGTCCTTAGAAAGAGACTAACTTGGGACGAACTAAGACAAACCTTAGAATGGGACTTAAGTTTGTCTTTGTTCGTCCCAAGTTAGTCTCGTTAGTCTCATTATAAGGTTTGTCTAAGTTCGTCCTTAGAACAAGACTAACTTGGGACAAACTTAGACAAACCTTAGAATGAGACTAAAGTTTGTCTTTGTTCGTCCCAAGTTAGTCTCGTTAGTCTCATTCTAAGGTTTGTCTAAGTTCGTCCTTAGAAAGAGACTAACTTGGGACGAACAAAGACAAACCTTAGAATGAGACTTAAGTTTGTCTTTGTTCGTCCCAAGTTAGTCTCGTTAGTCTCATTCTAAGGTTTGTCTAAGTTCGTCCTTAGAAAGAGACTAACTTGGGACGAACTTAGACAAACCTTAGAATGAGACTAAAGTTTGTCTTTGTTCGTCCCAAGTTTGTCTCATTAGTCTCATTCTAAGGTTTGTCTAAGTTCGTCCTTAGAAAGAGACTAACTTGGGACGAACCAAGACAAACCTTAGAATGGGACTTAAGTTTGTCATTGTTCGTCCCAAGTTAGTCTCGTTAATCACATTCTAAGGTTTGTCTAAGTTCGTCCTTACAAAAAGAGACTAACTTGGGACGAACTTAGACAAACCTTAGAATGAGACTTAAGTTTGTCTTTGTTCGTCCCAAGTTTGTCTCTTTAGTCTCATTCTAAGGTTTGTCTAAGTTCGTCCTTAGAAAAAGAATAACTTGGGACGAACTTAGACAAACATTAAAATGAGACTTAAGTTTGTCTTTGTTCGTCCCAAGTTTGTCTCGTTAGTCTCATTCTAAGGTTGTTCTAAGTTCGTCCTTAAGAAGAGACTAACTTGGGACCAACTTAGACAAAGTTTAGAATGAGACTTAAGTTTGTCTTTGTTCGTCACAAGTTTGTCTCGTTAGTCTCATTCTAAGGTTTGTATAAGTTGTCCTTAGAAAGAGACTAACTTGGGACGAACTAAGACAAATCCTAGAATGGGACTTAAGTTTGTCTTTGTTCGTCACAAGTTAGTCTCGTTAGTCTCATTCTAAGGTTTGTCTAAGTTGTCCTTAGAAAGAGACTAACTTGGGACGAACTAAGACAAACCTTAGAATGGGACTTAAGTTTGTCTTTGTTCGTCCCAAGTTAGTCTCGTTAGTCTCATTCTAAGGTTTGTCTAAGTTCGTCCTTAGTAAGAGACTAACTCGGGACGAACTAAGACAAACCTTAGAATGAGACTAACGTTTTTCTTTGTTCGTCCAAAGTTAGTCTCGTTAGTCTCATTCTAAGGTTTGTCTAAGTTCGTCCTTAGAAAGAGACTACTTGAGACGAACTTAGACAAACCTTAGAATGAGACTTATGTTTGTCTTTGTTCATCCCAAGTTAGTCTCGTTAGTCTCATTCTAAGGTTTGTCTAAGTTCGTCCTTAGTAAGAGACTAACTCGGGATGAACTAAGACAAACCTTAGAATGAGACTAACGTTTTTCTTTTTTTGTCCAAAGTTAGTCTCGTTAGTCTCATTCTAAGGTTTGTCTAAGTTCGTCCTTAGTAAGAGAATAACTTGGGACGAACTTAGACAAACCATAGAATGAGACTTAAGTTTGTCTTTGTTCGTCCCAAGTTAGTCTCGTTAGTCTCATTCTAAGGTTTGTTTAAGTTCGTCCTTAGAAAGAGACTAACTTGGGACGTACTAAGACAAACCTTAGAATGGGACTTAAGTTTGTCTTTGTTCGTCCCAAGTTAGTCTCGTTAGTCTCATTCTAAGGTTTGTTAAAGTTCGTCCTTAGAAAGACACTACTTGGGACGAACTTATCCAAACCTTAGAATGAGACTAAAGTATGTCTTTGTTCATCCCAAGTTTGTCTCGTTAGTCTCATTCTAAGGTTTTTCTAAGTTCGTCCTTAGAAAGAGATCAACTTGGGATGAACTAAGACAAACCTTAGAATGGGACTTAAGTTTGTCTTTGTTCGTCCCAAGTTAGTCTCGTTAGTCTCATTCTAAGGATTGTCTAAGTTCGTCCTTAGAAAGAGACTAACTTGGGACGGACTTTGACAAACCTTAGAATGAGACTTAAGTTTGTCTTTGTTCGTCCCAAGTTAGTCTCGTTAGTCTCATTTTAAGGTTTTTCTAAGTTCGTCCTTAGAAAGAGACTAACTTGGGATGAACTAAGACAAACCTTAGAATGAGACTAACGTTTTTCTTTGTTCGTCCAAAGTTAGTCTCGTTAGTCTCATTCTAAGGTTTGTCTAAGTTGGTCCTTAAAAAGAGAATAACTTGGGACGAACTTAGACAAACCTTAGAATGAGACTTAAGTTTGTCTTTGTTCGTTCCAAGTTAGTCTCGTTAGTCTCATTCTAAGGTTTGTCTAAGTTCGTCCTTAGAAAGAGACTAACTTGGGACGAACTTAAACAAACCTTAGAATGAGACTTAAGTTTGTCGTTGTTCGTCCCAAGTTTGTCTCGTTAGTCTCATTCTAAGGTTTGTCTAAGTTCGTCCTTAGAAAGAGACTAACTTGGGACGAACTGAGACAAACCTTAGAATGAGACTTAAGTTTGTCTTTGTTCGTCCCAAGTTTGTCTCGTTAGTCTCATTCTAAGGTTTGTCTAAGTTTGTCCTTAGAAAGAGACTAACTTGGGACGAACTTAGACAAATCTTAGAATGAGACTAACGTTTTTCTTTGTTCGTCCCAAGTTAGTCTTGTTAGTCTCATTCTAAGGATTGTCAAAGTTCGTCCTTAGAAAGAGACTAACTTGGGACGGACTTTGACAAACCTTAGAATGAGACTTAAGTTTGTCTTTGTTCGTCCCAAGTTAGTCTCGTTAGTCTCATTTTAAGGTTTTTCTAAGTTCGTCCTTAGAAAGAGACTAACTTGGGACGAACTAAGACAAACCTTAGAATGAGATAACGTTTTTCTTTGTTCGTCCAAAGTTAGTCTCGTTAGTCTCATTCTAAGGTTTGTCTAAGTTCGTCCTTAGAAAGAGAATAACTTGGGATGAACTTAGACAAACCTTAGAATGAGACTCAAGTTTGTCTTTGTTCGTCCCAAGTTAGTCTCGTTAGTCTCATTCTAAGGTTTGTCTAAGTTCGTCCTTAGAAAGAGACTAACTTGGGACGAACTAAGACAAACCTTAGAATGGGACTTAAGTTTGTCTTTGTTCGTCCCAAGTTAGTCTCGTTAGTCTCGTTCTAAGGTTTGTCTAAGTTCGTCCTTAGAAAGAGACTAACTTGGGACGTACTAAGACAAACCTTAGAATGGGACTTAAGTTTATCTTTGTTCGTCCCATGTTAGTCTCGTTAGTCTCATTCTAAGGTATGTCAAAGTTCGTCCTTAGAAAGAGACTACTTGGGACGAACTTAGACAAACCTTAGAATGAGACTTAAGTTTGTCTTTGTTCGTCCCAAGTTTGTCTCGTTAGTCTCATTCTAAGGTTTGTCTAAGTTCGTCCTTAGAAAGAGAATAACTTGGGACGATCTTAGACAAAGTTTAGAATGAGACTTAAGTTTGTCTTTGTTCGTCACAAGTTAGTCTCGTTAGTCTCATTCTAAGGTTTGTCTAAGTTGTCCTTAGAAAGAGACTAACTTGGGACGAACTAAGACAAACCTTAGAATGGGACTTAAGTTTGTCTTTGTTCGTCCCAAGTTAGTCTCGTTAGTCTCATTCTAAGGTTTGTCTAAGTTCGTCCTTAGTAAGAGACTAACTCGGGACGAACTAAGACAAACCTTAGAATGAGACTAACGTTTTTCTTTGTTCGTCCAAAGTTAGTCTCGTTAGTCTCATTCTAAGGTTTGTCTAAGTTCGTCCTTAGAAAGAGACTACTTGAGACGAACATAGACAAACCTTAGAATGAGACTTAAGTTTGTCTTTGTTCGTCCCAACTTAGTCTCGTTAGTCTCATTCTAAGGTTTGTCTAAGTTCGTCCTTAGTAAGAGACTAACTCGGGATGAACTAAGACAAACCTTAGAATGAGACTAACGTTTTTCTTTTTTGTCCAAAGTTAGTCTCGTTAGTCTCATTCTAAGGTTTGTCTAAGTTCGTCCTTAGTAAGAGACTAACTTGGGACGAACTTAGACAAACCTTAGAATGAGACTTAAATTTGTCTTTGTTCGTCCCAAGTTAGTCTCGTTAGTCTCATTCAAAGGGTTGTCTAAGTTCGTCCTTAGAAAGAGACTAACTTGGGATAAACTAAGACAAACCTTAGAATGGGACATAAGTTTGTCTTTGGTCGTCCCAAGTTAGTCTCGTTAGTCTCAGTCTAAGGTTTGTCTAAGTTCGTCCTTAGAAAGAGACGAACTTGGGGATGAACTTATCCAAACCTTAGAATAAGACTTAAGTTTGTCTTTGTTTGTCCCAAGTTTGTCTCGTTAGTCTCATTCTAAGTTTATCTAGGTTCGTCCTTAGAAAAAGACTAACTTGGGACGAACTTAGACAAACCTTAGAATGAGACTTAAGTTTGTCTTTGTTCGTCCCAAGTTAGTCTCGTTAGTCTTATTCTAAGGTCTGTCTAAGTTCGTCCTTAGAAAGAGACTAACTTGGGACGAACTAAGACAAACCTTAGAATGGGACTTAAGTTTGTCTTTGTTCGTCCCAAGTTAGTCTCGTTAGTCTCATTCTAGGGTTTGTCTAAGTTCGTCCTTAGAACAAGACTAACTTGGGACAAACTTAGACAAACCTTAGAATGAGACTAAAGTTTGTCTTTGTTCGTCCCAAGTTAGTCTCGTTAGTCTCATTCTAAAGTTTGTCTAAGTTCGTCCTTAGAAAGAGACTAACTTGGGACGAACAAAGACAAACCTTAGAATGGGACTTAAGTTTGTCTTTGTTCGTCCCAAGTTAGTCTCATTAGTCTCATTCTAAGGTTTGTCTAAGTTCGTCCTTAGAAAGAGACTAACTTGGGACGAACATAGACAAACCTTAGAATGTGACTAAAGTTTGTCTTTGTTCGTCCCAAGTTTGTCTCATTAGTCTCATTCTAAGGTTTGTCTAAGTTCGTCCTTAGAAAGAGACTAACTTGGGACGAACCAAGACAAACCTTAGAATGGGACTTAATTTTGTCTTTGTTCGTCCCAAGTTAGTCTCGTTAATCACATTCTAAGGTTTGTCTACGTTCGTCCTTAGAAAGAGACTAACTTGGGACGAACTTAGACAAACCTTAGAATGAGACTTAAGTTTGTCTTTGTTCGTCCCAAGTTTGTCTCTTTAGTCTCATTCTATGGTTTGTCTAAGTTCGTCCTTAGAAAAAGACTAACTTGGGACGAACTTAGACAAACATTAGAATGAGACTTATGTTTGTCTTTGTTCGTCCCAAGTTTGTCTCTTTAGTCTCATTCTAAGGTTGTTCTAAGTTCGTCCTTAAGAAGAGACTAACTTGGGACCAACTTAGACAAAGTTTAGAATGAGACTTAAGTTTGTCTTTGTTCGTCACAAGTTTGTCTCGTTAGTCTCATTCTAAGATTTGTATAAGTTGTCCTTAGAAATAGACTAACTTGGGACGAACTAAGACAAATCCTAGAATGGGACTTAAGTTTGTCTTTGTTCGTCCCAAGTTTGTCTCGTTAGTCTCATTCTAAGGTTTGTCTAAGTTCGTCCTTAGTAATAGACTAACTTGGGAGGAACTAAGACAAACCTTAGAATGAGACTAACGTTTTTCTTTGTTCGTCGAAAGTTAGTCTCGTTAGTCTCATTCTAAGGTTTGTCTAAGTTCGTCCTTAGAAAGAGAATAACTTGGGACGAACTTAGACAAACCTTAGAATGAGACTTAAGTTTGTCTTTGTTCGTCCCAAGTTAGTCTCGTTAGTCTCATTCTAAGGTTTGTCTAAGTTCGTCCTTAGAAAGAGACAAACTTGGGACGAACTTAGACAAACCATAGAATGAGACTTAAGTTTGTCTTTGTACGTCCCAAGTTAGTCTCGTTAGTCTCATTCTAAGGTTTGTTTAAGTTCGTCCTTAGAAAGAGACTAACTTGGGACGTACTAAGACACACCTTAGAATGGGACTTAAGTTTGTCTTTGTTCGTCCCAATTTAGTCTCGTTAGTCTCATTCTAAGGTTTGTCAAAGTTCATCCTTAGAAAGACACTACTTGGGACGAACTTATCCAAACCTTAGAATGAGACTAAAGTATGTCTTTGTTCATCCCAGTTTGTCTCGTTAGTCTCATTCTAAGGTTTGTCTAAGTTCGTCCTTAGAAAGAGATCAACTTGGGATGAACTAAGACAAACCTTAGAATGGGACTTAAGTTTGTCTTTGTTCGTCCCAAGTTAGTCTCGTTAGTCTCATTCTAAGGTTTGTCTAAGTTTGTCCTTAGAAAGAGACTAACTTTTTTTTTTTGAAAATAAGATTTCAAACTATTTGATAATAAACATAATGGAAATGATTGTTTGAACTTGAAAGTAGAAACCTGTGTATACAGAGTTACAAATTCAAAAGAAATAACATCTAGTAGCTGAAGAGCTGAAATCCAAAACTGTAATTAACCAACCAAAACAAGTCCAACACAGCTCAACTAGGCCAGAAGGAGTATGATGATTTCATTGAAGGCTTTATCTCGGCAATGCTGCTGTTAGACCACGAAGGTTGGTCTGTCGACTGCTTCCAAAGTAACCATCCAGACAGCATGTTTGTTGGAGCGGACGCTTTCACTGGTAGTTGGGTGCACTTCACTCGGTGGAGGGAAGCGAGGAAGTTGATGGTTCGGATGAAAATTATGAAGATTGACGTGGAGCTCAATGATGCCGCCATCGCCCTGTGTTTCAAAGGTGGCACGGCAGGAACTTTCTATAGCAGACGCGACCTGCCGAAAGCTGTGCGCATTGCCCTGACCAAGGATTATCTTGGCCTGCCTAGCTGGTGCCGGAAAGGCCAACAACGCCTGTCTTGCTGATCCATCAGCGGCCTATTTTTTGGTCGGCTTGTACTTCCCTATGATCCCTTCTGCGTAAGGGAGAGTGTTGTTTTTCCCTTTTAGTTGCCTGTTGCTGGTGTCGATGAGGTCATCTGCGTCTGTGCCGAGACCCCAGCACCTTGCACCTCCCCTTTATCCCAGACAGCTTTTTTAGGGCCTTGGAGAGATAACCTTGGCCCGGAGCGTCTAGGTAAGTTTTATAAGCGCCATGGTCTAGGCTGTTTAGACTTTTATCAATAAATCTCACTGGCACCGTACCAGTTTTAAAAAAAAAAGAAAAAAAGAAAGAGACTAACTTGGGACGAACTAAGACAAACCTTATAATGGGACTTAAGTTTGTCTTTGTTCGTCCCAAGTTAGTCTCGTTAGTCTCATTCTAAGGTTTGTCTAAGTTCGTCCTTAGAAAGAGACTAACTTGGGACGAACTTAGACAAACCTTAGAATGAGACTTAAGTTTGTCTTTGTTCGTCCCAAGTTTGTCACTTTAGTCTCATTCTAAGGTTTGTCTAAGTTCGTCCTTAGAAAAAGACTAACTTGGGACGAACTTAGACAAACCTTAGAATGAGACTTAAGTTTGTCTTTGTTCGTCCCAAGTTAGTCTCGTTAGTCTCATTCTAAGGTTTGTCTAAGTTCGTCCTTAGAAAGAGACTAACTTGGGACGAACTAAGACAAACCTTAGAATGGGACTCAAGTTTGTCTTTGTTCGTCCCAAGTTAGTCTCGTTAGTCTCATTCTAAGGTTTGTCTAAGTTCGTCCTTAGAAAGAGACTAACTTGGGACGAACTAAGACAAACCTTAGAATGAGAATAAAGTTTTTCTTTGTTCGTCCAAAGTTAGTCTCGTTAGTCTCATTCTATGGTTTGTCTAAGTTTGTCCGTAGAAACAGAATAACTTAGGACGAACTTAGACAAACCTTAGAATGAGACTTAAGTTTATCTTTGTTCGTCCCAAGTTAGTCTCGTTAGTCTCATTCTAAGGTTTGTCTAAGTTCGTCCTTAGAAAGAGACTACTTGGGACGAACTTAAACAAACCTTAGAATGAGACTTAAGTTTGTCTTTGTTCGTCCCAAGTTTGTCTCTTTAGTCTCATTCTAAGGTTTGTCTAAGTTTGTCCTTAGAAAGAGACTAACTTGGGACGAACTTAGACAAGTTTAGAATGAGACTTGAGTTTGTCTTTGTTCGTCACAAGTTAGTCTCGTTAGTCTCATTCTAAGGTTTGTCTAATTTGTCCTTAGAAAGAGACTAACTTGGGACGAACTAAGACAAACCTTAGAATGGGACTTAAGTTTGTCTTTGTTCGTCCCAAGTTAGTCTCTTTAGTCTCATTCTAAGGTTTGTCTATGTTCGTCCTTAGTAAGAGACTCACTTGGGACGAACTAAGACAAACCCCCAAGTTAGTCTCGTTAGTCTCATTCTAAGGTTTGTCAAAGTTCGTCCTTAGAAAGAGACTACTTGGGACGAACTTAGACAAACATTAGAATGAGACTTAAGTTTGTCTTTGTTCGTCCCAAGTTTGTCTCGTTAGTCTCATTCTAAGGTTGTTCCAAGTTCGTCCTTAAGAAGAGACTAACTTGGGACCAACTTAGACAAAGTTTAGAATGAGACTTAAGTTTGTCTTTGTTCGTCACAAGTTTGTCTCGTTAGTCTCATTCTAAGGTTTCTATAAGTTGTCCTTAGAAAGAGACTAACTTGGGACAAACTAAGACAAACCCTAGAATGGGACTTAAGTTTGTCTTTCTTCGTCCCAATTTAGTCTCGTTAGTCTCATTCTAAGGTTTGTCTAATTTCGTCCTTAGTAATAGACTAACTTGGGACGAACTAAGACAAACCTTAGAATGAGACTAACGGTTTTCTTTGTTTGTCGAAAGTTAGTCTCGTTAGTCTCATTCTAAGGTTTGTCTAAGTTCGTCCTTAGAAAGAGAATAACTTGGGACGAACTTAGACAAACCTTAGAATGAGACTTAAGTTTGTCTTTGTTCATCCCAAGTTAGTCTCGTTAGTCTCATTCTAAGGTTTGTCTAAGTTGTCCTTAGAAAGAGACTAACTTGGGATGAACTAAGACAAACCTTAGAATGGGACTTAAGTTTGCCTTTGTTCGTCCCAAGTCAATCTCGTTAGTCTCATTCTAAGGTTTGTCTAAGTTCGTCCTTAGTAAGAGACTAACTTGGGACGAACTAAGACAAACGTTAGAATGAGACTAAAGTTTTCTTTGTTTGCCAAAGTTAGTCTCATTAGTCTCATTCTAAGGTTTGTCAAAGTTCGTCCTTAGAAAGAGAATAACTTGGGACAAACTTAGACAAACCATAGAATGAGACTTAAGTTTGTCTTTGTTCGTCCCAAGTTAGTCTCGTTAGTCTCATTCTAAGGTTTGTTTAAGTTCGTCCTTAGAAAGAGACTAACTTGGGACGTACTAAGACAAACCTTAGAATGGGACTTAAGTTTGTCTTTGTTCGTCCCAAGTTAGTCTCGTTAGTCTCATTCTAAGGTTTGTCAAAGTTCATCCTTAGAAAGAGACTACTTGGGACGAACTTATCCAAACCTTAGAATGAGACTAAAGTTTGTCTTTGTTCGTCCCAAGTTTGTCTCGTTAGTCTCATTCTCAGGTTTGTCTAAGTTCGTCCTTAGAAAGAGATCAACTTGGGACGAACTAAGACAAACCTTAGAATGGGACTTAAGTTTGTCTATGTTTGTCCCAAGTTAGTCTCATTAGTCTCATTCTAAGGATTGTCTAAGTTTGTCCTTAGAAAGAGACTAACTTGGGACGGACTTTGACAAACCTTAGAATGAGACTTAAGTTTGTCTTTGTTCGTCCCAAGTTAGTCTCGTTAGTCTCATTCTAAGGTTTGTCTAAGTTCATCCTTAGAAAGAGACTAACTTGGGACGAACTAAGACAAACCTTAGAATGGGACTTAAGTTTGTCTTTGTTCGTCCCAAGTTAGTCTCGTTAGTCTCATTCTAATGTTTGTCTAAGTTCGTCCTTAGAAAGAGACTAACTTGGGACGAACTTAAACAAACCTTAGAATGAGACTTGAGTTTGTCTTTGTTCGTCCCAAGTTTGTCTCGTTAGTCTCATTCTAAGGTTTGTCTAAGTTTGTCCTTAGAAAAAGACTAACTTGGGACGAACTTAGACAAACCTTAGAATGAGACTTAAGTTTGTCTTTGTTCGTCCCAAGTTAGTCTCGTTAGTCTCATTCTAAGGTTTGTCAAAGTTCATCCTTAGAAAGAGACTACTTGGGACGAACTTATCCAAAGCTTAGAATGAGACTAAAGTTTGTCTTTGTTCGTCCCAAGTTTGTCTCGTTAGTCTCATTCTAAGGTTTGTCTAAGTTCGTCCTTAGAAAGAGATCAACTTGGGACGAACTAAAACAAACCTTAGAATGGGACTTAAGTTTGTCTTTGTTTGTCCCAAGTTAGTCTCATTAGTCTCATTCTAAGGATTGTCTAAGTTCGTCCTTAGAAAGAGACTAACTTGGGACGGACTTTGACAAACCTTAGAATGAGACTTAAGTTTGTCTTTGTTCGTCCCAAGTTAGTCTCGTTAGTCTCATTCTAAGGTTTGTCTAAGTTCATCCTTAGAAAGAGACTAACTTGGGACGAACTAAGACAAACCTTAGAATGGGACTCAAGTTTGTCTTTGTTCGTCCCAAGTTAGTCTCGTTAGTCTCATTCTAAGGTTTGTCTAAGTTCGTCCTTAGAAAGAGACTAACTTGGGACGAACTAAGACAAACCTTAGAATGAGACTAAAGTTTTTCTTTGTTCGTCCAAAGTTAGTCTCGTGAGTCTCATTCTATGGTTTGTCTAAGTTCGTCCGTCGAAACAGAATAACTTAGGACGAACTTAGACAAACCTTAGAATGAGACTTAAGTTTATCTTTGTTCGTCCCAAGTTAGTCTCGTTAGTCTCATTCTAAGGTTTGTCTAAGTTCATCCTTAGAAAGAGACTACTTGGGACGAACTTAAACAAACCTTAGAATGAGACTTAAGTTTGTCTTTGTTCGTCCCAAGTTTGTCTCTTTAGTCTCATTCTAAGGTTTGTCTAAGTTTGTCCTTAGAAAGAGACTAACTTGGGACGAACTTAGACAAGTTTAGAATGAGACTTGAGTTTGTCTTTGTTCGTCACAAGTTAGTCTCGTTAGTCTCATTCTAAGGTTTGTCTAATTTGTCCTTAGAAAGAGACTAACTTGGGACGAACTAAGACAAACCTTAGAATGGGACTTAAGTTTGTCTTTGTTCGTCCCAAGTTAGTCTCGTTAGTCTCATTCTAAGGTTTGTCTATGTTCGTCCTTAGTAAGAGACTCACTTGGGACGAACTAAGACAAACCCCCAAGTTAGTCTCGTTAGTCTCATTCTAAGGTTTGTCAAATTTCGTCCTCAGAAAGAGACTACTTGGGACGAACTTAGACAAACATTAGAATGAGACTTAAGTTTGTCTTTGTTCGTCCCAAGTTTGTCTCATTAGTCTCATTCTAAGGTTGTTCCAAGTTCGTCCTTAAGAAGAGACTAACTTGGGACCAACTTAGACAAAGTTTAGAATGAGACTTAAGTTTGTCTTTGTTCGTCACAAGTTTGTCTCGTTAGTCTCATTCTAAGGTTTCTATAAGTTGTCCTTAGAAAGAGACTAACTTGGGACAAACTAAGACAAACCCTAGAATGGGACTTAAGTTTGTCTTTCTTCGTCCCAAGTTAGTCTCGTTAGTCTCATTCTAAGGTTTGTCTAATTTCGTCCTTAGTAATAGACTAACTTGGGACGAACTAAGACAAACCTTAGAATGAGACTAACGGTTTTCTTTGTTTATCGAAAGTTAGTCTCGTTAGTCTCATTCTAAGGTTTGTCTAAGTTCGTCCTTAGAAAGAGAATAACTTGGGACGAACTTAGACAAACCTTAGAATGAGACTTAAGTTTGTCTTTGTTCATCGCAAGTTAGTCTTGTTAGTCTCATTCTAAGGTTTGTCTAAGTTGTCCTTAGAAAGAGACTAACTTGGGACGAACTAAGACAAACCTTAGAATGGGACTTAAGTTTGCCTTTGTTCGTCCCAAGTCAATCTCGTTAGTCTCATTCTAAGGTTTGTCTAAGTTCGTCCTTAGTACGAGACTAACTTGGGACGAACTAAGACAAACGTTAGAATGAGACTAAAGTTTTCTTTCTTTGCCAAAGTTAGTCTCATTAGTCTCATTCTAAGGTTTGTCAAAGTTCGTCCTTAGAAAGAGAATAACTTGGGACAAACTTAGACAAACCATAGAATGAGACTTAAGTTTGTCTTTGTTCGTCCCAAGTTAGTCTCGTTAGTCTCATTCTAAGGTTTGTTTAAGTTCGTCCTTAGAAAGAGACTACTTGGGACGAACTTATCCAAACCTTAGAATGAGACTAAAGTTTGTCTTTGTTCGTCCCAAGTTTGTCTCGTTAGTCTCATTCTCAGGTTTGTCTAAGTTCGTCCTTAGAAAGAGATCAACTTGGGACGAACTAAGACAAACCTTAGAATGGGACTTAAGTTTGTCTATGTTTGTCCCAAGTTAGTCTCATTAGTCTCATTCTAAGGATTGTCTAAGTTTGTCCTTAGAAAGAGACTAACTTGGGACGGACTTTGACAAACCTTAGAATGAGACTTAAGTTTGTCTTTGTTCGTCCCAAGTTAGTCTCGTTAGTCTCATTCTAAGGTTTGTCTAAGTTCATCCTTAGAAAGAGACTAACTTGGGACGAACTAAGACAAACCTTAGAATGGGACTTAAGTTTGTCTTTGTTCGTCCCAAGTTAGTCTCGTTAGTCTCATTCTAAGGTTTGTCTAAGTTCGTCCTTAGAAAGAGACTAACTTGGGACGAACTTAAACAAACCTTAGAATGAGACTTGAGTTTGTCTTTGTTCGTCCCAAGTTTGTCTCGTTAGTCTCATTCTAAGGTTTGTCTAAGTTTGTCCTTAGAAAAAGACTAACTTGGGACGAACTTAGACAAACCTTAGAATGAGACTTAAGTTTGTCTTTGTTCGTCCCAAGTTAGTCTCGTTAGTCTCATTCTAAGGTGTGTTTAAGTTCGTCCTTAGAAAGAGACTAACTTGGGACGTACTAAGACAAACCTTAGAATGGGACTTAAGTTTGTCTTTGTTCGTCCCAAGTTAGTCTCGTTAGTCTCATTCTAAGGTTTGTCAAAGTTCATCCTTAGAAAGAGACTACTTGGGACGAACTTATCCAAAGCTTAGAATGAGACTAAAGTTTGTCTTTGTTCGTCCCAAGTTTGTCTCGTTAGTCTCATTCTAAGGTTTGTCTAAGTTCGTCCTTAGAAAGAGATCAACTTGGGACGAACTAAAACAAACCTTAGAATGGGACTTAAGTTTGTCTTTGTTTGTCCCAAGTTAGTCTCATTAGTCTCATTCTAAGGATTGTCTAAGTTCGTCCTTAGAAAGAGACTAACTTGGGACGGACTTTGACAAACCTTAGAATGAGACTTAAGTTTGTCTTTGTTCGTCCCAAGTTAGTCTCGTTAGTCTCATTCTAAGGTTTGTCTAAGTTCATCCTTAGAAAGAGACTAACTTGGGACGAACTAAGACAAACCTTAGAATGGGACTCAAGTTTGTCTTTGTTCGTCCCAAGTTAGTCTCGTTAGTCTCATTCTAAGGTTTGTCTAAGTTCGTCCTTAGAAAGAGACTAACTTGGGACGAACTAAGACAAACCTTAGAATGAGACTAAAGTTTTTCTTTGTTCGTCCAAAGTTAGTCTCGTTAGTCTCATTCTATGGTTTGTCTAAGTTCGTCCGTAGAAACAGAATAACTTAGGACGAACTTAGACAAACCTTAGAATGAGACTTAAGTTTATCTTTGTTCGTCCCAAGTTAGTCTCGTTAGTCTCATTCTAAGGTTTGTCTAAGTTCGTCCTTAGAAAGAGACTACTTGGGACGAACTTAAACAAACCTTAGAATGAGACTTAAGTTTGTCTTTGTTCGTCCCAAGTTTGTCTCTTTAGTCTCATTCTAAGGTTTGTCTAAGTTTGTCCTTAGAAAGAGACTAACTTGGGACGAACTTAGACAAGTTTAGAATGAGACTTGAGTTTGTCTTTGTTCGTCACAAGTTAGTCTCGTTAGTCTCATTCTAAGGTTTGTCTAATTTGTCCTTAGAAAGAGACTAACTTGGGACGAACTAAGACAAACCTTAGAATGGGACTTAAGTTTGTCTTTGTTCGTCCCAAGTTAGTCTCGTTAGTCTCATTCTAAGGTTTGTCTATGTTCGTCCTTAGTAAGAGACTCACTTGGGACGAACTAAGACAAACCCCCAAGTTAGTCTCGTTAGTCTCATTCTAAGGTTTGTCAAATTTCGTCCTCAGAAAGAGACTACTTGGGACGAACTTAGACAAACATTAGAATGAGACTTAAGTTTGTCTTTGTTCGTCCCAAGTTTGTCTCATTAGTCTCATTCTAAGGTTGTTCCAAGTTCGTCCTTAAGAAGAGACTAACTTGGGACCAACTTAGACAAAGTTTAGAATGAGACTTAAGTTTGTCTTTGTTCGTCACAAGTTTGTCTCGTTAGTCTCATTCTAAGGTTTCTATAAGTTGTCCTTAGAAAGAGACTAACTTGGGACAAACTAAGACAAACCCTAGAATGGGACTTAAGTTTGTCTTTCTTCGTCCCAAGTTAGTCTCGTTAGTCTCATTCTAAGGTTTGTCTAATTTCGTCCTTAGTAATAGACTAACTTGGGACGAACTAAGACAAACCTTAGAATGAGACTAACGGTTTTCTTTGTTTGTCGAAAGTTAGTCTCGTTAGTCTCATTCTAAGGTTTGTCTAAGTTCGTCCTTAGAAAGAGAATAACTTGGGACGAACTTAGACAAACCTTAGAATGAGACTTAAGTTTGTCTTTGTTCATCGCAAGTTAGTCTTGTTAGTCTCATTCTAAGGTTTGTCTAAGTTGTCCTTAGAAAGAGACTAACTTGGGACGAACTAAGACAAACCTTAGAATGGGACTTAAGTTTGCCTTTGTTCGTCCCAAGTCAATCTCGTTAGTCTCATTCTAAGGTTTGTCTAAGTTCGTCCTTAGTACGAGACTAACTTGGGACGAACTAAGACAAACGTTAGAATGAGACTAAAGTTTTCTTTCTTTGCCAAAGTTAGTCTCATTAGTCTCATTCTAAGGTTTGTCAAAGTTCGTCCTTAGAAAGAGAATAACTTGGGACAAACTTAGACAAACCATAGAATGAGACTTAAGTTTGTCTTTGTTCGTCCCAAGTTAGTCTCGTTAGTCTCATTCTAAGGTTTGTTTAAGTTCGTCCTTAGAAAGAGACTACTTGGGACGAACTTATCCAAACCTTAGAATGAGACTAAAGTTTGTCTTTGTTCGTCCCAAGTTTGTCTCGTTAGTCTCATTCTCAGGTTTGTCTAAGTTCGTCCTTAGAAAGAGATCAACTTGGGACGAACTAAGACAAACCTTAGAATGGGACTTAAGTTTGTCTATGTTTGTCCCAAGTTAGTCTCATTAGTCTCATTCTAAGGATTGTCTAAGTTTGTCCTTAGAAAGAGACTAACTTGGGACGGACTTTGACAAACCTTAGAATGAGACTTAAGTTTGTCTTTGTTCGTCCCAAGTTAGTCTCGTTAGTCTCATTCTAAGGTTTGTCTAAGTTCATCCTTAGAAAGAGACTAACTTGGGACGAACTAAGACAAACCTTAGAATGGGACTTAAGTTTGTCTTTGTTCGTCCCAAGTTAGTCTCGTTAGTCTCATTCTAAGGTTTGTCTAAGTTCGTCCTTAGAAAGAGACTAACTTGGGACGAACTTAAACAAACCTTAGAATGAGACTTGAGTTTGTCTTTGTTCGTCCCAAGTTTGTCTCGTTAGTCTCATTCTAAGGTTTGTCTAAGTTTGTCCTTAGAAAAAGACTAACTTGGGACGAACTTAGACAAACCTTAGAATGAGACTTAAGTTTGTCTTTGTTCGTCCCAAGTTAGTCTCGTTAGTCTCATTCTAAGGTGTGTTTAAGTTCGTCCTTAGAAAGAGACTAACTTGGGACGTACTAAGACAAACCTTAGAATGGGACTTAAGTTTGTCTTTGTTCGTCCCAAGTTAGTCTCGTTAGTCTCATTCTAAGGTTTGTCAAAGTTCATCCTTAGAAAGAGACTACTTGGGACGAACTTATCCAAAGCTTAGAATGAGACTAAAGTTTGTCTTTGTTCGTCCCAAGTTTGTCTCGTTAGTCTCATTCTAAGGTTTGTCTAAGTTCGTCCTTAGAAAGAGATCAACTTGGGACGAACTAAAACAAACCTTAGAATGGGACTTAAGTTTGTCTTTGTTGGTCCCAAGTTATTCTCATTAGTCTCATTCTAAGGATTGTCGTTGTTCGTCCTTAGAAAGAGACTAACTTGGGACGGACTTTGACAAACCTTAGAATGAGACTTAAGTTTGTCTTTGTTCGTCCCAAGTTAGTCTCGTTAGTCTCATTCTAAGGTTTGTCTAAGTTCATCCTTAGAAAGAGACTAACTTGGGATGAACTAAGACAAACCTTAGAATGGGACTTAAGTTTGTCTTTGTTCGTCCCAAGTTAGTCTCGTTAGTCTCATTCTAAGGTTTGTCTAAGTTCGTCCTTAGAAAGAGACTAACTTGGGACGAACTTAAACAAACCTTAGAATGAGACTTGAGTTTGTCTTTGTTCGTCCCAAGTTTGTCTCGTTTGTCTCATTCTAAGGTTTGTCTAAGTTTGTCCTTAGAAAAAGACTAACTTGGGACGAACTTAGACAAACCTTAGAATGAGACTTAAGTTTGTCTTTGTTCGTCCCAAGTTAGTCTCGTTAGTCTCATTCTAAGGTTTGTCAAAGTTCATCCTTAGAAAGAGACTACTTGGGAAGAACTTATCCAAAGCTTAGAATGAGACTAAAGTTTGTCTTTGTTCGTCCCAAGTTTGTCTCGTTAGTCTCATTCTAAGGTTTGTCTAAGTTCTTCCCTAGAAAGAGATCAACCTGGGACGAACTAAAACAAACCTTAGAATGGGACTTAAGTTTGTCTTTGTTTGTCCCAAGTTAGTCTCATTAGTCTCATTCTAAGGATTGTCTAAGTTCGTCCTTAGAAAGAGACTAACTTGGGACGGACTTTGACAAACCTTAGAATGAGACTTAAGTTTGTCTTTGTTCGTCCCAAGTTAGTCTCGTTAGTCTCATTCTAAGGTTTGTCTAAGTTCATCCTTAGAAAGAGACTAACTTGGGACGAACTAATACAAACCTTAGAATGGGACTTAAGTTTGTCTTTGTTCGTCCCAAGTTAGTCTCGTTAGTCTCATTCTAAGGTTTGTCTAAGTTCGTCCTTAGAAAGAGACTAACTTGGGACGAACTTAAACAAACCTTAGAATGAGACTTAATTTTGTCTTTGTTTGTCCCAAGTTTGTCTCGTTAGTCTCATTCTAAGGTTTGTCTAAGTTCATCCTTAGAAAGAGATCAACTTGGGACGAACTAAAATAAACCTTAGAATGGGACTTAAGTTTGTCTTTGTTCGTCCCAAGTTAGTCTCGTTAGTCTCATTCTAAGGTTTGTCTAAGTTCGTCCTTAGAAAGAGACTAACTTGGGACGAACTTAAACAAACCTTAGAATGAGACTTAAGTTTGTCTTTGTTCGTCCCAAGTTAGTCTCGTTAGTCTCATTCTAAGGTTTGTCTAAGTTCATCCTTAGAAAGAGACTAACTTGGGACGAACTAAGACAAACCTTAGAATGGGACTTAAGTTTGTCTTTGTTCGTCCCAAGTTTGTCTCGTTAGTCTCATTCTAAGGTTTGTCTAAGTTTGTCCTTAGAAAAAGACTAACTTGGGACGAACTTAGACAAACCTTAGAATGAGACTTAAGTTTGTCTTTGTTCGTCCCAAGTTTGTCTCGTTAGTCTCATTCTAAGGTTTGTCTAAGTTCATCCTTAGAAAGAGATCAACTTGGGACGAACTAAAACAAACCTTAGAATGGGACTTAAGTTTGTCTTTGTTTGTCCCAAGTTAGTCTCATTAGTCTCATTCTAAGGATTGTCTAAGTTCGTCCTTAGAAAGAGACTAACTTGGGACGGACTTTGACAAACCTTAGAATGGGACTTAAGTTTGTCTTTGTTCGTCCCAAGTTAGTCTCGTTAGTCTCATTCTAAGGTTTGTCTAAGTTCGTCCTTAGAAAAAGACTAACTTGGGACGAACTAAGACAAACCTTAGAATGGGACTCAAGTTTGTCTTTGTTCGTCCCAAGTTAGTCTCGTTAGTCTCATTCTAAGGTTCGTCAAAGTTCGTCCTTAGAAAGAGACTACTTGGGACGAACTTAGACAAACCTTAGAATGAGACTTAAGTTTGTCTTTGTTCGTCCCAAGTTTGTCTCGTTAGTCTCATTCTAAGGTTTGTCTAAGTTCGTCCTTAGAAAGAGACTAACTTGGGACGAACTTAGACAAAGTTTAAAATGAGACGTAAGTTTGTCTTTGTTCGTCACATGTTAGTCTCGTTAGTCTCATTCTAAGGTTTGTCTAAGTTGTTCTTAGAAAGAGACTAACTTGGGACGAACTTAGACAAACCTTAGAATGAGACTTAAGTTTGTCTTTGTTCGTCCCAAGTTTGTCTCGTTAGTCTCATTCAAAGGTTTGTCTAAGTTCGTCCTTAGAAAGAGACTAACTTGGGACGAACTAAGACAAACCTTAAATTGGGACTTAAGTTTGTCTTTGTTCGTCCCAAGTTTGTCTCGTTAGTCTCATTCTAAGGTTTGTCTAAGTTCGTCCTTAGAAAAAGTCTAACTTGGGACCAACTTAGACAAACCTTAAAATGAGACTTAAGTTTGTCTTTGTTCGTCCCAAGTTAGTCTCGTTAGTCTCATTCTAAGGTTTGTCTAAGTTCGTCCTTAGAAATAGACTAACTTGGGCGAACAAAGACAAACCTTAGAATGAGACTTAAGTTTGTCTTTGTTCGTCCCAAGTTAGTCTCGTTAGTCTCATTCTAAGGTTTGTCTAAGTTCGTCCTTAGAAAGAGACTAACTTGGGACGAACTTAGACAAACCTTAGGAGGAGACTAAAGTTTGTCTTTGTTCGTCCCAAGTTTGTCTCGTTAGTCTCATTCAAAGGTTTGTCTAAGTTCGTCCTTAGAAAGAGACTAACTTGGGACGAACTAAGACAAACCTTAAATTGGGACTTAAGTTTGTCTTTGTTCATCCCAAGTTAGTCTCGTTAGTCTCATTCTAACGTTTGCCTAAGTTCGTCCTTAGAAAGAGACTAACTTGGGACGAACTTAGAAAAACCTTAGAATGAGACTAAAGTTTGTCTTTGTTCGTCCCAAGTTAGTCTCGTTAGTCTCATTCTAAGATTTGTCAAAGTTCGTCCTTAAAAAAAGACTACTTGGGACGAACTTAGACAAACCTTAGAATGAGACTTAAGTTTGTCTTTGTTCGTCCCAAGTTAGTCTCGTTAGTCTCATTCTAAGGTTTGTCTAAGTTTGTCCTTAAGAAGAGAATAACTTGGGACCAACTTAGACAAAGTTTAGAATGAGAGTTAAGTTTGTCTTTGTTCGTCACAAGTTAGTCTCGTTAGTCTCATTCAAAGGTTTGTCTAAGTTGTCCTTCGAAAGAGACTAACTTAGGACGAACTAAGACAAACCTTAGAATGGGACTTAAGTTTGTCATTGTTCGTCCCAAGTTAGTCTCGTTAGTCTCATTCTAAGGTTTGTCTAAGTTCGTCCTTAGTAATAGACTAACTTGGGACGAACTAAGACAAACCTTAGAATGAGACTAACGTTTTTCTTTGTTCGTCCAAAGTTAGTCTCGTTAGTCTCATTCTAAGGTTTGTCTAAGTTCGTCCTTAGAAAGAGAATAACTTGGGATGAACTTAGACAAACCTAAGAATGAGACTTAAGTTTGTCTTTGTTCGTCCCAAGTTAGTCTCGTTAGTCTCATTCTAAGGTTTGTCTAAGTTGTCCTTAGAAAGAGACTAACTTGGGACGAACTAAGATAAACCTTTGAATGGGACTTAAGTTTGTCTTTGTTCGTCCCAACTTAGTCTCGTAAGTCTCATTCTAAGGTTTGTCTAAGTTCGTCCTTAGTAAGAGACTAACTTGGGACGAACTAAGACAAACCTTAGAATGAGACTTAAGTTTGTCTTTGTTCGTCCCAAGTTTGTCTCGTTAGTCTCATTCAAAGGTTTGTCTAAGTTCGTCCTTAGAAAGAGACTAACTTGGGACGAACTAAGACAAACCTTAAATTGGGACTTAAGTTTGTCTTTGTTCGTCCCAAGTTAGTCTCGTTAGTCTCATTCTAACGTTTGCCTAAGTTCGTCCATAGAAAGAGACTAACTTGGGACGAACTTAGTAAAACCTTAGAATGAGACTAAAGTTTGTCTTTGTTCGTCCCAAGTTAGTCTCGTTAGTCTCATTCTAAGATTTGTCAAAGTTCGTCCTTAGAAAGAGACTACTTGGGACGAACTTAGACAAACCT
The DNA here is from genome assembly GCA_033675215.1 of Rhodiola kirilowii. Lineage (NCBI taxonomy): Eukaryota > Viridiplantae > Streptophyta > Magnoliopsida > Saxifragales > Crassulaceae > Rhodiola > Rhodiola kirilowii. The sequence goes on along the minus strand of JAUCNB010000012.1, from coordinate 2,264,242 downwards.
TAGAATGAGACTTAAGTTTGTCTTTGTTCGTCCCAAGTTTGTCTCGTTAGTCTCATTCTAAGGTTTGTCTAAGTTTGTCCTTAAGAAGAGAATAACTTGGGACCAACTTAGACAAAGTTTTTAATGAGACTTAAGTTTGTCTTTGTTCGTCACAAGTTAGTCTCGTTAGTCTCATTCAAAGGTTTGTCTAAGTTGTCCTTAGAAAGAGACTAACTTGGGACAAACTAAGACAAACCTTAGAATAGGACTTAAGTTTGTCATTGTTCGTCCCAAGTTAGTCTCGTTAGTCTCATTCTAAGGTTTGTCTAAGTTCGTCCTTAGTAAGAGACTAACTTGGGACGAACTAAGACAAACCTTAGAATGAGACTAACGTTTTTCTTTGTTCGTCCAAAGTTAGTCTCGTTAGTCTCATTCTAAGGTTTGTCAAAGTTCGTCCTTAGAAAGATAATAACTAGGAACGAACTTAGACAAACCTTAGAATGAGACTTAAGTTTGTCTTTGTTCGTCCCAAGTTAGTCTCGTTAGTCTCATTCTAAGGTTTGTCTAAATTCGTCCTTAGAAAGAGACTAACTTGGGAGGAACTAAGATAAACCTTAGAATGGGACATTAGTTTGTCTTTGTTCGTCGCAAGTTAGTCTCGTTAGTCTCATTCTAAGGTTTGTCTAAGTTCATCCTTAGAAAGAGACTACCTTGGGACGAACTTATCAAAACCTTAGATTGAGACTTAAGTTTGTCTTTGTTCGTCCCAAGTTTGTCTCGTTAGTCTCATTCTAAGGTTTGTCTAAGTTCGTCCTTAGAAAAAGACTAACTTGGGGCAAACTTAGACAAACCTTAGAATGAGACTGAAGTTTGTCTTTGTTTGTCCCAAGTTAGTCTCGTTAGTCTCGTTAGTCTCATTCTAAGGATTGTCTAAGTTCGTCCTTATAAAGAGACTAACTTGGGACGAACTAAGACAAACCTTTGAATGGGACTTAAGTTTATCTTTGTTTGTCCCAAGTTAGTCTCGTTAGTCTCATTCTAAGGTTTGTCTAAGTTCGTCCTTAGAAAGAGACTAACTTGGGACGAACAAAGATAAACCTTAGAATGAGACTAACGTTTTTCTTTGTTCGTCCCAAGTTAGTCTCGTTAGTCTCATTCTAAGGTTTGTATAAGTTCGTCCTTAGAAAGAGACTAACTAGGGACGAACTTAGACAAACCTTAGAATGAGACTTAAGTTTGTCTTTGTTCGTCCCAAGTTAGTCTCATTCTAAGGTTTGTCTAAGTTCGTCATTAGAAAGAGACTAACTTGGGACGAACAAAGACAAACCTTAGAATGAGACTTAAGTTTGTCTTTGTTCGTCCCAAGTTAGTCTCGTTAGGCTCATTCTATGGTTTGTCTAAGTTCGTCCTTAGAAAGAGACTAACTTGGGACGAACTTAGACAAACCTTAGAATGAGACTAAAGTTTGTCTTTGTTCGTCCCAAGTTTGTCTCGTTAGTCTCATTCTAAGGTTTGTCTAAGTTTGTCCTTAAGAAGAGAATAACTTGGGACCAACTTAGACAAAGTTTAGAATGAGACTTAAGTTTGTCTTTGTTCGTCACAAGTTAGTCTCGTTAGTCTCATTCAAAGGTTTGTCTAAGTTGTCCTTAGAAAGAGACAAACTTGGGACGAACTAAGACAAACCTTAGAATGGGACTTAAGTTTGTCATTGTTCGTCCCAAGTTTGTCTCGTTAGTCTCATTCTAAGGTTTGTCTAAGTTCGTCCTTAGAAAAAGACTAACTTGGGGCAAACTTAGACAAACCTTAGAATGAGACTGAAGTTTGTCTTTGTTTGTCCCAAGTTAGTCTCGTTAGTCTCGTTAGTCTCATTCTAAGGATTGTCTAAGTTCGTCCTTATAAAGAGACTAACTTGGGACGAACTAAGACAAACCTTTGAATGGGACTTAAGTTTATCTTTGTTCGTCCCAAGTTAGTCTCGTTAGTCTCATTCTAAGGTTTGTCTAAGTTCGTCCTTAGAAAGAGACTAACTTGGGACGAACTAAGACAAACCTTAGAATGAGACTAACGTTTTTCTTTGTTCATCCCAAGTTAGTCTCGTTAGTCTCATTCTAAGGTTTGTATAAGTTCGTCCTTAGAAAGAGACTAACTAGGGACGAACTTAGACAAACCTTAGAATGAGACTTAAGTTTGTCTTTGTTTGTCCCAAGTTAGTCTCATTCTAAGGTTTGTCTAAGTTCGTCCTTAGAAAGAGACTAACTTGGGACGAACAAAGACGAACCTTAGAATGAGACTTAAGTTTGTCTTTGTTCATCCCAAGTTAGTCTCGTTAGGCTCATTCTATGGTTTGTCTAAGTTCGTCCTTAGAAAGAGACTAACTTGGGACGAACTTAGACAAACCTTAGAATGAGACTAAAGTTTGTCTTTGTTCGTCCCAAGTTTGACTCGTTAGTCTCATTCTAAGGTTTGTCTAAGTTCGTCCTTAGAAAGAGACTAACTTGGGGTGAACTAAGACAAACCTTAGAATGGGACTTAAGTTTGTCTAAGTTCGTCCAAAGTTAGTCTCATTAGTCTCATTCTAAGGTTTGTCTAAGTTCGTCCTTAGAAAGAGAATAACTTGGGATGAACTTAGACAAACATTAGAATGAGACTTAAGTTTGTCTTTGTTCGTCCCAATTTAGTCTCGTTAGTCTCATTCTAAGGTTTGTCTAAGTTCGTCCTTAGAAAGAGACTAACTTGGGACGAACTAAGACAAACCTTAGAATGGGATTTAAGTTTACCTTTGTTCGTCCTAAGTTAGTCTCGTTAGTCTCATTCTAAGGTTTGTCTAAGTTCGTCCTTAGAAAAAGACTAACTTGGGGCAAACTTAGACAAACCTTAGAATGAGACTGAAGTTTGTCTTTGTTTGTCCCAAGTTAGTCTCGTTAGTCTCGTTAGTCTCATTCTAAGGATTGTCTAAGTTCGTCCTTATAAAGAGACTAACTTGGGACGAACTAAGACAAACCTTTGAATGGGACTTAAGTTTATCTTTGTTTGTCCCAAGTTAGTCTCGTTAGTCTCATTCTAAGGTTTGTCTAAGTTCGTCCTTAGAAAGAGACTAACTTGGGACGAACAAAGATAAACCTTAGAATGAGACTAACGTTTTTCTTTGTTCGTCCCAAGTTAGTCTCGTTAGTCTCATTCTAAGGTTTGTATAAGTTCGTCCTTAGAAAGAGACTAACTAGGGACGAACTTAGACAAACCTTAGAATGAGACTTAAGTTTGTCTTTGTTCGTCCCAAGTTAGTCTCATTCTAAGGTTTGTCTAAGTTCGTCATTAGAAAGAGACTAACTTGGGACGAACAAAGACAAACCTTAGAATGAGACTTAAGTTTGTCTTTGTTCGTCCCAAGTTAGTCTCGTTAGGCTCAATCTATGGTTTGTCTAAGTTCGTCCTTAGAAAGAGACTAACTTGGGACGAACTTAGACAAACCTTAGAATGAGACTAAAGTTTGTCTTTGTTCGTCCCAAGTTTGTCTCGTTAGTCTCATTCTAAGGTTTGTCTAAGTTTGTCCTTAAGAAGAGAATAACTTGGGACCAACTTAGACAAAGTTTAGAATGAGACTTAAGTTTGTCTTTGTTCGTCACAAGTTAGTCTCGTTAGTCTCATTCAAAGGTTTGTCTAAGTTGTCCTTAGAAAGAGACTAACTTGGGACGAACTAAGACAAACCTTAGAATGGGACTTAAGTTTGTCATTGTTCGTCCCAAGTTTGTCTCGTTAGTCTCATTCTAAGGTTTGTCTAAGTTCGTCCTTAGAAAAAGACTAACTTGGGGCAAACTTAGACAAACCTTAGAATGAGACTGAAGTTTGTCTTTGTTTGTCCCAAGTTAGTCTCGTTAGTCTCGTTAGTCTCATTCTAAGGATTGTCTAAGTTCGTCCTTATAAAGAGACTAACTTGGGACGAACTAAGACAAACCTTTGAATGGGACTTAAGTTTATCTTTGTTCGTCCCAAGTTAGTCTCGTTAGTCTCATTCTAAGGTTTGTCTAAGTTCGTCCTTAGAAAGAGACTAACTTGGGACGAACTAAGACAAACCTTAGAATGAGACTAACGTTTTTCTTTGTTCATCCCAAGTTAGTCTCGTTAGTCTCATTCTAAGGTTTGTATAAGTTCGTCCTTAGAAAGAGACTAACTAGGGACGAACTTAGACAAACCTTAGAATGAGACTTAAGTTTGTCTTTGTTTGTCCCAAGTTAGTCTCATTCTAAGGTTTGTCTAAGTTCGTCCTTAGAAAGAGACTAACTTGGGACGAACAAAGACGAACCTTAGAATGAGACTTAAGTTTGTCTTTGTTCATCCCAAGTTAGTCTCGTTAGGCTCATTCTATGGTTTGTCTAAGTTCGTCCTTAGAAAGAGACTAACTTGGGACGAACTTAGACAAACCTTAGAATGAGACTAAAGTTTGTCTTTGTTCGTCCCAAGTTTGACTCGTTAGTCTCATTCTAAGGTTTGTCTAAGTTCGTCCTTAGAAAGAGACTAACTTGGGGTGAACTAAGACAAACCTTAGAATGGGACTTAAGTTTGTCTAAGTTCGTCCAAAGTTAGTCTCATTAGTCTCATTCTAAGGTTTGTCTAAGTTCGTCCTTAGAAAGAGAATAACTTGGGATGAACTTAGACAAACATTAGAATGAGACTTAAGTTTGTCTTTGTTCGTCCCAATTTAGTCTCGTTAGTCTCATTCTAAGGTTTGTCTAAGTTCGTCCTTAGAAAGAGACTAACTTGGGACGAAATAAGACAAACCTTAGAATGGGATTTAAGTTTACCTTTGTTCGTCCTAAGTTAGTCTCGTTAGTCTCATTCTAAGGTTTGTCTAAGTTCGTCCTTAGAAAGAGACTAACTTGGGACGAACTTAGACAAACCTTAGAATGAGACTTAAATTTGTCTTTGTTCGTCCCAAGTTTGTCTCGTTAGTCTCATTCTAAGGTTTGTCTAAGTTCGTCCTTAGAAAGAGAATAACTTGGGATGAACTTAGACAAACCTTAGAATGAGACTTAAGTTTGTCTTTGTGCGTCCCAATTTAGTCTCGTTAGTCTCATTCTAAGGTTTGTCTAAGTTCGTCCTTAGAAAGAGACTAACTTGGGACGAACTAAGACAAACCTTAGATTGGGATTTAAGTTTACCTTTGTTCGTCCCAAGTTAGTCTCGTTAGTCTCATTCTAAGGTTTGTCTAAGTTCGTCCTTAGAAAGATACTAACTTGGGACGAACTTAGACAAACCTTAGAATGAGACTTAAGTTTGTCTTTGTTCGTCCCAAGTTTGTCTCGTTAGTCTCATTCTAAGGTTTGTCTAAGTTCGTCCTTAGAAAAAGACTAACTTGGGACGAACTAAGACAAACCTTAGAATGAGACTTTAGTTTGTCTTTGTTCGTCCCAAGTTAATTTCGTTAGTCTCATTCTAAGGTTTGTCTAAGTTCGTCATTAGAAAGAGACTAACTTGGGACGAACTTAAAAAAACCTTTGAATGAAACTTAAGTTTGTCTTTGTTCGTCCCAAGTTAGTCTCGTTAGTCTCATTCTATGGTTTGTCTAAGTTCATCCTTAGAAAGAGACTAACGAGACTAACTTGGGATGAACTTAGACAAACCTTAGAATGAGACTTAAGTTTGTCTTTGTTCGTCACTAGTTAGTCTCGTTAGTCTCATTCTAAGGTTTGTCTAAGTTCGTCCTTAGAAAGAGACTAACTTGGGACAAACTTAGACAATCCTTAGAATGAGACTTAAGTTTGTCTTTGTTTGTCCCAAGTTAGTCTCGTTAGTCTCATTCTAAGGTTTGTCTAAGTTCGTCCTTAGAAAGAGTCTAACATGGGACGAACTTAGACAAACCTTAGAATGAGACTTAAGTTTGTCTTTGTTCGTCCCAACTTTGTCTCGTTAGTCTCATTTTAAGGTTTGTCTAAGTTCGTCCTTAGAAAGAGAACGAACTTAGACAAACCTTAGAATGAGACTTTAGTTTGTCTTTGTTCGTCCCAAGTTAATCTCGTTAGTCTCATTCTAAGGTTTGTCTAAGTTCGTCATTAGAAAGAGACTAACTTGGGACGAACTTAGACAAACCTTAGAATGAGACTTAAGTTTGTCTTTGTTCGTCCCAAGTTAGTCTTGTTAGTCTCATTCTAAGGTTTGTCTATGTTCGTCCTTAGAAAGAGACTAACAAGACTAACTTGGGACGAACAAAGACAAACCTTAGAATGAGACTTAAGTTTGTCTTTGTTCGTCCCAAGTTAGTCTCGTTAGTCTCATTCTAAGGTTTGTCTAAGTTCATCCTTAGAAAGAGACTAACTTGGGATGAACTTAGACAAACCTTAGAATGAGACTTAAGTTTGTCTTTGTTCGTCCCTAGTTAGTCTCGTTAGTCTCATTCTAAGGTTTGTCTAAGTTCGTCCTTAGAAAGAGACTAACTTGGGACGAACTTAGACAAACCTTAGAATGAGACTTAAGTTTATCTTTGTTCGTCCCAAGTTAGTCTCGTTAGTCTCCTTCTAAGGTTTGTCTGAGTTCGTCCTTAGAAAGAGACTAACTTGGGACAAACTTAGACAAACCTTAGAATGAGACTTAAGTTTGTCTTTGTTCGTCCCAACTTTGTCTCGTTAGTCTCATTCTAAGGTTTGTCTAAGTTCGTCCTTAGAAAGAGACTAACTTGGGACGAACTAAGACAAACCTTAGAATGAGACTTAAGTTTGTCTTCGTTCGTCCATAGTTAGTCTCGTTAGTCTCATTCTAAGGTTTGTCTAAGTTCGTCCTTAGAAAGAGACTAGCTTGGGACGAACTAAGACAAACTTTAGAATGGGACTTAAGTTTGTCTTTGTTCGTCCCAAGTTAGTCTCGTTAGTCTTATTCTAAGGTTTGTCTAAGTTCGTCCTTAGAAAGAGACTAACGAGACTAACTTGGGATGAACTTAGACAAACCTTAGAATGAGACTTAAGTTTTGTCTTTGTTCGTCCCTAGTTAGTCTCGTTAGTCTCATTCTAAGGTTTGTCTAAGTTCATCCTTAGAAAGAGACTAACTTGGGACGAACTTAGACAAACCTTAGAATGAGACTTAAGTTTGTCTTTGTTCGTCCCAAGTTAGTCTCGTTAGTCTCATTCTAAGGTTTGTCTAAGTTCATCCTTAGAAAGAGACTAACCTGGGATGAACTTAGACAAACCTTAGAATGAGACTTAAGTTTGTCTTTGTTCGTCCCTAGTTAGTCTCGTTAGTCTCATTCCAAGGTTTGTCTAAGTTCGTCCTTAGAAAGAGACTAACTTGGGACGAACTTAGACAAACCTTAGAATGAGACTTAAGTTTGTCTTTGTTCGTCCATAGTTAGTCTCGTTAGTCTCATTCTAAGGTTTGTCTAAGTTCGTCCTTAGAAAGAGACTAACCTGGGACGAACTTAGACAAACCTTAGAATGAGACTTAAGTTTGTATTTGTTCGTCCCAACTTTGTCTCGTTAGTCTCATTCTAAGGTTTGTCTAAGTTTGTCCTTTGCAAGAGACAAACTTGGGACAAACATAGACAAACCTTAGAATGAGACTTAAGTTTGTCTTTGTTCGTCCCAACTTTGTCTCGTTAGTCTCATTCTAAGGTTTGTCTAAGTTCGTCCTTAGAAAGAGACTAACTTGGGACGAACTTAGACAAACCTTAGAATGAGACTTAAGTTTGTCTTTGTTCGTCCCAACTTTGTCTCGTTAGTCTCATTCTAAGGTTTGTCTAAGTTCGTCCTTAGAAAGAGACTAACTTGGGACGAACTAAGACAAACCTTAGAATGAGACTTTAGTTTGTCTTTGTTCGTCCCAAGTTAATCTCGTTAGTCTCATTCAAAGGTTTGTCTAAGTTCGTCCTTACAAAGAGACTAACTTGGGACAAACTAAGACAAACCTTAGAATGGGACTTAAGTTTGTCTTTGTTCGTCCCAAGTTAGTCTCGTTTGTCTCATTCTTTGGTTTGTCAAAGTTCGTCCTTAGAAAGAGACTAACTTGGGACGAACAAAGACAAAACTTAGAATGAGACTTAAGTTTGTCTTTGTTCGTCCCAAGTTAGTCTCGTTAGTCTCATTCTATGGTTTGTCTAAGTTCATCCTTAGAAAGAGACTAACCTAGGATGAACTTAGACAACCCTTAGAATGAGACTTAAGTTTGTCTTTGTTCGTCCCTAGTTAGTCTTGTTAGTCTCATTCTAAGGTTTGTCTAAGTTCGTCCTTAGAAAGAGACTAACTTGGGACGAACAAAGACAAACCTTAGAATGAGACTTAAGTTTGTCTTTGTTCGTCCAAAGTTTGTCTCGTTAGTCTCATTCTAAGGTTTGTCTAAGTTCATCCTTAGAAAGAGACTAACTTGGGACGAACTTAGACAAACCTTAGAATCAGACTTAAGTTTGTCTTTGTTCGTCCCTAGTTAGTCTCGTTAGTCTCATTCTAAGGTTTGTCTAAGTTCGTCCTTAGAAAGAGACTAACTTGGGACGAACTTAGACAAACCTTAGAATGAGACTTAAGTTTGTCTTTGTTCGTCCCAAGTTAGTCTCGTTAGTCTCATTCTAAGATTTGTCTAAGTTCGTCCTTAGAAAGAGACTAACCTGGGATGAACTTGGACAAACCTTAGAATGAGACTTTAGTTTGTCTTTGTTCGTCCCAAGTTAATCTCGTTAGTCTCATTCTAAGGTTTGTCTAAGTTCGTCATTAGAAAGAGACTAACTTGGGACGAACTTAGACAAACCTTAGAACGAGACTTAAGTTTGTCTTTGTTCGTCCCAAGGTAGTCTCGTTAGTCCCATTCTAAAGTTTGTCTAAGTTCGTCCTTAGAAAGAGACTTACTTGGGACGAACTTAGAGAAACCTTAGAATGAGACTTAAGTTTGTCTTTGTTCGTCCCATGTCAGTCTCGTTAGTCTCATTCTAAGGTTTGTCTAAGTTTGTCCTTAGAAAGAGACTAACTTGGGACGAACTTGGACAAACCTTAGAATGAGACTTTAGTTTGTCTTTGTTCGTCCCAAGTTAATCTCGTTAGTCTCATTCTAAGGTTTGTCTAAGTTCGTCAATAGAAAGAGACTAACTTGGGACGAACTTAGACAAACCGTAGAATGAGACTTATGTTTGTCTTTGTTCGTCCCAAGGTAGTCTCGTTAGTCTCATTCTAAGGTTTGTCTAAGTTCGTCCTTAGAAAGAGACTAACTTGGGACGAACTTAGACAAACCTTAGAATAAGACTTAAGTTTGTCTTTGTTCTTTCCAAGTTAGTCTCGTTAGTCTCATTCTAAGGTTTGTCTAAGTTCATCATTAGAAAGAGACTAACTTGGGACGAACTTGGACAAACCTTAGAATGCGACTAACATTTTTCTTTGTTCATCCAAAGTTAATCTCGTTAGTCTCATTCTAAGGTTTGTCTAAGTTCGTCATTAGAAAGAGACTAACTTGGGACGAACTTAAAAAAACCTTTGAATGAAACTTAAGTTTGTCTTTGTTCGTCCCAAGTTAGTCTCGTTAGTCTCATTCTATGGTTTGTCTAAGTTCATCCTTAGAAAGAGACTAACGAGACTAACTTGGGATGAACTTAGACAAACCTTAGAATGAGACTTAAGTTTGTCTTTGTTCGTCCCTAGTTAGTCTCGTTAGTCTCATTCTAAGGTTTGTCTAAGTTCGTCCTTAGAAAGAGACTAACTTGGGACAAACTTAGACAAACCTTAGAATGAGACTTAAGTTTGTCTTTGTTTGTCCCAAGTTAGTCTCGTTAGTCTCATTCTAAGGTTTGTCTAAGTTCGTCCTTAGAAAGAGTCTAACTTGGGACGAACTTAGACAAACCTTAGAATGAGACTTAAGTTTGTCTTTGTTCGTCCCAACTTTGTCTCGTTAGTCTCATTCTAAGGTTTGTCTAAGTTCGTCCTTAGAAAGAGAACGAACTTAGACAAACCTTAGAATGAGACTTTTGTTTGTCTTTGTTCGTCCCAAGTTAATCTCGTTAGTCTCATTATAAGGTTTGTCTAAGTTCGTCATTAGAAAGAGACTAACTTGGGACGAACTTAGACAAACCTTAGAATGAGACTTAAGTTTGTCTTTGTTCGTCCCAAGTTAGTCTCGTTAGTCTCATTCTAAGGTTTGTCTATGTTCGTCCTTAGAAAGAGACTAACTTGGGACGAACAAAGACAAACCTTAGAATGAGACTTAAGTTTGTCTTTGTTCGTCCCAAGTTAGTCTCGTTAGTCTCATTCTAAGGTTTGTCTAAGTTCATCCTTAGAAAGAGACTAACTTGGGATGAACTTAGACAAACCTTAGAATGAGACTTAAGTTTGTCTTTGTTCGTCCCTAGTTAGTCTTGTTAGTCTCATTCTAAGGTTTGTCTAAGTTCGTCCTTAGAAAGAGACTAACTTGGGACGAACTTAGACAAACCTTAGAATGAGACTGAAGTTTATCTTTGTTCGTCCCAAGTTAGTCTCGTTAGTCTCCTTCTAAGGTTTGTCTGAGTTCGTCCTTAGAAAGAGACTAACTTGGGACGAACTTAGACAAACCTTAGAATGAGACTTAAGTTTGTCTTTGTTCGTCCCAACTTTGTCTCGTTAGTCTCATTCTAAGGATTGTCTAAGTTCGTCCTTAGAAAGAGACTAACTTGGGACGAACTTAGACAAACCTTAGAATGAGACTAACGTTTGTCTTTGTTCGTCCCTAGTTAGTCTCGTTAGTCTCATTCTAAGGTTTGTCTAAGTTCGTCCTTAGAAAGAGAACGAACTAAGACAAACCTTAGAATGAGACTTAAGTTTGTCTTCGTTCATCCATAGTTAGTCTCGTTAGTCTCATTCTAAGGTTTGTCTAAGTTCGTCCTTAGAAAGAGACTAGCTTGGGACGAACTAAGACAAACTTTAGAATGGGACTTAAGTTTGTCTTTGTTCGTCCCAAGTTAGTCTCGTTAGTCTTATTCTAAGGTTTGTCTAAGTTCGTCCTTAGAAAGAGACTAACGAGACTAACTTGGGACGAACTTAGACAAACCTTAGAATGAGCCTTAAGTTTGTCTTTGTTCGTCCCAACTTTGTCTCGTTAGTCTCATTCTAAGGTTTGTCTAAGTTCGTCCTTAGAAAGAGACTAACTTGGGACGAACTAAGACAAACCTTAGAATGAGACTTAAGTTTGTCTTTGTTCGTCCCAACTTTGTCTCGTTAGTCTCATTCTAAGGTTTGTCTAAGTTCGTCCTTAGAAAGAGACTAACTTGGGACGAACTAAGACAAACCTTAGAATGAGACTTTAGTTTGTCTTTGTTCGTCCCAAGTTAATCTCGTTAGTCTCATTCAAAGGTTTGTCTAAGTTCGTCCTTACAAAGAGACTAACTTGGGACAAACTAAGACAAACCTTAGAATGGGACTTAAGTTTGTCTTTGTTCGTCCCAAGTTAGTCTCGTTAGTCTCATTCTTTGGTTTGTCAAAGTTCGTCCTTAGAAAGAGACTAACTTGGGACGAACAAAGACAAACCTTAGAATGAGACTTAAGTTTGTCTTTGTTCGTCCCAAGTTAGTCTCGTTAGTCTCATTCTAAGGTTTGTCTAAGTTCATCCTTAGAAAGAGACTAACCTGGGATGAACTTAGACAACCCTTAGAATGAGACTTAAGTTTGTCTTTGTTCGTCCCTAGTTAGTCTTGTTAGTCTCATTCTAAGGTTTGTCTAAGTTCGTCCTTAGAAAGAGACTAACTTGGGACGAACAAAGACAAACCTTAGAATGAGACTTAAGTTTGTCTTTGTTCGTGCAAAGTTTGTCTCGTTAGTCTCATTCTAAGGTTTGTCTAAGTTCATCCTTAGAAAGAGACTAAATTGGGATGAACTTAGACAAACCTTAGAATCAGACTTAAGTTTGTCTTTGTTCGTCCCTAGTTAGTCTCGTTAGTCTCATTCTAAGGTTTGTCTAAGTTCGTCCTTAGAAAGAGACTAACTTGGGACGAACTTAGACAAACCTTAGAATGAGACTTAAGTTTGTGTTTGTTCGTCCCAAGTTAGTCTCGTTAGTCTCATTCTAAGATTTGTCTAAGATCGTCCTTAGAAAGAGACTAACCTGGGATGAACTTGGACAAACCTTAGAATGAGACTTTAGTTCGTCTTTGTTCGTCCCAAGTTAATCTCGTTAGTCTCATTCTAAGGTTTGTCTAAGTTCGTCATTAGAATAACTTGGGACGAACTTAGACAAACCTTAGAACGAGACTTAAGTTTGTCTTTGTTCGTCCCAAGGTAGTCTCGTTAGTCCCATTCTAAGGTTTATCTAAGTTCGTCCTTAGAAAGAGACTAACTTGGGACGAACTTAGAGAAACCTTATAATGAGACTTAAGTTTGTCTTTGTTCGTCCCAAGTCAGTCTCGTTAGTCTCATTCTAAGGTTTGTCTAAGTTCGTCCTTAGAAAGAGACTAACTTGGGATGAACTTAGACAAACCTTAGAATGAGACTTCAGGTTGTCTTTGTTCGTCCCTAGTTAATCTCGTTAGTCTCATTCTAAGGTTTGTCCAAGTTCGTCCTTAGAAAAAGACTAACTTGGGACGAACTTAGACAAACCTTAGAATGAGACTTAAGTTTGTCTTTGTTCGTCCCAAGTTAGTCTCGTTAGTCTCATTCTAAGGTTTGTCTAAGTTCGTCTTAAAAAGAGACTAACTTGGGACGAACAAAGACAAACCTTAGAATGAGACTTAAGTTTGTCTTTGTTCGTCCCAAGTTAGTCTCGTTAGTCTCATTCTGAGGTTTGTCTAAGTTCATCCTTAGAAAGAGACTAACTTGGGACGAACTTAGACAAACCTTAGAATGAGACTTAAGTTTGTCTTTGTTTGTCCCAAGTTAGTCTTGTTAGTCTCATTCTAAGGTTTGTCTAAGTTCGTCCTTAGAAAGAGACTAACCTGGGACGAACAAAGACAAACCTTAGAATGAGACTTAAGTTTGTCTTTGTTCGTCCAAAGTTTGTCTCGTTAGTCTCATTCTAAGGTTTGTCTAAGATCATCCTTAGAAAGAGACTAACTTGGGACGAACTTAGACAAACCTTAGAATGAGACTTAAGTTTGTCTTTGTTCATCCCTAGTTAGTCTCGTTAGTCTCATTCTAAGGTTTGTCTAAGTTCATCCTTAGAAAGAGACTAACTTGGGACGAACTTAGACAAACCTTAGAATGAGACTTAAGTTTGTCTTTGTTCGTCCCAAGTTAGTCTCGTTAGTCTCATTCTAAGGTTTGTCTAAGTTCATCCTTAGAAAGAGACTAACCTGGGATGAACTTAGACAAACCTTAGAATGAGACTTAAGTTTGTCTTTGTTCGTCCCTAGTTAGTCTCGTTAGTCTCATTCTAAGGTTTGTCTAAGTTCGTCCTTAGAAAGAGACTAACTTGGGACAAACTTAGACAAACCTTAGAATGAGACTTAAGTTTGTCTTTGTTCGTCCCAAGTTAGTCTCGTTAGTCTCATTCTAAGGTTTGTCTAAGTTCATCCTTAGAAAGAGACTAACCTGGGATGAATTTAGACAAACCTTAGAATGAGACTAACATTTTTCTTTGTTCATCCAAAGTTAGTCTCGTTAGTCTCATTCTAAGGTTTGTCTAAGTTCGTCCTTAGAAAGAGACTAACTTGGGACGAACTTAGACAAACCTTAGAATGAGACTTAAGTTTGTCTTTGTTCGTCCCAAGTCAGTCTCGTTTGTCTCATTCTAAGGTTTGTCTAAGTTCGTCCTTAGAAACAGACTAATTTGGGACGAACTAAGAAAACCTTAGAATGAGACTTAAGTTTGTCTTTGTTCGTCCCAAGTTAGTCTCGTTAGTCTCATTCTAAGGTTTGTCTAAGTTCGTCCTTAGAAAGAGACTAACTTGGGACGAACTTAGACAAACCTTAGAATGAGACTTAAGTTTGTCTTTGTTCGTCCCTAGTTAGTCTCGTTAGTCTCATTCTAAGGTTTGTCTAAGTTCGTCCTTAGAAAGAGACTAACTTGGGACGAACTTAGACAAACCATAGAATGAGACTTAAGTTTGTCTTTGTTCGTCCCAAGTTAGTCTCGTTAGTCTCATTCTAAGGTTTGTCTAAGTTCGTCCTTAGAAAGAGACTAACTTGGGACGAACTTAGACAAACCTTAGAATGAGACTTAAGTTTGTCTTTGTTCGTCCCAAGTTAGTCTCGTTAGTCTCATTCTAAGGTTTGTCTAAGTTCATCCTTAGAAAGAGACTAACCTGGGATGAACTTAGACAAACCTTAGAATGAGACTTAAGTTTGTCTTTGTTCGTCCCTAGTTAGTCTCGTTAGTCTCATTCTAAGGTTTGTCTAAGTTCATCCTTAGAAAGAGACTAACTTGGGATGAACTTAGACAAACCTTAGAATGAGACTTAAGTTTGTCTTTGTTCATCCCTAGTTAGTCTCGTTAGTCTCATTCTAAGGTTTGTCTAAGTTCATCCTTAGAAAGAGACTAACTTGGGACGAACTTAGAGAAACCTTATAATGAGACTTAAGTTTGTCTTTGTTCGTCCCAAGTCAGTCTCGTTAGTCTCATTCTAAGGTTTGTCTAAGTTCGTCCTTAGAAAGAGACTAACTTGGGATGAACTTAGACAAACCTTAGAATGAGACTTCAGGTTGTCTTTGTTCGTCCCTAGTTAATCTCGTTAGTCTCATTCTAAGGTTTGTCCAAGTTCGTCCTTAGAAAAAGACTAACTTGGGACGAACTTAGACAAACCTTAGAATGAGACTTAAGTTTGTCTTTGTTCGTCCCAAGTTAGTCTCGTTAGTCTCATTCTAAGGTTTGTCTAAGTTCGTCTTAAAAAGAGACTAACTTGGGACGAACAAAGACAAACCTTAGAATGAGACTTAAGTTTGTCTTTGTTCGTCCCAAGTTAGTCTCGTTAGTCTCATTCTGAGGTTTGTCTAAGTTCATCCTTAGAAAGAGACTAACTTGGGACGAACTTAGACAAACCTTAGAATGAGACTTAAGTTTGTCTTTGTTCGTCCCAAGTTAGTCTTGTTAGTCTCATTCTAAGGTTTGTCTAAGTTCGTCCTTAGAAAGAGACTAACCTGGGACGAACAAAGACAAACCTTAGAATGAGACTTAAGTTTGTCTTTGTTCGTCCAAAGTTTGTCTCGTTAGTCTCATTCTAAGGTTTGTCTAAGATCATCCTTAGAAAGAGACTAACTTGGGACGAACTTAGACAAACCTTAGAATGAGACTTAAGTTTGTCTTTGTTCATCCCTAGTTAGTCTCGTTAGTCTCATTCTAAGGTTTGTCTAAGTTCATCCTTAGAAAGAGACTAACTTGGGACGAACTTAGACAAACCTTAGAATGAGACTTAAGTTTGTCTTTGTTCGTCCCAAGTTAGTCTCGTTAGTCTCATTCTAAGGTTTGTCTAAGTTCATCCTTAGAAAGAGACTAACCTGGGATGAACTTAGACAAACCTTAGAATGAGACTTAAGTTTGTCTTTGTTCGTCCCTAGTTAGTCTCGTTAGTCTCATTCTAAGGTTTGTCTAAGTTCGTCCTTAGAAAGAGACTAACTTGGGACAAACTTAGACAAACCTTAGAATGAGACTTAAGTTTGTCTTTGTTCGTCCCAAGTTAGTCTCGTTAGTCTCATTCTAAGGTTTGTCTAAGTTCATCCTTAGAAAGAGACTAACCTGGGATGAATTTAGACAAACCTTAGAATGAGACTAACATTTTTCTTTGTTCATCCAAAGTTTGTCTCGTTAGTCTCATTCTAAGGTTTGTCTAAGTTCGTCCTTAGAAAGAGACTAACTTGGGACGAACTTAGACAAACCTTAGAATGAGACTTAAGTTTGTCTTTGTTCGTCCCAAGTCAGTCTCGTTAGTCTCATTCTAAGGTTTGTCTAAGTTCGTCCTTAGAAACAGACTAATTTGGGACGAACTAAGAAAACCTTAGAATGAGACTTAAGTTTGTCTTTGTTCGTCCCAAGTTAGTCTCGTTAGTCTCATTCTAAGGTTTGTCTAAGTTCGTCCTTAGAAAGAGACTAACTTGGGACGAACTTAGACAAACCTTAGAATGAGACTTAAGTTTGTCTTTGTTCGTCCCTAGTTAGTCTCGTTAGTCTCATTCTAAGGTTTGTCTAAGTTCGTCCTTAGAAAGAGACTAACTTGGGACGAACTTAGACAAACCTTAGAATGAGACTTAAGTTTGTCTTTGTTCGTCCCAAGTTAGTCTCGTTAGTCTCATTCTAAGGTTTGTCTAAGTTCGTCCTTAGAAAGAGACTAACTTGGGACGAACTTAGACAAACCTTAGAATGAGACTTAAGTTTGTCTTTGTTCGTCCCAAGTTAGTCTCGTTAGTCTCATTCTAAGGTTTGTCTAAGTTCATCCTTAGAAAGAGACTAACCTGGGATGAACTTAGACAAACCTTAGAATGAGACTTAAGTTTGTCTTTGTTCGTCCCTAGTTAGTCTCGTTAGTCTCATTCTAAGGTTTGTCTAAGTTCATCCTTAGAAAGAGACTAACTTGGGATGAACTTAGACAAACCTTAGAATGAGACTTAAGTTTGTCTTTGTTCATCCCTAGTTAGTCTCGTTAGTCTCATTCTAAGGTTTGTCTAAGTTCATCCTTAGAAAGAGACTAACTTGGGACGAACTTAGACAAACCTTAGAATGAGACTTAAGTTTGTCTTTGTTCGTCCCAAGTTAGTCTCGTTAGTCTCATTCTAAGGTTTGTCTAAGTTCATCCTTAGAAAGAGACTAACCTGGGATGAACTTAGACAAACCTTAGAATGAGACTTAAGTTTGTCTTTGTTCGTCCCTAGTTAGTCTCGTTAGTCTCATTCTAAGGTTTGTCTAAGTTCGTCCTAAGAAAGAGACTAACTTGGGACGAACTTAGCCAAACCTTAGAATGAGACTTAAGTTTGTCTTTGTTCGTCCCAAGTTAGTCTCGTTAGTCTCATTCTAAGGTTTGTCTAAGTTCATCCTTAGAAAGAGACTAACCTGGGATGAACTTAGACAAACCTTAGAATGAGACTTAAGTTTGTCTTTGTTCGTCCCAACTTTATCTCGTTAGTCTCATTCTAAGGTTTGTCTAAGTTCGGCCTTAGAAAGAGACTAACTTGGGACGAACTTAGACAAACCTTAGAATGAGACTTAAGTTTGTCTTTGTTCGTCCCAAGTCAGTCTCGTTAGTCTCATTCTAAGGTTTGTCTAAGTTCGTCCTTAGAAAGAGACTAACTTGGGACGAACTTAGACAAACCTTAGAATGAAACTTAAGTTTGTCTTTGTTCGTCCCAAGTTAGTCTCGTTAGTCTCATTCTAAGGTTTGTCTAAGTTCGTCCTTAGAAAGAGACTAACTTGGGACAAACTTGGACAAACCTTAGAATGAGACTTTAGTTTGTCTTTGTTCGTCCCAAGTTAATCTCGTTAGTCTCATTCTAAGGTTTGTCTAAGTTCGTCATTAGAAAGAGACTAACTTGGGACGAACTTAGACAAACCTTAGAATGAGACTAACGTTTGTCTTTGTTCGTCCCAAGGTAGTCTCGTTAGTCTCATTCTAAGGTTTGTCTAAGTTCATCCTTAGAAAGAGACTAACTTGGGACGAACTTAGACAAACCTTAGAATGAGACTTAAGTTTGTCTTTGTTCGTCCCAAGTCAGTCTCGTTAGTCTCATTCTAAGGTTTGTCTAAGTTCGTCCTTAGAAAGAAACTAACTTCGGACGAACTTAGATAAACCTTAGAATGAGACTTAAGTTTGTCTTTGTTCGTCCCAAGTTAGTCTCGTTAGTCTCATTCTAAGGTTTGTCTAAGTTCGTCCTTAGAAAGTGACTAACTTGGGACAAACTTGGACAAACCTTAGAATGAGACTTTAGTTTGTCTTTGTTCGTCCCAAGTTAATTTCGTTAGTCTCATTCTAAGGTTTGTCTAAGTTCGTCATTAGAAAGAGACTAACTTGGGACGAAATTAGACAAACCTTTGAATGAGACTCAAGTTTGTCTTTGTTCGTCCCAAGTTAGTCTCATTAGTCTCATTTTAAGGGTTGTCTAAGTTCATCCTTAGAAAGAGACTAACTTGGGACGAACTTAGACAAACCTTAGAATGAGACTTAAGTTTGTCTTTGTTCATCCCTAGTTAGTCTCGTTAGTCTCATTCTAAGGTTTGTCTAAGTTCATCCTTAGAAAGAGACTAACTTGGGACGAACTTAGACAAACCTTAGAATGAGACTTAAGTTTGTCTTTGTTCGTCCCAAGTTAGTCTCGTTAGTCTCATTCTAAGGTTTGTCTAAGTTCATCCTTAGAAAGAGACTAACCTGGGATGAACTTAGACAAACCTTAGAATGAGACTTAAGTTTGTCTTTGTTCGTCCCTAGTTAGTCTCGTTAGTCTCATTCTAAGGTTTGTCAAAGTTCGTCCTTAGAAAGAGACTAACTTGGGACGAACTTAGACAAACCTTAGAATGAGACTTAAGTTTGTCTTTGTTCGTCCCTAGTTAGTCTTGTTAGTCTCATTCTAAGGTTTGTCTAAGTTCGTCCTTAGAAAGAGACTAACTTGGGACGAACAAAGACAAACCTTAGAATGAGACTTAAGTTTGTCTTTGTTCGTCCAAAGTTTGTCTCGTTAGTCTCATTCTAAGGTTTGTCTAAGTTCATCCTTAGAAAGAGACTAACTTGGGACGAACTTAGACAAACCTTAGAATCAGACTTAAGTTTGTCTTTGTTCGTCCCTAGTTAGTCTCGTTAGTCTCATTCTAAGGTTTGTCTAAGTTCATCCTTAGAAAGAGACTAACTTGGGACGAACTTAGACAAACCTTAGAATGAGACTTAAGTTTGTCTTTGTTCGTCCCAAGTTAGTCTCGTTAGTCTCATTCTAAGATTTGTCTAAGTCCGTCCTTAGAAAGAGACTAACCTGGGATGAACTTGGACAAACCTTAGAATGAGACTTTAGTTTGTCTTTGTTCGTCCCAAGTTAATCTCGTTAGTCTCATTCTAAGGTTTGTCTAAGTTCGTCATTAGAAAGAGACTAACTTGGGACGAACTTAGACAAACCTTAGAATGAGACTTAAGTTTGTCTTTGTTCGTCCCAAGGTAGTCTCGTTAGTCTCATTCTAAGGTTTGTCTAAGTTCGTCCTTAGAAAGAGACTAACTTGGGACGAACTTAGACAAACCTTAGAATAAGACTTAAGTTTGTCTTTGTTCTTTCCAAGTTAGTCTCGTTAGTCTCATTCTAAGGTTTGTCTAAGTTCATCATTAGAAAGAGACTAACTTGGGACGAACTTGGACAAACCTTAGAATGAGACTAACATTTTTCTTTGTTCATCCAAAGTTAGTCTCGTTAGTCTCATTCTAAGGTTTGTCTAAGTTCGTCCTTAGAAAGAGACTAACTTGGGACGAACTTAGACAAACCTTAGAATGAGACTTAAGTTTGTCTTTGTTCGTCCCAAGTCAGTCTCGTTAGTCTCATTCTAAGGTTTGTCTAAGTTCGTCCTTAGAAAAAGACTAATTTGGGACGAACTAAGAAAACCTTAGAATGAGACTTAAGTTTGTCTTTGTTCGTCCCAAGTTAGTCTCGTTAGTCTCATTCTAAGGTTTGTCTAAGTTCGTCCTTAGAAAGAGACTAACTTGGGACGAACTTGGACAAACCTTAGAATGAGACTTTAGGTTGTCTTTGTTCGTCCCAAGTTAATCTCGTTAGTCTCATTCTAAGGTTTGTCCAAGTTCGTCCTTAGAAAAAGTCTAACTTGGGACGAACTAAGACAAACCTTAGAATGAGACTTAAGTTTGTCTTTGTTCGTCCCAAGTTAGTCTCGTTAGTCTCATTCTAAGGTTTGTCTAAGTTCGTCCTTAGAAAGAGACTAACTTGGGACAAACTTGGACAAACCTTAGAATGAGACTTAAGTTTGTCTTTGTTCGTCCCTAGTTAGTCTCGTTAGTCTCATTCTAAGGTTTGTCTAAGTTCATCCTTAGAAAGAGACTAACTTGGGACGAACTTAGACAAACCTTAGAATGAGACTTAAGTTTGTCTTTGTTCGTCCCAAGTTAGTCTCGTTAGTCTCATTCTAAGATTTGTCTAAGTCCGTCCTTAGAAAGAGAATAACCTGGGATGAACTTGGACAAACCTTAGAATGAGACTTTAGTTTGTCTTTGTTCGTCCCAAGTTAATCTCGTTAGTCTCATTCTAAGGTTTGTCTAAGTTCGTCATTAGAAAGAGACTAACTTGGGACGAACTTAGACAAACCTTAGAACGAGACTTAA
This sequence comes from Rhodiola kirilowii, assembly GCA_033675215.1. Classification (NCBI taxonomy): domain Eukaryota; kingdom Viridiplantae; phylum Streptophyta; class Magnoliopsida; order Saxifragales; family Crassulaceae; genus Rhodiola; species Rhodiola kirilowii. Next base: position 2,244,114 of record JAUCNB010000012.1, on the reverse strand, counting down.
GTTTGTCTTTGTTCGTCCCAAGGTAGTCTCGTTAGTCTCATTCTAAGGTTTGTCTAAGTTCGTCCTTAGAAAGAGACTAACTTGGGACGAACTTAGACAAACCTTAGAATGAGACTTAAGTTTGTCTTTGTTCGTCCCAAGTCAGTCTCGTTAGTCTCATTCTAAGGTTTGTCTAAGTTCGTCCTTAGAAAGAGACTAACTTAGGACGAACTTGGACAAACCTTAGAATGAGACTTTAGTTTGTCTTGGTTCGTCCCAAGTTAATCTCGTTAGTCTCATTCTAAGGTTTGTCTAAGTTCGTCAATAGAAAGAGACTAACTTGGGACGAACTTAGACAAACCTTAGAATGAGACTTATGTTTGTCTTTGTTCGTCCCAAGGTAGTCTCGTTAGTCTCATTCTAAGGTTTGTCTAAGTTCGTCCTTAGAAAGAGACTAACTTGGGACGAACTTAGACAAACCTTAGAATAAGACTTAAGTTTGTCTTTGTTCTTTCCAAGTTAGTCTCGTTAGTCTCATTCTAAGGTTTGTCTAAGTTCATCATTTGAAAGAGACTAACTTGGGACGAACTTGGACAAACCTTAGAATGAGACTAACATTTTTCTTTGTTCATCCAAAGTTAGTCTCGTTAGTCTCATTCTAAGGTTTGTCTAAGTTCGTCCTTAGAAAAAGACTAATTTGGGACGAACTTAGACAAACCTTAGAATGAGACTTAAGTTTGTCTTTGTTCGTCCCTAGTTAGTCTCGTTAGTCTCATTCTAAGGTTTGTCTAAGTTCATCCTTAGAAAGAGACTAACTTGGGATGAACTTAGACAAACCTTAGAATGAGACTTAAGTTTGTCTTTGTTCATCCCTAGTTAGTCTCGTTAGTCTCATTCTAAGGTTTGTCTAAGTTCATCCTTAGAAAGAGACTAACTTGGGACGAACTTAGACAAACCTTAGAATGAGACTTAAGTTTGTCTTTGTTCGTCCCAAGTTAGTCTCGTTAGTCTCATTCTAAGGTTTGTCTAAGTTCATCCTTAGAAAGAGACTAACCTGGGATGAACTTAGACAAACCTTAGAATGAGACTTAAGTTTGTCTTTGTTCGTCCCTAGTTAGTCTCGTTAGTCTCATTCTAAGGTTTGTCTAAGTTCGTCCTAAGAAAGAGACTAACTTGGGACGAACTTAGCCAAACCTTAGAATGAGACTTAAGTTTGTCTTTGTTCGTCCCAAGTTAGTCTCGTTAGTCTCATTCTAAGGTTTGTCTAAGTTCATCCTTAGAAAGAGACTAACCTGGGATGAACTTAGACAAACCTTAGAATGAGACTTAAGTTTGTCTTTGTTCGTCCCAACTTTATCTCGTTAGTCTCATTCTAAGGTTTGTCTAAGTTCGGCCTTAGAAAGAGACTAACTTGGGACGAACTTAGACAAACCTTAGAATGAGACTTAAGTTTGTCTTTGTTCGTCCCAAGTCAGTCTCGTTAGTCTCATTCTAAGGTTTGTCTAAGTTCGTCCTTAGAAAGAGACTAACTTGGGACGAACTTAGACAAACCTTAGAATGAAACTTAAGTTTGTCTTTGTTCGTCCCAAGTTAGTCTCGTTAGTCTCATTCTAAGGTTTGTCTAAGTTCGTCCTTAGAAAGAGACTAACTTGGGACAAACTTGGACAAACCTTAGAATGAGACTTTAGTTTGTCTTTGTTCGTCCCAAGGTAGTCTCGTTAGTCTCATTCTAAGGTTTGTCTAAGTTCATCCTTAGAAAGAGACTAACTTGGGACGAACTTAGACAAACCTTAGAATGAGACTTAAGTTTGTCTTTGTTCGTCCCAAGTCAGTCTCGTTAGTCTCATTCTAAGGTTTGTCTAAGTTCGTCCTTAGAAAGAGACTAACTTGGGATGAACTTAGACAAACCTTAGAATGAGACTTAAGTTTGTCTTTGTTCGTCCCTAGTTAGTCTCGTTAGTCTCATTCTAAGGTTTGTCTAAGTTCGTCCTAAGAAAGAGACTAACTTGGGACGAACTTAGCCAAACCTTAGAATGAGACTTAAGTTTGTCTTTGTTCGTCCCAAGTTAGTCTCGTTAGTCTCATTCTAAGGTTTGTCTAAGTTCATCCTTAGAAAGAGACTAACCTGGGATGAACTTAGACAAACCTTAGAATGAGACTTAAGTTTGTCTTTGTTCGTCCCAACTTTATCTCGTTAGTCTCATTCTAAGGTTTGTCTAAGTTCGGCCTTAGAAAGAGACTAACTTGGGACGAACTTAGACAAACCTTAGAATGAGACTTAAGTTTGTCTTTGTTCGTCCCAAGTCAGTCTCGTTAGTCTCATTCTAAGGTTTGTCTAAGTTCGTCCTTAGAAAGAGACTAACTTGGGACGAACTTAGACAAACCTTAGAATGAAACTTAAGTTTGTCTTTGTTCGTCCCAAGTTAGTCTCGTTAGTCTCATTCTAAGGTTTGTCTAAGTTCGTCATTAGAAAGAGACTAACTTGGGACGAACTTAGACAAACCTTAGAATGAGACTAACGTTTGTCTTTGTTCGTCCCAAGGTAGTCTCGTTAGTCTCATTCTAAGGTTTGTCTAAGTTCATCCTTAGAAAGAGACTAACTTGGGACGAACTTAGACAAACCTTAGAATGAGACTTAAGTTTGTCTTTGTTCGTCCCAAGTCAGTCTCGTTAGTCTCATTCTAAGGTTTGTCTAAGTTCGTCCTTAGAAAGAAACTAACTTCGGACGAACTTAGATAAACCTTAGAATGAGACTTAAGTTTGTCTTTGTTCGTCCCAAGTTAGTCTCGTTAGTCTCATTCTAAGGTTTGTCTAAGTTCGTCCTTAGAAAGTGACTAACTTGGGACAAACTTGGACAAACCTTAGAATGAGACTTTAGTTTGTCTTTGTTCGTCCCAAGTTAATTTCGTTAGTCTCATTCTAAGGTTTGTCTAAGTTCGTCATTAGAAAGAGACTAACTTGGGACGAAATTAGACAAACCTTTGAATGAGACTCAAGTTTGTCTTTGTTCGTCCCAAGTTAGTCTCATTAGTCTCATTTTAAGGGTTGTCTAAGTTCATCCTTAGAAAGAGACTAACTTGGGACGAACTTAGACAAACCTTAGAATGAGACTTAAGTTTGTCTTTGTTCATCCCTAGTTAGTCTCGTTAGTCTCATTCTAAGGTTTGTCTAAGTTCATCCTTAGAAAGAGACTAACTTGGGACGAACTTAGACAAACCTTAGAATGAGACTTAAGTTTGTCTTTGTTCGTCCCAATTTAGTCTCGTTAGTCTCATTCTAAGGTTTGTCTAAGTTCATCCTTAGAAAGAGACTAACCTGGGATGAACTTAGACAAACCTTAGAATGAGACTTAAGTTTGTCTTTGTTCGTCCCTAGTTAGTCTCGTTAGTCTCATTCTAAGGTTTGTCAAAGTTCGTCCTTAGAAAGAGACTAACTTGGGACGAACTTAGACAAACCTTAGAATGAGACTTAAGTTTGTCTTTGTTCGTCCCTAGTTAGTCTTGTTAGTCTCATTCTAAGGTTTGTCTAAGTTCGTCCTTAGAAAGAGACTAACTTGGGACGAACAAAGACAAACCTTAGAATGAGACTTAAGTTTGTCTTTGTTCGTCCAAAGTTTGTCTCGTTAGTCTCATTCTAAGGTTTGTCTAAGTTCATCCTTAGAAAGAGACTAACTTGGGACGAACTTAGACAAACCTTAGAATCAGACTTAAGTTTGTCTTTGTTCGTCCCTAGTTAGTCTCGTTAGTCTCATTCTAAGGTTTGTCTAAGTTCATCCTTAGAAAGAGACTAACTTGGGACGAACTTAGACAAACCTTAGAATGAGACTTAAGTTTGTCTTTGTTCGTCCCAAGTTAGTCTCGTTAGTCTCATTCTAAGATTTGTCTAAGTCCGTCCTTAGAAAGAGACTAACCTGGGATGAACTTGGACAAACCTTAGAATGAGACTTTAGTTTGTCTTTGTTCGTCCCAAGTTAATCTCGTTAGTCTCATTCTAAGGTTTGTCTAAGTTCGTCATTAGAAAGAGACTAACTTGGGACGAACTTAGACAAACCTTAGAATGAGACTTAAGTTTGTCTTTGTTCGTCCCAAGGTAGTCTCGTTAGTCTCATTCTAAGGTTTGTCTAAGTTCGTCCTTAGAAAGAGACTAACTTGGGACGAACTTAGACAAACCTTAGAATAAGACTTAAGTTTGTCTTTGTTCTTTCCAAGTTAGTCTCGTTAGTCTCATTCTAAGGTTTGTCTAAGTTCATCATTAGAAAGAGACTAACTTGGGACGAACTTGGACAAACCTTAGAATGAGACTAACATTTTTCTTTGTTCATCCAAAGTTAGTCTCGTTAGTCTCATTCTAAGGTTTGTCTAAGTTCGTCCTTAGAAAGAGACTAACTTGGGACGAACTTAGACAAACCTTAGAATGAGACTTAAGTTTGTCTTTGTTCGTCCCAAGTCAGTCTCGTTAGTCTCATTCTAAGGTTTGTCTAAGTTCGTCCTTAGAAAAAGACTAATTTGGGACGAACTAAGAAAACCTTAGAATGAGACTTAAGTTTGTCTTTGTTCGTCCCAAGTTAGTCTCGTTAGTCTCATTCTAAGGTTTGTCTAAGTTCGTCCTTAGAAAGAGACTAACTTGGGACGAACTTGGACAAACCTTAGAATGAGACTTTAGGTTGTCTTTGTTCGTCCCAAGTTAATCTCGTTAGTCTCATTCTAAGGTTTGTCCAAGTTCATCCTTAGAAAAAGTCTAACTTGGGACGAACTAAGACAAACCTTAGAATGAGACTTAAGTTTGTCTTTGTTCGTCCCAAGTTAGTCTCGTTAGTCTCATTCTAAGGTTTGTCTAAGTTCGTCCTTAGAAAGAGACTAACTTGGGACGAACTAAGACAAACCTTAGAATGGGACTTAAGTTTGTCTTTGTTCGTCCCAAGTTAATCTCGTTAGTCTCATTCTAAGGTTTGTCTAAGTTCGTCCTTGGAAAGAGACTAACTTGGGATGAACTTAGACAAACCTTAGAATGAGACTTAAGTTTGTCTTTGTTCGTCCCATCTTTGTCTCGTTAGTCTCATTCTAAGGTTTGTCTAAGTTTGTCCTTAGAAAGAGACTAACTTGGGACGAACTTAGACAAACCTTAGAATGAGACTTAAGTTTGTCTTTGTTCGTCCCTAGTTAGTCTCGTTAGTCTCATTCTAAGGTTTGTCTAAGTTCGTCCTTAGAAAGAGACTCACTTGGGACGAACTTCTAAAAACCTTAGAATGAGACTTAAGTTTGTCTTTGTTCGTCCCAACTTTATCTCGTTAGTCTCATTCTAAGGTTTGTCTAAGTTCGTCCTTAGAAGGAGACTAACTTGGGACGAACTTAGACAAACCTTAGAATGAGACTTAAGTTTGTCTTTGTTCGTCCCAAGTCAGTCTCGTTAGTCTCATTCTAAGGTTTGTCTAAGTTCGTCCTTAGAAAGAGACTAACTTGGGACGAACTTAGACAAACCTTAGAATGAGACTTAAGTTTGTTTTTGTTCGTCCCAAGTTAGTCTCGTTAGTCTCATTCTAAGGTTTGTCTAAGTTCGTCCTTAGAAAGAGACTAACTTGGGACAAACTTGGACAAACCTTAGAATGAGACTTTAGTTTGTCTTTGTTCGTCCCAAGTTAATCTCGTTAGTCTCATTCTAAGGTTTGTCTAAGTTCGTCATTAGAAAGAGACTAACTTGGGACGAACTTAGACAAACCTTAGAATGAGACTAACGTTTGTCTTTGTTCGTCCCAAGGTAGTCTCGTTAGTCTCATTCTAAGGTTTGTCTAAGTTCATCCTTAGAAAGAGACTAACTTGGGACGAACTTAGACAAACCTTAGAATGAGACTTAAGTTTGTCTTTGTTCGTCCCAAGTCAGTCTCGTTAGTCTCATTCTAAGGTTTGTCTAAGTTCGTCCTTAGAAAGAGACTAACTTCAGACGAACTTAGATAAACCTTAGAATGAGACTTAAGTTTGTCTTTGTTCGTCCCAAGTTAGTCTCGTTAGTCTCATTCTAAGGTTTGTCTAAGTTCGTCCTTAGAAAGTGACTAACTTGGGACAAACTTGGACAAACCTTAGAATGCGACTTTAGTTTGTCTTTGTTCGTCCCAAGTTAATCTCGTTAGTCTCATTCTAAGGTTTGTCTAAGTTCGTCATTAGAAAGAGACTAACTTGGGACGAAATTAGACAAACCTTTGAATGAGACTCAAGTTTGTCTTTGTTCGTCCCAAGTTAGTCTCATTAGTCTCATTTTAAGGTTTGTCAAAGTTCGTCCTTAGAAAGAGACTAACTTGGGACGAACTTAGACAAACCTTAGAATGAGACTTAAGTTTGTCTTTGTTCGTCCCTAGTTAGTCTTGTTAGTCTCATTCTAAGGTTTGTCTAAGTTCGTCCTTAGAAAGAGACTAACTTGGGACGAACAAAGACAAACCTTAGAATGAGACTTAAGTTTGTCTTTGTTCGTCCAAAGTTTGTCTCGTTAGTCTCATTCTAAGGTTTGTCTAAGTTCATCCTTAGAAAGAGACTAACTTGGGACGAACTTAGACAAACCTTAGAATCAGACTTAAGTTTGTCTTTGTTCGTCCCTAGTTAGTCTCGTTAGTCTCATTCTAAGGTTTGTCTAAGTTCATCCTTAGAAAGAGACTAACTTGGGACGAACTTAGACAAACCTTAGAATGAGACTTAAGTTTGTCTTTGTTCGTCCCAAGTTAGTCTCGTTAGTCTCATTCTAAGATTTGTCTAAGTCCGTCCTTAGAAAGAGAATAACCTGGGATGAACTTGGACAAACCTTAGAATGAGACTTTAGTTTGTCTTTGTTCGTCCCAAGTTAATCTCGTTAGTCTCATTCTAAGGTTTGTCTAAGTTCGTCATTAGAAAGAGACTAACTTGGGACGAACTTAGACAAACCTTAGAACGAGACTTAAGTTTGTCTTTGTTCGTCCCAAGGTAGTCTCGTTAGTCTCATTCTAAGGTTTGTCTAAGTTCGTCCTTAGAAAGAGACTAACTTGGGACGAACTTAGACAAACCTTAGAATGAGACTTAAGTTTGTCTTTGTTCGTCCCAAGTCAGTCTCGTTAGTCTCATTCTAAGGTTTGTCTAAGTTCGTCCTTAGAAAGAGACTAACTTAGGACGAACTTGGACAAACCTTAGAATGAGACTTTAGTTTGTCTTTGTTCGTCCCAAGTTAATCTCGTTAGTCTCATTCTAAGGTTTGTCTAAGTTCGTCAATAGAAAGAGACTAACTTGGGACGAACTTAGACAAACCTTAGAATGAGACTTATGTTTGTCTTTGTTCGTCCCAAGGTAGTCTCGTTAGTCTCATTCTAAGGTTTGTCTAAGTTCGTCCTTAGAAAGAGACTAACTTGGGACGAACTTAGACAAACCTTAGAATAAGACTTAAGTTTGTCTTTGTTCTTTCCAAGTTAGTCTCGTTAGTCTCATTCTAAGGTTTGTCTAAGTTCATCATTAGAAAGAGACTAACTTGGGACGAACTTGGACAAACCTTAGAATGAGACTAACATTTTTCTTTGTTCATCCAAAGTTAGTCTCGTTAGTCTCATTCTAAGGTTTGTCTAAGTTCGTCCTTAGAAAGAGACTAACTTGGGACGAACTTAGACAAACCTTAGAATGAGACTTAAGTTTGTCTTTGTTCGTCCCAAGTCAGTCTCGTTAGTCTCATTCTAAGGTTTGTCTAAGTTCGTCCTTAGAAAAAGACTAATTTGGGACGAACTTAGACAAACCTTAGAATTAGACTTAAGTTTGTCTTTGTTCGTCCCAAGTTAGTCTCGTTAGTCTCATTCTAAGGTTTGTCTAAGTTCGTCCTTAGAAAGAGACTAACTTGGGACAAACTTAGACAAACCTTAGAATGAGACTTAAGTTTGTCTTTGTTCGTCCCTAGTTAGTCTCGTTAGTCTCATTCTAAGGTTTGTCTAAGTTCGTCCTTAGAAAGAGACTAACTTGGGACGAACTTAGACAAACCTTAGAATGAGACTTAAGTTTGTCTTTGTTCGTCCCAAGTCAGTCTCGTTAGTCTCATTCTAAGGTTTGTCTAAGTTCATCCTTAGAAAGAGACTAACTTGGGACGAACTTAGACAAACCTTAGAATGAGACTTAAGTTTGTCTTTGTTCGTCCCAAGTTAGTCTCGTTAGTCTCATTCTAAGATTTGTCTAAGTCCGTCCTTAGAAAGAGACTAACCTGGGATGAACTTGGACAAACCTTAGAATGAGACTTTAGTTTGTCTTTGTTCGTCCCAAGTTAATCTCGTTAGTCTCATTCTAAGGTTTGTCTAAGTTCGTCATTAGAAAGAGACTAACTTGGGACGAACTTAGACAAACCTTAGAATGAGACTTAAGTTTGTCTTTGTTCGTCCCAAGGTAGTCTCGTTAGTCTCATTCTAAGGTTTGTCTAAGTTCGTCCTTAGAAAGAGACTAACTTGGGACGAACTTAGACAAACCTTAGAATAAGACTTAAGTTTGTCTTTGTTCTTTCCAAGTTAGTCTCGTTAGTCTCATTCTAAGGTTTGTCTAAGTTCATCATTAGAAAGAGACTAACTTGGGACGAACTTGGACAAACCTTAGAATGAGACTAACATTTTTCTTTGTTCATCCCAACTTTATCTCGTTAGTCTCATTCTAAGGTTTGTCTAAGTTCGTCCTTAGAAAGAGACTAACTTGGGACGAACTTAGACAAACCTTAGAATGAGACTTAAGTTTGTCTTTGTTCGTCCCAAGTCAGTCTCGTTAGTCTCATTCTAAGGTTTGTCTAAGTTCGTCCTTAGAAAAAGACTAATTTGGGACGAACTAAGAAAACCTTAGAATGAGACTTAAGTTTGTCTTTGTTCGTCCCAAGTTAGTCTCGTTAGTCTCATTCTAAGGTTTGTCTAAGTTCGTCCTTAGAAAGAGACTAACTTGGGACGAACTTGGACAAACCTTAGAATGAGACTTTAGGTTGTCTTTGTTCGTCCCAAGTTAATCTCGTTAGTCTCATTCTAAGGTTTGTCCAAGTTCGTCCTTAGAAAAAGTCTAACTTGGGACGAACTAAGACAAACCTTAGAATGAGACTTAAGTTTGTCTTTGTTCGTCCCAAGTTAGTCTCGTTAGTCTCATTCTAAGGTTTGTCTAAGTTCGTCCTTAGAAAGAGACTAACTTGGGACAAACTTGGACAAACCTTAGAATGAGACTTTAGTTTGTCTTTGTTCATCCCAAGTTAATCTCGTTAGTCTCATTCTAAGGTTTGTCTCAGTTCGTCCTTGGAAAGAGACTAACTTGGGATGAACTTAGACAAACCTTAGAATGAGACTTAAGTTTGTCTTTGTTCGTCCCATCTTTGTCTCGTTAGTCTCATTCTAAGGTTTGTCTAAGTTCGTCCTTAGAAAGAGACTAACTTGGGACGAACTTAGACAAACCTTAGAATGAGACTTAAGTTTGTCTTTGTTCGTCCCTAGTTAGTCTCGTTAGTCTCATTCTAAGGTTTGTCTAAGTTCGTCCTTAGAAAGAGACTAACTTGGGACGAACTTCGACAAACCTTAGAATGAGACTTAAGTTTGTCTTTGTTCGTCCCAACTTTATCTCGTTAGTCTCATTCTAAGGTTTGTCTAAGTTCGTCCTTAGAAGGAGACTAACTTGGGACGAACTTAGACAAACCTTAGAATGAGACTTAAGTTTGTCTTTGTTCGTCCCAAGTCAGTCTCGTTAGTCTCATTCTAAGGTTTGTCTAAGTTTGTCCTTAGAAAGAGACTAACTTGGGACGAACTTAGACAAACCTTAGAATGAGACTTAAGTTTGTCTTTGTTCGTCCCAAGTTAGTCTCGTTAGTCTCATTCTAAGGTTTGTCTAAGTTCGTCCTTAGAAAGAGACTAACTTGGGACAAACTTGGACAAACCTTAGAATGAGACTTTAGTTTGTCTTTGTTCGTCCCAAGTTAATCTCGTTAGTCTCATTCTAAGGTTTGTCTAAGTTCGTCATTAGAAAGAGACTAACTTGGGACGAACTTAGACAAACCTTAGAATGAGACTAACGTTTGTCTTTGTTCGTCCGAAGGTAGTCTCGTTAGTCTCATTCTAAGGTTTGTCTAAGTTCATCCTTAGAAAGAGACTAACTTGGGACGAACTTAGACAAACCTTAGAATGAGACTTAAGTTTGTCTTTGTTCGTCCCAAGTCAGTCTCGTTAGTCTCATTCTAAGGTTTGTCTAAGTTCGTCCTTAGAAAGAGACTAACTTCAGACGAACTTAGATAAACCTTAGAATGAGACTTAAGTTTGTCTTTGTTCGTCCCAAGTTAGTCTCGTTAGTCTCATTCTAAGGTTTGTCTAAGTTCGTCCTTAGAAAGTGACTAACTTGGGACAAACCTTAGAATGCGACTTTAGTTTGTCTTTGTTCGTCCCAAGTTAATCTCGTTAGTCTCATTCTAAGGTTTGTCTAAGTTCGTCATTAGAAAGAGACTAACTTGGGACGAAATTAGACAAACCTTTGAATGAGACTCAAGTTTGTCTTTGTTCGTCCCAAGTTAGTCTCATTAGTCTCATTTTAAGGTTTGTCAAAGTTCGTCCTTAGAAAGAGACTAACTTGGGACGAACTTAGACAAACCTTAGAATGAGACTTAAGTTTGTCTTTGTTCGTCCCTAGTTAGTCTTGTTAGTCTCATTCTAAGGTTTGTCTAAGTTCGTCCTTAGAAAGAGACTAACTTGGGACGAACAAAGACAAACCTTAGAATGAGACTTAAGTTTGTCTTTGTTCGTCCAAAGTTTGTCTCGTTAGTCTCATTCTAAGGTTTGTCTAAGTTCATCCTTAGAAAGAGACTAACTTGGGACGAACTTAGACAAACCTTAGAATCAGACTTAAGTTTGTCTTTGTTCGTCCCTAGTTAGTCTCGTTAGTCTCATTCTAAGGTTTGTCTAAGTTCATCCTTAGAAAGAGACTAACTTGGGACGAACTTAGACAAACCTTAGAATGAGACTTAAGTTTGTCTTTGTTCGTCCCAAGTTAGTCTCGTTAGTCTCATTCTAAGATTTGTCTAAGTCCGTCCTTAGAAAGAGACTAACCTGGGATGAACTTGGACAAACCTTAGAATGAGACTTTAGTTTGTCTTTGTTCGTCCCAAGTTAATCTCGTTAGTCTCATTCTAAGGTTTGTCTAAGTTCGTCATTAGAAAGAGACTAACTTGGGACGAACTTAGACAAACCTTAGAACGAGACTTAAGTTTGTCTTTGTTCGTCCCAAGGTAGTCTCGTTAGTCTCATTCTAAGGTTTGTCTAAGTTCGTCCTTAGAAAGAGACTAACTTGGGACGAACTTAGACAAACCTTAGAATGAGACTTAAGTTTGTCTTTGTTCGTCCCAAGTCAGTCTCGTTAGTCTCATTCTAAGGTTTGTCTAAGTTCGTCCTTAGAAAGAGACTAACTTAGGACGAACTTGGACAAACCTTAGAATGAGACTTTAGTTTGTATTTGTTCGTCCCAAGTTAATCTCGTTAGTCTCATTCTAAGGTTTGTCTAAGTTCGTCAATAGAAAGAGACTAACTTGGGACGAACTTAGACAAACCTTAGAATGAGACTTATGTTTGTCTTTGTTCGTCCCAAGGTAGTCTCGTTAGTCTCATTCTAAGGTTTGTCTAAGTTCGTCCTTAGAAAGAGACTAACTTGGGACGAACTTAGACAAACCTTAGAATAAGACTTAAGTTTGTCTTTGTTCTTTCCAAGTTAGTCTGGTTAGTCTCATTCTAAGGTTTGTCTAAGTTCATCATTAGAAAGAGACTAACTTGGGACGAACTTGGACAAACCTTAGAATGAGACTAACATTTTTCTTTGTTCATCCAAAGTTAGTCTCGTTAGTCTCATTCTAAGGTTTGTCTAAGTTCATCCTTAGAAAGAGACTAACTTGGGACGAACTTAGACAAACCTTAGAATGAGACTTAAGTTTGTCTTTGTTCGTCCCAAGTCAGTCTCGTTAGTCTCATTCTAAGGTTTGTCTAAGTTCGTCCTTAGAAAAAGACTAATTTGGGACGAACTAAGAAAACCTTAGAATGAGACTTAAGTTTGTCTTTGTTCGTCCCAAGTTAGTCTCGTTAGTCTCATTCTAAGGTTTGTCTAAGTTCGTCCTTAGAAAGAGACTAACTTGGGACGAACTTGGACAAACCTTAGAATGAGACTATAGGTTGTCTTTGTTCGTCCCAAGTTAATCTCGTTAGTCTCATTCTAAGGTTTGTCCAAGTTCGTCCTTAGAAAAAGTCTAACTTGGGACGAACTAAGACAAACCTTAGAATGAGACTTAAGTTTGTCTTTGTTCGTCCCAAGTTAGTCTCGTTAGTCTCATTCTAAGGTTTGTCTAAGTTCGTCCTTAGAAAGAGACTAACTTGGGACAAACTTGGACAAACCTTAGAATGAGACTTTAGTTTGTCTTTGTTCGTCCCAAGTTAATCTCGTTAGTCTCATTCTAAGGTTTGTCTAAGTTCGTCCTTGGAAAGAGACTAACTTGGGATGAACTTAGACAAACCTTAGAATGAGACTTAAGTTTGTCTTTGTTCGTCCCAACTTTGTCTCTTTAGTCTCATTCTAAGGTTTGTCTAAGTTCGTCCTTAGAAAGAGACTAACTTGGGACGAACTTAGACAAACCTTAGAATGAGACTTAAGTTTGTCTTTGTTCGTCCCTAGTTAGTCTCGTTAGTCTCATTCTAAGGTTTGTCTAAGTTCGTCCTTAGAAAGAGACTAACTTGGGACGAACTTCGACAAACCTTAGAATGAGACTTAAGTTTGTCTTTGTTCGTCCATAGTTAGTCTCGTTAGTCTCATTCTAAGGTTTGTCTAAGTTCGTCCTTAGAAAGAGACTAACTTGGGACGAACTTAGACAAACCTTAGAATGAGACTTTAGTTTGTCTTTGTTCGTCCCTAGTTAGTCTCGTTAGTCTCATTCTATGGTTTGTCTAAGTTCGTCCTTAGAAAGAGACTAACTTGGGACGAACTTAGACAAACCTTAGAATGAGACTTAAGTTTGTCTTTGTTCGTCCCAAGTCAGTCTCGTTAGTCTCATTCTAAGGTTTGTCTAAGTTCGTCCTTGGAAAGAGACTAACTTGGGACGAACTTAGACAAACCTTAGAATGAGACTTAAGTTTGTCTTTGTTCGTCCCAAGTTAGTCTCGTTAGTCTCATTCTAAGGTTTGTCTAAGTTCGTCCTTAGAAAGAGACTAACTTGGGACAAACTTGGACAAACCTTAGAATGAGACTTTAGTTTGTCTTTGTTCGTCCCAAGTTAATCTCGTTAGTCTCATTCTAAGGTTTGTCTAAGTTCGTCATTAGAAAGAGAATAACTTGGGACGAACTTAGACAAACCTTAGAATGAGACTAACGTTTGTCTTTGTTCGTCCCAATGTAGTCTCGTTAGTCTCATTCTAAGGTTTGTCTAAGTTCATCCTTAGAAAGAGACTAACTTGGGACGAACTTAGACAAACCTTAGAATGAGACTTAAGTTTGTCTTTGTTCGTCCCAAGTCAGTCTCGTTAGTCTCATTCTAAGGTTTGTCTAAGTTCGTCCTTAGAAAGAGACTAACTTCGGACGAACTTAGATAAACCTTAGAATGAGACTTAAGTTTGTCTTTGTTCGTCCCAAGTTAGTCTCGTTAGTCTCATTCTAAGGTTTGTCTAAGTTCGTCCTTAGAAAGTGACTAACTTGGGACAAACTTGGACAAACCTTAGAATGAGACTTTAGTTTGTCTTTGTTCGTCCCAAGTTAATCTCGTTAGTCTCATTCTAAGGTTTGTCTAAGTTCGTCATTAGAAAGAGACTAACTTGGGACGAACTTAGACAAACCTTTGAATGAGACTCAAGTTTGTCTTTGTTCGTCCCAAGTTAGTCCCGTTAGTCTCATTCTAAGGTTTGTCTAAGTTCATCCTTAGAAAGAGACTAACCTGGAATGAACTTAGACAACCCTTAGAATGAGACTTAAGTTTGTCTTTGTTCTTCCCTAGTTAGTCTTGTTAGTCTCATTCTAAGGTTTGTCTAAGTTCGTCCTTAGAAAGAGACTAACTTGGGACGAACAAAGACAAACCTTAGAATGAGACTTAAGTTTGTCTTTGTTCGTCCAAAGTTTGTCTCGTTAGTCTCATTCTAAGGGTTGTCTAAGTTCATCCTTAGAAAGAGACTAACTTGGGACGAACTTAGACAAACCTTAGAATCAGACTTAAGTTTGTCTTTGTTCGTCCCTAGTTAGTCTCGTTAGTCTCATTCTAAGGTTTGTCTAAGTTCATCCTTAGAAAGAGACTAACTTGGGACGAACTTAGACAAACCTTAGAATGAGACTTAAGTTTGTCTTTGTTCGTCCCAAGTTAGTCTCGTTAGTCTCATTCTAAGATTTGTCTAAGTCCGTCCTTAGAAAGAGACTAACCTGGGATGAACTTGGACAAACCTTAGAATGAGACTTTAGTTTGTCTTTGTTCGTCCCAAGTTAATCTCGTTAGTCTCATTCTAAGGTTTGTCTAAGTTCATCATTAGAAAGAGACTAACTTGGGACGAACTTAGACAAACCTTAGAATGAGACTTAAGTTTGTCTTTGTTCGTCCCAAGGTAGTCTCGTTAGTCTCATTCTAAGGTTTGTCTAAGTTCGTCCTTAGAAAGAGACTAACTTGGGACGAACTTAGACAAACCTTAGAATGAGACTTAAGTTTGTCTTTGTTCGTCCCAAGTCAGTCTCGTTAGTCTCATTCTAAGGTTTGTCTAAGTTCGTCCTTAGAAAGAGACTAACTTGGGACGAACTTGGACAAACCTTAGAATGAGACTTTAGTTTGTCTTTGTTCGTCCCAAGTTAATCTCGTTAGTCTCATTCTAAGGTTTGTCTAAGTTCGTCAATAGAAAGAGACTAACTTGGGACGAACTTAGACAAACCTTAGAATGAGACTTATGTTTGTCTTTGTTCGTCCCAAGGTAGTCTCGTTAGTCTCATTCTAAGGTTTGTCTAAGTTCGTCCTTAGAAAGAGACTAACTTGGGACGAACTTAGACAAACCTTAGAATAAGACTTAAGTTTGTCTTTGTTCTTTCCAAGTTAGTCTCGTTAGTCTCATTCTAAGGTTTGTCTAAGTTCATCGTTAGAAAGAGACTAACTTGGGACGAACTTCGACAAACCTTAGAATGAGACTAACATTTTTCTTTGTTCATCCAAAGTTAGTCTCGTTAGTCTCATTCCAAGGTTTGTCTATGTTCGTCCTTAGAAAGAGACTAACTTGGGACGAACTTAGACAAACCTTAGAATGAGACTTAAGTTTGTCTTTGTTCGTCCCAAGTCAGTCTCGTTAGTCTCATTCTAAGGTTTGTCTAAGTTCGTCCTTAGAAAAAGACTAACTTGGGACGAACTAAGAAAACCTTAGAATGAGACTTAAGTTTGTCTTTGTTCGTCCCAAGTTAGTCTCGTTAGTCTCATTCTAAGGTTTGTCTAAGTTCGTCCTTAGAAAGAGACTAACTTGGGACGAACTTGGACAAACCTTAGAATGAGACTTTAGGTTGTCTTTGTTCGTCCCAAGTTAATCTCGTTAGTCTCATTCTAAGGTTTGTCCAAGTTCGTCCTTAGAAAAAGTCTAACTTGGGACGAACTAAGACAAACCTTAGAATGAGACTTAAGTTTGTCTTTGTTCGTCCCAAGTTAGTCTCGTTAGTCTCATTCTAAGGTTTGTCTAAGTTCGTCCTTAGAAAGAGACTAACTTGGGACAAACTTGGACAAACCTTAGAATGAGACTTTAGTTTGTCTTTGTTCGTCCCAAGTTAATCTCGTTAGTCTCATTCTAAGGTTTGTCTAAGTTCGTCCTTGGAAAGAGACTAACTTGGGATGAACTTAGACAAACCTTAGAATGAGACTTAAGTTTGTCTTTGTTCGTCCCAACTTTGTCTCGTTAGTCTCATTTTAAGGTTTGTCTAAGTTCGTCCTTAGAAAGAGACTAACTTGGGACGAACTTAGACAAACCTTAGAATGAGACTTAAGTTTGTCTTTGTTCGTCCCTAGTTAGTCTCGTTAGTCTCATTCTAAGGTTTGTCTAAGTTCGTCCTTAGAAAGAGACTAACTTGGGACGAACTTCGACAAACCTTAGAATGAGACTTAAGTTTGTCTTTGTTCGTCCATAGTTAGTCTCGTTAGTCTCATTCTAAGGTTTGTCTAAGTTCGTCCTTAGAAAGAGACTAACTTGGGACGAACTTAGACAAACCTTAGAATGAGACTTAAGTTTGTCTTTGTTCGTCCTAAGTTTGTCTCGTTAGTCTCATTCTAAGGTTTGTCTAAGTTCGTCCTTAGAAAGAGACTAACTTGGGACAAATTAGACAAACCTTAGAATAAGACTGAAGTTTGTCTTTGTTCTTTCCAAGTTAGTCTCGTTAGTCTCATTCTAAGGTTTGTCTAAGTTCATCATTAGAAAGAGACTAACTTGGGACGAACTTGGACAAACCTTAGAATGAGACTAACATTTTTCTTTGTTCATCCAAAGTTAGTCTCGTTAGTCTCATTTTAAGGTTTGTCTAAGTTCGTCCTTAGAAAGAGACTAACTTGGGACGAACTTAGACAAACCTTAGAATGAGACTTAAGTCTGTCTTTGTTCGTCCCAAGTCAGTCTCGTTAGTCTCATTCTAAGGTTTGTCTAAGTTCGTCCTTAGAAAAAGACTAACTTGGGACGAACTAAGAAAACCTTAGAATGAGACTTAAGTTTGTCTTTGTTCGTCCCAAGTTAGTCTCGTTAGTCTCATTCTAAGGTTTGTCTAAGTTCGTCCTTAGAAAGAGACTAACTTGGGACGAACTTGGACAAACCTTAGAATGAGACTTTAGGTTGTCTTTGTTCGTCCCAAGTTAATCTCGTTAGTCTCATTCTAAGGTTTGTCCAAGTTCGTCCTTAGAAAAAGTCTAACTTGGGACGAACTAAGACAAACCTTAGAATGAGACTTAAGTTTGTCTTTGTTCGTCCCAAGTTAGTCTCGTTAGTCTCATTCTAAGGTTTGTCTAAGTTCGTCCTTAGAAAGAGACTAACTTGGGACAAACTTGGACAAACCTTAGAATGAGACTTTAGTTTGTCTTTGTTCGTCCCAAGTTAATCTCGTTAGTCTCATTCTAAGGTTTGTCTAAGTTCGTCCTTGGAAAGAGACTAACTTGGGATGAACTTAGACAAACCTTAGAATGAGACTTAAGTTTGTCTTTGTTCGTCCCAACTTTGTCTCGTTAGTCTCATTCTAAGGTTTGTCTAAGTTCGTCCTTAGAAAGAGACTAACTTGGGACGAACTTAGACAAACCTTAGAATGAGACTTAAGTTTGTCTTTGTTCGTCCCTAGTTAGTCTCGTTAGTCTCATTCTAAGGTTTGTCTAAGTTCGTCCTTAGAAAGAGACTAACTTGGGACGAACTTCGACAAACCTTAGAATGAGACTTAAGTTTGTCTTTGTTCGTCCCAACTTTTTCTCGTTAGTCTCATTCTAAGGTTTGTCTAAGTTCGTCCTTGGAAAGAGACTAACTTGGGACGAACTTAGACAAACCTTAGAATGAGACTTAAGTTTGTCTTTGTTCGTCCCAACTTTGTCTCGTTAGTCTCATTCTAAGGTTTGTCTAAGTTCGTCCTTAGAAAGAGACTAACTTGGGATGAACTTAGACAAACCTTAGAATGCGACTTAAGTTCGTCTTTGTTCGTCCCAACTTTGTCTCGTTAGTCTCATTCTAAGGTTTGTCTAAATTCGTCCTTAGAAAGAGACTAACTTGAGACGAACTTAGACAAACCTTAGAATGAGACTAACGTTTGTCTTTGTTCGTCCCAAGTTAG
Source organism: Rhodiola kirilowii (assembly GCA_033675215.1). Taxonomy (NCBI): domain Eukaryota; kingdom Viridiplantae; phylum Streptophyta; class Magnoliopsida; order Saxifragales; family Crassulaceae; genus Rhodiola; species Rhodiola kirilowii. The sequence goes on along the minus strand of JAUCNB010000012.1, from coordinate 2,226,373 downwards.
TCTCATTAGTCCCATTCTAAGGTTTGGCTAAGTTCATCATTAGAAAGAGACTAACTTGGGACGAACTTAGACAAACTTTAGAATGAGACTTAAGTTTGTCTTTGTTCGTCCCTAGTTAGTCTCGTTAGTCTCATTCTAAGGTTTTTTCTAAGTTCATCCTTAGAAAGAGACTAACTTGGGACGAACTTAGACAAACCTTAGAATGAGACTTAAGTTTGTCTTTGTTCGTCCCAAGTTAGTCTCGTTAGTCTCATTCTAAGGTTTGTCTAAGTTCATCCTTAGAAAGAGACTAACCAGGGATGAACTTAGACAAACCTTAGAATGAGACTTAAGTTTGTCTTTGTTCGTCCCTAGTTAGTCTCGTTAGTCTCATTCTAAGGTTTGTCTAAGTTCGTCCTTAGAAAGAGACTAACTTGGGACGAACTTAGACAAACCTTAGAATGAGACTTAAGTTTGTCTTTGTTCGTCCATAGTTAGTCTCGTTATTCTCATTCTAAGGTTTGTCTAAGTTCGTCCTTAGAAAGAGACTAACTTGGGACGAACTTAGACAAACCTTAGAATGAGACTTAAGTTTGTCTTTGTTCGTCCCAAGTTTGTCTCGCTAGTCTCATTCTAAGGTTTGTCTAAGTTCGACATTAGAAAGAGACTAACTTGGGACGAACTGAGACAAACCTTAGAATGAGACTTAAGTTTGTCTTTGTTCGTCCCAAGTCAGTCTCGTTAGTCTCATTCTAAGGTTTATCTAAGTTCGTCATTAGAAAGATACTAACTTGGGACGAACTTAGACAAACCTTTGAATGAGACTCAAGTTTGTCTTTGTTTGTCCCAAGTTTGTCTCATTAGTCTCATTTTAAGGTTTGTGATGAGGATCCTATACGCGTACAAGCTGATACATCGACTAAAGATGCTTATCTTGGTCCCATGACTAGGAATCGTGCCAAACAAATTCAACAAGAGGTGAATTCGCTCTTAACTCACCTTCATGATGATATTAATGACAATTATATACTGCCTAAGTCTCGAGTGCTTCTTTTACTCAGGTTTTTAACTATGGAGGAAATTCAAGCTAAAGGGACATACAAGGAGAATCAAAGCTTAGCTATTGGCGTGCATTGCCTACAAGCATCAATTAATGAAGAATATGATGTGCTGAAATTCAAGTGTGACATGAAGAATGACAGCAAGCTTTCCGCACCATCACTTAGTGCACATCTAAAAATAGGGGTTCGTCCTTCCACACCTCATTATGGACATCTCAATTCCAAGAGGAGGTGCAACTCCCCAAGAATTTAATGCAGCCATCAAGACATGAATATTGCACAAGGTTCAACCATGGCTGTACAAGATCCAATTTGGCTACACAAAACTCAACCATGGTTGCACAAGACTTGAGGATGGCTGCACATGAATCAACAACCTAAGATTTATTGTTTTCTTAGCATAAGTACCACATTTTCATTTCTGTTACAGACAGAATAGACATTACTTGAATCTGATTTCTACATGACACTTAGCCAAGTGCTATTTCAATATCAATGAGAGATTTCTCTACCCCTTTGCTCTTGTAATTTCTTAAGTGATATTGCAGAAGCGGTCGTTCGACGGCAACCTTTCCGTGCATCCAACTTCGTGCGTGGTTGTGTGGTTAGGAAACTTAGAGTGTGGTTAGGCGTCTACTTGTCGCAGGTCATTGCACTAGCAGTGGTTGGCATCAAGAATCGTCGGGTTACACTATTATCACCCCATTTCTTTGAGTGACTCCAATAGTTAAAGTTCATCAAAATCCTACGTCGTGAAGATCGAAACCAACCCCGTATCATCTGGTATCAAAAGCCATGGTTATCACGGTAGGATCTATTCCATTCTAGTCTACTTCAGTTTGCTTCGTTGAAAAAAAAAGGAAAAAAAAAGAAAAAAAAGAAGAAGAAAAGTTTCAGCTTCTTAGTAGTTCCTTGCTGATCAAAAAAAAAGAAAAAAAAAGAGAAGCAAGAGTAGCCAATTTCGGGGATAGTTAGTGTTCTTGTATCACTCATTTTGGATTTACACCTATTCTGCCCGAGCATCCCAAGGTGGCCACTGTTTGTGTAATTCTCGACTTGTATGCACCTTATTATCACTATATTGTGACCTACCACCAACGCCACAATTGAGAAGTACTCTGCACTCACTTGGAATTTGCACGAGCTTGGTTGGTAAGAGAAAGTGAGGTTTGAGTTTCTTTTTTTTTTCTTTCATACACATTTATCTTTAGTATAGAGTTTTCCACAACTAATCATGGCAGGTGATGGAGATGAATATGAAATTGATGGCGCTGGACAACTCAATCAGCCCATCACACGTTTCCATTTCAATGTCTTACGTGATCATCTTCGTCAAGAATTTAGAGCGAGTCTTGATACAGTTGAGGAGAAGCAAGACAAGCTGTCCGAAGACCTTCAACAACTTATGGGTAATGTCAATGATCAACTAACACAAAATCTTGCTGCAATGCAAGTTGATCTTGTAGCTCAAATTGTCCGAGAGCTTCGTCAAGTCCCGGGAGATGCAAGTGTGCATGGTGATGAGCATGATGACATAAATGATGAAACTTCTGCCCGTAATGCCCAAGGACGAAGGAATCAAGTTGCTGGCCATAGGAACAATGCGGCTGATGGTCATCGATATGATGGTCGTGGTGATATTCGTAGAAACAATGGTGGTGGTACTGCTGGTCGTGGTCGTGGAAGAGGACGCGGAAGAGGTAATATCGATCATGATGATTTTGATGATGAATATGAGGATGATGATTATGGACTGCATAGGAATGATGGGTTTCGTAGACGAGGAAACTATGGACGCGAACAGCGTGATGAGGAGAGATTTGGCAAGCTGAAATTTACCATGCCAAAGTTTGATGGTGGATCTGACCCGGAAGCTTATCTCACTTGGGAGTTAAAGGTTGATAAGATATTTCGCATGCATAATTATTCTGAGGAGAAGAAGCTTGCTATGGCTTCACTTGAGTTTGAAGATTATGCCCTAATCTGGTGGGAGCAAGTTCAATCTCAGCGAGAAGGAGGAGGAGTGCCTATTTCTACATGGGCAGAAATGAAAAGGGAGATGAGGGCGAGATTCATTCCAAGACATTATCGAAGAGACATATTTGATAAACTCCAGAATTTGAGGCAAGGGAAACAATCTGTTGAGGAGTATCATAAGGAGATGGAGAAAGCCATGATTCGAGCCAACATACATGAACACGAAGAGCAGTCCATGGCACGATTTTTGTATGGTTTAAACCCAAATGTGAAGCGAATTGTTGAGTTGCAGCCCTACCATAATGTTATAGAGTTGGTGCATTTAGCTTCAAAGGCTGAGCGTCAACTACAAGATGACTCCAAGCAAAGCAGATCTACCTCATTCATTGCTCGATCTGCCACTAATGGAAGCAAGTTTGTACCTCAATTTAGTGTTGGCCGAGGAATCACAGCAAGTTCTAGTGGAGGTAGCCGAGCCTTTGCTCGATCAACTACAAGTGGAGCTGATGTTTCAACTCCAAGGGAGAAAGGTAAACAAGTAGCAACATCTATCTCATCTTCTGTTGCATCTACAGGTAAGAGTCGTGACATTGTATGCTTTAAGTGCAATGGGCGTGGTCATATGATTAAGGAGTGCCCTAACAATTGCACTATGCTTGTCACGGAAGAAGGGGAATATGAATCTGCTAGCGATTTGGAAGAAGATGTTGGAGGCGATATGTTAGAAGGAGAAGAACAAACATATTGTGACTTTGAACAAGGCACATCACTTGTTGTTACCAAGGTGCTAAGTGTACAAATCAAGGAGACTGAAAATTGTCAACGACACAATCTTTTCCAAACAAGAGCTAGAATCGAGGATAAGGTATGCAAGGTTATAATTGATGGAGGGAGCTGCCATAATCTTGCAAGTAAGGAGATGTGTGAAAAACTTGGACTCAAGCTGCTGCAACATCCCTACCCATACCATGTGCAATGGTTAAGTGATTGTGGTGAGATGAAGATTACACACAAGGTGAAGGTTCAATTCAAAATTGGTGATTACATCGACGTAGTCGAGTGTGATGTAGTACCAATGAAGGTATGCCACTTGCTATTGGGAAGGCCGTGGCAATATGATCTTTCAGCCCAACACTGTGGACGGACCAACCAATAAACTATCAAGTGGAAAGGGAAGGATTTGGTGCTGAGACCCATGACGCCGCAACAAATCATGACTGAACACATGCAAAAGGTTTCTTCACAGAGGAGTGAGAATGAGAGAGAGAAACAGAAATTGAGTGACCTACACACATCTGAGAGTGAGCGCCCCAAATCAAACACGAGAGACAAAAAGAAAAGAGAGGGAGAGAACTTAGTCATGCTAGCTACAAAATCTGAGTTGAGAGATGTGATACAAAGCCCAGATTGTGTGATCTTTGTACTCATGTACAAAGATACTTTGGTATCTACTAACGACTTAACTTGTCTTCCTAGTGCCTTTTCTCGTGTTTTGCAGGATTACAAGGATGTCTTTCCGGAGGAGGTTCCAGCGGGTTTACCTCCATTACGTGGCATTGAACATCAAATTGATCTCATTCCAGGAGCTTCACTTCCAAACCGACCACCATACCGTACAAATCCCGAAGAGACAAAGGAGATACAAAGGCAGGTACAAGAACTTTTAAATAAAGGTTATGTACGTGAAAGTTTAAGTCCTTGTGCAGTGCCTGTGATTTTAGTTCCTAAGAAAGATGGATCTTGGCGTATGTGTGTTGATTGTAGGGCCATAAATAATATAACTGTTAGATATCGTCATCCTATTCCTAGGCTAGAGGATATGCTAGATGAACTAATTGGCTCTATTATCTTCTCTAAAATTGATTTGCGAAGTGGATATCACCAGATTAGGATGAAAGAAGGAGATGAATGGAAAACAGCATTCAAAACAAAATTTGGATTGTATGAATGGTTAGTCATGCCTTTTGGTTTAACTAACGCCCCTAGTACCTTCATGAGATTAATGAACCATGTTTTGAGAGCTTATATTGGCAGATTTGTTGTTGTGTACTTTGATGATATCTTGATATACAGTAGGTCCAAGGAAGAACATCTTGATCATATCAAACAAGTGTTGGATGTTCTTAGGAAAGAAAAGTTATATGCTAACATGGAAAAGTGCTCATTTTGCACAAACAAGGTTGTGTTTCTTGGCTATGTTGTTTCAGGGCAAGGAATTGAAGTTGATGAATCAAAGGTAGAGGCAATCAAGAATTGGCCAACTCCTATCAATGTAAGTCAAGTTAGAAGTTTTCATGGTCTTGCTGGTTTCTATAGAAGATTTGTGAAAGATTTTAGTACCATTGCTGCACCATTAAATGAACTAACAAAGAAAGGAGTTGTTTTTAAATGGGATGAGCCACAAGAAAATGCCTTCCTTGAGCTTAAGAAGCGATTAACTGAAGCACCTTTGCTAGTCTTACCTGATTTCACGAAAACCTTTGAAATAGAATGTGATGCTAGTGGAATAGGTATTGGAGGTGTATTGATGCAAGAACGTAAACCGGTTGCATATTTTAGTGAGAAATTGAGTGGTGCACAACTGAATTATTCTGTTTATGATAAAGAATTGTATGCTTTGGTTCGTGCACTTGAAACATGGCAACATTACTTATGGCCAAAAGAGTTTGTTATACATTCTGATCATGAAGCTTTGAAACATTTAAAGAGTCAAGCTAATCTAAATAGGAGGCATGCTAAATGGGTTGAATTTATTGAAACCTTTCCATATGTTGTGAAGTATAAGAAGGGCAAAGAAAATATGGTTGCTGATGCTTTATCTCGTAGACATGTTTTGTTACAACAGTTAGAGGTAAACGTGCTTGGACTTGAGAGTTTGAAAGAATTGTATGTTGCTGATCCTAACTTTTCAGAACCATATGAGAAATGCCACGATGGGAAAGGATGGGATAAATATCATGTGCATGATGGATTTCTTTTTAGGGCTAACAAGCTTTGTGTTCCAGATTCTTCGGTTAGACCCTTATTAGTGCAGGAATCACATGCAGGTGGTTTGATGGGCCACTTTGGCCGTGAAAAGACTTATGAGATGTTGGCTGATCATTTTTATTGGCCAAAGATGAGGAAATATGTTGAAAGATTTGTGCAACGATGCGTCACATGTCACAAAGCTAAGTCAAAACTTAATCCCCACGGTTTATATACTCCCCTACCTGTTCCAAATGCTCCTTGGGAAGATATTAGCATGGATTTTGTTTTAGGACTGCCTAGGACTAAGAGGGGGAGGGATTCTGTTTTTGTAGTTGTTGATAGATTTTCGAAATTGGCACATTTCATTCCATGTCATAAGAGCGATGATGCTTCACATTTTGCTGATTTGTTTTTCACGGAAATTGTGCGCCTTCATGGAATGCCGAGAACAATTGTTTCAGATCGTGATGTGAAGTTTATGAGTTACTTTTGGAAAACTTTGTGGGCTAAGCTTGGAACAAAGTTGCTATTTTCGAAAACGTGTCACCCACAAACTGATGGACAAACAGAGGTGGTGAATCGAACTCTTTCAACACTATTGAGGACAATGATCAAGAAAAATTTGAAGGAATGGGAAGATTGCTTGCCACACGTTGAGTTTGCTTACAATAGAGTTGTTCACTCTACTACCGGCATGTGCCCCTTTGAGGTGGTTTATGGGTTCAAGCCAATTGCACCTATTGACTTGCTGCCACTTCCATTGCAAGAGAGGAGTAATATGGAGGCGTCAAAACGTGCTGAATATGTGAAGAAAATTCATGAGAAAACCAAAGAGGAAATAGAGAAAAAGGGAGAGTACTATGCCGCAAAGGCCAACAAAAACCGCAAGAAGGTGACTTTTAACCCCGGTGATCTTGTCTGGGTACACTTGCGTAAAGATCGTTTTCCAGAGAAGCGCAAGTCAAAACTAATGCCTCGCGGAGATGGACCATTCAAAGTGCTTTCGAGGATAAATGACAATGCTTACAAAATTGAGCTTCCAGAAGACTATGCGGTGAGTCCAACATTCAACGTAGCTGATTTGTCTCCTTACGTGGGTCAAGAAGAATTAGAGTCGAGGACGACTCATTTTCAAGAGGGGGAGGATGATGAGGATCCTATACGCGTACAAGCTGATACATCGACTAAAGATGCTTATCTTGGTCCCATGACTAGGAATCGTGCCAAACAAATTCAACAAGAGGTGAATTCGCTCTTAACTCACCTTCATGATGATATTAATGACAATTATATACTGCCTAAGTCTCGAGTGCTTCTTTTACTCAGGTTTTTAACTATGGAGGAAATTCAAGCTAAAGGGACATACAAGGAGAATCAAAGCTTAGCTATTGGCGTGCATTGCCTACAAGCATCAATTAATGAAGAATATGATGTGCTGAAATTCAAGTGTGACATGAAGAATGACAGCAAGCTTTCCGCACCATCACTTAGTGCACATCTAAAAATAGGGGTTCGTCCTTCCACACCTCATTATGGACATCTCAATTCCAAGAGGAGGTGCAACTCCCCAAGAATTTAATGCAGCCATCAAGACATGAATATTGCACAAGGTTCAACCATGGCTGTACAAGATCCAATTTGGCTACACAAAACTCAACCATGGTTGCACAAGACTTGAGGATGGCTGCACATGAATCAAAAACCTAAGATTTATTGTTTTCTTAGCATAAGTACCACATTTTCATTTCTGTTACAGACAGAATAGACATTACTTGAATCTGATTTCTACATGAAACTTAGCCAAGTGCTATTTCAATATCAATGAGAGATTTCTCTACCCCTTTGCTCTTGTAATTTCTTAAGTGATATTGCAGAAGCGGTTGTTCGACGGCAACCTTTCCGTGCTTCCAACTTCATGCGTGGTTGTGTGGTTAGGAAACTTAGAGTGTGGTTAGGCGTCTACTTGTCGCAGGTCATTGCACTAGCAGTGGTTGGCATCAAGAATCGTCGGGTTACACTATTATCACCCCATTTCTTTGAGTGACTCCAATAGTTAAAGTTCATCAAAATCCTACGTCGTGAAGATCGAAACCAACCCCGTATCAGTTTGTCTAAGTTCGTCCTTAGAAAGAGACTAACTTGGGACGAACAAAGACAAACCTTAGAATGAGACTTAAGTTTGTCTTTGTTCGTCTCAAGTTAGTCTCGTTAGTCTCATTCTAAGGTTTGTCTAAGTTCATCCTTAGAAAGAGACTAACCTGGGAGGAACTTAGATAACCCTTAGAATGAGACTTAAGTTTGTCTTTGTTCGTCCCTAGTTAGTCTTGTTAGTCTCATTCTAAGGTTTGTCTAAGTTCGTCCTTAGAAAGAGACTAACTTGGGACGAACAAAGACAAACCTTAGAATGAGACTTAAGTTTGTCTTTGTTCGTCCAAAGTTTGTCTCGTTAGTCTCATTCTAAGGTTTGTCTAAGTTCATCCTTAGAAAGAGACTAACTTGGGATGAACTTAGACAAACCTTAGAATGAGACTTAAGTTTGTCTTTGTTCGTCCCTAGTTAGTCTCGTTAGTCTCATTCTAAGGTTTGTCTAAGTTCATCCTTAGAAAGAGACTAACTTGGGACGAACTTAGACAAACCTTAGAATGAGACTTAAGTTTGTCTTTGTTCGTCCCAAGTTAGTCTCGTTAGTCTCATTCTAAGGTTTGTCTAAGTTCATCCTTAGAAAGAGACTAACCTGGGATGAACTTAGACAAAACTTAGAATGAGACTTAAGTTTGTCTTTGTTCGTCCCTAGTTAGTCTCGTTAGTCTCATTCTAAGGTTTGTCTAAGTTCATCCTTAGAAAGAGACTAACTTGGGACGAACTTAGACAAACCTTAGAATGAGACTTAAGTTTGTCTTTGTTCGTCCATAGTTAGTCTCGTTAGTCTCATTCTAAGGTTTGTCTAAGTTCGTCCTTAGAAAGAGACTAACTTGGGACGAACTTAGACAAACCTTAGAATGAGACTTAAGTTTGTCTTTGTTCGTCCCAACTTTGTCTCGTTAGTCTTATTCTAAGGTTTGTCTAAGTTCGTCCTTGGAAAGAGACTAACTTGGGACGAACTTAGACAAACCTTAGAATGAGACTTAAGTTTGTCTTTGTTCGTCCCAACTTTGTCTCGTTAGTCTCATTCTAAGGTTTGTCTAAGTTCGTCCTTAGAAAGAGACTAACTTGGGACGAACTTAGACAAACCTTAGAATGAGACTTAAGTTTGTCTTTGTTCGTCCCAACTTTGTCTCGTTACTCTCATTCTAAGGTTTGTCTAAGTTCGTCCATAGAAAGAGACTAACTTGGGACGAACTTAGACAAACCTTAGAATAAGACTAACGTTTGTATTTGTTCGTCCCATGTTAGTCTCGTTAGTCCCATTCTATGGTTTGTCTAAGTTCATCCTTAGAAAGAGACTAAATTGGGACGAACTTAGACAAACCTTAGAATGAGACTTAAGTTTGTCTTTGTTCGTCCCTAGTTAGTCTCGTTAGTCTCATTCTAAGATTTGTCTAAGTTCGTCCTTAGAAAAAGACTAACTTGGGACGAACTAAGACAAACCTTAGAATGAGACTTAAGTTTGTCTGTGTTCGTCCCAAGTTAGTCTCGTTAGTCTCATTCTAAGGTTTGTCTAAGTTCGTCCTTAGAAAAAGACTAACTTGGGACAAACTTGGACAAACCTTAGAATGAGACTTTAGTTTGTCTTTGTTCGTCCCAAGTTAATCTCGTTAGTCTGATTCTAAGGTTTCTCTAAGTTCGTCATTAGAAAGAGACTAACTTGGGACGAACTTAGACAAACCTTAGAATGAGACTTAAGTTTGTCTTTGTTCGTCCATAGTTAGTCTCGTTAGTCTCATTCTAAGGTTTCTCTAAGTTCATCCTTAGAAAGAGACTAACTTGGGAAGAACTTAGACAAACCTTAGAATGAGACTTAAGTTTGTCTTTGTTCGTCCCAAGTTAGTCTCGTTAGTCTCATTCTAAGGTTTGTCAAAGTTCATCCTTAGAAAGAGACTAACCTGGGACGAACTTAGACAAACCTTAGAATGAGACTTAAGTTTGTCTTTGTTCGTCCATAGTTAGTCTCGTTAGTCTCATTCTAAGGTTTGTCTAAGTTCGTCCTTAGAAAGAGACTAACTTGGGACGAACTTAGACAAACCTTAGAATGAGACTGAAGTTTGTCTTTGTTCGTCCCAACTTTGTCTCGTTAGTCTCATTCTAAGGTTTGTCTAAGTTCGACATTAGAAAGAGACTAACTTGGGACGAACTTAGACAAACCTTAGAATGAGACTTAAGTTTGTCTTTGTTCGTCCCAAGTCAGTCTCGTTAGTCTCATTCTAAGGTTTGTCTAAGTTCGTCCTTAGAAAGAGACTAACTTGGGACGAACTTAGACAAACCTTAGAATGAGACTTAAGTTTGTCTTTGTTCGTCCATAGTTAGTCTCGTTAGTCTCATTCTAAGGTTTCTCTAAGTTCATCCTTAGAAAGAGACTAACTTGGGACGAACTTAGACAAACCTTAGAATGAGACTTAAGTTTGTCTTTGTTCGTCCCATAGTTAGTCTCGTTATTCTCATTCTAAGGTTTGTCTAAGTTCGTCCTTAGAAAGAGACAAACTTGGGATGAACTTAGACAAACCTTAGAATGAGACTTAAGTTTATCTTTGTTCGTCCCAACTTTGTCTCGTTAGTCTCATTCTAAGGTTTGTCTAAGTTTGTCCTTAGAAAGAGACTAACTTGGGACGAACTTAGACAAACCTTAGAATGAGACTTAAGTTTGTCTTTGTTCGTCCCAACTTTGTCTCGTTAGTCTCATTCTAAGGTTTGTCTAAGTTCGTCCTTGGAAAGAGACTAACTTGGGACGAACTTAGACAAACCTTAGAATGAGACTTAAGTTTGTCTTTGTTCGTCCCAACTTTGTCTCGTTAGTCTCATTCTAAGGTTTGTCTAAGTTCGTCCTTAGAAAGAGACTAACTTGGGACGAACTTAGACAAACCTTAGAATGAGACTTAAGTTTGTCTTTGTTCGTCCCAACTTTGTCTCGTTAGTCTCATTCTAAGGTTTGTCTAAGTTCGTCCTTAGAAAGAGACTAACTTGGGACGAACTTAGACAAACCTTAGAATGAGACCAACGTTTGTCTTTGTTCGTCCCAAGTTAGTCTCATTAGTCCCATTCTAAGGTTTGTCTAAGTTCATCCTTAGAAAGAGACTAACTTGGGACGAACTTAGACAAACCTTAGAATGAGACTTAAGTTTGTCTTTGTTTGTCCCTAGTTAGTCTCGTTAGTCTCATTCTAAGGTTTGTCTAAGTTCATCCTTAGAAAGAGACTAACTTGGGACGAACTTAGACAAACCTTAGAATGAGACTTAAGTTTGTCTTTGTTCGTCCCAAGTTAGTCTCGTTAGTCTCATTCTATGGTTTGTCTAAGTTCATCCTTAGAAAGAGACTAACCTGGGATGAACTTAGAGAAACCTTAGAATGAGACTTAAGTTTGTCTTTGTTCGTCCCTAGTTAGTCTCGTTAGTCTCATTCTAAGGTTTGTCTAAGTTCGTCCTTAGAAAGAGACTAACTTGGGACGAACTTAGACAAACCTTAGAATGAGACTTAAGTTTGTCTTTGTTCGTCCATAGTTAGTCTCGTTAGTCTCATTCTAAGGTTTGTCTAAGTTCGTCTATAGAAAGAGACTAACTTGGGACGAACTTAGACAAACCTTAGAATGAGACTTAAGTTTGTCTTTGTTCGTCCCAACTTTGTCTCGTTAGTCTCATTCTAAGGTTTGTCTAAGTTCGACATTAGAAAGAGACTAACTTGGGACGAACTTAGACAAACCTTAGAATGAGACTTAAGTTTGTCTTTGTTCGTCCCAAGTCAGTCTCCTTAGTCTCATTCTAAGGTTTGTCTAAGTTCATCCTTAGAAAGAGACTAACCTGGGATGAACTTAGACAAACCTTAGAATGAGACTTAAGTTTGTCTTTGTTCGTCCATAGTTAGTCTCGTTAGTCTCATTCTAAGGTTTGTCTAAGTTCGTCCTTAGAAAGAGACTAACTTGGGACGAACTTAAACAAACCTTAGAATGAGACTTAAGTTTGTCTTTGTTCGTCCCAACTTTGTCTCGTTAGTCTCATTCTAAGGTTTGTCTAAGTTCGTCCTTGGAAAGAGACTAACTTGGGATGAACTTAGACAAACCTTAGAATGAGACTTAAGTTTGTCTTTGTTCGTCCCAACTTTGTCTCGTTAGTCTCATTCTAAGGTTTGTCTAAGTTCGACATTAGAAAGAGACTAACTTGGGACGAACTTAGACAAACCTTAGAATGAGACTTAAGTTTGTCTTTGTTCGTCCCTAGTTAGTCTCGTTAGTCTCATTCTAAGGTTTGTCTAAGTTCGTCCTGAGAAAGAGACTAACTTGGGACGAACTTAGACAAACCTTAGAATGAGACTTAAGTTTGTCTTTGTTCGTCCATAGTTAGTCTCGTTAGTCTCATTCTAAGGTTTGTCTAAGTTCGTCCTTGGAAAGAGACTAATTTGGGACGAACTTAGACAAACCTTAGAATAAGACTTAAGTTTGTCTTTGTTCGTCCAAACTTTGTCTCGTTAGTCTCATTCTAAGGTTTGTCTAAGTTCGTCCTTAGAAAGAGACTAACTTGGGACGAACTTAGACAAACCTTAGAATGAGACTTAAGTTTGTCTTTGTTCGTCCCAACTTTGTCTCTTTAGTCTCATTCTAAGGTTTGTCTAAGTTCGTCCTTAGAAAGAGACTAACTTGGGACGAACTTAGACAAACCTTAGAATGAGACTAACGTTTGTCTTTGTTCGTCCCAAGTTAGTCTCGTTAGTCTCATTCTAAGGTTTGTCTAAGTTCATCCTTAGAAAGAGACTAACCTGGGATGAACTTAGACAAACCTTAGAATGAGACTTAAGTTTGTCTTTGTTCGTCCCTAGTTAGTCTCGTTAGTCTCATTCTAAGGTTTGTCTAAGTTCGTCCTAAGAAAGAGACAAACTTGGGATGAACTTAGACAAACCTTAGAATGAGACTTAAGTTTGTCTTTGTTCGTCCATAGTTAGTCTCGTTAGTCTCATTCTAAGGTTTGTCTAAGTTCGTCCTTAGAAAGAGACTAACTTGGGACGAACTTAGACAAACCTTAGAATGAGACTTAAGTTTGTCTTTGTTCGTCCCAACTTTGTCTCGTTAGTCTCATTCTAAGGTTTGTCTAAGTTCGACATTAGAAAGAGACTAACTTGGGACGAACTTAGACAAACCTTAGAATGAGACTTAAGTTTGTCTTTGTTCGTCCCAAGTCAGTCTCGTTAGTCTCATTCTAAGGTTTGTCTAAGTTCGTCCTTAGAAAGAGACTAACTTGGGACGAACTTAGACAAACCTTAGAATGAGACTTAAGTTTGTCTTTGTTCGTCCCAACTTTGTCTCGTTAGTCTCATTCTAAGGTTTGTCTAAGTTCGTCCTTGGAAAGAGACTAACTTGGGACGAACTTAGACAAACCTTAGAATGAGACTTAAGTTTGTCTTTGTTCGTCCCAACTTTGTCTCGTTAGTCTCATTCTAAGGTTTGTCTAAGTTCGTCCTTAGAAAGAGACTAACTTGGGACGAACTTAGACAAACCTTAGAATGAGACTTAAGTTTGTCTTTGTTCGTCCCAACTTTGTCTCGTTAGTCTCATTCTAAGGTTTGTCTAAGTTCGTCCTTAGAAAGAGACTAACTTGGGACGAACTTAGACAAACCTTAGAATGAGACTAACGTTTGTCTTTGTTCGTCCCAAGTTAGTCTCGTTAGTCTCATTCTAAGGTTTGTCTAAGTTCATCCTTAGAAAGAGACTAACCTGGGATGAACTTAGACAAACCTTAGAATGAGACTTAAGTTTATCTTTGTTCGTCCATAGTTAGTCTCGTTAGTCTCATTCTAAGGTTTGTCTAAGTTCGTCCTAAGAAAGAGACTAACTTGGGACGAACTTAGACAAACCTTAGAATGAGACTTAAGTTTGTCTTTGTTCGTCCATAGTTAGTCTCGTTAGTCTCATTCTAAGGTTTGTCTAAGTTCGTCCTTAGAAAGAGACTAACTTGGGACGAACTTAGACAAACCTTAGAATGAGACTTAAGTTTGTCTTTGTTCGTCCCAACTTTGTCTCGTTAGTCTCATTCTAAGGTTTGTCTAAGTTCGACATTAGAAAGAGACTAACTTGGGACGAACTTAGACAAACCTTAGAATGAGACTTAAGTTTGTCTTTGTTCGTCCCAAGTCAGTCTCGTTAGTCTCATTCTAAGGTTTGTCTAAGTTCGTCCTTAGAAAGAGACTAACTTGGGACGAACTTAGACAAACCTTAGAATGAGACTTAAGTTTGTCTTTGTTCGTCCCAACTTTGTCTCGTTAGTCTCATTCTAAGGTTTGTCTAAGTTCGTCCTTGGAAAAAGACTAACTTGGGACGAACTTAGACAAACCTTAGAATGAGACTTAAGTTTGTCTTTGTTCGTCCCAACTTTGTCTCGTTAGTCTCATTCTAAGGTTTGTCTAAGTTCGTCCTTAGAAAGAGACTAACTTGGGACGAACTTAGACAAACCTTAGAATGAGACTAAAGTTTGTCTTTGTTCGTCCCAACTTTGTCTCGTTAGTCTCATTCTAAGGTTTGTCTAAGTTCGTCCTTAGAAAGAGACTAACTTGGGACGAACTTAGACAAACCTTAGAATGAGACTAACGTTTGTCTTTGTTCGTCCCAAGTTAGTCTCATTAGTCCCATTCTAAGGTTTGTCTAAGTTCATCCTTAGAAAGAGACTAACTTGGGACGAACTTAGACAAACCTTAGAATGAGACTTAAGTTTGTCTTTGTTCGTCCCTAGTTAGTCTCGTTAGTCTCATTCTAAGGTTTGTCTAAGTTCATCCTTAGAAAGAGACTAACTTGGGACGAACTTAGACAAACCTTAGAATGAGACTTAAGTTTGTCTTTGTTCGTCCCAAGTTAGTCTCGTTAGTCTCATTCTAAGGTTTGTCTAAGTTCATCCTTAGAAAGAGACTAACCTGGGATGAACTTAGACAAACCTTAGAATGAGACTTAAGTTTGTCTTTGTTCGTCCCTAGTTAGTCTCGTTAGTCTCATTCTAAGGTTTGTCTAAGTTCGTCCTTAGAAAGAGACTAACTTGGGACGAACTTAGACAAACCTTAGAATGAGACTTAAGTTTGTCTTTGTTCGTCCATAGTTAGTCTCGTTAGTCTCATTCTAAGGTTTGTCTAAGTTCGTCCTTAGAAAGAGACTAACTTGGGACGAACTTAGACAAACCTTAGAATGAGACTTAAGTTTGTCTTTGTTCGTCCCAACTTTGTCTCGTTAGTCTCATTCTAAGGTTTGTCTAAGTTCGACATTAGAAAGAGACTAACTTGGGACGAACTTAGACAAACCTTAGAATGAGACTTAAGTTTGTCTTTGTTCGTCCCAAGTCAGTCTCGTTAGTCTCATTCTAAGGTTTGTCTAAGTTCATCCTTAGAAAGAGACTAACCTGGGATGAACTTAGACAAACCTTAGAATGAGACTTAAGTTTGTCTTTGTTCGTCCATAGTTAGTCTCGTTAGTCTCATTCTAAGGTTTGTCTAAGTTCGTCCTTAGAAAGAGACTAACTTGGGACGAACTTAGACAAACCTTAGAATGAGACTTAAGTTTGTCTTTGTTCGTCCCAACTTTGTCTCGTTAGTCTCATTCTAAGGTTTGTTTAAGTTCGTCCTTAGAAATAGACTAACTTGGGACGAACTTAGACAAACCTTAGAATGAGACTTAAGTTTGTCTTTGTTCGTCCCAAGTTTGTCTCGTTAGTCTCATTCTAAGGTTTGTCTAAGTTCGTCATTAGAAAGAGACTAACTTGGGACGAACTTAGACAAACCTTAGAATGAGACTTAAGTTTGTCTTTGTTCGTCCCAAGTCAGTCTCGTTAGTCTCATTCTAAGATTTGTCTAAGTTCGTCCTTAGAAAAAGACTAACTTGGGACGAACTAAGACAAACCTTAGAATGAGACTTAAGTTTGTCTGTGTTCGTCCCAAGTTAGTCTCGTTAGTCTCATTCTAAGGTTTGTCTAAGTTCGTCCTTAGAAAAAGACTAACTTGGGACAAACTTGGACAAACCTTAGAATGAGACTTTAGTTTGTCTTTGTTCGTCCCAAGTTAATCTCGTTAGTCTCATTCTAAGGTTTGTCTAAGTTCGTCATTAGAAAGAGACTAACTTGGGACGAACTTAGACAAACCTTTGAATGAGACTCAAGTTTGTCTTTGTTTGTCCCAAGTTAGTCTCGTTAGTCTCATTTTAAGGTTTGTCTAAGTTCGTCCTTAGAAAGAGACTAACTTGGGACGAACAAAGACAAACCTTAGAATGAGACCTAAGTTTGTCTTTGTTCGTCCCAAGTTAGTCTCGTTAGTCTCATTCTAAGGTTTGTCTAAGTTCGTCCTTAGAAAGAGACTAACTTGGGACGAACTTAGACAAACCTTAGAATGAGACTTAAGTTTAAGTTTGTTCGTCCCTAGTTAATCTCGTTAGTCTCATTCTAAGGTTTGTCTAAGTTCGTCCTTAGAAAGAGACTAACTTGGGACGAACTTAGACAAACCTTAGAATGAGACTTAAGTTTGTCTTTGTTCGTCCATAGTTAGTCTCGTTAGTCTCATTCTAAGGTTTGTCTAAGTTCATCCTTAGAAAGAGACTAACTTGGGACGAACTTAGACAAACCTTAGAATGAGACTTAAGTTTGTCTTTGTTCGTCCCAAGTTAGTCTCGTTAGTCTCATTCTAAGGTTTGTCTAAGTTCATCCTTAGAAAGAGACTAACCTGGGATGAACTTAGACAAACCTTAGAATGAGACTTAAGTTTGTCTTTGTTCGTCCCTAGTTAGTCTCGTTAGTCTCATTCTAAGGTTTGTCTAAGTTCGTCCTAAGAAAGAGACTAACTTGGGACGAACTTAGACAAACCTTAGAATGAGACTTAAGTTTGTCTTTGTTCGTCCATAGTTAGTCTCGTTAGTCTCATTCTAAGGTTTGTCTAAGTTCGTCCTTAGAAAGAGACTAACTTGGGACGAACTTAGACAAACCTTAGAATGAGACTTAAGTTTGTCTTTGTTCGTCCCAACTTTGTCTCGTTAGTCTCATTCTAAGGTTTGTCTAAGTTCGACATTAGAAAGAGACTAACTTGGGACGAACTTAGACAAACCTTAGAATGAGACTTAAGTTTGTCTTTGTTCGTTCCAAGTCAGTCTCGTTAGTCTCATTCTAAGGTTTGTCTAAGTTCGTCCTTAGAAAGAGACTAACTTGGGACGAACTTAGACAAACCTTAGAATGAGACTTAAGTTTGTCTTTGTTCGTCCCAACTTTGTCTCGTTAGTCTCATTCTAAGGTTTGTCTAAGTTCGTCCTTGGAAAGAGACTAACTTGGGACGAACTTAGACAAACCTTAGAATGAGACTTAAGTTTGTCTTTGTTCGTCCCAACTTTGTCTCGTTAGTCTCATTCTAAGGTTTGTCTAAGTTCGTCCTTAGAAAGAGACTAACTTGGGACGAACTTAGACAAACCTTAGAATGAGACTTAAGTTTGTCTTTGTTCGTCCCAACTTTGTCTCGTTAGTCTCATTCTAAGGTTTGTCTAAGTTCGTCCTTAGAAAGAGACTAACTTGGGACGAACTTAGACAAACCTTAGAATGAGACTAACGTTTGTCTTTGTTCGTCCCAAGTTAGTCTCATTAGTCCCATTCTAAGGTTTGTCTAAGTTCATCCTTAGAAAGAGACTAACTTGGGACGAACTTAGACAAACCTTAGAATGAGACTTAAGTTTGTCTTTGTTCGTCCCTAGTTAGTCTCGTTAGTCTCATTCTAAGGTTTGTCTAAGTTCATCCTTAGAAAGAGACTAACTTGGGACGAACTTAGACAAACCTTAGAATGAGACTTAAGTTTGTCTTTGTTCGTCCCAAGTTAGTCTCGTTATTCTCATTCTAAGGTTTGTCTAAGTTCATCCTTAGAAAGAGACTAACCTGGGATGAACTTAGACAAACCTTAGAATGAGACTTAAGTTTGTCTTTGTTCGTCCCTAGTTAGTCTCGTAAGTCTCATTCTAAGGTTTGTCTAAGTTCGTCCTTAGAAAGAGACTAACTTGGGACGAACTTAGACAAACCTTAGAATGAGACTTAAGTTTGTCTTTGTTCGTCCATAGTTAGTCTCGTTAGTCTCATTCTAAGGTTTGTCTAAGTTCGTCCTTAGAAAGAGACTAACTTGGGACGAACTTAGACAAACCTTAGAATGAGACTTAAGTTTGTCTTTGTTCGTCCCAACTTTGTCTCGTTAGTCTCATTCTAAGGTTTGTCTAAGTTCGACATTAGAAAGAGACTAACTTGGGACGAACTTAGACAAACCTTAGAATGAGACTTAAGTTTGTCTTTGTTCGTCCCAACTTTGTCTCGTTAGTCTCATTCTAAGGTTTGTCTAAGTTCGTCCTTAGAAAGAGACTAACTTGGGATGAACTTAGACAAACCTTAGAATGAGGCTTAAGTTTGTCTTTGTTCGTCCCAACTTTGTCTCGTTAGTCTCATTCTAAGGTTTGTCTAAGTTCGTCCTTGGAAAGAGACTAACTTGGGACGAACTTAGACAAACCTTAGAATGAGACTTAAGTTTGCCTTTGTTCGTCCCAACTTTGTCTCGTTAGTCTCATTCTAAGGTTTGTCTAAGTTCGTCCTTAAAAAGAGACTAACTTGGGACGAACTTAGACAAACCTTAGAATGAGACTTAAGTTTGTCTTTGTTCGTCCCAAGTTAGTCTCGTTAGTCTCATTCTAAGGTTTGTCTAAGTTCGTCCTTAGAAAGAGACTAACTTGGGACGAACTTAGACAAACCTTAGAATGAGACTTAAGTTTGTCTTTGTTCGTCCCAAGTTAGTCTTGTTAGTCTCCTTCTAAGGTTTGTCTAATTTCATCCTTAGAAAGAGACTAACCTGGGATGAACTTAGACAAACCTTAGAATGAGACTTAAGTTTGTCTTTGTTCGTCCCAAGTTAGTCTCATTAGTCCCATTCTAAGGTTTGTCTAAGTTCGACATTAGAAAGAGACTAACTTGGGACGAACTTAGACAAACCTTAGAATGAGACTTATGTTTGTCTTTGTTCGTCCCAAGTTAGTCTCATTAGTCCCATTCTAAGGTTTGTCAAAGTTCGACATTAGAAAGAGACTAACTTGGGACGAACTTAGACAAACCTTAGAATGAGACTTAAGTTTGTCTTTGTTCGTCCCAAGTCAGTCTCGTTAGTCTCATTCTAAGGTTTGTCTAAGTTCATCCTTAGAAAGAGACTAACCTGGGATGAACTTAGACAAACCTTAGAATGAGACTTAAGTTTGTCTTTGTTCGTCCCAACTTTGTCTCGTTAGTCTCATTCTAAGGTTTGTCTAAGTTCGTCCTTAGAAAGAGACTAACTTGGGACGAACTTAGACAAACCTTAGAATGAGACTTAAGTTTGTCTTTGTTCGTCCCAACTTTGTCTCGCTAGTCTCATTCTAAGGTTTGTCTAAGTTCGTCCTTAGAAAGAGACTAACTTGGGACGAACTTAGACAAACCTTAGAATGAGACTTAAGTTTGTCTTTGTTCGTCCCAAGTTAGTCTCATTAGTCCCATTCTAAGGTTTGTCTAAGTTCGACATTAGAAAGAGACTAACTTGGGACGAACTTAGACAAACCTTAGAATGAGACTTAAGTTTGTCTTTGTTCGTCCCAACTTTGTCTCGCTAGTCTCATTCTAAGGTTTGTCTAAGTTCGTCCTTAGAAAGAGACTAACTTGGGACGAACTTAGACAAACCTTAGAATGAGACTTAAGTTTGTCTTTGTTCGTCCCAAGTTAATCTCGTTAGTCTCATTCTAAGGTTTGTCTAAGTTCGTCCTTAGAAAAAGACTAACTTGGGACAAACTTGGACAAACCTTAGAATGAGACTTTAGTTTGTCTTTGTTCGTCCCAAGTTAATCTCGTTAGTCTCATTCTAAGGTTTGTCTAAGTTCGTCATTAGAAATAGACTAACTTGGGACGAACTTAGACAAACCTTTGAATGAGACTCAAGTTTGTCTTTGTTCGTCCCAAGTTAGTCTCGTTAGTCTCATTTTAAGGTTTGTCTAAGTTCGTCCTTAGAAAGAGACTAACTTGGGACGAACAAAGACAAACCTTAGAACGAGACTTAAGTTTGTCTTTGTTCGTCCCTAGTTAGTCTCGTTAGTCTCATTCTAAGGTTTGTCTAAGTTCGTCCTTAGAAAGAGACTAACTTGGGACGAACTTAGACAAACCTTAGAATGAGACTTAAGTTTATCTTTGTTCGTCCCTAGTTAATCTCGTTAGTCTCATTCTAAGGTTTGTCTAAGTTCGTCCTTAGAAAGAGACTAACTTGGGACGAACTTAGACAAACCTTAGAATGAGACTTAAGTTTGTCTTTGTTCGTCCATAGTTAGTCTCGTTAGTCTCATTCTAAGGTTTGTGTAAGTTCATCCTTAGAAAGAGACTAACTTGGGACGAACTTAGACAAACCTTAGAATGAGAATAAGTTTGTCTTTGTTCGTCCCAAGTTAGTCTCGTTAGTCTCATTCTAAGGTTTGTCTAAGTTCATCCTTAGAAAGAGACTAACCTGGGATGAACTTAGACAAACCTTAGAATGAGACTTAAGTTTGTCTTTGTTCGTCCCTAGTTAGTCTCGTTAGTCTCATTCTAAGGTTTGTCTAAGTTCGTCCTTAGAAAGAGACTAACTTGGGACGAACTTAGACAAACCTTAGAATGAGACTTAAGTTTGTCTTTGTTCGTCCATAGTTAGTCTCGTTAGCCCCATTCTAAGGTTTGTGTATGTTCATCCTTAGAAAGAGACTAACTTGGGACGAACTTAGACAAACCTTAGAATGAGACTTAAGTTTGTCTTTGTTCGTCCCAAGTTAGTCTCGTTAGTCTCATTCTGAGGTTTGTCAAAGTTCATCCTTAGAAAGAGACTAACCTGGGATGAACTTAGACAAACCTTAGAATGAGACTTAAGTTTGTCTTTGTTCGTCCCTAGTTAGTCTCGTTAGTCTCATTCTAAGGTTTGTCTAAGTTCGTCCTTAGAAAAAGACTAACTTGGGACAAACTTGGACAAACCTTAGAATGAGACTTTAGTTTGTCTTTGTTCGTCCCAAGTTAATCTCGTTAGTCTCATTCTAAGGTTTGTCTAAGTTCGTCCTTGGAAAGAGACTAACTTGGGACGAACTTAGACAAACCTTAGAATGAGACTTAAGTTTGTCTTTGTTCGTCCCAACTTTGTCTCGCTAGTCTCATTCTAAGGTTTGTCTAAGTTCGTCCTTAGAAAGAGACTAACTTGGGACGAACTTAGACAAACCTTTGAATGAGACTTAGGTTTGTCTTTGTTCGTCCCAACTTTGTCTCGTTAGTCTCATTCTAAGGTTTGTCTAAGTTCGTCCTTAGAAAGAGACTTACTTGGGACGAACTTAGACAAACCTTAGAATGAGACTAACGTTTGTCTTTGTTCGTCCCAAGTTAGTCTCGTTAGTCCCATTCTAAGGTTTGTCTAAGTTCATCCTTAGAAAGAGACTAACTTCGGACGAACTTAGACAAACCTCAGAATGAGACTTAAGTTTGTCTTTGTTCGTCCCTAGTTAGTCTCGTTAGTCTCATTCTAAGGTTTGTCTAAGTTCATCCTTAGAAAGAGACTAACTTGGGACGAACTTAGACAAACCTTAGAATGAGACTTAAGTTTGTCTTTGTTCGTCCCAAGTTAGTCTCGTTAGTCTCATTCTAAGGTTTGTCTAAGTTCATCCTTAGAAAGAGACTAACCTGGGATGAACTTAGACAAACCTTAGAATGAGACTTAAGTTTGTCTTTGTTCGTCCCTAGTTAGTCTCGTTAGTCTCATTCTAAGGTTTGTCTAAGTTCGTCCTTAGAAAGAGACTAACTTGGGACGATCTTAGACAAACCTTAGAATGAGACTTAAGTTTGTCTTTGTTCGTCCCAAGTTAGTCTCGTTAGTCTCATTCTAAGGTTTGTCTAAGTTCGTCGTTAGAAAGAGACTAACTTGGGACGAACTTGGACAAACTTTAGAATGAGACTTAAGTTTGTCTTTGTTCGTCCCAAGTTAGTCTCGTTAGTCTCATTCTAAGGTTTGTCTAAGTTCGACATTGGAAAGAGACTAACTTGGGACGAACTTAGACAAACCTTAGAATGAGACTTAAGTTTGTCTTTGTTCGTCCCAACTTTGTCTCGTTAGTCTCATTCTAAGGTTTGTCTAAGTTCGTCCTTAGAAAGAGACTAACTTGGGACGCACTTAGACAAACCTTAGAATGAGACTAACGTTTGTCTTTGTTCGTCCCAAGTTAGTCTCGTTAGTCTCATTCTAAGGTTTGTCTAAGTTTGTCATTAGAAAGAGACTAACTTGAGACGAACTTAGACAAACCTTAGAATGCGACTTAAGTTTGTCTTTGTTCGTACCAAGTTAGTCTCGTTAGTCTCATTCTACGGTTTCTCTAAGTTCGTCATTAGAAAGAGACTAACTTGGGACGAACTTAGACAAACCTTAGAATGAGACTTAAGTTTGTCTTTGTTCGTCCCAAGTTAGTCTCGTTAGTCTCATTCTAAGGTTTGTCTAAGTTCATCCTTAGAAAGAGACTAACTTGGGACGAACTTAGACAAACCTTAGAATGAGACTTAAGTTTGTCTTTGTTCGTCCCTAGTTAGTCTCGTTAGTCTCATTCTAAGGTTTGTCTAAGTTCGTCCTTATATAGAGACTAACTTGGGACGAACTAAGACAAACCTTAGAATGGGACTTAAGTTTGTCTTTGTTCGTCCCAAGTTAGTCTCGTTAGTCTCATTCTAAGGTTTGTCTAAGTTCATCCTTAGAAAGAGACTAACTTGGGACGAACTTAGACAAACCTTAGAATGAGACTTAAGTTTGTCTTTGTTCGTCCCAACTTTGTCTCGTTAGTCTCATTCTAAGGTTTGTCTAAGTTCGACATTAGAAAGAGACTAACTTGGGACGAACTTAGACAAACCTTAGAATGAGACTTAAGTTTGTCTTTGTTCGTCCCAAGTCAGTCTCGTTAGTCTCATTCTAAGGTTTGTCTAAGTTCGTCCTTAGAAAGAGACTAACTTGGGATGAACTTAGACAAACCTTAGAATGAGACTTAAGTTTGTCTTTGTTCGTCCCAACTTTGTCTCGTTAGTCTCATTCTAAGGTTTGTCTAAGTTCGTCCTTGGAAAGAGACTAACTTGGGACGAACTTAGACAAACCTTAGAATGAGACTTAAGTTTGCCTTTGTTCGTCCCAACTTTGTCTCGTTAGTCTCATTCTAAGGTTTGTCTAAGTTCGTCCTTAAAAAGAGACTAACTTGGGACGAACTTAGACAAACCTTAGAATGAGACTTAAGTTTGTCTTTGTTCGTCCCAACTTTGTCTCGTTAGTCTCATTCTAAGGTTTGTCTAAGTTCGTCCTTAGAAAGAGACTAACTTGGGACGAACTTAGACAAACCTTAGAATGAGACTTAAGTTTGTCTTTGTTCGTCCCAAGTTAGTCTCGTTAGTCTCCTTCTAAGGTTTGTCTAATTTCATCCTTAGAAAGAGACTAACCTGGGATGAACTTAGACAAACCTTAGAATGAGACTTAAGTTTGTCTTTGTTCGTCCCAAGTTAGTCTCATTAGTCCCATTCTAAGGTTTGTCTAAGTTCGACATTAGAAAGAGACTAATTTGGGACGAACTTAGACAAACCTTAGAATGAGACTTAAGTTTGTCTTTGTTCGTCCCAAGTCAGTCTCGTTAGTCTCATTCTAAGGTTTGTCTAAGTTCATCCTTAGAAAGAGACTAACCTGGGATGAACTTAGACAAATCTTAGAATGAGACTTAAGTTTGTCTTTGTTCGTCCATAGTTAGTCTCGTTAGTTTCATTCTAAGGTTTGTCTAAGTTCGTCCTTAGAAAGAGACTAACTTGGGACGAACTTAGACAAACCTTAGAATGAGACTTAAGTTTGTCTTTGTTCGTCCCAACTTTGTCTCGCTAGTCTCATTCTAAGGTTTGTCTAAGTTCGTCCTTAGAAAGAGACTAACTTGGGACGAACTTAGACAAACCTTAGAATGAGACTTAAGTTTGTCTTTGTTCGTCCCAAGTTAGTCTCATTAGTCCCATTCTAAGGTTTGTCTAAGTTCGACATTAGAAAGAGACTAACTTGGGACGAACTTAGACAACCCTTAGAATGAGACTTAAGTTTGTCTTTGTTCGTCCCAACTTTGTCTCGCTAGTCTCATTCTAAGGTTTGTCTAAGTTCGTCCTTAGAAAGAGACTAACTTGGGACGAACTTAGACAAACCTTAGAATGAGACTTAAGTTTGTCTTTGTTCGTCCCAAGTTAATCTCGTTAGTCTCATTCTAAGGTTTGTCTAAGTTCGTCCTTAGAAAAAGACTAACTTGGGACAAACTTGGACAAACCTTAGAATGAGACTTTAGTTTGTCTTTGTTCGTCCCAAGTTAATCTCGTTAGTCTCATTCTAAGGTTTGTCTAAGTTCGTCATTAGAAATAGACTAACTTGGGACGAACTTAGACAAACCTTTGAATGAGACTCAAGTTTGTCTTTGTTCGTCCCAAGTTAGTCACGTTAGTCTCATTTTAAGGTTTGTCTAAGTTCGTCCTTAGAAAGAGACTAACTTGGGACGAACAAAGACAAACCTTAGAATGAGACTTAAGTTTGTCTTTGTTCGTCCCAAGTTAGTCTCGTTAGTCTCATTCTAAGGTTTGTCTAAGTTCGTCCTTAGAAAGAGACTAACTTGGGACGAACTTAGACAAACCTTAGAATGAGACTTAAGTTTATCTTTGTTCGTCCCTAGTTAATCTCGTTAGTCTCATTCTAAGGTTTGTCTAAGTTCGTCCTTAGAAAGAGACTAACTTGGGACGAACTTAGACAAACCTTAGAATGAGACTTAAGTTTGTCTTTGTTCGTCCATAGTTAGTCTCGTTAGTCTCATTCTAAGGTTTGTGTAAGTTCATCCTTAGAAAGAGACTAACTTGGGACGAACTTAGACAAACCTTAGAATGAGACTTAAGTTTGTCTTTGTTCGTCCCAAGTTAGTCTCGTTAGTCTCATTCTAAGGTTTGTCTAAGTTCATCCTTAGAAAGAGACTAACCTGGGATGAACTTAGACAAACCTTAGAATGAGACTTAAGTTTGTCTTTGTTCGTCCCTAGTTAGTCTCGTTAGTCTCATTCTAAGGTTTGTCTAAGTTCGTCCTTAGAAAGAGACTAACTTGGGACGAACTTAGACAAACCTTAGAATGAGACTTAAGTTTGTCTTTGTTCGTCCATAGTTAGTCTCGTTAGCCCCATTCTAAGGTTTGTGTATGTTCATCCTTAGAAAGAGACTAACTTGGGACGAACTTAGACAAACCTTAGAATGAGACTTAAGTTTGTCTTTGTTCGTCCCAAGTTAGTCTCGTTAGTCTCATTCTGAGGTTTGTCAAAGTTCATCCTTAGAAAGAGACTAACCTGGGATGAACTTAGACAAACCTTAGAATGAGACTTAAGTTTGTCTTTGTTCGTCCCTAGTTAGTCTCGTTAGTCTCATTCTAAGGTTTGTCTAAGTTCGTCCTTAGAAAAAGACTAACTTGGGACAAACTTGGACAAACCTTAGAATGAGACTTTAGTTTGTCTTTGTTCGTCCCAAGTTAATCTCGTTAGTCTCATTCTAAGGTTTGTCTAAGTTCGTCCTTGGAAAGAGACTAACTTGGGACGAACTTAGACAAACCTTAGAATGAGACTTAAGTTTGTCTTTGTTCGTCCCAACTTTGTCTCGCTAGTCTCATTCTAAGGTTTGTCTAAGTTCGTCCTTAGAAAGAGACTAACTTGGGACGAACTTAGACAAACCTTTGAATGAGACTTAAGTTTGTCTTTGTTCGTCCCAACTTTGTCTCGTTAGTCTCATTCTAAGGTTTGTCTAAGTTCGTCCTTAGAAAGAGACTTACTTGGGACGAACTTAGACAAACCTTAGAATGAGACTAACGTTTGTCTTTGTTCGTCCCAAGTTAGTCTCGTTAGTCCCATTCTAAGGTTTGTCTAAGTTCATCCTTAGAAAGAGACTAACTTCGGACGAACTTAGACAAACCTCAGAATGAGACTTAAGTTTGTCTTTGTTCGTCCCTAGTTAGTCTCGTTAGTCTCATTCTAAGGTTTGTCTAAGTTCATCCTTAGAAAGAGACTAACTTGGGACGAACTTAGACAAACCTTAGAATGAGACTTAAGTTTGTCTTTGTTCGTCCCAAGTTAGTCTCGTTAGTCTCATTCTAAGGTTTGTCTAAGTTCATCCTTAGAAAGAGACTAACCTGGGATGAACTTAGACAAACCTTAGAATGAGACTTAAGTTTGTCTTTGTTCGTCCCTAGTTAGTCTCGTTAGTCTCATTTTAAGGTTTGTCTAAGTTCGTCCTTAGAAAGAGACTAACTTGGGACGAACTTAGACAAACCTTAGAATGAGACTTAAGTTTGTCTTTGTTCGTCCCAAGTTAGTCTCGTTAGTCTCATTGTAAGGTTTGTCTAAGTTCGTCGTTAGAAAGAGACTAACTTGGGACGAACTTGGACAAACTTTAGAATGAGACTTAAGTTTGTCTTTGTTCGTCCCAAGTTAGTCTCGTTAGTCTCATTCTAAGGTTTGTCTAAGTTCGACATTAGAAAGAGACTAACTTGGGACGAACTTAGACAAACCTTAGAATGAGACTTAAGTTTGTCTTTGTTCGTCCCAACTTTGTCTCGTTAGTCTCATTCTAAGGTTTGTCTAAGTTCGTCCTTAGAAAGAGACTAACTTGGGACGCACTTAGACAAACCTTAGAATGAGACTAACGTTTGTCTTTGTTCGTCCCAAGTTAGTCTCGTTAGTCTCATTCTAAGGTTTGTCTAAGTTCGTCCTTGGAAAGAGACTAACTTGGGACGAACTTAGACAAACCTTAGAATGAGACTTAAGTTTGCCTTTGTTCGTCCCAACTTTGTCTCGTTAGTCTCATTCTAAGGTTTGTCTAAGTTCGTCCTTAAAAAGAGACTAACTTGGGACGAACTTAGACAAACCTTAGAATGAGACTTAAGTTTGTCTTTGTTCGTCCCAACTTTGTCTCGTTAGTCTCATTCTAAGGTTTGTCTAAGTTCGTCCTTAGAAAGAGACTAACTTGGGACGAACTTAGACAAACCTTAGAATGAGACTTAAGTTTGTCTTTGTTCGTCCCAAGTTAGTCTCGTTAGTCTCCTTCTAAGGTTTGTCTAATTTCATCCTTAGAAAGAGACTAACCTGGGATGAACTTAGACAAACCTTAGAATGAGACTTAAGTTTGTCTTTGTTCGTCCCAAGTTAGTCTCATTAGTCCCATTCTAAGGTTTGTCTAAGTTCGACATTAGAAAGAGACTAATTTGGGACGAACTTAGACAAACCTTAGAATGAGACTTAAGTTTGTCTTTGTTCGTCCCAAGTCAGTCTCGTTAGTCTCATTCTAAGGTTTGTCTAAGTTCATCCTTAGAAAGAGACTAACCTGGGATGAACTTAGACAAACTTTAGAATGAGACTTAAGTTTGTCTTTGTTCGTCCATAGTTAGTCTCGTTAGTTTCATTCTAAGGTTTGTCTAAGTTCGTCCTTAGAAAGAGACTAACTTGGGACGAACTTAGACAAACCTTAGAATGAGACTTAAGTTTGTCTTTGTTCGTCCCAACTTTGTCTCGCTAGTCTCATTCTAAGGTTTGTCTAAGTTCGTCCTTAGAAAGAGACTAACTTGGGACGAACTTAGACAAACCTTAGAATGAGACTTAAGTTTGTCTTTGTTCGTCCCAAGTTAGTCTCATTAGTCCCATTCTAAGGTTTGTCTAAGTTCGACATTAGAAAGAGACTAACTTGGGACGAACTTAGACAAACCTTAGAATGAGACTTAAGTTTGTCTTTGTTCGTCCCAACTTTGTCTCGCTAGTCTCATTCTAAGGTTTGTCTAAGTTCGTCCTTAGAAAGAGACTAACTTGGGACGAACTTAGACAAACCTTAGAATGAGACTTAAGTTTGTCTTTGTTCGTCCCAAGTTAATCTCGTTAGTCTCATTCTAAGGTTTGTCTAAGTTCGTCCTTAGAAAAAGACTAACTTGGGACAAACTTGGACAAACCTTAGAATGAGACTTTAGTTTGTCTTTGTTCGTCCCAAGTTAATCTCGTTAGTCTCATTCTAAGGTTTGTCTAAGTTCGTCATTAGAAATAGACTAACTTGGGACGAACTTAGACAAACCTTTGAATGAGACTCAAGTTTGTCTTTGTTCGTCCCAAGTTAGTCTCGTTAGTCTCATTTTAAGGTTTGTCTAAGTTCGTCCTTAGAAAGAGACTAACTTGGGACGAACAAAGACAAACCTTAGAATGAGACTTAAGTTTGTCTTTGTTCGTCCCAAGTTAGTCTCGTTAGTCTCATTCTAAGGTTTGTCTAAGTTCGTCCTTAGAAAGAGACTAACTTGGGACGAACTTAGACAAACCTTAGAATGAGACTTAAGTTTATCTTTGTTCGTCCCTAGTTAATCTCGTTAGTCTCATTCTAAGGTTTGTCTAAGTTCGTCCTTAGAAAGAGACTAACTTGGGACAAACTTAGACAAACCTTAGAATGAGACTTAAGTTTGTCTTTGTTCGTCCATAGTTAGTCTCGTTAGTCTCATTCTAAGGTTTGTGTAAGTTCATCCTTAGAAAGAGACTAACTTGGGACGAACTTAGACAAACCTTAGAATGAGACTTAAGTTTGTCTTTGTTCGTCCCAAGTTAGTCTCGTTAGTCTCATTCTAAGGTTTGTCTAAGTTCATCCTTAGAAAGAGACTAACCTGGGATGAACTTAGACAAACCTTAGAATGAGACTTAAGTTTGTCTTTGTTCGTCCCTAGTTAGTCTCGTTAGTCTCATTCTAAGGTTTGTCTAAGTTCGTCCTTAGAAAGAGACTAACTTGGGACGAACTTAGACAAACCTTAGAATGAGACTTAAGTTTGTCTTTGTTCGTCCATAGTTAGTCTCGTTAGCCCCATTCTAAGGTTTGTGTATGTTCATCCTTAGAAAGAGACTAACTTGGGACGAACTTAGACAAACCTTAGAATGAGACTTAAGTTTGTCTTTGTTCGTCCCAAGTTAGTCTCGTTAGTCTCATTCTGAGGTTTGTCAAAGTTCATCCTTAGAAAGAGACTAACCTGGGATGAACTTAGACAAACCTTAGAATGAGACTTAAGTTTGTCTTTGTTCGTCCCTAGTTAGTCTCGTTAGTCTCATTCTAAGGTTTGTCTAAGTTCGTCCTTAGAAAAAGACTAACTTGGGACAAACTTGGACAAACCTTAGAATGAGACTTTAGTTTGTCTTTGTTCGTCCCAAGTTAATCTCGTTAGTCTCATTCTAAGGTTTGTCTAAGTTCGTCCTTGGAAAGAGACTAACTTGGGACGAACTTAGACAAACCTTAGAATGAGACTTAAGTTTGTCTTTGTTCGTCCCAACTTTGTCTCGCTAGTCTCATTCTAAGGTTTGTCTAAGTTCGTCCTTAGAAAGAGACTAACTTGGGACGAACTTAGACAAACCTTTGAATGAGACTTAAGTTTGTCTTTGTTCGTCCCAACTTTGTCTCGTTAGTCTCATTCTAAGGTTTGTCTAAGTTCGTCCTTAGAAAGAGACTTACTTGGGACGAACTTAGACAAACCTTAGAATGAGACTAACGTTTGTCTTTGTTCGTCCCAAGTTAGTCTCGTTAGTCCCATTCTAAGGTTTGTCTAAGTTCATCCTTAGAAAGAGACTAACTTCGGACGAACTTAGACAAACCTCAGAATGAGACTTAAGTTTGTCTTTGTTCGTCCCTAGTTAGTCTCGTTAGTCTCATTCTAAGGTTTGTCTAAGTTCATCCTTAGAAAGAGACTAACTTGGGACGAACTTAGACAAACCTTAGAATGAGACTTAAGTTTGTCTTTGTTCGTCCCAAGTTAGTCTCGTTAGTCTCATTCTAAGGTTTGTCTAAGTTCATCCTTAGAAAGAGACTAACCTGGGATGAACTTAGACAAACCTTAGAATGAGACTTAAGTTTGTCTTTGTTCGTCCCTAGTTAGTCTCGTTAGTCTCATTCTAAGGTTTGTCTAAGTTCGTCCTTAGAAAGAGACTAACTTGGGACGAACTTAGACAAACCTTAGAATGAGACTTAAGTTTGTCTTTGTTCGTCCCAAGTTAGTCTCGTTAGTCTCATTGTAAGGTTTGTCTAAGTTCGTCGTTAGAAAGAGACTAACTTGGGACGAACTTGGACAAACTTTAGAATGAGACTTAAGTTTGTCTTTGTTCGTCCCAAGTTAGTCTCGTTAGTCTCATTCTAAGGTTTGTCTAAGTTCGACATTAGAAAGAGACTAACTTGGGACGAACTTAGACAAACCTTAGAATGAGACTTAAGTTTGTCTTTGTTCGTCCCAACTTTGTCTCGTTAGTCTCATTCTAAGGTTTGTCTAAGTTCGTCCTTAGAAAGAGACTAACTTGGGACGCACTTAGACAAACCTTAGAATGAGACTAACGTTTGTCTTTGTTCGTCCCAAGTTAGTCTCGTTAGTCTCATTCTAAGGTTTGTCTAAGTTTGTCATTAGAAAGAGACTAACTTGAGACGAACTTAGACAAACCTTAGAATGCGACTTAAGTTTGTCTTTGTTCGTACCAAGTTAGTCTCGTTAGTCTCATTCTACGGTTTCTCTAAGTTCGTCATTAGAAAGAGACTAACTTGGGACGAACTTAGACAAACCTTAGAATGAGACTTAAGTTTGTCTTTGTTCGTCCCAAGTTAGTCTCGTTAGTCTCATTCTAAGGTTTGTCTAAGTTCATCCTTAGAAAGAGACTAACTTGGGACGAACTTAGACAAACCTTAGAATGAGACTTAAGTTTGTCTTTGTTCGTCCCTAGTTAGTCTCGTTAGTCTCATTCTAAGGTTTGTCTAAGTTCGTCCTTATATAGAGACTAACTTGGGACGAACTAAGACAAACCTTAGAATGGGACTTAAGTTTGTCTTTGTTCGTCCCAAGTTAGTCTCGTTAGTCTCATTCTAAGGTTTGTCTAAGTTCATCCTTAGAAAGAGACTAACTTGGGACGAAATTAGACAAACCTTAGAATGAGACTTAAGTTTGTCTTTGTTCGTCCCAAGTTAGTCTCGTTAGTCTCATTCTAAGGTTTGTCTAAGTTCGTCCTTAGAAAAAGACTAACTTGGGACGAACTAAGACAAACCTTTGAATGAGACTTAAGTTTGTCTTTGTTCGTCCCAAGTTAGTCTCGTTAGTCTTATTCTAAGGTTTGTCTAAGTTCGACGTTAGAAAGAGACTAACTTGGGACGAACTTGGACAAACCTTAGAATGAGACTTAAGTTTGTCTTTGTTCGTCCCAAGTTAGTCTCGTTAGTCTCATTCTACGGTTTCTTTAAGTTCGTCATTAGAAAGAGACTAACTTGGGACGAACTTAGACAAACCTTAGAATGAGACTTAAGTTTGTCTTTGTTCGTCCCAAGTTAGTCTCGTTAGTCTCATTCCAAGGTTTGTCTAAGTTCGTCCTTAAAAAGAGACTAACTTGGGACAAACAAGGACAAACCTTAGAATGAGACTTAAGTTTGTCTTTGTTCGTCCCAACTTAGTCTCTTTAGTCTCATTCTAAGGTTTGTCTAAGTTCATCCTTAGAAAGAGACTAACTTGGGACGAACTTAGACAAACCTTAGAATGAGACTTAAGTTTGTCTTTGTTCGTCCCTAGTTAGTCTCGTTAGTCTCATTCTAAGGTTTGTCTAAGTTTGTCCTTAGAAAGAGACTAACTTGGGACGAACTTAGACAAACCTTAGAATGAGACTTAAGTTTGTCTTTGTTCGTCCCAAGTTAGTCTCGTTAGTCTCATTCTAAGGTTTGTCTAAGTTCGTCCTTATATAGAGACTAACTTGGGACGAACTAAGACAAACCTTAGAATGGGACTTAAGTTTGTCTTTGTTCGTCCCAAGTTAGTCTCGTTAGTCTCCTTCTAAGGTTTGTCTAAGTTCGTCCTTAGAAAGAGACTAACTTGGGACGAACTTAGACAAACCTTAGAATGCGACTTAAGTTTGTCTTTGTTCGTCCCAAGTTAGTCTCGTTAGTCTCATTCTAAGGTTTCTCTAAGTTTGTCCTTAGAAAGAGACTAAATTGGGATGAACTTAGACAAACCTTAGAATGAGACTTAAGTTTGTCTTTGTTCGTCCCAATTTAGTCTCGTTAGTCTCATTCTAAGGTTTGTCTAAGTTCGTCCTTATATAGAGACTAACTTGGGACGAACTAAGACAAACCTTAGAATGGGACTTAAGTTTGTCTTTGTTCGTCCCAAGTTAGTCTCGTTAGTCTCATTCTAAGGTTTGTCTAAGTTCGTCCTTAGAAAGAGACTAACTTGGGACGAACTTAGACAAACCTTAGAATGAGACTTAAGTTTGTCTTTGTTCGTCCCAAGTTAGTCTCGTTAGTCTCATTCTAAGGTTTCTCTAAGTTTGTCCTTAGAAAGAGACTAAATTGGGATGAACTTAGACAAACCTTAGAATGAGACTTAAGTTTGTCTTTGTTCGTCCCAATTTAGTCTCGTTAGTCTCATTCTAAGGTTTGTCTAAGTTCGTCCTTAGAAAGAGACTAACTTGGGACGAACTAAGATAAACCTTAGAATGGGATTTAAGTTTACCTTTGTTCGTCCTAAGTTAGTCTCGTTAGTCTCATTCTAAGGTTTGTCTAAGTTCGTCCTTAGAAAGAGACTAACTTGGGACGAACTTAGACAAACCTTAGAATGAGACTTAAGTTTGTCTTTGTTCGTCCCAAGTTAGTCTCGTTAGTCTCATTCTAAGGTTTGTCAAAGTTGTCCTTAGAAAGAGACTAACTTGGGACGAACTAAGACAAACCTTTGAATGGGACTTAAGTTTGTCTTTGTTCGTCCCAAGTTAGTCTCGTTAGTCTCATTCTAAGGTTTGTCTAAGTTCGTCGTTAGTAAGAGACTAACTTGGGATGAACTAAGACAAACCTTAGAATGAGACTAACGTTTTTCTTTGTTCGTCCAAAGTTAGTCTCGTTAGTCTCATTCTAAGGTTTGTCAAAGTTCGTCCTTAGAAAGAGAATAACTTGGGACAAACTTAGACAAACCTTAGAATGAGACTTAAGTTTGTCTTTGTTAGTCCCAAGTTAGTCTCGTTAGTCTCATTCTAAGGTTTGTCTAAGTTCGTCCTTAGAAAGAGACTAACTTGGGACGAACTAAGACAAATCTTAGAATGAGACTAACGTTTTTCTTTGTTCGTCCCAAGTTAGTCTCGTTAGTCTCATTCTAAGGTTTGTATAAGTTCGTCCTTAGAAATAGACTAACTAGGGACGAACATAGACAAACCTTTGAATGAGACTTACGTTTGTCTTTGTTCGTCCCAAGTTAGTCTCATTCTAAGGTTTGTCTAAGTTCGTCCTTAGAAAGAGACTAACTTGGGACGAACTAAGACAAACCTTAGATTGGGATTTAAGTTTACCTTTGTTCGTCCCAAGTTAGTCTCGGTAGTCTCAATCTAAGGTTTGTCTAAGTTCGTCCTTAGTAAGAGACTAACTTGGGACGAACTAAGACAAACCTTAGAATGAGACTAACGTTTTTCTTTGTTCGTCCAAAGTTAGTCTCGTTAGTCTCATTCTAAGGTTTGTCAAAGTTCGTCCTTAGAAAGAGAATAACTTGGGACAAACTTAGACAAACCTTAGAATGAGACTTAAGTTTGTCTTTGTTGTCCCAAGTTAGTCTCATTAGTATCATTCTAAGGTTTGTCTAAATTCGTCCCTAGAAAGAGACTAACTTGGGAGGAACTAAGATAAACCTTAGAATGGGACATTAGTTTGTCTTTGTTCGTCGCAAGTTAGTCTCGTTAGTCTCATTCTAAGGTTTGTCTAAGTTTGTCCTTAGAAGGAGAGTACCTTGGGACGAACTTATCCAAACCTTAGAATGAGACTTAAGTTTGTCTTTGTTCGTCCCAAGTTTGTCTCGTTAGTCTCATTCTAAGGTTTGTCTAAGTTCGTCCTTCGAAAAAGACTAACTTGGGGTGAACTTCGACAAACCTTAGAATGAGACTGAAGTTTGTCTTTGTTTGTCCCAAGTTAGTCTCGTTAGTCTCGTTAGTCTCATTCTAAGGTTTGTCTAAGTTCGTCCTTATAAAGAGACTAAGTTGGGACGAACTAAGACAAACCTTTGAATGGGACTTAAGTTTATCTTTGTTCGTCCCAAGTTAGTCTCGTTAGTCTCATTCTAAGGTTTGTCTAAGTTCGTCCTTAGAAAGAGACTAACTTGGGACGAACTTTGACAAACCTTAGAATGAGACTTAAGTTTGTCTTTGTTCGTCCCAAGTTAGTCTCGTTAGTCTCATTCTAAGGTTTTTCTAAGTTTGTCCTTAGAAAGAGACTAACTTGGGACGAACTAAGACAAACCTTAGAATGAGACTAACGTTTTTCTTTGTTCGTCCAAAGTTAGTCTCATTAGTCTCATTCTAAGGTTTGTCTAAGTTCGTCCTTAGAAAGAGAATAACTTGGGATGAACTTAGACAAACCTTAGAATGAGACTTAAGTTTGTCCTTGTTCGTCCCAATTTAGTCTCGTTAGTCTCATTCTAAGGTTTGTCTAAGTTCGTCCTTAGAAAGAGACTAACTTGGGACGAACTAAGACAAACCTTAGAATGGGATTTAAGTTTACCTTTGTTCGTCCCAAGTTAGTCTCGTTAGTCTCATTCTAAGGTTTGTCTAAGTTCGTCCTTAGAAAGAGACTAACTTGGGACGAACAAAGACAAACCTTAGAATGAGACTTAAGTTTGTCTTTGTTCGTCCCAAGTTAGTCTCGTTAGGCTCATTCTATGGTTTGTCTAAGTTCGTCCTTAGAAAGAGACTAACTTGGGATGAACTTAGACAAACCTTAGAATGAGACTAAAGTTTGTCTTTGTTCGTCCCAAGTTTGACTCGTTAGTCTCATTCTAAGGTTTGTCTAAGTTCCTCCTTAGAAAGAGACTAACTTGGGACAAACTAAGACAAACCTTAGAATGGGACTTAAGTTTTTCTTTGTTCGTCCCAAGTTAGTCTCGTTAGTCTCATTCTAAGGTTTGTCTAAGTTCGTCCTTAGAAAGAGACTAACTTGGGACGAACTTTAACAAACCTTAGAATGAGACTTAAGTTTGTCTTTGTTCGTCCCAAGTTAGTCTCGTTAGTCTCATTCTAAGGTTTGTCTAAGTTGTCCTTAGAAAAAGACTAACTTGGGACGAACTAAGACAAACCTTAGAATGAGACTAACGTTTTTTTTGTTCGTCCAAAGTTAGTCTCGTTAGTCTCATTCTAAGGTTTGTCAAAGTTCGTCCTTAGAAAGAGACTAACTTGGGATGAACTTAGACAAACCTTAGAATGAGACTAAAGTTTGTCTTTGTTCGTCCCAAGTTTGACTCGTTAGTCTCATTCTAAGGTTTGTCTAAGTTCGTCCTTAGAAAGAGACTAACTTGGGACGAACTAAGACAAACCTTTGAACAGGACTTAAGTTTGTCTTTGTTCGTCCCAAGTTAGTCTCGGTAGTCTCATTCTAAGGTTTTTCTAAGTTCGTCCTTAGTAAGAGACTAACTTGGGACGAACTAAGACAAACCTTAGAATGAGACTAACATTTTTCTTTGTTCGTCCAAAGTTAGTCTCGTTAGTCTCATTCTAAGGTTTGTCAAAGTTCGTCCTTAGAAAGAGAATAACTTGGGACAAACTTAGACAAACCTTAGAATGAGACTTAAGTTTGTCTTTGTTCGTCCCAAGATAGTCTCGTTAGTCTCATTCTAAGGTTTGTCTAAATTCGTCCCTAGAAAGAGACTAACTTGGGAGGAACTAAGATAAACCTTAGAATGGGACATTAGTTTGTCTTTGTTCGTCGCAAGTTAGTCTCGTTAGTCTCATTCTAAGGTTTGTCTAAGTTTGTCCTTAGAAAGAGAGTACCTTGGGACGAACTTATCCAAACCTTAGAATGAGACTTAAGTTTGTCTTTGTTCGTCCCAAGTTTGTCTCGTTAGTCTCATTCTAAGGTTTGTCTAAGTTCGTCCTTCGAAAAAGATGAACTTGGGGCGAACTTAGACAAACCTTAGAATGAGACTGAAGTTTGTCTTTGTTCGTCCCAAGTTAGTCTCGTTAGTCTCATTCTAAGGTTTGTCTAAGTTCGTCCTTATAAAGAGACTAACTTGGGACGAACTAAGACAAACCTTTGAATGGGACTTAAGTTTATCATTGTTCGTCCCAAGTTAGTCTCGTTAGTCTCATTCTAAGGTTTGTCTAAGTTCGTCCTTAGAAAGAGACTAACTTGGGAAGAACTTTGACAAACCTTAGAATGAGACTAACGTTTGTCTTTGTTCGTCCCAAGTTAGTCTCGTTAGTCTCATTCTAAGGTTTCTCTAAGCTCGTCATTAGAAAGAGACTAACTTGGGACGAACTTAGACAAACCTTAGAATGAGACTTAAGTTTGTCTTTGTTCGTCCCAAGTTAGTCTCGTTAGTCTCATTCAATGGTTTGTCTAAGTTTGTCCTTAGAATGAGACTAAATTGGGATGAACTTAGACAAACCTTAGAATGAGCCTAACGTTTTTCTTTGTTCGTCCAAAGTTAGTCTCGTTAGTCTCATTCTAAGGTTTGTCAAAGTTCGTCCTTAGAAAGAGAATAACTTGGGACGAACTAAGACAAACCTTTGAATGGGACTTAAGTTTATCTTTGTTCGTCCCAAGTAAGTCTCGTTAGTCTCATTCTAAGGTTTGTCTAAGTTCGTCCTTAGAAAGTGACTAACTTGGGACGAACTTTGACAAACCTTAGAATGAGACTTAAGTTTGTCTTTGTTCGTCCCAAGTTAGTCTCGTTAGTCTCATTCTAAGGTTTTTCTAAGTTTGTCCTTAGAAAGAGACTAACTTGGGACGAACTAAGACAAACCTTAGAATGAGACTAACGTTTTTCTTTGTTCGTCCAAAGTTAGTCTCATTAGTCTCATTCTAAGGTTTGTCTAAGTTCGTCCTTAGAAAGAGAATAACTTGGGATGAACTTAGACAAACCTTAGAATGAGACTTAAGTTTGTCTTTGTTCGTCCCAATTTAGTCTCGTTAGTCTCATTCTAAGGTTTGTCTAAGTTTGTCCTCAGAAAGAGACTAACTTGGGACGAACTAAGACAAACCTTAGAATGGGATTTAAGTTTACCTTTGTTCGTCCCAAGTTAGTCTTGTTAGTCTCATTCTAAGGTTTGTCTAAGTTCGTCCTTAGAAAGAGACTAACTTGGGACGAACTTAGACAAACCTTAGAATGAGACTTAAGTTTGTCTTTGTTCGTCCCAAGTTTGTCTCGTTAGTCTCATTCTAAGGTTTGTCTAAGTTCGTCCTTAGAAACAGAATAACTTGGGATGAACTTAGACAAACCTTAGAATGAGACTTAAGTTTGTCTTTGTTCGTCCCAATTTAGTCTCGTTAGTCTCATTCTAAGGTTTGTCTAAGTTCGTCCTTAGAAAGAGACTAACTTGGGACGAACTAAGACAAACCTTAGATTGGGATTTAAGTTTACCTTTGTTCGTCCCAAGTTAGTCTCGTTAGTCTCATTCTAAGGTTTGTCTAAGTTCGTCCTTAGAAAGA
Organism: Rhodiola kirilowii; assembly: GCA_033675215.1. Taxonomy (NCBI): domain Eukaryota; kingdom Viridiplantae; phylum Streptophyta; class Magnoliopsida; order Saxifragales; family Crassulaceae; genus Rhodiola; species Rhodiola kirilowii. The sequence goes on along the minus strand of JAUCNB010000012.1, from coordinate 2,188,746 downwards.
GACTAACTTGGGACAAACTTAGACAAACCTTGGAATGAGACTTAAGTTTGTCTTTGTTCGTCCCAAGTTTGTCTCGTTAGTCTCATTCTAAGGTTTGTCTAAGTTCGTCCTTAGAAAAAGACTAACTTGGGACGAACTAAGACAAACCTTAGAATGAGACTTAAGTTTGTCTTTGTTCGTCCCAAGTTTGTCTCGTTAGTCTCATTCTAAGGTTTGTCTAAGTTCGTCCTTAGAAAAAGACTAACTTGGGACGAACTTAGACAAACCTCAGAATGAGGCTTAAGTTTTTCTTTGTTCGTCCTAAGTTAGTCTCGTTAGTCTCACTCTAAGGTTTATCTAAGTTCGTCCTTAGAAAGAGACTAACTTGGGACGAACTAAGACAAACCTTAGAATGGGACTTAAGTTTGTCTTTGTTCGTCCTGAGTTAGTCTCGTTAGTCTCATTCTAAGGTTTGTCTAAGTTCGTCCTTAAGAAGTGACTAACTTGGGACCAACTTTGACAAAGTTTAGAATGATACTTAAGTTTGTCTTTGTTCGTCACAAGTTAGTCTCGTTAGTCTCATTCAATGGTTTGTCTAAGTTGTCCTTAGAAAGAGACTAACTTGGGACGAACTAAGACAAACCTTAGAATGGGACTTAAGTTTGTCATTGTTCGTCACAAGTTAGTCTCGTTAGTCTCATTCTAAGGTTTGTCTAAGTTCGTCCTTAGTAATAGACTAACTTGGGACGAACTAAGACAAACCTTAGAATGAGACTAACGTTTTTCTTTGTTCGTCCAAAGTTAGTCTCGTTAGTCTCATTCTAAGGTTTGTCTAAGTTCATCCTTAGAAAGAGAATAACTTGGGACGGACTTAGACAAACCATAGAATGAGACTTAAGTTTGTCTTTGTTCGTCCCAAGTTAGTCTCGTTAGTCTCATTCTAAGGTTTGTCTAAGTTGTCCTTAGAAAGAGACTAACTTGGGACGAACTAAGACAAACCTTTGAATGGGACTTAAGTTTGTCTTTGTTCGTCCCAAGTTAGTCTCGTTAGTCTCATTCTAAGGTTTGTCTAAGTTCGTCGTTAGTAAGAGACTAACTTGTGATGAACTAAGACAAACCTTAGAATGAGACTTAAGTTTGTCTTTGTTCGTCCCAAGTTAGTCTCGTTAGTCTCATTCTAAGGTTTGTCTAAGTTCGTCGTTAGTAAGAGACTAACTTGTGATGAACTAAGACAAACCTTTGAATGGGACTTAAGTTTGTCTTTGTTCGTCCCAAGTTAGTCTCGTTAGTCTCATTCTAAGGTTTGTCTAAGTTCGTCGTTAGTAAGAGACTAACTTGTGATGAACTAAGACAAACCTTAGAATGGGACTTAAGTTTGTCATTGTTCGTCCCAAGTTAGTCTCGTTAGTCTCATTCTAAGGTTTGTCTAAGTTCGTCCTTAGTAATAGACTAACTTGGGACGAACTAAGACAAACCTTAGAATGAGACTAACATTTTCTTTGTTCGTCCAAAGTTAGTCTCGTTAGTCTCATTCTAAGGTTTGTCTAAGTTCATCCTTAGAAAGAGAATAACTTGGGACGGACTTAGACAAACCTTAGAATGAGACTTAAGTTTGTCTTTGTTCGTCCCAAGTTAGTCTCGTTAGTCTCATTCTAAGGTTTGTCTAAGTTCGTCGTTAGTAAGAGACTAACTTGTGATGAACTAAGACAAACCTTAGAATGAGACTACCGTTTTTCTTTGTTCGTCCAAAGTTAGTCTCGTTAGTCTCATTCTAAGGTTGGTCAAAGTTCGTCCTTAGAAAGAGAATAACTTGGGACGAACTTAGACAAACCTTAGAATGAGACTTAAGTTTGTCTTTGTTCGTCCATAGTTAGTCTCGTTAGTCTCATTCTAAGGTTTGTCTAAGTTCGTCCTTAGAAAGAGACTAACTTGGGACGAACTTAGACAAACTTTAGAATGAGACTTAAGTTTGTCTTTGTTCGACCATAGTTAGTCTCGTTAGTCTCATTCTAAGGTTTGTCTAAGTTTGTCCTTAGAAAGAGACTAACTTGGGACGAACTTAGATAAACCTTAGAATGAGACTTGAGTTTGTCTTTGTTCGTCCCAACTTTGTCTCGTTAGTCTCATTCTAAGGTTTGTCTATGTTTGTCCTTAGAAAGAGACTAACTTGGGACGAACTTAGACAAACCTTAGAATGAGACTTAAGTTTATCTTTGTTTGTCCCAACTTTGTCTCGTTAGTCTCATTCCAAGTTAATTCACCTCATGTTGAATTTGTTTTGCTCGGTTCCTAGTCATTGGACCTTTGAAAGCTTCTTTCGTCGATGCATCAGCTTGTAGTTGTATAGGATTACTTGTAATAGTAGATGACCGACGAGGTGAGGCTAGTGTGTCCTCATCATCCTCCCCCTCTTCAAAAAGAGTCGTCCTCGACTCTGATTCTTCTTCACCCAAGTAAGGCGACAAGTCAGCCACGTTGAAAGTGGGACTCACCGCATAGTCTTCTGGAAGTTCAATCTTGTAGGCATTGTCATTTATTTTTGCTAACACTTTGAATGGTCCATCCCCACGAGGCATGAGTTTGGACTTGCGTTTCTCCGGAAAACGTTCTTTACGTAGATGTATCCAAACTAGATCTCCGGGTTCAAACGTTACCTTCTTTCGGTTCTTGTTAGCCTTGTGTGCGTAATACTTTACCTTTTTCTCAATCTGCTCCTTAGTCTTCTCGTGAATCCTTCTCACATATGCAGCACGCTTTGAGGCCTCCATATTACTTCGTTCTTGCAATGGAAGTGGCAGCAAGTCGAGTGGTGAAATGGGTTTGAATCCATAAACCACCTCAAATGGGCACATGCTTGTGGTAGAGTGAACTGCCCTATTGTAAGCGAACTCGATGTGCGGCAAGCACTCTTCCCATTCCCTTAGGTTCTTCTTGATCATAGTCCTTAGTAACGTTGAAAGGGTACGGTTTACCACCTCCGTTTGGCCATCAGTTTGTGGGTGACAAGTTGTTGAAAACAATAGCTTGGTCCCAAGCTTTCCCCATAATGTCTTCCAAAAGTAGCTCATAAACTTCACATCACGATCAGATACGATCGTCCTTGGTACTCCATGCAGACGCACAACCTCCCTGAAAAATAAATCAGCCACATGTGAAGCATCATCGCTCTTATGACATGGAATGAAATGTGCCATCTTCGAGAATCTATCAACAACAACAAAAACTGAATCCCTTCCCCTCTTAGTTTTAGGTAGTCCTAACACAAAATCCATACTAATATCTTTCCAAGGAACACTAGGAACTGGTAGAGGAGTATATAAACCGTGAGGGTTAAGTTTTGACTTAGCTTTGTGACATGTAATGCATCGCTGCACGAATCTTTCAACATCCTTCCTCATATTTGGCCAATAAAAATGATCAGCAAGCATCTCATAAGTCTTCTCTCGGCCAAAATGACCCATTAAACCACCTGCATGTGATTCTTGCAATAACAAAAGCCTAACCGAACAATCAGGAACACAAAGTTTGTTAGCTCTAAAAAGAAATCCATCATGCATATGATACTTATCCCATCCTTTTCCATCTTGACATCTTTCATATGGTTCTGAAAAGTAAGGATCAGCAACATGCAAAGCTTTCAAACTTTCAAGTCCAAGCACTTTTACCTCTAATTGGTTCAACAAAACATGTCTACGAGATAGAGCATCAGCAACCATGTTTTCTTTACCCTTCTTATATCTCACAACATATGGGAAAGTCTCAATGAATTCTACCCATTTAGCATGCCTCATATTGAGCTTAGCTTGACCCTTAAGATGTTTCAATGCTTCATGATCAGAATGAATGACAAACTCCTTAGTCCATAAGTAATGTTGCCAAGTTTCAAGCACACGAACTAAAGCATACAATTCCTTATCATAAACTGAATAGTTCAACTTTGCACCGCCCAATTTCTCACTAAAATATGCTATCGGTTTGCTTTCTTGCATTAAGACACCACCAATACCTATTCCACTAGCATCACACTCTATTTCAAAAGTTTTGTTAAAATCAGGAAGAACAAGCACCGTTGACTCCGTTAATCGTTTCTTAAGCTCTTTGAAAGCATTTTCTTGAGGCACATCCCATTTGAAAACAACACCCTTCTTTGTTAACTCATTCAATGGGGCAGCAATGGTACTAAAATCCTTAACAAACCTTCTATAGAAACCAGCAAGACCATGAAAACTTCTTACTTGACTCATATTGAGAGGAGTAGGCCAATTCTTGATTGCCTCAACTTTTGATTCGTCAACCTCAATTCCTTGCCCTGAAACGACATAGCCAAGAAAAACAACCTTCTTAGTGCAAAATGAGCACTTGTCCATGTTAGCATATAACTGTTCCCTCCTAAGAACATCTAACACAAGTTTGATATGATCAATATGCTCATCTATAGACTTGCTGTATATCAAGATGTCATCAAAGTAAACAACAACAAATCTCCCAATGTAAGCTCTCAAGACATGATTCATTAACCTCATGAAAGTACTAGGTGCATTAGTTAATCCAAACGGCATGACTAACCACTCATACAATCCAAATTTTGTTTTGAATGCCGTTTTCCATTCATCTCCCTCTTTCATCCGAATTTGATGATATCCACTACGCAAATCAACCTTAGAGAATATCATAGAGCCACTAAGTTCATCAAGCATATCATCTAACCTAGGAATAGGATGACGATATCGAACAGTAATATTGTTTATGGCCCTACAATCAACACACATACGCCAAGAACCATCCTTCTTAGGAACTAAAATAACAGGGACAGCACAAGGACTTAAACTTTCACGTACATAACCTTTATTTAAAAGTTCTTGTACCTGCCTTTGTATCTCCTTTGTCTCTTCGGGATTTGTGCGGTATGGTGGTCGGTTTGGAAGTGAAGCTCCTGGAATGAGATCAATTTGATGTTCAATGCCACGCAATGGAGGTAAACCCGCTGGAACCTCCTCTGGAAAGACATCCTTGTAATCCTGCAAAACACGAGAAAAGGCACTAGGAAGAGATGTCAAGTCGTTAGTCGATACCAATGTGTCTTTGTACATCAGCACAAAGATCACTTGACTGGTGTTATTCCTCACATCTCTCAACTCAGATTTGGTGGCTAGCATGACGAAATTCTCTCCCTCACTTTTCTGTTTCTCTCTCGTGTTTGTTTTGGGACACTCACTCACTGTTTTGTGGTTTCCGCTCGTATGTTTTTTCTCTCCAACTCTCACACTCACTTTGTTTCCCTCGCTGGCTTTTTGCATATGATCAGTCATAATTTGTTGAGGTGTCATAGGTCGGAGCACCAAATCCTTGCCTTTCCACTTGATTGTGTAATGGTTTGTGCGTCCACAATGTTGCGCTGAAACATCATATTGCCACGGCCTTCCCAATAGTAAATGACACACCTTCATGGGTAGAACATCACACTCAACCGTGTCAATATAATCGCCAATCTTAAACTGAACTTTTACCTTGTGTGTAATCTTCATTTCTCCGCAATCACTTAACCATTGCACATGGTATGGGTGAGGATGTGGCAGCAACTTCAGCTCAAGCTTTTCACACATCTCTTTACTTGCAAGGTTTTGGCAACTTCCTCCATCAATTATTACCTTCGCAACTTTGTCTTGAACTTTTGCTCTTGTTTGGAAAAGGTTGTGCCGTTGACAATTCTCTGAATCTTTCACTTGCACGCTGAGCACCTTGGTAACAACAAGTGAGGCACCTTGCTCATAATCACAATAATTGTGTTCTTCATCATCAAGAGTATCATTAGCAACTTCGTCTTCCAAATCACTTGCTGATTCATACTCTCCTTCCTCAGTGACGAGCATAGTACGGTTGTTTGGGCAGTCTTTGATCATATGACCACGTCCCTTACACTTGAAACACTCAATGTCTCTACTCTTGGATGTGGATCCAATGGAAGATGAACTAGATGACGTTGATTTGCCTTTCTCCCTTGAAGTTTCAGTTCCACCACTACGAGTGTTGGAACGATTGCCACCTACAGAGTTAGTGGTGATGCCTCGACCAACATTAAATTGCGGTACAAACTTACTTCCACTTGTTGTAGTCCGAGTAGTGAATGAGGTTGATTTGTTCAGCTTTGAGTCATCTTGCAATTGTCGTTCAGCCTTTGAAGCAAGATGCACCAACTCTATGACATTTCGGTAAGGTTGTAGCTCAACAATCCGTTTCACACTTGTGTTCAACCCATACAAGAATCGAGCCATGGACTGCTCCTCATCTTCTTGTATATCAGCACGTATAATAGCCTTCTCCATCTCCTTGTGGTACTCCTCAACAGATTGTTTACCTTGCCTCAAGTTTTGAAGCTTGTCAAAGATGTCTCTTCTATAGTGTCTTGGAATGAATCTCGCCCTCATCTCACGCTTCATTTCTGCCCAAGTAGCAATAGGGAATCCTTCTCCTTCTTCTCGTTGTCGCTGGACTTGTTCCCACCATATAAGCGCATAGTCTTCAAACTCCAATGAAGCCATGGCAAGCTTCTTCTCTTCGGAATAGTTATGCATGCGGAAAATCTTATCAACCTTCAACTCCCATGTAAGATAAGCTTCTGGATCAGATCCTCCTTCAAACTTTGGCATAGTAAATTTCAGCTTACCAAACCTTTCCTCATCACGAACAAAGTTTCCACATTGACGGAATCCAGCATTTCTAAACATGTCACGATCCTCATTGTCAAATTCATCATCAATGTAACCATGGTTCATATTACCTCTTCCACGACCTCGTCCTCGTCCATTGAATGGAGCATCTCTAAAATTATTCCCACGACCAGCAACTACGTTGTTTGTGTTGTTGGCGACATGGTTTCGCCCTCCTTGAGCAATTGGTGCAGCAACCTCTCCATTAGTCCTCTCAGTCTCATCGCCATGCACACTTGCATCTCCCGTGGCTTGTCGTAGTTCTCGAACAACTTGAGCAACTATATTAACTTGCATAGCAGCAAGATTTTGGGTTAGTTGTTGATTAACATTACCCATAAGTTGTTGAAGATCCTCAGATATTCTATCTTGCTTTTCCTCCAATGACTCAATGCTTGCCCGAAACTCTTGACGAAGATGATCACGTAAAGCATTGAAATGGAGACGTGTGATGGGCTGATTGAGTTGTTCAGCGCCATCAATTTCATATTCATCTCCATCACCTGCATTGATTAGCTGTGGAAAACTCTATACTAAAGATAAATGTGTATGAAAGAAAAAAAAGAACCTCAAACCTCACTTTCTCTTACCAACCGAAGCTCGTGAAGATTCAAAGTGAGTGCAGATTTGTGTTTTACTTCGGTGATGATGGTTGGTCCAAAAGAGTGAACAATCAAGCGCATACAAGTCGAGAATCACACAAACAATGGCTGATTTTGGATGCACTACTCAATAGACTAGATGAAATCCCTACAAATTCAGCAACTTTTTTTTTTGCTTTTTTTTTTTGCTTTTTTTTGCTTTTTTTTTTGCTTTTTTTTTGCTTTTTTTTTGCTGTTTTTTTTTTGACAGAATTGAAATCAACAAAACTACAAAGGGATAGATGGTACCAATGTAACAATGGCTCTGATTACCAAATGATACGGGGCGGAAGCGGGACTTCACGATGTAGGATTTGATGGAGGAGGATAGGTAGTGCAACCCGACTCCTAGTTGATTGTTATACTACAATTGATGAGAACTTTATGCTGCCTAAATCTAGTGTGCTTTTATTACTCAGATTCTCAAAAGTGGATGGACATAAAGAAGGGACACTTATGGAGGACTCATGCACGAAGAACAAAGGGAGAAGTCTAACATCATTTAGTAAAAGAAAGAAAGCAATAAAGGACCAGAATTGATGCTTTTCCCTTAGCACATCAAACCAAGCACAAATTGAAAGCATGGCTATTAATAGTATTGCACAAAGATCAATCATGGGCACTTATGGCTGAACAAGGATCAAAGGAGAATGCACAAGACTCCATGGTGGCTTCTCATTGCTCAAAAGAGGCTACTCAAGATCCCATGGTGGCTGCACAAGTCCACAACACATGCATTTACTTTCATTTCTTAGTATTAATCCTCATCTACATGTATTTTGAAAACACATTCAGATTTTGGAAATTTTATTCATCAACATTTCAGATTTAGCTATTGCTACATCTTTTTTCAAGAGAGAGTTCTCTACCCCCTTGCTCTTGTAGTTTCCTTGTGAGATTGCATAAGCGGTCGTTTGACGGCAACCAAATTGTGCTTCCAACTTCGTGCGTGGTTGTGTGGTTTGGAAACTTAGAGTGTGGTTAGGCAATTACTTGTTGCAGGTCATTGCACAAGCAGTGGTTGGCTTCAAGAGTCGTCGGGTTGCACTACCTATCCTCCTCCATCAAATCCTACATCGTGAAGTCCCGCTTCCGCCCCGTATCACTTAAGTTTGTCTTTGTTCATCCCAAGTCAGTCTCGTTAGTCTCATTCTAAGGTTTGCCTAAGTTCATCCTTAGAAAAAGACTAACTTGGGACGAACTAAGACAAACCTTAGAATGAGACTTAAGTTTGTCTTTGTTCGTCCCAAGTTAGTCTCGTTAGTCTCATTCTAAGGTTTGTCTAAGTTCGTCCTTAGAAAGAGACTAACTTGCGACGAACTTAGACAAACCTTAGAATGAGACTAACGTTTGTCTTTGTTCGTCCCAAGTTAGTCTAGTTAGTCTCATTCTAAGGTTTGTCTAACTTCGTCATTAGAAAGAGACTAACTTGGGACGAACTTAGACAAACCTTAGAATGAGACTTAAGTTTGTTTTTGTTCGTCCCAAGTTAGTCTCGTTAGTCTCATTCTAAAGTTTGTCTAAGTTCGTCCTTAGAAAGAGACTAACTTGGGACGAACTTAGACAAACCTTAGAATGAGACTTAAGTTTGTCTTTGTTTGTCCCAACTTTGTCTCGTTAGTCTCATTCCAAGGTTTGTCTGAGTTCGTCCTTAGAAAGAGACTAACTGGGGACGAACTTAGACAAACCTTAGAATGAGACTTAAGTTTGTCTTTGTTCGTCCCAACTTTGTCTCGTTAGTCTCATTCTAAGGTTTGTCTAAGTTCGTCCTTAGAAAGAGACTAACTTGGGACGAACTTAGACAAACCTTAGAATGAGACTAACGTTTGTCTTTGTTCGTCCCAAGTTAGTCTCGTTAGTCTCATTCTAAGGTTTCTCTAAGTTTGTCATTAGAAAGAGACTAACTTGGGATGAACTTAGACAAACCTTAGAATGAGACTTAAGTTTGTCTTTGTTCGTCCCAAGTTAGTCTCGTTAGTCTCATTCAAAGGTTTGTCTAAGTTTGTCCTTAGAAAGAGACTAAATTGGGATGAACTTAGACAAACCTTAGAATGAGCCTAACGTTTTTCTTTGTTCCTCCAAAGTTAGTCTCGTTAGTCTCATTCTTAGGTTTGCCTAAGTTCATCCTTAGAAAGAGACTAACTTGGGACGAACTTAGACAAACCTTAGAATGAGACTTAAGTTTGTCTTTGTTCATCCCAAGTCAGTCTCGTTAGTCTCATTCTAAGGTTTGCCTAAGTTCGTCCTTAGAAAACGACTAACTTGGGACGAACTTAGACAAACCTTAGAATGAGACTTAAGTTTGTTTTTGTTCGTCCCAAGTTAGTCTCGTTAGTCTCATTCTAAGGTTTGTCTAAGTTCGTCCTTAGAAAGAGACTAACTTGGGACGAACTTAGACAAACCTTAGAATGAGACTTAAGTTTGTCTTTGTTTGTCCCAACTTTGTCTCTTTAGTCTCATTCTAAGGTTTGTCTGAGTTCGTCCTTAGAAAGAGACTAACTGGGGACGAACTTAGACAAACCTTAGAATGAGACTTAAGTTTGTCTTTGTTCGTCCCAACTTTGTCTCGTTAGTCTCATTCTAAGGTTTGTCTAAGTTCGTCCTTAGAAAGAGACTAACTTGGGACGAACTTAGACAAACCTTAGAATGAGACTAACGTTTGTCTTTGTTCATCCCAAGTTAGTCTCGTTAGTCTCATTCTAAGGTTTCTCTAAGTTCGTCTTTAGAAAGAGACTAACTTGGGACGAACTTAGACAAACCATAGAATGAGACTTAAGTTTGTCTTTGTTCGACCATAGTTAGTCTCGTTAGTCTCATTCTAAGGTTTGTTTAAGTTTGTCCTTAGAAAGAGACTAACTTGGGACGAACTTAGACAAACCTTAGAATGAGACTTAAGTTTGTCTTTGTTCGTCCCAACTTTGTCTCGTTAGTCTCATTCTAAGGTGTGTCTAAGTTTGTCCTTAGAAAGAGACTAACTTGGGACGAACTTAGACAAACCTTAGAATGAGACTTAAGTTTGTCTTTGTTTGTCCCAACTTTGTCTCGTTAGTCTCATTCCAAGGTTTGTCTGAGTTTGTCCTTAGAAAGAGACTAACTGGGGACGAACTTAGACAAACCTTAGAATGAAACTTAAGTTTGTCTTTGTTCGTCCCAACTTTGTCTCGTTAGTCTCATTCTAAGGTTTGTCAAAGTTCGTCCTTAGAAAGAGACTAACTTGGGACGAACTTAGACAAACCTTAGAATGAGACTAACGTTTGTCTTTGTTCGTCCCAAGTTAGTCTCGTTAGTCTCATTCTAAGGTTTCTCTAAGTTCGTCATTAGAAAGAGACTAACTTGGGACGAACTTAGACAAACCTTAGAATGAGACTTAAGTTTGTCTTTGTTCGTCCCAAGTTAGTCTCGTTAGTCTCATTCAAAGGTTTGTCTAAGTTTGTCCTTAGAAAGAGACTAAATTGGGATGAACTTAGACAAACCTTAGAATGAGCCAAACGTTTTTCTTTGTTCGTCCAAAGTTAGTCTCGTTTGTCTCATTCTTAGGTTTGTCTAAGTTCATCCTTAGAAAGAGACTAACTTGGGACGAACTTAGACAAACCTTAGAATGAGACTTAAGTTTGTCTTTGTTCATCCCAAGTCAGTCTCGTTAGTCTCATTCTAAGGTTTGCCTAAGTTCGTCCTTAGAAAAAGACTAACTTGGGACGAACTAAGACAAACCATAGAATGAGACTTAAGTTTGTCTTTGTTCATCCCAAGTTAGTCTCGTTAGTCTCATTCTAAGGTTTGTCTAAGTTCGTCCTTAGAAAGAGACTAACTTGGGACGAACTTGGACAAACCTTAGAATATGACTTAAGTTTGTCTTTGTTCGTCCCAACTTTGTCTCGTTAGTCTCATTCTAAGGTTTGTCTAAGTTCGTCCTTAGAAAGAGACTAACTTGGGACGAACTTAGACAAACCTTAGAATGAGACTAACGTTTGTCTTTGTTCGTCCCAAGTTAGTCTAGTTAGTCTCATTCTAAGGTTTGTCTAACTTCGTCATTAGAAAGAGACTAACTTGGGACGAACTTAGACAAACCTTAGAAGGAGACTTAAGTTTGTTTTTGTTCGTCCCAAGTTAGTCTCGTTAGTCTCATTCTAAGGTTTGTCTAAGTTCGTCCTTAGAAAGAGACTAACTGGGGACGAACTTAGACAAACCTTAGAATGAGACTTAAGTTTGTCTTTGTTTGTCCCAACTTTGTCTCGTTAGTCTCATTCCAAGGTTTGTCTGAGTTCGTCCTTAGAAAGAGACTAACTGGGGACGAACTTAGACAAACCGTAGAATGAGACTTAAGTTTGTCTTTGTTCGTCCCAACTTTGTCTCGTTAGTCTCATTCTAAGGTTTGTCTAAGTTTGTCCTTAGAAAGAGACTAACTGGGAACGAACTTAGACAAACCTTAGAATGAGACTTAAGTTTGTCTTTGTTCGTCCCAACTTTGTCTCGTTAGTCTCATTCTAAGGTTTGTCTAAGTTTGTCCTTAGAAAGAGACTAACTTGGGACGAAGTTAGACAAACCTTAGAATGAGACTTAAGTTTTCTTTGTTTGTCCCAACTTTGTCTCGTTAGTCTCATTCCAATGTTTGTCTGAGTTCGTCCTTAGAAAGAGACTAACTGGGGACGAACTTAGACAAACCTTAGAATGAGACTTAAGTTTGTCTTTGTTCGTCCCAACTTTGTCTCGTTAGTCTCATTCTAAGGTTTGTCTAAGTTCGTCCTTAGAAAGAGACTAACTCGGGACGAACTTAGACAAACCTTAGAATGAGACTAACGTTTGTCTTTGTTCGTCCCAAGTTAGTCTCGTTAGTCTCATTCTAAGGTTTCTCTAAGTTCGTCATTAGAAAGAGACTAACTTGGGACGAACTTAGACAAACCTTAGAATGAGACTTAAGTTTGTCTTTGTTCGTCCCAAGTTAGTCTCGTTTGTCCTAAATTGGGACGAACTTAGACAAACCTTAGAATGAGACTTAAGTTTGTCTTTGTTCGACCATAGTTAGTCTCGTTAGTCTCATTCTAAGGTTTGTCTAAGTTTGTCCTTAGAAAGAGACTAACTTGGGACGAACTTAGACAAACCTTAGAATGAGACTTAAGTTTGTCTTTGTTCGTCCCAAGTCAGTCTCATTAGTCTCATTCAAAGGTTTGCCTAAGTTCGTCCTTAGAAAAAGACTAACTTGGGACGAACTAAGACAAACCTTAGAATGAGACTTAAGTTTGTCTTTGTTCGTCCCAACTTAGTCTCGTTAGTCTCATTCAAAGGTTTGTCTAAGTTCGTCCTTAGAAAGAGACTAACTTGGGACGAACTTGGACAAACCTTAGAATGAGACTTTAGTTTGTCTTTGTTCGTCCCAAGTTAATCTCGTTAGTCTCATTCTAAGGTTTTTCTAAGTTCGTCATTAGAAAGAGACTAACTTGGGACGAACTTAGACAAACCTTAGAATGAGACTAACGTTTGTCTTTGTTCGTCCCAAGTTAGTCTAGTTAGTCTCATTCTAAGGTTTGTCTAACTTCGTCATTAGAAAGAGACTAACATGGGACGAACTTAGACAAACCTTAGAATGAGACTTAAGTTTGTTTTTGTTCGTCCCAAGTTAGTCTCGTTAGTCTCATTCTAAGGTTTGTCTAAGTTCGTCCTTAGAAAGAGACTAACTTGGGACGAACTTAGACAAACCTTAGAATGAGACTAACGTTTGTCTTTGTTCGTCCCAAGTTAGTCTAGTTAGTCTCATTCTAAGGTTTGTCTAACTTTGTCATTAGAAAGAGACTAACTTGGGACGAACTTAGACAAACCTTAGAAGGAGACTTAAGTTTGTTTTTGTTCGTCCCAAGTTAGTCTCGTTAGTCTCATTCTAAGGTTTGTCTAAGTTCGTCCTTAGAAAGAGACTAACTTGGGACGAACTTAGACAAACCTTAGAATGAGACTAACGTTTGTCTTTGTTCGTCCCAAGTTAGTCTCGTTAGTCTCATTCTAAGGTTTCTCTAAGTTCGTCATTAGAAAGAGACTAACTTGGGACGAACTTAGACAAACCTTAGAATGAGACTTAAGTTTGTCTTTGTTCGTCCCAAGTTAGTCTCGTTAGTCTCATTCAAAGGTTTGTCTAAGTTTGTCCTTAGAAAGAGACTAAATTGGGATGAACTTAGACAAACCTTAGAATGAGCCAAACGTTTTTCTTTGTTCGTCCAAAGTTAGTCTCGTTTGTCTCATTCTTAGGTTTGTCTAAGTTCATCCTTAGAAAGAGACTAACTTGGGACGAACTTAGACAAACCTTAGAATGAGACTTAAGTTTGTCTTTGTTCATCCCAAGTCAGTCTCGTTAGTCTCATTCTAAGGTTTGCCTAAGTTCGTCCTTAGAAAAAGACTAACTTGGGACGAACTAAGACAAACCATAGAATGAGACTTAAGTTTGTCTTTGTTCGTCCCAAGTTAGTCTCGTTAGTCTCATTCTAAGGTTTGTCTAAGTTCGTCCTTAGAAAGAGACTAACTTGGGACGAACTTAGACAAACCTTAGAATATGACTTAAGTTTGTCTTTGTTCGTCCCAACTTTGTCTCGTTAGTCTCATTCTAAGGTTTGTCTAAGTTCGTCCTTAGAAAGAGACTAACTTGGGACGAACTTAGACAAACCTTAGAATGAGACTAACGTTTGTCTTTGTTCGTCCCAAGTTAGTCTAGTTAGTCTCATTCTAAGGTTTGTCTAACTTCGTCATTAGAAAGAGACTAACTTGGGACGAACTTAGACAAACCTTAGAAGGAGACTTAAGTTTGTTTTTGTTTGTCCCAACTTTGTCTCGTTAGTCTCATTCCAAGGTTTGTCTGAGTTCGTCCTTAGAAAGAGACTAACTGGGGACGAACTTAGACAAACCGTAGAATGAGACTTAAGTTTGTCTTTGTTCGTCCCAACTTTGTCTCGTTAGTCTCATTCTAAGGTTTGTCTAAGTTTGTCCTTAGAAAGAGACTAACTTGGGACGAACTTAGACAAACCTTAGAATGAGACTAACATTTGTCTTTGTTCGTCCCAAGTTAGTCTCGTTAGTCTCATTCTAAGGTTTCTCTAAGTTCGTCATTAGAAAGAGACTAACTTGGGACGAACTTAGACAAACCATAGAATGAGACTTAAGTTTGTCTTTGTTCGACCATAGTTAGTCTCGTTAGTCTCATTCTAAGGTTTGTCTAAGTTTGTCCTTAGAAAGAGACTAACTTGGGACGAACTTAGACAAACCTTAGAATGAGACTTAAGTTTGTCTTTGTTCGTCCCAACTTTGTCTCGTTAGTCTCATTCTAAGGTTTGTCTAAGTTTGTCCTTAGAAAGAGACTAACTTTGGACGAAGTTAGACAAACCTTAGAATGAGACTTAAGTTTTCTTTGTTTGTCCCAACTTTGTCTCGTTAGTCTCATTCCAAGGTTTGTCTGAGTTCGTCCTTAGAAAGAGACTAACTGGGGACGAACTTAGACAAACCTTAGAATGAGACTTAAGTTTGTCTTTGTTCGTCCCAACTTTGTCTCGTTAGTCTCATTCTAAGGTTTGTCTAAGTTCGTCCTTAGAAAGAGACTAACTTGGGACGAACTTAGACAAACCTTAGAATGAGACTAACGTTTGTCTTTGTTCGTCCCAAGTTAGTCTCGTTAGTCTCATTCTAAGGTTTCTCTAAGTTCGTCATTAGAAAGAGACTAACTTGGGACGAACTTAGACAAACCTTAGAATGAGACTTAAGTTTGTCTTTGTTCGTCCCAAGTTAGTCTCGTTTGTCTCATTCAAAGGTTTGTCTAAGTTTGTCCTTAGAAAGAGACTAAATTGGGACGAACTTAGACAAACCTTAGAATGAGACTTAAGTTTGTCTTTGTTCGACCATAGTTAGTCTCGTTAGTCTCATTCTAAGGTTTGTCTAAGTTTGTCCTTAGAAAGAGACTAACTTGGGACGAACTTAGACAAACCTTAGAATGAGACTTAAGTTTGTCTTTGTTCATCCCAAGTCAGTCTCATTAGTCTCATTCAAAGGTTTGCCTAAGTTAGTCCTTAGAAAAAGACTAACTTGGGACGAACTAAGACAAACCTTAGAATGAGACTTAAGTTTGTCTTTGTTCGTCCCAACTTAGTCTCGTTAGTCTCATTCAAAGGTTTGTCTAAGTTCGTCCTTAGAAAGAGACTAACTTGGGACGAACTTGGACAAACCTTAGAATGAGACTTTAGTTTGTCTTTGTTCGTCCCAAGTTAATCTCGTTAGTCTCATTCTAAGGTTTTTCTAAGTTCGTCATTAGAAAGAGACTAACTTGGGACGAACTTAGACAAACCTTAGAATGAGACTAACGTTTGTCTTTGTTCGTCCCAAGTTAGTCTAGTTAGTCTCATTCTAAGGTTTGTCTAACTTCGTCATTAGAAAGAGACTAACTTGGGACGAACTTAGACAAACCTTAGAATGCGACTAACGTTTGTCTTTGTTCGTCCCAAGTTAGTCTCGTTAGTCTCATTCTAAGGTTTCTCGAAGTTCGTCATTAGAAAGAGACTAACTTGGGACGAACTTAGACAAACCTTAGAATGAGACTTAAGTTTGTCTTTGTTCGTCCCAAGTTAGTCTCGTTAGTCTCATTAGTCTCATTCAAAGGTTTGTCTAAGTTTGTCCTTAGAAAGAGACTAAATTGGGATGAACTTAGACAAACCTTAGAATGAGCCTAACGTTTTTCTTTGTTCGTCCAAAGTTAGTCTCGTTAGTCTCATTCTTAGGCTTGTCTAAGTTCATCCTTAGAAAGAGACTAACTTTGGACGAACTTAGACAAACCTTAGAATGAGACTTAAGTTTGTCTTTGTTCATCCCAAGTCAGTCTCGTTAGTCTCATTCTAAGGTTTGCCTAAGTTCGACCTTAGAAAAAGACTAACTTGGGACGAACTAAGACAAACCTTAGAATGAGACTAACGTTTGTCTTTGTTCGTCCCAAGTTAGTCTCGTTAGTCTCATTCTAAGGTTTCTCTAAGTTCGTCATTAGAAAAAGACTAACTTGGGACGAACTTAGACAAACCATACAATGAGACTTAAGTTTGTCTTTGTTCGACCATAGTTAGTCTCGTTAGTCTCATTCTAAGGTTTGTCTAAGTTTGTCCTTAGAAAGAGACAAACTTGGGACGAACTTAGACAAACCTTAGAATGAGACTTAAGTTTGTCTTTGTTCGTCCCAACTTTGTCTCGTTAGTCTCATTCTAAGGTTTGTCTAAGTTCGTCCTTAGAAAGAGACTAACTTGGGACGAACTTAGACAAACCTTAGAATGAGACTAACGTTTGTCTTTGTTCGTCCCAAGTTAGTCTCGTTAGTCTCATTCTAAGGTTTCTCTAAGTTCGTCATTAGAAAGAGACTAACTTGGGACGAACTTAGACAAACATTAGAATGAGACTTAAGTTTGTCTTTGTTCGTCCCAAGTTAGTCTCGTTAGTCTCATTCAAAGGTTTGTCTAAGTTTGTCCTTAGAAAGAGACTAAATTGGGATGAACTTAGACAAACCTTAGAATGAGACTTAAGTTTGTCTTTGTTCATCCCAAGTCAGTCTCGTTAGTCTCATTCTAAGGTTTGCCTAAGTTCGACCTTAGAAAAAGACTAACTTGGGACGAACTAAGACAAACCTTAGAATGAGACTTAAGTTTGTCTTTGTTCGTCCCAAGTTAGTCTCGTTAGTCTCATTCTAAGGTTTGTCTAAGTTCGTCCTTAGAAAGAGTCTAACTTGGGACGAACTTGGACAATCCTTAGAATGAGACTTTAGTTTGTCTTTGTTCGTCCCAAGTTAATCTTGTTAGTCTCATTCTAAGGTTTTTCTAAGTTCGTCAATAAGAGACTAACTTGGGACGAACTTAGACAAACCTTAGAATGAGACTAAGGTTTGTCTTTGTTCGTCCCAATTTAGTCTAGTTAGTCTCATTCTAAGGTTTGTCTAACTTCGTCATTAGAAAGAGACTAACTTGGGACGAATTTAGACAAACCTTAGAATGAGACTTAAGTTTGTTTTTGTTCGTCCCAAGTTAGTCTCGTTAGTCTCATTCTAAGGTTTGTCTAAGTTCGTCCTTAGAAAGAGACTAACTTGGGACGAACTTAGACAAACCTTAGAATGAGACTTAAGTTTGTCTTTGTTTGTCCCAACTTTGTCTCGTTAGTCTCATTCCAAGGTTTGTCTGAGTTCGTCCTTAGAAAGAGACTAACTGGGGACGAACTTAGACAAACCTTAGAATGAGACTTAAGTTTGTCTTTGTTCGTCCCAACTTTGTCTCGTTAGTCTCATTCTAAGGTTTGTCTAAGTTCGTCCTTAGAAAGAGACTAACTTGGGACGAACTTAGACAAACCTTAGAATGAGACTAACGTTTGTCTTTGTTCGTCCCAAGTTAGTCTCGTTAGTCTCATTCTAAGGTTTCTCTAAGTTCGTCATTAGAAAGAGACTAACTTGGGACGAACTTAGACAAACCTTAGAATGAGACTTAAGTTTGTCTTTGTTCGACCATAGTTAGTCTCGTTAGTCTCATTCTAAGGTTTGTCTAATTTTGTCCTTAGAAAGAGACTAACTTGGGACGAACTTAGACAAACCTTAGAATGAGACTTAAGTTTGTCTTTGTTCGTCCCAACTTTGTCTCGTTAGTCTCATTCTAAGGTTTGTCTAAGTTCGTCCTTGGAAAGAGACTAACTTGGGACGAACTTAGACAAACCTTAGAATGAGACTTAAGTTTGTCTTTGTTCGTCCCAAGTTAGTCTCATTAGTCTCATTCTAAGGTTTGTCTAAGTTCGTCCTTAGAAAGAGACTAACTTGGGACAAACTAAGACAAACCTTAGAATGGGACTCAAGTTTGTCTTTGTTCGTCCCAAGTTAGTCTCGTTAGTCTCATTCTAAGGTTTTTCCTTAGAAAGAGACAAACTTGGAACGAACTTAGACAAACCTTAGAAAGAGATTCAAGTTTGTCTTTGTTCGTCCCAAGTTAGTCTCGATAGTCTCATTCTAAGGGTTGTCTAAGTTTGTCCTTAGAAAGACACAAACTTCGGACGAACTTAGAAAAACCTTAGAATAAGACTTAAGTTTGTCTTTGTTCTTCCCAAGTTAGTCTCGTTAGTCTCATTCTAAGGTTTGTCTAAGTTCATCATTAGAAAGAGACTAACTTGGGACGAACTTAGACAAACCTTAGAATGAGACTAACGTTTTTCTTTTTTCATCCCAAGTTAGTCTCGTTAGTCTCATTCTAAGGTTTGTCTAAGTTCGTCCTTAGAAAGAGACCAACTTGGGACGAACTTGGACAAACCTTAGAATGAGACTTAAGTTTGTCTTTTTTCGTCCCAAGTTAATCTCGTTAGTCTCATTCTAAGGTTTGTCTAAGTTCGTCATTAGAATGAGACTTAAGTTTGTCTTTGTTCGTCACAAGGTATTCTCGTTAGTCTCATTCTAAGGTTTGTCTAAGTTCGTCCTTAGTAAGAGACTAACTTGGGACGAATTAAGACAAACCTTAGAATGAGACTTAAGTTTGTCTTTGTTCGTCCCAAGTTAGTCTCGTTAGTCTCATTCTAAGGTTTGTCTAAGTTCGTCCTTAGAAAGAGACTAACTTGGGACGAACTTGGACAAACCTTAGAATGAGACTTTAGTTTGTCTTTGTTCGTCCCAAGTTAATCTCGTTAGTCTCATTCTAAGGTTTGTCTAAGTTCGTCATTAGAAAGAGACTAACTTGGGACGAACTTATAAAAACCTTTGAATGAAACTTAAGTTTGTCTTTGTTCGTCCCAAGTTAGTCTCGTTAGTCTCATTTTAAGGGTTGTCTAAGTTCGTCCTTAGAAAGAGACTAACTTGGGATGAACAAAGACAAACCTTAGAATGAGACTTAAGTTTGTCTTTGTTCGTCCCAAGTTAGTCTCGTTAGTCTCATTCTATGGTTTGTCTAAGTTTATCCTTAGAAAGAGACTAACTTGGGATGAACTTAGACAAACCTTAGAATGTGACTTAAGTTTGTCATTGTTCGTCCCAAGTTAGTCTCGTTAGTCTCATTCTAAGGTTTGTCTAAGTTCGTCCTTGGAAAGAGACTAACTTGGGACGAACTTAGACAAACCTTAGAATGAGACTTAAGTTTGTCTTTGTTCGTCCCAAGTTAGTCTCATTAGTCTCATTCTAAGGTTTGTCTAAGTTCGTCCTTAGAAAGAGACTAACTTGGGACAAACTAAGACAAACCTTAGAATGGGACTCAAGTTTGTCTTTGTTCGTCCCAAGTTAGTCTCGTTAGTCTCATTCTTAGGCTTGTCTAAGTTCATCCTAAGAAAGAGACTAACTTGGGACGAACTTAGACAAACCTTAGAATGAGACTTAAGTTTGTCTTTGTTCATCCCAAGTCAGTCTCGTTAGTCTCATTCTAAGGTTTGCCTAAGTTCGACCTTAGAAAAAGACTAACTTGGGACGAACTAAGACAAACCTTAGAATGAGACTTAAGTTTGTCTTTGTTCGTCCCAAGTTAGTCTCGTTAGTCTCATTCTAAGGTTTGTCTAAGTTCGTCCTTAGAAAGAGTCTAACTTGGGACGAACTTGGACAATCCTTAGAATGAGACTTTAGTTTGTCTTTGTTCGTCCCAAGTTAATCTTGTTAGTCTCATTCTAAGGTTTTTCTAAGTTCGTCAATAAGAGACTAACTTGGGACGAACTTAGACAAACCTTAGAATGAGACTAAGGTTTGTCTTTGTTCGTCCCAATTTAGTCTAGTTAGTCTCATTCTAAGGTTTGTCTAACTTCGTCATTAGAAAGAGACTAACTTGGGACGAATTTAGACAAACCTTAGAATGAGACTTAAGTTTGTTTTTGTTCGTCCCAAGTTAGTCTCGTTAGTCTCATTCTAAGGTTTGTCTAAGTTCGTCCTTAGAAAGAGACTAACTTGGGACGAACTTAGACAAACCTTAGAATGAGACTTAAGTTTGTCTTTGTTTGTCCCAACTTTGTCTCGTTAGTCTCATTCCAAGGTTTGTCTGAGTTCGTCCTTAGAAAGAGACTAACTGGGGACGAACTTAGACAAACCTTAGAATGAGACTTAAGTTTGTCTTTGTTCGTCCCAACTTTGTCTCGTTAGTCTCATTCTAAGGTTTGTCTAAGTTCGTCCTTAGAAAGAGACTAACTTGGGACGAACTTAGACAAACCTTAGAATGAGACTAACGTTTGTCTTTGTTCGTCCCAAGTTAGTCTCGTTAGTCTCATTCTAAGGTTTCTCTAAGTTCGTCATTAGAAAGAGACTAACTTGGGACGAACTTAGACAAACCTTAGAATGAGACTTAAGTTTGTCTTTGTTCGACCATAGTTAGTCTCGTTAGTCTCATTCTAAGGTTTGTCTAATTTTGTCCTTAGAAAGAGACTAACTTGGGACGAACTTAGACAAACCTTAGAATGAGACTTAAGTTTGTCTTTGTTCGTCCCAACTTTGTCTCGTTAGTCTCATTCTAAGGTTTGTCTAAGTTCGTCCTTGGAAAGAGACTAACTTGGGACGAACTTAGACAAACCTTAGAATGAGACTTAAGTTTGTCTTTGTTCGTCCCAAGTTAGTCTCATTAGTCTCATTCTAAGGTTTGTCTAAGTTCGTCCTTAGAAAGAGACTAACTTGGGACAAACTAAGACAAACCTTAGAATGGGACTCAAGTTTGTCTTTGTTCGTCCCAAGTTAGTCTCGTTAGTCTCATTCTAAGGTTTTTCCTTAGAAAGAGACAAACTTGGAACGAACTTAGACAAACCTTAGAAAGAGATTCAAGTTTGTCTTTGTTCGTCCCAAGTTAGTCTCGATAGTCTCATTCTAAGGGTTGTCTAAGTTTGTCCTTAGAAAGACACAAACTTCGGACGAACTTAGAAAAACCTTAGAATAAGACTTAAGTTTGTCTTTGTTCTTCCCAAGTTAGTCTCGTTAGTCTCATTCTAAGGTTTGTCTAAGTTCATCATTAGAAAGAGACTAACTTGGGACGAACTTAGACAAACCTTAGAATGAGACTAACGTTTTTCTTTTTTCATCCCAAGTTAGTCTCGTTAGTCTCATTCTAAGGTTTGTCTAAGTTCGTCCTTAGAAAGAGACCAACTTGGGACGAACTTGGACAAACCTTAGAATGAGACTTAAGTTTGTCTTTTTTCGTCCCAAGTTAATCTCGTTAGTCTCATTCTAAGGTTTGTCTAAGTTCGTCATTAGAATGAGACTTAAGTTTGTCTTTGTTCGTCACAAGGTATTCTCGTTAGTCTCATTCTAAGGTTTGTCTAAGTTCGTCCTTAGTAAGAGACTAACTTGGGACGAATTAAGACAAACCTTAGAATGAGACTTAAGTTTGTCTTTGTTCGTCCCAAGTTAGTCTCGTTAGTCTCATTCTAAGGTTTGTCTAAGTTCGTCCTTAGAAAGAGACTAACTTGGGACGAACTTGGACAAACCTTAGAATGAGACTTTAGTTTGTCTTTGTTCGTCCCAAGTTAATCTCGTTAGTCTCATTCTAAGGTTTGTCTAAGTTCGTCATTAGAAAGAGACTAACTTGGGACGAACTTATAAAAACCTTTGAATGAAACTTAAGTTTGTCTTTGTTCGTCCCAAGTTAGTCTCGTTAGTCTCATTTTAAGGGTTGTCTAAGTTCGTCCTTAGAAAGAGACTAACTTGGGATGAACAAAGACAAACCTTAGAATGAGACTTAAGTTTGTCTTTGTTCGTCCCAAGTTAGTCTCGTTAGTCTCATTCTATGGTTTGTCTAAGTTTATCCTTAGAAAGAGACTAACTTGGGATGAACTTAGACAAACCTTAGAATGTGACTTAAGTTTGTCATTGTTCGTCCCAAGTTAGTCTCGTTAGTCTCATTCTAAGGTTTGTCTAAGTTCGTCCTTGGAAAGAGACTAACTTGGGACGAACTTAGACAAACCTTAGAATGAGACTTAAGTTTGTCTTTGTTCGTCCCAAGTTAGTCTCATTAGTCTCATTCTAAGGTTTGTCTAAGTTCGTCCTTAGAAAGAGACTAACTTGGGACAAACTAAGACAAACCTTAGAATGGGACTCAAGTTTGTCTTTGTTCGTCCCAAGTTAGTCTCGTTAGTCTCATTCTAAGGTTTGTCCTTAGAAAGAGACAAACTTGGAACGAACTTAGACAAACCTTAGAAAGAGATTCAAGTTTGTCTTTGTTCGTCCCAAGTTAGTCTCGATAGTCTCATTCTAAGGGTTGTCTAAGTTTGTCCTTAGAAAGACACAAACTTCGGACGAACTTAGAAAAACCTTAGAATAAGACTTAAGTTTGTCTTTGTTCTTCCCAAGTTAGTCTCGTTAGTCTCATTCTAAGGTTTGTCTAAGTTCGTCCTTAGAAAGAGACTAACTTGGGACGAACTTAGACAAACCTTAGAATGAGACTAACGTTTGTCTTTGTTCGTCCCAAGTTAGTCTAGTTAGTCTCATTCTAAGGTTTGTCTAACTTTGTCATTAGAAAGAGACTAACTTGGGACGAACTTAGACAAACCTTAGAAGGAGACTTAAGTTTGTTTTTGTTCGTCCCAAGTTAGTCTCGTTAGTCTCATTCTAAGGTTTGTCTAAGTTCGTCCTTAGAAAGAGACTAACTTGGGACGAACTTAGACAAACCTTAGAATGAGACTAACGTTTGTCTTTGTTCGTCCCAAGTTAGTCTCGTTAGTCTCATTCTAAGGTTTCTCTAAGTTCGTCATTAGAAAGAGACTAACTTGGGACGAACTTAGACAAACCTTAGAATGAGACTTAAGTTTGTCTTTGTTCGTCCCAAGTTAGTCTCGTTAGTCTCATTCAAAGGTTTGTCTAAGTTTGTCCTTAGAAAGAGACTAAATTGGGATGAACTTAGACAAACCTTAGAATGAGCCAAACGTTTTTCTTTGTTCGTCCAAAGTTAGTCTCGTTTGTCTCATTCTTAGGTTTGTCTAAGTTCATCCTTAGAAAGAGACTAACTTGGGACGAACTTAGACAAACCTTAGAATGAGACTTAAGTTTGTCTTTGTTCATCCCAAGTCAGTCTCGTTAGTCTCATTCTAAGGTTTGCCTAAGTTCGTCCTTAGAAAAAGACTAACTTGGGACGAACTAAGACAAACCATAGAATGAGACTTAAGTTTGTCTTTGTTCGTCCCAAGTTAGTCTCGTTAGTCTCATTCTAAGGTTTGTCTAAGTTCGTCCTTAGAAAGAGACTAACTTGGGACGAACTTAGACAAACCTTAGAATATGACTAAAGTTTGTCTTTGTTCGTCCCAACTTTGTCTCGTTAGTCTCATTCTAAGGTTTGTCTAAGTTCGTCCTTAGAAAGAGACAAACTTGGGACGAACTTAGACAAACCTTAGAATGAGACTAACGTTTGTCTTTGTTCGTCCCAAGTTAGTCTAGTTAGTCTCATTCTAAGGTTTGTCTAACTTCGTCATTAGAAAGAGACTAACTTGGGACGAACTTAGACAAACCTTAGAAGGAGACTTAAGTTTGTTTTTGTTTGTCCCAACTTTGTCTCGTTAGTCTCATTCCAAGGTTTGTCTGAGTTCGTCCTTAGAAAGAGACTAACTGGGGACGAACTTAGACAAACCGTAGAATGAGACTTAAGTTTGTCTTTGTTCGTCCCAACTTTGTCTCGTTAGTCTCATTCTAAGGTTTGTCTAAGTTTGTCCTTAGAAAGAGACTAACTTGGGACGAACTTAGACAAACCTTAGAATGAGACTACATTTGTCTTTGTTCGTCCCAAGTTAGTCTCGTTAGTCTCATTCTAAGGTTTCTCTAAGTTCGTCATTAGAAAGAGACTAACTTGGGACGAACTTAGACAAACCATAGAATGAGACTTAAGTTTGTCTTTGTTCGACCATAGTTAGTCTCGTTAGTCTCATTCTAAGGTTTGTCTAAGTTTGTCCTTAGAAAGAGACTAACTTGGGACGAACTTAGACAAACCTTAGAATGAGACTTAAGTTTGTCTTTGTTCGTCCCAACTTTGTCTCGTTAGTCTCATTCTAAGGTTTGTCTAAGTTTGTCCTTAGAAAGAGACTAACTTTGGACGAAGTTAGACAAACCTTAGAATGAGACTTAAGTTTTCTTTGTTTGTCCCAACTTTGTCTCGTTAGTCTCATTCCAAGGTTTGTCTGAGTTCGTCCTTAGAAAGAGACTAACTGGGGACGAACTTAGACAAACCTTAGAATGAGACTTAAGTTTGTCTTTGTTCGTCCCAACTTTGTCTCGTTAGTCTCATTCTAAGGTTTGTCTAAGTTCGTCCTTAGAAAGAGACTAACTTGGGACGAACTTAGACAAACCTTAGAATGAGACTAACGTTTGTCTTTGTTCGTCCCAAGTTAGTCTCGTTAGTCTCATTCTAAGGTTTCTCTAAGTTCGTCATTAGAAAGAGACTAACTTGGGACGAACTTAGACAAACCTTAGAATGAGACTTAAGTTTGTCTTTGTTCGTCCCAAGTTAGTCTCGTTTGTCTCATTCAAAGGTTTGTCTAAGTTTGTCCTTAGAAAGAGACTAAATTGGGACGAACTTAGACAAACCTTAGAATGAGACTTAAGTTTGTCTTTGTTCGACCATAGTTAGTCTCGTTAGTCTCATTCTAAGGTTTGTCTAAGTTTGTCCTTAGAAAGAGACTAACTTGGGACGAACTTAGACAAACCTTAGAATGAGACTTAAGTTTGTCTTTGTTCGTCCCAAGTCAGTCTCATTAGTCTCATTCAAAGGTTTGCCTAAGTTCGTCCTTAGAAAAAGACTAACTTGGGACGAACTAAGACAAACCTTAGAATGAGACTTAAGTTTGTCTTTGTTCGTCCCAACTTAGTCTCGTTAGTCTCATTCAAAGGTTTGTCTAAGTTCGTCCTTAGAAAGAGACTAACTTGGGACGAACTTGGACAAACCTTAGAATGAGACTTTAGTTTGTCTTTGTTCGTCCCAAGTTAATCTCGTTAGTCTCATTCTAAGGTTTTTCTAAGTTCGTCATTAGAAAGAGACTAACTTGGGACGAACTTAGACAAACCTTAGAATGAGACTAACGTTTGTCTTTGTTCGTCCCAAGTTAGTCTAGTTAGTCTCATTCTAAGGTTTGTCTAACTTCGTCATTAGAAAGAGACTAACTTGGGACGAACTTAGACAAACCTTAGAATGCGACTAACGTTTGTCTTTGTTCGTCCCAAGTTAGTCTCGTTAGTCTCATTCTAAGGTTTCTCGAAGTTCGTCATTAGAAAGAGACTAACTTGGGACGAACTTAGACAAACCTTAGAATGAGACTTAAGTTTGTCTTTGTTCGTCCCAAGTTAGTCTCGTTAGTCTCATTAGTCTCATTCAAAGGTTTGTCTAAGTTTGTCCTTAGAAAGAGACTAAATTGGGATGAACTTAGACAAACCTTAGAATGAGCCTAACGTTTTTCTTTGTTCGTCCAAAGTTAGTCTCGTTAGTCTCATTCTTAGGCTTGTCTAAGTTCATCCTTAGAAAGAGACTAACTTTGGACGAACTTAGACAAACCTTAGAATGAGACTTAAGTTTGTCTTTGTTCATCCCAAGTCAGTCTCGTTAGTCTCATTCTAAGGTTTGCCTAAGTTCGACCTTAGAAAAAGACTAACTTGGGACGAACTAAGACAAACCTTAGAATGAGACTAACGTTTGTCTTTGTTCGTCCCAAGTTAGTCTCGTTAGTCTCATTCTAAGGTTTCTCTAAGTTCGTCATTAGAAAAAGACTAACTTGGGACGAACTTAGACAAACCATACAATGAGACTTAAGTTTGTCTTTGTTCGACCATAGTTAGTCTCGTTAGTCTCATTCTAAGGTTTGTCTAAGTTTGTCCTTAGAAAGAGACAAACTTGGGACGAACTTAGACAAACCTTAGAATGAGACTTAAGTTTGTCTTTGTTCGTCCCAACTTTGTCTCGTTAGTCTCATTCTAAGGTTTGTCTAAGTTTGTCCTTAGAAAGAGACTAACTTGGGACGAACTTAGACAAACCTTAGAATGAGACTTAAGTTTGTCTCATTAGAAAAACGTTAGTCTCGTTAGTCTCATTCTAAGGTTTGTCTAAGTTTGTCCTTAGAAAGAGACTAACTTGGGACGAACTTAGACAAACCTTAGAATGAGACTAACGTTTGTCTTTGTTCGTCCCAAGTTAGTCTCGTTAGTCTCATTCTAAGGTTTCTCTAAGTTCGTCATTAGAAAGAGACTAACTTGGGATGAACTTAGACAAACCATAGAATGAGACTTAAGTTTGTCTTTGTTCGACCATAGTTAGTCTCGTTAGTCTCATTCTAAGGTTTGTCTAAGTTTGTCCTTAGAAAGAGACTAAATTGGGACGAACTTAGACAAACCTTAGAATGAGACTTAAGTTTGTCTTTGTTCGTCCCAACTTTGTCTCGTTAGTCTCATTCTAAAGGTTTTGTCTAAGTTCGTCCTTAGAAAGAGACTAACTTGGGACGAACTTAGAAAAACCTTAGAATGAGACTAACGTTTGTCTTTGTTCG
Source organism: Rhodiola kirilowii (assembly GCA_033675215.1). Classification (NCBI taxonomy): domain Eukaryota; kingdom Viridiplantae; phylum Streptophyta; class Magnoliopsida; order Saxifragales; family Crassulaceae; genus Rhodiola; species Rhodiola kirilowii. The sequence continues at coordinate 2,161,985 of JAUCNB010000012.1, read as the reverse complement.
TCCCAAGTTAGTCTCGTTAGTCTCATTCTAAGGTTTCTCTAAGTTCGTCATTAGAAAGAGACTAACTTGGGACGAACTTAGACAAACCTTAGAATGAGACTTAAGTTTGTCTTTGTTCGTCCCAAGTTAGTCTCGTTAGTCTCATTCAAAGGTTTGTCTAAGTTTGTCCTTAGAAAGAGACTAAATTGGGATGAACTTAGACAAACCTTAGAATGAGCCTAACGTTTTTCTTTGTTCGTCCAAAGTTAGTCTCGTTAGTCTCATTCTTAGGCTTGTCTAAGTTCATCCTAAGAAAGAGACTAACTTGGGACGAACTTAGACAAACCTTAGAATGAGACTTAAGTTTGTCTTTGTTCATCCCAAGTCAGTCTCGTTAGTCTCATTCTAAGGTTTGCCTAAGTTCGACCTTAGAAAAAGACTAACTTGGGACGAACTAAGACAAACCTTAGAATGAGACTTAAGTTTGTCTTTGTTCGTCCCAAGTTAGTCTCGTTAGTCTCATTCTAAGGTTTGTCTAAGTTCGTCCTTAGAAAGAGTCTAACTTGGGACGAACTTGGACAATCCTTAGAATGAGACTTTAGTTTGTCTTTGTTCGTCCCAAGTTAATCTTGTTAGTCTCATTCTAAGGTTTTTCTAAGTTCGTCAATAAGAGACTAACTTGGGACGAACTTAGACAAACCTTAGAATGAGACTAAGGTTTGTCTTTGTTCGTCCCAATTTAGTCTAGTTAGTCTCATTCTAAGGTTTGTCTAACTTCGTCATTAGAAAGAGACTAACTTGGGACGAATTTAGACAAACCTTAGAATGAGACTTAAGTTTGTTTTTGTTCGTCCCAAGTTAGTCTCGTTAGTCTCATTCTAAGGTTTGTCTAAGTTCGTCCTTAGAAAGAGACTAACTTGGGACGAACTTAGACAAACCTTAGAATGAGACTTAAGTTTGTCTTTGTTTGTCCCAACTTTGTCTCGTTAGTCTCATTCCAAGGTTTGTCTGAGTTCGTCCTTAGAAAGAGACTAACTGGGGACGAACTTAGACAAACCTTAGAATGAGACTTAAGTTTGTCTTTGTTCGTCCCAACTTTGTCTCGTTAGTCTCATTCTAAGGTTTGTCTAAGTTCGTCCTTAGAAAGAGACTAACTTGGGACGAACTTAGACAAACCTTAGAATGAGACTAACGTTTGTCTTTGTTCGTCCCAAGTTAGTCTCGTTAGTCTCATTCTAAGGTTTCTCTAAGTTCGTCATTAGAAAGAGACTAACTTGGGACGAACTTAGACAAACCTTAGAATGAGACTTAAGTTTGTCTTTGTTCGACCATAGTTAGTCTCGTTAGTCTCATTCTAAGGTTTGTCTAATTTTGTCCTTAGAAAGAGACTAACTTGGGACGAACTTAGACAAACCTTAGAATGAGACTTAAGTTTGTCTTTGTTCGTCCCAACTTTGTCTCGTTAGTCTCATTCTAAGGTTTGTCTAAGTTCGTCCTTGGAAAGAGACTAACTTGGGACGAACTTAGACAAACCTTAGAATGAGACTTAAGTTTGTCTTTGTTCGTCCCAAGTTAGTCTCATTAGTCTCATTCTAAGGTTTGTCTAAGTTCGTCCTTAGAAAGAGACTAACTTGGGACAAACTAAGACAAACCTTAGAATGGGACTCAAGTTTGTCTTTGTTCGTCCCAAGTTAGTCTCGTTAGTCTCATTCTAAGGTTTTTCCTTAGAAAGAGACAAACTTGGAACGAACTTAGACAAACCTTAGAAAGAGATTCAAGTTTGTCTTTGTTCGTCCCAAGTTAGTCTCGATAGTCTCATTCTAAGGGTTGTCTAAGTTTGTCCTTAGAAAGACACAAACTTCGGACGAACTTAGAAAAACCTTAGAATAAGACTTAAGTTTGTCTTTGTTCTTCCCAAGTTAGTCTCGTTAGTCTCATTCTAAGGTTTGTCTAAGTTCATCATTAGAAAGAGACTAACTTGGGACGAACTTAGACAAACCTTAGAATGAGACTAACGTTTTTCTTTTTTCATCCCAAGTTAGTCTCGTTAGTCTCATTCTAAGGTTTGTCTAAGTTCGTCCTTAGAAAGAGACCAACTTGGGACGAACTTGGACAAACCTTAGAATGAGACTTAAGTTTGTCTTTTTTCGTCCCAAGTTAATCTCGTTAGTCTCATTCTAAGGTTTGTCTAAGTTCGTCATTAGAATGAGACTTAAGTTTGTCTTTGTTCGTCACAAGGTATTCTCGTTAGTCTCATTCTAAGGTTTGTCTAAGTTCGTCCTTAGTAAGAGACTAACTTGGGACGAATTAAGACAAACCTTAGAATGAGACTTAAGTTTGTCTTTGTTCGTCCCAAGTTAGTCTCGTTAGTCTCATTCTAAGGTTTGTCTAAGTTCGTCCTTAGAAAGAGACTAACTTGGGACGAACTTGGACAAACCTTAGAATGAGACTTTAGTTTGTCTTTGTTCGTCCCAAGTTAATCTCGTTAGTCTCATTCTAAGGTTTGTCTAAGTTCGTCATTAGAAAGAGACTAACTTGGGACGAACTTATAAAAACCTTTGAATGAAACTTAAGTTTGTCTTTGTTCGTCCCAAGTTAGTCTCGTTAGTCTCATTTTAAGGGTTGTCTAAGTTCGTCCTTAGAAAGAGACTAACTTGGGATGAACAAAGACAAACCTTAGAATGAGACTTAAGTTTGTCTTTGTTCGTCCCAAGTTAGTCTCGTTAGTCTCATTCTATGGTTTGTCTAAGTTTATCCTTAGAAAGAGACTAACTTGGGATGAACTTAGACAAACCTTAGAATGAGACTAAAGTTTGTCTTTGTTCGTCCCTAGTTAGTCTCGTTAGTCTCATTCTAAGGTTTGTCTAAGTTCGTCCTTAGAAAGAGACTAACTTGGGATGAACTTAGACAAACCTTAGAATGAGACTAACGTTTGTCTTTGTTCGTCCCAAGTTAGTCTCGTTAGTCTCATTCTAAGGTTTCTCTAAGTTCGTCATTAGAAAGAGACTAACTTGGGACGAACAAAGACAAACGTTAGTCTCATTCTAAGGTTTGTGTAAGTTCGTTTGTCTTTGTTCGTCCCAAGTTAGTCTTTGTTCGTCCCAAAATGAGACTAACGTTTCTCTTTGTTCGTCCCAAGTTAGTCTCGTTAGTCTCATTCTAAGGTTTCTCTAAGTTCGTCATTAGAAAGAGACTAACTTGGGACGAACAAAGACAAACCTTAGAAAAACGTTAGGCTCATTCTAAGGTTTGTCTTTGTTCGTCCCAAGTTAGCCTCGTTAGTCTCATTCTAAGGTTTGTCTAAGTTTGTCCTTAGAAAGAGACTAACTTGGGACGAACTTAGACAAACCTTAGAATGTGACTTAAGTTTGTCATTGTTCGTCCCAAGTTAGTCTCGTTAGTCTCATTCTAAGGTTTGTCTAAGTTCGTCCTTGGAAAGAGACTAACTTGGGACGAACTTAGACAAACCTTAGAATGAGACTTAAGTTTGTCTTTGTTCGTCCCAAGTTAGTCTCATTAGTCTCATTCTAAGGTTTGTCTAAGTTCGTCCTTAGAAAGAGACTAACTTGGGACAAACTAAGACAAACCTTAGAATGGGACTCAAGTTTGTCTTTGTTCGTCCCAAGTTAGTCTCGTTAGTCTCATTCTAAGGTTTGTCCTTAGAAAGAGACAAACTTGGAACGAACTTAGACAAACCTTAGAAAGAGATTCAAGTTTGTCTTTGTTCGTCCCAAGTTAGTCTCGATAGTCTCATTCTAAGGGTTGTCTAAGTTTGTCCTTAGAAAGACACAAACTTCGGACGAACTTAGAAAAACCTTAGAATAAGACTTAAGTTTGTCTTTGTTCTTCCCAAGTTAGTCTCGTTAGTCTCATTCTAAGGTTTGTCTAAGTTCATCATTAGAAAGAGACTAACTTGGGACGAACTTAGACAAACCTTTGAATGAGACTAACGTTTTTCTTTTTTCATCCCAAGTTAGTCTCGTTAGTCTCATTCTAAGGTTTGTCTAAGTTCGTCCTTAGAAAGAGACCAACTTGGGACGAACTTGGACAAACCTTAGAATGAGACTTAAGTTTGTCTTTTTTCGTCCCAAGTTAATCTCGTTAGTCTCATTCTAAGGTTTGTCTAAGTTCGTCATTAGAATGAGACTTAAGTTTGTCTTTGTTCGTCACAAGGTATTCTCGTTAGTCTCATTCTAAGGTTTGTCTAAGTTCGTCCTTAGTAAGAGACTAACTTGGGACGAATTAAGACAAACCTTAGAATGAGACTTAAGTTTGTCTTTGTTCGTCCCAAGTTAGTCTCGTTAGTCTCATTCTAAGGTTTGTCTAAGTTCGTCCTTAGAAAGAGACTAACTTGGGACGAACTTGGACAAACCTTAGAATGAGACTTTAGTTTGTCTTTGTTCGTCCCAAGTTAATCTCGTTAATCTCATTCTAAGGTTTGTCTAAGTTCGTCATTAGAAAGAGACTAACTTGGGACGAACTTATAAAAACCTTTGAATGAAACTTAAGTTTGTCTTTGTTCGTCCCAAGTTAGTCTCGTTAGTCTCATTTTAAGGGTTGTCTAAGTTCGTCCTTAGAAAGAGACTAACTTGGGATGAACAAAGACAAACCTTAGAATGAGACTTAAGTTTGTCTTTGTTCGTCCCAAGTTAGTCTCGTTAGTCTCATTCTATGGTTTGTCTAAGTTTATCCTTAGAAAGAGACTAACTTGGGATGAACTTAGACAAACCTTAGAATGAGACTAAAGTTTGTCTTTGTTCGTCCCTAGTTAGTCTCGTTAGTCTCATTCTAAGGTTTGTCTAAGTTCGTCCTTAGAAAGAGACTAACTTGGGAAGAACTTAGACAAACCTTAGAATGAGACTTCAATTTGTCTTTGTTCGTCCCAAGTTAGTCTCGTTAGTCTCATTCTAAGGTTTGTTTAAGTTCGTCCTTAGAAAGAGACTAACTTGGGACGAACTTGGACAAACCTTAGAATGAGACTTTAGTTTGTCTTTGTTCGTCCCAAGTTAATCTCGTTAGTCTCATTCTAAGGTTTGTCTAAGTTCGTCATTAGAAAGAGACTAACTTGGGATGAACTTAGACAACCCTTAGAATGAGACTTAAGTTTGTCTTTGTTCTTCCCAACTTTGTCTCGTTAGTCTCATTCTAAGGTTTGTCTAAGTTCGTCCTTAGAAAGAGACTTACTTGGGACGAACTTAGACAAACCTTAGAATGAGACTAACGTTTGTCTTTGTTCGTCCCAAGTTAGTCTCGTTAGTCTCATTCTAAGGTTTGTCTAAGTTCGTCCTTAGAAAGAGACTAACTTGGGACGAACTTAGACAAACCTTAGAATGAGACTTAAGTTTGTCTTTGTTCGTCCCAACTTTGTCTCGTTAGTCTCATTCTAAGGTTTGTCTAAGTTCGTCCTTAGAAAGAGACTAACATGGCACGAACTTAGACAAACCTTAGAATGAGACTAACGTTTGTCTTTGTTCGTCCCAAGTTAGTCTCGTTAGTCTCATTCTAAGGTTTCTCTAAGTTCGTCATTAGAAAAAGACTAACTTGGGACGAACTTAGACAAACCATAGAATGAGACTTAAGTTAGTCATTGTTCGACCATAGTTAGTCTCGTTAGTCTCATTCTAAGGTTTGTCTAAGTTTGTCCTTAGAAAGAGACTAACTTGGGACGAACCTAGACAAACCTTAGAATGAGACTTAAGTTTGTCTTTGTTCGTCCCAACTTTGTCTCGTTAGTCTCATTCTAAGGTTTGTCTAAGTTCGTCCTTAGAAAGAGACTAACTTGGGACGAACTTAGACAAACCTTAGAATGAGACTAACGTTTGTCTTTGTTCGTCCCAAGTTAGTCTAGTTAGTCTCATTCTAAGGTTTGTCTAACTTCGTCATTAGAAAGAGACTAACTTGGGACGATCTTAGACAAACCTTAGAATGAGACTTAAGTTTGTTTTTGTTCGGACAAACTTAGTCTCGTTAGTCTCATTCTAAGGTTTGTCTATGTTCGTCCTTAGAAAGAGACTAACTTGGGACGAACAAAGACAAACCTTAGAATGAGACTTAAGTTTGTCTTTGTTCGTCCCAAGTTAGTCTCGTTAGTCTCATTCTCAGGTTTGTCTAAGTTCATCCTTAGAAAGAGACAAACTTGGGATGAACTTAGACAAACCTTAGAATGAGACTTAAGTTTGTCTTTGTTCGTCCCAAATTTGTCTCGTTAGTCTCATTCTAAGGTTTGTCTAAGTTCGTCCTTAGAAAGAGACTAACTTGGGACGAACTTAGACAAACCGTACAATGAGACTAACGTTTGTCTTTGTTCGTCCCTAGTTAGTCTCGTTAGTCTCATTCTAAGGTTTGTCTAAGTTCGTCCTTAGAAAGAGAACGAACTTAGACAAACCTTAGAATGAGACTTTAGTTTGTCTTTGTTCATCCCAAGTTAATCTCGTTAGTCTCATTCTAAGGTTTGTCTAAGTTCGTCATTAGAAAGAGACTAACTTGGGACAAACTTTGACAAACCTTAGAATGAGACTTAAGTTTGTCTTTGTTCGTCCCAAGTTAGTCTCGTTAGTCTCATTCTAAGGTTTGTCTATGTTCGTCCTTAGAAAGAGACTAACTTGGGACGAACAAAGACAAACCTTAGAATGAGACTTAAGTTTGTCTTTGTTCGTCCCAAGTTAGTCTCGTTAGTCTCATTCTAAGGTTTGTCTAAGTTCATCCTTAGAAAGAGACTAACTTGGGATGAACTTAGACAAACCTTAGAGTGAGACTTAAGTTTGTCTTTGTTCGTCCCTAGTTAGTCTCGTTAGTCTCATTCTAAGGTTTGTCTAAGTTCGTCCTTAGAAAGAGACCAACTTGGGACGAACTTGGACAAACCTTAGAATGAGACTTAAGTTTGTCTTTTTTCGTCCCAACTTAATCTCGTTAGTCTCATTCTAAGGTTTGTCTAAGTTCGTCATTAGAAAGAGACTAACTTGGGACGAACTTAGACAAACCTTAGAATGAGACTTAAGTTTGTCTTTGTTCGTCCCTAGTTAGTCTCGTTAGTCTCATTCTAAGGTTTGTCTAAGTTCGTCCTTAGAAAGAGACCAACTTGGGACGAACTTGGACAAACCTTAGAATGAGACTTAAGTTTGTCTTTTTTCGTCCCAAGTTAATCTCGTTAGTCTCATTCTATGGTTTGTCTAAGTTCGTCATTAGAAAGAGACTAACTTGGGACGAACTTAGACAAACCTTAGAATGAGACTTAAGTTTGTCTTTGTTCGTCCCAAGTTAGTCTCGTTAGTCTCATTCTAAGGTTTGTCTATGTTCGTCCTTAGAAAGAGACTAACTTGGGACGAACAAAGACAAACCTTAGAATGAGACTTAAGTTTGTCTTTGTTCGTCCCAAGTTAGTCTCGTTAGTCTCATTCTAAGGTTTGTCTAAGTTCATCATTAGAAAGAGACTAACTTGGGATGAACTTAGACAAACCTTAGAATGAGACTTAAGTTTGTCTTTGTTCGTCCCTAGTTAGTCTCGTTAGTCTCATTCTAAGGATTGTCTAAGTTCGTCCTTAGAAAGAGACCAACTGGGGACGAACTTGGACAAACCTTAGAATGAGACTTAAGTTTGTCTTTGTTCGTCCCAAGTTAGTCTCGTTAGTCTCATTCTAAGGTTTGTCTATGTTCGTCCTTAGAAAGAGACTAACTTGGGACGAACAAAGACAAACCTTACAATGAGACTTAAGTTTGTCTTTGTTCGTCCCAAGTTAGTCTCGTTAGTCTCATTCTAAGGTTTGTCTAAGTTCATCCTTAGAAAGAGACTAACTTGGGATGAACTTAGACAAACCTTAGAATGAGACTTAAGTTTGTCTTTGTTCGTCCCTAGTTAGTCTCGTTTGTCTCATTCTAAGGTTTGTCTATGTTCGTCCTTAGAAAGGGACTAACTTGGGACGAACAAAGACAAACCTTAGAATGAGACTTAAGTTTGTCTTTGTTCGTCCCAAGTTAGTCTCGTTAGTCTCATTCTAAGGTTTGTCTATGTTCATCCTTAGAAAGAGACTAACTTGGGACGAACAAAGACAAACCTTAGAATGAGACTTAAGTTTGTCTTTGTTCGTCCCAAGTTAGTCTCGTTAGTCTCATTCTAAGGTTTGTCTATGTTCGTCCTTAGAAAGAGACTAACTTGGGACGAACAAAGACAAACCTTAGAATGAGACTTAAGTTTGTCTTTGTTCGTCCCAAGTTAGTCTCGTTAGTCTCATTCTAAGGTTTGTCTAAGTTCGTCCTTAGAAAGAGACTAACTTGGGACGAACTTAGACAAACCTTAGAATGAGACTTAAGTTTGTCTTTGTTCGTCCCAACTTTGTCTCGTTAGTCTCATTCTAAGGTTTGTCTAAGTTCGTCCTTAGAAAGAGACTAACTTGGGACGAACTTAGACAAACCGTACAATGAGACTAACGTTTGTCTTTGTTCGTCCCTAGTTAGTCGCGTTAGTCTCATTCTAAGGTTTGTCTAAGTTCGTCCTTAGAAAGAGAACGAACTTAGACAAACCTTAGAATGAGACTTTAGTTTGTCTTTGTTCGTCCCAAGTTAATCTCGTTAGTCTCATTCTAAGGTTTGTCTAAGTTCGTCATTAGAAAGAGACTAACTTGGGACGAACTTAGACAAACCTTAGAATGAGACTTAAGTTTGTCTTTGTTCGTCCCAAGTTAGTCTCGTTAGTCTCATTCTAAGGTTTGTCTATGTTCGTCCTTAGAAAGAGACTAACTTGGGATGAACAAAGACAAACCTTAGAATGAGACTTAAGTTTGTCTTTGTTCGTCCCAAGTTAGTCTCGTTAGTCTCATTCTAAGGTTTGTCTAAGTTCATCCTTAGAAAGAGACTAACTTGGGATGAACTTAGACAAACCTTAGAATGAGACTTAAGTTTGTCTTTGTTCGTCCCTAGTTAGTCTCGTTAGTCTCATTCTAAGGTTTGTCTAAGTTCGTCCTTAGAAAGAGACCAACTTGGGACGAACTTGGACAAACCTTAGAATGAGACTTAAGTTTGTCTTTGTTCGTCCCAAGTTAGTCTCGTTAGTCTCATTCTAAGGTTTGTTTAAGTTCGTCATTAGAAAGAGACTAACTTGGCACGAACTTAGACAAACCTTAGAATGAGACTAACGTTTGTCTTTGTTCGTCCCAAGTTAGTCTCGTTAGTCTCATTCTAAGGTTTCTCTAAGTTCGTCATTAGAAAAAGACTAACTTGGGACGAACTTAGACAAACCATAGAATGAGACTTAAGTTAGTCTTTGTTCGACCATAGTTAGTCTCGTTAGTCTCATTCTAAGGTTTGTCTAAGTTTGTCCTTAGAAAGAGACTAACTTGGGACGAACTTAGACAAACCTTAGAATGAGACTTAAGTTTGTCTTTGTTCGTCCCAACTTTGTCTCGTTAGTCTCATTCTAAGGTTTGTCTAAGTTCGTCCTTAGAAAGAGACTAACTTGGGACGAACTTAGACAAACCTTAGAATGAGACTAACGTTTGTCTTTGTTCGTCCCAAGTTAGTCTAGTTAGTCTCATTCTAAGGTTTGTCTAACTTCGTCATTAGAAAGAGACTAACTTGGGACGATCTTAGACAAACCTTAGAATGAGACTTAAGTTTGTTTTTGTTCGGACAAACTTAGTCTCGTTAGTCTCATTCTAAGGTTTGTCTATGTTCGTCCTTAGAAAGAGACTAACTTGGGACGAACAAAGACAAACCTTTGAATGAGACTTAAGTTTGTCTTTGTTCGTCCCAAGTTAGTCTCGTTAGTCTCATTCTCAGGTTTGTCTAAGTTCATCCTTAGAAAGAGACAAACTTCGGATGAACTTAGACAAACCTTAGAATGAGACTTAAGTTTGTCTTTGTTCGTCCCAACTTTGTCTCGTTAGTCTCATTCTAAGGTTTGTCTAAGTTCGTCCTTAGAAAGAGACTAACTTGGGACGAACTTAGACAAACCGTACAATGAGACTAACGTTTGTCTTTGTTCGTCCCTAGTTAGTCTCGTTAGTCTCATTCTAAGGTTTGTCTAAGTTCGTCCTTAGAAAGAGAACGAACTTAGACAAACCTTAGAATGAGACTTTAGTTTGTCTTTGTTCGTCCCAAGTTAATCTCGTTAGTCTCATTCTAAGGTTTGTCTAAGTTCGTCATTAGAAAGAGACTAACTTGGGACAAACTTAGACAAACCTTAGAATGAGACTTAAGTTTGTCTTTGTTCGTCCCAAGTTAGTCTCGTTAGTCTCATTCTAAGGTTTGTCTATGTTCGTCCTTAGAAAGAGACTAACTTGGGACGAACAAAGACAAACCTTAGAATGAGACTTAAGTTTGTCTTTGTTCGTCCCAAGTTAGTCTCGTTAGTCTCATTCTAAGGTTTGTCTAAGTTCATCCTTAGAAAGAGACTAACTTGGGATGAACTTAGACAAACCTTAGAATGAGACTTAAATTTGTCTTTGTTCGTCCCTAGTTAGTCTCGTTAGTCTCATTCTAAGGTTTGTCTAAGTTCGTCCTTAGAAAGAGACCAACTTGGGACGAACTTGGACAAACCTTAGAATGAGACTTAAGTTTGTCTTTTTTCGTCCCAAGTTAATCTCGTTAGTCTCATTCTAAGGGTTGTCTAAGTTCGTCATTAGAAAGAGACTAACTTGGGACGAACTTAGACAAACCTTAGAATGAGACTTAAGTTTGTCTTTGTTCGTCCCTAGTTAGTCTCGTTAGTCTCATTCTAAGGTTTGTCTAAGTTCGTCCTTAGAAAGAGACCAACTTGGGACGAACTTGGACAAACCTTAGAATGAGACTTATGTTTGTCTTTTTTCGTCCTAAGTTAATCTCGTTAGTCTCATTCTAAGGTTTGTCTAAGTTCGTCATTAGAAAGAGACTAACTTGGGACGAACTTAGACAAACCTTAGAATGAGACTAACGTTTGTCTTTGTTCGTCCCAAGTTAGTCTAGTTAGTCTCATTCTAAGGTTTGTCTAACTTCGTCATTAGAAAGAGACTAACTTGGGACGAACTTAGACAAACCTTAGAATGCGACTTAAGTTTGTTTTTGTTCGTCCCAAGTTAGTCTCGTTAGTCTCATTCTAAGGTTTGTCTAAGTTCGTCCTTAGAAAGAGACTAACTTGGGACGAACTTAGACAAACCTTAGAATGAGACTTAAGTTTGTCTTTGTTTGTCCCAACTTTGTCTCGTTAGTCTCATTCCAAGGTTTGTCTGAGTTCGTCCTTACAAAGAGACTAACTGGGGACGAACTTAGACAAACCTTAGAATGAGACTTAAGTTTGTCTTTGTTCGTCCCAACTTTGTCTCGTTAGTCTCATTCTAAGGTTTGTCTAAGTTCGTCCTTAGAAAGAGACTAACTTGGGACGAACTTAGACAAACCTTAGAATGAGACTAACGTTTGTCTTTGTTTGTCCCAAGTTAGTCTCGTTAGTCTCATGCTAAGGTTTCTCTAAGTTCGTCATTAGAAAGAGACTAACTTGGGACGAACTTAGACAAACCTTAGAATGAGACTTAAGTTTGTCTTTGTTCGACCATAGTTAGTCTCGTTAGTCTCATTCTAAGGTTTGTCTAAGTTTGTCCTTAGAAAGAGACTAACTTGGGACGAACTTAGACAAACCTTAGAATGAGACTTAAGTTTGTCTTTGTTCGTCCAAACTTTGTCTCGTTAGTCTCATTCTAAGGTTTGTCTAAGTTCGTCCTTAGAAAGAGACTAACTTGGGACGAACTTAGACAAACCTTAGAATGAGACTTAAGTTTGTCTTTGTTCGACCATAATTAGTCTCGTTAGTCTCATTCTAAGGTTTGTCTAAGTTTGTCCTTAGAAAGAGATTAACTTGGGACGAACTTAGACAAACCTTAGAATGAGACTTAAGTTTGTCTTTGTTCGTCCCAACTTTGTCTCGTTAGTCTCATTCTAAGGTTTGTCTAAGTTCGTCCTTAGAAAGAGACTAACTTGGGACGAACTTAGACAAACCTTAGAATGAGACTAACGTTTGTCTTTGTCGTCCCAAGTTAGTCTCGTTAGTCTCATTCTAAGGTTTCTCTAAGTTCGTCATTAGAAAGAGACTAACTTAGGAGAAACTTAGACAAACCATAGAATGAGACTTAAGTTTGTCTTTGTTCGACCATAGTTAGTCTCGTTAGTCTCATTCTAAGGTTTGTCTAAGTTTGTCCTTAGAAAGAGACTAACTTGGGACGAACTTAGACAAACCTTAGAATGAGACTTAAGTTTGTCTTTGTTCGTCCCAACTTTGTCTCGTTAGTCTCATTCTAAGGTTTGTCTAAGTTTGTCCTTAGAAAGAGACTAACTTGGGACGAACTTAGACAAACCTTAGAATGAGACTTAAGTTTTCTTTGTTTGTCCCAACTTTGTCTCGTTAGTCTCATTCCAAGGTTTGTCTGAGTTCGTCCTTAGAAAGAGACTAACTGGGGACGAACTTGGACAAACCTTAGAATGAGACTTAAGTTTGTCTTTGTTCGTCCCAACTTTGTCTCGTTAGTCTCATTCTAAGGTTTGTCTAAGTTCGTCCTTAGAAAGAGACTAACTTGGGACGAACTTAGACAAACCTTAGAATGAGACTAACGTTTGTCTTTGTTCGTCCCAAGTTAGTCTCGTTAGTCTCATTCTAAGGTTTCTCTAAGTTCGTCATTAGAAAGAGACTAACTTGGGACGAACTTAGACAAACCTTAGAATGAGACTTAAGTTTGTCTTTGTTCGTCCCAAGTTAGTCTCGTTTGTCTCATTCAAAGGTTTGTCTAAGTTTGTCCTTAGAAAGAGACTAAATTGGGATGAACTTAGACAAACCTCAGAATGAGCCTAACGTTTTTCTTTGTTCGTCCAAAGTTAGTCTCGTTAGTCTCATTCTTAGGTTTGTCTAAGTTCATCCTTAGAAAGAGACTAACTTGGGACGAACTTAGACAAACCTTAGAATGAGACTTAAGTTTGTCTTTGTTCATCCCAAGTCAGTCTCATTAGTCTCATTCTAAGGTTTGCCTAAGTTCGTCCTTAGAAAAAGACTAACTTGGGACGAACTAAGACAAACCTTAGAATGAGACTTAAGTTTGTCTTTGTTCGTCCCAACTTAGTCTCGTTAGTCTCATTCAAAGGTTTGTCTAAGTTCGTCCTTAGAAAGAGACTAACTTGGGACGAACTTGGACAAACCTTAGAATGAGACTTTAGTTTGTCTTTGTTCGTCCCAAGTTAATCTCGTTAGTCTCATTCTAAGGTTTTTCTAAGTTCGTCATTAGAAAGAGACTAACTTGGGACGAACTTAGACAAACCTTAGAATGAGACTAACGTTTGTCTTTGTTCGTCCCAAGTTAGTCTAGTTAGTCTCATTCTAAGGTTTGTCTAACTTCGTCATTAGAAAGAGACTAACTTGGGACGAACTTAGACAAACCTTAGAATGCGACTTAAGTTTGTTTTTGTTCGTCCCAAGTTAGTCTCGTTAGTCTCATTCTAAGGTTTGTCTAAGTTCGTCCTTAGAAAGAGACTAACTTGGGACGAACTTAGACAAACCTTAGAATGAGACTTAAGTTTGTCTTTGTTTGTCCCAACTTTGTCTCGTTAGTCTCATTCCAAGGTTTGTCTGAGTTCGTCCTTACAAAGAGACTAACTGGGGACGAACTTAGACAAACCTTAGAATGAGACTTAAGTTTGTCTTTGTTCGTCCCAACTTTGTCTCGTTAGTCTCATTCTAAGGTTTGTCTAAGTTCGTCCTTAGAAAGAGACTAACTTGGGACGAACTTAGACAAACCTTAGAATGAGACTAACGTTTGTCTTTGTTTGTCCCAAGTTAGTCTCGTTAGTCTCATGCTAAGGTTTCTCTAAGTTCGTCATTAGAAAGAGACTAACTTGGGACGAACTTAGACAAACCTTAGAATGAGACTTAAGTTTGTCTTTGTTCGACCATAGTTAGTCTCGTTAGTCTCATTCTAAGGTTTGTCTAAGTTTGTCCTTAGAAAGAGACTAACTTGGGACGAACTTAGACAAACCTTAGAATGAGACTTAAGTTTGTCTTTGTTCGTCCAAACTTTGTCTCGTTAGTCTCATTCTAAGGTTTGTCTAAGTTCGTCCTTAGAAAGAGACTAACTTGGGACGAACTTAGACAAACCTTAGAATGAGACTTAAGTTTGTCTTTGTTCGACCATAATTAGTCTCGTTAGTCTCATTCTAAGGTTTGTCTAAGTTTGTCCTTAGAAAGAGATTAACTTGGGACGAACTTAGACAAACCTTAGAATGAGACTTAAGTTTGTCTTTGTTCGTCCCAACTTTGTCTCGTTAGTCTCATTCTAAGGTTTGTCTAAGTTCGTCCTTAGAAAGAGACTAACTTGGGACGAACTTAGACAAACCTTAGAATGAGACTAACGTTTGTCTTTGTCGTCCCAAGTTAGTCTCGTTAGTCTCATTCTAAGGTTTCTCTAAGTTCGTCATTAGAAAGAGACTAACTTAGGAGAAACTTAGACAAACCATAGAATGAGACTTAAGTTTGTCTTTGTTCGACCATAGTTAGTCTCGTTAGTCTCATTCTAAGGTTTGTCTAAGTTTGTCCTTAGAAAGAGACTAACTTGGGACGAACTTAGACAAACCTTAGAATGAGACTTAAGTTTGTCTTTGTTCGTCCCAACTTTGTCTCGTTAGTCTCATTCTAAGGTTTGTCTAAGTTTGTCCTTAGAAAGAGACTAACTTGGGACGAACTTAGACAAACCTTAGAATGAGACTTAAGTTTGTCTTTGTTTGTCCCAACTTTGTCTCGTTAGTCTCATTCCAAGGTTTGTCTGAGTTCGTCCTTAGAAAGAGACTAACTGGGGATGAACTTAGACAAACCTTAGAATGAGACTTAAGTTTGTCTTTGTTCGTCCCAACTTTGTCTCGTTAGTTTCATTCTAAGGTTTGTCTAAGTTCGTCCTTAGAAAGAGACTAACTTGGGACGAACTTAGACAAACCTTAGAATGAGACTAACGTTTGTCTTTGTTCGTCCCAAGTTAGTCTCGTTAGTCTCATTCTAAGGTTTCTCTAAGTTCGTCATTAGAAAAAGACTAACTTGGGATGAACTTAGACAAACCATAGAATGAGACTTAAGTTTGTCTTTGTTCGACCATAGTTAGTCTCGTTAGTCTCATTCTAAGGTTTGTCTAAGTTTGTCCTTAGAAAGAGACTAACTTGGGACGAACTTAGACAAACCTTAGAATGAGACTTAAGTTTGTCTTTGTTCGTCCCAACTTTGTCTCGTTAGTCTCATTCTAAGGTTTGTCTAAGTTCGTCCTTAGAAAGAGACTAACTTGGGACGAACTTAGACAAACCTTAGAATGAGACTAACGTTTGTCTTTGTTCGTCCCAAGTTAGTCTCGTTAGTCTCATTCTAAGGTTTCTCTAAGTTCGTCATTAGAAAGAGACTAACTTGGGACGAACTTAGACAAACCTTAGAATGAGACTTAAGTTTGTCTTTGTTCGTCCCAAGTTAGTCTCGTTAGTCTCATTCAAAGGTTTGTCTAAGTTTGTCCTTAGAAAGAGACTAAATTGGGATGAACTTAGACAAACCTTAGAATGAGCCTAACGTTTTTCTTTGTTCGTCCAAAGTTAGTCTCGTTAGTCTCATTCTTAGGCTTGTCTAAGTTCATCCTTAGAAAGAGACTAACTTGGGACGAACTTAGACAAACCTTAGAATGAGACTTAAGTTTGTCTTTGTTCATCCCAAGTCAGTCTCGTTAGTCTCATTCTAAGGTTTGCCTAAGTTCGACCTTAGAAAAAGACTAACTTGGGACGAACTAAGACAAACCTTAGAATGAGACTAACGTTTGTCTTTGTTCGTCCCAAGTTAGTCTCGTTAGTCTCATTCTAAGGTTTCTCTAAGTTCGTCATTAGAAAAAGACTAACTTGGGACGAACTTAGACAAACCATACAATGAGACTTAAGTTTGTCTTTGTTCGACCATAGTTAGTCTCGTTAGTCTCATTCTATGGTTTGTCTAAGTTTGTCCTTAGAAAGAGACTAACTTGGGACGAACTTAGACAAACCTTAGAATGAGACTTAAGTTTGTCTTTGTTCGTCCCAACTTTGTCTCGTTAGTCTCATTCTAAGGTTTGTCTAAGTTTGTCCTTAGAAAGAGACTAACTTGGGACGAACTTAGACAAACCTTAGAATGAGACTGAATTTTGTCTCATTAGAAAAACGTTAGTCTCGTTAGTCTCATTCTAAGGTTTGTCTAAGTTTGTCCTTAGAAAGAGACTAACTTGGGACGAACTTAGACAAACCTTAGAATGTGACTAACGTTTGTCTTTGTTCGTCCCAAGTTAGTCTCGTTAGTCTCATTCTAAGGTTTCTCTAAGTTCGTCATTAGAAAGAGACTAACTTGGGATGAACTTAGACAAACCATAGAATGAGACTTAAGTTTGTCTTTGTTCGACCATAGTTAGTCTCGTTAGTCTCATTCTAAGGTTTGTCTAAGTTTGTCCTTAGAAAGAGACTAACTTGGGACGAACTTAGACAAACCTTAGAATGAGACTTAAGTTTGTCTTTGTTCGTCCCAACTTTGTCTCGTTAGTCTCATTCTAAGGTTTGTGTAAGTTCGTCCTTAGAAGGAGACTAACTTGGGACGAACTTAGAGAAACCTTAGAATGAGACTAACGTTTGTCTTTGTTCGTCCCAAGTTAGTCTCGTTAGTCTCATTCTAAGGTTTCTCTAAGTTCGTCATTAGAAAGAGACTAACTTGGGACGAACTTAGACAAACCTCAGAATGAGACTTAAGTTTGTCTTTGTTCGTCCCAAGTTAGTCTCGTTAGTCTCATTCAAAGGTTTGTCTAAGTTTGTCCTTAGAAAGAGACTAAATTGGGATGAACTTAGACAAACCTTAGAATGAGCCTAACGTTTTTCTTTGTTCGTCCAAAGTTAGTCTCGTTAGTCTCATTCTTAGGCTTGTCTAAGTTCATCCTTAGAAAGAGACTAACTTGGGACGAACTTAGACAAACCTTAGAATGAGACTTAAGTTTGTCTTTGTTCATCCCAAGTCAGTCTCGTTAGTCTCATTCTAAGGTTTGCCTAAGTTCGACCTTAGAAAAAGACTAACTTGGGACGAACTAAGACAAACCTTAGAATGAGACTTAAGTTTGTCTTTGTTCGTCCCAAGTTAGTCTCGTTAGTCTCATTCTAAGGTTTGTCTAAGTTCGTCCTTAGAAAGAGACTAACTTGGGACGAACTTGGACAAACCTTAGAATGAGACTTTAGTTTGTCTTTGTTCGTCCCAAGTTAATCTTGTTAGTCTCATTCTAAGGTTTTTCTAAGTTCGTCAATAGAAAGAGACTAACTTGGGACGAACTTAGACAAACCTTAGAATGAGACTAACGTTTGTCTTTGTTCGTCCCAATTTAGTCTAGTTAGTCTCATTCTAAGGTTTGTCTAACTTCGTCATTAGAAAGAGACTAACTTGGGACGAATTTAGACAAACCTTAGAATGAGACTTAAGTTTGTTTTTGTTCGTCCCAAGTTAGTCTCGTTAGTCTCATTCTAAGGTTTGTCTAAGTTCGTCCTTAGAAAGAGACTAACTTGGGACGAACTTAGACAAACCTTAGAATGAGACTTAAGTTTGTCTTTGTTTGTCCCAACTTTGTCTCGTTAGTCTCATTCCAAGGTTTGTCTGAGTTCGTCCTTAGAAAGAGACTAACTGGGGACGAACTTAGACAAACCTTAGAATGAGACTTAAGTTTGTCTTTGTTCGTCCCAACTTTGTCTCGTTAGTCTCATTCTAAGGTTTGTCTAAGTTCGTCCTTAGAAAGAGACTAACTTGGGACGAACTTAGACAAACCTCAGAATGAGACTAACGTTTGTCTTTGTTCGTCCCAAGTTAGTCTCGTTAGTCTCATTCTAAGGTTTCTCTAAGTTCGTCATTAGAAAGAGACTAACTTGGGACGAACTTAGACAAACCTTAGAATGAGACTTAAGTTTGTCTTTGTTCGACCATAGTTAGTCTCGTTAGTCTCATTCTAAGGTTTGTCTAATTTTGTCCTTAGAAAGAGACTAACTTGGGACGAACTTAGACAAACCTTAGAATGAGACTTAAGTTTGTCTTTGTTCGTCCCAACTTTGTCTCGTTAGTCTCATTCTAAGGTTTGTCTAAGTTTGTCCTTAGAAAGAGACTAACTTGGGACGAACTTAGACAAACCTTAGAATGAGACTTAAGTTTGTCTTTGTTCGTCCCAACTTTGTCTCGTTAGTCTCATTCTAAGGTTTGTCTAAGTTCGTCCTTAGAAAGAGACTAACTTGGGACGAACTTAGACAAACCTTAGAATGAGACTAACGTTTGTCTTTGTTCGTCCCAAGTTAGTCTCGTTAGTCTCATTCTAAGGTTTCTCTAAGTTCGTCATTAGAAAAAGACTAACTTGGGACGAACTTAGACAAACCATACAATGAGACATAAGTTTGTCTTTGTTCGACCATAGTTAGTCTCGTTAGTCTCATTCTAAGGTTTGTCTAAGTTTGTCCTTAGAAAGAGACTAACTTGGGATGAACTTAGACAAACCTTAGAATGAGACTTAAGTTTGTCTTTGTTCGTCCCAACTTTGTCTCGTTAGTCTCATACTAAGGTTTGTCTAAGTTTGTCCTTAGAAAGAGACTAACTTGGGACGAACTTAGACAAACCTTAGAATGAGACTTAAGTTTGTCTCATTAGAAAAACGTTAGTCTCGTTAGTCTCATTCTAAGGTTTGTCTAAGTTTGTCCTTAGAAAGAGACTAACTTGGGACGAACTTAGACAAACCTTAGAATGAGACTAACGTTTGTCTTTGTTCGTCCCAAGTTAGTCTCGTTTGTCTCATTCTAAGGTTTCTCTAAGTTCGTCATTAGAAAGAGACTAACTTGGGACGAACTTAGACAAACCTTAGAATGAGACTTAAGTTTGTCTTTGTACGTCCCAAGTTAGTCTCGTTAGTCTCATTCAAAGGTTTGTCTAAATTTGTCCTTAGAAAGAGACTAAATTGGGATGAACTTAGACAAACCTTAGAATGAGCCTAACGTTTTTCTTTGTTCGTCCAAAGTTAGTCTCGTTAGTCTCATTCTTAGGTTTGTCTAAGTTCATCCTTAGAAAGAGACTAACTTGGGACGAACTTAGACAAACCTTAGAATGAGACTTAAGTTTGTCTTTGTTCATCCCAAGTCAGTCTCGTTAGTCTCATTCTAAGGTTTGCCTAAGTTCGTCCTTAGAAAAAGACTAACTTGGGTCGAACTAAGACAAACCTTAGAATGAGACTTAAGTTTGTCTTTGTTCGTCCCAAGTTAGTCTCGTTAGTCACATTCTAAGGTTTGTCTAAGTTCGTCCTTAGAAAGAGACTAACTTGGGACGAACTTAGACAAACCTTAGAATGAGACTTAAGTTTGTCTTTGTACGTCCCAACTTTGTCTCGTTAGTCTCATTCTAAGGTTTGTCTAAGTTCGTCCTTAGAAAGAGACTAACTTGGGACGAACTTAGACAAACCTTAGAATGAGACTAACGTTTGTCTTTGTTCGTCCCAAGTTAGTCTAGTTAGTCTCATTCTAAGGTTTGTCTAACTTCGTCATTAGAAAGAGACTAACTTGGGATGATCTTAGACAAACCTTAGAATGAGACTTAAGTTTGTTTTTGTTCGGACAAACTTAGTCTCGTTAGTCTCATTCTAAGGTTTGTCTAAGTTCGTCCTTAGAAAGAGACTAACTTGGGACGAACTTAGACAAACCTTAGAATAAGACTTAAGTTTGTCTTTGTTTGTCCTAACTTTGTCTCGTTAGTCTCATTCTAAGGTTTATCTCAGTTTGTCCTTAGAAAGAGACTAACTTGGGACCAACTTAGACAAACCTTAGATTGAGACTTAAATTTGTCTTTGTTCGTCCCAACTTTGTCTCGTTAGTCTCATTCTAAGGTTTGTCTAAGTTCGTCCTTAGAAAGAGACTAACTTGGGACGAACTTAGACAAACCTTAGAATGAGACTAACGTTTGTCTTTGTTCGTCCCAAGTTAGTCTCGTTAGTCTCATTCTAAGGTTTCTCTAAGTTCGTCATTAGAAAGAGACTAACTTGGGACGAACAAAGACAAACGTTAGTCTCATTCTAAGGTTTGTGTAAGTTCGTTTGTCTTTGTTCGTCCCAAGTTAGTCTTTGTTCGTCCCAAAATGAGACTAACGTTTCTCTTTGTTCGTCCCAAGTTAGTCTCGTTAGTCTCATTCTAAGGTTTCTCTAAGTTCGTCATTAGAAAGAGACTAACTTGGGACGAACAAAGACAAACCTTAGAAAAACGTTAGGCTCATTCTAAGGTTTGTCTTTGTTCGTCCCAAGTTAGTCTCGTTAGTCTCATTCTATGGTTTGTCTAAGTTCGTCCTTAGAAAGAGAGTAACTTGGGACGAACTTAGACAAACCTTAGAATGTGACTTAAGTTTGTCATTGTTCGTCCCAAGTTAGTCTCGTTAGTCTCATTCTAAGGTTTGTCTAAGTTCGTCCTTGGAAAGAGACTAACTTGGGACGAACTTAGACAAACCTTAGAATGAGACTTAAGTTTGTCTTTGTTCGTCCCAAGTTAGTCTCATTAGTCTCATTCTAAGGTTTGTCTAAGTTCGTCCTTAGAAAGAGACTAACTTGGGACAAACTAAGACAAACCTTAGAATGGGACTCAAGTTTGTCTTTGTTCGTCCCAAGTTAGTCTCGTTAGTCTCATTCTAAGGTTTGTCCTTAGAAAGAGACTAACTTGGAACGAACTTAGACAAACCTTTGAAAGAGATT
The DNA here is from genome assembly GCA_033675215.1 of Rhodiola kirilowii. NCBI lineage: Eukaryota > Viridiplantae > Streptophyta > Magnoliopsida > Saxifragales > Crassulaceae > Rhodiola > Rhodiola kirilowii. Next base: position 2,141,283 of record JAUCNB010000012.1, on the reverse strand, counting down.
CAAGTTTGTCTTTGTTCGTCCCAAGTTAGTCTCGATAGTCTCATTCTAAGGGTTGTCTAAGTTTGTCCTTCGAAAGACACAAACTTCGGACGAACTTAGAAAAACCTTAGAATAAGACTTAAGTTTGTCTTTGTTCTTCCCAAGTTAGTCTCGTTAGTCTCATTCTAAGGTTTGTCTAAGTTCATCATTAGAAAGAGACTAACTTGGGACGAACTTGGACAAACCTTAGAATGAGACTAACGTTTTTCTTTGTTCGTCCAAAGTTAGTCTCGTTAGTCTCATTCTAAGGTTTGTCTAAGTTCATCCTTAGAAAAAGACTAACTTGGGACGAACTAAGACAAACTTTAGAATGAGACTTAAGTTTGTCTTTTTTCATCCCAAGTTAGTCTCGTTAGTCTCATTCTAAGGTTTGTCTAAGTTCGTCCTTAGAAAGAGACCAACTTGGGACGAACTTGGACAAACCTTAGAATGAGACTTAAGTTTGTCTTTTTTCGTCCCAAGTTAATCTCGTTAGTCTCATTCTAAGGTTTGTCTAAGTTCGTCATTAGAATGAGACTTAAGTTTGTCTTTGTTCGTCACAAGGTATTCTCGTTAGTCTCATTCTAAGGTTTGTCTAAGTTCGTCCTTAGTAAGAGACTAACTTGGGACGAATTAAGACAAACCTTAGAATGAGACTTAAGTTTGTCTTTGTTCGTCCCAAGTTAGTCTCGTTAGTCTCATTCTAAGGTTTGTCTAAGTTCGTCCTTAGAAAGAGACTAACTTGGGACGAACTTGGACAAACCTTAGAATGAGACTTTAGTTTGTCTTTGTTCGTCCCAAGTTAATCTCGTTAGTCTCATTCTAAGGTTTGTCTAAGTTCGTCATTAGAAAGAGACTAACTTGGGACGAACTTATAAAAACCTTTGAATGAAACTTAAGTTTGTCTTTGTTCGTCCCAAGTTAGTCTCGTTAGTCTCATTTTAAGGGTTGTCTAAGTTCGTCCTTAGAAAGAGACTAACTTGGGATGAACAAAGACAAACCTTAGAATGAGACTTAAGTTTGTCTTTGTTCGTCCCAAGTTAGTCTCGTTAGTCTCATTCTATGGTTTGTCTAAGTTTATCCTTAGAAAGAGACTAACTTGGGATGAACTTAGACAAACCTTAGAATGAGACTTAAGTTTGTCTTTGTTCGTCCCTAGTTAGTCTCGTTAGTCTCATTCTAAGGTTTGTCTAAGTTCGTCCTTAGAAAGAGACTAACTTGGGAAGAACTTAGACAAACCTTAGAATGAGACTTCAATTTGTCTTTGTTCGTCCCAAGTTAGTCTCGTTAGTCTCATTCTAAGGTTTGTTTAAGTTCGTCCTTAGAAAGAGACTAACTTGGGACGAACTTGGACAAACCTTAGAATGAGACTTTAGTTTGTCTTTGTTCGTCCCAAGTTAATCTCGTTAGTCTCATTCTAAGGTTTGTCTAAGTTCGTCATTAGAAAGAGACTAACTTGGGATGAACTTAGACAACCCTTAGAATGAGACTTAAGTTTGTCTTTGTTCTTCCCAACTTTGTCTCGTTAGTCTCATTCTAAGGTTTGTCTAAGTTCGTCCTTAGAAAGAGACTTACTTGGGACAAACTTAGACAAACCTTAGAATGAGACTAACGTTTGTCTTTGTTCGTCCCAAGTTAGTCTCGTTAGTCTCATTCTAAGGTTTGTCTAAGTTCGTCCTTAGAAAGAGACTAACTTAGGACGAACTTAGACAAACCTTAGAATGAGACTTAAGTTTGTCTTTGTTCGTCCCAACTTTGTCTCTAGTCTCATTCTAAGGTTTGTCTAAGTTCGTCCTTAGAAAGAGACTAACTTGGCACGAACTTAGACAAACCTTAGAATGAGACTAACGTTTGTCTTTGTTCGTCCCAAGTTAGTCTCGTTAGTCTCATTCTAAGGTTTCTCTAAGTTCGTCATTAGAAAAAGACTAACTTGGGACGAACTTAGACAAACCATAGAATGAGACTTAAGTTAGTCTTTGTTCGACCATAGTTAGTCTCGTTAGTCTCATTCTAAGGTTTGTCTAAGTTTGTCCTTAGAAAGAGACTAACTTGGGACGAACTTAGACAAACCTTAGAATGAGACTTAAGTTTGTCTTTGTTCGTCCCAACTTTGTCTCGTTAGTCTCATTCTAAGGTTTGTCTAAGTTCGTCCTTAGAAAGAGACTTACTTGGGACGAACTTAGACAAACCTTAGAATGAGACTAACGTTTGTCTTTGTTCGTCCCAAGTTAGTCTCGTTAGTCTCATTCTAAAGTTTGTCTAAGTTCGTCCTTAGAAAGAGACTAACTTAGGACGAACTTAGACAAACCTTAGAATGAGACTTAAGTTTGTCTTTGTTCGTCCCAACTTTGTCTCGTTAGTCTCATTCTAAGGTTTGTCTAAGTTCGTCCTTAGAAAGAGACTAACTTGGCACGAACTTAGACAAACCTTAGAATGAGACTAACGTTTGTCTTTGTTCGTCCCAAGTTAGTCTCGTTAGTCTCATTCTAAGGTTTCTCTAAGTTCGTCATTAGAAAAAGACTAACTTGGGACGAACTTAGACAAACCATAGAATGATACTTAAGTTAGTCTTTGTTCGACCATAGTTAGTCTCGTTAGTCTCATTCTAAGGTTTGTCTAAGTTTGTCCTTAGAAAGAGACTAACTTGGGACGAACTTAGACAAACCTTAGAATGAGACTTAAGTTTGTCTTTGTTCGTCCCAACTTTGTCTCGTTAGTCTCATTCTAAGGTTTGTCTAAGTTCGTCCTTAGAAAGAGACTAACTTGGGACGAACTTAGACAAACCTTAGAATGAGACTAACGTTTGTCTTTGTTCGTCCCAAGTTAGTCTAGTTAGTCTCATTCTAAGGTTTGTCTAACTTCGTCATTAGAAAGAGACTAACTTGGGACGATCTTAGACAAACCTTAGAATGAGACTTAAGTTTGTTTTTGTTCGGACAAACTTAGTCTCGTTAGTCTCATTCTAAGGTTTGTCTATGTTCGTCCTTAGAAAGAGACTAACTTGGGACGAACAATGACAAACCTTAGAATGAGACTTAAGTTTGTCTTTGTTCGTCCCAAGTTAGTCTCGTTAGTCTCATTCTCAGGTTTGTCTAAGTTCATCCTTAGAAAGAGACAAACTTGGGATGAACTTAGACAAACCTTAGAATGAGACTTAAGTTTGTCTTTGTTCGTCCCAAATTTGTCTCGTTAGTCTCATTCTAAGGTTTGTCTAAGTTCGTCCTTAGAAAGAGACTAACTTGGGACGAACTTAGACAAACCATACAATGAGACTAACGTTTGTCTTTGTTCGTCCCTAGTTAGTCTCGTTAGTCTCATTCTAAGGTTTGTCTAAGTTCGTCCTTAGAAAGAGAACGAACTTAGACAAACCTTAGAATGAGACTTTAGTTTGTCTTTGTTCGTCCCAAGTTAATCTCGTTAGTCTCATTCTAAGGTTTGTCTAAGTTCGTCATTAGAAAGAGACTAACTTGGGACAAACTTAGACAAACCTTAGAATGAGACTTAAGTTTGTCTTTGTTCGTCCCAAGTTAGTCTCGTTAGTCTCATTCTAAGGTTTGTCTATGTTCGTCCTTAGAAAGAGACTAACTTGGAACGAACAAAGACAAACCTTAGAATGAGACTAACGTTTGTCTTTGTTCGTCCCAACTTTGTCTCGTTAGTCTCATTCTAAGGTTTGTCTAAGTTCGTCCTTAGAAAGAGACTAACTTGGGACGAACTTAGACAAACCTTAGAATGAGACTAACGTTTGTCTTTGTTCGTCCCAAGTTAGTCTCGTTAGTCTCATTCTAAGGTTTCTCTAAGTTCGTCATTAGAAAGAGACTAACTTGGGACGAACAAAGACAAACGTTAGTCTCATTCTAAGGTTTGTGTAAGTTCGTTTGTCTTTGTTCGTCCCAAGTTAGTCTTTGTTCGTCCCAAAATGAGACTAACGTTTCTCTTTGTTCGTCCCAAGTTAGTCTCGTTAGTCTCATTCTAAGGTTTCTCTAAGTTCGTCATTAGAAAGAGACTAACTTGGGACGAACAAAGACAAACCTTAGAAAAACGTTAGGCTCATTCTAAGGTTTGTCTTTGTTCGTCCCAAGTTAGTCTCGTTAGTCTCATTCTATGGTTTGTCTAAGTTCGTCCTTAGAAAGAGAGTAACTTGGGACGAACTTAGACAAACCTTAGAATGTGACTTAAGTTTGTCATTGTTCGTCCCAAGTTAGTCTCGTTAGTCTCATTCTAAGGTTTGTCTAAGTTCGTCCTTGGAAAGAGACTAACTTGGGACGAACTTAGACAAACCTTAGACTGAGACTTAAGTTTGTCTTTGTTCGTCCCAAGTTAGTCTCATTAGTCTCATTCTAAGGTTTGTCTAAGTTCGTCCTTAGAAAGAGACTAACTTGGGACAAACTAAGACAAACCTTAGAATGGGACTCAAGTTTGTCTTTGTTCGTCCCAAGTTAGTCTCGTTAGTCTCATTCTAAGGTTTGTCCTTAGAAAGAGACTAACTTGGAACGAACTTAGACAAACCTTTGAAAGAGATTCAAGTTTGTCTTTGTTCGTCCCAAGTTAGTCTCGATAGTCTCATTCTAAGGGTTGTCTAAGTTTGTCCTTAGAAAGACACAAACTTCGGACGAACTTAGAAAAACCTTAGAATAAGACTTAAGTTTGTCTTTGTTCTTCCCAAGTTAGTCTCGTTAGTCTCATTCTAAGGTTTGTCTAAGTTTATCCTTAGAAAGAGACTAACTTGGGATGAACTTAGACAAACCTTAGAAAAACGTTAGGCTCATTCTAAGGTTTGTCTTTGTTCGTCCCAAGTTAGTCTCGTTAGTCTCATTCTATGGTTTGTCTAAGTTCGTCCTTAGAAAGAGAGTAACTTGGGACGAACTTAGACAAACCTTAGAATGTGACTTAAGTTTGTCATTGTTCGTCCCAAGTTAGTCTCGTTAGTCTCATTCTAAGGTTTGTCTAAGTTCATCATTAGAAAGAGACTAACTTGGGACGAACTTGGACAAACCTTAGAATGAGACTAACGTTTTTCTTTGTTCGTCCAAAGTTAGTCTCGTTAGTCTCATTCTAAGGTTTGTCTAAGTTCGTCCTTAGAAAAAGACTAACTTGGGACGAACTAAGACAAACCTTAGAATGAGACTTAAGTTTGTCTTTTTTCATCCCAAGTTAGTCTCGTTAGTCTCATTCTAAGGTTTGTCTAAGTTCGTCCTTAGAAAGAGACCAACTTGGGACGAACTTGGACAAACCTTAGAATGAGACTTAAGTTTGTCTTTTTTCGTCCCAAGTTAATCTCGTTAGTCTCATTCTAAGGTTTGTCTAAGTTCGTCATTAGAATGAGACTTAAGTTTGTCTTTGTTCGTCACAAGGTATTCTCGTTAGTCTCATTCTAAGGTTTGTCTAAGTTCGTCCTTAGTAAGAGACTAACTTGGGACGAATTAAGACAAATCTTAGAATGAGACTTAAGTTTGTCTTTGTTCGTCCCAAGTTAGTCTCGTTAGTCTCATTCTAAGGTTTGTCTAAGTTCGTCCTTAGAAAGAGACTAACTTGGGACGAACTTGGACAAACCTTAGAATGAGACTTTAGTTTGTCTTTGTTCGTCCCAAGTTAATATCGTTAGTCTTATTCTAAGGTTTGTCTAAGTTTGTCATTAGAAAGAGACTAACTTGGGACGAACTTATAAAAACCTTTGAATGAAACTTAAGTTTGTCTTTGTTCGTCCCAAGTTAGTCTCGTTAGTCTCATTTTAAGGGTTGTCTAAGTTCGTCCTTAGAAAGAGACTAACTTGGGATGAACAAAGACAAACCTTAGAATGAGACTTAAGTTTGTCTTTGTTCGTCCCAAGTTAGTCTCGTTAGTCTCATTCTATGGTTTGTCTAAGTTTATCCTTAGAAAGAGACTAACTTGGGATGAACTTAGACAAACCTTAGAATGAGACTTAAGTTTGTCTTTGTTCGTCCCTAGTTAGTCTCGTTAGTCTCATTCTAAGGTTTGTCTAAGTTCGTCCTTAGAAAGAGACTAACTTGGGAAGAACTTAGACAAACCTTAGAATGAGACTTCAATTTGTCTTTGTTCGTCCCAAGTTAGTCTCGTTAGTCTCATTCTAAGGTTTGTTTAAGTTCGTCCTTAGAAAGAGACTAACTTGGGACGAACTTGGACAAACCTTAGAATGAGACTTTAGTTTGTCTTTGTTCGTCCCAAGTTAATCTCGTTAGTCTCATTCTAAGGTTTGTCTAAGTTCGTCATTAGAAAGAGACTAACTTGGGATGAACTTAGACAACCCTTAGAATGACACTTAAGTTTGTCTTTGTTCTTCCCAACTTTGTCTCGTTAGTCTCATTCTAAGGTTTGTCTAAGTTCGTCCTTAGAAAGAGACTTACTTGGGACAAACTTAGACAAACCTTAGAATGAGACTAACGTTTGTCTTTGTTCGTCCCAAGTTAGTCTCGTTAGTCTCATTCTAAGGTTTGTCTAAGTTCGTCCTTAGAAAGAGACTAACTTAGGACGAACTTAGACAAACCTTAGAATGAGACTTAAGTTTGTCTTTGTTCATCCCAACTTTGTCTCGTTAGTCTCATTCTAAGGTTTGTCTAAGTTCGTCCTTAGAAAGAGACTAACTTGGCACGAACTTAGACAAACCTTAGAATGAGACTAACGTTTGTCTTTGTTCGTCCCAAGTTAGTCTCGTTAGTCTCATTCTAAGGTTTCTCTAAGTTCGTCATTAGAAAAAGACTAACTTGGGACGAACTTAGACAAACCATAGAATGAGACTTAAGTTAGTCTTTGTTCGACCATAGTTAGTCTCGTTAGTCTCATTCTAAGGTTTGTCTAAGTTTGTCCTTAGAAAGAGACTAACTTGGGACGAACTTAGACAAACCTTAGAATGAGACTTAAGTTTGTCTTTGTTCGTCCCAACTTTGTCTCGTTAGTCTCATTCTAAGGTTTGTCTAAGTTCGTCCTTAGAAAGAGACTTACTTGGGACGAACTTAGACAAACCTTAGAATGAGACTAACGTTTGTCTTTGTTCGTCCCAAGTTAGTCTCGTTAGTCTCATTCTAAGGTTTGTCTAAGTTCGTCCTTAGAAAGAGACTAACTTAGGACGAACTTAGACAAACCTTAGAATGAGACTTAAGTTTGTCTTTGTTCGTCCCAACTTTGTCTCGTTAGTCACATTCTAAGGTTTGTCTAAGTTCGTCCTTAGAAAGAGACTAACTTGGCACGAACTTAGACAAACCTTAGAATGAGACTAACGTTTGTCTTTGTTCGTCCCAAGTTAGTCTCGTTAGTCTCATTCTAAGGTTTCTCTAAGTTCGTCATTAGAAAAAGACTAACTTGGGACGAACTTAGACAAACCTTAGAATGAGACTTAAGTTAGTCTTTGTTCGACCATAGTTAGTCTCGTTAGTCTCATTCTAAGATTTGTCTAAGTTTGTCCTTAGAAAGAGACTAACTTGGGACGAACTTAGACAAACCTTAGAATGAGACTTAAGTTTGTCTTTGTTCGTCCCAACTTTGTCTCGTTAGTCTCATTCTAAGGTTTGTCTAAGTTCGTCCTTAGAAAGAGACTAACTTGGGACGAACTTAGACAAACCTTAGAATGAGACTAACGTTTGTCTTTGTTCGTCCCAAGTTAGTCTAGTTAGTCTCATTCTAAGGTTTGTCTAACTTCGTCATTAGAAAGAGACTAACTTGGGACGATCTTAGACAAACCTTAGAATGAGACTTAAGTTTGTTTTTGTTCGGACAAACTTAGTCTCGTTAGTCTCATTCTAAGGTTTGTCTATGTTCGTCCTTAGAAAGAGACTAACTTGGGACGAACAAAGACAAACCTTAGAATGAGACTTAAGTTTGTCTTTGTTCGTCCCAAGTTAGTCTCGTTAGTCTCATTCTCAGGTTTGTCTAAGTTCATCCTTAGAAAGAGACAAACTTGGGATGAACTTAGACAAACCTTAGAATGAGACTTAAGTTTGTCTTTGTTCGTCCCAAATTTGTCTCGTTAGTCTCATTCTAAGGTTTGTCTAAGTTCGTCCTTAGAAAGAGACTAACTTGGGACGAACTTAGACAAACCGTACAATGAGACTAACGTTTGTCTTTGTTCGTCCCTAGTTAGTCTCATTAGTCTCATTCTAAGGTTTGTCTAAGTTCGTCCTTAGAAAGAGAACGAACTTAGACAAACCTTAGAATGAGACTTTAGTTTGTCTTTGTTCGTCCCAAGTTAATCTCGTTAGTCTCATTCTAAGGTTTGTCTAAGTTCGTCATTAGAAAGAGACTAACTTGGGACAAACTTAGACAAACCTTAGAATGAGACTTAAGTTTGTCTTTGTTCGTCCCAAGTTAGTCTCGTTAGTCTCATTCTAAGGTTTGTCTATGTTCGTCCTTAGAAAGAGACTAACTTGGGACGAACAAAGACAAACCTTAGAATGAGACTTAAGTTTGTCTTTGTTCGTCCCAAGTTAGTCTCGTTAGTCTCATTCTAAGGTTTGTCTAAGTTCATCCTTAGAAAGAGACTAACTTGGGATGAACTTAGACAAACCTTAGAGTGAGACTTAAGTTTGTCTTTGTTCGTCCCTAGTTAGTCTCGTTAGTCTCATTCTAAGGTTTGTCTAAGTTCGTCCTTAGAAAGAGACCAACTTGGGATGAACTTGGACAAACCTTAGAATGAGACTTAAGTTTGTCTTTTTTCGTCCCAACTTAATCTCGTTAGTCTCATTCTAAGGTTTGTCTAAGTTCGTCATTAGAAAGAGACTAACTTGGGACGAACTTAGACAAACCTTAGAATGAGACTTAAGTTTGTCTTTGTTCGTCCCTAGTTAGTCTCGTTAGTCTCATTCTAAGGTTTGTCTAAGTTCGTCCTTAGAAAGAGACCAACTTGGGACGAACTTGGACAAACCTTAGAATGAGACTTAAGTTTGTCTTTTTTCGTCCCAAGTTAATCTCGTTAGTCTCATTCTAAGGTTTGTCTAAGTTCGTCATTAGAAAGAGACTAACTTGGGACGAACTTAGACAAACCTTAGAATGAGACTTAAGTTTGTCTTTGTTCGTCCCAAGTTAGTCTCGTTAGTCTCATTCTAAGGTTTGTCTATGTTCGTCCTTAGAAAGAGACTAACTTGGGACGAACAAAGACAAACCTTAGAATGAGACTTAAGTTTGTCTTTGTTCGTCCCAAGTTAGTCTCGTTAGTCTCATTCTAAGGTTTGTCTAAGTTCATCCTTAGAAAGAGACTAACTTGGGATGAACTTAGACAAACCTTAGAATGAGACTTAAGTTTGTCTTTGTTCGTCCCTAGTTAGTCTCGTTAGTCTCATTCTAAGGTTTGTCTAAGTTCGTCCTTAGAAAGAGACCAACTTGGGACGAACTTGGACAAACCTTAGAATGAGACTTAAGTTTGTCTTTGTTCGTCCCAAGTTAGTCTCGTTAGTCTCATTCTAAGGTTTGTCTATGTTCGTCCTTAGAAAGAGACTAACTTGGGACGAACAAAGACAAACCTCAGAATGAGACTTAAGTTTGTCTTTGTTCGTCCCAAGTTAGTCTCGTTAGTCTCATTCTAAGGTTTGTCTAAGTTCATCCTTAGAAAGAGACTAACTTGGGATGAACTTAGACAAACCTTAGAATGAGACTTAAGTTTGTCTTTGTTCGTCCCTAGTTAGTCTCGTTAGTCTCATTCTAAGGTTTGTCTATGTTCGTCCTTAGAAAGAGACTAACTTGGGACGAACAAAGACAAACCTTAGAATGAGACTTAAGTTTGTCTTTGTTCGTCCCAAGTTAGTCTCGTTAGTCTCATTCTAAGGTTTGTCTATGTTCATCCTTAGAAAGAGACTAACTTGGGACGAACAAAGACAAACCTTAGAATGAGACTTAAGTTTGTCTTTGTTCGTCCCAGGTTAGTCTCGTTAGTCTCATTCTAAGGTTTGTCTATGTTCGTCCTTAGAAAGAGACTAACTTGGGACGAACAAAGACAAACCTTAGAATGAGACTTAAGTTTGTCTTTGTTCGTCCCAAGTTAGTCTCGTTAGTCTCATTCTAAGGTTTGTCTAAGTTTGTCCTTAGAAAGAGACTAACTTGGGACGAACTTAGACAAACCTTAGAATGAGACTTAAGTTTGTCTTTGTTCGTCCCAACTTTGTCTCGTTAGTCTCATTCTAAGGTTTGTCTAAGTTCGTCCTTAGAAAGAGACTAACTTGGGACGAACTTAGACAAACCGTACACTGAGAGTAACGTTTGTCTTTGTTCGTCCCTAGTTAGTCTCGTTAGTCTCATTCTAAGGTTTGTCTAAGTTCGTCCTTAGAAAGAGAACGAACTTAGACAAACCTTAGAATGAGACTTTAGTTTGTCTTTGTTCGTCCCAAGTTAATCTCGTTAGTCTCATTCTAAGGTTTGTCTAAGTTCGTCATTAGAAAGAGACTAACTTGGGACGAACTTAGACAAACCTTAGAATGAGACTTAAGTTTGTCTTTGTTCGTCCCAAGTTAGTCTCGTTAGTCTCATTCTAAGGTTTGTCTATGTTCGTCCTTAGAAAGAGACTAACTTGGGACGAACAAAGACAAACCTTAGAATGAGACTTAAGTTTGTCTTTGTTCGTCCCAAGTTAGTCTCGTTAGTCTCATTCTAAGGTTTGTCTAAGTTCATCCTTAGAAAGAGACTAACTTGGGATGAACTTAGACAAACCTTAGAATGAGACTTAAGTTTGTCTTTGTTCGCCCCCAGTTAGTCTCGTTAGTCTCATTCTAAGGTTTGTCTAAGTTCGTCCTTAGAAAGAGACCAACTTGGGACGAACTTGGACAAACCTTAGAATGAGACTTAAGTTTGTCTTTGTTCGTCCCAAGTTAGTCTCGTTAGTCTCATTCTAAGGTTTGTCTAAGTTCGTCATTAGAAAAAGACTAACTTGGCACGAACTTAGACAAACCTTAGAATGAGACTAACGTTTGTCTTTGTTCGTCCCAAGTTAGTCTCGTTAGTCTCATTCTAAGGTTTCTCTAAGTTCGTCATTAGAAAAAGACTAACTTGGGACGAACTTAGACAAACCATAGAATGAGACTTAAGTTAGTCTTTGTTCGACCATAGTTAGTCTCGTTAGTCTCATTCTAAGGTTTGTCTAAGTTTGTCCTTAGAAAGAGACTAACTTGGGACGAACTTAGACAAACCTTAGAATGAGACTTAAGTTTGTCTTTGTTCGTCCCAACTTTGTCTCGTTAGTCTCATTCTAAGGTTTGTCTTAGTTCGTCCTTAGAAAGAGACTAACTTGGGACGAACTTAGACAAACCTTAGAATGAGACTAACGTTTGTCTTTGTTCGTCCCAAGTTAGTCTAGTTAGTCTCATTCTAAGGTTTGTCTAACTTCGTCATTACAAAGAGACTAACTTGGGACGATCTTAGACAAACCTTAGAATGAGACTTAAGTTTGTTTTTGTTCGGACAAACTTAGTCTCGTTAGTCTTATTCTAAGGTTTGTCTATGTTCATCCTTAGAAAGAGACTAACTTGGGACGAACAAAGACAAACCTTAGAATGAGACTTAAGTTTGTCTTTGTTCGTCCCAAGTTAGTCTCGTTAGTCTCATTCTCAGGTTTGTCTAAGTTCATCCTTAGAAAGAGACAAACTTCGGATGAACTTAGACAAACCTTAGAATGAGACTTAAGTTTGTCTTTTTTCGTCCCAACTTTGTCTCGTTAGTCTCATTCTAAAGTTTGTCTAAGTTCGTCCTTAGAAAGAGACTAACTTGGGACGAACTTAGACAAACCGTACAATGAGACTAACGTTTGTCTTTGTTCGTCCCTAGTTAGTCTCGTTAGTCTCATTCTAAGGTTTGTCTAAGTTCGTCCTTAGAAAGAGAACGAACTTAGACAAACCTTAGAATGAGACTTTAGTTTGTCTTTGTTCGTCCCAAGTTAATCTCGTTAGTCTCATTCTAAGGTTTGTCTAAGTTCGTCATTAGAAAGAGACTAACTTGGGACAAACTTAGACAAACCTTAGAATGAGACTTAAGTTTGTCTTTGTTCGTCCCAAGTTAGTCTCGTTAGTCTCATTCTAAGGTTTGTCTATGTTCGTCCTTAGAAAGAGACTAACTTGGGACGAACAAAGACAAACCTTAGAATGAGACTTAAGTTTGTCTTTGTTCGTCCCAAGTTAGTCTCGTTAGTCTCATTCTAAGGTTTGTCTAAGTTCATCCTTAGAAAGAGACTAACTTGGGATGAACTTAGACAAACCTTAGAATGAGACTTAAGTTTGTCTTTGTTCGTCCCTAGTTAGTCACGTTAGTCTCATTCTAAGGTTTGTCTAAGTTCGTCCTTAGAAAGAGACCAACTTGGGACGAACTTGGACAAACCTTAGAATGAGACTTAAGTTTGTCTTTTTTCGTCCCAAGTTAATCTCGTTAGTCTCATTCTAAGGTTTGTCTAAGTTCGTCATTAGAAAGAGACTAACTTGGGACGAACTTAGACAAACCTTAGAATGAGACTTAAGTTTGTCTTTGTTCGTCCCTAGTTAGTCTCGTTAGTCTCATTCTAAGGTTTGTCTAAGTTCGTCCTTAGAAAGAGACCAACTTGGGACGAACTTGGACAAACCTTAGAATGAGACTTATGTTTGTCTTTTTTCGTCCCAAGTTAATCTCGTTAGTCTCATTCTAAGGTTTGTCTAAGTTCGTCATTAGAAAGAGACTAACTTGGGACGAACTTAGACAAACCTTAGAACGAGACTTAAGTTTGTCTTTGTTCGTCCCAAGTTAGTCTCGTTAGTCTCATTCTAAGGTTTGTCTATGTTCGTCCTTAGAAAGAGACTAACTTGGGACGAACTTAGACAAACCTTAGAATGAGACTTAAGTTTGTCTTTGTTCGTCCCAAGTTTGTCTCGTTAGTCTCATTCTAAGGTTTGTCTAAGTTCATCCTTAGAAAGAGACTAACATGGGATGAACTTAGACAAACCTTAGAATGAGACTTAAGTTTGTCTTTGTTCGTCCCTAGTTAGTCTCGTTAGTCTCATTCTAAGGTTTGTCTAAGTTCGTCCTTAGAAAGAGACCAACTTGGGACGAACTTGGACAAACCTTAGAATGCGACTTAAGTTTGTCTTTGTTCGTCCCAAGTTAGTCTCGTTAGTCTCATTCTAAGGTTTGTCTATGTTCGTCCTTAGAAAGAGACTAACTTGGGACGAACAAAGACAAACCTTAGAATGAGACTTAAGTTTGTCTTTGTTCGTCCCAAGTTAGTCTCGTTAGTCTCATTCTAAGGTTTGTCTAAGTTCATCCTTAGAAAGAGACTAACTTGGGATGAACTTAGACAAACCTTAGAATGAGACTTAAGTTTGTCTTTGTTCGTCCCTAGTTAGTCTCGTTAGTCTCATTCTAAGGTTTGTCTATGTTCGTCCTTAGAAAGAGACTAACTTGGGACGAACAAAGACAAACCTTAGAATGAGACTTAAGTTTGTCTTTCTTCGTCCCAAGTTAGTCTCGTTAGTCTCATTCTAAGGTTTGTCTAAGTTCGTCCTTAGAAAGAGACTAACTTAGGACGAACTTAGACAAACCTTAGAATGAGACTTAAGTTTGTCTTTGTTCGTCCCAACTTTGTCTCTAGTCTCATTCTAAGGTTTGTCTAAGTTCGTCCTTAGAAAGAGACTAACTTGGCACGAACTTAGACAAACCTTAGAATGAGACTAACGTTTGTCTTTGTTCGTCCCAAGTTAGTCTCGTTAGTCTCATTCTAAGGTTTCTCTAAGTTCGTCATTAGAAAAAGACTAACTTGGGACGAACTTAGACAAACCATAGAATGAGACTTAAGTTAGTCTTTGTTCGACCATAGTTAGTCTCGTTAGTCTCATTCTAAGGTTTGTCTAAGTTTGTCCTTAGAAAGAGACTAACTTGGGACGAACTTAGACAAACCTTAGAATGAGACTTAAGTTTGTCTTTGTTCGTCCCAACTTTGTCTCGTTAGTCTCATTCTAAGGTTTGTCTAAGTTCGTCCTTAGAAAGAGACTTACTTGGGACGAACTTAGACAAACCTTAGAATGAGACTAACGTTTGTCTTTGTTCGTCCCAAGTTAGTCTCGTTAGTCTCATTCTAAAGTTTGTCTAAGTTCGTCCTTAGAAAGAGACTAACTTAGGACGAACTTAGACAAACCTTAGAATGAGACTTAAGTTTGTCTTTGTTCGTCCCAACTTTGTCTCGTTAGTCTCATTCTAAGGTTTGTCTAAGTTCGTCCTTAGAAAGAGACTAACTTGGCACGAACTTAGACAAACCTTAGAATGAGACTAACGTTTGTCTTTGTTCGTCCCAAGTTAGTCTCGTTAGTCTCATTCTAAGGTTTCTCTAAGTTCGTCATTAGAAAAAGACTAACTTGGGACGAACTTAGACAAACCATAGAATGATACTTAAGTTAGTCTTTGTTCGACCATAGTTAGTCTCGTTAGTCTCATTCTAAGGTTTGTCTAAGTTTGTCCTTAGAAAGAGACTAACTTGGGACGAACTTAGACAAACCTTAGAATGAGACTTAAGTTTGTCTTTGTTCGTCCCAACTTTGTCTCGTTAGTCTCATTCTAAGGTTTGTCTAAGTTCGTCCTTAGAAAGAGACTAACTTGGGACGAACTTAGACAAACCTTAGAATGAGACTAACGTTTGTCTTTGTTCGTCCCAAGTTAGTCTAGTTAGTCTCATTCTAAGGTTTGTCTAACTTCGTCATTAGAAAGAGACTAACTTGGGACGATCTTAGACAAACCTTAGAATGAGACTTAAGTTTGTTTTTGTTCGGACAAACTTAGTCTCGTTAGTCTCATTCTAAGGTTTGTCTATGTTCGTCCTTAGAAAGAGACTAACTTGGGACGAACAATGACAAACCTTAGAATGAGACTTAAGTTTGTCTTTGTTCGTCCCAAGTTAGTCTCGTTAGTCTCATTCTCAGGTTTGTCTAAGTTCATCCTTAGAAAGAGACAAACTTGGGATGAACTTAGACAAACCTTAGAATGAGACTTAAGTTTGTCTTTGTTCGTCCCAAATTTGTCTCGTTAGTCTCATTCTAAGGTTTGTCTAAGTTCGTCCTTAGAAAGAGACTAACTTGGGACGAACTTAGACAAACCATACAATGAGACTAACGTTTGTCTTTGTTCGTCCCTAGTTAGTCTCGTTAGTCTCATTCTAAGGTTTGTCTAAGTTCGTCCTTAGAAAGAGAACGAACTTAGACAAACCTTAGAATGAGACTTTAGTTTGTCTTTGTTCGTCCCAAGTTAATCTCGTTAGTCTCATTCTAAGGTTTGTCTAAGTTCGTCATTAGAAAGAGACTAACTTGGGACAAACTTAGACAAACCTTAGAATGAGACTTAAGTTTGTCTTTGTTCGTCCCAAGTTAGTCTCGTTAGTCTCATTCTAAGGTTTGTCTATGTTCGTCCTTAGAAAGAGACTAACTTGGAACGAACAAAGACAAACCTTAGAATGAGACTAACGTTTGTCTTTGTTCGTCCCAACTTTGTCTCGTTAGTCTCATTCTAAGGTTTGTCTAAGTTCGTCCTTAGAAAGAGACTAACTTGGGACGAACTTAGACAAACCTTAGAATGAGACTAACGTTTGTCTTTGTTCGTCCCAAGTTAGTCTCGTTAGTCTCATTCTAAGGTTTCTCTAAGTTCGTCATTAGAAAGAGACTAACTTGGGACGAACAAAGACAAACGTTAGTCTCATTCTAAGGTTTGTGTAAGTTCGTTTGTCTTTGTTCGTCCCAAGTTAGTCTTTGTTCGTCCCAAAATGAGACTAACGTTTCTCTTTGTTCGTCCCAAGTTAGTCTCGTTAGTCTCATTCTAAGGTTTCTCTAAGTTCGTCATTAGAAAGAGACTAACTTGGGACGAACAAAGACAAACCTTAGAAAAACGTTAGGCTCATTCTAAGGTTTGTCTTTGTTCGTCCCAAGTTAGTCTCGTTAGTCTCATTCTATGGTTTGTCTAAGTTCGTCCTTAGAAAGAGAGTAACTTGGGACGAACTTAGACAAACCTTAGAATGTGACTTAAGTTTGTCATTGTTCGTCCCAAGTTAGTCTCGTTAGTCTCATTCTAAGGTTTGTCTAAGTTCGTCCTTGGAAAGAGACTAACTTGGGACGAACTTAGACAAACCTTAGACTGAGACTTAAGTTTGTCTTTGTTCGTCCCAAGTTAGTCTCATTAGTCTCATTCTAAGGTTTGTCTAAGTTCGTCCTTAGAAAGAGACTAACTTGGGACAAACTAAGACAAACCTTAGAATGGGACTCAAGTTTGTCTTTGTTCGTCCCAAGTTAGTCTCGTTAGTCTCATTCTAAGGTTTGTCCTTAGAAAGAGACTAACTTGGAACGAACTTAGACAAACCTTTGAAAGAGATTCAAGTTTGTCTTTGTTCGTCCCAAGTTAGTCTCGATAGTCTCATTCTAAGGGTTGTCTAAGTTTGTCCTTAGAAAGACACAAACTTCGGACGAACTTAGAAAAACCTTAGAATAAGACTTAAGTTTGTCTTTGTTCTTCCCAAGTTAGTCTCGTTAGTCTCATTCTAAGGTTTGTCTAAGTTTATCCTTAGAAAGAGACTAACTTGGGATGAACTTAGACAAACCTTAGAAAAACGTTAGGCTCATTCTAAGGTTTGTCTTTGTTCGTCCCAAGTTAGTCTCGTTAGTCTCATTCTATGGTTTGTCTAAGTTCGTCCTTAGAAAGAGAGTAACTTGGGACGAACTTAGACAAACCTTAGAATGTGACTTAAGTTTGTCATTGTTCGTCCCAAGTTAGTCTCGTTAGTCTCATTCTAAGGTTTGTCTAAGTTCATCATTAGAAAGAGACTAACTTGGGACGAACTTGGACAAACCTTAGAATGAGACTAACGTTTTTCTTTGTTCGTCCAAAGTTAGTCTCGTTAGTCTCATTCTAAGGTTTGTCTAAGTTCGTCCTTAGAAAAAGACTAACTTGGGACGAACTAAGACAAACCTTAGAATGAGACTTAAGTTTGTCTTTTTTCATCCCAAGTTAGTCTCGTTAGTCTCATTCTAAGGTTTGTCTAAGTTCGTCCTTAGAAAGAGACCAACTTGGGACGAACTTGGACAAACCTTAGAATGAGACTTAAGTTTGTCTTTTTTCGTCCCAAGTTAATCTCGTTAGTCTCATTCTAAGGTTTGTCTAAGTTCGTCATTAGAATGAGACTTAAGTTTGTCTTTGTTCGTCACAAGGTATTCTCGTTAGTCTCATTCTAAGGTTTGTCTAAGTTCGTCCTTAGTAAGAGACTAACTTGGGACGAATTAAGACAAATCTTAGAATGAGACTTAAGTTTGTCTTTGTTCGTCCCAAGTTAGTCTCGTTAGTCTCATTCTAAGGTTTGTCTAAGTTCGTCCTTAGAAAGAGACTAACTTGGGACGAACTTGGACAAACCTTAGAATGAGACTTTAGTTTGTCTTTGTTCGTCCCAAGTTAATATCGTTAGTCTTATTCTAAGGTTTGTCTAAGTTCGTCATTAGAAAGAGACTAACTTGGGACGAACTTATAAAAACCTTTGAATGAAACTTAAGTTTGTCTTTGTTCGTCCCAAGTTAGTCTCGTTAGTCTCATTTTAAGGGTTGTCTAAGTTCGTCCTTAGAAAGAGACTAACTTGGGATGAACAAAGACAAACCTTAGAATGAGACTTAAGTTTGTCTTTGTTCGTCCCAAGTTAGTCTCGTTAGTCTCATTCTATGGTTTGTCTAAGTTTATCCTTAGAAAGAGACTAACTTGGGATGAACTTAGACAAACCTTAGAATGAGACTTAAGTTTGTCTTTGTTCGTCCCTAGTTAGTCTCGTTAGTCTCATTCTAAGGTTTGTCTAAGTTCGTCCTTAGAAAGAGACTAACTTGGGAAGAACTTAGACAAACCTTAGAATGAGACTTCAATTTGTCTTTGTTCGTCCCAAGTTAGTCTCGTTAGTCTCATTCTAAGGTTTGTTTAAGTTCGTCCTTAGAAAGAGACTAACTTGGGACGAACTTGGACAAACCTTAGAATGAGACTTTAGTTTGTCTTTGTTCGTCCCAAGTTAATCTCGTTAGTCTCATTCTAAGGTTTGTCTAAGTTCGTCATTAGAAAGAGACTAACTTGGGATGAACTTAGACAACCCTTAGAATGACACTTAAGTTTGTCTTTGTTCTTCCCAACTTTGTCTCGTTAGTCTCATTCTAAGGTTTGTCTAAGTTCGTCCTTAGAAAGAGACTTACTTGGGACAAACTTAGACAAACCTTAGAATGAGACTAACGTTTGTCTTTGTTCGTCCCAAGTTAGTCTCGTTAGTCTCATTCTAAGGTTTGTCTAAGTTCGTCCTTAGAAAGAGACTAACTTAGGACGAACTTAGACAAACCTTAGAATGAGACTTAAGTTTGTCTTTGTTCATCCCAACTTTGTCTCGTTAGTCTCATTCTAAGGTTTGTCTAAGTTCGTCCTTAGAAAGAGACTAACTTGGCACGAACTTAGACAAACCTTAGAATGAGACTAACGTTTGTCTTTGTTCGTCCCAAGTTAGTCTCGTTAGTCTCATTCTAAGGTTTCTCTAAGTTCGTCATTAGAAAAAGACTAACTTGGGACGAACTTAGACAAACCATAGAATGAGACTTAAGTTAGTCTTTGTTCGACCATAGTTAGTCTCGTTAGTCTCATTCTAAGGTTTGTCTAAGTTTGTCCTTAGAAAGAGACTAACTTGGGACGAACTTAGACAAACCTTAGAATGAGACTTAAGTTTGTCTTTGTTCGTCCCAACTTTGTCTCGTTAGTCTCATTCTAAGGTTTGTCTAAGTTCGTCCTTAGAAAGAGACTTACTTGGGACGAACTTAGACAAACCTTAGAATGAGACTAACGTTTGTCTTTGTTCGTCCCAAGTTAGTCTCGTTAGTCTCATTCTAAGGTTTGTCTAAGTTCGTCCTTAGAAAGAGACTAACTTAGGACGAACTTAGACAAACCTTAGAATGAGACTTAAGTTTGTCTTTGTTCGTCCCAACTTTGTCTCGTTAGTCACATTCTAAGGTTTGTCTAAGTTCGTCCTTAGAAAGAGACTAACTTGGCACGAACTTAGACAAACCTTAGAATGAGACTAACGTTTGTCTTTGTTCGTCCCAAGTTAGTCTCGTTAGTCTCATTCTAAGGTTTCTCTAAGTTCGTCATTAGAAAAAGACTAACTTGGGACGAACTTAGACAAACCTTAGAATGAGACTTAAGTTAGTCTTTGTTCGACCATAGTTAGTCTCGTTAGTCTCATTCTAAGATTTGTCTAAGTTTGTCCTTAGAAAGAGACTAACTTGGGACGAACTTAGACAAACCTTAGAATGAGACTTAAGTTTGTCTTTGTTCGTCCCAACTTTGTCTCGTTAGTCTCATTCTAAGGTTTGTCTAAGTTCGTCCTTAGAAAGAGACTAACTTGGGACGAACTTAGACAAACCTTAGAATGAGACTAACGTTTGTCTTTGTTCGTCCCAAGTTAGTCTAGTTAGTCTCATTCTAAGGTTTGTCTAACTTCGTCATTAGAAAGAGACTAACTTGGGACGATCTTAGACAAACCTTAGAATGAGACTTAAGTTTGTTTTTGTTCGGACAAACTTAGTCTCGTTAGTCTCATTCTAAGGTTTGTCTATGTTCGTCCTTAGAAAGAGACTAACTTGGGACGAACAAAGACAAACCTTAGAATGAGACTTAAGTTTGTCTTTGTTCGTCCCAAGTTAGTCTCGTTAGTCTCATTCTCAGGTTTGTCTAAGTTCATCCTTAGAAAGAGACAAACTTGGGATGAACTTAGACAAACCTTAGAATGAGACTTAAGTTTGTCTTTGTTCGTCCCAAATTTGTCTCGTTAGTCTCATTCTAAGGTTTGTCTAAGTTCGTCCTTAGAAAGAGACTAACTTGGGACGAACTTAGACAAACCGTACAATGAGACTAACGTTTGTCTTTGTTCGTCCCTAGTTAGTCTCATTAGTCTCATTCTAAGGTTTGTCTAAGTTCGTCCTTAGAAAGAGAACGAACTTAGACAAACCTTAGAATGAGACTTTAGTTTGTCTTTGTTCGTCCCAAGTTAATCTCGTTAGTCTCATTCTAAGGTTTGTCTAAGTTCGTCATTAGAAAGAGACTAACTTGGGACAAACTTAGACAAACCTTAGAATGAGACTTAAGTTTGTCTTTGTTCGTCCCAAGTTAGTCTCGTTAGTCTCATTCTAAGGTTTGTCTATGTTCGTCCTTAGAAAGAGACTAACTTGGGACGAACAAAGACAAACCTTAGAATGAGACTTAAGTTTGTCTTTGTTCGTCCCAAGTTAGTCTCGTTAGTCTCATTCTAAGGTTTGTCTAAGTTCATCCTTAGAAAGAGACTAACTTGGGATGAACTTAGACAAACCTTAGAGTGAGACTTAAGTTTGTCTTTGTTCGTCCCTAGTTAGTCTCGTTAGTCTCATTCTAAGGTTTGTCTAAGTTCGTCCTTAGAAAGAGACCAACTTGGGATGAACTTGGACAAACCTTAGAATGAGACTTAAGTTTGTCTTTTTTCGTCCCAACTTAATCTCGTTAGTCTCATTCTAAGGTTTGTCTAAGTTCGTCATTAGAAAGAGACTAACTTGGGACGAACTTAGACAAACCTTAGAATGAGACTTAAGTTTGTCTTTGTTCGTCCCTAGTTAGTCTCGTTAGTCTCATTCTAAGGTTTGTCTAAGTTCGTCCTTAGAAAGAGACCAACTTGGGACGAACTTGGACAAACCTTAGAATGAGACTTAAGTTTGTCTTTTTTCGTCCCAAGTTAATCTCGTTAGTCTCATTCTAAGGTTTGTCTAAGTTCGTCATTAGAAAGAGACTAACTTGGGACGAACTTAGACAAACCTTAGAATGAGACTTAAGTTTGTCTTTGTTCGTCCCAAGTTAGTCTCGTTAGTCTCATTCTAAGGTTTGTCTATGTTCGTCCTTAGAAAGAGACTAACTTGGGACGAACAAAGACAAACCTTAGAATGAGACTTAAGTTTGTCTTTGTTCGTCCCAAGTTAGTCTCGTTAGTCTCATTCTAAGGTTTGTCTAAGTTCATCCTTAGAAAGAGACTAACTTGGGATGAACTTAGACAAACCTTAGAATGAGACTTAAGTTTGTCTTTGTTCGTCCCTAGTTAGTCTCGTTAGTCTCATTCTAAGGTTTGTCTAAGTTCGTCCTTAGAAAGAGACCAACTTGGGACGAACTTGGACAAACCTTAGAATGAGACTTAAGTTTGTCTTTGTTCGTCCCAAGTTAGTCTCGTTAGTCTCATTCTAAGGTTTGTCTATGTTCGTCCTTAGAAAGAGACTAACTTGGGACGAACAAAGACAAACCTCAGAATGAGACTTAAGTTTGTCTTTGTTCGTCCCAAGTTAGTCTCGTTAGTCTCATTCTAAGGTTTGTCTAAGTTCATCCTTAGAAAGAGACTAACTTGGGATGAACTTAGACAAACCTTAGAATGAGACTTAAGTTTGTCTTTGTTCGTCCCTAGTTAGTCTCGTTAGTCTCATTCTAAGGTTTGTCTATGTTCGTCCTTAGAAAGAGACTAACTTGGGACGAACAAAGACAAACCTTAGAATGAGACTTAAGTTTGTCTTTGTTCGTCCCAAGTTAGTCTCGTTAGTCTCATTCTAAGGTTTGTCTATGTTCATCCTTAGAAAGAGACTAACTTGGGACGAACAAAGACAAACCTTAGAATGAGACTTAAGTTTGTCTTTGTTCGTCCCAGGTTAGTCTCGTTAGTCTCATTCTAAGGTTTGTCTATGTTCGTCCTTAGAAAGAGACTAACTTGGGACGAACAAAGACAAACCTTAGAATGAGACTTAAGTTTGTCTTTGTTCGTCCCAAGTTAGTCTCGTTAGTCTCATTCTAAGGTTTGTCTAAGTTTGTCCTTAGAAAGAGACTAACTTGGGACGAACTTAGACAAACCTTAGAATGAGACTTAAGTTTGTCTTTGTTCGTCCCAACTTTGTCTCGTTAGTCTCATTCTAAGGTTTGTCTAAGTTCGTCCTTAGAAAGAGACTAACTTGGGACGAACTTAGACAAACCGTACACTGAGAGTAACGTTTGTCTTTGTTCGTCCCTAGTTAGTCTCGTTAGTCTCATTCTAAGGTTTGTCTAAGTTCGTCCTTAGAAAGAGAACGAACTTAGACAAACCTTAGAATGAGACTTTAGTTTGTCTTTGTTCGTCCCAAGTTAATCTCGTTAGTCTCATTCTAAGGTTTGTCTAAGTTCGTCATTAGAAAGAGACTAACTTGGGACGAACTTAGACAAACCTTAGAATGAGACTTAAGTTTGTCTTTGTTCGTCCCAAGTTAGTCTCGTTAGTCTCATTCTAAGGTTTGTCTATGTTCGTCCTTAGAAAGAGACTAACTTGGGACGAACAAAGACAAACCTTAGAATGAGACTTAAGTTTGTCTTTGTTCGTCCCAAGTTAGTCTCGTTAGTCTCATTCTAAGGTTTGTCTAAGTTCATCCTTAGAAAGAGACTAACTTGGGATGAACTTAGACAAACCTTAGAATGAGACTTAAGTTTGTCTTTGTTCGCCCCCAGTTAGTCTCGTTAGTCTCATTCTAAGGTTTGTCTAAGTTCGTCCTTAGAAAGAGACCAACTTGGGACGAACTTGGACAAACCTTAGAATGAGACTTAAGTTTGTCTTTGTTCGTCCCAAGTTAGTCTCGTTAGTCTCATTCTAAGGTTTGTCTAAGTTCGTCATTAGAAAAAGACTAACTTGGCACGAACTTAGACAAACCTTAGAATGAGACTAACGTTTGTCTTTGTTCGTCCCAAGTTAGTCTCGTTAGTCTCATTCTAAGGTTTCTCTAAGTTCGTCATTAGAAAAAGACTAACTTGGGACGAACTTAGACAAACCATAGAATGAGACTTAAGTTAGTCTTTGTTCGACCATAGTTAGTCTCGTTAGTCTCATTCTAAGGTTTGTCTAAGTTTGTCCTTAGAAAGAGACTAACTTGGGACGAACTTAGACAAACCTTAGAATGAGACTTAAGTTTGTCTTTGTTCGTCCCAACTTT
This sequence comes from Rhodiola kirilowii, assembly GCA_033675215.1. Classification (NCBI taxonomy): domain Eukaryota; kingdom Viridiplantae; phylum Streptophyta; class Magnoliopsida; order Saxifragales; family Crassulaceae; genus Rhodiola; species Rhodiola kirilowii. Next base: position 2,118,316 of record JAUCNB010000012.1, on the reverse strand, counting down.
GTCTCGTTAGTCTCATTCTAAGGTTTGTCTTAGTTCGTCCTTAGAAAGAGACTAACTTGGGACGAACTTAGACAAACCTTAGAATGAGACTAACGTTTGTCTTTGTTCGTCCCAAGTTAGTCTAGTTAGTCTCATTCTAAGGTTTGTCTAACTTCGTCATTACAAAGAGACTAACTTGGGACGATCTTAGACAAACCTTAGAATGAGACTTAAGTTTGTTTTTGTTCGGACAAACTTAGTCTCGTTAGTCTTATTCTAAGGTTTGTCTATGTTCATCCTTAGAAAGAGACTAACTTGGGACGAACAAAGACAAACCTTAGAATGAGACTTAAGTTTGTCTTTGTTCGTCCCAAGTTAGTCTCGTTAGTCTCATTCTCAGGTTTGTCTAAGTTCATCCTTAGAAAGAGACAAACTTCGGATGAACTTAGACAAACCTTAGAATGAGACTTAAGTTTGTCTTTTTTCGTCCCAACTTTGTCTCGTTAGTCTCATTCTAAAGTTTGTCTAAGTTCGTCCTTAGAAAGAGACTAACTTGGGACGAACTTAGACAAACCGTACAATGAGACTAACGTTTGTCTTTGTTCGTCCCTAGTTAGTCTCGTTAGTCTCATTCTAAGGTTTGTCTAAGTTCGTCCTTAGAAAGAGAACGAACTTAGACAAACCTTAGAATGAGACTTTAGTTTGTCTTTGTTCGTCCCAAGTTAATCTCGTTAGTCTCATTCTAAGGTTTGTCTAAGTTCGTCATTAGAAAGAGACTAACTTGGGACAAACTTAGACAAACCTTAGAATGAGACTTAAGTTTGTCTTTGTTCGTCCCAAGTTAGTCTCGTTAGTCTCATTCTAAGGTTTGTCTATGTTCGTCCTTAGAAAGAGACTAACTTGGGACGAACAAAGACAAACCTTAGAATGAGACTTAAGTTTGTCTTTGTTCGTCCCAAGTTAGTCTCGTTAGTCTCATTCTAAGGTTTGTCTAAGTTCATCCTTAGAAAGAGACTAACTTGGGATGAACTTAGACAAACCTTAGAATGAGACTTAAGTTTGTCTTTGTTCGTCCCTAGTTAGTCACGTTAGTCTCATTCTAAGGTTTGTCTAAGTTCGTCCTTAGAAAGAGACCAACTTGGGACGAACTTGGACAAACCTTAGAATGAGACTTAAGTTTGTCTTTTTTCGTCCCAAGTTAATCTCGTTAGTCTCATTCTAAGGTTTGTCTAAGTTCGTCATTAGAAAGAGACTAACTTGGGACGAACTTAGACAAACCTTAGAATGAGACTTAAGTTTGTCTTTGTTCGTCCCTAGTTAGTCTCGTTAGTCTCATTCTAAGGTTTGTCTAAGTTCGTCCTTAGAAAGAGACCAACTTGGGACGAACTTGGACAAACCTTAGAATGAGACTTATGTTTGTCTTTTTTCGTCCCAAGTTAATCTCGTTAGTCTCATTCTAAGGTTTGTCTAAGTTCGTCATTAGAAAGAGACTAACTTGGGACGAACTTAGACAAACCTTAGAACGAGACTTAAGTTTGTCTTTGTTCGTCCCAAGTTAGTCTCGTTAGTCTCATTCTAAGGTTTGTCTATGTTCGTCCTTAGAAAGAGACTAACTTGGGACGAACTTAGACAAACCTTAGAATGAGACTTAAGTTTGTCTTTGTTCGTCCCAAGTTTGTCTCGTTAGTCTCATTCTAAGGTTTGTCTAAGTTCATCCTTAGAAAGAGACTAACATGGGATGAACTTAGACAAACCTTAGAATGAGACTTAAGTTTGTCTTTGTTCGTCCCTAGTTAGTCTCGTTAGTCTCATTCTAAGGTTTGTCTAAGTTCGTCCTTAGAAAGAGACCAACTTGGGACGAACTTGGACAAACCTTAGAATGCGACTTAAGTTTGTCTTTGTTCGTCCCAAGTTAGTCTCGTTAGTCTCATTCTAAGGTTTGTCTATGTTCGTCCTTAGAAAGAGACTAACTTGGGACGAACAAAGACAAACCTTAGAATGAGACTTAAGTTTGTCTTTGTTCGTCCCAAGTTAGTCTCGTTAGTCTCATTCTAAGGTTTGTCTAAGTTCATCCTTAGAAAGAGACTAACTTGGGATGAACTTAGACAAACCTTAGAATGAGACTTAAGTTTGTCTTTGTTCGTCCCTAGTTAGTCTCGTTAGTCTCATTCTAAGGTTTGTCTATGTTCGTCCTTAGAAAGAGACTAACTTGGGACGAACAAAGACAAACCTTAGAATGAGACTTAAGTTTGTCTTTCTTCGTCCCAAGTTAGTCTCGTTAGTCTCATTCTAAGGTTTGTCTAAGTTCATCCTTAGAAAGAGACTAACTTGGGACGAACAAAGACAAACCTTAGAATGAGACTTAAGTTTGTCTTTGTTCGTCCCAAGTTAGTCTCGTTAGTCTCATTCTAAGGTTTGTCTATGTTCGTCCTTAGAAAGAGACTAACTTGGGACGAACAAAGACAAACCTTAGAATGAGACTTAAGTTTGTCTTTGTTCGTCCCAAGTTAGTCTCGTTAGTCTCATTCTAAGGTTTGTCTAAGTTCGTCCTTAGAAAGAGACTAACTTGGGACGAACTTAGACAAACCTTAGAATGAGACTTAAGTTTGTCTTTGTTCGTCCCAACTTTGTCTCGTTAGTCTCATTCTAAGGTTTGTCTAAGTTCGTCCTTAGATAGAGACTAACTTGGGACGAACTTAGACAAACCGTACAATGAGACTAACGTTTGTCTTTGTTCGTCCCTAGTTAGTCTCGTTAGTCTCATTCTAAGGTTTGTCTAAGTTCGTCCTTAGAAAGAGAACGAACTTAGACAAACCTTAGAATGAGACTTTAGTTTTTCTTTGTTCGTCCCAAGTTAATCTCGTTAGTCTCATTCTAAGGTTTGTCTAAGTTCGTCATTAGAAAGAGACTAACTTGGGACGAACTTAGACAAACCTTAGAATGAGACTTAAGTTTGTCTTTGTTCGTCCCAAGTTAGTCTCGTTAGTCTCATTCTAAGGTTTGTCTATGTTCATCCTTAGAAAGAGACTAACTTGGGACGAACAAAGACAAACCTTAGAATGAGACTTAAGTTTGTCTTTGTTCGTCCCAAGTTAGTCTCGTTAGTCTCATTCTAAGGTTTGTCTAAGTTCATCCTTAGAAAGAGACTAACTTGGGATGAACTTAGACAAACCTTAGAATGAGACTTAAGTTTGTCTTTGTTCGTCCCTAGTTAGTCTCGTTAGTCTCATTCTAAGGTTTGTCTAAGTTCGTCCTTAGAAAGAGACTAACTTGGGACGAACTTAGACAAACCTTAGAATGAGACTTTAGTTTGTCTTTGTTCGTCCCAAGTTAGTCTCGTTAGTCTCCTTCTAAGGTTTGTCTGAGTTCGTCCTTAGAAAGAGACTAACTTGGGACGAACTTAGACAAACCTTAGAATGAGACTTAAGTTTGTCTTTGTTCATCCCAACTTTGTCTCGTTAGTCTCATTCTAAGGTTTGTCTAAGTTCGTCCTTAGAAAGAGAACGAACTTAGACAAACCTTAGAATGAGACTTAAGTTTGTCTTCGTTCGTCCATAGTTAGTCTCGTCAGTCTCATTCTAAGGTTTGTCAAAGTTCGTCCTTAGAAAGAGACTAGCTTGGGATGAACTAAGACAAACCTTAGAATGGGACTTAAGTTTGTCTTTGTTCGTCCCAAGTTAGTCTCGTTAGTCTTATTCTAAGGTTTGTCTAAGTTCGTCCTTAAAAAGAGACTAACTTGGGATGAACTTAGACAAACCTTAGAATGAGACTTAAGTTTGTCTTTGTTCGTCCCAAGTTAGTCTCGTTAGTCTCATTCTAAGGTTTGTCTAAGTTCGTCCTTAGAAAGAGACTAACTTGGGACAAACTAAGACAAACCTTAAAATGAGACTTAAGTTTGTCTTTGTTCGTCCCAAGTTAGTCTCGTTAGTCTCATTCTAAGGATTGTCCTTAGAAAGAGACTAACTTGGAACGAACTTAAATAAACCTTTGAAAGAGATTCAAGTTTGTCTTTGTTCGTCCCAAGTTAGTCTCGTTAGTCTCATTCAAAGGTTTGTCTATGTTTGTCCTTAGAAAGACACAAACTTGGGACGAACTTAGAAAAACCTTAGAATAAGACTTAAGTTTGTCTTTGTTCTTCCCAAGTTAGTCTCGTTAGTCTCATTCTAAGGTTTGTCTAAGTTCATCATTAGAAAGAGACTAACTTGGGACGAACTTGGACAAACCTTAGAATGAGACGAACGTTTTTCTTTGTTCATCCAAAGTTAGTCTCGTTAGTCTCATTCTAAGGTTTGTCTAAGTTCGTCCTTAGAAAGAGACTAACTTGGGACGAACTTAGACAAACCTTAGAATGAGACTTAAGTTTATCTTTATTCGTCCCAAGTCAGTCTCGTTAGTCTCATTCTAAGGTTTGTCTAAGTTCGTCCTTAGAAAAAGACTAACTTGGGACGAACTAAGACAAACCTTAGAATGAGACTTAAGTTTGTCTTTGTTCGTCCCAAGTTAGTCTCGTTAGTCTCATTCTAAGGTTTGTCTAAGTTCGTCCTTAGAAAGAGACTAACTTGGGACGAACTTAGACAAACCTTAGAATAAGACTTAAGTTTGTCTTTGTTCTTCCCAAGTTAGTCTCGTTAGTCTCATTCTAAGGTTTGTCTAAGTTCATCATTAGAAAGAGACTAACTTGGGACGAACTTGGACAAACCTTAGAATGAGACTAACATTTTTCTTTGTTCATCCAAAGTTAGTCTCGTTAGTCTCATTCTAAGGTTTGTCTAAGTCCGTCCTTAGAAAGAGACTAACTTGGGACGAACTTAGACAAACCTTAGAATGAGACTTAAGTTTGTCTTTGTTCGTCCCAAGTCAGTCTCGTTAGTCTCATTCTAAGGTTTGTCTAAGTTCGTCCTTAGAAAAAGACTAACTTGGGACGAACTAAGACAAACCTTAGATTGAGACTTAAGTTTGTCTTTGTTCATCCCAAGTTAGTCTCGTTAGTCTCATTCTAAGGTTTGTCTAAGTTCGTCCTTATAAAGAGACTAACTTGGGACGAACTTGGACAAACCTTAGAATGAGACTTTAGTTTGTCTTTGTTCGTCCCAAGTTCATCTCGTTAGTCTCATTCTAAGGTTTGTCTAAGTTCGTACTTAGAAAGAGACTAACTTGGGAAGAACTTAGACAAACCTTAGAATGAGACTTAAGTTTGTCTTTGTTCGTCCCAAATTTGTCTCGTTATTCTCATTCTAAGGTTTGTCTAAGTTCGTCCTTAGAAAGAGACTAACTTGGGACGAACTAAGACAAACCTTAGAATGAGACTTAAGTTTGTCTTTGTTCGTCCCAAGTTAGTCTCGTTAGTCTCATTCTAAGATTTGTCTAAGTTCATCCTTAGAAAGAGACTAACTTGGACAAACCTTAGAATAAGACTTTAGTTTGTCTTAGTTCGTCCCAAGTGAATCTCGTTAGTCTCATTCTAAGGTTTGTCTAAGTTCATCCTTAGAAAGAGACTAACTTGGGATGAACTTAGACAAACCTTAGAATGAGACTTAAGTTTGTCTTTGTTCGTCCCAACTTTGTCTCGTTAGTCTCATTCTAAGGTTTGTCTAAGTTCGTCCTTAAATAGAGACTAACTTGGGACGAACTTGGACAAACCTTAGAATGAGACTTTAGTTTGTCTTTGTTCGTCCCAAGTTAATCTCGTTAGTCTCATTCTAAGGTTTGTCTAAGTTCGTCATTAGAAAGAGACTAACTTGGGACGAACTTAGATAAACCTTAGAATGAGACTTAAGTTTGTCTTTGTTCGTCCCAAGGTAGTCTCGTTAGTCTCATTCTAAGGTTTGTCTAAGTTCGTCCTTAGAAAGAGACTAACTTGGGACGAACTAAGACAAACCTTAGAATGGGACTTAAGTTTGTCTTTCTTCGTCCCTAGTTTGTCTCGTTAGTCTCATTCTAAGGTTTGTCTAAGTTCGTCCTTAGAAAGAGACCAACTTGGGACGAACTTGGACAAACCTTAGAATGAGACTTATGTTTGTCTTTTTTCGTCCCAAGTTAATCTCGTTAGTCTCATTCTAAGGTTTGTCTAAGTTCGTCATTAGAAAGAGACTAACTTGGGACGAACTTAGACAAACCTTAGAATGAGACTTAAGTTTGTCTTTGTTCGTCCCAAGTTAGTCTCGTTAGTCTCATTCTAAGGTTTGTCTATGTTCGTCCTTAGAAAGAGACTAACTTGGGACGAACAAAGACAAACCTTAGAATGAGACTTAAGTTTGTCTTTGTTCGTCCCAAGTTAGTCTCGTTAGTCTCATTCTAAGGTTTGTCTAAGTTCATCCTTAGAAAGAGACTAACTTGGGATGAACTTAGACAAACCTTAGAATGAGACTTAAGTTTGTCTTTGTTCGTCCCTAGTTAGTCTCGTTAGTCTCATTCTAAGGTTTGTCTAAGTTCGTCCTTAGAAAGAGACCAACTTGGGACGAACTTGGACAAACCTTAGAATGAGACTTAAGTTTGTCTTTGTTCGTCCCAAGTTAGTCTCGTTAGTCTCATTCTAAGGTTTGTCTATGTTCGTCCTTAGAAAGAGACTAACTTGGGACGAACAAAGACAAACCTTAGAATGAGACTTAAGTTTGTCTTTGTTCGTCCCAAGTTAGTCTCGTTAGTCTCATTCTAAGGTTTGTCTAAGTTCATCCTTAGAAAGAGACTAACTTGGGATGAACTTAGACAAACGTTAGAATGAGACTTAAGTTTGTCTTTGTTCGTCCCTAGTTAGTCTCGTTAGTCTCATTCTAAGGTTTGTCTATGTTCGTCCTTAGAAAGAGACTAACTTGGGACGAACAAAGACAAACCTTAGAATGAGACTTAAGTTTGTCTTTCTTCGTCCCAAGTTAGTCTCGTTAGTCTCATTCTAAGGTTTGTCTAAGTTCATCCTTAGAAAGAGACTAACTTGGGACGAACAAAGACAAACCTTAGAATGAGACTTAAGTTTGTCTTTGTTCGTCCCAAGTTAGTCTCGTTAGTCTCATTCTAAGGTTTGTCTATGTTCGTCCTTAGAAAGAGACTAACTTGGGACGAACAAAGAAAAACCTTAGAATGAGACTTAAGTTTGTCTTTGTTCGTCCCAAGTTAGTCTCGTTAGTCTCATTCTAAGGTTTGTCTAAGTTCGTCCTTAGAAAGAGACTAACTTGGGACGAACTTAGACAAACCTTAGAATGAGACTTAAGTTTGTCTTTGTTCGTCCCAACTTTGTCTCGTTAGTCTCATTCTAAGGTTTGTCTAAGTTCGTCCTTAGAAAGAGACTAACTTGGGACGAACTTAGACAAACCGTACAATGAGACTAACGTTTGTCTTTGTTCGTCCCTAGTTAGTCTCGTTAGTCTCATTCTAAGGTTTGTCTAAGTTCGTCCTTAGAAAGAGAACGAACTTAGACAAACCTTAGAATGAGACTTTAGTTTGTCTTTGTTCGTCCCAAGTTAATCTCGTTAGTCTCATTCTAAGGTTTGTCTAAGTTCGTCATTAGAAAGAGACTAACTTGGGACGAACTTAGACAAACCTTAGAATGAGACTTAAGTTTGTCTTTGTTCGTCCCAAGTTAATCTCGTTAGTCTCATTCTAAGGTTTGTCTATGTTCGTCCTTAGAAAGAGACTAACTTGGGACGAACAAAGACAAACCTTAGAAAGAGACTTAAGTTTGTCTTTGTTTGTCCCAAGTAGGTCTCGTTAATCTCATTCTAAGGTTTGTCTAAGTTCGTCCTTAGAAAGAGACTAACTTGGGACGAATTTAGACAAACCTTAGAATGAGACTAAAGTTTGTCTTTGTTCGTCCCAACTTTGTCTCGTTAGTCTCATTCTAAGGTTTGTCTAAGTTCGTCCTTAGAAAGAGACTAACTTGGGACGAACTTAGACAAACCGTACAATGAGACTAACGTTTGTCTTTGTTCGTCCCTAGTTAGTCTCGTTAGTCTCATTCTAAGGTTTGTCTAAGTTCGTCCTTAGAAAGAGAACGAACTTAGACAAACCTTAGAATGAGACTTTAGTTTTTCTTTGTTCGTCCCAAGTTAATCTCGTTAGTCTCATTCTAAGGTTTGTCTAAGTTCGTCATTAGAAAGAGACTAACTTGGGACGAACGTAGACAAACCTTAGAATGAGACTTAAGTTTGTCTTTGTTCGTCCCAAGTTAGTCTCGTTAGTCTCATTCTAAGGTTTGTCTATGTTCGTCCTTAGAAAGAGACTAACTTGGGACGAACAAAGACAAACCTTAGAATGAGACTTAAGTTTGTCTTTGTTCGTCCCAAGTTAGTCTCGTTAGTCTCATTCTAAGGTTTGTCTAAGTTCATCCTTTGAAAGAGACTAACTTGGGATGAACTTAGACAAACCTTAGAATGAGACTTAAGTTTGTCTTTGTTCGTCCCTAGTTAGTCTCGTTAGTCTCATTCTAAGGTTTGTCTAAGTTCGTCCTTAGAAAGAGACTAACTTGGGACGAACTTAGACAAACCTTAGAATGAGACTTAAGTTTGTCTTTGTTCGTCCCAAGTTAGTCTCGTTAGTCTCCTTCTAAGGTTTGTCTGAGTTCGTCCTTAGAAAGAGACTAACTTGGGACGAACTTAGACAAACCTTAGAATGAGACTTAAGTTTGTCTTTGTTCGTCCCAACTTTGTCTCGTTAGTCTCATTCTAAGGTTTGTCTAAGTTCGTCCTTAGAAAGAGACTAACTTGGGACGAACTTAGACAAACCTTAGAATGAGACTAACGTTTGTCTTTATTCGTCCCTAGTTAGTCTCGTTAGTCTCATTCTAAGGTTTGTCTAAGTTCGTCCTTAGAAAGAGAACGAACTTAGACAAACCTTAGAATGAGACTTAAGTTTGTCTTCGTTCGTCCATAGTTAGTCTCGTTAGTCTCATTCTAAGGTTTGTCAAAGTTCGTCCTTAGAAAGAGACTAGCTTGGGATGAACTAAGACAAACCTTAGAATGGGACTTAAGTTTGTCTTTGTTCGTCCCAAGTTAGTCTCGTTAGTCTTATTCTGAGGTTTGTCTAAGTTCGTCCTTAGAAAGAGACTAACTTGGGATGAACTTAGACAAACCTTAGAATGAGACTTAAGTTTGTCTTTGTTCGTCCCAAGTTAGTCTCGTTAGTCTCATTCTAAGGTTTGTCTAAGTTCGTCCTTAGAAAGAGACTAACTTGGGACAAACTAAGACAAACCTTAGAATGGGACTTAAGTTTGTCTTTGTTCGTCCCAAGTCAGTCTCGTTAGTCTCATTCTAAGGTTTGTCCTTAGAAAGAGACTAACTTGGAACGAACTTAAATAAACCTTTGAAAGAGATTCAAGTTTGTCTTTGTTCGTCCCAAGTTAGTCTCGTTAGTCTCATTCAAAGGATTGTCTATGTTTGTCCTTAGAAAGACACAAACTTGGGACGAACTTAGAAAAACCTTAGAATAAGACTTAAGTTTGTCTTTGTTCTTCCCAAGTTAGTCTCGTTAGTCTCATTCTAAGGTTTGTCTAAGTTCATCATTAGAAAGAGACTAACTTGGGACGAACTTGGACAAACCTTAGAATGAGACTAACGTTTTTCTTTGTTCATCCAAAGTTAGTCTCGTTAGTCTCATTCTAAGGTTTGTCTAAGTTCGTCCTTAGAAAGAGACTAACTTGTGACGAACTTAGACAAACCTTAGAATAAGACTTAAGTTTGTCTTTGTTCTTCCCAAGTTAGTCTCGTTAGTCTCATTCTAAGGTTTGTCTAAGTTCATCATTAGAAAGAGACTAACTTGGGAGGAACTTGGACAAACCTTAGAATGAGACTAACGTTTTTCTTTGTTCATCCAAAGTTAGTCTCGTTAGTCTCATTCTAAGGTTTGTCTAAGTCCGTCCTTAGAAAGAGACTAACTTGGGATGAACTTTGACAAACCTTAGAATGAGACTTAAGTTTGTCTTTGTTCGTCCCAAGTCAGTCTCGTTAGTCTCATTCTAAGGTTTGTCTAAGTTCGTCCTTAGAAAAAGACTAACTTGGGACGAACTAAGACAAACCTTAGAATGAGACTTAAGTTTGTCTTTGTTCATCCCAAGTTAGTCTCGTTAGTCTCATTCTAAGGTTTGTCTAAGTTCGTCCTTAGAAAGAGACTAACTTGGGACGAACTTGGACAAACCTTAGAATGAGACTTTAGTTTGTCTTTGTTCGTCCCAAGTTCATCTCGTTAGTCTCATTCTAAGGTTTGTCTAAGTTCGTCCTTAGAAAGAGACTAACTTGGGAAGAACTTAGACAAACCTTAGAATGAGACTTAAGTTTGTCTTTGTTCGTCCCAAATTTGTCTCGTTAGTCTCATTCTAAGGTTTGTCTAAGTTCGTCCTTAGAAAGAGACTAACTTGGGACGAACTAAGACAAACCTTAGAATGAGACTTAAGTTTGTCTTTGTTCGTCCCAAGTTAGTCTCGTTAGTCTCATTCTAAGATTTGTCTAAGTTCGTCGTTAGAAAGAGACTAACTTGGACAAACCTTAGAATAAGACTTTAGTTTGTCTTTGTTCGTCCCAAGTGAATCTCGTTAGTCTCATTCTAAGGTTTGTCTAAGTTCATCCTTAGAAAGAGACTAACTTGGGATGAACTTAGACAAACCTTAGAATGAGACTTAAGTTTGTCTTTGTTCGTCCCTAGTTAGTCTTGTTAGTCTCATTCTAAGGTTTGTCTAAGTTCGTCCTTAGAAAGAGACTAACTTGGGACGAACAAAGACAAACCTTAGAATGAGACTTAAGTTTGTCTTTGTTCGTCCAAAGTTTGTCTCGTTAGTCTCATTCTAAGGTTTGTCTAAGTTCATCCTTAGAAAGAGACTAACTTGGGATGAACTTAGACAAACCTTAGAATGAGACTTAAGTTTGTCTTTGTTCGTCCCTAGTTAATCTCGTTAGTCTCATTCTAAGGTTTGTCTAAGTTCATCCTTAGAAAGAGACTAACTTGGGACGAACTTAGACAAACCTTAGAATGAGACTTAAGTTTGTCTTTGTTCGTCCCAAGTTAGTCTCGTTAGTCTCATTCTAAGGTTTGTCTAAGTTCATCCTTAGAAAGAGACTAACCTGGGACGAACTTAGACAAACCTTAGAATGAGACTTAAGTTTGTCTTTGTTCGTCCCTAGTTAGTCTCGTTAGTCTCATTCTAAGGTTTGTCTAAGTTCGTCCTTAGAAAGAGACTAACTTGGGACAAACTTAGACAAACCTTAGAATGAGACTTAAGTTTGTCTTTGTTCGTCCATAGTTAGTCTCGTTAGTCTCATTCTAAGGTTTGTCTAAGTTCGTCCTTAGAAAGAGACTAACTTGGGACGAACTTAGACAAACCTTAGAATGATACTTAAGTTTGTCTTTGTTCGTCCCAACTTTGTCTCGTTAGTCTCATTCTAAGGTTTGTCTAAGTTCGTCCTTGGCAAGAGACTAACTTGGGATGAACTTAGACAAACCTTAGAATGAGACTTAAGTTTGTCTTTGTTCGTCCCAACTTTGTCTCGTTAGTCTCATTCTAAGGTTTGTCTAAGTTCGTTCTTAGAAAGTGACTAACTTGGGACGAACTTAGACAAACCTTAGAATGAGACTTAAGTTTGTCTTTGTTCGTCCCAACTTTGTCTCGTTAGTCTCATTCTAAGGTTTGTCTAAGTTCGTCCTTAGAAAAAGACTAACTTGGGAGGAACTAAGACAAACCTTAGAATGAGACTTAAGTTTGTCTTTGTTCGTCCCAAGTTAGTCTCGTTAGTCTCATTCAAAGGTTTGTCTAAGTTCGTCCTTAAAAAGAGACTAACTTGGGACGAACATGGACAAACCTTAGAATGAGACTTTAGTTTGTCTTTGTTCGTCCCAAGTTAATCTCGTTAGTCTCATTCTAAGGTTTGTCTAAGTTCGTCATTAGAAAGAGACTAACTTGGGACGAACTTAGATAAACCTTAGAATGAGACTTAAGTTTGTCTTTGTTCGTCCCAAGGTAGTCTCGTTAGTCTCATTCTAAGGTTTGTCTAAGTTCGTCCTTAGAAAGAGACTAACTTGGGACGAACTTAGACAAACCTTAGAATGAGACTTAAGTTTGTCTTTGTTCGTCCCAAGTCAGTCTCGTTAGTCTCATTCTAAGGTTTGTCTAAGTTCGTCCTTAGAAAGAGACTAACTTGGGACGAACTTAAACAAACCTTAGAATGAGACTTTAGTTTGTCTTTGTTCGTCCCAAGTTAATCTCGTTAGTCTCATTCTAAGGTTTGTCTAAGTTCGTCAATAGAAAGAGACTAACTTGGGATGAACTAAGACAAACTTTAGAATGAGACTTATGTTTGTCTTTGTTCGTCCCAAGGTAGTCTCGTTAGTCTCATTCTAAGGTTTGTCTAAGTTCGTCCTTAGAAAGAGACTAACTTGGGACGAACTTAGACAAACCTTAGAATGAGACTTAAGTTTGTCTTTGATCTTCCCAAGTTAGTCTCGTTAGTCTCATTCTAAGGTTTGTCTAAGTTCATCATTAAAAAGAGACTAACTTGGGACGAACTTGGACAAACCTTAGAATGAGACTAACGTTTTTCTTTGTTCATCCAAAGTTAGTCTCGTTAGTCTCATTCTAAGGTTTGTCTAAGTTCGTCCTTAGAAAGAGACTAACTTGGGACGAACTTAGACAAACCCTAGAATGAGACTTAAGTTTGTCTTTGTTCGTCCCAAGTCAGTCTCGTTAGTTTATTCTAAGGTTTGTCTAAGTTCGTCCTTAGAAAAAGACTAACTTGGGACGAACTAAGACAAACCTTAGAATGAGACTTAAGTTTGTCTTTGTTCGTCCCAAGTCAGTCTCGTTAGTCTCATTCTAAGGTTTGTCTAAGTTCGTCCTTAGAAAGAGACTAACTTGGGATGAACTTGGACAAACCTTAGAATGAGACTTTAGTTTGTCTTTGTTCGTCCCAAGTTAATCTCGTTAGTCTCATTCTAAGGTTTGTCTAAGTTCATCCTTAGAAAGAGACTAACCTTGGACGAACTAAGACAAACCTTAGAATGAGACTTAAGTTTGTCTTTGTTCGTCCCAAGTCAGTCTCGTTAGTCTCATTCTAAGGTTTGTCTAAGTTCGTCCTTAGAAAGACACTAACTTGGGACGAACTTAGACAAACCTTAGAATGAGACTTAAGTTTGTCTTTGTTCGTCCCAAGTTAGTCTCGTTAGTCTCATTCTAAGGTTAGTCTAAGTTCATCCTTAGAAAGAGACTAACCTGGGATGAACTTAGACAAACCTTAGAATGAGACTTAAGTTTGTCTTTGTTCGTCCCTAGTTAGTCTCGTTAGTCTCATTCTAAGGTTTGTCTAAGTTCGTCCTTAGAAAGAGACTAACTTGGGACGAACTTAGACAAACCTTAGAATGAGACTTAAGTTTGTCTTTGTTCGTCCATAGTTAGTCTCGTTAGTCTCATTCTAAGGTTTGTCTAAGTTCGTACTTAGAAAGAGACTAACTTGGGACGAACTTAGACAAACCTTAGAATGAGACTTAAGTTTGTCTTTGTTCGTCCCAAGTTAGTCTCGTTAGTCTCATTCTAAGGTTAGTCTAAGTTCGTCCTTAGAAAGAGACTAACTTGGGACGAACTTGGACAAACCTTAGAATGAGACTTTAGTTTGTCTTTGTTCGTCCCAAGTTAATCTCGTTAGTCTCATTCTAAGGTTTGTCTAAGTTCGTCATTAGAAAGAGACTAACTTGGGACGAACTTAGACAAACCTTAGAACGAGACTTAAGTTTGTCTTTGTTCGTCCCAAGGTAGTCTCGTTAGTCTCATTCTAAGATTTGTCTAAGTTCGTCCTTAGAAAGAGACTAACTTGGGACGAACTTAGACAAACCTTAGAATGAGACTTAAGTTTGTCTTTGTTCGTCCCAAGTCAGTCTCGTTAGTCTCATTCTAAGGTTTTTCTAAGTTCGTCCTTAGAAAGTGACTAACTTGGGACAAAGTTGGACAAACCATAGAATGAGACTTTAGTTTGTCTTTGTTCGTCCCAAGTTAATCTCGTTAGTCTCATTCTAAGGTTTGTCTAAGTTCGTCAATAGAAAGAGACTAACTTGGGACGAACTTAGACAAACCTTAGAATGAGATTTATGTTTGTCTTTGTTCGTCCCAAGTTAGTCTCGTTAGTCTCATTCTAAGGTTTGTCTAAGTTCGTCCTTAGAAAGAGACTAACTTGGGACAAACTAAGACAAACCTTAGAATGGGACTTAAGTTTGTCTTTGTTCGTCCCAAGTTAGTCTCGTTAGTCTCATTCTAAGGTTTGTCCTTAGAAAGAGACTAACTTGGAACGAACTTAAACAAACCTTCGAAAGAGATTCAAGTTTGTCTTTGTTCGTCCCAAGTTAGTCTCGTTAGTCTCATTCTAAGGTTTGTCTAAGTTCATCATTAGAAAGAGACTAACTTGGGATGAACTTGGACAAACCTTAGAATGAGACTAACGTTTTTCTTTGTTCATCCAAAGTTAGTCTCGTTAGTCTCATTCTAAGGTTTGTCTAAGTTCGTCCTTAGAAAGAGACTAACTTGGGACGAACTTAGACAAACCTTAGAATGACACTTAAGTTTGTCTTTGTTCGTCCCAAGTCAGTCTCGTTAGTCTCATTCTAAGGTTTGTCTAAGTTCGTCCTTAGAAAAAGACTAACTTGGGACGAACTAAGACAAACCTTAGAATGAGACTTAAGTTTGTCTTTGTTCGTCCCAAGTTAGTCTCGTTAGTCTCGTTAGTCTCATTCTAAGGTTTGTCTAAGTTCGTCCTTAGAAAGAGACTAACTTGGGACGAACTTAGACAAACCTTAGAATAAGACTTAAGTTTGTCTTTGTTCTTCCCAAGTTAGTCTCGTTAGTCTCATTCTAAGGTTTGTCTAAGTTCATCATTAGAAAGAGACTAACTTGGGACGAACTTGGACAAACCTTAGAATGAGACTAACGTTTTTCTTTGTTCATCCAAAGTTAGTCTCGTTAGTCTCATTCTAAGGTTTGTCTAAGTCGTCCTTAGAAAGAGACTAACTTGGGACGAACTTAGACAAACCTTAGAATGAGACTTAAGGTTGTCTTTGTTCGTCCCAAGTCAGTCTCGTTAGTCTCATTCTAAGGTTTGTCTAAGTTCGTCCTTAGAAAAAGACTAACTTGGGACGAACTAAGACAAACCTTAGAATGAGACTTAAGTTTGTCTTTGTTCATCCCAAGTTAGTCTCGTTAGTCTCATTCTAAGGTTTGTCTAAGTTCGTCCTTAGAAAGAGACTAACTTGGGACGAACTTGGACAAACCTTAGAATGAGACTTTAGTTTGTCTTTGTTCGTCCCAAGTTAATCTCGTTAATCTCATTCTAAGGTTTGTCTAAGTTCGTCCTTAGAAAGAGACTAACTTGGGACGAACTTAGACAAACCTTAGAATGAGACTTAAGTTTGTCTTTGTTCGTCCCAAGTTTGTCTCGTTAGTCTCATTCTAAGGTTTGTCTAAGTTCGTGCTTAGAAAGAGACTAACTTGGGACGAACTAAGACAAACCTTAGAATGAGACTTAAGTTTGTCTTTGTTCGTCCCAAGTTAGTCTCGTTAGTCTCATTCTAAGATTTGTCTAAGTTCGTCCTTAGAAAGAGACTAACTTGGACAAACCTTAGAATAAGACTTTAGTTTGTCTTTGTTCGTCTCAAGTTAATTTCGTTAGTCTCATTCTAAGGTTTGTCTAAGTTCATCCTTAGAAAAAGACTAACTTGGGACGAACTAAGACAAACCTTAGAATGAGACTTAAGTTTGTCTTTGTTCGTCCCAAGTTAGTCTCGTTAGTCTCATTCAAAGGTTTGTCTAAGTTCGTCCTTAAAAAGAGACTAACTTGGGACGAACTTGGACAAACCTTAGAATGAGACTTTAGTTTGTCTTTGTTCGTCCCAAGTTAATCTCGTTAGTCTCATTCTAAGGTTTGTCTAAGTTCGTCATTAGAAAGAGACTAACTTGGGACGAACTTAGACAAACCTTAGAACGAGACTTAAGTTTGTCTTTGTTCGTCCCAAGGTAGTCTCGTTAGTCTCATTCTAAGATTTGTCTAAGTTCGTCCTTAGAAAGAGACTAACTTGGGACGAACTTAGACAAACCTTAGAATGAGACTTAAGTTTGTCTTTGTTCGTCCCAAGTCAGTCTCGTTAGTCTCATTCTAAGGTTTTTCTAAGTTCGTCCTTAGAAAGTGACTAACTTGGGACGAAGTTGGACAAACCATAGAATGAAACTTTAGTTTGTCTTTGTTCGTCCCAAGTTAATCTCGTTAGTCTCATTCTAAGGTTTGTCTAAGTTCGTCAATAGAAAGAGACTAACTTGGGACGAACTTAGACAAACCTTAGAATGAGATTTATGTTTGTCTTTGTTCGTCCCAAGTTAGTCTCGTTAGTCTCATTCTAAGGTTTGTCTAAGTTCGTCCTTAGAAAGAGACTAACTTGGGACGAACTTAGACAAACCTTAGAATGAGACTTAAGTTTGTCTTTGTTCGTCCCTAGTTAGTCTCGTTAGTCTCATTCTAAGGTTTGTCTAAGTTCGTCCTTAGAAAGAGACTAACTTGGGACGAACTTAGACAAACCTTAGAATGAGACTTAAGTTTGTCTTTGTTCGTCCATAGTTAGTCTCGTTAGTCTCATTCTAAGGTTTGTCTAAGTTCGTACTTAGAAAGAGACTAACTTGGGACGAACTTAGACAAACCTTAGAATGAGACTTAAGTTTGTCTTTGTTCGTCCATAGTTAGTCTCGTTAGTCTCATTCTAAGGTTTGTCTAAGTTCGTACTTAGAAAGAGACTAACTTGGGACGAACTTAGACAAACCTTAGAATGAGACTTAAGTTTGTCTTTGTTCGTCCCAACTTTGTCTCGTTAGTCTCATTCTAAGGTTTGTCTAAGTTCGTCCTTGGCAAGAGACTAACTTGGGACGAACTTAGACAAACCTTAGAATGAGACTTAAGTTTGTCTTTGTTCGTCCCAACTTTGTCTCGTTAGTCTCATTCTAAGGTTTGTCTAAGTTCGTCCCTAGAAAGAGACTAACTTGGGACGAACTTAGACAAACCTTAGAATGAGACTTAAGTTTGTCTTTGTTCGTCCCTAGTTAGTCTCGTTAGTCTCATTCTAAGGTTTGTCTAAGTTCGTCCTTAGAAAGAGACTAACTTGGGACGAACTTAGACAAACCTTAGAATGAGACTTAAGTTTGTCTTTGTTCGTCCATAGTTAGTCTCGTTAGTCTCATTCTAAGGTTTGTCTAAGTTCGTACTTAGAAAGAGACTAACTTGGGACGAACTTAGACAAACCTTAGAATGAGACTTAAGTTTGTCTTTGTTCGTCCATAGTTAGTCTCGTTAGTCTCATTCTAAGGTTTGTCTAAGTTCGTACTTAGAAAGAGACTAACTTGGGACGAACTTAGACAAACCTTAGAATGAGACTTAAGTTTGTCTTTGTTCGTCCATAGTTAGTCTCGTTAGTCTCATTCTAAGGTTTGTCTAAGTTCGTACTTAGAAAGAGACTAACTTGGGACGAACTTAGACAAACCTTAGAATGAGACTTAAGTTTGTCTTTGTTCGTCCCAACTTTGTCTCGTTAGTCTCATTCTAAGGTTTGTCTAAGTTCGTCCTTGGCAAGAGACTAACTTGGGACGAACTTAGACAAACCTTAGAATGAGACTTAAGTTTGTCTTTGTTCGTCCCAACTTTGTCTCGTTAGTCTCATTCTAAGGTTTGTCTAAGTTCGTCCCTAGAAAGAGACTAACTTGGGACGAACTTAGACAAACCTTAGAATGAGACTTAAGTTTGTCTTTGTTCGTCCCAACTTTGTCTCGTTAGTCTCATTCTAAGGTTTGTCTAAGTTCGTCCTTAGAAAAATACTAACTTGGGACGAACTAAGACAAACCTTAGAATGAGACTTAAGTTTGTCTTTGTTCGTCCCAAGTTAGTCTCGTTAGTCTCATTCTAAGGTTTGTCTAAGTTCATCCTTAGAAAGAGACTAACTTGGGACGAACTTGGACAAACCTTAGAATGAGACTTTAGTTTGTCTTTGTTCGTCCCAAGTTAATCTCGTTAGTCTCATTCTAAGGTTTGTCTAAGTTCGTCCTTAGAAAGAGACTAACTTGGGACGAACTTAGACAAACCTTAGAATGAGACTTAAGTTTGTCTATGTTCGTCCCAAGTTTGTCTCGTTAGTCTCATTCTAAGGTTTGTCTAAGTTCGTGCTTAGAAAGAGACTAACTTGGGACGAACTAAGACAAACCTTAGAATGAGACTTAAGTTTGTCTTTGTTCGTCCCAAGTTAGTCTCGTTAGTCTCATTCTAAGATTTGTCTAAGTTCGTCCTTAGAAAGAGACTAACTTGGACAAACCTTAGAATAAGACTTTAAGTTTGTCTTTGTTCGTCCCAACTTTGTCTCGTTAGTCTCATTCTACGGTTTGTCTAAGTTCGTCCTTGGCAAGAGACTAACTTGGGACGAACTTAGACAAACCTTAGAATGAGACTTAAGTTTGTCTTTGTTCGTCCCAACTTTGTCTCGTTAGTCTCATTCAAAGGTTTGTCTAAGTTCGTCCTTAAAAAGAGACTAACTTGGGACGAACTTGGACAAACCTTAGAATGAGACTTTAGTTTGTCTTTGTTCGTCCCAAGTTAATCTCGTTAGTCTCATTCTAAGGTTTGTCTAAGTTCGTCATTAGAAAGAGACTAACTTGGGACGAACTTAGATAAACCTTAGAATGAGACTTAAGTTTGTCTTTGTTCGTCCCAAGGTAGTCTCGTTAGTCTCATTCTAAGGTTTGTCTAAGTTTGTCCTTAGAAAGAGACTAACTTGGGACGAACTTAGACAAACCTTAGAATGAGACTTAAGTTTGTCTTTGTTCGTCCCAAGTCAGTCTCGTTAGTCTCATTCTAAGGTTTGTCAAAGTTCGTCCTTAGAAAGAGACTAACTTGGGACGAACTTGGACAAACCTTAGAATGAGACTTTAGTTTGTCTTTGTTCGTCCCAAGTTAATCTCGTTAGTCTCATTCTAAGGTTTGTCAAAGTTCGTCAATAGAAAGAGACTAACTTGGGATGAACTTAGACAAACCTTAGAATGAGACTTATGTTTGTCTTTGTTCGTCCCAAGGTAGTCTCGTTAGTCTATTTCTAAGGTTTGTCTAAGTTCGTCCTTAGAAAGAGACTAACTTGGGATGAACTTAGACTAACCTTAGAATAAGACTTAAGTTTGTCTTTGTTCTTCCCAAGTTAGTCTCGTTAGTCTCATTCTAAGGTTTGTCTAAGTTCATCATTAGAAAGAGACTAACTTGGGACGAACTTGGACAAACCTTAGAATGAGACTAACGTTTTTCTTTGTTCATCCAAAGTTAGTCTCGTTAGTCTCATTCTAAGGTTTGTCTAAGTTCGTCCTTAGAAAGAGACTAACTTGGGACGAACTTAGACAAACCTTAGAATGAGACATAAGGTTGTCTTTGTTCGTCCCAAGTCAGTCTCGTTAGTCTCATTCTAAGGTTTGTCTAAGTTCGTCCTTAGAAAAAGACTAACTTGGGACGAACTAAGACAAACCTTAGAATGAGACTTAAGTTTGTCATTGTTCATCCCAAGTTAGTCTCGTTAGTCTCATTCTAAGGTTTGTCTAAGTTCGTCCTTAGAAAGAGACTAACTTGGGACGAACTTGGACAAACCTTAGAATGAGACTTTAGTTTGTCTTTGTTCGTCCCAAGTTAATCTCGTTAGTCTCATTCTAAGGTTTGTCTAAGTTCGTCCTTAGAAAGAGACTAACTTGGGACGAACTTAGACAAACCTTAGAATGAGACTTAAGTTTGTCTTTGTTCGTCCCAAGTTTGTCTCGTTAGTCTCATTCTAAGGTTTGTCTAAGTTCGTCCTTAGAAAGAGACTAACTTGGGACGAACTAAGACAAACCTTAGAATGAGACTTAAGTTTGTCTTTGTTCGTCCCAAGTTAGTCTCGTTAGTCTCATTCTAAGATTTGTCTAAGTTCGTCCTTAGAAAGAGACTAACTTGGACAAACCTTAGAATAAGACTTTAGTTTGTCTTTGTTCGTCCCAAGTTAATCTCGTTAGTCTCATTCTAAGGTTTGTATAAGTTCATCCTTAGAAAGAGACTAACTTGGGATGAACTTAGACAAACCTTAGAATGAGACTTAAGTTTGTCTTTGTTCGTCCCTAGTTAGTCTTGTTAGTCTCATTCTAAGGTTTGTCTAAGTTCGTCCTTAGAAAGAGACTAACTTGGGACGAACAAAGACAAACCTTAGAATGAGACTTAAGTTTGTCTTTGTTCGTCCAAATTTTGTCTCGTTAGTCTCATTCTAATGTTTCTCTAAGTTCATCCTTAGAAAGAGACTAACTTGGGATGAACTTAGACAAACCTTAGAATCAGACTTAAGTTTGTCTTTGTTCGTCCCTAGTTAGTCTCGTTAGTCTCATTCTAAGGTTTGTCTAAGTTCATCCTTAGAAAGAGACTAACTTGGGACGAACTTAGACAAACCTTAGAATGAGACTTAAGTTTGTCTTTGTTCGTCCCAAGTTAGTCTCGTTAGTCTCATTCTAAGGTTTGTCTAAGTTCATCCTTAGAAAGAGACTAACCTGGGATGAACTTAGACAAACCTTAGAATGAGACTTAAGTTTGTCTTTGTTCGTCCCTAGTTAGTCTCGTTAGTCTCATTCTAAGGTTTGTCTAAGTTCGTCCATAGAAAGAGACTAACTTGGGACGAACTTAGACAAACCTTAGAATGAGACTTAAGTTTGTCTTTGTTCGTCCATAGTTAGTCTCGTTAGTCTCATTCTAAGGTTTGTCTAAGTCCGTACTTAGAAAGAGACTAACTTGGGACGAACTTAGACAAACCTTAGAATGAGACTTAAGTTTGTCTTTGTTCGTCCCAACTTTGTCTCGTTAGTCTCATTCTAAGGTTTGTCTAAGTTCGTCCTTGGCAAGAGACTAACTTGGGATGAACTTAGACAAACCTTAGAATGAGACTTAAGTTTGTCTTTGTTCGTCCCAACTTTGTCTCGTTAGTCTCATTCTAAGGTTTGTCTAAGTTCGTCCTTAGAAAGAGACTAACTTGGGACGAACTTAGACAAACCTTAGAATGAAACTTAAGTTTGTCTTTGTTCGTCCCAACTTTGTCTCGTTAGTCTCATTCTAAGGTTTGTCTAAGTTCGTCCTTAGAAAGAGACTAACTTGGGACGAACTTAGACAAACCTTAGAATGAGACTTAAGTTTGTCTTTGTTCGTCCCAACTTTGTCTCGTTAGTCTCATTCTAAGGTTTGTCTAAGTTCGTCCTTAGAAAAAGACTAACTTGGGACGAACTAAGACAAACCTTAGAATGAGACTTAAGTTTGTCTTTGTTCGTCCCAAGTTAGTCTCGTTAGTCTCATTCAAAGGTTTGTCTAAGTTCGTCCTTAAAAAGAGACTAACTTGGGACGAACTTGGACAAACCTTAGAATAAGACTTTAGTTTGTCTTTGTTCGTCCCAAGTTAATCTCGTTAGTCTCATTCTAAGGTTTGTCTAAGTTCGTCATTAGAAAGAGACTAACTTGGGACGAACTTAGATAAACCTTAGAATGAGACTTAAGTTTGTCTTTGTTCGTCCCAAGGTAGTCTCGTTAGTCTCATTCTAAGGTTTGTCTAAGTTCGTCCTTTGAAAGAGACTAACTTGGGACGAACTTAGACAAACCTTAGAATGAGACTTAAGTTTGTCTTTGTTCGTCCCAAGTCAGTCTCGTTAGTCTCATTCTAAGGTTTGTCTAAGTTCATCCTTAGAAAGAGACTAACTTGGGACGAACTTGGACAAACCTTAGAATGAGACTTTAGTTTGTCTTTGTTCGTCCCAAGTTAATCTCGTTAGTCTCATTCTAAGGTTTGTCTAAGTTCGTCAATAGAAAGAGACTAACTTGGGATGAACTTAGACAAACCTTAGAATGAGACTTATGTTTGTCTTTGTTCGTCCCAAGGTAGTCTCGTTAGTCTCATTCTAAAGTTTGTCTAAGTTCGTCCTTAGAAAGAGACTAACTTGGGATGAACTTAGACAAACCTTAAAATAAGACTTAAGTTTGTCTTTGTTCTTCCCAAGTTAGTCTCGTTAGTCTCATTCTAAGGTTTGTCTAAGTTCATCATTAGAAAGAGACTAACTTGGGACGAACTTGGACAAACCTTAGAATGAGACTAACGTTTTTCTTTGTTCATCCAAAGTTAGTCTCGTTAGTCTCATTCTAAGGTTTGTCTAAGTTCGTCCTTAGAAAGAGACTAACTTGGGACGAACTTAGACAAACCCTAGAATGAGACTAACGTTTTTCTTTGTTCATCCAAAGTTAGTCTCGTTAGTCTCATTCTAAGGTTTGTCTAAGTTCGTCCTTAGAAAAAGACTAACTTGGGACGAACTTGGACAAACCTTAGAATGAGACTAACGTTTTTCTTTGTTCATCCAAAGTTAGTCTCGTTAGTCTCATTCTAAGGTTTGTCTAAGTTCGTCCTTAGAAAGAGACTAACTTGGGACGAACTTGGACAAACCTTAGAATGAGACTAACGTTTTTCTTTGTTCATCCAAAGTTAGTCTCGTTAGTCTCATTCTAAGGTTTGTCTAAGTTCATCCTTAGAAAGAGACTAACTTGGGATGAACTTAGACAAACCTTAGAATGAGACTTAAGTTTATCTATGTTCGTCCCTAGTTAGTCTCGTTAGTCTCATTCTAAGGTTTGTCTAAGTTCGTCCTTAGAAAAAGACTAACCTGGGATGAACTTAGACAAACCTTAGAATGAGACTTAAGTTTGTCTTTGTTCGTCCCTAGTTAGTCTCGTTAGTCTCATTCTAAGGTTTGTCTAAGTTCGTCCTTCGAAAGAGACTAACTTGGGACGAACTTAGACAAACCTTAGAATGAGACTTAAGTTTGTCTTTGTTCGTCCATAGTTAGTCTCGTTAGTCTCATTCTAAGGTTTGTCTAAGTTCATCCTTAGAAAGAGACTAACTTGGGACGAACTTAGACAAACCTTAGAATGAGACTTAAGTTTGTCTTTGTTCGTCCCAAGTTAGTCTCGTTAGTCTCATTCTAAGGTTTGTCTAAGTTCATCCTTAGAAAGAGACTAACCTGGGATGAACTTAGACAAACCTTAGAATGAGACTTAAGTTTGTCTTTGTTCGTCCCTAGTTAGTCTCGTTAGTCTCATTCTAAGGTTTGTCTAAGTTCGTCCATAGAAAGAGACTAACTTGGGACGAACTTAGACAAACCTTAGAATGAGACTTAAGTTTGTCTTTGTTCGTCCATAGTTAGTCTCGTTAGTCTCATTCTAAGGTTTGTCTAAGTCCGTACTTAGAAAGAGACTAACTTGGGACGAACTTAGACAAACCTTAGAATGAGACTTAAGTTTGTCTTTGTTCGTCCCAACTTTGTCTCGTTAGTCCCATTCTAAGGTTTGTCTAAGTTCATCCTTAGAAAGAGACTAACTTGGGACGAACTTGGACAAACCTTAGAATGAGACTTAAGTTTGTCTTTGTTCGTCCCTAGTTAGTCTCGTTAGTCTCATTCTAAGGTTTGTCTAAGTTCGTCAATAGAAAGAGACTAACTTGGGACTAACTTAGACAAACCTTAGAATGAGACTTAAGTTCGTCTTTGTTCGTCCCAAGTTAGTCTCGTTAGTCTCATTCTAAGGTTAGTCTAAGTTCGTCCTTAGAAAGAGACTAACTTGGGACGAACTTGGACAAACCTTAGAATGAGACTTTAGTTTGTCTTTGTTCGTCCCAAGTTAATCTCGTTAGTCTCATTCTAAGGTTTGTCTAAGTTCGTCAATAGAAAGAGACTAACTTGGGACGAACTTAGACAAACCTTAGAATGAGACTTATGTTTGTCTTTGTTCGTCCCAAGGTAGTCTCGTTAGTCTCATTCTAAGGTTTGCCTAAGTTCGTCCTTAGAAAGAGACTAACTTGGGACGAACTTTGACAAACCTTAGAATAAGACTTAAGTTTGTCTTTGTTCTTTCCAAGTTAGTCTCGTTATTCTCATTCTAAGGTTTGTCTAAGTTCATCATTAGAAAGAGACTAACTTGGGACGAACTTGGACAAACCTTAGAATGTGACTAACATTTTTCTTTGTTCATCCAAAGTTAGTCTCGTTAGTCTCATTCTAAGGTTTGTCTAAGTTCATCCTTAGAAAGAGACTAACTTGGGATGAACTTAGACAAACCTTAGAATGAGACTTAAGTTTGTCTTTGTTCGTCCCAAGTCAGTCTCGTTAGTCTCATTCTAAGGTTTTTCTAAGTTCGTCCTTAGAAAAAGACTAACTTGGGATGAACTAAGACAACCCTTAGAATGAGACTTAAGTTTGTCTTTGTTCGTCCCAAGTTAGTCTCGTTAGTCTCATTCTAAGGTTTGCCTAAGTTCGTCCTTAGAAAGAGACTAACTTGGGACGAACTTGGACAAACCTTAGAATGAGACTTTAGTTTGTCTTTGTTCGTCCCAAGTTAATCTCGTTAGTCTCATTCTAAGGTTTGTCTAAGTTCGTCATTAGAAAGAGACTAACTTGGGACGAACTTAGACAAACCTTAGAATGAGACTTAAGTTTGTCTTTGTTCGTCCCAAGGTAGTCTCGTTAGTCTCATTCTAAGGTTTGTCTAAGTTCATCCTTAGAAAGAGGCTAACTTGGGACGAACTTAGACAAACCTTATAATGAGACTTAAGTTTGTCTTTGTTCGTCCCAAGTCAGTCTCGTTAGTCTCATTCTAAGGTTTGTCTAAGTTCGTCCTTAGAAAAAGACTAACTTGGGACGAACTAAGACAAACCTTAGAATGAGACTTAAGTTTGTCTTTGTTCGTCCCAAGTTAGTCTCGTTAGTCTCATTCTAAGGTTTGTCAAAGTTCGTCCTTAGAAAGAGACAAACTTTGGACAAACTTGGACAAACCTTAGAATGAGACTTTAGTTTGTCTTTGTTCGTCCCAAGTTAATCTCGTTAGTCTCATTCTAAGGTTTGTCTAAGTTCGTCATTAGAAAGAGACTAACTTGGGACGAACTTAGACAAACCTTTGAATGAGACTCAAGTTTGTCTTTGTTCGTCCCAAGTTAGTCTCATTAGTCTCATTTTAAGGTTTGTCAAAGTTCGTCCTTAGAAAGAGACTAACTTGGGACGAACAAAGACAAACCTTAGAATGAGACTTAAGTTTGTCTTTGTTCGTCCCAAGTTAGTCTCGTTAGTCTCATTCTAAGGTTTGTCTAAGTTCATCCTTAGAAAGAGACTAACCTGGGATGAACTTAGACAACCCTTAGAATGAGACTTAAGTTTGTCTTTGTTCGTCCCTAGTTAGTCTTGTTAGTCTCATTCGAAGGTTTGTCTAAGTTCGTCCTTAGAAAGAGACTAACTTAAAACGAACAAAGACAAACCTTAGAATGAGACTTAAGTTTGTCTTTGTTCGTCCAAAGTTTGTCTCGATAGTCTCATTCTAAGGTTTGTCTAAGTTCATCCTTAGAAAGAGACTAACTTGGGATGAACTTAGACAAACCTTAGAATGAGACTTAAGTTTGTCTTTGTTCGTCCCTAGTTAGTCTCGTTAGTCTCATTCTAAGGTTTGTCTAAGTTCATCCTTAGAAAGAGACTAACTTGGGACGAACTTAGACAAACCTTAGAATGAGACTTAAGTTTGTCTTTGTTCGTCCCAAGTTAGTCTCGTTAGTCTCATTCTAAGGTTTGTCTAAGTTCATCCTTAGAAAGAGACTAACCTGGGATGAACTTAGACAAACCTTAGAATGAGACTTAAGTTTGTCTTTGTTCGTCCCTAGTTAGTCTCGTTAGTCTCATTCTAAGGTTTGTCTAAGTTCGTCCTTAGAAAGAGACTAACTTGGGACGAACTTAGACAAACCTTAGAATGAGACTTAAGTTTGTCTTTGTTCGTCCATAGTTAGTCTCGTTAGTCTCATTCTAAGGTTTGTCTAAGTTCGTCCTTAGAAAGAGACTAACTTGGGACGAACTTAGACAAACCTTAGAATGAGACTTAAGTTTGTCTTTGTTCGTCGCAACTTTGTCTCGTTAGTCTCATTCTAAGGTTTGTCTAAGTTCGTCCTTGGAAAGAGACTAACTTGGGACGAACTTAGACAAACCTTAGAATGAGACTTAAGTTTGTCTTTGTTCGTCCCAACTTTGTCTCGTTAGTCTCATTCTAAGGTTTGTCTAAGTTTGTCCTTAGAAAGAGACTAACTTGGGGCGAACTTAGACAAACCTTAGAATCAGACTTAAGTTTGTCTTTGTTCGTCCCAACTTTGTCTCGTTAGTCTCATTCTAAGGTTCGTCTAAGTTCATCCTTAGAAAGAGACTAACTTGGGATGAACTTAGACAAACCTTAGAATGAGACTAACGTTTGTCTTTGTTCGTCCCAAGTTAGTCTCGTTAGTCCCATTCTAAGGTTTGTCTAAGTTCATCCTTAGAAAGAGACTAACTTGGGACGAACTTAGACAAACCTTAGAATGAGACTTAAGTTTGTCTTTGTTCGTCCCTAGTTAGTCTCGTTAGTCTCATTCTAAGGTTTGTCTAAGTTCATCCTTAGAAAGAGACTAACTTGGGACTAACTTAGACAAACCTTAGAATGAGACTTAAGTATGTCTTTGTTCGTCTCCAGTTAGTCTCGTTAGTCTCATTCTTAGGTTTGTCTAAGTTCATCCTTAGAAAGAGACTAACCTGGGATGAACTTAGACAAACATTAGAATGAGACTTTAGTTTGTCTTTGTTCGTCCCTAGTTACAAACTTAAGTCTCATTCTAAGGTTTGTCTAAGTTCGTCATTAGAAAGAGACTAACTTGGGACGAACTTAGACAAACCTTAGAATGAGACTTAAGTGTGTCTTTGTTCGTCCCAAGTCAGTCTCGTTAGTCTCATTCTAAGGTTTGTCTAAGTTCGTCCTTAGAAAAAGACTAACTTGGGACGAACTAAGACAAACCTTAGAATGAGACTTTAGTTTGTCTTTGTTCGTCCCAAGTTAATCTCGTTAGTCTCATTCTAAGGTTTGTCTAAGTTCGTCATTAGAAAGAGACTAACTTGGGACGAACTTAGACAAACCTTAGAATGAGACTTAAGTTTGTCTTTGTTCGTCCCAAGGTAGTCCCGTTAGTCTCATTCTAAGGTTTGTCTAAGTTTGTCCTTAGAAAGAGACTAACTTGGGACGAACTTAGACAAACGTTAGAATGAGACTTAAGTTTGTCTTTGTTCGTCCCAAGTTAGTCTCGTTAGTCTCATTCTAAGATTTGTCTAAGTTCGTCCTTAGAAAGAGACTAACTTGGACAAACCTTAGAATGAGACTTTAGTTTGTCTTTGTTCGTCCCAAGTTAATCTCGTTAGTCTCATTCTAAGGGTTGTCTAAGTTCGTCCCTAGAAAGAGACTAACTTGGGACGAACTTGGACAAACCTTAGAATGAGACTTAAGTTTGTCTTTGTTCGTCCCAAGTCAGTCTCGTTAGTCTCATTCTAAGGTTTGTCTAAGTTCGTCCTTAGAAAAAGACTAACTTGGGACGAACTAAGACAATTCTTAGAATGAGACTTAAGTTTGTCTTTGTTCGTCCCAAGTTAGTCTCGTTAGTCTCATTCCAAGGTTTGTCTAAGTTCGTCCTTAGAAAGAGACTAACTTGGGACAAACTTGGACAAACCTTAGAATGAGACTTTAGTTTGTCTTTGTTCGTCCCAAGTTAATCTCGTTAGTCTCATTCTAAGGTTTGTCTAAGTTCTTCATTAGAAAGAGACTAACTTGGGACGAACTTAGACAAACCTTTGAATGAGACTCAAGTTTGTCTTTGGTCGTCCCAAGTTAGTCTCATTAGTCTCATTTTAAGGTTTGTCAAAGTTCGTCCTTAGAAAGAGACTAACTTGGGACGAACAAAGACAAACCTTAGAATGAGACTTAAGTTTGTCTTTGTTCGTCCCAAGTTAGTCTCGTTAGTCTCATTCTAAGGTTTGTCTAAGTTCATCCTTAGAAAGAGACTAACCTGGGATGAACTTAGACAACCCTTAGAATGAGACTTAAGTTTGTCTTTGTTCGTCCCTAGTTAGTCTTGTTAGTCTCATTCTAAGGTTTGTCTAAGTTCGTCCTTAGAAAGAGACTAACTTAAAACGAACAAAGACAAACCTTAGAATGAGACTTAAGTTTGTCTTTGTTCGTCCAAAGTTTGTCTCGATAGTCTCATTCTAAGGTTTGTCTAAGTTCATCCTTGGAAAGAGACTAACTTGGGATGAACTTAGACAAACCTTAGAATGAGACTTAAGTTTGTCTTTGTTCGTCCCTAGTTAGTCTCGTTAGTCTCATTCTAAGGTTTGTCTAAGTTCATCCTTTGAAAGAGACTAACTTGGGACGAACTTAGACAAACCTTAGAATGAGACTTAAGTTTGTCTTTGTTCGTCCCAAGTTAGTCTCGTTAGTCTCATTCTAATGTTTGTCTAAGTTCATCCTTAGAAAGGGACTAACCTGGGATGAACTTAGACAAACCTTAGAATGAGACTTAAGTTGGTCTTTGTTCGTCCCTAGTTAGTCTCGTGAGTCTCATTCTAAGGTTTGTCTAAGTTCATCCTTAGAAAGAGTCTAACTTGGGACGAACTTAGACAAACCTTAGAATGAGACTTAAGTTTGTCTTTGTTCGTCCATAGTTAGTCTCGTTAGTCTCATTCTAAGGTTTGTCTAAGTTCGTCCTTAGAAAGAGACTAACTTGGGACGAACTTAGACAAACCTTAGAATGAGACTTAAGTTTGTCTTTGTTCGTCCCAACTTTGTCTCGTTAGTCTCATTTTAAGGTTTGTCTAAGTTCGTCCTTGGAAAGAGACTAACTTGGGACGAACTTAGACAAACCTTAGAATGAGACTAAAGTTTGTCTTTGTTCGTCCCAACTTTGTCTCGTTAGTCTCATTCTAAGGTTTGTCTAAGTTCATCCTTAGAAAGAGACTAACTTGGGACGAACTTAGACAAACCTTAGAATGAGACTTAAGTTTGTCTTTGTTCGTCCCAACTTTGTCTCGTTAGTCTCATTCTAAGGTTTGTCTAAGTTCATCCTTAGAAAGAGACTAACTTGGGACGAACTTAGACAAACCTTAGAATGAGACTAACGTTTGTCTTTGTTCGTCCCAAGTTAGTCTCGTTAGTCCCATTCTAAGGTTTGTCTAAGTTCATCCTTAGAAAGAGACTAACATGGGACGAACTTAGACAAACCTTAGAAAGAGACTAACGAGACTAACTTGGGACGAACTTAGACAAACCTTAGAATGAGACTTAAGTTTGTCTTTGTTCGTCCCAACTTTGTCTCGTTAGTCTCATTCTAAGGTTTGTCTAAGTTCGTCCTTGGAAAGAGACTAACTTGGGACGAACTTAGACAAACCTTAGAATGAGACTTAAGTTTGTCATTGTTCGTCCCAACTTTGTCTCGTTAGTCTCATTCTAAGGTTTGTCTAAGTTCGTCCTTGGAAAGAGACTAACTTGTGACGAACTTAGACAAACCTTAGAATGAGACTAAAGTTTGTCTTTGTTCGTCCCAACTTTGTCTCGTTAGTCTCATTCTAAGGTTTGTCTAAGTTCATCCTTAGAAAGAGACTAACTTGGGACGAACTTAGACAAACCTTAGAATGAGACTTAAGTTTGTCTTTGTTCGTCCCAACTTTGTCTCGTTAGTCTCATTCTAAGGTTTGTCTAAGTTCATCCTTAGAAAGAGACTAACTTGGGACGAACTTAGACAAACCTTAGAATGAGACTAACGTTTGTCTTTGTTCGTCCCAAGTTAGTCTCGTTAGTCCCATTCTAAGGTTTGTCTAAGTTCATCCTTAGAAAGAGACTAACTTGGGACGAACTTAGACAAACCTTAGAATGAGACTAACGAGACTAACCTGGGATGAACTTAGACAAACCTTAGAATGAGACTTAAGTTTGTCTTTGTTCGTCCCTAGTTAGTCTCGTTAGTCTCATTCTAAGGTTTGTCTAAGTTCGTCCTTAGAAAGAGACTAACTTGGGACGAACTTAGATAAACCTTAGAATGAGACTTAAGTTTGTCTTTGTTCGTCCCAACTTTGTCTCGTTAGTCTCATTCTAAGGTTTGTCTAAGTTCGTCCTTGGAAAGAGACTAACTTGGGACGAACTTAGACAAACCTTAGAATGAGACTTAAGTTTGTCTTTGTTCGTCCCAACTTTGTCTCGTTAGTCCCATTCTAAGGTTTGTCTAAGTTCATCCTTAGAAAGAGACTAACTTGGGACGAACTTAGACAAACCTTAGAATGAGACTTAAGTTTGTCTTTGTTCACCCTAGTTAGTCTCGTTAGTCTCATTCTAAGGTTTGTCTAAGTTCGTCATTAGAAAGAGACTAACTTGGGACGAACTTAGACAAACCTTAGAATGAGACTTAAGTTTGTCTTTGTTCGTCCCAAGTCAGTCTCGTTAGTCTCATTCTAAGGTTTGTCTAAGTTCGTCCTTAGAAAAAGACTAACTTGGGACGAACTAAGACAAACCTTAGAATGAGACTTTAGTTTGTCTTTGTTCGTCCCAAGTTAATCTCGTTAGTCTCATTCTAAGGTTTGTCTAAGTTCGTCATTAGAAAGAGACTAACTTGGGACGAACTTAGACAAACCTTAGAATGAGACTTAAGTTTGTCTTTGTTCGTCCCAAGGTAGTCTCGTTAGTCTCATTCTAAGGTTTGTCTAAGTTCGTCCTTAGAAAGAGACTAACTTGGGACGAACTTAGACAAACGTTAGAATGAGACTTAAGTTTGTCTTTGTTCGTCCCAAGTTAGTCTCGTTAGTCTCATTCTAAGATTTGTCTAAGTTCGTCCTTAGAAAGAGACTAACTTGGACAAACCTTAGAATGAGACTTTAGTTTGTCTTTGTTCGTCCCAAGTTAATCTCGTTAGTCTCATTCCAAGGTTTGTCTAAGTTCGTCCTTAGAAAGAGACTAACTTGGGACGAACTTGGACAAACCTTAGAATGAGACTTATGTTTGTCTTTGTTCGTCCCAAGTTAGTCTCGTTAGTCTCATTCTAAGGTTTGTCTAAGTTCGTCCTTAGAAAGAGACTAACTTGGGACAAACTTGGACAAACCTTAGAATCAGACTTTAGTTTGTCTTTGTTCGTCCCAAGTTAATCTCGTTAGTCTCATTCTAAGGTTTGTCTAAGTTCGTCCTTAGAAAGAGACTAACTTGGGACGAACAAAGACAAACCTTAGAATGAGACTTAAGTTTGTCTTTGTTCGTCCAAAGTTTGTCTCGTTAGTCTCATTCTAAGGTTTGTCTAAGTTCGTCCTTAGAAAGAGACTAACTTGGGACGAACTTAGACAAACCTTAGAATGAGACTTAAGTTTGTCTTTGTTCGTCCCAACTTTGTCTCGTTAGTCTCATTCTAAAGTTTGTCTAAGTTCGTCCTTAGAAAGAGACTAACTTGGGACGAACTTAGACAAACCTTAGAATGAGACTTAAGTTTGTCTTTGTTCGTCCCTAGTTAGTCTCGTTAGTCTCATTCTACGGTTTGTCTAAGTTCGTCATTAGAAAGAGACTAACTTGGGACGAACTTAGACAAACCTTAGAATGAGACTTAAGTTTGTCTTTGTTCGTCCCAACTTTGTCTCGTTAGTCTCATTCTAAGGTTTGTCTAAGTTCGTCCTTAGAAAAAGACTAACTTGGGACGAACTTAGACAAACCTTAGAATGAGACTCAAGTTTGTCTCGTTAGTCTCATTCTAAGGTTTGTCTAAGTTCGTCCTTAGAAAGAGACTAACTTGGGACGAACTTAGACAAACCTTAGAATGAGACTTAAGTTTGTCTTTGTTCGTCCCAACTTTGTCTCGTTAGTCTCATTCTAAGGTTTGTCTATGTTCGTCCTTAGAAAGAGACTAACTTGGGACGAACTTAGACAAACCTTAGAATGAGACTTAAGTTTTTCTTTGTTCGTCCCGACTTTCTCTCGTAAGTCTCATTCTAAGGTTTGTCTAAGTTCGTCCTTAGAAAGAGACTAACTTGGGACGAACTTAGACAAACCTTAGAATGAGACTCAAGTTTGTCTTTGTTCGTCCCAAGTTAGTCTCGTTAGTCTCATTTTAAGGTTTGTCTAAGTTCGTCCTTAGAAAGAGACTAACTTGGGACGAACAAAGACAAACCTTAGAATGAGACTTAAGTTTGTCTTTGTTCGTCACAAGTTAGTCTCGTTAGTCTCATTCTAAGGTTTATCTAAGTTCATCCTTAGAAAGAGACTAACTTGGGAAGAACTTAGACAAACCTTAGAATGAGACTTAAGTTTGTCTTTGTTCGTCCCTAGTTAGTCTTGTTAGTCTCATTCTAAGGTTTGTCTAAGTTCGTCCTTAGAAATAGACTAACTTGGGACGAACTTAGACAAACCTTAGAATGAGACTTAAGTTTGTATTTGTTCGTCCATAGTTAGTCTCGTTAGTCTCATTCTAAGGTTTGTCTAAGTTCGTCCTTAGAAAGAGACTAACTTGGGACGAACTTAGACAAACCTTAGAATGAGACTTAAGTTTGTCTTTGTTCGTCCCTAGTTAGTCTCGTTAGTCTCATTCTAAGGTTTGTCTAAGTTCATCCTTAGAAAGAGACTAACTTGGGACGAACTTAGACAAACCTTAGAATGAGACTTAAGTTTGTCTTTGTTCGTCCCAAGTTTGTCTCGTTAGTCTCATTCTAAGGTTTGTCTAAGTTTGTCATTAGAAAGAGACTAACTTGGGACGAACTTAGACAAACCTTAGAATGAGACTTAAGTTTGTCTTTGTTCGTCCCAACTTTGTCTCGTTAGTCTCATTCTAAGGTTTGTCTAAGTTCGTCCTTAGAAAGAGACTAACTTGGGACGAACTTCGACAAACTTTAGAATGAGACTTAAGTTTGTCTTTGTTCGTCCATAGTTAGTCTCGTTAGTCTCATTCTAAGGTTTGTCTAAGTTCGTCCTTAGAAAGAGACTAACTTGGGACGAACTTAAACAAACCTTAGAATGAGACTTAAGTTTGTATTTGTTCGTCCATATTTAGTCTCGTTAGTCTCATTCTAAGGTTTGTCTAAATTCGTCCTTAGAAAGAGACTAACTTGGGACGAACTTAGACAAACCTTAGAATGAGACTTAAGTTTGTCTTTGTTCGTCCCTAGTTAGTCTCGTTAGTCTCATTCTAAGGTTTGTCTAAGTTCATCCTTAGAAAGAGACTAACTTGGGACGAACTTAGACAAACTTTAGAATGAGACTTAAGTTTGTATTTGTTCGTCCATAGTTAGTCTCGTTAGTCTCATTCTAAGGTTTGTCTAAGTTCGTCCTTAGAAAGAGACTAACTTGGGACGAACTTAGACAAACCTTAGAATGAGACTTAAGTTTGTCTTTGTTCGTCCCTAGTTAGTCTCGTTAGTCTCATTCTACGGTTTGTCTAAGTTCGTCATTAGAAAGAGACTAACTTGGGACGAACTTAGACAAACCTTAGAATGAGACTTAAGTTTGTCTTTGTTCGTCCATAGTTAGTCTCGTTAGTCTCATTCTAAGTTTTGTCTAAGTTCGTCCTTAGAAAGAGACTAACTTGGGACGAACTTAGACAAACCTTAGAATGAGACTTAAGTTTGTCTTTGTTCGTCCCAACTTTGTCTCGTTAGTCTCATTCTAAGGTTTGTCTAAGTTCGTCCTTGGAAAGAGACTAACTTGGGACGAACTTAGACAAACCTTAGAATAAGACTTAAGTTTGTCTTTGTTCGTCCCAACTTTGTCTCGTTAGCCTCATTCTAAGGTTTGTCTAAGTTCGTCCTTAGAAAGAGACTAACTTGGGACGAACTTAGACAAACCTTAGAATGAGACTTAAGTTTGTCTTTGTTCGTCCCAACTTTGTCTCGTTAGTCTCATTCTAAGGTTTGTCTAAGTTCGTCCTTAGAAAAAGACTAACTTGGGACGAACTTAGACAAACCTTAGAATGAGACTAACGTTTGTCTTTGTTCGTCCCAATGTAGTCTCGTTAGTCTCATTCTAAGGTTTGTCTAAGTTCATCCTTAGAAAGAGACTAACTTGGGACGAACTTAGACAAACCTTAGAATGAGACTTAAGTTTGTCTTTGTTCGTCCCAAGTCAGTCTCGTTAGTCTCATTCTAAGGTTTGTCTAAGTTCGTCCTTAGAAAGAGACTAACTTGGGACGAACTTAGACAAACCTTAGAATGAGACTTAAGTTTGTCTT
Source organism: Rhodiola kirilowii (assembly GCA_033675215.1). NCBI lineage: Eukaryota > Viridiplantae > Streptophyta > Magnoliopsida > Saxifragales > Crassulaceae > Rhodiola > Rhodiola kirilowii. The sequence continues at coordinate 2,084,266 of JAUCNB010000012.1, read as the reverse complement.
TGTTCGTCCCAAGTCAGTCTCGTTAGTCTCATTCTAAGGTTTGTCTAAGTTCGTCCTTAGAAAGAGACTAACTTGGGACGAACTTAGACAAACCTTAGAATGAGACTTAAGTTTGTCTTTGTTCGTCCCAAGTTAGTCTCGTTAGTCTCATTCTAAGGTTTCTCTAAGTTCGTCCTTAGAAAGAGACTAACTTGGGACAAACTTGGACAAACCTTAGAATGCGACTTTAGTTTGTCTTTGTTCGTCCCAAGTTAATCTCGTTAGTCTCATTCTATGGTTTGTCTAAGTTTGTCATTAGAAAGAGACTAACTTGGAACGAACTTAGACAAACCTTTGAATGAGACTCAAGTTTGTCTTTGTTCATCCATAGTTAGTCTCATTAGTCTCATTTTAAGGTTTGTCAAAGTTCGTCCTTAGAAAGAGACTAACTTGGGACGAACAAAGACAAACCTTAGAATGAGACTTAAGTTTGTCTTTGTTCGTCCCAAGTTAGTCTCGTTAGTCTCATTCTAAGGTTTGTCTAAGTTCATCCTTAGAAAGAGACTAACCAGGGATGAACTTAGACAACCCTTAGAATGAGACTTAAGTTTGTCTTTGTTCGTCCCTAGTTAGTCTTGTTAGTCTCATTCTAAGGTTTGTCTAAGTTCGTCCTTAGAAAGAGACTAACTTGGGACGAACAAAGACAAACCTTAGAATGAGACTTAAGTTTGTCTTATTTCGTCCAAAGTTTGTCTCGTTAGTCTCATTCTAAGGCTTGTCTAAGTTCATCCTTAGAAAGAGACTAACTTGGGACGAACTTAGACAAACCTTAGAATCAGACTTAAGTTTGTCTTTGTTCGTCCCTAGTTAGTCTCGTTAGTCTCATTCTAAGGTTTGTCTAAGTTCATCCTTAGAAAGAGACTGACTTGGGACGAACTTAGACAAACCTTAGAATGAGACTTAAGTTTGTCTTTGTTCGTCCCAAGTTAGTCTCGTTAGTCTCATTCTAAGGTTTGTCTAAGTTCGTCCTTAGAAAGAGACTAACCTGGGATGAACTTGGACAAACCTTAGAATGAGACTTTAGTTTGTCTTTGTTCGTCCCAAGTTAATCTCGTTAGTCTCATTCTAAGGTTTGTCTAAGTTTGTCATTAGAAAGAGACTAACTTGGGACGTACTTAGACAAACCTTAGAACGAGACTTAAGTTTGTCTTTGTTCGTCCCAAGGTAGTCTCGTTAGTCTCATTCTAAGGTATGTCTAAGTTCGTCCGTAGAAAGAGACTAACTTGGGACGAACTTAGACAAACCTTAGAATGAGACTTAAGTTTGTCTTTGTTCGTCCCAAGTCAGTCTCGTTAGTCTCATTCTAAGGTTTGTCTAAGTTCGTCCTTAGAAAGAGACTAACTTGGGACGAACTTGGACAAACCTTAGAATGAGACTTTAGTTTGTCTTTGTTCGTCCCAAGTTAATCTCGTTAGTCTCATTCTAAGGTTTGTCTAAGTTCGTCAATAGAAAGAGACTAACTTGGGACGAACTTAGACAAACCTTAGAATGAGACTTATGTTTGTCTTTGTTCGTCCCAAGGTAGTCTCGTTAGTCTCATTCTAAGGTTTGTCTAAGTTCGTCCTTAGAAAGAGACTAACTTGGGACGAACTTAGACAAACCTTAGAATAAGACTTAAGTTTGTCTTTGTTCTCTCCAAGTTAGTCTCGTTAGTCTCATTCTAAGATTTGTCTAAGTTCATCATTAGAAAGAGACTAACTTGGGACGAACTTGGACAAACCTTAGAATGAGACTAACATTTTTCTTTGTTCATCCAAAGTTAGTCTCGTTAGTCTCATTCCAAGGTTTGTTTAAGTTCGTCCTTAGAAAGAGACTAACTTGGGACGAACTTAGACAAACCTTAGAATGAGACTTAAGTTTGTCTTTGTTCGTCCATAGTTGGTCTCGTTAGTCTCATTCTAAGGTTTGTCTAAGTCCGTACTTAGAAAGAGACTAACTTGGGACGAACTTAGACAAACCTTAGAATGAGACTTAAGTTTGTCTTTGTTCGTCCCAACTTTGTCTCGTTAGTCTCATTCTAAGGTTTGTCTAAGTTCGTCCTTGGCAAGAGACTAACTTGGGATGAACTTAGACAAACCTTAGAATGAGACTTAAGTTTGTCTTTGTTCGTCCCAACTTTGTCTCGTTAGTCTCATTCTAAGGTTTGTCTAAGTTCGTCCTTAGAAAGAGACTAACTTGGGACGAACTTAGACAAACCTTAGAATGAAACTTAAGTTTGTCTTTGTTCGTCCCAACTTTGTCTCGTTAGTCTCATTCTAAGGTTTGTCTAAGTTCGTCCTTAGAAAGAGACTAACTTGGGACGAACTTAGACAAACCTTAGAATGAGACTTAAGTTTGTCTTTGTTCGTCCCAACTTTGTCTCGTTAGTCTCATTCTAAGGTTTGTCTAAGTTCGTCCTTAGAAAAAGACTAACTTGGGACGAACTAAGACAAACCTTAGAATGAGACTTAAGTTTGTCTTTGTTCGTCCCAAGTTAGTCTCGTTAGTCTCATTCAAAGGTTTGTCTAAGTTCGTCCTTAAAAAGAGACTAACTTGGGACGAACTTGGACAAACCTTAGAATAAGACTTTAGTTTGTCTTTGTTCGTCCCAAGTTAATCTCGTTAGTCTCATTCTAAGGTTTGTCTAAGTTCGTCATTAGAAAGAGACTAACTTGGGACGAACTTAGATAAACCTTAGAATGAGACTTAAGTTTGTCTTTGTTCGTCCCAAGGTAGTCTCGTTAGTCTCATTCTAAGGTTTGTCTAAGTTCGTCCTTAGAAAGAGACTAACTTGGGACGAACTTGGACAAACCTTAGAATGAGACTTTAGTTTGTCTTTGTTCGTCCCAAGTTAATCTCGTTAGTCACATTCTAAGGTTTGTCTAAGTTCGTCAATAGAAAGAGACTAACTTGGGATGAACTTAGACAAACCTTAGAATGAGACTTATGTTTGTCTTTGTTCGTCCCAAGGTAGTCTCGTTAGTCTCATTCTAAGGTTTGTCTAAGTTCGTCCTTAGAAAGAGACTAACTTGGGATGAACTTAGACAAACCTTAAAATAAGACTTAAGTTTGTCTTTGTTCTTCCCAAGTTAGTCTCGTTAGTCTCATTCTAAGGTTTGTCTAAGTTCATCATTAGAAAGAGACTAACTTGGGACGAACTTGGACAAACCTTAGAATGAGACTAACGTTTTTCTTTGTTCATCCAAAGTTAGTCTCGTTAGTCTCATTCTAAGGTTTGTCTAAGTTCGTCCTTAGAAAGAGACTAACTTGGGACGAACTTAGACAAACCCTAGAATGAGACTAACGTTTTTCTTTGTTCATCCAAAGTTAGTCTCGTTAGTCTCATTCTAAGGTTTGTCTAAGTTCGTCCTTAGAAAAAGACTAACTTGGGACGAACTTGGACAAACCTTAGAATGAGACTAACGTTTTTCTTTGTTCATCCAAAGTTAGTCTCGTTAGTCTCATTCTAAGGTTTGTCTAAGTTCGTCCTTAGAAAGAGACTAACTTGGGACGAACTTGGACAAACCTTAGAATGAGACTAACGTTTTTCTTTGTTCATCCAAAGTTAGTCTCGTTAGTCTCATTCTAAGGTTTGTCTAAGTTCATCCTTAGAAAGAGACTAACTTGGGATGAACTTAGACAAACCTTAGAATGAGACTTAAGTTTATCTTTGTTCGTCCCTAGTTAGTCTCGTTAGTCTCATTCTAAGGTTTGTCTAAGTTCGTCCTTAGAAAAAGACTAACCTGGGATGAACTTAGACAAACCTTAGAATGAGACTTAAGTTTGTCTTTGTTCGTCCCTAGTTAGTCTCGTTAATCTCATTCTAAGGTTTGTCTAAGTTCGTCCTTCGAAAGAGACTAACTTGGGACGAACTTAGACAAACCTTAGAATGAGACTTAAGTTTGTCTTTGTTCGTCCATAGTTAGTCTCGTTAGTCTCATTCTAAGGTTTGTCTAAGTTCGTCCTTAGAAAGAGACTAACTTGGGACGAACTTAGACAAACCTTAGAATCAGACTTAAGTTTGTCTTTGTTCGTCCCAACTTTGTCTCGTTAGTCTCATTCTAAGGTTTGTCTAAGTTCGTCCTTGGAAAGAGACTAACTTGGGACGAACATAGACAAACCTTAGAATGAGACTTAAGTTTGTCTTTGTTCGTCCCAACTTTGTCTCGTTAGTCTCATTCTAAGGTTTGTCTAAGTTCGTCCTTAGAAAGAGACTAACTTGGGACGAACTTAGACAAACCATAGAATGAGACTTAAGTTTGTCTTTGTTCGTCCCAACTTTTTCTCGTTAGTCTCATTCTAAGGTTTGTCTAAGTTCGTCCTTAGAAAGAGACTAACTTGGGACGAACTTAGACAAACCTTAGAATGAGACTAACGTTTGTCTTTGTTCGTCCCAAGTTAGTCTTGTTAGTCCCATTCTAAGGTTTGTCTAAGTTCATCCTTAGAAAGAGACTAACTTGGGACGAACTTGGACAAACCTTAGAATGAGACTTAAGTTTGTCTTTGTTCGTCCCTAGTTAGTCTCGTTAGTCTCATTCTAAGGTTTGTCTAAGTTCGTCAATAGAAAGAGACTAACTTGGGACTAACTTAGACAAACCTTAGAATGAGACTTAAGTTCGTCTTTGTTCGTCCCAAGTTAGTCTCGTTAGTCTCATTCTAAGGTTAGTCTAAGTTCGTCCTTAGAAAGAGACTAACTTGGGACGAACTTGGACAAACCTTAGAATGAGACTTTAGTTTGTCTTTGTTCGTCCCAAGTTAATCTCGTTAGTCTCATTCTAAGGTTTGTCTAAGTTCGTCAATAGAAAGAGACTAACTTGGGACGAACTTAGACAAACCTTAGAATGAGACTTATGTTTGTCTTTGTTCGTCCCAAGGTAGTCTCGTTAGTCTCATTCTAAGGTTTGCCTAAGTTCGTCCTTAGAAAGAGACTAACTTGGGACGAACTTTCACAAACCTTAGAATAAGACTTAAGTTTGTCTTTGTTCTTTCCAAGTTAGTCTCGTTATTCTCATTCTAAGGTTTGTCTAAGTTCATCATTAGAAAGAGACTAACTTGGGACGAACTTGGACAAACCTTAGAATGTGACTAACATTTTTCTTTGTTCATCCAAAGTTAGTCTCGTTAGTCTCATTCTAAGGTTTGTCTAAGTTCATCCTTAGAAAGAGACTAACTTGGGATGAACTTAGACAAACCTTAGAATGAGACTTAAGTTTGTCTTTGTTCGTCCCAAGTCAGTCTCGTTAGTCTCATTCTAAGGTTTTTCTAAGTTCGTCCTTAGAAAAAGACTAACTTGGGATGAACTAAGACAACCCTTAGAATGAGACTTAAGTTTGTCTTTGTTCGTCCCAAGTTAGTCTCGTTAGTCTCATTCTAAGGTTTGCCTAAGTTCGTCCTTAGAAAGAGACTAACTTGGGACGAACTTGGACAAACCTTAGAATGAGACTTTAGTTTGTCTTTGTTCGTCCCAAGTTAATCTCGTTAGTCTCATTCTAAGGTTTGTCTAAGTTCGTCATTAGAAAGAGACTAACTTGGGACGAACTTAGACAAACCTTAGAATGAGACTTAAGTTTGTCTTTGTTCGTCCCAAGGTAGTCTCGTTAGTCTCATTCTAAGGTTTGTCTAAGTTCATCCTTAGAAAGAGGCTAACTTGGGACGAACTTAGACAAACCTTAGAATGAGACTTAAGTTTGTCTTTGTTCGTCCCAAGTCAGTCTCGTTAGTCTCATTCTAAGGTTTGTCTAAGTTCGTCCTTAGAAAAAGACTAACTTGGGACGAACTAAGACAAACCTTAGAATGAGACTTAAGTTTGTCTTTGTTCGTCCCAAGTTAGTCTCGTTAGTCTCATTCTAAGGTTTGTCAAAGTTCGTCCTTAGAAAGAGACAAACTTTGGACAAACTTGGACAAACCTTAGAATGAGACTTTAGTTTGTCTTTGTTCGTCCCAAGTTAATCTCGTTCGTCTCATTCTAAGGTTTGTCTAAGTTCGTCATTAGAAAGAGACTAACTTGGGACGAACTTAGACAAACCTTTGAATGAGACTCAAGTTTGTCTTTGTTCGTCCCAAGTTAGTCTCATTAGTCTCATTTTAAGGTTTGTCAAAGTTCGTCCTTAGAAAGAGACTAACTTGGGACGAACAAAGACAAACCTTAGAATGAGACTTAAGTTTGTCTTTGTTCGTCCCAAGTTAGTCTCGTTAGTCTCATTCTAAGGTTTGTCTAAGTTCATCCTTAGAAAGAGACTAACCTGGGATGAACTTAGACAACCCTTAGAATGAGACTTAAGTTTGTCTTTGTTCGTCCCTAGTTAGTCTTGTTAGTCTCATTCTAAGGTTTGTCTAAGTTCGTCCTTAGAAAGAGACTAACTTAAAACGAACAAAGACAAACCTTAGAATGAGACTTAAGTTTGTCTTTGTTCGTCCAAAGTTTGTCTCGATAGTCTCATTCTAAGGTTTGTCTAAGTTCATCCTTAGAAAGAGACTAACTTGGGATGAACTTAGACAAACCTTAGAATGAGACTTAAGTTTGTCTTTGTTCGTCTCTAGTTAGTCTCGTTAGTCTCATTCTAAGGTTTGTCTAAGTTCATCCTTAGAAAGAGACTAACTTGGGACGAACTTAGACAAACCTTAGAATGAGACTTAAGTTTGTCTTTGTTCGTCCCAAGTTAGTCTCGTTAGTCTCATTCTAAGGTTTGTCTAAGTTCATCCTTAGAAAGAGACTAACCTGGGATGAACTTAGACAAACCTTAGAATGAGACTTAAGTTTGTCTTTGTTCGTCCCTAGTTAGTCTCGTTAGTCTCATTCTAAGGTTTGTCTAAGTTCGTCCTTAGAAAGAGACTAACTTGGGACGAACTTAGACAAACCTTAGAATGAGACTTAAGTTTGTCTTTGTTCGTCCATAGTTAGTCTCGTTAGTCTCATTCTAAGGTTTGTCTAAGTTCGTCCTTAGAAAGAGACTAACTTGGGACGAACTTAGACAAACCTTAGAATGAGACTTAAGTTTGTCTTTGTTCGTCGCAACTTTGTCTCGTTAGTCTCATTCTAAGGTTTGTCTAAGTTCGTCCTTGGAAAGAGACTAACTTGGGACGAACTTAGACAAACCTTAGAATGAGACTTAAGTTTGTCTTTGTTCGTCCCAACTTTGTCTCGTTAGTCTCATTCTAAGGTTTGTCTAAGTTTGTCCTTAGAAAGAGACTAACTTGGGGCGAACTTAGACAAACCTTAGAATCAGACTTAAGTTTGTCTTTGTTCGTCCCAACTTTGTCTCGTTAGTCTCATTCTAAGGTTCGTCTAAGTTCATCCTTAGAAAGAGACTAACTTGGGATGAACTTAGACAAACCTTAGAATGAGACTAACGTTTGTCTTTGTTCGTCCCAAGTTAGTCTCGTTAGTCCCATTCTAAGGTTTGTCTAAGTTCATCCTTAGAAAGAGACTAACTTGGGACGAACTTAGACAAACCTTAGAATGAGACTTAAGTTTGTCTTTGTTCGTCCCTAGTTAGTCTCGTTAGTCTCATTCTAAGGTTTGTCTAAGTTCATCCTTAGAAAGAGACTAACTTGGGACTAACTTAGACAAACCTTAGAATGAGACTTAAGTATGTCTTTGTTCGTCTCCAGTTAGTCTCGTTAGTCTCATTCTTAGGTTTGTCTAAGTTCATCCTTAGAAAGAGACTAACCTGGGATGAACTTAGACAAACATTAGAATGAGACTTTAGTTTGTCTTTGTTCGTCCCTAGTTACAAACTTAAGTCTCATTCTAAGGTTTGTCTAAGTTCGTCATTAGAAAGAGACTAACTTGGGACGAACTTAGACAAACCTTAGAATGAGACTTAAGTGTGTCTTTGTTCGTCCCAAGTCAGTCTCGTTAGTCTCATTCTAAGGTTTGTCTAAGTTCGTCCTTAGAAAAAGACTAACTTGGGACGAACTAAGACAAACCTTAGAATGAGACTTTAGTTTGTCTTTGTTCGTCCCAAGTTAATCTCGTTAGTCTCATTCTAAGGTTTGTCTAAGTTCGTCATTAGAAAGAGACTAACTTGGGACGAACTTAGACAAACCTTAGAATGAGACTTAAGTTTCTCTTTGTTCGTCCCAAGGTAGTCCCGTTAGTCTCATTCTAAGGTTTGTCTAAGTTCGTCCTTAGAAAGAGACTAACTTGGGACGAACTTAGACAAACGTTAGAATGAGACTTAAGTTTGTCTTTGTTCGTCCCAAGTTAGTCTCGTTAGTCTCATTCTAAGATTTGTCTAAGTTCGTCCTTAGAAAGAGACTAACTTGGACAAACCTTAGAATGAGACTTTAGTTTGTCTTTGTTCGTCCCAAGTTAATCTCGTTAGTCTCATTCTAAGGGTTGTCTAAGTTCGTCCCTAGAAAGAGACTAACTTGGGACGAACTTGGACAAACCTTAGAATGAGACTTAAGTTTGTCTTTGTTCGTCCCAAGTCAGTCTCGTTAGTCTCATTCTAAGGTTTGTCTAAGTTCGTCCTTAGAAAAAGACTAACTTGGGACGAACTAAGACAATTCTTAGAATGAGACTTAAGTTTGTCTTTGTTCGTCCCAAGTTAGTCTCGTTAGTCTCATTCCAAGGTTTGTCTAAGTTCGTCCTTAGAAAGAGACTAACTTGGGACAAACTTGGACAAACCTTAGAATGAGACTTTAGTTTGTCTTTGTTCGTCCCAAGTTAATCTCGTTAGTCTCATTCTAAGGTTTGTCTAAGTTCTTCATTAGAAAGAGACTAACTTGGGACGAACTTAGACAAACCTTTGAATGAGACTCAAGTTTGTCTTTGGTCGTCCCAAGTTAGTCTCATTAGTCTCATTTTAAGGTTTGTCAAAGTTCGTCCTTAGAAAGAGACTAACTTGGGACGAACAAAGACAAACCTTAGAATGAGACTTAAGTTTGTCTTTGTTCGTCCCAAGTTAGTCTCGTTAGTCTCATTCTAAGGTTTGTCTAAGTTCATCCTTAGAAAGAGACTAACCTGGGATGAACTTAGACAACCCTTAGAATGAGACTTAAGTTTGTCTTTGTTCGTCCCTAGTTAGTCTTGTTAGTCTCATTCTAAGGTTTGTCTAAGTTCGTCCTTAGAAAGAGACTAACTTAAAACGAACAAAGACAAACCTTAGAATGAGACTTAAGTTTGTCTTTGTTCGTCCAAAGTTTGTCTCGATAGTCTCATTCTAAGGTTTGCCTAAGTTCATCCTTGGAAAGAGACTAACTTGGGATGAACTTAGACAAACCTTAGAATGAGACTTAAGTTTGTCTTTGTTCGTCCCTAGTTAGTCTCGTTAGTCTCATTCTAAGGTTTGTCTAAGTTCATCCTTTGAAAGAGACTAACTTGGGACGAACTTAGACAAACCTTAGAATGAGACTTAAGTTTGTCTTTGTTCGTCCCAAGTTAGTCTCGTTAGTCTCATTCTAATGTTTGTCTAAGTTCATCCTTAGAAAGGGACTAACCTGGGATGAACTTAGACAAACCTTAGAATGAGACTTAAGTTGGTCTTTGTTCGTCCCTAGTTAGTCTCGTGAGTCTCATTCTAAGGTTTGTCTAAGTTCATCCTTAGAAAGAGTCTAACTTGGGACGAACTTAGACAAACCTTAGAATGAGACTTAAGTTTGTCTTTGTTCGTCCATAGTTAGTCTCGTTAGTCTCATTCTAAGGTTTGTCTAAGTTCGTCCTTAGAAAGAGACTAACTTGGGACGAACTTAGAAAAACCGTAGAATGAGACTTAAGTTTGTCTTTGTTCGTCCCAACTTTGTCTCGTTAGTCTCATTCTAAGGTTTGTCTAAGTTCGTCCTTGGAAAGAGACTAACTTGGGACGAACTTAGACAAACCTTAGAATGAGACTAAAGTTTGTCTTTGTTCGTCCCAACTTTGTCTCGTTAGTCTCATTCTAAGGTTTGTCTAAGTTCATCCTTAGAAAGAGACTAACTTGGGACGAACTTAGACAAACCTTAGAATGAGACTTAAGTTTGTCTTTGTTCGTCCCAACTTTGTCTCGTTAGTCTCATTCTAAGGTTTGTCTAAGTTCATCCTTAGAAAGAGACTAACTTGGGACGAACTTAGACAAACCTTAGAATGAGACTAACGTTTGTCTTTGTTCGTCCCAAGTTAGTCTCGTTAGTCCCATTCTAAGGTTTGTCTAAGTTCATCCTTAGAAAGAGACTAACATGGGACGAACTTAGACAAACCTTAGAATGAGACTAACGAGACTAACTTGGGACGAACTTAGACAAACCTTAGAATGAGACTTAAGTTTGTCTTTGTTCGTCCCAACTTTGTCTCGTTAGTCTCATTCTAAGGTTTGTCTAAGTTCGTCCTTGGAAAGAGACTAACTTGGGACGAACTTAGACAAACCTTAGAATGAGACTTAAGTTTGTCATTGTTCGTCCCAACTTTGTCTCGTTAGTCTCATTCTAAGGTTTGTCTAAGTTCGTCCTTGGAAAGAGACTAACTTGTGACGAACTTAGACAAACCTTAGAATGAGACTAAAGTTTGTCTTTGTTCGTCCCAACTTTGTCTCGTTAGTCTCCTTCTAAGGTTTGTCTAAGTTCATCCTTAGAAAGAGACTAACTTGGGACGAACTTAGACAAACCTTAGAATGAGACTTAAGTTTGTCTTTGTTCGTCCCAACTTTGTCTCGTTAGTCTCATTCTAAGGTTTGTCTAAGTTCATCCTTAGAAAGAGACTAACTTGGGACGAACTTAGACAAACCTTAGAATGAGACTAACGTTTGTCTTTGTTCGTCCCAAGTTAGTCTCGTTAGTCCCATTCTAAGGTTTGTCTAAGTTCATCCTTAGAAAGAGACTAACTTGGGACGAACTTAGACAAACCTTAGAATGAGACTAACGAGACTAACCTGGGATGAACTTAGACAAACCTTAGAATGAGACTTAAGTTTGTCTTTGTTCGTCCCTAGTTAGTCTCGTTAGTCTCATTCTAAGGTTTGTCTAAGTTCGTCCTTAGAAAGAGACTAACTTGGGACGAACTTAGATAAACCTTAGAATGAGACTTAAGTTTGTCTTTGTTCGTCCCAACTTTGTCTCGTTAGTCTCATTCTAAGGTTTGTCTAAGTTCGTCCTTGGAAAGAGACTAACTTGGGACGAACTTAGACAAACCTTAGAATGAGACTTAAGTTTGTCTTTGTTCGTCCCAACTTTGTCTCGTTAGTCCCATTCTAAGGTTTGTCTAAGTTCATCCTTAGAAAGAGACTAACTTGGGACGAACTTAGACAAACCTTAGAATGAGACTTAAGTTTGTCTTTGTTCGTCCCTAGTTAGTCTCGTTAGTCTCATTCTAAGGTTTGTCTAAGTTCGTCATTAGAAAGAGACTAACTTGGGACGAACTTAGACAAACCTTAGAATGAGACTTAAGTTTGTCTTTGTTCGTCCCAAGTCAGTCTCGTTAGTCTCATTCTAAGGTTTGTCTAAGTTCGTCCTTAGAAAAAGACTAACTTGGGACGAACTAAGACAAACCTTAGAATGAGACTTTAGTTTGTCTTTGTTCGTCCCAAGTTAATCTCGTTAGTCTCATTCTAAGGTTTGTCTAAGTTTGTCATTAGAAAGAGACTAACTTGGGACGAACTTAGACAAACCTTAGAATGAGACTTAAGTTTGTCTTTGTTCGTCCCAAGGTAGTCTCGTTAGTCTCATTCTAAGGTTTGTCTAAGTTCGTCCTTAGAAAGAGACTAACTTGGGACGAACTTAGACAAACGTTAGAATGAGACTTAAGTTTGTCTTTGTTCGTCCCAAGTTAGTCTCGTTAGTCTCATTCTAAGATTTGTCTAAGTTCGTCCTTAGAAAGAGACTAACTTGGACAAACCTTAGAATGAGACTTTAGTTTGTCTTTGTTCGTCCCAAGTTAATCTCGTTAGTCTCATTCCAAGGTTTGTCTAAGTTCGTCCTTAGAAAGAGACTAACTTGGGACGAACTTGGACAAACCTTAGAATGAGACTTAAGTTTGTCTTTGTTCGTCCCAAGTCAGTCTCGTTAGTCTCATTCTAATGTTTGTTTAAGTTCGTCCTTAGAAAAAGACTAACTTGGGACGAACTAAGACAATTCTTAGAATGAGACTTATGTTTGTCTTTGTTCGTCCCAAGTTAGTCTCGTTAGTCTCATTCTAAGGTTTGTCTAAGTTCGTCCTTAGAAAGAGACTAACTTGGGACAAACTTGGACAAACCTTAGAATCAGACTTTAGTTTGTCTTTGTTCGTCCCAAGTTAATCTCGTTAGTCTCATTCTAAGGTTTGTCTAAGTTCGTCCTTAGAAAGAGACTAACTTGGGACGAACAAAGACAAACCTTAGAATGAGACTTAAGTTTGTCTTTGTTCGTCCAAAGTTTGTCTCGTTAGTCTCATTCTAAGGTTTGTCTAAGTTCGTCCTTAGAAAGAGACTAACTTGGGACGAACTTAGACAAACCTTAGAATGAGACTTAAGTTTGTCTTTGTTCGTCCCAACTTTGTCTCGTTAGTCTCATTCTAAAGTTTGTCTAAGTTCGTCCTTAGAAAGAGACTAACTTGGGACGAACTTAGACAAACCTTAGAATGAGACTTAAGTTTGTCTTTGTTCGTCCCTAGTTAGTCTCGTTAGTCTCATTCTACGGTTTGTCTAAGTTCGTCATTAGAAAGAGACTAACTTGGGACGAACTTAGACAAACCTTAGAATGAGACTTAAGTTTGTCTTTGTTCGTCCCAACTTTGTCTCGTTAGTCTCATTCTAAGGTTTGTCTAAGTTCGTCCTTAGAAAAAGACTAACTTGGGACGAACTTAGACAAACCTTAGAATGAGACTCAAGTTTGTCTCGTTAGTCTCATTCTAAGGTTTGTCTAAGTTCGTCCTTAGAAAGAGACTAACTTGGGACGAACTTAGACAAACCTTAGAATGAGACTTAAGTTTGTCTTTGTTCGTCCCAACTTTGTCTCGTTAGTCTCATTCTAAGGTTTGTCTATGTTCGTCCTTAGAAAGAGACTAACTTGGGACGAACTTAGACAAACCTTAGAATGAGACTTAAGTTTTTCTTTGTTCGTCCCGACTTTCTCTCGTAAGTCTCATTCTAAGGTTTGTCTAAGTTCGTCCTTAGAAAGAGACTAACTTGGGACGAACTTAGACAAACCTTAGAATGAGACTCAAGTTTGTCTTTGTTCGTCCCAAGTTAGTCTCGTTAGTCTCATTTTAAGGTTTGTCTAAGTTCGTCCTTAGAAAGAGACTAACTTGGGACGAACAAAGACAAACCTTAGAATGAGACTTAAGTTTGTCTTTGTTCGTCACAAGTTAGTCTCGTTAGTCTCATTCTAAGGTTTGTCTAAGTTCATCCTTAGAAAGAGACTAACTTGGGAAGAACTTAGACAAACCTTAGAATGAGACTTAAGTTTGTCTTTGTTTGTCCCTAGTTAGTCTTGTTAGTCTCATTCTAAGGTTTGTCTAAGTTCGTCCTTAGAAATAGACTAACTTGGGACGAACTTAGACAAACCTTAGAATGAGACTTAAGTTTGTCTTTGTTCGTCCCAACTTTGTCTCGTTAGTCTCATTCTAAGGTTTGTCTAAGTTCGTCCTTAGAAAGAGACTAACTTGGGACGAACTTAGACAAACCTTAGAATGAGACTTAAGTTTGTCTTTGTTCGTCCCTAGTTAGTCTCGTTAGTCTCATTCTAAGGTTTGTCTAAGTTCATCCTTAGAAAGAGACTAACTTGGGACGAACTTAGACAAACCTTAGAATGAGACTTAAGTTTGTCTTTGTTCGTCCCAAGTTTGTCTCGTTAGTCTCATTCTAAGGTTTGTCTAAGTTTGTCATTAGAAAGAGACTAACTTGGGACGAACTTAGACAAACCTTAGAATGAGACTTAAGTTTGTCTTTGTTCGTCCCAACTTTGTCTCGTTAGTCTCATTCTAAGGTTTGTCTAAGTTCGTCCTTAGAAAGAGACTAACTTGGGACGAACTTCGACAAACTTTAGAATGAGACTTAAGTTTGTCTTTGTTCGTCCATAGTTAGTCTCGTTAGTCTCATTCTAAGGTTTGTCTAAGTTCGTCCTTAGAAAGAGACTAACTTGGGACGAACTTAAACAAACCTTAGAATGAGACTTAAGTTTGTATTTGTTCGTCCATATTTAGTCTCGTTAGTCTCATTCTAAGGTTTGTCTAAATTCGTCCTTAGAAAGAGACTAACTTGGGACGAACTTAGACAAACCTTAGAATGAGACTTAAGTTTGTCTTTGTTCGTCCCTAGTTAGTCTCGTTAGTCTCATTCTAAGGTTTGTCTAAGTTCATCCTTAGAAAGAGACTAACTTGGGACGAACTTAGACAAACTTTAGAATGAGACTTAAGTTTGTATTTGTTCGTCCATAGTTAGTCTCGTTAGTCTCATTCTAAGGTTTGTCTAAGTTCGTCCTTAGAAAGAGACTAACTTGGGACGAACTTAGACAAACCTTAGAATGAGACTTAAGTTTGTCTTTGTTCGTCCCTAGTTAGTCTCGTTAGTCTCATTCTACGGTTTGTCTAAGTTCGTCATTAGAAAGAGACTAACTTGGGACGAACTTAGACAAACCTTAGAATGAGACTTAAGTTTGTCATTGTTCGTCCATAGTTAGTCTCGTTAGTCTCATTCTAAGTTTTGTCTAAGTTCGTCCTTAGAAAGAGACTAACTTGGGACGAACTTAGACAAACCTTAGAATGAGACTTAAGTTTGTCTTTGTTCGTCCCAACTTTGTCTCGTTAGTCTCATTCTAAGGTTTGTCTAAGTTCGTCCTTGGAAAGAGACTAACTTGGGACGAACTTAGACAAACCTTAGAATAAGACTTAAGTTTGTCTTTGTTCGTCCCAACTTTGTCTCGTTAGTCTCATTCTAAGGTTTGTCTAAGTTCGTCCTTAGAAAGAGACTAACTTGGGACGAACTTAGGCAAACCTTAGAATGAGACTTAAGTTTGTCTTTGTTCGTCCCAACTTTGTCTCGTTAGTCTCATTCTAAGGTTTGTCTAAGTTCGTCCTTAGAAAAAGACTAACTTGGGACGAACTTAGACAAACCTTAGAATGAGACTAACGTTTGTCTTTGTTCGTCCCAATGTAGTCTCGTTAGTCTCATTCTAAGGTTTGTCTAAGTTCATCCTTAGAAAGAGACTAACTTGGGACGAACTTAGACAAACCTTAGAATGAGACTTAAGTTTGTCTTTGTTCGTCCCAAGTCAGTCTCGTTAGTCTCATTCTAAGGTTTGTCTAAGTTCGTCCTTAGAAAGAGACTAACTTGGGACGAACTTAGACAAACCTTAGAATGAGACTTAAGTTTGACTTTGTTCGTCCCAAGTTAGTCTCGTTAGTCTCATTCTAAGGTTTCTCTAAGTTCGTCCTTAGAAAGAGACTAACTTGGGACAAACTTGGACAAACCTTAGAATGCGACTTTAGTTTGTCTTTGTTCGTCCCAAGTTAATCTCGTTAGTCTCATTCTAAGGTTTGTCTAAGTTCGTCATTAGAAAGAGACTAACTTGGAACGAACTTAGACAAACCTTTGAATGAGACTCAAGTTTGTCTTTGTTCATCCATAGTTAGTCTCATTAGTCTCATTTTAAGGTTTGTCAAAGTTCGTCCTTAGAAAGAGACTAACTTGGGACGAACAAAGACAAACCTTAGAATGAGACTTAAGTTTGTCTTTGTTCGTCCCAAGTTAGTCTCGTTAGTCTCATTCTAAGGTTTGTCTAAGTTCATCCTTAGAAAGAGACTAACCAGGGATGAACTTAGACAACCCTTAGAATGAGACTTAAGTTTGTCTTTGTTCGTCCCTAGTTAGTCTTGTTAGTCTCATTCTAAGGTTTGTCTAAGTTCGTCCTTAGAAAGAGACTAACTTGGGACGAACAAAGACAAACCTTAGAATGAGACTTAAGTTTGTCTTTGTTCGTCCAAAGTTTGTCTCGTTAGTCTCATTCTAAGGCTTGTCTAAGTTCATCCTTAGAAAGAGACTAACTTGGGACGAACTTAGACAAACCTTAGAATCAGACTTAAGTTTGTCTTTGTTCGTCCCTAGTTAGTCTCGTTAGTCTCATTCTAAGGTTTGTCTAAGTTCATCCTTAGAAAGAGACTGACTTGGGACGAACTTAGACAAACCTTAGAATGAGACTTAAGTTTGTCTTTGTTCGTCCCAAGTTAGTCTCGTTAGTCTCATTCTAAGGTTTGTCTAAGTTCGTCCTTAGAAAGAGACTAACCTGGGATGAACTTGGACAAACCTTAGAATGAGACTTTAGTTTGTCTTTGTTCGTCCCAAGTCAGTCTCGTTAGTCTCATTCTAAGGTTTGTCTAAGTTCGTCCTTAGAAAGAGACTAACTTGGGACGAACTTGGACAAACCTTAGAATGAGACTTTAGTTTGTCTTTGTTCGTCCCAAGGTAGTCTCGTTAGTCTCATTCTAAGGTATGTCTAAGTTCGTCCGTAGAAAGAGACTAACTTGGGACGAACTTAGACAAACCTTAGAATGAGACTTAAGTTAGTCTTTGTTCGTCCCAAGTCAGTCTCGTTAGTCTCATTCTAAGGTTTGTCTAAGTTCGTCCATAGAAAGAGACTAACTTGGGACGAACTTGGACACACCTTAGAATGAGACTTTAGTTTGTCTTTGTTCGTCCCAAGTTAATCTCGTTAGTCTCATTCTAAGGTTTGTCTAAGTTCGTCAATAGAAAGAGACTAACTTGGGACGAACTTAGACAAACCTTAGAATGAGACTTATGTTTGTCTTTGTTCGTCCCAAGGTAGTCTCGTTAGTCTCATTCTAAGGTTTGTCTAAGTTCGTCCTTAGAAAGAGACTAACTTGGGACGAACTTAGACAAACCTTAGAATAAGACTTAAGTTTGTCTTTGTTCTCTCCAAGTTAGTCTCGTTAGTCTCATTCTAAGATTTGTCTAAGTTCATCATTAGAAAGAGACTAACTTGGGACGAACTTGGACAAACCTTAGAATGAGACTAACATTTTTCTTTGTTCATCCAAAGTTAGTCTCGTTAGTCTCATTCCAAGGTTTGTTTAAGTTCGTCCTTAGAAAGAGACTAACTTGGGACGAACTAAGACAAACCTTAGAATGAGACTTAAGTTTGTCTTTGTTCGTCCCAAGTCAGTCTCGTTAGTCTCATTCTAAGGTTTGTCTAAGTTCGTCCTTAGAAAAAGACTAACTTGGGACGAACTAAGAAAACCTTAGAATGAGACTTAAGTTTGTCTTTGTTCGTTCCAAGTTAGTCTCGTTAGTCTCATTCTAAGGTTTGTCTAAGTTCATCCTTAGAAAGAGACTAACCTGGGATGAACTTAGACAACCCTTAGAATGAGACTTAAGTTTGTCTTTGTTCGTCCCTAGTTAGTCTGGTTAGTCTCATTCTAAGGTTTGTCTAAGTTCGTCCTTAGAAAGAGACTAACTTGGGACGAACAAAGACAAACCTTAGAATGAGACTTAAGTTTGTCTTTGTTCGTCCAAAGTTTGTCTCGTTAGTCTCATTCTAAGGTTTGTCTAAGTTCATCCTTAGAAAGAGACTAACTTGGGATGAACTTGGACAAACCTTAGAATGAGACTTAAGTTTGTCTTTGTTCGTCCCTAGTTAGTCTCGTTAGTCTCATTCTAAGGTTTGTCTAAGTTCATCCTTAGAAAGAGACTAACTTGGGACGAACTTAGACAAACCTTAGAATGAGACTTAAGTTTGTCTTTGTTCGTCCCAAGTTAGTCTCGTTAGTCTCATTCTAAGGTTTGTCTAAGTTCATCCTTAGAAAGAGACTAACTTGGGATGAACTTAGACAAACCTTAGAATGAGACTTAAGTTTATCTTTGTTCGTCCTTAGTTAATCTCGTTAGTCTCATTCTAAGGTTTGTCTAAGTTCGTCCTTAGAAAGAGACTAACTTGGGACGAACTTAGAGAAACCTTAGAATGAGACTTAAGTTTGTCTTTGTTCGTCCCAACTTTGTCTCGTTAGTCTCATTCTAAGGTTTGTCTATGTTCGTCCTTAGAAAGAGACTAACTTGGGACGAACTTAGACAAACTTTAGAATGAGACTTAAGTTTTTCTTTGTTCGTCCCAACTTTCTCTCGTAAGTCTCATTCTAAGGTTTGTCTAAGTTCGTCCTTAGAAAGAGACTAACTTGGGACGAACTTAGACAAACCTTAGAATGAGACTCAAGTTTGTCTTTGTTCGTCCCAAGTTAGTCTCGTTAGTCTCATTTTAAGGTTTGTCTAAGTTCGTCCTTAGAAAGAGACTAACTTGGGACGAACAAAGACAAACCTTAGAATGAGACTTAAGTTTGTCTTTGTTCGTCACAAGTTAGTCTCGTTAGTCTCATTCTAAGGTTTGTCTAAGTTCATCCTTAGAAAGAGACTAACTTGGGAAGAACTTAGACAAACCTTAGAATGAGACTTAAGTTTGTCTCTGTTCGTCCCTAGTTAGTCTCGTTAATCTCATTCTAAGGTTTGTCTAAGTTTGTCCTTAGAAAGAGACTAACTTGGGACGAACTTAGACAAACCTTAGAATGAGACTTAAGTTTGTATTTGTTCGTCCATAGTTAGTCTCGTTAGTCTCATTCTAAGGTTTGTCTAAGTTCGTCCTTAGAAAGAGACTAACTTGGGACGAACTTAGACAAACCTTAGAATGAGACTTAAGTTTGTCTTTGTTCGTCCCAACTTTGTCTCGTTAGTCTCATTCTAAGGTTTGTCTATGTTCGTCCTTAGAAAGAGACTAACTTGGGACGAACTTAGACAAACCTTAGAATGAGACTTAAGTTTTTCTTTGTTCGTCCCGACTTTCTCTCGTAAGTCTCATTCTAAGATTTGTCTAAGTTCGTCCTTAGAAAGAGACTAACTTGGGACGAACTTAGACAAACCTTAGAATGAGACTCAAGTTTGTCTTTGTTCGTCCCAAGTTAGTCTCGTTAGTCTCATTTTAAGGTTTGTCTAAGTTCGTCCTTAGAAAGAGACTAACTTGGGACGAACAAAGACAAACCTTAGAATGAGACTTAAGTTTGTCTTTGTTCGTCACAAGTTAGTCTCGTTAGTCTCATTCTAAGGTTTGTCTAAGTTCATCCTTAGAAAGAGACTAACTTGGGAAGAACTTAGACAAACCTTAGAATGAGACTTAAGTTTGTCTTTGTTCGTCCCTAGTTAGTCTCGTTAGTCTCATTCTAAGGTTTGTCTAAGTTCGTCCTTAGAAATAGACTAACTTGGGACGAACTTAGACAAACCTTAGAATGAGACTTAAGTTTGTATTTGTTCGTCCATAGTTAGTCTCGTTAGTCTCATTCTAAGGTTTGTCTAAGTTCGTCCTTAGAAAGAGACTAACTTGGGACGAACTTAGACAAACCTTAGAATGAGACTTAAGTTTGTCTTTGTTCGTCCCTAGTTAGTCTCGTTAGTCTCATTCTAAGGTTTGTCTAAGTTCATCCTTAGAAAGAGACTAACTTGGGACGAACTTAGACAAACCTTAGAATGAGACTTAAGTTTGTCTTTGTTCGTCCCAAGTTTGTCTCGTTAGTCTCATTCTAAGGTTTGTCTAAGTTTGTCATTAGAAAGAGACTAACTTGGGACGAACTTAGACAAACCTTAGAATGAGACTTAAGTTTGTCTTTGTTCGTCCCAACTTTGTCTCGTTAGTCTCATTCTAAGGTTTGTCTAAGTTCGTCCTTAGAAAGAGACTAACTTGGGACGAACTTCGACAAACTTTAGAATGAGACTTAAGTTTGTCTTTGTTCGTCCATAGTTAGTCTCGTTAGTCTCATTCTAAGGTTTGTCTAAGTTCGTCCTTAGAAAGAGACTAACTTGGGACGAACTTAAACAAACCTTAGAATGAGACTTAAGTTTGTATTTGTTCGTCCATATTTAGTCTCGTTAGTCTCATTCTAAGGTTTGTCTAAATTCGTCCTTAGAAAGAGACTAACTTGGGACGAACTTAGACAAACCTTAGAATGAGACTTAAGTTTGTCTTTGTTCGTCCCTAGTTAGTCTCGTTAGTCTCATTCTAAGGTTTGTCTAAGTTCATCCTTAGAAAGAGACTAACTTGGGACGAACTTAGACAAACTTTAGAATGAGACTTAAGTTTGTATTTGTTCGTCCATAGTTAGTCTCGTTAGTCTCATTCTAAGGTTTGTCTAAGTTCGTCCTTAGAAAGAGACTAACTTGGGACGAACTTAGACAAACCTTAGAATGAGACTTAAGTTTGTCTTTGTTCGTCCCTAGTTAGTCTCGTTAGTCTCATTCTACGGTTTGTCTAAGTTCGTCATTAGAAAGAGACTAACTTGGGACGAACTTAGACAAACCTTAGAATGAGACTTAAGTTTGTCTTTGTTCGTCCATAGTTAGTATCGTTAGTCTCATTCTAAGTTTTGTCTAAGTTCGTCCTTAGAAAGAGACTAACTTGGGACGAACTTAGACAAACCTTAGAATGAGACTTAAGTTTGTCTTTGTTCGTCCCAACTTTGTCTCGTTAGTCTCATTCTAAGGTTTGTCTAAGTTCGTCCTTGGAAAGAGACTAACTTGGGACGAACTTAGACAAACCTTAGAATAAGACTTAAGTTTGTCTTTGTTCGTCCCAACTTTGTCTCGTTAGTCTCATTCTAAGGTTTGTCTAAGTTTGTCATTAGAAAGAGACTAACTTGGGACGAACTTAGACAAACCTTAGAATGAGACTTAAGTTTGTCTTTGTTCGTCCCAACTTTGTCTCGTTAGTCTCATTCTAAGGTTTGTCTAAGTTCGTCCTTAGAAAGAGACTAACTTGGGACGAACTTCGACAAACTTTAGAATGAGACTTAAGTTTGTCTTTGTTCGTCCATAGTTAGTCGCGTTAGTCTCATTCTAAGGTTTGTCTAAGTTCGTCCTTAGAAAGAGACTAACTTGGGACGAACTTAGACAAACCTTAGAATGAGACTTAAGTTTGTCTTTGTTCGTCCCAAGTTTGTCTCGTTAGTCTCATTCTAAGGTTTGTCTAAGTTTGTCATTAGAAAGAGACTAACTTGGGACGAACTTAGACAAACCTTAGAATGAGACTTAAGTTTGTCTTTGTTCGTCCATAGTTAGTCGCGTTAGTCTCATTCTAAGGTTTTTCTAAGTTCGTCCTTAGAAAGAGACTAACTTGGGACGAACTTAGACAAACCTTAGAATGAGACTTAAGTTTGTCTTTGTTCGTCCCAAGTTTGTCTCGTTAGTCTCATTGTAAGGTTTGTCTAAGTTTGTCATTAGAAAGAGACTAACTTGGGACGAACTTAGACAAACCTTAGAATGAGACTTAAGTTTGTCTTTGTTCGTCCCAACTTTGTCTCGTTAGTCTCATTCTAAGGTTTGTCTAAGTTCGTCCTTAGAAAGAGACTAACTTGGGACGAACTTAGACAAACCTTAGAATGAGACTTAAGTTTGTCTTTGTTCGTCCCTAGTTAGTCTCGTTAGTCTCATTCTAAGGTTTGTCTAAGTTCATCCTTAGAAAGAGACTAACTTGGGACGAACTTAGACAAACCTTAGAATGAGACTTAAGTTTGTCTTTGTTCGTCCCAAGTTTGTCTCGTTAGTCTCATTCTAAGGTTTGTCTAAGTTTGTCATTAGAAAGAGACTAACTTGGGACGAACTTAGACAAACCTTAGAATGAGACTTAAGTTTGTCTTTGTTCGTCCCAACTTTGTCTCGTTAGTCTCATTCTAAGGTTTGTCTAAGTTCGTCCTTAGAAAGAGACTAACTTGGGACGAACTTCGACAAACTTTAGAATGAGACTTAAGTTTGTCTTTGTTCGTCCATAGTTAGTCTCGTTAGTCTCATTCTAAGGTTTGTCTAAGTTCGTCCTTAGAAAGAGACTAACTTGGGACGAACTTAAACAAACCTTAGAATGAGACTTAAGTTTGTATTTGTTCGTCCATATTTAGTCTCGTTAGTCTCATTCTAAGGTTTGTCTAAATTCGTCCTTAGAAAGAGACTAACTTGGGACGAACTTAGACAAACCTTAGAATGAGACTTAAGTTTGTCTTTGTTCGTCCCAAGTTTGTCTCTTTAGTCTCATTCTAAGGTTTGTCTAAGTTCGTCCTTAGAAAAAGAATAACTTGGGACGAACTTAGACAAACATTAAAATGAGACTTAAGTTTGTCTTTGTTCGTCCATAGTTAGTCTCGTTAGTCTCATTCTATGGTTTGTCTAAGTTCGTCCTTAGAAAGAGACTAACTTGGGACGAACTTAGACAAACCTTAGAATGAGACTTAAGATTGTCTTTGTTCGTCCCAACTTTGTCTCGTTAGTCTCATTCTAAGGTTTGTCTAAGTTCGTCCTTAGAAAGAGACTAACTTGGGACGAACTTCGACAAACTTTAGAATGAGACTTAAGTTTGTCTTTGTTTGTCCCTAGTTAGTCTCGTTAGTCTCATTCTAAGGTTTGTCTAAGTTCGTCCTTAGAAAGAGACTAACTTGGGACGAACTTCGACAAACTTTAGAATGAGACTTAAGTTTGTCTTTGTTCGTCCATAGTTAGTCTCGTTAGTCTCATTCTATGGTTTGTCTAAGTTCGTCCTTAGAAAGAGACTAACTTGGGACGAACTTAGACAAACCTTAGAATGAGACTTAAGATTGTCTTTGTTCGTCCCAACTTTGTCTCGTTAGTCTCATTCTAAGGTTTGTCTAAGTTCGTCCTTAGAAAGAGACTAACTTGGGACGAACTTCGACAAACTTTAGAATGAGACTTAAGTTTGTCTTTGTTCGTCCATAGTTAGTCGCGTTAGTCTCATTCTAAGGTTTGTCTAAGTTCGTCCTTAGAAAGAGACTAACTTGGGACGAACTTAGACAAACCTTAGAATGAGACTTAAGTTTGTCTTTGTTCGTCCCAAGTTTGTCTCGTTAGTCTCATTCTAAGGTTTGTCTAAGTTTGTCATTAGAAAGAGACTAACTTGGGACGAACTTAGACAAACCTTAGAATGAGACTTAAGTTTGTCTTTGTTCGTCCCAACTTTGTCTCGTTAGTCTCATTCTAAGGTTTGTCTAAGTTCGTCCTTAGAAAGAGACTAACTTGGGACGAACTTCGACAAACTTTAGAATGAGACTTAAGTTTGTCTTTGTTCGTCCATAGTTAGTCGCGTTAGTCTCATTCTAAGGTTTTTCTAAGTTCGTCCTTAGAAAGAGACTAACTTGGGACGAACTTAGACAAACCTTAGAATGAGACTTAAGTTTGTCTTTGTTCGTCCCAAGTTTGTCTCGTTAGTCTCATTCTAAGGTTTGTCTAAGTTTGTCATTAGAAAGAGACTAACTTGGGACGAACTTAGACAAACCTTAGAATGAGACTTAAGTTTGTCTTTGTTCGTCCCAACTTTGTCTCGTTAGTCTCATTCTAAGGTTTGTCTAAGTTCGTCCTTAGAAAGAGACTAACTTGGGACGAACTTAGACAAACCTTAGAATGAGACTTAAGTTTGTCTTTGTTCGTCCCTAGTTAGTCTCGTTAGTCTCATTCTAAGGTTTGTCTAAGTTCATCCTTAGAAAGAGACTAACTTGGGATGAACTTAGACAAACCTTAGAATGAGACTTAAGTTTGTCTTTGTTCGTCCCTAGTTAGTCTCGTTAGTCTCATTCTAAGGTTTGTCTAAGTTCATCCTTAGAAAGAGACTAACTTGGGACGAACTTAGACAAACCTTAGAATGAGACTTAAGATTGTCTTTGTTCGTCCCAACTTTGTCTCGTTAGTCTCATTCTAAGGTTTGTCTAAGTTCGTCCTTAGAAAGAGACTAACTTGGGACGAACTTCGATAAACTTTAGAATGAGACTTAAGTTTGTCTTTGTTTGTCCCTAGTTAGTCTCGTTAGTCTCATTCTAAGGTTTGTCTAAGTTCGTCCTTAGAAAGAGACTAACTTGGGACGAACTTCGACAAACTTTAGAATGAGACTTAAGTTTGTCTTTGTTCGTCCATAGTTAGTCTCGTTAGTCTCATTCTATGGTTTGTCTAAGTTCGTCCTTAGAAAGAGACTAACTTGGGACGAACTTAGACAAACCTTAGAATGAGACTTAAGATTGTCTTTGTTCGTCCCAACTTTGTCTCGTTAGTCTCATTCTAAGGTTTGTCTAAGTTCGTCCTTAGAAAGAGACTAACTTGGGACGAACTTCGACAAACTTTAGAATGAGACTTAAGTTTGTCTTTGTTCGTCCATAGTTAGTCGCGTTAGTCTCATTCTAAGGTTTGTCTAAGTTCGTCCTTAGAAAGAGACTAACTTGGGACGAACTTAGACAAACCTTAGAATGAGACTTAAGTTTGTCTTTGTTCGTCCCAAGTTTGTCTCGTTAGTCTCATTCTAAGGTTTGTCTAAGTTTGTCATTAGAAAGAGACTAACTTGGGACGAACTTAGACAAACCTTAGAATGAGACTTAAGTTTGTCTTTGTTCGTCCCAACTTTGTCTCGTTAGTCTCATTCTAAGGTTTGTCTAAGTTCGTCCTTAGAAAGAGACTAACTTGGGACGAACTTCGACAAACTTTAGAATGAGACTTAAGTTTGTCTTTGTTCGTCCATAGTTAGTCGCGTTAGTCTCATTCTAAGGTTTTTCTAAGTTCGTCCTTAGAAAGAGACTAACTTGGGACGAACTTAGACAAACCTTAGAATGAGACTTAAGTTTGTCTTTGTTCGTCCCAAGTTTGTCTCGTTAGTCTCATTCTAAGGTTTGTCTAAGTTTGTCATTAGAAAGAGACTAACTTGGGACGAACTTAGACAAACCTTAGAATGAGACTTAAGTTTGTCTTTGTTCGTCCCAACTTTGTCTCGTTAGTCTCATTCTAAGGTTTGTCTAAGTTCGTCCTTAGAAAGAGACTAACTTGGGACGAACTTAGACAAACCTTAGAATGAGACTTAAGTTTGTCTTTGTTCGTCCCTAGTTAGTCTCGTTAGTCTCATTCTAAGGTTTGTCTAAGTTCATCCTTAGAAAGAGACTAACTTGGGATGAACTTAGACAAACCTTAGAATGAGACTTAAGTTTGTCTTTGTTCGTCCCTAGTTAGTCTCGTTAGTCTCATTCTAAGGTTTGTCTAAGTTCATCCTTAGAAAGAGACTAACTTGGGACGAACTTAGACAAACCTTAGAATGAGACTTAAGTTTGTCTTTGTTCGTCCCAAGTTAGTCTCGTTAGTCTCATTCTATGGTTTGTCTAAGTTCAACCTTAGAAAGAGACTAACTTGGGATGAACTTAGACAAACCTTAGAATGAGACTTAAGTTTATCTTTGTTCGTCCCTAGTTAATCTCGTTAGTCTCATTCTAAGGTTTGTCTAAGTTCGTCCTTAGAAAGAGACTAACTTGGGACGAACTTAGACAAACCTTAGAATGAGACTTAAGTTTGTCTTTGTTCGTCCCAACTTTGTCTCGTTAGTCTCATTCTAAGGTTTGTCTATGTTCGTCCTTAGAAAGAGACTAACTTGGGACGAACTTAGACAAACCTTAGAATGAGACTTAAGTTTTTCTTTGTTCGTCCCAACTTTCTCTCCTAAGTCTCATTCTAAGGTTTGTCTAAGTTCGTCCTTAGAAAGAGACTAACTTGGGACGAACTTAGACAAACCTTAGAATGAGACTCAAGTTTGTCTTTGTTCGTCCCAAGTTAGTCTCGTTAGTCTCATTTTAAGGTTTGTCTAAGTTCGTCCTTAGAAAGAGACTAACTTGGGACGAACAAAGACAAACCTTAGAATGAGACTTAAGTTTGTCTTTATTCGTCACAAGTTAGTCTCGTTAGTCTCATTCTAAGGTTTGTCTAAGTTCATCCTTAGAAAGAGACTAACTTGGGAAGAACTTAGACAAACCTTAGAATGAGACTTAAGTTTGTCTTTGTTCGTCCCTAGTTAGTCTCGTTAATCTCATTCTAAGGTTTGTCTAAGTTCGTCCTTAGAAAGAGACTAACTTGGGACGAACTTAGACAAACCTTAGAATGAGACTTAAGTTTGTATTTGTTCGTCCATAGTTAGTCTCGTTAGTCTCATTCTAAGGTTTGTCTAAGTTCGTCCTTAGAAAGAGACTAACTTGGGACGAACTTAGAAAAACCTTAGAATGAGACTTAAGTTTGTCTTTGTTCGTCCCAACTTTGTCTCGTTAGTCTCATTCTAAGGTTTGTCTATGTTCGTCCTTAGAAAGAGACTAACTTGGGACGAACTTAGACAAACCTTAGAATGAGACTTAAGTTTTTCTTTGTTCGTCCCGACTTTCTCTCGTAAGTCTCATTCTAAGGTTTGTCTAAGTTCGTCCTTGGAAAGAGACTAACTTGGAACGAACTTAGACAAACCTTAGAATGAGACTCAAGTTTGTCTTTGTTCGTCCCAAGTTAGTCTCGTTAGTCTCATTTTAAGGTTTGTCTAAGTTCGTCCTTAGAAAGAGACTAACTTGGGACGAACAAAGACAAACCTTAGAATGAGACTTAAGTTTGTCTTTGTTCGTCACAAGTTAGTCTCGTTAGTCTCATTCTAAGGTTTGTCTAAGTTCATCCTTAGAAAGAGACTAACTTGGGAAGAACTTAGACAAACCTTAGAATGAGAATTAAGTTTGTCTTTGTTCGTCCCTAGTTAGTCTCGTTAGTCTCATTCTAAGGTTTGTCTAAGTTCGTCCTTAGAAAGAGACTAACTTGGGACGAACTTAGACAAACCTTAGAATGAGACTTAAGTTTGTATTTGTTCGTCCATAGTTAGTCTCGTTAGTCTCATTCTAAGGTTTGTCTAAGTTCATCCTTAGAAAGAGACTAACTTGGGACGTACTTAGACAAACCATAGAATGAGACTTAAGTTTGTCTTTGTTCGTCCCTAGTTAGTCTCGTTAGTCTCATTCTAAGGTTTGTCTAAGTCCATCCTTAGAAAGAGACTAACTTGGGACGAACTTAGACAAACCTTAGAATGAGACTTAAGTTTGTCTTTGTTCGTCCCTAGTTAGTCTCGTTAATCTCATTCTAAGGTTTGTCTAAGTTCGTCCTTAGAAAGAGACTAACTTGGGACGAACTTCGACAAACTTTAGAATGAGACTTAAGTTTGTCTTTGTTCGTCCATAGTTAGTCTCGTTAGTCTCATTCTAAGGTTTGTCTAAGTTCGTCCTTAGAAAGAGACTAACTTGGGACGAACTTAGACAAACCTTAGAATGAGACTTAAGTTTGTCTTTGTTCGTCCCAAGTTTGTCTCGTTTGTCTCATTCTAAGGTTTGTCTAAGTTCGTCCTTGGAAAGAGACTAACTTGGGACGAACTTAGACAAACCTTAGAATGAGACTTAAGTTTGTCTTTGTTCGTCCCAACTTTGTCTCGTTAGTCTCATTCTAAGGTTTGTCTAAGTTCGTCCTTGGAAAGAGACTAACTTGGGACGAACTTAGACAAACCTTAGAATGAGACTTAAGTTTGTCTTTGTTCGTCCCAACTTTGTCTCGTTAGTCTCATTCTAAGGTTTGTCTAAGTTCGTCCTTAGAAAGAGACTAACTTGGGACGAACTTAGACAAACCTTTGAATGAGACTTAAGTTTGTCTTTGTTCGTCCCAAGTTTGTCTCGTTAGTCTCATTCTAAGGTTTGTCTAAGTTCGTCCTTGGAAAGAGACTAACTTGGGACGAACTTAGACAAACCTTAGAATGAGACTTAAGTTTGTCTTTGTTCGTCCCAACTTTGTCTCGTTAGTCTCATTCTAAGGTTTGTCTAAGTTCGTCCTTGGAAAGAGACTAACTTGGGACGAACTTAGACAAACCTTTGAATGAGACTTAAGTTTGTCTTTGTTCGTCCCAAGTTTGTCTCGTTAGTCTCATTCTAAGGTTTGTCTAAGTTCGTCATTAGAAAGAGACTAACTTGGGACGAACTTAGACAAACCTTAGAATGAGACTTAAGTTTGTCTTTGTTCGTCCCAACTTTGTCTCGTTAGTCTCATTCTGAGGTTTGTCTAAGTTCGTCCTTGGAAAGAGACTAACTTGGGACGAACTTAGACAAACCTTAGAATGAGACTTAAGTTTGTCTTTGTTCGTCCCAACTTTGTCTCGTTAGTCTCATTCTAAGGTTTGTCTAAGTTCGTCCTTAGAAAGAGACTAACTTGGGACGAACTTAGACAAACCTTAGAATGAGACTAACGTTTGTCTTTGTTCGTCCCAAGTTAGTCTCGTTAGTCCCATTCTAAGGTTTGTCTAAGTTCATCCTTAGAAAGAGACTAACTTGGGATGAACTTAGACAAACCTTAGAATGAGACTTAAGTTTGTCTTTGTTCGTCCCTAGTTAGTCTCGTTAGTCTCATTCTATGGTTTGTCTAAGTTCATCCTTAGAAAGAGACTAACTTGGGACGAACTTAGACAAACTTTAGAATGAGACTTAAGTTTGTCTTTGTTCGTCCCAAGTTAGTCTCATTAGTCCCATTCTAAGGTTTGTCTAAGTTCGTCCTTAGAAAGAGACTAACTTGGGACGAACTTAGACAAACCTTAGAATAAGACTTAAGTTTGTCTTTGTTCGTCCATAGTTAGTCTCGTTAGTCTCATTCTAAGGTTTGTCTCAGTTCATCCTTAGAAAGAGACTAACTTGGGACGAACTTAGACAAACCTTAGAATGAGACTTAAGTTTGTCTTTGTTCGTCCCAAGTTAGTCTCGTTAGTCTCATTCTATGGTTTGTCTAAGTTCATCCTTAGAAAGAGACTAACCTGGGATGAACTTAGACAAACCTTAGAATGAGACTTAAGTTTGTCTTTGTTCGTCCCTAGTTAGTCTCGTTAGTCTCATTCTAAGGTTTGTCTAAGTTCGTCCTTAGAAAGAGACTAACTTGGGACGAACTTAGACAAACCTTAGAATGAGACTTAAGTTTGTTTTTGTTCGTCCATAGTTAGTCTCGTTAGTCTCATTCTAAGGTTTGTCTAAGTTCGTCCTTAGAAAGAGACTAACTTGGGACGAACTTAGACAAACCTTAGAATGAGACTTAAGTTTGTCTTTGTTCGTCCCAACTTTGTCTCGTTAGTCTCATTCTAAGGTTTGTCTAAGTTCGTCCTTGGAAAGAGACTAACTTGGGACGAACTTAGACAAACCTTAGAATGAGACTTAAGTTTGTCTTTGTTCGTCCCAACTTTGTCTCGTTAGTCTCATTCTAAGGTTTGTCTAAGTTCGTCCTTAGAAAGAGACTAACTTGGGACGAACTTAGACAAACCTTAGAATGAGACTTAAGTTTGTCTTTGTTCGTCCCAACTTTGTCTCGTTAGTCTCATTCTAAGGTTTGTCTAAGTTCGTCCTTAGAAAGAGACTAACTTGGGACGAACTTAGACAAACCTTAGAATGAGACTAACGTTTGTCTTTGTTCGTCCCAAGTTAGTCTCATTTGTCCCATTCTAAGGTTCGTCTAAGTTCATCCTTAGAAAGAGACTAACTTGGGACGAACTTAGACAAACCTTAGAATGAGACTTAAGTTTGTCTTTGTTCGTCCCTAGTTAGTCTCGTTAGTCTCATTCTAAGGTTTGTCTAAGTTCATCCTTAGAAAGAGACTAACTTGGGACGAACTTAGACAAACCTTAGAATGAGAATTAAGTTTGTCTTTGTTCGTCCCAAGTTAGTCTCGTTAGTATCATTCTAAGGTTTGTCTAAGTTCATCCTTAGAAAGAGACTAACCTGGGATGAACTTAGACAAACCTTAGAATGAGACTTAAGTTTGTCTTTGTTCGTCCCTAGTTAGTCTCGTTAGTCTCATTCTAAGGTTTGTCTAAGTTCGTCCTTAGAAAGAGACTAACTTGGGACGAACTTAGACAAACCTTAGAATGAGACTTAAGTTTGTCTTTGTTCGTCCATAGTTAGTCTCGTTAGTCTCATTCTAAGGTTTGTCTAAGTTCGTCCTTAGAAAGAGACTAACTTGGGACGAACTTAGACAAACCTTAGAATGAGACTTAAGTTTGTCTTTGTTCGTCTCAAGTTTGTCTCGTTAGTCTCATTCTAAGGTTTGTCTAAGTTCGACATTAGAAAGAGACTAACTTGGGACGAACTTAGACAAACCTTAGAATGAGACTTAAGTTTGTCTTTGTTCGTCCCAAGTCAGTCTCGTTAGTCTCATTCTAAGGTTTATCTAAGTTCGTCATTAGAAAGATACTAACTTGGGACGAACTTAGACAAACCTTTGAATGAGACTCAAGTTTGTCTTTGTTCGTCCCAAGTTTGTCTCATTAGTCTCATTTTAAGGTTTGTCTAAGTTCGTCCTTAGAAAGAGACTAACTTGGGACGAACAAAGACAAACCTTAGAATGAGACTTAAGTTTGTCTTTGTTCGTCTTAAGTTAGTCTCGTTAGTCTCATTCTAAGGTTTGTCTAAGTTCATCCTTAGAAAGAGACTAACCTGGGATGAACTTGGACAAACCTTAGAATGAGACTTAAGTTTGTCTTTGTTCGTCCCAAGTTAGTCTCGTTAGTCTCATTCTACGGTTTGTCTAAGTTCGTCCTTAGAAAGAGACTAACTTGGGACGAACTTAGACAAACCTTAGAATGAGACTTAAGTTTGTCTTTGTTCGTCCATAGTTAGTCTCGTTAGTCTCATTCTAAGGTTTGTCTAAGTTCGTCCTTAGAAAGAGACTAACTTGGGACGAACTTAGACAAACCTTAGAATGAGACTTAAGTTTGTCTTTGTTCGTCCCAACTTTGTCTCGTTAGTCTCATTCTAAGGTTTGTCTAAGTTCGTCCTTAGAAAGAGACTAACTTGGGACGAACTTAGACAAACCTTAGAAAGAGACTGAAGTTTGTCTTTGTTCGTCCAAAGTTAGTCTCGTTAGTCTCATTCTAAGGTTTGTCTAAGTTCATCCTTAGAAAGAGACTAACTTGGGACGAACTTAGACAAACCTTAGAATGAGACTTAAGTTTGTCTTTGTTCGTCCCAAGTTAGTCTCGTTAGTCTCATTCTAAGGTTTGTCTAAGTTCGTCCTTAGAAAAAGACTAACTTGGGACGGACTAAGACAAACCTTTGAATGAGACTTAAGTTTGTCTTTGTTCGTCCCAAGTTAGTCTCGTTAGTCTTATTCTAAGGTTTGTCTAAGTTCGTCGTTAGAAAGAGACTAACTTGGGACGAACTTGGACAAACCTTAGAATGAGACTTAAGTTTGTCTTTGTTCGTCCCAAGTTAGTCTCGTTAGTCTCATTCTACGGTTTCTCTAAGTTCATCATTAGAAAGAGACTAACTTGGGACGAACTTAGACAAACCTTAGAATGAGACTTAAGTTTGTCTTTGTTCGTCCCAAGTTAGTCTCGTTAGTCTCATTCCAAGGTTTGCCTAAGTTCGTCCTTAAAAAGAGACTAACTTGGGACGAACAAGGACAAACCTTAGAATGAGACTTAAGTTTGTCTTTGTTCGTCCCAAGTTAGTCTCGTTAGTCTCATTCTAAGGTTTGTCTAAGTTCATCCTTAGAAAGAGACTAACTTGGGACGAACTTAGACAAACCTTAGAATGAGACTTAAGTTTGTCTTTGTTCGTCCCTAGTTAGTCTCGTTAGTCTCATTCTAAGGTTTGTCTAAGTTCGTCCTTAGAAAGAGACTAACTTGGGACGAACTTAGACAAACCTTAGAATGAGACTTAAGTTTGTCTTTGTTCGTCCCAAGTTAGTCTCGTTAGTCTCATTCTAAGGTTTGTCTAAGTTCGTCCTTATATAGAGACTAACTTGGGACGAACTAAGACAAACCTTAGAATGGGACTTAAGTTTGTCTTTGTTCGTCCCAAGTTAGTCTCGTTAGTCTCATTCTAAGGTTTGTCTAAGTTCGTCCTTAGAAAGAGACTAACTTGGGACGAACTTAGACAAACCTTAGAATGAGACTTAAGTTTGTCTTTGTTCGTCCCAAGTTAGCCTCGTTAGTCTCATTCTAAGGTTTGTCTAAGTTCATCCTTAGAAAGAGACTAACCTGGGATGAACTTAGACAAACCTTAGAATGAGCCTTAAGTTTGTCTTTGTTCGTCCCTAGTTAGTCTCGTTAGTCTCATTCTAAGGTTTGTCTAAGTTCGTCCTTAGAAAGAGACTAACTTGGGACGAACTTAGACAAACCTTAGAATGAGACTTAAGTTTGTCTTTGTTCGTCCATAGTTAGTCTCGTTAGTCTCATTCAAAGGTTTGTCTAAGTTCGTCCTTAGAAAGAGACTAACTTGGGACGAACTTAGACAAACCTTAGAATGAGACTTAAGTTTGTCTTTGTTCGTCCCAACTTTGTCTCGTTAGTCTCATTCTAAGGTTTGTCTAAGTTCGTCCTTGGAAAGAGACTAACTTGGGACGAACTTAGACAAACCTTAGAATGAGACTTAAGTTTGTCTTTGTTCGTCCCAACTTTGTCTCGTTAGTCTCATTCTAAGGTTTGTCTAAGTTCGTCCTTAGAAACTAACTTGGGACGAACTTAGACAAACCTTAGAATGAGACTTAAGTTTGTCTTTGTTCGTCCCAACTTTGTCTCGTTAGTCTCATTCTAAGGTTTGTCTAAGTTCATCCTTAGAAAGAGACTAACTTGGGACGAACTTAGACAAACCTTAGAATGAGACTAACGTTTGTCTTTGTTCGTCCCAAGTTAGTCTCATTAGTCCCATTCTAAGGTTTGTCTAAGTTCATCCTTAGAAAGAGACCAACTTTGGACGAACTTAGACAAACCTTAGAATGAGACTTAAGTTTGTCTTTGTTCGTCCCTAGTTAGTCTCGTTAGTCTCATTCTAAGGT
This sequence comes from Rhodiola kirilowii, assembly GCA_033675215.1. Classification (NCBI taxonomy): domain Eukaryota; kingdom Viridiplantae; phylum Streptophyta; class Magnoliopsida; order Saxifragales; family Crassulaceae; genus Rhodiola; species Rhodiola kirilowii. The sequence continues at coordinate 2,051,693 of JAUCNB010000012.1, read as the reverse complement.
TTGTCTAAGTTCATCCTTAGAAAGAGACTAACTTGGGACGAACTTAGACAAACCTTAGAATGAGACTTAAGTTTGTCTTTGTTCGTCCCAAGTTAGTCTCGTTAGTCTCATTCTAAGGTTTGTCTAAGTTCATCCTTAGAAAGAGACTAACCTGGGATGAACTTAGACAAACCTTAGAATGAGACTTAAGTTTGTCTTTGTTCGTCCCTAGTTAGTCTCGTTAGTCTCATTCTAAGGTTTGTCTAAGTTCGTCCTTAGAAAGAGACTAACTTGGGACGAACTTAGACAAACCTTAGAATGAGACTTAAGTTTGTCTTTTTTCGTCCATAATTAGTCTCGTTAGTCTCATTCTAAGGTTTGTCTAAGTTCATCCTTAGAAAGAGACTAACTTGGGACGAACTTAGACAAAACTTAGAATGAGACTTAAGTTTGTCTTTGATCGTCCCAAGTTAGTCTCGTTAGTCTCATTCAAAGGTTTGTCTAAGTTTGTCCTTAGAAAGAGACTAAATTGGGATGAACTTAGACAAACCTTAGAATGAGCCTAACGTTTTTCTTTGTTCGTCCAAAGTTAGTCTCGTTAGTCTCATTCTAAGGTTTGTCTAAGTTCATCCTTAGAAAGAGACTAACTTGGGACGAACTTAGACAAAACTTAGAATGAGACTTAAGTTTGTCTTTGATCGTCCCAAGTTAGTCTCGTTAGTCTCATTCAAAGGTTTGTCTAAGTTTGTCCTTAGAAAGAGACTAAATTGGGATGAACTTAGACAAACCTTAGAATGAGCCTAACGTTTTTCTTTGTTCGTCCAAAGTTAGTCTCGTTAGTCTCATTCTAAGGTTTGTCTAAGTTCATCCTTAGAAAGAGACTAACTTGGGACGAACTCAGACAAACCTTAGAATGAGACTTAAGTTTGTCTTTGTCCATCCCAATTCTGTCTCGTTAGTCTCATTCTAAGGTTGGCCTAAGTTCGTCCTTAGAAAAAGACTAACTTGGGACGAACTAAGATAAACCTTAGAATGAGACTAACGAGATTAACTTGGGACGAACAAAGATAAACTAAAGTCTCATTCTAAGGTTTGTCCAAGTTAGTCTCTTTCTAAGGACGAACTTAGACAATTCGTCATTAGAAAGAGACTAACTTGGGACGAACTTAGACAAACCTTAGAATGAGACTTAAGTTTGTCTTTGTTCGTCCCAAGTTAGTCTCGTTAGTCTCATTCTAAGGTTTGTCTAAGTTCGTCCTTAGAAAGAGACTAACTTGGGACGAACAAAGACAAACCTTAGAATGAGACTTAAGTTTGTGTTTGTTCGTCCCAAGTTAGTCTCGTTAGTCTCATTCTAAGGTTTGTCTAAGTTCATCCTTAGAAAGAGACTAACTTGGGATGAACTTAGAAAAACCTCAGAATGAGACTTAAGTTTGTCTTTGTTCGTCCCTAGTTAGTCTCGTTAGTCTCATTCTAAGGTTTGTCTAAGTTCGTCCTTAGAAAGAGACTAACTTGGGACGAACTTAGACAAACCTTAGAATGAGACTTAAGTTTGTCTTTGTTCGTCCATAGTTAGTCTCGTTAGTCTCATTCTAAGGTTTGTCTAAGTTCGTCCTTAGAAAGAGACTAACTTGGGACGAACTTAGACAAACCATAGAATGAGACTTAAGTTTGTCTTTGTTCGTCCCAACTTTGTCTCGTTAGTCTCATTCTAAGGTTTGTCTAAGTTCGTCCTTAGAAAGAGACTAACTTGAGCCGAACTTAGACAAACCTTAGAATGAGACTGAAGTTTGTCTTTGTTCGTCCAAAGTTAGTCTCGTTAGTCTCATTCTAAGGTTTGTCTAAGTCATCCTTAGAAAGAGACTAACTTGGGACGAACTTAGAAAAACTTAGAATGAGACTTAAGTTTGTCTTTGTTCGTCCCAAGTTAGTCTCGTTAGTCTCATTCTACGGTTTCTCTAAGTTCGTCATTAGAAAGAGACTAACTTGGGACGAACTTAGACAAACCTTAGAATGAGACTTAAGTTTGTCTTTGTTCGTCCCAAGTTAGTCTCTTTAGTCTCATTCCAAGGTTTGTCTAAGTTCATCCTTAGAAAGAGACTAACTTGGGACGAACAAGGACAAACCTTAGAATGAGACTTAAGTTTGTCTTTGTTCGTCCCAAGTTAGTCTCGTTAGTCTCATTCTAAGGTTTGTCTAAGTTCGTCCTTAGAAAAAGACTAACTTGGGACGGACTAAGACAAACCTTTGAATGAGACTTAAGTTTGTCTTTGTTCGTCCCAAGTTAGTCTCGTTAGTCTTATTCTAAGGTTTGTCTAAGTTCGTCGTTAGAAAGAGACTAACTTGGGACGAACTTGGACAAACCTTAGAATGAGACTTAAGTTTGTCTTTGTTCGTCCCAAGTTAGTCTCGTTAGTCTCATTCTACGGTTTCTCTAAGTTCATCATTAGAAAGAGACTAACTTGGGACGAACTTAGACAAACCTTAGAATGAGACTTAAGTTTGTCTTTGTTCGTCCCAAGTTAGTCTCGTTAGTCTCATTCCAAGGTTTGCCTAAGTTCGTCCTTAAAAAGAGACTAACTTGGGACGAACAAGGACAAACCTTAGAATGAGACTTAAGTTTGTCTTTGTTCGTCCCAAGTTAGTCTCGTTAGTCTCATTCTAAGGTTTGTCTAAGTTCATCCTTAGAAAGAGACTAACTTGGGACGAACTTAGACAAACCTTAGAATGAGACTTAAGTTTGTCTTTGTTCGTCCCTAGTTAGTCTCGTTAGTCTCATTCTAAGGTTTGTCTAAGTTCGTCCTTAGAAAGAGACTAACTTGGGACGAACTTAGACAAACCTTAGAATGAGACTTAAGTTTGTCTTTGTTCGTCCCAAGTTAGTCTCGTTAGTCTCATTCTAAGGTTTGTCTAAGTTCGTCCTTATATAGAGACTAACTTGGGACGAACTAAGACAAACCTTAGAATGGGACTTAAGTTTGTCTTTGTTCGTCCCAAGTTAGTCTCGTTAGTCTCATTCTAAGGTTTGTCTAAGTTCGTCCTTAGAAAGAGACTAACTTGGGACGAACTTAGACAAACCTTAGAATGTGACTTAAGTTTGTCTTTGTTCGTCCCAAGTTAGCCTCGTTAGTCTCATTCTAAGGTTTGTCTAAGTTCATCCTTAGAAAGAGACTAACCTGGGATGAACTTAGACAAACCTTAGAATGAGACTTAAGTTTGTCTTTGTTCGTCCCTAGTTAGTCTCGTTAGTCTCATTCTAAGGTTTGTCTAAGTTCGTCCTTAGAAAGAGACTAACTTGGGACGAACTTAGACAAACCTTAGAATGAGACTTAAGTTTGTCTTTGTTCGTCCATAGTTAGTCTCGTTAGTCTCATTCAAAGGTTTGTCTAAGTTCGTCCTTAGAAAGAGACTAACTTGGGACGAACTTAGACAAACCTTAGAATGAGACTTAAGTTTGTCTTTGTTCGTCCCAACTTTGTCTCGTTAGTCTCATTCTAAGGTTTGTCTAAGTTCGTCCTTGGAAAGAGACTAACTTGGGACGAACTTAGACAAACCTTAGAATGAGACTTAAGTTTGTCTTTGTTCGTCCCAACTTTGTCTCGTTAGTCTCATTCTAAGGTTTGTCTAAGTTCGTCCTTAGAAACTAACTTGGGACGAACTTAGACAAACCTTAGAATGAGACTTAAGTTTGTCTTTGTTCGTCCCAACTTTGTCTCGTTAGTCTCATTCTAAGGTTTGTCTAAGTTCATCCTTAGAAAGAGACTAACTTGGGACGAACTTAGACAAACCTTAGAATGAGACTAACGTTTGTCTTTGTTCGTCCCAAGTTAGTCTCATTAGTCCCATTCTAAGGTTTGTCTAAGTTCATCATTAGAAAGAGACCAACTTTGGACGAACTTAGACAAACCTTAGAATGAGACTTAAGTTTGTCTTTGTTCGTCCCAAGTTAGTCTCGTTAGTCTCATTCTAAGGTTTGTCTAAGTTCATCCTTAGAAAGAGACTAACCTGGCATGAACTTAGACAAACCTTAGAATGAGACTTAAGTTTGTCTTTGTTCGTCCCTAGTTAGTCTCGTTAGTCTCATTCTAAGGTTTGTCTAAGTTCGTCCTTAGAAAGAGACTAACTTGGGACGAACTTAGACAAACCTTAGAATGAGACTTAAGTTTGTCTTTGTTCGTCCATAATTAGTCTCGTTAGTCTCATTCTAAGGTTTGTCTAAGTTCATCCTTAGAAAGAGACTAACTTGGGACGAACTTAGACAAACCTTAGAATGAGAATTAAGTTTGTCTTTGTTCGTCCCAAGTTAGTCTCGTTAGTATCATTCTAAGGTTTGTCTAAGTTCATCCTTAGAAAGAGACTAACCTGGGATGAACTTAGACAAACCTTAGAATGAGACTTAAGTTTGTCTTTGTTCGTCCCTAGTTAGTCTCGTTAGTCTCATTCTAAGGTTTGTCTAAGTTCGTCCTTAGAAAGAGACTAACTTGGGACGAACTTAGACAAACCTTAGAATGAGACTTAAGTTTGTCTTTGTTCGTCCATAGTTAGTCTCGTTAGTCTCATTCTAAGGTTTGTCTAAGTTCGTCCTTAGAAAGAGACTAACTTGGGACGAACTTAGACAAACCTTAGAATGAGACTTAAGTTTGTCTTTGTTCGTCCCAAGTTTGTCTCGTTAGTCTCATTCTAAGGTTTGTCTAAGTTCGACATTAGAAAGAGACTAACTTGGGACGAACTTAGACAAACCTTAGAATGAGACTTAAGTTTGTCTTTGTTCGTCCCAAGTCAGTCTCGTTAGTCTCATTCTAAGGTTTATCTAAGTTCGTCATTAGAAAGATACTAACTTGGGACGAACTTAGACAAACCTTTGAATGAGACTCAAGTTTGTCTTTGTTCGTCCCAAGTTTGTCTCATTAGTCTCATTTTAAGGTTTGTCTAAGTTCGTCCTTAGAAAGAGACTAACTTGGGACGAACAAAGACAAACCTTAGAATGAGACTTAAGTTTGTCTTTGTTCGTCTTAAGTTAGTCTCGTTAGTCTCATTCTAAGGTTTGTCTAAGTTCATCCTTAGAAAGAGACTAAACTGGGATGAACTTGGACAAACCTTAGAATGAGACTTAAGTTTGTCTTTGTTCGTCCCAAGTTAGTCTCGTTAGTCTCATTCTACGGTTTGTCTAAGTTCGTCCTTAGAAAGAGACTAACTTGGGACGAACTTAGACAAACCTTAGAATGAGACTTAAGTTTGTCTTTGTTCGTCCATAGTTAGTCTCGTTAGTCTCATTCTAAGGTTTGTCTAAGTTCGTCCTTAGAAAGAGACTAACTTGGGACGAACTTAGACAAACCTTAGAATGAGACTTAAGTTTGTCTTTGTTCGTCCCAACTTTGTCTCGTTAGTCTCATTCTAAGGTTTGTCTAAGTTCGTCCTTAGAAAGAGACTAACTTGGGACGAACTTAGACAAACCTTAGAAAGAGACTGAAGTTTGTCTTTGTTCGTCCAAAGTTAGTCTCGTTAGTCTCATTCTAAGGTTTGTCTAAGTTCATCCTTAGAAAGAGACTAACTTGGGACGAACTTAGACTAACCTTAGAATGAGACTTAAGTTTGTCTTTGTTCGTCCCAAGTTAGTCTCGTTAGTCTCATTCTAAGGTTTGTCTAAGTTCGTCCTTAGAAAAAGACTAACTTGGGACGGACTAAGACAAACCTTTGAATGAGACTTAAGTTTGTCTTTGTTCGTCCCAAGTTAGTCTCGTTAGTCTTATTCTAAGGTTTGTCTAAGTTCGTCGTTAGAAAGAGACTAACTTGGGACGAACTTGGACAAACCTTAGAATGAGACTTAAGTTTGTCTTTGTTCGTCCCAAGTTAGTCTCGTTAGTCTCATTCTACGGTTTCTCTAAGTTCATCATTAGAAAGAGACTAACTTGGGACGAACTTAGACAAACCTTAGAATGAGACTTAAGTTTGTCTTTGTTCGTCCCAAGTTAGTCTCGTTAGTCTCATTCCAAGGTTTGCCTAAGTTCGTCCTTAAAAAGAGACTAACTTGGGACGAACAAGGACAAACCTTAGAATGAGACTTAAGTTTGTCTTTGTTCGTCCCAAGTTAGTCTCGTTAGTCTCATTCTAAGGTTTGTCTAAGTTCATCCTTAGAAAGAGACTAACTTGGGACGAACATAGACAAACCTTAGAATGAGACTTAAGTTTGTCTTTGTTCGTCCCTAGTTAGTCTCGTTAGTCTCATTCTAAGGTTTGTCTAAGTTCGTCCTTAGAAAGAGACTAACTTGGGACGAACTTAGACAAACCTTAGAATGAGACTTAAGTTTGTCTTTGTTCGTCCCAAGTTAGTCTCGTTAGTCTCATTCTAAGGTTTGTCTAAGTTCGTCCTTATATAGAGACTAACTTGGGACGAACTAAGACAAACCTTAGAATGGGACTTAAGTTTGTCTTTGTTCGTCCCAAGTTAGTCTCGTTAGTCTCATTCTAAGGTTTGTCTAAGTTCGTCCTTAGAAAGAGACTAACTTGGGACGAACTTAGACAAACCTTAGAATGAGACTTAAGTTTGTCTTTGTTCGTCCCAAGTTAGTCTCGTTAGTCTCATTCTAAGGTTTGTCAAAGTTCATCCTTAGAAAGAGACTAACCTGGGATGAACTTAGACAAACCTTAGTATGAGAATTAAGTTTGTCTTTGTTCGTCCCTAGTTAGTCTCGTTAGTCTCATTCTAAGGTTTGTCTAAGTTCGTCCTTAGAAAGAGACTAACTTGGGACGAACTTAGACAAACCTTAGAATGAGACTGAAGTTTGTCTTTGTTCGTCCATAGTTAGTCTCGTTAGTCTCATTCAAAGGTTTGTCTAAGTTCGTCCTTAGAAAGAGACTAACTTGGGACGAACTTAGACAAACCTTAGAATGAGACTTAAGTTTGTCTTTGTTCGTCCCAACTTTGTCTCGTTAGTCTCATTCTAAGGTTTGTCTAAGTTCGTCCTTGGAAAGAGACTAACTTGGGACGAACTTAGACAAACCTTAGAATGAGACTTAAGTTTGTCTTTGTTCGTCCCAACTTTGTCTCGTTAGTCTCATTCTAAGGTTTGTCTAAGTTCGTCCTTAGAAACTAACTTGGGACGAACTTAGACAAACCTTAGAATGAGACTTAAGTTTGTCTTTGTTCGTCCCAACTTTGTCTCGTTAGTCTCATTCTAAGGTTTGTCTAAGTTCGTCCTTAGAAAGAGACTAACTTGGGACGAACTTAGACAAACCTTAGAATGAGACTAACGTTTGTCTTTGTTCGTCCCAAGTTAGTCTCATTAGTCCCATTCTAAGGTTTGTCTAAGTTCATCCTTAGAAAGAGACCAACTTTGGACGAACTTAGACAAACCTTAGAATGAGACTTAAGTTTGTCTTTGTTCGTCCCTAGTTAGTCTCGTTAGTCTCATTCTAAGGTTTGTCTAAGTTCATCCTTAGAAAGAGACTAACTTGGGACGAACTTAGACAAACCTTAGAATGAGACTTAAGTTTGTCTTTGTTCGTCCCAAGTTAGTCTCGTTAGTCTCATTCTAAGGTTAGTCTAGGTTCATCCTTAGAAAGAGACTAACCTGGGATGAACTTAGACAAACCTTAGAATGAGACTTAAGTTTGTCTTTGTTCGTCCCTAGTTAGTCTCGTTAGTCTCATTCTAAGGTTTGTCTAAGTTCGTCCTTAGAAAGAGACTAACTTGGGACGAACTTAGACAAACCTTAGAATGAGACTTAAGTTTGTCTTTGTTCGTCCATAATTAGTCTCGTTAGTCTCATTCTAAGGTTTGTCTAAGTTCGTCCTTAGAAAGAGATTAACTTGGGACGAACTTAGACAAACCTTAGAATGAGACTTAAGTTTGTCTTTGTTCGTCCCAAGTTTGTCTCGTTAGTCTCATTCTAAGGTTTGTCTAAGTTCGACATTAGAAAGAGACTAACTTGGAACGAACTTAGACAAACCTTAGAATGAGACTTAAGTTTGTCTTTGTTCGTCCCAAGTTAGTCTCGTTAGTCTCATTCTAAGGTTTATCTAAGTTCGTCATTAGAAAGATACTAACTTGGGACGAACTTAGACAAACCTTTGAATGAGACTCAAGTTTGTCTTTGTTCGTCCCAAGTTTGTCTCATTAGTCTCATTTTAAGGTTTGTCTAAGTTCGTCCTTAGAAAGAGACTAACTTGGGGCGAACAAAGACAAACCTTAGAATGAGACTTAAGTTTGTCTTTGTTCGTCCCAAGTTAGTCTCGTTAGTCTCATTCTAAGGTTTGTCTAAGTTCGTCCTTGGAAAGAGACTAACTTGGGACGAACTTAGACAAACCTTAGAATGAGACTTAAGTTTGTCTTTGTTTGTCCCAACTTTGTCTCGTTAGTCTCATTCTAAGGTTCGTCTAAGTTCGTCCTTAGAAAGAGACTAACTTGGGACGAACTTAGACAAACCTTAGAATGAGACTTAAGTTTGTCTTTGTTCGTCCCAACTTTGTCTCGTTAGTCTCATTCTAAGGTTTGTCTAAGTTCGTCCTTAGAAAGAGACTAACTTGGGACGAACTTAGACAAACCTTAGAATGAGACTAACGTTTGTATTTGTTCGTCCCAAGTTAGTCTCGTTAGTCCCATTCTAAGGTTTGTCTAAGTTCATCCTTAGAAAGAGACTAACTTGGGACGAACTTAGACAAAACTTAGAATGAGACTTAAGTTTGTCTTTGATCGTCCCAAGTTAGTCTCGTTAGTCTCATTCAAAGGTTTGTCTAAGTTGGTCCTTAGAAAGAGACTAAATTGGGATGAACTTAGACAAACCTTAGAATGAGCCTAACGTTTTTCTTTGTTCGTCCAAAGTTAGTCTCGTTAGTCTCATTCTAAGGTTTGTCTAAGTTCATCCTTAGAAAGAGACTAACTTGGGACGAACTCAGACAAACCTTAGAATGAGACTTAAGTTTGTCTTTGTCCATCCCAATTCAGTCTCGTTAGTCTCATTCTAAGGTTGGCCTAAGTTCGTCCTTAGAAAAAGACTAACTTGGGACGAACTAAGATAAACCTTAGAATGAGACTAACGAGATTAACTTGGGACGAACAAAGATAAACTAAAGTCTCATTCTAAGGTTTGTCCAAGTTAGTCTCTTTCTAAGGACGAACTTAGACAATTCGTCATTAGAAAGAGACTAACTTGGGACGAACTTAGACAAACCTTAGAATGAGACTTAAGTTTGTCTTTGTTCGTCCCAAGTTAGTCTCTTTAGTCTCATTCCAAGGTTTGTCTAAGTTCATCCTTAGAAAGAGACTAACTTGGGACGAACAAGGACAAACCTTAGAATGAGACTTAAGTTTGTCTTTGTTCGTCCCAAGTTAGTCTCGTTAGTCTCATTCTATGGTTTGTCTAAGTTCATCCTTAGAAAGAGACTAACTTGGGACGAACTTAGACAAACCTTAGAATGAGACTTAAGTTTGTCTTTGTTCGTCCCTAGTTAGTCTCGTTAGTCTCATTCTAAGGTTTGTCTAAGTTCGTCCTTAGAAAGAGACTAACTTGGGACGAACTTAGACAAATCTTAGAATGAGACTTAAGTTTGTCTTTGTTCGTCCCAAGTTAGTCTCGTTAGTCTCATTCTAAGGTTTTTCTAAGTTCTTCCTTATATAGAGACTAACTTGGGACGAACTATGACAAACCTTAGAATGGGACTTAAGTTTGTCTTTGTTCGTCCCAAGTTAGTCTCGTTAGTCTCATTCTAAGGTTTGTCTAAGTTCGTCCTTAGAAAGAGACTAACTTGGGACGAACTTAGACAAACCTTAGAATGAGACTAACGTTTGTCTTTGTTCGTCCCAAGTTAGTCTCGTTAGTCTCATTCTAAGGTTTGTCTAAGTTCGTCCTTAGAAAAAGACTAACTTGGGACGAACTAAGACAAACCTTAGAATGAGACTTAAGTTTGTCTTTGTTCGTCCCAAGTTAGTCTCGTTAGTCTTATTCTAAGGTTTGTCTAAGTTCGTCGTTAGAAAGAGACTAACTTGGGACGAACTTAGACAAACCTTAGAATGAGACTTAAGTTTGTCTTTGTTCGTCCCAAGTTAGTCTCGTTAGTCTCATTCCAAGGTTTGTCTAAGTTTGTCCTTAAAAAGAGAGTAACTTGGGACGAACAAGGACAAACCTTAGAATGAGACTTAAGTTTGTCTTTGTTCGTCCCTAGTTAGTCTCGTTAGTCTCATTCTAAGGTTTGTCTAAGTTCGTCCTTAGAAAGAGACTAACTTGGGACGAACTTAGACAAACCTTAGAATGAGACTTAAGTTTGTCTTTGTTCGTCCATAGTTAGTCTCGTTAGTCTCATTCTAAGGTTTGTCTAAGTTCGTCCTTAGAAAGAGACTAACTTGTGACGAACTTAGACAAACCTTAGAATGAGACTTAAGTTTGTCTTTGTTCGTCCCAACTTTGTCTCGTTAGTCTCATTCTAAGGTTTGCCTAAGTTTGTCCTTAGAAAGAGAATAACTTGGGCCGAACTTAGACAAACCTTAGAATGAGACTGAAGTTTGTCTTTGTTCGTCCAAAGTTAGTCTCGTTAGTCTCATTCTAAGGTTTGTCTAAGTCATCCTTAGAAAGAGATTAACTTGGGACGAACTTAGACAAACCTTAGAATGAGACTTAAGTTTGTCTTTGTTCGTCCCAAGTTAGTCTCGTTAGTCTCATTCTACGGTTTCTCTAAGTTCGTCATTAGAAAGAGACTAACTTGGGACGAACTTAGACAAACCTTAGAATGAGACTTAAGTTTGTCTTTGTTCGTCCCAAGTTAGTCTCGTTAGTCTCATTCCAAGGTTTGTCTAAGTTCATCCTTAGAAAGAGACTAACTTGGGACGAACAAGGACAAACCTTAGAATGAGACTTAAGTTTGTCTTTGTTCGTCCCAAGTTAGTCTCGTTAGTCTCATTCTATGGTTTGTCTAAGTTCATCCTTAGAAAGAGACTAACTTGGGACGAACTTAGTCAAACCTTAGAATGCGACTTAAGTTTGTCTTTGTTCGTCCCTAGTTAGTCTCGTTAGTCTCATTCTATGGTTTGTCTAAGTTCGTCCTTAGAAAGAGACTAACTTGGGACGAACTTAGACAAATCTTAGAATGAGTCTTAAGTTTGTCTTTGTTCGTCCCAAGTTAGTCTCGTTAGTCTCATTCTAAGGTTTTTCTAAGTTCTTCCTTATATAGAGACTAACTTGGGACGAACTATGACAAACCTTAGAATGGGACTTAAGTTTGTCTTTGTTCGTCCCAAGTTAGTCTCGTTAGTCTCATTCTAAGGTTTGTCTAAGTTCATCCTTAGAAAGAGACTAACTTGGGACGAACTTAGACAAACCTTAGAATGAGACTTAAGTTTGTCTTTGTTCGTCCCAAGTTAGTCTCGTTAGTCACATTCTATGGTTTGTCTAAGTTCGTCCTTAGAAAAAGACTAACTTGGGACGAACTAAGACAAACCTTAGAATGAGACTTAAGTTTGTCTTTGTTCGTCCCAAGTTAGTCTCGTTAGTCTTATTCTAAGGTTTGTCTAAGTTCGTCGTTAGAAAGAGACTAACTTGGGACGAACTTGGACAAACTTTAGAATGAGACTTAAGTTTGTCTTTGTTAGTCCCAAGTTAGTCTCGTTAGTCTCATTCTACGGTTTCTCTAAGTTCATCATTAGAAAGAGACTAACTTGGGACGAATTTAGACAAACCTTAGAATGAGACTTAAGTTTGTCTTTGTTCGTCCCAAGTTAGTCTCGTTAGTCTCATTCCAAGGTTTGTCTAAGTTCGTCCTTAAAAAGAGAGTAACTTGGGACGAACAAGGACAAACCTTAGAATGAGACTTAAGTTCGTCTTTATTCGTCCCAAGTTAGTCTCGTTAGTCTCATTCCAAGGTTTGTCTAAGTTCGTCCTTAAAAAGAGAGTAACTTGGGACGAACAAGGACAAACCTTAGAATGAGACTTAAGTTTGTCTTTGTTCGTCCCAAGTTAGTCTCGTTAGTCTCATTCTAAGGTTTGTCTAAGTTCATCCTTAGAAAGAGACTAACTTGGGACGAACTTAGACAAACCTTAGAATGAGACTTAAGTTTGTCTTTGTTCGTCCCTAGTTAGTCTCGTTAGTCTCATTCTAAGGTTTGTCTAAGTTCGTCCTTAGAAAGAGACTTACTTGGGACGAACTTAGACAAACCTTAGAATGAGACTTAAGTTTGTCTTTGTTCGTCCCAAGTTAGTCTCGTTAGTCTCATTCTAAGGTTTGTCTAAGTTCGTCCTTATATAGAGACTAACTTGGGACGAACTAAGACAAACCTTAGAATGGGACTTAAGTTTGTCTTTGTTCGTCCCAAGTTAGTCTCGTTAGTCTCATTCTAAGGTTTGTCTAAGTTCGTCCTTAGAAAGAGACTAACTTGGGACGAACTTAGACAAACCTTAGAATGAGACTTAAGTTTGTCTTTGTTCGTCCCAAGTTAGTCTCGTTAGTCTCATTCTAAGGTTTGTCTAAGTTCATCCTTAGAAAGAGACTAACCTGGGATGAACTTAGACAAACCTTAGAATGAGACTTAAGTTTGTCTTTGTTCGTCCCTAGTTAGTCTCGTTAGTCTCATTCTAAGGTTTGTCTAAGTTCGTCCTTAGAAAGAGACTAACTTGGGACGAACTTAGACAAACCTTAGAATGAGACTTAAGTTTGTCTTTGTTCGTCCATAGTTAGTCTCGTTAGTCTCATTCAAAGGTTTGTCTAAGTTCGTCCTTAGAAAGAGACTAACTTGGGACGAACTTAGACAAACCTTAGAATGAGACTTAAGTTTGTCTTTGTTTGTCCCAACTTTGTCTCGTTAGTCTCATTGTAAGGTTTGTCTAAGTTCGTCCTTGGAAAGAGACTAACTTGGGACGAACTTAGACAAACCTTAGAATGAGACTTAAGTTTGTCTTTGTTCGTCCCAACTTTGTCTCGTTAGTCTCATTCTAAGGTTTGTCTAAGTTCGTCCTTAGAAACTAACTTGGGACGAACTTAGACAAACCTTAGAATGAGACTTAAGTTTGTCTTTGTTCGTCCCAACTTTGTCTCGTTAGTCTCATTCTAAGGTTTGTCTAAGTTCGTCCTTAGAAAGAGACTAACTTGGGACGAACTTAGACAAACCTTAGAATGAGACTAACGTTTGTCTTTGTTCTTCCCAAGTTAGTCTCATTAGTCCCATTCTAAGGTTTGTCTAAGTTCATCCTTAGAAAGAGACTAACTTGGGATGAACTTAGACAAACCTTAGAATGAGACTTAAGTTTTTCTTTGTTCGTCCCTAGTTAGTCTCGTTAGTCTCATTCTAAGGTTGGTCTAAGTTCATCCTTAGAAAGAGACTAACTTGGGACGAACTTAGACAAACCTTAGAATGAGACTTAAGTTTGTCTTTGTTCGTCCATAGTTAGTCTCGTTAGTCTCATTCTAAGGTTTGTCTAAGTTCGTCCTTAGAAAGAGACTAACTTGGGACGAACTTAGACAAACCTTAGAATGAGACTTAAGTTTGTCTTTGTTCATCCCAAGTTAGTCTCGTTAGTCTCATTCTAAGGTTTGTCTAAGTTCATCCTTAGAAAGAGACTAACCTGGGATGAACTTAGACAAACCTTAGAATGAGACTTAAGTTTGTCTTTGTTCATCCCTAGTTAGTCTCGTTAGTCTCATTCTAAGGTTTGTCTAAGTTCGTCCTTAGAAAGAGACTAACTTGGGACGAACTTAGACAAACCTTAGAATGAGACTTAAGTTTGTCTTTGTTCGTCCATAGTTAGTCTCGTTAGTCTCATTCTAAGGTTTGTCTAAGTTCGTCCTTAGAAAGAGACTAACTTGGGACGAACTTAGACAAACCTTAGAATGAGACTTAAGTTTGTCTTTGTTCGTCCCATGTTTGTCTCGTTAGTCTCATTCTAAGGTTTGTCTAAGTTCAACATTAGAAAGAGACTAACTTGGGACGAACTTAGACAAACCTTAGAATGAGACTTAAGTTTGTCTTTGTTCGTCCCAAGTCAGTCTCGTTAGTCTCATTCTAAGGTTTATCTAAGTTCGTCATTAGAAAGATACTGACTTGGGACAAACTTAGACAAACCTTTGAATGAGACTCAAGTTTGTCTTTGTTCGTCCCAAGTTTGTCTCATTAGTCTCATTTTAAGGTTTGTCTAAGTTCGTCCTTAGAAAGAGACTAACATGGGACGAACAAAGACAAACCTTAGAATGAGACTTAAGTTTGTCTTTGTTCGTCCCAAGTTAGTCTCGTTAGTCTCATTCTAAGGTTTGTCTAAGTTCGTCCTTAGAAAGAGACTAACTTGGGACGAACTTAGACAAACCTTAGAATGAGACTAACGTTTGTCTTTGTTCGTCCCAAGTTAGTCTCGTTAGTCTCATTCTAAGGTTTGTCTAAGTTCGTCCTTAGAAAAAGACTAACTTGGGACGAACTAAGACAAACCTTAGAATGAGACTTAAGTTTGTCTTTGTTTGTCCCAAGTTAGTCTCGTTAGTCTTATTCTAAGGTTTGTCTAAGTTCGTCGTTAGAAAGAGACTAACTTGGGACGAACTTGGACAAACTTTAGAATGAGACTTAAGTTTGTCTTTGTTAGTCCCAAGTTAGTCTCGTTAGTCTCATTCTACGGTTTCTCTAAGTTCATCATTAGAAAGAGACTAACTTGGGACGAACTTAGACAAACCTTAGAATGAGACTTAAGTTTGTCTTTGTTCGTCCCAAGTTAGTCTCGTTAGTCTCATTCCAAGGTTTGTCTAAGTTCGTCCTTAAAAAGAGAGTAACTTGGGACGAACAAGGACAAACCTTAGAATGAGACTTAAGTTTGTCTTTGTTCGTCCCAAGTTTGTCTCGTTAGTCTCATTCTAAGGTTTGTCTAAGTTCATCCTTAGAAAGAGACTAACTTGGGATGAACTTAGACAAACCTTAGAATGAGACTTAAGTTTGTCTTTGTTCGTCCCTAGTTAGTCTCGTTAGTCTCATTCTAAGGTTTGTCTAAGTTCTTCCTTAGAAAGAGACTAACTTGGGACGAACTTAGACAAACCTTAGAATGAGACTTAAGTTTGTCTTTGTTCGTCCATAGTTAGTCTCGTTAGTCTCATTCTAAGGTTTGTCTAAGTTCGTCCTTAGAAAGAGACTAACTTGTGACGAACTTAGACAAACCTTAGAATGAGACTTAAGTTTGTCTTTGTTCGTCCCAACTTTGTCTCGTTAGTCTCATTCTAAGGTTTGTCTAAGTTTGTCCTTAGAAAGAGACTAACTTGGGCCGAACTTAGACAAACCTTAGAATGAGACTGAAGTTTGTCTTTGTTCGTCCAAAGTTAGTCTCGTTAGTCTCATTCTAAGGTTTGTCTAAGTCATCCTTAGAAAGAGACTAACTTGGGACGAACTTAGACAAACCTTAGAATGAGACTTAAGTTTGTCTTTGTTCGTCCCAAGTTAGTCTCGTTAGTCTCATTCTACGGTTTCTCTAAGTTCGTCATTAGAAAGAGACTAACTTGGGACGAACTTAGACAAACCTTAGAATGAGACTTAAGTTTGTCTTTGTTCGTCCCAAGTTAGTCTCGTTAGTCTCATTCCAAGGTTTGTCTAAGTTCATCCTTAGAAAGAGACTAACTTGGGACGAACAAGGACAAACCTTAGAATGAGACTTAAGTTTGTCTTTGTTCGTCCCAAGTTAGTCTCGTTAGTCTCATTCTATGGTTTGTCTATGTTCATCCTTAGAAAGAGACTAACTTGGGACGAACTTAGACAAACCTTAGAATGCGACTTAAGTTTGTCTTTGTTCGTCCCTAGTTAGTCTCGTTAGTCTCATTCTATGGTTTGTCTAAGTTCGTCCTTAGAAAGAGACTAACTTGGGACGAACTTAGACAAATCTTAGAATGAGTCTTAAGTTTGTCTTTGTTCGTCCCAAGTTAGTCTCGTTAGTCTCATTCTAAGGTTTTTCTAAGTTCTTCCTTATATAGAGACTAACTTGGGACGAACTATGACAAACCTTAGAATGGGACTTAAGTTTGTCTTTGTTCGACCCAAGTTAGTCTCGTTAGTCTCATTCTAAGGTTTGTCTAAGTTCATCCTTAGAAAGAGACTAACTTGGGACGAACTTAGACAAACCTTAGAATGAGACTTAAGTTTGTCTTTGTTCGTCCCAAGTTAGTCTCGTTAGTCACATTCTAAGGTTTGTCTAAGTTCGTCCTTAGAAAAAGACTAACTTGGGACGAACTAAGACAAACCTTAGAATGAGACTTAAGTTTGTCTTTGTTCGTCCCAAGTTAGTCTCGTTAGTCTTATTCTAAGGTTTGTCTAAGTTCGTCGTTAGAAAGAGACTAACTTGGGACGAACTTGGACAAACTTTAGAATGAGACTTAAGTTTGTCTTTGTTAGTCCCAAGTTAGTCTCGTTAGTCTCATTCTACGGTTTCTCTAAGTTCATCATTAGAAAGAGACTAACTTGGGACGAATTTAGACAAACCTTAGAATGAGACTTAAGTTTGTCTTTGTTCGTCCCAAGTTAGTCTCGTTAGTCTCATTCCAAGGTTTGTCTAAGTTCGTCCTTAAAAAGAGAGTAACTTGGGACGAACAAGGACAAACCTTAGAATGAGACTTAAGTTCGTCTTTGTTCGTCCCAAGTTAGTCTCGTTAGTCTCATTCCAAGGTTTGTCTAAGTTCGTCCTTAAAAAGAGAGTAACTTGGGACGAACAAGGACAAACCTTAGAATGAGACTTAAGTTTGTCTTTGTTCGTCCCAAGTTAGTCTCGTTAGTCTCATTCTAAGGTTTGTCTAAGTTCATACTTAGAAAGAGACTAACTTGGGACGAACTTAGACAAACCTTAGAATGAGACTTAAGTTTGTCTTTGTTCGTCCCTAGTTAGTCTCGTTTGTCTCATTCTAAGGTTTGTCTAAGTTCGTCCTTAGAAAGAGACTAACTTGGGACGAACTTAGACAAACCTTAGAATGAGACTTAAGTTTGTCTTTGTTCGTCCCAAGTTAGTCTCGTTAGTCTCATTCTAAGGTTTGTCTAAGTTCGTCCTTATATAGAGACTAACTTGGGACGAACTAAGAAAAACCTTAGAATGGGACTTAAGTTTGTCTTTGTTCGTCCCAAGTTAGTCTCGTTAGTCTCATTCTAAGGTTTGTCTAAGTTTGTCCTTAGAAAGAGACAAACTTGGGACGAACTTAGACAAACCTTAGAATGAGACTTAAGTTTGTCTTTGTTCGTCCCAAGTTAGTCTCGTTAGTCTCATTCTAAGGTATGTCTAAGTTCATCCTTAGAAAGAGACTAACCTGGGATGAACTTAGACAAACCTTAGAATGAGACTTAAGTTTGTCTTTGTTCGTCCCTAGTTAGTCTCGTTAGTCTCATTCTAAGGTTTGTCTAAGTTCGTCCTTAGAAAGAGACTAACTTGGGACGAACTTAGACAAACCTTAGAATGAGACTTAAGTTTGTCTTTGTTCGTCCATAGTTAGTCTCGTTAGTCTCATTCAAAGGTTTGTCTAAGTTCGTCCTTAGAAAGAGACTAACTTGGGACGAACTTAGACAAACCTTAGAATGAGACTTAAGTTTGTCTTTGTTTGTCCCAACTTTGTCTCGTTAGTCTCATTGTAAGGTTTGTCTAAGTTCGTCCTTGGAAAGAGACTAACTTGGGACGAACTTAGACAAACCTTAGAATGAGACTTAAGTTTGTCTTTGTTCGTCCCAACTTTGTCTCGTTAGTCTCATTCTAAGGTTTGTCTAAGTTCGTCCTTAGAAACTAACTTGGGACGAACTTAGACAAACCTTAGAATGAGACTTAAGTTTGTCTTTGTTCGTCCCAACTTTGTCTCGTTAGTCTCATTCTAAGGTTTGTCTAAGTTCGTCCTTAGAAAGAGACTAACTTGGGACGAACTTAGACAAACCTTAGAATGAGACTAACGTTTGTCTTTGTTCTTCCCAAGTTAGTCTCATTAGTCCCATTCTAAGGTTTGTCTAAGTTCATCCTTAGAAAGAGACTAACTTGGGAAGAACTTAGACAAACCTTAGAATGAGACTTAAGTTTTTCTTTGTTCGTCCCTAGTTAGTCTCGTTAGTCTCATTCTAAGGTTTGTCTAAGTTCATCCTTAGAAAGAGACTAACTTGGGACGAACTTAGACAAACCTTAGAATGAGACTTAAGTTTGTCTTTGTTCGTCCCAAGTTAGTCTCGTTAGTCTCATTCTAAGGTTTGTCTAAGTTCATCCTTAGAAAGAGACTAACCTGGGATGAACTTAGACAAACCTTAGAATGAGACTTAAGTTTGTCTTTGTTCGTCCCTAGTTAGTCTCGTTAGTCTCATTCTAAGGTTTGTCTAAGTTCGTCCTTAGAAAGAGACTAACTTGGGACGAACTTAGACAAACCTTAGAATGAGACTTAAGTTTGTCTTTGTTCGTCCCAAGTTAGTCTCGTTAGTCTCATTCTAAGGTTTGTCTAAGTTAGTCCTTAGAAAGAGACTAACTTGGGACGAACTTAGACAAACCTTAGAATGAGACTTAAGTTTGTCTTTGTTCGTCCCAAGTTAGTCTCGTTAGTCTCATTCTAAGGTTTGTCTAAGTTCATCCTTAGAAAGAGACTAACCTGGGATGAACTTAGACAAACCTTAGAATGAGACTTAAGTTTGTCTTTGTTCGTCCCTAGTTAGTCTCGTTAGTCTCATTCTAAGGTTTGTCTAAGTTCGTCCTTAGAAAGAGACTAACTTGGGACGAACTTAGACAAACCTTAGAATGAGACTTAAGTTTGTCTTTGTTCGTCCATAGTTAGTCTCGTTAGTCTCATTCAAAGGTTTGTCTAAGTTCGTCCTTAGAAAGAGACTAACTTGGGACGAACTTAGACAAACCTTAGAATGAGACTTAAGTTTGTCTTTGTTTGTCCCAACTTTGTCTCGTTAGTCTCATTGTAAGGTTTGTCTAAGTTCGTCCTTGGAAAGAGACTAACTTGGGACGAACTTAGACAAACCTTAGAATGAGACTTAAGTTTGTCTTTGTTCGTCCCAACTTTGTCTCGTTAGTCTCATTCTAAGGTTTGTCTAAGTTCGTCCTTAGAAACTAACTTGGGACGAACTTAGACAAACCTTAGAATGAGACTTAAGTTTGTCTTTGTTCGTCCCAACTTTGTCTCGTTAGTCTCATTCTAAGGTTTGTCTAAGTTCGTCCTTAGAATGAGACTAACTTGGGACGAACTTAGACAAACCTTAGAATGAGACTAACGTTTGTCTTTGTTCTTCCCAAGTTAGTCTCATTAGTCCCATTCTAAGGTTTGTCTAAGTTCATCCTTAGAAAGAGACTAACTTGGGATGAACTTAGACAAACCTTAGAATGAGACTTAAGTTTTTCTTTGTTCGTCCCTAGTTAGTCTCGTTAGTCTCATTCTAAGGTTTGTCTAAGTTCATCCTTAGAAAGAGACTAACTTGGGACGAACTTAGACAAACCTTAGAATGAGACTTAAGTTTGTCTTTGTTCATCCCAAGTTAGTCTCGTTAGTCTCATTCTAAGGTTTGTCTAAGTTCATCCTTAGAAAGAGACTAACCTGGGATGAACTTAGACAAACCTTAGAATGAGACTTAAGTTTGTCTTTGTTCGTCCCTAGTTAGTCTCGTTAGTCTCATTCTAAGGTTTGTCTAAGTTCGTCCTTAGAAAGAGACTAACTTGGGACGAACTTAGACAAACCTTAGAATGAGACTTAAATTTGTCTTTGTTCGTCCATAGTTAGTCTCGTTAGTCTCATTCTAAGGTTTGTCTAAGTTCGTCCTTAGAAAGAGACTAACTTGGGACGAACTTAGACAAACCTTAGAATGAGACTTAAGTTTGTCTTTGTTCGTCCCATGTTTGTCTCGTTAGTCTCATTCTAAGGTTTGTCTAAGTTCGACATTAGAAAGAGACTAACTTGGGACGAACTTAGACAAACCTTAGAATGAGACTTAAGTTTGTCTTTGTTCGTCCCAAGTCAGTCTCGTTAGTCTCATTCTAAGGTTTATCTAAGTTCGTCATTAGAAAGATACTGACTTGGGACAAACTTAGACAAACCTTTGAATGAGACTCAAGTTTGTCTTTGTTCGTCCCAAGTTTGTCTCATTAGTCTCATTTTAAGGTTTGTCTAAGTTCGTCCTTAGAAAGAGACTAACATGGGACGAACAAAGACAAACCTTAGAATGAGACTTAAGTTTGTCTTTGTTCGTCCCAAGTTAGTCTCGTTAGTCTCATTCTAAGGTTTGTCTAAGTTCGTCCTTAGAAAGAGACTAACTTGGGACGAACTTAGACAAACCTTAGAATGAGACTAACGTTTGTCTTTGTTCGTCCCAAGTTAGTCTCGTTAGTCTCATTCTAAGGTTTGTCTAAGTTCGTCCTTAGAAAAAGACTAACTTGGGACGAACTAAGACAAACCTTAGAATGAGACTTAAGTTTGTCTTTGTTTGTCCCAAGTTAGTCTCGTTAGTCTTATTCTAAGGTTTGTCTAAGTTCGTCGTTAGAAAGAGACTAACTTGGGACGAACTTGGACAAACTTTAGAATGAGACTTAAGTTTGTCTTTGTTAGTCCCAAGTTAGTCTCGTTAGTCTCATTCTACGGTTTCTCTAAGTTCATCATTAGAAAGAGACTAACTTGGGACGAACTTAGACAAACCTTAGAATGAGACTTAAGTTTGTCTTTGTTCGTCCCAAGTTAGTCTCGTTAGTCTCATTCCAAGGTTTGTCTAAGTTCGTCCTTAAAAAGAGAGTAACTTGGGACGAACAAGGACAAACCTTAGAATGAGACTTAAGTTTGTCTTTGTTCGTCCCAAGTTTGTCTCGTTAGTCTCATTCTAAGGTTTGTCTAAGTTCATCCTTAGAAAGAGACTAACTTGGGATGAACTTAGACAAACCTTAGAATGAGACTTAAGTTTGTCTTTGTTCGTCCCTAGTTAGTCTCGTTAGTCTCATTCTAAGGTTTGTCTAAGTTCTTCCTTAGAAAGAGACTAACTTGGGACGAACTTAGACAAACCTTAGAATGAGACTTAAGTTTGTCTTTGTTTGTCCATAGTTAGTCTCGTTAGTCTCATTCTAAGGTTTGTCTAAGTTCGTCCTTAGAAAGAGACTAACTTGTGACGAACTTAGACAAACCTTAGAATGAGACTTAAGTTTGTCTTTGTTCGTCCCAACTTTGTCTCGTTAGTCTCATTCTAAGGTTTGTCTAAGTTTGTCCTTAGAAAGAGACTAACTTGGGCCGAACTTAGACAAACCTTAGAATGAGACTGAAGTTTGTCTTTGTTCGTCCAAAGTTAGTCTCGTTAGTCTCATTCTAAGGTTTGTCTAAGTCATCCTTAGAAAGAGACTAACTTGGGACGAACTTAGACAAACCTTAGAATGAGACTTAAGTTTGTCTTTGTTCGTCCCAAGTTAGTCTCGTTAGTCTCATTCTACGGTTTCTCTAAGTTCGTCATTAGAAAGAGACTAACTTGGGACGAACTTAGACAAACCTTAGAATGAGACTTAAGTTTGTCTTTGTTCGTCCCAAGTTAGTCTCGTTAGTCTCATTCCAAGGTTTGTCTAAGTTCATCCTTAGAAAGAGACTAACTTGGGACGAACAAGGACAAACCTTAGAATGAGACTTAAGTTTGTCTTTGTTCGTCCCAAGTTAGTCTCGTTAGTCTCATTCTATGGTTTGTCTATGTTCATCCTTAGAAAGAGACTAACTTGGGACGAACTTAGACAAACCTTAGAATGCGACTTAAGTTTGTCTTTGTTCGTCCCTAGTTAGTCTCGTTAGTCTCATTCTATGGTTTGTCTAAGTTCGTCCTTAGAAAGAGACTAACTTGGGACGAACTTAGACAAATCTTTGAATGAGTCTTAAGTTTGTCTTTGTTCGTCCCAAGTTAGTCTCGTTAGTCTCATTCTAAGGTTTTTCTAAGTTCTTCCTTATATAGAGACTAACTTGGGACGAACTATGACAAACCTTAGAATGGGACTTAAGTTTGTCTTTGTTCGTCCCAAGTTAGTCTCGTTAGTCTCATTCTAAGGTTTGTCTAAGTTCATCCTTAGAAAGAGACTAACTTGGGACGAACTTAGACAAACCTTAGAATGAGACTTAAGTTTGTCTTTGTTCGTCCCAAGTTAGTCTTGTTAGTCACATTCTAAGGTTTGTATAAGTTCGTCCTTAGAAAAAGACTAACTTGGGACGAACTAAGACAAACCTTAGAATGAGACTTAAGTTTGTCTTTGTTCGTCCCAAGTTAGTCTCGTTAGTCTTATTCTAAGGTTTGTCTAAGTTCGTCGTTAGAAAGAGACTAACTTGGGACGAACTTGGACAAACTTTAGAATGAGACTTAAGTTTGTCTTTGTTAGTCCCAAGTTAGTCTCGTTAGTCTCATTCTACGGTTTCTCTAAGTTCATCATTAGAAAGAGACTAACTTGGGACGAATTTAGACAAACCTTAGAATGAGACTTAAGTTTGTCTTTGTTCGTCCCAAGTTAGTCTCGTTAGTCTCATTCCAAGGTTTGTCTAAGTTCGTCCTTAAAAAGAGAGTAACTTGGGACGAACAAGGACAAACCTTAGAATGAGACTTAAGTTCGTCTTTGTTCGTCCCAAGTTAGTCTCGTTAGTCTCATTCCAAGGTTTGTCTAAGTTCGTCCTTAAAAAGAGAGTAACTTGGGACGAACAAGGACAAACCTTAGAATGAGACTTAAGTTTGTCTTTGTTCGTCCCAAGTTAGTCTCGTTAGTCTCATTCTAAGGTTTGTCTAAGTTCATACTTAGAAAGAGACTAACTTGGGACGAACTTAGACAAACCTTAGAATGAGACTTAAGTTTGTCTTTGTTCGTCCCTAGTTAGTCTCGTTAGTCTCATTCTAAGGTTTGTCTAAGTTCGTCCTTAGAAAGAGACTAACTTGGGACGAACTTAGACAAACCTTAGAATGAGACTTAAGTTTGTCTTTGTTCGTCCCAAGTTAGTCTCGTTAGTCTCATTCTAAGGTT
This sequence comes from Rhodiola kirilowii, assembly GCA_033675215.1. Taxonomy (NCBI): domain Eukaryota; kingdom Viridiplantae; phylum Streptophyta; class Magnoliopsida; order Saxifragales; family Crassulaceae; genus Rhodiola; species Rhodiola kirilowii. The sequence goes on along the minus strand of JAUCNB010000012.1, from coordinate 2,028,807 downwards.
TGTCTAAGTTCGTCCTTATATAGAGACTAACTTGGGACGAACTAAGACAAACCTTAGAATGGGACTTAAGTTTGTCTTTGTTCGTCCCAAGTTAGTCTCGTTAGTCTCATTCTAAGGTTTGTCTAAGTTTGTCCTTAGAAAGAGACAAACTTGGGACGAACTTAGACAAACCTTAGAATGTGACTTAAGTTTGTCTTTGTTCGTCCCAAGTTAGTCTCGTTAGTCTCATTCTAAGGTATGTCTAAGTTCATCCTTAGAAAGAGACTAACCTGGAATGAACTTAGACAAACCTTAGAATGAGACTTAAGTTTGTCTTTGTTCGTCCCTAGTTAGTCTCGTTAGTCTCATTCTAAGGTTTGTCTAAGTTCGTCCTTAGAAAGAGACTAACTTGGGACGAACTTAGACAAACCTTAGAATGAGACTTAAGTTTGTCTTTGTTCGTCCATAGTTAGTCTCGTTAGTCTCATTCAAAGGTTTGTCTAAGTTCGTCCTTAGAAAGAGACTAACTTGGGACGAACTTAGACAAACCTTAGAATGAGACTTAAGTTTGTCTTTGTTTGTCCCAACTTTGTCTCGTTAGTCTCATTGTAAGGTTTGTCTAAGTTCGTCCTTGGAAAGAGACTAACTTGGGACGAACTTAGACAAACCTTAGAATGAGACTTAAGTTTGTCTTTGTTCGTCCCAACTTTGTCTCGTTAGTCTCATTTTAAGGTTTGTCTAAGTTCGTCCTTAGAAACTAACTTGGGACGAACTTAGACAAACCTTAGAATGAGACTTAAGTTTGTCTTTGTTCGTCCCAACTTTGTCTCGTTAGTCTCATTCTAAGGTTTGTCTAAGTTCGTCCTTAGAAAGAAACTAACTTGGGACGAACTTAGACAAACCTTAGAATGAGACTAACGTTTGTCTTTGTTCTTCCCAAGTTAGTCTCATTAGTCCCATTCTAAGGTTTGTCTAAGTTCATCCTTAGAAAGAGACTAACTTGGGATGAACTTAGACAAACCTTAGAATGAGACTTAAGTTTTTCTTTGTTCGTCCCTAGTTAGTCTCGTTAGTCTCATTCTAAGGTTTGTCTAAGTTCATCCTTAGAAAGAGACTAACTTGGGACGAACTTAGACAAACCTTAGAATGAGACTTAAGTTTGTCTTTGTTCGTCCCAAGTTAGTCTCGTTAGTCTCATTCTAAGGTTTGTCTAAGTTCATCCTTAGAAAGAGACTAACCTGGGATGAACTTAGACAAACCTTATAATGAGACTTAAGTTTGTCTTTGTTCGTCCCTAGTTAGTCTCGTTAGTCTCATTCTAAGGTTTGTCTAAGTTCGTACTTAGAAAGAGACTAACTTGGGACGAACTTAGACAAACCTTAGAATGAGACTTAAGTTTGTCTTTGTTCGTCCCAAGTTAGTCTCGTTAGTCTCATTCTAAGGTTTGTCTAAGTTCGTCCTTAGAAAGAGACTAACTTGGGACGAACTTAGACAAACCTTAGAATGAGACTTAAGTTTGTCTTTGTTCGTCCATAGTTAGTCTCGTTAGTCTCATTCAAAGGTTTGTCTAAGTTCGTCCTTCGAAAGAGACTAACTTGGGACGAACTTAGACAAACCTTAGAATGAGACTTAAGTTTGTCTTTGTTCGTCCCAACTTTGTCTCGTTAGTCTCATTCTAAGGTTTGTATAAGTTCGTCCTTAGAAAGAGACTAACTTGGGACGAACTTAGACAAACCTTAGAATGAGACTTAAGTTTGTCTTTGTTCGTCCCAACTTTGTATCGTTAGTCTCATTCTAAGGTTTGTCTAAGTTCGTCCTTAGAAAGAGACTAACTTGGGACGAACTTAGACAAACCTTAGAATGAGACTAACGTTTGTATTTGTTCGTCCCAAGTTAGTCTCGTTAGTCCCATTCTAAGGTTTGTCTAAGTTCATCCTTAGAAAGAGACTAACTTGGGACGAACTTAGACAAACCTTAGAATGAGACTTAAGTTTGTCTTTGTTCGTCCCAAGTTAGTCTCGTTAGTCTCATTCAAAGGTTTGTCTAAGTTTGTCCTTAGAAAGAGACTAAATTGGGATGAACTTAGACAAACCTTAGAATGAGCTTAACGTTTTTCTTTGTTCGTCCAAAGTTAGTCTCGTTAGTCTCATTCTAAGGTTTGTCTAAGTTCATCCTTAGAAAGAGACTAACTTGGGACGAACTCAGACAAACCTTAGAATGAGACTTAAGTTTGTCTTTGTTCATCCCAAGTCAGTCTCGTTAGTCTCATTCTAAGGTTTGCCTAAGTTCGTCCTTAGAAAAAGACTAACTTGGGATGAACTAAGATAAACCTTAGAATGAGACTTAAGTTTCTCTTTGTTCGTCCCAAGTTAGTCTCGTTAGTCTCATTCTAAGATTTGTCTAAGTTCGTCCTTAGAAAGAGACTAACTTGGACAAACCTTAGAATGAGACTTTAGTTTATCTTTGTTCGTCCCAAGTTAATCTCGTTAGTCTCATTCTAAGGTTTGTCTAAGTTCGTCATTAGAAAGAGACTAACTTGGGACGAACTTAGACAAACCTTAGAATGAGACTTAAGTTTGTCTTTGTTCGTCCCAAGTTAGTCTCGTTAGTCTCATTCTAAGGTTTGTCTAAGTTCGTCCTTAGAAAGAGACTAACTTGGGACGAACAAAGACAAACCTTAGAATGAGACTTAAGTTTGTCTTTGTTCGTCCCAAGTTAGTCTCGTTAGTCTCATTCTAAGGTTTGTCTAAGTTCATCCTTAGAAAGAGACTAACTTGGGATGAACTTAGACAAACCTTAGAATGAGACTTAAGTTTGTCTTTGTTCGTCCCTAGTTAGTCTCGTTAGTCTCATTCTAAGGTTTGTCTAAGTTCGTCCTTAGAAAGAGACTAACTTGGGACGAACTTAGACAAACCTTAGATTGAGACTTAAGTTTGTCTTTGTTCGTCCATAGTTAGTCTTGTTAGTCTCATTCTAAGGTTTGTCTAAGTTCATCCTTAGAAAGAGACTAACTTGGGACGAACTTAGACAAACCTTAGAATGAGACTTAAGTTTGTCTTTGTTCGTCCCAAGTTAGTCTCGTTAGTCTCATTCTAAGGTTTGTCTAAGTTCGTCCTTAGAAAGAGACTAACTTGGGACGAACTTAGACAAACCTTAGAATGAGACTTAAGTTTGTCTTTGTTCGTCCCAACTTTGTCTCGTTAGTCTCATTCTAAGGTTTGTCTAAGTTCATCCTTAGAAAGAGACTAACTTGGGACGAACTTAGACAAACCTTAGAATGAGACTAACGTTTGTCTTTATTCGTCCCAAGTTAGTCTCGTTAGTCTCATTCTAAGGTTTGTCTAAGTTCGTCATTAGAAAGAGACTAACTTGAGACGAACTTAGACAAACCTTAGAATGCGACTTAAGTTTGTCTTTGTTCGTCCCAAGTTAGTCTCGTTAGTCTCATTCTAAGGTTTCTCTAAGTTTGTCCTTAGAAAGAGACTAAATTGGGATGAACTTAGACAAACTTTAGAATGAGACTTAAGTTTGTCTTTGTTCGTCCAAAATTAGTCTCGTTAGTCTCATTCTAAGGTTTGTCTAAGTTCATCCTTAGAAAGAGACTAACTTGGGACGAACTTAGACAAACCTTAGAATGAGACTTAAGTTTGTCTTTGTTCGTCCCAAGTTAGTCTCGTTAGTCTCATTCTAAGGTTTGTCTAAGTTCGTCCTTAGAAAAAGACTAACTTGGGACGAACTAAGACAAACCTTAGAATGAGACTTAAGTTTGTCTTTGTTCGTCCCAAGTTAGTCTCGTTAGTCTTATTCTAAGGTTTGTCTAAGTTCGTCGTTAGAAAGAGACTAACTTGGGACGAACTTGGACAAACCTTAGAATGAGACTTAAGTTTGTCTTTGTTCGTCCCAAGTTAGTCTCGTTAGTCTCATTCTACGGTTTCTCTAAGTTCGTCATTAGAAAGAGACTAACTTGGGACGAACTTAGACAAACCTTAGAATGAGACTTAAGTTTGTCTTTGTTCGTCCCAAGTTAGTCTCGTTAGTCTCATTCCAAGGTTTGTCTAAGTTCGTCCTTAAAAAGAGACTAACTTGGGACGAACAAGGACAAACCTTAGAATGAGACTTAAGTTTGTCTTTGTTCGTCCCAAGTTAGTCTCGTTAGTCTCATTCTAAGGTTTGTCTAAGTTCATCCTTAGAAAGAGACTAACTTGGGACGAACTTAGACAAACCTTAGAATGAGACTTAAGTTTGTCTTTGTTCGTCCCTAGTTAGTCTCGTTAGTCTCATTCTAAGGTTTGTCTAAGTTCGTCCTTAGAAAGAGACTAACTTGGGACGAACTTAGACAAACCTTAGAATGAGACTTAAGTTTGTCTTTGTTCGTCCCAAGTTAGTCTTGTTAGTCTCATTCTAAGGTTTGTCTAAGTTCGTCCTTATATAGAGACTAACTTGGGACGAACTAAGACAAACCTTAGAATGGGACTTAAGTTTGTCTTTGTTCGTCCCAAGTTAGTCTCGTTAGTCTCATTCTAAGGTTTGTCTAAGTTCGTCCTTAGAAAGAGACTAACTTGGGACGAACTTAGATAAACCTTAGAATGAGACTTAAGTTTGTCTTTGTTCGTCCCAACTTTGTCTCGTTAGTCTCATTCTAAGGTTTGTCTAAGTTCATCCTTAGAAAGAGACTAACTTGGGACGAACTTAGACAAACCTTAGAATGAGACTAACGTTTGTCTTTGTTCGTCCCAAGTTAGTCTCGTTAGTCTCATTCTAAGGTTTGTCCAAGTTCGTCATTAGAAAGAGACTAACTTGAGACGAACTTAGACAAACCTTAGAATGCGACTTAAGTTTGTCTTTGTTCGTCCCAAGTTAGTCTCGTTAGTCTCATTCTAAGGTTCTCTAAGTTTGTCCTTAGAAAGAGACTAAATTGGGATGAACTTAGACACACCTTAGAATGAGACTTAAGTTTGTCTTTGTTCGTCCAAAGTTAGTCTCGTTAGTCTCATTCTAAGGTTTGTCTAAGTTCATCCTTAGAAAGAGACTAACTTGGGACGAACTTAGACAAACCTTAGAATGAGACTTAAGTTTGTCTTTGTTCGTCCCAAGTTAGTCTCGTTAGTCTCATTCTAAGGTTTGTCTAAGTTCGTCCTTAGAAAAAGACTAACTTGGGACGAACTAAGACAAACCTTTGAATGAGACTTAAGTTTGTCTTTGTTCGTCCCAAGTTAGTCTCGTTAGTCTTATTCTAAGGTTTGTCTAAGTTCGTCGTTAGAAAGAGACTAACTTGGGACGAACTTGGACAAACCTTAGAATGAGACTTAAGTTTGTCTTTGTTCGTCCCAAGTTAGTCTCGTTAGTCTCATTCTACGGTTTCTCTAAGTTCGTCATTAGAAAGAGACTAACTTGGGACGAACTTAGACAAACCTTAGAATGAGACTTAAGTTTGTCTTTGTTCGTCCCAAGTTAGTCTCGTTAGTCTCATTCCAAGGTTTGTCTAAGTTCGTCCTTAAAAAGAGACTAACTTGGGACGAACAAGGACACACCTTAGAATGAGACTTAAGTTTGTCTTTGTTCGTCCCAAGTTAGTCTCGTTAGTCTCATTCTAAGGTTTGTCTAAGTTCATCCTTAGAAAGAGACTAACTTGGGACGAACTTAGACAAACCTTAGAATGAGACTTAAGTTTGTCTATGTTCGTCCCTAGTTAGTCTCGTTAGTCTCATTCTAAGGTTTGTCTAAGTTCGTCCTTAGAAAGAGACTAACTTGGGACGAACTTAGACAAACCTTAGAATGAGACTTAAGTTTGTCTTTGTTCGTCCCAAGTTAGTCTCTTTAGTCTCATTCTAAGGTTTGTCTAAGTTCGTCCTTATATAGAGACTAACTTGGGACAAACTAAGACAAACCTTAGAATGGGACTTAAGTTTGTCTTTGTTCGTCCCAAGTTAGTCTCGTTAGTCTCATTCTAAGGTTTGTCTAAGTTCATCCTTAGAAAGAGACTAACTTGGGACGAACTTAGAAAAACCTTAGAATGAGACTAACGTTTGTCTTTGTTCGTCCCAAGTTAGTCTCGTTAGTCTCATTCTAAGGTTTGTCTAAGTTCGTCATTAGAAAGAGACTAACTTGAGACGAACTTAGACAAACCTTAGAATGCGACTTAAGTTTGTCTTTGTTAGTCCCAAGTTAGTCTCGTTAGTCTCATTCTACGGTTTCTCTAAGTTCATCATTAGAAAGAGACTAACTTGGGACGAACTTAGACAAACCTTAGAATGAGACTTAAGTTTGTCTTTGTTCGTCCCAAGTTAGTCTCGTTAGTCTCATTCCAAGGTTTGTCTAAGTTCGTCCTTAAAAAGAGAGTAACTTGGGACGAACAAGGACAAACCTTAGAATGAGACTTAAGTTTGTCTTTGTTCGTCCCAAGTTTGTCTCGTTAGTCTCATTCTAAGGTTTGTCTAAGTTCATCCTTAGAAAGAGACTAACTTGGGATGAACTTAGACAAACCTTAGAATGAGACTTAAGTTTGTCTTTGTTCGTCCCTAGTTAGTCTCGTTAGTCTCATTCTAAGGTTTGTCTAAGTTCTTCCTTAGAAAGAGACTAACTTGGGACGAACTTAGACAAACCTTAGAATGAGACTTAAGTTTGTCTTTGTTCGTCCATAGTTAGTCTCGTTAGTCTCATTCTAAGGTTTGTCTAAGTTCGTCCTTAGAAAGAGACTAACTTGGGACGAACTTAGACAAACCTTAGAATGAGACTTAAGTTTGTCTTTGTTCGTCCATAGTTAGTCTCGTTAGTCTCATTCAAAGGTTTGTCTAAGTTCGTCCTTAGAAAGAGACTAACTTGGGACGAACTTAGACAAACCTTAGAATGAGACTTAAGTTTGTCTTTGTTTGTCCCAACTTTGTCTCGTTAGTCTCATTGTAAGGTTTGTCTAAGTTCGTCCTTGGAAAGAGACTAACTTGGGACGAACTTAGACAAACCTTAGAATGAGACTTAAGTTTGTCTTTGTTCGTCCCAACTTTGTCTCGTTAGTCTCATTCTAAGGTTTGTCTAAGTTCGTCCTTAGAAACTAACTTGGGACGAACTTAGACAAACCTTAGAATGAGACTTAAGTTTGTCTTTGTTCGTCCCAACTTTGTCTCGTTAGTCTCATTCTAAGGTTTGTCTAAGTTCGTCCTTAGAAAGAGACTAACTTGGGACGAACTTAGACAAACCTTAGAATGAGACTAACGTTTGTCTTTGTTCTTCCCAAGTTAGTCTCATTAGTCCCATTCTAAGGTTTGTCTAAGTTCATCCTTAGAAAGAGACTAACTTGGGATGAACTTAGACAAACCTTAGAATGAGACTTAAGTTTTTCTTTGTTCGTCCCTAGTTAGTCTCGTTAGTCTCATTCTAAGGTTGGTCTAAGTTCATCCTTAGAAAGAGACTAACTTGGGACGAACTTAGACAAACCTTAGAATGAGACTTAAGTTTGTCTTTGTTCGTCCATAGTTAGTCTCGTTAGTCTCATTCTAAGGTTTGTCTAAGTTCGTCCTTAGAAAGAGACTAACTTGGGACGAACTTAGACAAACCTTAGAATGAGACTTAAGTTTGTCTTTGTTCATCCCAAGTTAGTCTCGTTAGTCTCATTCTAAGGTTTGTCTAAGTTCATCCTTAGAAAGAGACTAACCTGGGATGAACTTAGACAAACCTTAGAATGAGACTTAAGTTTGTCTTTGTTCATCCCTAGTTAGTCTCGTTAGTCTCATTCTAAGGTTTGTCTAAGTTCGTCCTTAGAAAGAGACTAACTTGGGACGAACTTAGACAAACCTTAGAATGAGACTTAAGTTTGTCTTTGTTCGTCCATAGTTAGTCTCGTTAGTCTCATTCTAAGGTTTGTCTAAGTTCGTCCTTAGAAAGAGACTAACTTGGGACGAACTTAGACAAACCTTAGAATGAGACTTAAGTTTGTCTTTGTTCGTCCCATGTTTGTCTCGTTAGTCTCATTCTAAGGTTTGTCTAAGTTCAACATTAGAAAGAGACTAACTTGGGACGAACTTAGACAAACCTTAGAATGAGACTTAAGTTTGTCTTTGTTCGTCCCAAGTCAGTCTCGTTAGTCTCATTCTAAGGTTTATCTAAGTTCGTCATTAGAAAGATACTGACTTGGGACAAACTTAGACAAACCTTTGAATGAGACTCAAGTTTGTCTTTGTTCGTCCCAAGTTTGTCTCATTAGTCTCATTTTAAGGTTTGTCTAAGTTCGTCCTTAGAAAGAGACTAACATGGGACGAACAAAGACAAACCTTAGAATGAGACTTAAGTTTGTCTTTGTTCGTCCCAAGTTAGTCTCGTTAGTCTCATTCTAAGGTTTGTCTAAGTTCGTCCTTAGAAAGAGACTAACTTGGGACGAACTTAGACAAACCTTAGAATGAGACTAACGTTTGTCTTTGTTCGTCCCAAGTTAGTCTCGTTAGTCTCATTCTAAGGTTTGTCTAAGTTCGTCCTTAGAAAAAGACTAACTTGGGACGAACTAAGACAAACCTTAGAATGAGACTTAAGTTTGTCTTTGTTTGTCCCAAGTTAGTCTCGTTAGTCTTATTCTAAGGTTTGTCTAAGTTCGTCGTTAGAAAGAGACTAACTTGGGACGAACTTGGACAAACTTTAGAATGAGACTTAAGTTTGTCTTTGTTAGTCCCAAGTTAGTCTCGTTAGTCTCATTCTACGGTTTCTCTAAGTTCATCATTAGAAAGAGACTAACTTGGGACGAACTTAGACAAACCTTAGAATGAGACTTAAGTTTGTCTTTGTTCGTCCCAAGTTAGTCTCGTTAGTCTCATTCCAAGGTTTGTCTAAGTTCGTCCTTAAAAAGAGAGTAACTTGGGACGAACAAGGACAAACCTTAGAATGAGACTTAAGTTTGTCTTTGTTCGTCCCAAGTTTGTCTCGTTAGTCTCATTCTAAGGTTTGTCTAAGTTCATCCTTAGAAAGAGACTAACTTGGGATGAACTTAGACAAACCTTAGAATGAGACTTAAGTTTGTCTTTGTTCGTCCCTAGTTAGTCTCGTTAGTCTCATTCTAAGGTTTGTCTAAGTTCTTCCTTAGAAAGAGACTAACTTGGGACGAACTTAGACAAACCTTAGAATGAGACTTAAGTTTGTCTTTGTTCGTCCATAGTTAGTCTCGTTAGTCTCATTCTAAGGTTTGTCTAAGTTCGTCCTTAGAAAGAGACTAACTTGTGACGAACTTAGACAAACCTTAGAATGAGACTTAAGTTTGTCTTTGTTCGTCCCAACTTTGTCTCGTTAGTCTCATTCTAAGGTTTGTCTAAGTTTGTCCTTAGAAAGAGACTAACTTGGGCCGAACTTAGACAAACCTTAGAATGAGACTGAAGTTTGTCTTTGTTCGTCCAAAGTTAGTCTCGTTAGTCTCATTCTAAGGTTTGTCTAAGTCATCCTTAGAAAGAGACTAACTTGGGACGAACTTAGACAAACCTTAGAATGAGACTTAAGTTTGTCTTTGTTCGTCCCAAGTTAGTCTCGTTAGTCTCATTCTACGGTTTCTCTAAGTTCGTCATTAGAAAGAGACTAACTTGGGACGAACTTAGACAAACCTTAGAATGAGACTTAAGTTTGTCTTTGTTCGTCCCAAGTTAGTCTCGTTAGTCTCATTCCAAGGTTTGTCTAAGTTCATCCTTAGAAAGAGACTAACTTGGGACGAACAAGGACAAACCTTAGAATGAGACTTAAGTTTGTCTTTGTTCGTCCCAAGTTAGTCTCGTTAGTCTCATTCTATGGTTTGTCTATGTTCATCCTTAGAAAGAGACTAACTTGGGACGAACTTAGACAAACCTTAGAATGCGACTTAAGTTTGTCTTTGTTCGTCCCTAGTTAGTCTCGTTAGTCTCATTCTATGGTTTGTCTAAGTTCGTCCTTAGAAAGAGACTAACTTGGGACGAACTTAGACAAATCTTAGAATGAGTCTTAAGTTTGTCTTTGTTCGTCCCAAGTTAGTCTCGTTAGTCTCATTCTAAGGTTTTTCTAAGTTCTTCCTTATATAGAGACTAACTTGGGACGAACTATGACAAACCTTAGAATGGGACTTAAGTTTGTCTTTGTTCGACCCAAGTTAGTCTCGTTAGTCTCATTCTAAGGTTTGTCTAAGTTCATCCTTAGAAAGAGACTAACTTGGGACGAACTTAGACAAACCTTAGAATGAGACTTAAGTTTGTCTTTGTTCGTCCCAAGTTAGTCTCGTTAGTCACATTCTAAGGTTTGTCTAAGTTCGTCCTTAGAAAAAGACTAACTTGGGACGAACTAAGACAAACCTTAGAATGAGACTTAAGTTTGTCTTTGTTCGTCCCAAGTTAGTCTCGTTAGTCTTATTCTAAGGTTTGTCTAAGTTCGTCGTTAGAAAGAGACTAACTTGGGACGAACTTGGACAAACTTTAGAATGAGACTTAAGTTTGTCTTTGTTAGTCCCAAGTTAGTCTCGTTAGTCTCATTCTACGGTTTCTCTAAGTTCATCATTAGAAAGAGACTAACTTGGGACGAATTTAGACAAACCTTAGAATGAGACTTAAGTTTGTCTTTGTTCGTCCCAAGTTAGTCTCGTTAGTCTCATTCCAAGGTTTGTCTAAGTTCGTCCTTAAAAAGAGAGTAACTTGGGACGAACAAGGACAAACCTTAGAATGAGACTTAAGTTCGTCTTTGTTCGTCCCAAGTTAGTCTCGTTAGTCTCATTCCAAGGTTTGTCTAAGTTCGTCCTTAAAAAGAGAGTAACTTGGGACGAACAAGGACAAACCTTAGAATGAGACTTAAGTTTGTCTTTGTTCGTCCCAAGTTAGTCTCGTTAGTCTCATTCTAAGGTTTGTCTAAGTTCATACTTAGAAAGAGACTAACTTGGGACGAACTTAGACAAACCTTAGAATGAGACTTAAGTTTGTCTTTGTTCGTCCCTAGTTAGTCTCGTTAGTCTCATTCTAAGGTTTGTCTAAGTTCGTCCTTAGAAAGAGACTAACTTGGGACGAACTTAGACAAACCTTAGAATGAGACTTAAGTTTGTCTTTGTTCGTCCCAAGTTAGTCTCGTTAGTCTCATTCTAAGGTTTGTCTAAGTTCGTCCTTATATAGAGACTAACTTGGGACGAACTAAGAAAAACCTTAGAATGGGACTTAAGTTTGTCTTTGTTCGTCCCAAGTTAGTCTCGTTAGTCTCATTCTAAGGTTTGTCTAAGTTTGTCCTTAGAAAGAGACAAACTTGGGACGAACTTAGACAAACCTTAGAATGAGACTTAAGTTTGTCTTTGTTCGTCCCAAGTTAGTCTCGTTAGTCTCATTCTAAGGTATGTCTAAGTTCATCCTTAGAAAGAGACTAACCTGGGATGAACTTAGACAAACCTTAGAATGAGACTTAAGTTTGTCTTTGTTCGTCCCTAGTTAGTCTCGTTAGTCTCATTCTAAGGTTTGTCTAAGTTCGTCCTTAGAAAGAGACTAACTTGGGACGAACTTAGACAAACCTTAGAATGAGACTTAAGTTTGTCTTTGTTCGTCCATAGTTAGTCTCGTTAGTCTCATTCAAAGGTTTGTCTAAGTTCGTCCTTAGAAAGAGACTAACTTGGGACGAACTTAGACAAACCTTAGAATGAGACTTAAGTTTGTCTTTGTTTGTCCCAACTTTGTCTCGTTAGTCTCATTGTAAGGTTTGTCTAAGTTCGTCCTTGGAAAGAGACTAACTTGGGACGAACTTAGACAAACCTTAGAATGAGACTTAAGTTTGTCTTTGTTCGTCCCAACTTTGTCTCGTTAGTCTCATTCTAAGGTTTGTCTAAGTTCGTCCTTAGAAACTAACTTGGGACGAACTTAGACAAACCTTAGAATGAGACTTAAGTTTGTCTTTGTTCGTCCCAACTTTGTCTCGTTAGTCTCATTCTAAGGTTTGTCTAAGTTCGTCCTTAGAAAGAGACTAACTTGGGACGAACTTAGACAAACCTTAGAATGAGACTAACGTTTGTCTTTGTTCTTCCCAAGTTAGTCTCATTAGTCCCATTCTAAGGTTTGTCTAAGTTCATCCTTAGAAAGAGACTAACTTGGGAAGAACTTAGACAAACCTTAGAATGAGACTTAAGTTTTTCTTTGTTCGTCCCTAGTTAGTCTCGTTAGTCTCATTCTAAGGTTTGTCTAAGTTCATACTTAGAAAGAGACTAACTTGGGACGAACTTAGACAAACCTTAGAATGAGACTTAAGTTTGTCTTTGTTCGTCCCAAGTTAGTCTCGTTAGTCTCATTCTAAGGTTTGTCTAAGTTCATCCTTAGAAAGAGACTAACCTGGGATGAACTTAGACAAACCTTAGAATGAGACTTAAGTTTGTCTTTGTTCGTCCCTAGTTAGTCTCGTTAGTCTCATTCTAAGGTTTGTCTAAGTTCGTCCTTAGAAAGAGACTAACTTGGGACGAACTTAGACAAACCTTAGAATGAGACTTAAGTTTGTCTTTGTTCGTCCCAAGTTAGTCTCGTTAGTCTCATTCTAAGGTTTGTCTAAGTTAGTCCTTAGAAAGAGACTAACTTGGGACGAACTTAGACAAACCTTAGAATGAGACTTAAGTTTGTCTTTGTTCGTCCCAAGTTAGTCTCGTTAGTCTCATTCTAAGGTTTGTCTAAGTTCATCCTTAGAAAGAGACTAACCTGGGATGAACTTAGACAAACCTTAGAATGAGACTTAAGTTTGTCTTTGTTCGTCCCTAGTTAGTCTCGTTAGTCTCATTCTAAGGTTTGTCTAAGTTCGTCCTTAGAAAGAGACTAACTTGGGACGAACTTAGACAAACCTTAGAATGAGACTTAAGTTTGTCTTTGTTCGTCCATAGTTAGTCTCGTTAGTCTCATTCAAAGGTTTGTCTAAGTTCGTCCTTAGAAAGAGACTAACTTGGGACGAACTTAGACAAACCTTAGAATGAGACTTAAGTTTGTCTTTGTTTGTCCCAACTTTGTCTCGTTAGTCTCATTGTAAGGTTTGTCTAAGTTCGTCCTTGGAAAGAGACTAACTTGGGACGAACTTAGACAAACCTTAGAATGAGACTTAAGTTTGTCTTTGTTCGTCCCAACTTTGTCTCGTTAGTCTCATTCTAAGGTTTGTCTAAGTTCGTCCTTAGAAACTAACTTGGGACGAACTTAGACAAACCTTAGAATGAGACTTAAGTTTGTCTTTGTTCGTCCCAACTTTGTCTCGTTAGTCTCATTCTAAGGTTTGTCTAAGTTCGTCCTTAGAATGAGACTAACTTGGGACGAACTTAGACAAACCTTAGAATGAGACTAACGTTTGTCTTTGTTCTTCCCAAGTTAGTCTCATTAGTCCCATTCTAAGGTTTGTCTAAGTTCATCCTTAGAAAGAGACTAACTTGGGATGAACTTAGACAAACCTTAGAATGAGACTTAAGTTTTTCTTTGTTCGTCCCTAGTTAGTCTCGTTAGTCTCATTCTAAGGTTTGTCTAAGTTCATCCTTAGAAAGAGACTAACTTGGGACGAACTTAGACAAACCTTAGAATGAGACTTAAGTTTGTCTTTGTTCATCCCAAGTTAGTCTCGTTAGTCTCATTCTAAGGTTTGTCTAAGTTCATCCTTAGAAAGAGACTAACCTGGGATGAACTTAGACAAACCTTAGAATGAGACTTAAGTTTGTCTTTGTTCGTCCCTAGTTAGTCTCGTTAGTCTCATTCTAAGGTTTGTCTAAGTTCGTCCTTAGAAAGAGACTAACTTGGGACGAACTTAGACAAACCTTAGAATGAGACTTAAGTTTGTCTTTGTTCGTCCATAGTTAGTCTCGTTAGTCTCATTCTAAGGTTTGTCTAAGTTCGTCCTTAGAAAGAGACTAACTTGGGACGAACTTAGACAAACCTTAGAATGAGACTTAAGTTTGTCTTTGTTCGTCCCATGTTTGTCTCGTTAGTCTCATTCTAAGGTTTGTCTAAGTTCGACATTAGAAAGAGACTAACTTGGGACGAACTTAGACAAACCTTAGAATGAGACTTAAGTTTGTCTTTGTTCGTCCCAAGTCAGTCTCGTTAGTCTCATTCTAAGGTTTATCTAAGTTCGTCATTAGAAAGATACTGACTTGGGACAAACTTAGACAAACCTTTGAATGAGACTCAAGTTTGTCTTTGTTCGTCCCAAGTTTGTCTCATTAGTCTCATTTTAAGGTTTGTCTAAGTTCGTCCTTAGAAAGAGACTAACATGGGACGAACAAAGACAAACCTTAGAATGAGACTTAAGTTTGTCTTTGTTCGTCCCAAGTTAGTCTCGTTAGTCTCATTCTAAGGTTTGTCTAAGTTCGTCCTTAGAAAGAGACTAACTTGGGACGAACTTAGACAAACCTTAGAATGAGACTAACGTTTGTCTTTGTTCGTCCCAAGTTAGTCTCGTTAGTCTCATTCTAAGGTTTGTCTAAGTTCGTCCTTAGAAAAAGACTAACTTGGGACGAACTAAGACAAACCTTAGAATGAGACTTAAGTTTGTCTTTGTTTGTCCCAAGTTAGTCTCGTTAGTCTTATTCTAAGGTTTGTCTAAGTTCGTCGTTAGAAAGAGACTAACTTGGGACGAACTTGGACAAACTTTAGAATGAGACTTAAGTTTGTCTTTGTTAGTCCCAAGTTAGTCTCGTTAGTCTCATTCTACGGTTTCTCTAAGTTCATCATTAGAAAGAGACTAACTTGGGACGAACTTAGACAAACCTTAGAATGAGACTTAAGTTTGTCTTTGTTCGTCCCAAGTTAGTCTCGTTAGTCTCATTCCAAGGTTTGTCTAAGTTCGTCCTTAAAAAGAGAGTAACTTGGGACGAACAAGGACAAACCTTAGAATGAGACTTAAGTTTGTCTTTGTTCGTCCCAAGTTTGTCTCGTTAGTCTCATTCTAAGGTTTGTCTAAGTTCATCCTTAGAAAGAGACTAACTTGGGATGAACTTAGACAAACCTTAGAATGAGACTTAAGTTTGTCTTTGTTCGTCCCTAGTTAGTCTCGTTAGTCTCATTCTAAGGTTTGTCTAAGTTCTTCCTTAGAAAGAGACTAACTTGGGACGAACTTAGACAAACCTTAGAATGAGACTTAAGTTTGTCTTTGTTTGTCCATAGTTAGTCTCGTTAGTCTCATTCTAAGGTTTGTCTAAGTTCGTCCTTAGAAAGAGACTAACTTGTGACGAACTTAGACAAACCTTAGAATGAGACTTAAGTTTGTCTTTGTTCGTCCCAACTTTGTCTCGTTAGTCTCATTCTAAGGTTTGTCTAAGTTTGTCCTTAGAAAGAGACTAACTTGGGCCGAACTTAGACAAACCTTAGAATGAGACTGAAGTTTGTCTTTGTTCGTCCAAAGTTAGTCTCGTTAGTCTCATTCTAAGGTTTGTCTAAGTCATCCTTAGAAAGAGACTAACTTGGGACGAACTTAGACAAACCTTAGAATGAGACTTAAGTTTGTCTTTGTTCGTCCCAAGTTAGTCTCGTTAGTCTCATTCTACGGTTTCTCTAAGTTCGTCATTAGAAAGAGACTAACTTGGGACGAACTTAGACAAACCTTAGAATGAGACTTAAGTTTGTCTTTGTTCGTCCCAAGTTAGTCTCGTTAGTCTCATTCCAAGGTTTGTCTAAGTTCATCCTTAGAAAGAGACTAACTTGGGACGAACAAGGACAAACCTTAGAATGAGACTTAAGTTTGTCTTTGTTCGTCCCAAGTTAGTCTCGTTAGTCTCATTCTATGGTTTGTCTATGTTCATCCTTAGAAAGAGACTAACTTGGGACGAACTTAGACAAACCTTAGAATGCGACTTAAGTTTGTCTTTGTTCGTCCCTAGTTAGTCTCGTTAGTCTCATTCTATGGTTTGTCTAAGTTCGTCCTTAGAAAGAGACTAACTTGGGACGAACTTAGACAAATCTTAGAATGAGTCTTAAGTTTGTCTTTGTTCGTCCCAAGTTAGTCTCGTTAGTCTCATTCTAAGGTTTTTCTAAGTTCTTCCTTATATAGAGACTAACTTGGGACGAACTATGACAAACCTTAGAATGGGACTTAAGTTTGTCTTTGTTCGTCCCAAGTTAGTCTCGTTAGTCTCATTCTAAGGTTTGTCTAAGTTCATCCTTAGAAAGAGACTAACTTGGGACGAACTTAGACAAACCTTAGAATGAGACTTAAGTTTGTCTTTGTTCGTCCCAAGTTAGTCTCGTTAGTCACATTCTAAGGTTTGTCTAAGTTCGTCCTTAGAAAAAGACTAACTTGGGACGAACTAAGACAAACCTTAGAATGAGACTTAAGTTTGTCTTTGTTCGTCCCAAGTTAGTCTCGTTAGTCTTATTCTAAGGTTTGTCTAAGTTCGTCGTTAGAAAGAGACTAACTTGGGACGAACTTGGACAAACTTTAGAATGAGACTTAAGTTTGTCTTTGTTAGTCCCAAGTTAGTCTCGTTAGTCTCATTCTACGGTTTCTCTAAGTTCATCATTAGAAAGAGACTAACTTGGGACGAATTTAGACAAACCTTAGAATGAGACTTAAGTTTGTCTTTGTTCGTCCCAAGTTAGTCTCGTTAGTCTCATTCCAAGGTTTGTCTAAGTTC
The DNA here is from genome assembly GCA_033675215.1 of Rhodiola kirilowii. Lineage (NCBI taxonomy): Eukaryota > Viridiplantae > Streptophyta > Magnoliopsida > Saxifragales > Crassulaceae > Rhodiola > Rhodiola kirilowii. The sequence continues at coordinate 2,012,285 of JAUCNB010000012.1, read as the reverse complement.
GTCCTTAAAAAGAGAGTAACTTGGGACGAACAAGGACAAACCTTAGAATGAGACTTAAGTTCGTCTTTGTTCGTCCCAAGTTAGTCTCGTTAGTCTCATTCCAAGGTTTGTCTAAGTTCGTCCTTAAAAAGAGAGTAACTTGGGACGAACAAGGACAAACCTTAGAATGAGACTTAAGTTTGTCTTTGTTCGTCCCAAGTTAGTCTCGTTAGTCTCATTCTAAGGTTTGTCTAAGTTCATACTTAGAAAGAGACTAACTTGGGACGAACTTAGACAAACCTTAGAATGAGACTTAAGTTTGTCTTTGTTCGTCCCTAGTTAGTCTCGTTAGTCTCATTCTAAGGTTTGTCTAAGTTCGTCCTTAGAAAGAGACTAACTTGGGACGAACTTAGACAAACCTTAGAATGAGACTTAAGTTTGTCTTTGTTCGTCCCAAGTTAGTCTCGTTAGTCTCATTCTAAGGTTTGTCTAAGTTCGTCCTTATATAGAGACTAACTTGGGACGAACTAAGACAAACCTTAGAATGGGACTTAAGTTTGTCTTTGTTCGTCCCAAGTTAGTCTCGTTAGTCTCATTCTAAGGTTTGTCTAAGTTTGTCCTTAGAAAGAGACAAACTTGGGACGAACTTAGACAAACCTTAGAATGAGACTTAAGTTTGTCTTTGTTCGTCCCAAGTTAGTCTCGTTAGTCTCATTCTAAGGTATGTCTAAGTTCATCCTTAGAAAGAGACTAACCTGGAATGAACTTAGACAAACCTTAGAATGAGACTTAAGTTTGTCTTTGTTCGTCCCTAGTTAGTCTCGTTAGTCTCATTCTAAGGTTTGTCTAAGTTCGTCCTTAGAAAGAGACTAACTTGGGACGAACTTAGACAAACCTTAGAATGAGACTTAAGTTTGTCTTTGTTCGTCCATAGTTAGTCTCGTTAGTCTCATTCAAAGGTTTGTCTAAGTTCGTCCTTAGAAAGAGACTAACTTGGGACGAACTTAGACAAACCTTAGAATGAGACTTAAGTTTGTCTTTGTTTGTCCCAACTTTGTCTCGTTAGTCTCATTGTAAGGTTTGTCTAAGTTCGTCCTTGGAAAGAGACTAACTTGGGACGAACTTAGACAAACCTTAGAATGAGACTTAAGTTTGTCTTTGTTCGTCCCAACTTTGTCTCGTTAGTCTCATTCTAAGGTTTGTCTAAGTTCGTCCTTAGAAACTAACTTGGGACGAACTTAGACAAACCTTAGAATGAGACTTAAGTTTGTCTTTGTTCGTCCCAACTTTGTCTCGTTAGTCTCATTCTAAGGTTTGTCTAAGTTCGTCCTTAGAAAGAAACTAACTTGGGACGAACTTAGACAAACCTTAGAATGAGACTAACGTTTGTCTTTGTTCTTCCCAAGTTAGTCTCATTAGTCCCATTCTAAGGTTTGTCTAAGTTCATCCTTAGAAAGAGACTAACTTGGGATGAACTTAGACAAACCTTAGAATGAGACTTAAGTTTTTCTTTGTTCGTCCCTAGTTAGTCTCGTTAGTCTCATTCTAAGGTTTGTCTAAGTTCATCCTTAGAAAGAGACTAACTTGGGACGAACTTAGACAAACCTTAGAATGAGACTTAAGTTTGTCTTTGTTCGTCCCAAGTTAGTCTCGTTAGTCTCATTCTAAGGTTTGTCTAAGTTCATCCTTAGAAAGAGACTAACCTGGGATGAACTTAGACAAACCTTAGAATGAGACTTAAGTTTGTCTTTGTTCGTCCCTAGTTAGTCTCGTTAGTCTCATTCTAAGGTTTGTCTAAGTTCGTACTTAGAAAGAGACTAACTTGGGACGAACTTAGACAAACCTTAGAATGAGACTTAAGTTTGTCTTTGTTCGTCCCAAGTTAGTCTCGTTAGTCTCATTCTAAGGTTTGTCTAAGTTCGTCCTTAGAAAGAGACTAACTTGGGACGAACTTAGACAAACCTTAGAATGAGACTTAAGTTTGTCTTTGTTCGTCCATAGTTAGTCTCGTTAGTCTCATTCAAAGGTTTGTCTAAGTTCGTCCTTCGAAAGAGACTAACTTGGGACGAACTTAGACAAACCTTAGAATGAGACTTAAGTTTGTCTTTGTTCGTCCCAACTTTGTCTCGTTAGTCTCATTCTAAGGTTTGTATAAGTTCGTCCTTAGAAAGAGACTAACTTGGGACGAACTTAGACAAACCTTAGAATGAGACTTAAGTTTGTCTTTGTTCGTCCCAACTTTGTATCGTTAGTCTCATTCTAAGGTTTGTCTAAGTTCGTCCTTAGAAAGAGACTAACTTGGGACGAACTTAGACAAACCTTAGAATGAGACTAACGTTTGTATTTGTTCGTCCCAAGTTAGTCTCGTTAGTCCCATTCTAAGGTTTGTCTAAGTTCATCCTTAGAAAGAGACTAACTTGGGACGAACTTAGACAAACCTTAGAATGAGACTTAAGTTTGTCTTTGTTCGTCCCAAGTTAGTCTCGTTAGTCTCATTCAAAGGTTTGTCTAAGTTTGTCCTTAGAAAGAGACTAAATTGGGATGAACTTAGACAAACCTTAGAATGAGCTTAACGTTTTTCTTTGTTCGTCCAAAGTTAGTCTCGTTAGTCTCATTCTAAGGTTTGTCTAAGTTCATCCTTAGAAAGAGACTAACTTGGGACGAACTCAGACAAACCTTAGAATGAGACTTAAGTTTGTCTTTGTTCATCCCAAGTCAGTCTCGTTAGTCTCATTCTAAGGTTTGCCTAAGTTCGTCCTTAGAAAAAGACTAACTTGGGATGAACTAAGATAAACCTTAGAATGAGACTTAAGTTTCTCTTTGTTCGTCCCAAGTTAGTCTCGTTAGTCTCATTCTAAGATTTGTCTAAGTTCGTCCTTAGAAAGAGACTAACTTGGACAAACCTTAGAATGAGACTTTAGTTTATCTTTGTTCGTCCCAAGTTAATCTCGTTAGTCTCATTCTAAGGTTTGTCTAAGTTCGTCATTAGAAAGAGACTAACTTGGGACGAACTTAGACAAACCTTAGAATGAGACTTAAGTTTGTCTTTGTTCGTCCCAAGTTAGTCTCGTTAGTCTCATTCTAAGGTTTGTCTAAGTTCGTCCTTAGAAAGAGACTAACTTGGGACGAACAAAGACAAACCTTAGAATGAGACTTAAGTTTGTCTTTGTTCGTCCCAAGTTAGTCTCGTTAGTCTCATTCTAAGGTTTGTCTAAGTTCATCCTTAGAAAGAGACTAACTTGGGATGAACTTAGACAAACCTTAGAATGAGACTTAAGTTTGTCTTTGTTCGTCCCTAGTTAGTCTCGTTAGTCTCATTCTAAGGTTTGTCTAAGTTCGTCCTTAGAAAGAGACTAACTTGGGACGAACTTAGACAAACCTTAGATTGAGACTTAAGTTTGTCTTTGTTCGTCCATAGTTAGTCTTGTTAGTCTCATTCTAAGGTTTGTCTAAGTTCATCCTTAGAAAGAGACTAACTTGGGACGAACTTAGACAAACCTTAGAATGAGACTTAAGTTTGTCTTTGTTCGTCCCAAGTTCGTCTCGTTAGTCTCATTCTAAGGTTTGTCTAAGTTCGTCCTTAGAAAGAGACTAACTTGGGACGAACTTAGACAAACCTTAGAATGAGACTTAAGTTTGTCTTTGTTCGTCCCAACTTTGTCTCGTTAGTCTCATTCTAAGGTTTGTCTAAGTTCATCCTTAGAAAGAGACTAACTTGGGACGAACTTAGACAAACCTTAGAATGAGACTAACGTTTGTCTTTATTCGTCCCAAGTTAGTCTCGTTAGTCTCATTCTAAGGTTTGTCTAAGTTCGTCATTAGAAAGAGACTAACTTGAGACGAACTTAGACAAACCTTAGAATGCGACTTAAGTTTGTCTTTGTTCGTCCCAAGTTAGTCTCGTTAGTCTCATTCTAAGGTTTCTCTAAGTTTGTCCTTAGAAAGAGACTAAATTGGGATGAACTTAGACAAACTTTAGAATGAGACTTAAGTTTGTCTTTGTTCGTCCAAAATTAGTCTCGTTAGTCTCATTCTAAGGTTTGTCTAAGTTCATCCTTAGAAAGAGACTAACTTGGGACGAACTTAGACAAACCTTAGAATGAGACTTAAGTTTGTCTTTGTTCGTCCCAAGTTAGTCTCGTTAGTCTCATTCTAAGGTTTGTCTAAGTTCGTCCTTAGAAAAAGACTAACTTGGGACGAACTAAGACAAACCTTAGAATGAGACTTAAGTTTGTCTTTGTTCGTCCCAAGTTAGTCTCGTTAGTCTTATTCTAAGGTTTGTCTAAGTTCGTCGTTAGAAAGAGACTAACTTGGGACGAACTTGGACAAACCTTAGAATGAGACTTAAGTTTGTCTTTGTTCGTCCCAAGTTAGTCTCGTTAGTCTCATTCTACGGTTTCTCTAAGTTCGTCATTAGAAAGAGACTAACTTGGGACGAACTTAGACAAACCTTAGAATGAGACTTAAGTTTGTCTTTGTTCGTCCCAAGTTAGTCTCGTTAGTCTCATTCCAAGGTTTGTCTAAGTTCGTCCTTAAAAAGAGACTAACTTGGGACGAACAAGGACAAACCTTAGAATGAGACTTAAGTTTGTCTTTGTTCGTCCCAAGTTAGTCTCGTTAGTCTCATTCTAAGGTTTGTCTAAGTTCATCCTTAGAAAGAGACTAACTTGGGACGAACTTAGACAAACCTTAGAATGAGACTTAAGTTTGTCTTTGTTCGTCCCTAGTTAGTCTCGTTAGTCTCATTCTAAGGTTTGTCTAAGTTCGTCCTTAGAAAGAGACTAACTTGGGACGAACTTAGACAAACCTTAGAATGAGACTTAAGTTTGTCTTTGTTCGTCCCAAGTTAGTCTTGTTAGTCTCATTCTAAGGTTTGTCTAAGTTCGTCCTTATATAGAGACTAACTTGGGACGAACTAAGACAAACCTTAGAATGGGACTTAAGTTTGTCTTTGTTCGTCCCAAGTTAGTCTCGTTAGTCTCATTCTAAGGTTTGTCTAAGTTCGTCCTTAGAAAGAGACTAACTTGGGACGAACTTAGATAAACCTTAGAATGAGACTTAAGTTTGTCTTTGTTCGTCCCAACTTTGTCTCGTTAGTCTCATTCTAAGGTTTGTCTAAGTTCATCCTTAGAAAGAGACTAACTTGGGACGAACTTAGACAAACCTTAGAATGAGACTAACGTTTGTCTTTGTTCGTCCCAAGTTAGTCTCGTTAGTCTCATTCTAAGGTTTGTCCAAGTTCGTCATTAGAAAGAGACTAACTTGAGACGAACTTAGACAAACCTTAGAATGCGACTTAAGTTTGTCTTTGTTCGTCCCAAGTTAGTCTCGTTAGTCTCATTCTAAGGTTCTCTAAGTTTGTCCTTAGAAAGAGACTAAATTGGGATGAACTTAGACACACCTTAGAATGAGACTTAAGTTTGTCTTTGTTCGTCCAAAGTTAGTCTCGTTAGTCTCATTCTAAGGTTTGTCTAAGTTCATCCTTAGAAAGAGACTAACTTGGGACGAACTTAGACAAACCTTAGAATGAGACTTAAGTTTGTCTTTGTTCGTCCCAAGTTAGTCTCGTTAGTCTCATTCTAAGGTTTGTCTAAGTTCGTCCTTAGAAAAAGACTAACTTGGGACGAACTAAGACAAACCTTTGAATGAGACTTAAGTTTGTCTTTGTTCGTCCCAAGTTAGTCTCGTTAGTCTTATTCTAAGGTTTGTCTAAGTTCGTCGTTAGAAAGAGACTAACTTGGGACGAACTTGGACAAACCTTAGAATGAGACTTAAGTTTGTCTTTGTTCGTCCCAAGTTAGTCTCGTTAGTCTCATTCTACGGTTTCTCTAAGTTCGTCATTAGAAAGAGACTAACTTGGGACGAACTTAGACAAACCTTAGAATGAGACTTAAGTTTGTCTTTGTTCGTCCCAAGTTAGTCTCGTTAGTCTCATTCCAAGGTTTGTCTAAGTTCGTCCTTAAAAAGAGACTAACTTGGGACGAACAAGGACAAACCTTAGAATGAGACTTAAGTTTGTCTTTGTTCGTCCCAAGTTAGTCTCGTTAGTCTCATTCTAAGGTTTGTCTAAGTTCATCCTTAGAAAGAGACTAACTTGGGACGAACTTAGACAAACCTTAGAATGAGACTTAAGTTTGTCTATGTTCGTCCCTAGTTAGTCTCGTTAGTCTCATTCTAAGGTTTGTCTAAGTTCGTCCTTAGAAAGAGACTAACTTGGGACGAACTTAGACAAACCTTAGAATGAGACTTAAGTTTGTCTTTGTTCGTCCCAAGTTAGTCTCTTTAGTCTCATTCTAAGGTTTGTCTAAGTTCGTCCTTATATAGAGACTAACTTGGGACAAACTAAGACAAACCTTAGAATGGGACTTAAGTTTGTCTTTGTTCGTCCCAAGTTAGTCTCGTTAGTCTCATTCTAAGGTTTGTCTAAGTTCATCCTTAGAAAGAGACTAACTTGGGACGAACTTAGAAAAACCTTAGAATGAGACTAACGTTTGTCTTTGTTCGTCCCAAGTTAGTCTCGTTAGTCTCATTCTAAGGTTTGTCTAAGTTCGTCATTAGAAAGAGACTAACTTGAGACGAACTTAGACAAACCTTAGAATGCGACTTAAGTTTGTCTTTGTTCGATCCAAGTTAGTCTCGTTAGTGTCATTCTAAGGTTTCTCTAAGTTTGTCCTTAGAAAGAGACTAAATTGGGATGAACTTAGACAAACCTTAGAATGAGACTTAAGTTTGTCTTTGTTCGTCCAAAGTTAGTCTCGTTAGTCTCATTCTATGGTTTGTCTAAGTTCATCCTTAGAAAGAGACTAACTTGGGACGAACTTAGACAAACCTTAGAATGGGACTTAAGTTTGTCTTTGTTCGTCCCAAGTTAGTCTCGTTAGTCACATTCTAAGGTTTGTCTAAGTTCGTCCTTAGAAAAAGACTAACTTGGGACGAACTAAGACAAACCTTAGAATGAGACTTAAGTTTGTCTTTGTTCGTCCCAAGTTAGTCTCGTTAGTCTCATTCTAAGGTTTGTCTAAGTTCGTCCTTAGAAAGAGACTAACTTGGGACGAACAAAGACAAACCATAGAATGAGACTTAAGTTTGTCTTTGTTCGTCCCAAGTTAGTCTTGTTAGTCTCATTCTAAGGTTTGTCTAAGTTCATCCTTAGAAAGAGACTAACTTGGGATGAACTTAGACAAACCTTAGAATGAGACTTAAGTTTGTCTTTGTTCGTCCCTAGTTAGTCTCGTTAGTCTCATTCTAAGGTTTGTCTAAGTTCGTCCTTAGAAAGAGACTAACTTGGGACGAACTTAGACAAACCTTAGATTGAGACTTAAGTTTGTCTTTGTTCGTCCATAGTTAGTCTCGTTAGTCTCATTCTAAGGTTTGTCTAAGTTCGTCCTTAGAAAGAGACTAACTTGGGACGAACTTAGACAAACCTTAGAATGAGACTTAAGTTTGTCTTTGTTCGTCCCAACTTTGTCTCGTTAGTCTCATTCTAAGGTTTGTCTAAGTTCATCCTTAGAAAGAGACTAACTTGGGACGAACTTAGACAAACCTTAGAATGAGACTAACGTTTGTCTTTGTTCGTCCCTAGTTAGTCTCGTTAGTCTCATTCTAAGGTTTGTCTAAGTTCGTCCTTAGAAATAGACTAACTTGGGACGAACTTAGACAAACCTTAGATTGAGACTTAAGTTTGTCTTTGTTCGTCCATAGTTAGTCTCGTTAGTCTCATTCTAAGGTTTGTCTAAGTTCGTCCTTAGAAAGAGACTAACTTGGGACGAACTTAGACAAACCTTAGAATGAGACTTAAGTTTGTCTTTGTTCGTCCCAACTTTGTCTCGTTAGTCTCATTCTAAGGTTTGTCTAAGTTCATCCTTAGAAAGAGACTAACTTGGGACGAACTTAGACAAACCTTAGAATGAGACTAACGTTTGTCTTTGTTCGTCCCAAGTTAGTCTCGTTAGTCTCATTCTAAGGTTTGTCTAAGTTCGTCATTAGAAAGAGACTAACTTGAGACGAACTTAGACAAACCTTAGAATGCGACTTAAGTTTGTCTTTGTTCGTCCCAAGTTAGTCTCGTTAGTCTCATTCTAAGGTTTCTCTAAGTTTGTCCTTAGAAAGAGACTAAATTGGGATGAACTTAGACAAACCTTAGAATGAGACTTAAGTTTGTCTTTGTTCGTCCCAAGTTAGTCTCGTTAGTCTCATTATAAGGTTTGTCTAAGTTCGTCCTTATATAGAGACTAACTTGGGACGAACTAAGACAAACCTTAGTATGGGACTTAAGTTTGTCTTTGTTCGTCCCAAGTTAGTCTCGTTAGTCTCATTCTAAGGTTTGTCTAAGTTCGTCCTTAGAAAGAGACTAACTTGGGACGAACTTAGACAAACCTTAGAATGAGACTAACGTTTGTCTTTGTTCGTCCATAGTTAGTCTCGTTAGTCTCATTCTAAGGTTTGTCTAAGTTCGTCCTTAGAAAGAGACTAACTTGGGACGAACTTAGACAAACCTTAGAATGAGACTTAAGTTTGTCTTTGTTCGTCCCAACTTTGTCTCGTTAGTCTCATTCTAAGGTTTGTCTAAGTTCATCCTTAGAAAGAGACTAACTTGGGACGAACTTAGACAAACCTTAGAATGAGACTAACGTTTGTCTTTGTTCGTCCCAAGTTAGTCTCGTTAGTCTCATTCTAAGGTTTGTCCAAGTTCGTCATTAGAAAGAGACTAACTTGAGACGAACTTAGACAAACCTTAGAATGCGACTTAAGTTTGTCTTTGTTCGTCCCAAGTTAGTCTCGTTAGTCTCATTCTAAGGTTTCTCTAAGTTTGTCCTTAGAAAGAGACTAAATTGGGATGAACTTAGACAAACCTTAGAATGAGACTTAAGTTTGTCTTTGTTCGTCCAAAGTTAGTCTCGTTAGTCTCATTCTAAGGTTTGTCTAAGTTCATCCTTAGAAAGAGACTAACTTGGGACGAACTTAGACAAACCTTAGAATGAGACTTAAGTTTGTCTTTGTTCGTCCCAAGTTAGTCTCGTTAGTCTCATTCTAAGGTTTGTCTAAGTTCGTCCTTAGAAAAAGACTAACTTGGGACGAACTAAGACAAACCTTTGAATGAGACTTAAGTTTGTCTTTGTTCGTCCCAAGTTAGTCTCGTTAGTCTTATTCTAAGGTTTGTCTAAGTTCGTCGTTAGAAAGAGACTAACTTGGGACGAACTTGGACAAACCTTAGAATGAGACTTAAGTTTGTCTTTGTTCGTCCCAAGTTAGTCTCGTTAGTCTCATTCTACGGTTTCTCTAAGTTCGTCATTAGAAAGAGACTAACTTGGGACGACTTAGACAAACCTTAGAATGAGACTTAAGTTTGTCTTTGTTCGTCCCAAGTTAGTCTCGTTAGTCTCATTCCAAGGTTTGTCTAAGTTCGTCCTTAAAAAGAGACTAACTTGGGACGAACAAGGACAAACCTTAGAATGAGACTTAAGTTTGTCTTTGTTCGTCCCAAGTTAGTCTCGTTAGTCTCATTCTAAGGTTTGTCTAAGTTCATCCTTAGAAAGAGACTAACTTGGGACGAACTTAGACAAACCTTAGAATGAGACTTAAGTTTGTCTTTGTTCGTCCCTAGTTAGTCTCGTTAGTCTCATTCTAAGGTTAGTCTAAGTTCGTCCTTAGAAAGAGACTAACTTGGGACGAACTTAGACAAACCTTAGAATGAGACTTAAGTTTGTCTTTGTTCGTCCCAAGTTAGTCTCGTTAGTCTAATTCTAAGGTTTGTCTAAGTTCGTCCTTATATAGAGACTAACTTGGGACAAACTAAGACAAACCTTAGAATGGGACTTAAGTTTGTCTTTGTTCGTCCCAAGTTAGTCTCGTTAGTCTCATTCTAAGGTTTGTCTAAGTTCGTCCTTAGAAAGAGACTAACTTGGGACGAACTTAGACAAACCTTAGAATGAGACTAACGTTTGTCTTTGTTCGTCCCAAGTTAGTCTCGTTAGTCTCATTCTAAGGTTTGTCTAAGTTCGTCATTAGAAAGAGACTAACTTGAGACGAACTTAGACAAACCTTAGAATGCGACTTAAGTTTGTCTTTGTTCGATCCAAGTTAGTCTCGTTAGTCTCATTCTAAGGTTTCTCTAAGTTTGTCCTTAGAAAGAGACTAAATTGGGATGAACTTAGACAAACCTTAGAATGAGACTTAAGTTTGTCTTTGTTCGTCCAAAGTTAGTCTCGTTAGTCTCATTCTAAGGTTTGTCTAAGTTCATCCTTAGAAAGAGACTAACTTGGGACGAACTTAGACAAACCTTAGAATGGGACTTAAGTTTGTCTTTGTTCGTCCCAAGTTAGTCTCGTTAGTCACATTCTAAGGTTTGTCTAAGTTCGTCCTTAGAAAAAGACTAACTTGGGACGAACTAAGACAAACCTTAGAATGAGACTTAAGTTTGTCTTTGTTCGTCCCAAGTTAGTCTCGTTAGTCTCATTCTAAGGTTTGTCTAAGTTCGTCCTTAGAAAGAGACTAACTTGGGACGAACAAAGACAAACCTTAGAATGAGACTTAAGTTTGTCTTTGTTCGTCCCAAGTTAGTCTCGTTAGTCTCATTCTAAGGTTTGTCTAAGTTCATCCTTAGAAAGAGACTAACTTGGGATGAACTTAGACAAACCTTAGAATGAGACTTAAGTTTGTCTTTGTTCGTCCCTAGTTAGTCTCGTTAGTCTCATTCTAAGGTTTGTCTAAGTTCGTCCTTAGAAAGAGACTAACTTGGGACGAACTTAGACAAACCTTAGATTGAGACTTAAGTTTGTCTTTGTTCGTCCATAGTTAGTCTCGTTAGTCTCATTCTAAGGTTTGTCTAAGTTCGTCCTTAGAAAGAGACTAACTTGGGACGAACTTAGACAAACCTTAGAATGAGACTTAAGTTTGTCTTTGTTCGTCCCAACTTTGTCTCGTTAGTCTCATTCTAAGGTTTGTCTAAGTTCATCCTTAGAAAGAGACTAACTTGGGACGAACTTAGACATACCTTAGAATGAGACTAACGTTTGTCTTTGTTCGTCCCAAGTTAGTCTCGTTAGTCTCATTCTAAGGTTTGTCTAAGTTCGTCATTAGAAAGAGACTAACTTGAGACGAACTTAGACAAACCTTAGAATGCGACTTAAGTTTGTCTTTGTTCGTCCCAAGTTAGTCTCGTTAGTCTCATTCTAAGGTTTCTCTAAGTTTGTCCTTAGAAAGAGACTAAATTGGGATGAACTTAGACAAACCTTAGAATGAGACTTAAGTTTGTCTTTGTTCGTCCAAAGTTAGTCTCGTTAGTCTCATTCTAAGGTTTGTCTAAGTTCATCCTTAGAAAGAGACTAACTTGGGACGAACTTAGACAAACCTTAGAATGAGACTTAAGTTTGTCTTTGTTCGTCCCAAGTTAGTCTCGTTAGTCTCATTCTAAGGTTTGTCTAAGTTCGTCCTTAGAAAAAGACTAACTTGGGACGAACTAAGACAAACCTTTGAATGAGACTTAAGTTTGTCTTTGTTCGTCCCAAGTTAGTCTCGTTAGTCTTATTCTAAGGTTTGTCTAAGTTCGTCGTTAGAAAGAGGCTAACTTGGGACGAACTTGGACAAACCTTTGAATGAGACTTAAGTTTGTCTTTGTTCGTCCCAAGTTAGTCTCGTTAGTCTCATTCTACGGTTTCTCTAAGTTCGTCATTAGAAAGAGACTAACTTGGGACGAACTTAGACAAACCTTAGAATGAGACTTAAGTTTGTCTTTGTTCGTCCCAAGTTAGTCTCGTTAGTCTCATTCCAAGGTTTGTCTAAGTTCGTCCTTAAAAAGAGACTAACTTGGGACGAACAAGGACAAACCTTAGAATGAGACTTAAGTTTGTCTTTGTTCGTCCCAAGTTAGTCTCGTTAGTCTCATTCTAAGGTTTGTCTAAGTTCATCCTTAGAAAGAGACTAACTTGGGACGAACTTAGACAAACCTTAGAATGAGACTTAAGTTTGTCTTTGTTCGTCCCTAGTTAGTCTCGTTAGTCTGATTCTAAGGTTTGTCTAAGTTCGTCCTTAGAAAGAGACTAACTTGGGACGAACTTAGACAAACCTTAGAATGAGACTTAAGTTTGTCTTTGTTCGTCCCAAGTTAGTCTCGTTAGTCTCATTCTAAGGTTTGTCTAAGTTCGTCCTTAGAAAGAGACTAACTTGGGACGAACTTAGACAAACCTTAGAATGGGACTTAAGTTTGTCTTTGTTCGTCCCAAGTTAGTCTCGTTAGTCTCATTCTAAGGTTTGTCTAAGTTCGTCCTTAGAAAGAGACTAACTTGGGACGAACTTAGACAAACCTTAGAATGAGACTAACGTTTGTCTTTGTTCGTCCCAAGTTAGTCTCGTTAGTCTCATTCTAAGGTTTGTCTAAGTTCGTCATTAGAAAGAGACTAACTTGAGACGAACTTAGACAAACCTTAGAATGCGACTTAAGTTTGTCTTTGTTCGATCCAAGTTAGTCTCGTTAGTCTCATTCTAAGGTTTCTCTAAGTTTGTCCTTAGAAAGAGACTAAATTGGGATGAACTTAGACAAACCTTAGAATGAGACTTAAGTTTGTCTTTGTTCGTCCAAAGTTAGTCTCGTTAGTCTCATTCTAAGGTTTGTCTAAGTTCATCCTTAGAAAGAGACTAACTTGGGACGAACTTAGACAAACCTTAGAATGGGACTTAAGTTTGTCTTTGTTCGTCCCAAGTTAGTCTCGTTAGTCACATTCTAAGGTTTGTCTAAGTTCGTCCTTAGAAAAAGACTAACTTGGGACGAACTAAGACAAACCTTAGAATGAGACTTAAGTTTGTCTTTGTTCGTCCCAAGTTAGTGTCGTTAGTCTCATTCTAAGGTTTGTCTAAGTTCGTCCTTAGAAAGAGACTAACTTGGGACGAACAAAGACAAACCTTAGAATGAGACTTAAGTTTGTCTTTGTTCGTCCCAAGTTAGTCTCGTTAGTCTCATTCGAAGGTTTGTCTAAGTTCATCCTTAGAAAGAGACTAACTTGGGATGAACTTAGACAAACCTTAGAATGAGACTTAAGTTTGTCATTGTTCGTCCAAAGTTAGTCTCGTTAGTCTCATTCTAAGGTTTGTCTAAGTTCATCCTTAGAAAGAGACTAACTTGGGACGAACTTAGACAAACCTTAGAATGAGACTTAAGTTTGTCTTTGTTCGTCCCAAGTTAGTCTCGTTAGTCTCATTCTAAGGTTTGTCTAAGTTCGTCCTTAGAAAGAGACTAACTTGGGACGAACTTAGACAAACCTTAGAATGAGACTTAAGTTTGTCTTTGTTCGTCCCAACTTTGTCTCGTTAGTCTCATTCTAAGGTTTGTCTAAGTTCATCCTTAGAAAGAGACTAACTTGGGACGAACTTAGACAAACCTTAGAATGAGACTAACGTTTGTCTTTGTTCGTCCCAAGTTAGTCTCGTTAGTCTCATTCTAAGGTTTGTCTAAGTTCGTCATTAGAAAGAGACTAACTTGAGACGAACTTAGACAAACCTTAGAATGCGACTTAAGTTTGTCTTTGTTCGTCCCAAGTTAGTCTCGTTAGTCTCATTCTAAGGTTTCTCTAAGTTTGTCCTTAGAAAGAGACTAAATTGGGATGAACTTAGACAAACCTTAGAATGAGACTTAAGTTTGTCTTTGTTCGTCCAAAGTTAGTCTCGTTAGTCTCATTCTAAGGTTTGTCTAAGTTCATCCTTAGAAAGAGACTAACTTGGGACGAACTTAGACAAACCTTAGAATGAGACTTAAGTTTGTCTTTGTTCGTCCCAAGTTAGTCTCGTTAGTCTCATTCTAAGGTTTGTCTAAGTTCGTCCTTAGAAAAAGACTAACTTGGGACGAACTAAGACAAACCTTTGAATGAGACTTAAGTTTGTCTTTGTTCGTCCCAAGTTAGTCTCGTTAGTCTTATTCTAAGGTTTGTCTAAGTTCGTCGTTAGAAAGAGACTAACTTGGGACGAACTTGGACAAACCTTAGAATGAGACTTAAGTTTGTCTTTGTTCGTCCCAAGTTAGTCTCGTTAGTCTCATTCTACGGTTTCTCTAAGTTCGTCATTAGAAAGAGACTAACTTGGGACGAACTTAGACAAACCTTAGAATGAGACTCAAGTTTGTCTTTGTTCGTCCCAAGTTAGTCTCGTTAGTCTCATTCCAAGGTTTGTCTAAGTTCGTCCTTAAAAAGAGACTAACTTGGGACGAACAAGGACAAACCTTAGAATGAGACTTAAGTTTGTCTTTGTTCGTCCCAAGTTAGTCTCGTTAGTCTCATTCTAAGGTTTGTCTAAGTTCATCCTTAGAAAGAGACTAACTTGGGATGAACTTAGACAAACCTTAGAATGAGACTTAAGTTTGTCTTTGTTCGTCCAAAGTTAGTCTCATTAGTCTCATTCTAAGGTTTGTCTAAGTTCATCCTTAGAAAGAGACTAACTTGGGACGAACTTAGACAAACCTTAGATTGAGACTTAAGTTTGTCTTTGTTCGTCCATAGTTAGTCTCGTTAGTCTCATTCTAAGGTTTGTCTAAGTTCGTCCTTAGAAAGAGACTAACTTGGGACGAACTTAGACAAACCTTAGAATGAGACTTAAGTTTGTCTTTGTTCGTCCCTAGTTAGTCTCGTTAGTCTCATTCTAAGGTTTGTCTAAGTTCGTCCTTAGAAAGAGACTAACTTGGGACGAACTTAGACAAACCTTAGATTGAGACTTAAGTTTGTCTTTGTTCGTCCATAGTTAGTCTCGTTAGTCTCATTCTAAGGTTTGTCTAAGTTCGTCCTTAGAAAGAGACTAACTTGGGACGAACTTAGACAAACCTTAGAATGAGACTTAAGTTTGTCTTTGTTCGTCCCAACTTTGTCTCGTTAGTCTCATTCTAAGGTTTGTCTAAGTTCATCCTTAGAAAGAGACTAACTTGGGACGAACTTAGACAAACCTTAGAATGAGACTAACGTTTGTCTTTGTTCGTCCCAAGTTAGTCTCGTTAGTCTCATTCTAAGGTTTGTCTAAGTTCGTCATTAGAAAGAGACTAACTTGAGACGAACTTAGACAAACCTTAGAATGCGACTTAAGTTTGTCTTTGTTCGTCCCAAGTTAGTCTCGTTAGTCTCATTCTAAGGTTTCTCTAAGTTTGTCCTTAGAAAGAGACTAAATTGGGATGAACTTAGACAAACCTTAGAATGAGACTTAAGTTTGTCTTTGTTCGTCCAAAGTTAGTCTCGTTAGTCTCATTCTAAGGTTTGTCTAAGTTCATCCTTAGAAAGAGACTAACTTGGGACGAACTTAGACAAACCTTAGAATGAGACTTAAGTTTGTCTTCGTTCGTCCCAAGTTTGTCTCGTTAATCTCATTCTAAGGTTTGTCTAAGTTCGTCCTTAGAAAAAGACTAACTTGGGACGAACTAAGACAAACCTTTGAATGAGACTTAAGTTTGTCTTTGTTCGTCCCAAGTTAGTCTCGTTAGTCTCATTCTACGGTTTCTCTAAGTTCGTCATTAGAAAGAGACTAACTTGGGACGAACTTTGACAAACCTTAGAATGAGACTTAAGTTTGTCTTTGTTCGTCCCAAGTTAGTCTCGTTAGTCTCATTCCAAGGTTTGTCTAAGTTCGTCCTTAAAAAGAGACTAACTTGGGACGAACAAGGACAAACCTTAGAATGAGACTTAAGTTTGTCTTTGTTCGTCCCAAGTTAGTCTCGTTAGTCTCATTCTAAGGTTTGTCTAAGTTCATCCTTAGAAAGAGACAAACTTGGGACGAACTTAGACAAACCTTAGAATGAGACTTAAGTTTGTCTTTGTTCGTCCCTAGTTAGTCTCGTTAGTCTCATTCTAAGGTTTGTCTAAGTTCGTCCTTAGAAAGAGACTAACTTGGGACGAACTTAGACAAACCTTAGAATGAGACTTAAGTTTGTCTTTGTTCGTCCCAAGTTAGTCTCGTTAGTCGCATTCTAAGGTTTGTCTAAGTTCGTCCTTATATAGAGACTAACTTGGGACGAACTAAGACAAACCTTAGAATGGGACTTAAGTTTGTCTTTGTTCGTCCCAAGTTAGTCTCGTTAGTCTCATTCTAAGGTTTGTCTAAGTTCGTCCTTAGAAAGAGACTAACTTGGGACGAACTTAGACAAACCTTAGAATGAGACTAACGTTTGTCTTTGTTCGTCCCAAGTTAGTCTCGTTAGTCTCATTCTAAGGTTTGTCTAAGTTCGTCATTAGAAAGAGACTAACTTGAGACGAACTTAGACAAACCTTAGAATGCGACTTAAGTTTGTCTTTGTTCGATCCAAGTTAGTCTCGTTAGTCTCATTCTAAGGTTTCTCTAAGTTTGTCCTTAGAAAGAGACTAAATTGGGATGAACTTAGACAAACCTTAGAATGAGACTTAAGTTTGTCTTTGTTCGTCCAAAGTTAGTCTCGTTAGTCTCATTCTAAGGTTTGTCTAAGTTCATCCTTAGAAAGAGACTAACTTGGGACGAACTTAGACAAACCTTAGAATGGGACTTAAGTTTGTCTTTGTTCGTCCCAAGTTAGTCTCGTTAGTCACATTCTAAGGTTTGTCTAAGTTCGTCCTTAGAAAAAGACTAACTTGGGACGAACTAAGACAAACCTTAGAATGAGACTTAAGTTTGTCTTTGTTCGTCCCAAGTTAGTCTCGTTAGTCTTATTCTAAGGTTTGTCTAAGTTCGTCGTTAGAAAGAGACTAACTTGGGATGAACTTGGACAAACTTTAGAATGAGACTTAAGTTTGTCTTTGTTCGTCCCAAGTTAGTCTCGTTAGTCTCATTCTACGGTTTCTCTAAGTTCATCATTAGAAAGAGACTAACTTGGGACGAACTTAGACAAACCTTAGAATGAGACTTAAGTTTGTCTTTGTTCGTCCCAAGTTAGTCTCGTTAGTCTCATTCCAAGGTTTGTCTAAGTTCGTCCTTAAAAAGAGACTAACTTGGGACGAACAAGTACAAACCTTAGAATGAGACTTAAGTTTGTCTTTGTTCGTCCCAAGTTAGTCTCGTTAGTCTCATTCTCAGGTTTATCTAAGTTCATCCTTAGAAAGAGACTAACTTGGGACGAACTTAGACAAACCTTAGAATGAGACTTAAGTTTGTCTTTGTTCGTCCCTAGTTAGTCTCGTTAGTCTCATTCTAAGGTTTGTCTAAGTTCGTCCTTAGAAAGAGACTAACTTGGGACGAACTTAGACAAACCTTAGAATGAGATTTAAGTTTGTCTTTGTTCGTCCCAACTTTGTCTCGTTAGTCTCATTCTAAGGTTTGTCTAAGTTCGTCTTTAGAAAGAGACTAACTTAGGACGAACTTAGACAAACCTTAGAATGAGACTAACGTTTGTCTTTGTTCGTCCCAAGTTAGTCTCGTTAGTCTCATTCTAAGGTTTGTCTAAGTTCGTCATTAGAAAGAGACTAACTTGAGACGAACTTAGACAAACCTTAGAATGCGACTTAAGTTTGTCTTTGTTCGTCCCAAGTTAGTCTCGTTAGTCTCATTCTAAGGTTTCTCTAAGTTTGTCCTTAGAAAGAGACTAAATTGGGATGAACTTAGACAAACCTTAGAATGAGACTTAAGTTTGTCTTTGTTCGTCCAAAGTTAGTCTCGTTAGTCTCATTCTAAGGTTTGTCTAAGTTCTTCCTTAGAAAAAGACTAACTTGGGACGAACTAAGACAAACCTTAGAATGAGACTTAAGTTTGTCTTTGTTCGTCCCAAGGTAGTCTCGTTAGTCTTATTCTAAGGTTTGTCTAAGTTCGTCGTTAGAAAGAGACTAACTTGGGACGAACTTGGACAAACTTTAGAATGAGACTTAAGTTTGTCTTTGTTCGTCCCAAGTTAGTCTCGTTAGTCTCATTCTACGGTTTCTCTAAGTTCATCATTAGAAAGAGACTAACTTGGGACGAACTTAGACAAACCTTAGAATGAGACTTAAGTTTGTCTTTGTTCGTCCCAAGTTAGTCTCGTTAGTCTCATTCCAAGGTTTGTCTAAGTTCGCCTTAAAAAGAGACTAACTTGGGACGAACAAGGACAAACCTTAGAATGAGACTTAGGTTTGTCTTTGTTCGTCCCAAGTTAGTCTCGTTAGTCTCATTCTAAGGTTTGTCTAAGTTCATCCTTAGAAAGAGATTAACTTGGGACGAACTTAGACAAACCTTAGAATGAGACTTAAGTTTGTCTTTGTTCGTCCCTAGTTAGTCTCGTTAGTCTCATTCTAAGGTTTGTCTAAGTTCGTCCTTAGAAAGAGACTAACTTGGGACGAACTTAGACAAACCTTAGAATGAGACTTAAGTTTGTCTTTGTTCGTCCCAAGTTAGTCTCGTTAGTCTGATTCTAATTTTTGTCTAAGTTCGTCCTTATATAGAGACTAACTTGGGACGAACTAAGACTAACCTTAGAATGGGACTTAAGTTTGTCTTTGTTCGTCCCAAGTTAGTCTCGTTAGTCTCATTCTAAGGTTTGTCTAAGTTCGTCCTTAGAAAGAGACTAACTTGGGACGAACTTAGACAAACCTTAGAATGAGACTAACGTTTGTCTTTGTTCGTCCCAAGTTAGTCTCGTTAGTCTCATTCTAAGGTTTGTCTAAGTTCGTCATTAGAAAGAGACTAACTTGAGACGAACTTAGACAAACCTTAGAATGCGACTTAAGTTTGTCTTTGTTCGATCCAAGTTAGTCTCGTTAGTCTCATTCTAAGGTTTCTCTAAGTTTGTCCTTAGAAAGAGACTAAATTGGGATGAACTTAGACAAACCTTAGAATGAGACTTAAGTTTGTCTTTGTTCGTCAAAAGTTAGTCTCGTTAGTCTCATTCTAAGGTTTGTCTAAGTTCATCCTTAGAAAGAGACTAACTTGGGACGAACAAGGACAAACCTTAGAATGAGACTTAAGTTTGTCTTTGTTCGTCCCAAGTTAGTCTCGTTAGTCTCATTCTAAGGTTTGTCTAAGTTCATCCTTAGAAAGAGACTAACTTGGGATGAACTTAGACAAACCTTAGAATGAGACTTAAGTTTGTCTTTGTTCGTCCAAAGTTAGTCTCATTAGTCTCATTCTAAGGTTTGTCTAAGTTCATCCTTAGAAAGAGACTAACTTGGGACGAACTTAGACAAACCTTAGATTGAGACTTAAGTTTGTCTTTGTTCGTCCATAGTTAGTCTCGTTAGTCTCATTCTAAGGTTTGTCTAAGTTCGTCCTTAGAAAGAGACTAACTTGGGACGAACTTAGACAAACCTTAGAATGAGACTTAAGTTTGTCTTTGTTCGTCCCTAGTTAGTCTCGTTAGTCTCATTCTAAGGTTTGTCTAAGTTCGTCCTTAGAAAGAGACTAACTTGGGACGAACTTAGACAAACCTTAGATTGAGACTTAAGTTTGTCTTTGTTCGTCCATAGTTAGTCTCGTTAGTCTCATTCTAAGGTTTGTCTAAGTTCGTCCTTAGAAAGAGACTAACTTGGGACGAACTTAGACAAACCTTAGAATGAGACTTAAGTTTGTCTTTGTTCGTCCCAACTTTGTCTCGTTAGTCTCATTCTAAGGTTTGTCTAAGTTCATCCTTAGAAAGAGACTAACTTGGGACGAACTTAGACAAACCTTAGAATGAGACTAACGTTTGTCTTTGTTCGTCCCAAGTTAGTCTCGTTAGTCTCATTCTAAGGTTTGTCTAAGTTCGTCATTAGAAAGAGACTAACTTGAGACGAACTTAGACAAACCTTAGAATGCGACTTAAGTTTGTCTTTGTTCGTCCCAAGTTAGTCTCGTTAGTCTCATTCTAAGGTTTCTCTAAGTTTGTCCTTAGAAAGAGACTAAATTGGGATGAACTTAGACAAACCTTAGAATGAGACTTAAGTTTGTCTTTGTTCGTCCAAAGTTAGTCTCGTTAGTCTCATTCTAAGGTTTGTCTAAGTTCATCCTTAGAAAGAGACTAACTTGGGACGAACTTAGACAAACCTTAGAATGAGACTTAAGTTTGTCTTCGTTCGTCCCAAGTTTGTCTCGTTAATCTCATTCTAAGGTTTGTCTAAGTTCGTCCTTAGAAAAAGACTAACTTGGGACGAACTAAGACAAACCTTTGAATGAGACTTAAGTTTGTCTTTGTTCGTCCCAAGTTAGTCTCGTTAGTCTCATTCTACGGTTTCTCTAAGTTCGTCATTAGAAAGAGACTAACTTGGGACGAACTTAGACAAACCTTAGAATGAGACTTAAGTTTGTCTTTGTTCGTCCCAAGTTAGTCTCGTTAGTCTCATTCCAAGGTTTGTCTAAGTTCGTCCTTAAAAAGAGACTAACTTGGGACGAACAAGGACAAACCTTAGAATGAGACTTAAGTTTGTCTTTGTTCGTCCCAAGTTAGTCTCGTTAGTCTCATTCTAAGGTTTGTCTAAGTTCATCCTTAGAAAGAGACAAACTTGGGACGAACTTAGACAAACCTTAGAATGAGACTTAAGTTTGTCTTTGTTCGTCCCTAGTTAGTCTCGTTAGTCTCATTCTAAGGTTTGTCTAAGTTCGTCCTTAGAAAGAGACTAACTTGGGACGAACTTAGACAAACCTTAGAATGAGACTTAAGTTTGTCTTTGTTCGTCCCAAGTTAGTCTCGTTAGTCGCATTCTAAGGTTTGTCTAAGTTCGTCCTTATATAGAGACTAACTTGGGACGAACTAAGACAAACCTTAGAATGGGACTTAAGTTTGTCTTTGTTCGTCCCAAGTTAGTCTCGTTAGTCTCATTCTAAGGTTTGTCTAAGTTCGTCCTTAGAAAGAGACTAACTTGGGACGAACTTAGACAAACCTTAGAATGAGACTAACGTTTGTCTTTGTTCGTCCCAAGTTAGTCTCGTTAGTCTCATTCTAAGGTTTGTCTAAGTTCGTCATTAGAAAGAGACTAACTTGAGACGAACTTAGACAAACCTTAGAATGCGACTTAAGTTTGTCTTTGTTCGATCCAAGTTAGTCTCGTTAGTCTCATTCTAAGGTTTCTCTAAGTTTGTCCTTAGAAAGAGACTAAATTGGGATGAACTTAGACAAACCTTAGAATGAGACTTAAGTTTGTCTTTGTTCGTCCAAAGTTAGTCTCGTTAGTCTCATTCTAAGGTTTGTCTAAGTTCATCCTTAGAAAGAGACTAACTTGGGACGAACTTAGACAAACCTTAGAATGGGACTTAAGTTTGTCTTTGTTCGTCCCAAGTTAGTCTCGTTAGTCACATTCTAAGGTTTGTCTAAGTTCGTCCTTAGAAAAAGACTAACTTGGGACGAACTAAGACAAACCTTAGAATGAGACTTAAGTTTGTCTTTGTTCGTCCCAAGTTAGTCTCGTTAGTCTTATTCTAAGGTTTGTCTAAGTTCGTCGTTAGAAAGAGACTAACTTGGGATGAACTTGGACAAACTTTAGAATGAGACTTAAGTTTGTCTTTGTTCGTCCCAAGTTAGTCTCGTTAGTCTCATTCTACGGTTTCTCTAAGTTCATCATTAGAAAGAGACTAACTTGGGACGAACTTAGACAAACCTTAGAATGAGACTTAAGTTTGTCTTTGTTCGTCCCAAGTTAGTCTCGTTAGTCTCATTCCAAGGTTTGTCTAAGTTCGTCCTTAAAAAGAGACTAACTTGGGACGAACAAGTACAAACCTTAGAATGAGACTTAAGTTTGTCTTTGTTCGTCCCAAGTTAGTCTCGTTAGTCTCATTCTCAGGTTTATCTAAGTTCATCCTTAGAAAGAGACTAACTTGGGACGAACTTAGACAAACCTTAGAATGAGACTTAAGTTTGTCTTTGTTCGTCCCTAGTTAGTCTCGTTAGTCTCATTCTAAGGTTTGTCTAAGTTCGTCCTTAGAAAGAGACTAACTTGGGACGAACTTAGACAAACCTTAGAATGAGATTTAAGTTTGTCTTTGTTCGTCCCAACTTTGTCTCGTTAGTCTCATTCTAAGGTTTGTCTAAGTTCGTCTTTAGAAAGAGACTAACTTAGGACGAACTTAGACAAACCTTAGAATGAGACTAACGTTTGTCTTTGTTCGTCCCAAGTTAGTCTCGTTAGTCTCATTCTAAGGTTTGTCTAAGTTCGTCATTAGAAAGAGACTAACTTGAGACGAACTTAGACAAACCTTAGAATGCGACTTAAGTTTGTCTTTGTTCGTCCCAAGTTAGTCTCGTTAGTCTCATTCTAAGGTTTCTCTAAGTTTGTCCTTAGAAAGAGACTAAATTGGGATGAACTTAGACAAACCTTAGAATGAGACTTAAGTTTGTCTTTGTTCGTCCAAAGTTAGTCTCGTTAGTCTCATTCTAAGGTTTGTCTAAGTTCTTCCTTAGAAAAAGACTAACTTGGGACGAACTAAGACAAACCTTAGAATGAGACTTAAGTTTGTCTTTGTTCGTCCCAAGGTAGTCTCGTTAGTCTTATTCTAAGGTTTGTCTAAGTTCGTCGTTAGAAAGAGACTAACTTGGGACGAACTTGGACAAACTTTAGAATGAGACTTAAGTTTGTCTTTGTTCGTCCCAAGTTAGTCTCGTTAGTCTCATTCTACGGTTTCTCTAAGTTCATCATTAGAAAGAGACTAACTTGGGACGAACTTAGACAAACCTTAGAATGAGACTTAAGTTTGTCTTTGTTCGTCCCAAGTTAGTCTCGTTAGTCTCATTCCAAGGTTTGTCTAAGTTCGCCTTAAAAAGAGACTAACTTGGGACGAACAAGGACAAACCTTAGAATGAGACTTAGGTTTGTCTTTGTTCGTCCCAAGTTAGTCTCGTTAGTCTCATTCTAAGGTTTGTCTAAGTTCATCCTTAGAAAGAGATTAACTTGGGACGAACTTAGACAAACCTTAGAATGAGACTTAAGTTTGTCTTTGTTCGTCCCTAGTTAGTCTCGTTAGTCTCATTCTAAGGTTTGTCTAAGTTCGTCCTTAGAAAGAGACTAACTTGGGACGAACTTAGACAAACCTTAGAATGAGACTTAAGTTTGTCTTTGTTCGTCCCAAGTTAGTCTCGTTAGTCTGATTCTAATTTTTGTCTAAGTTCGTCCTTATATAGAGACTAACTTGGGACGAACTAAGACTAACCTTAGAATGGGACTTAAGTTTGTCTTTGTTCGTCCCAAGTTAGTCTCGTTAGTCTCATTCTAAGGTTTGTCTAAGTTCGTCCTTAGAAAGAGACTAACTTGGGACGAACTTAGACAAACCTTAGAATGAGACTAACGTTTGTCTTTGTTCGTCCCAAGTTAGTCTCGTTAGTCTCATTCTAAGGTTTGTCTAAGTTCGTCATTAGAAAGAGACTAACTTGAGACGAACTTAGACAAACCTTAGAATGCGACTTAAGTTTGTCTTTGTTCGATCCAAGTTAGTCTCGTTAGTCTCATTCTAAGGTTTCTCTAAGTTTGTCCTTAGAAAGAGACTAAATTGGGATGAACTTAGACAAACCTTAGAATGAGACTTAAGTTTGTCTTTGTTCGTCAAAAGTTAGTCTCGTTAGTCTCATTCTAAGGTTTGTCTAAGTTCATCCTTAGAAAGAGACTAACTTGGGACGAACAAGGACAAACCTTAGAATGAGACTTAAGTTTGTCTTTGTTCGTCCCAAGTTAGTCTCGTTAGTCTCATTCTAAGGTTTGTCTAAGTTCATCCTTAGAAAGAGACTAACTTGGGATGAACTTAGACAAACCTTAGAATGAGACTTAAGTTTGTCTTTGTTCGTCCAAAGTTAGTCTCATTAGTCTCATTCTAAGGTTTGTCTAAGTTCATCCTTAGAAAGAGACTAACTTGGGACGAACTTAGACAAACCTTAGATTGAGACTTAAGTTTGTCTTTGTTCGTCCATAGTTAGTCTCGTTAGTCTCATTCTAAGGTTTGTCTAAGTTCGTCCTTAGAAAGAGACTAACTTGGGACGAACTTAGACAAACCTTAGAATGAGACTTAAGTTTGTCTTTGTTCGTCCCTAGTTAGTCTCGTTAGTCTCATTCTAAGGTTTGTCTAAGTTCGTCCTTAGAAAGAGACTAACTTGGGACGAACTTAGACAAACCTTAGATTGAGACTTAAGTTTGTCTTTGTTCGTCCATAGTTAGTCTCGTTAGTCTCATTCTAAGGTTTGTCTAAGTTCGTCCTTAGAAAGAGACTAACTTGGGACGAACTTAGACAAACCTTAGAATGAGACTTAAGTTTGTCTTTGTTCGTCCCAACTTTGTCTCGTTAGTCTCATTCTAAGGTTTGTCTAAGTTCATCCTTAGAAAGAGACTAACTTGGGACGAACTTAGACAAACCTTAGAATGAGACTAACGTTTGTCTTTGTTCGTCCCAAGTTAGTCTCGTTAGTCTCATTCTAAGGTTTGTCTAAGTTCGTCATTAGAAAGAGACTAACTTGAGACGAACTTAGACAAACCTTAGAATGCGACTTAAGTTTGTCTTTGTTCGTCCCAAGTTAGTCTCGTTAGTCTCATTCTAAGGTTTCTCTAAGTTTGTCCTTAGAAAGAGACTAAATTGGGATGAACTTAGACAAACCTTAGAATGAGACTTAAGTTTGTCTTTGTTCGTCCAAAGTTAGTCTCGTTAGTCTCATTCTAAGGTTTGTCTAAGTTCATCCTTAGAAAGAGACTAACTTGGGACGAACTTAGACAAACCTTAGAATGAGACTTAAGTTTGTCTTCGTTCGTCCCAAGTTTGTCTCGTTAATCTCATTCTAAGGTTTGTCTAAGTTCGTCCTTAGAAAAAGACTAACTTGGGACGAACTAAGACAAACCTTTGAATGAGACTTAAGTTTGTCTTTGTTCGTCCCAAGTTAGTCTCGTTAGTCTCATTCTACGGTTTCTCTAAGTTCGTCATTAGAAAGAGACTAACTTGGGACGAACTTAGACAAACCTTAGAATGAGACTTAAGTTTGTCTTTGTTCGTCCCAAGTTAGTCTCGTTAGTCTCATTCCAAGGTTTGTCTAAGTTCGTCCTTAAAAAGAGACTAACTTGGGACGAACAAGGACAAACCTTAGAATGAGACTTAAGTTTGTCTTTGTTCGTCCCAAGTTAGTCTCGTTAGTCTCATTCTAAGGTTTGTCTAAGTTCATCCTTAGAAAGAGACAAACTTGGGACGAACTTAGACAAACCTTAGAATGAGACTTAAGTTTGTCTTTGTTCGTCCCTAGTTAGTCTCGTTAGTCTCATTCTAAGGTTTGTCTAAGTTCGTCCTTAGAAAGAGACTAACTTGGGACGAACTTAGACAAACCTTAGAATGAGACTTAAGTTTGTCTTTGTTCGTCCCAAGTTAGTCTCGTTAGTCGCATTCTAAGGTTTGTCTAAGTTCGTCCTTATATAGAGACTAACTTGGGACGAACTAAGACAAACCTTAGAATGGGACTTAAGTTTGTCTTTGTTCGTCCCAAGTTAGTCTCGTTAGTCTCATTCTAAGGTTTGTCTAAGTTCGTCCTTAGAAAGAGACTAACTTGGGACGAACTTAGACAAACCTTAGAATGAGACTAACGTTTGTCTTTGTTCGTCCCAAGTTAGTCTCGTTAGTCTCATTCTAAGGTTTGTCTAAGTTCGTCATTAGAAAGAGACTAACTTGAGACGAACTTAGACAAACCTTAGAATGCGACTTAAGTTTGTCTTTGTTCGATCCAAGTTAGTCTCGTTAGTCTCATTCTAAGGTTTCTCTAAGTTTGTCCTTAGAAAGAGACTAAATTGGGATGAACTTAGACAAACCTTAGAATGAGACTTAAGTTTGTCTTTGTTCGTCCAAAGTTAGTCTCGTTAGTCTCATTCTAAGGTTTGTCTAAGTTCATCCTTAGAAAGAGACTAACTTGGGACGAACTTAGACAAACCTTAGAATGGGACTTAAGTTTGTCTTTGTTCGTCCCAAGTTAGTCTCGTTAGTCACATTCTAAGGTTTGTCTAAGTTCGTCCTTAGAAAAAGACTAACTTGGGACGAACTAAGACAAACCTTAGAATGAGACTTAAGTTTGTCTTTGTTCGTCCCAAGTTAGTCTCGTTAGTCTTATTCTAAGGTTTGTCTAAGTTCGTCGTTAGAAAGAGACTAACTTGGGATGAACTTGGACAAACTTTAGAATGAGACTTAAGTTTGTCTTTGTTCGTCCCAAGTTAGTCTCGTTAGTCTCATTCTACGGTTTCTCTAAGTTCATCATTAGAAAGAGACTAACTTGGGACGAACTTAGACAAACCTTAGAATGAGACTTAAGTTTGTCTTTGTTCGTCCCAAGTTAGTCTCGTTAGTCTCATTCCAAGGTTTGTCTAAGTTCGTCCTTAAAAAGAGACTAACTTGGGACGAACAAGTACAAACCTTAGAATGAGACTTAAGTTTGTCTTTGTTCGTCCCAAGTTAGTCTCGTTAGTCTCATTCTCAGGTTTATCTAAGTTCATCCTTAGAAAGAGACTAACTTGGGACGAACTTAGACAAACCTTAGAATGAGACTTAAGTTTGTCTTTGTTCGTCCCTAGTTAGTCTCGTTAGTCTCATTCTAAGGTTTGTCTAAGTTCGTCCTTAGAAAGAGACTAACTTGGGACGAACTTAGACAAACCTTAGAATGAGATTTAAGTTTGTCTTTGTTCGTCCCAACTTTGTCTCGTTAGTCTCATTCTAAGGTTTGTCTAAGTTCGTCTTTAGAAAGAGACTAACTTAGGACGAACTTAGACAAACCTTAGAATGAGACTAACGTTTGTCTTTGTTCGTCCCAAGTTAGTCTCGTTAGTCTCATTCTAAGGTTTGTCTAAGTTCGTCATTAGAAAGAGACTAACTTGAGACGAACTTAGACAAACCTTAGAATGCGACTTAAGTTTGTCTTTGTTCGTCCCAAGTTAGTCTCGTTAGTCTCATTCTAAGGTTTCTCTAAGTTTGTCCTTAGAAAGAGACTAAATTGGGATGAACTTAGACAAACCTTAGAATGAGACTTAAGTTTGTCTTTGTTCGTCCAAAGTTAGTCTCGTTAGTCTCATTCTAAGGTTTGTCTAAGTTCTTCCTTAGAAAAAGACTAACTTGGGACGAACTAAGACAAACCTTAGAATGAGACTTAAGTTTGTCTTTGTTCGTCCCAAGGTAGTCTCGTTAGTCTTATTCTAAGGTTTGTCTAAGTTCGTCGTTAGAAAGAGACTAACTTGGGACGAACTTGGACAAACTTTAGAATGAGACTTAAGTTTGTCTTTGTTCGTCCCAAGTTAGTCTCGTTAGTCTCATTCTACGGTTTCTCTAAGTTCATCATTAGAAAGAGACTAACTTGGGACGAACTTAGACAAACCTTAGAATGAGACTTAAGTTTGTCTTTGTTCGTCCCAAGTTAGTCTCGTTAGTCTCATTCCAAGGTTTGTCTAAGTTCGCCTTAAAAAGAGACTAACTTGGGACGAACAAGGACAAACCTTAGAATGAGACTTAGGTTTGTCTTTGTTCGTCCCAAGTTAGTCTCGTTAGTCTCATTCTAAGGTTTGTCTAAGTTCATCCTTAGAAAGAGATTAACTTGGGACGAACTTAGACAAACCTTAGAATGAGACTTAAGTTTGTCTTTGTTCGTCCCTAGTTAGTCTCGTTAGTCTCATTCTAAGGTTTGTCTAAGTTCGTCCTTAGAAAGAGACTAACTTGGGACGAACTTAGACAAACCTTAGAATGAGACTTAAGTTTGTCTTTGTTCGTCCCAAGTTAGTCTCGTTAGTCTGATTCTAATTTTTGTCTAAGTTCGTCCTTATATAGAGACTAACTTGGGACGAACTAAGACTAACCTTAGAATGGGACTTAAGTTTGTCTTTGTTCGTCCCAAGTTAGTCTCGTTAGTCTCATTCTAAGGTTTGTCTAAGTTCGTCCTTAGAAAGAGACTAACTTGGGACGAACTTAGACAAACCTTAGAATGAGACTAACGTTTGTCTTTGTTCGTCCCAAGTTAGTCTCGTTAGTCTCATTCTAAGGTTTGTCTAAGTTCGTCATTAGAAAGAGACTAACTTGAGACGAACTTAGACAAACCTTAGAATGCGACTTAAGTTTGTCTTTGTTCGATCCAAGTTAGTCTCGTTAGTCTCATTCTAAGGTTTCTCTAAGTTTGTCCTTAGAAAGAGACTAAATTGGGATGAACTTAGACAAACCTTAGAATGAGACTTAAGTTTGTCTTTGTTCGTCAAAAGTTAGTCTCGTTAGTCTCATTCTAAGGTTTGTCTAAGTTCATCCTTAGAAAGAGACTAACTTGGGACGAACAAGGACAAACCTTAGAATGAGACTTAAGTTTGTCTTTGTTCGTCCCAAGTTAGTCTCGTTAGTCTCATTCTAAGGTTTGTCTAAGTTCATCCTTAGAAAGAGACTAACTTGGGATGAACTTAGACAAACCTTAGAATGAGACTTAAGTTTGTCTTTGTTCGTCCAAAGTTAGTCTCATTAGTCTCATTCTAAGGTTTGTCTAAGTTCATCCTTAGAAAGAGACTAACTTGGGACGAACTTAGACAAACCTTAGATTGAGACTTAAGTTTGTCTTTGTTCGTCCATAGTTAGTCTCGTTAGTCTCATTCTAAGGTTTGTCTAAGTTCGTCCTTAGAAAGAGACTAACTTGGGACGAACTTAGACAAACCTTAGAATGAGACTTAAGTTTGTCTTTGTTCGTCCCTAGTTAGTCTCGTTAGTCTCATTCTAAGGTTTGTCTAAGTTCGTCCTTAGAAAGAGACTAACTTGGGACGAACTTAGACAAACCTTAGATTGAGACTTAAGTTTGTCTTTGTTCGTCCATAGTTAGTCTCGTTAGTCTCATTCTAAGGTTTGTCTAAGTTCGTCCTTAGAAAGAGACTAACTTGGGACGAACTTAGACAAACCTTAGAATGAGACTTAAGTTTGTCTTTGTTCGTCCCAACTTTGTCTCGTTAGTCTCATTCTAAGGTTTGTCTAAGTTCATCCTTAGAAAGAGACTAACTTGGGACGAACTTAGACAAACCTTAGAATGAGACTAACGTTTGTCTTTGTTCGTCCCAAGTTAGTCTCGTTAGTCTCATTCTAAGGTTTGTCTAAGTTCGTCATTAGAAAGAGACTAACTTGAGACGAACTTAGACAAACCTTAGAATGCGACTTAAGTTTGTCTTTGTTCGTCCCAAGTTAGTCTCGTTAGTCTCATTCTAAGGTTTCTCTAAGTTTGTCCTTAGAAAGAGACTAAATTGGGATGAACTTAGACAAACCTTAGAATGAGACTTAAGTTTGTCTTTGTTCGTCCAAAGTTAGTCTCGTTAGTCTCATTCTAAGGTTTGTCTAAGTTCATCCTTAGAAAGAGACTAACTTGGGACGAACTTAGACAAACCTTAGAATGAGACTTAAGTTTGTCTTCGTTCGTCCCAAGTTTGTCTCGTTAATCTCATTCTAAGGTTTGTCTAAGTTCGTCCTTAGAAAAAGACTAACTTGGGACGAACTAAGACAAACCTTTGAATGAGACTTAAGTTTGTCTTTGTTCGTCCCAAGTTAGTCTCGTTAGTCTCATTCTACGGTTTCTCTAAGTTCGTCATTAGAAAGAGACTAACTTGGGACGAACTTAGACAAACCTTAGAATGAGACTTAAGTTTGTCTTTGTTCGTCCCAAGTTAGTCTCGTTAGTCTCATTCCAAGGTTTGTCTAAGTTCGTCCTTAAAAAGAGACTAACTTGGGACGAACAAGGACAAACCTTAGAATGAGACTTAAGTTTGTCTTTGTTCGTCCCAAGTTAGTCTCGTTAGTCTCATTCTAAGGTTTGTCTAAGTTCATCCTTAGAAAGAGACAAACTTGGGACGAACTTAGACAAACCTTAGAATGAGACTTAAGTTTGTCTTTGTTCGTCCCTAGTTAGTCTCGTTAGTCTCATTCTAAGGTTTGTCTAAGTTCGTCCTTAGAAAGAGACTAACTTGGGACGAACTTAGACAAACCTTAGAATGAGACTTAAGTTTGTCTTTGTTCGTCCCAAGTTAGTCTCGTTAGTCGCATTCTAAGGTTTGTCTAAGTTCGTCCTTATATAGAGACTAACTTGGGACGAACTAAGACAAACCTTAGAATGGGACTTAAGTTTGTCTTTGTTCGTCCCAAGTTAGTCTCGTTAGTCTCATTCTAAGGTTTGTCTAAGTTCGTCCTTAGAAAGAGACTAACTTGGGACGAACTTAGACAAACCTTAGAATGAGACTAACGTTTGTCTTTGTTCGTCCCAAGTTAGTCTCGTTAGTCTCATTCTAAGGTTTGTCTAAGTTCGTCATTAGAAAGAGACTAACTTGAGACGAACTTAGACAAACCTTAGAATGCGACTTAAGTTTGTCTTTGTTCGATCCAAGTTAGTCTCGTTAGTCTCATTCTAAGGTTTCTCTAAGTTTGTCCTTAGAAAGAGACTAAATTGGGATGAACTTAGACAAACCTTAGAATGAGACTTAAGTTTGTCTTTGTTCGTCCAAAGTTAGTCTCGTTAGTCTCATTCTAAGGTTTGTCTAAGTTCATCCTTAGAAAGAGACTAACTTGGGACGAACTTAGACAAACCTTAGAATGGGACTTAAGTTTGTCTTTGTTCGTCCCAAGTTAGTCTCGTTAGTCACATTCTAAGGTTTGTCTAAGTTCGTCCTTAGAAAAAGACTAACTTGGGACGAACTAAGACAAACCTTAGAATGAGACTTAAGTTTGTCTTTGTTCGTCCCAAGTTAGTCTCGTTAGTCTTATTCTAAGGTTTGTCTAAGTTCGTCGTTAGAAAGAGACTAACTTGGGATGAACTTGGACAAACTTTAGAATGAGACTTAAGTTTGTCTTTGTTCGTCCCAAGTTAGTCTCGTTAGTCTCATTCTACGGTTTCTCTAAGTTCATCATTAGAAAGAGACTAACTTGGGACGAACTTAGACAAACCTTAGAATGAGACTTAAGTTTGTCTTTGTTCGTCCCAAGTTAGTCTCGTTAGTCTCATTCCAAGGTTTGTCTAAGTTCGTCCTTAAAAAGAGACTAACTTGGGACGAACAAGTACAAACCTTAGAATGAGACTTAAGTTTGTCTTTGTTCGTCCCAAGTTAGTCTCGTTAGTCTCATTCTCAGGTTTATCTAAGTTCATCCTTAGAAAGAGACTAACTTGGGACGAACTTAGACAAACCTTAGAATGAGACTTAAGTTTGTCTTTGTTCGTCCCTAGTTAGTCTCGTTAGTCTCATTCTAAGGTTTGTCTAAGTTCGTCCTTAGAAAGAGACTAACTTGGGACGAACTTAGACAAACCTTAGAATGAGATTTAAGTTTGTCTTTGTTCGTCCCAACTTTGTCTCGTTAGTCTCATTCTAAGGTTTGTCTAAGTTCGTCTTTAGAAAGAGACTAACTTAGGACGAACTTAGACAAACCTTAGAATGAGACTAACGTTTGTCTTTGTTCGTCCCAAGTTAGTCTCGTTAGTCTCATTCTAAGGTTTGTCTAAGTTCGTCATTAGAAAGAGACTAACTTGAGACGAACTTAGACAAACCTTAGAATGCGACTTAAGTTTGTCTTTGTTCGTCCCAAGTTAGTCTCGTTAGTCTCATTCTAAGGTTTCTCTAAGTTTGTCCTTAGAAAGAGACTAAATTGGGATGAACTTAGACAAACCTTAGAATGAGACTTAAGTTTGTCTTTGTTCGTCCAAAGTTAGTCTCGTTAGTCTCATTCTAAGGTTTGTCTAAGTTCTTCCTTAGAAAAAGACTAACTTGGGACGAACTAAGACAAACCTTAGAATGAGACTTAAGTTTGTCTTTGTTCGTCCCAAGGTAGTCTCGTTAGTCTTATTCTAAGGTTTGTCTAAGTTCGTCGTTAGAAAGAGACTAACTTGGGACGAACTTGGACAAACTTTAGAATGAGACTTAAGTTTGTCTTTGTTCGTCCCAAGTTAGTCTCGTTAGTCTCATTCTACGGTTTCTCTAAGTTCATCATTAGAAAGAGACTAACTTGGGACGAACTTAGACAAACCTTAGAATGAGACTTAAGTTTGTCTTTGTTCGTCCCAAGTTAGTCTCGTTAGTCTCATTCCAAGGTTTGTCTAAGTTCGCCTTAAAAAGAGACTAACTTGGGACGAACAAGGACAAACCTTAGAATGAGACTTAGGTTTGTCTTTGTTCGTCCCAAGTTAGTCTCGTTAGTCTCATTCTAAGGTTTGTCTAAGTTCATCCTTAGAAAGAGATTAACTTGGGACGAACTTAGACAAACCTTAGAATGAGACTTAAGTTTGTCTTTGTTCGTCCCTAGTTAGTCTCGTTAGTCTCATTCTAAGGTTTGTCTAAGTTCGTCCTTAGAAAGAGACTAACTTGGGACGAACTTAGACAAACCTTAGAATGAGACTTAAGTTTGTCTTTGTTCGTCCCAAGTTAGTCTCGTTAGTCTGATTCTAATTTTTGTCTAAGTTCGTCCTTATATAGAGACTAACTTGGGACGAACTAAGACTAACCTTAGAATGGGACTTAAGTTTGTCTTTGTTCGTCCCAAGTTAGTCTCGTTAGTCTCATTCTAAGGTTTGTCTAAGTTCGTCCTTAGAAAGAGACTAACTTGGGACGAACTTAGACAAACCTTAGAATGAGACTAACGTTTGTCTTTGTTCGTCCCAAGTTAGTCTCGTTAGTCTCATTCTAAGGTTTGTCTAAGTTCGTCATTAGAAAGAGACTAACTTGAGACGAACTTAGACAAACCTTAGAATGCGACTTAAGTTTGTCTTTGTTCGATCCAAGTTAGTCTCGTTAGTCTCATTCTAAGGTTTCTCTAAGTTTGTCCTTAGAAAGAGACTAAATTGGGATGAACTTAGACAAACCTTAGAATGAGACTTAAGTTTGTCTTTGTTCGTCAAAAGTTAGTCTCGTTAGTCTCATTCTAAGGTTTGTCTAAGTTCATCCTTAGAAAGAGACTAACTTGGGACGAACTTAGACAAACCTTAGAATGGGACTTAAGTTTGTCTTTGTTCGTCCCAAGTTAGTCTCGTTAGTCACATTCTAAGGTTTGTCTAAGTTCGTCCTTAGAAAAAGACTAACTTGGGACGAACTAAGACAAACCTTAGAATGAGACTTAAGTTTGTCTTTGTTCGTCCCAAGTTAGTCTCGTTAGTCTTATTCTAAGGTTTGTCTAAGTTCGTCGTTAGAAAGAGACTAACTTGGGACGAACTTGGACAAACTTTAGAATGAGACTTAAGTTTGTCTTTGTTCGTCCCAAGTTAGTCTCGTTAGTCTCATTCTACGGTTTCTCTAAGTTCATCATTAGAAAGAGACTAACTTGGGACGAACTTAGACAAACCTTAGAATGAGACTTAAGTTTGTCTTTGTTCGTCCCAAGTTAGTCTCGTTAGTCTCATTCCAAGGTTTGTCTAAGTTCGTCCTTAAAAAGAGACTAACTTGGGACGAACAAGGACAAACCTTAGAATGAGACTTAAGTTTGTCTTTGTTCGTCCCAAGTTAGTCTCGTTAGTCTCATTCTAAGGTTTATCTAAGTTCATCCTTAGAAAGAGACTAACTTGGGACGAACTTAGACAAAACCTTAGAATGAGACTTAAGTTTGTCTTTGTTCGTCCCCAGTTAGTCTCGTTAGTCTCATTCTAAGGTTTGTCTAAGTTCGTCCTTAGAAAGAGACTAACTTGGGACGAACTTAGACAAACCTTAGAATGAGATTTAAGTTTGTCTTTGTTCGTCCCAACTTTGTCTCGTTAGTCTCATTCTAAGGTTTGTCTAAGTTCGTCCTTAGAAAGAGACTAACTTAGGACGAACTTAGACAAACCTTAGAATGAGACTAACGTTTGTCTTTGTTCGTCCCAAGTTAGTCTCGTTAGTCTGATTCTAAGGTTTGTCTAAGTTCGTCCTTATATAGAGACTAACTTGGGACGAACTAAGACTAACCTTAGAACGGGACTTAAGTTTGTCTTTGTTCGTCCCAAGTTAGTCTCGTTAGTCTCATTCTAAGGTTTGTCTAAGTTCGTCCTTAGAAAGAGACTAACTTGGGATGAACTTAGACAAACCTTAGAATGAGACTAACGTTTGTCTTTGTTCGTCCCAAGTTAGTCTCGTTAGTCTCATTCTAAGGTTTATCTAAGTTCATCCTTAGAAAGAGACTAACTTGGGACGAACTTAGACAAACCTTAGAATGAGACTTAAGTTTGTCTTTGTTCGTCCCTAGTTAGTCTCGTTAGTCTCATTCTAAGGTTTGTCTAAGTTCGTCCTTAGAAAGAGACTAACTTGGGACGAACTTAGACAAACCATAGAATGAGATTTAAGTTTGTCTTTGTTCGTCCCAACTTTGTCTCGTTAGTCTCATTCTAAGGTTTGTCTAAGTTCGTCCTTAGAAAGAGACTAACTTAGGACGAACTTAGACAAACCTTAGAATGAGACTAACGTTTGTCTTTGTTCGTCCCAAGTTAGTCTCGTTAGTCTGATTCTAAGGTTTGTCTAAGTTCGTCCTTATATAGAGACTAACTTGGGACGAACTAAGACTAACCTTAGAATGGGACTTAAGTTTGTCTTTGTTCGTCCCAAGTTAGTCTCGTTAGTCTCATTCTAAGGTTTGTCTAAGTTCGTCCTTAGAAAGAGACTAACTTGGGACGAACTTAGACAAACCTTAGAATGAGACTAACGTTTGTCTTTGTTCGTCCCAAGTTAGTCTCGTTAGTCTCATTCTAAGGTTTGTCTAAGTTCGTCATTAGAAAGAGACTAACTTGAGACGAACTTAGACAAACCTTAGAATGCGACTTAAGTTTGTCTTTGTTCGATCCAAGTTAGTCTCGTTAGTCTCATTCTAAGGTTTCTCTAAGTTTGTCCTTAGAAAGAGACTAAATTGGGATGAACTTAGACAAACCTTAGAATGAGACTTAAGTTTGTCTTTGTTCGTCCAAAGTTAGTCTCGTTAGTCTCATTCTAAGGTTTGTCTAAGTTCATCCTTAGAAAGAGACTAACTTGGGACGAACTTAGACAAACCTTAGAATGGTACTTAAGTTTGTCTTTGTTCGTCCCAAGTTAGTCTCGTTAGTCACATTCTAAGGTTTGTCTAAGTTCGTCCTTAGAAAAAGGCTAACTTGGGACGAACTAAGACAAACCTTAGAATGAGACTTAAGTTTGTCTTTGTTCGTCCCAAGTTAGTCTCGTTAGTCTTATTCTAAGGTTTGTCTAAGTTCGTCGTTAGAAAGAGACTAACTTGGGACGAACTTGGACAAACTTTAGAATGAGACTTAAGTTTGTCTTTGTTCGTCCCAAGTTAGTCTCGTTAGTCTCATTCTACGGTTTCTCTAAGTTCATCATTAGAAAGAGCCTAACTTGGGACGAACTTAGACAAACCTTAGAATGAGACTTAAGTTTGTCTTTGTTCGTCCCAAGTTAGTCTCGTTAGTCTCATTCCAAGGTTTGTCTAAGTTCGTCCTTAAAAAGAGACTAACTTGGGACGAACAAGGACAAACCTTAGAATGAGACTTAAGTTTGTCTTTGTTCGTCCCAAGTTAGTCTCGTTAGTCTCATTCTAAGGTTTATCTAAGTTCATCCTTAGAAAGAGACTAACTTGGGACGAACTTAGACAAACCTTAGAATGAGACTTAAGTTTGTCTTTGTTCGTCCCTAGTTAGTCTCGTTAGTCTCATTCTAAGGTTTGTCTAAGTTCGTCCTTAGAAAGAGACTAACTTGGGACGAACTTAGACAAACCTTAGAATGAGATTTAAGTTTGTCTTTGTTCGTCCCAACTTTGTCTCGTTAGTCTCATTCTAATGTTTGTCTAAGTTCGTCCTTAGAAAGAGACTAACTTAGGACGAACTTAGACAAACCTTAGAATGAGACTAACGTTTGTCTTTGTTCGTTTCAAGTTAGTCTCGTTAGTCTGATTCTAAGGTTTGTTTAAGTTCGTCCTTATATAGAGACTAACTTGGGACGAACTAAGACTAACCTTAGAATGGGACTTAAGTTTGTCTTTGTTCGTCCCAAGTTAGTCTCGTTAGTCTCATTCTAAGGTTTGTCTAAGTTCGTCCTTAGAAAGAGACTAACTTGGGACGAACTTAGACAAACCTTAGAATGAGACTAACGTTTGTCTTTGTTCGTCCCAAGTTAGTCTCGTTAGTCTCATTCTAAGGTTTGTCTAAGTTCGTCATTAGAAAGAGACTAACTTGAGACGAACTTAGACAAACCTTAGAATGCGACTTAAGTTTGTCTTTGTTCGATCCAAGTTAGTCTTGTTAGTCTCATTCTAAGGTTTCTTTAAGTTTGTCCGTAGAAAGAGACTAAATTGGGATGAACTTAGACAAACCTTAGAATGAGACTTAAGTTTGTCTTTGTTCGTCCAAAGTTAGTCTCGTTAGTCTCATTCTAAGGTTTGTCTAAGTTCATCCTTAGAAAGAGACTAACTTGGGACGAACTTAGACAAACCTTAGAATGGGACTTAAGTTTGTCTTTGTTCGTCCCAAGTTAGTCTCGTTAGTCACATTCTAAGGTTTGTCTAAGTTCGTCCTTAGAAAAAGACTAACTTGGGACGAACTAAGACAAACCTTAGAATGAGACTTAAGTTTGTCTTTGTTCGTCCCAAGTTAGTCTCGTTAGTCTTATTCTAAGGTTTGTCTAAGTTCGTCGTTAGAAAGAGACTAACTTCGGACGAACTTGGACAAACTTTAGAATGAGACTTAAGTTTGTCTTTGTTCGTCCCAAGTTAGTCTCGTTAGTCTCATTCTACGGTTTCTCTAAGTTCATCATTAGAAAGAGACTAACTTGGGACGAACTTAGACAAACCTTAGAATGAGACTTAAGTTTGTCTTTGTTCGTCCCAAGTTAGTCTCGTTAGTCTCATTCCAAGGTTTGTCTAAGTTCGCCTTAAAAAGAGACTAACTTGGGACGAACAAGGACAAACCTTAGAATGAGACTTAAGTTTGTGTTTGTTCGTCCCAAGTTAGTCTCGTTAGTCTCATTCTAAGGTTTATCTAAGTTCATCCTTAGAAAGAGACTAACTTGGGACGAACTTAGACAAACCTTAGAATGAGACTTAAGTTTGTCTTTGTTCGTCCCTAGTTAGTCTCGTTAGTCTCATTCTTAGGTTTGTCTAAGTTCGTCCTTAGAAAGAGACTAACTTGGGACGAACTTAGACAAACCTTAGAATGAGATTTAAGTTTGTCTTTGTTCGTCCCAACTTTGTCTCGTTAGTCTCATTCTAAGGTTTGTCTAAGTTCGTCCTTAGAACGAGACTAACTTAGGACGAACTTAGACAAACCTTAGAATGAGACTAACGTTTGTCTTTGTTCGTCCCAAGTTAGTCTCGTTAGTCTCATTCTAAGGTTTGTCTAAGTTCGTCATTAGAAAGAGACTAACTTGAGACGAACTTAGACAAACCTTAGAATGCGACTTAAGTTTGTCTTTGTTCGTCCCAAGTTAGTCTCGTTAGTCTCATTCTAAGGTTTCTCTAAGTTTGTCCTTAGAAAGAGACTAAATTGGGATGAACTTAGACAAACCTTAGAATGAGACTTAAGTTTGTCTTTGTTCGTCCAAAGTTAGTCTCGTTAGTCTCATTCTAAGGTTTGTCTAAGTTCTTCCTTAGAAAAAGACTAACTTGGGACGAACTAAGACAAACCTTAGAATGAGACTTAAGTTTGTCTTTGTTCGTCCCAAGGTAGTCTCGTTAGTCTTATTCTAAGGTTTGTCTAAGTTCGTCGTTAGAAAGAGACTAACTTGGGAATAACTTGGACAAACTTTAGAATGAGACTTAAGTTTGTCTTTGTTCGTCCCAAGTTTGTCTCATTAGTCTCATTCTACGGTTTCTCTAAGTTCATCATTAGAAAGAGACTAACTTGGGACGAACTTAGACAAACCTTAGAATGAGACTTAAGTTTGTCTTTGTTCGTCCCAAGTTAGTCACGTTAGTCTCATTCCAAGGTTTGTCTAAGTTCGCCTTAAAAAGAGACTAACTTGGGACGAACAAGGACAAACCTTCGAATGAGACTTAGGTTTGTCTTTGTTCGTCCCAAGTTAGTCTCGTTAGTCTCATTCTAAGGTTTGTCTAAGTTCATCCTTAGAAAGAGACTAACTTGGGACGAACTTAGACAAACCTTAGAATGAGACTTAAGTTTGTCTTTGTTCGTCCCTAGTTAGTCTCGTTAGTCTCATTCTAAGGTTTGTCAAAGTTCGTCCTAAGAAAGAGACTAACTTGGGACGAACTTAGACAAACCTTAGAATGAGACTTAAGTTTGTCTTTGTTCGTCCCAAGTTAGTCTCGTTAGTCTGATTCTAAGGTTTGTCTAAGTTCGTCCTTATATAGAGACTAACTTGGGACGAACTAAGACTAACCTTAGAATGGGACTTAAGTTTGTCTTTGTTCGTCCCAAGTAAGTCTCGTTAGTCTCATTCTAAGGTTTGTCTAAGTTCGTCCTTAGAAAGAGACTAACTTGGGACGAACTTAGACAAACCTTAGAATGAGACTAACGTTTGTCTTTGTTCGTCCCAAGTTAGTCTCGTTAGTCTCATTCTATGGTTTGTCTAAGTTCGTCATTAGAAAGAGACTAACTTGAGACGAACTTAGACAAACCTTAGAATGCGACTTAAGTTTGTCTTTGTTCGATCCAAGTTAGTCTCGTTAGTCTCATTCTAAGGTTTCTCTAAGTTGTCCTTAGAAAGAGACTAAATTGGGATGAACTTAGACAAACCTTAGAATGAGACTTAAGTTTGTCTTTGTTCGTACAAAGTTAGTCTCGTTAGTCTCATTCTAAGGTTTGTCTAAGTTCATCCTTAGAAAGAGACTAACTTGGGACGAACTTAGACAAACCTTAGAATGGGACTTAAGTTTGTCTTTGTTCGTCCCAAGTTAGTCTCGTTAGTCACATTCTAAGGTTTGTCTAAGTTCGTCCTTAGAAAAAGACTAACTTGGGACGAACTAAGACAAACCTTAGAATGAGACTTAAGTTTGTCTTTGTTCGTCCCAAGTTAGTCTCGTTAGTCTTATTCTAAGGTTTGTCTAAGTTCGTCGTTAGAAAGAGACTAACTTGGGACGAACTTGGACAAACTTTAGAATGAGACTTAAGTTTGTCTTTGTTCGTCCCAAGTTAGTCTCGTTAGTCTCATTCTACGGTTTCTCTAAGTTCATCTTTAGAAAGAGACTAACTTGGGACGAACTTAGACAAACCTTAGAATGAGACTTAAGTTTGTCTTTGTTCGTCCCAAGTTAGTCTCGTTAGTCTCATTCCAAGGTTTGTCTAAGTTCGTCCTTAAAAAGAGACTAACTTGGGACGAACAAGGACAAACCTTAGAATGAGACTTAAGTTTGTCTTTGTTCATCCCAAGTTAGTCTCGTTAGTCTCATTCTAAGGTTTATCTAAGTTCATCCTTAGAAAGAGACTAACTTGGGACGAACTTAGACAAACCTTAGAATGAGACTTAAGTTTGTCTTTGTTCGTCCCTAGTTAGTCTCGTTAGTCTCATTCTAAGGTTTGTCTAAGTTCGTCCTTAGAAAGAGACTAACTTGGGACGAACTTAGACAAACCTTAGAATGAGATTTAAGTTTGTCTTTGTTCGTCCCAACTTTGTCTCGTTAGTCTCATTCTAATGTTTGTCTAAGTTCGTCCTTAGAAAGAGACAAACTTAGGACGAACTTAGATAAACCTTAGAATGAGACTAACGTTTGTCTTTGTTCGTCCCAAGTTAGTCTCGTTAGTCTGATTCTAAGGTTTGTTTAAGTTCGTCCTTATATAGAGACTAACTTGGGACGAACTAAGACTAACCTTAGAATGGGACTTAAGTTTGTCTT
This sequence comes from Rhodiola kirilowii, assembly GCA_033675215.1. Taxonomy (NCBI): domain Eukaryota; kingdom Viridiplantae; phylum Streptophyta; class Magnoliopsida; order Saxifragales; family Crassulaceae; genus Rhodiola; species Rhodiola kirilowii. Next base: position 1,972,733 of record JAUCNB010000012.1, on the reverse strand, counting down.
TGTTCGTCCCAAGTTAGTCTCGTTAGTCTCATTCTAAGGTTTGTCTAAGTTCGTCCTTAGAAAGAGACTAACTTGGGACGAACTTAGACAAACCTTAGAATGAGACTAACGTTTGTCTTTGTTCGTCCCAAGTTAGTCTCGTTAGTCTCATTCTAAGGTTTGTCTAAGTTCTTCCTTAGAAAAAGACTAACTTGGGACGAACTAAGACAAACCTTAGAATGAGACTTAAGTTTGTCTTTGTTCGTCCCAAGGTAGTCTCGTTAGTCTTATTCTAAGGTTTGTCTAAGTTCGTCGTTAGAAAGAGACTAACTTGGGACGAACTTGGACAAACTTTAGAATGAGACTTAAGTTTGTCTTTGTTCGTCCCAAGTTAGTCTCGTTAGTCTCATTCTACGGTTTCTCTAAGTTCATCATTAGAAAGAGACTAACTTGGGACGAACTTAGACAAACCTTAGAATGAGACTTAAGTTTGTCTTTGTTCGTCCCAAGTTAGTCTCGTTAGTCTCATTCCAAGGTTTGTCTAAGTTCGTCCTTAAAAAGAGACTAACTTGGGACGAACAAGGACAAACCTTAGAATGAGACTTAAGTTTGTGTTTGTTCGTCCCAAGTTAGTCTCGTTAGTCTCATTCTAAGGTTTATCTAAGTTCATCCTTAGAAAGAGACTAACTTGGGACGAACTTAGACAAACCTTAGAATGAGACTTAAGTTTGTCTTTGTTCGTCCCTAGTTAGTCTCGTTAGTCTCATTCTAAGGTTTGTCTAAGTTCGTCCTTAGAAAGAGACTAACTTGGGACGAACTTAGACAAACCTTAGAATGAGATTTAAGTTTGTCTTTGTTCGTCCCAACTTTGTCTCGTTAGTCTCATTCTAAGGTTTGTCTAAGTTCGTCCTTAGAAAGAGACTAACTTAGGACGAACTTAGACAAACCTTAGAATGAGACTAACGTTTGTCTTGGTTCGTCCCAAGTTAGTCTCGTTAGTCTCATTCTAAGGTTTGTCTAAGTTCGTCATTAGAAAGAGACTAACTTGAGACGAACTTAGACAAACCTTAGAATGCGACTTAAGTTTGTCTTTGTTCGTCCCAAGTTAGTCTCGTTAGTCTCATTCTAAGGTTTCTCTAAGTTTGTCCTTAGAAAGAGACTAAATTGGGATGAACTTAGACAAACCTTAGAATGAGACTTAAGTTTGTCTTTGTTCGTCCAAAGTTAGTCTCGTTAGTCTCATTCTAAGGTTTGTCTAAGTTCTTCCTTAGAAAAAGACTAACTTGGGACGAACTAAGACAAACCTTAGAATGAGACTTAAGTTTGTCTTTGTTCGTCCCAAGGTAGTCTCGTTAGTCTTATTCTAAGGTTTGTCTAAGTTCGTCGTTAGAAAGAGACTGACTTGGGACGAACTTGGACAAACTTTAGAATGAGACTTAAGTTTGTCTTTGTTCGTCCCAAGTTTGTCTCTTTCTACGGTTTCTCTAAGTGCATCATTAGAAAGAGACTAACTTGGGACGAACTTAGACAAACCTTAGAATGAGACTTAAGTTTGTCTTTGTTCGTCCCAAGTTAGTCTCGTTAGTCTCATTCCAAGGTTTGTCTAAGTTCGCCTTAAAAAGAGACTAACTTGGGACGAACAAGGACAAACCTTCGAATGAGACTTAGGTTTGTCTTTGTTCGTCCCAAGTTAGTCTCGTTAGTCTCATTCTAAGGTTTGTCTAAGTTCATCTTTAGAAAGAGACTAACTTGGGACGAACTTAGACAAACCTTAGAATGAGACTTAAGTTTGTCTTTGTTCGTCCCTAGTTAGTCTCGTTAGTTTCATTCTAAGGTATGTCTAAGTTCGTCCTTAGAAAGAGACTAACTTGGGACGAACTTAGACAAACCTTAGAATGAGACTTAAGTTTGTCTTTGTTCGTCCCAAGTTAGTCTCGTTAGTCTGATTCTAAGGTTTGTCTAAGTTCGTCCTTATATAGAGACTAACTTGGGACGAACTAAGACTAACCTTAGAATGGGACTTAAGTTTGTCTTTGTTCGTCCCAAGTTAGTCTCGTTAGTCTCATTCTAAGGTTTGTCTAAGTTCGTCCTTAGAAAGAGACTAACTTGGGACGAACTTAGACAAACCTTAGAATGAGACTAACGTTTGTCTTTGTTCGTCCCAAGTTAGTCTCGTTAGTCTCATTCTAAGGTTTGTCTAAGTTCGTCATTAGAAAGAGACTAACTTGATACGAACTTAGACAAACCTTAGAATGCGACTTAAGTTTGTCTTTGTTCGATCCAAGTTAGTCTCGTTAGTCTCATTCTAAGGTTTCTCTAAGTTGTCCTTAGAAAGAGACTAAATTGGGATGAACTTAGACAAACCTTAGAATGAGACTTAAGTTTGTCTTTGTTCGTCCAAAGTTAGTCTCGTTAGTCTCATTCTAAGGTTTGTCTAAGTTCATCCTTAGAAAGAGACTAACTTGGGACGAACTTAGACAAACCTTAGAATGGGACTTAAGTTTGTCTTTGTTCGTCCCAAGTTAGTCTCGTTAGTCACATTCTAAGGTTTGTCTAAGTTCGTCCTTTGAAAAAGACTAACTTGGGACGAACTAAGACAAACCTTAGAATGAGACTAAAGTTTGTCTTTGTTCGTCCCAAGTTAGTCTCGTTAGTCTTATTCTAAGGTTTTCTAAGTTCGTCGTTAGAAAGAGACTAACTTGGGACGAACTTGGACAAACTTTAGAATGAGACTTAAGTTTGTCTTTGTTCGTCCCAAGTTAGTCTCGTTAGTCTCATTCTACGGTTTCTCTAAGTTCATCATTAGAAAGAGACTAACTTGGGACGAACTTAGACAAACCTTAGAATGAGACTTAAGTTTGTCTTTGTTCGTCCCAAGTTAGTCTCGTTAGTCTCATTCCAAGGTTTGTCTAAGTTCGTCCTTAAAAAGAGACTAACTTGGGACGAACAAGGACAAACCTTAGAATGAGACTTAAGTTTGTCTTTGTTCGTCCCAAGTTAGTCTCGTTAGTCTCATTCTAAGGTTTATCTAAGTTCATCCTTAGAAAGAGACTAACTTGGGACGAACTTAGACAAACCTTAGAATGAGACTTAAGTTTGTCTTTGTTCGTCCCTAGTTAGTCTCGTTAGTCTCATTCTAAGGTTTGTCTAAGTTCGTCCTTAGAAAGAGACTAACTTGGGACGAACTTAGACAAACCTTAGAATGAGATTTAAGTTTGTCTTTGTTCGTCCCAACTTTGTCTCGTTAGTCTCATTCTAAGGTTTGTCTAAGTTCGTCCTTAGAAAGAGACTAACTTAGGACGAACTTAGACAAACCTTAGAATGAGACTAACATTTGTCTTTGTTCGTCCCAAGTTAGTCTCGTTAGTCTCATTCTAAGGTTTGTCTAAGTTCGTCATTAGAAAGAGACTAACTTGAGACGAACTTAGACAAACCTTAGAATGCGACTTAAGTTTGTCTTTGTTCGTCCCAAGTTAGTCTCGTTAGTCTCATTCTAAGGTTTCTCTAAGTTTGTCCTTAGAAAGAGACTAAATTGGGATGAATTTAGACAAACCTTAGAATGAGACTTAAGTTTGTCTTTGTTCGTCCAAAGTTAGTCTCGTTAGTCTCATTCTAAGGTTTGTCTAAGTTCTTCCTTAGAAAAAGACTAACTTGGGACGAACTAAGACAAACCTTAGAATGAGACTTAAGTTTGTCTTTGTTCGTCCCAAGGTAGTCTCGTTAGTCTTATTCTAAGGTTTGTCTAAGTTCGTCGTTAGAAAGAGACTAACTTGGGACGAACTTGGACAAACTTTAGAATGAGACTTAAGTTTGTCTTTGTTCGTCCCAAGTTAGTCTCGTTAGTCTCATTCTACGGTTTCTCTAAGTTCATCATTAGAAAGAGACTAACTTGGGACGAACTTAGACAAACCTTAGAATGAGACTTAAGTTTGTCTTTGTTCGTCCCAAGTTAGTCTCGTTAGTCTCATTCCAAGGTTTGTCTAAGTTCGCCTTAAAAAGAGACTAACTTGGGACGAACAAGGACAAACCTTAGAATGAGACTTAGGTTTGTCTTTGTTCGTCCCAAGTTAGTCTCGTTAGTCTCATTCTAAGGTTTGTCTAAGTTCATCCTTAGAAAGAGACTAACTTGGGACGAACTTAGACAAACCTTAGAATGAGACTTAAGTTTGTCTTTGTTCGTCCCTAGTTAGTCTCGTTAGTCTCATTCTAAGGTTTGTCTAAGTTCGTCCTTAGAAAGAGACTAACTTGGGACGAACTTAGACAAACCTTAGAATGAGACTTAAGTTAGTCTTTGTTCGTCCCAAGTTAGTCTCGTTAGTCTGATTCTAAGGTTTGTCTAAGTTCGTCCTTATATAGAGAATAACTTGGGACGAACTAAGACTAACCTTAGAATGGGACTTAAGTTTGTCTTTGTTCATCCCAAGTTAGTCTCGTTAGTCTCATTCTAAGGTTTGTCTAAGTTCGTCCTTAGAAAGAGACTAACTTGGGACAAACTTAGACAAACCTTAGAATGAGACTAACGTTTGTCTTTGTTCGTCCCAAGTTAGTCTCGTTAGTCTCATTCTAAGGTTTGTCTAAGTTCGTCATTAGAAAGAGACTAACTTGAGACGAACTTAGACAAACCTTAGAATGAGACTTAAGTTTGTCTTTGTTCGTCCCAAGTTAGTCTCGTTAGTCTCATTCAAAGGTTTGTCTAAGTTTGTCCTTAGAAAGAGACTAAATTGGGATGAACTTAGACAAACCTTAGAATGAGACTAACGTTTTTCTTTGTTCGTCCAAAGTTAGTCTCGTTAGTCTCATTCTAAGGTTTGTCTAAGCTCGTCCTTAGAAAGAGACTAACTTGGGACGAACCTAGACAAACCTTAGAATGAGACTTAAGTTTGTCTTTGTTCGTCCCAAGTCAGTCTCGTTAGTCTCATTCTAAGGTTTGTCTCAGTTCGTCCTTAGAAAAAGACTAACTTGGGACAAACTAAGACAAACCTTAGAATGAGACTTAAGTTTGTCTTTGTTCGTCCCAAGTTAGTCTCGTTAGTCTTATTCTAAGGTTTGTCTAAGTTCGTCGTTAGAAAGAGACTAACTTGGGACGAACTTGGACAAACCTTAGAATGAGACTTTTGTTTGTCTTTGTTCGTCCCAAGTTAGTCTCGTTAGTCTCATTCTAAGGTTTGTCTAAGTTCGTCCTTAAAAAGAGACTAACTTGGGACGAACAAGGACAAACCTTAGAATGAGACTTAAGTTTTTCTTTGTTCGTCCCAAGTTAGTCTCGTTAGTCTCATTCTAAGGTTTATCTAAGTTCATCCTTAGAAAGAGACTAACTTGGGACGAACTTAGACAAACCTTAGAATGAGACTTAAGTTTGTCTTTGTTCGTCCCTTGTTAGTCTCGTTAGTCTCATTCTAAGGTTTGTCTAAGTTCGTCCTTAGAAAGAGACTAACTTGGGACGAACTTAGACAAACCTTAGAATGAGACTTAAGTTTGTCTTTGTTCGTCCATAGTTAGTCTCGTTAGTCTCATTCTAAGGTTTGTCTAAGTTCGTCCTTAGAAAGAGACTAACTTGGGACGAACTTAGACAAACCTTAGAATGAGACTAACGTTTGTCTTTGTTCGTCCCAAGTTAGTCTCGGTAGTCTCATTCTAAGGTTTGACTAAGTTCGTCATTAGAAAGAGACTAACGTGGGACGAACTTAGTAGACAAACCTTAGAATGAGACTTAAGTTTGTCTTTTTTCGTCCCAAGTTAGTCTCGTTAGTCTCATTCTAAGGTTTGTCTAAGTTCGTCCTTACAAAGAGACTAACTTGGGACGAACTTAGACAAACCTTAGAATGAGACTAACGTTTGTCTTTGTTCGTCCCAAGTTAGTCTCGTTAGTCTCATTCCAAGGTTTGTCTAAGTTCGTCATTAGAAAGAGACTAACTAGGGACGAACTAAGACAAACCTTAGAATGAGACTTAATTTTGTCTTTGTTCGTTCCAAGTTAGTCTCATTAGTCTCATTCTAAGGTTTGTCTATGTTCGTCCGTAGAAAGTGACTAACTTTGGACGAACTTATACAAACCTTAGAATGAGACTTAAGTTTGTCTTTGTTCATCCAAAGTTAGTCTCGCTAGTCTCATTCTAAGGTTTGTTTAAGTTCGTCCTTAGAAAGAGACTAACTTGGGACGAACTTAGACAAACCTTAGAATGAGACTTAAGTTTGTCTTTGTTCGTCCCAACTTTGTCTCGTTAGTCTCATTCTAAGGTTTGTCTAAGTTCGTTCTTAGAAAGAGACTAACTTGGGACGAACTTAGACAAACCTTAGAATGAGACTAACGTTTGTCTTTGTTCGTCCCAAGTTAGTCTCGTTAGTCTCATTCTAAGGTTTGTCTAAGTTCGTCATTAGAAAGAGACTAACTTGAGACGAACTTAGACAAACCTTAGAATGCGACTTAAGTTTGTCTTTGTTCGTCCCAAGTTAGTCTCATTCTAAGGTTTCTCTAAGTTTGTCCTTAGAAAGAGACTAAATTGGAATGAACTTAGACAAACCTTAGAATGAGACTTAAGTTTGTCTTTGTTCGTCCAAAGTTAGTCTCGTTAGTCTCATTCTAAGGTTTGTCTAAGTTCATCCTTAGAAAGAGACTAACTTGGGACGAACTTAGACAAACCTTAGAATGAGACTTAAGTTTGTCTTTGTTCGTCCCAAGTTAGTCTCGTTAGTCTCATTCTAAGGTTTGTCTAAGTTCGTCCTTAGAAAAAGACTAACTTGGGACGAACTAAGACAAACCTTCGAATGAGACTTAAGTTTGTCTTTGTTCGTCCCAAGTTAGTCTCGTTAGTCTTATTCTAAGGTTTGTCTAAGTTCGTCGTTAGAAAGAGACTAACCTGGGACGAACTTGGACAAACCTTAGAATGAGACTTAAGTTTGTCTTTGTTCGTCCCAAGTTAGTCTCGTTAGTCTCATTCTACGGTTTCTCTAAGTTCATCATTAGAAAGAGACTAACTTGGGACGAACTTAGACAAACCATAGAATGAGACTTAAGTTTGTCTTTGTTCGTCCCAAGTTAGTCTCGTTAGTCTCATTCCAAGGTTTGTCTAAGTTCGTCCTTAAAAAGAGACTAACTTGGGACGAACAAGGACAAACCTTAGAATGAGACTTAAGTTTGTCTTTGTTCGTCCCAAGTTAGTCTCGTTAGTCTCATTCTAAGGTTTGTCTAAGTTTATCCTTAGAAAGAGACTAACATGGGACGAACTTAGACAAACCTTAGAATGAGACTTAAGTTTGTCTTTGTTCGTCCCTAGTTAGTCTCGTTAGTCTCATTCTGAGGTTTGTCTAAGTTCGTCCTTAGAAAGAGACTAACTTGGGACGAACTTAGACAAACCTTAGAATGAGACTTAAGTTTGTCTTTGTTCGTCCCAAGTTAGTCTCGTTAGTCTCATTCTAAGGTTTGTCTAAGTTCGTCCTTATATAGAGACTAACTTGGGACGAACTAAGACAAACCTTAGAATGGGACTTAAGTTTGTCTTTGTTCGTCCCAAGTTAGTCTCGTTAGTCTCATTCTAAGGTTTGTCTAAGTTCGTCCTTAGAAAGAGACTAACTTGGGACAAACTTAGACAAACCTTAGAATGAGACTAACGTTTGTCTTTGTTCGTCCCAAGTTAGTCTCGTTAGTCTCATTCTAAGGTTTGTCTAAGTTCGTCATTAGAAAGAGACTAACTTGAGACGAACTTAGACAAACCTTAGAATGCGACTTAAGTTTGTCTTTGTTCGTCCCAAGTTAGTCTCGTTAGTCTCATTCTAAGGTTTCTCTAAGTTTGTCCTTAGAAAGGGACTAAATTGGGATGAACTTAGACAAACCTTAGAATGAGACTTAAGTTTGTCTTTGTTCGTCCAAAGTTAGTCTCGTTAGTCTCATTCTAAGGTTTGTCTAAGTTCATCCTTAGAAAGATACTAACTTGGGACGAACTTAGACAAACCTTAGAATGAGACTTAAGTTTGTCTTTGTTCGTCCCAAGTTAGTCTCGTTAGTCACATTCTAAGGTTTGTCTAAGTTCGTCCTTAGAAAAAGACTAACTTGGGACGAACTAAGAGAAACCTTAGAATGAGACTTAAGTTTGTCTTTGTTCGTCCCAAGTAAGTCTCGTTAGTCTTATTCTAAGGTTTGTCTAAGTTCGTCGTTAGAAAGAGACTAACTTGGGACGAACTTGGACAAACTTTAGAATGAGACTTAAGTTTGTCTTTGTTCGTCCCAAGTTAGTCTCGTTAGTCTCGTTAGTCTCATTCTACGGTTTCTCTAAGTTCATCATTAGAAAGAAACTAACTTGGGACGAACTTAGACAAACCTTAGAATGAGACTTAAGTTTGTCTTTGTTCGTCCCAAGTTAGTCTCGTTAGTCTCATTCCAAGGTTTGTCTAAGTTCGTCCTTAAAAAGAGACTAACTTGGGACGAACAAGGACAAACCTTAGAATGAGACTTAAGTTTGTCTTTGTTCGTCCCAAGTTAGTCTCGTTAGTCTCATTCTAAGGTTTGTCTAAGTTCATCCTTAGAAAGAGACTAACTTGGGACGAACTTAGACAAACCTTAGAATAAGACTTAAGTTTGTCTTTGTTCGTCCCTAGTTAGTCTCGTTAGTCTCATTCTAAGGTTTGTCTAAGTTCGTCCTTAGAAAGAGACTAACTTGGGACGAACTTAGACAAACCTAAGAATGAGACTTAAGTTTGTCTTTGTTCGTCCCAAGTTAGTCTCGTTAGTCTCATTCTAAGGTTTGTCTAAGTTCGTCCTTATATAGAGACTAACTTGGGACGAACTAAGACAAACCTTAGAATGGGACTTAAGTTTGTCTTTGTTCGTCCCAAGTTAGTCTCGTTAGTCTCATTCTAAAGTTTGTCTAAGTTCGTCCTTAGAAAGAGAATAACTTGGGACGAACTTAGACAAACCTTAGAATGAGACTAACGTTTGTCTTTGTTCGTCCCAAGTTAGTCTCGTTAGTCTCATTCTAAGGTTTGTCTAAGTTCGTCATTAGAAAGAGACTAACTTGAGACGAACTTAGACAAACCTTAGAATGAGACTTAAGTTTGTCTTTGTTCGTCCCAAGTTAGTCTCGTTAGTCTCATTCAAAGGTTTGTCTAAGTTTGTCCTTAGAAAGAGACTAAATTGGGATGAACTTAGACAAACCTTAGAATGAGACTAACATTTTTCTTTGTTCGTCCAAAGTTAGTCTCGTTAGTCTCATTCTAAGGTTTGTCTAAGTTCGTCTTTAGAAAGAGACTAACTTGGGACGAACTTAGACAAACCTTAGAATGAGACTTAAGTTTGTCTTTGTTCGTCCCAAGTCAGTCTCGTTAGTCTCATTCTAAGGTTTGTCTAAGTTCGTCCTTAGAAAAAGACTAACTTGGGACAAACTAAGAAAAACCTTAGAATGAGACTTAAGTTTGTCTTTGTTCGTCCCAAGTTAGTCTCGTTAGTCTTATTCTAAGGTTTGTCTAAGTTCGTCGTTAGAAAGAGTCTAACTTGGGAAGAACTTGGACAAACCTTAGAATGAGACTTTTGTTTGTCTTTGTTCGTCCCAAGTTAGTCTCGTTAGTCTCATTCTAAGGTTTGTCTAAGTTCGTCATTAGAAAGAGACTAACTTGAGACGAACTTAGACAAACCTTAGAATGAGACTTAAGTTTGTCTTTGTTCGTCCCAAGTTAGTCTCGTTAGTCTCATTCAAAGGTTTGTCTAAGTTTGTCCTTAGAAAGAGACTAAATTGGGATGACAAAGACAAACCTTAGAATGAGACTAACGTTTTTCTTTGTTCGTCCAAAGTTAGTCTCGTTAGTCTCATTCTAAGGTTTGTCTAAGCTCGTCCTTAGAAATAGACTAACTTGGGACGAACCTAGACAAACCTTAGAATGAGACTTAAGTTTGTCTTTGTTCGTCCCAAGTCAGTCTCGTTAGTCTCATTCTAAGGTTTGTCTCAGTTCGTCCTTAGAAAAAGACTAACTTGGGACAAACTAAGACAAACCTTAGAATGAGACTTAAGTTTGTCTTTGTTCGTCCCAAGTTAGTCTCGTTAGTCTTATTCTAAGGTTTGTCTAAGTTCGTCGTTAGAAAGAGACTAACTTGGGACGAACTTGGACAAACCTTAGAATGAGACTTTTGTTTGTCTTTGTTCGTCCCAAGTTAGTCTCGTTAGTCTCATTCTAAGGTTTGTCTAAGTTCGTCCTTAAAAAGAGACTAACTTGGGACGAACTAAGACAAACCTTAGAATGGGACTTAAGTTTGTCTTTGTTCGTCCCAAGTTAGTCTCGTTAGTCTCATTCTAAAGTTTGTCTAAGTTCGTCCTTAGAAAGAGACTAACTTGGGACGAACTTAGACAAACCTTAGAATGAGACTTAAGTTTGTCTTTGTTCGTCCCTTGTTAGTCTCGTTAGTCTCATTCTAAGGTTTGTCTAAGTTCGTCCTTAGAAAGAGACTAACTTGGGACGAACTTAGACAAACCTTAGAATGAGACTTAAGTTTGTCTTTGTTCGTCCATAGTTAGTCTCGTTAGTCTCATTCTAAGGTTTGTCTAAGTTCGTCCTTAGAAAGAGACTAACTTGGGACGAACTTAGACAAACCTTAGAATGAGACTAACGTTTGTCTTTGTTCGTCCCAAGTTAGTCTCGGTAGTCTCATTCTAAGGTTTGACTAAGTTCGTCATTAGAAAGAGACTAACGTGGGACGAACTTAGTAGACAAACCTTAGAATGAGACTTAAGTTTGTCTTTTTTCGTCCCAAGTTAGTCTCGTTAGTCTCATTCTAAGGTTTGTCTAAGTTCGTCCTTACAAAGAGACTAACTTGGGACGAACTTAGACAAACCTTAGAATGAGACTAACGTTTGTCTTTGTTTGTCCCAAGTTAGTCTCGTTAGTCTCATTCCAAGGTTTGTCTAAGTTCGTCATTAGAAAGAGACTAACTTGGGACGAACTAAGACAAACCTTAGAATGAGACTTAATTTTGTCTTTGTTCGTTCCAAGTTAGTCTCATTAGTCTCATTCTAAGGTTTGTCTATGTTCGTCCGTAGAAAGTGACTAACTTTGGACGAACTTATACAAACCTTAGAATGAGACTTAAGTTTGTCTTTGTTCATCCAAAGTTAGTCTCGCTAGTCTCATTCTAAGGTTTGTCTAAGTTCGTCCTTAGAAAGAGACTAACTTGGGACGAACTTAGACAAACCTTAGAATGAGACTTAAGTTTGTCTTTGTTCGTCCCAACTTTGTCTCGTTAGTCTCATTCTAAGGTTTGTCTAAGTTCGTTCTTAGAAAGAGACTAACTTGGGACGAACTTAGACAAACCTTAGAATGAGACTAACGTTTGTCTTTGTTCGTCCCAAGTTAGTCTCGTTAGTCTCATTCTAAGGTTTGTCTAAGTTCGTCATTAGAAAGAGACTAACTTGAGACGAACTTAGACAAACCTTAGAATGCGACTTAAGTTTGTCTTTGTTCGTCCCAAGTTAGTCTCGTTAGTCTCATTCTAAGGTTTCTCTAAGTTTGTCCTTAGAAAGAGACTAAATTGGAATGAACTTAGACAAACCTTAGAATGAGACTTAAGTTTGTCTTTGTTCGTCCAAAGTTAGTCTCGTTAGTCTCATTCTAAGGTTTGTCTAAGTTCATCCTTAGAAAGAGACTAACTTGGGACGAACTTAGACAAACCTTAGAATGAGACTTAAGTTTGTCTTTGTTCGTCCCAAGTTAGTCTCGTTAGTCTCATTCTAAGGTTTGTCTAAGTTCGTCCTTAGAAAAAGACTAACTTGGGACGAACTAAGACAAACCTTTGAATGAGACTTAAGTTTGTCTTTGTTCGTCCCAAGTTAGTCTCGTTAGTCTTATTCTAAGGTTTGTCTAAGTTCGTCGTTAGAAAGAGACTAACCTGGGACGAACTTGGACAAACCTTAGAATGAGACTTAAGTTTGTCTTTGTTCGTCCCAAGTTAGTCTCGTTAGTCTCATTCTACGGTTTCTCTAAGTTCATCATTAGAAAGAGACTAACTTGGGACGAACTTAGACAAACCATAGAATGAGACTTAAGTTTGTCTTTGTTCGTCCCAAGTTAGTCTCGTTAGTCTCATTCCAAGGTTTGTCTAAGTTCGTCCTTAAAAAGAGACTAACTTGGGACGAACAAGGACAAACCTTAGAATGAGACTTAAGTTTGTCTTTGTTCGTCCCAAGTTAGTCTCGTTAGTCTCATTCTAAGGTTTGTCTAAGTTTATCCTTAGAAAGAGACTAACTTGGGACGAACTTAGACAAACCTTAGAATGAGACTTAAGTTTGTCTTTGTTCGTCCCTAGTTAGTCTCGTTAGTCTCATTCTAAGGTTTGTCTAAGTTCGTCCTTAGAAAGAGACTAACTTGGGACGAACTTAGACAAACCTTAGAATGAGACATAAGTTTGTCTTTGTTCGTCCCAAGTTAGTCTCGTTAGTCTCATTCTAAGGTTTGTCTAAGTTCGTCCTTATATAGAGACTAACTTGGGACGAACTAAGACAAACCTTAGAATGGGACTTAAGTTTGTCTTTGTTCGTCCCAAGTTAGTCTCGTTAGTCTCATTCTAAGGTTTGTCTAAGTTCGTCCTTAGAAAGAGACTAACTTGGGACAAACTTAGACAAACCTTAGAATGAGACTAACGTTTGTCTTTGTTCGTCCCAAGTTAGTCTCGTTAGTCTCATTCTAAGGTTTGTCTAAGTTCGTCATTAGAAAGAGACTAACTTGAGACGAACTTAGACAAACCTTAGAATGCGACTTAAGTTTGTCTTTGTTCGTCCCAAGTTAGTCTCGTTAGTCTCATTCTAAGGTTTCTCTAAGTTTGTCCTTAGAAAGGGACTAAATTGGGATGAACTTAGACAAACCTTAGAATGAGACTTAAGTTTGTCTTTGTTCGTCCAAAGTTAGTCTCGTTAGTCTCATTCTAAGGTTTGTCTAAGTTCATCCTTAGAAAGATACTAACTTGGGACGAACTTAGACAAACCTTAGAATGAGACTTAAGTTTGTCTTTGTTCGTCCCAAGTTAGTCTCGTTAGTCACATTCTAAGGTTTGTCTAAGTTCGTCCTTAGAAAAAGACTAACTTGGGACGAACTAAGAGAAACCTTAGAATGAGACTTAAGTTTGTCTTTGTTCGTCCCAAGTAAGTCTCGTTAGTCTTATTCTAAGGTTTGTCTAAGTTCGTCGTTAGAAAGAGACTAACTTGGGACGAACTTGGACAAACTTTAGAATGAGACTTAAGTTTGTCTTTGTTCGTCCCAAGTTAGTCTCGTTAGTCTCGTTAGTCTCATTCTACGGTTTCTCTAAGTTCATCATTAGAAAGAGACTAACTTGGGACGAACTTAGACAAACCTTAGAATGAGACTTAAGTTTGTCTTTGTTCGTCCCAAGTTAGTCTCGTTAGTCTCATTCCAAGGTTTGTCTAAGTTCGTCCTTAAAAAGAGACTAACTTGGGACGAACAAGGACAAACCTTAGAATGAGACTTAAGTTTGTCTTTGTTCGTCCCAAGTTAGTCTCGTTAGTCTCATTCTAAGGTTTGTCTAAGTTCATCCTTAGAAAGAGACTAACTTGGGACGAACTTAGACAAACCTTAGAATAAGACTTAAGTTTGTCTTTGTTCGTCCCTAGTTAGTCTCGTTAGTCTCATTCTAAGGTTTGTCTAAGTTCGTCCTTAGAAAGAGACTAACTTGGGACGAACTTAGACAAACCTAAGAATGAGACTTAAGTTTGTCTTTGTTCGTCCCAAGTTAGTCTCGTTAGTCTCATTCTAAGGTTTGTCTAAGTTCGTCCTTATATAGAGACTAACTTGGGACGAACTAAGACAAACCTTAGAATGGGACTTAAGTTTGTCTTTGTTCGTCCCAAGTTAGTCTCGTTAGTCTCATTCTAAAGTTTGTCTAAGTTCGTCCTTAGAAAGAGAATAACTTGGGACGAACTTAGACAAACCTTAGAATGAGACTAACGTTTGTCTTTGTTCGTCCCAAGTTAGTCTCGTTAGTCTCATTCTAAGGTTTGTCTAAGTTCGTCATTAGAAAGAGACTAACTTGAGACGAACTTAGACAAACCTTAGAATGAGACTTAAGTTTGTCTTTGTTCGTCCCAAGTTAGTCTCGTTAGTCTCATTCAAAGGTTTGTCTAAGTTTGTCCTTAGAAAGAGACTAAATTGGGATGAACTTAGACAAATCTTAGAATGAGACTAACATTTTTCTTTGTTCGTCCAAAGTTAGTCTCGTTAGTCTCATTCTAAGGTTTGTCTAAGTTCGTCTTTAGAAAGAGACTAACTTGGGACGAACTTAGACAAACCTTAGAATGAGACTTAAGTTTGTCTTTGTTCGTCCCAAGTCAGTCTCGTTAGTCTCATTCTAAGGTTTGTCTAAGTTCGTCCTTAGAAAAAGACTAACTTGGGACAAACTAAGAAAAACCTTAGAATGAGACTTAAGTTTGTCTTTGTTCGTCCCAAGTTAGTCTCGTTAGTCTTATTCTAAGGTTTGTCTAAGTTCGTCGTTAGAAAGAGTCTAACTTGGGACGAACTTGGACAAACCTTAGAATGAGACTTTTGTTTGTCTTTGTTCGTCCCAAGTTAGTCTCGTTAGTCTCATTCTAAGGTTTGTCTAAGTTCGTCCTTTAAAAGAGACTAACTTGGGACGAACAAGGACAAACCTTAGAATGAGACTTAAGTATGTCTTTGTTCGTCCCAAGTTAGTCTCGTTAGTCTCATTCTAAGGTTTATCTAAATTCATCCTTAGAAAGAGACTAACTTGGGACGAACTTAGACAAACCTTATAATGAGACTTAAGTTTGTCTTTGTTAGTCCCTAGTTAGTCTCGTTAGTCTCATTCTAAGGTTTGTCTAAGTTCGTCCTTAGAAAGAGACTAACTTGGGACGAACTTAGACAAACCTTAGAATGAGACTTAAGTTTGTCTTTGTTCGTCCCAACTTTGTCTCGTTAGTCTCATTCTAAGGTTTGTCTAAGTTCGTCCTTAGAAAGAGACTAACTTGGGACGAACTTAGACAAACCTTAGAATGAGACTAACGTTTGTCTTTGTTCGTCCCAAGTTAGTCTCGTTAGTCTCATTCTAAGGTTTGTCTAAGTTCGTCATTAGAAAGAGACTAACTTGAGACGAACTTAGACAAACCTTAGAATGCGACTTAAGTTTGTCTTTGTTCGTCCCAAGTTAGTCTCGTTAGTCTCATTCTAAGGTTTGTTTAAGTTCGTCCGTAGAAAGAGACTAACTTGGGACGAACTTAGACAAACCTTAGAATGAGACTTAAGTTTGTCTTTGTTCGTCCAAAGTTAGTCTCGTTAGTCTCATTCTAAGGTTTGTCTAAGTTCATCCTTAGAAAGAGACTAACTTGGGACGAACTTAGACAAACCTTAGAATGAGACTTAAGTTTGTCTTTGTTCGTCCCAAGTTAGTCTCGTTAGTCACATTCTAAGGTTTGTCTAAGTTCGTCCTTAGAAAAAGACTAACTTGGGACGAACTAAGAGAAACCTTAGAATGAGACTTAAGTTTGTCTTTGTTCGTCCCAAGTAAGTCTCGTTAGTCTTATTCTAAGGTTTGTCTAAGTTCGTCCTTAGAAAGAGACTAACTTGGGACGAACTTGGACAAACTTTAGAATGAGACTTAAGTTTGTCTTTGTTCGTCCAAAGTTAGTCTCGTTAGTCTCGTTAGTCTCATTCTACGGTTTCTCTAAGTTCATCATTAGGAAGAGACTAACTTGGGACGAACTTAGACAAACCTTAGAATGAGACTTAAGTTTGTCTTTGTTCATCCCAAGTTAGTCTCGTTAGTCTCATTCCAAGGTTTGTCTAAGTTCGTCCTTAAAAAGAGACTAACTTGGGACGAACAAGGACAAACCTTAGAATGAGACTTAAGTTTGTCTTTGTTCGTCCCAAGTTAGTCTCGTTAGTCTCATTCTAAGGTTTGTCTAAGTTCATCCTTAGAAAGAGACTAACTTGGGACGAACTTAGACAAACCTTAGAATAAGACTTAAGTTTGTCTTTGTTCGTCCCTAGTTAGTCTCGTTAGTCTCATTCTAAGGTTTGTCTAAGTTCGTCCTTAGAAAGAGACTAACTTGGGACGAACTTAGACAAACCTTAGAATGAGACTTAAGTTTGTCTTTGTTCGTCCCAAGTTAGTCTCGTTAGTCTCATTCTAAGGTTTGTCTAAGTTCGTCCTTATATAGAGACTAACTTGGGACGAACTAAGACAAACCTTAGAATGGGACTTAAGTTTGTCTTTGTTCGTCCCAAGTTAGTCTCGTTAGTCTCATTCTAAGGTTTGTCTAAGTTCGTCCTTAGAAAGAGACTAACTTGGGACGAACTTAGACAAACCTTAGAATGAGACTAACGTTTGTCTTTGTTCGTCCCAAGTTAGTCTCGTTAGTCTCATTCTATGGTTTGTCTAAGTTCGTCATTAGAAAGAGACTAACTTGAGACGAACTTAGACAAACCTTAGAATGAGACTTAAGTTTGTCTTTGTTCGTCCCAAGTTAGTCTCGTTAGTCTCATTCAAAGGTTTGTCTAAGTTTGTCCTTAGAAAGAGACTAAATTGGGATGAACTTAGACAAACCTTAGAATGAGACTAACGTTTTTCTTTGTTCGTCCAAAGTTAGTCTCGTTAGTCTCATTCTAAGGTTTGTCTAAGTTCGTCTTTAGAAAGATACTAACTTGGGACGAACTTAGACAAACCTTAGAATGAGACTTAAGTTTGTCTTTGTTCGTCCCAAGTCAGTCTCGTTAGTCTCATTCTAAGGTTTGTCTAAGTTCGTCCTTAGAAAAAGACTAACTTGGGACAAACTAAGACAAACCTTAGATTGAGACTTAAGTTTGTCTTTGTTCGTCCCAAGTTAGTCTCGTTAGTCTTATTCTAAGGTTTGTCTAAGTTCGTCGTTAGAAAGAGTCTAACTTGGGACGAACTTGGACAAACCTTAGAATGAGACTTTTGTTTGTCTTTGTTCGTCCCAAGTTAGTCTCGTTAGTCTCATTCTAAGGTTTGTCTAAGTTCGTCCTTAAAAAGAGACTAACTTGGGACGAACAAGGACAAACCTTAGAATGAAACTTAAGTTTGTCTTTGTTCGTCCCAAGTTAGTCTCGTTAGTCTCATTCTAAGGTTTATCTAAGTTCATCCTTAGAAAGAGACTAACTTGGGACGAACTTAGACAAACCTTAGAATGAGACTTAAGTTTGTCTTTGTTAGTCCCTAGTTAGTCTCGTTAGTCTCATTCTAAGGTTTGTCTAAGTTCGTCCTTAGAAAGAGACTAACTTGGGACGAACTTAGACAAACCTTAGAATGAGACTTAAGTTTGTCTTTGTTCGTCCCAACTTTGTCTCGTTAGTCTCATTCTAAGGTTTGTCTAAGTTCGTCCTTAGAAAGAGACTAACTTGGGACGAACAAAGACAAATTGTTCGTCCCCAGTTAGTCTCGTTAGTCTCATTCTAAGGTTTGTCTAAGTTCGTCATTAGAAAGAGACTAACTTGAGACGAACTTAGACAAACCTTAGAATGCGACTTAAGTTTGTCTTTGTTCGTCCCAAGTTAGTCTCGTTAGTCTCATTCTAAGGTTTCTCTAAGTTTGTCCTTAGAAAGAGACTAAATTGGGATGAACTTAGACAAACCTTAGAATGAGACTTAAGTTTGTCTTTGTTCGTCCAAAGTTAGTCGCGTTAGTCTCATTCTAAGGTTTGTCTAAGTTCATCCTTAGAAAGAGACTAACTTGGGACGAACTTAGACAAACCTTAGAATGAGACTTAAGTTTGTCTTTGTTCGTCCCAAGTTAGTCTCGTTAGTCACATTCTAAGGTTTGTCTAAGTTCGTCCTTAGAAAAAGACTAACTTGGGACGAACTAAGGGAAACCTTAGAATGAGACTTAAGTTTGTCTTTGTTCGTCCCAAGTAAGTCTCGTTAGTCTTATTCTAAGGTTTGTCTAAGTTCGTCCTTAGAAAGAGACTAACTTGGGACGAACTTGGACAAACTTTAGAATGAGACTTAAGTTTGTCTTTGTTCGTCCCAAGTTAGTCTCGTTAGTCACGTTAGTCTCATTCTACGGTTTCTCTAAGTTCATCATTAGAAAGAGACTAACTTGGGACGAACTTAGACAAACCTTAGAATGAGACTTAAGTTTGTCTTTGTTCGTCCCAAGTTAGTCTCGTTTGTCTCATTCCATGGTTTGTCTAAGTTCGTCCTTAAAAAGAGACTAACTTGGGACGAACAAGGACAAACCTTAGAATGAGACTTAAGTTTGTCTTTGTTCGTCCCAAGTTAGTCTCGTTAGTCTCATTCTAAGGTTTGTCTAAGTTCATCCTTAGAAAGAGACTAACTTGGGACGAACTTAGACAAACCTTAGAATAAGACTTAAGTTTGTCTTTGTGCGTCCCTAGTTAGTCTCGTTAGTCTCATTCTAAGGTTTGTCTAAGTTCGTCCTTAGAAAGAGACTAACTTGGGACGAACTTAGACAAACCTTAGAATGAGACTTAAGTTTGTCTTTGTTCGTCCCAAGTTAGTCTCGTTAGTCTCATTCTAAGGTTTGTCTAAGTTCGTCCTTATATAGAGACTAACTTGGGACGAACTAAGAGAAACCTTAGAATGAGACTTAAGTTTGTCTTTGTTCGTCCCAAGTAAGTCTCGTTAGTCTTATTCTAAGGTTTGTCTAAGTTCGTCGTTAGAAAGAGACTAACTTGGGACGAACTTGGACAAACTTTAGAATGAGACTTAAGTTTGTCTTTGTTCGTCCCAAGTTAGTCTCGTTAGTCTCGTTAGTCTCATTCTACGGTTTCTCTAAGTTCATCATTAGAAAGAGACTAACTTGGGACGAACTTAGACAAACCTTAGAATGAGACTTAAGTTTGTCTTTGTTCGTCCCAAGTTAGTCTCGTTAGTCTCATTCCAAGGTTTGTCTAAGTTCGTCCTTAAAAAGAGACTAACTTGGGACGAACAAGGACAAACCTTAGAATGAGACTTAAGTTTGTCTTTGTTCGTCCCAAGTTAGTCTCGTTAGTCTCATTCTAAGGTTTGTCTAAGTTCATCCTTAGAAAGAGACTAACTTGGGACGAACTTAGACAAACCTTAGAATAAGACTTAAGTTTGTCTTTGTTCGTCCCTAGTTAGTCTCGTTAGTCTCATTCTAAGGTTTGTCTAAGTTCGTCCTTAGAAAGAGACTAACTTGGGACGAACTTAGACAAACCTAAGAATGAGACTTAAGTTTGTCTTTGTTCGTCCCAAGTTAGTCTCGTTAGTCTCATTCTAAGGTTTGTCTAAGTTCGTCCTTATATAGAGACTAACTTGGGACGAACTAAGACAAACCTTAGAATGGGACTTAAGTTTGTCTTTGTTCGTCCCAAGTTAGTCTCGTTAGTCTCATTCTAAACTTTGTCTAAGTTCGTCCTTAGAAAGAGAATAACTTGGGACGAACTTAGACAAACCTTAGAATGAGACTAACGTTTGTCTTTGTTCGTCCCAAGTTAGTCTCGTTAGTCTCATTCTAAGGTTTGTCTAAGTTCGTCATTAGAAAGAGACTAACTTGAGACGAACTTAGACAAACCTTAGAATGAGACTTAAGTTTGTCTTTGTTCGTCCCAAGTTAGTCTCGTTAGTCTCATTCAAAGGTTTGTCTAAGTTTGTCCTTAGAAAGAGACTAAATTGGGATGAACTTAGACAAATCTTAGAATGAGACTAACATTTTTCTTTGTTCGTCCAAAGTTAGTCTCGTTAGTCTCATTCTAAGGTTTGTCTAAGTTCGTCTTTAGAAAGAGACTAACTTGGGACGAACTTAGACAAACCTTAGAATGAGACTTAAGTTTGTCTTTGTTCGTCCCAAGTCAGTCTCGTTAGTCTCATTCTAAGGTTTGTCTAAGTTCGTCCTTAGAAAAAGACTAACTTGGGACAAACTAAGAAAAACCTTAGAATGAGACTTAAGTTTGTCTTTGTTCGTCCCAAGTTAGTCTCGTTAGTCTTATTCTAAGGTTTGTCTAAGTTCGTCGTTAGAAAGAGTCTAACTTGGGACGAACTTGGACAAACCTTAGAATGAGACTTTTGTTTGTCTTTGTTCGTCCCAAGTTAGTCTCGTTAGTCTCATTCTAAGGTTTGTCTAAGTTCGTCCTTTAAAAGAGACTAACTTGGGACGAACAAGGACAAACCTTAGAATGAGACTTAAGTATGTCTTTGTTCGTCCCAAGTTAGTCTCGTTAGTCTCATTCTAAGGTTTATCTAAATTCATCCTTAGAAAGAGACTAACTTGGGACGAACTTAGACAAACCTTATAATGAGACTTAAGTTTGTCTTTGTTAGTCCCTAGTTAGTCTCGTTAGTCTCATTCTAAGGTTTGTCTAAGTTCGTCCTTAGAAAGAGACTAACTTGGGACGAACTTAGACAAACCTTAGAATGAGACTTAAGTTTGTCTTTGTTCGTCCCAACTTTGTCTCGTTAGTCTCATTCTAAGGTTTGTCTAAGTTCGTCCTTAGAAAGAGACTAACTTGGGACGAACTTAGACAAACCTTAGAATGAGACTAACGTTTGTCTTTGTTCGTCCCAAGTTAGTCTCGTTAGTCTCATTCTAAGGTTTGTCTAAGTTCGTCATTAGAAAGAGACTAACTTGAGACGAACTTAGACAAACCTTAGAATGCGACTTAAGTTTGTCTTTGTTCGTCCCAAGTTAGTCTCGTTAGTCTCATTCTAAGGTTTGTTTAAGTTCGTCCGTAGAAAGAGACTAACTTGGGACGAACTTAGACAAACCTTAGAATGAGACTTAAGTTTGTCTTTGTTCGTCCAAAGTTAGTCTCGTTAGTCTCATTCTAAGGTTTGTCTAAGTTCATCCTTAGAAAGAGACTAACTTGGGACGAACTTAGACAAACCTTAGAATGAGACTTAAGTTTGTCTTTGTTCGTCCCAAGTTAGTCTCGTTAGTCACATTCTAAGGTTTGTCTAAGTTCGTCCTTAGAAAAAGACTAACTTGGGACGAACTAAGAGAAACCTTAGAATGAGACTTAAGTTTGTCTTTGTTCGTCCCAAGTAAGTCTCGTTAGTCTTATTCTAAGGTTTGTCTAAGTTCGTCCTTAGAAAGAGACTAACTTGGGACGAACTTGGACAAACTTTAGAATGAGACTTAAGTTTGTCTTTGTTCGTCCAAAGTTAGTCTCGTTAGTCTCGTTAGTCTCATTCTACGGTTTCTCTAAGTTCATCATTAGGAAGAGACTAACTTGGGACGAACTTAGACAAACCTTAGAATGAGACTTAAGTTTGTCTTTGTTCATCCCAAGTTAGTCTCGTTAGTCTCATTCCAAGGTTTGTCTAAGTTCGTCCTTAAAAAGAGACTAACTTGGGACGAACAAGGACAAACCTTAGAATGAGACTTAAGTTTGTCTTTGTTCGTCCCAAGTTAGTCTCGTTAGTCTCATTCTAAGGTTTGTCTAAGTTCATCCTTAGAAAGAGACTAACTTGGGACGAACTTAGACAAACCTTAGAATAAGACTTAAGTTTGTCTTTGTTCGTCCCTAGTTAGTCTCGTTAGTCTCATTCTAAGGTTTGTCTAAGTTCGTCCTTAGAAAGAGACTAACTTGGGACGAACTTAGACAAACCTTAGAATGAGACTTAAGTTTGTCTTTGTTCGTCCCAAGTTAGTCTCGTTAGTCTCATTCTAAGGTTTGTCTAAGTTCGTCCTTATATAGAGACTAACTTGGGACGAACTAAGACAAACCTTAGAATGGGACTTAAGTTTGTCTTTGTTCGTCCCAAGTTAGTCTCGTTAGTCTCATTCTAAGGTTTGTCTAAGTTCGTCCTTAGAAAGAGACTAACTTGGGACGAACTTAGACAAACCTTAGAATGAGACTAACGTTTGTCTTTGTTCGTCCCAAGTTAGTCTCGTTAGTCTCATTCTATGGTTTGTCTAAGTTCGTCATTAGAAAGAGACTAACTTGAGACGAACTTAGACAAACCTTAGAATGAGACTTAAGTTTGTCTTTGTTCGTCCCAAGTTAGTCTCGTTAGTCTCATTCAAAGGTTTGTCTAAGTTTGTCCTTAGAAAGAGACTAAATTGGGATGAACTTAGACAAACCTTAGAATGAGACTAACGTTTTTCTTTGTTCGTCCAAAGTTAGTCTCGTTAGTCTCATTCTAAGGTTTGTCTAAGTTCGTCTTTAGAAAGATACTAACTTGGGACGAACTTAGACAAACCTTAGAATGAGACTTAAGTTTGTCTTTGTTCGTCCCAAGTCAGTCTCGTTAGTCTCATTCTAAGGTTTGTCTAAGTTCGTCCTTAGAAAAAGACTAACTTGGGACAAACTAAGACAAACCTTAGATTGAGACTTAAGTTTGTCTTTGTTCGTCCCAAGTTAGTCTCGTTAGTCTTATTCTAAGGTTTGTCTAAGTTCGTCGTTAGAAAGAGTCTAACTTGGGACGAACTTGGACAAACCTTAGAATGAGACTTTTGTTTGTCTTTGTTCGTCCCAAGTTAGTCTCGTTAGTCTCATTCTAAGGTTTGTCTAAGTTCGTCCTTAAAAAGAGACTAACTTGGGACGAACAAGGACAAACCTTAGAATGAGACTTAAGTTTGTCTTTGTTCGTCCCAAGTTAGTCTCGTTAGTCTCATTCTAAGGTTTATCTAAGTTCATCCTTAGAAAGAGACTAACTTGGGACGAACTTAGACAAACCTTAGAATGAGACTTAAGTTTGTCTTTGTTAGTCCCTAGTTAGTCTCGTTAGTCTCATTCTAAGGTTTGTCTAAGTTCGTCCTTAGAAAGAGACTAACTTGGGACGAACTTAGACAAACCTTAGAATGAGACTTAAGTTTGTCTTTGTTCGTCCCAACTTTGTCTCGTTAGTCTCATTCTAAGGTTTGTCTAAGTTCGTCCTTAGAAAGAGACTAACTTGGGACGAACAAAGACAAATTGTTCGTCCCCAGTTAGTCTCGTTAGTCTCATTCTAAGGTTTGTCTAAGTTCGTCATTAGAAAGAGACTAACTTGAGACGAACTTAGACAAACCTTAGAATGCGACTTAAGTTTGTCTTTGTTCGTCCCAAGTTAGTCTCGTTAGTCTCATTCTAAGGTTTCTCTAAGTTTGTCCTTAGAAAGAGACTAAATTGGGATGAACTTAGACAAACCTTAGAATGAGACTTAAGTTTGTCTTTGTTCGTCCAAAGTTAGTCGCGTTAGTCTCATTCTAAGGTTTGTCTAAGTTCATCCTTAGAAAGAGACTAACTTGGGACGAACTTAGACAAACCTTAGAATGAGACTTAAGTTTGTCTTTGTTCGTCCCAAGTTAGTCTCGTTAGTCACATTCTAAGGTTTGTCTAAGTTCGTCCTTAGAAAAAGACTAACTTGGGACGAACTAAGGGAAACCTTAGAATGAGACTTAAGTTTGTCTTTGTTCGTCCCAAGTAAGTCTCGTTAGTCTTATTCTAAGGTTTGTCTAAGTTCGTCCTTAGAAAGAGACTAACTTGGGACGAACTTGGACAAACTTCAGAATGAGACTTAAGTTTGTCTTTGTTCGTCCCAAGTTAGTCTCGTTAGTCACGTTAGTCTCATTCTACGGTTTCTCTAAGTTCATCATTAGAAAGAGACTAACTTGGGACGAACTTAGACAAACCTTAGAATGAGACTTAAGTTTGTCTTTGTTCGTCCCAAGTTAGTCTCGTTTGTCTCATTCCATGGTTTGTCTAAGTTCGTCCTTAAAAAGAGACTAACTTGGGACGAACAAGGACAAACCTTAGAATGAGACTTAAGTTTGTCTTTGTTCGTCCCAAGTTAGTCTCGTTAGTCTCATTCTAAGGTTTGTCTAAGTTCATCCTTAGAAAGAGACTAACTTGGGACGAACTTAGACAAACCTTAGAATAAGACTTAAGTTTGTCTTTGTGCGTCCCTAGTTAGTCTCGTTAGTCTCATTCTAAGGTTTGTCTAAGTTCGTCCTTAGAAAGAGACTAACTTGGGACGAACTTAGACAAACCTTAGAATGAGACTTAAGTTTGTCTTTGTTCGTCCCAAGTTAGTCTCGTTAGTCTCATTCTAAGGTTTGTCTAAGTTCGTCCTTATATAGAGACTAACTTGGGACGAACTAAGACAAACCTTAGAATGGGACTTAAGTTTGTCTTTGTTCGTCCCAAGTTAGTCTCGTTAGTCTCATTCTAAGGTTTGTCTAAGTTCGTCCTTAGAAAGAGACTAACTTGGAACGAACTTAGACAAACTTTAGAATGAGACTAACGTTTGTCTTTGTTCGTCCCAAGTTAGTCTCGTTAGTCTCATTCTAAGGTTTGTCTAAGTTCGTCATTAGAAAGAGACTAACTTGAGACGAACTTAGACAAACCTTAGAATGAGACTTAAGTTTGTCTTTGTTCGTCCCAAGTTAGTCTCGTTAGTCTCATTCAAAGGTTTGTCTAAGTTTGTCCTTAGAAAGAGACTAAATTGGGATGAACTTAGACAAACCTTAGAATGAGACTAACGTTTTTCTTTGTTCGTCCAAAGTTAGTCTCGTTAGTCTCATTCTAAGGTTTGTCTAAGTTCGTCTTTAGAAAGAGACTAACTTGGGACGAACTTAGACAAACCTTAGAATGAGACTTAAGTTTGTCTTTGTTCGTCCCAAGTCAGTCTCGTTAGTCTCATTCTAAGGTTTGTCTAAGTTCGTCCTTAGAAAAAGACTAACTTGGGACAAACTAAGACAAACCTTAGAATGAGACTTAAGTTTGTCTTTGTTCGTCCCAAGTTAGTCTCGTTAGTCTTATTCTAAGGTTCTCTAAGTTCGTCGTTAGAAAGAGTCTAACTTGGGACGAACTTGGACAAACCTTAGAATGAGACTTTTGTTTGTCTTTGTTCGTCCCAAGTTAGTCTCGTTAGTCTCATTCTAAGGTTTGTCTAAGTTCGTCCTTAAAAAGAGACTAACTTGGGACGAACAAGGACAAACCTTAGAATGAGACTTAAGTTTGTCTTTGTTCGTCCCAAGTTAGTCTCGTTAGTCTCATTCTAAGGTTTATCTAAGTTCATCCTTAGAAAGAGACTAACTTGGGACGAACTTAGACAAACCTTAGAATGAGACTTAAGTTTGTCTTTGTTAGTCCCTAGTTAGTCTCGTTAGTCTCATTCTAAGGTTTGTCTAAGTTCGTCCTTAGAAAGAGACTAACTTGGGACGAACTTAGACAAACCTTAGAATGAGACTTAAGTTTGTCTTTGTTCGTCCCAACTTTGTCTCGCTAGTCTCATTCAAAGGTTTGTCAAAGTTCGTCCTTAGAAAGAGACTAACTTGGGACGAACTTAGACAAACCTTAGAATGAGACTAACGTTTGTCTTTGTTCGTCCCAAGTTAGTCTCGTTAGTCTCATTCCAAGGTTTGTCTAAGTTCGTCATTAGAAAGAGACTAACTTGGGACGAACTAAGACAAACCTTAGAATGAGACTTAATTTTGTCTTTGTTCGTTCCAAGTTAGTCTCATTAGTCTCATTCTAAGGTTTGTCTAAGTTCGTCCGTAGAAAGTGACTAACTTGGGACAAACTTAGACAAACCTTAGAATGAGACTTAAGTTAATCTTTGTTCATCCAAAGTTAGTCTCGTTAGTCTCATTCTAAGGTTTGTCTAAGTTCGTCCTTAGAATGAGACTAACTTGGGACAAACTTAGACAAACCTTAGAATGAGACTTAAGTTTGTCTTTGTTCGTCCCAACTTTGTCTCGTTAGTCTCATTCTAAGGTTTGTCTAAGTTCATCCTTAAAAAGAGACTAACTTGGGACGAACTTAGACAAACCTTAGAATGAGACTTAAGTTTGTCTTTGTTCGTCCCTAGTTAGTCTCGTTAGTCTCATTCTAAGGTTTGTCTAAGTTCGTCCTTAGAAAGAGACTAGAATAGGCCTCCTTTAGCGCTGTTTTGTTTGCTGTTTCGTTTTTCCTTTTTGGGCTTTGCCCCTTAATAAAATGAGTTTGGTTTAAAAAAAAAAAAACTTGGGACGAACTTAGACAAGCCTTAGAATGAGACTTAAGTTTGTCTTTGTTCGTCCCTAGTTAGTCTCGTTAGTCTCATTCTAAGGTTTGTCTAAGTTCGTCGTTAGAAAGAGACTAACTTGGGACGAACTTAGACAAACCTTAGAATGAGACTTAAGTTTGTCTTTGTTCATCCCAACTTTGTCTCGTTAGTCTCATTCTAAGGTTTGGCTAAGTTCGCCCTTAGAAAGAGACTAACTTGGGACGAACATAGACAAACCTTAGAATGAGACTAACGTTTGTCTTTGTTCGTCCCAAGTTAGTCTCTTTAGTCTCATTCTATGGTTTGTCTAAGTTTGTCATTAGAAAGAGACTAACTTGGGTCGAACTTAGACAAACCTTAGAATGAGACTTAAGTTTGTCTTTTTTCGTCCCAAGTTAGTCTCGTTAGTCTCATTCTAAGGTTTGTCTAAGTTCGTCATTAAAAAGAGACTAACTTGGGACGAACAAGGACAAACCTTAGAATGAGACTTAAGTTTGTCTTTGTTCGTCCCAAGTTAGTCTCGTTAGTCTCATTCTAAGGTTTGTCTAAGTTCATCCTTAGAAAGAGACTAACTTGGGATGAACTTAGAAAAACCTTAGAATGAGACTTAAGTTTGTCTTTGTTCGTCCCTAGTTAGTCTCGTTAGTCTCATTCTAAGGTTTGTCTAAGTTGGTCCTTAGAAAGAGACTAAGTTGGGACGAACTTAGACAAACCTTAGAATGAGACTTAAGTTTGTCTTTGTTCGTCCATAGTTAGTCTCGTTAGTCTCATTCTAAGGTTTGTCCAAGTTCGTCCTTAGAAAGAGTCTAACTTGGGACGAACTTAGACAAACCTTAGAATGAGACTTAAGTTTGTCTTTGTTCGTCCCAACTTTGTCTCGCTAGTCTCATTCCAAGGTTTGTCTAAGTTCGTCCTTAGAAAGAGACTAACATGGGACGAACTTAGACAAACCTTAGAATGAGACTAACGTTTGTCTTTGTTCGTCCCAAGTTAGTCTCGTTAGTCTCTCTCTAAGGTATGTCTAAGTTCGTCATTAGAAACAGACTAACTTGGGACGAACTTACACAAACCTTAGAATGAGACTTAAGTTTGTCTTTTTTTGTCCCAAGTTAGTCTCGTTAGTCTCATTCTAAGGTTTGTCTAAGTTCGTCCCAACTTAGTCTCTTTCTAAGGACCAACTTAGACAAACATTAGAATGAGACTAACGAGACTAACTAGGGACGAACAAAGACAAACTTTAGTCTCATTCTAAGGTTTGTCTAAGTTCATCCTTAGAAAGAGACTAACTTGGGATGAACTTAGACAAACCTTAGAATGAGACTAAAGTTTGTCTTTGTTCGTCCCTAGTTAGTCTCGTTAGTCTCATTCTAAGGTTTGTCTAAGTTGGTCCTTAGAAAGAGACTAAGTTGGGACGAACTTAGACAAACCTTAGAATGAGACTGAAGTTTGTCTTTGTTCGTCCATAGTTAGTCTCGTTAGTCTCATTCTAAGGTTTGTCCAAGTTCGCCCTTAGAAAGAGACTAACTTGGGACGAACTTAGACAAACCTTAGAATGAGACTGAAGTTTGTCTTTGTTCGTCCCAAGTTAGTCTCGTTAGTCTCATTCTAAGGTTTGTCTAAGTTCGTCCTTAAAAAGAGACTAACTTGGGACGAACAAGGACAAACCTTAGAATGAGACTTAAGTTTGTCTTTGTTCGTCCCAAGTTAGTCTCGTTAGTCTCATTCTAAGGTTTATCTAAGTTCATCCTTAGAAAGAGACTAACTTGGGACGAACTTAGACAAACCTTAGAATGAGACTAAAGTTTGTCTTTGTTAGTCCCTAGTTAGTCTCGTTAGTCTCATTCTAAGGTTTGTCTAAGTTCGTCCTTAGAAAGAGACTAACTTGGGACGAACTTAGACAAACCTTAGAATGAGACTTAAGTTTGTCTTTGTTCGTCCCAACTTTGTCTCGTTAGTCTCATTCTAAGGTTTGTCTAAGTTCGTCCTTAGAAAGAGACTAACTTGGGACGAACAAAGACAAATTGTTCGTCCCCAGTTAGTCTCGTTAGTCTCATTCTAAGGTTTGTCTAAGTTCGTCATTAGAAAGAGACTAACTTGAGACGAACTTAGACAAACCTTAGAATGCGACTTAAGTTTGTCTTTGTTCGTCCCAAGTTAGTCTCGTTAGTCTCATTCTAAGGTTTCTCTAAGTTTGTCCTTAGAAAGAGACTAAATTGGGATGAACTTAGACAAACCTTAGAATGAGACTTAAGTTTGTCTTTGTTCGTCCAAAGTTAGTCGCGTTAGTCTCATTCTAAGGTTTGTCTAAGTTCATCCTTAGAAAGAGACTAACTTGGGACGAACTTAGACAAACCTTAGAATGAGACTTAAGTTTGTCTTTGTTCGTCCCAAGTTAGTCTCGTTAGTCACATTCTAAGGTTTGTCTAAGTTCGTCCTTAGAAAAAGACTAACTTGGGACGAACTAAGGGAAACCTTAGAATGAGACTTAAGTTTGTCTTTGTTCGTCCCAAGTAAGTCTCGTTAGTCTTATTCTAAGGTTTGTCTAAGTTCGTCCTTAGAAAGAGACTAACTTGGGACGAACTTGGACAAACTTTAGAATGAGACTTAAGTTTGTCTTTGTTCGTCCCAAGTTAGTCTCGTTAGTCACGTTAGTCTCATTCTACGGTTTCTCTAAGTTCATCATTAGAAAGAGACTAACTTGGGACGAACTTAGACAAACCTTAGAATGAGACTTAAGTTTGTCTTTGTTCGTCCCAAGTTAGTCTCGTTTGTCTCATTCCATTGTTTGTCTAAGTTCGTCCTTAAAAAGAGACTAACTTGGGACGAACAAGGACAAACCTTAGAATGAGACTTAAGTTTGTCTTTGTTTGTCCCAAGTTAGTCTCGTTAGTCTCATTCTAAGGTTTGTCTAAGTTCATCCTTAGAAAGAGACTAACTTGGGACGAACTTAGACAAACCTTAGAATAAGACTTAAGTTTGTCTTTGTTGGTCCCTAGTTAGTCTCGTTAGTCTCATTCTAAGGTTTGTCTAAGTTCGTCCTTAGAAAGAGACTAACTTGGGACGAACTTAGACAAACCTTAGAATGAGACTTAAGTTTGTCTTTGTTCGTCCCAAGTTAGTCTCGTTAGTCTCATTCTAAGGTTTGTCTAAGTTCGTCCTTATATAGAGACTAACTTGGGACGAACTAAGACAAACCTTAGAATGGGACTTAAGTTTGTCTTTGTTCGTCCCAAGTTAGTCTCGTTAGTCTCATTCTAAGGTTTGTCTAAGTTCGTCCTTAGAAAGAGACTAACTTGGGACGAACTTAGACAAACCTTAGAATGAGACTAACGTTTGTCTTTGTTCGTCCCAAGTTAGTCTCGTTAGTCTCATTCTAAGGTTTGTCTAAGTTCGTCATTAGAAAGAGACTAACTTGAGACGAACTTAGACAAACCTTAGAATGAGACTTAAGTTTGTCTTTGTTCGTCCCAAGTTAGTCTCGTTAGTCTCATTCAAAGGTTTGTCTAAGTTTGTCCTTAGAAAGAGACTAAATTGGGATGAACTTAGACAAACCTTAGAATGAGACTAACGTTTTTCTTTGTTCGTCCAAAGTTAGTCTCGTTAGTCTCATTCTAAGGTTTGTCTAAGTTCGTCTTTAGAAAGAGACTAACTTGGGACGAACTTAGACAAACCTTAGAATGAGACTTAAGTTTGTCTTTGTTCGTCCCAAGTCAGTCTCGTTAGTCTCATTCTAAGGTTTGTCTAAGTTCGTCCTTAGAAAAAGACTAACTTGGGACAAACTAAGACAAACCTTAGAATGAGACTTGAGTTTGTCTTTGTTCGTCCCAAGTTAGTCTCGTTAGTCTTATTCTAAGGTTCTCTAAGTTCGTCGTTAGAAAGAGTCTAACTTGGGACGAACTTGGACAAACCTTAGAATGAGACTTTTGTTTGTCTTTGTTCGTCCCAAGTTAGTCTCGTTAGTCTCATTCTAAGGTTTGTCTAAGTTCGTCCTTAAAAAGAGACTAACTTGGGACGAACAAGGACAAACCTTAGAATGAGACTTAAGTTTGTCTTTGTTCGTCCCAAGTTAGTCTCGTTAGTCTCATTCTAAGGTTTATCTAAGTTCATCCTTAGAAAGAGACTAACTTGGGACGAACTTAGACAAACCTTAGAATGAGACTTAAGTTTGTCTTTGTTAGTCCCTAGTTAGTCTCGTTAGTCTCATTCTAAGGTTTGTCTAAGTTCGTCCTTAGAAAGAGACTAACTTGGGACGAACTTAGACAAACCTTAGAATGAGACTTAAGTTTGTCTTTGTTCGTCCCAACTTTGTCTCGCTAGTCTCATTCTAAGGTTTGTCAAAGTTCGTCCTTAGAAAGAGACTAACTTGGGACGAACTTAGACAAACCTTAGAATGAGACTAACGTTTGTCTTTGTTCGTCCCAAGTTAGTCTCGTTAGTCTCATTCCAAGGTTTGTCTAAGTTCGTCATTAGAAAGAGACTAACTTGGGACGAACTAAGACAAACCTTAGAATGAGACTTAATTTTGTCTTTGTTCGTTCCAAGTTAGTCTCATTAGTCTCATTCTAAGGTTTGTCTAAGTTCGTCCGTAGAAAGTGACTAACTTGGGACAAACTTAGACAAACCTTAGAATGAGACTTAAGTTAATCTTTGTTCATCCAAAGTTAGTCTCGTTAGTCTCATTCTAAGGTTTGTCTAAGTTCGTCCTTAGAAAGAGACTAACTTGGGACAAACTTAGACAAACCTTAGAATGAGACTTAAGTTTGTCTTTGTTCGTCCCAACTTTGTCTCGTTAGTCTCATTCTAAGGTTTGTCTAAGTTCATCCTTAAAAAGAGACTAACTTGGGACGAACTTAGACAAACCTTAGAATGAGACTTAAGTTTGTCTTTGTTCGTCCCTAGTTAGTCTCGTTAGTCTCATTCTAAGGTTTGTCTAAGTTCGTCCTTAGAAAGAGACTAGAATAGGCCTCCTTTAGCGCTGTTTTGTTTGCTGTTTCGTTTTTCCTTTTTGGGCTTTGCCCCTTAATAAAATGAGTTTGGTTTAAAAAAAAAAAACTTGGGACGAACTTAGACAAGCCTTAGAATGAGACTTAAGTTTGTCTTTGTTCGTCCCTAGTTAGTCTCGTTAGTCTCATTCTAAGGTTTGTCTAAGTTCGTCGTTAGAAAGAGACTAACTTGGGACGAACTTAGACAAACCTTAGAATGAGACTTAAGTTTGTCTTTGTTCATCCCAACTTTGTCTCGTTAGTCTCATTCTAAGGTTTGGCTAAGTTCGCCCTTAGAAAGAGACTAACTTGGGACGAACATAGACAAACCTTAGAATGAGACTAACGTTTGTCTTTGTTCGTCCCAAGTTAGTCTCTTTAGTCTCATTCTATGGTTTGTCTAAGTTTGTCATTAGAAAGAGACTAACTTGGGTCGAACTTAGACAAACCTTAGAATGAGACTTAAGTTTGTCTTTTTTCGTCCCAAGTTAGTCTCGTTAGTCTCATTCTAAGGTTTGTCTAAGTTCGTCATTAAAAAGAGACTAACTTGGGACGAACAAGGACAAACCTTAGAATGAGACTTAAGTTTGTCTTTGTTCGTCCCAAGTTAGTCTCGTTAGTCTCATTCTAAGGTTTGTCTAAGTTCATCCTTAGAAAGAGACTAACTTGGGATGAACTTAGAAAAACCTTAGAATGAGACTTAAGTTTGTCTTTGTTCGTCCCTAGTTAGTCTCGTTAGTCTCATTCTAAGGTTTGTCTAAGTTGGTCCTTAGAAAGAGACTAAGTTGGGACGAACTTAGACAAACCTTAGAATGAGACTTAAGTTTGTCTTTGTTCGTCCATAGTTAGTCTCGTTAGTCTCATTCTAAGGTTTGTCCAAGTTCGTCCTTAGAAAGAGTCTAACTTGGGACGAACTTAGACAAACCTTAGAATGAGACTTAAGTTTGTCTTTGTTCGTCCCAACTTTGTCTCGCTAGTCTCATTCCAAGGTTTGTCTAAGTTCGTCCTTAGAAAGAGACTAACATGGGACGAACTTAGACAAACCTTAGAATGAGACTAACGTTTGTCTTTGTTCGTCCCAAGTTAGTCTCGTTAGTCTCTCTCTAAGGTATGTCTAAGTTCGTCATTAGAAACAGACTAACTTGGGACGAACTTAGACAAACCTTAGAATGAGACTTAAGTTTGTCTTTTTTTGTCCCAAGTTAGTCTCGTTAGTCTCATTCTAAGGTTTGTCTAAGTTCGTCCCAACTTAGTCTCTTTCTAAGGACCAACTTAGACAAACCTTAGAATGAGACTAACGAGACTAACTAGGGACGAACAAAGACAAACTTTAGTCTCATTCTAAGGTTTGTCTAAGTTCATCCTTAGAAAGAGACTAACTTGGGATGAACTTAGACAAACCTTAGAATGAGACTAAAGTTTGTCTTTGTTCGTCCCTAGTTAGTCTCGTTAGTCTCATTCTAAGGTTTGTCTAAGTTGGTCCTTAGAAAGAGACTAAGTTGGGACGAACTTAGACAAACCTTAGAATGAGACTGAACTTTGTCTTTGTTCGTCCATAGTTAGTCTCGTTAGTCTCATTCTAAGGTTTGTCCAAGTTCGCCCTTAGAAAGAGACTAACTTGGGACGAACTTAGACAAACCTTAGAATGAGACTTAAGTTTGTCTTTGTTCGTCCCAACTTTGTCTCGCTAGTCTCATTCCAAGGTTTGTCTAAGTTCGTCCTTAGAAAGAGACTAACATGGGACGAACTTAGACAAACCTTAGAATGAGACTAACGTTTGTCTTTGTTCATCCCAAGTTAGTCTCGTTAGTCTCTTTCTAAGGTATCTCTAAGTTCGTCATTAGAAAGAGACTAACTTGGGACGAACTTAGACAAACCTTAGAATGAGACTTAAGTTTGTCTTTTTTCGTCCCAAGTTAGTCTCGTTAGTCTCATTCTAAGGTATGTCTAAGTTCGTCATTAGAAAGAGACTAACTTGGGACGAACTTAGACAAACCTTAGAATGAGACTTAAGTTTGTCTTTTTTCGTCCCAAGTTAGTCTCGTTAGGCTCATTCTAAGGTTTGTCTAAGTTCGTCCTTAGAAAGAGACTAACTTGGGACGAACTTAGACAAACCTTAGAATGAGACTTAAGTTTGTCTTTGTTCGTCCCAAGTTAGTCTAGTTAGTCTCTTTCTAAGGTATGTCTAAGTTCGTCATTAGAAAGAGACTAACTTGGGACGAACTTAGACAAACCTTAGAATGAGACTTAAGTTTGTCTTTTTTCGTCCCAAGTTAGTCTCATTAGTCTCATTCTATGGTTTGTCTAAGTTTGTCATTAGAAAGAGACTAACTTGGGTCGAACTTAGACAAACCTTAGAATGAGACTTAAGTTTGTCTTTGTTCATCCCAAGTTAGTCTCGTTAGTCTCATTTTAAGGTTTGTCTAAGTTCATCGTTAGAAAGAGACTAACTTGGGACGAACTTAGACAAACCTTAGAATGAGACTAACGTTTGTCTTTGTTCGTCCCAAGTTAGTCTCGTTAGTCTCATTCAAAGGTTTGTCTAAGTTCGTCCTTAGAAAGAGACTAACTTGGGACGAACTTAGACAAACCTTAGAATGAGACTTAAGTTTGTCTTTGTTCGTCCCAAGTCAGTCTCGTTAGTCACATTCTAAGGTTTGTCTAAGTTCGTCCTTAGAAAAAGACTTATTTGGGATGAACTAAGACAAACCTTAGAATGAGACTGAAGTTTGTCTTTGTTCGTCCCAAGTTAGTCTCGTTAGTCTTATTCTAAGGTTTGTCTAAGTTCGTCGTTAGAAAGAGACTAACTTGGGATGAACTTGGACAAACCTTAGAATGAGACTTTAGTTTGTCTTTGTTCGTCCCAAGTTAATCTCGTTAGTCTCATTCTAAGGTTTGTCTAAGTTCGTCATTAGCAAGAGACTAACTTGGGACGAACTTAGACAAACCTTAGAATGAGACTTAAGTTTGTCTTTGTTCGTCCCAAGTTAGTCTCGTTAGTCTCATTCTAAGGTTTGTCTATGTTCGTCGTTAGAAAGAGACTAACTTGGGATGAACAAAGACAAACCTTAGAATGAGACTTAAGTTTTTCTTTGTTCGTCCCAAGTTAGTCTCGTTAGTCTCATTCTAAGGTTTGTCTAAGTTCATCCTTAGAAAGAGACTAACTTTGGATGAACTTAGACAAACCTTAGAATGAGACTTAAGTTTGTCTTTGTTCGTCCCTAGTTAGTCTCGTTAGTCTCATTCTAAGGTTTGTCTAAGTTTGTCATTAGAAAGAGACTAACTTGGGACGAACTTAGACAAACCTTAGAATGAGACTAACGTTTGTCTTTGTTCGTCCCAAGTTAGTCTCGTTAGTCTCTTTCTAAGGTATGTCTAAGTTCGTCATTAGAAAGAGACTAACTTGGGACGAACTTAGACAAACCTTAGAATGAGACTTAAGTTTGTCTTTTTTCGTCCCAAGTTAGTCTCATTAGTCTCATTCTATGGGTTGTCTAAGTTTGTCATTAGAAAGAGACTAACTTGGGTCGAACTAAGACAAACCTTAGAATGAGACTTAAGTTTGTCTTTGTTCATCCCAAGTTAGTCACGTTAGTCTCATTTTAAGGTTTGTCTAAGTTCATCTTTAGAAAGAGACTAACTTGGGACGAACTTAGACAAACCTTAGAATGAGACTTAAGTTTGTCTTTGTTCGTCCCAAGTCAGTCTCATTAGTCTCATTCAAAGGTTTGTCTAAGTTCGTCCTTAGAAAGAGACTAACTTGGGACGAACTTGGACAAACCATAGAATGAGACTTTAGTTTGTCTTTGTTCGTCCCAAGTTAATCTCGTTAGTCTCATTCAAAGGTTTGTCTAAGTTCGTCATTAGCAAGTGACTAACTTGGGACGAATTTAGACAAACCTTAGAATGAGACTTAAGTTTGTCTTTGTTCGTCCCAAGTTAGTCTCGTTAGTCTCATTCTAAGGTTTGTCTATGTTCGTCCTTAGAAAGAGACTAACTTGGGACGAACAAAGACAAACCTTAGAATGAGACTTAAGGTTGTCTTTGTTCGTCCCAAGTTAGTCTCGTTAGTCTCATTCTAAGGTTTGTCTAAGTTCATCCTTAGAAAGAGACTAACTTGGGATGAACTTAGACAACCCTTAGAATGAGACTTAAGTTTGTCTTTGTTCGTCCCTAGTTAGTCTCGTTAGTCTCATTCTAAGGTTTGTCTAAGTTCGTCCTTAGAAAGAGACTAACTTGGGACGAACTTAGACAAACCGTAGAATGAGACTTAAGTTTGTCTTTGTTCGTCCCAAGTCAGTCTCGTTAGTCACATTCTAAGGTTTGTCTAAGTTCGTCCTTAGAAAAAGACTTATTTGGGACGAACTAAGACAAACCTTAGAATGAGACTAAAGTTTGTCTTTGTTCGTCCCAAGTTAGTCTCGTTAGTCTTATTCTAAGGTTTGTCTAAGTTCGTCGTTAGAAAGAGACTAACTTGGGATGAACTTGGACAAACCTTAGAATGAGACTTTAGTTTGTCTTTGTTCGTCCCAAGTTAATCTCGTTAGTCTCATTCTAAGGTTTGTCTAAGTTCGTCATTAGCAAGAGACTAACTTGGGACGAACTTAGACAAACCTTAGAATGAGACTTAAGTTTGTCTTTGTTCGTCCCAAGTTAGTCTCGTTAGTCTCTTTCTAAGGTTTGTCTATGTTCGTCGTTAGAAAGAGACTAACTTGGGATGAACAAAGACAAACCTTAGAATGAGACTTAAGTTTGTCTTTGTTCGTCCCAAGTTAGTCTCGTTAGTCTCATTCTAAGGTTTGTCTAAGTTCATCCTTAGAAAGAGACTAACTTTGGATGAACTTAGACAAACCTTAGAATGAGACTTAAGTTTGTCTTTGTTCGTCCCTAGTTAGTCTCGTTAGTCTCATTCTAAAGTTTGTCTAAGTTCGTCCTTAGAAAGAGACTAACTTGGGACGAACTTAGACAAACCTTAGAATGAGACTTAAGTTTGTCTTTGTTCGTCCCAAGTTAGCCTCGTTAGTCTCATTCTAAGGTTTGTCTAAGTTTTTTCTTAGAAAGAGACTAACTTGGGACGAACTTAGACAAACCTTAGAATGAGTCTTAAGTTTGTCTTTGTTCGTCCCATGTCAGTCTCGTTAGTCTCATTCTATGGTTTGTCTAAGTTCATCCTAAGAAAGAGACTAACTTGGGTCGAACTTAGACAAACCTTAGAATGAGACTTAAGTTTGTCTTTGTTCGTCCCAAGTTAGTCTCGTTAGTCTCATTTTAAGGTTTGTCTAAGTTCATCATTAGAAAGAGACTAACTTGGGACGAACTTAGACAAACCTTAGAATGAGACTAACGTTTGTCTTTGTTCGTCCCAAGATAGTCTCGTTAGTCTCATTCAAAGGTTTGTCTAAGTTCGTCCTTAGAAAGAGACTAAGTTGGGACGAACTTAGACAAACCTTAGAATGAGACTTAAGTTTGTCTTTGTTCGTCCCAAGTCAGTCTCATTAGTCTCATTATATGGTTTGTCTAAATTCATCCTTAGAAAGAGACTAACTTGGGACGAACTTAGACAAACCTTAGAATGAGACTTAAGTTTGTCTTTGGTCGTCCATAGTTAGTCTCGTTATTCTCATTCTAAGGTTTGTCTAAGTTCGTCCTTAGAAAGAGACTAACTTGGGACGAACTTAGACAACCCTTAGAATCAGACTTAAGTTTGTCTTTGTTCGTCCCAAGTTAGTCTCGTTAGTCTCATTCTAAGGGTTGTCTAAGTTCGTCCTTAGAAAGAGACTAACTTGGGACGAACAAAGACAAACCTTAGAATGAGACTTAAGTTTGTCTTTGTTCGTCAATAGTTAGTCTCGTTAGTCTCATTCTAAGGTTTGTCTAAGTTCGTCCTTAGAAAGAGACTAACTTGGGACGAACTTAGACAAACCTTAGAATGAGACTTAAGTTTGTCTTTGTTCATCCCTAGTTAGTCTCGTTAGTCTCATTCTAAGGTTTGTCTAAGTTCATCCTTAGAAAGAGACTAATTTGGGACGAACTTAGACAAACCTTAGAATGAGACTTAAGTTTGTCTTTGTTCGTCAATAGTTAGTCTCGTTAGTCTCATTCCAAGGTTTGTCTAAGTTCGTCCTTAGAAAGAGACTAACATGGGACGAACTTAGACAAACCTTAGAATGAGACTAACGTTTGTCTTTGTTCGTCCCAAGTTAGTCTCGTTAGTCTCTTTCTAAGGTATGTCTAAGTTCGTCATTAGAAAGAGACTAACTTGGGACGAACTTAGACAAACCTTAGAATGAGACTTAAGTTTGACTTTTTTCGTCCCAAGTTAGTCTCCTTAGTCTCATTCTAAGGTATGTCTAAGTTCGTCATTAGAAAGAGACTAACTTGGGACGAACTTAGACAAACCTTAGAATGAGACTTAAGTTTGTCTTTTTTCGTCCCAAGTTAGTCTCGTTAGTCTCATTCTAAGGTTTGTCTAAGTTCGTCCTTAGAAAGAGACTAACTTGGGACGAACTTAGACAAACCTTAGAATAAGACTTAAGTTTGTCTTTGTTCGTCCCAAGCTAGTCTCGGTAGTCTCTTTCTAAGGTATGTCTAAGTTCGTCATTAGAAAGAGACTAACTTGGGACGAACTTAGACAAACCTTAGAATGAGACTTAAGTTTGTCTTTTTTCGTCCCAAGTTAGTCTCATTAGTCTCATTCTATGGTTTGTCTAAGTTTGTCATTAGAAAGAGACAAACTTGGGTCGAACTAAGACAAACCTTAGAATGAGACTTAAGTTTGTCTTTGTTCGTCCCAAGTTAGTCTCGTTAGTCTCATTTTAAGGTTTGTATAAGTTCATCGTTAGAAAGAGACTAACTTGGGACGAACTTAGACAAACCTTAGAATGAGACTAACGTTTGTCTTTGTTCGTCCCAAGTTAGTCTCGTTAGTCTCATTCAAAGGTTTGTCAAAGTTCGTCCTTAGAAAGAGACTAACTTGGGACGAACTTAGACAAACCTTAGAATGAGACTTAAGTTTGTCTTTGTTCGTCCCAAGTCAGTCTCGTTAGTCTCATTCTATGGTTTGTATAAGTTCATCGTTAGAAAGAGACTAACTTGGGACGAACTTAGACAAACCTTAGAATGAGACTAACGTTTGTCTTTGTTCGTCCCAAGTTAGTCTCATTAGTCTCATTCAAAGGTTTGTCTAAGTTCGTCCTTAGAAAGAGACTAACTTGGGACGAACTTGGACAAACCTTAGAATGAGACTTTAGTTTGTCTTTGTTCGTCCAAAGTTAATCTCGTTAGTCTCATTCTAAGGTTTGTCTAAGTTCGTCATTAGCAAGAGACTAACTTGGGACGAATTTAGACAAACCTTAGAATGAGACTTAAGTTTGTCTTTGTTCGTCCCAAGTTAGTCTCGTTAGTCTCATTCTAAGGTTTGATTTTGCAATTAAGAAGATCAGAATTGAGAACATGTTAATGTTTTTCGTTTCTCTCTCTAGCTCAGGCGGCTATGGCGATTTCGGCGATTCCACCTGATTTCGTTCGACGTCTGCTCGTGGCTTGCTGCTATCCTTCTCTTCCCTTTCCGGCGGTTGTCCCTTCACTTTTCAGATTTGTCGTCGGTCTTGAAGCCGTTCGGCGTTTCGAATCTCAGATCTGGGATTCGCTAGTTCGACTCGTGTTTCGCTGTGGTCGTCCGTCAACACACATATCTGGGATTTGATAGTGGCTGCCGTCGTCTTCGACACTCAGGTTCGTGGCTGGTTTTGCGAGGTCGTCTGAACTGTTTCGATGGCGTCTCCGGCATATCCGTCTCCTCCAGATCTGGTTTCGTCCGGTGAAAAGGCTGGTCTTTTTTGGCCGGATTTGGTCTCCTCGGGTGGAAAGGTTGGTGCTGTAGCTCCGACGTCTACATATGTCAATGCAGTAAAGTCAAATCCTCCTCCTCCGGCGACAGCATATGCATCAGCTACGGCAAAAACTAGGCTTGTCCCTCGATTCATACCTATTGTTTTACCTTCTCGGCAGTATACAAATGTTGATGGAATACCATCTGTGCACTTCACAGTGGCTGAGTTTGAAGCAGGGGTTGCGCTATTTAAGCACTCTTTGGTGGCGAAATTCACTATGGGCAGGCCAACTATCGAAGTTATCCGTCAGACATTCAAAGAGCATTGGCATATTAAAGGGCGTGCTACGGTTAGTGAGATTTGGGATGCTCGACATCTGATGATTATTCTTGATTCGGAGGAAGATGCCAATACTGTTCTCACGTCGCCTCTACGCAAGGTAGGGCACGCTATGTTTCGACTATTTCGATATTCTTCTGATTATAATCCTAAGAGAGAGTCCTCCATTACTACCAAATGGGTTAGATTACCAGGTATCCATCCTGGATTTGTCACTCGAAACTATGTGGCTAGTATCGTGAACTCCTTTGGTTGTTTTCTTGATTTGGATGAGAGATCGAAGGCTTGTGCCACTCTTAGATATGTTAGAGCTTGTGTGGAACTTGATGTCTGTATTCCTATTCCGGAGGAAGTTAGGATCTCTCTTTCGGATGGGAGAGTTTTCTGGCAAAAAATAGAAGTGGAAGGCAATATGGCCTATTGCTCCTACTGTAAAGTTCATGGGCATGATTTATCGATGTGTAACAAGAAACATGGTTCAAAACATGATCCAAAGGAGCAGATCAATATGGCTGCTACGAAGGAGCATTATCCCATGGGAGTTACTATCCAGAATAGTGCTGCGGCTCAAGTTAGTAAGCAAGATGAATGGGTGCAAAACAAGAATAATTTGCCTGTTTTGAAGGAGCATAACCCAATAGAGATGTCTATCCAGAATAATGCTACGGTTAATGAGCAAGAGAATAAGACTATGGACAATAGCAAGAAAGATGATTGGGTGCAAGTCAAGAAGAAAAAGAAGGCTAGGAAGGCCCGAAAGAAGAACATTGCTGAACAGTTTCAGGAAGTAAGTATTGGGCAGGTGCAAGGTGTTTTGCAATTGACTGATACACTAATAGCTCTCCCTTGTGAGAGTTTTGTTGCTATGACTAGTAAAAAGGTTCCAGAGGAGACTCCAATTAATCCAATGACATTGGGTGATTTGGCTAGTGAAGAGGTTCAGGAGGAGACGTCTATCGATCCTAAGTCGGCTGTGGTGGTATCTTTAGAGAATGAAAAGGGTGTTGAAGATTTTGATCCTACAGCAGCTCCTATCATTAGATCCCTCATGGACAATCTAGATGGGATTAAAAAGAGTTATGACAGCGTTCTCCCAGATCTTATCCTCTCCAAGGAAATCAAGGCCGAATTCATGAAAGCCTTAGCCCTAGCTCCTAGCACTCAAATCAAGCCTACTCTAATGCATTCCAAGGATGTTGCTGTTTCGCCCAAATCGAACCGCAAGGTCGCTTTTAGTGTTGATTAGATTGGGCCTCCTTTAGCGTTGTTTCGTTTGCTTTTTCGTTTTTCCTTTTTGGGCTTTGCCCCTTAATAAAATTAGTTTGTTATAAAAAAAAAATTCTAAGGTTTGTCTAAGTTCATCCTTAGAAAGAGACTAACTTCGGATGAACTTAGACAAACCTTAGAATGAGACTTAAGTTTGTCTTTGTTCGTCCCTAGTTAGTCTCGTTACTCTCATTCTAAGGTTTGTCTAAGTTCGTGCTTCAGATGTTGACATAATTGCAAATGAGCTTGAGTTGGATAAGAAGATTGCAGAAAGAACACTGAGGGAGCACAAAGGAGACGCTGTTGCTGCGATCCGTCACTTGCTGGCCTAAATAGGAGATTTTTTTTAACTAGGCACTATTGTAGAATTTGCAGCTTTGTGGTTTCAGAGCGAATTCCATGTAAACATGACCTCAGTTGACATACAAGCTTGCTATTGGGAAAAAAAATACAGTGTCGTGCTGCATTTTACTGCCCAAAAAAAAAAAACTTGGGACGAACTTAGACAAACCGTAGAATGAGACTTAAGTTTGTCTTTGTTCGTCCCAAGTCAGTCTCGTTAGTCACATTCTAAGGTTTGTCTAAGTTCGTCCTTAGAAAAAGACTAATTTGGGACGAACTAAGACAAACCTTAGAATGAGACTTAAGTTTGTCTTTGTTCGTCCCAAGTTAGTCTCGTTAGTCTTATTCTAAGGTTTGTCTAAGTTCGTCGTTAGAAAGAGACTAACTTGGGATGAACTTGGACAAACCTTAGAATGAGACTTTAGTTTGTCTTTGTTCGTCCCAAGTTAATCTCGTTAGTCTCATTCTAAGGTTTGTCTAAGTTCGTCATTAGCAAGAGACTAACTTGGGACGAACTTAGACAAACCTTAGAATGAGACTTAAGTTTGTCTTTGTTCGTCCCAAGTTAGTCTCGTTAGTCTCATTCTAAGGTTTGTCTATGTTCGTCGTTAGAAAGAGACTAACTTGGGATGAACAAAGACAAACCTTAGAATGAGACTTAAGTTTGTCTTTGTTCGTCCCAAGTTAGTCTCGTTAGTCTCATTCTAAGGTTTGTCTAAGTTCATCCTTAGAAAGAGACTAACTTTGGATGAACTTAGACAAACCTTAGAATGAGACTTAAGTTTGTCTTTGTTCGTCCCTAGTTAGTCTCGTTAGTCTCATTCTAAGGTTTGTCTAAGTTCGTCCTTAGAAAGAGACTAACTTGGGACGAACTTAGACAAACCTTAGAATGAGACTTAAGTTTGTCTTTGTTCGTCCCAAGTTAGTCTTGTTAGTCTCATTCTAAGGTTTGTCTAAGTTCGTCCATAGAAAGAGACTAACTTGGGACAAACTTGGACAAACCTTAGAATGAGACTTTAGTTTGTCTTTGTTCGTCCCAACTTTGTCTCGTTAGTCTCATTCTAAGGTTTGTCTAAGTTCGTCCTTAGAAAGAGACTAACTTGGGACGAACTTAGATAAACCTTAGAATGAGACTAACGTTTGTCTTTGTTCGTCCCAAGTTAGTCTCGTTAGTCTCATTCAAAGTTTTGTCTAAGTTCGTCCTTAGAAAGAGACTAACTTGGGACGAACTTAGACAAACCTTAGAATGAGACTTAAGTTTGTCTTTGTTCGTCCCAAGTTAGTCTCGTTAGTCTCATTCTAAGGTTTGTCTAAGTTCGTCCTTAGAAAGATACTAACTTGGGACGAACAAAGACAAACCTTAGAATGAGACTTAAGTTTGTCTTTGTTCGTCCATAGTTAGTCTCGTTAGTCTCATTCTAAGGTTTGTCTAAGTTCGTCCTTAGAAAGAGACTAACTTGGGACGAACTTAGACAAACCTTACAATGAGACTTAAGTTTGTCTTTGTTCGTCCCTAGTTAGTCTCGTTAGTCTCATTCTAAGGTTTGTCTAAGTTCGTCCTTAGAAAGAGACTAACTTGGGACGAACAAAGACAAACCTTAGAATGAGACTTAAGTTTGTCTTTGTTCGTCAATAGTTAGTCTCGTTAGTCTCATTCTAAGGTTTGTTTAAGTTCGTCCTTAGAAAGAGACTAACTTGGGACGAACTTAGACAAACCTTAGAATGAGACTTAAGTTTGTCTTTGTTCTTCCCAAGTCAGTCTCGTTAGTCTCATTCTAAGGTTTGTCTAAGTTCGTCCTTAGAAAAAGACTAACTTGGGACGAACTAAGACAAACCTTAGAATGAGACTTAAGTTTGTCTTTGTTCGTCCCAAGTTAGTCTCGTTAGTCTCATTCTAAGGTTTGTCTAAGTTCGTCCATAGAAAGAGACTAACTTGGGACAAACTTGGACAAACCTTAGAATGAGACTTTAGTTTGTCTTTGTTCGTCCCAAGTTAATCTCGTTAGTCTCATTCTAAGGTTTGTCTAAGTTCGTCATTAGAAAGAGACTAACTTGAGATGAACTTAGACAAACCTTTGAATGAGACTCAAGTTTGTCTTTGTTCGTCCCAAGTTAGTCTCGTTAGTCTCATTTTAAGGTAAGTCTAAGTTCGTCCTTAGAAAGAGACTAACTTGGGACGAACAAAGACAAACCTTAGAATGAGATTTAAGTTTGTCTTTGTTCGTCCCAAGTTAGTCTCGTTAGTCTCATTCTAAGGTTTGTCTAAGTTCATCCTTAGAAAGAGACTAACTTGGGATGAACTTAGACAAACCTTAGAATGAGACTTAAGTTTGTCTTTGTTCGTCCCTTGTTAGTCTCGTTAGTCTCATTCTAAGGTTTGTCTAAGTTCGTCCTTAGAAAGAGACTAACTTGGGACGAACTTAGACAAACCTTAGAATGAGACTTAAGTTTGTCTTTGTTCGTCCATAGTTAGTCTCGTTAGTGTCATTCTAAGGTTTGTCTAAGTTCGTCCTTAGAAAGAGACTAGCTTGGGACGAACTTAGACAAACCTTAGAATGAGACTTAAGTTTGTCTTTGTTCGTCCCAACTTTGTCTCGTTAGTCTCATTCTAAGGTTTGTCTAAGTTCGTCCTTAGAAAGAGACTAACTTGGGACGAACTTAGATAAACCTTAGAATGAGACTTAAGTTTGTCTTTGTTCGTCCCAACTTTGTCTCGTTAGTCTCATTCTAAGGTTTGTCTAAGTTCGTCCTTAGAAAGAGACTAACTTGGGACGAACTTAGACAAACCTTAGATTGAGACTTAAGTTTGTCTTTGTTCGTCCCAACTTTGTCTCGTTAGTCTCATTCTAAGGTTTGTCTAAGTTTGTCCTTAGAAAGAGACTTACTTGGGATGAACTTAGACAAACCTTAGAATGAGACTAACGTTTGTCTTTGTTCGTCCCAAGTTAGTCTCGTTAGTCTCATTCTAAGGTTTCTCTAAGTTCGTCATTAGAAAGAGACTAACTTGGGACGAACTTAGACAAACCTTAGAATGAGACTTAAGTTTGTCTTTGTTCGTCCCAAGTTAGTCTCGTTAGTCTCATTCAAAGGTTTGTTTAAGTTTGTCCTTAGAAAGAGACTAAATTAGGATGAACTTAGACAAACCTTAGAATGAGGCTAACGTGTTTCTTTGTTCGTCCAAAGTTAGTCTCGTTAGTCTCATTCTAAGGTTTGTCTAAGTTCGTCCTTAGAAAGAGACTAACTTGGGACGAACTTGGACAAACCTTAGAATGAGACTTAAGTTTGTCTTTGTTCATCCCAAGTCAGTCTCGTTAGTCTCATTCTAAGGTTTGCCTAAGTTCGTCCTTAGAAAAAGACTAACTTGGGACGAACTAAGATAAACCTTAGAATGAGACTTAAGTTTGTCTTTGTTCGTCCCAAGTTAGTCTCGTTAGTCTCATT
The DNA here is from genome assembly GCA_033675215.1 of Rhodiola kirilowii. Lineage (NCBI taxonomy): Eukaryota > Viridiplantae > Streptophyta > Magnoliopsida > Saxifragales > Crassulaceae > Rhodiola > Rhodiola kirilowii. The sequence goes on along the minus strand of JAUCNB010000012.1, from coordinate 1,928,644 downwards.
CTAAGATTTGTCTAAGTTCGTCCTTAGAAAGAGACTAACTTGGACAAACCTTAGAATGAGACTTTAGTTTGTCTTTGTTCGTCCCAAGTTAATCTCGTTAGTCACATTCTAAGGTTTGTCTAAGTTCGTGATTAGAAAGAGACTAACTTGGGACGAACTTAGACAAACCTTAGAATGAGACTTAAGTTTGTCTTTGTTCGTCCCAAGTTAGTCTCGTTAGTCTCATTCTAAGGTTTGTCTAAGTTCGTCCTTAGAAAGATACTAACTTGGGACGAACAAAGACAAACCTTAGAATGAGACTTAAGTTTGTCTTTGTTCGTCCCAAGTTTGTCTCGTTAGTCTCATTCTAAGGTTTGTCTAAGTTCGTCCTTAGAAAGAGACTAACTTGAGATGAACTTAGACAAACCTTAGAATGAGACTTAAGTTTGTCTTTGTTCGTCCCTAGTTAGTCTCATTCTAAGGTTTGTCTAAGTTCATCCTTAGAAAGTGACTAACTTGGGACGAACTTAGACAAACTTTAGAATGAGACTTAAGTTTGTCTTTGTTCATCCATAGTTAGTCTCGTTAGTCTCATTCTAAGGTTTGTCTAAGTTCGTCCTTAGAAAGAGACTAACTTGGGACGAACTTAGACAAACCTTAGAATGAGACTTAAGTTTGTTTTTGTTCGTCCCAACTTTGTCTCGTTAGTCTCATTCTAAGGTTTGTCTAAGTTTGTCCTTAGAAAGAGACTAACTTGGGACGAACTTAGACAAACCTTAGAATGAGACTAACGTTTGTCTTTGTTCGTCCCAATTTAGTCTTGTTAGTCTCATTCTAAGGTTTGTCTAAGTTTTTTTATTAAACTGGGCGGTGCAAGCGCCTTTATTTGATAACGGGTCCAAAAAGCCTGGACCGTGGCGAATACAAGAAACCCTCAAGCGCCAGAGGAAAGTTATAAACCCCTTCCTCTTAACAACGCCGAACAGGCAAAAAAGGGGAACCAGGCAACAACCCGGTAAACCACAGGCCAAACCTTATACAAAAAAAAACCCCATGACGGGCAACAAACAAAACAGCCTCATCACTCAACCAGGAGGACTCAAAGGCAAAACAACTAGACAAGCCATAACTAATCCTGACATGAATAACCAATAACCAATAACCAAATGGAAAAATGCAATTAGATGCGCAAAAGAATATCATCCCGAACTTGTCTAAGGACAAGGTCCATTGTTTCATCACTGTGGTCGCACTCATCCCTATCACAATAGAAGCAATGGCTGAGTTGATCAAACAAGAGGGCTTGCTTGACAAAGGTCGGCATTCGCTCTAAACTAACATCCTTACCTTGCGCATAAGCACACGCAACAGCAATGGCCAAGCCATTCCCCCTTGGGCAGCACCTGGAAAAAAGCACAGAATGGAACTCATCAAACATATTCCTTTGCCTGTAGATTTCATTCCAAGGAATGTCATCTTTGCGAGATCTATCCAGCCAGTCCATAAAAGGAGAAGATCCAACCACCATCCCAACCTCCAAACTGTCGGAACAAACTCCTCTAATCAAGTCCAACAGACAAATCCACTCATCATTGCCAGCCAAGGCAAGGCCGCGCATCCGGACACAGGAACCTGACGACGCTTTGGCAACAACTCCTCCAAACATCGATCCTCCTCTCCAAACAAGGGCTACATAGACTGTATGCCCATTGCCATGCAAAGGAACCTTAAGCCATTTACCTGATACAAGCCGCCTACCCGGAATAAAGAAATGAAGCACCTTGCGCAAGGCATGATCGCTCATCTTAATAGCATACTTGAGGGGAATAAGGCGACCCAGGTCATAACCCCATTTGCTAAGGCACAATTTAATATCAAGGCAAGACTTGTCAAAGAACTTCGCATTTCGATTCTTCCAAATCTCCCTCATCGTGCAGCAGGCCATACCAATCTTATAACAATCCATAAAGTCCTTGGGCTTTCTCCCAGCGATAACTCTTAGAAGAGAACCTCTTCCCCTAATAGAATCTCCTCCCAAGATTGAATTGAAGGATTTCCAAGCCATCAAAGCAACATCACCTCTAAAAAAATATATGATCAATGGTCTCTATCTTCGCCTCATGACAACAGCGACATTTAGACGCCATATTAATCCCCATTTCCATCACCTTATCATCTGTTGGTATAGCATCCATGAAAAACTTCCACATAAAACAACTAAGCTTCATAGGAATCCAATGGCTCCAGATATGCTTAGCCCATTGGACATCAGGCCATTTTGTTTGAAAGGAGATTCTGAAGGCTTTGGTAGAAAACCTCCTAGAGTCATTGCCTTCCCAGACAAGAATATCATCCCCACTTGTGAAGGCGATTTGCTCATAAGAACCTCGTCGTTGCTCTGGAATGGTGACTAAAAAGCGAGCCCAATAAGTATTGTTGTTGCGAACTTCCTGTATACTGTAGGAGCTCAAATCCCCGGGGGCCTCAAAGCCCAGACTAGAGCAGAAGGTGTTAACAGAAATTAACCCTTGCCCTATAATCCATCGAGATTCTTCCTTCAATTTGAGAATAATATGATCAATGGAATTCCAAATACAGGATCCCCTAACACCATGTTGGAATTTTCTTTTAGCATGCATAGCCCACAAGGAATTAGATGTTAGAAAGCTCCAAGCCAACTTGCCTTTAAAAGCGAGCATAATATCCTCCAAGTTCTTGATGCCCAGGCCTCCAGCAGATTTTTCTCTACAAATATTCTCCCAGTTCACCCAATGCTTCCTTCTCTCATCTCCTTTGTCCCAAAGAAAGCTACGAATCAGACCACCAATTCTATTGAGGACAGTCTTAGGAATAGGCAGGACAGACATGCAATGAATGCCAACAGAGTTCAGAACAGATTCAATCAAGGTGACTTTGCCACCAAAGGATAACAGATTCTTCATCCACCCACCTATCCTCTTACGAATCTTCTCTTCGAGATCCTGGAAGTATTCAATCTTCGTACGACCAGTATAAAGGGGAACTCCCAAGTACTTAACTGGAAAGCTGCCTTTATGGAATTTAGTAGTATCGAGCAGCTGCTGTTGCCTTGAATTACTCATATGCTTTGGAAAGAAAATAAAGCTTTTCTCGTTATTAAGCTGCTGTCCAGACAAGTGACAGAACTCCTCTATAATACCCATCAAGGCTTCCATGGAGTTCTTGCACCCATTAGTGAAGATAAGAATGTCGTCTGCAAACATCAAAATATTGATAAACCTGCCATAGACACCATTTTGATATCCCTTGACAAGCCTATCCAGCACAGCATTGTTAATAGCCTTGGTTAGCCATTCCATAGCAATAACAAAGAGAGTGGGTGAGATAGGGTCTCCTTGCCGCAAGCCTTGAGTAGATTTAAAATTCCCATAAGTATGACCATCCCATTTAATAGAAAACCAAGGACTGGAAATACATCGAAACACCAAATCCACAAAGATTTCAGTGCATCCAGAAGCCCTCAAAGCAGCCAAGATAAAATTCCAAGATATTCTATCATAAGCTTTAGACATATCAAGCTTCACCATAACATTCCCTCCTTCTGTCTTCCTTTTAAGATCAAAGACCATATCATGAGCAAGAGCTATGTTCTCATGAATACTTCTCTCTTTAACAAAGCCCACTTGCTCAGGACTGACCAATTTATGAAGAAGGAGAGAGAGTCTTGAATTCAGAATTCGGGAGAACAGCTTATGCAGAACATTGCATAAACTAATGGGACGCAAATCAGAGATACCTGTAGGAGTAGTTGATTTTGGAATTAAGGTAAGATAGGTAGCACCCATAATTTTGGGGACTTGAAGACCATAGAAGAAACCAGCCACAGCAGCTACCAAATCAACTTTAATAAAGCTCCAGATTACACAAAGAATCTGGAGGTAAAGCCATCCGGACCAGGAGCACTATCATCACTCATAGCTTTCAACTCCTGAAGGATCTCCTCCTCCCCGGGACACTTACAAAGGGAAATATTATCTTCATCATAAATAACCTTCTCAAAGGAGCCAAAAACCTCCGGATTAGGGGGAGGATTATGGCCAATGAGAAGGTTGGAATAAAACTGCACAGCATCTTCACTTATCTGTTCCGACGTCCGATCAGGGGACCCATCATCTTCCTGAATAAAATTGATCCGGGCACTATTTCTTCTCACCTTAATAGCTCCATGGAAAAAAGCAGAATTGAAGTCACCGTCTTTGAGCCATCTGACACGAGCTTTTTTCTTCAGCAAGGCAAAGTCTTGCCGAAGAGCATCCTCCAGCATCGAGTTACAGGTAATAATTTCTGAATAAAGAGTATCATCATGTCTCTCTTGCAAACTCCTCTCCAAAACCTGAATTTTCAACTTCAGCTCTCGAATTCTTTTTTTTGTGCAACGGAAGACTGCCCAGTTCCCCACTTTAAGTTTAAGCCTGTCCCGAACTCTCTTTAATTTCAGCCCAACATTCAAAATAGGATTAGTATGTAGGGAGCCCCTCCAAGCTTCCTCCACCACTGATTTGAAGCCTGGATGCTCCTCCCATATTTTTAAATAATGAAAGAAAGGTCTCCTCTTAACCTTCAGCTCTATATCAATTAACAAAGGGCAGTGATCTGATTTAATACGAGCCAGATGCTGGACCTGCATATTAGGAAAACAACAGAACGCTTGATCATTACAAAGAACACGATCCAGCCGTTCCCAAATTCTTGTCTCCCCTTTGTGATTGTTGCTCCAAGTAAACGGATTCCCTTTAAACCCAGCATCAGTAATACCTGCATCCATTTGGAACTGATTGAAAGCACCCATACTACCATCATCCTCCGAACTCCCTCCCCGTTTCTCCTCCAAACTAGAAATAACATTAAAGTCACCGGCCATAATCCAAGGCAGATCGACCATAGCACCATAATCCACCAAGTCATCAAAAAGCTCCTGCCGAATATCTTTGTCACAAGAAGCATAAATAAAAGAACAGGCTACTGCATCCTCGCCATTGTTACCGGAAATCTCAAAAGTGACACATTGTTCCTTCCAAACCACATTAGTAATCACAAGACACTCTCTCCAGAAAACCCAGATATGAGTATTAACAACACCATCATTCATCCAATTTTCATAACCAAGAAAATCCGCAATAGGACCCATTCGATCAACAGCAATTTTAGGTTCAAGAATAACTAACATATCAACAGAATGATTAGAAAGAAGATCTTTCAAATACTGCTGGGTAGGCATATTACCAATACCCCTAATATTCCAACACATAATTTGTGAAATCATGAGGAACCAGTAGGAAGGCAGTACTTGCTACCTGTGTGCGGATCATTGCATTGTTCCTTCTGTGGGGACTTATCAGCCACCTCTCCACCTGAAGAGGAAATTGAGAGAGCTATAGCTTCTAAAGCAGAAGAGATTTTATCGTCTTTACAGCCCTTACGAACTTTAAGAGCATGCTGAATTGCACTAGGAGCCACTAAGCCTCCAAGCTCCTCACAAAAGATCAATCCTTCAGTCTGACCCTCCACATTGGGGCTGTGGGAAACATTGCCCTGACCTGCAGGGTCCTTGTTCAGCTCCTTGAGCTTTTCTTGCCTTTTGAGATTGGCTTCATGTGAAACACAAGGGTACTGCGTCTTGAGGATAGGCTTCAGGGCTGGATCAAACCTCAAAGCATTGACAGCCACCTCTTTAACTCCTGAATCAGCAGGGCCATCAATAACCATGTCAACTGCCATTTTACATGAATCATTCGAATTATCTGATGCACTTTGTTCCTTAATTATCTCCACTTGAGCCTCCTTCTCTCCCTTGTTCAGCAGACCCCCATCAGAGGGCTCTACCAATATTTCAGCAGCCTTACTAATGCCAGAATTCTTTTTGGTGGTAGTGGCCGTGAACTTAACCGACCTGCCCTTTTTCCTTGATTTAACTTCAGTCCAGACCTCCTTAGAAGCCTCAAATAAGTGTCCCTTTCCATTATTATTTTGTTCACCTGAAATGGTGATAGATAGCGAATTGTTCTCAATAACTCTTTGCTTGTTACCAGCTTGCTTGGATGATTCACTAGAATCCTTTGTCTCCTTGGGATCATTCTTCCTCTTCCTGTATTCCGTGAGGGAATGCCCATGAGTTTTACAGAACGAACAGTATGATAAATTGCCTTCAACCTCTATTTTTTGATAAAATTTCCTTCCATCAGACAATACTAGAGTAACCTCATCAGGGATTGGCTTTGCTACATCAACCTCCACACAGGCCCGGGCATATTTGAGAGAAGTACACGCCTTTGTATAGATATCCAAATCCAGAAATTCGCCAAAGACATTGACAATACCTGCCACATAGTTCCTTGTAAAGAAACCCGGATGAAGGCCAGGCAGCCGCACCCATTTGGTGGTAGTAGATGACTCACGGTGAGGGTTATAATCAGGAGTATACCTGAACAGCCTAAACATGGTGTGCCCGATTTTCCTCACCTGAGAAGTCAGGGCTATTCTCGCATCTTCTTCCGAATCAAGTATTATCATTAAGTGGCGTCCATCCCATATGTCGCTGATGGTAGCACGCCCCTTAATCTGCCAATTTTCCTTGAAGACCTTCCTTATTTCTGCAATCGGAGGACGACCAACGGTGAACTTAGCCACAAGCGAGTGTTTGAAGAGGGCTACACCGGCTTCAAACTCTGCTGTGGTGAAGTACACCGCCGGTTTGCCATCCATTTGCCCATACTGTCTGCCGGCCAAAGGAATAGATTGAAATCTCGGCTGGAGCGTCGGCTTGGCTGCGGCGGAGACGAATGACATCTTCGAGACTGGCGGAGCTCCCACCACCCCGGATGAAGGAGTTAGGCTCGCCGCATCCCCCTGAGAAGAAGTCATCGGATCCCCGTTCCCAGAGACGCCCGAAGAAATCCTGTTTTCCAGATCTACTTTCTCCAGATCTGAAAATTCGAAAAGGACCGAGTCACCAACCGGGAGAGACGACCACCGAGAAGAACAAAGATGAGAGGAAACAGCCACAAGCAGATTTGCCAACCATCGAGAGGAACGAAATCGAGAAGCCGAGACTCGCCGAAATCGCAAAAGTCGCCAGAGCTAGAGAGAGAAAGAAAACTCTCGTTCCAGGTTTGTCTAAGTTCGTCATTAGAAAGAGACTAACTTGGGATGAACTTTGACAAACCTTAGAATGAGACTTAAGTTTGTCTTTGTTCGTCCCAAGTTAGTCTCGTTAGTCTCATTCAAAGGTTTGTCTAAGTTTGTCCTTAGAAAGAGACTAAATTGGGATGAACTTAGACAAACCTTAGAATGAGACTTACGTTTTTCTTTGTTCGTCCAAAGTTAGTCTCGTTAGTCTCATTCTAAGGTTTGTCTGAGTTTGTCCTTAGAAAGAGACTAACTTGGGACGAACTTAGACAAACCTTAGAATGAGACTTAAGTTTGTCTTTGTTCGTCCCAAGTCAGTCTCGTTAGTCTCATTCTAAGGTTTGTCTAAGTTCGTCCTTAGAAAAAGACTAACTTGGGATGAACTTAGATAAACCTTAGAATGAGACTTAAGTTTGTCTTTGTTCGTCCCAAATTAATCTCGTTAGTCTCATTCTAAGGTTTGTGTAAGTTCGTCATTAGAAAGAGACTAACTTGGGACGAACTTAGACAAACCTTAGAATGAGCCTTAAGTTTGTCTTTGTTCATCCCAAGGTGGTCTCGTTAGTCTCATTCTAAGGTTTGTCTAAGTTCGTCCTTAGAAAGAGACTAACTTGGGACCAACTTAGACAAACCTTAGAATGAGACTTAAGTTTGTCTTTGTTCGTCCCAAGTCAGTCTCGTTAGTCTCATTCTAAGGTTTGTCTAAGTTCGTCCTTAGAAAAAGACTAACTTGGGACGAACTAAGACAAACCTTAGAATGAGACTTAAGTTTGTCTTTGTTCGTCCCAAGTTAGTCTAGTTAGTCTCATTCTAAGGTTTGTCTAAGTTCATCCTTAGAAAGAGACTAACTTGGGACAAACTGGGACAAACCTTAGAATGAGACTTTAGTTTGTCTTTGTTCGTCCCAAGTTAATCTCGTTAGTCTCATTCTAAGGTTTGTCTAAGTTCGTCCTTAGAAAGAGACTAACTTGGTACAAACTTGGACAAACCTTTGAATGAGACTCAAGTTTGTCTTTGTTCGTCCCAAGTTAGTCTCGTTAGTCTCATTTTAAGGTTTGTCTAAGTTCGTCCTTAGAAAGAGACTAACTTGGGACGAACAAAGACAAACCTTAGAATGAGACTTAAGTTTGTCTTTGTTCGTCCCAAGTTAGTCACGTTAGTCTCATTCTAAGGTTTGTCTAAGTTCATCCTGAGAAAGAGACTAACTTGGGATGAACTTAGACAAACCTTAGAATGAGACTTAAGTTTGTCTTTGTTCGTCCCTAGTTAGTCTCGTTAGTCTCATTCTAAGGTTTGTCTAAGTTCGTCCTGAGAAAGAGACTAACTTGGGACAAACTTAGACAAACCTTAGAATGAGACTTAAGTTTGTCTTTGTTCGTCCATAGTTAGTCTCGTTAGTCTTATTCTAAGGTTTGTCTAAGTTCGTCCTTAGAAAGAGACTAACTTGGGACGAACTTAGACAAACCTTAGAATGAGACTTAAGTTTGTCTTTGTTCGTCCCAACTTTGTCTCGTTAGTCTCATTCTGAGGTTTGCCTAAGTTCGTCCTTAGAAAAAGACTAACTTGGGACAAACTAATATAAACCTTAGAATGAGGCTTAAGTTTGTCTTTGTTCGTCCCAAGTTAGTCTCGTTAGTCTCATTCTAAGATTTGTCTAAGTTCGTCCTTAGAAAGAGACTAACTTGGACAAACCTTAGAATGAGACTTTAGTTTGTGTTTGTTCGTCCCAAGTTAATCTCGTTAGTCACATTCTAAGGTTTGTCTAAGTTCGTCATTAGAAAGAGACTAACTTTGGACGAACTTAGAGAAACCTTAGAATGAGACTTAAGTTTGTCTTTGTTCGTCCCAAGTTAGTCTCGTTAGTCTCATTCTAAGGTTTGTCCAAGTTCGTCCTTAGAAAGAGACTAACTTGGGACGAACAAAGACAACCCTTAGAATGAGACTTAAGTTTGTCTTTGTTCGTCCCAAGTTTGTCTCGTTAGTCTCATTCTAAGGTTTGTCTAAGTTCATCCTTAGAAAGAGACTAACTTGGGATGAACTTAGACAAACCTTAGAATGAGACTTAAGTTTGTCTTTGTTCGTCCCTAGTTAGTCTCGTTAGTCTCATTCTAAGGTTTGTCTAAGTTGGTCCTTAGAAAGAGACTAACTTGGGACGAACTTAGACAAACCTTAGAATGAGACTAAAGTTTGTCTTTGTTCGTCCATAGTTAGTCTCGTTAGTCTCATTCTAAGGTTTGTCTAAGTTCGTCCATAGAAAGAGACTAACTTGGGACGAACTTAGACAAACTTTAGAATGAGACTTAAGTTTGTCTTTGTTCGTCCCAAGTCAGTCTCGTTAGTCTCATTCTAAGGTTTGTCTAAGTTCGTCCTTAGAAAAAGACTAACTTGGGACGAACTTAGACAAACCTTAGAATGAGACTAACGTTTGTCTTTGGTCGTCCCAAGTTAGTCTCGTTAGTCTCATTCTAAGGTTTATCTAAGTTCGTCATTAGAAAGAGACTAACTTGAGACGAACTTAGACAAACCTTAGAGTGAGACTTAAGTTTGCCTTTGTTCGTCCCAAGTTAGTCTCGTTAGTCTCATTCAAAGGTTTGTCTAAGTTTGTCCTTAGAAAGAGACTAAATTGGGATAAACTTAGACAAACCTTAGAATGAGACTAACGTTTTTCTTTGTTCGTCAAAAGTTAGTCTCGTTAGTCTCATTCTAAGGTTTGTCTAAGTTCGTCCTTAGAAAGAGACTAACTTGGGACGAACTTAGACAAACTTTAGAATGAGACTTAAGTTTGTCTTTGTTCGTCCCAAGTCAGTCTCGTTAGTCTCATTCTAAGGTTTGTCTAAGTTCGTCCTTAGAAAAAGACTAACTTGGGACGAACTAAGACAAACCTTAGAATGACACTTAAGTTTGTCTTTGTTCGTCCCAAGTTAGTCTCGTTACTCTTATTCTAAGGTTTGTCTAAGTTCGTCATTAGAAAGAGACTAACTTGGGACGAACTTGGACAAACCTTAGAATGAGACTTTAGTTTGTCTTTGTTCGTCCCAAGTTAATCTTGTTAGTCTCATTCTAAGGTTTGTCTAAGTTCGTCATTAGAAAGAGACTAACTTGGGACGAACTTAGACAAACCATAGAATGAGACTTAAGTTTGTGTTTGTTCGTCCCAAGTTAGTCTCGTTAGTCTCATTCTAAGGTTTGTCTATGTTCGTCCTTAGAAAGAAACTAACTTGGGACGAACAAAGACAAACCTTAGAATGAGACTTAAGTTTGTCTTTGTTCGTCCCAAGTTAGTCTCGTTAGTCTCATTCTAAGGTTTATCTAAGTTCATCCTTAGAAAGAGACTAACTTGGGATGAACTTAGACAAACCTTAGAATGAGACTTAAGTTTGTCTTTGTTCGTCCCTAGTTAGTCTCGTTAGTCTCATTCTAAGGTTTGTCTAAGTTCGTCCTTAGAAAGAGACTAACTTGGGACGAACTTCGACAAACCTTAGAATGAGACTTAAGTTTGTCTTTGTTCGTCCCAACTTTGTCTCGTTAGTCTCATTCTAAGGTTTGTCTAAGTTCATCCTTAGAAAGAGACTAACTTGGGATGAACTTAGACAAACCTTAGAATGAGACTTAAGTTTGTCTTTGTTCGTCCCTAGTTAGTCTCGTTAGTCTCATTCTAAGGTTTATCTAAGTTCGTCATTAGAAAGAGACTAACTTGAGACGAACTTAGACAAACCTTAGAGTGAGACTTAAGTTTGCCTTTGTTCGTCCCAAGTTAGTCTCGTTAGTTTCATTCAAAGGTTTGTCTAAGTTTGTCCTTAGAAAGAGACTAAATTGGGATGAACTTAGACAAACCTTAGAATGAGACTAACGTTTTTCTTTGTTCGTCAAAAGTTAGTCTCGTTAGTCTCATTCTAAGGTTTGTCTAAGTTCGTTCTTAGAAAGAGACTAACTTGGGACGAACATAAACAAACTTTAGAACGAGACTTAAGTTTGTCTTTGTTCGTCCCAAGTCAGTCTCGTTAGTCTCATTCTAAGGTTTGTCTAAGTTCGTCATTAGAAAGAGACTAACTTGGGACGAACTTAGACAAACCATAGAATGAGACTTAAGTTTATGTTTGTTCGTCCCAAGTTAGTCTCGTTAGTCTCATTCTAAGGTTTGTCTATGTTCGTCATTAGAAAGAGACTAACTTGGGACGAACAAAGACAAACCTTAGAATGAGACTTAAGTTTGTCTTTGTTCGTCCCAAGTTAGTCTCGTTAGTCTCATTCTAAGGTTTATCTAAGTTCATCCTTAGAAAGAGACTAACTTGGGATGAACTTTGACAAACCTTAGAATGAGACTTAAGTTTGTCTTTGTTCGTCCCTAGTTAGTCTCGTTAGTCTCATTCTAAGGTTTGTCTAAGTTCGTCCTTAGAAAGAGACTAACTTGGGACAAACTTCGACAAACCTTAGAATGAGACTTAAGTTTGTCTTTGTTCGTCCCAACTTTGTCTCGTTAGTCTCATTCTGAGGTTTGTCTAAGTTCGTCCTTAGAAAGAGACTAACTTGGGACGAACTTAGACAAACCTTAGAATGAGACTAACGTTTGTCTTTGTTCGTCCCAAGTTAGTCTCGTTAGTCTCATTCTAAGGTTTGTCTAAGTTCGTCATTAGAAAGAGACTAACTTGGGACGAACTTAGACAAACCTTAGAATGACACTTAAGTTTGTCTTTGTTCGTCCCAAGTTAGTCTCGTTAGTCTCATTCTAAGGTTTCTCTAAGTTCGTCCTTAGAAAGAGACTAACTTGGGACGAACAAAGACAAACCTTAGAATGAGACTTAAGTTTGTCTTTGTTCGTCCCAAGTTAGTCTCGTTAGTCTCATTCTAAGGTTTGTCTAAGTTCATCCTTAGAAAGAGACTAACTTGGGATGAACTTAGACAAACCTTAGAATGAGACTTAAGTTTGTCTTTGTTCGTCCCTAGTTAGTCTCGTTAGTCTCATTCTAAGGTTTGTCTAAGTTCGTCCTTAGAAAGAGACTAACTTGGGACGAACTTAGACAAACCTTAGAATGAGACTTAAGTTTGTCTTTGTTCGTCCATAGTTAGTCTCGTTAGTCTCATTCTAAGGTTTGTCTAAGTTTGTCCTTAGAAAGAGACTAACTTGGGACGAACTTAGACAAACCTTAGAATGAGACTTTAGTTTGTCTTTCTTCGTCCCAACTTTGTCTCGTTAGTCTCATTCTAAGGTTTGTCTAAGTTCATCCTTAGAAAGAGACTAACTTGGGACGAACTTAGACAAACCTTAGAATGAGACTAACGTTTGTCTTTGTTTGTCCCAAGCTAGTCTCGTTAGTCTCATTCTAAGGTTTGTCTAAGTTCGTCATTAGAAAGAGACTAACTTGAGACGAACTTTGAGAAACCTTAGAATGCGACTTAAGTTTGTCTTTGTTTGTCCCAAGTTAGTCTCGTTAGTCTCATTCAAAGGTTTGTCTAAGTTTGTCCTTAGAAAGAGACTAAATTGGGATGAACTTAGACAAACCTTAGAATGAGACTAACGTTTTTCTTTGTTCGTCCAAAGTTAGTCTCGTTAGTCTCATTCTAAGGTTTGTCTAAGTTCGTCTCAAGTTAGTCTCTTTCTAATGAGACTAACGTTTGTCTTTGTTCGTCCCAAGTTTGTCTAAGTTCGCCCTTCGAAAGAGACTAACTTGGGACGAACTTCGACAAACCTTAGAATGAGACTAACGTTTGTCTTTGTTCGTCCCAAGTTAGTCTCGTTAGTCTCATTCTAAGGTTTGTCTAAGTTCGTCCTTAGAAAGAGACTTACTTGGGACGAAATTAGACAAACCTTAGAATGAGACTAACGTTGTCTTTGTTCATCCCAAGTTAGTCTCGTTAGTCTCATTCTAAGGTTTGTCTAAGTTCGTCCTTAGAAAGAGACTAACTTGGAATGAACTTAGACAAACCTTAGAATGAGACTAACGTTGTCTTTGTTCATCTCAAGTTAGTCTCGTTAGTCTCATTCCAAGGTTTGTCTAAGTTCATCCTTAGAAAGAGACTAACTTGGGACGAACAAAGACAAACTTAAGTCTCATTCTTAGGTTTCTCTAAGTTCGTCCCAAGTTAGTCACTTTCTACGGACGAACATAGACAGACCTTAGAATGAGACTAACGAGACTAACTTGGGACGAACAAAGACAAACGTAAGTCTCATTCTAAGGTTTGTCTTAGTTCGTCCCAATTTAGTCTCTTTGTATGGACGAACTTAGACAAACCTTAGAATGAGACTAACGAGACTAACTTGAGATGAACAAAGACAACGTTAGTCTCATTCTAAGGTTTGTCTAAGTTCGTCCCAAGTTAGTCTCTTTCTAAGGACGAACTTAGACAAACCTTAGAATGAGACTAACGAGACTAACTTGGGATGAACAAAGACAACGTTAGTCTCATTCTACGATTTGTCTAATTTCGTCCCAAGTTAGTCTCTTTCTAAGGACGAACTTAGACAAACCATAGAATGAGACTAACGAGACTAACTTGGGACGAACAAAGACAAACGTTAGTCTCATTCTAAGGTTTGTCTAAGTTCGTCCCAAGTTAGTCTCTTTCTAAGGGCGAACTTAGACAAACCTTAGAATGAGACTAACGAGACTAACTTGGGACGAATACAGACAAACTTAAGTCTCATTCTAAGGTTTGTCTAAGTTCGCCCAAGTTAGTCTCTTTCTAAGGACGAACTTAGACAAACCTTAGAATGAGACTAACGAGACTAACTTGGGACGAACAAAGACAAACTTAAGTCTCATTCTAAGGTTTCTCTATGTTCATCCCAAGTTAGTCACTTTCTACGTACAAACTTAGACAGACCTTAGAATGAGACTAACGAGACTTACTTCGGACGAACAAAGACAAACTTTGGTCTCATTCTAAGGTTTCTCTAAGTTCATCCCAAGTTAGTCACTTTCTACGGACGAACTTTGACAAACCTTAGAATGAGACTAACGAGACTAACTTGGGACGAACAAAGACAAATGTAAGTCTCATTCTAAGGTTTGTCTTAGTTCGTCCCAAGTTAGTCTCTTTCTACGGACGAACTTAGACAAACCTTAGAATGAGACTAACGAGACTGACTTGGGACGAACAAAGACAAACGTTATTCTCATTCTACAGTTTGTCTTAGTTCGTCCCAAGTTAGTCTCTTTCTAAGGACGAACTTAGACAAACCTTAGAATGAGACTAACGAGACTAACTTGGGACGAACAAAGACAAACTTAAGTCTCATTCTAAGGTTCGTCTAAGTTCGTCTCAAGTTAGTCACTTTCTACGGACGAACATAGACAGACCTTAGAATGAGACTAACGAGACTAACTTGGGACGAACAAAGACAAACGTTAGTCTCATTCTAAGGTTTGTCTAAGTTCGTCCCAAGTTTGTCTCTTTCTAAGGACGAACTTAGACAAACCTTAGAATGAGACTAACGAGACAAACTTGGGACGAACAAAGACAAACGTTAGTCTCATTCTAAGGTTTGTCTAAGTTCGTCATTAGAAAGAGACTAACTTGGGACGAACTTAGACAAACCATAGAATGAGACTTAAGTTTGTGTTTGTTCGTCCCAAGTTAGTCTCGTTAGTCTCATTCTAAGGTTTGTCTATGTTCGTCCTTAGAAAGAAACTAACTTGGGACGAACAAAGACAAACCTTAGAATGAGACTTAAGTTTGTCTTTGTTCGTCCCAAGTTAGTCTCGTTAGTCTCATTCTAAGGTTTATCTAAGTTCATCCTTAGAAAGAGACTAACTTGGGATGAACTTAGACAAACCTTAGAATGAGACTTAAGTTTGTCTTTGTTCGTCCCTAGTTAGTCTCGTTAGTCTCGTTCTAAGGTTTGTCTAAGTTCGTCCTTAGAAAGAGACTAACTTGGGACGAACTTCGACAAACCTTAGAATGAGACTTAAGTTTGTCTTTGTTCGTCCCAACTTTGTCTCGTTAGTCTCATTCTAAGGTTTGTCTAAGTTCATCCTTAGAAAGAGACTAACTTGGGATGAACTTAGACAAACCTTAGAATGAGACTTAAGTTTGTCTTTGTTCGTCCCTAGTTAGTCTCGTTAGTCTCATTCTAAGGTTTATCTAAGTTCGTCATTAGAAAGAGACTAACTTGAGACGAACTTAGACAAACCTTAGAGTGAGACTTAAGTTTGCCTTTGTTCGTCCCAAGTTAGTCTCGTTAGTTTCATTCAAAGGTTTGTCTAAGTTTGTCCTTAGAAAGAGACTAAATTGGGATGAACTTAGACAAACCTTAGAATGAGACTAACGTTTTTCTTTGTTCGTCAAAAGTTAGTCTCGTTAGTCTCATTCTAAGGTTTGTCTAAGTTCGTTCTTAGAAAGAGACTAACTTGGGACGAACTTAAACAAACTTTAGAACGAGACTTAAGTTTGTCTTTGTTCGTCCCAAGTCAGTCTCGTTAGTCTCATTCTAAGGTTTGTCTAAGTTCGTCATTAGAAAGAGACTAACTTGGGACGAACTTAGACAAACCATAGAATGAGACTTAAGTTTATGTTTGTTCGTCCCAAGTTAGTCTCGTTAGTCTCATTCTAAGGTTTGTCTATGTTCGTCATTAGAAAGAGACTAACTTGGGACGAACAAAGACAAACCTTAGAATGAGACTTAAGTTTGTCTTTGTTCGTCCCAAGTTAGTCTCGTTAGTCTCATTCTAAGGTTTATCTAAGTTCATCCTTAGAAAGAGACTAACTTGGGATGAACTTTGACAAACCTTAGAATGAGACTTAAGTTTGTCTTTGTTCGTCCCTAGTTAGTCTCGTTAGTCTCATTCAAAGGTTTGTCTAAGTTTGTCCTTAGAAAGAGACTAAATTGGGATGAACTTAGACAAACCTTAGAATGAGACTAACGTTTTTCTTTGTTCGTCCAAAGTTAGTCTCGTTAGTCTCATTCTAAGGTTTGTCTAAGTTCGTCTCAAGTTAGTCTCTTTCTAATGAGACTAACGTTTGTCTTTGTTCGTCCCAAGTTTGTCTAAGTTCGCCCTTCGAAAGAGACTAACTTGGGACGCACTTCGACAAACCTTAGAATGAGACTAACGTTTGTCTTTGTTCGTCCCAAGTTAGTCTCGTTAGTCTCATTCTAAGGTTTGTCTAAGTTCGTCCTTAGAAAGAGACTTACTTGGGACGAAATTAGACAAACCTTAGAATGAGACTAACGTTGTCTTTGTTCATCCCAAGTTAGTCTCGTTAGTCTCATTCTAAGGTTTGTCTAAGTTCGTCCTTAGAAAGAGACTAACTTGGAATGAACTTAGACAAACCTTAGAATGAGACTAACGTTGTCTTTGTTCATCTCAAGTTAGTCTCGTTAGTCTCATTCCAAGGTTTGTCTAAGTTCATCCTTAGAAAGAGACTAACTTGGGACGAACAAAGACAAACTTAAGTCTCATTCTTAGGTTTCTCTAAGTTCGTCCCAAGTTAGTCACTTTCTACGGACGAACATAGACAGACCTTAGAATGAGACTAACGAGACTAACTTGGGACGAACAAAGACAAACGTAAGTCTCATTCTAAGGTTTGTCTTAGTTCGTCCCAATTTAGTCTCTTTGTATGGACGAACTTAGACAAACCTTAGAATGAGACTAACGAGACTAACTTGAGATGAACAAAGACAACGTTAGTCTCATTCTAAGGTTTGTCTAAGTTCGTCCCAAGTTAGTCTCTTTCTAAGGACGAACTTAGACAAACCTTAGAATGAGACTAACGAGACTAACTTGGGATGAACAAAGACAACGTTAGTCTCATTCTACGGTTTGTCTAATTTCGTCCCAAGTTAGTCTCTTTCTAAGGACGAACTTAGACAAACCATAGAATGAGACTAACGAGACTAACTTGGGACGAACAAAGACAAACGTTAGTCTCATTCTAAGGTTTGTCTAAGTTCGTCCCAAGTTAGTCTCTTTCTAAGGGCGAACTTAGACAAACCTTAGAATGAGACTAACGAGACTAACTTGGGACGAATACAGACAAACTTAAGTCTCATTCTAAGGTTTGTCTAAGTTCGCCCAAGTTAGTCTCTTTCTAAGGACGAACTTAGACAAACCTTAGAATGAGACTAACGAGACTAACTTGGGACGAACAAAGACAAACTTAAGTCTCATTCTAAGGTTTCTCTATGTTCATCCCAAGTTAGTCACTTTCTACGTACAAACTTAGACAGACCTTAGAATGAGACTAACGAGACTTACTTCGGACGAACAAAGACAAACTTTGGTCTCATTCTAAGGTTTCTCTAAGTTCATCCCAAGTTAGTCACTTTCTACGGACGAACTTTGACAAACCTTAGAATGAGACTAACGAGACTAACTTGGGACGAACAAAGACAAATGTAAGTCTCATTCTAAGGTTTGTCTTAGTTCGTCCCAAGTTAGTCTCTTTCTACGGACGAACTTAGACAAACCTTAGAATGAGACTAACGAGACTGACTTGGGACGAACAAAGACAAACGTTATTCTCATTCTACAGTTTGTCTTAGTTCGTCCCAAGTTAGTCTCTTTCTAAGGACGAACTTAGACAAACCTTAGAATGAGACTAACGAGACTAACTTGGGACGAACAAAGACAAACTTAAGTCTCATTCTAAGGTTTGTCTAAGTTCGTCTCAAGTTAGTCACTTTCTACGGACGAACATAGACAGACCTTAGAATGAGACTAACGAGACTAACTTGGGACGAACAAAGACAAACGTTAGTCTCATTCTAAGGTTTGTCTAAGTTCGTCCCAAGTTTGTCTCTTTCTAAGGACGAACTTAGACAAACCTTAGAATGAGACTAACGAGACAAACTTGGGACGAACAAAGACAAACGTTAGTCTCATTCTAAGGTTTGTCTAAGTTCGTCATTAGAAAGAGACTAACTTGGGACGAACTTAGACAAACCATAGAATGAGACTTAAGTTTGTGTTTGTTCGTCCCAAGTTAGTCTCGTTAGTCTCATTCTAAGGTTTGTCTATGTTCGTCCTTAGAAAGAAACTAACTTGGGACGAACAAAGACAAACCTTAGAATGAGACTTAAGTTTGTCTTTGTTCGTCCCAAGTTAGTCTCGTTAGTCTCATTCTAAGGTTTATCTAAGTTCATCCTTAGAAAGAGACTAACTTGGGATGAACTTAGACAAACCTTAGAATGAGACTTAAGTTTGTCTTTGTTCGTCCCTAGTTAGTCTCGTTAGTCTCGTTCTAAGGTTTGTCTAAGTTCGTCCTTAGAAAGAGACTAACTTGGGACGAACTTCGACAAACCTTAGAATGAGACTTAAGTTTGTCTTTGTTCGTCCCAACTTTGTCTCGTTAGTCTCATTCTAAGGTTTGTCTAAGTTCATCCTTAGAAAGAGACTAACTTGGGATGAACTTAGACAAACCTTAGAATGAGACTTAAGTTTGTCTTTGTTCGTCCCTAGTTAGTCTCGTTAGTCTCATTCTAAGGTTTATCTAAGTTCGTCATTAGAAAGAGACTAACTTGAGACGAACTTAGACAAACCTTAGAGTGAGACTTAAGTTTGCCTTTGTTCGTCCCAAGTTAGTCTCGTTAGTTTCATTCAAAGGTTTGTCTAAGTTTGTCCTTAGAAAGAGACTAAATTGGGATGAACTTAGACAAACCTTAGAATGAGACTAACGTTTTTCTTTGTTCGTCAAAAGTTAGTCTCGTTAGTCTCATTCTAAGGTTTGTCTAAGTTCGTTCTTAGAAAGAGACTAACTTGGGACGAACTTAAACAAACTTTAGAACGAGACTTAAGTTTGTCTTTGTTCGTCCCAAGTCAGTCTCGTTAGTCTCATTCTAAGGTTTGTCTAAGTTCGTCATTAGAAAGAGACTAACTTGGGACGAACTTAGACAAACCATAGAATGAGACTTAAGTTTATGTTTGTTCGTCCCAAGTTAGTCTCGTTAGTCTCATTCTAAGGTTTGTCTATGTTCGTCATTAGAAAGAGACTAACTTGGGACGAACAAAGACAAACCTTAGAATGAGACTTAAGTTTGTCTTTGTTCGTCCCAAGTTAGTCTCGTTAGTCTCATTCTAAGGTTTATCTAAGTTCATCCTTAGAAAGAGACTAACTTGGGATGAACTTTGACAAACCTTAGAATGAGACTTAAGTTTGTCTTTGTTCGTCCCTAGTTAGTCTCGTTAGTCTCATTCTAAGGTTTGTCTAAGTTCGTCCTTAGAAAGAGACTAACTTGGGACAAACTTCGACAAACCTTAGAATGAGACTTAAGTTTGTCTTTGTTCGTCCCAACTTTGTCTCGTTAGTCTCATTCTGAGGTTTGTCTAAGTTCGTCCTTAGAAAGAGACTAACTTGGGACGAACTTAGACAAACCTTAGAATGAGACTAACGTTTGTCTTTGTTCGTCCCAAGTTAGTCTCGTTAGTCTCATTCTAAGGTTTGTCTAAGTTCGTCATTAGAAAGAGACTAACTTGGGACGAACTTAGACAAACCTTAGAATGACACTTAAGTTTGTCTTTGTTCGTCCCAAGTTAGTCTCGTTAGTCTCATTCTAAGGTTTCTCTAAGTTCGCCCTTCGAAAGAGACTAACTTGGGACGAACTTCGACAAACCTTAGAATGAGACTAACGTTTGTCTTTGTTCGTCCCAAGTTAGTCTCGTTAGTCTCATTCTAAGGTTTGTCTAAGTTCGTCCTTAGAAAGAGACTTACTTGGGACGAAATTAGACAAACCTTAGAATGAGACTTAAGTTTGTCTTTGTTCATCCCAAGTTAGTCTCGTTAGTCTCATTCTAAGGTTTGTCTAAGTTCATCCTTAGAAAGAGACTAACTTGGAACGAACTTAGACAAACCTTAGAATGAGACTTTAGTTTGTCTTTCTTCGTCCCAACTTTGTCTCGTTAGTCTCATTCTAAGGTTTGTCTAAGTTCATCCTTAGAAAGAGACTAACTTGGGACGAACTTAGACAAACCTTAGAATGAGACTAACGTTTGTCTTTGTTTGTCCCAAGCTAGTCTCGTTAGTCTCATTCTAAGGTTTGTCTAAGTTCGTCATTAGAAAGAGACTAACTTGAGACGAACTTAGAGAAACCTTAGAATGCGACTTAAGTTTGTCTTTGTTTGTCCCAAGTTAGTCTCGTTAGTCTCATTCAAAGGTTTGTCTAAGTTTGTCCTTAGAAAGAGACTAAATTGGGATGAACTTAGACAAACCTTAGAATGAGACTAACGTTTTTCTTTGTTCGTCCAAAGTTAGTCTCGTTAGTCTCATTCTAAGGTTTGTCTAAGTTCGTCTCAAGTTAGTCTCTTTCTAATGAGACTAACGTTTGTCTTTGTTCGTCCCAAGTTTGTCTAAGTTCGCCCTTCGAAAGAGACTAACTTGGGACGAACTTCGACAAACCTTAGAATGAGACTAACGTTTGTCTTTGTTCGTCCCAAGTTAGTCTCGTTAGTCTCATTCTAAGGTTTGTCTAAGTTCGTCCTTAGAAAGAGACTTACTTGGGACGAAATTAGACAAACCTTAGAATGAGACTAACGTTGTCTTTGTTCATCCCAAGTTAGTCTCGTTAGTCTCATTCTAAGGTTTGTCTAAGTTCGTCCTTAGAAAGAGACTAACTTGGAACGAACTTAGACAAACCTTAGAATGAGACTAACGTTGTCTTTGTTCATCTCAAGTTAGTCTCGTTAGTCTCATTCTAAGGTTTGTCTAAGTTCGTCCTTAGAAAGAGACTAACTTGGGACGAACTTCGACAAACCTTAGAATGAGACTTAAGTTTGTCTTTGTTCGTCCCAAGTTAGTCTCGTTAGTCTCATTCTAAGGTTTGTCTAAGTTCATCCTTAGAAAGAGACTAACTTGGGATGAACTTAGACAAATCTTAGAATGAGACTTAAGTTTGTCTTTGTTCGTCCCTAGTTAGTCTCGTTAGTCTCATTCTAAGGTTTGTCTAAGTTCGTCCTTAGAAAGAGACTAACTTGGGACGAACTTAGACAAACCTTAGAATGAGACTTAAGTTTGTCTTTGTTCGTCCATAGTTAGTCTCGTTAGTCTCATTCTAAGGTTTGTCTAAGTTCGTCCTTAGAAAGAGACTAACTTGGGACGAACTTCGACAAACCTTAGAATGAGACTTAAGTTTGTCTTTGTTCGTCCCAACTTTGTCTCGTTAGTCTCATTCTAAGGTTTGTCTAAGTTCATCCTTAGAAAGAGACTAACTTGGGATGAACTTAGACAAACCTTAGAATGAGACTTAAGTTTGTCTTTGTTCGTCCCTAGTTAGTCTCGTTAGTCTCATTCTAAGGTTTATCTAAGTTCGTCATTAGAAAGAGACTAACTTGAGACGAACTTAGACAAACCTTAGAGTGAGACTTAAGTTTGCCTTTGTTCGTCCCAAGTTAGTCTCGTTAGTTTCATTCAAAGGTTTGTCTAAGTTTGTCCTTAGAAAGAGACTAAATTGGGATGAACTTAGACAAACCTTAGAATGAGACTAACGTTTTTCTTTGTTCGTCAAAAGTTAGTCTCGTTAGTCTCATTCTAAGGTTTGTCTAAGTTCGTTCTTAGAAAGAGACTAACTTGGGACGAACTTAAACAAACTTTAGAACGAGACTTAAGTTTGTCTTTGTTCGTCCCAAGTCAGTCTCGTTAGTCTCATTCTAAGGTTTGTCTAAGTTCGTCATTAGAAAGAGACTAACTTGGGACGAACTTAGACAAACCATAGAATGAGACTTAAGTTTATGTTTGTTCGTCCCAAGTTAGTCTCGTTAGTCTCATTCTAAGGTTTGTCTATGTTCGTCATTAGAAAGAGACTAACTTGGGACGAACAAAGACAAACCTTAGAATGAGACTTAAGTTTGTCTTTGTTCGTCCCAAGTTAGTCTCGTTAGTCTCATTCTAAGGTTTATCTAAGTTCATCCTTAGAAAGAGACTAACTTGGGATGAACTTTGACAAACCTTAGAATGAGACTTAAGTTTGTCTTTGTTCGTCCCTAGTTAGTCTCGTTAGTCTCATTCTAAGGTTTGTCTAAGTTCGTCCTTAGAAAGAGACTAACTTGGGACAAACTTCGACAAACCTTAGAATGAGACTTAAGTTTGTCTTTGTTCGTCCCAACTTTGTCTCGTTAGTCTCATTCTGAGGTTTGTCTAAGTTCGTCCTTAGAAAGAGACTAACTTGGGACGAACTTAGACAAACCTTAGAATGAGACTAACGTTTGTCTTTGTTCGTCCCAAGTTAGTCTCGTTAGTCTCATTCTAAGGTTTGTCTAAGTTCGTCATTAGAAAGAGACTAACTTGGGACGAACTTAGACAAACCTTAGAATGACACTTAAGTTTGTCTTTGTTCGTCCCAAGTTAGTCTCGTTAGTCTCATTCTAAGGTTTCTCTAAGTTCGTCCTTAGAAAGAGACTAACTTGGGACGAACAAAGACAAACCTTAGAATGAGACTTAAGTTTGTCTTTGTTCGTCCCAAGTTAGTCTCGTTAGTCTCATTCTAAGGTTTGTCTAAGTTCATCCTTAGAAAGAGACTAACTTGGGATGAACTTAGACAAACCTTAGAATGAGACTTAAGTTTGTCTTTGTTCGTCCCTAGTTAGTCTCGTTAGTCTCATTCTAAGGTTTGTCTAAGTTCGTCCTTAGAAAGAGACTAACTTGGGACGAACTTAGACAAACCTTAGAATGAGACTTAAGTTTGTCTTTGTTCGTCCATAGTTAGTCTCGTTAGTCTCATTCTAAGGTTTGTCTAAGTTTGTCCTTAGAAAGAGACTAACTTGGGACGAACTTAGACAAACCTTAGAATGAGACTTTAGTTTGTCTTTCTTCGTCCCAACTTTGTCTCGTTAGTCTCATTCTAAGGTTTGTCTAAGTTCATCCTTAGAAAGAGACTAACTTGGGACGAACTTAGACAAACCTTAGAATGAGACTAACGTTTGTCTTTGTTTGTCCCAAGCTAGTCTCGTTAGTCTCATTCTAAGGTTTGTCTAAGTTCGTCATTAGAAAGAGACTAACTTGAGACGAACTTAGAGAAACCTTAGAATGCGACTTAAGTTTGTCTTTGTTTGTCCCAAGTTAGTCTCGTTAGTCTCATTCAAAGGTTTGTCTAAGTTTGTCCTTAGAAAGAGACTAAATTGGGATGAACTTAGACAAACCTTAGAATGAGACTAACGTTTTTCTTTGTTCGTCCAAAGTTAGTCTCGTTAGTCTCATTCTAAGGTTTGTCTAAGTTCGTCTCAAGTTAGTCTCTTTCTAATGAGACTAACGTTTGTCTTTGTTCGTCCCAAGTTTGTCTAAGTTCGCCCTTCGAAAGAGACTAACTTGGGACGAACTTCGACAAACCTTAGAATGAGACTAACGTTTGTCTTTGTTCGTCCCAAGTTAGTCTCGTTAGTCTCATTCTAAGGTTTGTCTAAGTTCGTCCTTAGAAAGAGACTTACTTGGGACGAAATTAGACAAACCTTAGAATGAGACTAACGTTGTCTTTGTTCATCCCAAGTTAGTCTCGTTAGTCTCATTCTAAGGTTTGTCTAAGTTCGTCCTTAGAAAGAGACTAACTTGGAACGAACTTAGACAAACCTTAGAATGAGACTAACGTTGTCTTTGTTCATCTCAAGTTAGTCTCGTTAGTCTCATTCCAAGGTTTGTCTAAGTTCATCCTTAGAAAGAGACTAACTTGGGACGAACAAAGACAAACTTAAGTCTCATTCTTAGGTTTCTCTAAGTTCGTCCCAAGTTAGTCACTTTCTACGGACGAACATAGACAGACCTTAGAATGAGACTAACGAGACTAACTTGGGACGAACAAAGACAAACGTAAGTCTCATTCTAAGGTTTGTCTTAGTTCGTCCCAATTTAGTCTCTTTGTATGGACGAACTTAGACAAACCTTAGAATGAGACTAACGAGACTAACTTGAGATGAACAAAGACAACGTTAGTCTCATTCTAAGGTTTGTCTAAGTTCGTCCCAAGTTAGTCTCTTTCTAAGGACGAACTTAGACAAACCTTAGAATGAGACTAACGAGACTAACTTGGGATGAACAAAGACAACGTTAGTCTCATTCTACGGTTTGTCTAATTTCGTCCCAAGTTAGTCTCTTTCTAAGGACGAACTTAGACAAACCATAGAATGAGACTAACGAGACTAACTTGGGACGAACAAAGACAAACGTTAGTCTCATTCTAAGGTTTGTCTAAGTTCGTCCCAAGTTAGTCTCTTTCTAAGGGCGAACTTAGACAAACCTTAGAATGAGACTAACGAGACAAACTTGGGACGAATACAGACAAACTTAATTCTCATTCTAAGGTTTGTCTAAGTTCGCCCAAGTTAGTCTCTTTCTAAGGACGAACTTAGACAAACCTTAGAATGCGACTAACGAGACTAACTTGGGACGAACAAAGACAAACTTAAGTCTCATTCTAAGGTTTCTCTATGTTCATCCCAAGTTAGTCACTTTCTACGTACAAACTTAGACAGACCTTAGAATGAGACTAACGAGACTTACTTCGGACGAACAAAGACAAACTTTGGTCTCATTCTAAGGTTTCTCTAAGTTCATCCCAAGTTAGTCACTTTCTACGGACGAACTTTGACAAACCTTAGAATGAGACTAACGAGACTAACTTGGGACGAACAAAGACAAATGTAAGTCTCATTCTAAGGTTTGTCTTAGTTCGTCCCAAGTTAGTCTCTTTCTACGGACGAACTTAGACAAACCTTAGAATGAGACTAACGAGACTGACTTGGGACGAACAAAGACAAACGTTATTCTCATTCTACAGTTTGTCTTAGTTCGTCCCAAGTTAGTCTCTTTCTAAGGACGAACTTAGACAAACCTTAGAATGAGACTAACGAGACTAACTTGGGACGAACAAAGACAAACTTAAGTCTCATTCTAAGGTTTGTCTAAGTTCGTCTCAAGTTAGTCACTTTCTACGGACGAACATAGACAGACCTTAGAATGAGACTAACGAGACTAACTTGGGACGAACAAAGACAAACGTTAGTCTCATTCTAAGGTTTGTCTAAGTTCGTCCCAAGTTTGTCTCTTTCTAAGGACGAACTTAGACAAACCTTAGAATGAGACTAACGAGACAAACTTGGGACGAACAAAGACAAACGTTAGTCTCATTCTAAGGTTTGTCTAAGTTCGTCCCAAGTTAGTCTCTTTCTAAGGACGAATTTAGACAAACCTTAGAATGAGACTAACGAGACTAACTTGGGACGAACAAAGACAAACGTTTGTCTCATTCTAAGGTTTGTCTAAGTTCGTCCCTAGTTAGTCTCTTTCTAAGGACGAACTTAGACAAACCTTAGAATGAGACTAACGAGACTAACTTGAGATGAAGAAAGACAAACTTTAGCCTCATTCTAAGGTTTGTCTAAGTTCACCAAAGTTAGTCTCTTTCTAAGGACGAACTTAGACAAACCTTAGAATGAGACTAACGAGAGACTAACTTGGGACGAACAAAGGCAAACTTAAGTCTCATTCTTAGGTTTCTCTAAGTTCGTCCCAAGTTAGTCACTTTCTACGGACGAACATAGACAGACCTTAGAATGAGACTAACGAGACTAACTTGGGACGAACAAAGACAAACGTAAGTCTGATTCTAAGGTTTGTCTTAGTTCGTCCCAAGTTTGTCTCTTTCTAAGGACGAACTTAGACAAACCTTAGAATTTGACTAAGGAGACTAACTTGGGATGAACAAAGACAACGTTAGTCTCATTCTAAGGTTTGTCTAAGTTCGTCCCAAGTTAGTCTCTTTCTAAGGACGAACTTAGACAAACCTTAGAATGAGACTAACGAGACTAACTTGGGACGAACAAAGACAAACGTAAGTCTCATTCTAAGGTTTGTCTTAGTTCGTCCCAAGTTAGTCTCTTTCTACGGACGAACTTAGACAAACCTTAGAATGAGACTAACGAGACTAACTTGGGACGAACAAAGACAAACGTTATTCTCATTCTAAGGTTTGTCTTAGTTCATCCCAAGTTACTCTCTTTCTAAGGACGAACTTAGACAAACCTTAGAATGAGACTAACGAGACTAACTTGGGACGAACAAAGGCAAACTTAAGTCTCATTCTTAGGTTTCTATAAGTTCGTCCCAAGTTAGTCTCTTTCTAAGGACGAACTTAGACAAACCTTAGATTGAGACTAACGAGACTAACTTGGGATGAACAAAGACAACGTTAGTCTCATTCTAAGGTTTGTCTAAGTTCGTCCAAAGTTAGTCTCTTTCTAAGGACGAACTTAGACAAACCTTAGAATGAGACTAATGAGACTAACTTGGGACGAACAAAGACAAACGTTAGTCACATTCTAAGGTTTGTCCAAGTTCGTCCCAAGTTAGTCTCTTTCTAAAGGCGAACTTAGACAAACCTTAGAATGAGACTAACGAGACTAACTTGGGACGAACACAGACAAACTTAAGTCTCATTCTAAGGTTTGTCTAAGTTCGCCCAAGTTAGTCTCTTTCTAAGGACGAACTTAGACAAACCTTAGAATGAGACTAACGAGACTAACTTGGGACGAACAAAGACAAACTTAAGTCTCATTCTAAGGTTTCTCTAAGTTTATCCGAAGTTAGTCACTTTCTACAGACAAACTTAGACAGACCTTAGAATGAGACTAACGAGACTAACTTGGGACGAACAAAGACAGACTTTAGTCTCATTCTAAGGTTTCTCTAAGTTCATCCCAAGTTAGTCACTTTCTACGGACGAACTTAGTCAAACCTTAGAATGAGACTAACGAGACTAACTTGGGACGAACAAAGACAAACGTAAGTCTCATTCTAAGGTTTGTCTTAGTTCGTCCCAAGTTAGTCTCTTTCTAAGGACGAACTTAGACAAACCTTAGAATGAGACTAACGAGACTAACTTGGGATGAAGAAAGACAAACGTTATTCTCATTCTAAGGTTTGTCTTAGTTCGTCCCAAGTTAGTCTCTTTCTAAGGACGAACTTAGACAAACCTTAGAATGAGACTAACGAGACTAACTTGGGACGAACAAAGACAAACTTAAGTCTCATTCTAAGGTTTGTCTAAGTTCGCCCAAGTGAGTCTCTTTCTAAGGACGAACTTAGACAAACCTTAGAATGAGACTTAAGTTTCTCTAACATGGGACGAACAATGACAAACGTTAGTCTCATTCTAAGGTTTGTCTAAGTTCGTCCCAAGTTTGTCTCTTTCTAAGGACGAACTTAGACAAACCTAAGAATGAAACTAACGAGACAAACTTGGGACGAACAAAAACAAACGTTAGTCTCATTCTAAGGTTTGTTTAAGTTCGTCCCAAGTTAGTCTCTTTCTAAGGACGAACTTAGACAAACCTTAGAATGAGACTAACGAGACTAACTTGGGACGAACAAAGACAAATGTTAGTCTCATTCTAAGGTTTGTCTAAGTTCGTCCCAAGTTAGTCTCTTTATAAGGACGAACTTAGACAAACCTTAGAATGAGACTAACGAGACTACCTTGGGACGAACAAAGACAAACGTTAGTCTCATTCTAAGGTTTGTCTAAGTTTGCCAAAGTTAGTCTCTTTCTAAGGACGAACTTAGACAAACCTTAGAATGAGACTAACGAGACTAACTTGGGATGAACAAAGGCAAACTTAAGTCTCATTCTTAGGTTTCTCTAAGTTCGTCCCAAGTTAGTCTCTTTCTACGGACGAACATAGACAGACCTTAGAATGAGACTAACGAGACTAACTTGGGACGAACAAAGACAAACGTAAGTCTCATTCTAAGGTTTGTCTTAGTTCGTCCCAAGTTAGTCTCTTTCTAAGGACGAACTTAGACAAACCTTAGAATGAGACTAACAAGACTAACTTGGGATGAACAAAGACAACGTTAGTCTCATTCTAAGGTTTGTCTAAGTGCGTCCCAAGTTAGTCTCTTTCTAAGGACGAACTTAGACAAACCTTAGAATGAGACTAACGAGACGAACTTGGGACGAACAAAGACAAACGTTAGACTCATTCTAAGGTTTGTCTAAGTTCGTCCCAAGTTAGTCTCTTTCTAAGGGCGAACTTAGACAAACCTTAGAATGAGACTAACGAGACTAACTTGGGACGAACACAGACAAACTTAAGTCTTATTCTAAGGTTTGTCTAAGTTCGCTCAAGTTAGTCTCTTTCTAAGGACGAACTTAGACAAACCTTAGAATGAGACTAACGAGACTAACTTGGGATGAACAAAGACAAACTTAAGTGTCATTCTAAGGTTTCTCTAAGTTCGTCCCAAGTTAGTCGCTTTCTACGGACGAACTTAGATAGACCTTAGAATGAGACTAACGAGACTAACTTGGGACGAACAAAGACAAACTTTAGTCTCATTCTAAGGTTTCTCTAAGTTCATCCCAAGTTAGTCACTTTCTACGGACGAACTTAGACAAACCTTAGAATGAGACTAACGAGACTAACTTGGGACGACAAAAGACAAACGTAAGTCTCATTCTAAGGTTTGTCATAGTTCGTCCCAATTTAGTCTCTTTCTACGGACGAACTTAGACAAACCTTAGATTGAGACTAACGAGACTAACTTGGGACGAACAAAACAAACGTTATTCTCATTCTAAGGTTTGTCTTAGTTCGTCCCAAGTTAGTCTCTTTCTAAGGACGAACTTAGACAAACCTTAGAATGAGACTAACGAGACTAACTTGGGACGAACAAAGACAAACTTAAGTCTCATTCTAAGGTTTGTCTTAGTTCTCCCAAGTTTGTCTCTTTCTAAGGACGAACTTAGACAAACCTTAGAATGAGACTTAAGTTTCTCTAACTTGGGACGAACAAAGACAAACGTTAGTCTCATTCTAAGGTTTGTCTAAGTTTGTCCCAAGTTTGTCTCTTTCTAAGGACGAACTAAGACAAACCTTAGAATGAGACTAACGAGACAAACTTGGGACGAACAAAGACAAACGTTAGTCTCATTCTAAGGTTTGTCTAAGTTCGTCCCAAGTTAGTCTCTTTCTAACGACGAACTTAGACAAACCTTAGAATTAGACTAACGAGACAAACTTGGGACGAACAAAGACAAACGTTAGTCTCATTCTAAGGTTTGTCTAAGTTCGTCCCAAGTTAGTCTCTTTCTAAGGACAAACTTAGACAAACCTTAGAATGAGACTAACTAGACTACCTTGGAACGAACAAAGACAAACGTTAGTCTCATTCTAAGGTTTGTTTAAGTTCGTCCCAAGTTTGTCTCCTTCTAAGAACGAACTTAGACAAACCTTAGAATGAGACTAACGAGACTAACTTGGGACGAACAAAGACAAACTTAAGTCTCATTCTAAGGTTTGTCTAAGTTCATCCCAAGTTAGTCTCTTTCTAAGGACGAACTTAGACAATCCTTAGAATGAAACTAACGAGACTAACTTTGGACGAACAAAGACAAACGTTAATCTCATTCTAAGGTTTGTCTATGTTCGTCAAAATTTAGTCTCTTTCTAATGACGAACTTAGACAAACCTTAGAATGAGACTAACGAGACTAACTTTGGACGAACAAAGACAAACTTAAGTCTCATTCTAAGGTTTGTCTTAGTTCGTCCCAAGTTAGTCTCTTTCTACGGACGAACTTAAACAAACCTTAGAATGAGACTAACGAGACTAACTTGGGACGAACAAAGACAAACTTTAGTCTCATTCTAAGGTTTCTCTAAGTTCATCCCAAGTTAGTCACTTTCTACGGACGAACTTACACAAACCTTAAAATGAGACTAACGAGACTAACTTGGGACGAACAAAGACAAACGTAAGTCTCATTCTAAGGTTTGTCTTAGTTCGTCCCAAGTTAGTCTATTTCTACGGACGAACTTAGACAAACCTTAGAATGAGACTAACGAGACTAACTTGGGACGAACAAAGACAAACGTTATTCTCATTCTAAGGTTTGTCTTAGTTCGTCCCAAGTTAGTCTCTTTCTAAGGACGAACTTAGACAAACCTTAGAATGAGACTAACGAGACTAACTTGGGACGAACAAAGACAAACTTAAGTCTCATTCTAAGGTTTGTCTTAGTTCGCCCAAGTTAGTCTCTTTCTAAGGACGAACTTAGACAAACCTTAGAATGAGACTTAAGTTTCTCTAACTTGGGACGAACAAATACAAACGTTAGTCTCATTCTAAGGTTTGTCTAAGTTTGTCCCAAGTTTGTCTCTTTCTAAGGACGAACTTAGACAAACCTTAGAATGAGACTAACGAGACAAACTTGGGACGAACAAAGACAAACGTTAGTCTCATTCTAAGGTTTGTCTAAGTTCGTCCCAAGTTAGTCTCTTTCTAAGGACGAACTTAGACAAACCTTAGAATGAGACTAACGAGACTAACTTGGGACGAACAAGACAAACGTTAGTCTCATTCTAAGGTTTGTCTAAATTCGTCCCAAGTTAGTCTCTTTCTAAGGACGAACTTAGACAAACCTTAGAATGAGACTTAAGTTTCTCTAACTTGGGACGAACAAAGACAAACGTTAGTCTCATTCTAAGGTTTGTCTAAGTTTGTCCCAAGTTTGTCTCTTTCTAAGGACGAACTTAGACAAACCTTAGAATGAGACTAACGAGACAAACTTGGGACGAACAAAGACAAACGTTAGTCTCATTCTAAGGTTTGTCTAAGTTCGTCCCAAGTTAGTCTCTTTCTAAGGACGAACTTAGACAAACCTTAGAATGAGACTAACGAGACTACCTTGGGAGGAACAAAGAAAACGTTAGTCTCATTCTAAGGTTTATCTAAGTTCGTCCCAAGTTAGTCTCTTTCTAAGGACGAACTTAGACAAACCTTAGAATGAGACTAACGAGACTAACTTGGGAAGAACAAAGACAAACTTAAGTCTCATTTTAAGGTTTGTCTAAGTTCATCCGAAGTTAGTCTCTTTCTAAGGACGAACTTAGACAAACCTTAGAATGAAACTAACGAGACTAACTTTGGACGAACAAAGACAAACGTTAGTCTCATTCTAAGGTTTGTCTAAGTTCGTCAAAAATTTAGTCTCTTTCTAATGACGAACTTAGACAAACCTTAGAATGAGACTAACGAGACTAACTTTGGACGAACAAAGACAAACTTAAGTCTCATTCTAAGGTTTGTCTTAGTTCGTCCCAAGTTAGCCTCTTTCTACAGACGAACTTAGACAAACCTTAGAATGAGACTAACGAGACTAACTTGGGACGAACAAAGACAAACGTTAGTCTTATTCTAAGGTTTGTCTAAGTTCGTCCCAAGTTAGTCTCTTTCTAAGGACGAACTTAGACAAACCTTAGAATGAGACTAACGAGACTAACTTGGGACGAACAAAGACAAACGTTATTCTCATTCTAAGGTTTGTCTTAGTTCGTCCCAAGTTAGTCTCTTTCTAAGGACGAACTTAGACAAACCTTAGAATGAGACTAACGAGACTAACTTGGGACGAACAAAGACAAACTTAAGTCTCATTCTAAGGTTTGTCTTAGTTCGCCCAAGTTAGTCTCTTTCTAAGGATGAACTTAAACAAACCTTAGAATGAGACTGAAGTTTCTCTAACTTGGGACGAACAAAGACAAACGTTAGTCTCATTCTAAGGGTTTGTCTTAGTTCGTCCCAAGTTAGTCTCTTTCTCCGGACGAACTTAGACAACCTTAGAATGAGACTAACGAGACTAACTTGGGGCGAACAAAGACAAACGTTATTCTCATTCTAAGGTTTGTCTTAGTTCGTCCCAAGTTAGTCTCTTTCTAAGGACGAACTTAGACAAACCTTAGAAAGAGACTTAAGTTTATCTAACTTGGGACGAACAAAGACAAACGTTAGTCTCATTCTAAGGTTTGTCTAAGTTCGCCCCAAGTTTGTCTCTTTCTGAGGACGAAATTAGACAAACCTTAGAACGAGACTAACGAGACTAACTTGGGACGAACAAAGACAAACGTTAGTCTCATTCTAAGGTTTGTCTAAGTTTGTCCCAAGTTAGTCTCTTTCTAAGGACGAACTTAGACAAACCTTAGAATGAGACTAACGAGACTAACTTGGGACGAACAAAGACAAACGTTAGTCTCATTCTAAGGTTTGTCTAAGTTCGTCCCAAGTTAGTCTCTTTCTAAGGACGAACTTAGACAAACCTTAGAATGAGACTAACGAGACTAACTTGCGACGAACAAAGACAAACTTAAGTCTCATTCTAAGGTTTGTCTAAGTTCGCCCAAGTTAGTCTCTTTCTAAGGACGAACTTAGACAAACCTTAGAATGAGACTAACGAGACTAACTTGGGACGAACAAAGACAAACTTAAGTCTCATTCTAAGGTTTGTCTTAGTTCGTCCCAAGTTAGTCTCTTTCTATGGACGAACTTAGACAAACCTTAGAATGAGACTAACGAGACTAACTTGGGACGAAGAAAGACAAACGTTAGTCTCATTCTAAGGTTTGTCTAAGTTCGTCCCAAGTTAGTCTCTTTCTAAGGACGAACTTAGACAAACCTTAGAATGAGACTAACGAGATTAACTTGGGACGAACAAAGACAAACGTTAGTCTCATTCTAAGGTTTGTCTAAGTTCGTCCCAAGTTAGTCTCTTTCTAAGGACGAACTTAGACAAACCTTAGAATGAGACTAACGAGACTAACTTGGGATGAACAAAGACAAACTTAAGTCTCATTCTAAGGTTTGTCTTAGTTCGTCCCAAGTTAGCCTTTTTCTACAGACGAACTTAGACAAACCTTAGAATGAGACTAACGAGACTAACTTGGGACGAACAAAGACAAACCTTAGAATGAGACTAACGCGACTAACTTGGGACGAACAAAGACAAACTTAAGTCTCATTCTAAGGTTTGTCTAAGTTCGCCCAAGTTAGTCACTTTCTAATGACGAACTTAGACAAACCTTAGAAAGAGACTTAAGTTTATCTAACTTGGGACGAACAAAGACAAACGTTAGTCTCATTCTAAGGTTTGTCTAAGTTCGTCCCAAGTTTGTCTCTTTCTGAGGACGAAATTAGACAAACCTTAGAACGAGACTAACTTGGGACGAACAAAGACAAACGTTAGTCTCATTCTAAGGTTTGTCTAAGTTTGTCCCAAGTTAGTCTCTTTCTAAGGACGAACTTAGACAAACCTTAGAATGAGACTAACAAGACTAACTTGGGACGAACAAAGACAAACGTTAGTCTCATTCTAAGGTTTGTCTAAGTTCGTCCCAAGTTAGTCTCTTTCTAAGGACGAACTTAGACAAACCTTAGAATGAGACTAACGAGACTAACTTGCGACGAACAAAGACAAACTTAAGTCTCATTCTAAGGTTTGTCTAAGTTCGCCCAAGTTAGTCTCTTTCTAAGGACGAACTTAGACAAACCTTAGAAAGAGACTTAAGTTTATCTAACTTGGGACGAACAAAGACAAATGTTAGTCTCCTTCTAAGGTTTGTCTAAGTTCGTCCCAAGTTTGTCTCTTTCTGAGGACGAAATTAGACAAACCTTAGAACGAGACTAACGAGACTAACTTGGGACGAACTTAGACAAACCTTAGTCTGAGACTAACGAGACTAACTTGGGGCGAACAAAGACAAACGTTATTCTCATTCTAAGGTTTGTCTTAGTTCGTCCCAAGTTAGTCTCTTTCTAAGGACGAACTTAGAATGAAACTAATGTTTCTCATTCTAAGGTTTGTCTAAGTTCATCCCAAGTTAGTCTCTTTCTAATGACGAACTTAGACAAACTTTTGAATGAAACTAACGAGACTAACATGGGACGAACAAAGACAAACGTTAGTCTCATTCTAAGGTTTGTCTAAGTTCGTCCCAAGTTAGTCTCTTTCTAAGGACGAACTTAGACAAACCCTTGAATGAGACTAACGAGACAAAGTTGGGACGAACAAAGACAAAGTTAAGTCTTATTCTAAGGTTTATCTAAGTTCGTCCCAAGTTAGTCTCTTTCTAAGGACGAACTTAGACAAACCTTAGAATGAGACTAACGAGACTAACTTTGGACGAACAAAGACAGACTTAAGTCTCATTCTAAGGTTTGTCTAAGTTCGTCCCAAGTTAGTCTCTTTCAAAGGACGAACTTAGACAATCCTTAGAATGAGACTAACGAGACTAACTTGGGACGAACAAACACAAACTTAAGTCTCATTCTAAGGTTTGTCTAAGTTCGTCCTAAGTTAGTCTCTTTCTAATGACGAACTTAGACAAACCTTAGAATGAGACTAACGAGACTAACTTGGGATGAACAAAGACAAACGTTTGTCTCATTCTAAGGTTTGTCTAAGTTCGTCCCAAGTTAGTCTCTTTCTAAGGACGAACTTAGACAAACCTTAGAATGAGACTAACGAGACTAACTTGCGACGAACAAAGACAAACTTAAGTCTCATTCTAAGGTTTGTCTAAGTTCGCCCAAGTCAGTCTCTTTCTAAGGACGAACTTAGACAAACCTTAGAATGAGACTAACGAGGCTAACTTGGGACGAACAAAGACAAACGTTAGTCTCATTCTAAGGTTTGTCTAAGTTCGTCCCAAGTTAGTCTCTTTCTAAGGACGAACTTAGACAAACCTTAGAATGAGACTAACGAGATTAACTTGGGACGAACAAAGACAAACGTTAGTCTCATTCTAAGGTTTGTCTAAGTTCGTCCCAAGTTAGTCTCTTTCTAAGGACGAACTTAGACAAACCTTAGAATGAGACTAACGAGACTAACTTGGGATGAACAAAGACAAACTTAAGTCTCATTCTAAGGTTTGTCTTAGTTCGTCCCAAGTTAGCCTCTTTCTACAGACGAACTTAGACAAACCTTAGAATGAGACTAACGAGACTAACTTGGGACGAACATAGACAAACCTTAGAATGAGACTAACGCGACTAACTTGGGACGAACAAAGACAAACTTAAGTCTCATTCTAAGGTTTGTCTAAGTTCGCCCAAGTTAGTCACTTTCTAATGACGAACTTAGACAAACCTTAGAAAGAGACTTAAGTTTATCTAACTTGGGACGAACAAAGACAAACGTTAGTCTCATTCTAAGGTTTGTCTAAGTTCGTCCCAAGTTTGTCTCTTTCTGAGGACGAAATTAGACAAACCTTAGAACGAGACTAACTTGGGACGAACAAAGACAAACGTTAGTCTCATTCTAAGGTTTGTCTAAGTTTGTCCCAAGTTAGTCTCTTTCTAAGGACAAACTTAGACAAACCTTAGAATGAGACTAACGAGACTAACTTGGGACGAACAAAGACAAACGTTAGTCTCATTCTAAGGTTTGTCTAAGTTCGTCCCAAGTTAGTCTCTTTCTAAGGACGAACTTAGACAAACCTTAGAATGAGACTAACGAGACTAACTTGCGACGAACAAAGACAAACTTAAGTCTCATTCTAAGGTTTGTCTAAGTTCGCCCAAGTTAGTCTCTTTCTAAGGACGAACTTAGACAAACCTTAGAAAGAGACTTAAGTTTATCTAACTTGGGACGAACAATGACAAACGTTAGTCTCATTCTAAGGTTTGTCTAAGTTCGTCCCAAGTTTGTCTCTTTCTGAGGACGAAATTAGACAAACCTTAGAACGAGACTAACGAGACTAACTTGGGACGAACTTAGACAAACCTTAGTCTGAGACTAACGAGACTAACTTGGGGCGAACAAAGACAAACGTTATTCTCATTCTAAGGTTTGTCTTAGTTCGTCCCAAGTTAGTCTCTTTCTAAGGACGAACTTAGAATGAAACTAATGTTTCTCATTCTAAGGTTTGTCTAAGTTCATCCCAAGTTAGTCTCTTTCTAATGACGAACTTAGACAAACTTTTGAATGAAACTAACGAGACTAACATGGGACGAACAAAGACAAACGTTAGTCTCATTCTAAGGTTTGTCTAAGTTCGTCCCAAGTTAGTCTCTTTCTAAGGACGAACTTAGACAAACCCTTGAATGAGACTAACGAGACAAAGTTGGGACGAACAAAGACAAAGTTAAGTCTTATTCTAAGGTTTATCTAAGTTCGTCCCAAGTTAGTCTCTTTCTAAGGACGAACTTAGACAAACCTTAGAATGAGACTAACGAGACTAACTTTGGACGAACAAAGACAGACTTAAGTCTCATTCTAAGGTTTGTCTAAGTTCGTCCCAAGTTAGTCTCTTTCTAAGGACGAACTTAGACAATCCTTAGAATGAGACTAACGAGACTAACTTGGGACGAACAAACACAAACTTAAGTCTCATTCTAAGGTTTGTCTAAGTTCGTCCCAAGTTAGTCTCTTTCTAATGACGAACTTAGACAAACCTTAGAATGAGACTAACGAGACTAACTTGGGATGAACAAAGACAAACGTTTGTCTCATTCTAAGGTTTGTCTAAGTTCGTCCCAAGTTAGTCTCTTTCTAAGGACGAACTTAGAAAAACCTTAGAATGAGACTAACGAGACTAACTTGCGACGAACAAAGACAAACTTAAGTCTCATTCTAAGGTTTGTCTAAGTTCGCCCAAGTTAGTCTCTTTCTAAGGACGAACTTAGACAAACCTTAGAATGAGACTAACGAGACTAACTTGGGACGAACAAAGACAAACGTTAGTCTCATTCTAAGGTTTGTCTAAGTTCGTCCCAAGTTAGTCTCTTTCTAAGGACGAACTTAGACAAACCTTAGAATGAGACTAACGAGATTAACTTGGGACGAACAAAGACAAACGTTAGTCTCATTCTAAGGTTTGTCTAAGTTCGTCCCAAGTTAGTCTCTTTCTAAGGACGAACTTAGACAAACCTTAGAATGAGACTAACGAGACTAACTTGGGATGAACAAAGACAAACGTTTGTCTCATTCTAAGGTTTGTCTAAGTTCGTCCCAAGTTTGTCTCTTTCTAAGGACGAACTTAGAAAAACCTTAGAATGAGACTAACGAGACTAACTTGCGACGAACAAAGACAAACTTAAGTCTCATTCTAAGGTTTGTCTAAGTTCGTCCCAAGTTAGTCTCTTTCTAATGACGAACTTAGACAAACCTTAGAATGAGACTAACGAGACTAACTTGGGATGAACAAAGACAAACTTAAGTCTCATTCTAAGGTTTGTCTTAGTTCGTCCCAAGTTAGCCTCTTTCTACAGACGAACTTAGACAAACCTTAGAATGAGACTAACGAGACTAACTTGGGACGAACAAAGACAAACCTTAGAATGAGACTAACGCGACTAACTTGGGACGAACAAAGACAAACTTAAGTCTCATTCTAAGGTTTGTCTAAGTTCGCCCAAGTTAGTCACTTTCTAATGACGAACTTAGACAAACCTTAGAAAGAGACTAAAGTTTATCTAACTTGGGACGAACAAAGACAAACCTTAGTCTCATTCTAAGGTTTGTCTAAGTTCGTCCCAAGTTTGTCTCTTTCTGAGGACGAAATTAGACAAACCTTAGAACGAGACTAACGAGACTAACTTGGGACGAACAAAGACAAACGTTAGTCTCATTCTAAGGTTTGTCTAAGTATGTCCCAAGTTAGTCTCTTTCTAAGGACGAACTTAGACAAACCTTAGAATGAGACTAACGAGACTAACTTGGGACGAACAAAGACAAACGTTACTCTCATTCTAAGGTTTGTCTAAGTTCGTCCCAAGTTAGTCTCTTTCTAAGGACGAACTTAGACAAACCTTAGAATGAGACTAACGAGACTAACTTGCGACGAACAAAGACAAACTTAAGTCTCATTCTAAGGTTTGTCTAAGTTCGCCCAAGTTAGTCTCTTTCTAAGGACGAACTTAGACAAACCTTAGAAAGAGACTTAAGTTTATCTAACTTGGGACGAACAAAGACAAACGTTAGTCTCATTCTAAGGTTTGTCTAAGTTCGTCCCAAGTTTGTCTCTTTCTGAGGACGAAATTAGACAAACCTTAGAACGAGACTAACTTGGGACGAACTTAGACAAACCTTAGTCTGAGACTAACGAGACTAACTTGGGGCGAACAAAGACAAACGTTATTCTCATTCTAAGGTTTGTCTTAGTTCGTCCCAAGTTAGTCTTTTTCTAAGGACGAACTTAGAATGAAACTAATGTTTCTCATTCTAAGGTTTGTCTAAGTTCATCCCAAGTTAGTCTCTTTCTAATGACGAACTTAGACAAACTTTTGAATGAAACTAACGAGACTAACATGGGACGAACAAAGACAAACGTTAGTCTCATTCTAAGGTTTGTCTAAGTTCGTCCCAAGTTAGTCTCTTTTTAAGGACGAACTTAGACAAACCCTTGAATGAGACTAACGAGACAAAGTTGGGACGAACAAAGACAAACTTAAGTCTTATTCTAAGGTTTATCTAAGTTCGTCCCAAGTTAGTCTCTTTCTAAGGACGAACTTAGACAAACCTTAGAATGAGACTAACGAGACTAACTTGGGACGAAGAAAGACAAACGTTAGTCTCATTCTAAGGTTTGTCTAAGTTCGTCCCAAGTTAGTCTCTTTCTAAGGACGAACTTAGACAAACCTTAGAATGAGACTAACGAGATTAACTTGGGACGAACAAAGACAAACGTTAGTCTCATTCTAAGGTTTGTCTAAGTTCGTCCCAAGTTAGTCTCTTTCTAAGGACGAACTTAGACAAACCTTAGAATGAGACTAACGAGACTAACTTGGGATGAACAAAGACAAACTTAAGTCTCATTCTAAGGTTTGTCTTAGTTCGTCCCAAGTTAGCCTCTTTCTACAGACGAACTTAGACAAACCTTAGAATGAGACTAACGAGACTAACTTGGGACGAACAGAGACAAACGTTAGTCTTATTCTAAGGTTTGTCTAAGTTCGTCCCAAGTTAGTCTCTTTCTAAGGACGAACTTAGACAAACCTTAGAATGAGACTAACGAGACTAACTTGGGATGAACAAAGACAAACGTTAGTCTCATTCTAAGGTTTGTCTTAGTTAGTCCCAAGTTAGTCTCTTTCTAATGACGAACTTAGCCAAACCTTAGAATGAAACTAACGAGACTAACTTGGGACGAACAAAGACAAACGTTTGTCTCATTCTAAGGTTTTTCTAAGTTCGTCCCAAGTTAGTCTCTTTCTAAGGACGAACTTAGACAAACCTTAGAATGAGACTAACGAGACTAACTTGGGACGAACAAAGACAAACATAAGTCTCATTCTAAGGTTTGTCTAAGTTCGTCCCAAGTTAGTCTCTTTCTAATGACGAACTTAGACAAATCTTAGAATGAGACTAACGAGACTAACTTGGGACGAACAAAGACAAACATTAGTTTCATTCTAAGGCTTGTCTAAGTTCGTCCCAAGTTAGTCTCTTTCTAAGGACGAACTTAGACAAACTTTAGAATGAGACTAACAAGACTAACTTAGGACGAACAAAGACAAACGTTAGTCTCATTCTAAGGTTTGTCTAAGTTCGTCCCAAGTTAGTCTCTTTCTAAGGATGAACTTAGACAAACCTTAGAATGAGACTAACGAGACTAACTTGGGATGAACAAAGACAAATTTAAGTCTCATTCTAAGGTATGTCTAAGTTCGTCCCAAGTTTGTCACTTTCTACGGACGAACTTAGACAAACCATAGAATGAGACTAACGAGACTAACATGGGACGAACAAAGACAAACGTTAGTCTCATTCTAAGGTTTGTCTTAGTTCGTCCCAAGTTAGTCCCTTTCTAAGGACGAACTTAGACAAACCTTAGAATGAGACTAACGCGACTAACTTGGGACGAACAAAGACAAACCTTAGAATGAGACTAACGCGACTAACTTGGGACGAACAAAGACAAACTTAAGTCTCATTCTAAGGTTTGTCTAAGTTCGCCCAAGTTAGTCACTTTCTAATGACGAACATAGACAACCCTTAGAATGAGACTAACGAGACTAACTTCAGGACGAACAAAGACAAACGTTAGTCTCATTCTAAGGCTTGTCTAAGTTCGTCCCAAGTTAGTCTCTTTCTAAGGACGAACTGAGACAAACCTTAGAATGAGACTAACGAGACTAACTAGGGACGAACAAACACAAACTTAAGTCTCATTCTAAGGTTTGTCTAAGTTCATCCCAAGTTAGTCTCTTTCTAATGACGAACTTAGACAAACTTTTGAATGAAACTAACGAGACTAACAGGGGACGAACAAAGACAAACGTTAGTCTCATTCTAAGGTTTGTCTAAGTTCGTCCCAAGTTAGTCTCTTTCTAAGGACGAACTTAGACAAACCCTGGAATGAGACTAACGAGACAAAGTTGGGACAAACAAAGACAAACTTAAGTCTTATTCTAAGGTTTATCTAAGTTCGTCCCAAGTTAGTCTCTTTCTAAGGACGAACTTAGACAAACCTTAGAATGAGACTAACGAGACTAACTTTGGATGAACAAAGACAGACTTAAGTCTCATTCTAAGGTTTGTCTAAGTTCGTCCCAAGTTAGTCTCTTTCTAAGGACGAACTTAGACAATCCTTAGAATGAGACTAACTAGACTAACTTGGGACGAACAAACACAAACTTAAGTCTCATTCTAAGGTTTGTCTAAGTTCGTCCCAAGTTAGTCTCTTTCTAATGACGAACTTAGACAAACCTTAGAATGAGACTAACGAGACTAACTTGGGATGAACAAATACAAACGTTTGTCTCATTCTAAGGTTTCTCTAAGTTTGTCCCAAGTTAGTCTCTTTCTAAGGAGGAACTTAGACAAACCTTAGATTGAGACTAACGAGACTAACTTGGGACGAACAAAGACAAACTTAAGTCTCATTCTAAGGTTTGTTGTCTAAGTTTGTCCCAAGTTCGTCTCTTTGTAATGACGAACTTTGACAAACCTTAGAATGAGACTAACGAGACTAACTTGGGACGAACAAAGACAAACGTTAGTCTCATTTTAAGGCTTGTCTAAGTTCGTCCCAAGTTAGTCTCTTTCTAAGGACGAACTTAGACAATCCTTAGAATGAAACTAACGAGACTAATCTTGGACGAACAAAGACAAACGTTAGTCTCATTCTAAGGTTTGTCTAAGTTCGTCAAGAGATAGTCTCTTTCTAATGACGAACTTAGACAAACCTTAGAATGAGACTAACGAGACTAACTTGGGACGAACAAAGACAAACGTTAGTCTCATTCTAAGGTTTGTCTTAGTTCGCCCAAGTTTGTCTCTTTCTAAGGACGAACTTAGACAACCCTTAGAATGAGACTTAAGTTTCTCTAACTTGGGACGAACAAAGACAAACGTTAGTCTCATTCTAAGGTTTGTCTAAGTTTGTCCCAAGTTTGTCTCTTTCTAAGGACGAACTAAGACAAACCTTAGAATGAGACTAACGAGACAAACTTGGGACAAACAAAGACAAACGTTAGTCTCATTCTAAGGTTTGTCCAAGTTCGTCCCAAGTTAGTCTCTTTCTAAGGACGAACTTAGACAAACCTTAGAATGAGACTAACGAGACTAACTTGGGACGAACAAAGACAAACGTTAGTCTCATTCTAAGGTTTGTCTAAGTTCGTGCCAAGTTAGTCTCTTTCTAAGGACGAACTTAGACAAACCTTAGAATGAGACTAACGAGACTACCTTGGGACGAACAAAGACAAACGTTAGTCTCATTCTAAGGTTTGTCTAAGTTCGTCCCAAGTTTGTCTCTTTCTAAGAACGAACTTAGACAAACCTTAGAATGAGACTAACGAGACTAACTTGGGACGAACAAAGACAAACTTAAGTCTCATTCTAAGGTTTGTCTAAGTTCATCCCAAGTTAGTCTCTTTCTAACGACGAACTTAGACAATCCTTAGAATGAAACTAACGAGACTAACTTTGGACGAACAAAGACAAACGTTAGTCTCATTCTAAGGTTTGTCTAAGTTCGTCAAAATTTAGTCTCTTTCTAATGACGAACTTAGACAAACCTTAGAATGAGACTAACGATACTAACTTTGGAAGAACAAAGACAAACTTAAGTCTCATTCTAAGGTTTGTCTTAGTTCGTCCCAAGTTAGTCTCTTTCTAAGGACGAACTTAGACAAACCTTAGAATGAGACTAACGAGACTAACTTGGGACGAACAAAGACAAACTTTAGTCTCATTCTAAGGTTTCTCTAAGTTCATCTCAAGTTAGTCACTTTCTATGGACGAACTTAGACAAACCTTAGAATGAGACTAACGAGACTAACTTGGGACGAACAAAGACAAACGTAAGTCTCATTCTAAGATTTGTCTTAGTTCGTCCCAAGTTAGTCTCTTTCTACGGACGAACCTAGACAAACCTTAGAATGAGACTAACGAGACTAACTTGGGACGAACAAAGACAAACGTTATTCTCATTCTAAGGTTTGTCTTAGTTCGTCCCAAGTTAGTCTCTTTCTAAGGACGAACTTAGACAAACCTTAGAATGAGACTAACGAGACTAACTTGGGACGAACAAAGACAAACTTAAGTCTCATTCTAAGGTTTGTCTTAGTTCGCCCAAGTTAGTCTCTTTCTAAGGATGAACTTAGACAAACCTTAGAATGAGACTTAAGTTTCTCTAACTTGGGACGAACAAAGACAAACGTTAGTCTCATTCTAAGGGTTTGTCTTAGCTCGTCCCAAGTTAGTCTCTTTCTCCGGACGAACTTAAACAACCTTAGAATGAGACTAACGAGACTAACTTGGGGCGAACAAAGACAAACGTTATTCTGATTCTAAGGTTTGTCTTAGTTCGTCCCAAGTTAGTCTCTTTCTAAGGACGAACTTAGACAAACCTTAGAAAGAGACATAAGTTTATCTAACTTGGGACGAACAAAGACAAACGTTAGTCTCATTCTAAGGTTTGTCTAAGTTCGTCCCAAGTTTGTCTCTTTCTGAGGACGAAATTAGACAAACCTTAGAACGAGACTAACGAGACTAACTTGGGACGAACAAAGACAAACGTTAGTCTCATTCTAAGGTTTGTCTAAGTTTGTCCCAAGTTAGTCTCTTTCTAAGGACGAACTTAGACAAACCTTAGAATGAGACTAACGAGACTAACTTGGGACGAACAAAGACAAACGTTAGTCTCATTCTAAGGTTTGTCTAAGTTCGTCCCAAGTTAGTCTCTTTCTAAGGACGAACTTAGACAAACCTTAGAATGAGACTAACGAGACTAACTTGGGACGAACAAAGACAAACGTTAGTCTCATTCTAAGGTTTGTCTAAGTTCGTCCCAAGTTAGTCTCTTTCTAAGGACGAACTTAGACAAACCTTAGAATGAGACTAACGAGATTAACTTGGGACGAACAAAGACAAACGTTAGTCTCATTCTAAGGTTTGTCTAAGTTCGTCCCAAGTTAGTCTCTTTCTAAGGACGAACTTAGACAAACCTTAGAATGAGACTAACGAGACTAACTTGGGATGAACAAAGACAAACTTAAGTCTCATTCTAAGGTTTGTCTTAGTTCGTCCCAAGTTAACCTCTTTCTACAGACGAACTTAGACAAACCTTAGAATGAGACTAACGAGACTAACTTGGGACGAACAAAGACAAACCTTAGAATGAGACTAACGCGACTAACTTGGGACGAACAAAGACAAACTTAAGTCTCATTCTAAGGTTTGTCTAAGTTCGCCCAAGTTAGTCACTTTCTAATGACGAACTTAGACAAACCTTAGAAAGAGACTTAAGTTTATCTAACTTGGGACGAACAAAGACAAACCTTAGTCTCATTCTAAGGTTTGTCTAAGTTCGTCCCAAGTTTGTCTCTTTCTGAGGACGAAATTAGACAAACCTTAGAACGAGACTAACGAGACTAACTTGGG
Source organism: Rhodiola kirilowii (assembly GCA_033675215.1). Classification (NCBI taxonomy): domain Eukaryota; kingdom Viridiplantae; phylum Streptophyta; class Magnoliopsida; order Saxifragales; family Crassulaceae; genus Rhodiola; species Rhodiola kirilowii. Next base: position 1,884,922 of record JAUCNB010000012.1, on the reverse strand, counting down.
ACGAACAAAGACAAACGTTAGTCTCATTCTAAGGTTTGTCTAAGTATGTCCCAAGTTAGTCTCTTTCTAAGGACGAACTTAGACAAACCTTAGAATGAGACTAACGAGACTAACTTGGGACGAACAAAGACAAACGTTACTCTCATTCTAAGGTTTGTCTAAGTTGGTCCCAAGTTAGTCTCTTTCTAAGGACGAACTTAGACAAACCTTAGAATGAGACTAACGAGACTAACTTGCGACGAACAAAGACAAACTTAAGTCTCATTCTAAGGTTTGTCTAAGTTCGCCCAAGTTAGTCTCTTTCTAAGGACGAACTTAGACAAACCTTAGAAAGAGACTTAAGTTTATCTAACTTGGGACGAACAAAGACAAACGTTAGTCTCATTCTAAGGTTTGTCTAAGTTCGTCCCAAGTTTGTCTCTTTCTGAGGACGAAATTAGACAAACCTTAGAACGAGACTAACTTGGGACGAACTTAGACAAACCTTAGTCTGAGACTAACGAGACTAACTTGGGGCGAACAAAGACAAACGTTATTCTCATTCTAAGGTTTGTCTTAGTTCGTCCCAAGTTAGTCTCTTTCTAAGGACGAACTTAGAATGAAACTAATGTTTCTCATTCTAAGGTTTGTCTAAGTTCATCCCAAGTTAGTCTCTTTCTAATGACGAACTTAGACAAACTTTTGAATGAAACTAACGAGACTAACATGGGACGAACAAAGACAAACGTTAGTCTCATTCTAAGGTTTGTCTAAGTTCGTCCCAAGTTAGTCTCTTTTTAAGGACGAACTTAGACAAACCCTTGAATGAGACTAACGAGACAAAGTTGGGATGAACAAAGACAAACTTAAGTCTTATTCTAAGGTTTATCTAAGTTCGTCCCAAGTTAGTCTCTTTCTAAGGACGAACTTAGACAAACCTTAGAATGAGACTAACGAGACTAACTTGGGACGAAGAAAGACAAACGTTAGTCTCATTCTAAGGTTTGTCTAAGTTCGTCCCAAGTTAGTCTCTTTCTAAGGACGAACTTAGACAAACCTTAGAATGAGACTAACGAGATTAACTTGGGACGAACAAAGACAAACGTTAGTCTCATTCTAAGGTTTGTCTAAGTTCGTCCCAAGTTAGTCTCTTTCTAAGGACGAACTTAGACAAACCTTAGAATGAGACTAACGAGACTAACTTGGGATGAACAAAGACAAACTTAAGTCTCATTCTAAGGTTTGTCTTAGTTCGTCCCAAGTTAGCCTCTTTCTACAGACGAACTTAGACAAACCTTAGAATGAGACTAACGAGACTAACTTGGGACGAACAAAGACAAACGTTAGTCTTATTCTAAGGTTTGTCTAAGTTCGTCCCAAGTTAGTCTCTTTCTAAGGACGAACTTAGACAAACCTTAGAATGAGACTAACGAGACTAACTTGGGATGAACAAAGACAAACGTTAGTCTCATTCTAAGGTTTGTCTTAGTTAGTCCCAAGTTAGTCTCTTTCTAATGACGAACTTAGCCAAACCTTAGAATGAAACTAACGAGACTAACTTGGGACGAACAAAGACAAACGTTTGTCTCATTCTAAGGTTTTTCTAAGTTCGTCCCAAGTTAGTCTCTTTCTAAGGACGAACTTAGACAAACCTTAGAATGAGACTAACGAGACTAACTTGGGACGAACAAAGACAAACATAAGTCTCATTCTAAGGTTTGTCTAAGTTCGTCCCAAGTTAGTCTCTTTCTAAGGACGAACTTAGACAAACCTTAGAATGAGACTAACGAGACTAACTTGGGATGAACAAAGACAAACTTAAGTCTCATTCTAAGGTTTGTCTTAGTTCGTCCCAAGTTAGCCTCTTTCTACAGACGAACTTAGACAAACCTTAGAATGAGACTAACGAGACTAACTTGGGACGAACAAAGACAAACCTTAGAATGAGACTAATGTTTGTCTAAGTTCGCCCAAGTTAGTCTCTTTCTAAGGACGAACTTAGACAAACCTTAGAATGAGACTAACGAGACTAACTTGGGACGAACAAAGACAAACGTTAGTCTCATTCTAAGGTTTGTCTAAGTTCGTCCCAAGTTAGTCTCTTTCTAAGGACGAACTTAGACAAACCTTAGAATGAGACTAACGAGATTAACTTGGGACGAACAAAGACAAACGTTAGTCTCATTCTAAGGTTTGTCTAAGTTCGTCCCAAGTTAGTCTCTTTCTAAGGACGAACTTAGACAAACCTTAGAATGAGACTAACGAGACTAACTTGGGATGAACAAAGACAAACTTAAGTCTCATTCTAAGGTTTGTCTTAGTTCGTCCCAAGTTAGCCTCTTTCTACAGACGAACTTAGACAAACCTTAGAATGAGACTAACGAGACTAACTTGGGACGAACAAAGACAAACCTTAGAATGAGACTAACGCGACTAACTTGGGACGAACAAAGACAAACTTAAGTCTCATTCTAAGTTTTGTCTAAGTTCGCCCAAGTTAGTCACTTTCTAATGACGAACTTAGACAAACCTTAGAAAGAGACTTAAGTTTATCTAACTTGGGACGAACAAAGACAAACCTTAGTCTCATTCTAAGGTTTGTCTAAGTTCGTCCCAAGTTTGTCTCTTTCTGAGGACGAAATTAGACAAACCTTAGAACGAGACTAACGAGACTAACTTGGGACGAACAAAGACAAACGTTAGTCTCATTCTAAGGTTTGTCTAAGTATGTCCCAAGTTAGTCTCTTTCTAAGGACGAACTTAGACAAACCTTAGAATGAGACTAACGAGACTAACTTGGGACGAACAAAGACAAACGTTACTCTCATTCTAAGGTTTGTCTAAGTTCGTCCCAAGTTAGTCTCTTTCTAAGGACGAACTTAGACAAACCTTAGAATGAGACTAACGAGACTAACTTGCGACGAACAAAGACAAACTTAAGTCTCATTCTAAGGTTTGTCTAAGTTCGCCCAAGTTAGTCTCTTTCTAAGGACGAACTTAGACAAACCTTAGAAAGAGACTTAAGTTTATCTAACTTGGGACGAACAAAGACAAACGTTAGTCTCATTCTAAGGTTTGTCTAAGTTCGTCCCAAGTTTGTCTCTTTCTGAGGACGAAATTAGACAAACCTTAGAACGAGACTAACTTGGGACGAACTTAGACAAACCTTAGTCTGAGACTAACGAGACTAACTTGGGGCGAACAAAGTCAAACGTTATTCTCATTCTAAGGTTTGTCTTAGTTCGTCCAAAGTTAGTCTCTTTCTAAGGACGAACTTAGAATGAAACTAATGTTTCTCATTCTAAGGTTTGTCTAAGTTCATCCCAAGTTAGTCTCTTTCTAATGACGAACTTAGACAAACTTTTGAATGAAACTAACGAGACTAACATGGGACGAACAAAGACAAACGTTAGTCTCATTCTAAGGTTTGTCTAAGTTCGTCCCAAGTTAGTCTCTTTTTAAGGACGAACTTAGACAAACCCTTGAATGAGACTAACGAGACAAAGTTGGGACGAACAAAGACAAACGTTAGTCTCATTCTAAGGTTTGTCTAAGTTCGTCCCAAGTTAGTCTCTTTCTAAGGACGAACTTAGACAAACCTTAGAATGAGACTAACGAGACTAACTTGGGATGAACAAAGACAAACTTAAGTCTCATTCTAAGGTTTGTCTTAGTTCGTCCCAAGTTAGCCTCTTTCTACAGACGAACTTAGACAAACCTTAGAATGAGACTAACGAGACTAACTTGGGACGAACAAAGACAAACGTTAGTCTTATTCTAAGGTTTGTCTAAGTTCGTCCCAAGTTAGTCTCTTTCTAAGGACGAACTTAGACAAACCTTAGAATGAGACTAACGAGACTAACTTGGGATGAACAAAGACAAACGTTAGTCTCATTCTAAGGTTTGTCTTAGTTAGTCCCAAGTTAGTCTCTTTCTAATGACGAACTTAGCCAAACCTTAGAATGAAACTAACGAGACTAACTTGGGACGAACAAAGACAAACGTTTGTCTCATTCTAAGGTTTTTCTAAGTTCGTCCCAAGTTAGTCTCTTTCTAAGGACGAACTTAGACAAACCTTAGAATGAGACTAACGAGACTAACTTGGGACGAACAAAGACAAACATAAGTCTCATTCTAAGGTTTGTCTAAGTTCGTCCCAAGTTAGTCTCTTTCTAATGACGAACTTAGACAAACCTTAGAATGAGACTAACGAGACTAACTTGGGACGAACAAAGACAAACATTAGTTTCATTCTAAGGCTTGTCTATGTTCGTCCCAAGTTAGTCTCTTTCTAAGGACGAACTTAGACAAACTTTAGAATGAGACTAACAAGACTAACTTAGGACGAACAAAGACAAACGTTAGTCTCATTCTAAGGTTTGTCTAAGTTCGTCCCAAGTTAGTCTCTTTCTAAGGATGAACTTAGACAAACCTTAGAATGAGACTAACGAGACTAACTTGGGATGAACAAAGACAAATTTAAGTCTCATTCTAAGGTATGTCTAAGTTCGTCCCAAGTTAGTCACTTTCTACGGACGAACTTAGACAAACCATAGAATGAGACTAACGAGACTAACTTGGGACGAACAAAGACAAACGTTAGTCTCATTCTAAGGTTTGTCTTAGTTCGTCCCAAGTTAGTCCCTTTCTAAGGACGAACTTAGACAAACCTTAGAATGAGACTAACGCGACTAACTTGGGACGAACAAAGACAAACCTTAGAATGAGACTAACGCGACTAACTTGGGACGAACAAAGACAAACTTAAGTCTCATTCTAAGGTTTGTCTAAGTTCGCCCAAGTTAGTCACTTTCTAATGACGAACATAGACAACCCTTAGAATGAGACTAACGAGACTAACTTCGGACGAACAAAGACAAACGTTAGTCTCATTCTAAGGCTTGTCTAAGTTCGTCCCAAGTTAGTCTCTTTCTAAGGATGAACTGAGACAAACCTTAGAATGAGACTAACGAGACTAACTAGGGACGAACAAACACAAACTTAAGTCTCATTCTAAGGTTTGTCTAAGTTCATCCCAAGTTAGTCTCTTTCTAATGACGAACTTAGACAAACTTTTGAATGAAACTAACGAGACTAACATGGGACGAACAAAGACAAACGTTAGTCTCATTCTAAGGTTTGTCTAAGTTCGTCCCAAGTTAGTCTCTTTCTAAGGACGAACTTAGACAAACCCTTGAATGAGACTAACGAGACAAAGTTGGGACGAACAAAGACAAACTTAAGTCTTATTCTAAGGTTTATCTAAGTTCGTCCCAAGTTAGTCTCTTTCTAAGGACGAACTTAGACAAACCTTAGAATGAGACTAACGAGACTAACTTTGGACGAACAAAGACAGACTTAAGTCTCATTCTAAGGTTTGTCTAAGTTCGTCCCAAGTTAGTCTCTTTCTAAGGACGAACTTAGACAATCCTTAGAATGAGACTAACTAGACTAACTTGGGACGAACAAACACAAACTTAAGTCTCATTCTAAGGTTTGTCTAAGTTCGTCCCAAGTTAGTCTCTTTCTAATGACGAACTTAGACAAACCTTAGAATGAGACTAACGAGACTAACTTGGGATGAACAAATACAAACGTTTGTCTCATTCTAAGGTTTCTCTAAGTTCGTCCCAAGTTAGTCTCTTTCTAAGGAGGAACTTAGACAAACCTTAGATTGAGACTAACGAGACTAACTTGGGACGAACAAAGACAAACTTAAGTCTCATTCTAAGGTTTGTTGTCTAAGTTTGTCCCAAGTTCGTCTCTTTGTAATGACGAACTTTGACAAACCTTAGAATGAGACTAACGAGACTAACTTGGGACGAACAAAGACAAACGTTAGTCTCATTTTAAGGCTTGTCTAAGTTCGTCCCAAGTTAGTCTCTTTCTAAGGACGAACTTAGACAATCCTTAGAATGAAACTAACGAGACTAATCTTGGACGAACAAAGACAAACGTTAGTCTCATTCTAAGGTTTGTCTAAGTTCGTCAAAATTTAGTCTCTTTCTAATGACGAACTTAGACAAACCTTAGAATGAGACTAACGAGACTAACTTGGGACGAACAAAGACAAACGTTAGTCTCATTCTAAGGTTTGTCTTAGTTCACCCAAGTTAGTCTCTTTCTAAGGACGAACTTAGACAACCCTTAGAATGAGACTTAAGTTTCTCTAACTTGGGACGAACAAAGACAAACGTTAGTCTCATTCTAAGGTTTGTCTAAGTTTGTCCCAAGTTTGTCTCTTTCTAAGGACGAACTAAGACAAACCTTAGAATGAGACTAACGAGACAAACTTGGGACGAACAAAGACAAACGTTAGTCTCATTCTAAGGTTTGTCCAAGTTCGTCCCAAGTTAGTCTCTTTCTAAGGACGAACTTAGACAAACCTTAGAATGAGACTAACGAGACTAACTTGGGACGAACAAAGACAAACGTTAGTCTCATTCTAAGGTTTGTCTAAGTTCGTCCCAAGTTAGTCTCTTTCTAAGGACGAACTTAGACAAACCTTAGAATGAGACTAACGAGACTACCTTGGGACGAACAAAGACAAACGTTAGTCTCATTCTAAGGTTTGTCTAAGTTCGTCCCAAGTTTGTCTCTTTCTAAGAACGAACTTAGACAAACCTTAGAATGAGACTAACGAGACTAACTTGGGACGAACAAAGACAAACTTAAGTCTCATTCTAAGGTTTGTCTAAGTTCATCCCAAGTTAGTCTCTTTCTAACGACGAACTTAGACAATCCTTAGAATGAAACTAACGAGACTAACTTTGGACGAACAAAGACAAACGTTAGTCTCATTCTAAGGTTTGTCTAAGTTCGTCAAAATTTAGTCTCTTTCTAATGACGAACTTAGACAAACCTTAGAATGAGACTAACGAGACTAACTTTGGAAGAACAAAGACAAACTTAAGTCTCATTCTAAGGTTTGTCTTAGTTCGTCCCAAGTTAGTCTCTTTCTAAGGACGAACTTAGACAAACCTTAGAATGAGACTAACGAGACTAACTTGGGACGAACAAAGACAAACTTTAGTCTCATTCTAAGGTTTCTCTAAGTTCATCCCAAGTTAGTCACTTTCTATGGACGAACTTAGCCAAACCTTTGAATGAGACTAACGAGACTAACTTGGGACGAACAAAGACAAACGTAAGTCTCATTCTAAGATTTGTCTTAGTTCGTCCCAAGTTAGTCTCTTTCTACGGACGAACTTAGACAAACCTTAGAATGAGACTAACGAGACTAACTTGGGACGAACAAAGACAAACGTTATTCTCATTCTAAGGTTTGTCTTAGTTCGTCCCAAGTTAGTCTCTTTCTAAGGACGAACTTAGACAAACCTTAGAATGAGACTAACGAGACTAACTTGGGACGAACAAAAACAAACTTAAGTCTCATTCTAAGGTTTGTCTTAGTTCGCCCAAGTTAGTCTCTTTCTAAGGATGAACTTAGACAAACCTTAGAATGAGACTTAAGTTTCTCTAACTTGGGACGAACAAAGACAAACGTTAGTCTCATTCTAAGGGTTTGTCTTAGTTCGTCCCAAGTTAGTCTCTTTCTCCGGACGAACTTAAACAACCTTAGAATGTGACTAACGAGACTAACTTGGGGCGAACAAAGACAAACGTTATTCTGATTCTAAGGTTTGTCTTAGTTCGTCCCAAGTTAGTCTCTTTCTAAGGACGAACTTAGACAAACCTTAGAAAGAGACTTAAGTTTATCTAACTTGGGACGAACAAAGACAAACGTTAGTCTCATTCTAAGGTTTGTCTAAGTTCGTCCCAAGTTTGTCTCTTTCTGAGGACGAAATTAGACAAACCTTAGAACGAGACTAACGAGACTAACTTGGGACGAACAAAGACAAACGTTAGTCTCATTCTAAGGTTTGTCTAAGTTTGTCCCAAGTTAGTCTCTTTCTAAGGACGAACTTAGACAAACCTTAGAATGAGACTAACGAGACTAACTTGGGACGAACAAAGACAAACGTTAGTCTCATTCTAAGGTTTGTCTAAGTTCGTCCCAAGTTAGTCTCTTTCTAAGGACGAACTTAGACAAACCTTAGAATGAGACTAACGAGACTAACTTGCGACGAACAAAGACAAACTTAAGTCTCATTCTAAGGTTTGTCTAAGTTCGCCCAAGTTAGTCTCTTTCTAAGGACGAACTTAGACAAACCTTAGAATGAGACTAACGAGACTAACTTGGGACGAACAAAGACAAACTTAAGTCTCATTCTAAGGTTTGTCTAAGTTCGTCCCAAGTTAGTCTCTTTCTAAGGACGAACTTAGACAAACCTTAGAATGAGACTAACGAGACTAACTTGGGACGAAGAAAGACAAACGTTAGTCTCATTCTAAGGTTTGTCTAAGTTCGTCCCAAGTTAGTCTCTTTCTAAGGACGAACTTAGACAAACCTTAGAATGAGACTAACGAGACTAACTTGGGATGAACAAAGACAAACTTAAGTCTCATTCTAAGGTTTGTCTTAGTTCGTCCCAAGTTAGCCTCTTTCTACAGACGAACTTAGACAAACCTTAGAATGAGACTAATGAGACTAACGAGACTAACTTGGGACGAACAAAGACAAACGTTAGTCTTATTCTAAGGTTTGTCTAAGTTCGTCCCAAGTTAGTCTCTTTCTAAGGACGAACTTAGACAAACCTTAGAATGAGACTAACGAGACTAACTTGGGATGAACAAAGACAAACGTTAGTCTCATTCTAAGGATTGTCTAAGTTCGTCCCAAGTTAGTCTCTTTCTAAGGACGAACTTAGACAAACCTTAGAATGAGACTAACGAGACTAACTTGGGATGAACAAAGACAAACTTAAGTCTCATTCTAAGGTTTGTCTTAGTTCGTCCCAAGTTAGCCTCTTTCTACAGACGAACTTAGACAAACCTTAGAATGAGACTAATGAGACTAACGAGACTAACTTGGGACGAACAAAGACAAACGTTAGTCTTATTCTAAGGTTTGTCTAAGTTCGTCCCAAGTTAGTCTCTTTCTAAGGACGAACTTAGACAAACCTTAGAATGAGACTAACGAGATTAACTTGGGACGAACAAAGACAAACGTTAGTCTCATTCTAAGGTTTGTCTAAGTTCGTCCCAAGTTAGTCTCTTTCTAAGGACGAACTTAGACAAACCTTAGAATGAGACTAACGAGACTAACTTGGGATGAACAAAGACAAACTTAAGTCTCATTCTAAGGTTTGTCTTAGTTCGTCCCAAGTTAGCCTCTTTCTACAGACGAACTTAGACAAACCTTAGAATGAGACTAACGAGACTAACTTGGGACGAACAAAGACAAACGTTAGTCTTATTCTAAGGTTTGTCTAAGTTCGTCCCAAGTTAGTCTCTTTCTAAGGACGAACTTAGACAAACCTTAGAATGAGACTAACGAGACTAACTTGGGATGAACAAAGACAAACGTTAGTCTCATTCTAAGGTTTGTCTTAGTTAGTCCCAAGTTAGTCTCTTTCTAATGACGAACTTAGCCAAACCTTAGAATGAAACTAACGAGACTAACTTGGGACGAACAAAGACAAACGTTTGTCTCATTCTAAGGTTTTTCTAAGTTCGTCCCAAGTTAGTCTCTTTCTAAGGACGAACTTAGACAAACCTTAGAATGAGACTAACGAGACTAACTTGGGACGAACAAAGACAAACATAAGTCTCATTCTAAGGTTTGTCTAAGTTCGTCCCAAGTTAGTCTCTTTCTAATGACGAACTTAGACAAACCTTAGAATGAGACTAACGAGACTAACTTGGGACAAACAAAGACAAACATTAGTTTCATTCTAAGGCTTGTCTAAGTTCGTCCCAAGTTAGTCTCTTTCTAAGGACGAACTTAGCCAAACCTTAGAATGAGACTAACGAGACTAACTTGGGACGAACAAAGACAAACGTTTGTCTCATTCTAAGGTTTTTCTAAGTTCGTCCCAAGTTAGTCTCTTTCTAAGGACGAACTTAGACAAACCTTAGAATGAGACAAACGAGATTAACTTGGGACGAACAAAGACAAACGTTAGTCTCATTCTAAGGTTTGTCTAAGTTCGTCCCAAGTTAGTCTCTTTCTAAGGACGAACTTAGACAAACCTTAGAATGAGACAAACGAGATTAACTTGGGACGAACAAAGACAAACGTTAGTCTCATTCTAAGGTTTGTCTAAGTTCGTCCCAAGTTAGTCTCTTTCTAAGGACGAACTTAGACAAACCTTAGAATGAGACAAACGAGATTAACTTGGGACGAACAAAGACAAACGTTAGTCTCATTCTAAGGTTTGTCTAAGTTCGTCCCAAGTTAGTCTCTTTCTAAGGACGAACTTAGACAAACCTTAGAATGAGACAAACAAGATTAACTTGGGACGAACAAAGACAAACGTTAGTCTCATTCTAATGTTTGTCTAAGTTCGTCCCAAGTTAGTCTCTTTCTAAGGACGAACTTAGACAAACCTTAGAATGAGACTAACGAGACTAACTTGGGATGAACAAAGACAAACTTAAGTCTCATTCTAAGGTTTGTCTTAGTTCGTCCCAAGTTAGCCTCTTTCTACAGACGAACTTTGACAAACCTTAGAATGAGACTAACGAGACTAACTTGGGACGAACAAAGACAAACGTTAGTCTTATTCTAAGGTTTGTCTAAGTTCGTCCCAAGTTAGTCTCTTTCTAAGGACGAACTTAGACAAACCTTAGAATGAGACTAACGAGACTAACTTGGGATGAACAAAGACAAACGTTAGTCTCATTCTAAGGTTTGTCTTAGTTCGTCCCAAGTTAGTCTCTTTCTAATGACGAACTTAGCCAAACCTTAGAATGAGACTAACGAGACTAACTTGGGACGAACAAAGACAAACGTTAGTCTCATTCTAAGGTTTGTCTAAGTTCGTCCCAAGTTAGTCTCTTTCTAAGGACGAACTTAGACAAACCTTAGAATGAGACAAACGAGATTAACTTGGGACGAACAAAGACAAACGTGTAGTCTCATTCTAAGGTTTGTCTAAGTTCGTCCCAAGTTAGTCTCTTTCTAAGGACGAACTTAGACAAACCTTAGAATGAGACAAACGAGATTAACTTGGGACGAACAAAGACAAACGTTAGTCTCATTCTAAGGTTTGTCTAAGTTCGTCCCAAGTTAGTCTCTTTCTAAGGACGAACTTAGACAAACCTTAGAATGAGACAAACGAGATTAACTTGGGACGAACAAAGACAAACGTTAGTCTCATTCTAAGGTTTGTCTAAGTTCGTCCCAAGTTAGTCTCTTTCTAAGGACGAACTTAGACAAACCTTAGAATGAGACTAACGAGACTAACTTGGGATGAACAAAGACAAACTTAAGTCTCATTCTAAGGTTTGTCTTAGTTCGTCCCAAGTTAGCCTCTTTCTACAGACGAACTTTGACAAACCTTAGAATGAGACTAACGAGACTAACTTGGGACGAACAAAGACAAACGTTAGTCTTATTCTAAGGTTTGTCTAAGTTCGTCCCAAGTTAGTCTCTTTCTAAGGACGAACTTAGACAAACCTTAGAATGAGACTAACGAGACTAACTTGGGACGAACAAAGACAAACGTTAGTCTCATTCTAAGGTTTGTCTAAGTTCGTCCCAAGTTAGTCTCTTTCTAAGGACGAACTTAGACAAACCTTAGAATGAGACTAACGAGACTACCTTGGGACGAACAAAGACAAACGTTAGTCTCATTCTAAGGTTTGTCTAAGTTCGTCCCAAGTTTGTCTCTTTCTAAGAACGAACTTAGACAAACCTTAGAATGAGACTAACGAGACTAACTTGGGACGAACAAAGACAAACTTAAGTCTCATTCTAAGGTTTGTCTAAGTTCATCCCAAGTTGGTCTCTTTCTAACGACGAACTTAGACAATCCTTAGAATGAAACTAACGAGACTAACTTTGGACGAACAAAGACAAACGTTAATCTCATTCTAAGGTTAGTCTTAGTTCGTCCCAAGTTAGTCTCTTTCTAAGGATGAACTTAGACAAACCTTAGAATGAGACTAACGAGACTAACTTAGGATGAACTAAGACAAACGTTAGTGTCATTCTAAGGTTTGTCTAAGTTCGTCCCAAGTTAGTCTCTTTCTATGGACGAACTTAGACAAACCTTAGAATGAGACTAACGAGACTAATTTGGGACGAAGAAAGACAAACGTTACTCTCATTCTAAGGTTTGTCTAAGTTTGTCCCAAGTTAGTCTCTTTCTAAGGATGAACTTAGACAAACCTTAGAATGAGACTAACGAGACTAACTTGCGACGAATAAAGACAAACTTAAATCTCATTCTAAGGTTTGTCTAAGTTCGCCCAAGTTAGTCTCTTTCTAAGGACGAACTTAGACAAACCTTAGAATGAGACTAACGAGACTAACTTGGGACGAACAAAGACAAACTTAAGTCTCATTCTAAGGTTTCTCTAAGTTCGTCCCAAGTTAGTCACTTTCTACGGACGAACTTAGACAGACCTTAGAATGAGACTAGCGAGACTAACTTGGGACGAACAACGACAAACTATAGTCTCATTCTAAGGTTTCTCTAAGTTCGTCCTAAGTAAGTCATTTTCTACGGACAAACTTAGAAAAACCTTAGAATGAGACTAACGAGACAAACTTGGGACGAACAAAGACAAACGTAAGTCTCATTCTAAGGTTTGTCTTAGTTCGTCCCAAGTTAGTCTCTTTCTACGGACGAACTTAGACAAACCTTAGAATGAGACTAACGAGACTAACTTGGGACGAACGAAGACAAACGTTATTCTCATTCTAAGGTTTGTCTTAGTTCGTCCCAAGTTAGTCTCTTTCTAAGGACGAACTTAGACAAACCTTAGAATGAGACTAACGAGACTAACTTGGGACGAACAAAGACAAACGTTAGTCTCATTCTATGGTTTGTCTAAGTTCGTCCCAAGTTAGTCTCTTTCTAAGGACGAACTTAGACAAACCTTAGAATGAGACTAACGAGACTAACTTGCGACGAACAAAGACAAACTTAAGTCTCATTCTAAGGTTTGTCTAAGTTCGTCCCAAGTTAGTCTCTTTCTAAGGACGAACTTAGACAAACCTTAGAATGAGACTAACGAGACTAACTTGGGACGAACAAAGACAAACTTAAGTCTCATTATAAGGTTTCTCTAAGTTCGTCCCAAGTTTGTCACTTTCTACGGACGAACTTAGATGGACCTTAGAATGAGACTAACGAGACTAACTTGGGACGAACAAAGACAAACTTTAGTCTCATTCTAAGGTTTGTCTAAGTTCGCCAAAGTTAGTCTCTTTCTAAGGACGAACTAAGACAAACCTTAGAATGAGACTAACAAGACTAACTTGGGACGAACAAAGGCAAACTTAAGTCTCATTCTTAGGTTTCTCTAAGTTCGTCCCAAGTTAGTCACTTTCTACGGACGAACATAGACAGACCTTAGAATGAGACTAACGAGACTAACTTGGGACGAACAAAGACAAACTTAAGTCTCATTCTAAGGTTTGTCTAAGTTCGCCCAAGTTAGTCTCTTTCTAAGGACGAACTTAGACAAACCTTAGAATGAGACTAACGAGACTAACTTGGGACGAACAAAGACAAACTTAAGTCTCATTCTAAGGTTTGTCTAAGTTCGCCCAAGTTAGTCTCTTTCTAAGGACAAACTTAGACAAACCTTAGAATGAGACTAACGAGACTAACTTGGGACGAACAAAGACAAACTTAAGTCTCATTCTAAGGTTTCTCTAAGTTCGTCCCAAGTTAGTCACTTTCTAAGGACGAACTTAGACAAACCTTAGAATGAGACTAACGAGACGAACTTGCGACGAACAAAGACAAACGTAAGTCTCATTCTAAGGTTTGTCTTAGTTCGTCCCAAGTTAGTCTCTTTCTAAGGACGACCTTAGACAAACCTTAGAATGAGACTAAAGAGACTAACTTGGGATGAACAAAGACAAACTTTAGTCTCATTCTAAGGTTCGTCTAAGTTCGTCCCAAGTTAGTCTCTTTCTAAAGACGAACTTAGACAAACCTTAAAATGAGACTAACGTGACTAATTCGGGACGAACAAAGACAAATGTTAGTCTCATTCTAAGGTTTGTCTAAATTCGTCCCAAGTTAGTCTCTTTCTAAGGACGAACTTAGACAAACCTTAGAATGAGACTAACGAGACTAACTTGGGACGAAGAAAGACAAACGTTAATCTCATTCTAAGGTTTGTCTAAATTCGTATCAAGTTAGTCTCATTCTAACGACGAACTTAGAAAAACCTTAGAATGAGACTAACGAGACTAACTTGGGACGAACAAAGACAAACTTTAGTCTCATTCTAAGGTTTGTCTTAGTTCGTCCCAAGTTAGTCTCTTTCTAAGGACGAACTTAGACAAACCTTAGAATGAGAATAACGAGACTAACTTGGGACGAACAAAGACAAACTTAAGTCTCATTCTAAGGTTTGTCTAAGTTCGCCCAAGTTAGTCTCTTTCTAAGGACGAACTTAGACAAACCATAGAATGAGACTAACGAGACTAACTTGGGACGAACAAAGACAAACTTAAGTCTCATTCTAAGGTTTCTCTAAGTTCGTCCCAAGTTAGTCACTTTCTACGGACGAACTTAGACAAACCTTAGAATGAGACTAACGGGACTAACTTGGGACGAACAAAGACAAACGTAAGTCTCATTCTAAGGTTAGTCTTAGTTCGTCCCAAGTTAGTCTCTTTCTAAGGATGAACTTAGACAAACCTTAGAATGAGACTAACGAGACTAACTTAGGATGAACGAAGACAAACGTTAGTGTCATTCTAAGGTTTGTCTAAGTTCGTCCCAAGTTAGTCTCTTTCTAAGGACGAACTTAGACAAACCATAGAATGAGACTAACGAGACTAACTTGGGACGAACAAAGACAAACGTTAGTCTCATTCTAAGGTTGTCTAAGTTTGTCCCAAGTTAGTCTCTTTCTAAGGACGAACTTAGACAAACCTTAGAATGAGACTAACGAGACTAACTTGGGACGAAGAAAGACAAACGTTACTCTCATTCTAAGGTTTGTCTAAGTTTGTCCCAAGTTAGTCTCTTTCTAAGGATGAACTTAGAAAAACCTTAGAATGAGACTAACGAGACTAACTTTGGACGAATAAAGACAAACTTAAATCTCATTCTAAGGTTTGTCTAAGTTCGCCCAAGTTAGTCTCTTTCAAAGGACAAACTTAGACAAACCTTAGAATGAGACTAACGTGACTAACTTGGGACGAACAAAGACAAACTTAAGTCTCATTCTAAGGTTTCTCTAAGTTCATCCCAAGTTAGTCACTTTCTACGGACGAACTTAGACAGACCTTAGAATGAGACTAACGAGACTAACTTGGGACGAACAACGACAAACTATAGTCTCATTCTAAGGTTTCTCTAAGTTCGTCCCAAGTAAGTCATTTTCTACGGACAAACTTAGAAAAACCTTAGAATGAGACTAACGAGATAAACTTGGGACGAACAAAGACAAATGTAAGTCTCATTCTAAGGTTTGTCTTAGTTCGTCCCAAGTTAGTCTCTTTCTACGGACGAACTTAGACAAACCTTAGAATGAGACTAACGAGACTAACTTGGGACGAACGAAGACAAACGTTATTCTCATTCTAAGGTTTGTCTTAGTTCGTCCCAAGTTAGTCTCTTTCTAAGGACGAACTTAGACAAACCTTAGAATGAGACTAACGAGACTAAATTGGGACGAACAAAGACAAACCTTAGTCTCATTCTATGGTTTGTCTAAGTTCGTCCCAAGTTAGTCTCTTTCTAAGGACGAACTTAGACAAACCTTAGAATGAGACTAACGAGACTAACTTGCGACGAACAAAGACAAACTTAAGTCTCATTCTAAGGTTTGTCTAAGTTCGCCCAAGTTAGTCTCTTTCTAAGGACGAACTTAGACAAACCTTAGAATGAGATTAACGAGACTAACTTGGGACGAACAAAGACAAACTTAAGTCTCATTATAAGGTTTCTCTAAGTTCGTCCCAAGTTTGTCACTTTCTACGGACGAACTTAGATGGACCTTAGAATGAGACTAACGAGACTAACTTGGGACGAACAAAGACAAACTTTAGTCTCATTCTAAGGTTTGTCTAAGTTCGCCAAAGTTAGTCTCTTTCTAAGGACGAACTTAGACAAACCTTAGAATGAGACTAACAAGACTAACTTGGGACGAACAAAGGCAAACTTAAGTCTCATTCTTAGGTTTCTCTAAGTTCGTCCCAAGTTAGTCACTTTCTACGGACGAACATAGACAGACCTTAGAATGAGACTAACGAGACTAACTTGAGACGAACAAAGACAAACTTAAGTCTCATTCTAAGGTTTGTCTAAGTTCGCCCAAGTTAGTCTCTTTCTAAGGACGAACTTAGACAAACCTTAGAATGAGACTAACGAGACTAACTTGGGACAAACAAAGACAAACTTAAGTCTCATTCTAAGGTTTCTCTAAGTTTGTCTCAAGTTAGTCACTTTCTACGGACGAACTTAGACAAACCTTAGAATGAGACTAACGAGACTAACTTGGGACGAACAAAGACAAACGTAAGTCTCACTCTAAGGTTAGTCTTAGTTCGTCCCAAGTTAGTCTCTTTCTAAGGATGAACTTAGACAAACCTTAGAATGAGACTAACGAGACGAACTTGCGACGAACAAAGACAAACGTAAGTCTCATTCTAAGGTTTGTCTTAGTTCGTCCCAAGTTAGTCTCTTTCTAAGGACGACCTTAAACAAACCTTAGAATGAGACTAAAGAGACTAACTTGGGATGAACAAAGACAAACTTTAGTCTCATTCTAAGGTTCGTCTAAGTTCGTCCCAAGTTAGTCTCTTTCTAAAGACGAACTTAGAAAAACCTTAGAATGAGACTAACGAGACTAACTCGGGACGAACAAAGACAAATGTTAGTCTCATTCTAAGGTTTGTCTAAATTCGTCCCAAGTTAGTCTCTTTCTAAGGACGAACTTAGACAAACCTTAGAATGAGACTAATGAGACTAACTTGGGACGAAGAAAGACAAACGTTAATCTCATTCTAAGGTTTGTCTAAATTCGTATCAAGTTAGTCTCATTCTAACGACGAACTTAGAAAAACCTTAGAATGAGACTAACGAGACTAACTTGGGATGAACAAAGACAAACGTTAGTCTCATTCTAAGGTTTGTCTTAGTTCGTCCCAAGTTAGTCTCTTTCTAAGGACGAACTTAGACAAACCTTAGAATGAGAATAACGAGACTAACTTGGGACGAACAAAGACAAACTTAAGTCTCATTCTAAGGTTTGTCTAAGTTCGTCCCAAGTAAGTCATTTTCTACGGACAAACTTAGAAAAACCTTAGAATGAGACTAACGAGACAAACTTGGGACGAACAAAGACAAATGTAAGTCTCATTCTAAGGTTTGTCTTAGTTCGTCCCAAGTTAGTCTCTTTCTACGGACGAACTTAGACAAACCTTAGAATGAGACTAACGAGACTAACTTGGGACGAACGAAGACAAACGTTATTCTCATTCTAAGGTTTGTCTTAGTTCGTCCCAAGTTAGTCTCTTTCTAAGGACGAACTTAGACAAACCTTAGAATGAGACTAACGAGACTAACTTGGGACGAACAAAGACAAACGTTAGTCTCATTCTATGGTTTGTCTAAGTTCGTCCCAAGTTAGTCTCTTTCTAAGGACGAACTGAGACAAACCTTAGAATGAGAATAACGAGACAAACTTGCGACGAACAAAGACAAACTTAAGTCTCATTCTAAGGTTTGTCTAAGTTCGCCCTAGTTAGTCTCTTTCTAAGGACGAACTTAGACAAACCTTAGAATGAGATTAACGAGACTAACTTGGGACGAACAAAGACAAACTTAAGTCTCATTATAAGGTTTCTCTAAGTTCGTCCCAAGTTTGTCACTTTCTACGGACGAACTTAGATGGACCTTAGAATGAGACTAACGAGACTAACTTGGGACGAAAAAAGACAAACTTTAGTCTCATTCTAAGGTTTGTCTAAGTTCGCCAAAGTTAGTCTCTTTCTAAGGACGAACTTAGACAAACCTTAGAATGAGACTAACAAGACTAACTTGGGACGAACAAAGGCAAACTTAAGTCTCATTCTTAGGTTTCTCTAAGTTCGTCCCAAGTTAGTCACTTTCTACGGACGAACATAGACAGACCTTAGAATGAGACTAACGAGACTAATTTAGGACGAACAAAGACAAACTTAAGTCTCATTCTAAGGTTTGTCTAAGTTCGCCCAAGTTAGTCTCTTTCTAAGGACGAACTTAGACAAACCTTAGAATGAGACTAACGAGACTAACTTGGGACGAACAAAGACAAACTTAAGTCTCATTCTAAGGTTTCTCTAAGTACGTCCCAAGTTAGTCACTTTCTACGGACGAACTTAGACAAACCTTAGAATGAGACTAACGAGACTAACTTGGGACGAATAAAGACAAACTTAAATCTCATTCTAAGGTTTGTCTAAGTTCGCCCAAGTTAGTCTCTTTCTAAGGACGAACTTAGACAAACCTTAGAATGAGACTAACGAGACTAACTTGGGACGAACAAAGACAAACTTAAGTCTCATTCTAAGGTTTCTCTAAGTTTGTCCCAAGTTAGTCACTTTCTACGGACGAACTTAGACAGACCTTAGAATGAGACTAACGAGACTAACTTGGGATGAATAAAGACAAACTTTAGTCTCATTCTAAGGTTCGTCTAAGTTCGTCCCAAGTTAGTCTCTTTCTAAAGACGAACTTAGACAAACCTTAGAATGAGACTAACGAGACTAACTCGGGACGAACAAAGACAAATGTTAGTCTCATTCTAAGGTTTGTCTAAATTCGTCCCAAGTTAGTCTCTTTCTAAGGACGAACTTAGACAAACCTTAGAATGAGACTAACGAGACTAACTTGGGACGAAGAAAGACAAACGTTAATCTCATTCTAAGGTTTGTCTAAATTCGTATCAAGTTAGTCTCATTCTAACGACGAACTTAGAAAAACCTTAGAATGAGACTAACGAGACTAACTTGGGACGAACAAAGACAAACGTTAGTCTCATTGTAAGGTTTGTCTTAGTTCGTCCCAAGTTAGTCTCTTTCTAAGGATGAACTTACACAAACCTTAGAATGAGAATAACGAGACTAACTTGGGACGAACAAAGACAAACTTAAGTCTCATTCTAAGGTTTGCCTAAGTTCGCCCAAGTTAGTCTCTTTCTAAGGACGAACTTAGACAAACCATAGAATGAGACTAACGAGACTAACTTGGGACGAAAAAAGACAAACTTAAGTCTCATTCTAAGGTTTCTCTAAGTTCGTCCCAAGTTAGTCACTTTCTACGGACGAACTTAGACAAACCTTAGAATGAGACTAACGGGACTAACTTGGGACGAACAAAGACAAACGTAAGTCTCATTCTAAGGTTAGTCTTAGTTCGTCCCAAGTTAGTCTCTTTCTAAGGATGAACTTAGACAAACCTTAGAATGAGACTAACGAGACTAACTTAGGATGAACAAAGACAAACGTTAGTGTCATTCTAAGGTTTGTCTAAGTTCGTCCCAAGTTAGTCTCTTTCTAAGGACGAACTTAGACAAACCATAGAATGAGACTAACGAGACTAACTTGGGACGAACAAAGACAAACGTTAGTCTCATTCTAAGGTTGTCTAAGTTTGTCCCAAGTTAGTCTCTTTCTAAGGACGAACTTAGACAAACCTTAGAATGAGACTAACGAAACTAACTTGGGACGAAGAAAGACAAACGTTACTCTCATTCTAAGGTTTGTCTAAGTTTGTCCCAAGTTAGTCTCTTTCTAAGGATGAACTTAGACAAACCTTAGAATGAGACTAACGAGACTAACTTGGGACGAATAAAGACAAACTTAAATCTCATTCTAAGGTTTGTCTAAGTTCGCCCAAGTTTGTCTCTTTCTAAGGACAAACTTAGACAAACCTTAGAATGAGACTAACGAGACTAACTTGGGACGAACAAAGACAAACTTAAGTCTCATTCTAAGGTTTCTCTAAGTTCGTCCCAAGTTAGTCACTTTCTACGGACGAACTTAGACAGACCTTAGAATGAGACTAACGAGACTAACTTGGGACGAACAACGACAAACTATAGTCTCATTCTAAGGTTTCTCTAAGTTCGTCCCAAGTAAGTCATTTTCTACGGACAAACTTAGAAAAACCTTAGAATGAGACTAACGAGACAAACTTGGGACGAACAAAGACAAATGTAAGTCTCATTCTAAGGTTTGTCTTAGTTCGTCCCAAGTTAGTCTCTTTCTACGGACGAACTTAGACAAACCTTAGAATGAGACTAACGAGACTAACTTGGGACGAACGAAGACAAACGTTATTCTCATTCTAAGGTTTGTCTTAGTTCGTCCCAAGTTAGTCTCTTTCTAAGGATGAACTTAGACAAACCTTAGAATGAGACTAACGAGACTAACTTGGGACGAACAAAGACAAACGTTAGTCTCATTCTATGGTTTGTCTAAGTTCGTCCCAAGTTAGTCTCTTTCTAAGGACGAACTTAGACAAACCTTAGAATGAGACTAACGAGACTAACTTGCGACGAACAAAGACAAACTTAAGTCTCATTCTAAGGTTTGTCTAAGTTCTCCCAAGTTAGTCTCTTTCTAAGGACGAACTTAGACAAACCTTAGAATGAGACTAACGAGACTAACTTGGGACGAACAAAGACAAACTTAAGTCTCATTCTAAGGTTTCTCTAAGTTCGTCCCAAGTTAGTCACTTTCAACGGACGAACTTAGACAAACCTTAGAATGAGACTAACGGGACTAACTTGGGACGAACAAAGACAAAGGTAAGTCTCATTCTAAGGTTAGTCTTAGTTCGTCCCAAGTTAGTCACTTTCTAAGGATGAACTTAGACAAACCTTCGAATGAGACTAACGAGACTAACTTAGGATGAACTAAGACAAACGTTAGTGTCATTCTAAGGTTTGTCTAAGTTCGTCCCAAGTTAGTCTCTTTCTAAGGACGAACTTAGACAAACCCTAGAATGAGACTAACGAGACTAACTTGGGACGAACAAAGACAAACGTTAGTCTCATTCTAAGGTTGTCTAAGTTTGTCCCAAGTTAGTCTCTTTCTATGGACGAACTTAGACAAACCTTAGAATGAGACTAACGAGACTAACTTGGGACGAAGAAAGACAAACGTTACTCTCATTCTAAGGTTTGTCTAAGTTTGTCCCAAGTTAGTCTCTTTCTAAGGATGAACTTTGACAAACCTTAGAATGAGACTAACGAGACTAACTTGGGACGAATAAAGACAAACTTAAATCTCATTCTAAGGTTTGTCTAAGTTCGCCCAAGTTAGTCTCTTTCTAAGGACGAACTTAGACAAACCTTAGAATGAGACTAACGAGACTAACTTGGGACGAACAAAGACAAACTTAAGTCTCATTCTAAGGTTTCTCTAAGTTCGTCCCAAGTTAGTCACTTTCTACGGACGAACTTAGACAGACCTTAGAATGAGACTAACGAGACTAACTTGGGACGAACAACGACAAACTATAGTCTCATTCTAAGGTTTCTCTAAGTTCGTCCTAAGTAAGTCATTTTCTACGGACAAACTTAGAAAAACCTTAGAATGAGACTAACGAGACAAACTTGGGACGAACAAAGACAAACGTAAGTCTCATTCTAAGGTTTGTCTTAGTTCGTCCCAAGTTAGTCTCTTTCTACGGACGAACTTAGACAAACCTTAGAATGAGACTAACGAGACTAACTTGGGACGAACGAAGACAAACGTTATTCTCATTCTAAGGTTTGTCTTAGTTCGTCCCAAGTTAGTCTCTTTCTAAGGACGAACTTAGACAAACCTTAGAATGAGACTAACGAGACTAACTTGGGACGAACAAAGACAAACGTTAGTCTCATTCTATGGTTTGTCTAAGTTCGTCCCAAGTTAGTCTCTTTCTAAGGACGAACTTAGACAAACCTTAGAATGAGACTAACGAGACTAACTTGCGACGAACAAAGACAAACTTAAGTCTCATTCTAAGGTTTGTCTAAGTTCGCCCAAGTTAGTCTCTTTCTAAGGACGAACTTAGACAAACCTTAGAATGAGACTAACGAGACTAACTCGGGACGAACAAAGACAAATGTTAGTCTCATTCTAAGGTTTGTCAAAATTCGTCCCAAGTTAGTCTCTTTCTAAGGACGAACTTAGACAAACCTTAGAATGAGACTAACGAGACTAACTTGGGTCGAAGAAAGACAAACGTTAATCTCATTCTAAGGTTTGTCTAAATTCGTATCAAGTTAGTCTCATTCTAACGACGAACTTAGAAAAACCTTAGAATGAGACTAACGAGACTAACTTGGGACGAACAAAGACAAACGTTAGTCTCATTCTAAGGTTTATCTTAGTTCGTCCCAAGTTAGTCTCTTTCTAAGGACGAACTTAGACAAACCTTAGAATGAGAATAACGAGACTAAGTTGGGACGAACAAAGACAAACTTAAGTCTCATTCTTAGTCTCATTCTAAGGTTTGTCTAAGTTTGTCCCTAGTTAGTCTCTTTCTAAGGACGAACTTAAACAAAACTTAGAATGAGACTAACGAGACTAACTTGGGACGAACAAAGAAAAACGTTAGTCTCATTCTAAGGTTTATCTTAGTTCGTCCAAAGTTAGTCTCTTTCTAAGGATGAACTTAGACAAACCTTAGAATGAGACTAACGAGACAAACTTGGGACGAACAAAGACAAACTTAAGTCTCATTCTAAGGTTTGTCTTAGTTCGTCCTAAGTTAGTCTCTTTCTAAGGACGAACTTAGACAAACCTTAGAATGAGACTAACGAGACAAACTTGGGATGAACAAAGACAAACTTAAGTCCCATTCTAAGGTTTGTCTTAGTTCGTCCCAAGTTAGTCTCTTTCTAACGACGAACTTAGACAAATCTTAGAATGAGACTAACGAGACTAACTTTGGATGAACAAAGAAAAACATTAGTCTCATTCTAAGGTTTGTCTAAGTTCGTCCCAAGTTATTCTCTTTCTAAGGACGAACTTAGACAAACCTTAGAATGAGAATAATGAGAATAATGAGACTAACTTTGGACGAACAAAGAAAAACGTTAGTCTCATTCTAAGGTTTGTCTTAGTTCGTCCTAAGTTAGTCTCTTTCTAAGAACAAACTTAGACAAACCTTAGAATGAGACTAACGAGACTAACTTGGGACGAACAAAGACAAACTTAAGTCCCATTCTAAGGTTTGTCTTAGTTCGTCCCAAGTTAGTCTCTTTCTAAGGACGAACTTAGACAAACCTTAGAATGAGACTAACGAGACTAACTTGGGACGAACAAAGACAAACTTAAGTCTCATTCTAAGGTTTGTCTAAGTTCATCCCAAGTTCTTCTCTTTCTAAGGATGAACTTAGACAAACCTTAGAATGAGACTAACGAGACTAACTTGGGACGAACAAAGACACACTTAAGTCTCATTCTAAGGTTTGTCTTAGTTCGTCCCAAGTTAGTCTCTTTCTAAGGATGAACTTAGACAAACCTTAGAATGAGACTAACGAGACTAACTTGGGACGAACAAAGACAAACTTAAGTCCCATTCTAAGGTTTGTCTTAGTTCGTCCCAAGTTAGTCTCTTTCTAAGGACGAACTTAGACAAACCTTAGAATGAGACTAACGAGACTAACTTGGGACGAACAAAGACAAACTTAAGTCCCATTCTAAGGTTTGTCTTAGTTCGTCCCAAGTTAGTCTCTTTCTATGGACGAACTTAGACAAACCTTAGAATGAGACTAACGAGACTAACTTGGGACGAACAAAGACAAACTTAAGTCTCATTCTAAGGTTTGTCTAACTTCGTCCCAAGTTATTCTCTTTCTAAGGACGAACTTAGACAAACCTTAGAATGAGACTAACGAGACTAACTTTGGACGAACAAAGAAAAATGTTAGTCTCATTCTAAGGTTTGTCTTAGTTCATCCCAAGTTAGTCTCTTTCTAAGGACGAACTTAGATAAACCTTAGAATGAGACTAACGAGACGAACTTGGGACGAACAAAGACAAACTTTAGTCTCATTCTAAGGTTTGTATAAGTTCGTCCCAAGTAGTCTCTTTCTAAGGACGAACTTAGACAAACCTTAGAATGAGACTAACAAGACTAACTTGGGACGAACAAAGACAAACTTAAGTCTCATTCTAAGGTTTGTCTTTGTTCATCCCAAGTTAGTCTCTTTCTAAGGACGAACATAGACAAACCTTAGAATGAGACTAACGAGACTAACTTGGGACGAACAAAGACCAACTTAAGTCTCATTCTAAGGTTTGTCTAAGTTCGTCCCTAGTTAGTCTCTTTCTAAGGACGAACTTAGCCAAACCTTAGAATGAGACTAACGAGACTAACTTGGAACGAACAAAGAAAAACGTTAGTCTCATTCTAAGGTTTATCTTAGTTCATCCCAAGTTAGTCTCTTTCTAAGGACGAACTTAGACAAACCTTAGAATGAGACTAACGAGACTAACTTGGGACGAACAAAGATAAACTTAAGTCCAATTCTAAGGTTTGTCTTAGTTCGTCCCAAGTTAGACTCTTTCTAAGGACGAACTTAGACAAACCTTAGAATGAGACTAACGAGACTAACTTGGGACGAACAAAGACAAACTTAAGTCTCATTCTAAGGTTTGTCTAAGTTCGTCCCAAGTTAGTCTTTTTCTAAGGACGAACTTAGACAAACCTTAGAATGAGACTAACGAGACAAACTTGGGACGAACAAAGACAAACTTAAGTCCCATTCTAAGGTTTGGATAAGTTCGTCCCAAGTTAGTCTCTTTCTAAGGACGAACTTAGACAAACCTTAGTATGAGACAAACGAGACTAACTTGGGACGAACAAAGACAAACTTATGTCCCATTCTAAGGTTTGTCTTTGTTCGTCCCAAGTTAGTCCCTTTATAAGGATGAACTTAGACAACCCTTAGAATCAGACTAACGAGACTAACTTGGGACGAACAAAGACAAACTTAAGTCTCATTCTAAGGTTTGTCTAAGTTCGTCTCAAGTTATTCTCTTTGTAAGGACGAACTTAGACGAACCTTAGAATGAGACTAACGAGACTAACATTGGACGAACAAAGACAAACTTAAGTCTCATTCTAAGGTTTATCTTAGTTCGTCCTAAGTTAGTCTCTTTCTAAGGACGAACTTAGACAAACCTTAGAATGAGACTAACGAGGCAAACTTGGGATGAACAAAGACAAACTTAAGTCCCATTCTAAGGTTTGTCTTAGTTCGTCCCAAGTTAGTCTCTTTCTAACGACGAACTTAGACAAATCTTACAATGAGACTAACGAGACTAACTTTGGATGAACAAAGAAAAACATTAGTCTCATTCTAAGGTTTGTCTAAGTTCGTCCCAAGTTATTCTCTTTCTAAGGACGAACTTAGACAAACCTTAGAATGAGAATAATGAGACTAACTTTGGACGAACAAAGAAAAACGATAGTCTCATTCTAAGGTTTGCCTTAGTTCGTCCCAAGTTAGTCTCTTTCTAAGAACAAACTTAGACAAACCTTAGAATGAGACTAACGAGACTAACTTGGGACGAACAAAGACATACTTAAGTCCCATTCTAAGGTTTGTCTTAGTTCGTCCCTAGTTAGTCTCTTTCTAAGGACGAACTTAGACAAACCTTAGAATGAGACTAACGAGACTAACTTGGGACGAACAAAGACAAACTTAAGTCTCATTCTAAGGTTTGTCTAAGTTCGTCCCAAGTTCTTCTCTTTCTAAGGATGAACTTAGACAAACCTTAGAATGAGACTAACGAGACTAACTTGGGACGAACAAAGACAAACTTAAGTCTCATTCTAAGGTTTGTCTTAGTTCGTCCCAAGTTAGTCTCTTTCTAAGGATGAACTTAGACACACCTTAGAATGAGACTAACGAGACTAACTTGGGACGAACAAAGACAAACTTAAGTCCCATTCTAAGGTTTGTCTTAGTTCGTCCCAAGTTAGTCTCTTTCTAAGGACGAACTTAGACAAACCTTAGAATGAGACTAACGAGACTAACTTGGGACGAACAAAGAAAAACTTAAGTCCCATTCTAAGGTTTGTCTTAGTTCGTCCCAAGTTAGTCTCTTTCTATGGACGAACTTAGACAAACCTTAGAATGAGACTAACGAGACTAACTTGGGACGAACAAAGACAAACTTAAGTCTCATTCTAAGGTTTGTCTAACTTCGTCCCAAGTTATTCTCTTTCTAAGGACGAACTTAGACAAACCTTAGAATGAGACTAACGAGACTAACTTTGGACGAACAAAGAAAAATGTTAGTCTCATTCTAAGGTTTGTCTTAGTTCATCCCAAGTTAGTCTCTTTCTAAGGACGAACTTAGATAAACCTTAGAATGAGACTAACGAGACGAACTTGGGACGAACAAAGACAAACTTTAGTCTCATTCTAAGGTTTGTATAAGTTCGTCCCAAGTAGTCTCTTTCTAAGGACGAACTTAGACAAACCTTAGAATGAGACTAACGAGACTAACTTGGGACGAACAAGACCAACTTAAGTCTCATTCTAAGGTTTGTCAAAGTTCGTCCCTAGTTAGTCTCTTTCTAAGGACGAACTTAGACAAACCTTAAAATGAGACTAACGAGACTAACTTGGAACGAACATAGAAAAACGTTAGTCTCATTCTAAGGTTTATCTTAGTTCGTCCCAAGTTAGTCTCTTTCTAAGGACGAACTTAGACAAACCTTAGAATGAGACTAACGAGACTAACTTGGGAGGAACAAAGATAAACTTAAGTCCCATTCTAAGGTTTGTCTTAGTTCGTCCCAAGTTAGACTCTTTCTAAGGACGAACTTAGACAAACCTTAGAATGACACTAACGAGACTAACTTGGGACGAACAAAGACAAACTTAAGTCTCATTCTAAGGTTTGTCTAAGTTCGTCCCAAGTTAGTCTTTTTCTAAGGACGAACTTAGACAAACCTTAGAATGAGACTAACGAGACAAACTTGGGACGAACAAAGAGAAACTTAAGTCCCATTCTAAGGTTTGGATAAGTTCGTCCCAAGTTAGTCTCTTTCTAAGGACGAACTTAGACAAACCTTAGTATGAGACAAACGAGACTAACTTGGGACGAACAAAGACAAACTTATGTCCCATTCTAAGGTTTGTCTTTGTTCGTCCCAAGTTAGTCCCTTTCTAAGGATGAACTTAGACAAACCTTAGAATCAGACTAACGAGACTAACTTGGGACGAACAAAGATAAACTTAAGTCCCATTTTAAGGTTTGTCTTAGTTCGTCCCAAGTTAGACTCTTTCTAAGGACGAACTTAGACAAACCTTAGAATGACACTAACGAGACTAACTTGGGACGAACAAAGACAAACTTAAGTCTCATTCTAAGGTTTGTCTAAGTTCGTCCCAAGTTAGTCTTTTTCTAAGGACGAACTTAGACAAACCTTAGAATGAGACTAACGAGACAAACTTGGGACGAACAAAGACAAACTTAAGTCCCATTCTAAGGTTTGGATAAGTTCGTCCCAAGTTAGTCTCTTTCTAAGGACGAACTTAGACAAACCTTAGTATGAGACAAACGAGACTAACTTGGGACGAACAAAGACAAACTTATGTCCCATTCTAAGGTTTGTCTTTGTTCGTCCTAAGTTAGTCCCTTTCTAAGGATGAACTTAGACAAACCTTAGAATCAGACTAACGAGACTAACTTGGGACGAACAAAGACAAACTTAAGTCTCATTCTAAGGTTTGTCTAAGTTCGTCTCAAGTTATTCTCTTTGTAAGGATGAACTTAGACGAACCTTAGAATGAGACTAACGAGACTAACATTGGACGAACAAAGAAAAACGTTAGTCTCATTCTATGGTTTGTCTAAGTTTTTCCCAAGTTCGTCTCTTTCTAAGGACGAACTAAGACAAACCTTAGAATGAGACTAACGAGACAAACTTGGGACGAATAAAGACAAACTTAAGTCTCATTCTAAGGTTTGTCTAAGTTCGTCCCAAGTTAGTCACTTTCTAAGGACGAACTTTGACAAACCTTATAATGAGACTAACGAGACTAACTTGGGACGAACAAAGACAAAGTTAAGTCCCATTCTAAGGTTTGTCTTAGTACGTCCCAAGTTAGTCTCTTTCTAAGGACAAACTTAGACAAACCTTAGAATGAGACTAACGAGACTAACTTGGGACGAACAAAGACAAACTTAAGTCTCATTCTAAGGTTAGTCTAAGTTCGTCCCAAGTTAGTCTCTTTCTAAGGACGAACTTAAACAAACCTTAGAATGAGAATAATGAGACTAACTTCGGACGAACAAAGAAAAACGTTAGTCTCATTCTAAGGTTTGTCTTAGTTCGTCCCAAGTTAGTCTCTTTCTAAGGATGAACTTAGACAAACCTTAGAATGAGACTAACGAGACTAACTTTGGACGAACAAAGACAAACTTAAGTCCCATTCTAAGGTTTGTCTTTGTTCGTCCCAAGTTAGTCTCTTTCTAAGGACGAACTTAGACAAACCTTAGAATGAGACTAACGAGACTAACTTGGGACGAACAATGACTAACTTAAGTCTCATTCAAAGGTTTGTCTAAGTTCGTCCCAAGTTATTCTCTTTCTAAGGACGAACTTAGACAAACCTTAGAATGAGACTAACGAGACTAACTTTGGACGAACAAAGAAAAACGTTAGTCTCATTCTAAGGTTTGTCTTAGTTAGTCCCAAGTTAGTCTCTTTCTAAGGATGAACTTAGACAAACCTTAGAATGAGACTAACGAGACTAACGTGGGACGAACAAAGATAAACTTAAGTCCCATTCTATGGTTTGTCTTAGTTCGTCCCAAGTTAGTCTCTTTCTATGTACAAACTTAGACAAACCTTAGAATGAGACAAACGAGACTAACTTGGGACGAACAAAGACAAACTTAAGCCCCATTCTAAGGTTTGTCTTAGTTCGTCCCAAGTTAGTCTCTTTCTAAGGACGAACTTAGACAAACCTTAGAATGAGACTAACGAGACAAACTTGGGACGAACAAAGACAAACTTAAGTCTCATTCTAAGGTTTGTCTAAGTTCGTCCCAAGTTAGTCTCTTTCTAAGGACGAACTAAGACAAACCTTAGAATGAGACTAACGAGACTAACTTGGGACGAACAAAACAAACTTACGTCCCATTCTAAGGTTTGTCTTAGTTCGTCCCAAGTTAGTCTCTTTCTAAGGACGAACATAGACAAACCTTAGAATGACACTAACGAGACTAACTTGGGACGAACAAAGACAAACTTAAGTCTCATTCTAAGGTTTGTCTAAGTTCGTCCCAAGTTAGTCTTTTTCTAAGGACGAACTTAGACAAACCTTAGAATGAGACTAACGAGACAAACTTGGGACGAACAAAGAGAAACTTAAGTCCCATTCTAAGGTTTGGATAAGTTCGTCCCAAGTTAGTCTCTTTCTAAGGACGAACTTAGACAAACCTTAGTATGAGACAAACGAGACTAACTTGGGACGAACAAAGACAAACTTATGTCCCATTCTAAGGTTTGTCTTTGTTCGTCCCAAGTTAGTCCCTTTCTAAGGATGAACTTAGACAAACCTTAGAATCAGACTAACGAGACTAACTTGGGACGAACAAAGATAAACTTAAGTCCCATTCTAAGGTTTGTCTTAGTTCGTCCCAAGTTAGACTCTTTCTAAGGACGAACTTAGACAAACCTTAGAATGACACTAACGAGACTAACTTGGGACGAACAAAGACAAACTTAAGTCTCATTCTAAGGTTTGTCTAAGTTCGTCCCAAGTTAGTCTTTTTCTAAGGACGAACTTAGACAAACCTTAGAATGAGACTAACGAGACAAACTTGGGACGAACAAAGACAAACTTAAGTCCCATTCTAAGGTTTGGATAAGTTCGTCCCAAGTTAGTCTCTTTCTAAGGACGAACTTAGACAAACCTTAGTATGAGACAAACGAGACTAACTTGGGACGAACAAAGACAAACTTATGTCCCATTCTAAGGTTTGTCTTTGTTCGTCCCAAGTTAGTCCCTTTCTAAGGATGAACTTAGACAAACCTTAGAATCAGACTAACGAGACTAACTTGGGACGAACAAAGACAAACTTAAGTCTCATTCTAAGGTTTGTCTAAGTTCGTCTCAAGTTATTCTCTTTGTAAGGATGAACTTAGACGAACCTTAGAATGAGACTAACGAGACTAACATTGGACGAACAAAGAAAAACGTTAGTCTCATTCTATGGTTTGTCTAAGTTTTTCCCAAGTTCGTCTCTTTCTAAGGACGAACTAAGACAAACCTTAGAATGAGACTAACGAGACAAACTTGGGACGAATAAAGACAAACTTAAGTCTCATTCTAAGGTTTGTCTAAGTTCGTCCCAAGTTAGTCACTTTCTAAGGACGAACTTTGACAAACCTTATAATGAGACTAACGAGACTAACTTGGGACGAACAAAGACAAAGTTAAGTCCCATTCTAAGGTTTGTCTTAGTACGTCCCAAGTTAGTCTCTTTCTAAGGACAAACTTAGACAAACCTTAGAATGAGACTAACGAGACTAACTTGGGACGAACAAAGACAAACTTAAGTCTCATTCTAAGGTTAGTCTAAGTTCGTCCCAAGTTAGTCTCTTTCTAAGGACGAACTTAAACAAACCTTAGAATGAGAATAATGAGACTAATTTCGGACGAACAAAGAAAAACGTTAGTCTCATTCTAAGGTTTGTCTTAGTTCGTCCCAAGTTAGTCTCTTTCTAAGGATGAACTTAGACAAACCTTAGAATGAGACTAACGAGACTAACTTTGGACGAACAAAGACAAACTTAAGTCCCATTCTAAGGTTTGTCTTTGTTCGTCCCAAGTTAGTCTCTTTCTAAGGACGAACTTAGACAAACCTTAGAATGAGACTAACGAGACTAACTTGGGACGAACAATGACTAACTTAAGTCTCATTCAAAGGTTTGTCTAAGTTCGTCCCAAGTTATTCTCTTTCTAAGGACGAACTTAGACAAACCTTAGAATGAGACTAACGAGACTAACTTTGGACGAACAAAGAAAAACGTTAGTCTCATTCTAAGGTTTGTCTTAGTTAGTCCCAAGTTAGTCTCTTTCTAAGGATGAACTTAGACAAACCTTAGAATGAGACTAACGAGACTAACGTGGGACGAACAAAGATAAACTTAAGTCCCATTCTATGGTTTGTCTTAGTTCGTCCCAAGTTAGTCTCTTTCTATGTACAAACTTAGACAAACCTTAGAATGAGACAAACGAGACTAACTTGGGACGAACAAAGACAAACTTAAGCCCCATTCTAAGGTTTGTCTTAGTTCGTCCCAAGTTAGTCTCTTTCTAAGGACGAACTTAGACAAACCTTAGAATGAGACTAACGAGACAAACTTGGGACGAACAAAGACAAACTTAAGTCTCATTCTAAGGTTTGTCTAAGTTCGTCCCAAGTTAGTCTCTTTCTAAGGACGAACTAAGACAAACCTTAGAATGAGACTAACGAGACTAACTTGGGACGAACAAAACAAACTTACGTCCCATTCTAAGGTTTGTCTTAGTTCGTCCCAAGTTAGTCTCTTTCTAAGGACGAACATAGACAAACCTTAGAATGAGACTAACGAGATTAACTTTGGACGAACAAAGACAAACTTAAGTCCCATTCTAAGGTTTGTCTTTGTTCGTCCCAAGTTAGTCTCTTTCTAAGGACGAACATAGACAAACCTTAGAATGAGACTAACGAGACTAACTTTGGACGAACAAAGACAAACTTAAGTCCCATTCTAAGGTTTGTCTTTGTTCGTCCCAAGTTAGTCTCTTTCTAAGGACGAACTTAGACAAACTCTAGAATGAGACTAACGAGACTAACTTGGGACGAACAATGACTAACTTAAGTCTCATTCAAAGGTTTGTCTAAGTTCGTCCCAAGTTATTCTCTTTCTAAGGACGAACTTAGACAAACCTTAGAATGAGACTAACGAGACTAACTTTGGACGAACAAAGAAAAACGTTAGTCTCATTCTAAGGTTTGTCTTAGTTTGTCCCAAGTTAGTCTCTTTTTAAGGACGAACTTAAACAAACCTTAGAATGAGACTAACGAGACAAACTTGGGACGAACAAAACGACAAACTTAAGTCTCATTCTAAGGTTTGTCTTTGTTCGTCCCAAGTTAGTCACTTTCTAAGAACGAACTTAGACAAACCTTAGAATGAGACTAACGAGACTAACTTGGGACGAACAAAACGATAAACTTAAGTCTCATTCTAAGGTTTGTCTTAGTTCGTCCCAAGTTATTCTCTTTCTAAAGACGAACTTAGACAAACCTTAGAATGAGACTAACGAGACTAACTTGGACGAACAAAGACAAACTTAAGTCCCATTCTAAGGTTTGTCTCTGTTCGTCCCAAGTTAGTCTCTTTCTAAGGACGAACTTAGACAAACCTTAGAATGAGACTAACGAGACTAACTTGGGACGAACAAAGACAAACTTAAGTCCCATTCTAAGGTTTGTCTTAGTTCGTCCCAAGTTTGTCTCTTTCTAAGGACGAACTTAGACAAACCTTAGAATGAGACTAACGAGACTAACTTGGGACGAACAAAGACAAACTTAAGTCTCATTCTAAGGTTTGTCTAAGTTCGTCCCAAGTTAGTCTATTTCTAAGGATGAATTTAGACAAACCTTAGAATGAGACTAACGAGACAAACTTGGGACGAAAAAAGACAAACTTAAGTCTCATTATAAGGTTTGTCTTTGTTCGTCCCAAGTTAGTCTCTTTCTAAGGACGAACTAAGACAAACCTTAGAATGAGACTAACGAGACAAACTTGGCACGAACAAAGACAAACTGAAGTCTCATTCTATGGGTTGTCTAAGTTCGTCCCAAGTTAGTCTCTTTCTAAGGACGAACTTAGACAAACCTTAGAATGAGACTAATGAGACTAACTTGGGACGAACAAAGACCAACTTAAGTCCCATTCTAAGGTTTGTCTTAGTTCGTCCCAAGTTAGTCTCTTTCTAAGGACGAACTTAGACAAACCTTAGAATGAGACTAACAAGACTAACTTGGGACGAACAAAGACAAACTTAAGTCCCATTCTAAGGTTTGTCTTAGTTCGTCCCAAGTTAGTCTCTTTCTAAGGACGAACTTAGACAAACCTTAGAATGAGACTAACGGGACGAACTTGGGACGAACAAAGACAAACTTAAGTCTCATTCTAAGGTTTGTCTTTTTCGTCCCAAGTTAGTCTATTTCTAAGGACGAATTTAGACAAACCTTTAAAAGAGACTAGCGAGACAAACTTGGGACGAACAAAGACAAACTTAAGTCTCATTCTAAGGTTTGTCTAAGTTCGTCCCAAGTTAGTCTCTTTCTAAGGACGAACTTAGACAAACTTTAGAATGAGACTAACGAGACTAACTTGGGACGAACAAAGACAAACTTAGGTCCCATTCTAAGGTTTGTCTTAGTTCGTCCCAAGTTAGTCTCTTTCTAAGGACGAACTTAGACAAACCTTAGAATGAGACTAACGAGACAAACTTGGGACGAACAAAGACAAACTTAAGTCTCATTCTAAGGTTTGTCTAAGTTCGTCCCAAGTTAGTCTCTTTCTAAGGACGAACTAAGACAAACCTTAGAATGAGACTAACGAGACTAACTTGGGACGAACAAAACAAACTTACGTCCCATTCTAAGGTTTGTCTTAGTTCGTCCCAAGTTAGTCTCTTTCTAAGGACGAACATAGACAAACCTTAGAATGAGACTAACGAGACTAACTTTGGACGAACAAAGACAAACTTAAGTCCCATTCTAAGGTTTGTCTTAGTTCGTCCCAAGTTAGTCTCTTTTTAAGGACGAACTTAGACAAACCTTAGAATGAGACTAACGAGACAAACTTGGGACGAACAAAACGACAAACTTAAGTCTCATTCTAAGGTTTGTCTTTGTTCGTCCCAAGTTAGTCACTTTCTAAGAACGAACTTAGACAAACCTTAGAATGAGACTAACGAGACTAACTTGGGACGAACAAAACGATAAACTTAAGTCTCATTCTAAGGTTTGTCTTAGTTCGTCCCAAGTTATTCTCTTTCTAAAGACGAACTTAGACAAACCTTAGAATGAGACTAACGAGACTAACTTGGACGAACAAAGACAAACTTAAGTCCCATTCTAAGGTTTGTCTCTGTTCGTCCCAAGTTAGTCTCTTTCTAAGGACGAACTTAGACAAACCTTAGAATGAGACTAATGAGACTAACTTGGGACGAACAAAGACCAACTTAAGTCCCATTCTAAGGTTTGTCTTAGTTCGTCCCAAGTTAGTCTCTTTCTAAGGACGAACTTAGACAAACCTTAGAATGAGACTAACGAGACTAACTTGGGACGAACAAAGACAAACTTAAGTCCCATTCTAAGGTTTGTCTTAGTTCGTCCCAAGTTAGTCTCTTTCTAAGGACGAACTTAGACAAACCTTAGAATGAGACTAACGGTACGAACTTGGGACGAACAAAGACAAACTTAGGTCCCATTCTAAGGTTTGTCTTAGTTCGTCCCAAGTTAGTCTCTTTCTAAGGACGAACTTAGACAAACCTTAGAATGAGACTAACGAGACAAACTTGGGACGAACAAAGACAAACTTAAGTCTCATTCTAAGGTTTGTCTAAGTTCGTCCCAAGTTAGTCTCTTTCTAAGGACGAACTAAGACAAACCTTAGAATGAGACTAACGAGACTAACTTGGGACGAACAAAACAAACTTACGTCCCATTCTAAGGTTTGTCTTAGTTCGTCCCAAGTTAGTCTCTTTCTAAGGACGAACATAGACAAACCTTAGAATGAGACTAACGAGACTAACTTTGGACGAACAAAGACAAACTTAAGTCCCATTCTAAGGTTTGTCTTAGTTCGTCCCAAGTTAGTCTCTTTTTAAGGACGAACTTAGACAAACCTTAGAATGAGACTAACGAGACAAACTTGGGATGAACAAAACGACAAACTTAAGTCTCATTCTAAGGTTTGTCTTTGTTCGTCCCAAGTTAGTCACTTTCTAAGAACGAACTTAGACAAACCTTAGAATGAGACTAACGAGACTAACTTGGGATGAACAAAACGATAAACTTAAGTCTCATTCTAAGGTTTGTCTTAGTTCGTCCCAAGTCATTCTCTTTCTAAAGACGAACTTAGACAAACCTTAGAAGGAGACTAACGAGACTAACTTGGACGAACAAAGACAAACTTAAGTCCCATTCTAAGGTTTGTCTCTGTTCGTCCCAAGTTTGTCTCTTTCTAAGGACGAACTTAGACAAACCTTAGAATGAGACTAACGAGACTAACTTGGGACGAACAAAGACAAACTTAAGTCTCATTCTAAGGTTTGTCTAAGTTCGTCCCAAGTTAGTCTATTTCTAAGGACGAATTTAGACAAACCTTAGAATGAGACTAACGAGACAAACTTGGGACGAAAAAAGACAAACTTAAGTCTCATTATAAGGTTTGTCTTTGTTTGTCCCAAGTTAGTCTCTTTCTAAGGACGAACTAAGACAAACCTTAGAATGAGACTAACGAGACAAACTTGGCACGAACAAAGACAAACTGAAGTCTCATTCTATGGTTTGTCTAAGTTCGTCCCAAGTTAGTCTCTTTCTAAGGACGAACTTAGACAAACCTTAGAATGAGACTAATGAGACTAACTTGGGACGAACAAAGACCAACTTAAGTCCCATTCTAAGGTTTGTCTTAGTTCGTCCCAAGTTAGTCTCTTTCTAAGGACGAACTTAGACAAACCTTAGAATGAGACTAACGAGACTAACTTGGGACGAACAAAGACAAACTTATGTCCCATTCTAAGGTTTGTCTTAGTTCGTCCCAAGTTAGTCTCTTTCTAAGGACGAACTTAGACAAACCTTAGAATGAGACTAACGGGACGAACTTGGGACGAACAAAGACAAACTTAAGTCTCATTCTAAGGTTTGTCTTTGTTCGTCCCAAGTTAGTCTATTTCTAAGGACGAATTTAGACAAACCTTTAAAAGAGACTAGCGAGACAAACTTGGGACGAACAAAGACAAACTTAAGTCTCATTCTAAGGTTTGTCTAAGTTCGTCCCAAGTTAGTCTCTTTCTAAGGACGAACTTAGACAAACCTTAGAATGAGACTAACGAGACTAACTTGGGACGAACAAAGACAAACTTAGGTGACATTCTAAAGTTTGTCTTAGTTCGTCCCAAGTTAGTCTCTTTCTAAGGACGAACTTAGACAAACCTTAGAATGAGACTAACGAGACAAACTTGGGACGAACAAAGACAAACTTAAGTCTCATTCTAAGGTTTGTCTAAGTTCGTCCCAAGTTAGTCTCTTTCTAAGGACGAACTAAGACAAACCTTAGAATGAGACTAACGAGACTAACTTGGGACGAACAAAACAAACTTACGTCCCATTCTAAGGTTTGTCTTAGTTCGTCCCAAGTTAGTCTCTTTCTAAGGACGAACATAGACAAACCTTAGAATGAGACTAACGAGACTAACTTTGGACGAACAAAGACAAACTTAAGTCCCATTCTAAGGTTTGTCTTTGTTCGTCCCAAGTTAGTCTCTTTCTAAGGACGAACATAGACAAACCTTAGAATGAGACTAACGAGACTAACTTTGGACGAACAAAGACAAACTTAAGTCCCATTCTAAGGTTTGTCTTTGTTCGTCCCAAGTTAGTCTCTTTCTAAGGACGAACTTAGACAAACTCTAGAATGAGGCTAACGAGACTAACTTGGGACGAACAATGACTAACTTAAGTCTCATTCAAAGGTTTGTCTAAGTTCGTCCCAAGTTATTCTCTTTCTAAGGACGAACTTAGACAAACCTTAGAATGAGACTAACGAGACTAACTTTGGACGAACAAAGAAAAACGTTAGTCTCATTCTAAGGTTTGTCTTAGTTCGTCCCAAGTAAGTCTCTTTTTAAGGACGAACTTAGACAAACCTTAGAATGAGACTAACGAGACAAACTTGGGACGAACAAAACGACAAACTTAAGTCTCATTCTAAGGTTTGTCTTTGTTCGTCCCAAGTTAGTCACTTTCTAAGAACGAACTTAGACAAACCTTAGAATGAGACTAACGGGACGAACTTGGGACGAACAAAGACAAACTTAAGTCTCATTCTAAGGTTTGTCTTTGTTCGTCCCAAGTTAGTCTATTTCTAAGGACGAATTTAGACAAACCTTTAAAAGAGACTAGCGAGACAAACTTGGGACGAACAAAGACAAACTTAAGTCTCATTCTAAGGTTTGTCTAAGTTCGTCCCAAGTTAGTCTCTTTCTAAGGACGAACTTAGACAAACTTTAGAATGAGACTAACGAGACTAACTTGGGACGAACAAAGACAAACTTAGGTCCCATTCTAAGGTTTGTCTTAGTTCGTCCCAAGTTAGTCTCTTTCTAAGGACGAACTTAGACAAACCTTAGAATGAGACTAACGAGACAAACTTGGGACGAACAAAGACAAACTTAAGTCTCATTCTAAGGTTTGTCTAAGTTCGTCCCAAGTTAGTCTCTTTCTAAGGACGAACTAAGACCAACCTTAGAATGAGACTAACGAGACTAACTTGGGACGAACAAAACAAACTTACGTCCCATTCTAAGGTTTGTCTTAGTTCATCCCAAGTTAGTCTCTTTCTAAGGACGAACATAGACAAACCTTAGAATGAGACTAACGAGACTAACTTTGGACGAACAAAGACAAACTTAAGTCCCATTCTAAGGTTTGTCTTAGTTCGTCCCAAGTTAGTCTCTTTTTAAGGACGAACTTAGACAAACCTTAGAATGAGACTAACGAGACAAACTTGGGACGAACAAAACGACAAACTTAAGTCTCATTCTAAGGTTTGTCTTTGTTCGTCCCAAGTTAGTCACTTTCTAAGAACGAACTTAGCCAAACCTTAGAATGAGACTAACGAGACTAACTTGGAACGAACAAAGAAAAACGTTAGTCTCATTCTAAGGTTTATCTTAGTTCGTCCCAAGTTAGTCTCTTTCTAAGGACGAACTTAGACAAACCTTAGAATGAGACTAACGAGACTAACTTGGGACGAACAAAGATAAACTTAAGTCCAATTCTAAGGTTTGTCTTAGTTCGTCCCAAGTTAGACTCTTTCTAAGGACGAACTTAGACAAACCTTAGAAGGAGACTATCGAGACTAACTTGGACGAACAAAGACAAACTTAAGTCCCATTCTAAGGTTTGTCTCTGTTCGTCCCAAGTTTGTCTCTTTCTAAGGACGAACTTAGACAAACCTTAGAATGAGACTAACGAGACTAACTTGGGACGAACAAAGACAAACTTAAGTCTCATTCTAAGGTTTGTCTAAGTTCGTCCCAAGTTAGTCTATTTCTAAGGACGAATTTAGACAAACCTTAGAATGAGACTAACGAGACAAACTTGGGACGAAAAAAGACAAACTTAAGTCTCATTATAAGGTTTGTCTTTGTTCGTCCCAAGTTAGTCTCTTTCTAAGGACGAACTAAGACAAACCTTAGAATGAGACTAACGAGACAAACTTGGCACGAACAAAGACAAACTGAAGTCTCATTCTATGGTTTGTCTAAGTTCGTCCCAAGTTAGTCTCTTTCTAAGGACGAACTTAGACAAACCTTAGAATGAGACTAACGAGACTAACTTGGGACGAACAAAGACAAACTTAGGTCCCATTCTAAGGTTTGTCTTAGTTCGTCCCAAGTTAGTCTCTTTCTAAGGACGAACTTAGACAAACCTTAGAATGAGACTAACGAGACAAACTTGGGACGAACAAAGACAAACTTAAGTCTCATTCTAAGGTTTGTCTAAGTTCGTCCCAAGTTAGTCTCTTTCTAAGGACGAACTAAGACAAACCTTAGAATGAGACTAACGAGACTAACTTGGGACGAACAAAACAAACTTACGTCCCTTTCTAAGGTTTGTCTTAGTTCGTCCCAAGTTAGTCTCTTTCTAAGGACGAACATAGACAAACCTTAGAATGAGACTAACGAGACTAACTTTGGACGAACAAAGACAAACTTAAGTCCCATTCTAAGGTTTGTCTTAGTTCGTCCCAAGTTAGTCTCTTTTTAAGGACGAACTTAGACAAACCTTAGAATGAGACTAACGAGACAAACTTGGGACGAACAAAACGACAAACTTAAGTCTCATTCTAAGGTTTGTCTTTGTTCGTCCCAAGTTAGTCACTTTCTAAGAACGAACTTAGACAAACCTTAGAATGAGACTAACGAGACTAACTTGGGATGAACAAAACGATAAACTTAAGTCTCATTCTAAGGTTTGTCTTAGTTCGTCCCAAGTTATTCTCTTTCTAAAGACGAACTTAGACAAACCTTAGAAGGAGACTAACGAGACTAACTTGGACGAACTAAGACAAACTTAAGTCCCATTCTAAGGTTTGTCTCTGTTCGTCCCAAGTTTGTCTCTTTCTAAGGACGAACTTAGACAAACCTTAGAATGAGACTAACGAGACTAACTTGGGACGAACAAAGACAAACTTAAGTCTCATTCTAAGGTTTGTCTAAGTTCGTCCCAAGTTAGTCTATTTCTAAGGACGAATTTAGACAAACCTTAGAATGAGACTAACGAGACAAACTTGGGACGAAAAAAGACAAACTTAAGTCTCATTATAAGGTTTGTCTTTGTTCGTCCCAAGTTAGTCTCTTTCTAAGGACGAACTAAGACAAACCTTAGAATGAGACTAACGAGACAAACTTGGCACGAACAAAGACAAACTGAAGTCTCATTCTATGGTTTGTCTAAGTTCGTCCCAAGTTAGTCTCTTTCTAAGGACGAACTTAGACAAACCTTAGAATGAGACTAATGAGACTAACTTGGGACGAACAAAGACCAACTTAAGTCCCATTCTAAGGTTTGTCTTAGTTCGTCCCAAGTTAGTCTCTTTCTAAGGACGAACTTAGACAAACCGTAGAATGAGACTAACGAGACTAACTTGGGACGAACAAAGACAAACTTAAGTCCCATTCTAAGGTTTGTCTTAGTTCGTCCCAAGTTAGTCTCTTTCTAAGGACGAACTTAGACAAACCTTAGAATGAGACTAACGGGACGAACTTGGGACGAACAAAGACAAACTTAAGTCTCATTCTAAGGTTTGTCTTTGTTCGTCCCAAGTTAGTCTATTTCTAAGGACGAATTTAGACAAACCTTTAAAAGAGACTAGCGAGACAAACTTGGGACGAACAAAGACAAACTTAAGTCTCATTCTAAGGTTTGTCTAAGTTCGTCCCAAGTTAGTCTCTTTCTAAGGACGAACTTAGACAAACCTTAGAATGAGACTAACGAGACTAACTTGGGACGAACAAAGACAAACTTAGGTCACATTCTAAGGTTTGTCTTAGTTCGTCCCAAGTTAGTCTCTTTCTAAGGACGAACTTAGACAAACCTTAGAATGAGACTAACGAGACAAACTTGGGACGAACAAAGACAAACTTAAGTCTCATTCTAAGGTTTGTCTAAGTTCGTCCCAAGTTAGTCTCTTTCTAAGGACGAACTAAGACAAACCTTAGAATGAGACTAACGAGACTAACTTGGGACGAACAAAACAAACTTACGTCCCATTCTAAGGTTTGTCTTAGTTCGTCCCAAGTTAGTCTCTTTCTAAGGACGAACATAGACAAACCTTAGAATGAGACTAACGAGACTAACTTTGGACGAACAAAGACAAACTTAAGTCCCATTCTAAGGTTTGTCTTTGTTCGTCCCAAGTTAGTCTATTTCTAAGGACGAACATAGACAAACCTTAGAATGAGACTAACGAGACTAACTTTGGACGAACAAAGACAAACTTAAGTCCCATTCTAAGGTTTGTCTTTGTTCGTCCCAAGTTAGTCTCTTTCTAAGGACGACCTTAGACAAACTCTAGAATGAGGCTAACGAGACTAACTTGGGACGAACAATGACTAACTTAAGTCTCATTCAAAGGTTTGTCTAAGTTCGTCCCAAGTTATTCTCTTTCTAAGGACGAACTTAGACAAACCTTAGAATGAGACTAACGAGACTAACTTTGGACGAACAAAGAAAAACGTTAGTCTCATTCTAAGGTTTGTCTTAGTTCGTCCCAAGTAAGTCTCTTTTTAAGGACGAACTTAGACAAACCTTAGAATGAGACTAACGAGACAAACTTGGGACGAACAAAACGACAAACTTAAGTCTCATTCTAAGGTTTGTCTTTGTTCGTCCCAAGTTAGTCACTTTCTAAGAACGAACTTAGACAAACCTTAGAATGAGACTAACGGGACGAACTTGGGACGAACAAAGACAAACTTAAGTCTCATTCTAAGGTTTGTCTTTGTTCGTCCCAAGTTAGTCTATTTCTAAGGACGAATTTAGACAAACCTTTAAAAGAGACTAGCGAGACAAACTTGGGACGAACAAAGACAAACTTAAGTCTCATTCTAAGGTTTGTCTAAGTTCGTCCCAAGTTAGTCTCTTTCTAAGGACGAACTTAGACAAACTTTAGAATGAGACTCACGAGACTAACTTGGGACGAACAAAGACAAACTTAGGTCCCATTCTAAGGTTTGTCTTAGTTCGTCCCAAGTTAGTCTCTTTCTAAGGACGAACTTAGACAAACCTTAGAATGAGACTAACGAGACAAACTTGGGACGAACAAAGACAAACTTAAGTCTCATTCTAAGGTTTGTCTAAGTTCGTCCCAAGTTAGTCTCTTTCTAAGGACGAACTAAGACCAACCTTAGAATGAGACTAACGAGACTAACTTGGGACGAACAAAACAAACTTACGTCCCATTCTAAGGTTTGTCTTAGTTCGTCCCAAGTTAGTCTCTTTCTAAGGACGAACATAGACAAACCTTAGAATGAGACTAACGAGACTAACTTTGGACGAACAAAGACAAACTTAAGTCCCATTCTAAGGTTTGTCTTAGTTCGTCCCAAGTTAGTCTCTTTTTAAGGACGAACTTAGACAAACCTTAGAATGAGACTAACGAGACAAACTTGGGACGAACAAAACGACAAACTTAAGTCTCATTCTAAGGTTTGTCTTTGTTCGTCCCAAGTTAGTCACTTTCTAAGAACGAACTTAGACAAACCTTAGAATGAGACTAACGAGACTAACTTGGGATGAACAAAACGATAAACTTAAGTCTCATTCTAAGGTTTGTCTTAGTTCGTCCCAAGTTATTCTCTTTCTAAAGACGAACTTAGACAAACCTTAGAAGGAGACTAACGAGACTAACTTGGACGAACAAAGACAAACTTAAGTCCCATTCTAAGGTTTGTCTCTGTTCGTCCCAAGTTTGTCTCTTTCTAAGGACGAACTTAGACAAACCTTAGAATGAGACGAACGAGACTAACTTGGGACGAACAAAGACAAACTTAAGTCTCATTCTAAGGTTTGTCTAAGTTCGTCCCAAGTTAGTCTATTTCTAAGGACGAATTTAGACAAACCTTAGAATGAGACTAACGAGACAAACTTGGGACGAAAAAAGACAAACTTAAGTCTCATTATAAGGTTTGTCTTTGTTCGTCCCAAGTTAGTCTCTTTCTAAGGACGAACTAAGACAAACCTTAGAATGAGACTAACGAGACAAACTTGGCACGAACAAAGACAAACTGAAGTCTCATTCTATGGTTTGTCTAAGTTCGTCCCAAGTTAGTCTCTTTCTAAGGACGAACTTAGACAAACCTTAGAATGAGACTAATGAGACTAACTTGGGACGAACAAAGACCAACTTAAGTCCCATTCTAAGGTTTGTCTTAGTTCGTCCCAAGTTAGTCTCTTTCTAAGGACGAACTTAGACAAACCTTAGAATGAGACTAACGAGACTAACTTGGGACGAACATAGACAAACTTAAGTCCCATTCTAAGGTTTGTCTTAGTTCGTCCCAAGTTAGTCTCTTTCTAAGGACGAACTTAGAAAAACCTTAGAATGAGACTAACGGGACGAACTTGGGACGAACAAAGACAAACTTAAGTCTCATTCTAAGGTTTGTCTTTGTTCGTCCCAAGTTAGTCTATTTCTAAGGACGAATTTAGACAAACCTTTAAAAGAGACTAGCGAGACAAACTTGGGACGAACAAAGACAAACTTAAGTCTCATTCTAAGGTTTGTCTAAGTTCGTCCCAAGTTAGTCTCTTTCTAAGGACGAACTTAGACAAACCTTAGAATGAGACTGACGAGACTAACTTGGGACGAACAAAGACAAACTTAGGTCACATTCTAAGGTTTGTCTTAGTTCGTCCCAAGTTAGTCTCTTTTCTAAGGACGAACTTAGACAAACCTTAGAATGAGACTAACGAGACAAACTTGGGACGAACAAAGACAAACTTAAGTCTCATTCTAAGGTTTGTCTAAGTTCGTCCCAAGTTAGTCTCTTTCTAAGGACGAACTAAGACAAACCTTAGAATGAGACTAACGAGACTAACTTGGGACGAACAAAACAAACTTACGTCCCATTCTAAGGTTTGTCTTAGTTCGTCCCAAGTTAGTCTCTTTCTAAGGACGAACATAGACAAACCTTAGAATGAGACTAACGAGACAAACTTTGGACGAACAAAGACAAACTTAAGTCCCATTCTAAGGTTTGTCTTAGTTCGTCCCAAAGTTAGTCTCTTTCTATGTACAAACTTAGACAAACCTTAGAATGAGACTAACGAGACTAACTTGGGACGAACAAAGACAAACTTAAGTCCCATTCTAAGGTTTGTCTTAGTTCGTCCCGAGTTAGTCTCTTTCTAAGGACGAACTTAGACAAACCTTAGAATGAGACTAATGAGACTAACTTGGGACGAACAAAGACAAACTTAAGTCTCATTCTAAGGTTTGTCTAACTTCGTCCCAAGTTATTCTCTTTCTAAGGACGAACTTAGACAAACCTTAGAATGAGACTAACGAGACTAACTTTGGACGAACAAAGAAAAATGTTAGTCTCATTCTAAGGTTTGTCTTAGTTCGTCCCAAGTTAGTCTCTTTCTAAAGACGAACTTAGACAAACCTTAGAATGAGACTAACGAGACAAACTTGGGATGAACAAAGACAAACTTAAGTCCCATTCTAAGGTTTGTCTTAGTTCGTCCCAAGTTAGTCTCTTTTTAATGTTGAACTTAGACAAACCTTAGAATGAGACTAACGAGACAAACTTGGGACGAACAAAACGACAAAGTTAAGTCTCATTCTAAGGTTTGTCTTTGTTCGTCCCAAGTTAGTCACTTTCTAAGGACGAACTTTGACAAACCTTAGAATGAGACTAACGAGACTTACTTGGGACGAACAAAACGATAAACTTAAGTCTCATTCTAAGGTTTGTC
This sequence comes from Rhodiola kirilowii, assembly GCA_033675215.1. Classification (NCBI taxonomy): domain Eukaryota; kingdom Viridiplantae; phylum Streptophyta; class Magnoliopsida; order Saxifragales; family Crassulaceae; genus Rhodiola; species Rhodiola kirilowii. The sequence continues at coordinate 1,840,611 of JAUCNB010000012.1, read as the reverse complement.
TTAGTTCGTCCCAAGTTATTCTCTTTCTAAAGACGAACTTAGACAAACCTTAGAATGAGACTAACGAGACTAACTTGGACGAACAAAGACAAACTTAAGTCCCATTCTAAGGTTTGTCTCTGTTCGTCCCAAGTTAGTCTCTTTCTAAGGACGAACTTAGACAAACCTTAGAATGAGACCAACGAGACTAACTTGGGACGAACAAAGACAAACTTAAGTCACATTCTAAGGTTTGTCTTAGTTCGTCCCAAGTTTGTCTCTTTCTAAGGACGAACTTAGACAAACCTTAGAATGAGACTAACGAGACTAACTTGGGATGAACAAAGACAAACTTAAGTCCCATTCTAAGGTTTGTCTTAGTTCGTCCCAAGTTAGTCTCTTTCTAAGGACGAACTTAGACAAACCTTAGAATGAGACTAACGAGACTAACTTGGGACGAACAAAGACAAACTTAAGTCTCATTCTAAGGTTTGTCTAAGTTCGTCCCAAGTTCTTCTCTTTCTAACCTAGACAAACCTTAGAATGAGACTAACGAGACTAACTTTGGACGAACAAAGAAAAACGTTAGTCTCATTCTAAGGTTTGTCTTAGTTCGTCCCAAGTTAGTCTCTTTCTAAGGACGAACTTAGACAAACCTTAGAATGAGACTAACGAGACAAAATTGGGACGAACAAAGACAAACTTTAGTCTCATTCTAAGGTTTGTCTAAGTTTGTCCCAAGTTAGTCTCTTTCTAAGGACGAACTTAGACAAACCTTAGAATGAGACTAACGAGACTAACTTGGGACGAACAAAGACAAACTTAAGTCTCATTCTAAGGTTTGTCTAAGTTCGTCCCTAGTTAGTCTCTTTCTAAGGACGAACTTTGACAAACCTTAGAATGAGATTAACGAGACTAACATGGGACGAACAAATATAAACTTAAGTCCCATTCTAAGGTTTGTCTTAGTACGTCCCAAGTTAGTCTCTTTCTAAGGACAACCTTAGACAAACCTTAGAATGAGACTAACGAGACTAACTTGGGACGAACATAGACAAACTTAAGTCTCATTCTAAGGTTTGTCTAAGTTCGTCCCAAGTAGTCTCTTTCTAAGGACGAACTTAGACAAACCTTAGAATGAGACTAACGAGACTAACTTTGGACGAACAAAGAAAAACTTTAGTCTCATTCTAAGGTTTGTCATAGTTCGTCCCAAGTTAGTCTCTTATTAAGGACGAACTTTGACAAACCTTAGAATGAGACTAACGAGACTAACTTGGGACGAACAAAGACAAACTTGAGTCCCGTTCTAAGGTTTGTCTTAGTTCGTCCCAAGTTTGTCTCTTTCTAAGGACGAACTTAGACAAACCTTAGAATGAGACTAACGAGACTAACTTGGGACGAACAAAGACAAACTTAAGTCCCATTCTAAGGTTTGTCTTAGTTCGTCCCAAGTTAGCCTCTTTCATAGGACGAACTAAGAAAACCCTTAGAATGAGACTAACGAGACAAACTTGGGACGAAAAAAGACAAACTTAAGTCTCATTATAAGGTTTGTCTTTGTTCGTCCCAAGTTAGTCTCTTTCTAAGGACGAACTAAGACAAACCTTAGAATGAGACTAACGAGACAAACTTGGCACGAACAAAGACAAACTGAAGTCTCATTCTATGGTTTGTCTAAGTTCGTCCCAAGTTAGTCTCCTTCTAAGGACGAACTTAGACAAACCTTAGAATGAGACTAATGAGACTAACTTGGGACGAACAAAGACCAACTTAAGTCCCATTCTAAGGTTTGTCTTAGTTCGTCCCAAGTTAGTCTCTTTCTAAGGACGAACTTAGACAAACCTTAGAATGAGACTAACGAGACTAACTTGGGACGAACAAAGACAAACTTAAGTCCCATTCTAAGGTTTGTCTTAGTTCGTCCCAAGTTAGTCTTTTTCTAAGGACGAACTTAGACAAACCTTAGAATGAGACTAACGGGACGAACTTGGGACGAACAAAGACAAACTTAAGTCTCATTCTAAGGTTTGTCTTTGTTCGTCCCAAGTTAGTCTCTTTCTAAGGACAAACTTAGACAAGCCTTAGAATGAGACTAACGAGACTAACTTGGGACGAACAAAGACAAACTTAAGTCCCATTCTAAGGTTTGTCTTAGTTCGTCCCAAGTTTGTCTCTTTCTAAGGACGAACTTAGACAAACCTTAGAATGAGACTAACGAGACTAACTTGGGACGAACAAAGACAAACTTAAGTCCCATTCTAAGGTTTGTCTTAGTTCGTCCCAAGTTAGCCTCTTTCTAAGGACGAACTAAGAAAACCCTTAGAATGAGAATAACGAGACAAACTTGGGACGAAAAAAGACAAACTTAAGTCTCATTATAAGGTTTGTCTTTGTTCGTCCCAAGTTAGTCTCTTTCTAAGGACGAACTAAGACAAACCTTAGAATGAGACTAACGAGACAAACTTGGCACAAACAAAGACAAACTGAAGTCTCATTCTATGGTTTGTCTAAGTTCGTCCCAAGTTAGTCTCTTTCTAAGGACGAACTTAGACAAACCTTAGAATGAGACTAATGAGACTAACTTGGGACGAACAAAGACCAACTTAAGTCCCATTCTAAGGTTTGTCTTAGTTCGTCCCAAGTTAGTCTCTTTCTAAGGACGAACTTAGACAAACCTTAGAATGAGACTAACGAGACTAACTTGGGACGAACAAAGACAAACTTAAGTCCCATTCTAAGGTTTGTCTTAGTTCGTCCCGAGTTAGTCTCTTTCTAAGGACGAACTTAGACAAACCTTAGAATGAGATTAACGGGACGAACTTGGGACGAACAAAGACAAACTTAAGTCTCATTCTAAGGTTTGTCTTTGTTCGTCCCAAGTTAGTCTATTTCTAAGGACGAATTTAGACAAACCTTTAAATGAGACTAACGAGACAAACTTGGGACGAACAAAGACAAACTTAAGTCTCATTCTAAGGTTTGTCTAAGTTCGTCCCAAGTTAGTCTCTTTCTAAGGACGAACTTAGACAAACCTTAGAATGAGACTAACGAGACTAACTTGGGACGAACAAAGACAAACTTAGGTCCCATTCTAAGGTTTGTCTTAGTTCGTCCCAAGTTAGTCTCTTTCTAAGGACGAACTTAGACAAACCTTAGAATGAGACTAACGAGACAAACTTGGGACGAACAAAGACAAACTTAAGTCTCATTCTAAGGTTTGTCTAAGTTCGTCCCAAGTTAGTCTCTTTCTAAGGACGAACTTAGACAAGCCTTAGAATGAGACTAACGGGACTAACTTTGGACGAACAAAGACAAACTTAAGTCCCATTCTAAGGTTTGTCTTACTTCGTCCCAAGTTAGTCTCTTTCAAAGGACGAACTTAGACAAACCTTAGAATGAGACTAACGAGACTAACTTGGGACGAACAAAGACAAACTTAAGTCCCATTCTAAGGTTTGTCTAAGTTCGTCCCAAGTTAGTCTCTTTCTAAGGACGAACTTAGACAAACCTTAGAATGAGATTAACGGGACTAACTTTGGACGAACAAAGACAAACTTAAGTCCCATTCTAAGGTTTGTCTTAGTTCGTCCCAACTAAGTCTCTTTCTAAGGACGAACTTAGAAAAACCTTAGAATCAGACTAACGAGACTAACTTGGGATGAACAGAGACTAACTTAAGTCTTATTCTAAGGTTTGTCTAAGTTCATCCCAAGTTATTCTCTTTCTAAGGACAAACTTAGACAAATCTTAGAATGAGACTAACGAGACTAACTTGGGACGAACAAAGACAAACTTAAGTCCCATTCTAAGGTTTGTCTTAGTTCGTCCCAAGTTAGTCTCTTTCTAAGGACAAACTTAGACAAACCTTAGAATGAGACTAACGAGACTAACTTGGGACGAACAAAGACAAACTTAAGTCCCATTCTAAGGTTTGTCTTAGTTCGTCCCGAGTTAGTCTCTTTCTAAGGACGAACTTAGACAAACTTTAGAATGAGACTAACGAGACTAACTTGGGATGAACAAAGACAAACTTAAGTCTCATTCTAATGTTTGTCTAACCTCGTCCCAAGTTATTCTCTTTCTGAGGACGAACTTAGACAAACCTTAGAATGAGACTAACGAGACAAACTTTGGACGAACAAGGAACAATGTTAGTCTCATTCTAAGGTTTGTCTTAGTTCGTCCCAAGTTAGTCTCTTTCTAAGGACAAACTTAGACAAACCTTAGAATGAGACTAACGAGACTAACTTGGGACGAACAAAGACAAACTTAAGTCCCATTCTAAGGTTTGTCTTAGTTCGTCCCAAGTTAGTCTCTTTCTAAGGACAAACTTAGACAAACCTTAGAATGAGACTAACGAGACTAACTTGGGACGAACAAAGACAAACTTAAGTCCCATTCTAAGGTTTGTCTTAGTTCGTCCCGAGTTAGTCTCTTTCTAAGGACGAACTTAGACAAACTTTAGAATGAGACTAACGAGACTAACTTGGGATGAACAAAGACAAACTTAAGTCTCATTCTAATGTTTGTCTAACCTCGTCCCAAGTTATTCTCTTTCTGAGGACGAACTTAGACAAACCTTAGAATGAGACTAACGAGACAAACTTTGGACGAACAAGGAACAATGTTAGTCTCATTCTAAGGTTTGTCTTAGTTCGTCCCAAGTTAGTCTCTTTCTAAGGACAAACTTAGACAAACCTTAGAATGAGACTAACGAGACTAACATGGGACGAACAAAGACAAACTTAAGTCCCATTCTAAGGTTTGTCTTAGTTCGTCCCAAGTTAGTCTCTTTCTAAGGACGAACTTAGACAAACCTTAGAATGAGACTAACGAGACAAACTTGGGACGAACAAAACGACAAACTTAAGTCTCATTCTAAGGTTTGTCTAAGTTCGTCCCAAGTTAGTCACTTTCTAAGGACGAACTTAGACAAACCTTAGAATGAGACTAACAAGACTAACTTGGGACGAACAAAACGAAAAACATAAGTCTCATTCTATGGTTTGTCTTAGTTCCACCCAAGTTAGTCTATTTTAAAGGACGAACTTAGACAAACCTTAGAATGAGACTAACGAGACTAACTTGGGACGAACAAAGACAAACTTAAGTCCCATTCTAAGGTTTGTCTCAGTTCGTCCCAAGTTACTCTCTTTCTAAGGACGAACTTAGACAAACCTTAGAATGAGACTAACGAGACTAACTTGGGACGAACAAAGACAAACTTAAGTCCCATTCTAAGGTTTGTCTTAGTTCGTCCCAAGTTAGTCTCTTTCTAAGGACGAACATAGACAACCCTTAGAAAGAGACTAACGAGACTAACTTGGGACGAACAAAGACAAACTTCAGTCTCATTCTAAGGTTTGTCTAAGTTCGTCCCAAGTTAGTCTCTTTCTAAGGACGAACTTAGACATACCTTAGAATGAGACTAACGAGACTAACTTGGGACGAACAAAGAGAAACTTATGTCCCATTCTAAGGTTTGTCTTAGTTCGTCCTAAGTTAGTCTCTTTCTAAGGATGAACTTAAACAAACCTTAGAATGAGACTAACGAGACTAACTTGGGACGAACAAAGACAAACTTAAGTCTCATTCTAAGGTTTGTCTTAGTTCGTCCCAAGTTAGTCTCTTTCTAAGGACGAACTTAGACAAACCTTAGAATGAGACTAACGGGACTAACTTGGGACGAACAAAGACAAACTTAAGTCTCATTCTAAGGTTTGTCTTTGTTCGTCCCAAGTTAGTCTCTTTCTAAGGATGAATTTAGATAAACCTTAGAATGAGACTAACGAGACAAACTTGGGATGAACAAAGACAAACTTAAGTCTCATTCTAATGTTTGTCTAAGTTCGTCCCAAGTTAGTCTCTTTCTAAGGACGAACTTAGACAAACCTTAGAATGAGACTAACGAGACTAACTTGGGACGAACAAAGACAAACTTAAGTCCCATTCTAAGGTTTGTCTTAGTTCGTCCCAAGTTAGTCTCTTTCTAAGGACGAATTTAGATAAACCTTAGAATGAGACTAACGAGACTAACTTGGGACGAACAAAGAGAAACTTATGTCCCATTCTAAGGTTTGTCTTAGTTCGTCCTAAGTTAGTCTCTTTCTAAGGATGAACTTAGACAAACCTTAGAATGAGACTAACGAGACTAACTTGGGACGAACAAAGACAAACTTAAGTCTCATTCTAAGGTTTGTCTTTGTTCGTCCCAAGTTAGTCTCTTTCTAAGGACGAACTTAGACAAACCTTAGAATGAGACTAACGAGACAAACTTGGGACAAACAAAGACAAACTTAAGTCTCATTCTAAGGTTTGTCTAAGTTCGTCCCAAGTTAGTCTCTTTCTAAGGACAAACTTAGACAAACCTTAGAATGAGACTAACGAGACTAACTTGGGACGAACAAAGACAAAGTTAAGTCCCATTTTAAGGTTTGTCTTAGTTCGTCCCAAGTTAGTCTCTTTCTAAGGACGAACTTAGACAAACCTTAGAATGAGACTAACGAGACAAACTTGGGACGAACAAAGACAAACTTAAGTCTCATTCTAAGGTTTGTCTAAGTTCGTCCCAAGTTAGTCTCTTTCTTAGGACGAACTTAGACAAACCTTAGAATGAGACTAACGGGACTAACTTTGGACGAACAATGACAAACTTAAGTCTCATTCTAAGGTTTGTCTTAGTTCGTCCCAAGTTAGTCTCTTTCTAAGGACGAACTTAGACAAACCTTAGAATGAGACTAACGAGACTAACTTGGGACGAACAAAGACTAACTTAAGTATCATTCTAAGGTTTGTCTAAGTTCGTCCCAAGTTATTCTCTTTCTAAGGACGAACTTAGACAACCCTTAGAATGAGAATAATGAGACTAACTTTGGACGAACAAAGAAAAACGTTAGTCTCATTCTAAGGTTTGTCTTAGTTCGTCCCAAGCTTGTCTCTTTCTAAGGACAAACTTAGACAAACCTTAGAATGAGACTAAAGAGACTAACTTGGGACAAAAAAAGACAAACTTAAGTCCCATTCTAAGGTTTATCTTAGTTCGTCCCAAGTTAGTCTCTTTCTAAGGACGAACTTAGACAACCCTTAGAATGAGACTAACGAGACTAACTTGGGACGAACAAAGACAAACTTAAGTCTCATTCTAAGGTTTGTCTTTGTTCGTCCCAAGTTAGTCTCTTTCTAAGGATGAACTTAGACAAACCTTAGAATGAGACTAACGAGACAAACTTGGGACGAACAAAGGCAAACTTAAGTCTCATTCTAAGTGATACGGGGGTGGTTTCGATCTTCACGACGTAGGATTTTGATGAACTTTAACTATTGGAGCCACTCAAAGAAATGGGGTGATAATAGTGCAACTCGACGATTCTTGATGCCAACCACTGCTAGTGCAATGACCTGCGACAAGTAGACGCCTAACCACACTCTAAGTTTCCTAACCACACAACCACGCACGAAGTTGGAAGCACGGAAAAGTTGCCGTCGAACGACCGCTTCTGCAATATCACTTAAGAAATTACAAGAGCAAAGGGGTAGAGAAATCTCTCATTGATATTGAAATAGCACTTGGCTAAGTTTCATGTAGAAATCAGATTCAAAGTAATGTCTATTCTGTTTGTAACAGAAATGAAAATGTGGTACTTATGCTAAGAAAACAATAAATCTTGTGTTTTTGATTCATGTGCAGCCATCCTCAAGTCTTGTGCACCCATGGTTGAGTTTTGTGTAGCCAAATTGGATCTTGTACAGCCATGGTTGAACCTTGTGCAATATTCATGTCTTGATGGCTGCATTAAATTCTTGGGGAGTTGCACCTCCTCTTGGAATTGAGATGTCCATAATGAGGTGTGGAAGGACGAACCCCTATTTTTAGATGTGCACTAAGTGATGGTGCGGAAAGCTTTCTATCATTCTTCATGTCACACTTGGATTTCAGCACATCATATTCTTCATTAATTGATGCTTGTAGGCAATGCACGCCAATAGCTAGGCTTTGATTCTCATTGTATGCTCCTTTATCTTGAATTTCTTCTGTAGTTAAAAACCTGAGTAAAAGAAGCATTCGAGACTTAGGCAGTATATAATTTTCATTAATATCATCATGAAAGTTAGTTAGGAGCGCATTCACCTCTTGCTGAATTTGTTTGGCACGATTCCTTGTCATGGGACCAAGATAAGCATCCTTAGTCGATGTATCAGCTTGTAGGCGTATAGGGTCCTCATCACTAAGGTTTGTCTAAGTTCGTCCCAAGTAAGTCTCTTTCTAAGGACGAACTTAGACAAACCTTAGAATGAGACTAACGAGACTAACTTGGGACGAACAAAGACAACTTAAGTCCCATTCTAAGGTTTGTCTTAGTTCGTCCCAAGTTAGTCTCTTTCTAATGACGAACTTAGACAAACCTTAGAATGAGACTAACGAGACTAACTTGGGACGAACAAAGACAAACTTAAGTCCCATTCTAAGGTTTGTCTTAGTTCGCCCCTAGTTAGTCTCTTTCTAAGGACGAACTTAGACAAACCTTAGAATGAGACTAACGAGACTAACTTGGGACGAACAAAGAGAAACTTATGTCCCATTCTAAGGTTTGTCTTAGTTCGTCCTAAGTTAGTCTCTTTCTAAGGACGAACTTAGACAAACCTTAGAATGAGACTAACGAGACTAACTTGGGACGAACAAAGACAAACTTAAGTCTCATTCTAAGGTTTGTCTTTGTTCGTCCCAAGTTAGTCTCTTTCTAAGGACGAACTTAGACAAACCTTAGAATGAGACTAACGAGACTAACTTGGGACGAACAAAGACAAACTTAAGTCTCATTCAAAGGTTTGTCTTAGTTCGTCCCAAGTTAGTCTCTTTCTAAGGACGAACTTAGACAAACCTTAGAAAGAGACTAACGGGACTAACTTGGGACGAACAAAGACAAACTTATGTCCCATTCTAAGGTTTGTCTTAGTTCGTCCCAAGCTTGTCTCTTTCTAAGGACGAACTTAGACAAACCTTAGAATGAGACTAAAGAGACAAACTTGGGACGAAAAAAGACAAACTTAAGTCCCATTCTAAGGTTTCTCTTAGTTCGTCCCAAGTTAGTCTCTTTCTAAGGACGAACTTAGACAAACCTTAGAATGAGACTAACGAGACTAACTTGGTACGAACAAAGACAAACTTAAGTCCCATTCTAAGGTTTGTCTTAGTTCGTCCCAAGTTAGTCTCTTTCTAAGGACGAACTTAGACAAACCTTAGAATGAGACTAACGAGACAAACTTGGGACGAACAAAGACAAACTTAAGTCTCATTCTAAGGTTTGTCCTAGTTCGTCCCAAGTTAGTCTCTTTCTAAGGACGAACTTAGACAAACCTTAGAATGAGACTAACGAGACTAACTTGGGACGAACAAAGACAAACTTAAGTCCCATTCTAAGGTTTGTCTTAGTTCGTCCCAAGTTAGTCTCTTTCTAAGGACGAACTTAGACAAACCTTAGAATGAGACTAACGAGACAAACTTGGGACGAACAAAGACAAACTTAAGTCTCATTCTAAGGTTTGTCCTAGTTCGTCCCAAGTTAGTCTCTTTCTAAGGACGAACTTAGACAAACCTTAGAATGAGACTAACGAGACTAACTTGGGACGAACAAAGACAAACTTAAGTCTCATTCTAAGGTTTGTCTTAGTTCGTCCCAAGTTAGTCTCTTTCTAAGGACGAACTTAGACAAACCTTAGAATGAGACTAACGAGACAAACTTGGGACGAACAAAACGACAAACTTAAGTCTCATTCTAAGGTTTGTCTAAGTTCGTCCCAAGTTAGTCACTTTCTAAGGACGAACTTAGACAAACCTTAGAATGAGACTAACAAGACTAACTTGGGACGAACAAAACGAAAAACTTAAGTCTCATTCTATGGTTTGTCTTAGTTCCACCCAAGTTAGTCTCTTTTAAAGGACGAACTTAGACAAACCTTAGAATGAGACTAACGAGACTAACTTGGGACGAACAAAGACAAACTTAAGTCCCATTCTAAGGTTTGTCTCAGTTCGTCCCAAGTTACTCTCTTTCTAAGGACGAACTTAGACAAACCTTAGAATGAGACTAACGAGACTAACTTGGGACGAACAAAGACAAACTTAAGTCCCATTCTAAGGTTTGTCTTAGTTCGTCCCAAGTTAGTCTCTTTCTAAGGACGAACATAGACAACCCTTAGAAAGAGACTAACGAGACTAACTTGGGACGAACAAAGACAAACTTAAGTCTCATTCTAAGGTTTGTCTAAGTTCGTCCCAAGTTAGTCTCTTTCTAAGGACGAACTTAGACAAACCTTAGAATGAGACTAACGAGACTAACTTGGGACGAACAAAGAGAAACTTATGTCCCATTCTAAGGTTTGTCTTAGTTCGTCCTAAGTTAGTCTCTTTCTAAGGATGAACTTAGACAAACCTTAGAATGAGACTAACGAGACTAACGAGACTAACTTGGGACGAACAAAGACAAACTTAAGTCTCATTCTAAGGTTTGTCTTAGTTCGTCCCAAGTTAGTCTCTTTCTAAGGACGAACTTAGACAAACCTTAGAATGAGACTAACGGGACTAACTTGGGACGAACAAAGACAAACTCAAGTCTCATTCTAAGGTTTGTCTTTGTTCGTCCCAAGTTAGTCTCTTTCTAAGGACGAATTTAGATAAACCTTAGAATGAGACTAACGAGACAAACTTGGGATGAACAAAGACAAACTTAAGTCTCATTCTAATGTTTGTCTAAGTTCGTCCCAAGTTAGTCTCTTTCTAAGGACGAACTTAGACAAACCTTAGAATGAGACTAACGAGACTAACTTGGGACGAACAAAGACAAACTTATGTCCCATTCTAAGGTTTGTCTTAGTTCGTCCCAAGCTTGTCTCTTTCTAAGGACGAACTTAGACAAACCTTAGAATGAGACTAAAGAGACTAACTTGGGACGAAAAAAGACAAACTTAAGTCCCATTCTAAGGTTTCTCTTAGTTCGTCCCAAGTTAGTCTCTTTCTAAGGACGAACTTAGACAAACCTTAGAATGAGACTAACGAGACTAACTTGGGACGAACAAAGACAAACTTAAGTCCCATTCTAAGGTTTGTCTCAGTTCGTCCCAAGTTAGTCTCTTTCTAAGGACGAACTTAGACAAACCTTAGAATGAGACTAACGAGACAAACTTGGGACGAACAAAGACAAACTTAAGTCTCATTCTAAGGTTTGTCCTAGTTCGTCCCAAGTTAGTCTCTTTCTAAGGACGAACTTAGACAAACCTTAGAATGAGACTAACGAGACTAACTTGGGACGAACAAAGACAAACTTAAGTCCCATTCTAAGGTTTGTCTTAGTTCGTCCCAAGTTAGTCTCTTTCTAAGGACGAACTTAGACAAACCTTAGAATGAGACAAACGAGACTAACTTGGGACGAACAAAGACAAACTTAAGTCCCATTCTAAGGTTTGTCTTAGTTCGTCCCAAGTTAGTCTCTTTCTAACGACAAACTTAGACAAACCTTAGAATGAGACTAACGAGACTAACTTGGGACGAACAAAGACAAAGTTAAGTCCCATTCTAAGGTTTGTCTTAGTTCGTCCCAAGTTAGTCTCTTTCTAAGGACGAACTTAGTCAAACCTTAGAATGAGACTAACGAGACAAACTTGGGACGAACAAAGACAAACTTAAGTCTCATTCTAAGGTTTGTCTAAGTTCGTCCCAAGTTAGTCTCTTTCTTAGGACGAACTTAGACAAACCTTAGAATGAGACTAACGGGACTAACTTTGGACAAACAAAGACACACTTAAGTCCCATTCTAAGGTTTGTCTTAGTTCGTCCCAAGTTAGTCTCTTTCTAAGGACGAATTTAGACAAACCTTAGAATGAGACTAACGAGACAAACTTGGGATGAACAAAGACAAACTTAAGTCTCATTCTAAGATTTGTCTAAGTTCGTCCCAAGTTAGACTCTTTCTAAGGACGAACTTAGACAAACTTTAGAATGAGACTAACGAGACTAACTTGGGACGAACAAAGACAAACTTAAGTCCCATACTAAGGTTTGTCTTAGTTCGTCCCAAGTTAGTCTCTTTCTAAGGACGAACTTAGACAAACCTTAGAATGAGACTAACGAGACTAACTTGGGACGAACAAAGACAAACTTAAGTCTCATTCTAAGGTTTGTCTAAGTTCGTCCCAAGTTAGTCTCTTTCTTAGGATGAACTTAGACAAACCTTAGAATGAGACTAACGGGACTAACTTTGGACGAACAAAGACACACTTAAGTCCCATTCTAAGGTTTGTCTTTATTCGTCCCAAGTTAGTCTCTTTCTAAGGACGAATTTAGACAAACCTTAGAATGAGACTAACGAGACAAACATGGGACGAACAAAGACAAACTTAAGTCTCATTCTAAGGTTTGTCTAAGTTCGTCCCAAGTTAGTCTCTTTCTAAGGACGAACTTAGACAAACCTTAGAATGAGACTAACGAGACTAACTTGGGACGAACAAAGACAAACTTAAGTCCCATTCTAAGGTTTGTCTTAGTTCGTCCCAAGTTAGTCTCTTTCTAAGGACGAACTTAGACAAACCTTAGAATGAGACTGACGAGACTAACTTGGGACGAACAAAGACAAACTTAAGTCTCATTCTAAGGTTTGTCTTTATTCATCCCAAGTTAGTCTCTTTCTAACGACGAACTTAGACAAACCTTAGAAGGAGACTGACGAGACTAACTTGGGACGAACAAAGACAAACTTAAGTCTCATTCTAAGGTTTGTCTAAGTTCGTCCCAAGTTATTCTCTTTCTAAGGATGAACTTAGACAAACCTTAGAATGAGACTAACGAGACTAACTTGGGACGAACAAAGAGAAACTTATGTCCCAATCTAAGATTTGTCTTAGTTCATCCTAAGTTAGTCTCTTTCTAAGGACGAACTTAGACAAACCTTAGAATGAGACTAACGAGACTAACTTGGGACGAACAAAGACAAACTTATGTCCCATTCTAAGGTTTGTCTTAGTTCGTCCCAAGCTTGTCTCTTTCTAAGGACGAACTTAGACAAACCTTAGAATGAGACTAAAGAGACTAACTTGGGACGAAAAAAGACAAACTTAAGTCCCATTCTAAGGTTTCTCTTAGTTCGTCCCAAGTTAGTCTCTTTCTAAGGACGAACTTAGACAAACCTTAGAATGAGACTAACGAGACTAACTTGGGACGAACAAAGACAAACTTAAGTCTCATTCTAAGGTTTGTCTTTATTCATCCCAAGTTAGTCTCTTTCTAACGACGAACTTAGACAAACCTTAGAAGGAGACTGACGAGACTAACTTGGGACGAACAAAGACAAACTTAAGTCTCATTCTAAGGTTTGTCTAAGTTCGTCCCAAGTTATTCTCTTTCTAAGGATGAACTTAGACAAACCTTAGAATGAGACTAACGAGACTAACTTGGGACGAACAAAGAGAAACTTATGTCCCAATCTAAGATTTGTCTTAGTTCATCCTAAGTTAGTCTCTTTCTAAGGACGAACTTAGACAAACCTTAGAATGAGACTAACGAGACTAACTTGGGACGAAAAAAGACAAACTTAAGTCCCATTCTAAGGTTTCTCTTAGTTCGTCCCAGGTTAGTCTCTTTCTAAGGACGAACTTAGACAAACCTTAGAATGAGACTAACGAGACTAACTTGGGACGAACAAAGACAAACTTAAGTCCCATTCTAAGGTTTGTCTTAGTTCGTCCCAAGTTAGTCTCTTTCTAAGGACGAACTTAGACAAACCTTAGAATGAGACAAACGAGACTAACTTGGGACGAACAAAGACAAACTTAAGTCCCATTCTAAGGTTTGTCTTAGTTCGTCCCAAGTTAGTCTCTTTCTAACGACAAACTTAGACAAACCTTAGAATGAGACTAACGAGACTAACTTGGGACGAACAAAGACAAAGTTAAGTCCCATTCTAAGGTTTGTCTTAGTTCGTCCCAAGTTAGTCTCTTTCTAAGGACGAACTTAGTCAAACCTTAGAATGAGACTAACGAGACAAACTTGGGACGAACAAAGACAAACTTAAGTCTCATTCTAAGGTTTGTCTAAGTTCGTCCCAAGTTAGTCTCTTTCTTAGGACGAACTTAGACAAACCTTAGAATGAGACTAATGGGACTAACTTTGGACAAACAAAGACACACTTAAGTCCCATTCTAAGGTTTGTCTTAGTTCGTCCCAAGTTAGTCTCTTTCTAAGGACGAATTTAGACAAACCTTAGAATGAGACTAACGAGACAAACTTAGGACGAACAAAGGCAAACTTAAGTCTCATTCTAAGGTTTGTCTAAGTTCGTCCCAAGTTAGACTCTTTCTAAGGACGAACTTAGACAAACTTTGGAAGGAGACTAACGAGACTAACTTGGGACGAACAAAGACAAACTTAAGTCCCATACTAAGGTTTGTCTTAGTTCGTCCCAAGTTAGTCTATTTCTTAAGATGAACTTAGACAAACCTTAGAATGAGACTAACGGGACTAACTTTGGACGAACAAAGACAAACTTAAGTCTCATTCTAAGGTTTGTCTAAGTTCGTCCCAAGTTAGTCTATTTCTTAGGATGAAATTAGACAAACCTTAGAATGAGACTAACGGGACTAACTTTGGACGAACAAAGACACACTTAAGTCTCATTCTAAGGTTTGTCTAAGTTCGTCCCAAGTTAGTCTCTTTTTTAGGACGAACTTAGACAAACCTTAGAATGAGACTAACGGGAAAAACTTTGGACGAACAAAGACAAACTTAAGTCCCATTCTAAGGTTTGTCTTAGTTCGTCCCAAGTTAGTCTCTTTCTAAGGACGAACTTAGACAAACCTTAGAATTAGACTAACGAGACTAACTTGGAATGAACAAACACAAACTTAAGTCCCATTCTAAGGTTTGTCTTAGTTCGTCCCGAGTTAGTCTCTTTCTAAGGACGAACTTAGACAAACCTTAGAATGAGACTAACGAGACTAACTTGGGACGAACAAAGACAAACTTAAGTCTCATTCTAAGGTTTGTCTAACTTCGTCCCAAGTTATTCTCTTTCTAAGGACGAACTTAGACAAACCTTAGAATGAGACTAACGAGACAAACTTAGGACGAACAAAGGCAAACTTAAGTCTCATTCTAAGGTTTGTCTAAGTTCGTCCCAAGTTAGACTCTTTCTAAGGACGAACTTAGACAAACTTTGGAAGGAGACTAACGAGACTAACTTGGGACGAACAAAGACAAACTTAAGTCCCATACTAAGGTTTGTCTTAGTTCGTCCCAAGTTAGTCTCTTTCTAAGGACGAACTTAGACAAACCTTAGAATGAGACTAACGAGACTAACTTGGGACGAACAAAGACAAACTTAAGTCTCATTCTAAGGTTTGTCTAAGTTCGTCCCAAGTTAGTCTATTTCTTAGGATGAAATTAGACAAACCTTAGAATGAGACTAACGGGACTAACTTTGGACGAACAAAGACACACTTAAGTCTCATTCTAAGGTTTGTCTAAGTTCGTCCCAAGTTAGTCTCTTTTTTAGGACGAACTTAGACAAACCTTAGAATGAGACTAACGGGAAAAACTTTGGACGAACAAAGACAAACTTAAGTCCCATTCTAAGGTTTGTCTTAGTTCGTCCCAAGTTAGTCTCTTTCTAAGGACGAACTTAGACAAACCTTAGAATTAGACTAACGAGACTAACTTGGAATGAACAAACACAAACTTAAGTCCCATTCTAAGGTTTGTCTTAGTTCGTCCCGAGTTAGTCTCTTTCTAAGGACGAACTTAGACAAACCTTAGAATGAGACTAACGAGACTAACTTGGGACGAACAAAGACAAACTTAAGTCTCATTCTAAGGTTTGTCTAACTTCGTCCCAAGTTATTCTCTTTCTAAGGACGAACTTAGACAAACCTTAGAATGAGACTAACGAGACAAACTTAGGACGAACAAAGGCAAACTTAAGTCTCATTCTAAGGTTTGTCTAAGTTCGTCCCAAGTTAGACTCTTTCTAAGGACGAACTTAGACAAACTTTGGAAGGAGACTAACGAGACTAACTTGGGACGAACAAAGACAAACTTAAGTCCCATACTAAGGTTTGTCTTAGTTCGTCCCAAGTTAGTCTCTTTCTAAGGACGAACTTAGACAAACCTTAGAATGAGACTAACGAGACTAACTTGGGACGAACAAAGACAAACTTAAGTCTCATTCTAAGGTTTGTCTAAGTTCGTCCCAAGTTAGTCTATTTCTTAGGATGAAATTAGACAAACCTTAGAATGAGACTAACGGGACTAACTTTGGACGAACAAAGACACACTTAAGTCTCATTCTAAGGTTTGTCTAAGTTCGTCCCAAGTTAGTCTCTTTTTTAGGACGAACTTAGACAAACCTTAGAATGAGACTAACGGGACAAACTTTGGACGAACAACGACAAACTTAAGTCCCATTCTAAGGTTTGTCTTAGTTCGTCCCAAGTTAGTCTCTTTCTAAGGACGAACTTAGACAAACCTTAGAATTAGACTAACGAGACTAACTTGGAATGAACAAACACAAACTTAAGTCCCATTCTAAGGTTTGTCTTAGTTCGTCCCGAGTTAGTCTCTTTCTAAGGACGAACTTAGACATACCTTAGAATGAGACTAACGAGACTAACTTGGGACGAACAAAGACAAACTTAAGTCTCATTCTAAGGTTTGTCTAACTTCGTCCCAAGTTATTCTCTTTCTAAGGACGAACTTAGACAAACCTTAGAATGAGACTAACGAGACTAACTTGGGACGAACAAAGACAAACTTAAGTCTCATTCTAAGGTTTGTCTAACTTCGTCCCAAGTTATTCTCTTTCTAAGGACGAACTTAGACAAACCTTAGAATGAGACTAACGAGACTAACTAGGGACGAACAAAGACAAACTTAAGTCCCATTCTAAGGTTTGTCTTTGTTCGTCCCAAGTTAGTCTCTTTCTAAGGATGAACTTAGACAAACCTTAGAATGAGACTAACGAGACAAACTTGGGACGAACAAAACGACAAACTTAAGTCTCATTCTAAGGTTTGTCTAAGTTCGTCCCAAGTTAGTCACTTTCGAAGGACGAACTTAGACAAACCTTAGAATGAGACTAACAAGACTAACTTGGGACGAACAAAACGACAAACTTAAGTCTCATTCTAAGGTTTGTCTTAGTTCCACCCAAGTTAGTCTCTTTCTAAGGACGAACTTAGACAAACATTAGAATGAGACTAACGAGACTAAAACTTGGGACGAACAAAGACAAACTTAAGTCCCATTCTAAGGTTTGTCTCAGTTCGTCCCAAGTTAGTCTCTTTCTAAGGACGAACTTAGACAAACCTTAGAATGAGACTAACGAGACTAACTTGGGACGAACAAAGACAAACTTATGTCCCATTCTAAGGTTTGTCTTAGTTCGTCCCAAGCTTGTCTCTTTCTAAGGACGAACTTAGACAAACCTTAGAATGAGACTAAAGAGACTAACTTGGGACGAAAAAAGACAAACTTAAGTCCCATTCTAAGGTTTCTCTTAGTTCTTCCCAAGTTAGTCTCTTTCTAAGGACGATCTTAGACAACCCTTAGAATGAGACTAACAAGACTAACTTGGGACGAAAAAAGACAAACTTAAGTCCCATTCTAAGGTTTATCTTAGTTCGTCCCAAGTTAGTCTCTTTCTAAGGACGAACTTAGACAACCCTTAGAATGAGACTAACGAGACTAACTTGGGACGAACAAAGACAAACTTAAGTCTCATTCTAAGGTTTGTCTTTGTTCGTCCCAAGTTAGTCTCTTTCTAAGGATGAACTTAGACAAACCTTAGAATGAGACTAACGAGACTAACTTGGGACGAACAAAGACAAACTTAAGTCTCATTCTAAGGTTTGTCTAACTTCGTCCCAAGTTATTCTCTTTCTAAGGATGAACTTAGACAAACCTTAGAATGAGACTAACGAGACTAACTTTGGACGAATAAAGAAAAATGTTGGTCTCATTCTAAGGTTTGTCTTAGTTCGTCCCAAGTTAGTCTCTTTCTAAGGACAAACTTAGACAAACCTTAGAATGAGACTAACGAGACTAACTTGGGACGAACAAAGACAAACTTAAGTCTCATTCTAAGGTTTGTCTAACTTCGTCCCAAGTTATTCTCTTTCTAAGGACGAACTTAGACAAACCTTAGAATGAGACTAACGAGACAAACTTAGGACGAACAAAGGCAAACTTAAGTCTCATTCTAAGGTTTGTCTAAGTTCGTCCCAAGTTAGACTCTTTCTAAGGACGAACTTAGACAAACTTTGGAAGGAGACTAACGAGACTAACTTGGGACGAACAAAGACAAACTTAAGTCCCATACTAAGGTTTGTCTTAGTTCGTCCCAAGTTAGTCTCTTTCTAAGGACGAACTTAGACAAACCTTAGAATGAGACTAACGAGACTAACTTGGGACGAACAAAGACAAACTTAAGTCTCATTCTAAGGTTTGTCTAAGTTCGTCCCAAGTTAGTCTATTTCTTAGGATGAAATTAGACAAACCTTAGAATGAGACTAACGGGACTAACTTTGGACGAACAAAGACACACTTAAGTCTCATTCTAAGGTTTGTCTAAGTTTGTCCCAAGTTAGTCTCTTTTTTAGGACAAACTTAGACAAACCTTAGAATGAGACTAACGGGACAAACTTTGGACGAACAACGACAAACTTAAGTCCCATTCTAAGGTTTGTCTTAGTTCGTCCCAAGTTAGTCTCTTTCTAAGGACGAACTTAGACAAACCTTAGAATTAGACTAACGAGACTAACTTGGAATGAACAAACACAAACTTAAGTCCCATTCTAAGGTTTGTCTTAGTTCGTCCCGAGTTAGTCTCTTTCTAAGGACGAACTTAGACAAACCTTAGAATGAGACTAACGAGACTAACTTGGGACGAACAAAGACAAACTTAAGTCTCATTCTAAGGTTTGTCTAACTTCGTCCCAAGTTA
This sequence comes from Rhodiola kirilowii, assembly GCA_033675215.1. NCBI lineage: Eukaryota > Viridiplantae > Streptophyta > Magnoliopsida > Saxifragales > Crassulaceae > Rhodiola > Rhodiola kirilowii. The sequence goes on along the minus strand of JAUCNB010000012.1, from coordinate 1,821,646 downwards.
TTCTCTTTCTAAGGACGAACTTAGACAAACCTTAGAATGAGACTAACGAGACTAACTTTGGACGAACAAAGAAAAATGTTAGTCTCATTCTAAGGTTTGTCTTAGTTCGTCCCAAGTTAGTCTCTTTCTAGGGACAAACTTAGACAAACCTTAGAATGAGACTAACGAGACTAACTAGGGACGAACAAAGACAAACTTAAGTCCCATTCTAAGGTTTGTCTTTGTTCGTCCCAAGTTAGTCTCTTTCTAAGGATGAACTTAGACAAACCTTAGAATGAGACTAACGAGACAAACTTGGGACGAACAAAACGACAAACTTAAGTCTCATTCTAAGGTTTGTCTAAGTTCGTCCCAAGTTAGTCACTTTCGAAGGACGAACTTAGACAAACCTTAGAATGAGACTAACAAGACTAACTTGGGACGAACAAAACGACACACTTAAGTCTCATTCTAAGGTTTGTCTTAGTTCCACCCAAGTTAGTCTCTTTCTAAGGACGAACTTAGACAAACATTAGAATGAGACTAACGAGACTAAAACTTGGGACGAACAAAGACAAACTTAAGTCCCATTCTAAGGTTTGTCTCAGTTCGTCCCAAGTTAGTCTCTTTCTAAGGACGAACTTAGACAAACCTTAGAATGAGACTAACGAGACTAACTTGGGACGAACAAAGACAAACTTATGTCCCATTCTAAGGTTTGTCTTAGTTCGTCCCAAGCTTGTCTCTTTCTAAGGACGAACTTAGACAAACCTTAGAATGAGACTAAAGAGACTAACTTGGGACGAACAAAGACAAAGTTAAGTCCCATTCAAAGGTTTGTCTTAGTTCGTCCCAAGTTAGTCTCTTTCTAAGGACGAACTTAGTCAAACCTTAGAATGAGACTAACGAGACAAACTTGGGACGAACAAAGACAAACTTAAGTCTCATTCTAAGGTTTGTCTAAGTTCGTCCCAAGTTAGTCTCTTTCTTAGGACGAACTTAGACAAACCTTAGAATGAGACTAACGGGACTAACTTTGGACAAACAAAGACACACTTAAGTCCCATTCTAAGGTTTGTCTTAGTTCGTCCCAAGTTAGTCTCTTTCTAAGGACGAATTTAGACAAACCTTAGAATGAGACTAACGAGACAAACTTAGGACGAACAAAGGCAAACTTAAGTCTCATTCTAAGGTTTGTCTAAGTTCGTCCCAAGTTAGACTCTTTCTAAGGACGAACTTAGACAAACTTTGGAAGGAGACTAACGAGACTAACTTGGGACGAACAAAGACAAACTTAAGTCCCATACTAAGGTTTGTCTTAGTTCGTCCCAAGTTAGTCTCTTTCTAAGGACGAACTTAGACAAACCTTAGAATGAGACTAACGAGACTAACTTGGTACGAACAACGACAAACTTAAGTCTCATTCTAAGGTTTGTCTAAGTTCGTCCCAAGTTAGTCTATTTCTTAGGATGAAATTAGACAAACCTTAGAATGAGACTAACGGGACTAACTTTGGACGAACAAAGACACACTTAAGTCTCATTCTAAGGTTTGTCTAAGTTCGTCCCAAGTTAGTCTCTTTTTTAGGACGAACTTAGACAAACCTTAGAATGAGACTAACGGGAAAAACTTTGGACGAACAAAGACAAACTTAAGTCCCATTCTAAGGTTTGTCTTAGTTCGTCCCAAGTTAGTCTCTTTCTAAGGACGAACTTAGACAAACCTTAGAATTAGACTAACGAGACTAACTTAGAATGAACAAACACAAACTTAAATCCCATTCTAAGGTTTGTCTTAGTTCGTCCCGAGTTAGTCTCTTTCTAAGGACGAACTTAGACAAACCTTAGAATGAGACTAACGAGACTAACTTGGGACGAACAAAGACAAACTTAAGTCTCATTCTAAGGTTTGTCTAACTTCGTCCCAAGTTATTCTCTTTCTAAGGACGAACTTAGACAAACCTTAGAATGAGACTAACGAGACAAACTTAGGACGAACAAAGGCAAACTTAAGTCTCATTCTAAGGTTTGTCTAAGTTCGTCCCAAGTTAGACTCTTTCTAAGGACGAACTTAGACAAACTTTGGAAGGAGACTAACGAGACTAACTTGGGACGAACAAAGACAAACTTAAGTCCCATACTAAGGTTTGTCTTAGTTCGTCCCAAGTTAGTCTCTTTCTAAGGACGAAGTTAGACAAACCTTAGAATGAGACTAACGAGACTAACTTGGGACGAACAAAGACAAACTTAAGTCTCATTCTAAGGTTTGTCTAAGTTCGTCCCAAGTTAGTCTATTTCTTAGGATGAAATTAGACAAACCTTAGAATGAGACTAACGGGACTAACTTTGGACGAACAAAGACACACTTAAGTCTCATTCTAAGGTTTGTCTAAGTTCGTCCCAAGTTAGTCTCTTTTTTAGGACGAACTTAGACAAACCTTAGAATGAGACTAACGGGACAAACTTTGGACGAACAACGACAAACTTAAGTCCCATTCTAAGGTTTGTCTTAGTTCGTCCCAAGTTAGTCTCTTTCTAAGGACGAACTTAGACAAATCTTAGAATTAGACTAACGAGACTAACTTGGAATGAACAAACACAAACTTAAGTCCCATTCTAAGGTTTGTCTTAGTTCGTCCCGAGTTAGTCTCTTTCTAAGGACGAACTTAGACAAACCTTAGAATGAGACTAACGAGACTAACTTGGGACGAACAAAGACAAACTTAAGTCTCATTCTAAGGTTTGTCTAACTTCGTCCCAAGTTATTCTCTTTCTAAGGACGAACTTAGACAAACCTTAGAATGTGACTAACGAGACTAACTTTGGACGAACAAAGAAAAATGTTAGTCTCATTCTAAGGTTTGTCTTAGTTCGTCCCAAGTTAGTCTCTTTCTAGGGACAAACTTAGACAAACCTTAGAATGAGACTAACGAGACTAACTAGGGACGAACAAAGACAAACTTAAGTCCCATTCTAAGGTTTGTCTTTGTTCGTCCCAAGTTAGTCTCTTTCTAAGGATGAACTTAGACAAACCTTAGAATGAGACTAACGAGACAAACTTGGGACGGACAAAACGACAAACTTAAGTCTCATTCTAAGGTTTGTCTAAGTTCGTCCCAAGTTAGTCACTTTCGAAGGACGAACTTAGACAAACCTTAGAATGAGACTAACAAGACTAACTTGGGACGAACAAAACGACAAACTTAAGTCTCATTCTAAGGTTTGTCTTAGTTCCACCCAAGTTAGTCTCTTTCTAAGGACGAACTTAGACAAACATTAGAATGAGACTAACGAGACTAAAACTTGGGACGAACAAAGAGAAACTTATGTCCCATTCTAAGGTTTGTCTTAGTTCGTCCTAAGTTAGTCTCTTTCTAAGGACGAACTTAGACAAACCTTAGAATGAGACTAAAGAGACTAACTTGGGACGAACAAAGACAAACTTAAGTCTCATTCTAAGGTTTGTCTTTGTTCGTCCCAAGTTAGTCTCTTTCTAAGTACGAACTTAGACAAACCTTAGAATGAGACTAACGAGACTAACTTGGGACGAACAAAGACAAACTTAAGTCTCATTCTAAGGTTTGTCTTAGTTCGTCCCAAGTTAGTCTCTTTCTAAGGACGAACTTAGACAAACCTTAGAATGAGACTAACGAGACTAACTTGGGACGAACAAAGACAAACTTAAGTCCCATTCTAAGGTTTGTCTTAGTTCGTCCCAAGCTTGTCTCTTTCTAAGGACGAACTTAGACAAACCTTAGAATGAGACTAAAGAAACTAACTTGGGACGAAAAAAGACAAACTTAAGTCCCATTCTAAGGTTTATCTTAGTTCGTCCCAAGTTAGTCTCTTTGTAAGGACGAACTTAGACAACCCTTAGAAAGAGACTAACGAGACTAACTTGGGACGAACAAAGACAAACTTAAGTCTCATTCTAAGGTTTGTCTTTGTTCGTCCCAAGTTAGTCTCTTTCTAAGGATGAACTTAGACAAACCTTAGAATGAGACTAACGAGACTAACTTGGGACGAACAAAGACAAACTTAAGTCTCATTCTAAGGTTTGTCTAAGTTCGTCCCAAGTTAGTCTCTTTCTAAGGACGAACTTAGACAAACCTTAGAATGAGACTAACGAGACTAACTTGGGACGAACAAAGACAACTTAAGTCCCATTCTAAAGTTTGTCTTAGTTCGTCCCAAGTTAGTCTCTTTCTAATGACGAACTTAGACAAACCTTAGAATGAGACTAACGAGACTAACTTGGGACGAACAAAGACAAACATAAGTCCCATTCTAAGGTTTGTCTTAGTTCGCCCCTAGTTAATCTCTCTCTAAGGACGAACTTAGACAAACCTTAGAATGAGACTGACGAGACTAACTTGGGACGAACAATGACAAACTTAAGTCTCATTCTAAGGTTTGTCTAAGTTCTTCCCAAGTTATTCTCTTTCTAAGGACGAACTTAGACAAACCTTAGAATGAGACTAACGAGACTAACTTGGGACGAACAAAGAGAAACTTATGTCCCATTCTAAGGTTTGTCTTAGTTCGTCCTAAGTTAGTCTCTTTCTAAGGACGAACTTAGACAAACCTTAGAATGAGACTAACGAGACTAACTTGGGACGAACAAAGACAAACTTAAGTCTCCTTCTAAGGTTTGTCTTTGTTCGTCCCAAGTTAGTCTCTTTCTAAGGACGAACTTAGACAAACCTTAGAATGAGACTAACGAGACTAACTTGCGACGAACAAAGACAAACTTAAGTCTCATTCTAAGGTTTGTCTTAGTTCGTCCCAAGTTAGTCTCTTTCTAAGGACGAACTTAGACAAACCTTAGAATGAGACTAACGGGACTAACTTGGGACGAACAACGACAAACTTAAGTCTCATTCTAAGGTTTGTCTTTATTCGTCCCAAGTTAGTCTCTTTCTAAGGACGAACTTAGACAAACCTTAGAATGAGACTAACGAGACAAACTTGGGACGAACAAAGACAAACTTAAGTCTCATTCTAAGGTTTGTCTAAGTTTGTCCCAAGTTAGTCTCTTTCTAAGGACGAACTTAGACAAACCTTAGAATGAGACTAACGAGACGATCTTGGGACGAACAAAGACCAACTTAAGTCCCATTCTAAGGTTTGTCTTAGTTCGTCCCAAGTTAGTCTCTTTCTAAGGACGAAATTAGACAAACCTTAGAATGAGACAAACGAGACAAACTTGGGACGAACAAAGACAAACTTAAGTCTCATTCTAAGGTTTGTCCAAGTTCGTCCCAAGTTTGTCTCTTTCTAAGGATGAACTTAGACAAACCTTAGAATGAGAATAACGAGACTAACTTGGGACGAACAACGACAAACTTAAGTCTCATTTTAAGGTTTGTCTTTATTCGTCCCAAGTTAGTCTCTTTCTAAGGACGAACTTAGACAAACCTTAGAATGAGACTAACGAGACAAACTTGGGACGAACAAAGACAAACTTAAATCTCATTCTAAGGTTTGTCTTAGTTCGTCCGAAGTTAGTCTCTTTCTAAGGACGAACTTAGACAAACCTTAGAATGAGACTAACGAGACAAACTTGGGATGAACAAAGACAAACTTAAGTCTCATTCTAAGGTTTGTCTAAGTTCGTCCAAAGTTAGTCTCTTTCTTAGGACGAACTTAGACAAACCTTAGAATGAGACTAACGGGACTAACTTTGGACGAACAAAGACAAACTTAAGTCCCATTCTAAGGTTTGTCTTAGTTCGTCCCAAGTTAGTCTCTTTCTAAGGACGAACTTAGACAAACCTTAGAATGAGACTAACGAGACAAACTTGGGACGAACAAAGACAAACTTAAGTCCCATTCTAAGGTTTGTCTTAGTTCGTCCCGATTTAGTCTCTTTCTAAGGACAAACTTAGACAAACCTTAGAATGAGACTAACGAGACTAACTTGGGAGGAACAAAGACAAACTTAAGTCTCATTCTAAGGTTTGTCTAACTTCGTCCCAAGTTATTCTCTTTCTAAGGACGAACTTAGACAAACCTTAGAATGAGACTAACGAGACTAACTTTGGACGAACAAAGAAAAATGTTAGTCTCATTCTAAGGTTTGTCTTAGTTCTTCCCAAGTTAGTCTCTTTCTAAGGACAAACTTAGACAAACTTTAGAATGAGACTAACGAGACTAACTAGGGACGAACAAAGACAAACTTAAGTCCCATTCTAAGGTTTGTCTTAGTTCGCCCCAAGTTAGTCTCTTTCTAAGGACGAACTTAGACAAACCTTAGAATGAGACTAACGAGACAAACTTGGGACGAACAAAACAACAAACTTAAGTCTCATTCTAAGGTTTGTCTAAGTTCGTCCCGAGTTAGTCACTTTCGAAGGACGAACTTAGAAAAACCTTAGAATGAGACTAACAAGACTAACTTGGGACGAACAAAACGACAAACTTAAGTCTCATTCTAAGGTTTGTCTTAGTTCCACCCAAGTTAGTCTCTTTCTAAGGACGAACTTAGACAAACCTTAGAATGAGACTAACGAGACTAAAACTTGGGACGAACAAAGACAAACTTAAGTCCCATTCTAAGGTTTGTCTCACTTCGTCCCAAGTTAGTCTCTTTCTAAGGACGAACTTAGACAAACCTTAGAATGAGACTAACGAGACTAACTTGGGACGAACAAAGACAAACTTATGTCCCATTCTAAGGTTTGTCTTAGTTCGTCCCAAGCTTGTCTCTTTCTAAGGCCGAACTTAGACAAACCTTAGAATGAGACTAAAGAGACTAATTTGGGACGAACAAAGACAAACTTAAGTCCCATTCTAAGGTTTCTCTTAGTTCGTCCCAAGTTAGTCTCTTTCTAAGGACGAACTTAGACAACCCTTAGAATGAGACTAACGAGACTAACTTGGGACGAACAAAGACAAACTTAAGTCTCATTCTAAGGTTTGTCTTTGTTCGTCCCAAGTTAGTCTCTTTCTAAGGACAAACTTAGACAAACCTTAGAATGAGACTAACGAGACTAACTTGGGACGAACAAAGACAAACTTAAGTCTCATTCTAAGGTTTGTCTAAGTTCGTCCTAAGTTATTCTCTTTCTAAGGACGAACTTAGACAAACCTTAGAATGAGACTAACGAGACTAACTTGGGACGAACAAAGACAAACTTATGTCCCATTCTAAGGTTTGTCTTAGTTCGTCCCAAGTTAGTCTCTTTCTAATGACGAACTTAGACAAACCTTAGAATGAGACTAACGAGACTAACTTGGGACGAACAAAGACAAACTTAAGTCCCATTCTAAGGTTTGTCTTAGTTCGCCCCAAGTTAGTCTCTTTCTAAGGACGAACTTGGACAAACCTTAGAATGAGACTAACGAGACTAACTTGAGACGAACAAAGACAAACTTAAGTCTCATTCTAAGGTTTGTCTAAGTTCGTCCCAAGTTATTCTCTTTCTAAGGACGAACTTAGACAAACCTTAGAATGAGACTAACGAAACTAACTTGGGACGAACAAAGACAAACTTATGTCCCATTCTAAGGTTTCTCTTAGTTCGTCCCAAGTTAGTCTCTTTCTAAGGACGAACTTAGACAAACCTTAGAATGAGACTAACGGGACTAACTTGGGACGAACAAAGACAAACTTAAGTCTCATTCTAAGGTTTGTCTTTGTTCGTCCCAAGTTAGTCTCTTTCTTAGGACGAACTTAGACAAACCTTAGAATGAGACTAACGAGACAAACTTGTGACGAACAAAGACAAACTTAAGTCCCATTCTAAGGTTTGTCTTAGTTCGTCCCAAGTTAGTCTCTTTCTAAGGACGAACTTAGACAAACCTTAGAATGAGACTAACGAGACTAACTTGGGACGAACAAAGACAAACTTATGTCCCATTCTAAGGTTTGTCTTAGTTCGTCCCAAGTTAGTCTCTTTCTAATGACGAACTTAGACAAACCTTAGAATGAGACTAACGAGACTAACTTGGGACGAACAAAGACAAACTTAAGTCCCATTCTAAGGTTTGTCTTAGTTCGTCCCAAGTGAGTCTCTTTCTAAGGACGAACTTAGACAAACCTTAGAATGAAACTAACGAGACAAACTTGGGACAAATAAAGACAAACTTAAGTCTCATTCTAAGGTTTGTCTAAGTTCGTCCCAAGTTATTCTCTTTCTAAGGACGAGCTTAGACCAACCTTAGAATGAGACTAACGAGACTAACTTGGGACGAACAAAGAGAAACTTATGTCCCATTCTATGGTTTGTCTTAGTTCGTCCTACGTTAGTCTCTTTCTAAGGACGAACTTAGACAAACCTTAGAATGAGACTAACGAGACTAACTTGGGACGAACAAAGACAAACTTAAGTCTCATTCTGAGGTTTGTCTTAGTTCGTCCCAAGTTAGTCTCTTTCTAAGGACGAACTTAGACAAACCTTAGAATGAGATTAACGGGACTAACTTGGGACGAACAAAGACAAACTTAAGTCTCATTCTAAGGTTTGTATTTATTCGTCCCAAGTTAGTCTCTTTCAAAGGACGAATTTAGACAAACCTTAGAATGAGACTAACGAGACAAACTTGGGACGAACAAAGACAAACTTAAGTCTCATTCTAAGGTTTGTCTAAGTTCGTCCCAAGTTAGTCTCTTTCTAAGGACGAACTTAGACAAACCTTAGAATGAGACTAACGAGACTAACTTGGGACGAACAAAGACAAACTTAAGTCCTATTCTAAGGTTTGTCTTAGTTCGTCCCAAGTTAGTCTCTTTCTAAGGACGAACTTAGACAAACCTTAGAATGAGACTAACGAGACAAACTTGGGACGAACAAAGACAAACTTAAGTCTCATTCTGAGGTTTGTCCAAGTTCGTCCCAAGTTAGTCTCTTTCTAAGGACGAACTTAGACAAACCTTAGAATGAGACTAACGAGACTAACTTGGGACGAACAAAGACAAACTTAAGTCCCATTCTAAGGTTTGTCTTAGTTCGTCCCAAGTGAGTCTCTTTCTAAGGACGAACTTAGACAAACCTTAGAATGAAACTAACGAGACAAACTTGGGACAAATAAAGACAAACTTAAGTCTCATTCTAAGGTTTGTCTAAGTTCGTTCCAAGTTAGTCTCTTTCTTAGGACGAACTTAGACAAACCTTAGAGTGAGACTAACGGGACTAACTTTGGACGAACAAAGACAAACTTAAGTCCCATTCTAAGGTTTGTCTTAGTTCGTCCCAAGTTAGTCTCTTTCTAAGGACGAACTTATACAAACCTTAGAATGAGACTAACGAGACTAACTTGGGACGAACAAAGACTAACTTAAATCTCATTCTAAGGTTTGTCTAAGTTCGTCCCAAGTTATTCTCTTTCTAAGGATGAACTTAGACAAACCTTAGAATGAGACTAACGAGACTAACTTGGGACGAACAACGACTAACTTAAGTCTCATTCTAAGGTTTGTCTAAGTTTGTCCCAAGTTATTCTCTTTCTAAGGACGAACTTAGACAAACCTTAGAATGAGACTAACGAGATTAACTTTGGACGAACAAAGAAAAACGTTAGTCTCATTCTAAGGTTTGTCTTAGTTCGTCCCAAGTTAGTCTCTTTCTAAGGACAAACTTTGACAAACCTTAGAATGAGACTAACGAGACTAACTTGGGATGAACAAAGACAAACTTAAGTCCCATTCTAAGGTTTGTCTTAGTTCGTCCCAAGTTAGTCTCTTTCTAAGGACGAACTTAGACAAACCTTAGAATGAGACTAACGAGACAAACTTGGGACGAACAAAGACAAACTTAAGTCTCATTCTAAGGTTTGTCTAAGTTCGTCCCATGTTAGTCTCTTTCTTAGGACGAACTTAGACAAACCTTAGAATGAGACTAACGGGACTAACTTTGGACGAACAAAGGCAAACTTAAGTCCCATTCTAAGGTTTGTCTTAGTTCGTCCCAAGTTATTCTATTTCTAAGGACGAACTTAGACAAACCTTAGAATGAGACTAACGAGACTAGTTTTGGACGAACAAAGAAAAACGTTAGTCTCATTCCAAGGTTTGTCTTAGTTCGTCCCAAGTTAGTCTCTTTCTAACGACGAACTTAGACAAACCTTAGAATGAGACTAACGAGACTAACTTGGGACGAACAAAGACAAACTTAAGTCCCATTCTAAGGTTTGTCTTAGTTCGTCCCAAGTTAGTCTCTTTCTTAGGACGAACTTAGACAAACCTTAGAATGAGACTAACGGGACTAACTTTGGACGAACAAAGACAAACTTAAGTCCCATTCTAAGGTTTGTCTTAGTTCGTCCCAAGTTAGTCTCTTTCTAAGGACGAACTTAGACAAACCTTAGAATGAGACTAACGAGACTAACTTGGGACGAACAAAGACAAACTTAAGTCCCATTCTAAGGTTTGTCTTAGTTCGTCCCGATTTAGTCTCTTTCTAAGGACAAACTTAGACAAACCTTAGAATGAGACTAACGAGACTAACTTGGGAGGAACAAAGACAAACTTAAGTCTCATTCTAAGGTTTGTCTAACTTCGTCCCAAGTTATTCTCTTTCTAAGGACGAACTTAGACAAACCTTAGAATGAGACTAACGAGACTAACTTTGGACGAACAAAGAAAAATGTTAGTCTCATTCTAAGGTTTGTCTTAGTTCTTCCCAAGTTAGTCTCTTTCTAAGGACAAACTTAGACAAACTTTAGAATGAGACTAACGAGACTAACTAGGGACGAACAAAGACAAACTTAAGTCCCATTCTAAGGTTTGTCTTAGTTCGTCCCAAGTTAGTCTCTTTCTAAGGATGAACTTAGACAAACCTTAGAATGAGACTAACGAGAAAAACTTGGGACGAACAAAACAACAAACTTAAGTCTCATTCTAAGGTTTGTCTAAGTTCGTCCCGAGTTAGTCACTTTCGAAGGACGAACTTAGACAAACCTTAGAATGAGACTAACAAGACTAACTTGGGACGAACAAAACGACAAACTTAAGTCTCATTCTAAGGTTTGTCTTAGTTCCACCCAAGTTAGTCTCTTTCTAAGGACGAACTTAGACAAACCTTAGAATGAGACTAACGAGACTAAAACTTGGGACGAACAAAGACAAACTTAAGTCCCATTCTAAGGTTTGTCTCAGTTCGTCCCAAGTTAGTCTCATTCTAAGGACGAGCTTAGACAAACCTTAGAATGAGACTAACGAGACTAACATGGGACGAACAAAGAGAAACTTATGTCCCATTCTAAGGTTTGTCTTAGTTCGTCCCAAGTTAGTCTCTTTCTAATGACGAACTAAGACAAACCTTAGAATGAGACTAACGAGACTAACTTGGGACGAACAAAGACAAACTTAAGTCCCATTCTAAGGTTTGTCTTAGTTCGCCCCAAGTTAGTCTCTTTCTAAGGACGAACTTAGACAAACCTTAGAATGAGACTAACGAGACTAACTTGGGACGAACAAAGACAAACTTAAGTCTCATTCTAAGGTTTGTCTAAGTTCGTCCCAAGTTAGTCTCTTTCTAAGGACGAGCTTAGACAAACCTTAGAATGAGACTAACGAGACTAACATGGGACGAACAAAGAGAAACTTATGTCCCATTCTATGGTTTGTCTTAGTTCGTCCTACGTTAGTCTCTTTCTAAGGACGAACTTAGACAAACCTTAGAATGAGACTAACGAGACTAACTTGGGACGAACAAAGACAAACTTAAGTCTCATTCTGTGGTTTGTCTTAGTTCATCCCAAGTTAGTCTCTTTCTAAGGACGAACTTAGACAAACCTTAGAATGAGACTAACGGGACTAACTTGGGACGAACAAAGACAAACTTAAGTCTCATTCTAAGGTTTGTAATTATTCGTCCCAAGTTAGTCTCTTTCAAAGGACGAATTTAGACAAACCTTAGAATGAGACTAACGAGACAAACTAAGGACGAACTTAGACAAACTTAAGTCTCATTCTGAGGTTTGTCTAAGTTCGTCCCAAGTTATTCTCTTTCTAAGGATGAACTTAGACAAACCTTAGAATGAGACTAACGGGACTAACTTTGGACGAACAAAGACAAACTTAAGTCCCATTCTAAGGTTTGTCTTAGTTCGTCCCAAGTTAGTCTCTTTCTAAGGACGAACTTAGACAAACCTTAGAATGAGACTAACGAGACTAACTTTGGACGAACAAAGAAAAACGTTAGTCTCATTCTAAGGTTATTCTTAGTTCGTCCCAAGTTAGTCTCTTTCTAAGGACAAACTTAGACAAACCTTAGAATGAGACTAACGAGACTAACTTGGGACGAACAAAGACAAACTTAAGTCCCATTCTAAGGTTTGTCTTAGTTCGTCCCGAGTTAGTCTCTTTCTAAGGACGAACTTTGACAAACCTTAGAATGAGACTAACGAGACTAACTTGGGACGAACAAAGACTAACTTAAATCTCATTCTAAGGTTTGTCTAAGTTCGTCCCAAGTTATTCTCTTTCTAAGGATGAACTTAGACAAACCTTAGAATGAGACTAACGAGACAAACTTGTGACGAACAAAGACAAACTTAAGTCTCATTCTAAGGTTTGTCTAAGTTCGTCCCAAGTTAGTCTCTTTCTAAGGACGAACTTAGACAAACCTTAGAATGAGACTAACGAGACTAACTTGGGACGAACAAAGACAAACTTATGTCCCATTCTAAGGTTTGTCTTAGTTCGTCCCAAGTTAGTCTCTTTCTAATGACGAACTAAGACAAACCTTAGAATGAGACTAACGAGACTAACTTGGGACGAACAAAGACAAACTTAAGTCCCATTCTAAGGTTTGTCTTAGTTCGCCCCAAGTTAGTCTCTTTCTAAGGACGAACTTAGACAAACCTTAGAATGAGACTAACGAGACTAACTTGGGACGAACAAAGACAAACTTAAGTCTCATTCTAAGGTTTGTCTAAGTTCGTCCCAAGTTATTCTCTTTCTAAGGACGAGCTTAGACAAACCTTAGAATGAGACTAACGAGACTAACATGGGACGAACAAACAGAAACTTATGTCCCATTCTATGGTTTGTCTTAGTTCGTCCTACGTTAGTCTCTTTCTAAGGACGAACTTAGACAAACCTTAGAATGAGACTAACGAGACTAACTTGGGACGAACAAGGACAAACTTAAGTCTCATTCTGAGGTTTGTCTTAGTTCGTCCCAAGTTAGTCTCTTTCTAAGGACGAACTTAGACAAACCTTAGAATGAGACTAACGGGACTAACTTGGGACGAACAAAGACAAACTTAAGTCTCATTCTAAGGTTTGTAATTATTCGTCCCAAGTTATTCTCTTTCAAAGGACGAATTTAGACAAACCTTAGAATGAGACTAACGAGACAAACTAAGGACGAACTTAGACAAACTTAAGTCTCATTCTGAGGTTTGTCTAAGTTCGTCCCAAGTTATTCTCTTTCTAAGGACGAACTTAGACAAACCTTAGAATGAGACTAACGGGACTAACTTTGGACGAACAAAGACAAACTTAAGTCCCATTCTAAGGTTTGTCTTAGTTCGTCCCAAGTTAGTCTCTTTCTAAGGACGAACTTAGACAAACCTTAGAATGAGACTAACGAGACTCACTTGGGACGAACAAAGACTAACTTAAGTCTCATTCTAAGGTTTGTCTAAGTTCGTCCCAAGTTATTCTCTTTCTAAGGACGAACTTAGACAAGCCTTAGAATGAGACTAACGAGACTAACTTTGGACGAACAAAGAAAAACGTTAGTCTCATTCTAAGGTTATTCTTAGTTCGTCCCAAGTTAGTCTCTTTCTAAGGACAAACTTAGACAAACCTTAGAATGAGACTAACGAGACTAACTTGGGACGAACAAAGACAAACTTAAGTCCCATTCTAAGGTTTGTCTTAGTTCATCCCGAGTTAGTCTCTTTCTAAGGACGAACTTTGACAAACCTTAGAATGAGACTAACGAGACTAACTTGGGACGAACAAAGACAAACTTAAGTCTCATTCTAAGGTTTGTCTAATTTCGTCCCAAGTTATTCTCTTTCTAAGGACGAACTTAGACAAACCTTAGAATGAGACTAACAAGACTAACTTGGGATGAACAAAACGACAAACTTAAGTCTCATTCTAAGGTTTGTCTTAGTTCCACCCAAGTTAGTCTCTTTCTAAGGACGAACTTAGACAAACCATAGAATGAGACTAACGAGACTAAAACTTGGGACGAACAAAGAGAAACTTAAGTCCCATTCTAAGGTTTGTCTCAGTTCGTCCCAAGTTAGTCTCTTTCTAAGGACGAACTTAGACAAACCTTAGAATGAGACTAACGAGACTAACTTGGGACGAACAAAGACAAACTTATGTCCCATTCTAAGGTTTGTCTTAGTTCGTCCCAAGCTTGTTTCTTTCTAAGGACGAACTTAGACAAACCTTAGAATGAGACTAAAGAGACTAACTTGGGACGAAAAAAGACAAACTTAAGTCCCATTCTAAGGTTTATCTTAGTTCGTCCCAAGTTAGTCTCTTTCTAAGGACGAACTTAGACAACCCTTAGAATGAGACTAACGAGACTAACTTGGGACGAACAAAGACTAACTTAAGTCTCATTCTAAGGTTTGTCTAAATTCGTCACAAGTTATTCTCTTTCTAAGGACGAACTTAGACAAACCTTAGAATGAGACTAACGAGACTAACTTTGGACGAACAAAGAAAAACGTTAGTCTCATTCTAAGGTTTGTCTTAGTTCGTCCCAAGTTACTCTCTTTCTAAGGACGAACTTAGACAAACCTTAGAATGAGACTAACGAGACTAACTTGGGACGAACAAAGACAAACTTAAGTCCCATTCTAAGGTTTGTCTAAGTTCGTCCCAAGTTATTCTCTTTCTAAGGACGAGCTTAGACAAACCTTAGAATGAGACTAAAGAGACTAACTTTGGACGAACCAAGAAAAACGTTAGTCTCATTCTAAGGTTTGTCTTAGTTCGTCCCAAGTTAGTCTCTTTCTAAGGACGAACTTAGACAAACCTTAGAATGAGACTAACGAGACTAACTTGGGACGAACAAAGACAAACTTAAGTCCCATTCTAAGGTTTATCTTAGTTCGTCCCAAGTTAGTCTCTTTCTAACGACAAACTTAGACAAACCTTAGAATGAGACTAACGAGACTAACTTGGGACGAACAAAGACAAACTTAAGTCCCATTCTAAGGTTTGTCTAAGTTCGTCCCAAGTTAGTCTCTTTCTAAGGACGAACTTAGACAAACCTTAGAATGAGACTAACGAGACTAACTTGGGACGAACAAAGACAAACTTAAGTCCCATTCTAAGATTTGTCTAAGTTCGTCCCAAGTTAGTCTCTTTCTAAGGACGAACTTAGACAAACCTTAGAATGAGACGAACGAGACTAACTTGGGACGAACAAAGACAAACTTAAGTCCCATTCTAAGGTTTGTCTTAGTTCGTCCCAAGTTAGTCTCTTTCTAAGGACGAACTTAGACAACCTTAGAATGAGACTAACGAGACTAACTTGGGACGAACAAAGACAAACTTAAGTCCCATTCTAAGGTTTGTCTTAGTTCGTCCCATGTTAGTCTCTTTCTAAGGACGAACTTAGACAAACCTTAGAATGAGACTAACGAGACTAACTTGGGACGAACAAAGACAAACTTAAGTCTCATTCTAAGGTTTGTCTAAGTTCGTCCCTAGTTATTCTCTTTCTAAGGACGAACTTAGACAAACCTTAGAATGAGACTAACGAGACTAATTTTGGACGAACAAAGAGAAACTTATGTCCCATTCTAAGGTTTGTCTTAGTTCGTCCCATGTTAGTCTCTTTCTAAGGACGTACTTAGACAAACCTTAGAATGAGACTAACGAGACTAACTTGGGACGAACAAAGACAAAGTTAAGTCCCATTCTAAGGTTTGTCTTAGTTTGTCCCAAGTTAGTCTCTTTCTAAGGACGAACTTAGACAAACCTTAGAATGAGACGAACGAGACAAACTTGGGACGAACAAAGACAAACTTAAGTCCCATTCTAAGGTTTGTCTTAGTTCGTCCCAAGTTAGTCTCTTTCTAAGGACGAACTTAGACAAACCTTAGAATGAGACTAACGAGACTAACTTGGGATGAACAAAGACTAACTTAAGTCTCATTCTAAGGTTTGTCTAAGTTTGTCCCAAGTTATTCTCTTTCTAAGGATGAACTTAGACAAACCTTAGAATGAGACTAACGAGACTAACTTTGGACGAACAAAGAAAAACGTTAGTCTCATTCTAAGGTTATTCTTAGTTCGTCCCAAGTTAGTCTCTTTCTAAGGACAAACTTAGACAAACCTTAGAATGAGACTAAGGAGACTAATTTGGGACGAACAAAGACAAACTTAAGTCCCATTCTAACGTTTGTCTTAGTTCGTCCCGAGTTAGTCTCTTTCTATGGACGAACTTAGACAAACCTTAGAATGAGACTAACGAGACTAACTTGGGACGAACAAAGACAAACTTAAGTCTCATTCTAAGGTTTGTCTAAGTTTGTCCCAAGTTATTCTCTTTCTATGGACGAACTTAGACAAACCTTAGAATGAGACTAACGAGACTAATTTGGGACGAACAAAGAGAAACTTAAGTCCCATTCTAAGGTTTGTCTAAGTTCATCCCAAGTTATTCTCTTTCTAAGGACGAACTTAGACAAACCTTAGAATGAGACTAACGAGACTAACTTTGGACGAACCAAGAAAAACGTTAGTCTCATTCTTAGGTTTGTCTTAGTTCGTCCCGAGTTAGTCTCTTTCTAAGGACGAACTTAGACAAACCTTAGAATGAGACTAACGAGACTAACTTGGGACGAACAAAGACTAACTTAAGTCTCATTCTAAGGTTTGTCTAAATTCGTCCCAAGTTATTCTCTTTCTAAGGACGAACTTAGACAAACCTTAGAATGAGACTAACGAGACTAACTTGGGACGAACAAAGACAAACTTAAGTCCCATTCTAAGGTTTGCCTTAGTTCATCCCATCTTAGTCTCTTTCTAAGGACGAACTTAGACAAACCTTAGAATGAGACTAACGAGACTAACTTGAGACGAACAAAGACAAACTTAAGTCTCATTCTAAGGTTTGTCTAAGTTCGTCCCAAGTTATTCTCTTTCTAAGGACGAACTTAGACAAACCTTAGAATGAGACTAACGAGACTAATTTGGGACGAACAAAGAGAAACTTATGTCCCATTCTAAGGTTTGTCTTAGTTCGTCCCAAGTTAGTCTCTTTCTAAGAACGAACTTAGACAAACCTTAGAATGAGACTAACGAGACTAACTTGGGATGAACAAAGACAAACTTAAGTCCCATTCTAAGGTTTGTCTAAGTTCGTCCCAAGGTAGTCTCTTTCTAAGGACGAACTTAGACAAACCTTAGAATGAGACTAACGAGACTAACTTGGGACGAATAAAGACACACTTAAGTCCCATTCTAAGGTTTGTCTTATTTCGTCCCAAGTTTGTCTCTTTCTATGGACGAACTTAGACAAACCTTAGAATGAGACTAACGAGACTAACTTGGGACGAACAAAGACAAACTTAAGTCCCATTCTAAGGTTTGTCTTAGTTCTTCCCATGTTATTCTCTTTCTAAGGACGAACTTAGACAAACCTTAGAATGAGACTAACGAGACTAACTTTGGACGAACAAAGAAAAACGTTAGTCTCATTATAAGGTTTGTCTTAGTTCGTCCCAAGTTAGTGTATTTCTAAGGACGAACTTAGACAAACCTTAGAATGAGACTAACGAGACTAACTTGGGACGAAAAAAGACAAACTTAAGTCCCATTCTAAGGTTTGTCTAAGTTCATCCCAAGTTATTCTCTTTCTAAGGACGAACTTAGACAAACCTTAGAATGAGACTAACGAGACTAACTTTGGACGAACCAAGAAAAACGTTAGTCTCATTCTTAGGTTTGTCTTAGTTCGTCCCGAGTTAGTCTCTTTCTAAGGACGAACTTAGACAAACCTTAGAATGAGACTAACGAGACTAACTTGGGACGAACAAAGACTAACTTAAGTCTCATTCTAAGGTTTGTCTAAATTCGTCCCAAGTTATTCTCTTTCTAAGGACGAACTTAGACAAACCTTAGAATGAGACTAACGAGACTAACTTGGGACGAACAAAGACAAACTTAAGTCCCATTCTAAGGTTTGCCTTAGTTCATCCCATCTTAGTCTCTTTCTAAGGACGAACTTAGACAAACCTTAGAATGAGACTAACGAGACTAACTTGAGACGAACAAAGACAAACTTAAGTCTCATTCTAAGGTTTGTCTAAGTTCGTCCCAAGTTATTCTCTTTCTAAGGACGAACTTAGACAAACCTTAGAATGAGACTAACGAGACTAATTTGGGACGAACAAAGAGAAACTTATGTCCCATTCTAAGGTTTGTCTTAGTTCGTCCCAAGTTAGTCTCTTTCTAAGAACGAACTTAGACAAACCTTAGAATGAGACTAACGAGACTAACTTGGGATGAACAAAGACAAACTTAAGTCCCATTCTAAGGTTTGTCTAAGTTCGTCCCAAGGTAGTCTCTTTCTAAGGACGAACTTAGACAAACCTTAGAATGAGACTAACGAGACTAACTTGGGACGAATAAAGACACACTTAAGTCCCATTCTAAGGTTTGTCTTATTTCGTCCCAAGTTTGTCTCTTTCTATGGACGAACTTAGACAAACCTTAGAATGAGACTAACGAGACTAACTTGGGACGAACAAAGACAAACTTAAGTCCCATTCTAAGGTTTGTCTTAGTTCTTCCCATGTTAGTCTCTTTCTAAGGACAAACTTAGACAAACCTTAAAATGAGACTAACGAGACTAACTTGGGACGAACAAAGACAAACTTAAGTCTCATTCTAAGGTTTGTCTAAGTTCGTCCCAAGTTATTCTCTTTCTAAGGACGAACTTAGACAAACCTTAGAATGAGACCAACGAGACTAATTTGGGACGAACAAAGAGAAACTTATGTCCCATTCTAAGGTTTG
Source organism: Rhodiola kirilowii (assembly GCA_033675215.1). NCBI lineage: Eukaryota > Viridiplantae > Streptophyta > Magnoliopsida > Saxifragales > Crassulaceae > Rhodiola > Rhodiola kirilowii. The sequence continues at coordinate 1,802,719 of JAUCNB010000012.1, read as the reverse complement.
TCTTAGTTCGTCCCAAGTTAGTCTCTTACTAAGGACGAACTTAGACAAACCTTAGAATGAGACTAACGAGACTAACTTGGGACGAACAAAGACAAATTTAAGTCCCATTCTAAGGTTTGTCTAAGTTCGTACCAAGTTATTCTCTTTCTAAGGACGAACTTAGACAAACCTTAGAATGAGACTAACGAGACTAACTTTGGACGAACAAAGAAAAACGTTAGTCTCATTCTAAGGTTTGTCTTAGTTCGTCCCAAGTTAGTCTCTTTCTAAGGACGAACTTAGACAAACCTTAGAATGAGACTAACGAGACTAACTTGGGGCGAACAAAGACAAACTTAAGTCCCATTCTAAGGTTTGTCTAAGTTCGTCCCAAGTTATTCTCTTTCTAAGGACGAACTTAGACAAACCCTAGAATGAGACTAACGAGACTAACTTTGGACGAACAAAGACAAACTTAAGTCCCATTCTAAGGTTTGTCTAAGTTCGTCCCAAGTTATTCTCTTTCTAAGGACGAACTTAGACAAACCCTAGAATGAGACTAACGAGACTAACTTTGGACGAACCAAGAAAAACGTTAGTCTCATTCTAAGGTTTGTCTTAGTTCATCCCAAGTTAGTCTCTTTCAAAGGACGAACTTAGACAAACCTTAGAATGAGACTAACGAGACTAACTTGGGACGAACAAAGACAAACTTAAGTCCCATTCTAAGGTTTGTCTAAGTTCGTCCCAAGTTAGTCTCTTTCTAAGGATGAACTTAGACAAACCTTAGAATGAGACTAACTAGACTAACTTGGGACGAACAAAGACAAACTTAAGTCCCATTCTAAGGTTTGTCTTAGTTCGTCCCAAGTTATTCTCTTTCTAAGGACGAACTTAGACAAACCTTAGAATGAGACTAACGAGACTAACTTGGGACAAACAAAGAGAAACTTATGTCCCATTCTAAGGTTTGTCTTAGTTCGTCCCATGTTAGTCTCTTTCTAAGGACGAACTTAGACAAACCTTAGAATGAGACTAACGAGACTAACTTGGGACGAACAAAGACTAACTTAAGTCTCATTCTAAGGTTTGTCTAAGTTCATCCCATGTTATTCTCTTTCTAAGGACGAACTTAGACAAACCTTAGAATGAGTCTAACGAGACTAACTTTGGACGAACAAAGAAAAATGTTAGTCTCATTCTAAGGTTTGTCTTAGTTCGTCCCAAGTTAGTCTCTTTCTAAGGACAAACTTAGACAAACCTTAAAATGAGACTAACGAGACTAACTTGGGACGAACAAAGACAAACTTAAGTCCCATTCTAAGGTTTGTCTAAGTTCGTCCCAAGTTATTCTCTTTCTAAGGACGAACTTAGACAAACCTTAGAATGAGACTAACGAGACTAGTTTTGGACGAACAAAGAAAAACGTTAGTCTCATTCTAAGGTTTGTCTTAGTTCGTCCCAAGTTAGTCTCTTTCAAAGGACGAACTTAGACAAACCTTTGAATGAGACTAACGAGACTAACTTGGGACGAACAAAGACAAACTTAAGTCCCATTCTAAGGTTTGTCTAAGTTCGTCCCAAGTTAGTCTCTTTCTAAGGACGAACTTAGACAAACCTTAGAATGAGACTAACGAGACTAACTTGGGACGAACAAAGACAAACTTAAGTCCCATTCTAAGGTTTGTCTAAGTTCGTCCCAAGTTAGTCTCTTTCTAAGGATGAACTTAGACAAACCTTAGAATGAGACTAACTAGACTAACTTGGGACGAACAAAGACAAACTTAAGTCCCATTCTAAGGTTTGTCTTAGTTCGTCCCAAGTTATTCTCTTTCTAAGGACGAACTTAGACAAACCTTAGAATGAGACTAACGAGACTAACTTGGGACAAACAAAGAGAAACTTATGTCCCATTCTAAGGTTTGTCTTAGTTCGTCCCATGTTAGTCTCTTTCTAAGGACGAACTTAGACAAACCTTAGAATGAGACTAACGAGACTAACTTGGGACGAACAAAGACTAACTTAAGTCTCATTCTAAGGTTTGTCTAAGTTCATCCCATGTTATTCTCTTTCTAAGGACGAACTTAGACAAACCTTAGAATGAGTCTAACGAGACTAACTTTGGACGAACAAAGAAAAATGTTAGTCTCATTCTAAGGTTTGTCTTAGTTCGTCCCAAGTTAGTCTCTTTCTAAGGACAAACTTAGACAAACCTTAAAATGAGACTAACGAGACTAACTTGGGACGAACAAAGACAAACTTAAGTCCCATTCTAAGGTTTGTCTAAGTTCGTCCCAAGTTATTCTCTTTCTAAGGACGAACTTAGACAAACCTTAGAATGAGACTAACGAGACTAGTTTTGGACGAACAAAGAAAAACGTTAGTCTCATTCTAAGGTTTGTCTTAGTTCGTCCCAAGTTAGTCTCTTTCAAAGGACGAACTTAGACAAACCTTAGAATGAGACTAACGAGACTAACTTGGGACGAACAAAGACAAACTTAAGTCCCATTCTAAGGTTTGTCTAAGTTCGTCCCAAGTTAGTCTCTTTCTAAGGACGAACTTAGACAAACCTTAGAATGAGACTAACGAGACTAACTTGGGACGAACAAAGACAAACTTAGACAAACCTTAGAATGAGACTAACGAGACTAACTTGGGACGAACAAAGACAAACTTAAGTCCCATTCTAAGGTTTGTCTTAGTTCGTCCCAAGTTTGTCTCTTTCTATGGACGAACTTAGACAAACCTTAGAATGAGACTAACGAGACTAACTTGGGACGAACAAAGACAAACTTAAGTCCCATTCTAAGGTTTGCCTTAGTTCATCCCATCTTAGTCTCTTTCTAAGGACGAACTTAGAAAAACCTTAGAATGAGACTAACGAGACTAACTTGAGACGAACAAAGACAAACTTAAGTCTCATTCTAAGGTTTGTCTAAGTTCGTCCCAAGTTATTCTCTTTCTAAGGACGAACTTAGACAAACCTTAGAATGAGACTAACGAGACTAATTTGGGACGAACAAAGAGAAATTTATGTCCCATTCTAAGGTTACTCTTAGTTCGTCCCTAGTTAGTCTCTTTCTAAGAACGAACTTAGACAAACCTTAGAATGAGACTAACGAGACTAACTTGGGATGAACAAAGACAAACTTAAGTCCCATTCTAAGGTTTGTCTAAGTTCGTCCCAAGGTAGTCTCTTTCTAAGGACGAACTTAGACAAACCTTAGAATGAGACTAACGAGACTAACTTGGGACGAATAAAGACAAACTTAAGTCCCATTCTAAGGTTTGTCTTATTTCGTCCCAAGTTTGTCTCTTTCTATGGACGAACTTAGACAAACCTTAGAATGAGACTAACGAGACTAACTTGGGACGAACAAAGACAAACTTAAGTCCCATTCTAAGGTTTGTCTTAGTTCTTCCCATGTTAGTCTCTTTCTAAGGACAAACTTAGACAAACCTTAAAATGAGACTAACGAGACTAACTTGGGACGAACAAAGACAAACTTAAGTCTCATTCTAAGGTTTGTCTAAGTTCGTCCAAAGTTATTCTCTTTCTAAGGACGAACTTAGACAAACCTTAGAATGAGACCAACGAGACTAATTTGGGACGAACAAAGAGAAACTTATGTCCCATTCTAAGGTTTGTCTTAGTTCGTCCCAAGTTAGTCTCTTTCTAAGGACGAACTTAGACAAACCTTAGAATGAGACTAACGAGACTAACTTGGGACGAACAAAGACAAATTTAAGTCCCATTCTAAGGTTTGTCTAAGTTCGTACCAAGTTATTCTCTTTCTAAGGACGAACTTAGACAAACCTTAGAATGAGACTAACGAGACTAACTTTGGACGAACAAAGAAAAACGTTAGTCTCATTCTAAGGTTTGTCTTAGTTCGTCCCAAGTTAGTCTCTTTCTAAGGACGAACTTAGACAAACCTTAGAATGAGACTAACGAGACTAACTTGGGACGAACAAAGACAAACTTAAGTCCCATTCTAAGGTTTGTCTAAGTTCGTCCCAAGTTATTCTCTTTCTAAGGACGAACTTAGACAAACCCTAGAATGAGACTAACGAGACTAACTTTGGACGAACAAAGACAAACTTAAGTCCCATTCTAAGGTTTGTCTAAGTTCGTCCCAAGTTATTCTCTTTCTAAGGACGAACTTAGACAAACCCTAGAATGAGACTAACGAGACTAACTTTGGACGAACCAAGAAAAACGTTAGTCTCATTCTAAGGTTTGTCTTAGTTCATCCCAAGTTAGTCTCTTTCAAAGGACGAACTTAGACAAACCTTAGAATGAGACTAACGAGACTAACTTGGGACGAACAAAGACAAACTTAAGTCCCATTCTAAGGTTTGTCTTAGTTCGTCCCAAGTTAGTCTCTTTCTAAGGACAAACTTAGACAAACCTTAAAATGAGACTAACGAGACTAACTTGGGACGAACAAAGACAAACTTAAGTCCCATTCTAAGGTTTGTCTAAGTTCGTCCCAAGTTATTCTCTTTCTAAGGACGAACTTAGACAAACCTTAGAATGAGACTAACGAGACTAGTTTTGGACGAACAAAGAAAAACGTTAGTCTCATTCTAAGGTTTGTCTTAGTTCGTCCCAAGTTAGTCTCTTTCAAAGGACGAACTTAGACAAACCTTAGAATGAGACTAACGAGACTAACTTGGGACGAACAAAGACAAACTTAAGTCCCATTCTAAGGTTTGTCTAAGTTCGTCCCAAGTTAGTTTCTTTCTAAGGACGAACTTAGACAAACCTTAGAATGAGACTAACGAGACTAACTTGGGACGAACAAAGACAAACTTAAGTCCCATTCTAAGGTTTGTCATAGTTCGTCCCAAGTTATTCTCTTTCTAAGGACGAACTTAGACAAACCTTAGAATGAGACTAACGAGACTAACTTGGGACAAACAAAGAGAAACTTATGTCCCATTCTAAGGTTTGTCTTAGTTCATCCCATGTTAGTCTCTTTCTAAGGACGAACTTAGACAAACCTTAGAATGAGACTAACGAGACTAACTTGGGACGAACAAAGACTAACTTAAGTCTCATTCTAAGGTTTGTCTAAATTCGTCCCAAGTTATTCTCATTCTAAGGACGAACTTAGACAAACCTTAGAATGAGACTAACGAGACTAACTTTGGACGAACAAAGAAAAACGTTAGTCTTATTCTAAGGTTTGTCTTAGTTCGTCCCTAGTTAGTCTCTTTTTAAGGACGAACTTAGACAAACCTTAGAATGAGACTAACGAGACTAACTTGGGACGAACAAAGACTAACTTAAGTTTCATTCTAAGGTTTGTCTAAGTTCGTCCCAAGTTATTCTCTTTCTAAGGACGAACTTAGACAAACCTTAGAATGAGACTAACGAGACTAACTTTGGACGAACAAAGAAAAACGTTAGTCTCATTCTAAGGTTATTCTTAGTTCGTCCCAAGTTAGTCTCTTTCTAAGGACAAACTTAGACAAACCTTAGAATGAGACTAACGAGACTAATTTGGGACGAACAAAGACAAACTTAAGTCCCATTCTAAGGTTTGTCTTAGTTCGTCCCGAGTTAGTCTCTTTCTAAGGACGAACTTAGACAAACCTTAGAATGAGACTAACGAGACTAACTTGGGACAAACAAAGACAAACTTAAGTCTCATTCTAAGGTTTGCCTAACTTTGTCCCAAGTTATACTCTTTCTAAGGACGAACTTAGACAGACCTTAGAATGAGACTAACGAGACTAACTTTGGACGAACAAAGAAAAACGTTAGTCTCATTCTAAGGTTTGTCTAAGTTCGTCCCAAGTTAGTCTCTTTCTAAGGACGAACTTAGACAAACCTTAGAATGAGACTAACGAGACTAACTTGGGACGAACAAAGACAAATTTAAGTCCCATTCTAAGGTTTGTCTTAGTTCGTCCCGAGTTAGTCTCTTTCTAAGGACGAACTTAGACAAACCTTAGAATGAGACTAACGAGACTAACTTGGGACGAACAAAGACTAACTTAAGTCTCATTCTAGGGTTTGTCTAAGTTCGTCCCAAGTTATTCTCTTTATAAGGACGAACTTAGACAAACCTTAGAATGAGACTAACGAGACTAACTTTGGACGAACAAAGAAAAACGTTAGTCTCATTCTAAGGTTTGTCTTAGTTCGTCCCAAGTTAGTGTCTTTCTAAGGACGAACTTAGACAAACCTTAGAATGAGACTAACGAGACTAACTTGGGACGAACAAAGACAAACTTAAGTCCCATTCTAAGGTTTGTCTAAGTTCGTCCCAAGTTATTCTATTTCTAAGGACGAACTTAGACAAACCTTAGAATGAGACTTACGAGACTAACTTTGGACGAACCAAGAAAAACGTTAGTCTCATTCTTAGGTTTGTCTTAGTTCGTCCCAAGTTAGTCTCTTTCTAAGGACGAACTTAGACAAACCTTAGAATGAGACTAACGAGACTAACTTGGGACGAACAAAGACAAACTTAAGTCCCATTCTAAGGTTTGTCTTAGTTCGTCCCGAGTTAGTCTCTTTCTAAGGACGAACTTAGACAAACCTTAGAATGAGACTAACGAGACTAACTTGGGACGAACAAAGACTAACTTAAGTCTCATTCTAAGGTTTGTCTAAATTCGTCCCAAGTTATTCTGTTTCTAAGGACGAACTTAGACAAACCTTAGAATGAGACTAACGAGACTAACTTGGGACGAACAAAGACTAACTTAAGTCTCATTCTAAGGTTTGTCTAAGTTCATCCCATGTTATTCTCTTTCTAAGGACAAACTTAGACAAACCTTAGAATGAGTCTAACGAGACTAACTTTGGACGAACAAAGAAAAATGTTAGTCTCATTCTAAGGTTTGTCTTAGTTCGTCCCAAGTTAGTCTCTTTCTAAGGACAAACTTAGACAAACCTTAAAATGAGACTAACGAGACTAACTTGGGACGAACAAAGACAAACTTAAGTCCCATTCTAAGGTTTGTCTAAGTTCGTCCCAAGTTATTCTCTTTCTAAGGACGAACTTAGACAAACCTTAGAATGAGACTAACGAGACTAGTTTTGGACGAACAAAGAAAAACGTTAGTCTCATTCTAAGGTTTGTCTTAGTTCGTCCCAAGTTAGTCTCTTTCAAAGGACGAACTTAGACAAACCTTAGAATGAGACTAACGAGACTAACTTGGGAAGAACAAAGACAAACTTAAGTCCCATTCTAAGGTTTGTCTAAGTTCGTCCCAAGTTAGTCTCTTTCTAAGGACGAACTTAGACAAACCTTAGAATGAGACTAACGAGACTAACTTGGGACGAACAAAGACAAACTTAAGTCCCATTCTAAGGTTTGTCATAGTTCGTCCCAAGTTATTCTCTTTCTAAGGACGAACTTAGACAAACCTTAGAATGAGACTAACGAGACTAACTTGGGACAAACAAAGAGAAACTTATGTCCCATTCTAAGGTTTGTCTTAGTTCGTCCCATGTTAGTATCTTTCTAAGGACGAACTTAGACAAACCTTAGAATGAGACTAACGAGACTAACTTGGGACGAACAAAGACTAACTTAAGTCTCATTCTAAGGTTTGTCTAAATTCGTCCCAAGTTATTCTCTTTCTAAGGACGAACTTAGACAAACCTTAGAATGAGACTAACGAGACTAACTTTGGACGAACAAAGAAAAACGTTAGTCTTATTCTAAGGTTTGTCTTAGTTCGTCCCTAGTTAGTCTCTTTCTAAGGACGAACTTAGACAAACCTTAGAATGAGACTAACGAGACTAATTTGGGACGAACAAAGACAAACTTAAGTCCCATTCTAAGGTTTGTCTTAGTTCGTCCCGAGTTAGTCTCTTTCTAAGGACGAACTTAGACAAACCTTAGAATGAGACTAACGAGACTAACTTGGGACGAACAAAGACAAACTTAAGTCTCATTCTAAGGTTTGTCTAACTTTGTCCGAAGTTATACTCTTTCTAAGGACGAACTTAGACAAACCTTAGAATGAGACTAACGAGACTAACTTTGGACGAACAAAGAAAAACGTTAGTCTCATTCTAAGGTTTGTCTAAGTTCGTCCCAAGTTAGTCTCTTTCTAAGGACGAACTTAGACAAACCTTAGAATGAGACTAACGAGACTAACTTGGGACGAACAAAGACAAATTTAAGTCCCATTCTAAGGTTTGTCTTAGTTCGTCCCGAGTTAGTCTCTTTATAAGGACGAACTTAGACAAACCTTAGAATGAGACTAACGAGACTAACTAGGGACGAACAAAGACTAACTTAAGTCTCATTCTAGGGTTTGTCTAAGTTCGTCCCAAGTTATTCTCTTTATAAGGACGAACTTAGACAAACCTTAGAATGAGACTAACGAGACTAACTTTGGACGAACAAAGAAAAACGTTAGTCTCATTCTAAGGTTTGTCTTAGTTCGTCCCAACTTAGTGTCTTTCTAAGGACGAACTTAGACAAACCTTAGAATGAGACTAACGAGACTAACTTGGGACGAACAAAGACAAACATAAGTCCCATTCTAAGGTTTGTCTAAGTTCGTCCCAAGTTATTCTCTTTCTAAGGACGAACTTAGACAAACCTTAGAATGAGACTAACGAGACTAGTTTTGGACGAACAAAGAAAAACGTTAGTCTCATTCTAAGGTTTGTCTTAGTTCGTCCCAAGTTAGTCTCTTTCAAAGGACGAACTTAGACAAACCTTAGAATGAGACTAACGAGACTAACTTGGGACGAACAAAGACAAACTTAAGTCCCATTCTAAGGTTTGTCTAAGTTCGTCCTAAGTTAGTCTCTTTCTAAGGACGAACTTAGACAAACCTTAGAATGAGACTAACGAGACTAACTTGGGACGAACAAAGACAAACTTAAGTCCCATTCTAAGGTTTGTCATAGTTCGTCCCAAGTTATTCTCTTTCTAAGGACGAACTTAGACAAACCTTAGAATGAGACTAACGAGACTAACTTGGGACAAACAAAGAGAAACTTAAGTCTCATTCTAAGGTTTGTCTAAGTTCATCCCATGTTATTCTCTTTCTAAGGAAAAACTTAGACAAACCTTAGAATGAGTCTAACGAGACTAACTTTGGACGAACAAAGAAAAATGTTAGTCTCATTCTAAGGTTTGTCTTAGTTCGTCCCAAGTTAGTCTCTTTCTAAGGACAAACTTAGACAAACCTTAAAATGAGACTAACGAGACTAACTTGGGACGAACAAAGACAAACTTAAGTCCCATTCTAAGGTTTGTCTAAGTTCGTCCCAAGTTATTCTCTTTCTAAGGACGAACTTAGACAAACCTTAGAATGAGACTAACGAGACTAGTTTTGGACGAACAAAGAAAAACGTTAGTCTCATTCTAAGGTTTGTCTTAGTTCGTCCCAAGTTAGTCTCTTTCAAAGGACGAACTTAGACAAACCTTAGAATGAGACTAACGAGACTAACTTGGGACGAACAAAGACAATCTTAAGTCCCATTCTAAGGTTTGTCTAAGTTCGTCCCAAGTTAGTCTCTTTCTAAGGACGAACTTAGACAAACCTTAGAATGAGACTAACGAGACTAACTTGGGACGAACAAAGACAAACTTAAGTCCCATTCTAAGGTTTGTCATAGTTCGTCCCAAGTTATTCTCTTTCTAAGGACGAACTTAGACAAACCTTAGAATGAGACTAACGAGACTAACTTGGGACAAACAAAGAGAAACTTATGTCCCATTCTAAGGTTTGTCTTAGTTCGTCCCATGTTAGTCTCTTTCTAAGGACGAACTTAGACAAACCTTAGAATGAGACTAACGAGACTAACTTGGGACGAACAAAGACTAACTTAAGTCTCATTCTGAGGTTTTTCTAAATTCGTCCCAAGTTATTCTCTTTCTAAGGACGAACTTAGACAAACCTTAGAATGAGACTAACGAGACTAACTTTGGACGAACCAAGAAAAACGTTAGTCTTATTCTAAGGTTTGTCTTAGTAAGTCCCTAGTTAGTCTCTTTCTAAGGACGAACTTAGACAAACCTTAGAATGAGACTAACGAGACTAACTTGGGACGAACAAAGACTAACTTAAGTTTCATTCTAAGGTTTGTCTAAGTTCGTCCCAAGTTATTCTCTTTCTAAGGACGAACTTAGACAAACCTTAGAATGAGACTAACGAGACTAACTTTGGACGAACAAAGAAAAACGTTAGTCTCATTCTAAGGTTATTCTTAGTTCGTCCCAAGTTAGTCTCTTTCTAAGGACAAACTTAGACAAACCTTAGAATGAGACTAACGATACTAATTTGGGACGAACAAAGACAAACTTAAGTCCCATTCTAAGGTTTGTCTTAGTTCGTCCCGAGTTAGTCTCTTTCTAAGGACGAACTTAGACAAACCTTAGAATGAGACTAACGAGACTAACTTGGGACGAACAAAGACAAACTTAAGTCTCATTCTAAGGTTTGTCTAACTTTGTCCCAAGTTATTCTCTTTCTAAGGACGAACTTAGACAAACCTTAGAATGAGACTAACGAGACTAACTTTGGACGAACATAGAAAAACGTTAGTCTCATTCTAAGGTTTGTCTAAGTTCGTCCCAAGTTAGTCTCTTTCTAAGGACGAACTTAGACAAACCTTAGAATGAGACTAACGAGACTAACTTGGGACGAACAAAGACAAATTCAAGTCCCATTCTAAGGTTTGTCTTAGTTCGTCCCGAGTTAGTCTCTTTCTAAGGACGAACTTAGACAAACCTTAGAATGAGACTAACGAGACTAACTTGGGACGAACAAAGACTAACTTAAGTCTCATTCTAGGGTTTGTCTAAGTTCGTCCCAAGTTATTCTCTTTCTAAGGACGAACTTAGACAAACCTTAGAATGAGACTAACGAGACTAACTTTGGACGAACAAAGAAAAACGTTAGTCTCATTCTAAGGTTTGTCTTAGTTCGTCCCAAGTTAGTATCTTTCTAAGGACGAACTTAGACAAACCTTAGAATGAGACTAACGAGACTAACTTGGGACGAACAAAGACAAACTTAAGTCCCATTCTAAGGTTTGTCTAAGTTCGTCCCAAGTTATTCTCTTTCTAAGGACGAACTTAGACAAACCTTAGAATGAGACTAACGAGACTAACTTTGGACGAACCAAGAAAAACGTTAGTCTCATTCTTAGGTTTGTCTTAGTTCGTCCCAAGTTAGTCTCTTTCTAAGGACGAACTTAGACAAACCTTAGAATGAGACTAACGAGACTAACTTGGGACGAACAAAGACAAACTTAAGTCCCATTCTAAGGTTTGTCTTAGTTCGTCCCGAGTTAGTCTCTTTCTAAGGACGAACTTAGACAAACCATAGAATGTGACTAACGAGACTAACTTGGGACGAACAAAGACTAACTTAAGTCTCATTCTAAGGTTTGTCTAAATTCGTCCCAAGTTATTCTGTTTCTAAGGACGAACTTACACAAACCTTAGAATGAGACTAACGTGACTAACTTTGGACGAACAAAGAAAAACGTTAGTCTCATTCTAAGGTTTGTCTTAGTTCGTCCCAAGTTACTCTCTTTCTAAGGACGAACTTAGACAAACCTTAGAATGAGACTAACGAGACTAACTTGGGACGAACAAAGACAAACTTAAGTCCCATTCTAAGGTTTGTCTAAGTTCGTCCCAAGTTATTCTCTTTCTAAGGACGAACTTAGACAAACCTTATAATGAGACTAACGAGACTAACTTTGGACGAACCAAGCAAAACGTTAGTCTCATTCTAAGGTTTGTCTTAGTTCGTCCCAAGTTAGTCTCTTTCTAAGGACGAACTTAGACAAACCTTAGAATGAGACTAACGAGACTAACTTTGGACGAACAAAGAAAAACGTTAGTCTCATTATAAGGTTTGTCTTAGTTCGTCCCAAGTTAGTGTCTTTCTAAGGACGAACTTAGACAAACCTTAGAATGAGACTAACGAGACTAACTTGGGACGAACAAAGACAAACTTAAGTCCCATTCTAAGGTTTGTCTAAGTTCGTCCCAAGTTATTCTCTTTCTAAGGACGAACTTAGACAAACCTTAGAATGAGACTAACGAGACTAACTTTGGACGAACCAAGAAAAACGTTAGTCTCATTCTTAGGTTTGTCTTAGTTCGTCCCAAGTTAGTCTCTTTCTAAGGACGAACTTAGACAAACCTTAGAATGAGACTAACGAGACTAACTTGGGACGAACAGAGACAAACTTAAGTCTCATTCTAAGGTTTGTCTAAGTTCGTCCCAAGTTATTCTCTTTCTAAGGACGAACTTAGACAAACCTTAGAATGAGACTAACGAGACTAACTTGGGACGAACAAAGACAAACTTAAGTCCCATTCTAAGGTCTGTCTTAGTTCGTCCCAAGTTTGTCTCTTTCTATGGACGAACTTAGACAAACCTTAGAATGAGACTAACGAGACTAACTTGGGACGAACAAAGACAAACTTAAGTTCCATTCTAAGGTTTGTCTTAGTTCATCCCATCTTAGTCTCTTTCTAAGGACGAACTTAGACAAACCTTAGAATGAGACTAACGAGACTAACTTGGGACGAACAAAGACAAACTTAAGTCTCATTCTAAGGTTTGTCTAAGTTCGTCCCAAGTTATTCTCTTTCTAAGGACGAACTTAGACAAACCTTAGAATGAGACTAACGAGACTTACTTGGGACGAACAAAGACAAACTTAAGTCCCATTCTAAGGTTTGTCTAAGTTCGTCCCAAGTTATTCTCTTTCTAAGGACGAACTTAGACAAACCTTAGAATGAGACTAACGAGACTAACTTTGGACGAACCAAGAAAAACGTTAGTCTCATTCTTAGGTTTGTCTTAGTTCGTCCCTAGTTAGTCTCTTTCTAAGGACGAACTTAGACAAACCTTAGAATGAGACTAACGAGACAAACTTGGGACGAACAAAGACAAATTTAAGTCCCATTCTAAGGTTTGTCTTAGTTCGTCCCGAGTTAGTCTCTTTCTAAGGACGAACTTAGACAAACCTTAGAATGAGACTAACGAGACTAACTTGGGACGAACAAAGACTAACTTAAGTCTCATTCTAGGGTTTGTCTAAGTTCGTCCCAAGTTATTCTCTTTCTAAGGACGAACTTAGACAAACCTTAGAATGAGTCTAACGAGACTAACTTTGGACGAACAAAGAAAAACGTTAGTCTCATTCTAAGGTTTGTCTTAGTTCGTCCCAAGTTAGTGTCTTTCTAAGGACGAACTTAGACAAACCTTAGAATGAGACTAACGAGACTAACTTGGGACGAACAAAGACAAACTTAAGTCCCATTCTAAGGTTTGTCTAAGTTCGTCACAAGTTATTCTCTTTCTAAGGACGAACTTAGACAAACCTTAGAATGAGACTAACGAGACTAACTTTGGACGAACCAAGAAAAACGTTAGTCTCATTCTTAGGTTTGTCTTAGTTCGTCCCAAGTTAGTCTCTTTCTAAGGACGAACTTAGACAAACCTTAGAATGAGACTAACGAGACTAACTTGGGACGAACAAAGACAAACTTAAGTCCCATTCTAAAGTTTGTCTTACTTCGTCCCGAGTTAGTCTCTTTCTAAGGACGAACTTAGACAAACCTTAGAATGAGACTAACGAGACTAACTTGGGACGAACAAAGACTAACTTAAGTCTCATTCTAAGGTTTGTCTAAATTCGTCCCAAGTTATTCTGTTTCTAAGGACGAACTTAGACAAACCTTAGAATGAGACTAACGAGACTAACTTTGGACGAACAAAGAAAAACGTTAGTCTCATTCTAAGGTTTGTCTTAGTTCGTCCCAAGTTACTCTCTTTCTAAGGACGAACTTAGACAAACCTTAGAATGAGACTAACGAGACTAACTTGGGACGAACAAAGACAAACTTAAGTCCCATTCTAAGGTTTGTCTAAGTTCGTCCCAAGTTATTCTCTTTCTAAGGACGAACTTAGACAAACCTTAGAATGAGACTAACGAGACTAACTTTGGACGAACCAAGCAAAACGTTAGTCTCATTCTAAGGTTTGTCTTAGTTCGTCCCAAGTTAGTCTCTTTCTAAGGACGAACTTAGACAAACCTTAGAATGAGACTAACGAGACTAACTTGGGACGAACAAAGACAAACTTAAGTCCCATTCTAAGGTTTGTCTAAGTTCGTCCCAAGTTATTCTCTTTCTAAGGACGAACTTAGACAAACCTTAGAATGAGACTAACGAGACTAACTTTGGACGAACCAAGAAAAACGTTAGTCTCATTCTTAGGTTTGTCTTAGTTCGTCCCAAGTTAGTCTCTTTCTAAGGACGAACTTAGATAAACCTTAGAATGAGACTAACGAGACTAACTTGGGACGAACAAAGACAAACTTAAGTCCCATTCTAAGGTCTGTCTAAGTTCGTCCCAAGTTAGTCTCTTTCTAAGGACGAACTTAGACAAACCTTAGAATGAGACTAACGAGACTAACTTGGGACGAACAAAGACAAACTTAAGTCCCATTCTAAGGTTTGTCTTAGTTCGTCCCAAGTTTGTCTCTTTCTATGGACGAACTTAGACAAACCTTAGAATGAGACTAACGAGACTAACTTGGGACGAACAAAGACAAACTTAAGTCCCATTCTAAGGTTTGTCTTAGTTCATCCCATCTTAGTCTCTTTCTAAGGACGAACTTAGACAAACCTTAGAATGAGACTAACGAGACTAACTTGGGACGAACAAAGACAAACTTAAGTCTCATTCTAAGGTTTGTCTAAGTTCGTCCCAAGTTATTCTCTTTCTAAGGACGAACTTAGACAAACCTTAGAATGAGACTAACAAGACTAATTTGGGACGAACAAAGAGAAACTTATGTCCCATTCTAAGGTTTGTCTTAGTTCGTCCCAAGTTAGTCTCTTTCTAAGGACGAACTTAGACAAACCTTAGAATGAGACTAACGAGACTAACTTGGGATGAACAAAGACAAACTTAAGTCCCATTCTAAGGTTTGTCTAAGTTCGTCCCAAGGTAGTCTCTTTCTAAGGACGAACTTAGACAAACCTTAGAAAGAGACTAACGAGACTAACTTGGGACGAACAAAGACAAACTTAAGTCCCATTCTAAGGTTTGTCTTAGTTCGTCCCAAGTTTGTCTCTTTCTATGGACGAACTTAGACAAACCTTAGAATGAGACTAACGAGACTAACTTGGGACGAACAAAGACAAACTTAAGTCCCATTCTAAGGTTTGTCTAAGTTCGTCCCAAGTTATTCTCTTTCTAAGGACGAACTTAGACAAACCTTAGAATGAGACTAACGAGACTAACTTTGGACGAACCAAGCAAAACGTTAGTCTCATTCTAAGGTTTGTCTTAGTTCGTCCCAAGTTAGTCTCTTTCTAAGGACGAACTTAGACAAACCTTAGAATGAGACTAACGAGACTAACTATAGACGAACAAAGACAAACTTAAGTCTCATTCTAAGGTTTGTCTAAGTTCGTCCCAAGTTATTCTCTTTCTAAGGACGAACTTAGACAAACCTTAGAATGAGACTAACGAGACTAATTTGGGACGAACAAAGAGAAACTTATGTCCCATTCTAAGGTTTGTCTTAGTTCGTCCCAAGTTAGTCTCTTTCTAAGGACGAACTTAGACAAACCTTAGAATGAGACTAACGAGACTAACTTGGGATGAACAAAGACAAACTTAAGTCCCATTCTAAGGTTTGTCTAAGTTCGTCCCAAGGTAGTCTCTTTCTAAGGACGAACTTAAACCTTAGAAAGAGACTAACGAGACTAACTTGGGACGAACAAAGACAAACTTAAGTCCCATTCTAAGGTTTGTCTTAGTTCGTCCCAAGTTTGTCTCTTTCTATGGACGAACTTAGACAAACCTTAGAATGAGACTAACGAGACTAACTTGGGACGAACAAAGACAAACTTAAGTCCCATTCTAAGGTTTGTCTAAGTTCGTCCCAAGTTATTCTCTTTCTAAGGACGAACTTAGACAAACCTTAGAATGAGACTAACGAGACTAACTTTGGACGAACCAAGCAAAACGTTAGTCTCATTCTAAGGTTTGTCTTAGTTCGTCCCAAGTTAGTCTCTTTCTAAGGACGAACTTAGACAAACCTTAGAATGAGACTAACGAGACTAACTTGGGACGAACAAAGACAAACTTAAGTCCCATTCTAAGGTTTGTCTAAGTTCGTCCCAAGTTATTCTCTTTCTAAGGACGAACTTAGACAAACCTTAGAATGAGACTAACGAGACTAACTTTGGACGAACCAAGAAAAACGTTAGTCTCATTCTAAGGTTTGTCTTAGTTCGTCCCAAGTTAGTCTCTTTCTAAGGACGAACTTAGACAAACCTTAGAATGAGACTAACGAGACTAACTTTGGACGAACAAAGAAAAACGTTAGTCTCATTATAAGGTCTGTCTTAGTTCGTCCCAAGTTAGTGTCTTTCTAAGGACGAACTTAGACAAACCTTAGAATGAGACTAACGAGACTAACTTGGGACGAACAAAGACAAACTTAAGTCCCATTCTAAGGTTTGTCTAAGTTCGTCCCAAGTTATTCTCTTTCTAAGGATGAACTTAGACAAACCTTAGAATGAGACTAACGAGACTAACTTTGGACGAACCAAGAAAAACGTTAGTCTCATTCTTAGGTTTGTCTTAGTTCGTCCCAAGTTAGTCTCTTTCTAAGGACGAACTTAGACAAACCTTAGAATGAGACTAACGAGACTAACTTGGGACGAACAAAGACAAACTTAAGTCCCATTCTAAGGTCTGTCTAAGTTCGTCCCAAGTTAGTCTCTTTCTAAGGACGAACTTAGACAAACCTTAGAATGAGACTAACGAGACTAACTTGGGACGAACAAAGACAAACTTAAGTCCCATTCTAAGGTTTGTCTTAGTTCGTCCCAAGGTTGTCTCTTTCTATGGACGAACTTAGACAAACCTTAGAATGAAACTAACGAGACTAACTTGGGACGAACAAAGACAAACTTAAGTCCCATTCTAAGGTTTGTCTAAGTTCGTCCCAAGTTATTCTCTTTCTAAGGACGAACTTAGACAAACCTTAGAATGAGACTAACGAGACTAACTTTGGACGAACCAAGCAAAACGTTAGTCTCATTCTAAGGTTTGTCTTAGTTCGTCCCAAGTTAGTCTCTTTCTAAGGACGAACTTAGACAAACCTTAGAATGAGACTAACGAGACTAACTTTGGACGAACAAAGAAAAACGTTAGTCTCATTATAAGGTTTGTCTTAGTTCGTCCCAAGTTAGTGTCTTTCTAAGGACGAACTTAGACAAACCTTAGAATGAGACTAACGAGACTAACTTGGGACGAACAAAGACAAACTTAAGTCCCATTCTAAGGTTTGTCTAAGTTCGTCCCAAGTTATTCTCTTTCTAAGGACGAACTTAGACAAACCTTAGAATGAGACTAACGAGACTAACTTTGGACGAACCAAGAAAAACGTTAGTCTCATTCTTAGGTTTGTCTTAGTTCGTCCCAAGTTAGTCTCTTTCTAAGGACGAACTTAGACAAACCTTAGAATGAGACTAACGAGACTAACTTGGGACGAACAAAGACAAACTTAAGTCCCATTCTAAGGTCTGTCTAAGTTCGTCCCAAGTTAGTCTCTTTCTAAGGACGAACTTAGACAAACCTTAGAATGAGACTAACGAGACTAACTTGGGACGAACAAAGACAAACTTAAGTCCCATTCTAAGGTTTGTCTTAGTTCGTCCCAAGTTTGTCTCTTTCTATGGACGAACTTAGACAAACCTTAGAATGAGACTAACGAGACTAACTTGGGACGAACAAAGACAAACTTAAGTCCCATTCTAAGGTTTGTCTTAGTTCATCCCATCTTAGTCTCTTTCTAAGGGCGAACTTAGACAAACCTTAGAATGAGACTAACGAGACTAACTTGGGACGAACAAAGACAAACTTAAGTCTCATTCTAAGGTTTGTCTAAGTTCGTCCAAAGTTATTCTCTTTCTAAGGACGAACTTAGACAAACCTTAGAATGAGACTAACGAGACTAATTTGGGACGAACAAAGAGAAACTTATGTCCCATTCTAAGGTTTGTCTTAGTTCGTCCCAAGTTAGTCTCTTTCTAAGGACGAACTTAGACAAACCTTAGAATGAGACTAACGAGACTAACTTGGGATGAACAAAGACAAACTTAAGTCCCATTCTAAGGTTTGTCTAAGTTCGTCCCAAGGTAGTCTCTTTCTAAGGACGAACTTAGACAAACCTTAGAAAGAGACTAACGAGACTAACTTGGGACGAACAAAGACAAACTTAAGTCCCATTCTAAGGTTTGTCTTAGTTCGTCCCAAGTTTGTCTCTTTCTATGGACGAACTTAGACAAACCTTAGAATGAGACTAACGAGACTAACTTGGGACGAACAAAGACAAACTTAAGTCCCATTCTAAGGTTTGTCTTAGTTCTTCCCATGTTAGTCTCTTTCTAAGGACAAACTTAGACAAACCTTAAAATGAGACTAACGAGACTAACTTGGGACGAACAAAGACAAACTTAAGTCTCATTCTAAGGTTTGTCTAAGTTCGTCCCAAGTTATTCTCTTTCTAAGGACGAACTTAGACAAACCTTAGAATGAGACCAACGAGACTAATTTGGGACGAACAAAGAGAAACTTATGTCCCATTCTAAGGTTTTTCTTAGTTCGTCCCAAGTTAGTCTCTTTCTAAGGACGAACTTAGACAAACCTTAGAATGAGACTAACGAGACTAACTTGGGACGAACAAAGACAAATTTAAGTCCCATTCTAAGGTTTGTCTAAGTTCGTCCCAAGTTATTCTCTTTCTAAGGATGAACTTAGACAAACCTTAGAATGAGACTAACGAGACTAACTTTGGACGAACAAAGAAAAACGTTAGTCTCATTCTAAGGTTTGTCTTAGTTCGTCCCAAGTTAGTCTCTTTCTAAGGACGAACTTAGACAAACCTTAGAATGAGACTAACGAGACTAACTTGGGACGAACAAAGACAAACTTAAGTCCCATTCTAAGGTTTGTCTAAGTTCGTCCCAAGTTATTCTCTTTCTAAGGACGAACTTAGACAAACCCTAGAATGAGACTAACGAGACAAACTTTGGACGAACCAAGAAAAACGTTAGTCTCATTCTAAGGTTTGTCTTAGTTCGTCCCAAGTTAGTCTCTTTCAAAGGACGAACTTAGACAAACCTTAGAATGAGACTAACGAGACTAACTTGGGACGAACAAAGACAAACTTAAGTCCCATTCTAAGGTTTGTCTAAGTTCGTCCCAAGTTAGTCTCTTTCTAAGGATGAACTTAGACAAACCTTATAATGAGACTAACGAGACTAACTTGGGACGAACAAAGACAAACTTAAGTCCCATTCTAAGGTTTGTCTTAGTTCGTCCCAAGTTATTCTCTTTCTAAGGACGAACTTAGACAAACCTTAGAATGAGACTAACGAGACTAACTTGGGACAAACAAAGAGAAACTTATGTCCCATTCTAAGGTTTTTCTTAGTTCGTCCCATGTTAGTCTCTTTCTAAGGACGAACTTAGACAAACCTTAGAATGAGACTAACGAGACTAACTTGGGACGAACAAAGACTAACTTAAGTCTCATTCTAAGGTTTGTCTAAGTTCATCCCATGTTAAGCTCTTTCTAAGGACGAACTTAGACAAACCTTAGAATGAGTCTAACGAGACTAACTTTGGACGAACAAAGAAAAATGTTAGTCTCATTCTAAGGTTTGTCTTAGTTCGTCCCAAGTTAGTCTCTTTCTAAGGACAAACTTAGACAAACCTTAGAATGAGACTAACGAGACTAACTTGGGACGAACAAAGACAAACTTAAGTCCCATTCTAAGGTTTGTCTAAGTTCGTCCCAAGTTATTCTCTTTCTAAGGACGAACTTAGACAAACCTTAGAATGAGACTAACGAGACTAGTTTTGGACGAACAAAGAAAAACGTTAGTCTCATTCTAAGGTTTGTCTTAGTTCGTCCCAAGTTAGTCTCTTTCAAAGGACGAACTTAGACAAACCTTAGAATGAGACTAACGAGACTAACATGGGACGAACAAAGACAAACTTAAGTCCCATTCTAAGGTTTGTCATAGTTCGTCCCAAGTTATTCTCTTTCTAAGGACGAACTTAGACAAACCTTAGAATGAGACTAACGAGACTAACTTGGGACGAACAAAGACAAACTTAAGTCTCATTCTAAGGTTTGTCTAACTTTGTCCCAAGTTATTCTCTTTCTAAGGACGAACTTAGACAAACCTTAGAATGAGACTAACGAGACTAACTTTGGACGAACAAAGAAAAACGTTAGTCTCATTCTAAGGTTTGTCTAAGTTCGTCCCAAGTTAGTCTCTTTCTAAGGACGAACTTAGACAAACCTTAGAATGAGACTAACGAGACTAACTTGGGACGAACAAAGACAAATTTAAGTCCCAGTCTAAGGTTTGTCTTAGTTCGTCCCGAGTTAGTCTCTTTCTAAGGACGAACTTAGATAAACCTTAGAATGAGACTACCGAGACTAACTTGGGACGAACAAAGACAAACGTAAGTCCCATTCTAAGGTTTGTCTAAGTTCTTCCCATGTTAGTCTCTTTCTAAGGACAAACTTAGACAAACCTTAGAATGAGACTAACGAGACTAACTTTGGACGAACAAAGAAAAACGTTAGTCTCATTCTAAGGTTTGTCTTAGTTCGTCCCAAGTTAGTCTCTTTCAAAGGACGAACTTAGACAAACCTTAGAATGAGACTAACGAGACTAACTTGGGACGAACAAAGACAAACTTAAGTCCCATTCTAAGGTTTGTCTTAGTTCTTCCCATGTTAGTCTCTTTCTAAGGACAAACTTAGACAAACCTTAGAATGAGACTAACGAGACTAACTTCTGACGAACAAAGACAAACTTAAGTCTCATTCTAAGGTTTGTCTAAGTTCGTCCCAAGTTATTCTCTTTCTAAGGACGAACTTAGACAAACCTTAGAATGAGACTAACGAGACTAACTTGGGACGAACAAAGAGAAACTTATGTCCCATTCTAAGGTTTGTCTTAGTTCGTCCCAAGTTAGTCTCTTTCTAAGGACGAACTTAGACAAACCTTAGAATGAGACTAACGAGACTAACTTGGGACGAACAAAGACAAACTTAAGTCCCATTCTAAGGTTTGTCTAAGTTCGTCCCAAGTTATTCTCTTTCTAAGGACGAACTTAGACAAACCTTAGAATGAGACTAACGAGACTAACTTTGGACGAACAAAGAAAAACGTTAGTCTCATTCTAAGGTTTGTCTTAGTTCGTCCCAAGTTAGTCTCTTTCTAAGGATGAACTTAGACAAACCTTAGAATGAGACTAACGGGACTAACTTGGGACGAACAAAGACAAACTTAAGTCCCATTCTAAATTTTGTCTAAGTTCGTCCCAAGTTATTCTCTTTCTAAGGACGAACTTAGACAAACCTTAGAATGAGACTAACGAGACTAACTTGGGACGAACAAAGACAAACTTAAGTCCCATTCTAAGGTTTGTCTTAGTTCTTCCCATGTTAGTCTCTTTCTAAGGACAAACTTAGACAAACCTTAGAATGAGACTAACGAGACTAACTTGGGATGAACAAAGACAAACTTAAGTCCCATTCTAAGGTTTGTCTTAGTTCGTCCCGAGTTAGTCTCTTTCTAAGGACGAACTTAGACAAACCTTAGAATGAGACTAACGAGACTAACGAGACTAACTTGGGACGAACAAAGACTAACTTAAGTCTCATTCTAAGGTTTGTCTAAATTCGTCCCAAGTTATTCTCTTTCTAAGGACGAACTTAGACAAACCTTAGAATGAGACTAACGAGACTAACTTTGGACGAACAAAGAAAAACAGTAGTCTCATTCTAAGGTTTGTCTTAGTTCGTCCCAAGTTACTCTCTTTCTAAGGACGAACTTAGACAAACCTTAGAATGAGACTAACGAGACTAACTTGGGACGAACAAAGACAAACTTAAGTCCCATTCTAAGGTTTGTCTAAGTTCGTCTCAAGTTATTCTCTTTCTAAGGACGAACTTAGACAAACCTTAGAATGAGACTAACGAGACTAACTTTGGACGAACCAAGCAAAACGTTAGTCTCATTCTAAGGTTTGTCTTAGTTCGTCCCAAGTTAGTCTATTTCTAAGGACGAACTTAGACAAACCTTAGAATGAGACTAACGAGACTAACTTGGGACGAACAAAGACAAACTTAAGTCCCATTCTAAGGTCTGTCTAAGTTCGTCCCAAGTTAGTCTTTTTCTAAGGACGAACTTAGACAAACCTTAGAATGAGACTAACGAGACTAACTTGGGACGAACAAAGACAAACTTAAATCCCATTCTAAGGTTTGTCTTTGTTCGTCCCAAGTTTGTCTCTTTCTATGGACGAACTTAGACAAACCTTAGAATGAGACTAACTTGGGACGAACAAAGACAAACTTAAGTCCCATTCTAAGGTTTGTCTTAGTTCGTCCCATGTTAGTCTCTTTCAAAGGACGAACTTAGACAAACCTTAGAATGAGACTAACGAGACTAACTTGGGACGAACAAAGACAAACTTAAGTCTCATTCTAAGGTTTGTCTAAGTTCGTCCCAAGTTATTCTCTTTCTAAGGACGAACTTAGACAAACCTTAGAATGAGACTAACGAGACTAATTTGGGACGAACAAAGAGAAACTTATGTCCCATTCTAAGGTTTGTCTTAGTTCGTCCCAAGTTAGTCTCTTTCTAAGGACGAACTTAGACAAACCTTAGAATGAGACTAACGAGACTAACTTGGGATGAACAAAGACAAACTTAAGTCCCATTCTAAGGTTTGTGTAAGTTCTTCCCAAGTTAGTCTCTTTCTAAGGACGAACTTAGACAAACCTTAGAATGAGACTAACGAGACTAACTTGGGACGAACAAAGACAAACTTAAGTCCCATTCTAAGGTTTGTCTTAGTTCGTCCCAAGATTGTCTCTTTCTATGGAGGAACTTAGACAAACCATAGAATGAGACTAACGAGACTAACTTGGGACGAACAAAGACAAACGTAAGTCCCATTCTAAGGTTTGTCTTAGTTCTTCCCATGTTAGTCTCTTTCTAAGGACAAACTTTGACAAACCTTAGAATGAGACTAACGAGACTAATTTGGGACGAACAAAGACAAACTTAAGTCTCATTCTAAGGTTTGTCTAAGTTCGTCCCAAGTTATTCTCTTTCTAAGGACGAACTTAGACAACCCTTAGAATGAGACTAACGAGACTAACTTGGGACGAACAAAGAGAAACTTATGTCCCATTCTAAGGTTTGTCTTAGTTCGTCCCAAGTTAGTCTCTTTCTAAGGACAAACTTAGACAAACCTTAGAATGAGACTAACGAGACTAACTTGGGACGAATAAAGACAAACTTAAGTCCCATTCTAAGGTTTGTCTAAGTTCGTCCCAAGTTATTCTCTTTCTAAGGACGAACTTAGACAAACCTTAGAATGAGACTAACGAGACTAACTTTGGACGAACAAAGAAAAACGTTAGTCTCATTCTAAGGTTTGTCTTCGTACGTCCCAAGTTAGTCTCTTTCTAAGGACGAACTTAGACAAACCTTAGAATGAGACTAACGAGACTAACTTGGGACGAACAAAGACAAACTTAAGTCCCATTCTAAGGTTTGTCTAAGTTCGTCCCAAGTTATTCTCTTTCTAAGGACGAACTTTGACAAACCCTAGAATGAGACTAACGAGACTAACTTTGGACGAACCAAGAAAAACGTTAGTCTCATTCTAAGGTTTGTCTTAGTTCGTCCCAAGTTAGTCTCTTTCAAAGGACGAACTTAGACAAACCTTAGAATGAGACTAACGAGACTAACTTGGGACGAACAAAGACAAACTTAAGTCTCATTCTAAGGTTTGTCTAAGTTCGTCCCAAGTTATTCTCTTTCTAAGGACGAACTTAGACAAACCTTAGAATGAGACTAACGAGACTAACTTGGGACGAACAAAGACAAACTTAAGTCCCATTCTAAGGTTTGTCTAAGTTCGTCCCAAGTTATTCTCTTTCTAAGGACGAACTTAGACAAACCTTAGAATGAGACTAACGAGACTAACTTGGGACGAACAAAGAGAAACTTATGTCCCATTCTAAGGTTTATCTTAGTTCGTCCCAAGTTAGTCTCTTTCTATGGATGAACTTAGACAAACCTTAGAATGAGACTAACGAGACTAACTTGGGACGAACAAAGACAAACTTAAGTCCCATTCTAAGGTTTGTCTTAGTTCGTCCCAAGTTAGTCTCTTTCAAAGGACGAACTTAGACAAACCTTAGAATGAGACTAACGAGACTAACTTGGGACGAACAAAGACAAACTTAAGTCCCATTCTAAGGTTTGTCTAAGTTCGTCCCAAGTTATTCTCTTTCTAAGGACGAACTTAGACAAACCCTAGAATGAGACTAACGAGACTAACTTTGGACGAACCAAGAAAAACGTTAGTCTCATTCTAAGGTTTGTCTCATTTCATCCCAAGTTAGTCTCTTTCAAAGGACGAACTTAGACAAACCTTAGAATGAGACTAACGAGACTAACTTGGGACGAACAAAGACAAACTTAAGTCCCATTCTAAGGTTTGTCTAAGTTCGTCCCAAGTTATTCTCTTTCTAAGGACGAACTTAGACAAACCTTAGAATGAGACTAACGAGACTAGTTTTGGACGAACAAAGAAAAACGTTAGTCTCATTCTAAGGTTTGTCTTAGTTCGTCCCAAGTTAGTCTCTTTCAAAGGACGAACTTAGACAAACCTTAGAATGAGACTAACGAGACTAACTTGGGACGAACAAAGACAAACTTAAGTCCCATTCTAAGGTTTGTCTAAGTTCGTCCCAAGTTATTCTCTTTCTAAGGACGAACTTAGACAAACCCTAGAATGAGACTAACGAGACTAACATTGGACGAACCAAGAAAAACGTTAGTCTCATTCTAAGGTTTGTCTCATTTCATCCCAAGTTAGTCTCTTTCAAAGGACGAACTTAGACAAACCTTAGAATGAGACTAACGAGACTAACTTGGGACGAACAAAGACAAACTTAAGTCCCATTCTAAGGTTTGTCTAAGTTCGTCCCAAGTTATTCTCTTTCTAAGGACGAACTTAGACAAACCTTAGAATGAGACTAACGAGACTAGTTTTGGACGAACAAAGAAAAACGTTAGTCTCATTCTAAGGTTTGTCTTAGTTCGTCCCAAGTTAGTCTCTTTCAAAGGACGAACTTAGACAAACCTTAGAATGAGACTAACGAGACTAACTTGGGACGAACAAAGACAAACTTAAGTCCCATTCTAAGGTTTGTCTAAGTTCGTCCCAAGTTATTCTCTTTCTAAGGACGAACTTTGACAAACCCTAGAATGAGACTAACGAGACTAACTTTGGACGAACCAAGAAAAACGTTAGTCTCATTCTAAGGTTTGTCTTAGTTCGTCCCAAGTTAGTCTCTTTCAAAGGACGAACTTAGACAAACCTTAGAATGAGACTAACGAGACTAACTTGGGACGAACAAAGACAAACTTAAGTCTCATTCTAAGGTTTGTCTAAGTTCGTCCCAAGTTATTCTCTTTTTAAAGACGAACTTAGACAAACCTTAGAATGAGACTAACGAGACTAACTTGGGACGAACAAAGACAAACTTAAGTCCCATTCTAAGGTTTGTCTAACTTCGTCCCAAGTTATTCTCTTTCTAAGGACGAACTTAGACAAACCTTAGAATGAGACTAACGCGACTAACTTGGGACGAACAAAGAGAAACTTATGTCCCATTCTAAGGTTTGTCTTAGTTCGTCCCAAGTTAGTCTCTTTCTAAGGACGAACTTAGACAAACCTTAGAATGAGACTAACGAGACTAGTTTTGGACGAACAAAGAAAAACGTTAGTCTCATTCTAAGGTTTGTCTTAGTTCGTCCCAAGTTACTCTCTTTCTAATGACGAACTTAGACAAACCTTAGAATGAGACTAACGAGACTAACTTGGGACGAACAAAGACAAACTTAAGTCCCATTCTAAGGTTTGTCATAGTTCGTCCCAAGGTATTCTCTTTCTAAGGACGAACTTAGACAAACCTTAGAATGAGACTAACGAGACTAACTTGGGACGAACAAAGACAAACTTAAGTCTCATTCTAAGGTTTGTCTAAGTTCGTCCCAAGTTTGTCTCTTTCTATGGACGAACTTAGACAAACCTTAGAATGAGACTAACGAGACTAACTTGGGACGAACAAAGACAAACTTAAGTCCCATTCTAAGGTTTGTCTTAGTTCGTCCCAAGTTAGTCTATTTCTAAGGACGAACTTAGACAAACCTTAGAATGAGACTAACGAGACTAACTTGGGACGAACAAAGACAAACTTAAGTCCCATTCTAAGGTCTGTCTAAGTTCGTCCCAAGTTAGTCTTTTTCTAAGGACGAACTTAGACAAACCTTAGAATGAGACTAACGAGACTAACTTGGGACGAACAAAGACAAACTTAAATCCCATTCTAAGGTTTGTCTTAGTTCGTCCCAAGTTTGTCTCTTTCTATGGACGAACTTAGACAAACCTTAGAATGAGACTAACTTGGGACGAACAAAGACAAACTTAAGTCCCATTCTAAGGTTTGTCTTAGTTCGTCCCATGTTAGTCTCTTTCTAAGGACGAACTTAGACAAACCTTAGAATGAGACTAACGAGACTAACTTGGGACGAACAAAGACAAACTTAAGTCTCATTCTAAGGTTTGTCTAAGTTCGTCCCAAGTTATTCTCTTTCTAAGGACGAACTTAGACAAACCTTAGAATGAGACTAACGAGACTAATTTGGGACGAACAAAGAGAAACTTATGTCCCATTCTAAGGTTTGTCTTAGTTCGTCCCAAGTTAGTCTCTTTCTAAGGACGAACTTAGACAAACCTTAGAATGAGACTAACGAGACTAACTTGGGATGAACAAAGACAAACTTAAGTCCCATTCTAAGGTTTGTGTAAGTTCTTCCCAAGTTAGTCTCTTTCTAAGGACGAACTTAGACAAACCTTAGAATGAGACTAACGAGACTAACTTGGGACGAACAAAGACAAACTTAAGTCCCATTCTAAGGTTTGTCTTAGTTCGTCCCAAGATTGTCTCTTTCTATGGAGGAACTTAGACAAACCATAGAATGAGACTAACGAGACTAACTTGGGACGAACAAAGACAAACGTAAGTCCCATTCTAAGGTTTGTCTTAGTTCTTCCCATGTTAGTCTCTTTCTAAGGACAAACTTTGACAAACCTTAGAATGAGACTAACGAGACTAATTTGGGACGAACAAAGACAAACTTAAGTCTCATTCTAAGGTTTGTCTAAGTTCGTCCCAAGTTATTCTCTTTCTAAGGACGAACTTAGACAACCCTTAGAATGAGACTAACGAGACTAACTTGGGACGAACAAAGAGAAACTTATGTCCCATTCTAAGGTTTGTCTTAGTTCGTCCCAAGTTAGTCTCTTTCTAAGGACAAACTTAGACAAACCTTAGAATGAGACTAACGAGACTAACTTGGGACGAACAAAGACAAACTTAAGTCCCATTCTAAGGTTTGTCTAAGTTCGTCCCAAGTTATTCTCTTTCTAAGGACGAACTTAGACAAACCTTAGAATGAGACTAACGAGACTAACTTTGGACGAACAAAGAAAAACGTTAGTCTCATTCTAAGGTTTGTCTTCGTTCGTCCCAAGTTAGTCTCTTTCTAAGGACGAACTTAGACAAACCTTAGAATGAGACTAACGAGACTAACTTGGGACGAACAAAGACAAACTTAAGTCCCATTCTAAGGTTTGTCTAAGTTCGTCCCAAGTTATTCTCTTTCTAAGGACGAACTTTGACAAACCCTAGAATGAGACTAACGAGACTAACTTTGGACGAACCAAGAAAAACGTTAGTCTCATTCTAAGGTTTGTCTTAGTTCGTCCCAAGTTAGTCTCTTTCAAAGGACGAACTTAGACAAACCTTAGAATGAGACTAACGAGACTAACTTGGGACGAACAAAGACAAACTTAAGTCTCATTCTAAGGTTTGTCTAAGTTCGTCCCAAGTTATTCTCTTTCTAAGGACGAACTTAGACAAACCTTAGAATGAGACTAACGAGACTAACTTGGGACGAACAAAGACAAACTTAAGTCCCATTCTAAGGTTTGTCTAAGTTCGTCCCAAGTTATTCTCTTTCTAAGGACGAACTTAGACAAACCTTAGAATGAGACTAACGAGACTAACTTGGGACGAACAAAGAGAAACTTATGTCCCATTCTAAGGTTTATCTTAGTTCGTCCCAAGTTAGTCTCTTTCTATGGATGAACTTAGACAAACCTTAGAATGAGACTAACGAGACTAACTTGGGACGAACAAAGACAAACTTAAGTCCCATTCTAAGGTTTGTCTTAGTTCGTCCCAAGTTAGTCTCTTTCAAAGGACGAACTTAGACAAACCTTAGAATGAGACTAACGAGACTAACTTGGGACGAACAAAGACAAACTTAAGTCCCATTCTAAGGTTTGTCTAAGTTCGTCCCAAGTTATTCTCTTTCTAAGGACGAACTTAGACAAACCCTAGAATGAGACTAACGAGACTAACTTTGGACGAACCAAGAAAAACGTTAGTCTCATTCTAAGGTTTGTCTCATTTCATCCCAAGTTAGTCTCTTTCAAAGGACGAACTTAGACAAACCTTAGAATGAGACTAACGAGACTAACTTGGGACGAACAAAGACAAACTTAAGTCCCATTCTAAGGTTTGTCTAAGTTCGTCCCAAGTTATTCTCTTTCTAAGGACGAACTTAGACAAACCTTAGAATGAGACTAACGAGACTAGTTTTGGACGAACAAAGAAAAACGTTAGTCTCATTCTAAGGTTTGTCTTAGTTCGTCCCAAGTTAGTCTCTTTCAAAGGACGAACTTAGACAAACCTTAGAATGAGACTAACGAGACTAACTTGGGACGAACAAAGACAAACTTAAGTCCCATTCTAAGGTTTGTCTAAGTTCGTCCCAAGTTATTCTCTTTCTAAGGACGAACTTAGACAAACCCTAGAATGAGACTAACGAGACTAACATTGGACGAACCAAGAAAAACGTTAGTCTCATTCTAAGGTTTGTCTCATTTCATCCCAAGTTAGTCTCTTTCAAAGGACGAACTTAGACAAACCTTAGAATGAGACTAACGAGACTAACTTGGGACGAACAAAGACAAACTTAAGTCCCATTCTAAGGTTTGTCTAAGTTCGTCCCAAGTTATTCTCTTTCTAAGGACGAACTTAGACAAACCTTAGAATGAGACTAACGAGACTAGTTTTGGACGAACAAAGAAAAACGTTAGTCTCATTCTAAGGTTTGTCTTAGTTCGTCCCAAGTTAGTCTCTTTCAAAGGACGAACTTAGACAAACCTTAGAATGAGACTAACGAGACTAACTTGGGACGAACAAAGACAAACTTAAGTCCCATTCTAAGGTTTGTCTAAGTTCGTCCCAAGTTATTCTCTTTCTAAGGACGAACTTTGACAAACCCTAGAATGAGACTAACGAGACTAACTTTGGACGAACCAAGAAAAACGTTAGTCTCATTCTAAGGTTTGTCTTAGTTCGTCCCAAGTTAGTCTCTTTCAAAGGACGAACTTAGACAAACCTTAGAATGAGACTAACGAGACTAACTTGGGACGAACAAAGACAAACTTAAGTCTCATTCTAAGGTTTGTCTAAGTTCGTCCCAAGTTATTCTCTTTTTAAAGACGAACTTAGACAAACCTTAGAATGAGACTAACGAGACTAACTTGGGACGAACAAAGACAAACTTAAGTCCCATTCTAAGGTTTGTCTAACTTCGTCCCAAGTTATTCTCTTTCTAAGGACGAACTTAGACAAACCTTAGAATGAGACTAACGCGACTAACTTGGGACGAACAAAGAGAAACTTATGTCCCATTCTAAGGTTTGTCTTAGTTCGTCCCAAGTTAGTCTCTTTCTAAGGACGAACTTAGACAAACCTTAGAATGAGACTAACGAGACTAGTTTTGGACGAACAAAGAAAAACGTTAGTCTCATTCTAAGGTTTGTCTTAGTTCGTCCCAAGTTACTCTCTTTCTAATGACGAACTTAGACAAACCTTAGAATGAGACTAACGAGACTAACTTGGGACGAACAAAGACAAACTTAAGTCCCATTCTAAGGTTTGTCATAGTTCGTCCCAAGGTATTCTCTTTCTAAGGACGAACTTAGACAAACCTTAGAATGAGACTAACGAGACTAACTTGGGACGAACAAAGACAAACTTAAGTCTCATTCTAAGGTTTGTCTAAGTTCGTCCCAAGTTTGTCTCTTTCTATGGACGAACTTAGACAAACCTTAGAATGAGACTAACGAGACTAACTTGGGACGAACAAAGACAAACTTAAGTCCCATTCTAAGGTTTGTCTTAGTTCGTCCCAAGTTAGTCTATTTCTAAGGACGAACTTAGACAAACCTTAGAATGAGACTAACGAGACTAACTTGGGACGAACAAAGACAAACTTAAGTCCCATTCTAAGGTCTGTCTAAGTTCGTCCCAAGTTAGTCTTTTTCTAAGGACGAACTTAGACAAACCTTAGAATGAGACTAACGAGACTAACTTGGGACGAACAAAGACAAACTTAAATCCCATTCTAAGGTTTGTCTTAGTTCGTCCCAAGTTTGTCTCTTTCTATGGACGAACTTAGACAAACCTTAGAATGAGACTAACTTGGGACGAACAAAGACAAACTTAAGTCCCATTCTAAGGTTTGTCTTAGTTCGTCCCATGTTAGTCTCTTTCTAAGGACGAACTTAGACAAACCTTAGAATGAGACTAACGAGACTAACTTGGGACGAACAAAGACAAACTTAAGTCTCATTCTAAGGTTTGTCTAAGTTCGTCCCAAGTTATTCTCTTTCTAAGGACGAACTTAGACAAACCTTAGAATGAGACTAACGAGACTAATTTGGGACGAACAAAGAGAAACTTATGTCCCATTCTAAGGTTTGTCTTAGTTCGTCCCAAGTTAGTCTCTTTCTAAGGACGAACTTAGACAAACCTTAGAATGAGACTAACGAGACTAACTTGGGATGAACAAAGACAAACTTAAGTCCCATTCTAAGGTTTGTGTAAGTTCTTCCCAAGTTAGTCTCTTTCTAAGGACGAACTTAGACAAACCTTAGAATGAGACTAACGAGACTAACTTGGGACGAACAAAGACAAACTTAAGTCCCATTCTAAGGTTTGTCTTAGTTCGTCCCAAGATTGTCTCTTTCTATGGAGGAACTTAGACA
This sequence comes from Rhodiola kirilowii, assembly GCA_033675215.1. NCBI lineage: Eukaryota > Viridiplantae > Streptophyta > Magnoliopsida > Saxifragales > Crassulaceae > Rhodiola > Rhodiola kirilowii. Next base: position 1,771,459 of record JAUCNB010000012.1, on the reverse strand, counting down.
AACCATAGAATGAGACTAACGAGACTAACTTGGGACGAACAAAGACAAACGTAAGTCCCATTCTAAGGTTTGTCTTAGTTCTTCCCATGTTAGTCTCTTTCTAAGGACAAACTTTGACAAACCTTAGAATGAGACTAACGAGACTAATTTGGGACGAACAAAGACAAACTTAAGTCTCATTCTAAGGTTTGTCTAAGTTCGTCCCAAGTTATTCTCTTTCTAAGGACGAACTTAGACAACCCTTAGAATGAGACTAACGAGACTAACTTGGGACGAACAAAGAGAAACTTATGTCCCATTCTAAGGTTTGTCTTAGTTCGTCCCAAGTTAGTCTCTTTCTAAGGACAAACTTAGACAAACCTTAGAATGAGACTAACGAGACTAACTTGGGACGAACAAAGACAAACTTAAGTCCCATTCTAAGGTTTGTCTAAGTTCGTCCCAAGTTATTCTCTTTCTAAGGACGAACTTAGACAAACCTTAGAATGAGACTAACGAGACTAACTTTGGACGAACAAAGAAAAACGTTAGTCTCATTCTAAGGTTTGTCTTCGTTCGTCCCAAGTTAGTCTCTTTCTAAGGACGAACTTAGACAAACCTTAGAATGAGACTAACGAGACTAACTTGGGACGAACAAAGACAAACTTAAGTCCCATTCTAAGGTTTGTCTAAGTTCGTCCCAAGTTATTCTCTTTCTAAGGACGAACTTTGACAAACCCTAGAATGAGACTAACGAGACTAACTTTGGACGAACCAAGAAAAACGTTAGTCTCATTCTAAGGTTTGTCTTAGTTCGTCCCAAGTTAGTCTCTTTCAAAGGACGAACTTAGACAAACCTTAGAATGAGACTAACGAGACTAACTTGGGACGAACAAAGACAAACTTAAGTCTCATTCTAAGGTTTGTCTAAGTTCGTCCCAAGTTATTCTCTTTCTAAGGACGAACTTAGACAAACCTTAGAATGAGACTAACGAGACTAACTTGGGACGAACAAAGACAAACTTAAGTCCCATTCTAAGGTTTGTCTAAGTTCGTCCCAAGTTATTCTCTTTCTAAGGACGAACTTAGACAAACCTTAGAATGAGACTAACGAGACTAACTTGGGACGAACAAAGAGAAACTTATGTCCCATTCTAAGGTTTGTCTTAGTTCGTCCCAAATTAGTCTCTTTCTAAGGATGAACTTAGACAAACCTTAGAATGAGACTAACGAGACTAACTTGGGACGAACAAAGACAAACTTAAGTCCCATTCTAAGGTTTGTCTTAGTTCGTCCCAAGTTAGTCTCTTTCAAAGGACGAACTTAGACAAACCTTAGAATGAGACTAACGAGACTAACTTGGGACGAACAAAGACAAACTTAAGTCCCATTCTAAGGTTTGTCTAAGTTCGTCCCAAGTTATTCTCTTTCTAAGGACGAACTTAGACAAACCCTAGAATGAGAATAACGAGACTAACTTTGGACGAACCAAGAAAAACGTTAGTCTCATTCTAAGGTTTGTCTCATTTCATCCCAAGTTAGTCTCTTTCAAAGGACGAACTTAGACAAACCTTAGAATGAGACTAACGAGACTAACTTGGGACGAACAAAGACAAACTTAAGTCCCATTCTAAGGTTTGTCTAAGTTCGTCCCAAGTTATTCTCTTTCTAAGGACGAACTTAGACAAACCTTAGAATGAGACTAACGAGACTAGTTTTGGACGAACAAAGAAAAACGTTAGTCTCATTCTAAGGTTTGTCTTAGTTCGTCCCATGTTAGTCTCTTTCAAAGGACGAACTTAGACAAACCTTAGAATGAGACTAACGAGACTAACTTGGGACGAACAAAGACAAACTTAAGTCCCATTCTAAGGTTTGTCTAAGTTCGTCCCAAGTTATTCTCTTTCTAAGGACGAACTTAGACAAACCCTAGAATGAGACTAACGAGACTAACTTTGGACGAACCAAGAAAAACGTTAGTCTCATTCTAAGGTTTGTCTCATTTCATCCCAAGTTAGTCTCTTTCAAAGGACGAACTTAGACAAACCTTAGAATGAGACTAACGAGACTAACTTGGGACGAACAAAGACAAACTTAAGTCCCATTCTAAGGTTTGTCTAAGTTCGTCCCAAGTTATTCTCTTTCTAAGGACGAACTTAGACAAACCTTAGAATGAGACTAACGAGACTAGTTTTGGACGAACAAAGAAAAACGTTAGTCTCATTCTAAGGTTTGTCTTAGTTCGTCCCAAGTTAGTCTCTTTCAAAGGACGAACTTAGACAAACCTTAGAATGAGACTAACGAGACTAACTTGGGACGAACAAAGACAAACTTAAGTCCCATTCTAAGGTTTGTCTAAGTTCGTCCCAAGTTATTCTCTTTCTAAGGACGAACTTTGACAAACCCTAGAATGAGACTAACGAGACTAACTTTGGACGAACCAAGAAAAACGTTAGTCTCATTCTAAGGTTTGTCTTAGTTCGTCCCAAGTTAGTCTCTTTCAAAGGACGAACTTAGACAAACCTTAGAATGAGACTAACGAGACTAACTTGGGACGAACAAAGACAAACTTAAGTCTCATTCTAAGGTTTGTCTAAGTTCGTCCCAAGTTATTCTCTTTTTAAGGACGAACTTAGACAAACCTTAGAATGAGACTAACGAGACTAACTTGGGACGAACAAAGACAAACTTAAGTCCCATTCTAAGGTTTGTCTAAGTTCGTCCCAAGTTATTCTCTTTCTAAGGACGAACTTAGACAAACCTTAGAATGAGACTAACGCGACTAACTTGGGACGAATAAAGAGAAACTTATGTCCCATTCTAAGGTTTGTCTTAGTTCGTCCCAAGTTAGTCTCTTTCTAAGGATGAACTTAGACAAACCTTAGAATGAGACTAACGAGACTAACTTGGGACGAACAAAGACAAACTTAAGTCCCATTCTAAGGTTTGTCTTAGTTCGTCCCAAGTTAGTCTCTTTCTAAGGACGAACTTAGACAAACCTTAGAATGAGACTAACGAGACTAGTTTTGGACGAACAAAGAAAAACGTTAGTCTCATTCTAAGGTTTGTCTTAGTTCGTCCCAAGTTATTCTCTTTTTAAGGACGAACTTAGACAAACCTTAGAATGAGACTAACGCGACTAACTTGGGACGAATAAAGAGAAACTTATGTCCCATTCTAAGGTTTGTCTAAGTTCGTCCCAAGTTATTCTCTTTTTAAGGACGAACTTAGACAAACCTTAGAATGAGACTAACGAGACTAACTTGGGACGAACAAAGACAAACTTAAGTCCCATTCTAAGGTTTGTCTAAGTTCGTCCCAAGTTATTCTCTTTCTAAGGACGAACTTAGACAAACCTTAGAATGAGACTAACGCGACTAACTTGGGACGAATAAAGAGAAACTTATGTCCCATTCTAAGGTTTGTCTTAGTTCGTCCCAAGTTAGTCTCTTTCTAAGGATGAACTTAGACAAACCTTAGAATGAGACTAACGAGACTAACTTGGGACGAACAAAGACAAACTTAAGTCCCATTCTAAGGTTTGTCTAAGTTCGTCCCAAGTTATTCTCTTTCTAAGGACGAACTTAGACAAACCTTAGAATGAGACTAACGAGACTAACTTGGGACGAACAAAGAGAAACTTATGTCCCATTCTAAGGTTTGTCTTAGTTCGTCCCAAGTTAGTCTCTTTCTAAGGATGAACTTAGACAAACCTTAGAATGAGACTAACGAGACTAACTTGGGACGAACAAAGACAAACTTAAGTCCCATTCTAAGGTTTGTCTTAGTTCGTCCCAAGTTAGTCTCTTTCAAAGGACGAACTTAGACAAACCTTAGAATGAGACTAACGAGACTAACTTGGGACGAACAAAGACAAACTTAAGTCCCATTCTAAGGTTTGTCTAAGTTCGTCCCAAGTTATTCTCTTTCTAAGGACGAACTTAGACAAACCCTAGAATGAGACTAACGAGACTAACTTTGACGAACCAAGAAAAACGTTAGTCTCATTCTAAGGTTTGTCTCATTTCATCCCAAGTTAGTCTCTTTCAAAGGACGAACTTAGACAAACCTTAGAATGAGACTAACGAGACTAACTTGGGACGAACAAAGACAAACTTAAGTCCCATTCTAAGGTTTGTCTAAGTTCGTCCCAAGTTATTCTCTTTCTAAGGACGAACTTAGACAAACCTTAGAATGAGACTAACGAGACTAGTTTTGGACGAACAAAGAAAAACGTTAGTCTCATTCTAAGGTTTGTCTTAGTTCGTCCCAAGTTAGTCTCTTTCAAAGGACGAACTTAGACAAACCTTAGAATGAGACTAACGAGACTAACTTGGGACGAACAAAGACAAACTTAAGTCCCATTCTAAGGTTTGTCTAAGTTCGTCCCAAGTTATTCTCTTTCTAAGGACGAACTTAGACAAACCTTAGAATGAGACTAACGAGACTAGTTTTGGACGAACAAAGAAAAACGTTAGTCTCATTCTAAGGTTTGTCTTAGTTCGTCCCAAGTTACTCTCTTTCTAATGACGAACTTAGACAAACCTTAGAATGAGACTAACGAGACTAACTTGGGACGAACAAAGACAAACTTAAGTCCCATTCTAAGGTTTGTCATAGTTCGTCCCAAGGTATTCTCTTTCTAAGGACGAACTTAGACAAACCTTAGAATGAGACTAACGAGACTAACTTGGGACGAACAAAGACAAACTTAAGTCTCATTCTAAGGTTTGTCTAAGTTCGTCCCAAGTTTGTCTCTTTCTATGGACGAACTTAGACAAACCTTAGAATGAGACTAACGAGACTAACTTGGGACGAACAAAGACAAACTTAAGTCTCATTCTAAGGTTTGTCTAACTTTGTCCCAAGTTATTCTCTTTCTAAGGACGAACTTAGACAAACCTTAGAATGAGACTAACGAGACTAACTTTGGACGAACAAAGAAAAACGTTAGTCTCATTCTAAGGTTTGTCTAAGTTCGTCCCAAGTTAGTCTCTTTCTAAGGACGAACTTAGACAAACCTTAGAATGAGACTAACGAGACTAACTTGGGACGAACAAAGACAAATTTAAGTCCCATTCTAAGGTTTGTCTTAGTTCGTCCCGAGTTAGTCTCTTTCTAAGGACGAACTTAGACAAACCTTAGAATGAGACTAACGAGACTAACTTGGGACGAACAAAGACAAATGTAAGTCCCATTCTAAGGTTTGTCTTAGTTCTTCCCATGTTAGTCTCTTTCTAAGGACAAACTTAGACAAACCTTAGAATGAGACTAACGAGACTAACTTTGGACGAACAAAGAAAAACGTTAGTCTCATTCTAAGGTTTGTCTTAGTTCGTCCCAAGTTAGTCTCTTTCTAAGGACGAACTTAGACAAACCTTAGAATGAGACTAACGAGACTAACTTGGGACGAACAAAGACAAACTTATGTCCCATTTTAAGGTTTGTCTTAGTTCGTCCCAAGTCAGTCTCTTTCTAAGGACAAACTTAGACAAACCTTAGAATGAGACTAACGAGACTAACTTGGGACGAACAAAGACAAACTTAAGTCCCATTCTAAGGTTTGTCTAAGTTCGTCCCAAGTTATTCTCTTTCTAAGGACGAACTTAGACAAACCTTAGAATGAGACTAACGAGACTAACTTTGGACGAACAAAGAAAAACGTTAGTCTCATTCTAAGGTTTGTCTTAGTTCGTCCCAAGTTAGTCTCTTTCTAAGGACGAACTTAGACAAACCTTAGAATGAGACTAACGAGACTAACTTGGGACGAACAAAGACTAACTTAAGTCTCATTCTAAGGTTTGTCTAAATTCGTCCCAAGTTATCTCTTTCTAAGGACGAACTTAGACAAACCTTAGAATGAGACTAACGAGACTAACTTTGGACGAACAAAGAAAAACGTTAGTCTCATTCTAAGGTTTGTCTTAGTTCGTCCCAAGTTACTCTCTTTCTAAGGATGAACATAGACAAACCTTAGAATGAGACTAACGAGACTAACTTGGGACGAACAAAGACAAACCTAAGTCCCATTCTAAGGTTTGTCTTAGTTCGTCCCAAGTTAGTCTCTTTCAAAGGACGAACTTAGACAAACCTTAGAATGTGACTAACGAGACTAACTTGAGACGAACAAAGACAAACTTAAGTCCCATTCTAAGGTTTGTCTAAGTTCGTCCCAAGTTATTCTCTTTCTAAGGACGAACTTAGACAAACCTTAGAATGAGACTAACGAGACTAACTTTGGACGAACCAAGAAAAACGTTAGTCTCATTCTAAGGGTTGTCTCATTTCATCCCAAGTTAGTCTCTTTCAAAGGACGAACTTAGACAAACCTTAGAATGAGACTAACGAGACTAACTTGGGACGAACAAAGACAAACTTAAGTCCCATTCTAAGGTTTGTCTAAGTTCGTCCCAAGTTATTCTCTTTCTAAGGACGAACTTAGACAAACCTTAGAATGAGACTAACGAGACTAGTTTTGGACGAACAAAGAAAAACGTTAGTCTCATTCTAAGGTTTGTCTTAGTTCGTCCCAAGTTAGTCTCTTTCAAAGGACGAACTTAGACAAACCTTAGAATGAGACTAACGAGACTAACTTGGGACGAACAAAGACAAACTTAAGTCCCATTCTAAGGTTTGCCTAAGTTCGTCCCAAGTTATTCTCTTTCTAAGGACGAACTTAGACAACCCTTAGAATGAGACTAACGAGACTAACTTGGGACGAACAAAGAGAAACTTATGTCCCATTCTAAGGTTTGTCTTAGTTCGTCCCAAGTTAGTCTCTTTCTAAGGACAAACTTAGACAAACCTTAGAATGAGACTAACGAGACTAACTTGGGACGAACAAAGACAAACTTAAGTCCCATTCTAAGGTTTGTCTAAGTTCGTCCCAAGTTATTCTCTTTCTAAGGACGAACTTAGACAAACCTTAGAATGAGACTAACGAGACTAACTTTGGACGAACAAAGAAAAACGTTAGTCTCATTCTAAGGTTTGTCTTCGTTCGTCCCAAGTTAGTCTCTTTCTAAGGACGAACTTAGACAAACCTTAGAATGAGACTAACGAGACTAACTTGGGACGAACAAAGACAAACTTAAGTCCCATTCTAAGGTTTGTCTAAGTTCGTCCCAAGTTATTCTCTTTCTAAGGACGAACTTTGACAAACCCTAGAATGAGACTAACGAGACTAACTTTGGACGAACCAAGAAAAATGTTAGTCTCATTCTAAGGTTTGTCTTAGTTCGTCCCAAGTTAGTCTCTTTCAAAGGACGAACTTAGACAAACCTTAGAATGAGACTAACGAGACTAACTTGGGACGAACAAAGACAAACTTAAGTCTCATTCTAAGGTTTGTCTAAGTTCGTCCCAAGTTATTCTCTTTCTAAGGACGAACTTAGACAAACCTTAGAATGAGACTAACGAGACTAACTTGGGACGAACAAAGACAAACTTAAGTCCCATTCTAAGGTTTGTCTAAGTTCGTCCCAAGTTATTCTCTTTCTAAGGACGAACTTAGACAAACCTTAGAATGAGACTAACGAGACTAACTTGGGACGAACAAAGAGAAACTTATGTCCCATTCTAAGGTTTGTCTTAGTTCGTCCCAAATTAGTCTCTTTCTAAGGATGAACTTAGACAAACCTTAGAATGAGACTAACGAGACTAACTTGGGACGAACAAAGACAAACTTAAGTCCCATTCTAAGGTTTGTCTTAGTTCGTCCCAAGTTAGTCTCTTTCAAAGGACGAACTTAGACAAACCTTAGAATGAGACTAACGAGACTAACTTGGGACGAACAAAGACAAACTTAAGTCCCATTCTAAGGTTTGTCTAAGTTCGTCCCAAGTTATTCTCTTTCTAAGGACGAACTTAGACAAACCCTAGAATGAGAATAACGAGACTAACTTTGGACGAACCAAGAAAAACGTTAGTCTCATTCTAAGGTTTGTCTCATTTCATCCCAAGTTAGTCTCTTTCAAAGGACGAACTTAGACAAACCTTAGAATGAGACTAACGAGACTAACTTGGGACGAACAAAGACAAACTTAAGTCCCATTCTAAGGTTTGTCTAAGTTCGTCCCAAGTTATTCTCTTTCTAAGGACGAACTTAGACAAACCTTAGAATGAGACTAACGAGACTAGTTTTGGACGAACAAAGAAAAACGTTAGTCTCATTCTAAGGTTTGTCTTAGTTCGTCCCATGTTAGTCTCTTTCAAAGGACGAACTTAGACAAACCTTAGAATGAGACTAACGAGACTAACTTGGGACGAACAAAGACAAACTTAAGTCCCATTCTAAGGTTTGTCTAAGTTCGTCCCAAGTTATTCTCTTTCTAAGGACGAACTTAGACAAACCCTAGAATGAGACTAACGAGACTAACTTTGGACGAACCAAGAAAAACGTTAGTCTCATTCTAAGGTTTGTCTCATTTCATCCCAAGTTAGTCTCTTTCAAAGGACGAACTTAGACAAACCTTAGAATGAGACTAACGAGACTAACTTGGGACGAACAAAGACAAACTTAAGTCCCATTCTAAGGTTTGTCTAAGTTCGTCCCAAGTTATTCTCTTTCTAAGGACGAACTTAGACAAACCTTAGAATGAGACTAACGAGACTAGTTTTGGACGAACAAAGAAAAACGTTAGTCTCATTCTAAGGTTTGTCTTAGTTCGTCCCAAGTTAGTCTCTTTCAAAGGACGAACTTAGACAAACCTTAGAATGAGACTAACGAGACTAACTTGGGACGAACAAAGACAAACTTAAGTCCCATTCTAAGGTTTGTCTAAGTTCGTCCCAAGTTATTCTCTTTCTAAGGACGAACTTTGACAAACCCTAGAATGAGACTAACGAGACTAACTTTGGACGAACCAAGAAAAACGTTAGTCTCATTCTAAGGTTTGTCTTAGTTCGTCCCAAGTTAGTCTCTTTCAAAGGACGAACTTAGACAAACCTTAGAATGAGACTAACGAGACTAACTTGGGACGAACAAAGACAAACTTAAGTCTCATTCTAAGGTTTGTCTAAGTTCGTCCCAAGTTATTCTCTTTTTAAGGACGAACTTAGACAAACCTTAGAATGAGACTAACGAGACTAACTTGGGACGAACAAAGACAAACTTAAGTCCCATTCTAAGGTTTGTCTAAGTTCGTCCCAAGTTATTCTCTTTCTAAGGACGAACTTAGACAAACCTTAGAATGAGACTAACGCGACTAACTTGGGACGAATAAAGAGAAACTTATGTCCCATTCTAAGGTTTGTCTTAGTTCGTCCCAAGTTAGTCTCTTTCTAAGGATGAACTTAGACAAACCTTAGAATGAGACTAACGAGACTAACTTGGGACGAACAAAGACAAACTTAAGTCCCATTCTAAGGTTTGTCTTAGTTCGTCCCAAGTTAGTCTCTTTCTAAGGACGAACTTAGACAAACCTTAGAATGAGACTAACGAGACTAGTTTTGGACGAACAAAGAAAAACGTTAGTCTCATTCTAAGGTTTGTCTTAGTTCGTCCCAAGTTATTCTCTTTTTAAGGACGAACTTAGACAAACCTTAGAATGAGACTAACGCGACTAACTTGGGACGAATAAAGAGAAACTTATGTCCCATTCTAAGGTTTGTCTAAGTTCGTCCCAAGTTATTCTCTTTTTAAGGACGAACTTAGACAAACCTTAGAATGAGACTAACGAGACTAACTTGGGACGAACAAAGACAAACTTAAGTCCCATTCTAAGGTTTGTCTAAGTTCGTCCCAAGTTATTCTCTTTCTAAGGACGAACTTAGACAAACCTTAGAATGAGACTAACGCGACTAACTTGGGACGAATAAAGAGAAACTTATGTCCCATTCTAAGGTTTGTCTTAGTTCGTCCCAAGTTAGTCTCTTTCTAAGGATGAACTTAGACAAACCTTAGAATGAGACTAACGAGACTAACTTGGGACGAACAAAGACAAACTTAAGTCCCATTCTAAGGTTTGTCTAAGTTCGTCCCAAGTTATTCTCTTTCTAAGGACGAACTTAGACAAACCATAGAATGAGACTAACGAGACTAACTTGGGACGAACAAAGAGAAACTTATGTCCCATTCTAAGGTTTGTCTTAGTTCGTCCCAAGTTAGTCTCTTTCTAAGGATGAACTTAGACAAACCTTAGAATGAGACTAACGAGACTAACTTGGGACGAACAAAGACAAACTTAAGTCCCATTCTAAGGTTTGTCTTAGTTCGTCCCAAGTTAGTCTCTTTCAAAGGACGAACTTAGACAAACCTTAGAATGAGACTAACGAGACTAACTTGGGACGAACAAAGACAAACTTAAGTCCCATTCTAAGGTTTGTCTAAGTTCGTCCCAAGTTATTCTCTTTCTAAGGACGAACTTAGACAAACCCTAGAATGAGACTAACGAGACTAACTTTGACGAACCAAGAAAAACGTTAGTCTCATTCTAAGGTTTGTCTCATTTCATCCCAAGTTAGTCTCTTTCAAAGGACGAACTTAGACAAACCTTAGAATGAGACTAACGAGACTAACTTGGGACGAACAAAGACAAACTTAAGTCCCATTCTAAGGTTTGTCTAAGTTCGTCCCAAGTTATTCTCTTTCTAAGGACGAACTTAGACAAACCTTAGAATGAGACTAACGAGACTAGTTTTGGACGAACAAAGAAAAACGTTAGTCTCATTCTAAGGTTTGTCTTAGTTCGTCCCAAGTTAGTCTCTTTCAAAGGACGAACTTAGACAAACCTTAGAATGAGACTAACGAGACTAACTTGGGACGAACAAAGACAAACTTAAGTCCCATTCTAAGGTTTGTCTAAGTTCGTCCCAAGTTATTCTCTTTCTAAGGACGAACTTAGACAAACCTTAGAATGAGACTAACGAGACTAGTTTTGGACGAACAAAGAAAAACGTTAGTCTCATTCTAAGGTTTGTCTTAGTTCGTCCCAAGTTACTCTCTTTCTAATGACGAACTTAGACAAACCTTAGAATGAGACTAACGAGACTAACTTGGGACGAACAAAGACAAACTTAAGTCCCATTCTAAGGTTTGTCATAGTTCGTCCCACGGTATTCTCTTTCTAAGGACGAACTTAGACAAACCTTAGAATGAGACTAACGAGACTAACTTGGGACGAACAAAGACAAACTTAAGTCTCATTCTAAGGTTTGTCTAAGTTCGTCCCAAGTTTGTCTCTTTCTATGGACGAACTTAGACAAACCTTAGAATGAGACTAACGAGACTAACTTGGGACGAACAAAGACAAACTTAAGTCTCATTCTAAGGTTTGTCTAACTTTGTCCCAAGTTATTCTCTTTCTAAGGACGAACTTAGACAAACCTTAGAATGAGACTAACGAGACTAACTTTGGACGAACAAAGAAAAACGTTAGTCTCATTCTAAGGTTTGTCTAAGTTCGTCCCAAGTTAGTCTCTTTCTAAGGACGAACTTAGACAAACCTTAGAATGAGACTAACGAGACTAACTTGGGACGAACAAAGACAAATTTAAGTCCCATTCTAAGGTTTGTCTTAGTTCGTCCCGAGTTAGTCTCTTTCTAAGGACGAACTTAGACAAACCTTAGAATGAGACTAACGAGACTAACTTGGGACGAACAAAGACAAATGTAAGTCCCATTCTAAGGTTTGTCTTAGTTCTTCCCATGTTAGTCTCTTTCTAAGGACAAACTTAGACAAACCTTAGAATGAGACTAACGAGACTAACTTTGGACGAACAAAGAAAAACGTTAGTCTCATTCTAAGGTTTGTCTTAGTTCGTCCCAAGTTAGTCTCTTTCTAAGGACGAACTTAGACAAACCTTAGAATGAGACTAACGAGACTAACTTGGGACGAACAAAGACAAACTTATGTCCCATTTTAAGGTTTGTCTTAGTTCGTCCCAAGTCAGTCTCTTTCTAAGGACAAACTTAGACAAACCTTAGAATGAGACTAACGAGACTAACTTGGGACGAACAAAGACAAACTTAAGTCCCATTCTAAGGTTTGTCTAAGTTCGTCCCAAGTTATTCTCTTTCTAAGGACGAACTTAGACAAACCTTAGAATGAGACTAACGAGACTAACTTTGGACGAACAAAGAAAAACGTTAGTCTCATTCTAAGGTTTGTCTTAGTTCGTCCCAAGTTAGTCTCTTTCTAAGGACGAACTTAGACAAACCTTAGAATGAGACTAACGAGACTAACTTGGGACGAACAAAGACTAACTTAAGTCTCATTCTAAGGTTTGTCTAAATTCGTCCCAAGTTATCTCTTTCTAAGGACGAACTTAGACAAACCTTAGAATGAGACTAACGAGACTAACTTTGGACGAACAAAGAAAAACGTTAGTCTCATTCTAAGGTTTGTCTTAGTTCGTCCCAAGTTACTCTCTTTCTAAGGATGAACATAGACAAACCTTAGAATGAGACTAACGAGACTAACTTGGGACGAACAAAGACAAACTTAAGTCCCATTCTAAGGTTTCTCTTAGTTCGTCCCAAGTTAGTCTCTTTCAAAGGACGAACTTAGACAAACCTTAGAATGTGACTAACGAGACTAACTTGAGACGAACAAAGACAAACTTAAGTCCCATTCTAAGGTTTGTCTAAGTTCGTCCCAAGTTATTCTCTTTCTAAGGACGAACTTAGACAAACCTTAGAATGAGACTAACGAGACTAACTTTGGACGAACCAAGAAAAACGTTAGTCTCATTCTAAGGTTTGTCTCATTTCATCCCAAGTTAGTCTCTTTCAAAGGACGAACTTAGACAAACCTTAGAATGAGACTAACGAGACTAACTTGGGACGAACAAAGACAAACTTAAGTCCCATTCTAAGGTTTGTCTAAGTTCGTCCCAAGTTATTCTCTTTCTAAGGACGAACTTAGACAAACCTTAGAATGAGACTAACGAGACTAGTTTTGGACGAACAAAGAAAAACGTTAGTCTCATTCTAAGGTTTGTCTTAGTTCGTCCCAAGTTAGTCTCTTTCAAAGGACGAACTTAGACAAACCTTAGAATGAGACTAACGAGACTAACTTGGGACGAACAAAGACAAACTTAAGTCCCATTCTAAGGTTTGTCTAAGTTCGTCCCAAGTTATTCTCTTTCTAAGGACGAACTTAGACAAACCCTAGAATGAGACTAACGAGACTAACTTTGGACGAACCAAGAAAAACGTTAGTCTCATTCTAAGGTTTGTCTCATTTCATCCCAAGTTAGTCTCTTTCAAAGGACGAACTTAGACAAACCTTAGAATGAGACTAACGAGACTAACTTGGGACGAACAAAGACAAACTTAAGTCCCATTCTAAGGTTTGTCTAAGTTCGTCCCAAGTTATTCTCTTTCTAAGGACGAACTTAGACAAACCTTAGAATGAGACTAACGAGACTAGTTTTGGACGAACAAAGAAAAACGTTAGTCTCATTCTAAGGTTTGTCTTAGTTCGTCCCAAGTTAGTCTCTTTCAAAGGACGAACTTAGACAAACCTTAGAATGAGACTAACGAGACTAACTTGGGACGAACAAAGACAAACTTAAGTCCCATTCTAAGGTTTGTCTAAGTTCGTCCCAAGTTATTCTCTTTCTAAGGACGAACTTTGACAAACCCTAGAATGAGACTAACGAGACTAACTTTGGACGAACCAAGAAAAACGTTAGTCTCATTCTAAGGTTTGTCTTAGTTCGTCCCAAGTTAGTCTCTTTCAAAGGACGAACTTAGACAAACCTTAGAATGAGACTAACGAGACTAACTTGGGACGAACAAAGACAAACTTAAGTCTCATTCTAAGGTTTGTCTAAGTTCGTCCCAAGTTATTCTCTTTTTAAGGACGAACTTAGACAAACCTTAGAATGAGACTAACGAGACTAACTTGGGACGAACAAAGACAAACTTAAGTCCCATTCTAAGGTTTGTCTAAGTTCGTCCCAAGTTATTCTCTTTCTAAGGACGAACTTAGACAAACCTTAGAATGAGACTAACGCGACTAACTTGGGACGAATAAAGAGAAACTTATGTCCCATTCTAAGGTTTGTCTTAGTTCGTCCCAAGTTAGTCTCTTTCTAAGGATGAACTTAGACAAACCTTAGAATGAGACTAACGAGACTAACTTGGGACGAACAAAGACAAACTTAAGTCCCATTCTAAGGTTTGTCTTAGTTCGTCCCAAGTTAGTCTCTTTCAAAGGACGAACTTAGACAAACCTTAGAATGAGACTAACGAGACTAACTTGGGACGAACAAAGACAAACTTAAGTCCCATTCTAAGGTTTGTCTAAGTTCGTCCCAAGTTATTCTCTTTCTAAGGACGAACTTAGACAAACCCTAGAATGAGACTAACGAGACTAACTTTGGACGAACCAAGAAAAACATTAGTCTCATTCTAAGGTTTGTCTCATTTCATCCCAAGTTAGTCTCTTTCAAAGGACGAACTTAGACAAACCTTAGAATGAGACTAACGAGACTAACTTGGGACGAACAAAGACAAACTTAAGTCCCATTCTAAGGTTTGTCTAAGTTCGTCCCAAGTTATTCTCTTTCTAAAGACGAACTTAGACAAACCTTAGAATGAGACTAACGAGACTAGTTTTGGACGAACAAAGAAAAACGTTAGTCTCATTCTAAGGTTTGTCTTAGTTCGTCCCAAGTTACTCTCTTTCTAATGACGAACTTAGACAAACCTTAGAATGAGACTAACGAGACTAACTTGGGACGAACAAAGACAAACTTAAGTCCCATTCTAAGGTTTGTCATAGTTCGTCCCAAGGTATTCTCTTTCTAAGGACGAACTTAGACAAACCTTAGAATGAGACTAACGAGACTAACTTGGGACGAACAAAGACAAACTTAAGTCTCATTCTAAGGTTTGTCTAAGTTCGTCCCAAGTTTGTCTCTTTCTATGGACGAACTTAGACAAACCTTAGAATGAGACTAACGAGACTAACTTGGGACGAACAAAGACAAACTTAAGTCTCATTCTAAGGTTTGTCTAACTTTGTCCCAAGTTATTCTCTTTCTAAGGACGAACTTAGACAAACCTTAGAATGAGACTAACGAGACTAACTTTGGACGAACAAAGAAAAACGTTAGTCTCATTCTAAGGTTTGTCTAAGTTCGTCCCAAGTTAGTCTCTTTCTAAGGACGAACTTAGACAAACCTTAGAATGAGATTAACGAGACTAACTTGGGACGAACAAAGACAAATTTAAGTCCCATTCTAAGGTTTGTCTTAGTTCGTCCCGAGTTAGTCTCTTTCTAAGGACGAACTTAGACAAACCTTAGAATGAGACTAACGAGACTAACTTGGGACGAACAAAGACAAATGTAAGTCCCATTCTAAGGTTTGTCTTAGTTCTTCCCATGTTAGTCTCTTTCTAAGGACAAACTTAGACAAACCTTAGAATGAGACTAACGAGACTAACTTTGGACGAACAAAGAAAAACGTTAGTCTCATTCTAAGGTTTGTCTTAGTTCGTCCCAAGTTAGTCTCTTTCTAAGGACGAACTTAGACAAACCTTAGAATGAGACTAACGAGACTAACTTGGGACGAACAAAGACAAACTTATGTCCCATTTTAAGGTTTGTCTTAGTTCGTCCCAAGTTAGTCTCTTTCTAAGGACAAACTTAGACAAACCTTAGAATGAGACTAACGAGACTAACTTGGGACGAACAAAGACAAACTTAAGTCCCATTCTAAGGTTTGTCTAAGTTCGTCCCAAGTTATTCTCTTTCTAAGGACGAACTTAGACAAACCTTAGAATGAGACTAACGAGACTAACTTTGGACGAACAAAGAAAAACGTTAGTCTCATTCTAAGGTTTGTCTTAGTTCGTCCCAAGTTAGTCTCTTTCTAAGGACGAACTTAGACAAACCTTAGAATGAGACTAACGAGACTAACTTGGGACGAACAAAGACTAACTTAAGTCTCATTCTAAGGTTTGTCTAAATTCGTCCCAAGTTATCTCTTTCTAAGGACGAACTTAGACAAACCTTAGAATGAGACTAACGAGACTAACTTTGGACGAACAAAGAAAAACGTTAGTCTCATTCTAAGGTTTGTCTTAGTTCGTCCCAAGTTACTCTCTTTCTAAGGATGAACATAGACAAACCTTAGAATGAGACTAACGAGACTAACTTGGGACGAACAAAGACAAACTTAAGTCCCATTCTAAGGTTTGTCTAAGTTCGTCCCAAGTTATTCTCTTTCTAAGGACGAACTTAGACAAACCTTAGAATGAGACTAACGAGACTAACTTTGGACGAACCAAGCAAAACGTTAGTCTCATTCTAAGGTTTGTCTTAGTTCGTCCCATGTTAGTCTATTTCTAAGGACGAACTTAGACAAACCTTAGAATGAGACTAACGAGACTAACTTGGGACGAACAAAGACAAACTTAAGTCCCATTCTAAGGTCTGTCTAAGTTCGTCCCAAGTTAATCTCTTTCTAAGGACGAACTTAGACAAACCTTAGAATGAGACTAACGAGACTAACTTGGGACGAACAAAGACAAACTTAAGTCCCATTCTAAGGTTTGTCTTAGTTCGTCCCGAGTTAGTCTCTTTCTAAGGACGAACTTAGACAAACCTTAGAATGAGACTAACGAGACTAACTTGGGACGAACAAAGACTAACTTATGTCTCATTCTATGGTTTGTCTAAATTCGTCCCAAGTTATTCTCTTTCTAAGGACTAACTTAGATAAACCTTAGAATGAGACTAACGAGACTAACTTTGGACGAACAAAGAAAAACGTTAGTCTCATTCTAAGGTTTGTCTTAGTTCGTCCCAAGTTACTCTCTTTCTAAGGACGAACTTAGACAAACCTTAGAATGAGACTAACGAGACTAACTTGGGACGAACAAAGACAAACTTAAGTCCCATTCTAAGGTTTGTCTAAGTTCGTCCCAAGTTATTCTCTTTCTAAGGACGAACTTAGACAAACCTTAGAATGAGACTAACGAGACTAACTTTGGACGAACCAAGCAAAACGTTAGTCTCATTCAAAGGTTTGTCTTAGTTCGTCCCATGTTAGTCTATTTCTAAGGACGAACTTAGACAAACCTTAGAATGAGACTAACGAGACTAACTTGGGACGAACAAAGACAAACTTATGTCCCATTCTAAGGTTTGTCTTAGTTCGTCCCAAGTTAGTCTCTTTCTAAGGATGAACTTAGACAAACCTTAGAATGAGACTAACGAGACTAACTTGGGACGAACAAAGACAAACTTAAGTCCCATTCTAAGGTTTGTCTTAGTTCGTCCCAAGTTTGTCCCTTTCTATGGACGAACTTAGACAAACCTTAGAATGAGACTAACGAGACTAACTTGGGACGAACAAAGACAAACTTAAGTCCCATTCTAAGGTTTGTCTAAGTTCGTCCCAAGTTATTCTCTTTCTAAGGACGAACTTAGACAAACCCTAGAATGAGACTAACGAGACTAACTTTGGACGAACCAAGAAAAACATTAGTCTCATTCTAAGGTTTGTCTCATTTCATCCCAAGTTAGTCTCTTTCAAAGGACGAACTTAGACAAACCTTAGAATGAGACTAACGAGACTAACTTGGGACGAACAAAGACAAACTTAAGTCCCATTCTAAGGTTTGTCTAAGTTCGTCCCAAGTTATTCTCTTTCTAAGGACGAACTTAGACAAACCTTAGAATGAGACTAACGAGACTAGTTTTGGACGAACAAAGAAAAACGTTAGTCTCATTCTAAGGTTTGTCTTAGTTCGTCCCAAGTTACTCTCTTTCTAATGACGAACTTAGACAAACCTTAGAATGAGACTAACGAGACTAACTTGGGACGAACAAAGACAAACTTAAGTCCCATTCTAAGGTTTGTCATAGTTCGTCCCAAGGTATTCTCTTTCTAAGGACGAACTTAGACAAACCTTAGAATGAGACTAACGAGACTAACTTGGGACGAACAAAGACAAACTTAAGTCTCATTCTAAGGTTTGTCTAAGTTCGTCCCAAGTTTGTCTCTTTCTATGGACGAACTTAGACAAACCTTAGAATGAGACTAACGAGACTAACTTGGGACGAACAAAGACAAACTTAAGTCTCATTCTAAGGTTTGTCTAACTTTGTCCCAAGTTATTCTCTTTCTAAGGACGAACTTAGACAAACCTTAGAATGAGACTAACGAGACTAACTTTGGACGAACAAAGAAAAACGTTAGTCTCATTCTAAGGTTTGTCTAAGTTCGTCCCAAGTTAGTCTCTTTCTAAGGACGAACTTAGACAAACCTTAGAATGAGACTAACGAGACTAACTTGGGACGAACAAAGACAAATTTAAGTCCCATTCTAAGGTTTGTCTTAGTTCGTCCCGAGTTAGTCTCTTTCTAAGGACGAACTTAGACAAACCTTAGAATGAGACTAACGAGACTAACTTGGGACGAACAAAGACAAATGTAAGTCCCATTCTAAGGTTTGTCTTAGTTCTTCCCATGTTAGTCTCTTTCTAAGGACAAACTTAGACAAACCTTAGAATGAGACTAACGAGACTAACTTTGGACGAACAAAGAAAAACGTTAGTCTCATTCTAAGGTTTGTCTTAGTTCGTCCCAAGTTAGTCTCTTTCTAAGGACGAACTTAGACAAACCTTAGAATGAGACTAACGAGACTAACTTGGGACGAACAAAGACAAATTAAAGTCCCATTCTAAGGTTTGTCTTAGTTCGTCCCGAGTTAGTCTCTTTCTAAGGACGAACTTAGACAAACCTTAGAATGAGACTAACGAGACTAACTTGGGACGAACAAAGACAAATGTAAGTCCCATTCTAAGGTTTGTCTTAGTTCTTCCCATGTTAGTCTCTTTCTAAGGACAAACTTAGACAAACCTTAGAATGAGACTAACGAGACTAACTTTGGACGAACAAAGAAAAACGTTAGTCTCATTCTAAGGTTTGTCTTAGTTCGTCCCAAGTTAGTCTCTTTCTAAAAACGAACTTAGACAAACCTTAGAATGAGACTAACGAGACTAACTTGGGACGAACAAAGACAAACTTATGTCCCATTTTAAGGTTTGTCTTAGTTCGTCCCAAGTTAGTCTCTTTCTAAGGACAAACTTAGACAAACCTTAGAATGAGACTAACGAGACTAACTTGGGACGAACAAAGACAAACTTAAGTCCCATTCTAAGGTTTGTCTAAGTTCGTCCCAAGTTATTCTCTTTCTAAGGACGAACTTAGACAAACCTTAGAATGAGACTAACGAGACTAACTTTGGACGAACAAAGAAAAACGTTAGTCTCATTCTAAGGTTTGTCTTAGTTCGTCCCAAGTTAGTCTCTTTCTAAGGACGAACTTAGACAAACCTTAGAATGAGACTAACGAGACTAACTTGGGACGAACAAAGACTAACTTAAGTCTCATTCTAAGGTTTGTCTAAATTCGTCCCAAGTTATCTCTTTCTAAGGACGAACTTAGACAAACCTTAGAATGAGACTAACGAGACTAACTTTGGACGAACAAAGAAAAACGTTAGTCTCATTCTAAGGTTTGTCTTAGTTCGTCCCAAGTTACTCTCTTTCTAAGGATGAACATAGACAAACCTTAGAATGAGACTAACGAGACTAACTTGGGACGAACAAAGACAAACTTAAGTCCCATTCTAAGGTTTGTCTAAGTTCGTCCCAAGTTATTCTCTTTCTAAGGACGAACTTAGACAAACCTTAGAATGAGACTAACGAGACTAACTTTGGACGAACCAAGCAAAACGTTAGTCTCATTCTAAGGTTTGTCTTAGTTCGTCCCATGTTAGTCTATTTCTAAGGACGAACTTAGACAAACCTTAGAATGAGACTAACGAGACTAACTTGGGACGAACAAAGACAAACTTAAGTCCCATTCTAAGGTCTGTCTAAGTTCGTCCCAAGTTAATCTCTTTCTAAGGACGAACTTAGACAAACCTTAGAATGAGACTAACGAGACTAACTTGGGACGAACAAAGACAAACTTAAGTCCCATTCTAAGGTTTGTCTTAGTTCGTCCCGAGTTAGTCTCTTTCTAAGGACGAACTTAGACAAACCTTAGAATGAGACTAACGAGACTAACTTGGGACGAACAAAGACTAACTTATGTCTCATTCTATGGTTTGTCTAAATTCGTCCCAAGTTATTCTCTTTCTAAGGACTAACTTAGATAAACCTTAGAATGAGACTAACGAGACTAACTTTGGACGAACAAAGAAAAACGTTAGTCTCATTCTAAGGTTTGTCTTAGTTCGTCCCAAGTTACTCTCTTTCTAAGGACGAACTTAGACAAACCTTAGAATGAGACTAACGAGACTAACTTGGGACGAACAAAGACAAACTTAAGTCCCATTCTAAGGTTTGTCTAAGTTCGTCCCAAGTTATTCTCTTTCTAAGGACGAACTTAGACAAACCTTAGAATGAGACTAACGAGACTAACTTTGGACGAACCAAGCAAAACGTTAGTCTCATTCAAAGGTTTGTCTTAGTTCGTCCCATGTTAGTCTATTTCTAAGGACGAACTTAGACAAACCTTAGAATGAGACTAACGAGACTAACTTGGGACGAACAAAGACAAACTTATGTCCCATTCTAAGGTTTGTCTTAGTTCGTCCCAAGTTAGTCTCTTTCTAAGGATGAACTTAGACAAACCTTAGAATGAGACTAACGAGACTAACTTGGGACGAACAAAGACAAACTTAAGTCCCATTCTAAGGTTTGTCTTAGTTCGTCCCAAGTTAGTCTCTTTCAAAGGACGAACTTAGACAAACCTTAGAATGAGACTAACGAGACTAACTTGGGACGAACAAAGACAAACTTAAGTCCCATTCTAAGGTTTGTCTAAGTTCGTCCCAAGTTATTCTCTTTCTAAGGACGAACTTAGACAAACCCTAGAATGAGACTAACGAGACTAACTTTGGACGAACCAAGAAAAACATTAGTCTCATTCTAAGGTTTGTCTCATTTCATCCCAAGTTAGTCTCTTTCAAAGGACGAACTTAGACAAACCTTAGAATGAGACTAACGAGACTAACTTGGGACGAACAAAGACAAACTTAAGTCCCATTCTAAGGTTTGTCTAAGTTCGTCCCAAGTTATTCTCTTTCTAAGGACGAACTTAGACAAACCTTAGAATGAGACTAACGAGACTAGTTTTGGACGAACAAAGAAAAACGTTAGTCTCATTCTAAGGTTTGTCTTAGTTCGTCCCAAGTTACTCTCTTTCTAATGACGAACTTAGACAAACCTTAGAATGAGACTAACGAGACTAACTTGGGACGAACAAAGACAAACTTAAGTCCCATTCTAAGGTTTGTCATAGTTCGTCCCAAGGTATTCTCTTTCTAAGGACGAACTTAGACAAACCTTAGAATGAGACTAACGAGACTAACTTGGGACGAACAAAGACAAACTTAAGTCTCATTCTAAGGTTTGTCTAAGTTCGTCCCAAGTTTGTCTCTTTCTATGGACGAACTTAGACAAACCTTAGAATGAGACTAACGAGACTAACTTGGGACGAACAAAGACAAACTTAAGTCTCATTCTAAGGTTTGTCTAACTTTGTCCCAAGTTATTCTCTTTCTAAGGACGAACTTAGACAAACCTTAGAATGAGACTAACGAGACTAACTTTGGACGAACAAAGAAAAACGTTAGTCTCATTCTAAGGTTTGTCTAAGTTCGTCCCAAGTTAGTCTCTTTCTAAGGACGAACTTAGACAAACCTTAGAATGAGACTAACGAGACTAACTTGGGACGAACAAAGACAAATTTAAGTCCCATTCTAAGGTTTGTCTTAGTTCGTCCCGAGTTAGTCTCTTTCTAAGGACGAACTTAGACAAACCTTAGAATGAGACTAACGAGACTAACTTGGGACGAACAAAGACAAATGTAAGTCCCATTCTAAGGTTTGTCTTAGTTCTTCCCATGTTAGTCTCTTTCTAAGGACAAACTTAGACAAACCTTAGAATGAGACTAACGAGACTAACTTTGGACGAACAAAGAAAAACGTTAGTCTCATTCTAAGGTTTGTCTTAGTTCGTCCCAAGTTAGTCTCTTTCTAAGGACGAACTTAGACAAACCTTAGAATGAGACTAACGAGACTAACTTGGGACGAACAAAGACAAACTTATGTCCCATTTTAAGGTTTGTCTTAGTTCGTCCCAAGATAGTCTCTTTCTAAGGACAAACTTAGACAAACCTTAGAATGAGACTAACGAGACTAACTTGGGACGAACAAAGACAAACTTAAGTCCCATTCTAAGGTTTGTCTAAGTTCGTCCCAAGTTATTCTCTTTCTAAGGACGAACTTAGACAAACCTTAGAATGAGACTAACGAGACTAACTTTGGACGAACAAAGAAAAACGTTAGTCTCATTCTAAGGTTTGTCTTAGTTCGTCCCAAGTTAGTCTCTTTCTAAGGACGAACTTAGACAAACCTTAGAATGAGACTAACGAGACTAACTTGGGACGAACAAAGACTAACTTAAGTCTCATTCTAAGGTTTGTCTAAATTCGTCCCAAGTTATCTCTTTCTAAGGACGAACTTAGACAAACCTTAGAATGAGACTAACGAGACTAACTTTGGACGAACAAAGAAAAACGTTAGTCTCATTCTAAGGTTTGTCTTAGTTCGTCCCAAGTTACTCTCTTTCTAAGGATGAACATAGACAAACCTTAGAATGAGACTAACGAGACTAACTTGGGACGAACAAAGACAAACTTAAGTCCCATTCTAAGGTTTGTCTAAGTTCGTCCCAAGTTATTCTCTTTCTAAGGACGAACTTAGACAAACCTTAGAATGAGACTAACGAGACTAACTTTGGACGAACCAAGCAAAACGTTAGTCTCATTCTAAGGTTTGTCTTAGTTCGTCCCATGTTAGTCTATTTCTAAGGACGAACTTAGACAAACCTTAGAATGAGACTAACGAGACTAACTTGGGACGAACAAAGACAAACTTAAGTCCCATTCTAAGGTCTGTCTAAGTTCGTCCCAAGTTAATCTCTTTCTAAGGACGAACTTAGACAAACCTTAGAATGAGACTAACGAGACTAACTTGGGACGAACAAAGACAAACTTAAGTCCCATTCTAAGGTTTGTCTTAGTTCGTCCCGAGTTAGTCTCTTTCTAAGGACGAACTTAGACAAACCTTAGAATGAGACTAACGAGACTAACTTGGGACGAACAAAGACTAACTTATGTCTCATTCTATGGTTTGTCTAAATTCGTCCCAAGTTATTCTCTTTCTAAGGACTAACTTAGATAAACCTTAGAATGAGACTAACGAGACTAACTTTGGACGAACAAAGAAAAACGTTAGTCTCATTCTAAGGTTTGTCTTAGTTCGTCCCAAGTTACTCTCTTTCTAAGGACGAACTTAGACAAACCTTAGAATGAGACTAACGAGACTAACTTGGGACGAACAAAGACAAACTTAAGTCCCATTCTAAGGTTTGTCTAAGTTCGTCCCAAGTTATTCTCTTTCTAAGGACGAACTTTGACAAACCTTAGAATGAGACTAACGAGACTAACTTTGGATGAACCAAGCAAAACGTTAGTCTCATTCAAAGGTTTGTCTAAGTTCATCCCATGTTACTCTCTTTCTAAGGACGAACTTAGACAAACCTTAGAATGAGTCTAACGAGACTAACTTTGGACGAACAAAGAAAAATGTTAGTCTCATTCTAAGGTTTGTCTTAGTTCGTCCCAAGTTAGTCTCTTTCTAAGGACAAACTTAGACAAACCTTAGAATGAGACTAACGAGACTAACTTGGGACGAACAAAGACAAACTTAAGTCCCATTCTAAGGTTTGTCTAAGTTCGTCCCAAGTTATTCTCTTTCTAAGGACGAACTTAGACAAACCTTAGAATGAGACTAACGAGACTAGTTTTGGACGAACAAAGAAAAACGTTAGTCTCATTCTAAGGTTTTTCTTAGTTCGTCCCAAGTTAGTCTCTTTCTAACGACGAACTTAGACAAACCTTAGAATGAGACTAACGAGACTAACTTGGGACGAACAAAGACAAAGTTAAGTCCCATTCTAAGGTTTGTCTTAGTTCGTCCCAAGTTAGTCTCTTTCTAAGGACGAACTTAGACAAACCTTAGAATGAGACTAACGAGACAAAATTGGGATGAACAAAGACAAACTTAAGTCTCATTCTAAGGTTTGTCTAAGTTCGTCCCATGTTAGTCTCTTTCTTAGGACGAACTTAGACAAACCTTAGAATGAGACTAACGGGACTAACTTTGAACGAACAAAGACAAACTTAAGTCCCATTCTAAGGTTTGTCTTAGTTCATCCCAAGTTAGTCTCTTTCTAAGGACGAACTTAGACAAACCTTAGAATGAGACTAACGAGACTAACTTTGGACGAACAAAGAAAAACGTTAGTCTCATTCTAAGGTTATTCTTAGTTCATCCCAAGTTAGTCTCTTTCTAAGGACAAACTTAGACAAACATTAGAATGAGACTAACGAGACTAACTTGGGATGAACAAGGACAAACTTAAGTCCCATTCTAAGGGTTGTCTTAGTTCGTCCCGAGTTAGTCTCTTTCTAAGGACGAACTTAGACAAACCTTTGAATGAGACTAACGAGACTAACTTGGGACGAACAAAGACAAACTTAAGTCTCATTCTAAGGTTTGTCTAACTTCGTCCCAAGTTATTCTCTTTCTAAGGAAGAACTTAGACAAACCTTAGAATGAGACTAACGAGACTAACTTTGGACGAACAAAGAAAAACGTTAGTCTCATTCTAAGGTTTGTCTTAGTTCGTCCCAAGTTAGTCTCTTTCTAAGGATGAACTTAGACAAACCTTAGAATGACACTAACGAGACTAACTTGGGACGAACAAAGACAAACTTAAGTCCCATTCTAAGGTTTGTCTTAGTTCGTCCCGAGTTAGTCTCTTTCTAAGGACGAACTTAGACAAACCTTAGAATGAGACTAACGAGACTAACTTGGGACGAACAAAGACAACTTATGTCCCATTCTAAGGTTTGTCTAAGTTCGTCCCAAGTTAGTCTCTTTCTAAGGACGAACTTAGACAAACCTTAGAATGAGACTAACGAGACTAACTTGGGATGAACAAAGACAAACTTAAGTCCCATTCTAAGGTTTGTCTTAGTTCGTCCCAAGTTTGTCTCTTTCTATGGACGAACTTAGACAAACCTTAGAATGAGACTAACGAGACTAACTTGGGACGAACAAAGACAAACTTAAGTCCCATTCTAAGGTTTGTCTTAGTTCATGCCATGTTAGTCTCTTTCTAAGGACAAACTTAGACAAACCTTAGAATGAGACTAACGAGACTAACTTGGGACGAACAAAGACAAACTTATGTCTCATTCTAAGGTTTGTCTAAGTTCGTCCCAAGTTATTCTCTTTCTAAGGACGAACTTAGACAAACCTTAGAATGAGACTAAAGAGACTAACTTGGGACGAACAAAGACAAACTTAAGTCCCATTCTAAGGTTAGTCTAAGTTCGTCCCAAGTTAGTCTCTTTCTAATGACAAAATTAGACAAACCTTAGAATGAGACTAACGAGACTAACTTGGGACGAACAAAGACAAACTTAAGTCCCATTCTAAGGTTTGTCTAAGTTCGTCCCAAGTTATTCTCTTTCTAAGGACGAACTTAGACAAACCTTAGAATGAGACTAACGAGACTAGTTTTGGACGAACAAAGAAAAACGTTAGTCTCATTCTAAGGTTTGTCTTAGATCGTCCCGAGTTAGTCTCTTTCTAACGACGAACTTAGACAAACCTTAGAATGACACTAACGAGACTAACTTGGGACGAACAAAGACAAACTTAAGTCCCATTCTAAGGTTTGTCTTAGTTCGTCCCGAGTTAGTCTCTTTCTAAGGACGAACTTAGACAAACCTTAGAATGAGACTAACGAGACTAACTTGGGACGAACAAAGACAAACTTAAGTCCCATTCTATGGTTTGTCTAAGTTCGTCCCAAGTTAGTCTCTTTCTAAGGACGAACTTAGACAAACCTTAGAATGAGACTAACGAGACTAACTTGGGACGAACAAAGACAAACTTAAGTCCCATTCTAAGGTTAGTCTTAGTTCGTCCCAAGTTTGTCTCTTTCTATGGACGAACTTACACAAACCTTAGAATGAGACTAACGAGACTAACTTGGGACGAACAAAGACAAACTTAAGTCCCATTCTAAGGTTAGTCTTAGTTCTTGCCATGTTAGTCTCTTTCTAAGGACAAACTTAGACAAACCTTAGAATGAGACTAACGAGACTAACTTGGGACGAACAAAGACAAACTTATGTCTCATTCTAAGGTTTGTCTAAGTTCGTCCCAAGTTATTCTCTTTCTAAGGACGAACTTAGACAAACCTTAGAATGAGACTAAAGAGACTAACTTGGGACGAACAAAGACAAACTTAAGTCCCATTCTAAGGTTTGTCTAAGTTCGTCCCAAGTTAGTCTCTTTCTAAGGACAAACTTAGACAAACCTTAGAATGAGACTAACGAGACTAACTTGGAACGAACAAAGACAAACTTAAGTCCCATTCTAAGGTTTGTCTAAGTTCGTCCCAAGTTATTCTCTTTCTAAGGACGAACTTAGACAAACCTTAGAATGAGACTAACGAGACTAGTTTTGGACGAACAAAGAAAAACGTTAGTCTCATTCTAAGGTTTGTCTTAGATCGTCCCGAGTTAGTCTCTTTCTAACGACGAACTTAGACAAACCTTAGAATGAGACTAACGAGACTAACTTGGGACGAACAAAGACAAAGTTAAGTCCCATTCTAAGGTTTGTCTTAGTTCGTCCCAAGTTAGTCTCTTTCTAAGGACGAACTTAGACAAACCTTAGAATGAGACTAACGAGACAAACTTGGGATGAACAAAGACAAACTTAAGTCTCATTCTAAGGTTTGTCTAAGTTCGTCCCATATTAGTCTCTTTCTTAGGACGAACTTAGACAAACCTTAGAATTAGACTAACGGGACTAACTTTGGACGAACAAAGACAAACTTAAGTCCCATTCTAAGGTTTGTCTTAGTTCGTCCCAAGTTAGTCTCTTTCTAAGGACGAACTTAGACAAACCTTAGAATGAGACTAACGAGACTAACTTGGGACGAACAAAGACTAACTTAAGTCTCATTCTAAGGTTTGTCTAAGTTCGTCCCAAGTTATTCTCTTTCTAAGGACGAACTTAGACAAACCTTAGAATGAGACTAACGAGACTAACTTTGGACGAACAAAGAAAAACGTTAGTCTCATTCTAAGGTTATTCTTAGTTCGTCCCAAGTTAGTCTCTTTTAAGGACAAACTTAGACAAACATTAGAATGAGACTAACGAGACTAACTTGGGACGAACAAAGACAAACATAAGTCCCATTCTAAGGTTTGTCTTAGTTCGTCCCGAGTTAGTCTCTTTCTAAGGACGAACTTAGACAAACCTTAGAATGAGACTAACGAGACTAACTTGGGACGAACAAAGACAAACTTAAGTCTCATTCTAAGGTTTGTCTAACTTCGTCCCAAGTTATTCTCTTTCTAAGGACGAACTTAGACAAACCTTAGAATGAGACTAACGAGACTAGCTTTGGACGAACAAAGAAAAACGTTAGTCTCATTCTAAGGTTTGTCTTAGAGTGTCCCAAGTTAGTCTCTTTCTAAGGACGAACTTAGACAAACCTTAGAATGAGACTAACGAGACTAACTTGGGACGAACAAAGACAAACTTAAGTCCCATTCTAAGGTTTGTCATAGTTCGTCCCAAGTTATTCTCTTTCTAAGGACGAACTTAGACAAACCTTAGAATGAGACTAACGAGACTAACTTGGGACGAACAAAGACAAAGTTAAGTCCCATTCTAAGGTTTGTCTTAGTTCGTCCCAAGTTAGTCTCTTTCTAAGGACGAACTTAGACAAACCTTAGAATGAGACTAACGAGACAAAATTGGGATGAACAAAGACAAACTTAAGTCTCATTCTAAGGTTTGTCTAAGTTCGTCCCATGTTAGTCTCTTTCTTAGGACGAACTTAGACAAACCTTAGAAAGAGACTAACGGGACTAACTTTGAACGAACAAAGACAAACTTAAGTCCCATTCTAAGGTTTGTCTTAGTTCGTCCCAAGTTAGTCTCTTTCTAAGGACGAACTTAGACAAACCTTAGAATGAGACTAACGAGACTAACTTTGGACGAACAAAGAAAAACGTTAGTCTCATTCTAAGGTTATTCTTAGTTCATCCCAAGTTAGTCTCTTTCTAAGGACAAACTTAGACAAACATTAGAATGAGACTAACGAGACTAACTTGGGATGAACAAGGACAAACTTAAGTCCCATTCTAAGGGTTGTCTTAGTTCGTCACGAGTTAGTCTCTTTCTAAGGACGAAATTAGACAAACCTTTGAATGAGACTAACGAGACTAACTTGGGACGAACAAAGACAAACTTAAGTCTCATTCTAAGGTTTGTCTAACTTCGTCCCAAGTTATTCTCTTTCTAAGGACGAACTTAGACAAACCTTAGAATGAGACTAACGAGACTAACTTTGGACGAACAAAGAAAAACGTTAGTCTCATTCTAAGGTTTGTCTTAGTTCATCCCAAGTTAGTCTCTTTCTAAGGATGAACTTAGACAAACCTTAGAATGACACTAACGAGACTAACTTGGGATGAACAAAGACAAACTTAAGTCCCATTCTAAGGTTTGTCTTAGTTCGTCCCGAGTTAGTCTCTTTCTAAGGACGAACTTAGACAAACCTTAGAATGAGACTAACGAGACTAACTTGGGACGAACAAAGACAACTTAAGTCCCATTCTAAGGTTTGTCTAAGTTCGTCCCAAGTTAGTCTCTTTCTAAGGACGAACTTAGACAAACCTTAGAATGAGACTAACGAGACTAACTTGGGACGAACAAAGACAAACTTAAGTCCCATTCTAAGGTTTGTCTTAGTTCGTCCCAAGTTTGTCTCTTTCTATGGACGAACTTAGACAAACCTTAGAATGAGACTAACGAGACTAACTTGGGACGAACAAAGACAAACTTAAGTCCCATTCTAAGGTTTGTCTTAGTTCATTCCATGTTAGTCTCTTTCTAAGGACAAACTTAGACAAACCTTAGAATGAGACTAACGAGACTAACTTGGGACGAACAAAGACAAACTTATGTCTCATTCTAAGGTTTGTCTAAGTTCGTCCCAAGTTATTCTCTTTCTAAGGACGAACTTAGACAAACCTTAGAATGAGACTAAAGAGACTAACTTGGGACGAACAAAGACAAACTTAAGTCCCATTCTAAGGTTTGTCTAAGTTCGTCCCAAGTTAGTCTCTTTCTAAGGACAAAATTAGACAAACCTTAGAATGAGACTAACGAGACTAACTTGGGACGAACAAAGACAAACTTAAGTCCCATTCTAAGGTTTGTCTAAGTTCGTCCCAAGTTATTCTCTTTCTAAGGACGAACTTAGACAAACCTTAGAATGAGACTAACGAGACTAGTTTTGGACGAACAAAGAAAAACGTTAGTCTCATTCTAAGGTTTGTCTTAGATCGTCCCGAGTTAGTCTCTTTCTAACGACGAACTTAGACAAACCTTAGAATGACACTAACGAGACTAACTTGGGACGAACAAAGACAAACTTAAGTCCCATTCTAAGGTTTGTCTTAGTTCGTCCCGAGTTAGTCTCTTTCTAAGGACGAACTTAGACAAACCTTAGAATGAGACTAACGAGACTAACTTGGGACGAACAAAGACAAACTTAAGTCCCATTCTAAGGTTTGTCTAAGTTCGTCCCAAGTTAGTCTCTTTCTAAGGACGAACTTAGACAAACCTTAGAATGAGACTAACGAGACTAACTTGGGACGAACAAAGACAAACTTAAGTCCCATTCTAAGGTTTGTCTTAGTTCGTCCCAAGTTTGTCTCTTTCTATGGACGAACTTACACAAACCTTAGAATGAGACTAACGAGACTAACTTGGGACGAACAAAGACAAACTTAAGTCTCATTCTAAGGTTTGTCTTAGTTCATGCCATGTTAGTCTCTTTCTAAGGACAAACTTAGACAAACCTTAGAATGAGACTAACGAGACTAACTTGGGACGAACAAAGACAAACTTATGTCTCATTCTAAGGTTTGTCTAAGTTCGTCCCAAGTTATTCTCTTTCTAAGGACGAACTTAGACAAACCTTAGAATGAGACTAAAGAGACTAACTTGGGACGAACAAAGACAAACTTAAGTCCCATTCTAAGGTTTGTCTAAGTTCGTCCCAAGTTAGTCTCTTTCTAAGGACAAACTTAGACAAACCTTAGAATGAGACTAACGAGACTAACTTGGGACGAACAAAGACAAACTTAAGTCCCATTCTAAGGTTTGTCTAAGTTCGTCCCAAGTTATTCTCTTTCTAAGGACGAACTTAGACAAACCTTAGAATGAGACTAACGAGACTAGTTTTGGACGAACAAAGAAAAACGTTAGTCTCATTCTAAGGTTTGTCTTAGATCGTCCCGAGTTAGTCTCTTTCTAACGACGAACTTAGCCAAACCTTCGAATGAGACTAACGAGACTAACTTGGGACGAACAAAGACAAAGTTAAGTCCCATTCTAAGGTTTGTCTTAGTTCGTCCCAAGTTAGTCTCTTTCTAAGGACGAACTTAGACAAACCATAGAATGAGACTAACGAGACAAACTTGGGATGAACAAAGACAAACTTAAGTCTCATTCTAAGGTTTGTCTAAGTTCGTCCCATGTTAGTCTCTTTCTTAGGACGAACTTAGACAAACCTTAGAATGAGACTAACGGGACTAACTTGGGACGAACAAAGACAAACTTAAGTCCCATTCTAAGGTTTGTCTTAGTTCTGCCCAATATTAGTCTCTTTCTAAGGACAAACTTAGACAAACCTTAGAATGAGACTAACGAGACTGACTTGGGATGAACAAAGACAAACTTAAGTCCCATTCTAAGGTTTGTCTTAGTTCGTCCCGAGTTAGTCTCTTTCTAAGGACGAACTTAGACAAACCTTAGAATGAGACTAACGAGACTAACTTGGGACGAACAAAGACTAACTTAAGTCTCATTCTAAGGTTTGTCTAAATTCGTCCCAAGTTATTCTCTTTCTAAGGACGAACATAGACAAACCTTAGAATGAGACTAACGAGACTAACTTTGGACGAACAAAGAAAAACGTTAGTCTCATTCTAAGGTTTGTCTTAGTTCGTCCCAAGTTACTCTCTTTCTAAGGACGAACTTAGACAAACCTTAGAATGAGACTAACGAGACTAACTTGGAACGAACAAAGACAAACTTAAGTCCCATTCTAAGGTTTGTCTAAGTTCGTCCCAAGTTATTCTCTTTCTAAGGACGAACTTAGACAAACCTTAGAATGAGACTAACGAGACTAACTTTGGACGAACCAAGCAAAACGTTAGTCTCATTCTAAGGTTTGTCTTAGTTCGTCCCATGTTAGTCTATTTCTAAGGACGAACTTAGACAAACCTTAGAATGAGACTAACGAGACTAACTTGGGACGAACAAAGACAAACTTAAGTCCCATTCTAAGGTCTGTCTAAGTTCGTCCCAAGTTAGTCTCTTTCTAAGGACGAACTTAGACAAACCTTAGAATGAGACTAACGAGACTAACTTGGGACGAACAAAGACAAACTTAAATCCCATTCTAAGGTTTGTCTTAGTTCGTCCCAAGTTTGTCTCTTTCTATGGACGAACTTAGACAAACCTTAGAATGAGACTAACGAGACTAACTTGGGACGAACAAAGACAAACTTAAGTGCCATTCTAAGGTTTGTCTAAGTTCGTCCCAAGTTAGTCTCTTTCTAAGGACAAACTTAGACAAACCTTGAAATGAGACTAACGAGACTAACTTGGGACGAACAAAGACAAACTTATGTCTCATTCTAAGGTTTGTCTAAGTTCGTCCCAAGTTATTCTCTTTCTAAGGACGAACTTAGACAAACCTTAGAATGAGACTAACGAGACTAACTTGGGACGAACAAAGAGAAACTTATGTCCCATTCTAAGGTTTGTCTTAGTTCGTCCCAAGTTATTCTCTTTCTAAGGACGAACTTAGAGAAACCTTAGAATGAGACTAACGAGACTAACTTGGGACAAACAAAGAGAAACTTATGTCCCATTCTAAGGTTTGTCTTAGTTCGTCCCATGTTAGTCTCTTTCTAAGGACGAACTTAGACAAACCTTAGAATGAGACTAACGAGACTAACTTGGGACGAACAAAGACTAACTTAAGTCTCATTCTAAGGTTTGTCTAAGTTCATCCCATGTTATTCTCTTTCTAAGGACGAACTTAGACAAACCTTAGAATGAGACTAACGAGACTAACTTGGGACGAACAAAGACTAACTTAAGTCTCATTCTAAGGTTTGTCTAAGTTCATCCCATGTTATTCTCTTTCTAAGGACGAACTTAGACAAACCTTAGAATGAGTCTAACGAGACTAACTTTGGACGAACAAAGAAAAATGTTAGTCTCATTCTAAGGTTTGTCTTAGTTCGTCCCAAGTTAGTCTCTTTCTAAGGACAAACTTAGACAAACCTTAGAATGATACTAACGAGACTAACTTGGGACGAACAAAGACAAACTTAAGTCCCATTCTACGGTTTGTCTAAGTTCGTCCCATGTTATTCTCTTTCTAAGGACGAACTTAGACAAACCTTAGAATGAGACTAACGAGACTAGTTTTGGACGAACAAAGAAAAACGTTAGTCTCATTCTAAGGTTTTTCTTAGTTCGTCCCAAGTTAGTCTCTTTCTAACGACGAACTTAGACAAACCTTAGAATGAGACTAACGAGACTAACTTGGGACGAACAAAGACAAAGTTAAGTCCCATTCTAAGGTTTGTCTTAGTTCGTCCCAAGTTAGTCTCTTTCTAAGGACGAACTTAGACAAACCTTAGAATGAGACTAACGAGACAAAATTGGGATGAACAAAGACAAACTTAAGTCTCATTCTAAGGTTTGTCTAAGTTCGTCCCATGTTAGTCTCTTTCTTAGGACGAACTTAGACAAACCTTAGAATGAGACTAACGGGACTAACTTTGAACGAACAAAGACAAACTTGAGTCCCATTCTAAGGTTTGTCTTAGTTCGTCCCAAGTTAGTCTCTTTCTAAGGACGAACTTAGACAAACCTTAGAATGAGACTAACGAGACTAACTTTGGACGAACAAAGAAAAACGTTAGTCTCATTCTAAGGTTATTCTTAGTTCATCCCAAGTTAGTCTCTTTCTAAGGACAAACTTAGACAAACATTAGAATGAGACTAACGAGACTAACTTGGGATGAACAAGGACAAACTTAAGTCCCATTCTAAGGGTTGCCTTAGTTCGTCCCGAGTTAGTCTCTTTCTAAGGACGAACTTAGACAAACCTTTGAATGAGACTAACGAGACTAACTTGGGACGAACAAAGACAAACTTAAGTCTCATTCTAAGGTTTGTCTAACTTCGTCCCAAGTTATTCTCTTTCTAAGGACGAACTTAGACAAACCTTAGAATGAGACTAACGAGACTAACTTTGGACGAACAAAGAAAAACGTTAGTCTCATTCTAAGGTTTGTCTTAGTTCGTCCCAAGTTAGTCTCTTTCTAAGGATGAACTTAGACAAACCTTAGAATGACACTAACGAGACTAACTTGGGACGAACAAAGACAAACTTAAGTCCCATTCTAAGGTTTGTCTTAGTTCGTCCCGAGTTAGTCTCTTTCTAAGGACGAACTTAGACAAACCTTAGAATGAGACTAAAGAGACTAACTTGGGACGAACAAAGACAACTTAAGTCCCATTCTAAGGTTTGTCTAAGTTCGTCCCAAGTTAGTCTCTTTCTAAGGACGAACTTAGACAAACCTTAGAATGAGACTAACGAGACTAACTTGGGACGAACAAAGACAAACTTAAGTCCCATTCTAAGGTTTGTCTTAGTTCGTCCCAAGTTTGTCTCTTTCTATGGACGAACTTAGACAAACCTTAGAATGAGACTAACGAGACTAACTTGGGACGAACAAAGACAAACTTAAGTCCCATTCTAAGGTTTGTCTTAGTTCATGCCATGTTAGTCTCTTTCTAAGGACAAACTTAGACAAACCTTAGAATGAGACTAACGAGACTAACTTGGGACGAACAAAGACAAACTTATGTCTCATTCTAAGGTTTGTCTTAGTTCGTCCCGAGTTAGTCTCTTTCTAAGGACGAACTTAGACAAACCTTAGAATGAGACTAACGAGACTAACTTGGGACGAACAAAGACAAACTTAAGTCTCATTCTAAGGTTTGTCTAACTTCGTCCCAAGTTATTCTCTTTCTAAGGACGAACTTAGACAAACCTTAGAATGAGACTAACGAGACTAGCTTTGGACGAACAAAGAAAAACGTTAGTCTCATTCTAAGGTTTGTCTTAGAGTGTCCCAAGTTAGTCTCTTTCTAAGGACGAACTTAGACAAACCTTAGAATGAGACTAACGAGACTAACTTGGGACGAACAAAGACAAACTTAAGTCCCATTCTAAGGTTTGTCTTAGTTCGTCCCAAGTTAGTCTCTTTCTAAGGACAAACTTAGACAAACCTTAGAATGAGACTAACGAGACTAACTTGGGACGAACAAAGAAAAACGTTAGTCTCATTCTAAGGTTTGTCTTAGAGTGTCCCAAGTTAGTCTCTTTCTAAGGACGAACTTAGACAAACCATAGAATGAGAC
This sequence comes from Rhodiola kirilowii, assembly GCA_033675215.1. Taxonomy (NCBI): domain Eukaryota; kingdom Viridiplantae; phylum Streptophyta; class Magnoliopsida; order Saxifragales; family Crassulaceae; genus Rhodiola; species Rhodiola kirilowii. The sequence continues at coordinate 1,736,824 of JAUCNB010000012.1, read as the reverse complement.
TAACGAGACTAACTTGGGACGAACAAAGACAAACTTAAGTCCCATTCTTAGCTTTGTCTTAGTTCGTCCCAAGTTAGTCTCTTTCTAAGGACGAACTTAGACAAACCTTAGAATGAGACTAACGAGACTAACTTGGGACGAACAAAGACAAACTTAAGTCTCATTCTAAGGTTTGTCTAACTTCGTCCCAAGTTATTTTCTTTCTAAGGACGAACTTAGACAAACCTTAGAATGAGACTAACGAGACTAACTTTGGACGAACAAAGAAAAATGTTAGTCTCATTCTAAGGTTTGTCTTAGTTCGTCCCAAGTTAGTCTCTTTCTAAGGACGAACTTAGACAAACCTTAGAATGGGACTAACGAGACTAACTTGGGATGAACAAAGACAAACTTAAGTCCCATTCTAAGGTTTGTCTAACTTCGTCCCAAGTTAGTCTCTTTCTAAGGACGAACTTAGACAAAACTTAGAATGAGACTAACGAGACTAACTTGGGACGAACAAAGACTAACTTAAGTCTCATTCTAAGGTTTGTCTAAGTTCGTCCCAAGTTATTCTCTTTCTAAGGTTGAACTTAGACAAACCTTAGAATGAGACTAACGAGACTAACTTTGGACGAACAAAGAAAAACGTTAGTCTCATTCTAAGGTTATTCTTAGTTCGTCCCAAGTTAGTCTCTTTCTAAGGACAAACTTAGACAAACATTAGAATGTGACTAACGAGACTAACTTGGGACGAACAAAGACAAACTTAAGTCCCATTCTAAGGTTTGTCTTAGTTCGTCCCGAGTTAGTCTCTTTCTAAGGACGAACTTAGACAAACCTTAGAGTGAGACTAACGAGACTAACTTGGGACGAACGAAGAAAAACGTTAGTCTCATTCTAAGGTTTGTCTTAGTTCGTCCCAAGTTAGTCTCTTTCTACGGATGAACTTAGACAAACCTTAGAATGAGACTAACGAGACTAACTTGGGACGAACAAAGACAAACTTAAGTCCCATTCTAAGGTTTGTCTTAGTTCGTCCCGAGTTAGTCTCTTTCTAAGGATGAACTTAGACAAACTTAAGTCTCATTCTAAGGTTTGTCAAACTTCGTCCCAAGTTATTCTCTTTCTAAGGACGAACTTAGACAAACCTTAGAATGAGACTAACGAGACTAACTTTGGACGAACAAAGAAAAACGTTAGTCTCATTCTAAGGTTTGTCTTAGTTCGTCCCAAGTTAGTCTCTTTCTAAGGATGAACTTAGACAAACCTTAGAATGAGACTAACGAGACTAACTTGGGACGAACAAAGACTAACTTAAGTCTCATTCTAAGGTTTGTCTAAGTTCGTCCCAAGTTATTCTCTTTCTAAGGACGAACTTAGACAAACCTTAGAATGAGACTAACGAGACTAACTTTGGACGAACAAAGAAAAACGTTAGTCTCATTCTAAGGTTTGTCTTAGTTCGTCCCAAGTTAGTCTCTTTCTAAGGATGAACTTAGACAAACCTTAGAATGACACTAACGAGACTAACTTGGGACGAACAAAGACAAACTTAAGTCCCATTCTAAGGTTTGTCTTAGTTCGTCCCGAGTTAGTCTCTTTCTAAGGACGAACTTAGACAAACCTTAGAATGAGACTAAAGAGACTAACTTGGGACGAACAAAGACAACTTAAGTCCCATTCTAAGGTTTGTCTAAGTTCGTCCCAAGTTAGTCTCTTTCTAAGGACGAACTTAGACAAACCTTAGAATGAGACTAACGAGACTAACTTGGGACGAACAAAGACAAACTTAAGTCCCATTCTAAGGTTTGTCTTAGTTCGTCCCAAGTTTGTCTCTTTCTATGGACGAACTTAGACAAACCTTAGAATGAGACTAACGAGACTAACTTGGGACGAACAAAGACAAACTTAAGTCCCATTCTAAGGTTTGTCTTAGTTCATGCCATGTTAGTCTCTTTCTAAGGACAAACTTAGACAAACCTTAGAATGAGACTAACGAGACTAACTTGGGACGAACAAAGACAAACTTATGTCTCATTCTAAGGTTTGTCTTAGTTCGTCCCGAGTTAGTCTCTTTCTAAGGACGAACTTAGACAAACCTTAGAATGAGACTAACGAGACTAACTTGGGACGAACAAAGACAAACTTAAGTCTCATTCTAAGGTTTGTCTAACTTCGTCCCAAGTTATTCTCTTTCTAAGGACGAACTTAGACAAACCTTAGAATGAGACTAACGAGACTAGTTTTGGACGAACAAAGAAAAACGTTAGTCTCATTCTAAGGTTTTTCTTAGTTCGTCCCAAGTTAGTCTCTTTCTAACGACGAACTTAGACAAACCTTAGAATGAGACTAACGAGACTAACTTGGGACGAACAAAGACAAAGTTAAGTCCCATTCTAAGGTTTGTCTTAGTTCGTCCCAAGTTAGTCTCTTTCTAAGGACGAACTTAGACAAACCTTAGAATGAGACTAACGAGACAAAATTGGGATGAACAAAGACAAACTTAAGTCTCATTCTAAGGTTTGTCTAAGTTCGTCCCATGTTAGTCTCTTTCTTAGGACGAACTTAGACAAACCTTAGAATGAGACTAACGGGACTAACTTTGAACGAACAAAGACAAACTTGAGTCCCATTCTAAGGTTTGTCTTAGTTCGTCCCAAGTTAGTCTCTTTCTAAGGACGAACTTAGACAAACCTTAGAATGAGACTAACGAGACTAACTTTGGACGAACAAAGAAAAACGTTAGTCTCATTCTAAGGTTATTCTTAGTTCATCCCAAGTTAGTCTCTTTCTAAGGACAAACTTAGACAAACATTAGAATGAGACTAACGAGACTAACTTGGGATGAACAAGGACAAACTTAAGTCCCATTCTAAGGGTTGCCTTAGTTCGTCCCGAGTTAGTCTCTTTCTAAGGACGAACTTAGACAAACCTTTGAATGAGACTAACGAGACTAACTTGGGACGAACAAAGACAAACTTAAGTCTCATTCTAAGGTTTGTCTAACTTCGTCCCAAGTTATTCTCTTTCTAAGGACGAACTTAGACAAACCTTAGAATGAGACTAACGAGACTAACTTTGGACGAACAAAGAAAAACGTTAGTCTCATTCTAAGGTTTGTCTTAGTTCGTCCCAAGTTAGTCTCTTTCTAAGGATGAACTTAGACAAACCTTAGAATGACACTAACGAGACTAACTTGGGACGAACAAAGACAAACTTAAGTCCCATTCTAAGGTTTGTCTTAGTTCGTCCCGAGTTAGTCTCTTTCTAAGGACGAACTTAGACAAACCTTAGAATGAGACTAAAGAGACTAACTTGGGACGAACAAAGACAACTTAAGTCCCATTCTAAGGTTTGTCTAAGTTCGTCCCAAGTTAGTCTCTTTCTAAGGACGAACTTAGACAAACCTTAGAATGAGACTAACGAGACTAACTTGGGACGAACAAAGACAAACTTAAGTCCCATTCTAAGGTTTGTCTTAGTTCGTCCCAAGTTTGTCTCTTTCTATGGACGAACTTAGACAAACCTTAGAATGAGACTAACGAGACTAACTTGGGACGAACAAAGACAAACTTAAGTCCCATTCTAAGGTTTGTCTTAGTTCATGCCATGTTAGTCTCTTTCTAAGGACAAACTTAGACAAACCTTAGAATGAGACTAACGAGACTAACTTGGGACGAACAAAGACAAACTTATGTCTCATTCTAAGGTTTGTCTTAGTTCGTCCCGAGTTAGTCTCTTTCTAAGGACGAACTTAGACAAACCTTAGAATGAGACTAACGAGACTAACTTGGGACGAACAAAGACAAACTTAAGTCTCATTCTAAGGTTTGTCTAACTTCGTCCCAAGTTATTCTCTTTCTAAGGACGAACTTAGACAAACCTTAGAATGAGACTAACGAGACTAGCTTTGGACGAACAAAGAAAAACGTTAGTCTCATTCTAAGGTTTGTCTTAGAGTGTCCCAAGTTAGTCTCTTTCTAAGGACGAACTTAGACAAACCTTAGAATGAGACTAACGAGACTAACTTGGGACGAACAAAGACAAACTTAAGTCCCATTCTAAGGTTTGTCTTAGTTCGTCCCAAGTTAGTCTCTTTCTAAGGACAAACTTAGACAAACCTTAGAATGAGACTAACGAGACTAACTTGGGACGAACAAAGAAAAACGTTAGTCTCATTCTAAGGTTTGTCTTAGAGTGTCCCAAGTTAGTCTCTTTCTAAGGACGAACTTAGACAAACCATAGAATGAGACTAACGAGACTAACTTGGGACGAACAAAGACAAACTTAAGTCCCATTCTTAGCTTTGTCTTAGTTCGTCCCAAGTTAGTCTCTTTCTAAGGACGAACTTAGACAAACCTTAGAATGAGACTAACGAGACTAACTTGGGACGAACAAAGACAAACTTAAGTCTCATTCTAAGGTTTGTCTAACTTCGTCCCAAGTTATTTTCTTTCTAAGGACGAACTTAGACAAACCTTAGAATGAGACTAACGAGACTAACTTTGGACGAACAAAGAAAAATGTTAGTCTCATTCTAAGGTTTGTCTTAGTTCGTCCCAAGTTAGTCTCTTTCTAAGGACGAACTTAGACAAACCTTAGAATGGGACTAACGAGACTAACTTGGGATGAACAAAGACAAACTTAAGTCCCATTCTAAGGTTTGTCTAACTTCGTCCCAAGTTAGTCTCTTTCTAAGGACGAACTTAGACAAAACTTAGAATGAGACTAACGAGACTAACTTGGGACGAACAAAGACTAACTTAAGTCTCATTCTAAGGTTTGTCTAAGTTCGTCCCAAGTTATTCTCTTTCTAAGGATGAACTTAGACAAACCTTAGAATGAGACTAACGAGACTAACTTTGGACGAACAAAGAAAAACGTTAGTCTCATTCTAAGGTTATTCTTAGTTCATCCCAAGTTAGTCTCTTTCTAAGGACAAACTTAGACAAACATTAGAATGAGACTAACGAGACTAACTTGGGATGAACAAGGACAAACTTAAGTCCCATTCTAAGGTTTGTCTTAGATCGTCCCGAGTTAGTCTCTTTCTAAGGACGAACTTAGACAAACCTTAGAATGAGACTAACGAGACTAACTTGGGACAAACAAAGACTAACTTAAGTCTCATTCTAAGGTTTGTCTAAGTTCGTCCCAAGTTATTCTCTTTCTAAGGACGAACTTAGACAAACCTTAGAATGAGACTAACGAGACTAACTTTGGACGAACAAAGAAAAACATTAGTCTCATTCTAAGGTTTGTCTTAGTTCGTCCCAAGTTAGTCTCTTTCTAAGGACGAACTTAGACAAACCTTAGAAGGAGACTAACGAGACTAACTTGGGACGAACAAAGACAAACTTAAGTCCCATTCTGAGGTTTGTCTTAGTTCGTCCCGAGTTAGTCTCTTTCTAAGGACGAACTTAGACAAACCTTAGAATGAGATTAACGAGACTAACTTGGGACGAACAAAGACAAACTTAAGTCTCATTCTAAGGTTTGTCTAACTTCGTCCCAAGTTATTCTCTTTCTAAGGACGAACTTAGACAAACCTTAGAATGAGACTAACGAGACTAGCTTTGGACGAACAAAGAAAAACGTTAGTCTCATTCTAAGGTTTGTCTTAGAGTGTCCCAAGTTAGTCTCTTTCTAAGGACGAACTTAGACAAACCTTAGAATGAGACTAACGAGACTAACTTGGGACGAACAAAGACAAACTTAAGTCCCATTCTAAGGTTTGTCTTAGTTCGTCCCAAGTTAGTCTCTTTCTAAGGACAAACTTAGACAAACCTTAGAATGAGACTAACGAGACAAACTTGGGACGAACAAAGAAAAACGTTAGTCTCATTCTAAGGTTTGTCTTAGAGTGTCCCAAGTTAGTCTCTTTCTAAGGACGAACTTAGACAAACCTTAGAATGAGACTAACGAGACTAACTTGGGACGAACAAAGACAAACTTAAGTCCCATTCTTAGCTTTGTCTTAGTTCGTCCCAAGTTAGTCTCTTTCTAAGGACGAACTTAGACAAACATTAGAATGAGACTAACGAGACTAACTTGGGACGAACAAAGACAAACTTAAGTCTCATTCTAAGGTTTGTCTAACTTCGTCCCAAGTTATTTTCTTTCTAAGGACGAACTTAGACAAACCTTAGAATGAGACTAACGAGACTAACTTTGGACGAACAAAGAAAAATGTTAGTCTCATTCTAAGGTTTGTCTTAGTTCGTCCCAAGTTAGTCTCTTTCTAAGGACGAACTTAGACAAACCTTAGAATGGGACTAACGAGACTAACTTGGGATGAACAAAGACAAACTTAAGTCCCATTCTAAGGTTTGTCTAACTTCGTCCCAAGTTAGTCTCTTTCTAAGGACGAACTTAGACAAAACTTAGAATGAGACTAACGAGACTAACTTGGGACGAACAAAGACTAACTTAAGTCTCATTCTAAGGTTTGTCTAAGTTCGTCCCAAGTTATTCTCTTTCTAAGGATGAACTTAGACAAACCTTAGAATGAGACTAACGAGACTAACTTTGGACGAACAAAGAAAAACGTTAGTCTCATTCTAAGGTTATTCTTAGTTCGTCCCAAGTTAGTCTCTTTCTAAGGACAAACTTAGACAAACATTAGAATGTGACTAACGAGACTAACTTGGGACGAACAAAGACAAACTTAAGTCCCATTCTAAGGTTTGTCTTAGTTCGTCCCGAGTTAGTCTCTTTCTAAGGACGAACTTAGACAAACCTTAGAGTGAGACTAACGAGACTAACTTGGGACGAACGAAGAAAAACGTTAGTCTCATTCTAAGGTTTGTCTTAGTTCGTCCCAAGTTAGTCTCTTTCTACGGATGAACTTAGACAAACCTTAGAATGAGACTAACGAGACTAACTTGGGACGAACAAAGACAAACTTAAGTCCCATTCTAAGGTTTGTCTTAGTTCGTCCCGAGTTAGTCTCTTTCTAAGGATGAACTTAGACAAACTTAAGTCTCATTCTAAGGTTTGTCAAACTTCGTCCCAAGTTATTCTCTTTCTAAGGACGAACTTAGACAAACCTTAGAATGAGACTAACGAGACTAACTTTGGACGAACAAAGAAAAACGTTAGTCTCATTCTAAGGTTTGTCTTAGTTCGTCCCAAGTTAGTCTCTTTCTAAGGATGAACTTAGACAAACCTTAGAATGAGACTAACGAGACTAACTTGGGACGAACAAAGACTAACTTAAGTCTCATTCTAAGGTTTGTCTAAGTTCGTCCCAAGTTATTCTCTTTCTAAGGACGAACTTAGACAAACCTTAGAATGAGACTAACGAGACTAACTTTGGACGAACAAAGAAAAACGTTAGTCTCATTCTAAGGTTATTCTTAGTTCATCCCAAGTTAGTCTCTTTCTAAGGACAAACTTAGACAAACATTAGAATGAGACTAACGAGACTAACTTGGGATGAACAAGGACAAACTTAAGTCCCATTCTAAGGTTTGTCTTAGATCGTCCCGAGTTAGTCTCTTTCTAAGGACGAACTTAGACAAACCTTAGAATGAGACTAACGAGACTAACTTGGGACAAACAAAGACTAACTTAAGTCTCATTCTAAGGTTTGTCTAAGTTCGTCCCAAGTTATTCTCTTTCTAAGGACGAACTTAGACAAACCTTAGAATGAGACTAACGAGACTAACTTTGGACGAACAAAGAAAAACATTAGTCTCATTCTAAGGTTTGTCTTAGTTCGTCCCAAGTTAGTCTCTTTCTAAGGACGAACTTAGACAAACCTTAGAAGGAGACTAACGAGACTAACTTGGGACGAACAAAGACAAACTTAAGTCCCATTCTAAGGTTTGTCTTAGTTCGTCCCGAGTTAGTCTCTTTCTAAGGACGAACTTAGACAAACCTTAGAATGAGATTAACGAGACTAACTTGGGACGAACAAAGACAAACTTAAGTCTCATTCTAAGGTTTGTCTAACTTCGTCCCAAGTTATTCTCTTTCTAAGGACGAACTTAGACAAACCTTAGAATGAGACTAACGAGACTAGCTTTGGACGAACAAAGAAAAACGTTAGTCTCATTCTAAGGTTTGTCTTAGAGTATCCCAAGTTAGTCTCTTTCTAAGGACGAACTTAGACAAACCTTAGAATGAGACTAACGAGACTAACTTGGGACGAACAAAGACAAACTTAAGTCCCATTCTAAGGTTTGTCTTAGTTCGTCCCAAGTTAGTCTCTTTCTAAGGACAAACTTAGACAAACCATAGAATGAGACTAACGAGACAAACTTGGGACGAACAAAGAAAAACGTTAGTCTCATTCTAAGGTTTGTCTTAGAGTGTCCCAAGTTAGTCTCTTTCTAAGGACGAACTTAGACAAACCTTAGAATGAGACTAACGAGACTAACTTGGGACGAACAAAGACAAACTTAAGTCCCATTCTTAGCTTTGTCTTAGTTCATCCCAAGTTAGTCTCTTTCTAAGGACGAACTTAGACAAACCTTAGAATGAGACTAACGAGACTAACTTGGGACGAACAAAGACAAACTTAAGTCTCATTCTAAGGTTTGTCTAACTTCGTCCCAAGTTATTTTCTTTCTAAGGACGAACTTAGAACAACCTTAGAATGAGACTAACGAGACTAACTTTGGACGAACAAAGAAAAATGTTAGTCTCATTCTAAGGTTTGTCTTAGTTCGTCCCAAGTTAGTCTCTTTCTAAGGACGAACTTAGACAAACCTTAGAATGGGACTAACGAGACTAACTTGGGATGAACAAAGACAAACTTAAGTCCCATTCTAAGGTTTGTCTAACTTCGTCCCAAGTTAGTCTCTTTCTAAGGACGAACTTAGACAAAACTTAGAATGAGACTAACGAGACTAACTTGGGACGAACAAAGACTAACTTAAGTCTCATTCTAAGGTTTGTCTAAGTTCGTCCCAAGTTATTCTCTTTCTAAGGATGAACTTAGACAAACCTTAGAATGAGACTAACGAGACTAACTTTGGACGAACAAAGAAAAACGTTAGTCTCATTCTAAGGTTATTCTTAGTTCGTCCCAAGTTAGTCTCTTTCTAAGGACAAACTTAGACAAACATTAGAATGTGACTAACGAGACTAACTTGGGACGAACAAAGACAAACTTAAGTCCCATTCTAAGGTTTTTCTTAGTTCGTCCCGAGTTAGTCTCTTTCTAAGGACGAACTTAGACAAACCTTAGAGTGAGACTAACGAGACTAACTTGGGACGAACGAAGAAAAACGTTAGTCTCATTCTAAGGTTTGTCTTAGTTCGTCCCAAGTTAGTCTCTTTCTACTGATGAACTTAGACAAACCTTAGAATGAGACTAACGAGACTAACTTGGGACGAACAAAGACAAACTTAAGTCCCATTCTAAGGTTTGTCTTAGTTCGTCCCGAGTTAGTCTCTTTCTAAGGATGAACTTAGACAAACTTAAGTCTCATTCTAAGGTTTGTCAAACTTCGTCCCAAGTTATTCTCTTTCTAAGGACGAACTTAGACAAACCTTAGAATGAGACTAACGAGACTAACTTTGGACGAACAAAGAAAAACGTTAGTCTCATTCTAAGGTTTGTCTTAGTTCGTCCCAAGTTAGTCTCTTTCTAAGGATGAACTTAGACAAACCTTAGAATGAGACTAACGAGACTAACTTGGGACGAACAAAGACTAACTTAAGTCTCATTCTAAGGTTTGTCTAAGTTCGTCCCAAGTTATTCTCTTTCTAAGGACGAACTTAGACAAACCTTAGAATGAGACTAACGAGACTAACTTTGGACGAACAAAGAAAAACGTTAGTCTCATTCTAAGGTTATTCTTAGTTCATCCCAAGTTAGTCTCTTTCTAAGGACAAACTTAGACAAACATTAGAATGAGACTAACGAGACTAACTTGGGATGAACAAGGACAAACTTAAGTCCCATTCTAAGGTTTGTCTTAGATCGTCCCGAGTTAGTCTCTTTCTAAGGACGAACTTAGACAAACCTTAGAATGAGACTAACGAGACTAACTTGGGACAAACAAAGACTAACTTAAGTCTCATTCTAAGGTTTGTCTAAGTTCGTCCCAAGTTATTCTCTTTCTAAGGACGAACTTAGACAAACCTTAGAATGAGACTAACGAGACTAACTTTGGACGAACAAAGAAAAACATTAGTCTCATTCTAAGGTTTGTCTTAGTTCGTCCCAAGTTAGTCTCTTTCTAAGGACGAACTTAGACAAACCTTAGAAGGAGACTAACGAGACTAACTTGGGACGAACAAAGACAAACTTAAGTCCCATTCTAAGGTTTGTCTTAGTTCGTCCCGAGTTAGTCTCTTTCTAAGGACGAACTTAGACAAACCTTAGAATGAGATTAACGAGACTAACTTGGGACGAACAAAGACAAACTTAAGTCTCATTCTAAGGTTTGTCTAACTTCGTCCCAAGTTATTCTCTTTCTAAGGACGAACTTAGACAAACCTTAGAATGAGACTAACGAGACTAGCTTTGGACGAACAAAGAAAAACGTTAGTCTCATTCTAAGGTTTGTCTTAGAGTGTCCCAAGTTAGTCTCTTTCTAAGGACGAACTTAGACAAACCTTAGAATGAGACTAACGAGACTAACTTGGGACGAACAAAGACAAACTTAAGTCCCATTCTAAGGTTTGTCTTAGTTCGTCCCAAGTTAGTCTCTTTCTAAGGACAAACTTAGACAAACCTTAGAATGAGACTAACGAGACAAACTTGGGACGAACAAAGAAAAACGTTAGTCTCATTCTAAGGTTTGTCTTAGAGTGTCCCAAGTTAGTCTCTTTCTAAGGACGAACTTAGACAAACCTTAGAATGAGACTAACGAGACTAACTTGGGACGAACAAAGACAAACTTAAGTCCCATTCTTAGCTTTGTCTTAGTTCGTCCCAAGTTAGTCTCTTTCTAAGGACGAACTTAGACAAACCTTAGAATGAGACTAACGAGACTAACTTGGGACGAACAAAGACAAACTTAAGTCTCATTCTAAGGTTTGTCTAACTTCGTCCCAAGTTATTTTCTTTCTAAGGACGAACTTAGACAAACCTTAGAATGAGACTAACGAGACTAACTTTGGACGAACAAAGAAAAATGTTAGTCTCATTCTAAGGTTTGTCTTAGTTCGTCCCAAGTTAGTCTCTTTCTAAGGACGAACTTAGACAAACCTTAGAATGGGACTAACGAGACTAACTTGGGATGAACAAAGACAAACTTAAGTCCCATTCTAAGGTTTGTCTAACTTCGTCCCAAGTTAGTCTCTTTCTAAGGACGAACTTAGACAAACCTTAGAATGAGACTAACGAGACTAACTTGGGACGAACAAAGACTAACTTAGGTCTCATTCTAAGGTTTGTCTAAGTTCGTCCCAAGTTATTCTCTTTCTAAGGATGAACTTAGACAAACCTTAGAATGAGACTAACGAGACTAACTTTGGACGAACAAAGAAAAACGTTAGTCTCATTCTAAGGTTATTCTTAGTTCGTCCCAAGTTAGTCTCTTTCTAAGGACAAACTTAGACAAACATTAGAATGTGACTAACGAGACTAACTTGGGACGAACAAAGACAAACTTAAGTCCCATTCTAAGGTTTGTCTTAGTTCGTCCCGAGTTAGTCTCTTTCTAAGGACGAACTTAGACAAACCTTAGAGTGAGACTAACGAGACTAACTTGGGACGAACGAAGACAAACTTAAGTCTCATTCTAAGGTTTGTCTAACTTCGTCCCAAGTTATTCTCTTTCTAAGGACGAACTTAGACAAACCTCAGAATGAGACTAACGAGACTAACGTTGGACGAACAAAGAAAAACGTTAGTCTCATTCTAAGGTTTGTCTTAGTTCGTCCCAAGTTAGTCTCTTTCTACGGATGAACTTAGACAAACCTTAGAATGAGACTAACGAGACTAACTTGGGACGAACAAAGACAAACTTAAGTCCCATTCTAAGGTTTGTCTTAGTTCGTCCCGAGTTAGTCTCTTTCTAAGGATGAACTTAGACAAACTTAAGTCTCATTCTAAGGTTTGTCAAACTTCGTCCCAAGTTATTCTCTTTCTAAGGACGAACTTAGACAAACCTTAGAATGAGACTAACGAGACTAACTTTGGACGAACAAAGAAAAACGTTAGTCTCATTCTAAGGTTTGTCTTAGTTCGTCCCAAGTTAGTCTCTTTCTAAGGATGAACTTAGACAAACCTTAGAATGAGACTAACGAGACTAACTTGGGACGAACAAAGACTAACTTAAGTCTCATTCTAAGGTTTGTCTAAGTTCGTCCCAAGTTATTCTCTTTCTAAGGACGAACTTAGACAAACCTTAGAATGAGACTAACGAGACTAACTTTGGACGAACAAAGAAAAACGTTAGTCTCATTCTAAGGTTATTCTTAGTTCATCCCAAGTTAGTCTCTTTCTAAGGACAAACTTAGACAAACATTAGAATGAGACTAACGAGACTAACTTGGGATGAACAAGGACAAACTTAAGTCCCATTCTAAGGTTTGTCTTAGATCGTCCCGAGTTAGTCTCTTTCTAAGGACGAACTTAGACAAACCTTAGAATGAGACTAACGAGACTAACTTGGGACAAACAAAGACTAACTTAAGTCTCATTCTAAGGTTTGTCTAAGTTCGTCCCAAGTTATTCTCTTTCTAAGGACGAACTTAGACAAACCTTAGAATGAGACTAACGAGACTAACTTTGGACGAACAAAGAAAAACATTAGTCTCATTCTAAGGTTTGTCTTAGTTCGTCCCAAGTTAGTCTCTTTCTAAGGACGAACTTAGACAAACCTTAGAAGGAGACTAACGAGACTAACTTGGGACGAACAAAGACAAACTTAAGTCCCATTCTAAGGTTTGTCTTAGTTCGTCCCGAGTTAGTCTCTTTCTAAGGACGAACTTAGACAAACCTTAGAATGAGATTAACGAGACTAACTTGGGACGAACAAAGACAAACTTAAGTCTCATTCTAAGGTTTGTCTAACTTCGTCCCAAGTTATTCTCTTTCTAAGGACGAACTTAGACAAACCTTAGAATGAGACTAACGAGACTAGCTTTGGACGAACAAAGAAAAACGTTAGTCTCATTCTAAGGTTTGTCTTAGAGTGTCCCAAGTTAGTCTCTTTCTAAGGACGAACTTAGACAAACCTTAGAATGAGACTAACGAGACTAACTTGGGACGAACAAAGACAAACTTAAGTCCCATTCTAAGGTTTGTCTTAGTTCGTCCCAAGTTAGTCTCTTTCTAAGGACAAACTTAGACAAACCATAGAATGAGACTAACGAGACAAACTTGGGACGAACAAAGAAAAACGTTAGTCTCATTCTAAGGTTTGTCTTAGAGTGTCCCAAGTTAGTCTCTTTCTAAGGACGAACTTAGACAAACCTTAGAATGAGACTAACGAGACTAACTTGGGACGAACAAAGACAAACTTAAGTCCCATTCTTAGCTTTGTCTTAGTTCGTCCCAAGTTAGTCTCTTTCTAAGGACGAACTTAGACAAACCTTAGAATGAGACTAACGAGACTAACTTGGGACGAACAAAGACAAACTTAAGTCTCATTCTAAGGTTTGTCTAACTTCGTCCCAAGTTATTTTCTTTCTAAGGACGAACTTAGACAAACCTTAGAATGAGACTAACGAGACTAACTTTGGACGAACAAAGAAAAATGTTAGTCTCATTCTAAGGTTTGTCTTAGTTCGTCCCAAGTTAGTCTCTTTCTAAGGACGAACTTAGACAAACCTTAGAATGGGACTAACGAGACTAACTTGGGATGAACAAAGACAAACTTAAGTCCCATTCTAAGGTTTGTCTAACTTCGTCCCAAGTTAGTCTCTTTCTAAGGACGAACTTAGACAAAACTTAGAATGAGACTAACGAGACTAACTTGGGACGAACAAAGACTAACTTAAGTCTCATTCTAAGGTTTGTCTAAGTTCGTCCCAAGTTATTCTCTTTCTAAGGATGAACTTAGACAAACCTTAGAATGAGACTAACGAGACTAACTTTGGACGAACAAAGAAAAACGTTAGTCTCATTCTAAGGTTATTCTTAGTTCGTCCCAAGTTAGTCTCTTTCTAAGGACAAACTTAGACAAACATTAGAATGTGACTAACGAGACTAACTTGGGACGAACAAAGACAAACTTAAGTCCCATTCTAAGGTTTGTCTTAGTTCGTCCCGAGTTAGTCTCTTTCTAAGGACGAACTTAGACAAACCTTAGAGTGAGACTAACGAGACTAACTTGGGACGAACGAAGAAAAACGTTAGTCTCATTCTAAGGTTTGTCTTAGTTCGTCCCAAGTTAGTCTCTTTCTACGGATGAACTTAGACAAACCTTAGAATGAGACTAACGAGACTAACTTGGGACGAACAAAGACAAACTTAAGTCCCATTCTAAGGTTTGTCTTAGTTCGTCCCGAGTTAGTCTCTTTCTAAGGATGAACTTAGACAAACTTAAGTCTCATTCTAAGGTTTGTCAAACTTCGTCCCAAGTTATTCTCTTTCTAAGGACGAACTTAGACAAACCTTAGAATGAGACTAACGAGACTAACTTTGGACGAACAAAGAAAAACGTTAGTCTCATTCTAAGGTTTGTCTTAGTTCGTCCCAAGTTAGTCTCTTTCTAAGGATGAACTTAGACAAACCTTAGAATGAGACTAACGAGACTAACTTGGGACGAACAAAGACTAACTTAAGTCTCATTCTAAGGTTTGTCTAAGTTCGTCCCAAGTTATTCTCTTTCTAAGGACGAACTTAGACAAACCTTAGAATGAGACTAACGAGACTAACTTTGGACGAACAAAGAAAAACGTTAGTCTCATTCTAAGGTTATTCTTAGTTCATCCCAAGTTAGTCTCTTTCTAAGGACAAACTTAGACAAACATTAGAATGAGACTAACGAGACTAACTTGGGATGAACAAGGACAAACTTAAGTCCCATTCTAAGGTTTGTCTTAGATCGTCCCGAGTTAGTCTCTTTCTAAGGACGAACTTAGACAAACCTTAGAATGAGACTAACGAGACTAACTTGGGACAAACAAAGACTAACTTAAGTCTCATTCTAAGGTTTGTCTAAGTTCGTCCCAAGTTATTCTCTTTCTAAGGACGAACTTAGACAAACCTTCGAATGAGACTAACGAGACTAACTTTGGACGAACAAAGAAAAACATTAGTCTCATTCTAAGGTTTGTCTTAGTTCGTCCCAAGTTAGTCTCTTTCTAAGGACGAACTTAGACAAACCTTAGAAGGAGACTAACGAGACTAACTTGGGACGAACAAAGACAAACTTAAGTCCCATTCTAAGGTTTGTCTTAGTTCGTCCCGAGTTAGTCTCTTTCTAAGGACGAACTTAGACAAACCTTAGAATGAGATTAACGAGACTAACTTGGGACGAACAAAGACAAACTTAAGTCTCATTCTAAGGTTTGTCTAACTTCGTCCCAAGTTATTCTCTTTCTAAGGACGAACTTAGACAAACCTTAGAATGAGACTAACGAGACTAGCTTTGGACGAACAAAGAAAAACGTTAGTCTCATTCTAAGGTTTGTCTTAGAGTGTCCCAAGTTAGTCTCTTTCTAAGGACGAACTTAGACAAACCTTAGAATGAGACTAACGAGACTAACTTGGGACGAACAAAGACAAACTTAAGTCCCATTCTAAGGTTTGTCTTAGTTCGTCCCAAGTTAGTCTCTTTCTAAGGACAAACTTAGACAAACCTTAGAATGAGACTAACGAGACAAACTTGGGACGAACAAAGAAAAACGTTAGTCTCATTCTAAGGTTTGTCTTAGAGTGTCCCAAGTTAGTCTCTTTCTAAGGACGAACTTAGACAAACCTTAGAATGAGACTAACGAGACTAACTTGGGACGAACAAAGACAAACTTAAGTCCCATTCTTAGCTTTGTCTTAGTTCGTCCCAAGTTAGTATCTTTCTAAGGACGAACTTAGACAAACCTTAGAATGAGACTAACGAGACTAACTTGGGACGAACAAAGACAAACTTAAGTCTCATTCTAAGGTTTGTCTAACTTCGTCCCAAGTTATTTTCTTTCTAAGGACGAACTTAGACAAACCTTAGAATGAGACTAACGAGACTAACTTTGGACGAACAAAGAAAAATGTTAGTCTCATTCTAAGGTTTGTCTTAGTTCGTCCCAAGTTAGTCTCTTTCTAAGGACGAACTTAGACAAACCTTAGAATGGGACTAACGAGACTAACTTGGGATGAACAAAGACAAACTTAAGTCCCATTCTAAGGTTTGTCTAACTTCGTCCCAAGTTAGTCTCTTTCTAAGGACGAACTTAGACAAACCTTAGAATGAGACTAACGAGACTAACTTGGGACGAACAAAGACTAACTTAGGTCTCATTCTAAGGTTTGTCTAAGTTCGTCCCAAGTTATTCTCTTTCTAAGGATGAACTTAGACAAACCTTAGAATGAGACTAACGAGACTAACTTTGGACGAACAAAGAAAAACGTTAGTCTCATTCTAAGGTTATTCTTAGTTCGTCCCAAGTTAGTCTCTTTCTAAGGACAAACTTAGACAAACATTAGAATGTGACTAACGAGACTAACTTGGGACGAACAAAGACAAACTTAAGTCCCATTCTAAGGTTTGTCTTAGTTCGTCCCGAGTTAGTCTCTTTCTAAGGACGAACTTAGACAAACCTTAGAGTGAGACTAACGAGACTAACTTGGGACGAACGAAGACAAACTTAAGTCTCATTCTAAGGTTTGTCTAACTTCGTCCCAAGTTATTCTCTTTCTAAGGACGAACTTAGACAAACCTCAGAATGAGACTAACGAGACTAACGTTGGACGAACAAAGAAAAACGTTAGTCTCATTCTAAGGTTTGTCTTAGTTCGTCCCAAGTTAGTCTCTTTCTACGGATGAACTTAGACAAACCTTAGAATGAGACTAACGAGACTAACTTGGGACGAACAAAGACAAACTTAAGTCCCATTCTAAGGTTTGTCTTAGTTCGTCCCGAGTTAGTCTCTTTCTAAGGATGAACTTAGACAAACTTAAGTCTCATTCTAAGGTTTGTCAAACTTCGTCCCAAGTTATTCTCTTTCTAAGGACGAACTTAGACAAACCTTAGAATGAGACTAACGAGACTAACTTTGGACGAACAAAGAAAAACGTTAGTCTCATTCTAAGGTTTGTCTTAGTTCGTCCCAAGTTAGTCTCTTTCTAAGGATGAACTTAGACAAACCTTAGAATGAGACTAACGAGACTAACTTGGGACGAACAAAGACTAACTTAAGTCTCATTCTAAGGTTTGTCTAAGTTCGTCCCAAGTTATTCTCTTTCTAAGGACGAACTTAGACAAACCTTAGAATGAGACTAACGAGACTAACTTTGGACGAACAAAGAAAAACGTTAGTCTCATTCTAAGGTTATTCTTAGTTCATCCCAAGTTAGTCTCTTTCTAAGGACAAACTTAGACAAACATTAGAATGAGACTAACGAGACTAACTTGGGATGAACAAGGACAAACTTAAGTCCCATTCTAAGGTTTGTCTTAGATCGTACCGAGTTAGTCTCTTTCTAAGGACGAACTTAGACAAACCTTAGAATGAGACTAACGAGAGTAACTTGGGACAAACAAAGACTAACTTAAGTCTCATTCTAAGGTTTGTCTAAGTTCGTCCCAAGTTATTCTCTTTCTAAGGACGAACTTAGACAAACCATAGAATGAGACTAACGAGACTAACTTTGGACGAACAAAGAAAAACATTAGTCTCATTCTAAGGTTTGTCTTAGTTCGTCCCAAGTTAGTCTCTTTCTAAGGACGAACTTAGACAAACCTTAGAAGGAGACTAACGAGACTAACTTGGGACGAACAAAGACAAACTTAAGTCCCATTCTAAGGTTTGTCTAAGTTCGTCCCAATTTATTCTCTTTCTAAGGACGAACTTAGACAAACCTTAGAATGAGACTAACGAGACTAACTTGGGATGAACAAGGACAAACTTAAGTCCCATTCTAAGGTTTGTCTTAGATCGTCCCGAGTTAGTCTCTTTCTAAGGACGAACTTAGACAAACCTTAGAATGAGACTAACGAGACTAACTTGGGACGAACAAAGACAAACTTAAGTCCCATTCTAAGGTTTGTCTTAGTTCGTCCCAAGTTTGTCTCTTTCTATGGACGAACTTAGACAAACCTTAGAATGAGACTAACGAGACTAACTTGGGACGAACAAAGACAAACTTAAGTCCCATTCTAAGGTTTGACTTAGTTCGTCCCATGTTAGTCTCTTTCTAAGGACGAACTTAGACAAACCTTAGAATGAGACTAACGAGACTAACTTGGGACGAACAAAGACAAACTTAAGTCTCATTCTAAGGTTTGTCTAAGTTCGTCCCAATTTATTCTCTTTCTACGGACGAACTTAGACAAACCTTAGAATGAGACTAACGAGACTAATTTGGGACGAACAAAGAGAAACTTATGTCCCATTCTAAGGTTTGTCTTAGTTCGTCCCATGTTAGTCTCTTTCTAAGGACGAACTTAGACAAACCTTAGAATGAGACTAACGAGACTAACTTGGGACGAACAAAGACAAACTTAAGTCTCATTCTGAGGTTTGTCTAAGTTCGTCCCAAGTTATTCTCTTTCTAAGGATGAACTTAGACAAACCTTAGAATGAGACTAACGAGACTAACTTGGGACAAACAAAGAGAAACTTATGTCCCATTCTAAGGTTTGTCTTAGTTCGTCCCATGTTAGTCTCTTTCTAAGGACGAACTTAGACAAACCTTAGAATGAGACTAACGAGACTAACTTGGGACGAACAAAGACTAACTTAAGTCCCATTCTAAGGTTTGTCTTAGTTCGTCCCATGTTAGTCTCTTTCTAAGGACGAACTTAGACAAACCTTAGAATGAGACTAACGAGACTAACTTGGGACGAACAAAGACAAACTTAAGTCTCATTCTAAGGTTTGTCTAAGTTCGTCCCAAGTTATTCTCTTTCTAAGGACGAACTTAGACAAACCTTAGAATGAGACTAACGAGACTAATTTGGGACGAACAAAGAGAAACTTATGTCCCATTCTAAGGTTTGTCTTAGTTCGTCCCATGTTAGTCTCTTTCTAAGGACGAACTTAGACAAACCTTAGAATGAGACTAACGAGACTAACTTGGGACGAACAAAGACAAACTTAAGTCTCATTCTGAGGTTTGTCTAAGTTCGTCCCAAGTTATTCTCTTTCAAAGGACGAACTTAGACAAACCTTAGAATGAGACTAACGAGACTAACTTGGGACGAACAAAGAGAAACTTATGTCCCATTCTAAGGTTTGTCTTAGTTCGTCCCATGTTAGTCTCTTTCTAAGGACGAACTTAGACAAACCTTAGAATGAGACTAACGAGACTAACTTGGGACGAACAAAGACAAACTTAAGTCCCATTCTAAGGTTTGTCTAAGTTCGTCCCAAGTTAGTCTCTTTCTAAGGACAAACTTAGACAAACATTAGAATGTGACTAACGAGACTAACTTGGGACGAACAAAGACAAACTTAAGTCCCATTCTAAGGTTTGTCTTAGTTCGTCCCGAGTTAGTCTCTTTCTAAGGACGAAATTAGACAAACCTTAGAGTGAGACTAACGAGACTAACTTGGGACGAACGAAGACAAACTTAAGTCTCATTCTAAGGTTTGTCTAACTTCGTCCCAAGTTATTCTCTTTCTAAGGACGAACTTAGACAAACCTTAGAATGAGACTAACGAGACTAACGTTGGACGAACAAAGAAAAACGTTAGTCTCATTCTAAGGTTTGTCTTAGTTCGTCCCAAGTTAGTCTCTTTCTACGGATGAACTTAGACAAACCTTAGAATGAGACTAACGAGACTAACTTGGGACGAACAAAGACAAACTTAAGTCCCATTCTAAGGTTTGTCTTAGTTCGTCCCGAGTTAGTCTCTTTCTAAGGATGAACTTAGACAAACTTAAGTCTCATTCTAAGGTTTGTCTAACTTCGTCCCAAGTTATTCTCTTTCTAAGGACGAACTTAGACAAACCTTAGAATGAGACTAACGAGACTAACTTTGGACGAACAAAGAAAAACGTTAGTCTGATTCTAAGGTTTGTCTTAGTTCGTCCCAAGTTAGTCTCTTTCTAAGGATGAACTTAGACAAACCTTAGAATGAGACTAACGAGACTAACTTGGGACGAACAAAGACTAACTTAAGTCTCATTCTAAGGTTTGTCTAAGTTCGTCCCAAGTTATTCTCTTTCTAAGGACGAACTTAGACAAACCTTATAATGAGACTAACGAGACTAACTTTGGACGAACAAAGAAAAACGTTAGTCTCATTCTAAGGTTATTCTTAGTTCATCCCAAGTTAGTCTCTTTCTAAGGACAAACTTTGACAAACATTAGAATGAGACTAACGAGACTAACTTGGGATGAACAAGGACAAACTTAAGTCCCATTCTAAGGTTTGTCTTAGATCGTCCCGAGTTAGTCTCTTTCTAAGGACGAACTTAGACAAACCTTAGAATGAGACTAACGAGACTAACTTGGGACGAACAAAGACTAACTTAAGTCTCATTCTAAGGTTTGTCTAAGTTCGTCCCAAGTTATTCTCTTTCTAAGGACGAACTTAGACAAACCTTAGAATGAGACTAACGAGACTAACTTTGGACGAACAAAGAAAAACATTAGTCTCATTCTAAGGTTTGTCTTAGTTCGTCCCAAGTTAGTCTCTTTCTAAGGACGAACTTAGACAAACCTTAGAAGGAGACTAACGAGACTAACTTGGGACGAACAAAGACAAACTTAAGTCCCATTCTAAGGTTTGTCTAAGTTCGTCCCAATTTATTCTCTTTCTAAGGACGAACTTAGACAAACCTTAGAATGAGACTAACGAGACTAACTTGGGATGAACAAGGACAAACTTAAGTCCCATTCTAAGGTTTGTCTTAGATCGTCCCGAGTTAGTCTCTTTCTAAGGACGAACTTAGACAAACCTTAGAATGAGACTAACGAGACTAACTTGGGACGAACAAAGACAAACTTAAGTCCCATTCTAAGGTTTGTCTTAGTTCGTCCCAAGTTTGTCTCTTTCTATGGACGAACTTAGACAAACCTTAGAATGAGACTAACGAGACTAACTTGGGACGAACAAAGACAAACTTAAGTCCCATTCTAAGGTTTGACTTAGTTCGTCCCATGTTAGTCTCTTTCTAAGGACGAACTTAGACAAACCTTAGAATGAGACTAACGAGACTAACTTGGGACGAACAAAGACAAACTTAAGTCTCATTCTAAGGTTTGTCTAAGTTCGTCCCAATTTATTCTCTTTCTACGGACGAACTTAGACAAACCTTAGAATGAGACTAACGAGACTAATTTGGGACGAACAAAGAGAAACTTATGTCCCATTCTAAGGTTTGTCTTAGTTCGTCCCATGTTAGTCTCTTTCTAAGGACGAACTTAGACAAACCATAGAATGAGACTAACGAGACTAACTTGGGACGAACAAAGACAAACTTAAGTCTCATTCTGAGGTTTGTCTAAGTTCGTCCCAAGTTATTCTCTTTCAAAGGACGAACTTAGACAAACCTTAGAATGAGACTAACGAGACTAACTTGGGACGAACAAAGAGAAACTTATGTCCCATTCTAAGGGTTGTCTTAGTTCGTCCCATGTTAGTCTCTTTCTAAGGACGAACTTAGACAAACCTTAGAATGAGACTAACGAGACTAACTTGGGACGAAAAAAGACTAACTTAAGTCTCATTCTAAGGTTTGTCTAAGTTCGTCCCAAGTTATTCTCTTTCTAAGGACGAACTTAGACAAACCTTAGAATGAGACTAACGAGACTAACTTTGGACGAACAAAGAAAAACGTTAGTCTCATTCTAAGGTTTGTCTTAGTTCGTCCCAAGTTAGTCTCTTTCTAAGGACGAACTTAGACAGACCTTAGAAGGAGACTAACGAGACTAACTTGGGACGAACAAAGACAAACTTAAGTACCATTCTAAGGTTTGTCTAAGTTCGTCCCAAGTTATTCTCTTTCTAAGGACGAACTTAGACAAACCTTAGAATGAGACTAACGAGACTAACTTTGGAGGAACCAAGAAAAACGTTAGTCTCATTCTAAGGTTTGTCTTAGTTCTTCCCAAGTTAGTCTCTTTCTAAGGACGAACTTAGACAAACCTTAGAATGAGACTAACGAGACTAACTTGGGACGATCAAAGACAAACTTAAGTCCCATTCTATGGTTTGTCTTAGTTCGTCCCATGTTAGTCTCTTTCTAAGGACGAACTTAGACAAACCTTAGAATGAGACTAACGAGACTAACTTGGGACGAACAAGGACAAACTTAAGTCTCATTCTAAGGTTTGTCTAAGTTCGTCCCAAGTTATTCTCTTTCTAAGGACGAACTTAGACAAACCTTAGAATGAGACTAACGAGACTAATTTGGGACGAACAAAGAGAAACTTATGTACCATTCTAAGGTTTGTCTTAGTTCGTCCCATGTTAGAGTCTTTCTAAGGACGAACTTAGACAAACCTTAGAATGAGACTAACGAGACTAACTTGGGACGAACAAAGACAAACTTAAGTCTCATTCTGAGGTTTGTCTAAGTTCGTCCCAAGTTATTCTCTTTCTAAGGACGAAGTTAGACAAACCTTAGAATGAGACTAACGAGACTAACTTGGGACAAACAAAGAGAAACTTATGTCCCATTCTAAGGTTTGTCTTAGTTCGTCCCATGTTAGTCTCTTTCTAAGGACGAACTTAGACAAACCTTAGAATAAGACTAACGAGACTAACTTGGGATGAACAAAGACAAACTTAAGTCCCATTCTAAGGTTTGTCTTAGTTCGTCCCGAGTTAGTCTCTTTCTAAGGACGAACTTAGACAAACCTTAGAATGAGACTAACGAGACTAACTTGGGACGAACAAAGACTAACTTAAGTCTCATTCTAAGGTTGGTCTAAGTTCGTCCCAAGTTATTCTCTTTCTAAGGACGAACTTAGACAAACCTTAGAATGAGAGTAACGAGACTAACTTTGGACGAACAAAGCGAAACGTTAGTCTCATTCTAAGGTTTGTCTTAGTTCGTCCCAAGTTAGTCTCTTTCTAAGGACGAACTTAGACAGACCTTAGAAGGAGACTAACGAGACTAACTTGGGACGAACAAAGACAAACTTAAGTCCCATTCTAAGGTTTGTCTAAGTTCGTCCCAAGTTATTCTCTTTCTAAGGACGAACTTAGACAAACCTTAGAATGAGACTAACGAGACTAACTTTGGAGGAACCAAGAAAAACGTTAGTCTCATTCTAAGGTTTGTCTTAGTTCGTCCCAAGTTAGTCTCTTTCTAAGGACGAACTTAGACAAACCTTAGAATGAGACTAACGAGACTAACTTGGGACGAACAAAGACAAACTTAAGTCCCATTCTAAGGTTTGTCTTAGTTCGTCCCGAGTTTGTCTCTTTCTCAGGACGAACTTAGACAAACCTTAGAATGAGACTAACGAGACTAACTTGGGACGAACAAAGACTAACTTAAGTCTCATTCTAAGGTTTGTCTAAGTTCGTCCCAAGTTATTCTCTTTCTAAGGACAAACTTATACAAACCTTAGAATGAGACTAACGAGACAAACTTTGGACGAACAAAGAAAAACGTTAGTCTCATTCTAAGGTTTGTCTTAGTTCGTCCCAAGTTAGTCTCTTTCTAAGGACGAACTTAGACAAACCTTAGAATGAGACTAACGAGACTAACTTGGGACGAACAAAGACAAACTTAAGTCTCATTCTAAGGTTTGTCAAAGTTCGTCCCAATTTATTCTCTTTCTACGGACGAACTTAGACAAACCTTAGAATGAGACTAACGAGACTAATTTGGGACGAACAAAGAGAAACTTATGTCCCATTCTAAGGTTTGTCTTAGTTCGTCCCATGTTAGTCTCTTTCTAAGGACGAACTTAGACAAACCTTAGAATGAGACTAACGAGACTAACTTGGGACGAACAAGGACAAACTTAAGTCTCATTCTAAGGTTTGTCTAAGTTCGTCCCAAGTTATTCTCTTTCTAAGGACGAACTTAGACAAACCTTAGAATGAGACTAACGAGACTAATTTGGGACGAACAAAGAGAAACTTATGTACCATTCTAAGGTTTGTCTTAGTTCGTCCCATGTTAGAGTCTTTCTAAGGACGAACTTAGACAAACCTTAGAATGAGACTAACGAGACTAACTTGGGACGAACAAAGACAAACTTAAGTCTCATTCTGAGGTTTGTCTAAGTTCATCCCAAGTTATTCTCTTTCTAAGGACGAAGTTAGACAAACCTTAGAATGAGACTAACGAGACTAACTTGGGACAAACAAAGAGAAACTTATGTCCCATTCTAAGGTTTGTCTTAGTTCGTCCCATGTTAGTCTCTTTCTAAGGACGAACTTAGACAAACCTTAGAATAAGACTAACGAGACTAACTTGGGATGAACAAAGACAAACTTAAGTTCCATTCTAAGGTTTGTCTTAGTTCGTCCCGAGTTAGTCTCTTTCTAAGGACGAACTTAGACAAACCTTAGAATGAGACTAACGAGACTAACTTGGGACGAACAAAGACTAACTTAAGTCTCATTCTAAGGTTGGTCTAAGTTCGTCCCAAGTTATTCTCTTTCTAAGGACGAACTTAGACAAACCTTAGAATGAGAGTAACGAGACTAACTTTGGACGAACAAAGCGAAACGTTAGTCTCATTCTAAGGTTTGTCTTAGTTCGTCCCAAGTTAGTCTCTTTCTAAGGACGAACTTAGACAGACCTTAGAAGGAGACTAACGAGACTAACTTGGGACGAACAAAGACAAACTTAAGTCCCATTCTAAGGTTTGTCTAAGTTCGTCCCAAGTTATTCTCTTTCTAAGGATGAACTTAGACAAACCTTAGAATGAGACTAACGAGACTAACTTTGGAGGAACCAAGAAAAACGTTAGTCTCATTCTAAGGTTTGTCTTAGTTCGTCCCAAGTTAGTCTCTTTCTAAGGACGAACTTAGACAAACCTTAGAATGAGACTAACGAGACTAACTAGGGACGAACAAAGACAAACTTAAGTCCCATTCTAAGGTTTGTCTTAGTTCGTCCCGAGTTTGTCTCTTTCTCAGGACGAACTTAGACAAACCTTAGAATGAGACTAACGAGACTAACTTGGGACGAACAAAGACTAACTTAAGTCTCATTCTAAGGTTTGTCTAAGTTCGTCCCAAGTTATTCTCTTTCTAAGGACAAACTTATACAAACCTTAGAATGAGACTAACGAGACAAACTTTGGACGAACAAAGAAAAACGTTAGTCTCATTCTAAGGTTTGTCTTAGTTCGTCCCAAGTTAGTCTCTTTCTAAGGACGAACTTAGACAAACCTTAGAATGAGACTAACGAGACTAACTTGGGACGAACAAAGACAAACTTAAGTCTCATTCTAAGGTTTGTCAAAGTTCGTCCCAATTTATTCTCTTTCTACGGACGAACTTAGACAAACCTTAGAATGAGACTAACGAGACTAATTTGGGACGAACAAAGAGAAACTTATGTCCCATTCTAAGGTTTGTCTTAGTTCGTCCCATGTTAGTCTCTTTCTAAGGACGAACTTAGACAAACCTTAGAATGAGACTAACGAGACTAACTTGGGACGAACAAAGACAAACTTAAGTCTCATTCTGAGGTTTGTCTAAGTTCGTCCCAAGTTATTCTCTTTCTAAGGATGAACTTAGACAAACCTTAGAATGAGACTAACGAGACTAACTTGGGACAAACAAAGAGAAACTTATGTCCCATTCTAAGGTTTGTCTTAGTTCGTCCCATGTTAGTCTCTTTCTAAGGACGAACTTAGACAAACCTTAGAATGAGACTAACGAGACTAACTTGGGACGAACAAAGACTAACTTAAGTCCCATTCTAAGGTTTGTCTTAGTTCGTCCCATGTTAGTCTCTTTCTAAGGATGAACTTAGACAAACCTTAGAATGAGACTAACGAGACTAACTTGGGACGAACAAAGACAAACTTAAGTCTCATTCTAAGGTTTGTCTAAGTTCGTCCCAAGTTATTCTCTTTCTAAGGACGAACTTAGACAAACCTTAGAATGAGACTAACGAGACTAATTTGGGACGAACAAATAGAAACTTATGTCCCATTCTAAGGTTTGTCTTAGTTCGTCCCATGTTAGTCTCTTCTAAGGACGAACTTAGACAAACCTTAGAATGAGACTAACGAGACTAACTTGGGACGAACAAAGACAGACTTAAGTCTCATTCTGAGGTTTGTCTAAGTTCGTCCCAAGTTATTCTCTTTCAAAGGACGAACTTAGACAAACCTTAGAATGAGACTAACGAGACTAACTTGGGACGAACAAAGAGAAACTTATGTCCCATTCTAAGGTTTGTCTTAGTTCGTCCCATGTTAGTCTCTTTCTAAGGACGAACTTAGACAAACCTTAGAATGAGACTAACGAGACTAACTTGGGACGAACAAAGACTAACTTAAGTCTCATTCTAAGGTTTGTCTAAGTTCGTCCCAAGTTATTCTCTTTCTAAGGACGAACTTAGACAAACCTTAGAATGAGACTAACGAGACTAACTTTGGACGAACAAAGAAAAACGTTAGTCTCATTCTAAGGTTTGTCTTAGTTCGTCCCAAGTTAGTCTCTTTCTAAGGACGAACTTAGACAGACCTTAGAAAAAGACTAACGAGACTAACTTGGGACGAACAAAGACAAACTTAAGTACCATTCTAAGGTTTGTCTAAGTTCGTCCCAAGTTATTCTCTTTCTAAGGACGAACTTAGACAAACCTTAGAATGAGACTAACGAGACTAACTTTGGAGGAACCAAGAAAAACGTTAGTCTCATTCTAAGGTTTGTCTTAGTTCTTCCCAAGTTAGTCTCTTTCTAAGGACGAACTTAGACAAACCTTAGAATGAGACTAACGAGACTAACTTGGGACGAACAAAGACAAACTTAAGTCCCATTCTAAGGTTTGTCTTAGTTCGTCCCATGTTAGTCTCTTTCTAAGGACGAACT
Organism: Rhodiola kirilowii; assembly: GCA_033675215.1. NCBI lineage: Eukaryota > Viridiplantae > Streptophyta > Magnoliopsida > Saxifragales > Crassulaceae > Rhodiola > Rhodiola kirilowii. The sequence continues at coordinate 1,709,808 of JAUCNB010000012.1, read as the reverse complement.
TAGACAAACCTTAGAATGAGACTAACGAGACTAACTTGGGACGAACAAGGACAAACTTAAGTCTCATTCTAAGGTTTGTCTAAGTTCGTCCCAAGTTATTCTCTTTCTAAGGACGAACTTAGACAAACCTTAGAATGAGACTAACGAGACTAATTTGGGACGAACAAAGAGAAACTTATGTACCATTCTAAGGTTTGTCTTAGTTCGTCCCATGTTAGAGTCTTTCTAAGGACGAATTTAGACAAACCTTAGAATGAGACTAACGAGACTAACTTGGGACGAACAAAGACAAACTTCAGTCTCATTCTGAGGTTTGTCTAAGTTCGTCCCAAGTTATTCTCTTTCTAAGGACGAAGTTAGACAAACCTTAGAATGAGACTAACGAGACTAACTTGGGACAAACAAAGAGAAACTTATGTCCCATTCTAAGGTTTGTCTTAGTTCGTCCCATGTTAGTCTCTTTCTAAGGACGAACTTAGACAAACCTTAGAATAAGACTAACGAGACTAACTTGGGATGAACAAAGACAAACTTAAGTCCCATTCTAAGGTTTGTCTTAGTTCGTCCCGAGTTAGTCTCTTTCTAAGGACGAACTTAGACAAACCTTAGAATGAGACTAACGAGACTAACTTGGGACGAACAAAGACTAACTTAAGTCTCATTCTAAGGTTGGTCTAAGTTCGTCCCAAGTTATTCTCTTTCTAAGGACGAACTTAGACAAACCTTAGAATGAGAGTAACGAGACTAACTTTGGACGAACAAAGCGAAACGTTAGTCTCATTCTAAGGTTTGTCTTAGTTCGTCCCAAGTTAGTCTCTTTCTAAGGACGAACTTAGACAGACCTTAGAAGGAGACTAACGAGACTAACTTGGGACGAACAAAGACAAACTTAAGTCCCATTCTAAGGTTTGTCTAAGTTCGTCCCAAGTTATTCTCTTTCTAAGGACGAACTTAGACAAACCTTAGAATGAGACTAACGAGACTAACTTTGAAGGAACCAAGAAAAACGTTAGTCTCATTCTAAGGTTTGTCTTAGTTCGTCCCAAGTTAGTCTCTTTCTAAGGACGAACTTAGACAAACCTTAGAATGAGACTAACGAGACTAACTTGGGACGAACAAAGACAAACTTAAGTCCCATTCTAAGGTTTGTCTTAGTTCGTCCCGAGTTTGTCTCTTTCTCAGGACGAACTTAGACAAACCTTAGAATGAGACTAACGAGACTAACTTGGGACGAACAAAGACTAACTTAAGTCTCATTCTAAGGTTTGTCTAAGTTCGTCCCAAGTTATTCTCTTTCTAAGGACAAACTTATACAAACCTTAGAATGAGACTAACGAGACAAACTTTGGACGAACAAAGAAAAACGTTAGTCTCATTCTAAGGTTTGTCTTAGTTCGTCCCAAGTTAGTCTCTTTCTAAGGACGAACTTAGACAAACCTTAGAATGAGACTAACGAGACTAACTTGGGACGAACAAAGACAAACTTAAGTCTCATTCTAAGGTTTGTCAAAGTTCGTCCCAATTTATTCTCTTTCTACGGACGAACTTAGACAAACCTTAGAATGAGACTAACGAGACTAATTTGGGACGAACAAAGAGAAACTTATGTCCCATTCTAAGGTTTGTCTTAGTTCGTCCCCTGTTAGTCTCTTTCTAAGGACGAACTTAGACAAACCTTAGAATGAGACTAACGAGACTAACTTGGGACGAACAAAGACAAACTTAAGTCTCATTCTGAGGTTTGTCTAAGTTCGTCCCAAGTTATTCTCTTTCTAAGGATGAACTTAGACAAACCTTAGAATGAGACTAACGAGACTAACTTGGGACAAACAAAGAGAAACTTATGTCCCATTCTAAGGTTTGTCTTAGTTCGTCCCATGTTAGTCTCTTTCTAAGGACGAACTTATACAAACCTTAGAATGAGACTAACGAGACTAACTTGGGACGAACAAAGACTAACTTAAGTCCCATTCTAAGGTTTGTCTTAGTTCGTCCCATGTTAGTCACTTTCTAAGGATGAACTTAGACAAACCTTAGAATGAGACTAACGAGACTAACTTGGGACGAACAAAGACAAACTTAAGTCTCATTCTAAGGTTTGTCTAAGTTCGTCCCAAGTTATTCTCTTTCTAAGGACGAACTTAGACAAACCTTAGAATGAGACTAACGAGACTAATTTGGGACGAACAAAGAGAAACTTATGTCCCATTCTAAGGTTTGTCTTAGTTCGTCCCATGTTAGTCTCTTTCTAAGGACGAACTTAGACAAACCTTAGAATGAGACTAACGAGACTAACTTGGGACGAACAAAGACAAACTTAAGTCTCATTCTGAGGTTTGTCTAAGTTCGTCCCAAGTTATTCTCTTTCAAAGGACGAACTTAGACAAACCTTAGAATGAGACTAACGAGACTAACTTGGGACGAACAAAGAGAAACTTATGTCCCATTCTAAGGTTTGTCTTAGTTCGTCCCATGTTAGTCTCTTTCTAAGGACGAACATAGACAAACCTTAGAATGAGACTAACGAGACTAACTTGGGACGAACAAAGACTAACTTAAGTCTCATTCTAAGGTTTGTCTAAGTTCGTCCCAAGTTATTCTCTTTCTAAGGACGAACTTAGACAAACCTTAGAATGAGACTAACGAGACTAACTTTGGACGAACAAAGAAAAACGTTAGTCTCATTCTATGGTTTGTCTTAGTTCGTCCCAAGTTAGTCTCTTTCTAAGGACGAACTTAGACAGACCTTAGAAGGAGACTAACGAGACTAACTTGGGACGAACAAAGACAAACTTAAGTACCATTCTAAGGTTTGTCTAAGTTCGTCCCAAGTTATTCTCTTTCTAAGGACGAACTTAGACAAACCTTAGAATGAGACTAACGAGACTAACTTTGTAGGACCAAGAAAAACGTTAGTCTCATTCTAAGGTTTGTCTTAGTTCTTCCCAAGTTAGTCTCTTTCTAAGGACGAACTTAGACAAACCTTAGAATGAGACTAACGAGACTAACTTGGGACGAACAAAGACAAACTTAAGTCCCATTCTAAGGTTTGTCTTAGTTCGTCCCATGTTAGTCTCTTTCTAAGGACGAACTTAGACAAACCTTAGAATGAGACTAACGAGACTAACTTGGGACGAACAAGGACAAACTTAAGTCTCATTCTAAGGTTTGTCTAAGTTCGTCCCAAGTTATTCTCTTTCTAAGGACGAACTTAGACAAACCTTAGAATGAGACTAACGTGACTAATTTGGGACGAACAAAGAGAAACTTATGTACCATTCTAAGGTTTGTCTTAGTTCGTCCCATGTTAGAGTCTTTCTAAGGACGAACTTAGACAAACCTTAGAATGAGACTAACGAGACTAACTTGGGACGAACAAAGACAAACTTAAGTCTCATTCTGAGGTTTGTCTAAGTTCGTCCCAAGTTATTCTCTTTCTAAGGACGAAGTTAGACAAACCTTAGAATGAGACTAACGAGACTAACTTGGGACAAACAAAGAGAAACTTATGTCCCATTCTAAGGTTTGTCTTAGTTCGTCCCATGTTAGTCTCTTTCTAAGGACGAACTTAGACAAACCTTAGAATAAGACTAACGAGACTAACTTGGGATGAACAAAGACAAACTTAAGTCCCATTCTAAGGTTTGTCTTAGTTCGTCCCGAGTTAGCCTCTTTCTAAGGACGAACTTAGACAAACCTTAGAATGAGACTAACGAGACTAACTTGGGACGAACAAAGACTAACTTAAGTCTCATTCTAAGGTTGGTCTAAGTTCGTCCCAAGTTATTCTCTTTCTAAGGACGAACTTAGACAAACCTTAGAATGAGAGTAACGAGACTAACTTTGGACGAACAAAGCGAAACGTTAGTCTCATTCTAAGGTTTGTCTTAGTTCGTCCCAAGTTAGTCTCTTTCTAAGGACGAACTTAGACAGACCTTAGAAGGAGACTAACGAGACTAACTTGGGACGAACAAAGACAAACTTAAGTCCCATTCTAAGGTTTGTCTAAGTTCGTCCCAAGTTATTCTCTTTCTAAGGACGAACTTAGACAAACCTTAGAATGAGACTAACGAGACTAACTTTGGAGGAACCAAGAAAAACGTTAGTCTCATTCTAAGGTTTGTCTTAGTTCGTCCCAAGTTAGTCTCTTTCTAAGGACGAACTTAGACAAACCTTAGAATGAGACTAACGAGACTAACTTGGGACGAACAAAGACAAACTTAAGTCCCATTCTAAGGTTTGTCTTAGTTCGTCCCGAGTTTGTCTCTTTCTCAGGACGAACTTAGACAAACCTTAGAATGAGACTAACGAGACTAACTTGGGACGAACAAAGACTAACTTAAGTCTCATTCTAAGGTTTGTCTAAGTTCGTCCCAAGTTATTCTCTTTCTAAGGACAAACTTATACAAACCTTAGAATGAGACTAACGAGACAAACTTTGGACGAACAAAGAAAAACGTTAGTCTCATTCTAAGGTTTGTCTTAGTTCGTCCCAAGTTAGTCTCTTTCTAAGGACGAACATAGACAAACCTTAGAATGAGACTAACGAGACTAACTTGGGACGAACAAAGACAAACTTAAGTCCCATTCTAAGGTTTGTCTAAGTTCGTCCCAAGTTATTCTCTTTCTAAGGACGAACTTAGACAAACCTTAGAATGAGACTAACGAGACTAACTTTGGGCGAACCAGGAAAAACGTTAGTTTCATTCTAAGGTTTGTCTTAGTTCGTCCCAAGTTAGTCTCTTTCTAAGGACGAACTTAGACAAACCATAGAATGAGACTAACGAGACTAACTTGGGACGAACAAAGACAAACTTAAGTCCCATTCTAAGGTTTGTCCAAGTTCGTCCCAAGTTAGTCTCTTTCTAAGGACGAAGTTAGACAAACCTTAGAATGAGACTAACGAGACTAACTTGGGACGAACAAAGACAAACTTAAGTCCCATTCTATGGTTTGTCTTAGTTCGTCCCAAGTTTGTCTCTTTCTATGGACGAACTTAGACAAACCTTAGAATGAGACTAACGAGACTAACTTGGGACGAACAAAGACAAACTTAAGTCCCATTCTAAGGTTTGTCTTAGTTCGTCCCATGTTAGTCTCTTTCTAAGGACGAACTTAGACAAACCTTAGAATGAGACTAACGAGACTAACTTGGGACGAACAAAGACAAACTTAAGTCTCATTCTAAGGTTTGTCTAAGTTCGTCCCAAGTTATTCTCTTTCTAAGGACGAACTTAGACAAACCTTAGAATGAGACTAACGAGACTAATTTGGGACGAACAAAGAGAAACTTATGTTCCATTCTAAGGTTTGTCTTAGTTCGTCCCATGTTAGAGTCTTTCTAAGGACGAACTTAGACAAACCTTAGAATGAGACTAACGAGACTAACTTGGGACGAACAAAGACAAACTTAAGTCTCATTCTGAGGTTTGTCTAAGTTCGTCCCAAGTTATTCTCTTTCTAAGGACGAAGTTAGACAAACCTTAGAATGAGACTAACGAGACTAACTTGGGACAAACAAAGAGAAACTTATGTCCCATTCTAAGGTTTGTCTTAGTTCGTCCCATGTTAGTCTCTTTCTAAGGACGAACTTAGACAAACCTTAGAATGAGACTAACGAGACTAACTTGGGACGAACAAAGACTAACTTAAGTCTCATTCTAAGGTTTGTCTAAGTTCGTCCCAAGTTATTCTCTTTCTAAGGACGAACTTAGACAAACCTTAAAATGAGACTAACGAGACTAACTTTGGACGAACAAAGAAAAACGTTAGTCTCATTCTAAGGTTTGTCTTAGTTCGTCCCAAGTTAGTCTCTTTCTAAGGACGAACTTAGACAAACCTTAGAATGAGACTAACGAGATTAACTTGGGACGAACAAAGACAAACTTAAGTCCCATTCTAAGGTTTGTCTAAGTTCGTCCCAAGTTATTCTCTTTCTAAGGACGAACTTAGACAAACCTTAGAATGAGACTAACGAGACTAACTTTGGACGAACCGAGAAAAACGTTAGTCTCATTCTAAGGTTTGTCTTAGTTCGTCCCAAGTTAGTCTCTTTCTAAGGACAAACTTAGACAAAACTTAGAATGAGACTAACGAGACTAACTTGGGACGAACAAAGACAAACTTAAGTCCCATTCTAAGGTGTGTCTAAGTTCGTCCCAAGTTAGTCTCTTTCTAAGGACGAACTTAGACAAACCTTAGAATGAGACTAACGAGACTAACTTGGGACGAACAAAGACCAACTTAAGTCCCATTCTAAGGTTTGTCTTAGTTCGTCCCAAGTTTGTCTCTTTCTATGGACGAACTTAGACAAACCTTAGAATGAGACTAACGAGACTAACTTGGGACGAACAAAGACAAACGTAAGTCCCATTCTAAGGTTTGTCTTAGTTCGTCCCATGTTAGTCTCTTTCTAAGGACGAACTTAGACAAACCTTAAAATGAGACTAACGAGACTAACTTGGGACGAACAAGGACAAACTTAAGTCTCATTCTAAGGTTTGTCTAAGTTCGTCCCAAGTTATTCTCTTTCTAAGGACGAACTTAGACAAACCTTAGAATGAGACTAACGAGACTAATTTGGGACGAACAAAGAGAAACTTATGTACCATTCTAAGGTTTGTCTTAGTTCGTCCCATGTTAGAGTCTTTCTAAGGACGAACTTAGACAAACCTTAGAATGAGACTAACGAGACTAACTTGGGACGAACAAAGACAAACTTAAGTCTCATTCTGAGGTTTGTCTAAGTTCGTCCCAAGTTATTCTCTTTCTAAGGACGAAGTTAGACAAACCTTAGAATGAGACTAACGAGACTAACTTGGGACAAACAAAGAGAAACTTATGTCCCATTCTAAGGTTTGTCTTAGTTCGTCCCATGTTAGTCTCTTTCTAAGGACGAACTTAGACAAACCTTAGAATAAGAATAACGAGACTAACTTGGGATGAACAAAGACAAACTTAAGTCCCATTCTAAGGTTTGTCTTAGTTCGTCCCGAGTTAGTCTCTTTCTAAGGACGAACTTAGACAAACCTTAGAATGAGACTAACGAGACTAACTTGGGACGAACAAAGACTAACTTAAGTCTCATTCTAAGGTTGGTCTAAGTTCGTCCCAAGTTATTCTCTTTCTAAGGACGAACTTAGACAAACCTTAGAATGAGAGTAACGAGACTAACTTTGGACGAACAAAGCGAAACGTTAGTCTCATTCTAAGGTTTGTCTTAGTTCGTCCCAAGTTAGTCTCTTTCTAAGGACGAACTTAGACAGACCTTAGAAGGAGACTAACGAGACTAACTTGGGACGAACAAAGACAAACTTAAGTCCCATTCTAAGGTTTGTCTAAGTTCGTCCCAAGTTATTCTCTTTCTAAGGACGAACTTAGACAAACCTTAGAATGAGACTAACGAGACTAACTTTGGAGGAACCAAGAAAAACGTTAGTCTCATTCTAAGGTTTGTCTTAGTTCGTCCCAAGTTAGTCTCTTTCTAAGGACGAACTTAGACAAACCTTAGAATGAGACTAACGAGACTAACTTGGGACGAACAAAGACAAACTTAAGTCCCATTCTAAGGTTTGTCTTACTTCGTCCCGAGTTTGTCTCTTTCTCAGGACGAACTTAGACAAACCTTAGAATGAGACTAACGAGACTAACTTGGGACGAACAAAGACTAACTTAAGTCTCATTCTAAGGTTTGTCTAAGTTCGTCCCAAGTTATTCTCTTTCTAAGGACAAACTTATACAAACCTTAGAATGAGACTAACGAGACAAACTTTGGACGAACAAAGAAAAACGTTAGTCTCATTCTAAGGTTTGTCTTAGTTCGTCCCAAGTTAGTCTCTTTCTAAGGACGAACTTAGACAAACCTTAGAATGAGACTAACGAGACTAACTTGGGACGAACAAAGACAAACTTAAGTCTCATTCTAAGGTTTGTCAAAGTTCGTCCCAATTTATTCTCTTTCTACGGACGAACTTAGACAAACCTTAGAATGAGACTAACGAGACTAATTTGGGACGAACAAAGAGAAACTTATGTCCCATTCTAAGGTTTGTCTTAGTTCGTCCCATGTTAGTCTCTTTCTAAGGACGAACTTAGACAAACCTTAGAATGAGACTAACGAGACTAACTTGGGACGAACAAAGACAAACTTAAGTCTCATTCTGAGGTTTGTCTAAGTTCGTCCCAAGTTATTCTCTTTCTAAGGATGAACTTAGACAAACCTTAGAATGAGACTAACGAGACTAACTTGGGACAAACAAAGAGAAACTTATGTCCCATTCTAAGGTTTGTCTTAGTTCGTCCCATGTTAGTCTCTTTCTAAGGACGAACTTATACAAACCTTAGAATGAGACTAACGAGACTAACTTGGGACGAACAAAGACTAACTTAAGTCCCATTCTAAGGTTTGTCTTAGTTCGTCCCATGTTAGTCTCTTTCTAAGGATGAACTTAGACAAACCTTAGAATGAGACTAACGAGACTAACTTGGGACGAACAAAGACAAACTTAAGTCTCATTCTAAGGTTTGTCTAAGTTCGTCCCAAGTTATTCTCTTTCTAAGGACGAACTTAGACAAACCTTAGAATGAGACTAACGAGACTAATTTGGGACGAACAAAGAGAAACTTATGTCCCATTCTAAGGTTTGTCTTAGTTCGTCCCATGTTAGTCTCTTTCTAAGGACGAACTTAGACAAACCTTAGAATGAGACTAACGAGACTAAATTGGGACGAACAAAGACAAACTTAAGTCTCATTCAGAGGTTTGTCTAAGTTCGTCCCAAGTTATTCTCTTTCAAAGGACGAACTTAGACAAACCTTAGAATGAGACTAACGAGACTAACTTGGGACGAACAAAGAGAAACTTATGTCCCATTCTAAGGTTTGTCTTAGTTCGTCCCATGTTAGTCTCTTTCTAAGGACGAACTTAGACAAACCTTAGAATGAGACTAACGAGACTAACTTGGGACGAACAAAGACTAACTTAAGTCTCATTCTAAGGTTTGTCTAAGTTCGTCCCAAGTTATTCTCTTTCTAAGGACGAACTTAAACAAACCTTAGAATGAGACTAACGAGACTAACTTTGGACGAACAAAGAAAAACGTTAGTCTCATTCTAAGGTTTGTCTTAGTTCGTCCCAAGTTAGTCTCTTTCTAAGGACGAACTTAGACAGACCTTAGAAGGAGACTAACGAGACTAACTTGGGACGAACAAAGACAAACTTAAGTACCATTCTAAGGTTTGTCTAAGTTCGTCCCAAGTTATTCTCTTTCTAAGGACGAACTTAGACAAACCTTAGAATGAGACTAACGAGACTAACTTTGGAGGAACCAAGAAAAACGTTAGTCTCATTCTAAGGTTTGTCTTAGTTCTTCCCAAGTTAGTCTCTTTCTAAGGACGAACTTAGACAAACCTTAGAATGAGACTAACGAGACTAATTTGGGACGAGCAAAGAGAAACTTATGTACCATTCTAAGGTTTGTCTTAGTTCGTCCCATGTTAGAGTCTTTCTAAGGACGAACTTAGACAAACCTTAGAATGAGACTAACGAGACTAACTTGGGACGAACAAAGACAAACTTAAGTCTCATTCTGAGGTTTGTCTAAGTTCGTCCCAAGTTATTCTCTTTCTAAGGACGAAGTTAGACAAACCTTAGAATGAGACTAACGAGACTAACTTGGGACAAACAAAGAGAAACTTATGTCCCATTCTAAGGTTTGTCTTAGTTCGTCCCATGTTAGTCTCTTTCTAAGGACGAACTTAGACAAACCTTAAAATGAGACTAACGAGACTAACTTGGGACGAACAAAGACAAACTTAAGTCTCATTCTAAGGTTTGTCTAAGTTCGTCCCAAGTTATTCTCTTTCTAAGGACGAACTTAGACAAACCTTAGAATGAGACTAACGAGACTAACTTTGGACGAACAAAGAAAAACGTTAGTCTCATTCTAAGGTTTGTCTTAGTTCGTCCCAAGTTAGTCTCTTTCTAAGGATGAACTTAGACAAACCTTAGAATGAGACTAACGATATTAACTTGGGACGAACAAAGACAAACTTAAGTCCCATTCTAAGGTTTGTCTTAGTTCGTCCCAAGTTAGTCTCTTTCTAAGGACAAACTTAGACAAACTTTAGAATGAGACTAACGAGACTAACTTGGGACGAACAAAGACAAACTTAAGTCCCATTCTAAGGTTTGTCTTAGTTCGTCCCGAGTTAGTCTCTTTCTAAGGACGAACTAAGACAAACCTTAGAATAAGACTAACGAGACAAACTTGGGACGAACAAAGAGAAACTTATGTCCCATTCTAAGGTTTGTCTTAGTTCGTCCCAAGTTTGTCTCTTTCTATGGACGAACTTAGACAAACCTTAGAATGAGACTAACGAGACTAACTTGGGATGAACAAAGACAAACTTAAGTCCCATTCTAAGGTTTGTCTTAGTTCGTCCCATGTTAGTCTCTTTCTAAGGACGAACTTAGACAAACCTTAGAATGAGACTAACGAGACTAACTTGGGACGAACAAAGACAAACTTCAGTCTCATTCTAAGGTTTGTCTAAGTTCGTCCCAAGTTATTCTCTTTCTAAGGACGAACTTAGACAAACCTTAGAATGAGACTAACGAGACTAATTTGGGACGAACAAAGAGAAACTTATGTTCCATTCTAAGGTTTGTCTTAGTTCGTCCCATGTTAGAGTCTTTCTAAGGACGAACTTAGACAAACCTTAGAATGAGACTAACGAGACTAACTTGGGACGAACAAAGAAAAACTTAAGTCTCATTCTGAGGTTTGTCTAAGTTCGTCCCAAGTTATTCTCTTTCTAAGGACGAAGTTAGACAAACCTTAGAATGAGACTAACGAGACTAACTTGGGACAAACAAAGAGAAACTTATGTCCCATTCTAAGGTTTGTCTTAGTTCGTCCCATGTTATTCTCTTTCTAAGGTCGAACTTAGACAAACCTTAGAATGAGACTAACGAGACTAACTTGGGACGAACAAAGACTAACTTAAGTCTCATTCTAAGGTTTGTCTAAGTTCGTCCCAAGTTATTCTCTTTCTAAGGACGAACTTAGACAAACCTTAGAATGAGACTAACGAGACTAACTTTGGACGAACAAAGAAAAACGTTAGTCTCATTCTAAGGTTTGTCTTAGTTCGTCCCAAGTTAGTCTCTTTCTAAGGACGAACTTAGACAAACCTTAGAATGAGACTAATGAGACTAACTTGGGACGAACAAAGACAAACTTAAGTCCCATTCTAAGGTTTGTCTAAGTTCGTCCCAAGTTATTCTCTTTCTAAGGACGAACTTAGACAAACCTTAGAATGAGACTAACGAGACTAACTTTGGACGAACCGAGAAAAACGTTAGTCTCATTCTAAGGTTTGTCTTAGTTCGTCCCAAGTTAGTCCCTTTCTAAGGACAAACTTAGACAAAACTTAGAATGAGACTAACGAGACTAACTTGGGACGAACAAAGACAAACTTAAGTCCCATTCTAAGGTGTGTCTAAGTTCGTCCCAAGTTAGTCTCTTTCTAAGGACGAACTTAGACAAACCTTAGAATGAGACTAACGAGACTAACTTGGGACGAACAAAGACCAACTTAAGTCCCATTCTAAGGTTTGTCTTAGTTCGTCCCAAGTTTGTCTCTTTCTATGGACGAACATAGACAAACCTTAGAATGAGACTAACGAGACTAACTTGGGACGAACAAAGACAAACTTAAGTCCCATTCTAAGGTTTGTCTTAGTTCGTCCCATGTTAGTCTCTTTCTAAGGACGAACTTAGACAAACCTTAAAATGAGACTAACGAGACTAACTTGGGACGAACAAAGACAAACTTAAGTCTCATTCTAAGGTTTGTCTAAGTTCGTCCCAAGTTATTCTCTTTCTAAGGACGAACTTAGACAAACCTTAGAATGAGACTAACGAGACTTTGGACGAACAAAGAAAAACGTTAGTCTCATTCTAAGGTTTGTCTTAGTTCGTCCCAAGTTAGTCTCTTTCTAAGGATGAACTTAGACAAACCTTAGAATGAGACTAACGAGACTAAGTTGGGACGAACAAAGACAAACTTAAGTCCCATTCTAAGGTTTGTCTTAGTTCGTCCCAAGTTAGTCTCTTTCTAAGGACAAACTTAGACAAACCTTAGAATGAGACTAACGAGACTAACTTGGGACGAACAAAGACAAACTTAAGTCCCATTCTAAGGTTTGTCTTAGTTCGTCCCGAGTTAGTCTCTTTCTAAGGACGAACTAAGACAAACCTTAGAATGAGACTAACGAGACTAACTTGGGATGAACAAAGACTAACTTAAGTCTCATTCTAAGGTTTGTCTAACTTCGTCCCAAGTTATTCTCTTTCTAAGGACGAACTTAGACAAACCTTAGAATGAGACTAACGAGACTAACTTGGGACGAACAAAGACAAACTTAAGTCCCATTCTAAGGTTTGTCTTAGTTCGTCCCAAGTTAGACTCTTTCTAAGGACGAACTTAGACAAACCTTAGAATGAGACTAACGAGACTAACTTGGGACGAACAAAGAGAAACTTATGTCCCATTCTAAGGTTTGTCTTAGTTCGTCCCAAGTTAGTCTCTTTCTATGGACGAACTTAGACAAACCTTAGAATGAGACTAACGAGACAAACTTGGGACGAACAAAGACAAACTTAAGTCTCATTCTAAGGTTTGTCTAAGTTCGTCCCAAGTTAGTCTCTTTCTAAGGACGAACTTAAAAAAACCTTAGAATGAGACTAACGAGACTAACTTGGGACGAACAAAGACAAACTTAAGTCCCATTCTTAGGGTTCTCTTAGTTTGTCCCAAGTTAGTCTCTTTCTAAGGACGAACTTAGACAAACCTTAGAATGAGACTATCGAGACAAACTTGGGACGAACAAAGACAAACTTAAGTCTCATTTTAAGGTTTGTCTAAGTTCGTCCCAAGTTATTCTCTTTCTAAGGACGAACTTAGACAAAACTTAGAATGAGAATAACGAGACTAACTTGGGACGAACAAAGACAAACTTAAGTCCCATTCTAAGGTTTGTCTTAGTTCGTCCCAAGTTAGTCTCTTTCTAAGGACGAACTTAGACAAACCTTAGAATGAGACTAACGCGACTAACTTGGGACGAACAAAGACAAACTTAAGTCTCATTCTAAGGTTTGTCTAAGTTCGTCCCAAGTAATTCTCTTTCTAAGGACGAACTTAGACAAACCTTAGAATGAGACTAACGAGACTAACTTGGGACGAACAAAGACAAACTTAAGTCCCATTCTAAGGTTTGTCTTAGTTCGTCCCAAGTTAGCCTCTCTTTCTAAGGACGAACTTAGACAAGCCTTAGAATGAGACTGACGAGACTAACTTGGGACGAACAAAGACAAACTTAAGTCTCATTCTAAGGTTCGTCTTTGTTCGTCCCAAGTTAGTCTCTTTCTAAGGACGAACTTAGACAAACCTTAGAATGAGACCAACGAGACAAACTTGGGACGAACAAAGACCAACTTAAGTCTCATTCTAAGGTTTGTCTAAGTTCGTCCCAAGTTAGTCTCTTTCTAAGGACAAACTTAGACAAACCGTAGAATGAGACTAACGAGACGAACTTGGAACGAACAAAGAAAAACATTAGTCTCATTCTAAGGTTTGTCTTAGTTCGTCCCAAGTTAGTCTCTTTCTAAGGATGAACTTAGACAAACCTTAGAATGAGACTAACGAGACTAACTTGGGACGAACAAAGACAAACTTAAGTCCCATTCTAAGGTTTGTCATAGTTCGTCCCAAGTTAGTCTCTTTCTAAGGACGAACTTAGACAAACCTTAGAATGAGACTAACGAGACTAACTTGGGACGAACAAAGACAAACTTAAGTCTCATTCTAAGGTTTGTCTAAGTTCGTCCCAAGTTAGTCTTTTTCTAAGGACGAACTTAGACAAACCTTAGAATGAGACTAACGAGACAAACTTGGGACGAACAAAGACAAACTTAAGTCTCATTCTAAGGTTTGTTTAAGTTCGTCCCAAGTTATTCTCTTTCTAAGGACGAACTTAGAAAAACCTTAGAATGAGACTAACGAGACTAACTTTGGATGAACAAAGAAAAACGTTAGTCTCATTCTAAGGTTTATCTTAGTTCGTCCCAAGTTAGTCTCTTTCTAAGGACGAACTTAGACAAACATTAGAATGAGACTAACGAGACTAAATTGGGACGAACAAAGACAAACATAAGTCTCATTCTAAGGTTTGTCTAAGTTCGTCCCAAGTTATTCTCTTTCTAGGGACGAACTTAGACAAACCTTAGAATGAGACTAACGAGACTAATTTGGGACGAACAAAGACAAACTTAAGTCTCATTCTAAGGTTTGTCTAAGTTCGTCCCAAGTTATTCTCTTTCTAAGGACGAACTTAAACAAACCTTAGAATGAGACTAACGAGACTAACTTTGGACGAACCAAGAAAAACGTTAGTCTCATTCTAAGGTTTGTCTTAGTTCGTCCCAAGTTAGTCTCTTTCTAAGGACGAAATTAGACAAACCTTAGACTGAGACTAATGAGACTAACTTGGGACGAACAAAGACAAACTTAAGTCCCATTCTAAGGTTTGTCTAAGTTCGTCCCAAGTTAGTCTCTTTCTAAGGACGAACTTAGACAAACCTTAGAATGAGACTAACGAGACTAACTTGGGACGAACAAAGACAAACTTAAGTCCCATTCTAAGGTTTGTCTTAGTTCGTCCCAAGTTAGTCTCTTTCTATGGACGAACTTAGACAAACCTTAGAATGAGACTAACGAGACTAACTTGGGACGAACAAAGACTAACTTAAGTCTCATTCTAAGGTTTGTCTTAGTTCGTCCCATGTTAGTCTCTTTCTAAGGACGAACTTAGACAAACCATAGAATGAGACTAACGAGACTAACTTGGGACGAACAAAGACAAACTTAAGTCTCATTCTAAGGTTTGTCTAAGTTCGTCCCAAGTTATTCTCTTTCTAAGGACGAACTTAGACAAACCTTAGAATGAGACTAACGAGACTAACTTGGGACGAACAAAGAGAAACTTATGTCCCATTCTAAGGTTTGTCTTAGTTCGTCCCAAGTTAGTCTCTTTCTAAGGACGAACTTAGACAAACCTTAGAATGAGACTAACGAGACTAACTTGGGACGAACAAAGACAAACTTAAGTCTCATTCTCAGGTTTGTCTTTGTTCGTCCCTAGTTAGTCTCTTTCTAAGGACGAACTTAGACAAACCTTAGAATGAGACTAACGAGACTACCGTGGGATGAACAAAGACAAACTTAAGTCCCATTCTAAGGTTTGTCTTAGTTCGTCCCAAGTTAGACTCTTTCTAACGACGAACTTAGACAAACCTTAGAATGAGACTAACCGGACTAACTTGGGACGAACAAAGACAAACTTAAGTCTCATTCTAAGGTTTGTCTTTGTTCGTCCCAAGTTAGTCTCTTTCTAAGGACGAACTTAGACAAACCTTAGAATGAGACTAACGAGACAAACTTGGGACGAACAAAGACAAACTTAAGTCTCATTCTAATGTTTGTCTAAGTTCGTCCCAAGTTAGTCTCTTTCTAAGGACGAACTTAAAAAAACCTTAGAATGAGACTAACGAGACTAACTTGGGACGAACAAAGACAAACTTAAGTCCCATTCTTAGGGTTCTCTTAGTTCGTCCCAAGTTAGTCTCTTTCTAAGGACGAACTTAGACAAACCTTAGAATGAGACGATCGAGACAAACTTGGGACGAACAAAGACAAACTTAAGTCTCATTTTAAGGTTTGTCTAAGTTCGTCCCAAGTTATTCTCTTTCTAAGGACGAACTTAGACAAACCTTAGAATGAGACTAACGAGACTAACTTGGGACGAACAAAGACAAACTTAAGTCCCATTCTAAGTTTTGTCTTAGTTCGTCCCAAGTTAGTCTCTTTCTAAGGACGAACTTAGACAAGCCTTAGAATGAGACTGACGAGACTAACTTGGAACGAACAAAGACAAACTTAAGTCTCATTCTAAGGTTCGTCTTTGTTCGTCCCAAGTTAGTCTCTTTCTAAGGACGAACTTAGACAAACCTTAGAATGAGACCAACGAGACAAACTTGGCACGAACAAAGACCAACTTAAGTCTCATTCTAAGGTTTGTCTAAGTTCGTCCCAAGTTAGTCTCTTTCTAAGGACAAACTTAGACAAACCGTAGAATGAGACTAACGAGATGAACTTGGGACGAACAAAGAAAAACGTTAGTCTCATTCTAAGGTTTGTCTTAGTTCGTCCCAAGTTAGTCTCTTTCTAAGGATGAACTTAGACAAACCTTAGAATGAGACTAACGAGACTAACTTGGGACGAACAAAGGCAAACTTAAGTCCCATTCTAAGGTTTGTCATAGTTCGTCCCAAGTTAGTCTCTTTCTAAGGACGAACTTAGACAAACCTTAGAATGAGACTAACGAGACTAACTTGGGACGAACAAAGACAAACTTAAGTCTCATTCTAAGGTTTGTCTAAGTTCGTCCCAAGTTAGTCTTTTTCTAAGGACGAACTTAGACAAACCTTAGAATGAGACTAACGAGACAAACTTGGGACGAACAAAGACAAACTTAAGTCTCATTCTAAGGTTTGTTTAAGTTCGTCCCAAGTTATTCTCTTTCTAAGGATGAACTTAGAAAAACCTTAGAATGAGACTAACGAGACTAACTTTGGATGAACAAAGAAAAATATTAGTCTCATTCTAAGGTTTATCTTAGTTCGTCCCAAGTTAGTCTCTTTCTAAGGACGAACTTAGACAAACATTAGAATGAGACTAACGAGACTAAATTGGGACGAACAACGACAAACATAAGTCCCATTCTAAGGTTTGTCTTAGTTCATCCCAAGTTAGTCTCTTTCTAAGGACAACTTTGACAAACCTTAGAATGAGACTAACGACACTAACTTGGGACGAACAAAGACAAACTTAAGTCTCATTCTAAGGTTTGTCTAAGTTCGTCTCAAGTTAGTCTCTTTCTAAGGACGAACTTAGACAAACCTTAGAATGAGACTAACGAGACTAACTTGGGACGAACAAAGACAAACTTAAGTCCCATTCTAAGGTTTGTCTTAGTACGTCCCAAGTTAGTCTCTTTCTAAGGACGAAGTTAGACAAACCTTAGAATGAGACTAACGAGACTAACTTGGGACGAACAAAGACAAACTTAAGTCTCATTCTAAGGTTTGTCTAAGTTCGTCCCAAGTTATTCTCTTTCTAAGGACGAACTTAGACAAACCTTAGAATGAGACTAACGAGACTAACTTTGGACGAACCAAGAAAAACGTTAGTCTCATTCTAAGGTTTGTCTTAGTTTGTCCCAAGTTAGTCTCTTTCTAAGGATGAACTTAGACAAACCATAGAATGAGACTAACGATACTAAATTGGGACGAACAAAGACAAACTTAAGTCCCATTCTAAGGTTTGTCTAAGTTCGTCCCAAGTTAACCTCTTTCTAAGGACGAACTTAGACAAACCTTAGAATGAGACTAACAAGACTAACTTGGGACAAACAAAGACAAACTTAAGTCTCACTCTAAGGTTTGTCTAAGTTCGTCCCAAGTTAGTCTCTTTCTAAGGATGAACTTAGACAAACCTTAAAATGAGACTAACGAGACAAACTTGGGGCGAACAAAGACAAACTTAAGTTTCATTCTAAGGTTTGTTGAAGTTCGTCCCAAGTTATTCTCTTTCAAAGGACGAACTTAGACAAACCTTAGAATGAGACTAACGAGACTAACTTTGGACGAACAAAGAAAAACGTTAGTCTCATTCTAAGGTTTGTCTTAGTTCGTCCCAAGTTAGTCTCTTTCTAAGGAGGAACTTAGACAAACCTTAGAATGAGACTAACGAGACTAACTTGGGACGAACAAAGACAAACTTAAGTCCCATTCTAAGGGTTGTCTTAGTTCGTCCCAGGTTAGTCTCTTTCTAAGGACGAACTTAGACAAACCTTAGAATGAGACTAACAAGACTAACTTGGGACAAACAAAGACAAACTTAAGTCTCATTCTAAGGTTTGTCTAAGTTCGTCCCAAGTTAGTCTCTTTCTTTGGACGAACTTAGACAAACCTTAGAATGAGACTAACGAGACAAACTTGGGACGAGCAAAGACAAACTTAAGTCTCATTCTTAGGTTTGTCTAAGTTCGTCCCAAGTTAGTCTCCTTCTAAGGACGAACTTAGACAAACATTAGAATGAGACTAACGAGACTTGATGTTCCCATGATTGGCATGTCTTTGGCAAAACGTCTTTAGACAGTTCAAGCTGGAGTTCAAACACACACTGGAACAGAGGTACAGCGTACAGAAGATGCATGATCAAGACACGGTTTATTCTGAAGATACTGAAGATTGAGGATCTTTCCAGTCAAAGTCGGTCAGCAACGACGCAGATTATTCGAGAGGTCAGTCGAATATTTCTTTACCTGAATTGGAAACCACCTGTCTAACTTGACAAAGAAGATATCTTATGAAGAAGATGTTGACGACGAGATTTGTGCGATCGAATCCCGAAGATGTCAACGAAGTTATTTGATTGGAGCCAATCGACAGATCATCATCAAAGATTTGTGCGATCAAATATACGCAGATTGGCTGAGAAAATATTGGATGGCTTGGGGTGAAAGTCATCTTCGAAGATTGAATATAGATTGAATATTCAGCAAATATTTCGCAACATCTCTGAATTATTTGACGACATATTCTGATCGGATTAGGGTTTTGTCCAAGCATATAAATACAATGCTAGGGCGTCCTTATGTGTGCGACTCCCGAGATAAAAGCTAAACACGAGAGTTCGTGAGATTGGGGGAGGAGCGACGGCTGATCATTCCACATCGGAATATCAGCCCCAAAGCAACTGTCTGTTCGGTGTGGTGTTCAGGCTGTGCTGGAGAATCAACAAAGTACACACACACAGCTATCAAGCTACGTCTTTGAGAAAAGGCGACTAGACTTCCGAGAATTTCAAGACTAGGCCGAGAGAGAAGTCTCGTCTTACCCACTGGGGATCGAGGGAGTAGCGACGAACCGAGATTGCAAATCCGAGAGACGGAGAGTTAGAGGCTAGGCAATTACAGACACGGGGTTGTGTAATAGTAAGACCATTTGTAGCTCTAAATCTCGTAATACGATTTGTGTCCCATTATAGGGTGTGGGAAACCCCCCAGAGTAGGCGAGGCCGAATTGGGTAACATATCCTGTGTGCTCCTGTTTCGTTTCCTTTGGTTCCTGTTACTGCTTGATTAACTGTTTAATCATCTGTTGGAACACTCTCTGGTAGAGTTTGGTTCTGGTTAACTGTGTGTGTCTCAGTTATCCTCACTAACTGCTGGATTACTGCGAGAGGTGTCCAAGGGCTATCTCTACTATACCTTGAACTGTTGTGCAAAGAGTTCAAGGTCTGGTACAATAGTACCCTGGACACAAGCTTGAACCGGGGATATAATATCAAATGGTATCAGACCAAACACTCGACACACTGAGTGGGATCCTGAAACTATTCAAGATGACTGCACAGCAAGGACAGCTACCATCAAGCATGGTTCATGACTGGAAAATAGACACCAAAACTTACAGAAGTAAAGATGTTTGCATGGTTGCGTTCAGCTCTTCAAGTCACACGGAGAAAGATCACTGGTATTTCGACATCGGATGCTCTGCCCATATGACAGGAGACCCCAGATTTCTTACGCAGATTCAACCTATGATTAAGAAGCAGTTCGTCACCTTCGGAGATGGAGGAAAGGGACAGGTAATCGGCTGTGGGACATTGAAGGTTCCGGATCTACCTGTCCTCAAAGACACTCTCCTAGTTGAAGGACTGAAAGTGAACCTGATCAGCATAAGTCAACTTTGCGATGGAGGATATCACGTCAAGTTCACTCACAACTCATGCCAAGTTCTCGACAAGGATGGAGGAATACTGATGAAAGGAAGCAGAGCAGCCAACAATTGTTATCTCATCGGATCTGATGGAACAGGCTCTGGGACAGGGACTGGATTAACCTGCCTGTCTAGTCAAGCAGATGAGATGTCCCTTTGGCACAGACGGTTGGGACATCTGAATCTCAAGACATTGAAGAAACTCTGCTCATCTGGACTCATCAGAGGAATGCCAAATGTCAAAGGAAGTCAGGATGTGATGTGTGGAGAATGTCAGATCGGGAAACAGACGAAAGCATCACACCCCAAGGTCTCTCAAATCAGCACCAACCGACCTCTGGAACTGATCCATATGGACTTGATGGGACCAATGCAAGCTGAGAGCTATGGGGGAAAGAAGTATGTTCTGGTCTGTGTTGACGACTTCACCAGATTCACCTGGACAAGGTTCCTTCGCGACAAGACCGAAGCTGCCCAATAATTCATAGAGCTTGCTACTCTTATCCAACGAGAAAGGGAAGACAAAGGAGAAAAACTGGTGTCCATCAGGAGTGATAATGGCACAGAATTCAAGAATGTTACTATGAGTACCTACTGTACGAAACACGAAATTGCTCATCAGTTCGCATCTGCAATCACCCCTCCGCAGAATGGAGTGGTGGAACGGAAGAATTGTACCATTCAAGAGATGGCCCGGGTGATGATCCATGCCAAAAAGATTCCTCTGAAGTTCTGGTCTGAAGCTACGAATACAGCATGTCACATCATAAATCGAGTTACTATACGCACTGGAACGGAGAAGACATGCTATGAACTCTGGAAAGGAAAGAAGCCCACTGTCAAATATTTCCACATTTTTGGAAGTGAGTGCTACATTCTGAACGACCGGGAGTACCGAAAAAAGCTAGATCCAAAGAGTGATGAAGGGTTCTTTCTTGGTTATTCCTCAAACAGTCGAGCATACCGGGTGTTCAACAAACGCACATGATCAGTTATGGAATCTATAAATGTCAAAGTAAAGGATGAAGTGATCGTACAAGCAGTCCTGGACGACGCTGACGATAGTACTAGCACAGCACCTGCGACAGAACCATCATCCCAGCAGACTGAGCATGAACCGTCTGAGCATGACTCGTCTGAAGGCACCTCTGCTAACTCTCCTATAGATCATTCCTCTGACGACGATGTTACTGTCAACCCCCAAGAAAACGTCACTACGCTACAACCCTCCCGACGAATTGCCAGGGATCACCCAATCTCCGAATTTATTGGTTCACCTAGTGACAGAGTTCAAACTCGCAGAATTCTGAGCAACTCCAGAGAATCGGCTGACTGCTCGTGTTTCCTCTCTTCAATCAAGCCGAAAAACATAAAGGAAGCGTTACTTGATGAGTATTGGGTCCTCGCTATGCAGGAGGAACTGGAAGAATTTGCTCGAAACGATGTATGGGATTTGGTTCCAAGCACTGATGGGGTCAACATCATTGGTACAAAATGGATCTTCAAAAACAAGTCCGACGCATTGGGGAACATCACAAGAAACAAAGCTCGTCTCGTGGCACAAGGATACACTCAAATAGAAGGGATAGACTTTGAGGAAACCTTTGCTCCGGTCGCACGTCTTGAAGCCATCCGCCTACTGCTTGCTCTGGCATGTCACTTAAAGTTTCGACTGTTCCAGATGGATGTCAAAAGTGCCTTCCTAAACGGATTTCTGAATGAGGAGGTCTTCATCGCTCAACTGAAAGGGTTTGAGGATCCGCATCACCCAGCATCTGTGTACCACCTGAAGAAAGCCTTGTACGGTCTCAAACAAGCGCCCAGAGCTTGGTATGAGTGTCTCACTGTGTTCCTCGTTGACCATGGATATGTGCGAGGGGGAGTGGACAAGACCCTATTCGTTAAACACACGAGGTCAGACTTTATTATCGCACAAATCTATGTTGACGATATTGTGATTGGGTCCAATACCCAGAAACTGGTGGATCAGTTTGTTAAACAGATGCAGAAGGAGTTCAAGATGAGCTTGGTTGGGGAAATGAACTACTTTCTAGGACTCCAGGTGACTCAGAAGGAAGACGGCATCTTCATCTCACAAAGCAAGTATGCCAAGAATCTGATAAAGAAATTTGATCTTGAGAAAGCAAGTCACAAACGAACTCCGGCCGCTACTCACATAAAGATAACCAAAGACGAGGCTGGAACAAAGGTCGATCAGACGCTGTACAGGAGTATGATTGGAAGCCTCCTATACCTGACAGCAAGTAGACCAGATATAGCATATGCCGTTGGCGTTTGTGCAAGATACTAGGCGGATCCCAAGGAAAGTCATCTCCTACAAGTTAAGAGAATCATAAAGTATGTATGCGGGACTGTTGATTTTGGAATCTGGTACACCAAGGACACCAACACACATCTGGTTGGCTACTGCGACGCAGACTGGGTCGGAAACGCGGAAGATCGAAAGAGCACATCTGGAGGATGCTTCTTCTTAGGAAATAACTTGGTCTCGTGGTTCAGCAAAAAGCAAAACAGCATCTCACTATCTACGGCTGAAGCAGAATACATAGCAGCCGGAAGCAGCTGCACTCAACTACTATGGATGAAGCAGATGCTATCTGAATACGGAGTTAAACAAGAATAAATGACTCTGTACTGTGACAATATGAGCGCAATCAGTATCTCCAAGAACCCAGTGCAACAGTCCAGGACGAAGCACATAGACATCAGACATCACTTCATCCGAGAACTGGTTGAACAGAAGGTGGTTACTCTTACGCATGTTACAACAGACAAGCAATTGGCGGATATATTCACCAAACCACTTGATGCCGTACAGTTTGAAATACTCAGATCCTCCTTGGGTCTGTGTGTTATCAAGAACTAAGTGTTCCAAACAGTTGTCAGTCACAGGCAGATCACCAGCTTAAATAGTTGGGCTGACCACCTATCAACAGGGAGCTGGAACAGAAGGTACATACCTAGAGATTTACATTCTTATACTCTCAGAAATCAGTCCTATGCCATTATAAAACGATCGGGAAAAGGAGGGAGTGTCAGATCTGAAACGAACCTACCCTAAATGAGGCAATCTCCTCTGCTCACCCAAGACTTGCTCTCATACTGCTAAGGAAGTACGAACGATTGGTCAAGCTTGAGTGAGCTAAAGGTGACAAAGCAGTTAATAAATGCCGAAGGAATTGAAACCTGCTGCAGATTCTGTGACCAGTACTGCCGAAGAAGATAAAGCCCATGGGGCTAAGATTGTGGATCCGATAAGCAGAAGAATGAGGATGCAAGTGGAGAACTGCAAGCGAAGCAATCTGGTAATATGATGGAAGAGTCCCATGCATCCGGCAAGAATGAAGAACTGGATGTGTCATTCAAGGTATTGATGATGTTGTCGATAAGTTGCTAAACGAGAAGGTTTCAATTCATGTTGAAACAAAAGCTGACCAATCTTCAGAAGCCCAGGTCGTAGATGGAGACTAGTATACCAGATGATGCAGTCTCAGCTATGCAGTAAGGTGGTGAGACAGTTTCACCTCAAGAGTCCTCTAGCTCTCGTAAAGTTTCAGAGAATGAGTAAATTAAGAGACCGGAAGGTTGCATGATGATTTTATGGAGGATTCCCATGTGATGATGGATCCCCCAGCTATTCCTGACTTTGTGTCAAAGAAAGTCAGATAATGAGGATCAGAAGATTCAGACCCCTCTGAGAAAGATGACAAGTTCAGTAAAATGGACAAGGACCGTGATAAGGTTGTCCAAGATTCGCACAAGGAAGGGACTATCACTCAAGAAGGAAATGAGCTTGTCAAGTATACTGAAAAGTCAGACACCGACAAGGCTGCTGAGAAGACATTAGTTGAAACAGTGTTCCGGATGACTGGAGACCAGATAATCGAGTTTTAAGGGGAATCGGAACTCGGTGTCATTGGCTGAACTGAAAAGAATGCTGAAAAGGAGAAACCAAAGACAAAAGTCACCACCCAATCATACTCGACTGAAGTATCCACCCAGAGGAATAGTACGAGAACAGATGCAGGGGGAGCAAGTACATCCAAGAAAAGGAAGAGGAGTACTCCAGGATCTGTTCCACCTGATGTATCAATTGAGGTATCTAAGCGTGAAGTGTGGTTTGTCGGTACAGATGCAGCAGCTAAGTGGACAGGAGTGATCATCCCTAAAAGCAGATCTGACTATATTCTACTAAAGGAAGTAGAGATCATAAAGGAGTTCGAACAGCCGCGAAGACACTTTGGTCCGACAGTCTCCCGGTTTGTGTCACTGTCCCAGGCTATGTTCGAGGGGGAGTGGACCAGATTCCAGCTCCCAAAGAGTCTAAAGTGCTCCTTCTGCCTGCCCGCACTGATTGATTGGCTGGTTGAACTCGGTTGGACCCCTTGCCAGTTTGTGGCAAAAAGGGGGAGTAGTTCCCTGGTGTCTAAAGATACTCTCGGTTTTGCCAAAATGCCAAGGGGGAGATTGATGTTCCCATGATTGGCATGTCTTTGGCAAAACATCTTTAGACAGTTCAAGCTGGAGTTCAAACACACACTGGAACCGAGGTACAGCGTACAGAAGACGCATGATCAAGACAAGGTTTATTCCGAAGATACTGAAGATTGAGGATCTTTCTAGTCGAAGTCGGTTAGCAACGACGCAGATTATTCGAGAGGTCAGTCGAATATTTCTTTACCAGAATTGGAAACCACCTGTCTAACTTGACAAAGAAGATATCTTATGAAGAAGATGTTGACGACGAGATTTGTGCGATCGAATCCCGAAGATGTCAACGAAGTTATTAGATTGGAGCCAATCGACAGATCATCATCAAAGATTTGTGCGATCAAATGTACGCAGATTGGCTGAGAAAATATCGAATGGCTTGGGGTGAAAGTCATCTTCGAAGATTGAATATAGATTGAATATTCAGCAAATATTTCGCAACATCTCCGAATTATTTGGCGACATATTCTGATCGGATTAGGGTTTCGTCCAAGCAAATAAATACAATGCTAGGGCGTCCTTATGTGTGCGACTCCCGAGAGAAAAGCTAAACACGAGAGTTCCTGAGATTGGGGGAGGAGCGACGGCTGATCATTCCACATCGGAATATCAGCCCCAAAGCAACAGTCTGTTCGGTGTGGTGTTCAGGCTGTGCTGGAGAATCAACAAAGTACACACACACAGCTATCAAGCTACGTCTTTGAGAAAAGGCGACTGGACTTCCGAGAAGTTCAAGACTAGGCCGAGAGAGAAGTCTCGTCCTACCCACTGGGGATCGAGGGGAGTAGCGACGAACCGAGATTGCAAATCCGAGAGACGGAGAGTTCGAGGCTAGGCAATTACAAACACGGGGTTGTGTAAGAGTAAGACCATTTGTAGCTCTAAATTTTGTAATACGATTTGTGTCCCATTATAGGGTGTGGGAAACCCCCCAGAGTAGGCGAGGCCGAACTGGGTAACATATCGTGTGTGCTCCTGTTTCATTTCCTTTGGTTCCTGTTACTGCTTGATTAACTGTTTAATCATCTGTTGGAACACTCTCTGGTAGAGTTTGGTTCTGGTTAACTGTGTGTGTCTCAGTTATCCTCACTAACTGCTGGATTACTACGAGAGGTGTCCAAGGGCTGTCTCTACTATACCTTGAACTGTTAGCTGAACTGTTGTGCAAAGAGTTCAAGGTCTGGTACAACAGTACCCTGGACACAAGCATGAACAGGGGATATAATATCAAGACCAACTTGGGACGAACAAAGACAAACTTATGTCCCATTCTAAGGTTTGTCTTAGTTCGTCCCTAGTTAGTCTCTTTCTAAGGACGAACTTTGACAAACCTTAGAATGAGATTAACGAGACTAACTTGGGACGAACAAAGACAAACTTAAGTCTCATTCTAAGGTTTGTCTAAGTTCATCCCAAGTTATTCTCTTTCTAAGGACAAACTTAGACAAACCTTAGAATGAGACTAACGAGACTAACTTTGGACGAACAAAGAAAAACTTTAGTCTCATTCTAAGGTTTGTCTTAGTTCGTCCCAAGTTAGTCTCTTTCTAAGGACGACCTTAGACAAACCTTAGAATGAGACTAACGAGACTAACTTGGGACGAACAAAGACAAACTTAAGTCCCATTCTAAGGTTTGTCTTAGTTCGTCCCAAGTTAGTCTCTTTCTAAGGACGAACTTAGACAAACCTTAGAATTAGACTAACTTGGGACGAACTAAGACAAACTTAAGTCTCATTCTAAGGTTTGTCTAAGTTTGTCCCAAGTTATTCTCTTTCTAAGGACGAACTTAGACAAACCTTAGAATGAGACTAACGAGACTAACTTTGGACGAACAAATAAAAACGTTAGTCTCATTCTAAGGTTTGTCTTAGTTCGTCCCAAGTTAGTCTCTTTCTAAGGATGAACTTAGAAAACCTTAGAATGAGACTAACGAGACTAACTTGGGACGAACAAAGACAAACCTAAGTCCCATTCTAAGGTTTGTCTTAGTTCGTCCCAAGTTAGTCTCATTCTAAGGACGAACTTAGCCAAACCTTAGAATGAAACTAACGAGACTAACTTGGGACGAACAAAGACAAACGTAAGTCTCATTCTAAGGTTTGTCTAAGTTCGTCCCAAGTTAGTCTCTTTCTAAGGACGAACTTAGACAAACCTTAGAATGAGACTAATGAGACAAACTTGGGACGAACAAAGACAAACTTAAGTCTCATTCTAAGGTTTGTCTAAGTTCGTCCCAAGTTAGTCCCTTTCTAAGGACGAACTTAGACAAACCTTAGAATGAGACTAACGAGACTAACTTGGGACGAACAAAGACAAACTTAAGTCCCATTCTAAGGTTTGTCTTAGTTCGTCCCAAGTTAGTCTCTTTCTAAGGACGAACTTAGACAAACCTTAGAATGAGACTAACGAGACCAACTTGGGACGAACAACGACAAACTTAAGTCTCATTCTAAGGTTTGTCTAAGTTCGTCCCAAGTTAGTCTCTTTCTAAGGACGAACTTAGACAAACCTTAGAATGAGACTAACGAGACAAACTTGGGACGAACAAAGACAAATTTAAGTCTCATTCTAAGGTTTGTCTAAACTCGTCCCAACTAAGTCTCATTCTAATGATGAACTTAGACAAACCTTAGAATGAGACTAACGAGACTAACTTGGGACGAACAAAGACAAACGTTAGTCTCATTCTAAGGTTTGTCTAAGTTCGTCCCAAGTTAGTCTCTTTCTAAGGACGAACTTAGACAAACCTTAGAATGAGACTAACGAGACTAACTTGGGATGAGCAAAGACAAATTTAAGTCCCATTCTAAGGTTTGTCTTAGTTCGTCCCAATTTAGACTCTTTCTAAGGACGAACTTAGACAAACCTTAGAATGAGACTAACGAGACTAACTTGGGACGAACAAAGACAAACTTAAGTCTCATTCTAAGGTTTGTCTTAGTTCGTCCCAAGTTAGTCTCTTTCTAAGGACTAACTTAGACAAACCTTAGAATGAGACTAACGAGACTAACTTGGGACGAACAAAGACAAACTTAAGTCTCATTCTAAGGTTTGTCTAAGTTTGTCCCAAGTTATTCTCTTTCTAAGGACGAACTTAGACAAACCTTAGAATGAGACTAACGAGACTAACTTTGGACAACAAAGACAAACTTAAGTCCCATTCTAAGGTTTGTCTTAGTTCGTCCCAAGTTAGTCTCTTTCTAAGGACGAACTTAGACAAACCTTAGAATGAGACTAACGAGACTAACTTGGGACGAACAAAGACAAACTTAAGTCCCATTCTAAGGTTTGTCTAAGTTCGTCCCAAGTTAGTCTCTTTCTAAGGACGAACTTAGACAAACCTTAGAATGAGACTAACGAGACTAACTTGGGACGAACAAAGACAAACTTAAGTCCCATTCTAAGGTTTGTCTTAGTTCGTCCCAAGTTAGTCT
Organism: Rhodiola kirilowii; assembly: GCA_033675215.1. Lineage (NCBI taxonomy): Eukaryota > Viridiplantae > Streptophyta > Magnoliopsida > Saxifragales > Crassulaceae > Rhodiola > Rhodiola kirilowii. The sequence continues at coordinate 1,681,953 of JAUCNB010000012.1, read as the reverse complement.
CTTTCTAAGGACGAACTTAGACAAACCTTAGAATGAGACTAACGAGACTAACTTGGGACGAACAAAGACAAACTTAAGTCTCATTCTAAGGTTTGTCTAAGTTCGTCCCAAGTTAGTCTCTTTCTAAGGACGAACTTAGACAAACCCTAGAATGAGACTAACGAGAAAAACTTGGGACGAACAAAGACAAACTTAAGTCTCATTCTAAGGTGTGTCTAAGTTCGTCCCAAGTTAGTCTCTTTCTAAGGACGAACTTAGACAAACCTTAGAATGAGACTAACGAGACTAACGTGGGACGAACAAAGAAAAATTTAAGTCTCATTCTAAGGTTTGTCTTAGTTCGTCCCAAGTTAGTCTCTTTCTAAGGACAAACTTAGACAAACCTTAGAATGAGACTAACGAGACTAACTTGGGACGAACAAAGACAAACTTAAGTCCCATTCTAAGGTTTGTCTAAGTTTGTCCCAAGTGATTCTCTTTCTAAGGACGAACTTAGAAAAACCTTAGAATGAAACTAACGAGACTAACTTTGGACGGACAAAGAAAAACGTTAGTCTTACTATAGGGTTTGTCTAAGTTCGTCGCAAGTTAGTCTCTTTCTAACGACGAACTTAGACAAACCTTAGAATGAGACCAACGAGACTAACTTGGGACGAACAAAGACAAACTTAAGTCCCATTCGAAGGTTTGTCTTAGTTCGTCCCAAGTTAGTCTCTTTCTAAGGACGAACTTAGATAAACCTTAGAATGAGACTAACGAGACAAACTTGGGACGAAGAAAGACAAACTTAAGTCTCATTCTAAGGTTTGTCTAAGTTCGTCCCAAGTTGGTCTCTTTTTAAGGACGAACTTAGATAAACCTTAGAATGAGACTAACGAGACGAACTTGGGATGAACAAAGACAAACTTATGTCCCATTCTAAGGTTTGTCTTAGTTCATCCCAAATTAGTCTCTTTCTAAGGACGAACTTAGACAAACCCTAGAATGAGACTAACGAGACTAACTTGGGACGAACAAAGACAAACTTAAGTCTCATTATAAGGTTTGTCTAAGTTCGTCCCAAGTTAGTCTCTTTCTAAGGACGAACTTAGACAAACCCTAGAATGAGACTAACGAGACAAACTTGGGACGAACAAAGAAAAAATTAAGTCTCATTCTAAGGTGTGTCTAAGTTCGTCCCAAGTTAGTCTCTTTCTAAGGACGAACTTAGACAAACCTTAGAATGAGACTGACGAGACTAACTTGGGATGAACAAAGACGAACTTAAGTCCAATTCTAAGGTTTGTCTTAGTTCGTCCCAAGTTAGACTCTTTCTAAGGATGAACTTAGACAAACCTTAGGATGAGACTAACGAGACTAACTTGGGACGAACAAAGACAAACTTAAGTCTCATTCTAAGGTTTGTCTAAGTTCGTCCCAAGTTAGTCTCTTTCTAAGGACGAACTTAGACAAACCTTAGAATGAGACTAACGAGACTAACTTGGGACGAACAAAGACAAACTTAAGTCTCATTCTAAGGTTTGTCTAAGTTCGTCCCAAGTTATTCTCTTTCTAAGGACGAACTTAGACAAACCTTAGAATGAGACTAACGAGACTAACTTTGGACGAACAAAGAAAAATGTTAGTCTCATTCTAAGGTTTGTCTTAGTTCGTCCCAAGTTAGTCTCTTTCTAAGGACGAACTTAGACAAACCTTAGAATGAGACTAACGAGACTAACTTGGGACGAACAAAGACAAACTTAAGTCCCATTCTAAGGTTTGTCTTAGTTCGTCCCAAGTTAGTCTCTTTCTAAGGACGAACTTAGACAAACCTTAGAATGAGACTAACAAGACTAACTTGGGACGAACAAAGACAAACTTAAGTCTCATTCTAAGGTTTGTCTAAGTTTGCCCCCAGTTAGTCTCTTTCTAAGGACGAACTTGGACAAACCTTAGAATGAGACTAACGAGACAAACTTAGGACGAACAAAGACAAACTTAATTCTCATTCTAAGGTTTGTCTAAGTTCGTCCCAAGTTATTCTCTTTTTAAGGATGAACTCAGATAATCCTTAGAATGAGACTAACGAGACTAACTTTAGACGAACAACGAAAAACGTTAGTCTCATTCTAAGGTTTGTCTTAGTTCGTCCCAAGTTAGTCTCATTCTAAGGACGAACTTAGACAATCCTTAGAATGAGACTAACGAGACTAACTTGGGATGAACAAAGACAAACTTAAGTTTCATTCTAAGGTTTGTCTTAGTTCGTCCCAAGTTAGTCTCTTTCTAAGGACGAACTTAGACAAACCTTAGAATAAGACTAACAAGACTAACTTGGGACAAACAAAGACAAACTTAAGTCTCATTCTAAGGTTTGTCTAAGTTCATCCCAAGTTAGTCTCTTTCTAAGGACGAACTTAGACAAACCTAAGAATGAGACTAACGAGACAAACTTGGGACGAACAAAGACAAACTTAAGTCACATTCTAAGGCTTGTCTAAGTTCGTGCCAAGTTAGTCTCTTTCTAAGGACGAACTTAGACAAACCTTAGAATGAGATTAACGAGACTAACTTGGGACGAACAAAGACAAACTTAAGTCCCATTCTTAGGTTTGTCTTAGTTCGTCCCAAGTTAGTCTCTTTCTAAGGACGAACTTAGACAAACCTTAGAATGAGACTAACGAGACTAACTTGGGACGAACAAAGACAAACTTAAGTCCCATTCTAAGGTTTGTCTTAGTTCGTCCCAAGTTAGTCTCTTTCTAAGGACGAACTTAGACAAACCTTAGAATGAGACTAACGAGACTAACTAGGGACGAACAAAGACAAACTTAAGTCTCATTCTAAGGTTTGTCTATGTTCGTCCCAAGTTAGTCTCTTTCTAAGGACGAACTTAGACAAACCTTAGAATGAGGTTAACGAGACTAACTTTGGACGAACAAAGAAAAACGTTAGTCTCATTCTAAGGTTTGTCTTAGTTCGTCCCAAGTTAGTCTCATTTTAAGGACGAACTTAGACAATCCTTAGAATGAGACTAACGAGACTAACTTGGGACGAACAAAGACAAACTTAAGTTTCATTCTAAGGTTTGTCTTAGTTCGTCCCAAGTTAGTCTCTTTCTAAGGACGAACTTAGACAGACCTTAGAATAAGACTAACAAGACTAACTTGGGACAAACAAAGACAAACTTAAGTCTCATTCTAAGGTTTGTCTAAGTTCGTCCCAAGTTAGTCTCTTTCTAAGGACGAACTTAGACAAACCTTAGAATGAGACTAACGAGACTAACGTGGGACGAACAAAGAAAAATTTAAGTCTCATTCTAAGGTTTGTCTTAGTTCGTCCCAAGTTAGTCTCTTTCTAAGGACAAACTTAGACAAACCTTAGAATGAGACTAACGAGACTAACTTGGGACGAACAAAGACAAACTTAAGTCTCATTCTAAGGTTTGTCTAAGTTCGTCCCAAGTTAGTCTCTTTCTAAGGACGAACTTAGACAAACCTTAGAATGAGACTAACGAGACTAACTTGGGCGAACAAAGACAAACTTAAGTCTCATTCTAAGGTTTGTCTAAGTTTGTCCCAAGTTATTCTCTTTCTAAGGACGAACTTAGACAAACCTTAGATTGAAACTAACGAGACTAACTTTGGACGGACAAAGAAAAACGTTAGTCTTATTCTAAGGTTTGTCTTAGTTCGTCGCAAGTTAGTCTCTTTCTAAGGACGAACTTAGACAAACCTTAGAATGAGACTAACAAGACTAACTTGGGACGAACAAAGACAAACTTAAGTCCCATTCTAAGGTTTGTCTTAGTTCATCCCAAGTTAATCTCTTTCTAAGGACGAACTTAGACAAACCTTAGAATGAGACTAACGAGACTAACTTGGGACGAACAAAGAGAAACTTAAGTCTCATTCTAAGGTTTGTCTAAGTTCGTCCCAAGTTAGTCTCTTTCAAAGGACGAACTTAGATAAACCTTAGAATGAGACTAACGAGACAAACTTGGGACGAACAAAGACAAACTTAAGTCTCATTCTAAGGTTTGTCTAAGTTCGTCCCAAGTTAGTCTCTTTTTAAGGACGAACTTAGATAAACCTTAGAATGAGACTAACGAGACTAACTTGGGATTAACAAAGACAAACTTAAGTCCCATTCTAAGGTTTGTCTTAGTTCATCCCAAATTAGTCTCTTTCTAAGGACGAACTTAGACAAACCCTAGAATGAGACTAACGAGACTAACTTGGGACGAACAAAGACAAACTTAAGTCTCATTCTAAGGTCTGTCTAAGTTCGTCCCAAGTTAGCCTCTTTCTAAGGACGAACTTAGACAAACCCTAGAATGAGACTAACGAGACAAACTTGGGACGAACAAAGAAAAAATTAAGTCTCATTCTAAGGTGTGTCTAAGTTCGTCCCAAGTTAGTCTCTTTCTAAGGACGAACTTAGACAAACCTTAGAATGAGACTGACGAGACTAACTTGGGACGAACAAAGACGAACTTAAGTCCCATTCTAAGGTTTGTCTTAGTTTGTCCCAAGTTAGTCTCTTTCTAAGGATGAACTTAGACAAACCTTAGAATGAGACTAACGAGACTAACTTGGGACGAACAAAGACAAACTTAAGTCTCATTCTAAGGTTTGTCTAAGTTCGTCCCAAGTTAGTCTCTTTCTAAGGACGAACTTAGACAAACCTTACAATGAGACAAACGAGACAAACTTGGGACGAACAAAGACAAACTTAAGTCTCATTCTAAGGTGTGTCTAAGTTCGTCCCAAGTTAGTCTCTTTCTAAGGATGAACTTAGACAAACCTTAGAATGAGACTGACGAGACTAACTTGGTACGAACAAAGACGAACTTAAGTCCCATTCTACGGTTTGTCTTAGTTCGACCCAAGTTAGTCTCTTTCTAAGGACGAGCTTAGACAAACCTTAGAATGAGACTAACGAGACTAACTTGGGACGAACAAAGACAAACTTAAGTCTCATTCTAAGGTTTGTCTTAGTTCGTCCCAAGTTGGACTCTTTCTAAGGACGAACTTAGACAAACCTTAGAATGAGACTAACGAGACAAACTTGGGACGAACAAAGACAAACTTAAGTCCCATTCTAAGGTTTGTCTAAGTTCGTCCCAAGTTAGACTCTTTCTAAGGACGAACTTAGACAAACCTAAGAATGAGACTAACGAGACTAACTTGGGACGAACAAAGACAAACTTAAGTCTCATTCTAAGGTTTGTCTATGTTCGTCCCAAGTTAGTCTCTTTCTAAGGACGAACTTAGACAAACCTTAGAATGAGGTTAACGAGACTAACTTTGGACGAACAAAGAAAAACGTTAGTCTCATTCTAAGGTTTGTCTTAGTTCGTCCCAAGTTAGTCTCATTCTAAGGACGAACTTAGACAATCCTTAGAATGAGACTAACGAGACTAACTTGGGACGAACAAAGACAAACTTAAGTTTCATTCTAAGGTTTGTCTTAGTTCGTCCCAAGTTAGTCTCTTTCTAAGGACGAACTTAGACAGACCTTAGAATAAGACTAACAAGACTAACTTGGGACAAACAAAGACAAACTTAAGTCTCATTCTAAGGTTTGTCTAAGTTCGTCCCAAGTTAGTCTCTTTCTAAGGACGAACTTAGACAAACCTTAGAATGAGACTAACGAGACTAACGTGGGACGAACAAAGAAAAATTTAAGTCTCATTATAAGGTTTGTCTTAGTTCGTCCCAAGTTAGTCTCTTTCTAAGGACAAACTTAGACAAACCTTAGAATGAGACTAACGAGACTAACTTGGGACGAACAAAGACAAACTTAAGTCTCATTCTAAGGTTTGTCTAAGTTTGTCCCAAGTTATTCTCTTTCTAAGGACGAACTTAGACAAACCTTAGAATGAAACTAACGAGACTAACTTTGGACGGACAAAGAAAAACGTTAGTCTTATTCTAAGGTTTGTCTTAGTTCGTCGCAAGTTAGTCTCTTTCTAAGGACGAACTTAGACAAACCTTAGAATGAGACTAACAAGACTAACTTGGGACGAACAAAGACAAACTTAAGTCCCATTCTAAGGTTTGTCTTAGTTCATCCCAAGTTAGTCTCTTTCTAAGGACGAACTTAGACAAACCTTAGAATGAGACTAACGAGACTAACTTGGGACGAACAAAGAGAAACTTAAGTCTCATTCTAAGGTTTGTCTAAGTTCGTCCCAAGTTAGTCTCTTTCTAAGGACGAACTTAGATAAACCTTAGAATGAGACTAACGAGACAAACTTGGGACGAACAAAGACAAACTTAAGTCTCATTCTAAGGTTTGTCTAAGTTCGTCCCAAGTTAGTCTCTTTTTAAGGACGAACTTAGATAAACCTTAGAATGAGACTAACGAGACTAACTTGGGATTAACAAAGACAAACTTAAGTCCCATTCTAAGGTTTGTCTTAGTTCATCCCAAATTAGTCTCTTTCTAAGGACGAACTTAGACAAACCCTAGAATGAGACTAACGAGACTAACTTGGGACGAACAAAGACAAACTTAAGTCTCATTCTAAGCTCTGTCTAAGTTCGTCCCAAGTTAGCCTCTTTCTAAGGACGAACTTAGACAAACCCAAGAATGAGACTAACGAGACAAACTTGGGACGAACAAAGAAAAAATTAAGTCTCATTCTAAGGTGTGTCTAAGTTCGTCCCAAGTTAGTCTCTTTCTAAGGACGAACTTAGACAAACCTTAGAATGAGACTGACGAGACTAACTTGGGACGAACAAAGACGAACTTAAGTCCCATTCTAAGGTTTGTCTTAGTTTGTCCCAAGTTAGTCTCTTTCTAAGGACGAACTTCTACAAACCTTAGAATGAGACTAACGAGACAAACTTAGGACGAACAAAGACAAACTTAATTCTCATTCTAAGGTTTGTCTAAGTTCGTCCCAAGTTATTCTCTTTTTAAGGATGAACTCAGATAATCCTTAGAATGAGACTAACGAGACTAACTTTAGACGAACAACGAAAAACGTTAGTCTCATTCTAAGGTTTGTCTTAGTTCGTCCCAAGTTAGTCTCATTCTAAGGACGAACTTAGACAATCCTTAGAATGAGACTAACGAGACTAACTTGGGATGAACAAAGACAAACTTAAGTTTCATTCTAAGGTTTGTCTTAGTTCGTCCCAAGTTAGTCTCTTTCTAAGGACGAACTTAGACAAACCTTAGAATAAGACTAACAAGACTAACTTGGGACAAACAAAGACAAACTTAAGTCTCATTCTAAGGTTTGTCTAAGTTCATCCCAAGTTAGTCTCTTTCTAAGGACGAACTTAGACAAACCTAAGAATGAGACTAACGAGACAAACTTGGGACGAACAAAGACAAACTTAAGTCACATTCTAAGGCTTGTCTAAGTTCGTGCCAAGTTAGTCTCTTTCTAAGGACGAACTTAGACAAACCTTAGAATGAGATTAACGAGACTAACTTGGGACGAACAAAGACAAACTTAAGTCCCATTCTTAGGTTTGTCTTAGTTCGTCCCAAGTTAGTCTCTTTCTAAGGACGAACTTAGACAAACCTTAGAATGAGACTAACGAGACTAACTTGGGACGAACAAAGACAAACTTAAGTCCCATTCTAAGGTTTGTCTTAGTTCGTCCCAAGTTAGTCTCTTTCTAAGGACGAACTTAGACAAACCTTAGAATGAGACTAACGAGACTAACTAGGGACGAACAAAGACAAACTTAAGTCTCATTCTAAGGTTTGTCTATGTTCGTCCCAAGTTAGTCTCTTTCTAAGGACGAACTTAGACAAACCTTAGAATGAGGTTAACGAGACTAACTTTGGACGAACAAAGAAAAACGTTAGTCTCATTCTAAGGTTTGTCTTAGTTCGTCCCAAGTTAGTCTCATTTTAAGGACGAACTTAGACAATCCTTAGAATGAGACTAACGAGACTAACTTGGGACGAACAAAGACAAACTTAAGTTTCATTCTAAGGTTTGTCTTAGTTCGTCCCAAGTTAGTCTCTTTCTAAGGACGAACTTAGACAGACCTTAGAATAAGACTAACAAGACTAACTTGGGACAAACAAAGACAAACTTAAGTCTCATTCTAAGGTTTGTCTAAGTTCGTCCCAAGTTAGTCTCTTTCTAAGGACGAACTTAGACAAACCTTAGAATGAGACTAACGAGACTAACGTGGGACGAACAAAGAAAAATTTAAGTCTCATTCTAAGGTTTGTCTTAGTTCGTCCCAAGTTAGTCTCTTTCTAAGGACAAACTTAGACAAACCTTAGAATGAGACTAACGAGACTAACTTGGGACGAACAAAGACAAACTTAAGTCTCATTCTAAGGTTTGTCTAAGTTCGTCCCAAGTTAGTCTCTTTCTAAGGACGAACTTAGACAAACCTTAGAATGAGACTAACGAGACTAACTTGGGCGAACAAAGACAAACTTAAGTCTCATTCTAAGGTTTGTCTAAGTTTGTCCCAAGTTATTCTCTTTCTAAGGACGAACTTAGACAAACCTTAGATTGAAACTAACGAGACTAACTTTGGACGGACAAAGAAAAACGTTAGTCTTATTCTAAGGTTTGTCTTAGTTCGTCGCAAGTTAGTCTCTTTCTAAGGACGAACTTAGACAAACCTTAGAATGAGACTAACAAGACTAACTTGGGACGAACAAAGACAAACTTAAGTCCCATTCTAAGGTTTGTCTTAGTTCATCCCAAGTTAATCTCTTTCTAAGGACGAACTTAGACAAACCTTAGAATGAGACTAACGAGACTAACTTGGGACGAACAAAGAGAAACTTAAGTCTCATTCTAAGGTTTGTCTAAGTTCGTCCCAAGTTAGTCTCTTTCAAAGGACGAACTTAGATAAACCTTAGAATGAGACTAACGAGACAAACTTGGGACGAACAAAGACAAACTTAAGTCTCATTCTAAGGTTTGTCTAAGTTCGTCCCAAGTTAGTCTCTTTTTAAGGACGAACTTAGATAAACCTTAGAATGAGACTAACGAGACTAACTTGGGATTAACAAAGACAAACTTAAGTCCCATTCTAAGGTTTGTCTTAGTTCATCCCAAATTAGTCTCTTTCTAAGGACGAACTTAGACAAACCCTAGAATGAGACTAACGAGACTAACTTGGGACGAACAAAGACAAACTTAAGTCTCATTCTAAGGTCTGTCTAAGTTCGTCCCAAGTTAGCCTCTTTCTAAGGACGAACTTAGACAAACCCTAGAATGAGACTAACGAGACAAACTTGGGACGAACAAAGAAAAAATTAAGTCTCATTCTAAGGTGTGTCTAAGTTCGTCCCAAGTTAGTCTCTTTCTAAGGACGAACTTAGACAAACCTTAGAATGAGACTGACGAGACTAACTTGGGACGAACAAAGACGAACTTAAGTCCCATTCTAAGGTTTGTCTTAGTTTGTCCCAAGTTAGTCTCTTTCTAAGGATGAACTTAGACAAACCTTAGAATGAGACTAACGAGACTAACTTGGGACGAACAAAGACAAACTTAAGTCTCATTCTAAGGTTTGTCTAAGTTCGTCCCAAGTTAGTCTCTTTCTAAGGACGAACTTAGACAAACCTTACAATGAGACAAACGAGACAAACTTGGGACGAACAAAGACAAACTTAAGTCTCATTCTAAGGTGTGTCTAAGTTCGTCCCAAGTTAGTCTCTTTCTAAGGATGAACTTAGACAAACCTTAGAATGAGACTGACGAGACTAACTTGGTACGAACAAAGACGAACTTAAGTCCCATTCTACGGTTTGTCTTAGTTCGACCCAAGTTAGTCTCTTTCTAAGGACGAGCTTAGACAAACCTTAGAATGAGACTAACGAGACTAACTTGGGACGAACAAAGACAAACTTAAGTCTCATTCTAAGGTTTGTCTTAGTTCGTCCCAAGTTGGACTCTTTCTAAGGACGAACTTAGACAAACCTTAGAATGAGACTAACGAGACAAACTTGGGACGAACAAAGACAAACTTAAGTCCCATTCTAAGGTTTGTCTAAGTTCGTCCCAAGTTAGACTCTTTCTAAGGACGAACTTAGACAAACCTAAGAATGAGACTAACGAGACTAACTTGGGACGAACAAAGACAAACTTAAGTCTCATTCTAAGGTTTGTCTATGTTCGTCCCAAGTTAGTCTCTTTCTAAGGACGAACTTAGACAAACCTTAGAATGAGGTTAACGAGACTAACTTTGGACGAACAAAGAAAAACGTTAGTCTCATTCTAAGGTTTGTCTTAGTTCGTCCCAAGTTAGTCTCATTCTAAGGACGAACTTAGACAATCCTTAGAATGAGACTAACGAGACTAACTTGGGACGAACAAAGACAAACTTAAGTTTCATTCTAAGGTTTGTCTTAGTTCGTCCCAAGTTAGTCTCTTTCTAAGGACGAACTTAGACAGACCTTAGAATAAGACTAACAAGACTAACTTGGGACAAACAAAGACAAACTTAAGTCTCATTCTAAGGTTTGTCTAAGTTCGTCCCAAGTTAGTCTCTTTCTAAGGACGAACTTAGACAAACCTTAGAATGAGACTAACGAGACTAACGTGGGACGAACAAAGAAAAATTTAAGTCTCATTATAAGGTTTGTCTTAGTTCGTCCCAAGTTAGTCTCTTTCTAAGGACAAACTTAGACAAACCTTAGAATGAGACTAACGAGACTAACTTGGGACGAACAAAGACAAACTTAAGTCTCATTCTAAGGTTTGTCTAAGTTTGTCCCAAGTTATTCTCTTTCTAAGGACGAACTTAGACAAACCTTAGAATGAAACTAACGAGACTAACTTTGGACGGACAAAGAAAAACGTTAGTCTTATTCTAAGGTTTGTCTTAGTTCGTCGCAAGTTAGTCTCTTTCTAAGGACGAACTTAGACAAACCTTAGAATGAGACTAACAAGACTAACTTGGGACGAACAAAGACAAACTTAAGTCCCATTCTAAGGTTTGTCTTAGTTCATCCCAAGTTAGTCTCTTTCTAAGGACGAACTTAGACAAACCTTAGAATGAGACTAACGAGACTAACTTGGGACGAACAAAGAGAAACTTAAGTCTCATTCTAAGGTTTGTCTAAGTTCGTCCCAAGTTAGTCTCTTTCTAAGGACGAACTTAGATAAACCTTAGAATGAGACTAACGAGACAAACTTGGGACGAACAAAGACAAACTTAAGTCTCATTCTAAGGTTTGTCTAAGTTCGTCCCAAGTTAGTCTCTTTTTAAGGACGAACTTAGATAAACCTTAGAATGAGACTAACGAGACTAACTTGGGATTAACAAAGACAAACTTAAGTCCCATTCTAAGGTTTGTCTTAGTTCATCCCAAATTAGTCTCTTTCTAAGGACGAACTTAGACAAACCCTAGAATGAGACTAACGAGACTAACTTGGGACGAACAAAGACAAACTTAAGTCTCATTCTAAGCTCTGTCTAAGTTCGTCCCAAGTTAGCCTCTTTCTAAGGACGAACTTAGACAAACCCAAGAATGAGACTAACGAGACAAACTTGGGACGAACAAAGAAAAAATTAAGTCTCATTCTAAGGTGTGTCTAAGTTCGTCCCAAGTTAGTCTCTTTCTAAGGACGAACTTAGACAAACCTTAGAATGAGACTGACGAGACTAACTTGGGACGAACAAAGACGAACTTAAGTCCCATTCTAAGGTTTGTCTTAGTTTGTCCCAAGTTAGTCTCTTTCTAAGGATGAACTTAGACAAACCTTAGAATGAGACTAACGAGACTAACTTGGGACGAACAAAGACAAACTTAAGTCTCATTCTAAGGTTTGTCTAAGTTCGTCCCAAGTTAGTCTCTTTCTAAGGACGAACTTAGACAAAGCAATGAGACAAACGAGACAAACTTGGGACGAACAAAGAAAAAATTAAGTCTCATTCTAAGGTGTGTCTAAGTTCGTCCCAAGTTAGTCTCTTTCAAAGGATGAACTTAGACAAACCTTAGAATGAGACTGACGAGACTAACTTGGTACGAACAAAGACGCACTTAAGTCCCATTCTATGGTTTCTCTTAGTTCGACCCAAGTTAGTCTCTTTCTAAGGACGAGCTTAGACAAACCTTAGAATGAGACTAACGAGACTAACTTGGGACGAACAAAGACAAACTTAAGTCTCATTCTAAGGTTTGTCTTAGTTCGTCCCAAGTTGGACTCTTTCTAAGGACGAACTTAGACAAACCTTAGAATGAGACTAACGAGACAAACTTGGGACGAACAAAGACAAACTTAAGTCCCATTCTAAGGTTTGTCTAAGTTTGTCCCAAGTTAGACTCTTTCTAAGGACGAACTTAGACAAACCTAAGAATGAGACTAACGAGACTAACTTGGGACGAACAAAGACAAACTTAAGTCTCATTCTAAGGTTTGTCTAAGTTCATCCCAAGTTAGTCTCTTTCTAAGGACGAACTTAGACAAACCTTAGAATGAGACTAACGAGACTAACTTGGGACGAACAAACACAAACTTAAGTCCCATTCTAAGGTTTGTCTTAGTTCGTCCCAAGTTAGTCTCTTTCTAAGGACGAACTTAGACAAACCTTAGAATGAGACTAACGAGACAAACGTGGGACGAACAAAGAAAAATTTAAGTCTCATTCTAAGGTTTGTCTTAGTTCGTCCCAAGTTAGTCTCTTTCTAAGGACAAACTTAGACAAACCTTAGAATGAGACTAACGAGACTAACTTGGGACGAACAAAGACAAACTTAAGTCTCATTCTAAGGTTTGTCTAAGTTTGTCCCAAGTGATTCTCTTTCTAAGGACGAACTTAGACAAACCTTAGAATGAAACTAACGAGACTAACTTTGGACGGACAAAGAAAAACGTTAGTCTTACTCTAGGGTTTGTCTAAGTTCGTCGCAAGTTAGTCTCTTTCTAAGGACGAACTTAGACAAACCTTAGAATGAGACCAACGAGACTAACTTGGGACGAACAAAGACAAACTTAAGTCCCATTCTAAGGTTTGTCTTAGTTCGTCCCAAGTTAGTCTCTTTCTAAGGACGAACTTAGACAAACCCTAGAATGAGACTAACGAGACTAACTTGGGACGAACAAAGACAAACTTAAGTCTCATTCTAAGGTTTGTCTAAGTTCGTCCCAAGTTAGTCTCTTTCTTAGGACGAACTTAGACAAACCTTAGAATGAGACTAACGAGACTAACTTAGGACGAACAAAGACAAACTTAAGTCTCATTCTAAGGTTTGTCTAAGTTTGTCCCAAGTTATTCTCTTTCTAAGGACGAACTTAGACAAACCTTAGAATGAAACTAACGAGACTAACTTTGGACGGACAAAGAAAAACGTTAGTCTTATTCTAAGGTTTGTCTTAGTTCGTCGCAAGTTAGTCTCTTTCTAAGGACGAACTTAGACAAACCTTAGAATGAGACTAACAAGACTAACTTGGGACGAACAAAGACAAACTTAAGGCCCATTCTAAGGTTTGTCTTAGTTCATCCCAAGTTAGTCTCTTTCTAAGGACGAACTTAGACAAACCTTAGAATGAGACTAACGAGACTAACTTGGGACGAACAAAGAGAAACTTAAGTCTCATTCTAAGGTTTGTCTAAGTTCGTCCCAAGTTAGTCTCTTTCTAAGGACGAACTTAGATAAACCTTAGAATGAGACTAACGAGACAAACTTGGGACGAACAAAGACAAACTTAAGTCTCATTCTAAGGTTTGTCTAAGTTCGTCCCAAGTTAGTCTCTTTTTAAGGACGAACTTAGATAAACCTTAGAATGAGACTAACGAGACTAACTTGGGACGAACAACGACAAACTTAAGTCCCATTCTAAGGTTTGTCTTAGTTCATCCCAAATTAGTCTCTTTCTAAGGACGAACTTAGACAAACCCTAGAATGAGACTAACGAGACTAACTTGGGACGAACAAAGACAAACTTAAGTCTCATTCTAAGGTTTGTCTTAGTTCGTCCCAAGTTAGCCTCTTTCTAAGGACGAACATAGACAAACCCTAGAATGAGACTAACGAGACAAACTTGGGACGAACAAAGAAAAAATTAAGTCTCATTCTAAGGTGTGTCTAAGTTCGTCCCAATTTAGTCTCTTTCTAAGGACGAACTTAGACAAACCTTAGAATGAGACTGACGAGACTAACTTGGGACGAACAAAGACGAACTTAAGTCCCATTCTAAGGTTTGTCTTAGTTTGTCCCAAGTTAGTCTCTTTCTAAGGATGAACTTAGACAAACCTTAGAATGAGACTAACGAGACTAACTTGGGTCGAACAAAGACAAACTTAAGTCTCATTCTAAGGTTTGTCTAAGTTCGTCCCAAGTTAGTCTCTTTCTAAGGACGAACTTAGACAAACCTTACAATGAGACAAACGAGACAAACTTGGGACGAACAAAGAAAAAATTAAGTCTCATTCTAAGGTGTGTCTAAGTTCGTCCCAAGTTAGTCTCTTTCTAAGGATGAACTTAGACAAACCTTAGAATGAGACTGACGAGACTAACTTGGTACGAACAAAGACGAACTTAAGTCCCATTCTACGGTTTGTCTTAGTTCGACCCAAGTTAGTCTCTTTCTAAGGACGAGCTTAGACAAACCTTAGAATGAGACTAACGAGACTAACTTGGGACGAACAAAGACAAACTTAAGTCTCATTCTAAGGTTTGTCTTAGTTCGTCCCAAGTTGGACTCTTTCTAAGGACGAACTTAGACAAACCTTAGAAGGAGACTAACGAGACAAACTTGGGACGAACAAAGACAAACTTAAGTCCCATTCTAAGGTTTGTCTAAGTTCGTCCCAAGTTAGACTCTTTCTAAGGACGAACTTAGACAAACCTAAGAATGAGACTAACGAGACTAACTTGGGACGAACAAAGACAAACTTAAGTCTCATTCTAAGGTTTGTCTAAGTTCATCCCAAGTTAGTCTCTTTCTAAGGACGAACTTAGACAAACCTTAGAATGAGACTAACGAGACTAACTTGGGACGAACAAAGACAAACTTAAGTCCCATTCTAAGGTTTGTCTTAGTTCGTCCCAAGTTAGTCTCTTTCTAAGGACGAACTTAGACAAACCTTAGAATGAGACTAACGAGACTAACGTGGGACGAACAAAGAAAAATTTAAGTCTCATTCTAATGTTTGTCTTAGTTCGTCCCAAGTTAGTCTCTTTCTAAGGACAAACTTAGACAAACCTTAGAATGAGACTAACGAGACTAACTTGGGACGAACAAAGACAAACTTAAGTCTCATTCTAAGGTTTGTCTAAGTTTGTCCCAAGTGATTCTCTTTCTAAGGACGAACTTAGACAAACCTTAGAATGAAACTAACGAGACTAACTTTGGACGGACAAAGAAAAACGTTAGTCTTACTCTAGGGTTTGTCTAAGTTCGTCGCAAGTTAGTCTCTTTCTAAGGACGAACTTAGACAAACCTTAGAATGAGACTAACGAGACTAACTTGGGACGAACAAAGACAAACTTAAGTCTCATTCTAAGGTTTGTCTAAGTTTTTCCCAAGTTATTCTCTTTCTAAGGACGAACTTAGACAAACCTTAGAATGAAACTAACGAGACTAACTTTGGACTGACAAAGAAAAACGTTAGTCTTATTCTAAGGTTTGTCTTAGTTCGTCGCAAGTTAGTCTCTTTCTAAGGACGAACTTAGACAAACCTTAGAATGAGACTAACAAGACTAACTTGGGACGAACAAAGACAAACTTAAGTCCCATTCTAAGGTTTGTCTTAGTTCATCCCAAGTTAGTCTCTTTCTAAGGACGAACTTAGACAAACCTTAGAATGAGACTAACGAGACTAACTTGGGACGAACAAAGAGAAACTTAAGTCTCATTCTAAGGTTTGTCTAAGTTCGTCCCAAGTTAGTCTCTTTCTAAGGACGAACTTAGATAAACCTTAGAATGAGACTAACGAGACAAACTTAAGTCTCATTCTAAGGTTTGTCTAAGTTCGTCCCAAGTTAGTCTCTTTTTAAGGACGAACTTAGATAAACCTTAGAATGAGACTAACGAGACTAACTTGGGACGAACAAAGACAAACTTAAGTCCCATTCTAAGGTTTGTCTTAGTTTGTCCCAAGTTAGTCTCTTTCTAAGGATGAACTTAGACAAACCTTAGAATGAGACTAACGAGACTAACTTTGGACGGACAAAGAAAAACGTTAGTCTTATTCTAAGGTTTGTCTTAGTTCGTCGCAAGTTAGTCTCTTTCTAAGGACGAACTTAGACAAATCCTAGAATGAGACTAACGAGACTAACTTGGGACGAACAAAGAAAAAATTAAGTCTCATTCTAAGGTGTGTCTAAGTTCGTCCCAAGTTAGTCTCTTTCTAAGGACGAACTTAGACAAACCTTAGAATGAGACTGACGAGACTAACTTGGGACGAACAAAGACGAACTTAAGTCCCATTCTAAGGTTTGTCTTAGTTTGTCCCAAGTTAGTCTCTTTCTAAGGATGAACTTAGACAAACCTTAGAATGAGACTAACGAGACTAACTTGGGACGAACAAAGACAAACTTAAGTCTCATTCTAAGGTTTGTCTAAGTTCGTCCCAAGTTAGTCTCTTTCTAAGGACGAACTTAGACAAACCTTACAATGAGACAAACGAGACAAACTTGGGACGAACAAAGAAAAAATTAAGTCTCATTCTAAGGTGTGTCTAAGTTCGTCCCAAGTTAGTCTCTTTCTAAGGATGAACTTAGACAAACCTTAGAATGAGACTGACGAGACTAACTTGGTACGAACAAAGACAAACTTAAGTCCCATTCTACGGTTTGTCTTAGTTCGACCCAAGTTAGTCTCTTTCTAAGGACGAACTTAGACAAACCTTAGAATGAGACTAACGAGACTAACTTGGGACGAACAAAGACAAACTTAAGTCTCATTCTAAGGTTTGTCTTAGTTCGTCCCAAGTTGGACTCTTTCTAAGGACGAACTTAGACAAACCTTAGAATGAGACTAACGAGACAAACTTGGGACGAACAAAGACAAACTTAAGTCCCATTCTAAGGTTTGTCTAAGTTCGTCCCAAGTTAGACTCTTTCTTAGGACGAACTTAGACAAACCTAAGAATGAGACTAACGAGACTAACTTGGGACGAACAAAGACAAACTTAAGTCTCATTCTAAGGTTTGTCTAAGTTCATCCCAAGTTAGTCTCTTTCTAAGGACGAACTTAGACAAACCTTAGAATGAGACTAACGAGACTAACTTGGGACGAACAAAGACAAACTTAAGTCCCATTCTAAGGTTTGTCTTAGTTCTTCCCAAGTTAGTCTCTTTCTAAGGACGAACTTAGACAAAACTTAGAATGAGACTAACTTGGGACGAACAAAGACAAACTTAAGTCTCATTCTAAGGTTTGTCTAAGTTCGTCCCAAGTTATTCTCTTTCTAAGGACGAACTTAGACAAACCTTAGAATGAGACTAACGAGACTAACTTTGGACGAACAAAGAAAAACGTTACTCACATTCTAAGGTTTGTCTTAGTTCGTCCCAAGTTAGTCTCTTTCTAAGGACGAACTTAGACAAACCTTTGAATGAGACTAACAAGACACACTTGGGACGAACAAAGACAAACTTAAGTCTCATTCTAAGGTTTGTCTAAGTTCGTCCCAAGTTATTCTCTTTCTAAGGACGAACTTAGACAAACCTTAGAATGAGACTAACAAGACTAACTTTCGACGAACAAAGAAAAACGTTACTCACATTCTAAGGGTTGTCTTAGTTCGTCCCAAGTTAGTCTCTTTCTAAGGACGAACTTAGACAAACCTTTGAATGAGACTAACAAGACAAACTTGGGACGAACAAAGACAAACTTAAGTCTCATTCAAAGGTTTGTCTAAGTTCGTCCCAAGTTATTCTCTTTCTAAGGACGAACTTAG
The DNA here is from genome assembly GCA_033675215.1 of Rhodiola kirilowii. Classification (NCBI taxonomy): domain Eukaryota; kingdom Viridiplantae; phylum Streptophyta; class Magnoliopsida; order Saxifragales; family Crassulaceae; genus Rhodiola; species Rhodiola kirilowii. Next base: position 1,664,119 of record JAUCNB010000012.1, on the reverse strand, counting down.
ACAAACCTTAGAATGAGACTAACGAGACTAACTTTGGACGAACAAAGAAATATGTTAGTCTCATTCTAAGGGTTGTCTTAGTTCGTCCCAAGTTAGTCTCTTTCTAAGGACGAACTTAGACAAACCTTAGAATGAGACTAACGAGACTAACTTGGGACGAACAAAGACAAACTTAAGTCCCATTCTAAGGTTTGTCTTAGTTCGTCCCAAGTTAGTCTCTTTCTAAGGACGAACTTAGACAAACCTTAGAATGAGACTAACGAGACTAACTTGGGACGAAAAAAGACAAACTTAAGTCTCATTCTAAGATTTGTCTATGTTCGCCCCAAGTTAGTCTCTTTCTAAGGACGAACTTAGACAAACCTTAGAATGAGACTAACGAGACAAACTTGGGACGAACAAAGACAAACTTAAGTCCCATTCTAAGGTTTGTCTTAGTTCGTCCCAAGTTAGTCTCTTTCTAAGGACGAACTTTGACAAACCTTAGAATGAGACTAACGAGACTAACTTGGGACGAACAAAGACAAACTTAAGTCTCATTCTAAGGTTTGTCTAAGTTCGTCCCAAGTTAATCTCTTTCTAAGGACGAACTTAGACAAACCTTAGAATGAGACTAACGAGACTAACGTGGGACGAACAAAGAAAAATTTAAGTCTCATTCTAAGGTTTGTCTTAGTTCGTCCCAAGTTAGTCTCTTTCTAAGGACACACTTAGACAAACCTTAGAATGTGACTAACGAGACTAACTTGGGACGAACAAAGACAAACTTAAGTCTCATTCTAAGGTTTGTCTAAGTTCGTGCCAAGTTAGTCTCTTTCTAAGGACGAACTTAGACAAACCTTAGAATGAGATTAACGAGACTAACTTGGGACGAACAAAGACAAACTTAAGTCCCATTCTAAGGTTTGTCTTAGTTCGTCCCAAGTTAGTCTCTTTCTAAGGACGAACTTAGACAAACCTTAGAATGAGACTAACGAGACTAACTTGGGACGAACAAAGACAAACTTAAGTCCCATTCTAAGGTTTGTCTTAGTTCGTCCCAAGTTAGTCTCTTTCTAAGGACGAACTTAGACAAACCTTAGAATGAGACTAACGAGACTAACTTGGGACGAACAAAGACAAACTTAAGTCTCATTCTAAGATTTGTCTATGTTCGTCCCAAGTTAGTCTCTTTCTAAGGACGAACTTAGACAAACCTTAGAATGAGACTAACGAGACATACTTGGGACGAACAAAGACAAACTTAAGTCTCATTCTAAGGTTTGTCTATGTTCGTCCCAAGTTAGTCTCTTTCTAAGGAAGAACTTAGACAAACCTTAGAATGAGACTAACGAGACAAACTTGGGACGAACAAAGACAAACTTAAGTCTCATTCTAAGGTTTGTCTAAGTTCGTCCCAAGTTAATCTCTTTCTAAGGACGAACTTAGACAAACCTTCGAATGAGACTAACGAGACTAACGTGGGACGAACAAAGAAAAATTTAAGTCTCATTCTAAGGTTTGTCTTAGTTCGTCCCAAGTTAGTCTCTTTCTAAGGACACACTTAGACAAACCTTAGAATGAGACTAACGAGACTAACTTGGGACGAACAAAGACAAACTTAAGTCTCATTCTAAGGTTTGTCTAAGTTTGTCCCAAGTGATTCTCTTTCTAAGGACGAACTTAGACAAACCTTAGAATGAAAGTAACGAGACTAACTTTGGACGGACAAAGAAAAACGTTCGTCTTATTCTAAGGTTTGTCTTAGTTCGTCGCAAGTTAGTCTCTTTCTAAGGACGAACTTAGACAAACCTTAGAATGAGACTAACAAGACTACCTTGGGACGAACAAAGACAAACTTAAGTCCCATTCTAAGGTTTGTCTTAGTTCATCCCAAGTTAGTCTCTTTCTAAGGACGAACTTAGACAAACCTTAGAATGAGACTAACGAGACTAACTTGGGACGAACAAAGACAAACTTAAGTCTCATTCTAAGGTTTGTCTAAGTTCGTCCCAAGTTAGTCTCTTTCTAAGGACGAACTTTGATAAACCTTAGAATGAGACTAACGAGACAAACTTGGGACGAACAAAGACAAACTTAAGTCTCATTCTAAGGTTTGTCTAAGTTCGTCCCAAGTTAGTCTCTTTTTAAGGACGAACTTAGATAAACCTTAGAATGAGACTAACGAGACTAACTTGGTACGAACAAAGACAAACTTAAGTCCCATTCTAAGGTTTGTCTTAGTTCATCCCAAATTAGTCTCTTTCTAAGGACGAACTTAGACAAACCCTAGAATGAGACTAACGAGACTAACTTGGGACGAACAAAGACAAACTTAAGTCTCATTCTAAGGTTTGTCTAAGTTCGTCCCAAGTTAGCCTCTTTCTAAGGACGAACTTAGACAAACCCTAGAATGAGACTAACGAGACAAACTTGGGACGAACAAAGAAAAAATTAAGTCTCATTCTAAGGTGTGTCTAAGTTCGTCCCAAGTTAGTCTCTTTCTAAGGACGAACTTAGACAAACCTTAGAATGAGACTGACGAGACTAACTTGGGACGAACAAAGACGAACTTAAGTCCCATTCAAAGGTTTGTCTTAGTTTGTCCCAAGTTAGTCTCTTTCTAAGGATGAACTTAGACAAACCTTAGAATGAGACTAACGAGACTAACTTGGGAAGAACAAAGACAAACATAAGTCTCATTCTAAGGTTTGTCTAAGTTCGTCCCAAGTTAGTCTCTTTCTAAGGACGAACTTAGACTAACCTTACAATGAGACTAACGAGACAAACTTGGGACGAACAAAGAAAAAATTATGTCTCATTCTAAGGTGTGTCTAAGTTCGTCCCAAGTTAGTCTCTTTCTAAGGACGAACTTAGACAAAACTTAGAATGAGACTAACTTGGGACGAACAAAGACAAACTTAAGTCTCATTCTAAGGTTTGTCTAAGTTCGTCCCAAGTTATTCTCTTTCTAAGGACGAACTTAGACAAACCTTAGAATGAGACTAACGAGACTAACTTTGGACGAACATAGAAAAACGTTACTCACATTCTAAGGTTTGTCTTAGTTCGTCCCAAGTTAGTCTCTTTCTAAGGACGAACTTTGACAAACCTTAGAATGAGACTAACAAGACTAACTTGGGACGAACAAAGACAAACTTAAGTCTCATTCTAAGGTTTGTCTAAGTTCGCCCCAAGTTTGTCTCTTTCTAAGGACGAACTTGGACAAACCTTAGAATGAGACTAACGAGACAACCTTGGGACGAACAAAGACAAACTTAATTCTCATTCCAAGGTTTGTCTAAGTTCGTCCCAAGTTATTCTCTTTTTAAGGATGAACTTAGATAATACTTAGAATGAGACTAACGAGACTAACTTTGGACGAACAAAGAAAAACGTTAGTCTCATTCTAAGGTTTGTCTTAGTTCGTCCCAAGTTAGTCTCATTCTAAGGACGAACTTAGACAATCCTTAGAATGAGACTAACGAGACTAACTTGGGAAGAACAAAGACAAACTTAAGTCCCATTCTATGGTTTGTCTTAGTTCGTCCCAAACTAGTCTCTTTCTAAGGACGAACTTAGACAAACCTAAGATGAGACTAACGAGACAAACTTGGGACGAACAAAGATAAACTTAAGTCTCATTCTAAGGTTTGTCTAAGTTCGTCCCAACTTAGTCTCTTTCTAAGGACGAACTTAGACAAACCTTAGAATGAGACTAACCAGACAAACTTGGGACGAACAAATACAAACTTAAGTCTCATTCTAAGGTTTGTCTAAGTTCATGCCAAGTTAGTCTCTTTCTAAGGATGAACTTAGACAAACCTTAGAATTAGACTAACGAGACTAACTTGGGACGAACAAAGACAAACTTAAGTCCCATTCTAAGGTCTGTCTTAGTTCCTCCCATGTTAGTCTCTTTCTAAGGACGAACTTAGACAAACCTTAGAATGAGACTAACGAGACAAACTTGGGACGTACAAAGACAAACTTAAGTCTCATTCTAAGGTATGTCTAAGTTCGTGCCAAGTTAGTCCCTTTCTAAGGATGAACTTAGACAAACCTAAGATTGAGACTAACTTGGGACAAACAAAGACAAACTTAAGTCTCATTCTAAGGTTTGTCTAAGTTCGTCCCAAGTTAGTCTCTTTCTAAGGACGAACTTAGACAAACCTAAGATTGAGACTAACGAGACAAAACTTGGGACGAACAAAGACAAACTTAAGTCTCTTTCTAAGGTTTGTCTAAGTTCGTGCCAAGTTAGTCTCTTTCTAAGGACGAACTTAGACAAACCTTAGAATGAGACTAACGAGACAAACTTAGGATGAACAAAGACAAACTTAAGTCCCATTCTAAGGTTTATCTTAGATCGTCCCAAGTTAGTCTCTTTCTAAGGACGAACTTTGACAAACCTTAGAATGAGACTAACGAGACTAACTTGGGACGTACAAAGACGAAATTAAGTCCCATTCTAAAGTTGGTCTAAGTTCGTCCCAAGTTATTCTCTTTCTAAGGACGAACTTAGACAAACCTTAGAATGAGACTAACGAGACAAACTTGGGACGTACAAAGACAAACTTAAGTCTCATTCTAAGGTATGTCTAAGTTCGTGCCAAGTTAGTCTCTTTCTAAGGATGAACTTAGACAAACCTTAGAATGAGACTAACGAGACTAACTTGGGACGAACAAAGACAAACTTAAGTCCCATTCTAAAGTTTGTCTTAGTTCGTCCCAAGTTAGTCTCTTTATAAGGACGAACTTAGACAAACCTTAGAATGAGACTAACGAGACTAACTTGGGACGAAAAAAGACAAACTTAAGTCCCATTCTAAGGTTTGTCTTAGTTCGTCCCAAGTTAGTCTCTTTCTAAGGACGAACTTTGACAAACCTTAGAATGAGACTAACGAGACTAACTTGGGACGTACAAAGACAAACTTAAGTCTCATTCTAAGGTTTGTCTAAGTTCGTCCCAAGTTATTCTCTTTCTAAGGACGAACTTAGACAAACCTTAGAATGAGACTAACGAGACAAACATGGGACGAACAAAGACAAACTTAAGTCCCATTCTAATGTTTGTCTTAGTTCGTCCCAAGTTAGTCTTCTTCTAAGGACGAACTTTGACAAACCTTAGAATGAGACTAACGAGACTAACTTGGGACGTACAAAGACAAACTTAAGTCTCATTCTAAGGTTTGTCTAAGTTCGTCCCAAGTTATTCTCTTTCAAAGGACGAACTTAGACAAACCTTAGAATGAGACTAACGAGACTAACTTTGGACGAAAAAGAAAAACGTTAGTCTCATTCTAAGGTTTGTTTTAGTTCGTCCCAAGTTAGTCTCTTTCTATGGACGAACTTAGACAAACCTTAGAATGAGACTAACGAGACTAACTTGGGACGAACAAAGATAAACTTAAGTCCCATTCTAAGGTTTGTCTTAGTTTGTCCCAAGTTAGACTCTTTCTAAGGACGAACTTAGACAAACCTAAGAATGTGACTAACGAGACTAACTTGGGACGAACAAAGACAAACTTAAATCTCATTCTAAGGTTTGCCTAAGTTCGTCCCATGTTAGTCTCTTTCTAAGGACGAACTTAGACAAACCTTAGAATGAGACTAACGAGACTAACTTGGGACGAACAAAGACAAACTTAAGTCCCATTCTAAGGTTTGTCTTAGTTCGTCCCAAGTTAGTCTCTTTCTAAGGACGAACTTTGACAAACCTTAGAATGAGACTAACTTGGGACGAACAAAGACAAACTTAAGTCTCATTCTAAGGTTTGTCTAAGTTCGTCCCAAGTTATTCTCTTTCTAAGGACGAACTTAGACAAACCTTAGAATGAGACTAACGAGACTAACTTTGGACGAACAAAGAAAAATGTTAGTCTCATTCTAAGGTTTGTCTTAGTTCGTCCCAGGTTAGTCTCTTTCTAAGGACGAACTTAGACAAACCTTAGAATGAGACTAACGAGGCTAACTTGGGACGAACAAAGACAAACTTAAGTCTCATTCTAAGGTTTGTCTAAGTTCGTCCCAAGTTATTCTATTTCTAAGGACGAACTTAGACAGACCTTAGAATAAGACTAACGAGACTAACTTTGGACGAACAAAGAAAAATGTTAGTCTCATTCTAAGGTTTGTCTTAGTTCCTCCCAAGTTAGTCTCTTTCTAAGGACGAACTTAGACCAACCTTAGAATGAGACTAACGAGACTCACTTGGGACGAACAAAGACAAACTTAAGTCCCATTCTAATGTTTGTCTTAGTTCGTCCCAAGTTAGTCTCTTTCTAAGGACGAACTTAGACAAACCTTAGAATGAGACTAACAAGACTAACTTGGGACGAACAAAGACAAACTTAAGTCTCATTCTAAGGTTTGTCTAAGTTCGTCCCAAGTTATTCTATTTCTAAGGACAAACTTAGACAAACCTTAGAATGAGACTAACGAGACTAACTTTGGACGAACAAAGAAAAACGTTAGTCTCATTCTAAGGTTTGTCTTAGTTCGTCCCAAGTTAATCTCTTTCTAAGGACGAACTTAGACAAACCTTAGAATGAGACTAACGAGACTAACTTGGAACGAACAAAGACAAACTTAAGTCCCATTCTAAGGTTTGTCTTAGTTCGTCCCAAGTTAGTCTCTTTCTAAGGACGAACTTAGACAAACCTTAGAATGAGACTAACGAGACTAACTTGGGACGTACAAAGACAAACTTAAGTCTCATTCTAAGGTTTGTCTAAGTTCGTCCCAAGTTATTCTCTTTCAAAGGACGAACTTAGACAAACCTTAGAATGAGACTAACGAGACTAACTTTGGACGAAAAAGAAAAACGTTAGTCTCATTCTAAGGTTTGTCTTAGTTCGTCCCAAGTTAGTCTCTTTCTAAGGACGAACTTAGACAAACCTTAGAATGAGACTAACGAGACTAACTTGGGACGAACAAAGACAAACTTAAGTCCCATTCTAAGGTTTGTCTTAGTTCGTCCCAAGTTAGTCTCTTTCTAAGGACGAACTTTGACAAACCTTAGAATGAGACTAACGAGACTAACTTGGGGCGAACAAAGACAAACTTAAGTCTCATTCTAAGGTTTGTCTAAGTTCGTCCCAAGTTAGTCTCTTTCTAAGGACTAACTTAGACAAACCTTAGAATGAGACTAACGAGACAAACTTGGGACGAACAAAGACAAACTTTAGTCTCATTCTAAGGTTTGTCCAAGTTCGTCCCTAGTTAGACTCTTTCTAAGGACGAACTTAGACAAACCTTAGAATGAGACTAACGAGACAAACTTGGGACGAACAAAGACAAACTTAAGTCTCTTTCTAAGGTTTGTCTAAGTTCGTCCCAAGTTAGTCTCTTTCTAAGGACGAACTTAGACAAACCTAAGATTGAGACTAACGAGACAAACTTGGGACGAACAAAGACAAACTTAAGTCTCTTTCTAAGGTTTGTCTAAGTTCGTGCCAAGTTAGTCTCTTTCTAATGACGAACTTAGACAAACCTTAGAATGAGACTAACGAGACAAACTTGGGACGAACAAAGACAAACTTAAGTCCCATTCTAAGGTTTGTCTTAGTTCGTCCCAAGTTAGTCTCTTTCTGACGATGAACTTTGACAAACCTTAGAATGAGACTAACGAGACTAACTTGGGACGTACAAAGACAAACTTAAGTCTCATTCTAAGGTTTGTCTAACTTCGTCCCAAGTTATTCTCTTTCTAAGGACGAACTTAGACAAACCTTAGAATGAGACTAACGAGACTAACTTTGGACGAAAAAGGAATTGTTAGTCTCATTCTAAGGTTTGTCTTAGTTCGTCCCAAGTTAGTCTCTTTCTAAGGACGAACTTAGACAAACCTTAGAATGAGACTAACGAGACTAACTTGGGACGAACAAAGACAAACTTAAGTCCCATTCTAAGGTTTGTCTTAGTTCGTCCCAAGTTAGTCTCTTTTAAGGACGAACTTTGACAAACCTTAGAATGAGACTAACGAGACTAACTTGGGACGTACAAAGACAAACTTAAGTCTCATTCTAAGGTTTGTCTAAGTTCGTCCCAAGTTATTCTCTTTCTAAGGACGAACTTAGACAAACCTTAGAATGAGACTAACGAGACAAACTTGGGACTAACAAAGACAAACTTAAGTCTCATTCTAAGGTATGTCTAAGTTCGTGCCAAGTTAGTCTCTTTCTAAGGATGAACTTAGACAAACCTTAGAATGAGACTAACGAGACTAACTTGGGACGAACAAAGACAAACTTAAGTCCCATTCTAAAGTTTGTCTTAGTTCGTCCCAAGTTAGTCTCTCTCTAAGGACGAACTTAGACAAACCTTAGAATGAGACTAACGAGACTAACTTGGGACGAACAAAGACAAACTTAAGTCCCATTCTAAAGTTTGTCTTAGTTCGTCCCAAGTTAGTCTCTTTCTAAGGACGAACTTTGACAAACCTTAGAATGAGACTAACGAGACTAACTTGGGACGTACAAAGACAAACTTAAGTCTCATTCTAAGGTTTGTCTAAGTTCGTCCCAAGTTATTCTCTTTCTAAGGACGAACTAACGAGACAAACTTGGGACGAACAAGGACAAACTTAAGTCTCATTCTAAGGTATGTCTAAGTTCGTGCCAAGTTAGTCTCTTTCTAAGGATGAACTTAGACAAACCTTAGAATGAGACTAACGAGACTAACTTGGGACGAACAGAGACAAACTTAAGTCCCATTCTAAAGTTTGTCTTAGTTCATCCCAAGTTAGTCTCTTTCTAAGGATGAACTTAGACAAACCTTAGAATGAGACTAACGAGACAAACTTGGGACGAACAAAGACAAACTTAAGTCTCATTCTAAGGTTTGTCTAAGTTCGTGCCAAGTTAGTCTCTTTCTAAGGATGAACTTAGACAAACCTTAGAATGAGACTAACGAGACAAACTTGGGACGAACAAAGACAAACTTAAGTCCCATTCTAAGGTTTGTCTTAGTTCTTCCCAAGTTAGTCTCTTTCTAAGGACGAACTTTGACAAACCTTAGAATGAGACTAACGAGACTAACTTGGGACGTACAAAGACAAACTTAAGTCTCATTCTAAGGATTGTCTAAGTTCGTCCCAAGTTATTCTCTTTCTAAGGACGAACTTAGACAAACCTTAGAATGAGACTAACGAGACTAACTTTGGACGAAAAAGAAAAATGTTAGTCTCATTCTAAGGTTTGTCTTAGTTCGTCCCAAGTTAGTCTCTTTCTAAGGACGAACTTAGACAACCCTTAGAATGAGACTAACGAGACTAACTTGGGACGTACAAAGACAAACTGAAGTCTCATTCTAAGGTTTGTCTAAGTTCGTCCCAAGTTTTTCTCTTTCAAAGGACGAACTTAGACAAACCTTAGAATGAGACTAACGAGACTAACTTTGGACGAAAAAGAAAAACGTTAGTCTCATTCTAAGGTTTGTCTTAGTTCGTCCCAAGTTAGTCTCTTTCTAAGGACGAACTTAGACAAACCTTAGAATGAGACTAACGAGACTAACTTGGGACGAACAAAGACAAACTTAAGTCCCATTCTAAGGTTTGTCTTAATTCGTCCCATGTTAGTCTCTTTCTAAGGACGAACTTTGACACACCTTAGAATGAGACTAACGAGACTAACTTGGGGCGAACAAAGACAAACTTAAATCACATTCTAAGGTTTGTCTAAGTTCGTCCCAAGTTATTCTCTTTCTAAGGACGAACTTAGACAAACCTTAGAATGAGACTAACGAGACTAAGTTTGGACGAACAAAGAAAAATGTTAGTCTCATTCTAAGGTTTGTCTTAGTTCGTCCCAAGTTAGTCTCTTTCTAAGGACGAACTTAGACAAACCTTAGAATGAGACTAACGAGACTAACTTGGGACGAACAAAGACAAACTTAAGTCCCATTCTAAGGTTTGTCTTAGTTCGTCCCAAGTCAGTCTCTTTCTAAGGACGAACTTAGACAAACCTTAGAATGAGAATAACAAGACTAACTTGGGACGAACAAAGACAAACTTAAGTCTCATTCTAAGGTTTGTCTAAGTTCGCCCCAAGTTAGTCTCTTTCTAAGGACGAACTTGGACAAAACTTAGAATGAGACTAACGAGACAAACTTGGGACGAACAAAGACAAACTTAATTCTCATTCTAAGGTTTGTCTAAGTTCGTCCCAAGTTATTCTCTTTTTAAGGATGAACTTAGATAATCCTTAGAATGAGACTAACGAGACTAACTTTGGACGAACAAAGAAAAATGTTAGTCTCATTCTAAGGTTTGTCTTAGTTCGTCCCAAGTTAGTCTCATTCTAAGGACGAACTTAGACAATCCTTAGAATGAGACTAACGAGACTAACTTGGGACGAACAAAGACAAACTTAAGTCCCATTCTAAGGTTTGTCTTAGTTCGTCCCAAATTAGTCTCTTTCTAAAGACGAACTTAGACAAACCTTAGAATGAGACTAACAAGACTAACCTGGGACAAACAAAGAAAAACTTAAGTCTCATTCTAAGGTTTGTCTAAGTTCGTCCCAAGTTAGTCTCTTTCTTAGGACGAACTTAGACAAACCTAAGATTGAGACTAACGAGACAAAACTTGGGACGAACAAAGACAAACTTAAGTCTCTTTCTAAGGTTTGTCTAAGTTCGTCCCAAGTTGGTCTCTTTCTAAGGATGAACTTAGACAAACCTTAGAATGAGACTAACGAGACTAACTTGGGACGAACAGAGACAAACTTAAGTCCCATTCTAAAGTTTGTCTTAGTTCATCCCAAGTTAGTCACTTTCTAAGGATGAACTTAGACAAACCTTAGAATGAGACTAACGAGACAAACTTGGGACGAACAAAGACAAACTTAAGTCTCATTCTAAGGTTTGTCTAAGTTCGTGCCAAGTTAGTCTCTTTCTAAGGATGAACTTAGACAAACCTTAGAATGAGACTAACGAGACAAACTTGGGACGAACAAAGACAAACTTAAGTCCCATTCTAAGGTTTGTCTTAGTTCTTCCCTAGTTAGTCTCTTTCTAAGGACGAACTTTGACAAACCTTAGAATGAGACTAACGAGACTAACTTGGGACGTACAAAGACAAACTTAAGTCTCATTCTAAGGATTGTCTAAGTTCATCCCAAGTTATTCTCTTTCTAAGGACGAACTTAGACAAACCTTAGAATGAGACTAACGAGACAAACTTGGGACGAACAAAGACAAACTTAAGTCTCATTCTAAGGTATGTCTAAGTTCGTGCCAAGTTAGTCTCTTTCTAAGGATGAACTTAGACAAACCTTAGAATGAGACTAACGAGACTAACTTGGGACGAACAAAGACAAACTTAAGTCCCATTCTAAGGTTTGTCTAAGTTCGTCCCAGGTTATTCTCTTTCTAAGGACGAACTTAGACAAACCTTAGAATGAGACTAACGAGACAAACTTGGGACGAACAAGGACAAACTTAAGTCTCATTCTAAGGTATGTCTAAGTTCGTGCCAAGTTAGTCTCTTTCTAAGGATGAACTTAGACAAACCTTAGAATGAGACTAACGAGACTAACTTGGGACGAACAGAGACAAACTTAAGTCCCATTCTAAAGTTTGTCTTAGTTCATCCCAAGTTAGTCTCTTTCTAAGGATGAACTTAGACAAACCTTAGAATGAGACTAACGAGACAAACTTGGGACGAACAAAGACAAACTTAAGTCTCATTCTAAGGTTTGTCTAAGTTCGTGCCAAGTTAGTCTCTTTCTAAGGATGAACTTAGACAAACCTTAGAATGAGACTAACGAGACAAACTTGGGACGAACAAAGACAAACTTAAGTCCCATTCTAAGGTTTGTCTTAGTTCTTCCCAAGTTAGTCTCTTTCTAAGGACGAACTTTGACAAACCTTAGAATGAGACTAACGAGACTAACTTGGGACGTACAAAGACAAACTTAAGTCTCATTCTAAGGATTGTCTAAGTTCGTCCCAAGTTATTCTCTTTCTAAGGACGAACTTAGACAAACCTTAGAATGAGACTAACGAGACTAACTTTGGACGAAAAAGAAAAATGTTAGTCTCATTCTAAGGTTTGTCTTAGTTCGTCCCAAGTTAGTCTCTTTCTAAGGACGAACTTAGACAAACCTTAGAATGAGACTAACGAGACTAACTTGGGACGTACAAAGACAAACTGAAGTCTCATTCTAAGGTTTGTCTAAGTTCGTCCCAAGTTTTTCTCTTTCAAAGGACGAACTTAGACAAACCTTAGAATGAGACTAACGAGACTAACTTTGGACGAAAAAGAAAAACGTTAGTCTCATTCTAAGGTTTGTCTTAGTTCGTCCCAAGTTAGTCTCTTTCTAAGGACAAACTTAGACAAACCTTAGAATGAGACTAACGAGACTAACTTGGGACGAACAAAGACAAACTTAAGTCCCATTCTAAGGTTTGTCTTAATTCGTCCCATGTTAGTCTCTTTCTAAGGACGAACTTTGACAAACCTTAGAATGAGACTAACGAGACTAACTTGGGGCGAACAAAGACAAACTTAAATCTCATTCTAAGGTTTGTCTAAGTTCGTCCCAAGTTATTCTCTTTCTAAGGACGAACTTAGACCAACCTTAGAATGAGACTAACGAGACTAAGTTTGGACGAACAAAGAAAAATGTTAGTCTCATTCTAAGGTTTGTCTTAGTTCGTCCCAAGTTAGTCTCTTTCTAAGGACGAACTTAGACAAACCTTAGAATGAGACTAACGAGACTAACTTGGGACGAACAAAGACAAACTTAAGTCCCATTCTAAGGTTTGTCTTAGTTCGTCCCAAGTCAGTCTCTTTCTAAGGACGAACTTAGACAAACCTTAGAATGAGACTAACAAGACTAACTTGGGACGAACAAAGACAAACTTAAGTCTCATTCTAAGGTTTGTCTAAGTTCGCCCCAAGTTAGTCTCTTTCTAAGGACGAACTTGGACAAACCTTAGAATGAGACTAACGAGACAAACTTGGGACGAACAAAGACAAACTTAATTCTCATTCTAAGGTTTGTCTAAGTTCGTCCCAAGTTATTCTCTTTTTAAGGATGAACTTAGATAATCCTTAGAATGAGACTAACGAGACTAACTTTGGACGAACAAAGAAAAATGTTAGTCTCATTCTAAGGTTTGTCTTAGTTCGTCCCAAGTTAGTCTCATTCTAAGGACGAACTTAGACAATCCTTAGAATGAGACTAACGAGACTAACTTGGGACGAACAAAGACAAACTTAAGTCCCATTCTAAGGTTTGTCTTAGTTCGTCCCAAATTAGTCTCTTTCTAAAGACGAACTTAGACAAACCTTAGAATGAGACTAACAAGACTAACCTGGGACAAACAAAGAAAAACTTAAGTCTCATTCTAAGGTTTGTCTAAGTTCGTCCCAAGTTAGTCTCTTTCTAAGGACGAACTTAGACAAACCTAAGATTGAGACTAACGAGACAAAACTTGGGACGAACAAAGACAAACTTAAGTCTCTTTCTAAGGTTTGTCTAAGTTCGTCCCAAGTTGGTCTCTTTCTAAGGATGAACTTAGACAAACCTTAGAATGAGACTAACGAGACTAACTTGGGACGAACAGAGACAAACTTAAGTCCCATTCTAAAGTTTGTCTTAGTTCATCCCAAGTTAGTCTCTTTCTAAGGATGAACTTAGACAAACCTTAGAATGAGACTAACGAGACAAACTTGGGACGAACAAAGACAAACTTAAGTCTCATTCTAAGGTTTGTCTAAGTTCGTGCCAAGTTAGTGTCTTTCTAAGGATGAACTTAGACAAACCTTAGAATGAGACTAACGAGACAAACTTGGGACGAACAAAGACAAACTTAAGTCCCATTCTAAGGTTTGTCTTAGTTCTTCCCAAGTTAGTCTCTTTCTAAGGACGAACTTTGACAAACCTTAGAATGAGACTAACGAGACTAACTTGGGACGTACAAAGACAAACTTAAGTCTCATTCTAAGGATTGTCTAAGTTCATCCCAAGTTATTCTCTTTCTAAGGACGAACTTAGACAAACCTTAGAATGAGACTAACGAGACAAACTTGGGACGAACAAAGACAAACTTAAGTCTCATTCTAAGGTATGTCTAAGTTCGTGCCAAGTTAGTCTCTTTCTAAGGATGAACTTAGACAAACCTTAGAATGAGACTAACGAGACTAACTTGGGACGAACAAAGACAAACTTAAGTCCCATTCTAAGGTTTGTCTAAGTTCGTCCCAAGTTATTCTCTTTCTAAGGACGAACTTAGACAAACCTTAGAATGAGACTAACGAGACAAACTTGGGACGAACAAGGACAAACTTAAGTCTCATTCTAAGGTATGTCTAAGTTCGTGCCAAGTTAGTCTCTTTCTAAGGATGAACTTAGACAAACCTTAGAATGAGACTAACGAGACTAACTTGGGACGAACAGAGACAAACTTAAGTCCCATTCTAAAGTTTGTCTTAGTTCATCCCAAGTTAGTCTCTTTCTAAGGATGAACTTAGACAAACCTTAGAATGAGACTAACGAGACAAACTTGGGACGAACAAAGACAAACTTAAGTCTCATTCTAAGGTTTGTCTAAGTTCGTGCCAAGTTAGTCTCTTTCTAAGGATGAACTTAGACAAACCTTAGAATGAGACTAACGAGACAAACTTGGGACGAACAAAGACAAACTTAAGTCCCATTCTAAGGTTTGTCTTAGTTCTTCCCAAGTTAGTCTCTTTCTAAGGACGAACTTAGACAAACCTTAGAATGAGACTAACGAGACTAACTTGGGACGTACAAAGACAAACTTAAGTCTCATTCTAAGGATTGTCTAAGTTCATCCCAAGTTATTCTCTTTCTAAGGACGAACTTAGACAAACCTTAGAATGAGACTAACGAGACTAACTTTGGACGAAAAAGAAAAATGTTAGTCTCATTCTAAGGTTTGTCTTAGTTCGTCCCAAGTTAGTCTCTTTCTAAGGACGAACTTAGACAAACCTTAGAATGAGACTAACGAGACTAACTTGGGACGTACAAAGACAAACTGAAGTCTCATTCTAAGGTTTGTCTAAGTTCGTCCCAAGTTTTTCTCTTTCAAAGGACGAACTTAGACAAACCTTAGAATGAGACTAACGAGACTAACTTTGGACGAAAAAGAAAAACGTTAGTCTCATTCTAAGGTTTGTCTTAGTTCGTCCCAAGTTAGTCTCTTTCTAAGGACGAACTTAGACAAACCTTAGAATGAGACTAACGAGACTAACTTGGGACGAACAAAGACAAACTTAAGTCCCATTCTAAGGTTTGTCTTAATTCGTCCCATGTTAGTCTCTTTCTAAGGACGAACTTTGACAAACCTTAGAATGAGACTAACGAGACTAACTTGGGGCGAACAAAGACAAACTTAAATCTCATTCTAAGGTTTGTCTAAGTTCGTCCCAAGTTATTCTCTTTCTAAGGACGAACTTAGACAAACCTTAGAATGAGACTAACGAGACTAAGTTTGGACGAACAAAGAAAAATGTTAGTCTCATTCTAAGGTTTGTCTTAGTTCGTCCCAAGTTAGTCTCTTTCTAAGGACGAACTTAGACAAACCTTAGAATGAGACTAACGAGACTAACTTGGGACGAACAAAGACAAACTTAAGTCCCATTCTAAGGTTTGTCTTAGTTCGTCCCAAGTCAGTCTCTTTCTAAGGACGAACTTAGACAAACCTTAGAATGAGACTAACAAGACTAACTTGGGACGAACAAAGACAAACTTAAGTCTCATTCTAAGGTTTGTCTAAGTTCGCCCCAAGTTAGTCTCTTTCTAAGGACGAACTTGGACAAACCTTAGAATGAGACTAACGAGACAAACTTGGGACGAACAAAGACAAACTTAATTCTCATTCTAAGGTTTGTCTAAGTTCGTCCCAAGTTATTCTCTTTTTAAGGATGAACTTAGATAATCCTTAGAATGAGACTAACGAGACTAACTTTGGACGAACAAAGAAAAATGTTAGTCTCATTCTAAGGTTTGTCTTAGTTCGTCCCAAGTTAGTCTCATTCTAAGGACGAACTTAGACAATCCTTAGAATGAGACTAACGAGACTAACTTGGGACGAACAAAGACAAACTTAAGTCCCATTCTAAGGTTTGTCTTAGTTCGTCCCAAATTAGTCTCTTTCTAAGGACGAACTTAGACAAACCTTAGAATGAGACTAACAAGACTAACCTGGGACAAACAAAGAAAAACTTAAGTCTCATTCTAAGGTTTGTCTAAGTTCGTCCCAAGTTAGTCTCTTTCTAAGGACGAACTTAGACAAACCTAAGATTGAGACTAACGAGACAAAACTTGGGACGAACAAAGACAAACTTAAGTCTCTTTCTAAGGTTTGTCTAAGTTCGTCCCAAGTTGGTCTCTTTCTAAGGATGAACTTAGACAAACCTTAGAATGAGACTAACGAGACTAACTTGGGACGAACAGAGACAAACTTAAGTCCCATTCTAAAGTTTGTCTTAGTTCATCCCAAGTTAGTCTCTTTCTAAGGATGAACTTAGACAAACCTTAGAATGAGACTAACGAGACAAACTTGGGACGAACAAAGACAAACTTAAGTCTCATTCTAAGGTTTGTCTAAGTTCGTGCCAAGTTAGTCTCTTTCTAAGGATGAACTTAGACAAACCTTAGAATGAGACTAACGAGACAAACTTGGGACGAACAAAGACAAACTTAAGTCCCATTCTAAGGTTTGTCTTAGTTCTTCCCAAGTTAGTCTCTTTCTAAGGACGAACTTTGACAAACCTTAGAATGAGACTAACGAGACTAACTTGGGACGTACAAAGACAAACTTAAGTCTCATTCTAAGGATTGTCTAAGTTCATCCCAAGTTATTCTCTTTCTAAGGACGAACTTAGACAAACCTTTGAATGAGACTAACGAGACAAACTTGGGACGAACAAAGACAAACTTAAGTCTCATTCTAAGGTATGTCTAAGTTCGTGCCAAGTTAGTCTCTTTCTAAGGATGAACTTAGACAAACCTTAGAATGAGACTAACGAGACTAACTTGGGACGAACAAAGACAAACTTAAGTCCCATTCTAAAGTTTGTCTTAGTTCGTCCCAAGTTAGTCTCTTTCTAAGGATGAACTTAGACAAACCTTAGAATGAGACTAACGAGACTAACTTGGGACGAACAAAGACAAACTTAAGTCCCATTCTAAGGTTTGTCTTAGTTCGTCCCAAGTTAGTCTCTTTCTAAGGACGAACTTTGACAAACCTTAGAATGAGACTAACGAGACTAACTTGGGACGTACAAAGACAAACTTAAGTCTCATTCTAAGGTTTGTCTAAGTTCGTCCCAAGTTATTCTCTTTCTAAGGACGAACTTAGACAAACCTTAGAATGAGACTAACGAGACAAACTTGGGACGAACAAAGACAAACTTAAGTCTCATTCTAAGGTATGTCTAAGTTCGTGCCAAGTTAGTCTCTTTCTAAGGATGAACTTAGACAAACCTTAGAATGAGACTAACGAGACTAACTTGGGACGAACAGAGACAAACTTAAGTCCCATTCTAAAGTTTGTCTTAGTTCATCCCAAGTTAGTCTCTTTCTAAGGATGAACTTAGACAAACCTTAGAATGAGACTAACGAGACAAACTTGGGACGAACAAAGACAAACTTAAGTCTCATTCTAAGGTTTGTCTAAGTTCGTGCCAAGTTAGTCTCTTTCTAAGGATGAACTTAGACAAACCTTAGAATGAGACTAACGAGACAAACTTGGGACGAACAAAGACAAACTTAAGTCCCATTCTAAGGTTTGTCTTAGTTCTTCCCATGTTAGTCTCTTTCTAAGGACGAACTTTGACAAACCTTAGAATGAGACTAACGAGACTAACTTGGGGCGAACAAAGACAAACTTAAATCTCATTCTAAGGTTTGTCTAAGTTCGTCTCAAGTTATTCTCTTTCTAAGGACGAACTTAGACAAACCTTAGAATGAGACTAACGAGACTAAGTTTGGACGAACAAAGAAAAATGTTAGTCTCATTCTAAGGTTTGTCTTAGTTCGTCCCAAGTTAGTCTCTTTCTAAGGACGAACTTAGACAAACCTTAGAATGAGACTAACGAGACTAACTTGGGACGAACAAAGACAAACTTAAGTCCCATTCTAAGGTTTGTCTTAGTTCGTCCCAAGTCAGTCTCTTTCTAAGGACGAACTTAGACAAACCTTAGAATGAGACTAACAAGACTAACTTGGGACGAACAAAGACAAACTTAAGTCTCATTCTAAGGTTTGTCTAAGTTCGCCCCAAGTTAGTCTCTTTCTAAGGACGAACTTGGACAAACCTTAGAATGAGACTAACGAGACTAACTTGGGACGAACAAAGACACACTTAATTCTCATTCTAAGGTTTGTCTAAGTTCGTCCCAAGTTATTCTCTTTTTAAGGATGAACTTAGATAATCCTTAGAATGAGACTAACGAGACTAACTTTGGACGAACAAAGAAAAATGTTAGTCTCATTCTAAGGTTTGTCTTAGTTCGTCCCAAGTTAGTCTCATTCTAAGGACGAACTTAGACAATCCTTAGAATGAGACTAACGAGACTAACTTGGGACGAACAAAGACAAACTTAAGTCCCATTCTAAGGTTTGTCTTAGTTCGTCCCAAATTAGTCTCTTTCTAAGGACGAACTTAGACAAACCTTAGAATGAGACTAACAAGACTAACTTGGGACAAACAAAGACAAACTTAAGTCTCATTCTAAGGTTTGTCTAAGTTCGTCCCAAGTTAGTCTCTTTCTAAGGACGAACTTAGACAAACCTAAGATTGAGACTAACGAGACAAAACTTGGGACGAACAAAGACAAACTTAAGTCTCTTTCTAAGGTTTGTCTAAGTTCGTCCCAAGTTAGTCTCTTTCTAAGGATGAACTTAGACAAACTTTAGAATGAGACTAACGAGACTAACTTGGGACGAATAGAGACAAAATTAAGTCCCATTCTAAAGTTTGTCTTAGTTCATCCCAAGTTAGTCTCTTTCTAAGGATGAACTTAGACAAACCTTAGAATGAGACTAACGAGACAAACTTGGGACGAACAAAGACAAACTTAAGTCTCATTCTAAGGTTTGTCTAAGTTCGTGCCAAATTAGTCTCTTTCTAAGGATGAACTTAGACAAACCTTAGAATGAGACTAACGAGACAAACTTGGGACGAACAAAGACAAACTTAAGTCCCATTCTATGGTTTGTCTTAGTTCGTCCCAAGTTAGTCTCTTTCTAAGGACGAACTTAGACAAACCTTAGAATGAGACTAACGAGACTAACTTGGGACGTACAAAGACAAACTTAAGTCTCATTCTAAGGTTTGTCAAAGTTCGTCCCAAGTTATTTTCTTTCTAAGGACGAACTTAGACAAACCTTAGAATGAGACTAACGAGACAAACTTGGGACGAACAAAGACAAACTTAAGTCTCATTCTAAGGTATGTCTAAGTTCGTGCCAAGTTAGTCTCTTTCTAAGGATGAACTTAGACAAACCTTAGAATGAGACTAACGAGACTAACTTGGGACGAACAAAGACAAACTTAAGTCCCATTCTAAAGTTTGTCTTAGTTCGTCCCAAGTTAGTCTCTTTCTAAGGACGAACTTAGACAAACCTTAGAATGAGACTAACGAGACTAACTTGGGACGAACAAAGACAAACTTAAGTCCCATTCTAAGGTTTGTCTTAGTTCGTCCCAAGTTAGTCTCTTTCTAAGGACGAACTTTGACAAACCTTAGAATGAGACTAACGAGACTAACTTGGGACGTACAAAGACAAACTTAAGTCTCATTCTAAGGTTTGTCTAAGTTCGTCCCAAGTTATTCTCTTTCTAAGGACGAACTTAGACAAACCTTAGAATGAGACTAACGAGACAAACTTGGGACGAACAAAGACAAACTTAAGTCTCATTCTAAGGTATGTCTAAGTTCGTGCCAAGTTAGTCTCTTTCTAAGGATGAACTTAGACAAACCTTAGAATGAGACTAACGAGACTAACTTGGGACGAACAGAGACAAACTTAAGTCCCATTCTAAAGTTTGTCTTAGTTCATCCCAAGTTAGTCTCTTTCTAAGGATGAACTTAGACAAACCTTAGAATGAGACTAACGAGACAAACTTGGGACGAACAAAGACAAACTTAAGTCTCATTCTAAGGTTTGTCTAAGTTCGTGCCAAGTTAGTCTCTTTCTAAGGATGAACTTAGACAAACCTTAGAATGAGACTAACGAGACAAACTTGGGACGAACAAAGACAAACTTAAGTCCCATTCTAAGGTTTGTCTTAGTTCTTCCCAAGTTAGTCTCTTTCTAAGGACGAACTTTGATAAACCTTAGAATGAGACTAACGAGACTAACTTGGGAAGTACCAAGACAAACTTAAGTCTCATTCTAAGGATTGTCTAAGTTCGTCCCAAGTTATTCTCTTTCTAAGGACGAACTTAGACAAACCTTAGAATGAGACTAACGAGACTAACTTTGGACGAAAAAGACAAACTTAAGTCTCATTCTAAGGTTTGTCTAAGTTCGTCCCAAGTTATTCTCTTTCAAAGGACGAACTTAGACAAACCTTAGAATGAGACTAACGAGACTAAGTTTGGACGAACAAAGAAAAATGTTAGTCTCATTCTAAGGTTTGTCTTAGTTCATCCCAAGTTAGTCTCTTTCTAAGGACGAACTTAGACAAACCTTAGAATGAGACTAACGAGATTAACTTGGGATGAACAAAGACAAACTTAAGTCTCATTCTAAGGTTTGTCTAAGTTCGCCCCAAGTTAGTCTCTTTCTAAGGACGAACTTGGACAAACCTTAGAATGAGACTAACGAGACAAACTTGGGACGAACAAAGACACACTTAATTCTCATTCTAAGGTTTGTCTAAGTTCGTCCCAAGTTATTCTCTTTTTAAGGATGAACTTAGATAATCCTTAGAATGAGACTAACGAGACTAACTTTGGACGAACAAAGAAAAATGTTAGTCTCATTCTAAGGTTTGTCTTAGTTCGTCCCAAGTTAGTCTCATTCTAAGGACGAACTTAGACAATCCTTAGAATGAGACTAACGAGACTAACTTGGGACGAACAAAGACAAACTTAAGTCCCATTCTAAGGTTTGTCTTAGTTCGTCCCAAATTAGTCTCTTTCTAAGGACGAACTTTGACAAACCTTAGAATGAGACTAACAAGACTAACTTGGGACAAACAAAGACAAACTTAAGTCTCATTCTAAGGTTTGTCTAAGTTCGTCCCAAGTTAGTCTCTTTCTAAGGACGAACTTAGACAAACCTAAGATTGAGACTAACGAGACAAAACTTGGGACGAACAAAGACAAACTTAAGTCTCTTTCTAAGGTTTGTCTAAGTTCGTCCCAAGTTAGTCTCTTTCTAAGGATGAACTTAGACAAACCTTAGAATGAGACTAACGAGACTAACTTGGGACGAACAGAGACAAACTTAAGTCCCATTCTAAAGTTTGTCTTAGTTCATCCCAAGTTAGTCTCTTTCTAAGGATGAACTTAGACAAACCTTAGAATGAGACTAACGAGACAAACTTGGGACGAACAAAGACAAACTTAAGTCTCATTCTAAGGTTTGTCTAAGTTCGTGCCAAGTTAGTCTCTTTCTAAGGATGAACTTAGACAAACCTTAGAATGAGACTAACGAGACAAACTTGGGACGAACAAAGACAAACTTAAGTCCCATTCTATGGTTTGTCTTAGTTCGTCCCAAGTTAGTCTCTTTCTAAGGACGAACTTAGACAAACCTTAGAATGAGACTAACGAGACTAACTTGGGACGTACAAAGACAAACTTAAGTCTCATTCTAAGGTTTGTCTAAGTTCGTCCCAAGTTATTCTCTTTCTAAGGACGAACTTAGACAAACCTTAGAATGAGACTAACGAGACAAACTTGGGACGAACAAAGATAAACTTAAGTCTCATTCTAAGGTATGTCTAAGTTCGTGCCAAGTTAGTCTCTTTCTAAGGATGAACTTAGACAAACCTTAGAATGAGACTAACGAGACTAACTTGGGACGAACAAAGACAAACTTAAGTCCCATTCTAAAGTTTGTCTTAGTTCGTCCCAAGTTAGTCTCTTTCTAAGGACGAACTTAGACAAACCTTAGAATGAGACTAACGAGACTAACTTGGGACGAACAAAGACAAACTTTAGTCTCATTCTAAGGTTTGTCCAAGTTCGTCCCCAGTTAGTCTCTTTCTAAGGACGAAGTTAGACAAACCTTAGAATGAGACTAACGAGACAAACTTGGGACGAACAAAGACAAACTTAAGTCCCATTCTAAGGTTTGTCTTAGTTCTTCCCAAGTTAGTCTCTTTCTAAGGACGAACTTTGACAAACCTTAGAATGAGACTAACGAGACTAACTTGGGAAGTACCAAGACAAACTTAAGTCTCATTCTAAGGATTGTCTAAGTTCGTCCCAAGTTATTCTCTTTCTAAGGACGAACTTAGACAAACCTTAGAATGAGACTAACGAGACTAACTTTGGACGAAAAAGAAAAATGTTAGTCTCATTCTAAGGTTTGTCTTAGTTCGTCCCAAGTTAGTCTCTTTCTAAGGACGAACTTAGACAAACCTTAGAATGAGACTAACGAGACTAACTTGGGACGTTCAAAGACAAACTAAAGTCTCATTCTAAGGTTTGTCTAAGTTCGTCCCAAGTTATTCTCTTTCAAAGGACGAACTTAGACAAACCTTAGAATGAGACTAACGAGACTAACTTTGGACGAAAAAGAAAAACGTTAGTCTCATTCTAAGGTTTGTCTTAGTTCGTCCCAAGTTAGTCTCTTTCTAAGGACGAACTTAGACAAACGTTAGAATGAGACTAACGAGACTAACTTGGGACGAACAAAGACAAACTTAAGTCCCATTCTAAGGTTTGTCTTAGTTCGTCCCAAGTTAGTCTCTTTCTAAGGACAAACTTTGACAAACCTTAGAATGAGACTAACGAGACTAACTTGGGGCGAACAAAGACAAACTTAAATCTCATTCTAAGGTTTGTCTAAGTTCGTCCCAAGTTATTCTCTTTCTAAGGACGAACTTAGACAAACCTTAGAATGAGACTAACGAGACTAACTTTGGACGAACAAAGAGAAAAGTTAGTCTCATTCTAAGGTTTGTCTTAGTTCATCCCAAGTTAGTCTCTTTCTAAGGACGAACTTAGACAAACCTTAGAATGAGACTAACGAGACTAACTTGGGACGAACAAAGACAAACTTAAGTCCCATTCTAAGGTTTGTCTTAGTTCGTCCCAAGTTAGTCTCTTTCTAAGGACGAACTTAGACAAACCTTAGAATGAGACTAACAAGACTAACTTGGGACGAACAAAGACAAACTTAAGTCTCATTCTAAGGTTTGTCTAAGTTCGCCCCAAGTTAGTCTCTTTCTAAGGACGAACTTGGACAAACCTTAGAATGAGACTAACGAGACAAACTTGGGACAAACAAAGACAAACTTAATTCTCATTCTAAGGTTTGTCTAAGTTCGTCCCAAGTTATTCTCTTTTTAAGGATGAACTTAGATAATCCTTAGAATGAGACTAACGAGACTAACTTTGGACGAACAAAGAAAAATGTTAGTCTCATTCTAAGGTTTGTCTTAGTTCGTCCCAAGTTAGTCTCATTCTAAGGACGAACTTAGACAATCCTTAGAATGAGACTAACTAGACTAACTTGGGACGAACAAAGACAAACTTAAGTCCCATTCTAAGGTTTGTCTTAGTTCGTCCCAAGTTATTCTCTTTCTAAGGACGAACTTAGACAAACCTTAGAATGAGACTAACCAGACTAACTTTGGACGAAAAAGGAAAACGTTAGTCTCATTCTAAGGTTTGTCTTAGTTCGTCCCAAGTTAGTCTCTTTCTAAGGACGAACTTAGACAAACCTTAGAATGAGACTAACGAGACTAACTTGGGACGAACAAAGACAAACTTAAGTCCCATTCTAAGGTTTGTCTTAGTTCGTCCCAAGTTAGTCTCTTTCTAAGGACAAACTTTGACAAACCTTAGAATGAGACTAACGAGACTAACTTGGGGCGAACAAAGACAAACTTAAATCACATTCTAAGGTTTGTCTAAGTTCGTCCCAAGTTATTCTCTTTCTAAGGACGAACTTAGACAAACCTTAGAATGAGACTAACGAGACTAACTTTGGACGAACAAAGAGAAAAGTTAGTCTCATTCTAAGGTTTGTCTTAGTTCGTCCCAAGTTAGTCTCTTTCTAAGGACGAACTTAGACAAACCATAGAATGAGACTAACGAGACTAACTTGGGACGAACAAAGACAAACTTAAGTCCCATTCTAAGGTTTGTCTTAGTTCGTCCCAAGTTAGTCTCTTTCTAAGGACGAACTTAGACAAACCTTAGAATGAGACTAACAAGACTAACTTGGGATGAACAAAGACAAACTTAAGTCTCATTCTAAGGTTTGTCTAAGTTCGCCCCAAGTTAGTCTCTTTCTAAGGACGAACTTGGACAAACCTTAGAATGAGACTAACGAGACAAACTTGGGACAAACAAAGACAAACTTAATTCTCATTCTAAGGTTTGTCTAAGTTCGTCCCAAGTTATTCTCTTTTTAAGGATGAACTTAGATAATCCTTAGAATGAGACTAACGAGACTAACTTTGGACGAACAAAGAAAAATGATAGTCTCATTCTAAGGTTTGTCTTAGTTCGTCCCAAGTTAGTCTCATTCTAAGGACGAACTTAGACAATCCTTAGAATGAGACTAACTTGACTAACTTGGGACGAACAAAGACAAACTTAAGTCCCATTCTAAGGTTTGTCTTAGTTCGTCCCAAGTTATTCTCTTTCTAAGGACGAACTTAGACAAACCTTAGAATGAGACTAACCAGACTAACTTTGGACGAAAAAGGAAAACGTTAGTCTCATTCTAAGGTTTGTCTTAGTTCGTCCCAAGTTAGTCTCTTTCTAAGGACGAACTTAGACAAACCTTAGAATGAGACTAACGAGACTAACTTGGGACGAACAAAGACAAACTTAAGTCCCATTCTAAGGTTTGTCTTAGTTCGTCCCAAGTTAGTCTCTTTCTAAGGAAGAACTTTGACAAACCTTAGAATGAGACTAACGAGACTAACTTGGGACGTACAAAGACAAACTTAAGTCTCATCCTAAGGGTTGTCTAAGTTCGTTCCAAGTTATTCTCTTTCTAAGGAAGAACTTAGACAAACCTTAGAATGAGACTAACGAGACAAACTTGGGACGAACAAAGACAAACTTAAGTCTCATTCTAAGGTATGTCTAAGTTCGTGCCAAGTTAGTCTCTTTCTAAGGATGAACTTAGACAAACCTTAGAATGAGACTAACGAGACTAACTTGGGACGAACAGAGACAAACTTAAGTCCCATTCTAAAGTTTGTCTTAGTTCGTCCCAAGTTAGTCTCTTTCTAAGGACGAACTTAGACAAACCTTAGAATGAGACTAACGAGACTAACTTGGGACGAACAAAGACAAACTTTAGTCTCATTCTAAGGTTTGTCCAAGTTCGTCCCTAGTTAGTCTCTTTCTAAGGATGAACTTAGACAAACCTTAGAATGAGACTAACGAGACAAACTTGGGACGAACAAAGACAAACTTAAGTCCCATTCTAAGGTTTGTCTAAGTTCGTCCCAAGTTATTCTCTTTCTAAGGACGAACTTAGACAAACCTTAGAATGAGACTAACGAGACAAACTTGGGACGAACAAAGACAAACTTAAGTCTCATTCTAAGGTATGTCTAAGTTCGTGCCAAGTTAGTCTCTTTCTAAGGATGAACTTAGACAAACCTTAGAATGAGACTAACGAGACTAACTTGGGACGAACAGAGACAAACTTAAGTCCCATTCTAAAGTTTGTCTTAGTTCATCCCAAGTTAGTCTCTTTCTAAGGATGAACTTAGACAAACCTTAGAATGAGACTAACGAGACAAACTTGGGCCGAACAAAGACAAACTTAAGTCTCATTCTAAGGTTTGTCTAAGTTCGTGCCAAGTTAGTCTCTTTCTAAGGATGAACTTAGACAAACCTTAGAATGAGACTAACGAGACAAACTTGGGACGAACAAAGACAAACTTAAGTCCCATTCTAAGGTTTGTCTTAGTTCTTCCCAAGTTAGTCTCTTTCTAAGGACGAACTTTGACAAACCTTAGAATGAGACTAACGAGACTAACTTGGGAAGTACCAAGACAAACTTAAGTCTCATTCTAAGGATTGTCTAAGTTCGTCCCAAGTTATTCTCTTTCTAAGGACGAACTTAGACAAACCTTAGAATGAGACTAACGAGACTAACTTTGGACGAAAAAGAAAAATGTTAGACTCATTCTAAGGTTTGTCTTAGTTCGTCCCAAGTTAGTCTCATTCTAAGGACGAACTTAGACAATCCTTAGAATGAGACTAACGAGACAAACTTGGGACGAACAAAGACAAACTTAAGTCCCATTCTAAGGTTTGTCTTAGTTCGTCCCAAGTTATTCTCTTTCTAAGGACGAACTTTGACAAACCTTAGAATGAGACTAACGAGACTAACTTGGGACGTACAAAGACGAACTTAAGTCCCATTCTAAAGTTTGTCTAAGTTCGTCCCAAGTTATTCTCTTTCTAAGGACGAACTTAGACAAACCTTAGAATGAGACTAACGAGACAAACATGGGACGAACAAAGACAAACTTAAGTCCCATTCTAATGTTTGTCTTAGTTCGTCCCAAGTTAGTCTCTTTCTAAGGACGAACTTTGACAAACTTTAGAATGAGACTAACGAGACTAACTTTGGACGAAAAAGAAAAACGTTAGTCTCATTCTAAGGTTTGTTTTAGTTCGTCCCAAGTTAGTCTCTTTCTATGGACGAACTTAGACAAACCTTAGAATGAGACTAACGAGACTAACTTGGGACGAACAAAGACAAACTTAAGTCCCATTCTAAGGTTTGTCTTAGTTCGTCCCAAGTTAATCTCTTTCTAAGGACGAACTTTGAGAAACCTTAGAATGAGACTTACGAGACTAACTTGGGACGTACAAAGACAAACTTAAGTCTCATTCAAAGGTTTGTCTAAGTTCGTCCCAAGTTATTCTCTTTCTAAGGACGAACTTAGACAAACCTTAGAATGAGACTAACGAGACAAACTTGGGACGAACAAAGACAAACTTAAGTCTCATTCTAAGGGTTGTCTAAGTTCGTGCCAAGTTAGTCTCTTTCTAAGGATGAACTTAGACAAACCTTAGAATGAGACTAACGAGACTAACTTGGGACGAACAAAGACAAACTTAAGTCCCATTCTAAGGTTTGTCTTAATTCATCCCAAGTTAGACTCTTTCTAAGGACGAACTTAGACAAACCTTAGATTGAGACTAACGAGACTAACTTGGGACGAACAAAGACAAACTTAAGTCTCATTCTAAGGTTTGTCTAAGTTC
The DNA here is from genome assembly GCA_033675215.1 of Rhodiola kirilowii. Taxonomy (NCBI): domain Eukaryota; kingdom Viridiplantae; phylum Streptophyta; class Magnoliopsida; order Saxifragales; family Crassulaceae; genus Rhodiola; species Rhodiola kirilowii. The sequence goes on along the minus strand of JAUCNB010000012.1, from coordinate 1,636,728 downwards.
GTCCCAAGTTAGTCTCTTTCTAATGATGAACTTAGACAAACCTTAGAATGAGACTAACGAGACTAACTTGAGACGAACAAAGACAAATGTTAGTCTCATTCTAAGGTTTGTCTTATTTCGTCCCAAGTTAGTCTCTTTCTAAGGACGAACTTAGACAAAACTTAGAATGAGACTAACTTGGGACGAACAAAGATAAACTTAAGTCCCATTCTAAGGTTTGTCTTAGTTCGTCCCAAGTTAGACTCTTTCTGAGGACGAACATAGACAAACCTAAGAATGAGACTAACGAGACTAACTTGGGACGAACAAAGACAAACTTAAATCTCATTCTAAGGTTTGCCTAAGTTCGTCCCATGTTAGTCTCTTTCTAAGGACGAAGTTAGACAAACCTTAGAATTAGACTAACGAGACTAACTTGGGACGAACAAAGACAAACTTAAGTCCCATTCTAAGGTTTGTCTAATTTCGTCCTAAGTTAGTCTCTTTCTAAGGACGAACTTAGACAAAACTTAGAATGAGACTAACTTGGGACGAACAAAGACAAACTTAAGTCTCATTCTAAGGTTTGTCTAAGTTCGTCCCAAGTTATTCTCTTTCTAAGGATGAACTTAGACAAACCTTAGAATGAGACTAACAAGACTAACTTTGGACGAACAAAGAAAAACGTTAGTCTCATTCTAAGGTTTGTCTTAGTTCGTCCCAGGTTAGTCTCTTTCTAAGGACGAACTTAGACAAACCTTAGAATGAGACTAACGAGGCTAACTTGGGACGAACAAAGACAAACTTAAGTCTCATTCTAAGGTTTGTCTAAGTTCGTCCCAAGTTATTCTATTTCTAAGGACGAACTTAGACAGACCTTAGAATGAGACTAACGAGACTAACTTTGGACGAACAAAGAAAAATGTTAGTCTCATTCTAAGGTTTGTCTTAGTTCATCCCAAGTTAGTCTCTTTCTAAGGACGAACTTAGACCAACCTTAGAATGAGACTAACGAGACTCACTTGGGACGAACAAAGACAAACTTAAGTCCCATTCTAATGTTTGTCTTAGTTCGTCCCAAGTTAGTCTCTTTCTAAGGACGAACTTAGACAAACCTTAGAATGAGACTAACAAGACTAACTTGGGACGAACAAAGACAAACTTAAGTCTCATTCTAAGGTTTGTCTAAGTTCGTCCCAAGTTATTCTATTTCTAAGGACAAACTTAGACAAACCTTAGAATGAGACTAACGAGACTAACTTTGGACGAACAAAGAAAAACGTTAGTCTCATTCTAAGGTTTGTCTTAGTTCGTCCCAAGTTAGTCTCTTTCTAAGGACGAACTTAGACAAACCTTAGAATGAGACTAACGAGACTAACTTGGAACGAACAAAGACAAACTTAAGTCCCATTCTAAGGTTTGTCTTAGTTCGTCCCAAGTTAGTCTCTTTCTAAGGACAAACTTAGACAAACCTTAGAATGAGACTAACGAGACTAACTTGGGACGTACAAAGACAAACTTTAGTCTCATTCTAAGGTTTGTCTAAGTTCGTCCCAAGTTATTCTCTTTCAAAGGACGAACTTAGACAAACCTTAGAATGAGACTAACGAGACTAACTTTGGACGAAAAAGAAAAACGTTAGTCTCATTCTAAGGTTTGTCTTAGTTCGTCCCAAGTTAGTCTCTTTCTAAGGACGAACTTAGACAAACCTTAGAATGAGACTAACGAGACTAACTTGGGACGAACAAAGACAAACTTAAGTCCCGTTCTAAGGTTTGTCTTAGTTCGTCCCAAGTTAGTATCTTTCTAAGGACGAACTTTGACAAACCTTAGAATGAGACTAACGAGACTAACTTGGGGCGAACAAAGACAAACTTAAGTCTCATTCTAAGGTTTGTCTAAGTTCGTCCCAAGTTAGTCTCTTTCTAAGGACTAACTTAGACAAACCTTAGAATGAGACTAACGAGACAAACTTGGGACGAACAAAGACAAACTTTAGTCTCATTCTAAGGTTTGTCTAAGTTCGTCCCTAGTTAGACTCTTTCTAAGGACGAACTTAGACAAACCTAAGAATGAGACTAACGAGACTAACTTGGGACGAACAAAGACAAACTTAAGTCTCTTTCTAAGGTTTGTCTAACTTCGTCCCAAGTTAGTCTCTTTCTAAGGACGAACTTAGACAAACCTTAGAATGAGACTAACGAGACAAACTTGGGACGAACAAAGACAAACTTAAGTCTCTTTCTAAGGTTTGTCTAACTTCGTCCCAAGTTAGTCTCTTTCTAAGGACGAACTTAGACAAACCTTAGAATGAGACTAACGAGACAAACTTGGGACGAACAAAGACAAACTTAAGTCTCTTTCTAAGGTTTGTCTAAGTTCGTCCCAAGTTAGTCTCTTTCTAAGGACGAACTTAGACAAACCTAAGATTGAGACTAACGAGACAAAACTTGGGACGAACAAAGACAAACTTAAGTCTCTTTCTAAGGTTTGTCTAAGTTCGTGCCAAGTTAGTCTCTTTCTAAGGACGAACTTAGACAAACCTTAGAATGAGACTAACGAGACAAACTTGGGATGAACAAAGACAAACTTAAGTCCCATTCTAAGGTTTGTCTTAGTTCGTCCCAAGTTAGTCTCTTTCTAAGGACGAACTTTGACAAACCTTAGAATGAGACTAACGAGACTAACTTGGGACGTACAAAGACGAACTTAAGTCCCATTCTAAAGTTTGTCTAAGTTCGTCCCAAGTTATTCTCTTTCTAAGGACGAACTTAGACAAACCTTAGAATGAGACTAACGAGACAAACATGGGACGAACAAAGACAAACTTAAGTCCCATTCTAATGTTTGTCTTAGTTCGTCCCAAGTTAGTCTCTTTCTAAGGACGAACTTTGACAAACTTTAGAATGAGACTAACGAGACTAACTTTGGACGAAAAAGAAAAACGTTAGTCTCATTCTAAGGTTTGTTTTAGTTCGTCCCAAGTTAGTCTCTTTCTATGGACGAACTTAGACAAACCTTAGAATGAGACTAACGAGACTAACTTGGGACGAACAAAGACAAACTTAAGTCCCATTCTAAGGTTTGTCTTAGTTCGTCCCAAGTTAATCTCTTTCTAAGGACGAACTTTGAGAAACCTTAGAATGAGACTTACGAGACTAACTTGGGACGTACAAAGACAAACTTAAGTCTCATTCAAAGGTTTGTCTAAGTTCGTCCCAAGTTATTCTCTTTCTAAGGACGAACTTAGACAAACCTTAGAATGAGACTAACGAGACAAACTTGGGACGAACAAAGACAAACTTAAGTCTCATTCTAAGGGTTGTCTAAGTTCGTGCCAAGTTAGTCTCTTTCTAAGGATGAACTTAGACAAACCTTAGAATGAGACTAACGAGACTAACTTGGGACGAACAAAGACAAACTTAAGTCCCATTCTAAGGTTTGTCTTAATTCATCCCAAGTTAGACTCTTTCTAAGGACGAACTTAGACAAACCTTAGATTGAGACTAACGAGACTAACTTGGGACGAACAAAGACAAACTTAAGTCTCATTCTAAGGTTTGTCTAAGTTCGTCCCAAGTTAGTCTCTTTCTAATGATGAACTTAGACAAACCTTAGAATGAGACTAACGAGACTAACTTGAGACGAACAAAGACAAATGTTAGTCTCATTCTAAGGTTTGTCTTATTTCGTCCCAAGTTAGTCTCTTTCTAAGGACGAACTTAGACAAAACTTAGAATGAGACTAACTTGGGACGAACAAAGATAAACTTAAGTCCCATTCTAAGGTTTGTCTTAGTTCGTCCCAAGTTAGACTCTTTCTGAGGACGAACATAGACAAACCTAAGAATGAGACTAACGAGACTAACTTGGGACGAACAAAGACAAACTTAAATCTCATTCTAAGGTTTGCCTAAGTTCGTCCCATGTTAGTCTCTTTCTAAGGACGAAGTTAGACAAACCTTAGAATTAGACTAACGAGACTAACTTGGGACGAACAAAGACAAACTTAAGTCCCATTCTAAGGTTTGTCTAATTTCGTCCTAAGTTAGTCTCTTTCTAAGGACGAACTTAGACAAAACTTAGAATGAGACTAACTTGGGACGAACAAAGACAAACTTAAGTCTCATTCTAAGGTTTGTCTAAGTTCGTCCCAAGTTATTCTCTTTCTAAGGATGAACTTAGACAAACCTTAGAATGAGACTAACAAGACTAACTTTGGACGAACAAAGAAAAACGTTAGTCTCATTCTAAGGTTTGTCTTAGTTCGTCCCAGGTTAGTCTCTTTCTAAGGACGAACTTAGACAAACCTTAGAATGAGACTAACGAGGCTAACTTGGGACGAACAAAGACAAACTTAAGTCTCATTCTAAGGTTTGTCTAAGTTCGTCCCAAGTTATTCTATTTCTAAGGACGAACTTAGACAGACCTTAGAATGAGACTAACGAGACAAACTTTGGACGAACAAAGAAAAATGTTAGTCTCATTCTAAGGTTTGTCTTAGTTCATCCCAAGTTAGTCTCTTTCTAAGGACGAACTTAGACCAACCTTAGAATGAGACTAACGAGACTCACTTGGGACGAACAAAGACAAACTTAAGTCCCATTCTAATGTTTGTCTTAGTTCGTCCCAAGTTAGTCTCTTTCTAAGGACGAACTTAGACAAACCTTAGAATGAGACTAACAAGACTAACTTGGGACGAACAAAGACAAACTTAAGTCTCATTCTAAGGTTTGTCTAAGTTCGTCCCAAGTTATTCTATTTCTAAGGACAAACTTAGACAAACCTTAGAATGAGACTAACGAGACTAACTTTGGACGAACAAAGAAAAACGTTAGTCTCATTCTAAGGTTTGTCTTAGTTCGTCCCAAGTTAGTCTCTTTCTAAGGACGAACTTAGACAAACCTTAGAATGAGACTAACGAGACTAACTTGGAACGAACAAAGACAAACTTAAGTCCCATTCTAAGGTTTGTCTTAGTTCGTCCCAAGTTAGTCTCTTTCTAAGGACAAACTTAGACAAACCTTAGAATGAGACTAACGAGACTAACTTGGGACGTACAAAGACAAACTTTAGTCTCATTCTAAGGTTTGTCTAAGTTCGTCCCAAGTTATTCTCTTTCAAAGGACGAACTTAGACAAACCTTAGAATGAGACTAACGAGACTAACTTTGGACGAAAAAGAAAAACGTTAGTCTCATTCTAAGGTTTGTCTTAGTTCGTCCCAAGTTAGTCTCTTTCTAAGGACGAACTTAGACAAACCTTAGAATGAGACTAACGAGACTAACTTGGGACGAACAAAGACAAACTTAAGTCCCGTTCTAAGGTTTGTCTTAGTTCGTCCCAAGTTAGTATCTTTCTAAGGACGAACTTTGACAAACCTTAGAATGAGACTAACGAGACTAACTTGGGGCGAACAAAGACAAACTTAAGTCTCATTCTAAGGTTTGTCTAAGTTCGTCCCAAGTTAGTCTCTTTCTAAGGACTAACTTAGACAAACCTTAGAATGAGACTAACGAGACAAACTTGGGACGAACAAAGACAAACTTTAGTCTCATTCTAAGGTTTGTCTAAGTTCGTCCCTAGTTAGACTCTTTCTAAGGACGAACTTAGACAAACCTAAGAATGAGACTAACGAGACTAACTTGGGACGAACAAAGACAAACTTAAGTCTCTTTCTAAGGTTTGTCTAACTTCGTCCCAAGTTAGTCTCTTTCTAAGGACGAACTTAGACAAACCTTAGAATGAGACTAACGAGACAAACTTGGGACGAACAAAGACAAACTTAAGTCTCTTTCTAAGGTTTGTCTAACTTCGTCCCAAGTTAGTCTCTTTCTAAGGACGAACTTAGACAAACCTTAGAATGAGACTAACGAGACAAACTTGGGACGAACAAAGACAAACTTAAGTCTCTTTCTAAGGTTTGTCTAAGTTCGTCCCAAGTTAGTCTCTTTCTAAGGACGAACTTAGACAAACCTAAGATTGAGACTAACGAGACAAAACTTGGGACGAACAAAGACAAACTTAAGTCTCTTTCTAAGGTTTGTCTAAGTTCGTGCCAAGTTAGTCTCTTTCTAAGGACGAACTTAGACAAACCTTAGAATGAGACTAACGAGACAAACTTGGGATGAACAAAGACAAACTTAAGTCCCATTCTAAGGTTTGTCTTAGTTCGTCCCAAGTTAGTCTCTTTCTAAGGACGAACTTTGACAAACCTTAGAATGAGACTAACGAGACTAACTTGGGACGTACAAAGACGAACTTAAGTCCCATTCTAAAGTTTGTCTAAGTTCGTCCCAAGTTATTCTCTTTCTAAGGACGAACTTAGACAAACCTTAGAATGAGACTAACGAGACAAACTTGGGACGTACAAAGACAAACTTAAGTCTCATTCTAAGGTATGTCTAAGTTCGTGCCAAGTTAGTCTCTTTCTAAGGATGAACTTAGACAAACCTTAGAATGAGACTAACGAGACTAACTTGGGACGAACAAAGACAAACTTAAGTCCCATTCTAAAGTTTGTCTTAGTTCGTCCCAAGTTAGTCTCTTTATAAGGACGAACTTAGACAATCCTTAGAATGAGACTAACGAGACTAACTTGGGACGAAAAAAGACAAACTTAAGTCCCATTCTAAGGTTTGTCTTAGTTCGTCCCAAGTTAGTCTCTTTCTAAGGACGAACTTTGACAAACCTTAGAATGAGACTAACGAGACTAACTTGGGACGTACAAAGACAAACTTAAGTCTCATTCTAAGGTTTGTCTAAGTTCGTCCCAAGTTATTCTCTTTCTAAGGACGAACTTAGACAAACCTTAGAATGAGACTAACGAGACAAACATGGGACGAACAAAGACAAACTTAAGTCCCATTCTAATGTTTGTCTTAGTTCGTCCCAAGTTAGTCTCTTTCTAAGGACGAACTTTGACAAACTTTAGAATGAGACTTACGAGACTAACTTGGGACGTACAAAGACAAACTTAAGTCTCATTCAAAGGTTTGTCTAAGTTCGTCCCAAGTTATTCTCTTTCTAAGGACGAACTTAGACAAACCTTAGAATGAGACTAACGAGACAAACTTGGGACGAACAAAGACAAACTTAAGTCTCATTCTAAGGGTTGTCTAAGTTCGTGCCAAGTTAGTCTCTTTCTAAGGATGAACTTAGACAAACCTTAGAATGAGACTAACGAGACTAACTTGGGACGAACAAAGACAAACTTAAGTCCCATTCTAAGGTTTGTCTTAATTCATCCCAAGTTAGACTCTTTCTAAGGACGAACTTAGACAAACCTTAGATTGAGACTAACGAGACTAACTTGGGACGAACAAAGACAAACTTAAGTCTCATTCTAAGGTTTGTCTAAGTTCGTCCCAAGTTAGTCTCTTTCTAATGATGAACTTAGACAAACCTTAGAATGAGACTAACGAGACTAACTTGAGACGAACAAAGACAAATGTTAGTCTCATTCTAAGGTTTGTCTTATTTCGTCCCAAGTTAGTCTCTTTCTAAGGACGAACTTAGACAAAACTTAGAATGAGACTAACTTGGGACGAACAAAGATAAACTTAAGTCCAATTCTAAGGTTTGTCTTAGTTCGTCCCAAGTTAGACTCTTTCTGAGGACGAACATAGACAAACCTAAGAATGAGACTAACGAGACTAACTTGGGACGAACAAAGACAAACTTAAATCTCATTCTAAGGTTTGCCTAAGTTCGTCCCATGTTAGTCTCTTTCTAAGGACGAAGTTAGACAAACCTTAGAATTAGACTAACGAGACTAACTTGGGACGAACAAAGACAAACTTAAGTCCCATTCTAAGGTTTGTCTAATTTCGTCCTAAGTTAGTCTCTTTCTAAGGACGAACTTAGACAAAACTAAGAATGAGACTAACTTGGGACGAACAAAGACAAACTTAAGTCTCATTCTAAGGTTTGTCTAAGTTCGTCCCAAGTTATTCTCTTTCTAAGGATGAACTTAGACAAACCTTAGAATGAGACTAACGAGACTAACTTTGGACGAACAAAGAAAAACGTTAGTCTCATTCTAAGGTTTGTCTTAGTTCGTCCCAGGTTAGTCTCTTTCTAAGGACGAACTTAGACAAACCTTAGAATGAGACTAACGAGGCTAACTTGGGACGAACAAAGACAAACTTAAGTCTCATTCTAAGGTTTGTCTAAGTTCGTCCCAAGTTATTCTATTTCTAAGGACGAACTTAGACAGACCTTAGAATGAGACTAACGAGACTAACTTTGGACGAACAAAGAAAAATGTTAGTCTCATTCTAAGGTTTGTCTTAGTTCATCCCAAGTTAGTCTCTTTCTAATGACGAACTTAGACCAACCTAAGAATGAGACTAACGAGACTCACTTGGGACGAACAAAGACAAACTTAAGTCCCATTCTAATGTTTGTCTTAGTTCGTCCCAAGTTAGTCTCTTTCTAAGGACGAACTTAGACAAACCTTAGAATGAGACTAACAAGACTAACTTGGGACGAACAAAGACAAACTTAAGTCTCATTCTAAGGTTTGTCTAAGTTCGTCCCAAGTTATTCTATTTCTAAGGACAAACTTAGACAAACCTTAGAATGAGACTAACGAGACTAACTTTGGACGAACAAAGAAAAAGGTTAGTCTCATTCTAAGGTTTGTCTTAGTTCGTCCCAAGTTAGTCTCTTTCTAAGGACGAACTTAGACAAACCTTAGAATGAGACTAACGAGACTAACTTGGAACGAACAAAGACAAACTTAAGTCCCATTCTAAGGTTTGTCTTAGTTCGTCCCAAGTTAGTCTCTTTCTAAGGACAAACTTAGACAAACCTTAGAATGAGACTAACGAGACTAACTTGGGACGTACAAAGACAAACTTTAGTCTCATTCTAAGGTTTGTCTAAGTTCGTCCCAAGTTATTCTCTTTCAAAGGACGAACTTAGACAAACCTTAGAATGAGACTAATGAGACTAACTTTGGACGAAAAAGAAAAACGTTAGTCTCATTCTAAGGTTTGTCTTAGTTCGTCCCAAGTTAGTCTCTTTCTAAGGACGAACTTAGACAAACCTTAGAATGAGACTAACGAGACTAACTTGGGACGAACAAAGACAAACTTAAGTCCCATTCTAAGGTTTGTCTTAGTTCGTCCCAAGTTAGTCTCTTTCTAAGGACGAACTTTGACAAACCTTAGAATGAGACTAACGAGACTAACTTGGGGCGAACAAAGACAAACTTAAGTCTCATTCTAAGGTTTGTCTAAGTTCGTCCCAAGTTAGTCTCTTTCTAAGGACTAACTTAGACAAACCTTAGAATGAGACTAACGAGACAAACTTGGGACGAACAAAGACAAACTTTAGTCTCATTCTAAGGTTTGTCTAAGTTCGTCCCTAGTTAGACTCTTTCTAAGGACGAACTTAGACAAACCTAAGAATGAGACTAACGAGACTAACTTGGGACGAACAAAGACAAACTTAAGTCTCTTTCTAAGGTTTGTCTAACTTCGTCCCAAGTTAGTCTCTTTCTAAGGACGAACTTAGACAAACCTTAGAATGAGACTAACGAGACAAACTTGGGACGAACAAAGACAAACTTAAGTCTCTTTCTAAGGTTTGTCTAACTTCGTCCCAAGTTAGTCTCTTTCTAAGGACGAACTTAGACAAACCTTAGAATGAGACTAACGAGACAAACTTGGGACGAACAAAGACAAACTTAAGTCTCTTTCTAAGGTTTGTCTAAGTTCGTCCCAAGTTAGTCTCTTTCTAAGGACGAACTTAGACAAACCTAAGATTGAGACTAACGAGACAAAACTTGGGACGAACAAAGACAAACTTAAGTCTCTTTCTAAGGTTTGTCTAAGTTCGTGCCAAGTTAGTCTCTTTCTAAGGACGAACTTAGACAAACCTTAGAATGAGACTAACGAGACAAACTTGGGATGAACAAAGACAAACTTAAGTCCCATTCTAAGGTTTGTCTTAGTTCGTCCCAAGTTAGTCTCTTTCTAAGGACGAACTTTGACAAACCTTAGAATGAGACTAACGAGACTAACTTGGGACGTACAAAGACGAACTTAAGTCCCATTCTAAAGTTTGTCTAAGTTCGTCCCAAGTTATTCTCTTTCTAAGGACGAACTTAGACAAACCTTAGAATGAGACTAACGAGACAAACTTGGGACGTACAAAGACAAACTTAAGTCTCATTCTAAGGTATGTCTAAGTTCGTGCCAAGTTAGGCTCTTTCTAAGGATGAACTTAGACAAACCTTAGAATGAGACTAACGAGACTAACTTGGGACGAACAAAGACAAACTTAAGTCCCATTCTAAAGTTTGTCTTAGTTCGTCCCAAGTTAGTCTCTTTATAAGGACGAACTTAGACAAACCTTAGAATGAGACTAACGAGACTAACTTGGAACGAACAAAGACAAACTTAAGTCCCATTCTAAGGTTTGTCTTAGTTCGTCCCAAGTTAGTCTCTTTCTAAGGACAAACTTAGACAAACCTTAGAATGAGACTAACGAGACTAACTTGGGACGTACAAAGACAAACTTTAGTCTCATTCTAAGGTTTGTCTAAGTTCGTCCCAAGTTATTCTCTTTCAAAGGACGAACTTAGACAAACCTTAGAATGAGACTAATGAGACTAACTTTGGACGAAAAAGAAAAACGTTAGTCTCATTCTAAGGTTTGTCTTAGTTCGTCCCAAGTTAGTCTCTTTCTAAGGACGAACTTAGACAAACCTTAGAATGAGACTAACGAGACTAACTTGGGACGAACAAAGACAAACTTAAGTCCCATTCTAAGGTTTGTCTTAGTTCGTCCCAAGTTAGTCTCTTTCTAAGGACGAACTTTGACAAACCTTAGAATGAGACTAACGAGACTAACTTGGGGCGAACAAAGACAAACTTAAGTCTCATTCTAAGGTTTGTCTAAGTTCGTCCCAAGTTAGTCTCTTTCTAAGGACTAACTTAGACAAACCTTAGAATGAGACTAACGAGACAAACTTGGGACGAACAAAGACAAACTTTAGTCTCATTCTAAGGTTTGTCTAAGTTCGTCCCTAGTTAGACTCTTTCTAAGGACGAACTTAGACAAACCTAAGAATGAGACTAACGAGACTAACTTGGGACGAACAAAGACAAACTTAAGTCTCTTTCTAAGGTTTGTCTAACTTCGTCCCAAGTTAGTCTCTTTCTAAGGACGAACTTAGACAAACCTTAGAATGAGACTAACGAGACAAACTTGGGACGAACAAAGACAAACTTAAGTCTCTTTCTAAGGTTTGTCTAACTTCGTCCCAAGTTAGTCTCTTTCTAAGGACGAACTTAGACAAACCTTAGAATGAGACTAACGAGACAAACTTGGGACGAACAAAGACAAACTTAAGTCTCTTTCTAAGGTTTGTCTAAGTTCGTCCCAAGTTAGTCTCTTTCTAAGGACGAACTTAGACAAACCTAAGATTGAGACTAACGAGACAAAACTTGGGACGAACAAAGACAAACTTAAGTCTCTTTCTAAGGTTTGTCTAAGTTCGTGCCAAGTTAGTCTCTTTCTAAGGACGAACTTAGACAAACCTTAGAATGAGACTAACGAGACAAACTTGGGATGAACAAAGACAAACTTAAGTCCCATTCTAAGGTTTGTCTTAGTTCGTCCCAAGTTAGTCTCTTTCTAAGGACGAACTTTGACAAACCTTAGAATGAGACTAACGAGACTAACTTGGGACGTACAAAGACGAACTTAAGTCCCATTCTAAAGTTTGTCTAAGTTCGTCCCAAGTTATTCTCTTTCTAAGGACGAACTTAGACAAACCTTAGAATGAGACTAACGAGACAAACTTGGGACGTACAAAGACAAACTTAAGTCTCATTCTAAGGTATGTCTAAGTTCGTGCCAAGTTAGGCTCTTTCTAAGGATGAACTTAGACAAACCTTAGAATGAGACTAACGAGACTAACTTGGGACGAACAAAGACAAACTTAAGTCCCATTCTAAAGTTTGTCTTAGTTCGTCCCAAGTTAGTCTCTTTATAAGGACGAACTTAGACAAACCTTAGAATGAGACTAACAAGACTAACTTGGGACGAAAAAAGACAAACTTAAGTCCCATTCTAAGGTTTGTCTTAGTTCGTCCCAAGTTAGTCTCTTTCTAAGGACGAACTTTGACAAACCTTAGAATGAGACTAACTTGGGACGTACAAAGACAAACTTAAGTCTCATTCTAAGGTTTGTCTAAGTTCGTCCCAAGTTATTCTCTTTCTAAGGACGAACTTAGACAAACCTTAGAATGAGACTAACGAGACAAACATGGGACGAACAAAGACAAACTTATGTCCCATTCTAATGTTTGTCTTAGTTCGTCCCAAGTTAGTCTCTTTCTAAGGACGAACTTTGACAAACTTTAGAATGAGACTAACGAGACTAACTTTGGACGAAAAAGAAAAACGTTAGTCTCATTCTATGGTTTGTTTTAGTTCGTCCCAAGTTAGTCTCTTTCTATGGACGAACTTAGACAAACCTTAGAATGAGACTAACGAGACTAACTTGGGACGAACAATGACAAACTTAAGTCCCATTCTAAGGTTTGTCTTAGTTCGTCCCAAGTTAATCTCTTTCTAAGGACGAACTTTGAGAAACCTTAGAATGAGACTTACGAGACTAACTTGGGACGTACAAAGACAAACTTAAGTCTCATTCAAAGTTTGTCTAAGTTCGTCCCAAGTTATTCTCTTTCTAAGGACGAACTTAGACAAACCTTAGAATGAGACTAACGAGACAAACTTGGGACGAACAAAGACAAACTTAAGTCCCATTCTAATGTTTGTCTTAGTTCGTCCCAAGTTAGTCTCTTTCTAAGGACGAACTTAGACAAAACTTAGAATGAGACTAACTTGGGACGAACAAAGATAAACTTAAGTCCCATTCTAAGGTTTGTCTTAGTTCGTCCCAAGTTAGACTCTTTCTGAGGACGAACTTAGACAAACCTAAGAATGAGACTAACGAGACTAACTTGGGACGAACAAAGACAAACTTAAATCTCATTCTAAGGTTTGCCTAAGTTCGTCCCATGTTAGTCTCTTTCTAAGGACGAATTTAGACAAACCTTAGAATGAGACTAACGAGACTAACTTGGGACGAACAAAGACAAACTTAAGTCCCATTCTAAGGTTTGTCTAATTTCGTCCTAAGTTAGTCTCTTTCTAAGGACGAACTTAGACAAAACTTAGAATGAGACTAACTTGGGACGAACAAAGACAAACTTAAGTCTCATTCTAAGGTTTGTCTAAGTTCGTCCCAAGTTATTCTCTTTCTAAGGACGAACTTAGACAAACCTTAGAATGAGACTAACGAGACTAACTTTGGACGAACAAAGAAAAACGTTAGTCTCATTCTAAGGTTTGTCTTAGTTCGTCCCAGGTTAGTCTCTTTCTAAGGACGAACTTAGACAAACCTTAGAATGAGACTAACGAGGCTAACTTGGGACGAACAAAGACAAACTTAAGTCTCATTCTAAGGTTTGTCTAAGTTCGTCCCAAGTTATTCTATTTCTAAGGACGAACTTAGACAGACCTCAGAATGAGACTAACGAGACTAACTTTGGACGAACAAAGAAAAATGTTAGTCTCATTCTAAGGTTTGTCTTAGTTCATCCCAAGTTAGTCTCTTTCTATGGACGAACTTAGACCAACCTTAGAATGAGACTAACGAGACTCACTTGGGACGAACAAAGACAAACTTAAGTCCCATTCTAATGTTTGTCTTAGTTCGTCCCAAGTTAGTCTCTTTCTAAGGACGAACTTAGACAAACCTTAGAATGAGACTAACAAGACTAACTTGGGACGAACAAAGACAAACTTAAGTCTCATTCTAAGGTTTGTCTAAGTTCGTCCCAAGTTATTCTATTTCTATGGACAAACTTAGACAAACCTTAGAATGAGACTAACGAGACTAACTTTGGACGAACAAAGAAAAACGTTAGTCTCATTCTAAGGTTTGTCTTAGTTCGCCCCAAGTTAGTCTCTTTCTAAGGACGAACTTAGACAAACCTTAGAATGAGACTAACGAGACTAACTTGGAACGAACAAAGACAAACTTAAGTCCCATTCTAAGGTTTGTCTTAGTTCGTCCCAAGTTAGTCTCTTTCTAAGGACGAACTTAGACAAACCTTAGAATGAGACTAACGAGACTAACTTGGGACGTACAAAGACAAACTTAAATCTCATTCTAAGGTTTGTCTAAGTTCGTCCCAAGTTATTCTCTTTCAAAGGACGAACTTAGACAAACCTTAGAATGAGACTAACGAGACTAACTTGGGACGAACAAAGACAAACTTAAGTCCCATTCTAAGGTTTGTCTTAGTTCGTCCCAAGTTAGTCTCTTTCTAAGGACGAACTTTGACAAACCTTAGAATGAGACTAACGAGACTAACTTGGGGCGAACAAAGACAAACTTAAGTCTCATTCTAAGGTTTGTCTAAGTTCGTCCCAAGTAAGTCTCTTTCTAAGGACTAACTTAGACAAACCTTAGAATGAGACTAACGAGACAAACTTGGGACGAACAAAGACAAACTTTAGTCTCATTCTAAGGTTTGTCTAAGTTCGTCCCTAGTTAGACTCTTTCTAAGGACGAACTTAGACAAACCTAAGAATGAGACTAACGAGACTAACTTGGGACGAACAAAGACAAACTTAAGTCTCTTTCTAAGGTTTGTCTAACTTCGTCCCAAGTTAGTCTCTTTCTAAGGACGAACTTAGACAAACCTTAGAATGAGACTAACGAGACAAACTTGGGACGAACAAAGACAAACTTAAGTCTCTTTCTAAGGTTTGTCTAACTTCGTCCCAAGTTAGTCTCTTTCTAAGGACGAACTTAGACAAACCTTAGAATGAGACTAAAGAGACAAACTTGGGACGAACAAAGACAAACTTAAGTCTCTTTTTAAGGTTTGTCTAAGTTCGTCCCAAGTTAGTCTCTTTCTAAGGACGAACTTAGACAAACCTAAGATTGAGACTAACGAGACAAAACTTGGGACGAACAAAGACAAACTTAAGTCTCTTTCTAAGGTTTGTCTAAGTTCGTGCCAAGTTAGTCTCTTTCTAATGACGAACTTAGACAAACCTTAGAATGAGACTAACGAGACAAACTTGGGACGAACAAAGACAAACTTAAGTCCCATTCTAAGGTTTGTCTTAGTTCGTCCCAAGTTAGTCTCTTTCTAAGGACGAACTTTGACAAACCTTAGAATGAGACTAACGAGACTAACTTGGGACGTACAAAGACAAACTTAAGTCTCATTCTAAGGTTTGTCTAACTTCGTCCCAAGTTATTCTCTTTCTAAGGATGAACTTAGACAAACCTTAGAATGAGACTAACGAGACTAACTTTGGACGAAAAAGGAATTGTTAGTCTCATTCTAAGGTTTATCTTAGTTCGTCCCAAGTTAGTCTCTTTCTAAGGACGAACTTAGACAAACCTTAGAATGAGACTAACGAGACTAACTTGGGACGAACAAAGACAAACTTAAGTCCCATTCTAAGGTTTGTCTTAGTTCGTCCCAAGTTAGTCTCTTTTAAGGACGAACTTTGACAAACCTTAGAATGAGACTAACGAGACTAACTTGGGACGTACAAAGACAAACTTAAGTCTCATTCTAAGGTTTGTCCAAGTTCGTCCCAAGTTATTCTCTTTCTAAGGACGAACTTAGACAAACCTTAGAATGAGACTAACGAGACAAACTTGGGACGAACAAAGACAAACTTAAGTCTCATTCTAAGGTATGTCTAAGTTTGTGCCAAGTTAGTCTCTTTCTAAGGATGAACTTAGACAAACCTTAGAATGAGACTAACGAGACTAACTTGGGACGAACAAAGACAAACTTAAGTCCCATTCTAAAGTTTGTCTTAGTTCGTCCCAAGTTAGTCTCTTTCTAAGGACGAACTTAGACAAACCTTAGAATGAGACTAACGAGACTAACTTGGGACGAACAAAGACAAACTTAAGTCCCTTTCTAAGGTTTGTCTTAGTTCGTCCCAAGTTAGTCTCTTTCTAAGGACGAACTTTGACAAACCTTAGAATGAGACTAACGAGACTAACTTGGGACGTACAAAGACAAACTTAAGTCTCATTCTAAGGTTTGTCTAAGTTCGTCCCAAGTTATTCTCTTTCTAAGGACGAACTTAGACAAACCTTAGAATGAGACTAACGAGACAAACTTGGGATGAACAAAGACAAACTTAAGTCTCATTCTAAGGTATGTCTAAGTTCGTGCCAAGTTAGTCTCTTTCTAAGGATGAACTTAGACAAACCTTAGAATGAGACTAACGAGACTAACTTGGGACGAACAGAGACAAACTTAAGTCCCATTCTAAAGTTTGTCTTAGTTCGTCCCAAGTTAGTCTCTTTCTAAGGATGAACTTAGACAAACCTTAGAATGAGACTAACGAGACAAACTTGGGACGAACAAAGACAAACTTAAGTCTCATTCTAAGGTTTGTCTAAGTTCGTGCCAAGTTAGTCTCTTTCTAAGGATGAACTTAGACAAACCTTAGAATGAGACTAACGAGACAAACTTGGGACGAACAAAGACAAACTTAAGTCTCATTCTAAGGTTTGTCTAAGTTCATCCCAAGTTTGTCTCTTTCTAAGGACGAACTTAGACAAACCTTAGAATGAGACTAACGAGACTAACTTGGGACGTACAAAGACAAACTGAAGTCTCATTCTAAGGTTTGTCTAAGTTCGTCCCAAGTTATTCTCTTTCAAAGTACGAACTTAGACAAACCTTAGAATGAGACTAACGAGACTAACTTTGGACGAAAAAGAAAAACGTTAGTCTCATTCTAAGGTTTGTCTTAGTTCGTCCCAAGTTAGTCTCTTTCTAAGGACGAACTTAGACAAACCTTATAATGAGACTAACGAGACTAACTTGGGACGAACAAAGACAAACTTAAGTCCCATTCTAAGGTTTGTCTTAGTTCGTCCCATGTTAGTCTCTTTCTAAGGACGAACTTTGACAAACCTTAGAATGAGACTAACGAGACTAACTTGGGACGAACAAAGACAAACTTAAGTCCCATTCTAAGGTTTGTCTTAGTTCGTCCCAAGTCAGTCTCTTTCAAAGGACGAACTTAGACAAACCTTAGAATGAGACTAACAAGACTAACTTGGGACGAACAAAGACAAACTTAAGTCTCATTCTAAGGTTTGTCGAAGTTCGCCCCAAGTTAGTCTCTTTCTAAGGACGAACTTGGACAAACCTTAGAATGAGACTAACGAGACAAACTTGGGACGAACAAAGACACACTTAATTCTCATTCTAAGGTTTGTCAAAGTTCGTCCCAAGTTATTCTCTTTTTAAGGATGAACTTAGATAATCCTTAGAATGAGACTAACGAGACTAACTTTGGACGAACAAAGAAAAATGTTAGTCTCATTCTAAGGTTTGTCTTAGTTCGTCCCAAGTTAGTCTCATTCTAAGGACGAACTTAGACAATCCTTAGAATGAGACTAACGAGACTAATTTGGGACGAACAAAGACAAACTTAAGTCCCATTCTAAGGTTTGTCTTAGTTCGTCCCAAATTAGTCTCTTTCTAAGGACGAACTTAGACAAACCTTAGAATGAGACTAACAAGACTAACTTGGGACAAACAAAGACAAACTTAAGTCTCATTCTAAGGTTTGTCTAAGTTCGTCCCAAGTTAGTCTCTTTCTAAGGACGAACTTAGACAAACCTAAGATTGAGACTAACGAGACAAAACTTGGGACGAACAAAGACAAACTTAAGTCTCTTTCTAAGGTTTGTCTAAGTTCGTCCCAAGTTATTCTCTTTTTAAGGATGAACTTAGATAATCCTTAGAATGAGACTAACGAGACTAACTTTGGACGAACAAAGAAAAATGTTAGTCTCATTCTAAGGTTTGTCTTAGTTCGTCCCAAGTTAGTCTCATTCTAAGGACGAACTTAGACAATCCTTAGAATGAGACTAACGAGACTAACTTGGGACGAACAAAGACAAACTTAAGTCCCATTCTAAGGTTTGTCTTAGTTCGTCCCAAATCAGTCTCTTTCTAAGGACGAACTTAGACAAACCTTAGAATGAGACTAACAAGACTAACTTGGGACAAACAAAGAAAAACTTAAGTCTCATTCTAAGGTTTGTCTAAGTTCGTCCCAAGTTAGTCTCTTTCTAAGGACGAACTTAGACAAACCTAAGATTGAGACTAACGGGACAAAACTTGGGACGAACAAAGACAAACTTAAGTCTCTTTCTAAGGTTTGTCTAAGTTCGTCCCAAGTTGGTCTCTTTCTAAGGATGAACTTAGACAAACCTTAGAATGAGACTAACGAGACTAACTTGGGACGAACAGAGACAAACTTAAGTCCCATTCTAAAGTTTGTCTTAGTTCATCCCAAGTTAGTCTCTTTCTAAGGATGAACTTAGACAAACCTTAGAATGAGACTAACGAGACAAACTTGGGACGAACAAAGACAAACTTAAGTCTCATTCTAAGGTTTGTCTAAGTTCGTGCCAAGTTAGTCTCTTTCTAAGGATGAACTTAGACAAACCTTAGAATGAGACTAACGAGACAAACTTGGGACGAACAAAGACAAACTTAAGTCCCATTCTAAGGTTTGTCTTAGTTCTTCCCAAGTTAGTCTCTTTCTAAGGACGAACTTTGACAAACCTAAGATTGAGACTAACGAGACAAAACTTGGGACGAACAAAGACAAACTTAAGTCTCTTTCTAAGGTTTGTCTAAGTTCGTCCCAAGTTGGTCTCTTTCTAAGGATGAACTTAGACAAACCTTAGAATGAGACTTACGAGACTAACTTGGGACGAACAGAGACAAACTTAAGTCTCATTCAAAGTTTGTCTAAGTTCGTCCCAAGTTATTCTCTTTCTAAGGACGAACTTAGACAAACCTTAGAATGAGACTAACGAGACAAACTTGGGACGAACAAAGACAAACTTAAGTCTCATTCTAAGGGTTGTCTAAGTTCGTGCCAAGTTAGTCTCTTTCTAAGGATGAACTTAGACAAACCTTAGAATGAGACTAACGAGACTAACTTGGGACGAACAAAGACAAACTTAAGTCCCATTCTAAGGTTTGTCTTAATTCATCCCAAGTTAGACTCTTTCTAAGGACGAACTTAGACAAACCTTAGATTGAGACTAACGAGACTAACTTGGGACGAACAAAGACAAACTTAAGTCTCATTCTAAGGTTTGTCTAAGTTCGTCCCAAGTTAGTCTCTTTCTAATGATGAACTTAGACAAACCTTAGAATGAGACTAACGAGACTAACTTGAGACGAACAAAGACAAATGTTAGTCTTATTCTAAGGTTTGTCTTATTTCGTCCCAAGTTAGTCTCTTTCTAAGGACGAACTTAGACAAAACTTAGAATGAGACTAACTTGGGACGAACAAAGATAAACTTAAGTCCCATTCTAAGGTTTGTCTTAGTTCGTCCCAAGTTAGACTCTTTCTGAGGACGAACTTAGACAAACCTAAGAATGAGACTAACGAGACCAACTTGGGACGAACAAAGACAAACTTAAATCTCATTCTAAGGTTTGCCTAAGTTCGTCCCATGTTAGTCTCTTTCTAAGGACGAAGTTAGACAAACCTTAGAATGAGACTAACGAGACTAACTTGGGACGAACAAAGACAAACTTAAGTCCCATTCTAAGGTTTGTCTAATTTCGTCCTAAGTTAGTCTCTTTCTAAGGACGAACTTAGACAAAACTTAGAATGAGACTAACTTGGGACGAACAAAGACAAACTTAAGTCTCATTCTAAGGTTTGTCTAAGTTCGTCCCAAGTTATTCTCTTTCTAAGGACGAACTTAGACAAACCTTAGAATGAGACTAACGAGACTAACTTTGGACGAACAAAGAAAAACGTTAGTCTCATTCTAAGGTTTGTCTTAGTTCGTCCCAGGTTAGTCTCTTTCTAAGGACGAACTTAGACAAACCTTAGAATGAGACTAACGAGGCTAACTTGGGACGAACAAAGACAAACTTAAGTCTCATTCTAAGGTTTGTCTAAGTTCGTCCCAAGTTATTCTATTTCTAAGGACGAACTTAGACAGACCTCAGAATGAGACTAACGAGACTAACTTTGGACGAACAAAGAAAAATGTTAGTCTCATTCTAAGGTTTGTCTTAGTTCATCCCAAGTTAGTCTCTTTCTATGGACGAACTTAGACCAACCTTAGAATGAGACTAACGAGACTCACTTGGGACGAACAAAGACAAACTTAAGTCCCATTCTAATGTTTGTCTTAGTTCGTCCCAAGTTAGTCTCTTTCTAAGGACGAACTTAGACAAACCTTAGAATGAGACTAACAAGACTAACTTGGGACGAACAAAGACAAACTTAAGTCTCATTCTAAGGTTTGTCTAAGTTCGTCCCAAGTTATTCTATTTCTATGGACAAACTTAGACAAACCTTAGAATGAGACTAACGAGACTAACTTTGGACGAACAAAGAAAAACGTTAGTCTCATTCTAAGGTTTGTCTTAGTTCGTCCCAAGTTATTCTCTTTCAAAGGACGAACTTAGACAAACCTTAGAATGAGACTAACGAGACTAACTTGGGACGAACAAAGACAAACTTAAGTCCCATTCTAAGGTTTGTCTTAGTTCGTCCCAAGTTAGTCTCTTTCTAAGGACGAACTTTGACAAACCTTAGAATGAGACTAACGAGACTAACTTGGGGCGAACAAAGACAAACTTAAGTCTCATTCTAAGGTTTGTCTAAGTTCGTCCCAAGTAAGTCTCTTTCTAAGGACTAACTTAGACAAACCTTAGAATGAGACTAACGAGACAAACTTGGGACGAACAAAGACAAACTTTAGTCTCATTCTAAGGTTTGTCTAAGTTCGTCCCTAGTTAGACTCTTTCTAAGGACGAACTTAGACAAACCTAAGAATGAGACTAACGAGACTAACTTGGGACGAACAAAGACAAACTTAAGTCTCTTTCTAAGGTTTGTCTAACTTCGTCCCAAGTTTGTCTCTTTCTAAGGACGAACTTAGACAAACCTTAGAATGAGACTAACGAGACAAACTTGGGACGAACAAAGACAAACTTAAGTCTCTTTCTAAGGTTTGTCTAACTTCGTCCCAAGTTAGTCTCTTTCTAAGGACGAACTTAGACAAACCTTAGAATGAGACTAACGAGACAAACTTGGGACGAACAAAGACAAACTTAAGTCTCTTTTTAAGGTTTGTCTAAGTTCGTCCCAAGTTAGTCTCTTTCTAAGGACGAACTTAGACAAACCTAAGATTGAGACTAATGAGACAAAACTTGGGACGAACAAAGACAAACTTAAGTCTCTTTCTAAGGTTTGTCTAAGTTCGTGCCAAGTTAGTCTCTTTCTAATGACGAACTTAGACAAACCTTAGAATGAGACTAACGAGACAAAGTTGGGACGAACAAAGACAAACTTAAGTCCCATTCTAAGGTTTGTCTTAGTTCGTCCCAAGTTAGTCTCTTTCTAAGGACGAACTTTGACAAACCTTAGAATGAGACTAACGAGACTAACTTGGGACGTACAAAGACAAACTTAAGTCTCATTCTAAGGTCTGTCTAACTTCGTCCCAAGTTATTCTCTTTCTAAGGACGAACTTAGACAAACCTTAGAATGAGACTAACGAGACTAACTTTGGACGAAAAAGGAATTGTTAGTCTCGTTCTAAGGTTTGTCTTAGTTCGTCCCAAGTTAGTCTCTAACTTTGGACGAACAAAGAAAAATGTTAGTCTCATTCTAAGGTTTGTCTTAGTTCGTCCCAAGTTAGTCTCATTCTAAGGACGAACTTAGACAATCCTTAGAATGAGACTAACGAGACTAATTTGGGACGAACAAAGACAAACTTAAGTCCCATTCTAAGGTTTGTCTTAGTTCGTCCCAAATTAGTCTCTTTCTAAGGACGAACTTAGACAAACCTTAGAATGAGACTAACAAGACTAACTTGGGACAAACAAAGACAAACTTAAGTCTCATTCTAAGGTTTGTCTAAGTTCGTCCCAAGTTAGTCTCTTTCTAAGGACGAACTTAGACAAACCTAAGATTGAGACTAACGAGACAAAACTTGGGACGAACAAAGACAAACTTAAGTCTCTTTCTAAGGTTTGTCTAAGTTCGTCCCAAGTTGTTCTCTTTTTAAGGATGAACTTAGATAATCCTTAGAATGAGACTAACGAGACTAACTTTGGACGAACAAAGAAAAATGTTAGTCTCATTCTAAGGTTTGTCTTAGTTCGTCCCAAGTTAGTCTCATTCTAAGGACGAACTTAGACAATCCTTAGAATGAGACTAACGAGACTAACTTGGGATGAACAAAGACAAACTTAAGTCCCATTCTAAGGTTTGTCTTAGTTCATCCCAAATTAGTCTCTTTCTAAGGACGAACTTAGACAAACCTTAGAATGAGACTAACAAGACTAACTTGGGACAAACAAAGAAAAACTTAAGTCTCATTCTAAGGTTTGTCTAAGTTCGTCCCAAGTTAGTCTCTTTCTAAGGACGAACTTAGACAAACCTAAGATTGAGACTAACGAGACAAAACTTGGGACGAACAAAGACAAACTTAAGTCTCTTTCTAAGGTTTGTCTAAGTTCGTCCCAAGTTAGTCTCTTTCTAAGGATGAACTTAGACAAACCTTAGAATGAGACTAACGAGACTAACTTGGGACGAACAGAGACAAACTTAAGTCCCATTCTAAAGTTTGTCTTAGTTCATCCCAAGTTAGTCTCTTTCTAAGGATGAACTTAGACAAACCTTAGAATGAGACTAACGAGACAAACTTGGGACGAACAAAGACAAACTTAAGTCTCATTCTAAGGTTTGTCTAAGTTCGTGCCAAGTTAGTTTCTTTCTAAGGATGAACTTAGACAAACCTTAGAATGAGACTAACGAGACAAACTTGGGACGAACAAAGACAAACTTAAGTCCCATTCTATGGTTTGTCTTAGTTCGTCCCAAGTTAGTCTCTTTCTAAGGACGAACTTAGACAAACCTTAGAATGAGACTAACGAGACTAACTTGGGACGTACAAAGACAAACTTAAGTCTCATTCTAAGGTTTGTCTAAGTTCGTCCCAAGTTATTCTCTTTCTAAGGACGAACTTAGACAAACCTTAGAATGAGACTAACGAGACAAACTTGGGACGAACAAAGACAAACTTAAGTCTCATTCTAAGGTATGTCTAAGTTCGTGCCAAGTTAGTCTCTTTCTAAGGATGAACTTAGACAAACCTTAGAATGAGACTAACGAGACTAACATGGGACGAACAAAGACAAACTTAAGTCCCATTCTAAAGTTTGTCTTAGTTCGTCCCAAGTTAGTCTCTTTCTAAGGACGAACTTAGACAAACCTTAGAATGAGACTAACGAGACTAACTTGGGACGAACAAAGACAAACTTAAGTCCCATTCTAAGGTTTGTCTTAGTTCGTCCCAAGTTAGTCTCTTTCTAAGGACGAACTTTGACAAACCTTAGAATGAGACTAACGAGACTAACTTGGGACGTACAAAGACAAACTTAAGTCTCATTCTAAGGTTTGTCTAAGTTCGTCCCAAGTTATTCTCTTTCTAAGGACGAACTTAGACAAACCTTAGAATGAGACTAACGAGACAAACTTGGGACGAACAAAGACAAACTTAAGTCTCATTCTAAGGTATGTCTAAGTTCGTGCCAAGTTAGTCTCTTTCTAATGATGAACTTAGACAAACCTTAGAATGAGACTAACGAGACAAACTTGGGACGAACAAAGACAAACTTAAGTCCCATTCTAAGGTTTGTCTTAGTTCTTCCCAAGTTAGTCTCTTTCTAAGGACGAACTTTGACAAACCTTAAAATGAGACTAACGAGACTAACTTGGGACGTACCAAGACAAACTTAAGTCTCATTCTAAGGATTGTCTAAGTTCGTCCCAAGTTATTCTCTTTCTAAGGACGAACTTAGACAAACCTTAGAATGAGGCTAACGAGACTAACTTTGGACGAAAAAGAAAAATGTTAGTCTCATTCTAAGGTTTGTCTTAGTTCGTCCCAAGTTAGTCTCTTTCTAAGGACGAACTTAGACAAACCTTAGAATGAGACTAACGAGACTAACTTGGGACGTACAAAGACAAACTTAAGTCTCATTCTAAGGTTTGTCTAAGTTCGTCCCAAGTTATTCTCTTTCAAAGGACGAACTTAGACAAACCTTAGAATGAGACTAACGAGACTAACTTTGGACGAAAAAGAAAAACGTTAGTCTCATTCTAAGGTTTGTCTTAGTTCGTCCCAAGTTAGTCTCTTTCTAAGGACGAACTTAGACAAACGTTAGAATGAGACTAACGAGACTAACTTGGGACGAACAAAGACAAACTTAAGTCCCATTCTAAGGTTTGTCTTAGTTCGTCCCAAGTTAGTCTCTTTCTAAGGACGAACTTTGACAAACCTTAGAATGAGACTAACGAGACTAACTTGGGGCGAACAAAGACAAACTTAAATCTCATTCTAAGGTTTGTCTAAGTTCGTCCCAAGTTATTCTCTTTCTAAGGACGAACTTAGACAAACCTTAGAATGAGACTAACGAGACTAACTTTGGACGAACAAAGAGAAAAGTTAGTCTCATTCTAAGGTTTGTCTTAGTTCGTCCCAAGTTAGTCTCTTTCTAAGGACGAACTTAGACAAACCTTAGAATGAGACTAACGAGACTAACTTGGGACGAACAAAGACAAACTTAAGTCCCATTCTAAGGTTTGTCTTAGTTCGTCCCAAGTTAGTCTCTTTCTAAGGACGAACTTAGACAAACCTTAGAATGAGACTAACAAGACTAACTTGGGACGAACAAAGACAAACTTAAGTCTCATTCTAAGGTTTGTCTAAGTTCGCCCCAAGTTAGTCTCTTTCTAAGGACGAACTTGGACAAACCTTAGAATGAGACTAACGAGACAAACTTGGGACAAACAAAGACAAACTTAATTCTCATTCTAAGGTTTGTCTAAGTTCGTCCCAAGTTATTCTCTTTTTAAGGATGAACTTAGATAATCCTTAGAATGAGACTAACGAGACTAACTTTGGACGAACAAAGAAAAATGTTAGTCACATTCTAAGGTTTGTCTTAGTTCGTCCCAAGTTAGTCTCATTCTAAGGACGAACTTAGACAATCCTTAGAATGAGACTAACTAGACTAACTTGGGACGAACAAAGAAAAACTTAAGTCCCATTCCAAGGTTTGTCTTAGTTCGTCCCAAGTTATTCTCTTTCTAAGGACGAACTTAGACAAACCTTAGAATGAGACTAACCAGACTAACTTTGGACGAAAAAGGAAAACGTTAGTCTCATTCTAAGGTTTGTCTTAGTTCGTCCCAAGTTAGTCTCTTTCTAAGGACGAACTTAGACAAACCTTAGAATGAGACTAACGAGACTAACTTGGGACGAACAAAGACAAACTTAAGTCCCATTCTAAGGTTTGTCTTAGTTCGTCCCAAGTTAGTCTCTTTCTAAGGACGAACTTTGACAAACCTTAGAATGAGACTAACGAGACTAACTTGGGACGTACAAAGACAAACTTAAGTCTCATTCTAAGGTTTGTCTAAGTTCGTCCCAAGTTATTCTCTTTCTAAGGACGAACTTAGACAAACCTTAGAATGAGACTAACGAGACAAACTTGGGACGAACAAAGACAAACTTAAGTCTCATTCTAAGGTATGTCTAAGTTCGTGCCAAGTTAGTCTCTTTCTAATGATGAACTTAGACAAACCTTAGAATGAGACTAACGAGACAAACTTGGGACGAACAAAGACAAACTTAAGTCCCATTCTAAGGTTTGTCTTAGTTCTTCCCAAGTTAGTCTCTTTCTAAGGACGAACTTTGACAAACCTTAAAATGAGACTAACGAGACTAACTTGGGACGTACCAAGACAAACTTAAGTCTCATTCTAAGGATTGTCTAAGTTCGTCCCAAGTTATTCTCTTTATAAGGACGAACTTAGACAAACCTTAGAATGAGGCTAACGAGACTAACTTTGGACGAAAAAGAAAAATGTTAGTCTCATTCTAAGGTTTGTCTTAGTTCGTCCCAAGTTAGTCTCTTTCTAAGGACGAACTTAGACAAACCTTAGAATGAGACTAACGAGACTAACTTGGGACGTACAAAGACAAACTTAAGTCTCATTCTAAGGTTTGTCTAAGTTCGTCCCAAGTTATTCTCTTTCAAAGGACGAACTTAGACAAACCTTAGAATGAGACTAACGAGACTAACTTTGGACGAAAAAGAAAAACGTTAGTCTCATTCTAAGGTTTGTCTTAGTTCGTCCCAAGTTAGTCTCTTTCTAAGGACGAACTTAGACAAACGTTAGAATGAGACTAACGAGACTAACTTGGGACGAACAAAGACAAACTTAAGTCCCATTCTAAGGTTTGTCTTAGTTCGTCCCAAGTTAGTCTCTTTCTAAGGACGAACTTTGACAAACCTTAGAATGAGACTAACGAGACTAACTTGGGGCGAACAAAGACAAACTTAAATCTCATTCTAAGGTTTGTCTAAGTTCGTCCCAAGTTATTCTCTTTCTAAGGACGAACTTAGACAAACCTTAGAATGAGACTAACGAGACTAACTTTGGACGAACAAAGAGAACAGTTAGTCTCATTCTAAGGTTTGTCTTAGTTCGTCCCAAGTTAGTCTCTTTCTAAGGACGAACTTAGACAAACCTTAGAATGAGACTAACGAGACTAACTTGGGACGAACAAAGACAAACTTAAGTCCCATTCTAAGGTTTGTCTTAGTTCGTCCCAAGTTAGTCTCTTTCTAAGGACGAACTTAGACAAACCTTAGAATGAGACTAACAAGACTAACTTGGGACGAACAAAGACAAACTTAAGTCTCATTCTAAGGTTTGTCCAAGTTCGCCCCAAGTTAGTCTCTTTCTAAGGACGAACTTGGACAAACCTTAGAATGAGACTAACGAGACAAACTTGGGACAAACAAAGACAAACTTAATTCTCATTCTAAGGTTTGTCTAAGTTCGTCCCAAGTTATTCTCTTTTTAAGGATGAACTTAGATAATCCTTAGAATGAGACTAACGAGACTAACTTTGGACGAACAAAGAAAAATGTTAGTCACATTCTAAGGTTTGTCTTAGTTCGTCCCAAGTTAGTCTCATTCTAAGGACGAACTTAGACAATCCTTAGAATGAGACTAACTAGACTAACTTGGGACGAACAAAGAAAAACTTAAGTCCCATTCCAAGGTTTGTCTTAGTTCGTCCCAAGTTATTCTCTTTCTAAGGACGAACTTAGACAAACCTTAGAATGAGACTAACCAGACTAACTTTGGACGAAAAAGGAAAACGTTAGTCTCATTCTAAGGTTTGTCTTAGTTCGTCCCAAGTTAGTCTCTTTCTAAGGACGAACTTAGACAAACCTTAGAATGAGACTAACGAGACTAACTTGGGACGAACAAAGACAAACTTAAGTCCCATTCTAAGGTTTGTCTTAGTTCGTCC
Source organism: Rhodiola kirilowii (assembly GCA_033675215.1). Lineage (NCBI taxonomy): Eukaryota > Viridiplantae > Streptophyta > Magnoliopsida > Saxifragales > Crassulaceae > Rhodiola > Rhodiola kirilowii. The sequence goes on along the minus strand of JAUCNB010000012.1, from coordinate 1,609,271 downwards.
CAAGTTAGTCTCTTTCTAAGGAAGAACTTTGACAAACCTTAGAATGAGACTAACGAGACTAACTTGGGACGTACAAAGACAAACTTAAGTCTCATTCTAAGGTTTGTCTAAGTTCGTCCCAAGTTATTCTCTTTCTAAGGAAGAACTTAGACAAACCTTAGAATGAGACTAACGAGACAAACTTGGGACGAACAAAGACAAACTTAAGTCTCATTCTAAGGTATGTCTAAGTTCGTGCCAAGTTAGTCTCTTTCTAAGGATGAACTTAAACAAACCTTAGAATGAGACTAACGAGACTAACTTGGGACGAACAAAGACAAACTTAAGTCGCATTCTAAAGTTTGTCTTAGTTCGTCCCAAGTTAGTCTCTTTCTAAGGATGAACTTAGACAAACCTTAGAATGAGACTAACGAGACAAACTTGGGACGAACAAAGACAAACTTAAGTCTCATTCTAAGGTTTGTCTAAGTTCGTGCCAAGTTAGTCTCTTTCTAAGGATGAACTTAGACAAACCTTAGAATGAGACTAACGAGACAAACTTGGGACGAACAAAGACAAACTTAAGTCCCATTCTAAGGTTTGTCTTAGTTCTTCCCAAGTTAGTCTCTTTATAAGGACGAACTTTGACAAACCTTAGAAAGAGACTAACGAGACTAACTTGGGACGTACAAAGACAAACTTAAGTCTCATTCTAAGGTTTGTCTAAGTTCGTCCCAAGTTATTCTCTTTCTAAGGAGAACTTAGACAAACCTTAGAATGAGACTAACGAGACTAACTTTGGACGAACAAAGAAAAACGTTAGTCTCATTCTAAGGTTTGTCTTAGTTCATCCCAGATTAGTCTCTTTCTAAGGACGAACTTAGACAAACCTTAGAATGAGACTAACGAGGCTAACTTGGGACGAACAAAGACAAACTTAAGTCTCATTCTAAGGTTTGTCTAAGTTCGTCCCAAGTTATTCTATTTCTAAGGACGAACTTAGACAGACCTTAGAATGAGACTAACGAGACTAACTTTGGACGAACAAAGAAAAACGTTAGTCTCATTCTAAGGTTTGTCTTAGTTCATCCCAAGTTAGTCTCTTTCTAAGGACGAACTTAGACCAACCTTAGAATGAGACTCACGAGACTGACTTGGGACGAACAAAGACAAACATAAGTCCCATTCTAAGGTTTGTCTTAGTTCGTCCCAGGTTAGTCTCTTTCTAAGGACGAACTTAGACAAACCTTAGAATGAGACTAACAAGACTAACTTGGGACGAACAAAGACCAACTTAAGTCTCATTCTAAGGTTTGTCTAAGTTCGTCCCAAGTTATTCTATTTCTAAGGACAAACTTAGACAAACCTTAGAATGAGACTAACGAGACTAACTTTGGACGAACAAAGAAAAACGTTAGTCTCATTCTAAGGTTTGTCTTAGTTCGTCCCAAGTTAGTCTCTTTCTAAGGACGAACTTAGACAAACCTTAGAATGAGACTAACGAGACTAACTTGGAACGAACAAAGACAAACTTAAGTCCCATTCTAAGGTTTGTCTTAGTTCGTCCCAAGTTAGTCTCTTTCTAAGGACGAACTTAGACAAACCTTAGAATGAGACTAACAAGACTAACTTGGGACAAACAAAGACAAACTTAAGTCTCATTCTAAGGTTTGTCTAAGTTCGTCCCAAGTTAGTCTCTTTCTAAGGACGAACTTAGACAAACCTTAGAATGAGACTAACGAAACTAACTTGGGACGAACAAAGAACAACTTAAGTCCCATTCTAAGGTTTGTCTAAGTTCGTCCCAAGTTATTCTCTTTCTAAGGACGAACTTAGACAAACCTTAGAATGAGACTAACGAGACTAACTTTGGACGAACAAAGAAAAACGTTAGTCTCATTCTAAGGTTTGTCTTAGTTCATCCCAATTTAGTCTCTTTCTCAGGACGAACTTAGACAAACCTTAGAATGAGACTAACAAGACAAACTTGGGACGAACAAAGACAAACTTTAGTCTCATTCTAAGGTTTGTCTAAGTTCATCCCTAGTTAGTCTCTTTCTAAGGACGAACTTAGACAAACCTTAGAATGAGACTAACGAGACTAACTTGGGACGAACAAAGACAAACTTAAGTCCCATTCTAAGGTTTGTCTTAGTTCGTCCAAAGTTAGTCTCTTTCTAAGGATGAACTTTGACAAACCTTAGAATGAGACTAACGAGACTAAATGATACGGGGCGGAAGCGGGACTTCACGATGTAGGATTTGATGGAGGAGGATAGGTAGTGCAACCCGACGACTCTTGAAGCCAACCACTGCTTGTGCAATGACCTGCAACAAGTAATTGCCTAACCACACTCTAAGTTTCCAAACCACACAACCACGCACGAAGTTGGAAGCACAATTTGGTTGCCGTCGAACGACCGCTTATGCAATCTCACAAGGAAACTACAAGAGTGAGGGGGTAGAGAACTCTCTCTTGAAAAAAGATGTAGCAATAGCTAAATCTGAAATGTTGATGAATAAAATTTCCAAAATCTGAATGTGTTTTCAAAATACATGTAGATGAGGATTAATACTAAGAAATGAAAGTAAATGCATGTGTTGTGGACTTGTGCAGCCACCATGGGATCTTGAGTAGCCTCTTTTGAGCAATGAGCAGCCACCATGGAGTCTTGTGCATTCTCCTTTGATCCTTGTTCAGCCATAAGTGCCCATGATTGATCTTTGTGCAATACTATTAATAGCCATGCTTTCAATTTGTGCTTGGTTTGATGTGCTAAGGGAAAAGCATCAATTCTGGTCCTTTATTGCTTTCTTTCTTGCACTAAATGATGTTAGACTTCTCCCTTTGTTCTTCGTGCATGAGTCCTCCATAAGTGTCCCTTCTTTATGTCCATCCACTTTTGAGAATCTGAGTAATAAAAGCACACTAGATTTAGGCAGCATAAAGTTCTCATCAATTGTAGTATAAAAATCAAATAGGAGTGAATTCACCTCATGTTGAATTTGTTTTGCTCGGTTCCTAGTCATTGGACCTTTGAAAGCTTCTTTCGTCGATGCATCAGCTTGTAGTTGTATAGGATTACTTGTAATAGTAGATGACCGACGAGGTGAGGCTAGTGTGTCCTCATTTGGTAATCAGAGCCATTGTTACATTGGTACCATCTATCCCTTTGTAGTTTTGTTGATTTCAATTCTGTCAAAAAAAAAAAACAGCAAAAAAAAAGCAAAAAAAAAAGCAAAAAAAAGCAAAAAAAAAAAGCAAAAAAAAGCAAAAAAAAAGCAAAAAAAAAGTTGCTGAATTTGTAGGGATTTCATCTAGTCTATTGAGTAGTGCATCCAAAATCAGCCATTGTTTGTGTGATTCTCGACTTGTATGCGCTTGATTGTTCACTCTTTTGGACCAACCATCATCACCGAAGTAAAACTCAAATCTGCACTCACTTGGAATCTTCACGAGCTTCGGTTGGTAAGAGAAAGTGAGGTTTGAGGTTCTTTTTTTTTCTTTCATACACATTTATCTTTAGTATAGAGTTTTTCACAGCTAATCATGGCAGGTGATGGAGATGAATATGAAATTGATGGCGCTGAACAACTCAATCAGCCCATCACACGTCTCCATTTCAATGCTTTACGTGATCATCTTCGTCAAGAGTTTCGGGCAAGCATTGAGTCATTGGAGGAAAAGCAAGATAGAATATCTGAGGATCTTCAACAACTTATGGGTAATGTTAATCAACAACTAACCCAAAATCTTGCTGCTATGCAAGTTAATATAGTTGCTCAAGTTGTTCGAGAACTACGACAAGCCACGGGAGATGCAAGTGTGCATGGCGATGAGACTGAGAGGACTAATGGAGAGGTTGCTGCACCAATTGCTCAAGGAGGGCGAAACCATGTCGCCAACAACACAAACAACGTAGTTGCTGGTCGTGGGAATAATTTTAGAGATGCTCCATTCAATGGACGAGGACGAGGTCGTGGAAGAGGTAATATGAACCATGGTTACATTGATGATGAATTTGACAATGAGGATCGTGACATGTTTAGAAATGCTGGATTCCGTCAACGTGGAAACTTTGTTCGTGATGAGGAAAGGTTTGGTAAGCTGAAATTTACTATGCCAAAGTTTGAAGGAGGATCTAATCCAGAAGCTTATCTTACATGGGAGTTGAAGGTTGATAAGATTTTCCGCATGCATAACTATTCCGAAGAGAAGAAGCTTGCCATGGCTTCATTGGAGTTTGAAGACTATGCGCTTATATGGTGGGAACAAGTCCAGCGACAACGAGAAGAAGGAGAAGGATTTCCTATTGCTACTTGGGCAGAAATGAAGCGTGAGATGAGGGCGAGATTCATTCCAAGACACTATAGAAGAGACATCTTTGACAAGCTTCAAAACTTGAGGCAAGGTAAACAATCTGTTGAGGAGTACCACAAGGAGATGGAGAAGGCTATTATACGTGCCGATATACAAGAAGATGAGGAGCAGTCCATGGCTCGATTCTTGTATGGGTTGAACACAAGTGTGAAACGGATTGTTGAGCTACAACCTTACCGAAATGTCATAGAGTTGGTGCATCTTGCTTCAAAGGCTGAACGACAATTGCAAGATGACTCAAAGCTGAACAAATCAACCTCATTCACTACTCGGACTACAACAAGTGGAAGTAAGTTTGTACCGCAATTTAATGTTGGTCGAGGCATCACCACTAACTCTGTAGGTGGCAATCGTTCCAACACTCGTAGTGGTGGAACTGAAACTTCAAGGGAGAAAGGCAAATCAGCGTCATCTAGTTCATCTTCCATTGGATCCACATCCAAGAGTAGACACATTGAGTGTTTCAAGTGTAAGGGACGTGGTCATATGATCAAAGACTGCCCAAACAACCGTACTATGCTCGTCACTGAGGAGGGAGAGTATGAATCAGCAAGTGATTTGGAAGACGAAGTTGCTAATGATACTCTTGATGATGAAGAACACAATTATTGTGATTATGAGCAAGGTGCCTCACTTGTTGTTACCAAGGTGCTCAGCGTGCAAGTGAAAGATTCAGAGAATTGTCAACGGCACAACCTTTTCCAAACAAGAGCAAAAGTTCAAGACAAAGTTGCGAAGGTAATAATTGATGGAGGAAGTTGCCAAAACCTTGCAAGTAAAGAGATGTGTGAAAAGCTTGAGCTGAAGTTGCTGCCACATCCTCACCCATACCATGTGCAATGGTTAAGTGATTGCAGAGAAATGAAGATTACACACAAGGTAAAAGTTCAGTTTAAGATTGGCGATTATATTGACACGGTTGAGTGTGATGTTCTACCCATGAAGGTGTGTCATTTACTATTGGGAAGGCCGTGGCAATATGATGTTTCAGCGCAACATTGTGGACGCACAAACCATTACACAATCAAGTGGAAAGGCAAGGATTTGGTGCTCCGACCTATGACACCTCAACAAATTATGACTGATCATATGCAAAAAGCCAGCGAGGGAAACAAAGTGAGTGTGAGAGTTGGAGAGAAAAAACATACGAGCGGAAACCACAAAACAGTGAGTGAGTGTCCCAAAACAAACACGAGAGAGAAACAGAAAAGTGAGGGAGAGAATTTCGTCATGCTAGCCACCAAATCTGAGTTGAGAGATGTGAGGAATAACACCAGTCAAGTGATCTTTGTGCTGATGTACAAAGACACATTGGTATCGACTAACGACTTGACATCTCTTCCTAGTGCCTTTTCTCGTGTTTTGCAGGATTACAAGGATGTCTTTCCAGAGGAGGTTCCAGCGGGTTTACCTCCATTGCGTGGCATTGAACATCAAATTGATCTCATTCCAGGAGCTTCACTTCCAAACCGACCACCATACCGCACAAATCCCGAAGAGACAAAGGAGATACAAAGGCAGGTACAAGAACTTTTAAATAAAGGTTATGTACGTGAAAGTTTAAGTCCTTGTGATGTCCCTGTTATTTTAGTTCCTAAGAAGGATGGTTCTTGGCGTATGTGTGTTGATTGTAGGGCCATAAACAATATTACTGTTCGATATCGTCATCCTATTCCTAGGTTAGATGATATGCTTGATGAACTTAGTGGCTCTATGATATTCTCTAAGGTTGATTTGCGTAGTGGATATCATCAAATTCGGATGAAAGAGGGAGATGAATGGAAAACGGCATTCAAAACAAAATTTGGATTGTATGAGTGGTTAGTCATGCCGTTTGGATTAACTAATGCACCTAGTACTTTCATGAGGTTAATGAATCATGTCTTGAGAGCTTACATTGGGAGATTTGTTGTTGTTTACTTTGATGACATCTTGATATACAGCAAGTCTATAGATGAGCATATTGATCATATCAAACTTGTGTTAGATGTTCTTAGGAGGGAACAGTTATATGCTAACATGGACAAGTGCTCATTTTGCACGAAGAAGGTTGTTTTTCTTGGCTATGTCGTTTCAGGGCAAGGAATTGAGGTTGACGAATCAAAAGTTGAGGCAATCAAGAATTGGCCTACTCCTCTCAATATGAGTCAAGTAAGAAGTTTTCATGGTCTTGCTGGTTTCTATAGAAGGTTTGTTAAGGATTTTAGTACCATTGCTGCCCCATTGAATGAGTTAACAAAGAAGGGTGTTGTTTTCAAATGGGATGTGCCTCAAGAAAATGCTTTCAAAGAGCTTAAGAAACGATTAACGGAGTCACCGGTGCTTGTTCTTCCTGATTTTAAAAAAACTTTTGAAATAGAGTGTGATGCTAGTGGAATAGGTATTGGTGGTGTCTTAATGCAAGAAAGCAAACCGATAGCATATTTTAGTGAGAAATTGGGCGGTGCAAAGTTGAATTATTCAGTTTATGATAAGGAATTGTATGCTTTAGTTCGTGTGCTTGAAAATTGGCAACATTACTTATGGACTAAGGAGTTTGTCATTCATTCTGATCATGAAGCATTGAAACATCTTAAGGGTCAAGCTAAGCTCAATAGGAGGCATGCTAAATGGGTAGAATTCATTGAGACTTTCCCATATGTTGTGAGATATAAGAAGGGTAAAGAAAACATGGTTGCTGATGCTCTATCTCGTAGACATGTTTTGTTGAACCAATTAGAGGTAAAAGTGCTTGGACTTGAAAGTTTGAAAGCTTTGTATGTTGCTGATCCTTACTTTTCAGAACCATATGAAAGATGTCAAGATGGAAAAGGATGGGATAAGTATCATATGCATGATGGATTTCTTTTTAGAGCTAACAAACTTTGTGTTCCTGATTGTTCGGTTAGGCTTTTGTTATTGCAAGAATCACATGCAGGTGGTTTAATGGGTCATTTTGGCCGGGAGAAGACTTATGAGATGCTTGCTGATCATTTTTATTGGCCAAAGATGAGGAAGGATGTTGAAAGATTCGTGCAGTGATGCATTACATGTCACAAAGCTAAGTCAAAACTTAACCCTCACGGTTTATATACTCCTCTACCAGTTCCTAGTGTTCCTTGGGAAGATATTAGTATGGATTTTGTGTTAGGACTACCTAAAACTAAGAGGGGAAGGGATTCAGTTTTTGTTGTTGTTGATAGATTCTCGAAGATGGCACATTTCATTCCATGTCATAAGAGCGATGATGCTTCACATGTGGCTGATTTATTTTTCAGGGAGGTTGTGCGTCTGCATGGAGTACCAAGGACGATCGTATCTGATCGTGATGTGAAGTTTATGAGCTACTTTTGGAAGACCTTATGGGGAAAGCTTGGGACCAAGCTATTGTTTTCAACAACTTGTCACCCACAAACTAATGGCCAAACGGAGGTGGTAAACCGTACCCTTTCAACGTTACTAAGGACTATGATCAAGAAGAACCTAAGGGAATGGGAAGAGTGCTTGCCGCACATCGAGTTCGCTTACAATAGGGCAGTTCACTCTACCACAAGCATGTGCCCATTTGAGGTGGTTTATGGATTCAAACCCATTTCACCACTCGACTTGCTGCCACTTCCATTGCAAGAACGAAGTAATATGGAGGCCTCAAAGCGTGCTGCATATGTGAGAAGGATTCACGAGAAGACTAAGGAGCAGATTGAGAAAAAGGTAAAGTATTACGCACACAAGGCTAACAAGAACCGAAAGAAGGTAACGTTTGAACTCGGAGATCTAGTTTGGATACATCTACGTAAAGAACGTTTTCCGGAGAAACGCAAGTCCAAACTCATGCCTCGTGGGGATGGACCATTCAAAGTGTTAGCAAAAATAAATGACAATGCCTACAAGATTGAACTTCCAGAAGACTATGCGGTGAGTCCCACTTTCAACGTGGCTGACTTGTCGCCTTACTTGGGTGAAGAAGAATCAGAGTCGAGGACGACTCTTTTTGAAGAGGGGGAGGATGATGAGGACACACTAGCCTCACCTCGTCGGTCATCTACTATTACAAGTAATCCTATACAACTACAAGCTGATGCATCGACGAAAGAAGCTTTCAAAGGTCCAATGACTAGGAACCGAGCAAAACAAATTCAACATGAGGTGAATTCACTCCTAGTTGATTGTTATACTACAATTGATGAGAACTTTATGCTGCCTAAATCTAGTGTGCTTTTATTACTCAGATTCTCAAAAGTGGATGGACATAAAGAAGGGACACTTATGGAGGACTCATGCACGAAGAACAAAGGGAGAAGTCTAACATCATTTAGTGCAAGAAAGAAAGCAATAAAGGACCAGAATTGATGCTTTTCCCTTAGCACATCAAACCAAGCACAAATTGAAAGCATGGATATTAATAGTATTGCACAAAGATCAATCATGGGCACTTATGGCTGAACAAGGATCAAAGGAGAATGCACAAGACTCCATGGTGGCTGCTCATTGCTCAAAAGAGGCTACTCAAGATCCCATGGTGGCTGCACAAGTCCACAACACATGCATTTACTTTCATTTCTTAGTATTAATCCTCATCTACATGTATTTTGAAAACACATTCAGATTTTGGAAATTTTATTCATCAACATTTTAGATTTAGCTATTGCTACATCTTTTTTCAAGAGAGAGTTCTCTACCCCCCTTGCTCTTGTAGTTTCCTTGTGAGATTGCATAAGCGGTCGTTCGACGGCAACCAAATTGTGCTTCCAACTTCATGCGTGGTTGTGTGGTTTGGAAACTTAGAGTGTGGTTAGGCAATTACTTGTTGCAGGTCATTGCACAAGCAGTGGTTGGCTTCAAGAGTCGTCGGGTTGCACTACCTATCCTCCTCCATCAAATCCTACATCGTGAAGTCCCGCTTCCACCCCGTATCACTAACTTGGGGCGAACAAAGACAAACTTTAGTCTCATTCTAAGGTTTGTCTAAGTTCGTGCCAAGTTAGTCTCTTTCTAAGGATGAACATAGACAAACCTTAGAATGAGACTAACGAGACAAACTTGGGACGAACAAAGACAAACTTAAGTCCCATTCTAAGGTTTGTCTTAGTTCGTCCCAAGTTAGTCTCTTTCTAAGGACGAACTTTGACAAACCTTAGAATGAGACTAACGAGACTAACTTGGGACGTACAAAGACAAACTTAAGTCTCATTCTAAGGTTTGTCTAAGTTCGTCCCAAGTTATTCTCTTTCAAAGGACGAACTTAGACAAACCTTAGAATGAGACTAACGAGACTAACTTTGGACGAAAAAGAAAAACGTTAGTCTCATTCTAAGGTTTGTCTTAGTTCGTCCCATGTTAGTCTCTTTCTAAGGACGAACTTAGACAAACCTTAGAATGAGACTAACGAGACTAACTTGGGACGAACAAAGACAAACTTAAGTCCCATTCTAAGGTTTGTCTTAGTTCGTCCCAAGTTAGTCTCTTTCTAAGGACGAACTTAGACAAACCTTAGAATGAGACTAACAAGACTAACTTGGGACGAACAAAGACAAACTTAAGTCTCATTCTAAGGTTTGTCTAAGTTCGCCCCAAGTTAGTCTCTTTCTAAGGACGAACTTGGACAAACCTTAGAATGAGACTAACGAGACAAACTTGGGACGAACAAAGACAAACTTAATTCTCATTCTAAGGTTTGTCTAAGTTCGTCCCAAGTTATTCTCTTTTTAAGGATGAACTTAGATAATCCTTAGAATGAGACTAACGAGACTAACTTTGGACGAACAAAGAAAAATGTTAGTCTCATTCTAAGGTTTGTCTTAGTTCGTCCCAGTTAGTCTCATTCTAAGGACGAACTTAGACAATCCTTAGAATGAGACTAACTAGACTAACTTGGGACGAACAAAGACAAACTTAAGTCCCATTCTAAGGTTTGTCTTAGTTCGTCCCAAGTTATTCTCTTTCTAAGGACGAACTTAGACAAACCTTAGAATGAGACTAACCAGACTAACTTTGGACGAAAAAGGAAAACGTTAGTCTCATTCTAAGGTTTGTCTTAGTTCGCCCCAAGTTAGTCTCTTTCTAAGGACGAACTTTGACAAACCTTAGAATGAGACTAACGAGACTAACTTGGGACGTACAAAGACAAACTTAAGTCTCATTATAAGGTTTGTCTAAGTTCGTCCCAAGTTATTCTCTTTCTAAGGAAGAACTTAGACAAACCTTAGAACGAGACTAACGAGACAAAGTTGGGACGAACAAAGACAAACTTAAGTCTCATTCTAAGGTATGTCTAAGTTCGTGCCAAGTTAGTCTCTTTCTAAGGATGAACTTAGACAAACCTTAGAATGAGACTAACGAGACTAACTTGGGACGAACAAAGACAAACTTAAGTCCCATTCTAAAGTTTGTCTTAGTTCGTCTTAAGTTAGTCTCTTTCTAAGGATGAACTTAGACAAACCTTAGAATGAGACTAACGAGACAAACTTGGGACGAACAAAGACAAACTTAAGTCTCATTCTAAGGTTTGTCTAAGTTCGTGCCAAGTTAGTCTCTTTCTAAGGATGAACTTAGACAAACCTTAGAATGAGACTAACGAGACAAACTTGGGACGAACAAAGACAAACTTAAGTCCCATTCTAAGGTTTGTCTTAGTTCTTCCCAAGTTAGTCTCTTTATAAGGACGAACTTTGACAAACCTTAGAAAGAGACTAACGAGACTAACTTGGGACGAACAAAGACAAACTTAAGTCCCATTCTAAGGTTTGTCTTAGTTCTTCCCAAGTTAGTCTCTTTATAAGGACGAACTTTGACAAACCTTAGAAAGAGACTAACGAGACTAACTTGGGACGTACAAAGACAAACTTAAGTCTCATTCTAAGGTTTGTCTAAGTTCGTCCCAAGTTATTCTCTTTCTAAGGAGAACTTCGACAAACCTTAGAATGAGACTAACGAGACTAACTTTGGACGAAAAAGAAAAATGTTAGTCTCATTCTAAGGTTTGTCTTAGTTCGTCCCAAGTTAGTCTCTTTCTAAGGACGAACTTAGACAAACCTTAGAATGAGACTAACGAGACTAACTTTGGACGAACAAAGAAAAACGTTAGTCTCATTCTAAGGTTTGTCTTAGTTCATCCCAGGTTAGTCTCTTTCTAAGGACGAACTTAGACAAACCTTAGAATGAGACTAACGAGGCTAACTTGGGACGAACAAAGACAAACTTAAGTCTCATTCTAAGGTTTGTCTAAGTTCGTCCCAAGTTATTCTATTTCTAAGGACGAACTTAGACAGACCTTAGAATGAGAATAACGAGACTAACTTTGGACGAACAAAGAAAAACGTTAGTCTCATTCTAAGGTTTGTCTTAGTTCATCCCAAGTTAGTCTCTTTCTAAGGAAGAACTTAGACCAACCTTAGAATGAGACTAACGAGACTCACTTGGGACGAACAAAGACAAACTTAAGTCCCATTCTAAGGTTTGTCTTAGTTCGTCCCAGGTTAGTCTCTTTCTAAGGACGAACTTAGACAAACCTTAGAATGAGACTAACGAGACTAACTTGGGACGAACAAAGACAAACTTAAGTCTCATTCTAAGGTTTGTCTAAGTTCGTCCCAAGTTATTCTATTTCTAAGGACAAACTTAGACAAACCTTAGAATGAGACTAACGAGACTAACTTTGGACGAACAAAGAAAAACGTTAGTCTCATTCTAAGGTTTGTCTTAGTTCGTCCCAAGTTAGTCTCTTTCTAAGGACGAACTTAGACAAACCTTAGAATGAGACTAACGAGACTAACTTGGAACGAACAAAGACAAACTTAAGTCCCATTCTAAGGTTTGTCTTAGTTCGTCCCAAGTTAGTCTCTTTCTAAGGACGAACTTAGACAAACCTTAGAATGAGACTAACAAGACTAACTTGGGAAAAACAAAGACAAACTTAAGTCTCATTCTAAGGTTTGTCTAAGTTCGTCCCAAGTTAGTCTCTTTCTAAGGACGAACTTAGACAAACCTTAGAATGAGACTAACGAAACTAACTTGGGACGAACAAAGAACAACTTAAGTCCCATTCTAAGGTTTGTCTAAGTTCGTCCCAAGTTACTCTCTTTCAAAGGACGAACTTAGACAAACCTTAGAATGAGACTAACGAGACTAACTTTGGATGAAAAAGAAAAACGTTAGTCTCATTCTAAGGTTTGTCTTAGTTCGTCCCAAGTTAGTCTCTTTCTAAGGACGAACTTAGACAAACCTTAGAATGAGACTAACGAGACTAACTTGGGACGAACAAAGACAAACTTAAGTCCCATTCTAAGGTTTGTCTTAGTTCGTCCCAAGTTAGTCTCTTTCTAAGGACGAACTTAGACAAACCTTAGAATGAGACTAACAAGACTAACTTGGGACGAACAAAGACAAACTTAAGTCTCATTCTAAGGTTTGTCTAAGTTCGCCCCAAGTTAGTCTCTTTCTAAGGACGAACTTGGACAAACCTTAGAATGAGACTAACGAGACAAACTTGGGACGAACAAAGACAAACTTAATTCTCATTCTAAGGTTTGTCTAAGTTCGTCCCAAGTTATTCTCTTTTTAAGGATGAACTTAGATAATCCTTAGAATGAGACTAACGAGACTAACTTTGGACGAACAAAGAAAAATGTTAGTCTCATTCTAAGGTTTGTCTTAGTTCGTCCCAAGTTAGTCTCATTCTAAGGACGAACTTAGACAATCCTTAGAATGAGACTAACTAGACTAACTTGGGACGAACAAAGACAAACTTAAGTCCCATTCTAAGGTTTGTCTTAGTTCGTCCCAAGTTATTCTCTTTCTAAGGACGAACTTAGACAAACCTTAGAATGAGACTAACCAGACTAACTTTGGACGAAAAAGAAAAACGTTAGTCTCATTCTAAGGTTTGTCTTAGTTCGCCCCAAGTTAGTCTCTTTCTAAGGACGAACTTTGACAAACCTTAGAATGAGACTAACGAGACAAACTTGGGACGTACAAAGACAAACTTAAGTCTCATTCTAAGGTTTGTCTAAGTTCGTCCCAAGTTATTCTCTTTCTAAGGAAGAACTTAGACAAACCTTAGAACGAGACTAACGAGACAAAGTTGGGACGAACAAAGACAAACTTAAGTCTCATTCTAAGGTATGTCTAAGTTCGTGCCAAGTTAGTCTCTTTCTAAGGATGAACTTAGACAAACCTTAGAATGAGACTAACGAGACTAACTTGGGACGAACAAAGACAAACTTAAGTCCCATTCTAAAGTTTGTCTTAGTTCGTCTTAAGTTAGTCTCTTTCTAAGGATGAACTTAGACAAACCTTAGAATGAGACTAACGAGACAAACTTGGGACGAACAAAGACAAACTTAAGTCTCATTCTAAGGTTTGTCTAAGTTCGTGCCAAGTTAGTCTCTTTCTAAGGATGAACTTAGACAAACCTTAGAATGAGACTAACGAGACAAACTTGGGACGAACAAAGACAAACTTAAGTCCCATTCTAAGGTTTGTCTTAGTTCTTCCCAAGTTAGTCTCTTTATAAGGACGAACTTTAACAAACCTTAGAAAGAGACTAACGAGACTAACTTGGGACGAACAAAGACAAACTTAAGTCCCATTCTAAGGTTTGTCTTAGTTCTTCCCAAGTTAGTCTCTTTATAAGGACGAACTTTGACAAACCTTAGACAGAGACTAACGAGACTAACTTGGGACGTACAAAGACAAACTTAAGTCTCATTCTAAGGTTTGTCTAAGTTCGTCCCAAGTTATTCTCTTTCTAAGGAGAACTTCGACAAACCTTAGAATGAGACTAACGAGACTAACTTTGGACGAAAAAGAAAAATGTTAGTCTCATTCTAAGGTTTGTCTTAGTTCGTCCCAAGTTAGTCTCTTTCTAAGGACGAACTTAGACAAACCTTAGAATGAGACTAACGAGACTAACTTTGGACGAACAAAGAAAAACGTTAGTCTCATTCTAAGGTTTGTCTTAGTTCATCCCAGGTTAGTCTCTTTCTAAGGACGAACTTAGACAAACCTTAGAATGAGACTAACGAGGCTAACTTGGGACGAACAAAGACAAACTTAAGTCTCATTCTAAGGTTTGTCTAAGTTCGTCCCAAGTTATTCTATTTCTAAGAACGAACTTAGACAGACCTTAGAATGAGAATAACGAGACTAACTTTGGACGAACAAAGAAAAACGTTAGTCTCATTCTAAGGTTTGTCTTAGTTCATCCCAAGTTAGTCTCTTTCTAAGGAAGAACTTAGACCAACCTTAGAATGAGACTAACGAGACTCACTTGGGACGAACAAAGACAAACTTAAGTCCCATTCTAAGGTTTGTCTTAGTTCGTCCCAGGTTAGTCTCTTTCTAAGGACGAACTTAGACAAACCTTAGAATGAGACTAACAAGACTAACTTGGGACGAACAAAGACAAACTTAAGTCTCATTCTAAGGTTTGTCTAAGTTCGTCCCAAGTTATTCTATTTCTAAGGACAAACTTAGACAAACCTTAGAATGAGACTAACGAGACTAACTTTGGACGAACAAAGAAAAACGTTAGTCTCATTCTAAGGTTTGTCTTAGTTCGTCCCAAGTTAGTCTCTTTCTAAGGACGAACTTAGACAAACCTTAGAATGAGACTAACGAGACTAACTTGGAACGAACAAAGACAAACTTATGTCCCATTCTAAGGTTTGTCTTAGTTCGTCCCAAGTTAGTCTCTTTCTAAGGACGAACTTAGACAAACCTTAGAATGAGACTAACAAGACTAACTTGGGAAAAACAAAGACAAACTTAAGTCTCATTCTAAGGTTTGTCTAATTTCGTCCCAAGTTAGTCTCTTTCTAAGGACGAACTTAGACAAACCTTGGAATGAGACTAACGAAACTAACTTGGGACGAACAAAGAACAACTTAAGTCCCATTCTAAGGTTTGTCTAAGTTCGTCCCAAGTTATTCTCTTTCTAAGGACGAACTTAGACAAACCTTAGAATGAGACTAACGAGACTAACTTTGGACGAACAAAGAAAAACGTTAGTCTCATTCTAAGGTTTGTCTTAGTTCGTCCCAAGTTAGTCTCTTTCTAAGGACGAACTTAGACAAACCTTAGAATGAGACTAACGAGACTAACTTGGAACGAACAAAGACAAACTTAAGTCCCATTCTAAGGTTTGTCTTAGTTCGTCCCAAGTTAGTCTCTTTCTAAGGACGAACTTAGACAAACCTTAGAATGAGACTAACAAGACTAACTTGGGAAAAACAAAGACAAACTTAAGTCTCATTCTAAGGTTTGTCTAAGTTCGTCCCAAGTTAGTCTCTTTCTAAGGACGAACTTAGACAAACCTTAGAATGAGACTAACGAAACTAACTTGGGACGAACAAAGAACAACTTAAGTCCCATTCTAAGGTTTGTCTAAGTTCGTCCCAAGTTATTCTCTTTCTAAGGACGAACTTAGACAAACCTTAGAATGAGACTAACGAGACTAACTTTGGACGAACAAAGAAAAACGTTAGTCGCATTCTAAGGTTTGTCTTAGTTCATCCCAATTTAGTCTCTTTCTAAGGACGAACTTAGACAAACCTTAGACAGAGACTAACGAGACTAACTTGGGACGTACAAAGACAAACTTAAGTCTCATTCTAAGGTTTGTCTAAGTTCGTCCCAAGTTATTCTCTTTCTAAGGAGAACTTCGACAAACCTTAGAATGAGACTAACGAGACTAACTTTGGACGAAAAAGAAAAATGTTAGTCTCATTCTAAGGTTTGTCTTAGTTCGTCCCAAGTTAGTCTCTTTCTAAGGACGAACTTAGACAAACCTTAGAATGAGACTAACGAGACTAACGTTGGACGAACAAAGAAAAACGTTAGTCTCATTCTAAGGTTTGTCTTAGTTCATCCCAGGTTAGTCTCTTTCTAAGGACGAACTTAGACAAACCTTAGAATGAGACTAACGAGGCTAACTTGGGACGAACAAAGACAAACTTAAGTCTCATTCTAAGGTTTGTCTAAGTTCGTCCCAAGTTATTCTATTTCTAAGGACGAACTTAGACAGACCTTAGAATGAGAATAACGAGACTAACTTTGGACGAACAAAGAAAAACGTTAGTCTCATTCTAAGGTTTGTCTTAGTTCATCCCAAGTTAGTCTCTTTCTAAGGAAGAACTTAGACCAACCTTAGAATGAGACTAACGAGACTCACTTGGGACGAACAAAGACAAACTTAAGTCCCATTCTAAGGTTTGTCTTAGTTCGTCCCAGGTTAGTCTCTTTCTAAGGACGAACTTAGACAAACCTTAGAATGAGACTAACAAGACTAACTTGGGACGAACAAAGACAAACTTAAGTCTCATTCTAAGGTTTGTCTAAGTTCGTCCCAAGTTATTCTATTTCTAAGGACAAACTTAGACAAACCTTAGAATGAGACTAACGAGACTAACTTTGGACGAACAAAGAAAAACGTTAGTCTCATTCTAAGGTTTGTCTTAGTTCGTCCCAAGTTAGTCTCTTTCTAAGGACGAACTTAGACAAACCTTAGAATGAGACTAACGAGACTAACTTGGAACGAACAAAGACAAACTTATGTCCCATTCTAAGGTTTGTCTTAGTTCGTCCCAAGTTAGTCTCTTTCTAAGGACGAACTTAGACAAACCTTAGAATGAGACTAACAAGACTAACTTGGGAAAAACAAAGACAAACTTAAGTCTCATTCTAAGGTTTGTCTAATTTCGTCCCAAGTTAGTCTCTTTCTAAGGACGAACTTAGACAAACCTTGGAATGAGACTAACGAAACTAACTTGGGACGAACAAAGAACAACTTAAGTCCCATTCTAAGGTTTGTCTAAGTTCGTCCCAAGTTATTCTCTTTCTAAGGACGAACTTAGACAAACCTTAGAATGAGACTAACGAGACTAACTTTGGACGAACAAAGAAAAACGTTAGTCTCATTCTAAGGTTTGTCTTAGTTCGTCCCAAGTTAGTCTCTTTCTAAGGACGAACTTAGACAAACCTTAGAATGAGACTAACGAGACTAACTTGGAACGAACAAAGACAAACTTAAGTCCCATTCTAAGGTTTGTCTTAGTTCGTCCCAAGTTAGTCTCTTTCTAAGGACGAACTTAGACAAACCTTAGAATGAGACTAACAAGACTAACTTGGGAAAAACAAAGACAAACTTAAGTCTCATTCTAAGGTTTGTCTAAGTTCGTCCCAAGTTAGTCTCTTTCTAAGGACGAACTTAGACAAACCTTAGAATGAGACTAACGAAACTAACTTGGGACGAACAAAGAACAACTTAAGTCCCATTCTAAGGTTTGTCTAAGTTCGTCCCAAGTTATTCTCTTTCTAAGGACGAACTTAGACAAACCTTAGAATGAGACTAACGAGACTAACTTTGGACGAACAAAGAAAAACGTTAGTCGCATTCTAAGGTTTGTCTTAGTTCATCCCAATTTAGTCTCTTTCTAAGGACGAACTTAGACAAACCTTAGAATGAGACTAACGAGACAAACTTGGGACGAACAAAGACAAACTTTAGTCTCATTCTAAGGTTTGTCTAAGTTCGTCCCTAGTTAGTCTCTTTCTAAGGACGAACTTAGACAAACCTTAGAATGAGACTAACGAGACTAACTTGGGACGAACAAAGACAAACTTAAGTCCCATTCTAAGGTTTGTCTTAGTTCGTCCCAAGTTAGTCTCTTTCTAAGGATGAACTTTGACAAACCTTAGAATGAGACTAACGAGACTAACTTGGGGCGAACAAAGACAAACTTTAGTCTCATTCTAAGGTTTGTCTAAGTTCGTGCCAAGTTAGTCTCTTTCTAAGGATGAACTTAGACAAACCTTAGAATGAGACTAACGAGACAAACTTGGGACGAACAAAGACAAACTTAAGTCCCATTCTAAGGTTTGTCTTAGTTCGTCCCAAGTTAGTCTCTTTCTAAGGATGAACTTAGACAAACCTTAGAATGAGACTAACGAGACTAACTTTTGACGAAAAAGAAAAACGTTAGTCTCATTCTAAGGTTTGTCTTAGTTCGTCCCAAGTTAGTCTCTTTCTAAGGACGAACTTAGACAAACCTTAGAATGAGACTAACGAGACTAACTTGGGACGAACAAAGACAAACTTAAGTCCCATTCTAAGGTTTGTCTTAGTTCGTCCCAAGTTAGTCTCTTTCTAAGGACGAACTTAGACAAACCTTAGAATGAGACTAACAAGACTAACTTGGGACGAACAAAGACAAACTTAAGTCTCATTCTAAGGTTTGTCTAAGTTCGCCCCAAGTTAGTCTCTTTCTAAGGACGAACTTGGACAAACCTTAGAATGAGACTAACGAGACTAACTTGGGGCGAACAAAGACAAACTTAAATCTCATTCTAAGGTTTGTCTAAGTTCGTCCCAAGTTATTCTCTTTCTAAGGACGAACTTAGACAAACCTTAGAATGAGACTAACGAGACTAACTTTGGACGAACAAAGAAAAACGTTAGTCTCATTCTAAGGTTTGTCTTAGTTCATCCCAGGTTAGTCTCTTTCTAAGGACGAACTTAGACAAACCTTAGAATGAGACTAACGAGGCTAACTTGGGACGAACAAAGACAAACTTAAGTCTCATTCTAAGGTTTGTCTAAGTTCGTCCCAAGTTATTCTATTTCTAAGGACGAACTTAGACAGACGTTAGAATGAGAATAACAAGACTAACTTTGGACGAACAAAGAAAGACGTTAGTCTCATTCTAAGGTTTGTCTTAGTTCATCCCAAGTTAGTCTCTTTCTAAGGACAAACTTAGACCAACCTTAGAATGAGACTAACGAGACTCACTTGGGACGAACAAAGACAAACTTAAGTCCCATTCTAAGGTTTGTCTTAGTTCGTCCCAGGTTAGTCTCTTTCTAAGGACGAACTTAGACATACCTTAGAATGAGACTAACAAGACTAACTTGGGACGAACAAAGACAAACTTAAGTCTCATTCTAAGGTTTGTCTAAGTTCGTCCCAAGTTATTCTATTTCTAAGGACAAACTTAGACAAACCTTAGAATGAGACTAACGAGACTAACTTTGGACGAACAAAGAAAAACGTTAGTCTCATTCTAAGATTTGTCTTAGTTCGTCCCAAGTTAGTCTCTTTCTAAGGACGAACTTAGACAAACCTTAGAATGAGACTAACGAGACTAACTTGGAACGAACAAAGACAAACTTAAGTCCCATTCTAAGGTTTGTCTTAGTTCGTCCCAAGTTAGTCTCTTTCTAAGGACGAACTTAGACAAACCTTAGAATGAGACTAACAAGACTAACTTGGGAAAAACAAAGACAAACTTAAGTCTCATTCTAAGGTTTGTCTAAGTTCGTCCCAAGTTAGTCTCTTTCTAAGGACGAACTTAGACAAACCTTAGAATGAGACTAACGAAACTAACTTGGGACGAACAAAGAACAACTTAAGTCCCATTCTTAAGGTTTGTCTAAGTTCGTCCCAAGTTATTCTCTTTCTAAGGACGAACTTAGACAAACCTTAGAATGAGACTAACGAGACTAACTTTGGACGAACAAAGAAAAACGTTAGTCGCATTCTAAGGTTTGTCTTAGTTCATCCCAATTTAGTCTCTTTCTAAGGACGAACTTAGACAAACCTTAGAATGAGACTAACGAGACAAACTTGGGACGAACAAAGACAAACTTTAGTCTCATTCTAAGGTTTGTCTAAGTTCGTCCCTAGTTAGTCTCTTTCTAAGGACGAACTTAGACAAACCTTAGAATGAGACTAACGAGACAAACTTGGGACGAACAAAGACAAACTTAAGTCCCATTCTAAGGTTTGTCTTAGTTCGTCCCAAGTTAGTCTCTTTCTAAGGATGAACTTTGACAAACCTTAGAATGAGACTAACGAGACTAACTTGGGGCGAACAAAGACAAACTTTAGTCTCATTCTAAGGTTTGTCTAAGTTCGTGCCAAGTTAGTCTCTTTCTAAGGATGAACTTAGACAAACCTTAGAATGAGACTAACGAGACATACTTGGGACGAACAAAGACAAACTTAAGTCCCATTCTAAGGTTTGTCTTAGTTTGTCTCTTTCTAAGGACGAACTTAGACAAACCTTAGAATGAGACTAACGAGACTAACTTTTGACGAAAAAGAAAAATGTTAGTCTCATTCTAAGGTTTGTCTTAGTTCGTCCCAAGTTAGTCTCTTTCTAAGGACGAACTTAGACAAACCTTAGAATGAGACTAACGTGACTAACTTGGGGCGAACAAAGACAAACTTAAGTCTCATTCTAAGGTTTGTCTAAGTTCGTCCCAAGTTAGTCTCTTTCTAAGGACTAACTTAGACAAACCTTAGAATGAGACTAACGAGACAAACTTGGGACGAACAAAGACAAACTTTAGTCTCATTCTAAGGTTTGTCTAAGTTCGTCCCTAGTTAGACTCTTTCTAAGGACGAACTTAGACAAACCTAAGAATGAGACTAACGAGACTAACTTTGGACGAACAAAGACAAACTTAAGTCTCTTTCTAAGGTTTGTCTAACTTCGTCCCAAGTTAGTCTCTTTCTAAGGACGAACTTAGACAAACCTTAGAATGAGACTAACGAGACAAACTTGGGACGAACAAAGACAAACTTAAGTCTCTTTCTAAGGTTTGTCTAACTTCGTCCCAAGTTAGTCTCTTTCTAAGGACGAACTTAGACAAACCTTATAATGAGACTAACGAGACAAACTTGGGACGAACAAAGACAAACTTAAGTCTCTTTCTAAGGTTTGTCTAAGTTCGTCCCAAGTTAGTCTCTTTCTAAGGACGAACTTAGACAAACCTAAGATTGAGACTAACGAGACAAAACTTGGGACGAACAAAGACAAACTTAAGTCTCTTTGTAAGGTTTGTCTAAGTTCGTGCCAAGTTAATCTCTTTCTAAGGACGAACTTAGACAAACCTTAGAATGAGACTAACGAGACCAACTTGGGACGAACAAAGACAAACTTAAGTCCCATTCTAAGGTTTGTCTTAGTTCGTCCCAAGTTAGTCTCTTTCTAAGGACGAACTTTGACAAACCTTAGAATGAGACTAACGAGACTAACTTGGGACGTACAAAGACAAACTTAAGTCTCATTCTAAGGTTTGTCTAACTTCGTCCCAAGTTATTCTCTTTCTAAGGACGAACTTAGACAAACCTTAGAATGAGACTAACGAGACTAACTTTGGACGAAAAAGGAAAACGTTAGTCTCATTCTAAGGTTTGTCTTAGTTCGTCCCAAGTTAGTCTCTTTCTAAGGACGAACTTAGACAAACCATAGAATGAGACTAACGAGACTAACTTGGGACGAACAAAGACAAACTTATGTCCCATTCTAAGGTTTGTCTTAGTTCGTCCCAAGTTAGTCTCTTTCTAAGGACGAACTTTGACAAACCTTAGAATGAGACTAACGAGACTAACTTGGGACGTACAAAGACAAACTTAAGTCTCATTCTAAGGTTTGTCTAAGTTCGTGCCAAGTTATTCTCTTTCTAAGGACGAACTTAGACAAACCTTAGAATGAGACTAACGAGACAAACTTGGGACGTACAAAGACAAACTTAAGTCTCATTCTAAGGTATGTCTAAGTTCGTGCCAAGTTAGTCTCTTTCTAAGGATGAACTTAGACAAACCTTAGAATGAGACTAACGAGACTAACTTGGGACGAACAAAGACAAACTTAAGTCCCATTCTAAAGTTTGTCTTAGTTCGTCCCAAGTTAGTCTCTTTCTAAGGACGAACTTAGACCAACCTTAGAATGAGACTAACGAGACTCACTTGGGACGAACAAAGACAAACTTAAGTCCCATTCTAAGGTTTGTCTTAGTTCGTCCCAAGTTAGTCTCTTTCTAAGGACGAACTTAGACAAACCTTAGAATGAGACTAACGAGACTAACTTGGGACGTACAAAGACAAACTTAAGTCTCATTCTAAGGTTTGTCTAAGTTCGTCCCAAGTTATTCTCTTTCAAAGGACGAACTTAGACAAACCTTAGAATGAGACTAACGAGACTAACTTTGGACGAAAAAGAAAAACGTTAGTATCATTCTAAGGTTTGTCTTAGTTCGTCCCAAGTTATTCTCTTTCTAAGGACGAACATAGACAAACCTTAGAATGAGACTAACGAGACTAACATGGGACGAACAAAGACAAACTTAAGTCCCATTCTAAGGTTTGTCTTAGTTCGTCCCAAGTTAGTCTCTTTCTAAGGACGAACTTTGACAAACCTTAGAATGAGACTAACGAGACTAACTTGGGGCGAACAAAGACAAACTTAAGTCTCATTCTAAGGTTTGTCTAAGTTCGTCCCAAGTTAGTCTCTTTCTAACGACTAACTTAGACAAACCTTAGAATGAGACTAACGAGACAAACTTGGGACGAACAAAGACAAACTTTAGTCTCATTCTAAGGTTTGTCTAAGTTCGTCCCTAGTTAGAATCTTTCTAAGGACGAACTTAGACAAACCTAAGAATGAGACTAACGAGACTAACTTGGGACGAACAAAGACAAACTTAAGTCTCTTTCTAAGGTTTGTCTAACTTCGTCCCAAGTTAGTCTCTTTCTAAGGACGAACTTAGACAAACCTTAGAATGAGACTAACGAGACAAACTTGGGACGAACAAAGACAAACTTAAGTCTCTTTCTAAGGTTTGTCTAACTTCGTCCCAAGTTAGTCTCTTTCTATGGACGAACTTAGACAAACCTTAGAATGAGACTAACGAGACAAACTTGGGACGAACAAAGACAAACTTAAGTCTCTTTCTAAGGTTTGTCTAAGTTCGTCCCAAGTTAGTCTCTTTCTAAGGACGAATTTAGACAAACCTAAGATTGAGACTAACGAGACAAAACTTGGGACGAACAAAGACAAACTTAAGTCTCTTTCTAAGGTTTGTCTAAGTTCGTGCCAAGTTAGTCTCTTTCTAAGGACGAACTTAGACAAACCTTAGAATGAGACTAACGAGACAAACTTGGGACGAACAAAGACAAACTTAAGTCCCATTCTAAGGTTTGTCTTAGTTCGTCCCAAGTTAGTCTCTTTCTAAGGACGAACTTTGACAAACCTTAGAATGAGACTAACGAGACTAACTTGGGACGTACAAAGACAAACTTAAGTCTCATTCTAAGGTTTGTCTAACTTCGTCCCAAGTTATTCTCTTTCTAAGGATGAACTTAGACAAACCTTAGAATGAGACTAACGAGACTAACTTTGGACGAAAAAGGAAAACGTTAGTCTCATTCTAAGGTTTGTCTTAGTTCGTCCCAAGTTAGTCTCTTTCTAAGGACGAACTTAGACAAACCTTAGAATGAGACTAACGAGACTAACTTGGGACGAACAAAGACAAACTTAAGTCCCATTCTAAGGTTTGTCTTAGTTCGTCCCAAGTTAGTCTCTTTTAAGGACGAACTTTGACAAACCTTAGAATGAGACTAACGAGACTAACTTGGGACGTACAAAGACAAACTTAAGTCTCATTCTAAGGTTTGTCTAAGTTCGTCCCAAGTTATTCTCTTTCTAAGGACGAACTTTGACAAACCTTAGAATGAGACTTACGAGACTAACTTGGGACGTACAAAGACAAACTTAAGTCTCATTCTAAGGTTTGTTTAAGTTCGTCCCAAGTTATTCTCTTTCTAAGGACGAACTTAGACAAACCTTAGAATGAGACTAACGAGACAAACTTGGGACGAACGAAGACAAACTTAAGTCTCATTCTAAGGTTTGTCTAAGTTCGTGCCAAGTTAGTCTCTTTCTAAGGATGAACTTAGACAAACCTTAGAATGAGACTAACGAGACTAACTTGGGACGAACAAAGACAAACTTAAGTCCCATTCTAAGGTTTGTCTTATTTCGTCCCAAGTTAGTCTCTTTCTAAGGACGAACTTAGACAAAACTTAGAATGAGACTAACTTGGGACGAACAAAGACAAACTTAAGTCTCATTCTAAGGTTTGTCTAAGTTCGTCCCAAGTTATTCTCTTTCTAAGGACGAACTTAGAAAAACCTTAGAATGAGACTAACGAGACTAACTTTGGACGAACAAAGAAAAACGTTAGTCTCATTCTAAGGTTTGTCTTAGTTCGTCCCAGGTTAGTCTCTTTCTAAGGATGAACTTAGACAAACCTTAGAATGAGACTAACGAGGCTAACTTGGGACGAACAAAGACAAACTTAAGTCTCATTCTAAGGTTTGTCTAAGTTCGTCCCAAGTTATTCTATTTCTAAGGACGAACTTAGACAGACCTTAGAATGAGACTAACGAGACTAACTTTGGACGAACAAAGAAAAACGTTAGTCTCATTCTAAGGTTTGTCTTAGTTCATCCCAAGTTAGTCTCTTTCTAAGGACGAACTTAGACCAACCTTAGAATGAGACTAACGAGACTCACTTGGGACGAACAAAGACAAACTTAAGTCCCATTCTAAGGTTTGTCTTAGTTCGTCCCAAGTTAGTCTCTTTCTAAGGACGAACTTAGACAAACCTTAGAATGAGACTAACGAGACTAACTTGGGACGTACAAAGACAAACTTAAGTCTCATTCTAAGGTTTGTCTAAGTTCGTCCCAAGTTATTCTCTTTCAAAGGACGAACTTAGACAAACCTTAGAATGAGACTAACGAGACTAACTTTGGACGAAAAAGAAAAACGTTAGTCTCATTCTAAGGTTTGTCTTAGTTCGTCCCAAGTTATTCTCTTTCTAAGGACGAACATAGACAAACCTTAGAATGAGACTAACGAGACTAACATGGGACGAACAAAGACAAACTTAAGTCCCATTCTAAGGTTTGTCTTAGTTCGTCCCAAGTTAGTCTCTTTCTAAGGACGAACTTTGACAAACCTTAGAATGAGACTAACGAGACTAACTTGGGGCGAACAAAGACAAACTTAAGTCTCATTCTAAGGTTTGTCTAAGTTCGTCCCAAGTTAGTCTCTTTCTAACGACTAACTTAGACAAACCTTAGAATGAGACTAACGAGACAAACTTGGGACGAACAAAGACAAACTTTAGTCTCATTCTAAGGTTTGTCTAAGTTCGTCCCTAGTTAGACTCTTTCTAAGGACGAACTTAGACAAACCTAAGAATGAGACTAACGAGACTAACTTGGGACGAACAAAGACAAACTTAATTCTCTTTCTAAGGTTTGTCTAACTTCGTCCCAAGTTAGTCTCTTTCTAAGGACGAACTTAGACAAACCTTAGAATGAGACTAACGAGACAAACTTGGGACGAACAAAGACAAACTTAAGTCTCTTTCTAAGGTTTGTCTAACTTCGTCCCAAGTTAGTCTCTTTCTATGGACGAACTTAGACAAACCTTAGAATGAGACTAACGAGACAAACTTGGGACGAACAAAGACAAACTTAAGTCTCTTTCTAAGGTTTGTCTAAGTTCGTCCCAAGTTAGTCCCTTTCTAAGGACGAATTTAGACAAACCTAAGATTGAGACTAACGAGACAAAACTTGGGACGAACAAAGACAAACTTAAGTCTCTTTCTAAGGTTTGTCTAAGTTCGTGCCAAGTTAGTCTCTTTCTAAGGACGAACTTTGACAAACCTTAGAATGAGACTAACGAGACTAACTTGGGACGTACAAAGACAAACTTAAGTCTCATTCTAAGGTTTGTCTAACTTCGTCCCAAGTTATTCTCTTTCTAAGGACGAACTTAGACAAACCTTAGAATGAGACTAACGAGACTAACTTTGGACGAAAAAGGAAAACGTTAGTCTCATTCTAAGGTTTGTCTTAGTTCGTCCCAAGTTAGTCTCTTTCTAAGGACGAACTTAGACAAACCTTAGAATGAGACTAACGAGACTAACTTGGGACGAACAAAGACAAACTTAAGTCCCATTCTAAGGTTTGTCTTAGTTCGTCCCAAGTTAGTCTCTTTTAAGGACGAACTTTGACAAACCTTAGAATGAGACTAACGAGACTAACTTGGGACGTACAAAGACAAACTTAAGTCTCATTCTAAGGTTTGTCTAAGTTCGTCCCAAGTTATTCTCTTTCTAAGGACGAACTTTGACAAACCTTAGAATGAGACTTACGAGACTAACTTGGGACGTACAAAGACAAACTTAAGTCTCATTCTAAGGTTTGTCTAAGTTCGTCCCAAGTTATTCTCTTTCTAAGGACGAACTTAGACAAACCTTAGAATGAGACTAACGAGACAAACTTGGGACGAACGAAGACAAACTTAAGTCTCATTCTAAGGTTTGTCTAAGTTCGTGCCAAGTTAGTCTCTTTCTAAGGATGAACTTAGACAAACCTTAAAATGAGACTAACGAGACTAACTTGGGACGAACAAAGACAAACTTAAGTCCCATTCTAAGGTTTGTCTTAATTCGTCCCAAGTTAGACTCTTTCTAAGGACGAACTTAGACAAACCTTAGATTGAGACTAACGAGACTAACTTGGGACGAACAAAGACAAACTTAAGTCTCATTCTAAGGTTTGTCTAAGTTCGTCCCAAGTTAGTCTCTTTCTAATGATGAACTTTGACAAACCTTAGAATGAGACTAACGAGACTAACTTGTGACGAACAAAGACAAATGTTAGTCTGATTCTAAGGTTTGTCTTATTTTGTCCCAAGTTAGTCTCTTTCTAAGGACGAACTTAGACAAAACTTAGAATGAGACTAACTTGGGTAACTTGGGATGAACAAAGATAAACTTAAGTCCCATTCTAAGGTTTGTCTTAGTTCGTCCCAAGTTAGACTCTTTCTAAGGACGAACTTAGACAAACCTAAGAATGAGACTAACGAGACTAACTTGGGACGAACAAAGACAAACTTAAATCTCATTCTAAAGTTTGTCTAAGTTCGTCCCATGTTAGTCTCTTTCTAAGGACGAACTTAGACAAACCTTAGAATGAGACTAATGAGACTAACTTGGGACGAAGAAAGACAAACTTAAGTCCCATTCTAAGGTTTGTCTTATTTCGTCCCAAGTTAGTCTCTTTCTAAGGACGAACTTAGACAAAACTTAGAATGAGACTAACTTGGGACGAACAAAGACAAACTTAAGTCTCATTCTAAGGTTTGTCTAAGTTCGTCCCAAGTTATTCTCTTTCTAAGGACGAACTTAGAAAAACCTTAGAATGAGACTAACGAGACTAACTTTGGACGAACAAAGAAAATCGTTAGTCTCATTCAAAGGTTTGTCTAAGTTCGTCCCAAGTTATTCTATTTCTAAGGACGAACCTAGACAGACCTTAGAATGAGACTAACGAGACTAACTTTGGACGAACAAAGAAAAACGTTAGTCTCATTCTAAGGTTTGTCTTAGTTCATCCCAAGTTAGTCTCTTTCTAAGGACGAACTTAGACCAACCTTAGAATGAGAATAACGAGACTCACTTGGGACGAACAAAGACAAACTTCAGTCCCATTCTAAGGTTTGTCTTAGTTCGTCCCAAGTTAGTCTCTTTCTAAGGACGAACTTAGACAAACCTTAGAATGAGACTAACGAGACTAACTTGGGACGTACAAAGACAAACTTAAGTCTCATTCTAAGGTTTGTCTAAGTTCGTCCCAAGTTATTCTCTTTCAAAGGACGAACTTAGACAAACCTTAGAATGAGACTAACGAGACTAACTTTGGACGAAAAAGAAAAACGTTAGTCTCATTCTAAGGTTTGTCTTAGTTCGTCCCAAGTTATTCTCTTTCTAAGGACGAACTTAGACAAACCTTAGAATGAGACTAACGAGACTAACTTGGGATGAACAAAGACAAACTTAAGTCCCATTCTAAGGTTTGTCTTAGTTCGTCCCAAGTTAGTCTCTTTCTAAGGACGAACTTTGACAAACCTTAGAGTGAGACTAACGAGACTAACCTGGGGCGAACAAAGACAAACTTAAGTCTCATTCTAAGGTTTGTCTAAGTTCGTCCCAAGTTAGTCTCTTTCTAAGGACGAACTTAGACAAACCTAAGAATGAGACTAACGAGACTAACTTGGGACGAACAAAGACAAACTTAAGTCTCTTTCTAAGGTTTGTCTAACTTCTTCCCAAGTTAGTCTCTTTCTAAGGACGAACTTAGACAAACCTTAGAATGAGACTAACGAGACAAACTTGGTACGAACAAAGACAAACTTAAGTCTCTTTCTAAGGTTTGTCTAACTTCGTCCCAAGTTAGTCTCTTTCTATGGACGAACTTAGACAAACCTTAGAATGAGACTAACGAGACAAACTTGGGACGAACAAAGACAAACTTAAGTCTCTTTCTAAGGTTTGTCTAAGTTCGTCCCAAGTTAGTCTCTTTCTAAGGACGAACTTAGACAAACCTAAGATTGAGACTAACTAGACAAAACTTGGGACGAACAAAGACAAACTTAAGTCTCTTTCTAAGGTTTGTCTAAGTTCGTGCCAAGTTAGTCTCTTTCTAAGGACGAACTTAGACAAACCTTAGAATGAGACTAACGAGAAAAACTTGGGACGAACAAAGACAAACTTAAGTCCCATTCTAAGGTTTGTCTTAGTTCGTCCCAAGTTAGTCTCTTTCTAAGGACGAACTTTGACAAACCTTAGAATGAGACTAACGAGACTAACTTTGGACGTACAAAGACAAACTTAAGTCTCATTCTAAGGTTTGTCTAACTTCGTCCCAAGTTATTCTCTTTCTAAGGACGAACTTAGACAAACCTTAGAATGAGACTAACGAGACTAACTTTCGACGAAAAAGGAAAACGTTAGTCTCATTCTAAGGTTTGTCTTAGTTCGTCCCAAGTTAGTCTCTTTCTAAGGACGAACTTAGACAAACCTTAGAATGAGACTAACGAGACTAACTTGGGACGAACAAAGACAAACTTAAGTCCCATTCTAAGGTGTGTCTTAGTTCGTCCCAAGTTAGTCTCTTTTAAGGACGAACTTTGACAAACCTTAGAATGAGACTAACGAGACTAACTTGGGACGTACAAAGACAAACTTAAGTCTCATTCTAAGGTTTGTCTAAGTTCGTCCCAAGTTATTCTCTTTCTAAGGACGAACTTAGACAAACCTTAGAATGAGACTAACGAGACAAACTTGGGACGAACAAAGACAAACTTAAGTCTCATTCTAAGGTATGTCTAAGTTCGTGCCAAGTTAGTCTCTTTCTAAGGACGAACTTAGACAAACCTTAGAATGAGACTAACGAGACTAACTTGGGACGAACAAAGACAAACTTAAGTCCCATTCTAAGGTTTGTCTTAGTTCGTCCCAAGTTAGTCTCTTTTTAAGGACGAACTTTCACAAACCTTAGAATGAGACTAACGAGACTAACTTGGGACGTACAAAGACAAACTTAAGTCTCATTCTAAGGTTTGTCTAAGTTCGTCCCAAGTTATTCTCTTTCTAAGGACGAACTTAGACAAACCTTAGAATGAGACTAACGAGACAAACTTGGGACGAACAAAGACAAACTTAAGTCTCATTCTAAGGTATGTCTAAGTTCGTGCCAAGTTAGTCTCTTTCTAAGGATGAACTTAGACAAACCTTAGAATGAGACTAACGAGACTAACTTGGGACGAACAAAGACAAACTTAAGTCCCATTCTAAAGTTTGTCTTAGTTCGTCCCAAGTTAGTCTCTTTCTAAGGACGAACTTAGACAAACCTTAGAATGAGACTAACGAGACTAACTTGGGACGAACAAAGACAAACTTAAGTCCCATTCTAAGGTTTGTCTTAGTTCGTCCCAAGTTAGTCTCTTTCTAAGGACGAACTTTGACAAACCTTAGAATGAGACTAACGAGACTAACTTGGGACGTACAAAGACAAACTTAAGTCTCATTCTAAGGTTTGTCTAAGTTCATCCCAAGTTATTCTCTTTCTAAGGACGAACTTAGACAAACCTTAGAATGAGACTAACGAGACAAACTTGGGACGAACAAAGACAAACTTAAGTCTCATTCTAAGGTATGTCTAAGTTCGTGCCAAGTTAGTCTCTTTCTAAGGATGAACTTAGACAAACCGTAGAATGAGACTAACGAGACTAACTTGGGACGAACAAAGACAAACTTAAGTCCCATTCTAAAGTTTGTCTTAGTTCATCCCAAGTTAGTCTCTTTCTAAGGATGAACTTAGACAAACCTTAGAATGAGACTAACGAGACAAACTTGGGACGAACAAAGACAAACTTAAGTCTCATTCTAAGGTTTGTCTAAGTTCGTGCCAAGTTAGTCTCTTTCTAAGGATGAACTTAGACAAACCTTAGAATGAGACTAACGAGACAAACTTGGGACGAACAAAGACAAACTTAAGTCCCATTCTAAGGTTTGTCATAGTTCTTCCCAAGTTCGTCTCTTTCTAAGGACGAACTTTGACAAACCTTAGAATGAGACTAACGAGACTAACTTGGGACGTACAAAGACAAACTTAAGTCTCATTCTAAGGTTTGTCTAAGTTCGACCTAAGTTATTCTCTTTCTAAGGACGAACTTAGACAAACCTTAGAATGAGATTAACGAGACAAACTTGGGACGAACAAAGACAAACTTAAGTCTCATTCTAAGGTATGTCTAAGTTCGTGCCAAGTTAGTCTCTTTCCAAGGATGAACTTAGACAAACCTTAGAATAAGACTAATGAGACTAACTTGGGACGAACAAAGACAAACTTAAGTCCCATTCTAAAGTTTGTCTTAGTTCGTCCCAAGTTAGTCTCTTTCTAAGGATGAACTTAGACAAACCTAAGAATGAGACTAACGAGACTAACTTGGGACGAACAAAGACAAACTTAAGTCCCATTCTAAGGTTTGTCTTAGTTCGTCCCAAGTTAGTCTCTTTCTAAGGACGAACTTTGACAAACCTTAGAATGAGACTAACGAGACTAACTTGGGACGAACAAAGACAAACTTAAGTCCCATTCTAAAGTTTGTCTTAGTTCATCCCAAGTTAGTCTCTTTCTAAGGATGAACTTAGACAAACCTTAGAATGAGACTAACGAGACAAACTTGGGACGAACAAAGACAAACTTAAGTCTCATTCTAAGGTTTGTCTAAGTTCGTGCCAAGTTAGTCTCTTTCTAAGGATGAACTTAGACAAACCTTAGAATGAGACTAACGAGACAAACTTGGGACGAACAAAGACAAACTTAAGTCCCATTCTAAGGTTTGTCTTAGTTCTTCCCAAGTTAGTCTCTTTCTAAGGACGAACTTTGACAAACCTTAGAATGAGACTAACGAGACTAACTTGGGACGTACAAAGACAAACTTAAGTCTCATTCTAAGGATTGTCTAAGTTCGTCCCAAGTTATTCTCTTTCTAAGGACGAACTTAGACAAACCTTAGAATGAGACTAACGAGACTAACTTTGGACGAAAAAGAAAAATGTTAGTCTCATTCTAAGGTTTGTCTTAGTTCGTCCCAAGTTAGTCTCTTTCTAAGGACGAACTTTGACAAACCTTAGAATGAGACTAACGAGACTAACTTGGGACGAACAAAGACAAACTTAAGTCCCATTCTATGGTTTGTCTTAGTTCGTCCCAAGTTAGTCTCTTTCTAAGGACGAACTTTGACAAACCTTAGAATGAGACTTACGAGACTAACTTGGGACGTACAAAGACAAACTTAAGTCTCATTCTAAGGTTTGTCTAAGTTCGTCCCAAGTTATTCTCTTTCTAAGGACGAACTTAGACAAACATTAGAATGAGACTAACGAGACAAACTTGGGACGAACAAAGACAAACTTAAGTCTCATTCTAAGGTTTGTCTAAGTTCGTGCCAAGTTAGTCTCTTTCTAAGGATGAACTTAGACAAACCTTAGAATGAGACTAACGAGACTAACTTGGGACAAACAAAGACAAACTTAAGTCCCATTCTAAGGTTTGTCTTAAATCGTCCCAAGTTAGACTCTTTCTAAGGACGAACTTAGACAAACCTTAGATTGAGACTAACGAGACTAACTTGGGACGAACAAAGACAAACTTAATTCTCATTCTAAGGTTTGTCTAAGTTCGTCCCAAGTTAGTCTCTTTCTAATGATGAACTTAGACAAACCTTAGAATGAGACTAACGAGACTAACTTGAGACGAACAAAGACAAATGTTAGTCTCATTCTAAGGTTTGTCTTATTTCGTCCCAAGTTAGTCTCTTTCTAAGGACGAACTTAGACAAAACTTAGAATGAGACTAACTTGGGTAACTTGGGACGAACAAAGATAAACTGAAGTCCCATTCTAAGGTTTGTCTTAGTTCGTCCCAAGTTAGTCTCTTTCTAAGGACGAACTTAGACAAACCTTAGAATGAGACTAACGAGACTAACTTGGGACGAACAAAGACAAACTTAAGTCCCATTCTAAGGTTTGTCTTAGTTCGTCCCAAGTTAGTCTCTTTCTAAGGACAAACTTTGACAAACCTTAGAATGAGACTAACGAGACTAACTTGGGGCGAACAAAAAACAAACTTAAGTCTCATTCTAAGGTCTGTCTAAGTTCGTCCCAAGTTAGTCTCTTTCTAAGGACTAACTTAGACAAACCTTAGAATGAGACTAACGAGACAAACTTGGGACGAACAAAGACAAACTTTAGTCTCATTCTAAGGTTTGTCTAAGTTCGTCCGTAGTTAGACTCTTTCTAAGGACGAACTTAGACAAACCTAAGAATGAGACTAACGAGACTAACTTGGGACGAACAAAGACAAACTTAAGTCTCTTTCTAAGGTTTGTCTAACTTCGTCCCAAGTTAGTCTCTTTCTAAGGACGAACCTAGACAAACCTTAGAATGAGACAATCGAGACAAACTTGGGACGAACAAAGACAAACTTAAGTCTCTTTCTAAGGTTTGTCTAACTTCGTCCCAAGTTAGTCTCTTTCTAAGGACGAACTTAGACAAACCTTAGAATGAGACTAACGAGACAAACTTGGGACGAACAAAGACAAACTTAAGTCTCTTTCTAAGGTTTGTCTAAGTTCGTCCCAAGTTAGTCTCTTTCTAAGGACGAACTTAGACAAACCTAAGATTGAGACTAACGAGACAAAACTTGGGACGAACAAAGACAAACTTAAGTCTCTTTCTAAGGTTTGTCTAAGTTCGTGCCAAGTTAGTCTCTTTCTAA
The DNA here is from genome assembly GCA_033675215.1 of Rhodiola kirilowii. NCBI lineage: Eukaryota > Viridiplantae > Streptophyta > Magnoliopsida > Saxifragales > Crassulaceae > Rhodiola > Rhodiola kirilowii. The sequence continues at coordinate 1,575,944 of JAUCNB010000012.1, read as the reverse complement.
GGACAAACTTAGACAAACCTTAGAATGAGACTAACGAGACAAACTTGGGACGAACAAAGACAAACTTAAGTCCCATTCTAAGGTTTGTCTTAGTTCGTCCCAAGTTAGTCTCTTTCTAAGGACGAACTTTGACAAACCTTAGAATGAGACTAACGAGACTAACTTGGGACGTACAAAGACAAACTTAAGTCTCATTCTAAGGTTTGTCTAAGTTCATCCCAAGTTTTTCTCTTTCTAAGGACGAACTTAGACAAACCTTAGAATGAGACTAACGAGACAAACTTGGGACGAACAAAGACAAACTTAAGTCTCATTCTAAGGTATGTCTAAGTTCGTGCCAAGTTAGTCTCTTTCTAAGGATGAACTTAGACAAACCTTAGAATGAGACTAACGAGACTAACTTGGGACGAACAAAGACAAACTTAAGTCCCATTCTAAAGTTTGTCTTAGTTCGTCCCAAGTTAGTCTCTTTCTAAGGACGAACTTAGACAAACCTTAGAATGAGACTAACGAGACTAACTTGGGACGAACAAAGACAAACTTAAGTCCCATTCTAAGGTTTGTCTTAGTTCGTCCCAAGTTAGTCTCTTTCTAAGGACGAACTTTGACAAACCTTAGAATGAGACTAACGAGACTAACTTGGGACGTACAAAGACAAACTTAAGTCTCATTCTAAGGTTTGTCTAAGTTCGTCCCAAGTTATTCTCTTTCTAAGGACGAACTTAGACAAACCTTAGAATGAGACTAACGAGACAAACTTGGGACGAACAAAGACAAACTTAAGTCTCATTCTAAGGTATGTCTAAGTTCGTGCCAAGTTAGTCTCTTTCTAAGGACGAACTTAGACAAACCTTAGAATGAGACTAACGAGACTAACTTGGGACGAACAAAGACAAACTTAAGTCCCATTCTAAGGTTTGTCTTAGTTCGTCCCAAGTTAGTCTCTTTCTAAGGACGAACTTTGACAAACCTTAGAATGAGAGTAACGAGACTAACTTGGGACGTACAAAGACAAACTTAAGTCTCATTCTAAGGTTTGTCTAAGTTCGTCCCAAGTTATTCTCTTTCTAAGGACGAACTTAGACAAACCTTAGAATGAGACTAACGAGACAAACTTGGGACGAACAAAGACAAACTTAAGTCTCATTCTAAGGTATGTCTAAGTTCGTGCCAAGTTAGTCTCTTTCTAAGGATGAACTTAGACAAACCTTAGAATGAGACTAACGAGACTAACTTGGGACGAACAAAGACAAACTTAAGTCCCATTCTAAAGTTTGTCTTAGTTCATCCCAAGTTAGTCTCTTTCTAAGGATGAACTTAGACAAACCTTAGAATGAGACTAACGAGACAAACTTGGGACGAACAAAGACAAACTTAAGCCTCATTCTAAGGTTTGTCTAAGTTCGTGCCAAGTTAGTCTCTTTCTAAGGATGAACTTAGTCAAACCTTAGAATGAGACTAACGAGACAAACTTTGGACGAACAAAGACAAACTTAAGTCCCATTCTAAGGTTTGTCTTAGTTCTTCCCAAGTTAGTCTCTTTCTTAGGACGAACTTTGACAAACCTTAGAATGAGACTAACGAGACTAACTTGGGACGTACAAAGACAAACTTAAGTCTCATTCTAAGGATTGTCTAAGTTTGTCCCAAGTTATTCTCTTTCTAAGGACGAACTTAGACAAACCTTAGAATGAGACTAACGAGATTTACTTGGGACGAACAAAGACAAACTTAAGTCCCATTCTAAGGTTTGTCTTAGTTCATCCCAAGTTAGACTCTTTCTAAGGAGGAACTTAGACAAACCTAAGAATGAGACTAACGAGACTAACTTGGGACGAACAAAGACAAACTTAAATCTCATTCTAAGGTTTGTCTAAGTTCGTCCCATGTTAGTCTCTTTCTAAGGACGAACTTAGACAAACCTTAGAATGAGACTAACGAGATTAACTTGGGACGAACAAAGACAAACTTAAGTCCCATTCTAAGGTTTGTCTTATTTCGTCCCAAGTTAGTCTCTTTCTAAGGACGAACTTAGACAAAACTTAGAATGAGACTAACTTGGGACGAACAAAGCCAAACTTAAGTCTCATTCTAAGGTTTGTCTAAGTTCGTTCCAAGTTATTCTCTTTCTAAGGAGAACTTAGACAAACCTTTGAATGAGACTAACGAGACTAACTTTGGACGAACAAAGAAAAACGTTAGTCTCATTCTAAGGTTTATCTTAGTTCAACCCAGGTTAGTCTCTTTCTAAGGACGAACTTAGACAAACCTTAGAATGAGACTAACGAGGCTAACTTGGGACGAACAAAGACAAACTTAAGTCTCATTCTAAGGTTTGTCTAAGTTCGTCCCAAGTTATTCTATTTCTAAGGACGAACTTAGATAGACCTTAGAATGAGACTAACGAGACTAACTTTGGACGAACAAAGAAAAACGTTAGTCTCATTCTAAGGTTTGTCTTAGTTCATCCCAAGTTAGTCTCTTTCTAAGGACGAACTTAGACCAACCTTAGAATGAGACTAACGAGACAAACTTGGGACGAACAAAGACAAACTTAAGCCTCATTCTAAGGTTTGTCTAAGTTCGTGCCAAGTTAGTCTATTTCTAAGGATGAACTTAGACAAACCTTAGAATGAGACTAACGAGACAAACTTGGGACGAACAAAGACAAACTTAAGTCCCATTCTAAGGTTTGTCTTAGTTCTTCCCAAGTTAGTCTCTTTCTAAGGACGAACTTTGACAAACCTTAGAATGAGACTAACGAGACTAACTTGGGACGTACAAAGACAAACTTAAGTCTCATTCTAAGGATTGTCTAAGTTTGTCCCAAGTTATTCTCTTTCTAAGGCCGAACTTAGACAAACCTTAGAATGAGACTAACGAGATTAACTTGGGACGAACAAAGACAAACTTAAGTCCCATTCTAAGGTTTGTCTTAGTTCATCCCAAGTTAGACTCTTTCTAAGGAGGAACTTAGACAAACCTAAGAATGAGACTAACGAGACTAACTTGGGACGAACAAAGACAAACTTAAATCTCATTCTAAGGTTTGTCTAAGTTCGTCCCATGTTAGTCTCTTTCTAAGGACGAACTTAGACAAACCTTAGAATGAGACTAACGAGATTAACTTGGGACGAACAAAGACAAACTTAAGTCCCATTCTAAGGTTTGTCTTATTTCGTCCCAAGTTAGTCTCTTTCTAAGGACGAACTTAGACAAAACTTAGAATGAGACTAACTTGGGACGAACAAAGACAAACTTAAGTCTCATTCTAAGGTTTGTCTAAGTTCGTCCCAAGTTATTCTCTTTCTAAGGACGAACTTAGACAAACCTTAGAATGAGACTAACGAGACTAACTTTGGACGAACAAAGAAAAACGTTAGTCTCATTCTAAGGTTTGTCTTAGTTCGTCCCAGGTTAGTCTCTTTCTAAGGACGAACTTAGACAAACCTTAGAATGAGACTAACGAGGCTAACTTGGGACGAACAAAGACAAACTTAAGTCTCATTCTAAGGTTTGTCTAAGTTCGTCCCAAGTTATTCTATTTCTAAGGACGAACTTAGATAGACCTTAGAATGAGACTAACGAGACTAACTTTGGACGAACAAAGAAAAACGTTAGTCTCATTCTAAGGTTTGTCTTAGTTCATCCCAAGTTAGTCTCTTTCTAAGGACGAACTTAGACAAACCTTAGAATGAGACTAATGAGACTCACTTGGGACAAACAAAGACAAACTTAAGTCCAATTCTAAGGTTTGTCTTAGTTCGTCCCAAGTTAGTCTCTTTCTAAGGACGAACTTAGACAAACCTTAGAATGAGACTAACAAGACTAACTTGGGACGAACAAAGACAAACTTAAGTCTCATTCTAAGGTTTGTCTAAGTTCGTCCCAAGTTATTCTATTTCTAAGGACAAACTTAGACAAACCTTAGAATGAGACTAACGAGACTAACTTTGGACGAATAAAGAAAAACGTTAGTCTCATTCTAAGGTTTGTCTTAGTTCGTCCCAAGTTAGTCTCTTTCTAAGGACAAACTTAGACAAACCTTAGAATGAGACTAACGAGACTAACTTGGAACGAACAAAGACAAACTTAAGTCCCATTCTAAGGTTTGTCTTAGTTCGTCCCAAGTTAGTCTCTTTCTAAGGACGAACTTAGACAAACCTTAGAATGAGACTAACGAGACTAACTTGGGACGTACAAAGACAAACTTAAGTCTCATTCTAAGGTTTGTCTAAGTTCGTCCCAAGTTATTCTCTTTCAAAGACAAACCTTAGAATGAGACTAACGAGACTAACTTTGGACGAAAAAGAAAAACGTTAGTCTCATTCTAAGGTTTGTCTTAGTTCGTCCCAAGTTAGTCTCTTTCTATGGACGAACTTTGACAAACCTTAGAATGAGACTAACGAGACTAACTTGGGACGAACAAAGACAAACTTAAGTCCCATTCTAAGGTTTGTCTTAGTTCGTCCCAAGTTAGTCTCTTTCTAAGGACGAACTTTGACAAACCTTAGAATGAGACTAACGAGACTAACTTGGGACGAACAAAGACAAACTTAAGTCTCATTCTAAGGTTTGTCTAAGTTCGTCCCAAGTTATTCTATTTCTAAGGACGAACTTAGACAAGCCTTAGAATGAGACTAACTTTGGACGAACAAAGAAAAATGTTAGTCTCATTCTAAGGTTTGTCTTAGTTCGTCCCAAGTTAGTCTCTTTCTAAGGACGAACTTAGACAAACCTTAGAATGAGACTAACGAGACTAACTTGGGACGAACAAAGACAAACTTAAGTCCCATTCTAAAGTTTGTCTTAGTTCATCCCAAGTTAGTCTCTTTCTAAGGATGAACTTAGACAAACCTTAGAATGAGACTAACGAGACAAACTTGGGACGAACAAAGACAAACTTAAGCCTCATTCTAAGGTTTGTCTAAGTTCGTGCCAAGTTAGTCTCTTTCTAAGGATGAACTTAGTCAAACCTTAGAATGAGACTAACGAGACAAACTTTGGACGAACAAAGACAAACTTAAGTCCCATTCTAAGGTTTGTCTTAGTTCTTCCCAAGTTAGTCTCTTTCTTAGGACGAACTTTGACAAACCTTAGAATGAGACTAACGAGACTAACTTGGGACGTACAAAGACAAACTTAAGTCTCATTCTAAGGATTGTCTAAGTTTGTCCCAAGTTATTCTCTTTCTAAGGACGAACTTAGACAAACCTTAGAATGAGACTAACGAGATTTACTTGGGACGAACAAAGACAAACTTAAGTCCCATTCTAAGGTTTGTCTTAGTTCATCCCAAGTTAGACTCTTTCTAAGGAGGAACTTAGACAAACCTAAGAATGAGACTAACGAGACTAACTTGGGACGAACAAAGACAAACTTAAATCTCATTCTAAGGTTTGTCTAAGTTCGTCCCATGTTAGTCTCTTTCTAAGGACGAACTTAGACAAACCTTAGAATGAGACTAACGAGATTAACTTGGGACGAACAAAGACAAACTTAAGTCCCATTCTAAGGTTTGTCTTATTTCGTCCCAAGTTAGTCTCTTTCTAAGGACGAACTTAGACAAAACTTAGAATGAGACTAACTTGGGACGAACAAAGCCAAACTTAAGTCTCATTCTAAGGTTTGTCTAAGTTCGTTCCAAGTTATTCTCTTTCTAAGGACGAACTTAGACAAACCTTTGAATGAGACTAACGAGACTAACTTTGGACGAACAAAGAAAAACGTTAGTCTCATTCTAAGGTTTATCTTAGTTCGTCCCAGGTTAGTCTCTTTCTAAGGACGAACTTAGACAAACCTTAGAATGAGACTAACGAGGCTAACTTGGGACGAACAAAGACAAACTTAAGTCTCATTCTAAGGTTTGTCTAAGTTCGTCCCAAGTTATTCTATTTCTAAGGACGAACTTAGATAGACCTTAGAATGAGACTAACGAGACTAACTTTGGACGAACAAAGAAAAACGTTAGTCTCATTCTAAGGTTTGTCTTAGTTCATCCCAAGTTAGTCTCTTTCTAAGGACGAACTTAGACCAACCTTAGAATGAGACTAACGAGACAAACTTGGGACGAACAAAGACAAACTTAAGCCTCATTCTAAGGTTTGTCTAAGTTCGTGCCAAGTTAGTCTATTTCTAAGGATGAACTTAGACAAACCTTAGAATGAGACTAACGAGACAAACTTGGGACGAACAAAGACAAACTTAAGTCCCATTCTAAGGTTTGTCTTAGTTCTTCCCAAGTTAGTCTCTTTCTAAGGACGAACTTTGACAAACCTTAGAATGAGACTAACGAGACTAACTTGGGACGTACAAAGACAAACTTAAGTCTCATTCTAAGGATTGTCTAAGTTTGTCCCAAGTTATTCTCTTTCTAAGGCCGAACTTAGACAAACCTTAGAATGAGACTAACGAGATTAACTTGGGACGAACAAAGACAAACTTAAGTCCCATTCTAAGGTTTGTCTTAGTTCATCCCAAGTTAGACTCTTTCTAAGGAGGAACTTAGACAAACCTAAGAATGAGACTAACGAGACTAACTTGGGACGAACAAAGACAAACTTAAATCTCATTCTAAGGTTTGTCTAAGTTCGTCCCATGTTAGTCTCTTTCTAAGGACGAACTTAGACAAACCTTAGAATGAGACTAACGAGATTAACTTGGGACGAACAAAGACAAACTTAAGTCCCATTCTAAGGTTTGTCTTATTTCGTCCCAAGTTAGTCTCTTTCTAAGGACGAACTTAGACAAAACTTAGAATGAGACTAACTTGGGACGAACAAAGACAAACTTAAGTCTCATTCTAAGGTTTGTCTAAGTTCGTCCCAAGTTATTCTCTTTCTAAGGACGAACTTAGACAAACCTTAGAATGAGACTAACGAGACTAACTTTGGACGAACAAAGAAAAACGTTAGTCTCATTCTAAGGTTTGTCTTAGTTCGTCCCAGGTTAGTCTCTTTCTAAGGACGAACTTAGACAAACCTTAGAATGAGACTAACGAGGCTAACTTGGGACGAACAAAGACAAACTTAAGTCTCATTCTAAGGTTTGTCTAAGTTCGTCCCAAGTTATTCTATTTCTAAGGACGAACTTAGATAGACCTTAGAATGAGACTAACGAGACTAACTTTGGACGAACAAAGAAAAACGTTAGTCTCATTCTAAGGTTTGTCTTAGTTCATCCCAAGTTAGTCTCTTTCTAAGGACGAACTTAGACAAACCTTAGAATGAGACTAATGAGACTCACTTGGGACAAACAAAGACAAACTTAAGTCCAATTCTAAGGTTTGTCTTAGTTCGTCCCAAGTTAGTCTCTTTCTAAGGACGAACTTAGACAAACCTTAGAATGAGACTAACAAGACTAACTTGGGACGAACAAAGACAAACTTAAGTCTCATTCTAAGGTTTGTCTAAGTTCGTCCCAAGTTATTCTATTTCTAAGGACAAACTTAGACAAACCTTAGAATGAGACTAACGAGACTAACTTTGGACGAATAAAGAAAAACGTTAGTCTCATTCTAAGGTTTGTCTTAGTTCGTCCCAAGTTAGTCTCTTTCTAAGGACAAACTTAGACAAACCTTAGAATGAGACTAACGAGACTAACTTGGAACGAACAAAGACAAACTTAAGTCCCATTCTAAGGTTTGTCTTAGTTCGTCCCAAGTTAGTCTCTTTCTAAGGACGAACTTAGACAAACCTTAGAATGAGACTAACGAGACTAACTTGGGACGTACAAAGACAAACTTAAGTCTCATTCTAAGGTTTGTCTAAGTTCGTCCCAAGTTATTCTCTTTCAAAGACAAACCTTAGAATGAGACTAACGAGACTAACTTTGGACGAAAAAGAAAAACGTTAGTCTCATTCTAAGGTTTGTCTTAGTTCGTCCCAAGTTAGTCTCTTTCTATGGACGAACTTTGACAAACCTTAGAATGAGACTAACGAGACTAACTTGGGACGAACAAAGACAAACTTAAGTCCCATTCTAAGGTTTGTCTTAGTTCGTCCCAAGTTAGTCTCTTTCTAAGGACGAACTTTGACAAACCTTAGAATGAGACTAACGAGACTAACTTGGGACGAACAAAGACAAACTTAAGTCTCATTCTAAGGTTTGTCTAAGTTCGTCCCAAGTTATTCTATTTCTAAGGACGAACTTAGACAAGCCTTAGAATGAGACTAACTTTGGACGAACAAAGAAAAATGTTAGTCTCATTCTAAGGTTTGTCTTAGTTCGTCCCAAGTTAGTCTCTTTCTAAGGACGAACTTAGACAAACCTTAGAATGAGACTAACGAGACTAACTTGAGACGAACAAAGACAAACTTAAGTCGCATTCTAAGGTTTGTCTTAGTTCATCCCAAGTTATTCTCTTTCAAAGGATGAACTTAGATAAACCTTAGAATGAGACTAACGAGACTAACTTTGGACGAAAAAGAAAAACATTAGTCTCATTCTAAGGTTTGTCTTAGTTCGTCCCAAGTTAGTCTCTTTCTATGGACGAACTTTGACAAACCTTAGAATGAGACTAACGAGACTAACTTGGGACGAACAAAGACAAACTTAAGTCCCATTCTAAGGTTTGTCTTAGTTCGTCCCAAGTTAGTCTCTTTCTAAGGACGAACTTTGACAAACCTTAGAATGAGACTAACGAGACTAACTTGGGACAAACAAAGACAAACTTAAGTCTCATTCTAAGGTTTGTCTAAGTTCGTCCCAAGTTATTCTATTTCTAAGGACGAACTTAGACAGACCTTAGAATGAGACTAACGAGACTAACTTTGGACGAACAAAGAAAAATGTTAGTCTCATTCTAAGGTTTGTCTTAGTTCGTCCCAAGTTAGTCTCTTTCTAAGGACGAACTTAGACAAACCTTAGAATGAGACTAAAGAGACTAACTTGAGACGAACAAAGACAAACTTAAGTCCCATTCTAAAGTTTGTCTTAGTTCGTCCCAAGTTAGTCTCTTTCTAAGGACGAACTTAGACAAACCTTAGAATGAGACTAACGAGACTAACTTGGGACGAACAAAGACAAACTTAAGTCCCATTCTAAGGTTTGTCTTAGTTCGTCCCAAGTTAGTCTCTTTCTAAGGACGAACTTTGACAAACCTTAGAATGAGACTAACGAGACTAACTTGGGACGTACAAAGACAAACTTAAGTCTCATTCTAAGGTTTGTCTAAGTTCGTCCCAAGTTATTCTCTTTCTAAGGACGAACTTAGACAAACCTTAGAATGAGACTAACGAGACAAACTTGGGACGAACAAAGACAAACTTAAGTCTCATTCTAAGGTATGTCTAAGTTCGTGCCAAGTTAGTCTCTTTCTAAGGACGAACTTAGACAAACCTTAGAATGAGACTAACGAGACTAACTTGGGACGAACAAAGACAAACTTAAGTCCCATTCTAAGGTTTGTCTTAGTTCGTCCCAAGTTAGTCTCTTTCTAAGGACGAACTTTGACAAACCTTAGAATGAGAGTAACGAGACTAACTTGGGACGTACAAAGACAAACTTAAGTCTCATTCTAAGGTTTGTCTAAGTTCGTCCCAAGTTATTCTCTTTCTAAGGACGAACTTAGACAAACCTTAGAATGAGACTAACGAGACTAACTTGGGACGAACAAAGACAAACTTAAGTCTCATTCTAAGGTATGTCTAAGTTCGTGCCAAGTTAGTCTCTTTCTAAGGATGAACTTAGACAAACCTTAGAATGAGACTAACGAGACTAACTTGGGACGAACAAAGACAAACTTAAGTCCCATTCTAAAGTTTGTCTTAGTTCATCGCAAGTTAGTCTCTTTCTAAGGATGAACTTAGACAAACCTTAGAATGAGACTAACGAGACAAACTTGGGACGAACAAAGACAAACTTAAGCCTCATTCTAAGGTTTGTCTAAGTTCGTGCCAAGTTAGTCTCTTTCTAAGGATGAACTTAGTCAAACCTTAGAATGAGACTAACGAGACAAACTTTGGACGAACAAAGACAAACTTAAGTCCCATTCTAAGGTTTGTCTTAGTTCTTCCCAAGTTAGTCTCTTTCTTAGGACGAACTTTGACAAACCTTAGAATGAGACTAACGAGACTAACTTGGGACGTACAAAGACAAACTTAAGTCTCATTCTAAGGATTGTCTAAGTTTGTCCCAAGTTATTCTCTTTCTAAGGACGAACTTAGACAAACCTTAGAATGAGACTAACGAGATTTACTTGGGACGAACAAAGACAAACTTAAGTCCCATTCTAAGGTTTGTCTTAGTTCATCCCAAGTTAGACTCTTTCTAAGGAGGAACTTAGACAAACCTAAGAATGAGACTAACGAGACTAACTTGGGACGAACAAAGACAAACTTAAATCTCATTCTAAGGTTTGTCTAAGTTCGTCCCATGTTAGTCTCTTTCTAAGGACGAACTTAGACAAACCTTAGAATGAGACTAACGTGATTAACTTGGGACGAACAAAGACAAACTTAAGTCCCATTCTAAGGTTTGTCTTATTTCGTCCCAAGTTAGTCTCTTTCTAAGGACGAACTTAGACAAAACTTAGAATGAGACTAACTTGGGACGAACAAAGCCAAACTTAAGTCTCATTCTAAGGTTTGTCTAAGTTCGTTCCAAGTTATTCTCTTTCTAAGGACGAACTTAGACAAACCTTTGAATGAGACTAACGAGACTAACTTTGGACGAACAAAGAAAAACGTTAGTCTCATTCTAAGGTTTAACTTAGTTCGTCCCAGGTTAGTCTCTTTCTAAGGACGAACTTAGACAAACCTTAGAATGAGACTAACGAGGCTAACTTGGGACGAACAAAGACAAACTTAAGTCTCATTCTAAGGTTTGTCTAAGTTCGTCCCAAGTTATTCTATTTCTAAGGACGAACTTAGATAGACCTTAGAATGAGACTAACGAGACTAACTTTGGACGAACAAAGAAAAACGTTAGTCTCATTCTAAGGTTTGTCTTAGTTCATCCCAAGTTAGTCTCTTTCTAAGGACGAACTTAGACCAACCTTAGAATGAGACTAACGAGACAAACTTGGGACGAACTAAGACAAACTTAAGCCTCATTCTAAGGTTTGTCTAAGTTCGTGCCAAGTTAGTCTATTTCTAAGGATGAACTTAGACAAACCTTAGAATGAGACTAACGAGACAAACTTGGGACGAACAAAGACAAACTTAAGTCCCATTCTAAGGTTTGTCTTAGTTCTTCCCAAGTTAGTCTCTTTCTAAGGACGAACTTTGACAAACCTTAGAATGAGACTAACGAGACTAACTTGGGACGTACAAAGACAAACTTAAGTCTCATTCTAAGGATTGTCTAAGTTTGTCCCAAGTTATTCTCTTTCTAAGGCCGAACTTAGACAAACCTTAGAATGAGACTAACGAGATTAACTTGGGACGAACAAAGACAAACTTAAGTCCCATTCTACGGTTTGTCTTAGTTCATCCCAAGTTAGACTCTTTCTAAGGAGGAACTTAGACAAACCTAAGAATGAGACTAACGAGACTAACTTGGGACGAACAAAGACAAACTTAAATCTCATTCTAAGGTTTGTCTAAGTTCGTCCCATGTTAGTCTCTTTCTAAGGACGAACTTAGACAAACCTTAGAATGAGACTAACGAGATTAACTTGGGACGAACAAAGACAAACTTAAGTCCCATTCTAAGGTTTGTCTTATTTCGTCCCAAGTTAGTCTCTTTCTAAGGACGAACTTAGACAAAACTTAGAATGAGACTAACTTGGGACGAACAAAGACAAACTTAAGTCTCATTCTAAGGTTTGTCTAAGTTCGTCCCAAGTTATTCTCTTTCTAAGGACGAACTTAGACAAACCTTAGAATGAGACTAACGAGACTAACTTTGGACGAACAAAGAAAAACGTTAGTCTCATTCTAAGGTTTGTCTTAGTTCGTCCCAGGTTAGTCTCTTTCTAAGGACGAACTTAGACAAACCTTAGAATGAGACTAACGAGGCTAACTTGGGACGAACAAAGACAAACTTAAGTCTCATTCTAAGGTTTGTCTAAGTTCGTCCCAAGTTATTCTATTTCTAAGGACGAACTTAGATAGACCTTAGAATGAGACTAACGAGACTAACTTTGGACGAACAAAGAAAAACGTTAGTCTCATTCTAAGGTTTGTCTTAGTTCATCCCAAGTTAGTCTCTTTCTAAGGACGAACTTAGACAAACCTTAGAATGAGACTAATGAGACTCACTTGGGACAAACAAAGACAAACTTAAGTCCAATTCTAAGGTTTGTCTTAGTTCGTCCCAAGTTAGTCTCTTTCTAAGGACGAACTTAGACAAACCTTAGAATGAGACTAACAAGACTAACTTGGGACGAACAAAGACAAACTTAAGTCTCATTCTAAGGTTTGTCTAAGTTCGTCCCAAGTTATTCTATTTCTAAGGACAAACTTAGACAAACCTTAGAATGAGACTAACGAGACTAACTTTGGACGAATAAAGAAAAACGTTAGTCTCATTCTAAGGTTTGTCTTAGTTCGTCCCAAGTTAGTCTCTTTCTAAGGACAAACTTAGACAAACCTTAGAATGAGACTAACGAGACTAACTTGGAACGAACAAAGACAAACTTAAGTCCCATTCTAAGGTTTGTCTTAGTTCGTCCCAAGTTAGTCTCTTTCTAAGGACGAACTTAGACAAACCTTAGAATGAGACTAACGAGACTAACTTGGGACGTACAAAGACAAACTTAAGTCTCATTCTAAGGTTTGTCTAAGTTCGTCCCAAGTTATTCTCTTTCAAAGACAAACCTTAGAATGAGACTAACGAGACTAACTTTGGACGAAAAAGAAAAACGTTAGTCTCATTCTAAGGTTTGTCTTAGTTCGTCCCAAGTTAGTCTCTTTCTATGGACGAACTTTGACAAACCTTAGAATGAGACTAACGAGACTAACTTGGGACGAACAAAGACAAACTTAAGTCCCATTCTAAGGTTTGTCTTAGTTCGTCCCAAGTTAGTCTCTTTCTAAGGACGAACTTTGACAAACCTTAGAATGAGACTAACGAGACTAACTTGGGACGAACAAAGACAAACTTAAGTCTCATTCTAAGGTTTGTCTAAGTTCGTCCCAAGTTATTCTATTTCTAAGGACGAACTTAGACAAGCCTTAGAATGAGACTAACTTTGGACGAACAAAGAAAAATGTTAGTCTCATTCTAAGGTTTGTCTTAGTTCGTCCCAAGTTAGTCTCTTTCTAAGGACGAACTTAGACAAACCTTAGAATGAGACTAACGAGACTAACTTGAGACGAACAAAGACAAACTTAAGTCGCATTCTAAGGTTTGTCTTAGTTCATCCCAAGTTATTCTCTTTCAAAGGATGAACTTAGATAAACCTTAGAATGAGACTAACGAGACTAACTTTGGACGAAAAAGAAAAACATTAGTCTCATTCTAAGGTTTGTCTTAGTTCGTCCCAAGTTAGTCTCTTTCTATGGACGAACTTTGACAAACCTTAGAATGAGACTAACGAGACTAACTTGGGACGAACAAAGACAAACTTAAGTCCCATTCTAAGGTTTGTCTTAGTTCGTCCCAAGTTAGTCTCTTTCTAAGGACGAACTTTGACAAACCTTAGAATGAGACTAACGAGACTAACTTGGGACAAACAAAGACAAACTTAAGTCTCATTCTAAGGTTTGTCTAAGTTCGTCCCAAGTTATTCTATTTCTAAGGACGAACTTAGACAGACCTTAGAATGAGACTAACGAGACTAACTTTGGACGAACAAAGAAAAATGTTAGTCTCATTCTAAGGTTTGTCTTAGTTCGTCCCAAGTTAGTCTCTTTCTAAGGACGAACTTAGACAAACCTTAGAATGAGACTAAAGAGACTAACTTGAGACGAACAAAGACAAACTTAAGTCCCATTCTAAGGTTTGTCTTAGTTCGTCCCAAGTTAGTCTCTTTCTAAGGACGAACTTAGACAAACCTTAGAATGAGACTAACGGGACTAACGTAGGACGAACAAAGACAAACTTAAGTCTCATTCTAAGGTTTGTCTAAGTTTGTCCCAAGTTAGTCTCTTTCTAAGGACGAACTTAGACAAACCTTAGAATGAGACTAAGGAGACAAACTTGGGACGAACAAAGACAAACTTAAGTCTCATTCTATGGTTTGTCTAAGTTCGTCCCAAGTTAGTCTCTTTCTAAGGAAGAACTTAGACAAACCTTAGAATGAGACTAACAAGACTAACTTGGGACAAACAAAGACAAACTTAAGTCTCATTCTAAGGTTTGTCTAAGTTTGTCCCAAGTTATTCTCTTTCTAAGGACGAACTTAGACAAACCTTAGAATGAGACTAACGAGACAAACTTGGGACGAACAAAGACAAACTTTAGTCTCATTCTAAGGTTTGTCTAAGTTCGTCCCTAGTTAGACTCTTTCTAAGGACGAACTTAGACAAACCTAAGAATGAGACTAACGAGACTAACTTGGGACGAACAAAGACAAACTTAAGTCTCTTTCTAAGGTTTGTCTAACTTCTTCCCAAGTTAGTCTCTTTCTAAGGACGAACTTAGACAAACCTTAGAATGAGACTAACGAGACAAACTTGGTACGAACAAAGACAAACTTAAGTCTCTTTCTAAGGTTTGTCTAACTTCGTCCCAAGTTAGTCTCTTTCTATGGACGAACTTAGACAAACCTTAGAATGAGACTAACGAGACAAACTTGGGACGAACAAAGACAAACTTAAGTCCCATTCTAAGGTTTGTCTTAGTTCGTCCCAAGTTAGTCTCTTTCTAAGGACGAACTTTGACAAACCTTAGAATGAGACTAACGAGACTAACTTGGGACGAACAAAGACAAACTTAAGTCTCATTCTAAGGTTTGTCTAAGTTCGTCCCAAGTTATTCTATTTCTAAGGACGAACTTAGACAAGCCTTAGAATGAGACTAACTTTGGACGAACAAAGAAAAATGTTAGTCTCATTCTAAGGTTTGTCTTAGTTCGTCCCAAGTTAGTCTCTTTCTAAGGACGAACTTAGACAAACCTTAGAATGAGACTAACGAGACTAACTTGAGACGAACAAAGACAAACTTAAGTCGCATTCTAAGGTTTGTCTTAGTTCATCCCAAGTTATTCTCTTTCAAAGGATGAACTTAGATAAACCTTAGAATGAGACTAACGAGACTAACTTTGGACGAAAAAGAAAAACATTAGTCTCATTCTAAGGTTTGTCTTAGTTCGTCCCAAGTTAGTCTCTTTCTATGGACGAACTTTGACAAACCTTAGAATGAGACTAACGAGACTAACTTGGGACGAACAAAGACAAACTTAAGTCCCATTCTAAGGTTTGTCTTAGTTCGTCCCAAGTTAGTCTCTTTCTAAGGACGAACTTTGACAAACCTTAGAATGAGACTAACGAGACTAACTTGGGACAAACAAAGACAAACTTAAGTCTCATTCTAAGGTTTGTCTAAGTTCGTCCCAAGTTATTCTATTTCTAAGGACGAACTTAGACAGACCTTAGAATGAGACTAACGAGACTAACTTTGGACGAACAAAGAAAAATGTTAGTCTCATTCTAAGGTTTGTCTTAGTTCGTCCCAAGTTAGTCTCTTTCTAAGGACGAACTTAGACAAACCTTAGAATGAGACTAAAGAGACTAACTTGAGACGAACAAAGACAAACTTAAGTCCCATTCTAAAGTTTGTCTTAGTTCGTCCCAAGTTAGTCTCTTTCTAAGGACGAACTTAGACAAACCTTAGAATGAGACTAACGAGACTAACTTGGGACGAACAAAGACAAACTTAAGTCCCATTCTAAGGTTTGTCTTAGTTCGTCCCAAGTTAGTCTCTTTCTAAGGACGAACTTTGACAAACCTTAGAATGAGACTAACGAGACTAACTTGGGACGTACAAAGACAAACTTAAGTCTCATTCTAAGGTTTGTCTAAGTTCGTCCCAAGTTATTCTCTTTCTAAGGACGAACTTAGACAAACCTTAGAATGAGACTAACGAGACAAACTTGGGACGAACAAAGACAAACTTAAGTCTCATTGTAAGGTATGTCTAAGTTCGTGCCAAGTTAGTCTCTTTCTAAGGACGAACTTAGACAAACCTTAGAATGAGACTAACGAGACTAACTTGGGACGAACAAAGACAAACTTAAGTCCCATTCTAAGGTTTGTCTTAGTTCGTCCCAAGTTAGTCTCTTTCTAAGGACGAACTTTGACAAACCTTAGAATGAGAGTAACGAGACTAACTTGGGACGTACAAAGACAAACTTAAGTCTCATTCTAAGGTTTGTCTAAGTTCGTCCCAAGTTATTCTCTTTCTAAGGACGAACTTAGACAAACCTTAGAATGAGACTAACGAGACTAACTTGGGACGAACAAAGACAAACTTAAGTCTCATTCTAAGGTATGTCTAAGTTCGTGCCAAGTTAGTCTCTTTCTAAGGATGAACTTAGACAAACCTTAGAATGAGACTAACGAGACTAACTTGGGACGAACAAAGACAAACTTAAGTCCCATTCTAAAGTTTGTCTTAGTTCATCGCAAGTTAGTCTCTTTCTAAGGATGAACTTAGACAAACCTTAGAATGAGACTAACGAGACAAACTTGGGACGAACAAAGACAAACTTAAGCCTCATTCTAAGGTTTGTCTAAGTTCGTGCCAAGTTAGTCTCTTTCTAAGGATGAACTTAGTCAAACCTTAGAATGAGACTAACGAGACAAACTTTGGACGAACAAAGACAAACTTAAGTCCCATTCTAAGGTTTGTCTTAGTTCTTCCCAAGTTAGTCTCTTTCTTAGGACGAACTTTGACAAACCTTAGAATGAGACTAACGAGACTAACTTGGGACGTACAAAGACAAACTTTAGTCTCATTCTAAGGATTGTCTAAGTTTGTCCCAAGTTATTCTCTTTCTAAGGACGAACTTAGACAAACCTTAGAATGAGACTAACGAGATTTACTTGGGACGAACAAAGACAAACTTAAGTCCCATTCTAAGGTTTGTCTTAGTTCATCCCAAGTTAGACTCTTTCTAAGGAGGAACTTAGACAAACCTAAGAATGAGACTAACGAGACTAACTTGGGACGAACAAAGACAAACTTAAATCTCATTCTAAGGTTTGTCTAAGTTCGTCCCATGTTAGTCTCTTTCTAAGGACGAACTTAGACAAACCTTAGAATGAGACTAACGAGATTAACTTGGGACGAACAAAGACAAACTTAAGTCCCATTCTAAAGTTTGTCTTATTTCGTCCCAAGTTAGTCTCTTTCTAAGGACGAACTTAGACAAAACTTAGAATGAGACTAACTTGGGACGAACAAAGCCAAACTTAAGTCTCATTCTAAGGTTTGTCTAAGTTCGTTCCAAGTTATTCTCTTTCTAAGGACGAACTTAGACAAACCTTTGAATGAGACTAACGAGACTAACTTTGGACGAACAAAGAAAAACGTTAGTCTCATTCTAAGGTTTATCTTAGTTCGTCCCAGGTTAGTCTCTTTCTAAGGACGAACTTAGACAAACCTTAGAATGAGACTAACGAGGCTAACTTGGGACGAACAAAGACAAACTTAAGTCTCATTCTAAGGTTTGTCTAAGTTCGTCCCAAGTTATTCTATTTCTAAGGACGAACTTAGATAGACCTTAGAATGAGACTAACGAGACTAACTTTGGACGAACAAAGAAAAACGTTAGTTTCATTCTAAGGTTTGTCTTAGTTCATCCCAAGTTAGTCTCTTTCTAAGGACGAACTTAGACCAACCTTAGAATGAGACTAACGAGACAAACTTGGGACGAACAAAGACAAACTTAAGCCTCATTCTAAGGTTTGTCTAAGTTCGTGCCAAGTTAGTCTATTTCTAAGGATGAACTTAGACAAACCTTAGAATGAGACTAACGAGACAAACTTGGGACGAACAAAGACAAACTTAAGTCCCATTCTAAGGTTTGTCTTAGTTCTTCCCAAGTTAGTCTCTTTCTAAGGACGAACTTTGACAAACCTTAGAATGAGACTAACGAGACTAACTTGGGACGTACAAAGACAAACTTAAGTCTCATTCTAAGGATTGTCTAAGTTTGTCCCAAGTTATTCTCTTTCTAAGGCCGAACTTAGACAAACCTTAGAATGAGACTAACGAGATTAACTTGGGACGAACAAAGACAAACTTAAGTCCCATTCTAAGGTTTGTCTTAGTTCATCCCAAGTTAGACTCTTTCTAAGGAGGAACTTAGACAAACCTAAGAATGAGACTAACGAGACTAACTTGGGACGAACAAAGACAAACTTAAATCTCATTCTAAGGTTTGTCTAAGTTCGTCCCATGTTAGTCTCTTTCTAAGGACGAACTTAGACAAACCTTAGAATGAGACTAACGAGATTAACTTGGGACGAACAAAGACAAACTTAAGTCCCATTCTAAGGTTTGTCTTATTTCGTCCCAAGTTAGTCTCTTTCTAAGGACGAACTTAGACAAAACTTAGAATGAGACTAACTTGGGACGAACAAAGACAAACTTAAGTCTCATTCTAAGGTTTGTCTAAGTTCGTCCCAAGTTATTCTCTTTCTAAGGACGAACTTAGACAAACCTTAGAATGAGACTAACGAGACTAACTTTGGACGAACAAAGAAAAACGTTAGTCTCATTCTAAGGTTTGTCTTAGTTCGTCCCAGGTTAGTCTCTTTCTAAGGACGAACTTAGACAAACCTTAGAATGAGACTAACGAGGCTAACTTGGGACGAACAAAGACAAACTTAAGTCTCATTCTAAGGTTTGTCTAAGTTCGTCCCAAGTTATTCTATTTCTAAGGACGAACTTAGATAGACCTTAGAATGAGACTAACGAGACTAACTTTGGACGAACAAAGAAAAACGTTAGTCTCATTCTAAGGTTTGTCTTAGTTCATCCCAAGTTAGTCTCTTTCTAAGGACGAACTTAGACAAACCTTAGAATGAGACTAATGAGACTCACTTGGGACAAACAAAGACAAACTTAAGTCCAATTCTAAGGTTTGTCTTAGTTCGTCCCAAGTTAGTCTCTTTCTAAGGACGAACTTAGACAAACCTTAGAATGAGACTAACAAGACTAACTTGGGACGAACTAAGACAAACTTAAGTCTCATTCTAAGGTTTGTCTAAGTTCGTCCCAAGTTATTCTATTTCTAAGGACAAACTTAGACAAACCTTAGAATGAGACTAACGAGACTAACTTTGGACGAATAAAGAAAAACGTTAGTCTCATTCTAAGGTTTGTCTTAGTTCGTCCCAAGTTAGTCTCTTTCTAAGGACAAACTTAGACAAACCTTAGAATGAGACTAACGAGACTAACTTGGAACGAACAAAGACAAACTTAAGTCCCATTCTAAGGTTTGTCTTAGTTCGTCCCAAGTTAGTCTCTTTCTAAGGACGAACTTAGACAAACCTTAGAATGAGACTAACGAGACTAACTTGGGACGTACAAAGACAAACTTAAGTCTCATTCTAAGGTTTGTCTAAGTTCGTCCCAAGTTATTCTCTTTCAAAGACAAACCTTAGAATGAGACTAACGAGACTAACTTTGGACGAAAAAGAAAAACGTTAGTCTCATTCTAAGGTTTGTCTTAGTTCGTCCCAAGTTAGTCTCTTTCTATGGACGAACTTTGACAAACCTTAGAATGAGACTAACGAGACTAACTTGGGACGAACAAAGACAAACTTAAGTCCCATTCTAAGGTTTGTCTTAGTTCGTCCCAAGTTAGTCTCTTTCTAAGGACGAACTTTGACAAACCTTAGAATGAGACTAACGAGACTAACTTGGGACGAACAAAGACAAACTTAAGTCTCATTCTAAGGTTTGTCTAAGTTCGTCCCAAGTTATTCTATTTCTAAGGACGAACTTAGACAAGCCTTAGAATGAGACTAACTTTGGACGAACAAAGAAAAATGTTAGTCTCATTCTAAGGTTTGTCTTAGTTCGTCCCAAGTTAGTCTCTTTCTAAGGACGAACTTAGACAAACCTTAGAATGAGACTAACGAGACTAACTTGAGACGAACAAAGACAAACTTAAGTCGCATTCTAAGGTTTGTCTTAGTTCATCCCAAGTTATTCTCTTTCAAAGGATGAACTTAGATAAACCTTAGAATGAGACTAACGAGACTAACTTTGGACGAAAAAGAAAAACATTAGTCTCATTCTAAGGTTTGTCTTAGTTCGTCCCAAGTTAGTCTCTTTCTATGGACGAACTTTGACAAACCTTAGAATGAGACTAACGAGACTAACTTGGGACGAACAAAGACAAAATTAAGTCCCATTCTAAGGTTTGTCTTAGTTCGTCCCAAGTTAGTCTCTTTCTAAGGACGAACTTTGACAAACCTTAGAATGAGACTAACGAGACTAACTTGGGACAAACAAAGACAAACTTAAGTCTCATTCTAAGGTTTGTCTAAGTTCGTCCCAAGTTATTCTATTTCTAAGGACGAACTTAGACAGACCTTAGAATGAGACTAACGAGACTAACTTTGGACGAACAAAGAAAAATGTTAGTCTCATTCTAAGGTTTGTCTTAGTTCGTCCCAAGTTAGTCTCTTTCTAAGGACGAACTTAGACAAACCTTAGAATGAGACTAAAGAGACTAACTTGAGACGAACAAAGACAAACTTAAGTCCCATTCTAAGGTTTGTCTTAGTTCGTCCCAAGTTAGTCTCTTTCTAAGGACGAACTTAGACAAACCTTAGAATGAGACTAACGGGACTAACGTAGGACGAACAAAGACAAACTTAAGTCTCATTCTAAGGTTTGTCTAAGTTTGTCCCAAGTTAGTCTCTTTCTAAGGACGAACTTAGACAAACCTTAGAATGAGACTAAGGAGACAAACTTGGGACGAACAAAGACAAACTTAAGTCTCATTCTATGGTTTGTCTAAGTTCGTCCCAAGTTAGTCTCTTTCTAAGGAAGAACTTAGACAAACCTTAGAATGAGACTAACAAGACTAACTTGGGACAAACAAAGACAAACTTAAGTCTCATTCTAAGGTTTGTCTAAGTTTGTCCCAAGTTATTCTCTTTCTAAGGACGAACTTAGACAAACCTTAGAATGAGACTAACGAGACAAACTTGGGACGAACAAAGACAAACTTTAGTCTCATTCTAAGGGTTGTCTAAGTTCGTCCCTAGTTAGACTCTTTCTAAGGACGAACTTAGACAAACCTAAGAATGAGACTAACGAGACTAACTTGGGACGAACAAAGACAAACTTAAGTCTCTTTCTAAGGTTTGTCTAACTTCTTCCCAAGTTAGTCTCTTTCTAAGGACGAACTTAGACAAACCTTAGAATGAGACTAACGAGACAAACTTGGTACGAACAAAGACAAACTTAAGTCTCTTTCTAAGGTTTGTCTAACTTCGTCCCAAGTTAGTCTCTTTCTATGGACGAACTTAGACAAACCTTAGAATGAGACTAACGAGACAAACTTGGGACGAACAAAGACAAACTTAAGTCTCTTTCTAAGGTTTGTCTAAGTTCGTCCCAAGTTAGTCTCTTTCTAAGGACGAACTTAGACAAACCTAAGATTGAGACTAACTAGACAAAACTTGGGACGAACAAAGACAAACTTAAGTCTCTTTCTAAGGTTTGTCTAAGTTCGTGCCAAGTTAGTCTCTTTCTAAGGACGAACTTAGACAAACCTTAGAATGAGACTAACGAGACAAACTTGGGACGAACAAAGACAAACTTAAGTCCCATTCTAAGGTTTGTCTTAGTTCGTCCCAAGTTAGTCTCTTTCTAAGGACGAACTTTGACAAACCTTAGAATGAGACTAACGAGACTAACTTGGGACGTACAAAGACAAACTTAAGTCTCATTCTAAGGTTTGTCTAACTTCGTCCCAAGTTATTCTCTTTCTAAGGACGAACTTAGACAAACCTTAGAATGAGACTAACGAGACTAACTTTCGACGAAAAAGGAAAACATTAGTCTCATTCTAAGGTTTGTCTTAGTTCGTCCCAAGTTAGTCTCTTTCTAAGGACGAACTTAGACAAACCTTAGAATGAGACTAACGAGACTAACTTGGGACGAACAAAGACAAACTTAAGTCCCATTCTAAGGTGTGTCTTAGTTCGTCCCAAGTTAGTCTCTTTTAAGGACGAACTTTGACAAACCTTAGAATGAGACTAACGAGACTAACTTGGGACGTACAAAGACAAACTTAAGTCTCATTCTAAGGTTTGTCTAAGTTCGTCCCAAGTTATTCTCTTTCTAAGGACGAACTTAGACAAACCTTAGAATGAGACTAACGAGACAAACTTGGGACGAACAAAGACAAACTTAAGTCTCATTCTAAGGTATGTCTAAGTTCGTGCCAAGTTAGTCTCTTTCTAAGGACGAACTTAGACAAACCTTAGAATGAGACTAACGAGACTAACTTGGGACGAACAAAGACAAACTTAAGTCCCATTCTAAGGTTTGTCTTAGTTCGTCCCAAGTTAGTCTCTTTTTAAGGACGAACTTTGACAAACCTTAGAATGAGACTAACGAGACTAACTTGGGACGTACAAAGACAAACTTAAGTCTCATTCTAAGGTTTGTCTAAGTTCGTCCCAAGTTATTCTCTTTCTAAGGACGAACTTAGACAAACCTTAGAATGAGACTATCGAGACAAACATGGGACGAACAAAGACAAACTTAAGTCTCATTCTAAGGTATGTCTAAGTTCGTGCCTAGTTAGTCTCTTTCTAAGGATGAACTTAGACAAACCTTAGAATGAGACTAACGAGACTAACTTGGGACGAACAAAGACAAACTTAAGTCCCATTCTAAAGTTTGTCTTAGTTCGTCCCAAGTTAGTCTCTTTCTAAGGACGAACTTAGACAAACCTTTGAATGAGACTAACGAGACTAACTTGGGACGAACAAAGACAAACTTAAGTCCCATTCTAAGGTTTGTCTTAGTTCGTCCCAAGTTAGTCTCTTTCTAAGGACGAACTTTGACAAACCTTAGAATGAGACTAACGAGACTAACTTGGGACGTACAAAGACAAACTTAAGTCTCATTCTAAGGTTTGTCTAAGTTCGTCCCAAGTTATTCTCTTTCTAAGGACGAACTTAGACAAACCTTAGAATGAGACTAACGAGACAAACTTGGGACGAACAAAGACAAACTTAAGTCTCATTCTAAGGTATGTCTAAGTTCGTGCCAAGTTAGTCTCTTTCTAAGGATGAACTTAGACAAACCGTAGAATGAGACTAACGAGACTAACTTGGGACGAACAAAGACAAACTTAAGTCCCATTCTAAAGTTTGTCTTAGTTCATCCCAAGTTAGTCTCTTTCTAAGGATGAACTTAGACAAACCTTAGAATGAGACTAACGAGACAAACTTGGGACGAACAAAGACAAACTTAAGTCTCATTCTAAGGTTTGTCTAAGTTCATGCCAAGTTAGTCTCTTTCTAAGGATGAACTTAGACAAACCTTAGAATGAGACTAACGAGACAAACTTGGGACGAACAAAGACAAACTTAAGTCCCATTCTAAGGTTTGCCATAGTTCTTCCCAAGTTCGTCTCTTTCTAAGGACGAACTTTGACAAACCTTAGAATGAGACTAACGAGACTAACTTGGGACGTACAAAGACAAACTTAAGTCTCATTCTAAGGTTTGTCTAAGTTCGACCTAAGTTATTCTCTTTCTAAGGACGAACTTAGACAAACCTTAGAATGAGACTAACGAGACAAACTTGGGACGAACAAAGACAAACTTAAGTCTCATTCTAAGGTATGTCTAAGTTCGTGCCAAGTTAGTCTCTTTCTAAGGATGAACTTAGACAAACCTTATAATAAGACTAATGAGACTAACTTGGGACGAACAAAGACAAACTTAAGTCCCATTCTAAAGTTTGTCTTAGTTCGTCCCAAGTTAGTCTCTTTCTAAGGATGAACTTAGACAAACCTTAGAATGATACTAACGAGACTAACTTGGGACGAACAAAGACAAACTTAAGTCCCATTCTAAGGTTTGTCTTAATTCGTCCCAAGTTAGTCTCTTTCTAAGGACGAACTTTGACAAACCTTAGAATGAGACTAACGAGACTAACTTGGGACGAACAAAGACAAACTTAAGTCCCATTCTAAAGTTTGTCTTAGTTCATCCCAAGTTAGTCTCTTTCTAAGGATGAACTTAGACAAACCTTAGAATGAGACTAACGAGACAAACTTGGGACGAACAAAGACAAACTTAAGTCTCATTCTAAGGTTTGTCTAAGTTCGTCCCAAGTTAGTCTCTTTCTAAGGACGAACTTTGACAAACCTTAGAATGAGACTAACGAGACTAACTTGGGACGTACAAAGACAAACTTAAGTCTCATTCTAAGGATTGTCTAAGTTCGTCCCAATTTATTCTCTTTCTAAGGACGAACTTAGACAAACCTTAGAATGAGACTAACGAGACTAACTTTGGACGAAAAAGAAAAATGTTAGTCTCATTCTAAGGTTTGTCTTAGTTCGTCCCAAGTTAGTCTCTTTCTAAGGACGAACTTAGACAAACCTTAGAATGAGACTAACGAGACTAACTTGGGACGAACAAAGACAAACTTAAGTCCCATTCTATGGTTTGTCTTAGTTCGTCCCAAGTTAGTCTCTTTCTAAGGACGAACTTTGACAAACCTTAGAATGAGACTAACGAGACTAATGTAGGACGAACAAAGACAAACTTAAGTCTCATTCTAAGGTTTGTCTAAGTTTGTCCCAAGTTAGTCTCTTTCTAAGGACGAACTTAGACAAGAATGAGACTAACAAGACTAACTTGGGACGAACAAAGACAAACTTAAGTCTCATTCTAAGGTTTGTCTAAGTTTGTCCCAAGTTATTCTCTTTCTAAGGACGAACTTAGACAAGAATGAGACTAACAAGACTAACTTGGGACGAACAAAGACAAACTTAAGTCTCATTCTAAGGTTTGTCTAAGTTTGTCCCTAGTTATTCTCTTTCTAAGGACGAACTTAGACAAACCTTAGAATGAGACTAACGAGACTAACTTTGGATGAACAAAGAAAAATGTTAGTCTCATTCTAAGGTTTGTCTTAGTTCGTCCCAAGTTTCTCTCTTTCTAAGGACGAACTTAGACAGACCTTAGAATGAGACTAACAAGACTAACTTGGGACGAACAAAGACAAACTTAAGTCTCATTCTTAGGTTTGTCTAAGTTCGTCCCAAGTTATTCTCTTTCTAAGGACGAACTTAGACAAACTTTAGAATGAGACTAACGAGACTAACTTGGGACGAACAAAGACAAACTTAAGTCTCATTCTAAGGTTTGTCTTAGTTCGTCCCAAGTTAGTCTCTTTCTAAGGACGAACTTAGACAAACCTTAGAATGAGATTAACAAGACTAACTTGGGACGAACAAAGACAAACTTAAGTCTCATTCTAAGGTTTGTCTAAGTTCGTCCCAAGTTATTCTCTCTCTAAGGACGAACTTAGACAAACTTAGAATGAGACTAACGAGACTAACTTTGGACGAACAAAGAAAAATATTTGTCTCATTCTAAGGTTTGTCTTAGTTCGTCGCAAGTTAGTCTCTTTCTAAGGACAAACTTAGACAAACCTTAGAATGAGACTAACGAGACTAACTTGGGACGAACAAAGACAAACTTAAGTCCCATTCTAAGGTTTGTCTTAGTTCGTCCCAAGTTAGTCTCGTTCTAAGGACGAACTTAGACAAACCTTAGAATGAGACTAACGAGACTAACTTGGGACGAACAAAGACAAACTTAAGTCCCATTCTAAGGTTTGTCTTAGTTCGTCCCAAGTTAGACTCTTTCTAAGGACGAACTTAGACAAACCTTAGAATGAGACTAACGAGACAAACGTGGGACGAACAAAGACAAACTTAAGTCTCATTCTAAGGTTTGTCTAAGTTCGTCCCAAGTTATTCTCTTTCTAAGGACGAACTTAGACAAACCTTAGAATGAGACTAACGAGACTAACTTTGGACGAACAAAGAAAAATGTTAGTCTCATTCTAAGATTTGTCTTAGTTCGTCCTAAGTTAGTCTCTTTCAAAGGACGAACTTAGACAAACCTTAGAATGAGACTAACGAGACTAACTTGGGACGAACAAAGACAAACTTAAGTCCCATTCTAAGGTTTGTCTTAGTTCGTCCCAAGTTAGTCTCTTTCTAAGGACGAACTTAGACAAACCTTAGAATGAGACTAACGAGACTAACGTAGGACGAACAAAGACAAACTTAAGTCTCATTCTAAGGTTTGTCTAAGTTTGTCCCAAGTTAGTCTCTTTCTAAGGACGAACTTAGACAAACCTTAGAATGAGACTAACGAGACAAACTTGGGACGAACAAAGACAAACTTAAGTCTCATTCTCTGGTTTGTCTAAGTTCGTCCCAAGTTAGTCTCTTTCTAAGGAAGAACATAGACAAACCTTAGAATGAGACTAACGAGACTAACTTTGGACGAACAAAGAAAAATGTTGGTCTCATTCTAAGGTTTGTCTTAGTTCGTCCCAAGTTAGTCTCTTTCTAAGGATGAACTTAGACAAACCTTAGAATGAGACTAACAAGACTAACTTGGGACGAACAAAGACAAACTTAAGTCTCATTCTAAGGTTTGTCTAAGTTCGTCCCAAGTTATTCTCTTTCTAAGGACGAACTTAGACAAACCTTAGAATGAGACTAACGAGACTAACTTTGGACGAACAAAGACAAACTTAAGTCTCATTCTAAGGTTTGTCTTAGTTCGTCCCAAGTTAGTCTCTTTCTAAGGACGAACTTAGACAAACCTTAGAAGGAGACTAAGGAGACTAACTTGGGACGAACAAAGACAAACTTAAGTCTCATTCTAAGGTTTGTCTAAGTTTGTCCCAAGTTATTCTCTTTATAAGGACAAACTTAGACAAACCTTAGAATGAGACTAACGAGACTAACTTTGGACGAACAAAGAAAAATGTTAGTCTCATTCTAAGGTTTGTCTTAGTTCGTCCCAAGTTAGTCTCTTTCTAAGGACGAACTTAGACAAACCTTAGAATGAGACAAACGAGACTAACTTGGGACGAACAAAGACAAACTTAAGTCCTATTCTAAGGTTTGTCTTAGTTCATCCCAAGTTAGTCTCTTTCTAAGGACAAACTTAGACAAACCTTAGAATGAGACTAACGAGACTAACTTGGGACGAACAAAGACAAACTTAAGTCTCATTCTAAGGTTTGTCTAAGTTTGTCCCAAGTTAGTCTCTTTCTAAGGACGAACTTAGACAAACCTTAGAATGAGACAAACAAGACTAACTTGGGACGAACAAAGACAAACTTTAGTCTCATTCTAAGGTTTGTCTAAGTTTGTCCCAAGTTATTCTCTTTCTAAGGACGAACTTAGACAAACTTAGAATGAGACTAACGAGACTAACTTTGGACGAACAAAGAAAAATGTTAGTCTCATTCTAAGGTTTGTCTTAGTTCGTCGCAAGTTAGTCTCTTTCTAAGGACAAACTTAGACAAACCTTAGAATGAGACTAACGAGACTAACTTGGGACGAACAAAGACAAACTTAAGTCCTATTCTAAGGTTTGTCTTAGTTCGTCCCAAGTTAGTCTCTTTCTAAGGACGAACTTAGACAAACCTTAGAATGAGACTAACGAGACTAACTTGGGACGAACAAAGACAAACTTAAGTCTCATTCTAAGGTTTGTCTAAGTTTGTCCCAAGTTAGTCTCTTTCTAAGGACGAACTTAGACAAACCTTTGAATGAGACTAACGAGACTAACTTGGGACGAACAAAGACAAACTTAAGTCTCATTCTAAGGTTTGTCTAAGTTCGTCCCAAGTTATTCTCTTTCTAAGGACGAACTTAAACAAACCTTAGAATGAGACTAACGAGACTAACTTTGGACGAACAAAGAAAAATGTTAGTCTCATTCTAAGGTTTGTCTTAGTTCGTCCCAAGTTAGTCTCTTTCTAAGGACGAACTTAGACAAACCTTAGAATGAGACAAACGAGACTAACTTGGGACGAACAAAGACAAACTTAATTCCTATTCTAAGGTTTGTCTTAGTTCATCCCAAGTTAGTCTCTTTCTAAGGACGAACTTAGACAAACCTTAGAATGAGACTAACGAGACTAACTTGGGACGAACAAAGACAAACTTAAGTCTCATTCTAAGGTTTGTCTAAGTTCGTCCCAAGTTATTCTCTTTCTAAGGACGAACTTAGACAAACTTTAGAATGAGACTAACGAGACTAACTTGGGACGAACAAAGACAAACTTAAGTCTCATTCTAAGGTTTGTCTTAGTTCGTCCCAAGTTAGTCTCTTTCTAAGGACGAACTTAGACAAACCTTAGAATGAGATTAACAAGACTAACTTGGGACGAACAAAGACAAACTTAAGTCTCATTCTAAGGTTTGTCTAAGTTCGTCCCAAGTTATTCTCATTCTAAGGACGAACTTAGACAAACTTAGAATGAGACTAACGAGACTAACTTTGGACGAACAAAGAAAAATATTAGTCTCATTCTAAGGTTTGTCTTAGTTCGTCGCAAGTTAGTCTCTTTCTAAGGACAAACTTAGGCAAACCTTAGAATGAGACTAACGAGACTAACTTGGGACGAACAAAGACAAACTTAAGTCCCATTCTAAGGTTTGTCTTAGTTGGTCCCAAGTTAGTCTCGTTCTAAGGACGAACTTAGACAAACCATAGAATGAGACTAACGAGACTAACTTGGGACGAACAAAGACAAACTTAAGTCCCATTCTAAGGTTTGTCTTAGTTCGTCCCAAGTTAGACTCTTTCTAAGGACGAACTTAGACAAACCTTAGAATGAGACTAACGAGACAAACGTGGGACGAACAAAGACAAACTTAAAGTCTCATTCTAAGGTTTGTCTAAGTTCGTCCCAAGTTATTCTCTTTCTAAGGACGAACTTAGACAAAACTTAGAATGAGACTAACGAGACTAACTTTGGACGAACAAAGAAAAATGTTAGTCTCATTTTAAGGTTTGTCTTAGTTCGTCCCAAGTTAGTCTCTTTCTAAGGACGAACTTAGACAAACCTTAGAATGAGACTAACGAGACTAACTTGGGACGAACAAAGACAAACTTTAAGTCCCATTCTAAGGTTTGTCTGAGTTCGTCCCAAGTTAGTCTCTTTCTAAGGACGAACTTAGACAAACCTTAGAATGAGACTAACGAGACTAACGTAGGATGAACAAAGACAAACTTAAGTCTCATTCTAAGGTTTGTCTAAGTTTGTCCCAAGTTAGTCTCTTTCTAAGGACGAACTTAGACAAACCTTAGAATGAGACTAACGAGACAAACTTGGGACGAACAAAGACAAACTTAAGTCTCATTCTATGGTTTGTCTAAGTTCGTCCCAAGTTAGTCTCTTTCTAAGGAAGAACTTAGACAAACCTTAGAATGAGACTAACAAGACTAACTTGGGACGAACAAAGACAAACTTAAGTCTCATTCTAAGGTTTGTCTAAGTTTGTCCCAAGTTATTCTCTTTCTAAGGATGAACTTAGACAAACCTTAGAATGAGACTAACGAGACTAACTTTGGACGAACAAAGAAAAATGTTGGTCTCATTCTAAGGTTTGTCTTAGTTCGTCCCAAGTTAGTCTCTTTCTAAGGATGAACTTAGACAAACCTTAGAATGAGACTAACAAGACTAACTTGGTACGAACAAAGAAAAACTTAAGTCTCATTCTAAGGTTTGTCTAAGTTCGTCCCAAGTTAGTCTCTTTCTAAGGACTAACTTAGACAAACCTTAGAATGAGACTAACGAAACTAACTTGGGACGTACAAAGACAAACTTAAGTCTCATTCTAAGGTTTGTCTAAGTTCGTCCCAAGTTATTCTCTTTCAAAGGAAGAACTTAGACAAACCTTAGAATGAGACTAACGAGACTAACTTTGGACGAAAAAGAAAAACGTTAGTCTCATTCTAAGGTTTGTCTTAGTTCGTCCCAAGTTAGTCTCTTTCTAAGGACGAACTTTGACAAACCTTAGAATGAGACTAACGAGACTAACTTGGGACGAACAAAGACAAACTTAAGTCCTATTCTAAGGTTTGTCTTAGTTCGTCCCAAGTTAGTCTCTTTCTAAGGACGAACTTTGACAAACCTTAGAATGAGACTAACGAGACTAACTTGGGACGTACAAAGACAAAATTAAGTCTCATTCTAAGGTTTGTCTTAGTTCGTCCCAAGTTAGACTTTTCTAAGGACGAACTTAGACAAACCTAAGAATGAGACTAACGAGACTAACTTGGGACGAACAAAGACAAACTTAAGTCTCATTCTAAGGTTTTTCTAAGTTCGTCCCAAGTTATTTTTATTTCTAAGGACGAACTTAGACAGACCTTAGAATGAGACTAACGAGACTAACTTTGGACGAACAAAGAAAAATGTTAGTCTCATTCTAAGGTTTGTCTTAGTACGTCCCAAGTTAGTCTCTTTCTAAGGACGAACTTAGACAAACCTTAGAATGAGACTAACGAGACTAACTTGGGACGAACAAAGACAAACTTAAGTCCCATTCTAAGGTTTGTCTTAGTTCGTCCCAAGTTAGTCTCTTTCTAAGGACGAACTTAGACAAACCTTAGAATGAGACTAACGAGACTAACGTAGGACGAACAAAGACAAACTTAAGTCTCATTCTAAGGTTTGTCTAGGTTTGTCCCAAGTTAGTCTCTTTCTAAGGACGAACTTAGACAAACCTTAGAATGAGACTAACGAGACAAACTTGGGACGAACAAAGACAAACTTAAGTCTCATTCTATGGTTTGTCTAAGTTCGTCCCAAGTTAGTCTCTTTCTAAGGAAGAACTTAGACAAACCTTAGAATGAGAGTAACAAGACTAACTTGGGACGAACAAAGACAAACTTAAGTCTCATTCTAAGGTTTGTCTAAGTTTGTCCCAAGTTATTCTCTTTCTAAGGACGAACTTAGACAAACCTTAGAATGAGACTAACGAGACTAACTTTGGACGAACAAAGAAAAATGTTGGTCTCATTCTAAGGTTTGTCTTAGTTCGTCCCAAGTTAGCCTCTTTCTAAGGACGAACTTAGACAAACCTTAGAATGAAACTAAGGAGACTAACTTGGGACGAACAAAGACAAACTTAAGTCTCATTCTAAGGTTTGTCTAAGTTTGTCCCAAGTTATTCTCTTTCTAAGGACAAACTTAGACAAACCTTAGAATGAGACTAACGAGACTAACTTTGGACGAACAAAGAAAAATGTTAGTCTCATTCTAAGGTTTGTCTTAGTTCGTCCCAAGTTAGTCTCTTTCTAAGGACGAACTTAGACAAACCTTAGAATGTGACAAACGAGACTAACTTGGGACGAACAATGACAAACTTAAGTCCTATTCTAAGGTTTGTCTTAGTTCATCCCAAGTTAGTCTCTTTCTAAGGACGAACTTAGACAAACCTTAGAATGAGACTAACGAGACTAACTTGGGACGAACAAAGACAAACTTAAGTCTCATTCTAAGGTTTGTCTAAGTTTGTCCCAAGTTAGTCTCTTTCTAAGGACGAACTTAGACAAGAATGAGACTAACAAGACTAACTTGGGACGAACAAAGACAAACTTAAGTCTCATTCTAAGGTTTGTCTAAGTTTGTCCCAAGTTATTCTCTTTCTAAGGACGAACTTAGACAAACCTTAGAATGAGACTAACGAGACTAACTTTGGATGAACAAAGAAAAATGTTAGTCTCATTCTAAGGTTTGTCTTAGTTCGTCCCAAGTTTCTCTCTTTCTAAGGACGAACTTAGACAGACCTTAGAATGAGACTAACAAGACTAACTTGGGACGAACAAAGACAAACTTAAGTCTCATTCTTAGGTTTGTCTAAGTTCGTCCCAAGTTATTCTCTTTCTAAGGACGAACTTAGACAAACTTTAGAATGAGACTAACGAGACTAACTTGGGACGACCAAAGACAAACTTAAGTCTCATTCTAAGGTTTGTCTTAGTTCGTCCCAAGTTAGTCTCTTTCTAAGGACGAACTTAGACAAACCTTAGAATGAGATTAACAAGACTAACTTGGGACGAACAAAGACAAACTTAAGTCTCATTCTAAGGTTTGTCTAAGTTCGTCCCAAGTTATTCTCTCTCTAAGGACGAACTTAGACAAACTTAGAATGAGACTAACGAGACTAACTTTGGACGAACAAAGAAAAATATTTGTCTCATTCTAAGGTTTGTCTTAGTTCGTCGCAAGTTAGTCTCTTTCTAAGGACAAACTTAGACAAACCTTAGAATGAGACTAACGAGACTAACTTGGGACGAACAAAGACAAACTTAAGTCCCATTCTAAGGTTTGTCTTAGTTCGTCCCAAGTTAGTCTCGTTCTAAGGACGAACTTAGACAAACCTTAGAATGAGACTAACGAGACTAACTTGGGACGAACAAAGACAAACTTAAGTCCCATTCTAAGGTTTGTCTTAGTTCGTCCCAAGTTAGACTCTTTCTAAGGACGAACTTAGACAAACCTTAGAATGAGACTAACGAGACAAACGTGGGACGAACAAAGACAAACTTAAGTCTCATTCTAAGGTTTGTCTAAGTTCGTCCCAAGTTATTCTCTTTCTAAGGACGAACTTAGACAAACCTTAGAATGAGACTAACGAGACTAACTTTGGACGAACAAAGAAAAATGTTAGTCTCATTCTAAGATTTGTCTTAGTTCGTCCTAAGTTAGTCTCTTTCAAAGGACGAACTTAGACAAACCTTAGAATGAGACTAACGAGACTAACTTGGGACGAACAAAGACAAACTTAAGTCCCATTCTAAGGTTTGTCTTAGTTCGTCCCAAGTTAGTCTCTTTCTAAGGACGAACTTAGACAAACCTTAGAATGAGACTAACGAGACTAACGTAGGACGAACAAAGACAAACTTAAGTCTCATTCTAAGGTTTGTCTAAGTTTGTCCCAAGTTAGTCTCTTTCTAAGGACGAACTTAGACAAACCTTAGAATGAGACTAACGAGACAAACTTGGGACGAACAAAGACAAACTTAAGTCTCATTCTCTGGTTTGTCTAAGTTCGTCCCAAGTTAGTCTCTTTCTAAGGAAGAACATAGACAAACCTTAGAATGAGACTAACGAGACTAACTTTGGACGAACAAAGAAAAATGTTGGTCTCATTCTAAGGTTTGTCTTAGTTCGTCCCAAGTTAGTCTCTTTCTAAGGATGAACTTAGACAAACCTTAGAATGAGACTAACAAGACTAACTTGGGACGAACAAAGACAAACTTAAGTCTCATTCTAAGGTTTGTCTAAGTTCGTCCCAAGTTATTCTCTTTCTAAGGACGAACTTAGACAAACCTTAGAATGAGACTAACGAGACTAACTTTGGACGAACAAAGACAAACTTAAGTCTCATTCTAAGGTTTGTCTTAGTTCGTCCCAAGTTAGTCTCTTTCTAAGGACGAACTTAGACAAACCTTAGAAGGAGACTAAGGAGACTAACTTGGGACGAACAAAGACAAACTTAAGTCTCATTCTAAGGTTTGTCTAAGTTTGTCCCAAGTTATTCTCTTTATAAGGACAAACTTAGACAAACCTTAGAATGAGACTAACGAGACTAACTTTGGACGAACAAAGAAAAATGTTAGTCTCATTCTAAGGTTTGTCTTAGTTCGTCCCAAGTTAGTCTCTTTCTAAGGACGAACTTAGACAAACCTTAGAATGAGACAAACGAGACTAACTTGGGACGAACAAAGACAAACTTAAGTCCTATTCTAAGGTTTGTCTTAGTTCATCCCAAGTTAGTCTCTTTCTAAGGACAAACTTAGACAAACCTTAGAATGAGACTAACGAGACTAACTTGGGACGAACAAAGACAAACTTAAGTCTCATTCTAAGGTTTGTCTAAGTTTGTCCCAAGTTAGTCTCTTTCTAAGGACGAACTTAGACAAACCTTAGAATGAGACAAACAAGACTAACTTGGGACGAACAAAGACAAACTTTAGTCTCATTCTAAGGTTTGTCTAAGTTTGTCCCAAGTTATTCTCTTTCTAAGGACGAACTTAGACAAACTTAGAATGAGACTAACGAGACTAACTTTGGACGAACAAAGAAAAATGTTAGTCTCATTCTAAGGTTTGTCTTAGTTCGTCGCAAGTTAGTCTCTTTCTAAGGACAAACTTAGACAAACCTTAGAATGAGACTAACGAGACTAACTTGGGACGAACAAAGACAAACTTAAGTCCTATTCTAAGGTTTGTCTTAGTTCGTCCCAAGTTAGTCTCTTTCTAAGGACGAACTTAGACAAACCTTAGAATGAGACTAACGAGACTAACTTGGGACGAACAAAGACAAACTTAAGTCTCATTCTAAGGTTTGTCTAAGTTTGTCCCAAGTTAGTCTCTTTCTAAGGACGAACTTAGACAAACCTTTGAATGAGACTAACGAGACTAACTTGGGACGAACAAAGACAAACTTAAGTCTCATTCTAAGGTTTGTCTAAGTTCGTCCCAAGTTATTCTCTTTCTAAGGACGAACTTAAACAAACCTTAGAATGAGACTAACGAGACTAACTTTGGACGAACAAAGAAAAATGTTAGTCTCATTCTAAGGTTTGTCTTAGTTCGTCCCAAGTTAGTCTCTTTCTAAGGACGAACTTAGACAAACCTTAGAATGAGACAAACGAGACTAACTTGGGACGAACAAAGACAAACTTAATTCCTATTCTAAGGTTTGTCTTAGTTCATCCCAAGTTAGTCTCTTTCTAAGGACGAACTTAGACAAACCTTAGAATGAGACTAACGAGACTAACTTGGGACGAACAAAGACAAACTTAAGTCTCATTCTAAGGTTTGTCTAAGTTCGTCCCAAGTTATTCTCTTTCTAAGGACGAACTTAGACAAACTTTAGAATGAGACTAACGAGACTAACTTGGGACGAACAAAGACAAACTTAAGTCTCATTCTAAGGTTTGTCTTAGTTCGTCCCAAGTTAGTCTCTTTCTAAGGACGAACTTAGACAAACCTTAGAATGAGATTAACAAGACTAACTTGGGACGAACAAAGACAAACTTAAGTCTCATTCTAAGGTTTGTCTAAGTTCGTCCCAAGTTATTCTCATTCTAAGGACGAACTTAGACAAACTTAGAATGAGACTAACGAGACTAACTTTGGACGAACAAAGAAAAATATTAGTCTCATTCTAAGGTTTGTCTTAGTTCGTCGCAAGTTAGTCTCTTTCTAAGGACAAACTTAGGCAAACCTTAGAATGAGACTAACGAGACTAACTTGGGACGAACAAAGACAAACTTAAGTCCCATTCTAAGGTTTGTCTTAGTTGGTCCCAAGTTAGTCTCGTTCTAAGGACGAACTTAGACAAACCATAGAATGAGACTAACGAGACTAACTTGGGACGAACAAAGACAAACTTAAGTCCCATTCTAAGGTTTGTCTTAGTTCGTCCCAAGTTAGACTCTTTCTAAGGACGAACTTAGACAAACCTTAGAATGAGACTAACGAGACAAACGTGGGACGAACAAAGACAAACTTAAAGTCTCATTCTAAGGTTTGTCTAAGTTCGTCCCAAGTTATTCTCTTTCTAAGGACGAACTTAGACAAAACTTAGAATGAGACTAACGAGACTAACTTTGGACGAACAAAGAAAAATGTTAGTCTCATTTTAAGGTTTGTCTTAGTTCGTCCCAAGTTAGTCTCTTTCTAAGGACGAACTTAGACAAACCTTAGAATGAGACTAACGAGACTAACTTGGGACGAACAAAGACAAACTTTAAGTCCCATTCTAAGGTTTGTCTGAGTTCGTCCCAAGTTAGTCTCTTTCTAAGGACGAACTTAGACAAACCTTAGAATGAGACTAACGAGACTAACGTAGGATGAACAAAGACAAACTTAAGTCTCATTCTAAGGTTTGTCTAAGTTTGTCCCAAGTTAGTCTCTTTCTAAGGACGAACTTAGACAAACCTTAGAATGAGACTAACGAGACAAACTTGGGACGAACAAAGACAAACTTAAGTCTCATTCTATGGTTTGTCTAAGTTCGTCCCAAGTTAGTCTCTTTCTAAGGAAGAACTTAGACAAACCTTAGAATGAGACTAACAAGACTAACTTGGGACGAACAAAGACAAACTTAAGTCTCATTCTAAGGTTTGTCTAAGTTTGTCCCAAGTTATTCTCTTTCTAAGGATGAACTTAGACAAACCTTAGAATGAGACTAACGAGACTAACTTTGGACGAACAAAGAAAAATGTTGGTCTCATTCTAAGGTTTGTCTTAGTTCGTCCCAAGTTAGTCTCTTTCTAAGGATGAACTTAGACAAACCTTAGAATGAGACTAACAAGACTAACTTGGTACGAACAAAGAAAAACTTAAGTCTCATTCTAAGGTTTGTCTAAGTTCGTCCCAAGTTAGTCTCTTTCTAAGGACTAACTTAGACAAACCTTAGAATGAGACTAACGAAACTAACTTGGGACGTACAAAGACAAACTTAAGTCTCATTCTAAGGTTTGTCTAAGTTCGTCCCAAGTTATTCTCTTTCAAAGGAAGAACTTAGACAAACCTTAGAATGAGACTAACGAGACTAACTTTGGACGAAAAAGAAAAACGTTAGTCTCATTCTAAGGTTTGTCTTAGTTCGTCCCAAGTTAGTCTCTTTCTAAGGACGAACTTTGACAAACCTTAGAATGAGACTAACGAGACTAACTTGGGACGAACAAAGACAAACTTAAGTCCTATTCTAAGGTTTGTCTTAGTTCGTCCCAAGTTAGTCTCTTTCTAAGGACGAACTTTGACAAACCTTAGAATGAGACTAACGAGACTAACTTGGGACGTACAAAGACAAAATTAAGTCTCATTCTAAGGTTTGTCTTAGTTCGTCCCAAGTTAGACTTTTCTAAGGACGAACTTAGACAAACCTAAGAATGAGACTAACGAGACTAACTTGGGACGAACAAAGACAAACTTAAGTCTCATTCTAAGGTTTTTCTAAGTTCGTCCCAAGTTATTTTTATTTCTAAGGACGAACTTAGACAGACCTTAGAATGAGACTAACGAGACTAACTTTGGACGAACAAAGAAAAATGTTAGTCTCATTCTAAGGTTTGTCTTAGTACGTCCCAAGTTAGTCTCTTTCTAAGGACGAACTTAGACAAACCTTAGAATGAGACTAACGAGACTAACTTGGGACGAACAAAGACAAACTTAAGTCCCATTCTAAGGTTTGTCTTAGTTCGTCCCAAGTTAGTCTCTTTCTAAGGACGAACTTAGACAAACCTTAGAATGAGACTAACGAGACTAACGTAGGACGAACAAAGACAAACTTAAGTCTCATTCTAAGGTTTGTCTAGGTTTGTCCCAAGTTAGTCTCTTTCTAAGGACGAACTTAGACAAACCTTAGAATGAGACTAACGAGACAAACTTGGGACGAACAAAGACAAACTTAAGTCTCATTCTATGGTTTGTCTAAGTTCGTCCCAAGTTAGTCTCTTTCTAAGGAAGAACTTAGACAAACCTTAGAATGAGAGTAACAAGACTAACTTGGGACGAACAAAGACAAACTTAAGTCTCATTCTAAGGTTTGTCTAAGTTTGTCCCAAGTTATTCTCTTTCTAAGGACGAACTTAGACAAACCTTAGAATGAGACTAACGAGACTAACTTTGGACGAACAAAGAAAAATGTTGGTCTCATTCTAAGGTTTGTCTTAGTTCGTCCCAAGTTAGCCTCTTTCTAAGGACGAACTTAGACAAACCTTAGAATGAGACTAAGGAGACTAACTTGGGACGAACAAAGACAAACTTAAGTCTCATTCTAAGGTTTGTCTAAGTTTGTCCCAAGTTATTCTCTTTCTAAGGACAAACTTAGACAAACCTTAGAATGAGACTAACGAGACTAACTTTGGACGAACAAAGAAAAATGTTAGTCTCATTCTAAGGTTTGTCTTAGTTCGTCCCAAGTTAGTCTCTTTCTAAGGACGAACTTAGACAAACCTTAGAATGTGACAAACGAGACTAACTTGGGACGAACAATGACAAACTTAAGTCCTATTCTAAGGTTTGTCTTAGTTCATCCCAAGTTAGTCTCTTTCTAAGGACGAACTTAGACAAACCTTAGAATGAGACTAACGAGACTAACTTGGGACGAACAAAGACTAACTTAAGTCTCATTCTAAGGTTTGTCTAAGTTTGTCCCAAGTTAGTCTCTTTCTAAGGACGAACTTAGACAAGAATGAGACTAACAAGACTAACTTGGGACGAACAAAGACAAACTTAAGTCTCATTCTAAGGTTTGTCTAAGTTTGTCCCAAGTTATTCTCTTTCTAAGGACGAACTTAGACAAACCTTAGAATGAGACTAACGAGACTAACTTTGGATGAACAAAGAAAAATGTTAGTCTCATTCTAAGGTTTGTCTTAGTTCGTCCCAAGTTTCTCTCTTTCTAAGGACGAACTTAGACAGACCTTAGAATGAGACTAACAAGACTAACTTGGGACGAACAAAGACAAACTTAAGTCTCATTCTTAGGTTTGTCTAAGTTCGTCCCAAGTTATTCTCTTTCTAAGGACGAACTTAGACAAACTTTAGAATGAGACTAACGAGACTAACTTGGGACGACCAAAGACAAACTTAAGTCTCATTCTAAGGTTTGTCTTAGTTCGTCCCAAGTTAGTCTCTTTCTAAGGACGAACTTAGACAAACCTTAGAATGAGATTAACAAGACTAACTTGGGACGAACAAAGACAAACTTAAGTCTCATTCTAAGGTTTGTCTAAGTTCGTCCCAAGTTATTCTCTCTCTAAGGACGAACTTAGACAAACTTAGAATGAGACTAACGAGACTAACTTTGGACGAACAAAGAAAAATATTTGTCTCATTCTAAGGTTTGTCTTAGTTCGTCGCAAGTTAGTCTCTTTCTAAGGACAAACTTAGACAAACCTTAGAATGAGACTAACGAGACTAACTTGGGACGAACAAAGACAAACTTAAGTCCCATTCTAAGGTTTGTCTTAGTTCGTCCCAAGTTAGTCTCGTTCTAAGGACGAACTTAGACAAACCTTAGAATGAGACTAACGAGACTAACTTGGGACGAACAAAGACAAACTTAAGTCCCATTCTAAGGTTTGTCTTAGTTCGTCCCAAGTTAGACTCTTTCTAAGGACGAACTTAGACAAACCTTAGAATGAGACTAACGAGACAAACGTGGGACGAACAAAGACAAACTTAAGTCTCATTCTAAGGTTTGTCTAAGTTCGTCCCAAGTTATTCTCTTTCTAAGGACGAACTTAGACAAACCTTAGAATGAGACTAACGAGACTAACTTTGGACGAACAAAGAAAAATGTTAGTCTCATTCTAAGATTTGTCTTAGTTCGTCCTAAGTTAGTCTCTTTCAAAGGACGAACTTAGACAAACCTTAGAATGAGACTAACGAGACTAACTTGGGACGAACAAAGACAAACTTAAGTCCCATTCTAAGGTTTGTCTTAGTTCGTCCCAAGTTAGTCTCTTTCTAAGGACGAACTTAGACAAACCTTAGAATGAGACTAACGAGACTAACGTAGGACGAACAAAGACAAACTTAAGTCTCATTCTAAGGTTTGTCTAAGTTTGTCCCAAGTTAGTCTCTTTCTAAGGACGAACTTAGACAAACCTTAGAATGAGACTAACGAGACAAACTTGGGACGAACAAAGACAAACTTAAGTCTCATTCTCTGGTTTGTCTAAGTTCGTCCCAAGTTAGTCTCTTTCTAAGGAAGAACATAGACAAACCTTAGAATGAGACTAACGAGACTAACTTTGGACGAACAAAGAAAAATGTTGGTCTCATTCTAAGGTTTGTCTTAGTTCGTCCCAAGTTAGTCTCTTTCTAAGGATGAACTTAGACAAACCTTAGAATGAGACTAACAAGACTAACTTGGGACGAACAAAGACAAACTTAAGTCTCATTCTAAGGTTTGTCTAAGTTCGTCCCAAGTTATTCTCTTTCTAAGGACGAACTTAGACAAACCTTAGAATGAGACTAACGAGACTAACTTTGGACGAACAAAGACAAACTTAAGTCTTATTCTAAGGTTTGTCTTAGTTCGTCCCAAGTTAGTCTCTTTCTAAGGACGAACTTAGACAAACCTTAGAAGGAGACTAAGGAGACTAACTTGGGACGAACAAAGACAAACTTAAGTCTCATTCTAAGGTTTGTCTAAGTTTGTCCCAAGTTATTCTCTTTATAAGGACAAACTTAGACAAACCTTAGAATGAGACTAACGAGACTAACTTTGGACGAACAAAGAAAAATGTTAGTCTCATTCTAAGGTTTGTCTTAGTTCGTCCCAAGTTAGTCTCTTTCTAAGGACGAACTTAGACAAACCTTAGAATGAGACAAACGAGACTAACTTGGGACGAACAAAGACAAACTTAAGTCCTTTTCTAAGGTTTGTCTTAGTTCATCCCAAGTTAGTCTCTTTCTAAGTACAAACTTAGACAAACCTTAGAATGAGACTAACGAGACTAACTTGGGACGAACAAAGACAAACTTAAGTCTCATTCTAAGGTTTGTCTAAGTTTGTCCCAAGTTAGTCTCTTTCTAAGGACGAACTTAGACAAACCTTAGAATGAGACAAATAAGACTAACTTGGGACGAACAAAGACAAACTTTAGTCTCATTCTAAGGTTTTTCTAAGTTTGTCCCAAGTTATTCTCTTTCTAAGGACGAACTTAGACAAACTTAGAATGAGACTAACGAGACTAACTTTGGACGAACAAAGAAAAATGTTAGTCTCATTCTAAGGTTTGTCTTAGTTCGTCGCAAGTTAGTCTCTTTCTAAGGACAAACTTAGACAAACCTTAGAATGAGACTAACGAGACTAACATGGGACGAACAAAGACAAACTTAAGTCCCATTCTAAGGTTTGTCTTAGTTCGTCCCAAGTTAATCTCTTTCTAAGGACGAACTTAGACAAACCTTAGAATGAGACTAACGAGACTAACTTGGGACGAACAAAGACAAACTTAAGTCTCATTCTAAGGTTTGTCTAAGTTTGTCCCAAGTTAGTCTCTTTCTAAGGACGAACTTAGACAAACCTTTGAATGAGACTAACGAGACTAACTTGGGACGAACAAAGACAAACTTAAGTCTCATTCTAAGGTTTGTCTAAGTTCGTCCCAAGTTATTCTCTTTCTAAGGACGAACTTAAACAAACCTTAGAATGAGACTAACGAGACTAACTTTGGACGAACAAAGAAAAATGTTAGTCTCATTCTAAGGTTTGTCTTAGTTCGTCCCAAGTTAGTCTCTTTCTAAGGACGAACTTAGACAAACCTTAGAATGAGACAAACGAGACTAACTTGGGACGAACAAAGACAAACTTAATTCCTATTCTAAGGTTTGTCTTAGTTCATCCCAAGTTAGTCTCTTTCTAAGGACGAACTTAGACAAACCTTAGAATGAGACTAACGAGACTAACTTGGGACGAACAAAGACAAACTTAAGTCTCATTCTAAGGTTTGTCTAAGTTCGTCCCAAGTTATTCTCTTTCTAAGGACGAACTTAGACAAACTTTAGAATGAGACTAACGAGACTAACTTGGGACGAACAAAGACAAACTTAAGTCTCATTCTAAGGTTTGTCTTAGTTCGTCCCAAGTTAGTCTCTTTCTAAGGACGAACTTAGACAAACCTTAGAATGAGATTAACAAGACTAACTTGGGACGAACAAAGACAAACTTAAGTCTCATTCTAAGGTTTGTCTAAGTTCGTCCCAAGTTATTCTCTTTCTAAGGACGAACTTAGACAAACTTAGAATGAGACTAACGAGACTAACTTTGGACGAACAAAGAAAAATATTAGTCTCATTCTAAGGTTTGTCTTAGTTCGTCGCAAGTTAGTCTCTTTCTAAGGACAAAC
The DNA here is from genome assembly GCA_033675215.1 of Rhodiola kirilowii. Taxonomy (NCBI): domain Eukaryota; kingdom Viridiplantae; phylum Streptophyta; class Magnoliopsida; order Saxifragales; family Crassulaceae; genus Rhodiola; species Rhodiola kirilowii. The sequence continues at coordinate 1,534,132 of JAUCNB010000012.1, read as the reverse complement.
TTAGGCAAACCTTAGAATGAGACTAACGAGACTAACTTGGGACGAACAAAGACAAACTTAAGTCCCATTCTAAGGTTTGTCTTAGTTGGTCCCAAGTTAGTCTCGTTCTAAGGACGAACTTAGACAAACCATAGAATGAGACTAACGAGACTAACTTGGGACGAACAAAGACAAACTTAAGTCCCATTCTAAGGTTTGTCTTAGTTCGTCCCAAGTTAGACTCTTTCTAAGGACGAACTTAGACAAACCTTAGAATGAGACTAACGAGACAAACGTGGGACGAACAAAGACAAACTTAAAGTCTCATTCTAAGGTTTGTCTAAGTTCGTCCCAAGTTATTCTCTTTCTAAGGACGAACTTAGACAAAACTTAGAATGAGACTAACGAGACTAACTTTGGACGAACAAAGAAAAATGTTAGTCTCATTTTAAGGTTTGTCTTAGTTCGTCCCAAGTTAGTCTCTTTCTAAGGACGAACTTAGACAAACCTTAGAATGAGACTAACGAGACTAACTTGGGACGAACAAAGACAAACTTTAAGTCCCATTCTAAGGTTTGTCTGAGTTCGTCCCAAGTTAGTCTCTTTCTAAGGACGAACTTAGACAAACCTTAGAATGAGACTAACGAGACTAACGTAGGATGAACAAAGACAAACTTAAGTCTCATTCTAAGGTTTGTCTAAGTTTGTCCCAAGTTAGTCTCTTTCTAAGGACGAACTTAGACAAACCTTAGAATGAGACTAACGAGACAAACTTGGGACGAACAAAGACAAACTTAAGTCTCATTCTATGGTTTGTCTAAGTTCGTCCCAAGTTAGTCTCTTTCTAAGGAAGAACTTAGACAAACCTTAGAATGAGACTAACAAGACTAACTTGGGACGAACAAAGACAAACTTAAGTCTCATTCTAAGGTTTGTCTAAGTTCTTCCTTAGAAAGAGACTAACTTTGGACGAACTTAGACAAACCTTAGAATGAGACTAACGAGACTAACTTTGGACGAACAAAGAAAAATGTTGGTCTCATTCTAAGGTTTGTCTTAGTTCGTCCCAAGTTAGTCTCTTTCTAAGGATGAACTTAGACAAACCTTAGAATGAGACTAACAAGACTAACTTGGTACGAACAAAGAAAAACTTAAGTCTCATTCTAAGGTTTGTCTAAGTTCGTCCCAAGTTATTCTCTTTCTAAGGACGAACTTAGACAAACTTTAGAATGAGACTAACGAGACTAACTTGGGACGAACAAAGACAAACTTAAGTCTCATTCTAAGGTTTGTCTTAGTTCGTCCCAAGTTAGTCTCTTTCTAAGGACGAACTTAGACAAACCTTAGAATGAGATTAACGAGACTAACTTGGGACGAACAAAGACAAACTTAAGTCTCATTCTAAGGTTTGTCTAAGTTCGTCCCAAGTTATTCTCTTTCTAAGGACGAACTTAGACAAACTTAGAATGAGACTAACGAGACTAACTTTGGACGAACAAAGAAAAATATTAGTCTCATTCTAAGGTTTGTCTTAGTTCGTTGCAAGTTAGTCTCTTTCTAAGGACAAACTTAGACAAACCTTAGAATGAGACTAACGAGACTAACTTGGGACGAACAAAGACAAACTTAAGTCCCATTCTAAGGTTTGTCTTAGTTCGTCCCAATTTAGTCTCGTTCTAAGGACGAACTTAGACAAACCTTAGAATGAGACTAACGAGACTAACTTGGGACGAACAAAGACAAACTTAAGTCCCATTCTAAGGTTTGTCTTAGTTCGTCCCAAGTTAGACTCTTTCTATGGACGAACTTAGACAAACCTTAGAATGAGACTAACGAGACAAACGTGGGACGAACAAAGACAAACTTATATCTCATTCTAAGGTTTGTCTAAGTTCATCCCAAGTTATTCTCTTTCTAAGGATGAACTTAGACAAACCTTAGAATGTGACTAACGAGACTAACTTTGGACGAACAAAGAAAAATGTTAGTCTCATTCTAAGGTTTGTCTTAGTTCGTCCCAAGTTAGTCTCTTTCTAAGGACGAACTTAGACAAACCTTAGAATGAGACTAACGAGACTAACTTGGGACGAACAAAGACAAACTTAAGTCCCATTCTAAGGTTTGTCTTAGTTCGTCCCAAGTTAGTCTCTTTCTAAGGACGAACTTAGACAAACCTTAGAATGAGACTAACGAGACTAATGTAGGACGAACAAAGACAAACTTAAGTCTCATTCTAAGGTTTGTCTAAGTTTGTCCCAAGTTAGTCTCTTTCTAAGGACGAACTTAGACAAACCTTAGAATGAGACTAACGAGACAAACTTGGGACGAACAAAGACAAACTTAAGTCTCATTCTAAGGTTTGTCTAAGTTTGTCCCAAGTTAGTCTCTTTCTAAGGACGAACTTAGACAAACCTTTGAATGAGACTAACGAGACTAACTTGGGACGAACAAAGACAAACTTAAGTCTCATTCTAAGGTTTGTCTAAATTCGTCCCAAGTTATTCTCTTTCTAAGGACGAACTTAAACAAACCTTAGAATGAGACTAACGAGACTAACTTTGGACGAACAAAGACAAACTTAAGTCTCATTCTAAGGTTTGTCTAAGTTCGTCCCAAGTTATTCTCTTTCTAAGGACGAACTTAGACAAACCTTAGAATGAGACTAACGAGACTAACTTTGGACGAACAAAGACAAACTTAAGTCTCATTCTAAGGTTTGTCTTAGTTCGTCCCAAGTTAGTCTCTTTCTAAGGACGAACTTAGACAAACCTTAGAATGAGACTAAGGAGACTAACTTGGGACGAACAAAGACAAACTTAAGTCTCATTCTAAGGTTTGTCTAAGTTTGTCCCAAGTTATTCTTTTTCTAAGGACAAACTTAGACAAACCTTAGAATGAGACTAACGAGACTAACTTTGGACGAACAAAGAAAAATGTTAGTCTCATTGTAAGGTTTGTCTTAGTTCGTCCCAAGTTAGTCTCTTTCTAAGGACGAACTTAGACAAACCTTAGAATGAGACAAACGAGACTAACTTGGAACGAACAAAGACAAACTTAAGTCCTATTCTAAGGTTTGTCTTAGTTCGTCCCAAGTTAGTCTCTTTCTAAGGACGAACTTAGACAAACCTTAGAATGAGACTAACGAGACTAACTTGGGACGAACAGAGACAAACTTAAGTCTCATTCTAAGGTTTGTCTAAGTTTGTCCCAAGTTAGTCTCTTTCTAAGGACGAACTTAGACAAACCTTAGAATGAGACTAACGAGACAAACTTGGGATGAACAAAGACAAACTTAAGTCTCATTCTAAGGTTTGTCTAAGTTCGTCCCAAGTTAGTCTCTTTCTAAGGAAGAACTTAGATAAACCTTAGAATGAGACAAACAAGACTAACTTGGGACGAACAAAGACAAACTTAAGTCTCATTCTAAGGTTTGTCTAAGTTTGTCCCAAGTTATTCTCTTTCTAAGGACGAACTTAGACAAAACTTAGAATGAGACTAACGAGACTAACTTTGGATGAACAAAGAAAAATGTTAGTCTCATTCTAAGGTTTGTCTTAGTTCGTCCCAAGTTAGTCTCTTTCTAAGGACGAACTTAGACAGACCATAGAATGAGACTAACAAGACTAACTTGGGACGAACAAAGACAAACTTAAGTCTCATTCTAAGGTTTGTCTAAGTTCGTCCCAAGTTATTCTCTTTCTAAGGACGAACTTAGACAAACTTTAGAATGAGACTAACGAGACTAACTTGGGACGAACAAAGACAAACTTAAGTCTCATTCTAAGGTTTGTCTTAGTTCGTCCCAAGTTAGTCTCTTTCTAAGGACGAACTTAGACCAACCTTAGAATGAGATTAACAAGACTAACTTGGGACGAACAAAGACAAACTTAAGTCTCATTCTAAGGTTTGTCTAAGTTCGTCCCAAGTTATTCTCTTTCTAAGGACGAACTTAGACAAACTTAGAATGAGACTAACGAGACTAACTTTGGACGAACAAAGAAAAATATTAGCCTCATTCTAAGGTTTGTCTTAGTTCGTCCCAAATTAGTCTCTTTCTAAGGACGAACTTAGACAAACCTTAGAAAGAGACTTAAGTTTATCTAACTTGGGACGAACAAAGACAAACGTTAGTCTCATTCTAAGGTTTGTCTAAGTTCGTCCCAAGTTTGTCTCTTTCTAAGGACGAAATTAGACACACCTTAGAACGAGACTAACGAGACTAACTTGGGACGAACAAAGACAAACGTTAGGCTCATTCTAAGGTTTGTCTAAGTTCGTCCTTAGAGAGACTAACTCGGGACGAACTAAGACAAACCTTAGAATGAGACTTTAGTTTGTCTTTGTTCGTCCCATGTTAGTCTCGTTAGTCTCATTCAAAGGTTTGTCTAAGTTCGTTCTTAGAAAGAGACTTACTTGGGACGAACTAAGACAAACCTTAGAATGAGACTAACGTTTGTCTTTGTTCGTCCCAAGTTAGTCTCGTTAGTCTCATTCTAAGGTTTGTCTAAGTTTTTCCCAAATTAGTCTCTTTCTAAGGACGAACATAGACAAACCTTAGAATGAGACCTAAGTTTGTCTAAGTTCGTCCTTAGAAAGAGACTAACTTGGGACGAACTTAGACAAACCTTAGAATGAGACTAACGTTTGTCTTTGTTCGTCCCAAGTTAGTCTCGTTTGTCTCATTCTAAGGTTTGTCTAAGTTCGTCCTCAGAAAGAGACTAACTTGGGACAAACTTAGACAAACCTTAGAATGAGACTAACGTTTGTCTTTGTTCGTCCCAAGTTAGTCTCGTTAGTCTCGTTCTAAGGTTTGTCTAATTTCGTCCTTTGAAAGAGACAAACTTGGGACGAACTTAGACAAACCTTAGAATGAGACTAACGTTTGTCTTTGTTCGTCCCAAGTTAGATAAACTTAAGTCTCTTTCTAAGGTTTGTCTAAGTTCGTCCTTAGAAAGAGACTAATTTGGGACGAACTAAGACAATCCTTAGAATGAGAATAACGTTTGTCTTTGTTCGCCCCAAGTTAGTCTCGTTAGTCTCATTCTAAGGTTGTCTAAGTTCGTCCGTAGAAAGAGACTAACTTGGGACGAACTAAGACAAACCTTAGAATGAGACTTACGAGACTAACTTGGGACGAACAAAGACAAACGTTAGTCTCATTCTAAGGTTTGTCTAAGTTCGCCCAAGTTAGTCACTTTCTAATGACGAACTTAGACAAACCATAGAATGAGACTAACGAGACTAACTTGGGACGAACAAAGACAAACGTTAGTCTCATTCTAAGGTTTGTCTTAGTTCGTCCCAAGTTAGTCTCTTTCTAAGGACGAACTTAGACAAACCTTAGAATAAGACTAACGAGACTAACTTTGGACGAACAAAGACAAACTTAAGTCTCATTCTAAGGTTTGTCTAAGTTCGTCCCAAGTTAGTCTCTTTCTAAGGACGAACTTAGACAAACCTTAGAATGAGACTAACGAGACTAACTTGGGACGAACAAACACAAACTTAAGTCTCATTCTAAGGTTTGTCTAAGTTCGTCCCAAGTTAGTCTCTTTCTAATGACGAACTTAGACAAACCTTAGAATGAGACTAACGAGACTAACTTGGGATGAACAAAGACAAACGTTTGTCTCATTCTAAGGTTTCTCTCAGTTCGTCCCAAGTTAGTCTCTTTCTAAGGACGAACTTTGACAAACCTTAGATTGAGACTAACGAGACTAACTTGGGATGAACAAAGACAAACTTAAGTCTCATTCTAAGGTTTGTCTAAGTTCGTCCCAAGTTAGTCTCTTTGTAATGACAAACTTTGACAAACCTTAGAATGAGACTAACGAGACTAACTTGGGACGAACAAAGACAAACGTTAGTCTGATTTTAAGGTTTGTCTAAGTTCGTCCCAAGTTAGTCTCTTTGTAATGACGAACTTTGACAAACCTTAGAATGGGACTAACGAGACTAACTTGGGACGAACAAACACAAACTTAAGTTTCATTCTAAGGTTTGTCTATGTTCGTCCCAAGTTAGTCTCTTTCTGATGACGAACTTAGACAAACCTTAGAATGAGACTAATGAGACTAACTTGGGACGAACAAAGACAAACGTTAGTCTCATTCTAAGGTTTGTCTAAGTTCGTCCCAAGTTAGACTCTTTCTAAGGACGAACTTAGACAAACCCTTGAATGAGACTAACGAGACAAAGTTGGGACGAACAAAGACAAACTTAAGTCTCATTCTAAGGTTTGTCTAAGTTTGTCCCAAGTTAGTCTCTTTCTAAGGACGAACTTAGACAAACCTTAGAATGAGACTAACGAGACTAACTTTGGACGAACAAAAACAAACTTAAGTCTCATTCTAAGGTTTGTCTAAGTTCGTCCCAAGTTAGTCTCTTTCTAAGGACGAACTTAGACAAATCATAGAATGAGACTAACGAGACTAACTTGGGACGAACAAACACAAACTTAAGTCTCATTCTAAGGTTTGTCTAAGTTCGTCCCAAGTTAGTCTCTTTCTAATGACGAACTTAGACAAACCATAGAATGAGACTAACGAGACTAACTTGGGACGAACAAAGACAAACTTAAGTCTCATTCTAAGGTTTGTCTAAGTTCGTCCCATGTTAGTCTCTTTCTAAGGACGAACTTAGACAAACCCTTGAATGAGACTAACGAGACAAAGTTGGGATGAACAAAGACAAACTTAAGTCTCAATCTAAGGTTTGTCTAAGTTCGTCCCAAGTTAGTCTTTTTCTAAGGACGAACTTAGACAAACCTTAGAATGAGACTAACGAGACTAACTTTGGACGAACAATCACAAACTTAAGTCTCATTCTAAGGTTTGTCTAAGTTTGTTCCAAGTTAGTCTCTTTCTAAGGACGAACTTAGACAAACCTTAGAATGAGACTAACGAGATTAACTTGGGACGAACAAAGACAACCGTTAGTCTCATTCTAAGGTTTGTCTAAGTTCATCCCAAGTTAATCTCATTCTAAGGATGAACTTAGACAAAGCTTAGAATGAGACTAACGAGACTAACTTGGGACGAAGAAAGACAAACGTTAGTCTCATTCTAAGGTTTGTCTAAGTTCATCCCAAGTTAGTCTCTTTCTAAGGACAAACTTAGACAAACCATAGAATGAGACTAACGAGACTAACTTTGGACGAACAAAGACAAACGTTAGTCTCATTCTAAGGTTTGTCTAACTTCGTCCCAATTAGTCTCTTTCTAATGACAAACTTAGACAAACCTTAGAATGAGACTAACGAGTCTAACAGTGGATGAACAAAGACAAACATTAGTCTCATTCTAAGGTTTGTCTTAGTTCGTCCCAAGTTAGTCTCGTTAGTCTCATTCTAAGGTTTGTCTAAGTTCGTCCTTAGAAAGAGACTAACTTTGGTCGAACTTAGACAAACCTTAGAATGAGACTAACGTTTGTCTTTGTTCGTCCCAAGTTAGTCTTGTTAGTCTCATTCTAAGGTTTGTCTAAGTTCGTCCTTAGAAAGAGACTAACTTGGGACGAACTTAGACAAGCCTTAGAATGAGACTAACGAGACTAACTTGGGACGAACAAAGACAAACTTCAGTCTCATTCTAAGGTTTGTCTAAGTTCGCCCAAGTTAGTCTCTTTCTGAGGATGAACTTAGACAAACCTTAGAATGAGACTAACGAGACTAACTTGGGACGAACAAAGACAAACTTCAGTTTCATTCTAAGGTTTGTCTAAGTTCGTCCCAAGTTAGTCTCTTTCTAAGGACGAACTTAGACAAACCTTAGAATGAGACTAATGAGACTAACTTGGGACGAACAAAGACAAACTTAAGTCCCATTCTAAGGTTTGTCTTAGTTCGTCCCAAGTTAGTCTCTTTCTAAGGACGAACTTAGAGAAACCTTAGAATGAGACTAACGAGACAAACTTGGGACGAACAAAGACAAACTTCAGTTTCATTCTAAGGTTTGTCTAAGTTCGCCCAAGTTAGTCTCTTTCTAAGGACGAACTTAGACAAACCTTAGAATGAGACTAACGAGACTAACTGGGAACGAACAAAGACAAACGTTAGTCTCATTCTAAGGTTTGTCTTAGTTCGTCCCAAGTTTGTCTCTTTCTAAGGACGAACTTAGACAAACCTTAGAATGAGACTAACGAGACTAACTTGGGACAAACAAAGACAAACTTCAGTCTCATTCTAAGGTTTGTCTAAGTTCGCCCAAGTTAGTCTCTTTCTGAGGATGAACTTAGACAAACCTTAGAATGAGACTAACGAAACTAACTTGGTGCAAACAAAGACAAACTTAAGTCTCATTCTAAGGTTTCTCTAAGTTCGTCCCAAGTTAGTCACTTTCTACGGACAAACTTAGACAAACCTTAGAATGAGACTAACGAGACTAACTTGGGACGAACTTTGTCTTAGTTCGTCCCAAGTTAGTCTCTTTCTAAGGACGAACTTAGACAAACCTTAGAATGAGACTAACGAGACTAACTTTGGACGAACAAAAACAAACTTAAGTCTCATTCTAAGGTTTGTCTAAGTTCGTCCCAAGTTAGTCTCTTTCTAAGGACGAACTTAGACAAACCATAGAATGAGACTAACGAGACTAACTTGGGACGAACAAACACAAACTTAAGTCTCATTCTAAGGTTTGTCTAAGTTCGTCCCAAGTTAGTCTCTTTCTGAGGATGAACTTAGACAAACCTTAGAATGAGACTAACGAAACTAACTTGGTGCAAACAAAGACAAACTTAAGTCTCATTCTAAGGTTTCTCTAAGTTCGTCCCAAGTTAGTCACTTTCTACGGACAAACTTAGACAAACCTTAGAATGAGACTAACGAGACTAACTTGGGACGAACAAAGACAAATGTAAGTCTCATTCTAAGGTTTGTCTTAGTTCGTCCAAAGTTAGTCTCTTTCTAAGGACGAACTTAGACAAACCTTAGAATGAGACTAACGAGACTAACTTTGGACGAACAAAAACAAACTTAAGTCTCATTCTAAGGTTTGTCTAAGTTCGTCCCAAGTTAGTCTCTTTCTAAGGACGAACTTAGACAAATCATAGAATGAGACTAACGAGACTAACTTGGGACGAACAAACACAAACTTAAGTCTCATTCTAAGGTTTGTCTAAGTTCGTCCCAAGTTAGTCTCTTTCTAATGACGAACTTAGACAAACCATAGAATGAGACTAACGAGACTAACTTGGGACGAACAAAGACAAACTTAAGTCTCATTCTAAGGTTTGTCTAAGTTCGTCCCATGTTAGTCTCTTTCTAAGGACGAACTTAGACAAACCCTTGAATGAGACTAACGAGACAAAGTTGGGATGAACAAAGACAAACTTAAGTCTCAATCTAAGGTTTGTCTAAGTTCGTCCCAAGTTAGTCTTTTTCTAAGGACGAACTTAGACAAACCTTAGAATGAGACTAACGAGACTAACTTTGGACGAACAATCACAAACTTAAGTCTCATTCTAAGGTTTGTCTAAGTTTGTTCCAAGTTAGTCTCTTTCTAAGGACGAACTTAGACAAACCTTAGAATGAGACTAACGAGATTAACTTGGGACGAACAAAGACAACCGTTAGTCTCATTCTAAGGTTTGTCTAAGTTCATCCCAAGTTAATCTCATTCTAAGGATGAACTTAGACAAAGCTTAGAATGAGACTAACGAGACTAACTTGGGACGAAGAAAGACAAACGTTAGTCTCATTCTAAGGTTTGTCTAAGTTCATCCCAAGTTAGTCTCTTTCTAAGGACAAACTTAGACAAACCATAGAATGAGACTAACGAGACTAACTTTGGACGAACAAAGACAAACGTTAGTCTCATTCTAAGGTTTGTCTAACTTCGTCCCAATTAGTCTCTTTCTAATGACAAACTTAGACAAACCTTAGAATGAGACTAACGAGTCTAACAGTGGATGAACAAAGACAAACATTAGTCTCATTCTAAGGTTTGTCTTAGTTCGTCCCAAGTTAGTCTCGTTAGTCTCATTCTAAGGTTTGTCTAAGTTCGTCCTTAGAAAGAGACTAACTTTGGTCGAACTTAGACAAACCTTAGAATGTGACTAATGTTTGTCTTTGTTCGTCCCAAGTTAGTCTTGTTAGTCTCATTCTAAGGTTTGTCTAAGTTCGTCCTTAGAAAGAGACTAACTTGGGACGAACTTAGACAAGCCTTAGAATGAGACTAACGAGACTAACTTGGGACGAACAAAGACAAACTTCAGTCTCATTCTAAGGTTTGTCTAAGTTCGTCCCTAGTTAGTCTCTTTCTGAGGATGAACTTAGACAAACCTTAGAATGAGACTAACGAGACTAACTTGGGACGAACAAAGACAAACTTCAGTCTCATTCTAAGGTTTGTCTAAGTTCGTCCCAAGTTAGTCTCTTTCTGAGGATGAACTTAGACAAACCTTAGAATGAGACTAACGAGACTAACTTGGGACGAACAAAGACAAACTTCAGTTTCATTCTAAGGTTTGTCTAAGTTCGTCCCAAGTTAGTCTCTTTCTAAGGACGCACTTAGACAAACCTTAGAATGAGACTAATGAGACTAACTTGGGACGAACAAAGACAAACTTAAGTCCCATTCTAAGGTTTGTCTTAGTTCGTCCCAAGTTAGTCTCTTTCTAAGGACGAACTTAGACAAACCTTAGAATGAGACTAACGAGACTAACTTGGGACGAACAAAGACAAACTTCAGTTTCATTCTAAGGTTTGTCTAAGTTCGCCCAAGTTAGTCTCTTTCTAAGGACGAACTTAGAGAAACCTTAGAATGAGACTAACGAGACAAACTTGGGACGAACAAAGACAAACTTCAGTTTCATTCTAAGGTTTGTCTAAGTTCGCCCAAGTTAGTCTCTTTCTAAGGACGAACTTAGACAAACCTTAGAATGAGACTAACGAGACTAACTGGGAACGAACAAAGACAAACGTTAGTCTCATTCTAAGGTTTGTCTTAGTTCGTCCCAAGTTTGTCTCTTTCTAAGGACGAACTTAGACAAACCTTAGAATGAGACTAACGAGACTAACTTGGGACAAACAAAGACAAACTTCAGTCTCATTCTAAGGTTTGTCTAAGTTCGCCCAAGTTAGTCTCTTTCTAAGGACGAACTTAGACAAACGTTAGAATGAGACTAACGAGACTAACTTGGGACGAACAAAGACAATCGTTAGTCTCATTCTAAGGTTTGTCTAAGTTCGTCCCAAGTTAGTTTCTTTCTAAGGACGAACTTAGACAAACCTTAAAATGAGACTAACGAGACTAACTTGGGACGAACAAAGACAAACTTAAGTCTCATTCTAAGGTATGTCTAAGTTCGTACCAAGTTAGTCACTTTCTACGGACGAACTTAGACAAACCTTAGAATGAGACTAACGAGACTAACTTGGGACGAACAAAGACAAACGTTAGTCTCATTCTAAGGTTTGTCTAAGTTTGTCCCAAGTTAGTCTCTTTCTAATGACGAACTTAGACAACCCTTAGAATGAGACAAACGAGACTAACTTGGGACGAACAAAGACAAACATTAGTTTCATTCTAAGGCTTGTCTAAGTTCGTCCCAAGTTAGTCTCTTTCTAAGGACGAACTTAGACAAACCTTAGAATGAGACTGACAAGACTAACTTGGGACGAAGAAAGACAAACCTTAGAATGAGACTTAAGTTTGTCTTTGTTCGTCCCAAGTTAGTCTCGTTAGTCTCATTCTAAGGTTTGTCTAAGTTCGTCCTTAGAAAGAGACTAACTTGGGCGAACTTAGACAAACCTTAGAATGAGACTTAAGTTTGTCTTTGTTCGTCGCAAGTTAGTCACGTTAGTCTCATTCTAAGGTTTGTCTAAGTTCGTCCTTAGAAAGAGACTAACTTGGGATGAACTTTGACAAACCTTAGAATGAGACTAACGTTTGTCTTTGTTCGTCCCAAGTAAGTCTCGTTAGTCTCATTCTAAGGTTTGTCTAAGTTCGTCCTTAGAAAGAGACTAACTTGGGACGAACTTAGACAAACCTTAGAATGAGACTAACGTTTGTCTTTGTTCGTCCCAAGTTAGTCTCGCTAGTCTCGTTCTAAGGTTTGTCCAATTTCGTCCTTAGAAAGAGACAAACTTGGGACGAACTTAGACAAACCTTAGAATGACACTAACGTTTGTCTTTGTTCGTCCCAAGTTAGATAAACTTAAGTCTCTTTCTAAGGTTTGTCTAAGTTCGTCCTTAGAAAGAGACTAACTTGGGACGAACTAAGACAAACCTTAGAATGAGAATAACGTTTGTCTTTGTTCGCCCCAAGTTAGTCTCGTTAGTCTCATTCTAAGGTTGTCTAAGTTCGTCCGTAGAAAGAGACTAACTTGGGACGAACTAAGACAAACCTTAGAATGAGACTTACGTTTGTCTTTGTTCGTCCCAAGTTAGTCTCGTTAGTCTCATTCTAAGGTTTGTCTAAGTTTGTCCGTAGAAAGTGACTTACTTGGGACGAACTTAGAGAAACCTTAGAATGAGACTAAAGTTTGTGTTTGTTCGTCCCAAGTTAGTCTCGTTAGTCTCATTCAAGGGTTTGTCTAAGTTCGTCCTTAGAAAGAGACTAACATGGGACGAAATTAGACAAACCTTAGAATGAGACTTAAGTTTGACTTTGTTCGTCCCAAGTTAGTCTCGTTATTCTCATTCGATGGGTTGTCTAAGTTCGTCATTAGAAAGGGACTAACTTGGGACGAACTTAGACAAACCTTAGAATGAGACTTAAGTTTGTGTTTGTTCGTCCCAAGTTAGTCTCGTTAGTCTCATTCTAAGGTTTGTCTAAGTTCGTCCTTAGAAAGAGACCAACTTGGGACGAACTTGGACAAACCTTAGAATGAGACTAACGTTTGTCTTTGTTCGTCCCAAGTTAGTCTCGTTAGTCTCATTCTAAGGTTTGTCTAAGTTCGTCCTTAGAAAGAGACTAACTTGGGACGAACTAAGACAAACCATAGAATGAGACTAACGTTTGTCTTTGTTCGTCCGAAGTTAGTCTCGTTAGTGTCATTCTAAGGTTTGTCTAAGTTCGTCCGTAGAAAGAGACTAACTTGGGATGAACTAAGACAAACCATAGAATGAGACTAACGTTTGTCTTTGTTCGTCCAAAGTTAGTCTCGTTAGTCCCATTCTATTGTTTGTATAAGTTCGTCCTTAGAAAGAGACTAACTTGGGACGAACTAAGACAAACCTTAGAATGAGACTAACGTTTGTCTTTGTTCGTCCCAAGTTAGTCTCGTTAGTCTTTTTCTAAGGGTTGTCTAAGTTCGTCCTTAGAAAGAGACTAACTTGGGACGAACTAAGACAAACCTTAGAATGAGACTAACGTTATTCTTTGTTCGTCCAAAGTTAGTCTCGTTATTCTCATTCTAAGGTTTGTCTAAGTTCGTCCTTAGAAAGAGAATAACTTGGGACGAACTTAGACAAACCTTAGAATGAGACTAACGTTTTTCTTTGTTCATCCAAAGTTAGTCTCGTTAGTCTCGTTCTAAGGTTTGTCTAAGTTCGTCCTTAGAAAGAGAATAACTTGGGACGAACTTAGACAAACCTTAGAATGAGACTTAAGTTTGTCTTTGTTCGTCCCAAGTTAGTCTCGTTAGTCTCATTCTAAGGTTTGTCTAAGTTCGTCATTAGAAAGAGACTAACTTGGGACAAACTTAGACAAACCTTAGAATGAGACTTAAGTTTGTCTTTGTTCGTCCCAAGTTAGTCTCGTTAGGCTCATTCTAAGGTTTGTCTAAGTTCGTCCTTAGAGAGACTAACTCGGGACGAACTAAGACAAACCTTAGAATGAGACTTTAGTTTGTCTTTGTTCGTCCCATGTTAGTCTCGTTAGTCTCATTCAAAGGTTTGTCTAAGTTCGTCCTTAGAAAGAGACTTACTTGGGACGAACTAAGACAAACCTTAGAATGAGACTAACGTTTGTCTTTGTTCGTCCCAAGTTAGTCTCGTTAGTCTCATTCTAAGGTTTGTCTAAGTTTTTCCAAAGTTAGTCTCTTTCTAAGGACGAACTTAGACAAACCTTAGAATGAGACTAACGAGACTAACTTGGGATGAACAATGACAAACTTAAGTCTCATTCTAAGGTATGTCTAAGTTCGTCCCAAGTTAGTCACTTTCTACGGACGAACTTAGACAAACCATAGAATGAGACTAAAGAGACTAACTTGGGACGAACAAAGACAAATGTTAGTCTCAGTCTAAGGTTTGTCTTAGTTCGTCCCAAGTTAGTCTCTTTCTAAGGACGAACATAGACAAACCTTAGAATGAGACTAACGCGACTAACTTGGGATGAACAAAGACAAACTTAAGTCTCATTCTAAGGTTTGTCTAAGTTCGCCCAAGTTAGTCACTTTCTAATGACGAACTTAGACAAACCTTAGAATGAGACTAACGAGACTAACTTCGGACGAACAAAGACAAACGTTAGTCTCATTCTAAGGCTTGTCTAAGTTCATCCCAAGTTAGTCTCTTTCTAATGACGAACTTAGACAAACCATAGAATGAGACTAACGAGACTAACTTGGGACGAACAAAGACAAACGTTAGTCTCATTCTAAGGTTTGTCTAAGTTCGCCCAAGTTTGTCACTTTCTAATGACGAACTTAGACAAACCATAGAATGAGACTAACGAGACTAACTTGGGACGAACAAAGACAAACGTTAGTCTCATTCTAAGGTTTGTCTTAGTTCGTCCCAAGTTAGTCTCTTTCTAAGGACGAACTTAGACAAACCTTAGATTGAGACTAACGAGACTAACTTGGGACGAACAAAGACAAACTTAAGTCTCATTCTAAGGTTTGACTAAGTTCGTCCCAAGTTAGTCTCTTTCTAATGACGAACTTAGACAAACCTTTGAATGAGACTAACGAGACTAACTTGGGATGAACAAAGACAAACGTTTGTCTCATTCTAAGGTTTCTCTAAGTTCGTCCCAAGTTAGTCTCTTTCTAAGGACGAACTTGGACAAACCTTAGATTGAGACTAACGAGACTAACTTGGGATGAACAAAGACAAACTTAAGTCTCATTCTAAGGTTTGTCTAAGTTCGTCCCAAGTTAGTCTCTTTGTAATGACAAACTTTGACAAACCTTAGAATGAGACTAACGAGACTAACTTGGGACGAACAAAGACAAACGTTAGTCTGATTTTAAGGTTTGTCTAAGTTCGTCCCAAGTTAGTCTCTTTGTAATGACGAACTTTGACAAACCTTAGAATGGGACTAACGAGACTAACTTGGGACGAACAAACACAAACTTAAGTCTCATTCTAAGGTTTGTCTATGTTCGTCCCAAGTCAGTCTCTTTCTAATGACGAACTTAGACAAACCTTAGAATGAGACTAACGAGACTAACTTGGGACGAACAAAGACAAACGTTAGTCTCATTCTAAGGTTTGTCTAAGTTTGTCCCAAGTTAGTCTCTTTCTAAGGACGAACTTAGACAAACCTTAGAATGAGACTAACGAGACTAACTTTGGACGAATAAAAACAAACTTAAGTCTCATTCTAAGGTTTGTCTAAGTTCGTCCCAAGTTAGTCTCTTTCTAAGGACGAACTTAGACAAACCATAGAATGAGACTAACGAGACTAACTTGGGACGAACAAACACAAACTTAAGTCTCATTCTAAGGTTTGTCTAAGTTCATCCCAAGTTAGTCTCTTTCTAATGACGAACTTAGACAAACCATAGAATGTGACTAACGAGACTAACTTGGGACGAACAAAGACAAACTAAAGTCTCATTCTAAGGTTTGTCTAAGTTCGTCCCATGTTTGTCTCTTTCTAAGGACGAACTTAGACAAACCCTTGAATGAGATTAACGAGACAAAGTTGGGATGAACAAAGACAAACTTAAGTCTCAATCTAAGGTTTGTCTAAGTTCGTCCCAAGTTAGTCTTTTTCTAAGGACGAACTTAGATAAACCTTAGAATGAGACTAACGAGACTAACTTTGGACGAACAATCACAAACTTAAGTCTCATTCTAAGGTTTGTCTAAGTTTGTTCCAAGTTAGTCTCTTTCTAAGTACGAACTTAGACAAACCTTAGAATGAGACTAACGAGATTAACTTGGGACGAACAAAGACAACCGTTAGTCTCATTCTAAAGTTTGTCTAAGTTCATCCCAAGTTAATCTCATTCTAAGGATGAACTTAGACAAAGCTTAGAATGAGACTAACGAGACTAACTTGGGACGAAGAAAGACAAACGTTAGTCTCATTCTAAGGTTTGTCTAAGTTCGTCCCAAGTTAGTCTCTTTCTAAGGACAAACTTAGACAAACCATAGAATGAGACTAACGAGCCTAACTTTGGACGAACAAAGACAAACGTTAGTCTCATTCTAAGGTTTGTCTAACTTCGTCCCAATTAGTCTCTTTCTAATGACAAACTTAGACAAACCTTAGAATGAGACTAACTTGGGATGAACAAAGACAAACTTAAGTCTCAATCTAAGGTTTGTCTAAGTTCGTCCCAAGTTAGTCTTTTTCTAAGGACGAACTTAGACAAACTTTAGAATGAGACTAACTAGACTGACTTGGGACGAACAAAGACAAACTTAAGTCTCATTCTAAGGTTTGTCTAAGTTCGTCCCAAGTTAGTCTCTTTCTAAGGATGAACTTAGACAAACCATAGAATGAGACTAACGAGACTAACTTTGGACGGACAAACACAAACGTTAGTCTCATTCTAAGGTTTGTCTTAGTTCGTCCCAAGTTAGTCTTGTTAGTCTCATTCTAAGGTTTGTCTAAGTTCGTCCTTAGAAAGAGACTAACTTTGGTCGAACTTAGACAAACCTTAGAATGAGACTAACGTTTGTCTTTGTTCGTCCCAAGTTAGTCTTGTTAGTCTCATTCTAAGGTTTGTCTAAGTTCGTCCTTAGAAAGAGACTAACTTGGGACGAACTTAGACAAGCCTTAGAATGAAACTAATGTTTGTCTTTGTTCGTCCCAAGTTAGTCTCGTTAGTCTCATTCTAAGGGTTGTCTAAGTTCGTCATTAGAAAGAGACTAACTTGGGACAAACTTAGACAAACCTTAGAATGAGACTAACGTTTGTCTTTGTTCGTCCCAAGTTAGTCTCGTTAGTCTCATTCTAAGGTTTGTCTAAGTTCGTCCGTAGAAAGTGACTAACTTGGTACGAACTTAGACATACCTTAGAATGAGACTTAAGTTTGTCTTTGTTCGTCCCAAGTTAGTCTCGTTAGTCTCATTTTAAGGTTTGTCTAAGTTCGTCCTTAGAAAGAGACTAACTTGGGACGAACTAAGACAAACCTTAGAATGAGACTTACATTTGTCTTTGTTCGTCCCAAGTTAGTCTCGTTAGTCTCATTCTAAGGTTTGTCTAAGTTTGTCCGTAGAAAGTGACTAACTTGGGACGAACTTAGAGAAACCTTAGAATGAGACTTAAGTTTGTCTTTGTTTGCACCAAGTTAGTCTCGTTAGTCTCATTCTAAGGTTTGTCTAAGTTCATCCTCAGAAAGCGACTAACTTGGGCGAACTTAGACAAACCTTAGAATGAGACTGAAGTTTGTCTTTGTTCGTCCCAAGTTAGTCTCGTTAGTCTCATTCTAAGGTTTGTCTAAGTTCGTCCTTAGAAAGAGACTAACTTGGGACGAACTAAGACAAACCTTAGAATGAGACTAACGTTTGTCTTTGTTCGTTCCCAGTTAGTCTCGTTAGTCTCATTCTAAGGTTTGTCTAAGTTCGTCCTTAGAAAGAGACTAACTTGGGCGAACTTAGACAAACCTTAGAATGAAACTGAAGTTTGTCTTTGTTCATCCCAAGTTTGTCTCGTTAGTCTCATTCTAAGGTTTCTCTAAGTTCGTCCTTAGAAAGAGACTAACTTGGGCGAACTTAGACAAACCTTAGAATGAAACTGAAGTTTGTCTTTGTTCGTCCCAAGTTAGTCTCGTTAGTCTCATTCTAAGGTTTGTCTAAGTTCGTCCTTAGAAAGAGACTAACTTGGGACGAACTAAGACAAACCTTAGAATGGGACTTAAGTTTGTCTTTGTTCGTCCCAAGTTAGTCTCATTAGTCTCATTTTAAGGTTTGTCTAAGTTCGTCCTTAGAAAGAGACTAACTTGGGACGAACTTAGACAAACCTTAGAATGAAACTGAAGTTTGTCTTTGTTTGTCCCAAGTTAGTCTCGTTAGTCTCATTCTAAGGTTTGTCTAAGTTCATCCTCAGAAAGAGACTAACTTGGGCGAACTTAGACAAACCTTAGAATGAGACTAAAGTTTGTCTTTGTTTGCACCAAGTTAGTCTCGTTAGTCTCATTCTAAGGTTTGTCTAAGTTCATCCTCAGAAAGTGACTAACTTGGGCGAACTTAGACAAACCTTAGAATGAGACTGAAGTTTGTCTTTGTTCGTCCCAAGTTAGTCTCGTTAGTCTCATTCTATGGTTTGTCTAAGTTCGCCCTTAGAAAGAGACTAACTTGGGCGAACTTAGACAAACCTTAGAATGAAACTGAAGTTTGTCTTTGTTCGTCCCAAGTTTGTCTCGTTAGTCTCATTCTAAGGTTTCTCTAAGTTCGTCCTTAGAAAGAGACTAACTTGGGCGAACTTAGACAAACCTTAGAATGAAACTGAAGTTTGTCTTTGTTCGTCCCAAGTTAGTCTCTTTAGTCTCATTCTATGGTTTGTCTAAGTTCGTCCGTAGAAAGTGACTAACTTGGGACGAACTTAGACATACCTTAGAATGAGACTTAAGTTTGTCATTGTTCATCCCAAGTTAGTCTCGTTAGTCTCATTCTAAGGTTTGTCTAAGTTCGTCCTTAGAAAGAGACTAACTTTGGAAAAACTTAGACAAACCTTAGAATGAGACTAACGAGACTAACTTGGGACGAACAAAGACAAAAGTTAGTCTCATTCTAAGGTTTGTCTTAGTTCGTCCCAAGTAAGTCTCTTTCTAAGGACGAACTTAGACAAACCTTTGAATGAGACTAACGAGACTAACATGGGACGAACAAAGACAAACTAAAGTCTCATTCTAAGGTTTGTCTTAGTTCGTTCCGAGTTAGTATCTCTAAGGACGAACTTCGTTAGTCTCATTCTAAGGTTTGTCTTAGTTCGTCCCAAGTTAGTCTCGTTAGTCTCATTCTAAGGTTTGTCTGAGTTCGTCCTTAGAAAGAGACTAACTCTTTTCGAACTAAGACAAACCTTAGAATGAGACTTAAGTTTGTCTTTGTTTGCACCAAGTTAGTCTCGTTAGTCTCATTCTAAGGTTTGTCTAAGTTCATCCTCAGAAAGAGACTAACTTGGGTGAACTTAGACAAACCTTAGAATGAGATTGAAGTTTGTCTTTGTTCGTCCCAAGTTAGTCTCGTTAGTCTCATTCTAAGGTTTGTCTAAGTTCATCCTTAGAAAGAGACTAACTTGGGACGAACTAAGACAAACCTTAGAATGAGACTAACGTTTGTCTTTGTTCGTTCCCAGTTAGTCTCGTTAGTCTCATTCTAAGGTTTGTCTAAGTTCGTCCTTAGAAAGAGACTAACTTGGGCGAACTTAGACAAACCTTAGAATGAAACTGAAGTTTGTCTTTGTTCGTCCCAAGTTTGTCTCGTTAGTCTCATTCTAAGGTTTCTCTAAGTTCGTCCTTAGAAAGAGACTAACTTGGGCGAACTTAGACAAACCTTAGAATGAAACTGAAGTTTGTCTTTGTTCGTCCCAAGTTAGTCTCGTTAGTCTTATTCTAAGGTTTGTCTAAGTTCGTCCTTAGAAAGAGACTAACTTGGGACGAACTAAGACAAACCTTAGAATGAGACTAACGTTTGTCTTTGTTCGTTCCCAGATAGTCTCGTTAGTCTCATTCTAAGGTTTGTCTAAGTTCGTCCTTAAAAAGAGACTAACTTGGGATGAACTTAGAGAAACCTTAGAATGAGACTTAAGTTTGTCTTTGTTCGTCCCAAGTTTGTCTCGTTAGTCTCATTCTAAGGTTTCTCTAAGTTCGTCCTTAGAAAGAGACTAACTTGGGCGAACTTAGACAAACCTTAGAATGAGACTAAAGTTTGTGTTTGTTCATCCCAAGTTAGTCTCGTTAGTCTCATTCAAGGGTTTGTCTAAGTTCGTCCTTAGAAAGAGACTAACATGGGAAGAACTTAGACAAACCTTAGAATGAGACTTAAGTTTGACTTTGTTCGTCCCAAGTTAGTCTTGTTATTCTCATTCTATGGGTTGTCTAAGTTCGTCATTAGAAAGGGACTAACTTGGGACGAACTTAGACAAACCTTAGAATGAGACTTAAGTTTGTGTTTGTTCGTCCCAAGTTAGTCTCGTTAGTCTCATTCTAAGGTTTGTCTAAGTTCGTCCTTAGAAAGAGACTAACTTGGGACGAACTTGGACAAACCTTAGAATGAGACTAACGTTTGTCTTTGTTCGTCCCAAGTTAGTCTCGTTAGTCTCATTCTAAGGTTTGTCTAAGTTCGTCCTTAGAAAGAGACTAACTTGGGACGAACTAAGACAAACCATAGAATGAGACTAACGTTTGTCTTTGTTCGTCCGAAGTTAGTCCCGTTAGTCTCATTCTAAGGTTTGTCTAAGTTCGTCCGTAGAAAGAGACTAACTTGGGATGAACTAAGACAAACCATAGAACGAGACTAACGTTTGTCTTTGTTCGTCCAAAGTTAGTCTCGTTAGTCCCATTCTATGGTTTGTATAAGTTCGTCCTTAGAAAGAGACTAACTTGGGACGAACTAAGACAAACCTTAGAATGAGACTAACGTTTGTCTAAGTTCGCCCAAGTTAGTCTCTTTCTAAGGACAAACTTAGACAAACCTTAGAATGAGACTAACGAGACTAACTTGGGACGAACAAAGACAAACTTAAGTCTCATTCTAAGGTTTGTCTAAGTTCGTCCCAAGTTAGTCTCTTTCTAAGGACGAACTTAGACAAACCTTAGAATGAGACTAACGAGACTAACTTGGGACGAACAAAGACAAACATTAGTCTCATTCTAAGGTTTGTCTAAGTTCGTCCCAAGTTAGTCTCTTTCTAATGACGAACTTAGACAAACCTTAGAATGAGACTAACGAGACTAACTTGGGACAAACAAAGGCAAGCTTAAGTCTCATTCTAAGGTTGGTCTAAGTTCGCCCATGTTAGTCTATTTCTAAGGACGAACTTAGACAAACCTTAGAATGAGACTTAAGTTTGTCTAACTTGGGATGAACAAAGACAAACATTAGTCTCATTCTAAGGTTTGTCAAAGTTCGTCCCAAGTTAGTCTCTTTCCAAGGACGAACTTAGACAAACCTTAAAATGAGACTAACGAGACTAACTTGGGACGAACAAAGACAAACTTAAGTCTCATTCTAAGGTATGTCTAAGTTTGTCCCAAGTTAGTCACTTTCTACGGACGAACTTAGACAAACCTTAGAATGAGACTAACGAGACTAACTTGGGACGAACAAAGACAAACTTAAGTCTCATTCTAAGGTTTATCAAAGTTCGTCCCAAGTTAGTCTCTTTTAAGGACGAACTTAGACAAACCTTAGAATGAGACTAACGAGACTAACTTGGGACGAACAAAGACAAACTTAAGTCTCATTCTAAGGTTTGTCTAAGTTCGTCCTTAGAAAGAGACTAACATGGGCGAACTTAGACAAGCCTTAGAATGAGACTTAAGTTTGTCTTTGTTCATCCCAAGTTAGTCTCGTTAGTCTCATTCTAAGGTTTGTCTAAGTTCGTCCTTAGAAAGAGACTAACTTGGGACAAACTAAGACAAACCTTAGAATGAGGCTAACGTTTGTCTTTGTTCGTCCCAAGTTAGTCTCGTTAGTCTCATTCTAAGGTTTGTCTAAGTTCGTCCTTAGAAAGAGACTAACTTGGGGCGAACTTCGACAAACCTTAGAATGAGACTAACGTTTGTCTTTGTTCGTCCCAAGTTAGACAAACTTAAGTCTCATTCTAAGGTTTGTCTAAGTTCGTCCTTAGAAAGAGACTAACATGGGCGAACTTAGACAAACCTTAGAATGAGACTTAAGTTTGTCTTTGTTCGTCCCAAGTTAGTCCCGTTAGTCTCATTCTAAGGTTTGTCTAAGTTCGTCCTTATAAAGAGACTAACTTGGGACGAACTAAGAGAAACCTTACAATGAGACTAACGTTTGTCTTTGTTCGTCCCAAGTTAGTCTCGTCAGTCTCATTCGAAGGTTTGTCTAAGTTCGTCCGTAGAAAGAGACTAACTTGGGATGAACCAAGACAAACCTTCGAATGAGACTTACGTTTGTCTTTGTTCGTCCCAAGTTAGTCTCGTTAGTCTCATTCTAAGGTTTGTCTAAGTTCGTCCGTAGAAAATGACTAACTTGGGACGAACTTAGAGAAACCTTAGAATGAGACTTAAGTTTGTCTTTGTTCGTCCCAAGTCATGCTCGTTAGACTCATTCTAAGGCCTGTCTAAGTTCATCTGTAGAAAGTGACTAACTTGGGTGAACTTAGACAAACCTTAGAATGAGACTTAAGTTTGTCTTTATTCGTCCCAAGTTAATCTCGTTAGTCTCATTCTAAGGATTGTCTAAGTTTGTCCTTAGAAAGAGACTAACTTAGGCGAACATAGACAAACCTTAGAATGAGACTTATGTTGGTCTTTGTTCGTCCCAAGTTAGTCTCGTTAGTCTCATTCCAAGGTTTGTCTAAGTTCGTCCTTATAAAGAGACTAACTTGGGATGAACTTAGACAAACCTTAGAATGAGACTTAAGATTGTCTTTGTTCTTCCCAAGTTTGTCTCGTTAGTGTCATTCTAAGGTTTGTCTAAGTTCGTCCTTAGGAAGAGACTAACTTGGGACAAAGTTAAACAAACATTAGAATGAGACTAACGTTTGTCTTTTTTCGTCCCAAGTTAGTCTCGTTAGTCTCATTCTAAGGTTTGTCTAAGTTCATCATTAGAAAGAGACTAACTTGGGACGAACATAGACAAACCTTAGAATGAGACTTAAGTTTGTCTTTGTTCGTCCCAAGTTAGTCTCATGAGTCTCATTCTAAGGTTTGTCTAAGTTCGTCCTTAGAAAGAGACTAACTTGGGACGAAATAAGACAAACCTTAGAATGAGACTAACGTTTGTGTTTGTCCGTCCAAAGTTAGTCTCGTTAGTCTCATTCTATGGTTTGTCTAAGTTCATCCTTAGAAAGACACTAACTTGGGACGAACTTAGACAAACCTTAGAATGAGACTTAAGTTTGTCTTTGTTCGTCCCAAGTCAGTC
Source organism: Rhodiola kirilowii (assembly GCA_033675215.1). Taxonomy (NCBI): domain Eukaryota; kingdom Viridiplantae; phylum Streptophyta; class Magnoliopsida; order Saxifragales; family Crassulaceae; genus Rhodiola; species Rhodiola kirilowii. Next base: position 1,510,970 of record JAUCNB010000012.1, on the reverse strand, counting down.
TCGTTAGTCTCATTCTAAAGTTTGTCTAAGTTCGTCCTTAGAAAAAGACTAACTTGGGACGAACTAAGACAATCCTTAGAATGAGAATAACGTTTGTCTTTGTTCGTCCCAAGTTAGTCTCGTTAGTCTCATTCTAAGGTTTGTCAAAGTTCGTCATTAGAAAGAGACTAACTTGGGACAAACTTAAACAAACCTTAGAATGAGACTAACGTTTGTCTTTGTTCGTCCCAAGTTAGTCTCGTTAGTCTCATTCTATGGTTTGTCTATGTTCGTCCTTAGAAACAGACTAACTTGGGACGAACTTAGACAAACCTTAGAATGAGACTTAAGTTTGTCTTTGTTCGTCCCAAGTTAGTCTCGTTAGTCTCATTCTAAGGTTTGTTTATGTTCGTCCTTAGAAAGAGACTAACTTGGGACGAACTTGGACAAACCTTAGAATGGGACTTTAGTTTGTCTTTGTTCGTCCCAAGTTAGTCTCGTTAGTCTCATTCTGAGGTTTGTCTAAGTTCGTCCTTAGAAAGAGAGTAACTTGGGATGAACTTAGACAAACCTTATAATGAGACTTAAGTTTGTCTTTGTTCGTCCCAAGTTAGTCTCGTTAGTCTCATTCTAAGGTTTGTCTAAGTTCGTCCTTAGAAAGAGACTAACTTGGGACGAACTAAGACAAACCTTAGAATGGGACTTAAGTTTGTCTTTGTTCATCCCAAGTTAGTCTCATTAGTCTCATTCTAAGGTTTGTCTAAGTTCGTCCTTAGAAAGAGACTTACTTGGGACAAACTTAGACAAACCTTAGAATGAGACTAACGTTTGTCTTTGTTCGTCCCAAGTTTGTCTCGTTAGTCACATTCTAAGGTTTGTCTAAGTTCATCCTTAGAAAGAGACTAACTTGGGACGAACAAAGACAAACCTTAGAATGGGACTTAAGTTTGTCTTTGTTCGTCCCAAGTTAGTCTCGTTAGTCTCATTCTAAGGTTTGTCTAAGTTTGTCCTTAGAAATAGACTAACTTGGGCGAACATAGACAAACCTTAGAATGAGACTTAAATTTGTCTTTGTTCTTCCCAAGTTTGTCTCGTTAGTGTCATTCTAAGGTTTGTCTATGTTCGTCCTTAGAAAGAGACTAACTTGGGACGAACTTAGACAAACCTTAGAATGAGACTAACGTTTGTCTTTTTTCGTCCCAAGTTAGTCTCGTTAGTCTCATTCTAAGGTTTGTCTAAGTTCATCATTAGAAAGAGACTAACTTGGGACGAACATAGACAAACCTTAGAATGAGACTAACGTTTGTCTTTGTTTGTCTCAAGTTAGTCTCGTTAGTCTCATTCTAAGGTTTGTATAAGTTCGTCCTTAGAAAGAGACTAACTTGGTACGAACTAAGACAAACCTTACAATGAGACTAACGTTTGTCTTTGTTCGTCCCAAGTTAGTCTCGTTAGTCTCATTCTAAGGTTTGTCTTATTTCGTCCCAAGTTAGTCTCTTTCTAATGACAAACTTAGACAAACCTTAGAATGAGACTAACGAGTATAACAGTGGATGAACAAAAACAAACATTAGTCTCATTCTAAGGTTTGTCTTAGTTCGTCCCAAGTTAGTCTTGTTAGTCTCATTCTAAGGTTTGTCTAAGTTCGTCCTTAGAAAGAGACTAACTTTGGTCGAACTTAGACAAACCTTAGAATGAGACTAACGTTTGTCTTTGTTCGTCCCAAGTTAGGCTTGTTAGTCTCATTCTAAGGTTTGTCTAAGTTCGTCCTTAGAAAGAGACTAACTTGGGACGAACTTAGACAAGCCTTAGAATGAAACTAATGTTTGTCTTTGTTCGTCCCAAGTTAGTCTCGTTAGTCTCATTCTAAGGGTTGTCTAAGTTCATCATTAGAAAGAGACTAACTTGGGACAAACTTAGACAAACCTTAGAATGAGACTAACGTTTGTCTTTGTTCGTCCCAAGTTAGTCTCGTTAGTCTCATTCTAAGGTTTGTCTAAGTTCGTCCGTAGAAAGTGACTAACTTGGTACGAACTTAGACATACCTTAGAATGAGACTTAAGTTTGTCTTTGTTCGTCCCAAGTTAGTCTCGTTAGTCTCATTTTAAGGTTTGTCTAAGTTCGTCCTTAGAAAGAGACTAACTTGGGACGAACTAAGACAAACCTTAGAATGAGACTTACATTTGTCTTTGTTCGTCCCAAGTTAGTCTCGTTAGTCTCATTCTAAGGTTTGTCTAAGTTTGTCCGTAGAAAGTGACTAACTTGGGACGAACTTAGAGAAACCTTAGAATGAGACTTAAGTTTGTCTTTGTTTGCACCAAGTTAGTCTCGTTAGTCTCATTCTAAGGTTTGTCTAAGTTCATCCTCAGAAAGCGACTAACTTGGGCGAACTTAGACAAACCTTAGAATGAGACTGAAGTTTGTCTTTGTTCGTCCCAAGTTAGTCTCGTTAGTCTCATTCTAAGGTTTGTCTAAGTTCGTCCTTAGAAAGAGACTAACTTGGGACGAACTAAGACAAACCTTAGAATGAGACTAACGTTTGTCTTTGTTTGTTCCCAGTTAGTCTCGTTAGTCTCATTCTAAGGTTTGTCTAAGTTCGTCCTTAGAAAGAGACTAACTTGGGCGAACTTAGACAAACCTTAGAATGAAACTGAAGTTTGTCTTTGTTCGTCCCAAGTTTGTCTCGTTAGTCTCATTCTAAGGTTTCTCTAAGTTCGTCCTTAGAAAGAGACTAACTTGGGCGAACTTAGACAAACCTTAGAATGAAACTGAAGTTTGTCTTTGTTCGTCCCAAGTTAGTCTCGTTAGTCTCATTCTAAGGTTTATCTAAGTTCGTCCTTAGAAAGAGACTAACTTGGGACGAACTAAGACAAACCTTAGAATGGGATTTAAGTTTGTCTTTGTTCGTCCCAAGTTAGTCTCATTAGTCTCATTTTAAGGTTTGTCTAAGTTCGTCCTTAGAAAGAGACTAACTTGGGACGAACTTAGACAAACCTTAGAATGAAACTAAAGTTTGTCTTTGTTCGTCCCAAGTTAGTCTCGTTAGTCTCATTCTAAGGTTTGTCTAAGTTCATCCTCAGAAAGAGACTAACTTGGGCGAACTTAGACAAACCTTAGAATGAGACTTAAGTTTGTCTTTGTTTGCACCAAGTTAGTCTCGTTAGTCTCATTCTAAGGTTTGTCTAAGTTCATCCTCAGAAAGTGACTAACTTGGGCGAACTTAGACAAACCTTAGAATGAGACTGAAGTTTGTCTTTGTTCGTCCCAAGTTAGTCTCGTTAGTCTCATTTTAAGGTTTGTCTAAGTTCGTCCTTAGAAAGAGACTAACTTGGGACGAACTAAGACAAACCTTAGAATGAGACTTACATTTGTCTTTGTTCGTCCCAAGTTAGTCTCGTTAGTCTCATTCTAAGGTTTGTCTAAGTTTGTCCGTAGAAAGTGACTAACTTGGGACGAACTTAGAGAAACCTTAGAATGAGACTTAAGTTTGTCTTTGTTTGCACCAAGTTAGTCTCGTTAGTCTCATTCTAAGGTTTGTCTAAGTTCATCCTCAGAAAGCGACTAACTTGGGCGAACTTAGACAAACCTTAGAATGAGACTGAAGTTTGTCTTTGTTCGTCCCAAGTTAGTCTCGTTAGTCTCATTCTAAGGTTTGTCTAAGTTCGTCCTTAGAAAGAGACTAACTTGGGACGAACTAAGACAAACCTTAGAATGAGACTAACGTTTGTCTTTGTTTGTTCCCAGTTAGTCTCGTTAGTCTCATTCTAAGGTTTGTCTAAGTTCGTCCTTAGAAAGAGACTAACTTGGGCGAACTTAGACAAACCTTAGAATGAAACTGAAGTTTGTCTTTGTTCGTCCCAAGTTTGTCTCGTTAGTCTCATTCTAAGGTTTCTCTAAGTTCGTCCTTAGAAAGAGACTAACTTGGGCGAACTTAGACAAACCTTAGAATGAAACTGAAGTTTGTCTTTGTTCGTCCCAAGTTAGTCTCTTTAGTCTCATTCTATGGTTTGTCTAAGTTCGTCCGTAGAAAGTGACTAACTTGGGACGAACTTAGACATACCTTAGAATGAGACTTAAGTTTGTCATTGTTCATCCCAAGTTAGTCTCGTTAGTCTCATTCTAAGGTTTGTCTAAGTTCGTCCTTAGAAAGAGACTAACTTTGGAAAAACTTAGACAAACCTTAGAATGAGACTAACGAGACTAACTTGGGACGAACAAAGACAAAAGTTAGTCTCATTCTAAGGTTTGTCTTAGTTCGTCCCAAGTAAGTCTCTTTCTAAGGACGAACTTAGACAAACCTTTGAATGAGACTAACGAGACTAACATGGGACGAACAAAGACAAACTAAAGTCTCATTCTAAGGTTTGTCTTAGTTCGTTCCGAGTTAGTATCTCTAAGGACGAACTTCGTTAGTCTCATTCTAAGGTTTGTCTTAGTTCGTCCCAAGTTAGTCTCGTTAGTCTCATTCTAAGGTTTGTCTAAGTTCGTCCTTAGAAAGAGACTAACTCTTTTCGAACTAAGACAAACCTTAGAATGAGACTTAAGTTTGTCTTTGTTTGCACCAAGTTAGTCTCGTTAGTCTCATTCTAAGGTTTGTCTAAGTTCATCCTCAGAAAGAGACTAACTTGGGCGAACTTAGACAAACCTTAGAATGAGATTGAAGTTTGTCTTTGTTCGTCCCAAGTTAGTCTCGTTAGTCTCATTCTAAGGTTTGTCTAAGTTCGTCCTTAGAAAGAGACTAACTTGGGACGAACTAAGACAAACCTTAGAATGAGACTAACGTTTGTCTTTGTTCGTTCCCAGTTAGTCTCGTTAGTCTCATTCTAAGGTTTGTCTAAGTTCGTCCTTAGAAAGAGACTAACTTGGGCGAACTTAGACAAACCTTAGAATGAAACTGAAGTTTGTCTTTGTTCGTCCCAAGTTTGTCTCGTTAGTCTCATTCTAAGGTTTCTCTAAGTTCGTCCTTAGAAAGAGACTAACTTGGGCGAACTTAGACAAACCTTAGAATGAAACTGAAGTTTGTCTTTGTTCGTCCCAAGTTAGTCTCGTTAGTCTTATTCTAAGGTTTGTCTAAGTTCGTCCTTAGAAAGAGACTAACTTGGGACGAACTAAGACAAACCTTAGAATGAGACTAACGTTTGTCTTTGTTCGTTCCCAGTTAGTCTCGTTAGTCTCATTCTAAGGTTTGTCTAAGTTCGTCCTTAAAAAGAGACTAACTTGGGATGAACTTAGAGAAACCTTAGAATGAGACTTAAGTTTGTCTTTGTTCGTCCCAAGTTTGTCTCGTTAGTCTCATTCTAAGGTTTCTCTAAGTTCGTCCTTAGAAAGAGACTAACTTGGGCGAACTTAGACAAACCTTAGAATGAGACTAAAGTTTGTGTTTGTTCGTCCCAAGTTAGTCTCGTTAGTCTCATTCAAGGGTTTGTCTAAGTTCGTCCTTAGAAAGAGACTAACATGGGAAGAACTTAGACAAACCTTAGAATGAGACTTAAGTTTGACTTTGTTCGTCCCAAGTTAGTCTCGTTATTCTCATTCTATGGGTTGTCTAAGTTCGTCATTAGAAAGGGACTAACTTGGGACGAACTTAGACAAACCTTAGAATGAGACTTAAGTTTGTGTTTGTTCGTCCCAAGTTAGTCTCGTTAGTCTCATTCTAAGGTTTGTCTAATTTCGTCCTTAGAAAGAGACTAACTTGGGACGAACTTGGACAAACCTTAGAATGAGACTAACGTTTGTCTTTGTTCGTCCCAAGTTAGTCTCGTTAGTCTCATTCTAAGGTTTGTCTAAGTTCGTCCTTAGAAAGAGACTAACTTGGGACGAACTAAGACAAACCATAGAATGAGACTAACGTTTGTCTTTGTTCGTCCGAAGTTAGTCTCGTTAGTCTCATTCTAAGGTTTGTCTAAGTTCGTCCGTAGAAAGAGACTAACTTGGGATGAACTAAGACAAACCATAGAACGAGACTAACGTTTGTCTTTGTTCGTCCAAAGTTAGTCTCGTTAGTCCCATTCTATGGTTTGTATAAGTTCGTCCTTAGAAAGAGACTAACTTGGGACGAACTAAGACAAACCTTAGAATGAGACTAACGTTTGTCTAAGTTCGCCCAAGTTAGTCTCTTTCTAAGGACGAACTTAGACAAACCTTAGAATGAGACTAACGAGACTAACTTGGGACGAACAAAGACAAACTTAAGTCTCATTCTAAGGTTTGTCTAAGTTCGTCCCAAGTTAGTCTCTTTCTAAGGACGAACTTAGACAAACCTTAGAATGAGACTAACGAGACTAACTAAGGACGAACAAAGACAAACATTAGTCTCATTCTAAGGTTTGTCTAAGTTCGTCCCAAGTTAGTCTCTTTCTAATGACGAACTTAGACAAACCTTAGAATGAGACTAACGAGACTAACTTGGGACAAACAAAGACAAGCTTAAGTCTCATTCTAAGGTTGGTCTAAGTTCGCCCATGTTAGTCTCTTTCTAAGGACGAACTTAGACAAACCTTAGAATGAGACTTAAGTTTGTCTAACTTGGGATGAACAAAGACAAACATTAGTCTCATTCTAAGGTTTGTCAAAGTTCGTCCCAAGTTAGTCTCTTTCCAAGGACGAACTTAGACAAACCTTAAAATGAGACTAACGAGACTAACTTGGGACGAACAAAGACAAACTTAAGTCTCATTCTAAGGTATGTCTAAGTTTGTCCCAAGTTAGTCACTTTCTACGGACGAACTTAGACAAACCTTAGAATGAGACTAACGAGACTAACTTGGGACGAACAAAGACAAACTTAAGTCTCATTCTAAGGTTTATCAAAGTTCGTCCCAAGTTAGTCTCTTTTAAGGACGAACTTAGACAAACCTTAGAATGAGACTAACGAGACTAACTTGGGACGAACAAAGACAAACTTAAGTCTCATTCTAAGGTTTGTCTAAGTTCGTCCTTAGAAAGAGACTAACTTGGGACAAACTAAGACAAACCTTAGAATGAGACTAACGTTTGTCTTTGTTCGTCCCAAGTTAGTCTCGTTAGTCTCATTCTAAGGTTTGTCTAAGTTCGTCCTTAGAAAGAGACTAACTTGGGGCGAACTTCGACAAACCTTAGAATGAGACTAACGTTTGTCTTTGTTCGTCCCAAGTTAGACAAACTTAAGTCTCATTCTAAGGTTTGTCTAAGTTCGTCCTTAGAAAGAGACTAACATGGGCGAACTTAGACAAACCTTAGAATGAGACTTAAGTTTGTCTTTGTTCGTCCCAAGTTAGTCCCGTTAGTCTCATTCTAAGGTTTGTCTAAGTTCGTCCTTATAAAGAGACTAACTTGGGACGAACTAAGAGAAACCTTACAATGAGACTAACGTTTGTCTTTGTTCGTCCCAAGTTAGTCTCGTCAGTCTCATTCGAAGGTTTGTCTAAGTTCGTCCGTAGAAAGAGACTAACTTGGGATGAACCAAGACAAACCTTCGAATGAGACTTACGTTTGTCTTTGTTCGTCCCAAGTTAGTCTCGTTAGTCTCATTCTAAGGTTTGTCTAAGTTCGTCCGTAGAAAGTGACTAACTTCGGACGAACTTAGAGAAACCTTAGAATGAGACTTAAGTTTGTCTTTGTTCGTCCCAAGTCATGCTCGTTAGACTCATTCTAAGGCCTGTCTAAGTTCATCTGTAGAAAGTGACTAACTTGGGTGAACTTAGACAAACCTTAGAATGTGACTTAAGTTTGTCTTTATTCGTCCCAAGTTAATCTCGTTAGTCTCATTCTAAGGATTGTCTAAGTTTGTCCTTAGAAAGAGACTAACTTAGGCGAACATAGACAAACCTTAGAATGAGACTTATGTTGGTCTTTGTTCGTCCCAAGTTAGTCTCGTTAGTCTCATTCCAAGGTTTGTCTAAGTTCGTCCTTATAAAGAGACTAACTTGGGATGAACTTAGACAAACCTTAGAATGAGACTTAAGATTGTCTTTGTTCTTCCCAAGTTTGTCTCGTTAGTGTCATTCTAAGGTTTGTCTAAGTTCGTCCTTAGGAAGAGACTAACTTGGGACAAAGTTAAACAAACATTAGAATGAGACTAACGTTTGTCTTTTTTCGTCCCAAGTTAGTCTCGTTAGTCTCATTCTAAGGTTTGTCTAAGTTCATCATTAGAAAGAGACTAACTTGGGACGAACATAGACAAACCTTAGAATGAGACTTAAGTTTGTCTTTGTTCGTCCCAAGTTAGTCTCATGAGTTTCATTCTAAGGTTTGTCTAAGTTCGTCCTTAGAAAGAGACTAACTTGGGACGAAATAAGACAAACCTTAGAATGAGACTAACGTTTGTGTTTGTCCGTCCAGAGTTAGTCTCGTTAGTCTCATTCTATGGTTTGTCTAAGTTCATCCTTAGAAAGAGACTAACTTGGGACGAACTTAGACAAACCTTAGAATGAGACTTAAGTTTGTCTTTGTTCGTCCCAAGTCAGTCTCGTTAGTCTCATTCTAAAGTTTGTCTAAGTTCGTCCTTAGAAAAAGACTAACTTGGGACGAACTAAGACAATCCTTAGAATGAGAATAACGTTTGTCTTTGTTCGTCCCAAGTTAGTCTCGTTAGTCTCATTCTAAGGTTTGTCAAAGTTCGTCATTAGAAAGAGACTAACTTGGGACAAACTTAAACAAACCTTAGAATGAGACTAACGTTTGTCTTTGTTCGTCCCAAGTTAGTCTCGTTAGTCTCATTCTATGGTTTGTCTATGTTCGTCCTTAGAAACAGACTAACTTGGGACGAACTTAGACAAACCTTAGAATGAGACTTAAGTTTGTCTTTGTTCGTCCCAAGTTAGTCTCGTTAGTCTCATTCTAAGGTTTGTTTATGTTCGTCCTTAGAAAGAGACTAACTTGGGACGAACTTGGACAAACCTTAGAATGGGACTTTAGTTTGTCTTTGTTCGTCCCAAGTTAGTCTCGTTAGTCTCATTCTGAGGTTTGTCTAAGTTCGTCCTTAGAAAGAGAGTAACTTGGGATGAACTTAGACAAACCTTATAATGAGACTTAAGTTTGTCTTTGTTCGTCCCAAGTTAGTCTCGTTAGTCTCATTCTAAGGTTTGTCTAAGTTCGTCCTTAGAAAGAGACTAACTTGGGACGAACTTAGACAAACCTTAGAATGAGACTTAAGTTTGTCTTTGTTCGTCCCAAGTTTGTCTCGTTAGCCTCATTCTAAGGTTTGTCTAAGTTCGTCCTTAGAAAGAGACTTACTTGGGACAAACTTAGACAAACCTTAGAATGAGACTAACGTTTGTCTTTGTTCGTCCCAAGTTTGTCTCGTTAGTCACATTCTAAGGTTTGTCTAAGTTCGTCCTTAGAAAGAGACTAACTTGGGACGAACAAAGACAAACCTTAGAATGGGACTTAAGTTTGTCTTTGTTCGTCCCAAGTTAGTCTCGTTAGTCTCATTCTAAGGTTTGTCTAAGTTTGTCCTTAGAAATAGACTAACTTGGGCGAACATAGACAAACCTTAGAATGAGACTTAAATTTGTCTTTGTTCTTCCCAAGTTTGTCTCGTTAGTGTCATTCTAAGGTTTGTCTATGTTCGTCCTTAGAAAGAGACTAACTTGGGACGAACTTAGACAAACCTTAGAATGAGACTAACGTTTGTCTTTTTTCGTCCCAAGTTAGTCTCGTTAGTCTCATTCTAAGGTTTGTCTAAGTTCATCATTAGAAAGAGACTAACTTGGGACGAACATAGACAAACCTTAGAATGAGACTAACGTTTGTCTTTGTTTGTCTCAAGTTAGTCTCGTTAGTCTCATTCTAAGGTTTGTATAAGTTCGTCCTTAGAAAGAGACTAACTTGGTACGAACTAAGACAAACCTTAGAATGGGACTTAAGTTTGTCTTTGTTCGTCCCAAGTTAGTCTCGTTAGTCTCATTCTAAGGATTGTCTAAGTTCGTCCTTAGAAAGAGACTAACTTGGGACGAACTAAGACAAACCTTACAATGAGACTAACGTTTGTCTTTGTTCGTCCCAAGTTAGTCTCGTTAGTCTCATTCTAAGGTTTGTCTAAGTTCGTCCGTAGAAAGAGACTAACTTGGGACGAACCAAGACAAACCTTAGAATGAGACTTACGTTTTTCTTTGTTCGTCCCAAGTTAGTCTCGTTAGTCTCATTCTAAGGTTTGTCTAAGTTCGTCCGTAGAAAGTGACTAACTTGGGACGAACTTAGAGAAACCTTAGAATGAGACTTAAGTTTGTCTTTGTTCGTCCCAAGTCAGGCTCGTCAGTCTCATTTTAAGGTCTGTCTAAGTTCGTCTGTAGAAAGTGACTAACTTGGGCGAACTTAGACAAACCTTAGAATGAGACTTAAGTTTGTCTTTATTCGTCCCAAGTTAGTCTCGTTAGTCTCCTTCTAAGGTTTGTCTAAGTTTGTCCTTAGAAAGAGACTAACTTGGGCGAACATAGACAAACCTTAGAATGAGACTTAAGTTTGTCTTTGTTCGTCCCAAGTTAGTCTCGTTAGTCTCTTTCTAAGGTTTGTCTAAGTTCGTCCTTAGAAAGAGAATAACTTGGGATGAACTTGGACAAACTTTAGAATGAGACTTTAGTTTGTCTTTGTTCGTCCCAAGTTAGTCTCGTTAGTCTCATTCTAAGGTTTGTCTAAGTTCGTCCTTAGAAAGAGACTAACTTGCGACGAACTGAGACTAACCTTAGAATGAGACTAACGTTTGTCTTTGTTCATCCCAAGTTAGTCTCGTTAGTCTCATTCTAAGGTTTGTCTATGTTCGTCCTTAGAAAGAGACTAACTTGGGACGAACTTAAACAAACCTTAGAATGAGACTTAAGTTTGTCTTTGTTCGTCCCAAGTTAGTCTCGTTAGTCTCATTCTAAGGTTTGTCTATGTTCGTCCTTAGAAAGAGACTAACTTGGGACGAACATGGACAAACCTTAGAATGAGACTTTAGTTTGTCTTTGTTCGTCCCAAGTTAGTCTCGTTAGTCTCATTCTAAGGTTTGTCTAAGTTCGTCATTAGAAAGAGACTAACTTGGGATGAACTTTGACAAACCTTATAATGAGACTTAAGTTTGTCTTTGTTCGTCCCAAGTTAGTCTCGTTAGTCTCATTCTAAGGTTTGTCTAAGTTCGTCCTTAGAAAGAGACTAACTTGGGACGAACTTAGACAAACCTTTGAATGAGACTAACGTTTGTCTTTGTTCGTCCCAAGTTAGTCTCGTTAGTCTCATTCTATGGTTTGTCTATGTTCGCACTTAGAAAGAGACTAACTTGGGACGAACTTAGACAAACCTTAGAATGAGACTTAAGTTTGTCTTTGTTCGTCCCAAGTTAGTCTCATTAGTCCCATTCTAAGGTTTGTTTATGTTCGTCATTAGAAAGCGACTTACTTGGGACGAACTTGGACAAACCTTAGAATGGGACTTTAGTTTGTCTTTGTTCGTCCCAAGTTAGTCTCGTTAGTCTCATTCTAAGGTTTTTCTAAGTTCGTCATTAGAAAGAGACTAACTTGGGACTAACTTAGACAAACCTTAGAATGAGACTAACGTTTGTCTTTGTTCGTCCCAAGTTTGTCTCGTTAGTCTCATTCTAAGGTTTGTCTAAGTTCATCCTTAGAAAGAGACTAACTTGGGACGAACTTAGACAAACCTTAGAATGAGACTAACGTTTATCTTTATTCGTCCCAAGTTAGTCTCGTTAGTCTCATTCTATGGTTTGTCTAAGTTCGTCCTAAAAAGAGTCTAACTTGGGACGAACTTAGACAAACCTTAGAATGAGACTAACGTTTGTCTTTGTTCGTCCCAAGTTAGTCTCGTTAGTCTCATTCTAAGGTTTGTCTAAGTTCGTCCGTAGAAAGTGACTAACTTGGGACGAACTTAGAGAAACCTTAGAATGAGACTTAAGTTTGTCTTTGTTCGTCCCAAGTCATGCTCGTTAGACTCATTCTAAGGCCTGTCTAAGTTCATCTGTAGAAAGTGACTAACTTGGGTGAACTTAGACAAACCTTAGAATGAGACTTAAGTTTGTCTTTATTCGTCCCAAGTTAATCTCGTTAGTCTCATTCTAAGGATTGTCTAAGTTTGTCCTTAGAAAGAGACTAACTTAGGCGAACATAGACAAACCTTAGAATGAGACTTATGTTGGTCTTTGTTCGTCCCAAGTTAGTCTCGTTAGTCTCATTCCAAGGTTTGTCTAAGTTCGTCCTTATAAAGAGACTAACTTGGGATGAACTTAGACAAACCTTAGAATGAGACTTAAGATTGTCTTTGTTCTTCCCAAGTTTGTCTCGTTAGTGTCATTCTAAGGTTTGTCTAAGTTCGTCCTTAGGAAGAGACTAACTTGGGACAAAGTTAAACAAACATTAGAATGAGACTAACGTTTGTCTTTTTTCGTCCCAAGTTAGTCTCGTTAGTCTCATTCTAAGGTTTGTCTAAGTTCATCATTAGAAAGAGACTAACTTGGGACGAACATAGACAAACCTTAGAATGAGACTTAAGTTTGTCTTTGTTCGTCCCAAGTTAGTCTCATGAGTCTCATTCTAAGGTTTGTCTAAGTTCGTCCTTAGAAAGAGACTAACTTGGGACGAAATAAGACAAACCTTAGAATGAGACTAACGTTTGTGTTTGTCCGTCCAAAGTTAGTCTCGTTAGTCTCATTCTATGGTTTGTCTAAGTTCATCCTTAGAAAGAGACTAACTTGGGACGAACTTAGACAAACCTTAGAATGAGACTTAAGTTTGTCTTTGTTCGTCCCAAGTCAGTCTCGTTAGTCTCATTCTAAAGTTTTTCTAAGTTCGTCCTTAGAAAAAGACTAACTTGGGACGAACTAAGACAATCCTTAGAATGAGAATAACGTTTGTCTTTGTTCGTCCCAAGTTAGTCTCGTTAGTCTCATTCTAAGGTTTGTCAAAGTTCGTCATTAGAAAGAGACTAACTTGGGACAAACTTAAACAAACCTTAGAATGAGACTAACGTTTGTCTTTGTTCATCCCAAGTTAGTCTCGTTAGTCTCATTCTATGGTTTGTCTATGTTCGTCCTTAGAAACAGACTAACTTGGGACGAACTTAGACAAACCTTAGAATGAGACTTAAGTTTGTCTTTGTTCGTCCCAAGTTAGTCTCGTTAGTCTCATTCTAAGGTTTGTTTATGTTCGTCCTTAGAAAGAGACTAACTTGGGACGAACTTGGACAAACCTTAGAATGGGACTTTAGTTTGTCTTTGTTCGTCCCAAGTTAGTCTCGTTAGTCTCATTCTGAGGTTTGTCTAAGTTCGTCCTTAGAAAGAGAGTAACTTGGGATGGACTTAGACAAACCTTATAATGAGACTTAAGTTTGTCTTTGTTCGTCCCAAGTTAGTCTCGTTAGTCTCATTCTAAGGTTTGTCTAAGTTCGTCCTTAGAAAGAGACTAACTTGGGACGAACTTAGACAAACCTTAGAATGAGACTTAAGTTTGTCTTTGTTCGTCCCAAGTTTGTCTCGTTAGCCTCATTCTAAGGTTTGTCTAAGTTCGTCCTTAGAAAGAGACTAACTTGGGACGAACTTAGACAAACCTTAGAATGAGACTAACGTTTGTCTTTTTTCGTCCCAAGTTAGTCTCGTTAGTCTCATTCTAAGGGTTGTCTAAGTTCATCATTAGAAAGAGACTAACTTGGGACGAACATAGACAAACCTTAGAATGAGACTAACGTTTGTCTTTGTTTGTCTCAAGTTAGTCTCGTTAGTCTCATTCTAAGGTTTGTCTAAGTTCGTCCTTAGAAAGAGACTAACTTGGGACGAACTAAGACAAACCTTACAATGAGACTAACGTTTGTCTTTGTTCGTCCCAAGTTAGTCTCGTTAGTCTCATTCTAAGGTTTGTCTAAGTTCGTCCGTAGAAAGAGACTAACTTGGGACGAACCAAGACAAACCTTAGAATGAGACTTTCGTTTGTCTTTGTTCGTCCCAAGTTAGTCTCGTTAGTCTCATTCTAAGGTTTGTCTAAGTTCGTCCGTAGAAAGTGACTAACTTGGGACGAACTTAGAGAAACCTTAGAATGAGACTTAAGTTTGTCTTTGTTCGTCCCAAGTCAGGCTCGTCAGTCTCATTTTAAGGTCTGTCTAAGTTCGTCTGTAGAAAGTGACTAACTTGGGCGAACTTAGACAAACCTTAGAATGAGACTTAAGTTTGTCTTTATTCGTCCCAAGTTAGTCTCGTTAGTCTCCTTCTAAGGTTTGTCTAAGTTTGTCCTTAGAAAGAGACTAACTTGGGCGAACATAGACAAACCTTAGAATGAGACTTAAGTTTGTCTTTGTTCGTCCCAAGTTAGTCTCGTTAGTCTCTTTCTAAGGTTTGTCTAAGTTCGTCCTTAGAAAGAGAATAACTTGGGATGAACTTGGACAAACTTTAGAATGAGACTTTAGTTTGTCTTTGTTCGTCCCAAGTTAGTCTCGTTAGTCTCATTCTAAGGTTTGTCTAAGTTCGTCCTTAGAAAGAGACTAACTTGCGACGAACTGAGACTAACCTTAGAATGAGACTAACAATTGTCTTTGTTCATCCCAAGTTAGTCTCGTTAGTCTCATTCTAAGGTTTGTCTATGTTCGTCCTTAGAAAGAGACTAACTTGGGACGAACTTAAACAAACCTTAGAATGAGACTTAAGTTTGTCTTTGTTCGTCCCAAGTTAGTCTCGTTAGTCTCATTCTAAGGTTTGTCTATGTTCGTCCTTAGAAAGAGACTAACTTGGGACGAACATGGACAAACCTTAGAATGAGACTTTAGTTTGTCTTTGTTCGTCCCAAGTTAGTCTCGTTAGTCTCATTCTAAGGTTTGTCTAAGTTCGTCATTAGAAAGAGACTAACTTGGGATGAACTTTGACAAACCTTATAATGAGACTTAAGTTTGTCTTTGTTCGTCCCAAGTTAGTCTCGTTAGTCTCATTCTAAGGTTTGTCTAAGTTCGTCCTTAGAAAGAGACTAACTTGGGACGAACTTAGACAAACCTTTGAATGAGACTAACGTTTGTCTTTGTTCGTCCCAAGTTAGTCTCGTTAGTCTCATTCTATGGTTTGTCTATGTTCGCACTTAGAAAGAGACTAACTTGGGACGAACTTAGACAAACCTTAGAATGAGACTTAAGTTTGTCTTTGTTCGTCCCAAGTTAGTCTCATTAGTCCCATTCTAAGGTTTGTTTATGTTCGTCATTAGAAAGCGACTTACTTGGGACGAACTTGGACAAACCTTAGAATGGGACTTTAGTTTGTCTTTGTTCGTCCCAAGTTAGTCTCGTTAGTCTCATTCTAAGGTTTTTCTAAGTTCGTCATTAGAAAGAGACTAACTTGGGACTAACTTAGACAAACCTTAGAATGAGACTAACGTTTGTCTTTGTTCGTCCCAAGTTTGTCTCGTTAGTCTCATTCTAAGGTTTGTCTAAGTTCATCCTTAGAAAGAGACTAACTTGGGACGAACTTAGACAAACCTTAGAATGAGACTAACGTTTATCTTTATTCGTCCCAAGTTAGTCTCGTTAGTCTCATTCTATGGTTTGTCTAAGTTCGTCCTAAAAAGAGTCTAACTTGGGACGAACTTAGACAAACCTTAGAATGAGACTAACGTTTGTCTTTGTTCGTCCCAAGTTAGTCTCGTTAGTCTCATTCTAAGGTTTGTCTAAGTTCGTCCTTAGAAAGAGACTAACTTGGGACGAACTTTGACAAACTTTGACAAACCTTAGAATGAGACTAACGTTTGTCTTTGTTCGTCCCAAGTTAGACAAACTTAAGTCTCATTCTAAGGTTTGTCTAAGTTCGTCCTTAGAAAGAGACTAACATGGGCGAACTTAGACAAGCCTTAGAATGAGACTTAAGTTTGTCTTTGTTCGTCCCAAGTTAGTCTCGTTAGTCTCATTCTAAGGTTTGTCTAAGTTCGTCCTTAGAAAGAGACTAACTTGGGACGAACTAAGACAAACCTTACAATGAGACTAACGTTTGTCTTTGTTTGTCCCAAGTTAGTCTCGTTAGTCACATTCTAAGGTTTGTCTAAGTTCATCCGTAGAAAGAGACTAACTTAGGACGAACCAAGACAAACCTTAGAATGAGACTTACGTTTGTCTTTGTTCGTCCCAAGTTAGTCTTGTTAGTCTCATTCCAAGGTTTGTCTAAGTTCGTCCGTAGAAAGTGACTAACTTGGGACGAACTTAAAGAAACCTTAGAATGAGACTTAAGTTTGTCTTTGTTCGTCCCAAGTCAGGCTCGTTAGTCTCATTCTAAGGTCTGTCTAAGTTCGTCTGTAGAAAGTGACTAACTTGGGAGAACTTAGACAAACCTTAGAATGAGACTTAAGTTTGTCTTTATTCGTCCCAAGTTAGTCTCGTTAGTCTCATTCTAAGGTTTGTCTAAGTTCGTCCTTAGAAAGAGTCTAACTTGGGACGAATTAAGACAAACCTTAGAATGGGACTTAAGTTTGTCTTTGTTCGTCCCAAGTTAGTCTCGTTAGTCGCATTCTAAGGTTTGTCTAAGTTCATCCTTAGAAAGAGACTAACTTGGCACGAACTTAGACAAACCTTAGAATGAGACTTAAGTTTGTCTTCGTTCGTCCCAAGTTTGTCTCGTTTGTCTCATTCTAAGGTTTGTCAAAGTTCGTCCTTAGAAAGAGACTAACTTGGGACGAACTAAGACAAACCTTAGAATGGGACTTAAGTTTGTCTTTGTTCGTCCCAAGTTAGTCTCGTTAGTCTCATTCTAAGGTTTGTCTAAGTTCGTCCTTAGAAAGAGACTAACTTGGGACGAACTAAGACAAACCTTAGAATGAGACTAACATTTTTCTTTTTCGTCCAAAGTTAGTCTCGTTAGTCTCATTCTAAGGTTTGTCTAAGTTCGTCCTTAGAAAGAGACTAACTTGGGACGAACTTAGACAAACCTTAGAATGAGACTTAAGTTTGTCTTTGTTCGTCCCAAGTTTGTCTCGTTAGCCTCATTCTAAGGTTTGTCTAAGTTCGTCCTTAGAAAGAGACTTACTTGGGACAAACTTAGACAAACCTTAGAATGAGACTAACGTTTGTCTTTGTTCGTCCCAAGTTTGTCTCGTTAGTCACATTCTAAGGTTTGTCTAAGTTCGTCCTTAGAAAGAGACTAACTTGGGACGAACAAAGACAAACCTTAGAATGGGACTTAAGTTTGTCTTTGTTCGTCCCAAGTTAGTCTCGTTAGTCTCATTCTAAGGTTTGTCTAAGTTTGTCCTTAGAAATAGACTAACTTGGGCGAACATAGACAAACCTTAGAATGAGACTTAAATTTGTCTTTGTTCTTCCCAAGTTTGTCTCGTTAGTGTCATTCTAAGGTTTGTCTATGTTCGTCCTTAGAAAGAGACTAACTTGGGACGAACTTAGACAAACCTTAGAATGAGACTAACGTTTGTCTTTTTTCGTCCCAAGTTAGTCTCGTTAGTCTCATTCTAAGGTTTGTCTAAGTTCATCATTAGAAAGAGACTAACTTGGGACGAACATAGACAAACCTTAGAATGAGACTAACGTTTGTCTTTGTATGTCTCAAGTTAGTCTCGTTAGTCTCATTCTAAGGTTTGTCTAAGTTCGTCCTTAGAAAGAGACTAACTTGGGACGAACTAAGACAAACCTTACAATGAGACAAACGTTTGTCTTTGTTCGTCCCAAGTTAGTCTCGTTAGTCTCATTCTAAGGTTTGTCTAAGTTCGTCCGTAGAAAGAGACTAACTTGGGACGAACCAAGACAAACCTTAGAATGAGACTTACGTTTGTCTTTGTTCGTCCCAAGTTAGTCTCATTCTAAGGTTTGTCTAAGTTCGTCCGTAGAAAGTGACTAACTTGGGACGAACTTAGAGAAACCTTAGAATGAGACTTAAGTTTGTCTTTGTTCGTCCCAAGTCAGGCTCGTCAGTCTCATTTTAAGGTCTGTCTAAGTTCGTCTGTAGAAAGTGACTAACTTGGGCGAACTTAGACAAACCTTAGAATGAGACTTAAGTTTGTCTTTATTCGTCCCAAGTTAGTCTCGTTAGTCTCATTCTAAGGTTTGTCTAAGTTTGTCCTTAGAAAGAGACTAACTTGGGCGAACATAGACAAACCTTAGAATGAGACTTAAGTTTGTCTTTGTTCGTCCCAAGTTAGTCTCGTTAGTCTCTTTCTAAGGTTTGTCTAAGTTCGTCCTTAGAAAGAGAATAACTTGGGATGAACTTGGACAAACTTTAGAATGAGACTTTAGTTTGTCTTTGTTCGTCCCAAGTTAGTCTCGTTAGTCTCATTCTAAGGTTTGTCTAAGTTCGTCCTTAGAAAGAGACTAACTTGCGACGAACTGAGACTAACCTTAGAATGAGACTAACGTTTGTCTTTGTTCATCCCAAGTTAGTCTCGTTAGTCTCATTCTAAGGTTTGTCTATGTTCGTCCTTAGAAAGAGACTAACTTGGGACGAACTTAAACAAACCTTAGAATGAGACTTAAGTTTGTCTTTGTTCGTCCCAAGTTAGTCTCGTTAGTCTCATTCTAAGGTTTGTCTATGTTCATCCTTAGAAAGAGACTAACTTGGGACGAACATGGACAAACCTTAGAATGAGACTTTAGTTTGTCTTTGTTCGTCCCAAGTTAGTCTCGTTAGTCTCATTCTAAGGTTTGTCTAAGTTCGTCATTAGAAAGAGACTAACTTGGGATGAACTTTGACAAACCTTATAATGAGACTTAAGTTTGTCTTTTTTCGTCCCAAGTTAGTCTCGTTAGTCTCATTCTAAGGTTTGTCTAAGTTCGTCCTTAGAAAGAGACTAACTTGGGACGAACTTAGACAAACCTTTGAATGAGACTAACGTTTGTCTTTGTTCGTCCCAAGTTAGTCTCGTTAGTCTCATTCTATGGTTTGTCTATGTTCGCACTTAGAAAGAGACTAACTTGGGACGAACTTAGACAAACCTTAGAATGAGACTTAAGTTTGTCTTTGTTCGTCCCAAGTTAGTCTCATTAGTCCCATTCTAAGGTTTGTTTATGTTCGTCATTAGAAAGAGACTTACTTGGGACGAACTTGGACAAACCTTAGAATGGGACTTTAGTTTGTCATTGTTCGTCCCAAGTTAGTCTCGTTAGTCTCATTCTAAGGTTTTTCTAAGTTCGTCATTAGAAAGAGACTAACTTGGGACTAACTTAGACAAACCTTAGAATGAGACTAACGTTTGTCTTTGTTCGTCCCAAGTTTGTCTCGTTAGTCTCATTCTAAGGTTTGTCTAAGTTCATCCTTAGAAAGAGACTAACTTGGGACGAACTTAGACAAACCTTAGAATGAGACTAACGTTTATCTTTATTCGTCCCAAGTTAGTCTCGTTAGTCTCATTCTATGGTTTGTCTAAGTTCGTCCTAAAAAGAGTCTAACTTGGGACGAACTTAGACAAACCTTAGAATGAGACTAACGTTTGTCTTTGTTCGTCCCAAGTTAGTCTCGTTAGTCTCATTCTAAGGTTTGTCTAAGTTCGTCCTTAGAAAGAGACTAACTTGGGACGAACTTTGACAAACTTTGACAAACCTTAGAATGAGACTAACGTTTGTCTTTGTTCGTCCCAAGTTAGACAAACTTAAGTCTCATTCTAAGGTTTGTCTAAGTTCGTCCTTAGAAAGAGACTAACATGGGCGAACTTAGACAAGCCTTAGAATGAGACTTAAGTTTGTCTTTGTTCGTCCCAACTTAGTCTCGTTAGTCTCATTCTAAGGTTTGTCTAAGTTCGTCCTTAGAAAGAGACTAACTTGGGACGAACTAAGACAAACCTTACAATGAGACTAACGTTTGTCTTTGTTTGTCCCAAGTTAGTCTCGTTAGTCTCATTCTAAGGTTTGTCTAAGTTCATCCGTAGAAAGAGACTAACTTAGGACGAACCAAGACAAACCTTAGAATGAGACTTAAGTTTGTCTTTGTTCGTCCCAAGTTAGTCTCATTAGTCCCATTCTAAGGTTTGTTTATGTTCGTCATTAGAAAGAGACTTACTTGGGACGAACTTGGACAAACCTTAGAATGGGACTTTAGTTTGTCATTGTTCGTCCCAAGTTAGTCTCGTTAGTCTCATTCTAAGGTTTTTCTAAGTTCGTCATTAGAAAGAGACTAACTTGGGACTAACTTAGACAAACCTTAGAATGAGACTAACGTTTGTCTTTGTTCGTCCCAAGTTTGTCTCGTTAGTCTCATTCTAAGGTTTGTCTAAGTTCATCCTTAGAAAGAGACTAACTTGGGACGAACTTAGACAAACCTTAGAATGAGACTAACGTTTATCTTTATTCGTCCCAAGTTAGTCTCGTTAGTCTCATTCTATGGTTTGTCTAAGTTCGTCCTAAAAAGAGTCTAACTTGGGACGAACTTAGACAAACCTTAGAATGAGACTAACGTTTGTCTTTGTTCGTCCCAAGTTAGTCTCGTTAGTCTCATTCTAAGGTTTGTCTAAGTTCGTCCTTAGAAAGAGACTAACTTGGGACGAACTTTGACAAACTTTGACAAACCTTAGAATGAGACTAACGTTTGTCTTTGTTCGTCCCAAGTTAGACAAACTTAAGTCTCATTCTAAGGTTTGTCTAAGTTCGTCCTTAGAAAGAGACTAACATGGGCGAACTTAGACAAGCCTTAGAATGAGACTTAAGTTTGTCTTTGTTCGTCCCAACTTAGTCTCGTTAGTCTCATTCTAAGGTTTGTCTAAGTTCGTCCTTAGAAAGAGACTAACTTGGGACGAACTAAGACAAACCTTACAATGAGACTAACGTTTGTCTTTGTTTGTCCCAAGTTAGTCTCGTTAGTCTCATTCTAAGGTTTGTCTAAGTTCATCCGTAGAAAGAGACTAACTTAGGACGAACCAAGACAAACCTTAGAATGAGACTTACGTTTGTCTTTGTTCGTCCCAAGTTAGTCTTGTTAGTCTCATTCCAAGGTTTGTCTAAGTTCGTCCGTAGAAAGTGACTAACTTGGGACGAACTTAAAGAAACCTTAGAATGAGACTTAAGTTTGTCTTTGTTCGTCCCAAGTCAGGCTCGTTAGTCTCATTCTAAGGTCTGTCTAAGTTCGTCTGTAGAAAGTGACTAACTTGGGAGAACTTAGACAAACCTTAGAATGAGACTTAAGTTTGTCTTTATTCGTCCCAAGTTAGTCTCGTTAGTCTCATTCTAAGGTTTCTCTAAGTTTGTCCTTAGAAAGAGACTAACTTGGGCGAACATAGACAAACCTTAGAATGAGACTTAAGTTTGTCTTTGTTCGTCTCAAGTTAGTCTCGTTAGTCTCAATCTAAGGTTTGTCTAAGTTCGTCCTTAGAAAGAGACAAACTTGGGATGAACTTAGACAAACCTTAGAATGAGACTTAAGTTTGTCTTTGTTCTTCCCAAGTTTGTCTCGTTAGTGTCGTTCTAAGGTTTGTCTAAGTTCGTCCTTAGAAAGAGAGAAACTTGGGACGAACTTAGAAAACCTTAGAATGAGACTAACGTTTGTCTTTTTTCGTCCCAAGTTAGTTCGTTAGTCTCATTCTAAGGTTTGTCTAAGTTCATCATTAGAAAGAGACTAACTTGGGACAAACATAGATAAACTTTAGAATGAGACTTAAGTTTGTCTTTGTTCGTCCCAAGTTAGTCTCATGAGTCTCATTCTAAGGTTTGTCTAAGTTCGTCCTTAGAAAGAGACTAACTTGGGACGAACTAAGACAAACCTTAGAATGAGACTAACGTTTGTGTTTGTTCGTCCCAAGTTAGTCTCGTTAGTCTCATTCTACGGTTTGTCTAAGTTCATCCTTAGAAAGAGACTAACTTGGGACGAACTTAGACAAACCTTAGAATGAGACTTAAGTTTGTCTTTGTTCGTCCCAAGTTAGTCTCGTTAGTCTCATTCTAAGGTTTGTCTAAGTTCGTCCTTAAAAAGAGACTAACTTGGGACGAACTTAGATAAACCTTAGAAAGAGACTTAAGTCAAGTTAGTCTCGTTAGTCTCATTCTAAGGTTTGTCTAAGTTCGTCCTTAGAAAGAGACTAACTTGGGACGAACTTAGACGAAACTTAGAATGAGACTACCGTTTATCTTTGTTCGTCCCAAGTTAGTCTCGTTAGTCTTATTCTAAGGTTTGTCTAAGTTCGTCCTTAGAAAGAGACTAACTTGGGACGAACTTAGACAAACCATAGAATGAGACTAACGTTTGTCTTTGTTCGTCCCAAGTTAGTCTCGTTAGTCTCATTCTAAAGTTTGTCTAAGTTCATCCTTAGAAAGAGACTAACTTTGGACGAACTAAGACAAACCTTAGAATGAGACTAACGTTTGTCTTTGTTCGTCCCAAGTTAGACAAACTTAAGTCTCATTCTAAGGTTTGTCTAAGTTCATCCTTAGAAAGAGACTAAATTGGGCGAACTTAGACAAACCTTAGAATGAGACTTAAATTTGTTTTTGTTCGTCCCAAGTTAGTGTCATTAGTCTCATTCTAAGGTTTGTCTAAGTTCGTCCTTAGAAAGAGACTAACTTGGGACGAACTAAGACAAACCTTAGAATGAGACTAACGGTTGTCTTTGTTCGTCCCAAGTTAGTCTCGTTAGTCTCATTCAAAGGTTTGTCTAAGTTCGTCCGTAGAAAGAGAGTTACTTAGGACGAACCAAGACAAACCTTAGAATGAGACTTACGTTTGTCTTTTTTCGTCCAAAGTTAGTCTCGTTAGTCCCATTCTAAGGTTTGTCTAAGTTCGTCCTTAGAAAGAGACTAACTTGGGATGAACTTAGACAAACCTTAGAATGAGACTTAAGTTTGTCTTTGTTCGTCCCAAATTTGTCTCGTTAGTCTCATTCTAAGGTTTGTCTAAGTTCGTCCTTAGAAAGAGACTAACTTGGGATGAACTTGGACAAACCTTAGAATGGGACTTGAGTTTGTCTTTGTTCGTCCCAAGTTAGTCTCGTTAGTCTCATTCTAAGGTTTGTCTAAGTTCGTCATTAGAAAGAGACTAACTTGGGACAAACTTAGACAAACCTTAGAATGAGACTAACGTTTGTCTTTGTTCATCCCAAGTTTGTCTCGTTAGTCTCATTCTAAGGTTTGTCTAAGTTCGTCCTTAGAAAGAGACTAACTTGGGACGAACTTAGACAAACCTTAGAATGAGACTTAAGTTTGTCTTTGTTCGTACCAAGTTTGTCTCTTTAGTCTCATTCTAAGGTTTGTCTAAGTTCATCCTTAGAAAGAGACTAACTTGGGACAAACTTAGACAAACCTTAGAATGAGACTTAAGTTTGTCTTTGTTCGTCCCAAGTTAGTCTCGTTAGTCACATTCTAAGGTTTGTCTAAGTTCGTCCTTAGAAAGAGACTAACTTGGGACGACCTTAGACAAACCTTATAATGAGACTTAAGTTTGTCTTTGTTCGTCCCAAGTTAGTCTCGCTAGTCTCATTCTAAGGTTTGTCTAAGTTTGTCCTTAGAAATAGACTAACTTGGGCGAACATAGACAAACCTTAGAATGAGACTTAAGTTTGTCTTTGTTCGTCCCAAGTTAGTCTCGTTAGTCTCATTCTAAGGTTTGTCTAGAAAGAGACTAACTTGGGACGAACTTAGACAAACCTTAGAATGAGACTAACGTTTGTCTTTTTTCATCCCAAGTTAGTCTCGTTAGTCTCATTCTAAGGTTTGTCTAAGTTCATCATTAGAAAGATACTAACTTGGGACGAACATAGACAAAGCTTAGAATGAGACATAAGTTTGTCTTTGTTCGTCCCAAGTTAGTCTCATGAGTCTCATTCTAAGGTTTGTCTAAGTTCGTCCTTAGAAAGAGACTAACTTGGGACGAACTAAGACAAACCTTAGAATAGGACTAACGTTTGTGTTTGTTCTTCAAGTTAGTCTCGTTAGTCTCATTGTAATGTTTGTCTAAGTTCATCCTTAGAAAGAGACTAACTTGGGACGAACTTAGACAAACCTTACAATGAGACTTAAGTTTGTCTTTGTTCGTCCCAAGTCAGTCTCGTTAGTCTCATTCTAAGGTTTGTCTAAGTTCGTCCTTAGAAAAAGACTAACTTGGGATGAACTAAGACAAACCTTAGAATGAGACTTAAGTTTGTCTTTGTTCGTCCCAAGTTAGTCTCGTTAGTCTCATTCTAAGGTTTGTCTATGTTCGTCCTTAGAAAGAGACTAACTTGGGACAAACTTGGACAAACCTTAGAATGAGACTTTAGTTTGTCTTTGTTCGTCCCAAGTTAGTCTCGTTAGTCTCATTCTAAGGTTTGTCTAAGTTCGTCATTAGAAAGAGACTAACTTGGGACGAACTTAGATAAACCTTAGAATGAGACTAACGTTTGTCTTTGTTCGTCCCAAGTTAGTCTCGTTAGTCTCATTCTAAGGTTTGTCTAAGTTCGTCCTTAGAAAGAG
Source organism: Rhodiola kirilowii (assembly GCA_033675215.1). NCBI lineage: Eukaryota > Viridiplantae > Streptophyta > Magnoliopsida > Saxifragales > Crassulaceae > Rhodiola > Rhodiola kirilowii. The sequence goes on along the minus strand of JAUCNB010000012.1, from coordinate 1,486,697 downwards.
ACTAACTTGGGACTGAACAGGCTTGTCGTCGTACCTGCGCAAAAACAATTTATATTTTCCTCACTTCGAACTGTGGATTAGAACAGCGGTAAGCAAGGGTCGAACCCAAGGGAGCTAGATGGTTACTACTTCGTTCTGTAATGGAGAAAAACAAGAAACTAGAGTGAAAGTATTGGTTAGTGAACACTAAGAAGGCACGAAAATTGCTGGGGTTTTATCAATCAGAGAAGATATTCAGGTTAGGGTATTATTCAATTGTGACTTGGTTTTATCATTGATTTCTAATTATCGTGTTTCTAATTCCTAAGTGTGGTTACTTCCATTCCAAGTTATAACCTAAAGTAGTGTCTTTCCGGACGCCTACACCACAATTAAACCTAATAATTCAATACTCCATTCCAAGATATATCGAATTAGTGCACTACTTGTTAATAGCTCTCTAGTATCAACAAATAGCAAATAGGGGAGTTGAATTGATCAGTTAAGCTTTGCCATTCCAAGCCTCCACTTAACTTCACAATTCAATCCAAATAATGAGCACAAACGATTTAATCGAATAACGAAACAAGCATTAAGATTCAAATCTCAAAAACATAAGTCACAATTATTTAACCCTAACCCGAATATGGGTTTTAGTTACACATAGTCATAAGGAAACAATGCAGGGAAATAAAAGGGAAATAACAACTTCACTGATGACCGAGTAAACAATAGAGCAAGGCACGGCTGAATGAGCGGATGGACTGGCGAGCAAGGGCGGCGCAACAATGGTGGCGGGCAGAGGAGAGGAGTCGAATGAGAACTGTGTGATGAGATTTCTCTCTGATTTTCTGATGATTTGAAGACTGCGGGATCTCTTGTATTTATAGGGTTTGAGAAACCCTAACTTGGTGATAAAGCTACGAAACTCTAGCATCGCATGCAAATTGGGCCGGCTGCTGGACTTTGGACGTGCGAATGGACTCAGCATGAAATTTGGATTTTTCCCCGAAGTTACTGTTCACGGCGCGAAAATCACTGTTCACCCCGGATTTACTATTCACGCCGGATTTACTATTCACGCCGGAATTACTATTCATGCGGAGTACTGTTCACGCTGAGTTACTGTTCACGAGCCGAAAAACACTGTTCACGGCCTTCTTTTGGCTCCGTTCTTCCACTGCGATGTTTTTGGCTTCAAAAGCCGTCTTTTAAGCACGATTCCTCCTAGAGCTTCCAAATCACCTGAAATACGAAATAACACTAAAAAGTAACTGTTCGCATAATAAAGTGAATGAAATGGTGGGAATTAATGACTCTATGAGTCGTATAAATACGGCTCATCAAACCACCCCACACTTAAACTTGTTCGTCCCGAACAAGAACTAGGTCATAAGAGGAACGACTAATGTAAACATCACAATGCTTCGGTCATCCTAGACGAGCTACATGGACATGAATTAAGCTACTATAGATCTCGCCAGTTATGCATGCTTGCTACTAATGTCATTGTGCGAAAAACATGGGGTTAATGATACGTGTTACCTTTGAAGCCGAGATGCAAACCAATTCGGATGTCTCGGGAGATAGCCCTTTTCAGACCCATGAACCCTCATTCTCGGACTCGAACTCGCTGCTATATGGTTATGCTTTGCCGCTTTTTCTTGCACGTGATTGATTCGAGCTTCAAAGTGTTGAGTGTTTTTCGGTCAGCTATAGTGTCTGGTTTTGAGGTATCAGTGGTACTCTTCACTTGTTTCGGTGCAAACCTTCACAATGATGATGGATTTGATGCTTTGTAGTGCGGATTGTGACTTGCTCGAACCGTGGTTCCTTCTCCTTTTGACGCGAGTCAAGCCGAGGGTCGCTCGTCTGTTTTCCCGGTTACTCGGATTAGAAACCTTCCTGCTCTCACTCATCCTCGTCCTTTTGACACGGGTCAAGTCAAGGTTCGCTTGCCTATTTTCTCGGCTACTTGGACTAGAGCTTGGACGGTGTGAAGTATTCCCGTCCCGACCAACCGCAAAGGGTACCGCAGTGGCGGAGCAGACTCGTACTATGTTGCCTCGAAGTGCTAGCCTCCACGAGCTCCACATAACCATACATCCTGAGTTCGGTCTTTGAATGATCTGTCAAGTCTCTCTAGGGCGTTTCTATCAACTCCACATCCCTGTTTATCTCAACTAACAAAGGCACGCAAAAAATTTAAGATCACATGTTAGTCGCACAAATCAAGTTTCATCAAAGACATGCATGTAAAATCGGCTATATCTATTTCACCGAATCATTATCCAATACTGCAAGTCTAGGAAATAGTGAAGTATCATGTACAAAAATTTTAAAATTGACCCGAAACGTGTTGACTCTGTGCAGGGTGCAGGAAATAAACGTGCTGACTCACCGACTGACTCATAACTGACTCTCCCACCCCACACTTTTGAAATGAGCCGTGTCCTCACGACACGACTCAAATCTAGACACACAAATGCATGCAATAAATAGATAAGGAAAGGAAAAGGGTAGAACGAGACTCCCCTGGGATGTAGACGGTGGTCGGCTGAACTCGGATCAAGTCCGGGGGCTAAAATGCGTAGCTCCAAGGGGATTTTCCGGCCGACTAAGTCCAATCCCTGCAAAATGAAACCGATTCCTTTCCAAGGTACAATGTGACAATAATGACTCAAAACAAACATAATAAGTAAATAAACTGAAAAGCAAAAGGTGCAGGGCTGCCTCCCTGCGAGCGCCTTTGTTTAACGTCGTTGGCTCGACAGTACCTCTGTAGGGATCACAAGTTAGGGTCCCATGGGCGTGTGAGGTCATATTTCTGTTCAGCAACTCCCTCTGTTCGTCCAGTGTGCGCATCTAGCTGTGCGCTCTGCTCTACTCTCCAAGATTCAGATGGTTTCTTCCCCTTATAGCCTCGAGAAGATGTGGACATCTTGGCCATAGCTGCTGGCCTGGTAGTCTGTAGAGCCTGCTCTGGTGGGTCTGGAACTAGGGTGTCGTACTCTGATGTGTGCACAATGTCCGGCGGTTTCCTTGTGCGTGGACGATCGTCATCCTCGTAGACATAGAAGTCTGCTTCCTTCCCACCGCATGATAATGACAGTAATCCTATGCCCATGTCAATCCGGGTTTTGGTGGTGTAGAGGAATGGCCGTCCCAAAATGAGCCCTGGTGGTTCGACTTTTCTGGATTTTTCCATCTGCAAGACATAGAAATCTGCAGGCACAGCAAGATCTCCTACTCGGAGGGTTAGATCTTCAAGCAATCCAGTAGGGCGAACACAAGACTTATCCCCTAATTCTATAGACAACCTAGGTGGTTTCAATGGTCCAAGACCCAGCGAGCAATACAAAGAGTAAGGCATGACATTAATAGCAGCACCCAAATCAATTAAGCAGTGAGGTATTTGGGTCTTACCAATACCACAGGTAACCGTGAAGGCCCCTGGGTCCTTACTCTTTCCTGAAGGTGTCTCCTGGCTCGCAGTGGGTGCACGCCTCATCATCTGGTCGTTCTGCGTAGGCCTCACCACCAAGCTCATCTCTGGTTCAACTTCCTTAGTAACCTGGCTTCTGGGAGCGACTACCTGCATAGCATAAGAGGAACTGTGAATTTCGGCCTCCTGAGCCATAAGGGCTGAGTCTGGTTGAGTCGTGTTGAGGGTGCCCGAGCTAGGTTCTTCTGTGGGCTCCTCGAGTGCTGCATCTGTAGCTACTATCTCTACTTGGCTGACGTTCCCTCTTGGGTTCTCAACTGTCTGTGAGGGAAGTCGTCCTGCATTCAGAGTGGCTGCGAGACCTGAGACTGTCGTATTGAGCTGGGACATCTGTTTCTTCAATTCAGCAATGTCTCCTTTGGTCGTGGCCCGATCCTGGATCACGGCTGATGCCAGATCCTTTATCATGTCCTCGAGAGCTTTGTTGGGGCCTTGGTTGCTCGGACCTGCCTGATATGTGTTCGGCCCTTTCTGCTGGTACTGCCCTGGTGCATTCGGCTGGTACTGACTGTTAGGATGTCTGTACGGCGGCTGAGTCTGCTGATTCTGCTGAGGCACATTCGATCGTGCTTGCTGAGGCTGATTCTGCTGATAGTTATTTCTCCAGGCGCCTTGATTAGGTGCTGCTGCGCCATACTGCTTGACTAGGCCTGGTTGGTTGCCATAATTCTGATAATTGCCTACTGCATTCACATCGCCCTGAACGTCTGTCTGTAAGGTGGGGCACTCGTCTGTCTTGTGATCTGTAGACGTACAGAACTCACATGGCTGGGCCTGGACCGGTGTCCTTCGGACTACATGCTTCATCAGCTCCCTCATCTCCTTGAGTTCTGCGAACACGGCACTGATAGAGGGCTCAGCGGTGGACACGTTCTTGGGGCGGGCATACTCGTCCTCTTTTGTGGTCTCATCCTGGAATCGCTCACCCTCTACCACTGATATGATCTTCTGCTTTACTCTGGCTGGGGTCATGTTCATGAGTTGGCCTCCAGCTGAGGCTTCCAGTAACTTCCTGTCCATCCTGCGAAGTCCATCCAGCATATATTCCACGATCAACTTCTCCGGGAGCTCCAGATTGCAGCAACTCTTTTCCAAGGCCAGGAACTTCTCCACATACTCGTACATAGTCTCATTTGGGCCTTGCTTCAGCTCTTGTAACTGCTTCCGGACTTGCGCTGCACGCCCAGCTGGATAGTATTTGCTGACGAATTGCTTTTGCATCTGGTCCCATGTGTAGATACTATCGGGGGGCAAGGATAGAAACCAATCTGCGGCAGCGTTTGTAAGTGAGAAGTAGAACGCCTTTAGCTTGAAAATTTTGACGTCGGCTCCGTGAGGTTTCAGGTTTAAGCATAACCCGTGATAGCGTGTCAGGTGAGATGTAGCAGACTCTCCCTTGGTTCCAGAGAACTTGGGCAGGTTGTGAATGACTGAGGTGCTGACTGTTATGGCTGCGAGGTCCGGTCCTTCATAGATAGGCCATGTCTGGTCTCTGAAATTGGGAACCGAAAGCTCGCCCATGGTAGGTCCTTCATATTCGTCCTCTTCATCGTCTCTGACTACTGGCTGTTGTTGAGGTCTCTGAGGTGGTGGGTATGGATGTTGTGGGTGATATGGTAATGGTGGGTATGGTGGATATTGGGGGTATGGCGGTTGTGGGTACTGTGGATACGGTGGTGGTGGATATTGCTGATATGGTGGGTACTGAGGGTACTGTGGGTACTGTGGTTGGGGTTGGTTCTGTTGTTGGTTCTGAGGTTGTTGTTGTTGGAACTGTTGAAACGGTTGAAACTGTTCAGGGATAGCCCCCCTGATTTCGCCATTCTGTACTCCTTGTACATTCTGGTTGACTTCTACGTTAATGTGACTGTTGTGACTGTTGCCACCAACGCTGCTTCCTGCATGAGACATGTTACAAGAAATAGCAAGCACCGGTCTAGCAAGCACCGGTCTAGCAAACACCGTAATAGCACAGACAGACTAGCAACAAAGGGTTCCCAGGAGATTGGAGCACAATCCCCTTAGACTCGTAAGTCTTGGTGACAGAACCCTCTAGAAGCTAGAAATCAAATCGAAATAAACGAGAAACAGAAAACGAATAAACTAGCAGTAAAGGATCCCCAGGAGATTGGAGGAGTCACAATGGTCTCACTTAAAACCCAATCCCCTTAGACTCGTAAGTCTTGGTGACAGAACCCTCTAAAAGCTAGAAATAAAATCGAGGCAGTTGAAAATACGAAAAAATAAAATTCACCGAAATAGCAAAATTACGAAATAGCAAACAGTAAATAAACGGAGAAAAAGAAGAGAACAAAAGTTCACCGTGCGTAGCTCCCCGGCAACGGCGCCATTTTGAACAGGCTTGTCGTCGTACCTGCGCAAAAACAATTTATATTTTCCTCACTTCGAACTGTGGATTAGAACAGCGGTAAGCAAGGGTCGAACCCAAGGGAGCTAGATGGTTACTACTTCGTTCTGTAATGGAGAAAAACAAGAAACTAGAGTGAAAGTATTGGTTAGTGAACACTAAGAAGGCACGAAAATTGCTGGGGTTTTATCAATCAGAGAAGATATTCAGGTTAGGGTATTATTCAATTGTGACTTGGTTTTATCATTGATTTCTAATTATCGTGTTTCTAATTCCTAAGTGTGGTTACTTCCATTCCAAGTTATAACCTAAAGTAGTGTCTTTCCGGACGCCTACACCACAATTAAACCTAATAATTCAATACTCCATTCCAAGATATATCGAATTAGTGCACTACTTGTTAATAGCTCTCTAGTATCAACAAATAGCAAATAGGGGAGTTGAATTGATCAGTTAAGCTTTGCCATTCCAAGCCTCCACTTAACTTCACAATTCAATCCAAATAATGAGCACAAACGATTTAATCGAATAACGAAACAAGCATTAAGATTCAAATCTCAAAAACATAAGTCACAATTATTTAACCCTAACCCGAATATGGGTTTTAGTTACACATAGTCATAAGGAAACAATGCAGGGAAATAAAAGGGAAATAACAACTTCACTGATGACCGAGTAAACAATAGAGCAAGGCACGGCTGAATGAGCGGATGGACTGGCGAGCAAGGGCGGCGCAACAATGGTGGCGGGCAGAGGAGAGGAGTCGAATGAGAACTGTGTGATGAGATTTCTCTCTGATTTTCTGATGATTTGAAGACTGCGGGATCTCTTGTATTTATAGGGTTTGAGAAACCCTAACTTGGTGATAAAGCTACGAAACCCTAGCATCGCATGCAAATTGGGCCGGCTGCTGGACTTTGGACGTGCGAATGGACTCAGCATGAAATTTGGATTTTTCCCCGAAGTTACTGTTCACGGCGCGAAAATCACTGTTCACCCCGGATTTACTATTCACGCCGGATTTACTATTCACGCCGGAATTACTATTCATGCGGAGTACTGTTCACGCTGAGTTACTGTTCACGAGCCGAAAAACACTGTTCACGGCCTTCTTTTGGCTCCGTTCTTCCACTGCGATGTTTTTGGCTTCAAAAGCCGTCTTTTAAGCACGATTCCTCCTAGAGCTTCCAAATCACCTGAAATACGAAATAACACTAAAAAGTAACTGTTCGCATAATAAAGTGAATGAAATGGTGGGAATTAATGACTCTATGAGTCGTATAAATACGGCTCATCAGGGACGAACTTGGACAAACCATTGAATGAGACTTTCGTTTGTCTTCGTTCGTCCCAAGTTAGTCTCGTTAGTCTCATTCTAAGGTTTGTCTAAGTTCGTCATTAGAAAGAGACTAACTTGGGACGAACTTAGACAAACCTTAGAATGAGACTAACATTTGTCTTTGTTCGTCCCAAGTTAGTCTCGTCAGTCTCATTTTAAGGTTTGTCTAAGTTCGTCCTTAGAAAGAGACTAACTTGGGACGAACAAAGACAAACCTTAGAATGAGACTCAAGTTTGTCTTTGTTCGTCCCAAGTTATCTCGTTAGTCTCATTCTATGGTTTGTCTAAGTTCGTCCTTAGAAAGAGACTAACTTGGGACGAACTTAGACAAACCTTAGAATAAGACATAAGTTTGTCTTTGTTCGTCCCAAGTTAGTCTCGTTAGTTTCATTCTAAGGTTTGTCTAAGTACGTCCTTAGAAAGAGACTAACTTGGGACAAACTTATACAAACCTTAGAATGAGACTTAAGTTTGTCTTTGTTCATCCAAAGTTAGTCTCGTTAGTCTCATTCTGAGGTTTGTCTAAGTTCGTCCTTAGAAAGAGAGTAACTTGGGACGAACTTAGACAAACCTTATAATGAGACTTAAGTTTGTCTTTGTTCGTCCCATGTTAGTCTCGTTAGTCTCATTCTAAGGTTTGTCTAAGTTCGTCCTTAGAAAGAGACTAACTTGGGACGAACTAAGACAAACCTTAAAATGGGACTTAAGTTTGTCTTTGTTCGTCCCAAGTTTGTCTCGTTAGTCTCATTCTAAGGTTTGTCTAAGTTCGTCTTTAGAAAGAGACTAACTTTGGACGACCTTAGACAAACCTTAGAATGAGACTTAAGTTTGTCTTTGTTCGTCCCAAGTTAGTCTCGTTAGTCTCATTCTAAGGTTTGTCTAAGTTCGTCCTTAGAAAGAGACTAACTTGGGACAAACTAAGACAAACCTTAGAATGGGACTTAAGTTTGTCTTTGTTCGTCCCAAGTTAGTCTCGTTAGTCTCATTCTAAGGTTTGTCTAAGTTCGTCCTTAGAAAGAGACTAACTTGGGACGAACTTAGACAAACCTTAGAATGAGACTTAAGTTTGTCTTTGTTCGTCCCAAGTTTGTCTCGTTAGTCTCATTCTAAGGTTTGTCTAAGTTCATCCTTAGAAAGAGACTAACTTGGGACAAACATAGACAAACCTTAGAATGAGTCTTAAGTTTGTCTTTGTTCGTCCCAAGTTAGTCTCGTTAGTCACATTCTAAGGTTTGTCTAAGTTCGTCCTTAGAAAGAGACTAACTTGGGACGACCTTAGACAAACCTTAGAATGAGACTTAAGTTTGTCTTTGTTCGTCCCAAGTTAGTCTCGCTAGTCTCATTGTAAGGTTTGTCTAAGTTTGTCCTTAGAAAGAGACTAACTTGGGCGAACATAGACAAACCTTAGAATGATACTTAAGTTTGTCTTTGTTCGTCCCAAGTTAGTCTTGTTAGTCTCATTCTAAGGTTTGTCTAAGTTCGTCCTTAGAAAGAGACTAACTTGGGACGAACTTAGACAAACCTTAGAATGAGACTAACGTTTGTCTTTTTTCATCCCAAGTTAGTCTCGTTAGTCTCATTCTAAGGTTTGTCTAAGTTCATCATTAGAAAGAGACTAACTTGGGAGGAACATTGACAAAGCTTAGAATGAGACATAAGTTTGTCTTTGTTCGTCCCAAGTTAGTCTCATGAGTCTCATTCTAAGGTTTGTCTAAGTTCGTCCTTAGAAAGAGACTAACTTGGGACGAACTAAGACAAACCTTAGAATGAGACTAACGTTTGTGTTTGTTCTTCAAGTTAGTATCGTTAGTCTCATTGTAAGGTTTGTCTAAGTTCATCCTTAGAAAGAGACTAACTTGGGACGGACTTAGACAAACCTTACAATGAGACTTAAGTTTGTTTTTGTTCGTCCCAAGTCAGTCTCGTTAGTCTCATTCTAAGGTTTGTCTAAGTTCGTCCTTAGAAAAAGACTAACTTGGGATGAACTAAGACAAACCTTAGAATGAGACTTAAGTTTGTCTTTGTTCGTCCCAAGTTAGTCTCGTTAGTCTCATTCTAAGGTTTGTCTATGTTCGTCCTTAGAAAGAGACTAACTTGGGAGGAACTTGGACAAACCTTAGAATGAGACTTTAGTTTGTCTTTGTTCGTCCCAAGTTAGTCTCGTTAGTCTCATTCTAAGGTTTGTCTAAGTTCGTCATTAGAAAGAGACTAACTTGGGACGAACTTAGATAAACCTTAGAATGAGACTAACGTTTGTCTTTGTTCGTCCCAAGTTAGTCTCGTTAGTCTCATTCTAAGGTTTGTCTAAGTTCGTCCTTAGAAAGAGACTAACTTGGGACGAACTTGGACAAACCATTGAATGAGACTTTCGTTTGTCTTTGTTCGTCCCAAGTTAGTCTCGTTAGTCTCATTCTAAGGTTTGTCTAAGTTCGTCATTAGAAAGAGACTAACTTGGGACGAACTTAGACAAACCTTAGAATGAGACTAACCTTTGTCTTTGTTCGTCCCAAATTAGTCTCGTCAGTCTCATTTTAAGGTTTGTCTAAGTTCGTCCTTAGAAAGAGATTAACTTGGGACGAACAAAGACAAACCTTAGAATGAGACTTAAGTTTGTCTTTGTTTGACCCAAGTTATCTCGTTAGTCTCATTCTATGGTTTGTCTAAGTTCGTCCTTAGAAAGAGACTAACTTGGGACGAACTTAGACAAACCTTAGAATAAGACATAAGTTTGTCTTTGTTCGTCCCAAGTTAGTCTCGTTAGTTTCATTCTAAGGTTTGTCTAAGTACGTCCTTAGAAAGAGACTAACTTGGGACAAACTTAGACAAACCTTAGAATGAGACTTAAGTTTGTCTTTGTTCATCCAAAGTTAGTCTCGTTAGTCTCATTCTAAGGTTTGTCTAAGTTCGTCCTTAGAAAGAGAGGAACTTGGGACGAACTTAGACAAACCTTATAATGAGACTTAAGTTTGTCTTTGTTCGTCCCATGTTAGTCTCGTTAGTCTCATTCTAAGGTTTGTCTAAGTTCGTCGTTAGAAAGAGACTAACTTGGGACGAACTAAGACAAACCTTAGAATGGGACTTAAGTTTTCTTTGTTCGTCCCAATTTTGTCTCGTTAGTCTCATTCTAAGGTTTGTCTAAGTTTGTCCTTAGAAAGAGACTAACTTGGGACGACCTTAGACAAACCTTAGAATGAGACTTAAGTTTGTCTTTGTTCGTCCCAAGTTAGTCTCGTTAGTCTCATTCTAAGGTTTGTCTAAGTTCGTCCTTAGAAAGAGACTAACTTGGGACGAACTAAGACAAACCTTAGAATGGGACTTAAGTTTGTCTTTGTTCGTCCCAAGTTAGTCTCGTTAGTCTCATTCTAAGGTTTGTCTAAGTTCGTCCTTAGAAAGAGACTAACTTGGGACGAACTTAGACAAACCTTAGAATGAGACTTAAGTTTGTCTTTGTTCGTCCTAAGTTTGTCTCGTTAGTCTCATTCTAAGGTTTGTCTAAGTTCATCCTTAGAAAGAGACTAACTTGGGACAAACTTAGACAAACCTTAGAATGAGACTTAAGTTTGTCTTTGTTCGTCCCAAGTTAGTCTCGTTAGTCACATTCTAAGGTTTGTCTAAGTTCGTCTTTAGAAAGAGACTAACTTGGGACGAACTAAGACAAACCTTAGAATGGGACTTAAGTTTGTCTTTGTTCGTCCCAAGTTAATCTCGTTAGTCTCATTCTAAGGTTTGTCTAAGTTTGTCCTTAGAAATAGACTAACTTGGGCCAACATAGACAAACCTTAGAATGAGACTTAAGTTTGTCTTTGTTCGTCCCAAGTTAGTCTCGTTAGTGTCATTCTAAGGTTTGTCTAAGTTCGTCCTTAGAAAGAGACTAACTTGGGACGAACTTAGACAAACCTTAGAATGAGACTAACGTTTGTCTTTTTTCGTCCCAAGTTAGTCTCGTTAGTCTCATTCTAAGGTTTGTCTAAGTTCATCATTAGAAAGAGACTAACTTGGGACGAACATAGACAAACCTTAGAATGAGACTTAAGTTTGTCTTTGTTCGTCCCAAGTTAGTCTCATGAGTCTCATTCTAAGGTTTGTCTAACTTCGTCCTTAGAAAGAGACTAACTTGGGACGAACTAAGACAAACCTTAGAATGAGACTAACGTTTGTGTTTGTTCTTCAAGTTAGTCTCGTTAGTATCATTGTAAGGTTTGTCTATGTTCATCCTTAGAAAGAGACTAACTTGGGACGAACTTAGACAAACCTTACAATGAGACTTAAGTTTGTCTTTGTTCGTCCCAAGTCAATCTCGTTAGTCTCATTCTAAGGTTTGTCTAAGTTCGTCCTTAGAAAAAGACTAACTTGGGATGAACTAAGACAAACCTTAGAATGAGACTTAAGTTTGTCTTTGTTCGTCCCATGTTAGTCTCGTTAGTCTCATTCTAAGGTTTGTCTAAGTTCGTCCTTAGAAAGAGACTAACTTGGGACGAACTAAGACAAACCTTAGAATGGGACTTAAGTTTGTCTTTGTTCGTCCCAAGTTTGTCTCGTTAGTCTCATTCTAAGGTTTGTCTAAGTTTGTCCTTAGAAAGAGACTAACTTGGGACGACCTTAGAAAAAACTTAGAATGAGACTTTAGTTTGTCTTTGTTCGTCCCAAGTTAGTCTCGTTAGTCTCATTCTAAGGTTTGTCCAAGTTCGTCCTTAGAAAGAGACTAACTTGGGACGAACTTAGACAAACCTTAGAATGGGACTTAAGTTTGTCTTTGTTCGTCCCAAGTTAGTCTCGTTAGTCTCATTCTAAGGTTTGTCTAAGTTCGTCCTTAGAAAGAGACTTACTTGGGACGAACTTAGACAAACCTTAGAATGAGACTTAAGTTTGTCTTTGTTCGTACCAAGTTTGTCTCTTTAGTCTCATTCTAAGGTTTGTCTAAGTTCATCCTTAGAAAGAGACTAACTTGGGACAAACTTAGACAAACCTTAGAATGAGACTTAAGTTTGTCTTTGTTCGTCCCAAGTTAGTCTCGTTAGTCACATTCTAAGGTTTGTCTAAGTTCGTCCTTAGAAAGAGACTAACTTGGGACGACCTTAGACAAACCTTAGAATGAGACTTAAGTTTGTCTTTGTTCGTCCCAAGTTAGTCTCGCTAGTCTCATTCTAAGGTTTGTCTAAGTTTGTCCTTAGAAATAGACTAACATGGGTGAACATAGACAAACCTTAGAATGAGACTTAAGTTTGTCTTTGTTCGTCCCAAGTTAGTCTCGTTAGTCTCATTCTAAGGTTTGTCTAGAAAGAGACTAACTTGGGACGAACTTAGACAAACCTTAGAATGAGACTAACGTTTGTCTTTTTTCATCCCAAGTTAGTCTCGTTAGTCTCATTCTAAGGTTTGTCTAAGTTCATCATTAGAAAGATACTAACTTGGGACGAACATAGACAAAGCTTAGAATGAGACATAAGTTTGTCTTTGTTCGTCCCAAGTTAGTCTCATGAGTCTCATTCTAAGGTTTGTCTAAGTTCGTCCTTAGAAAGAGACTAACTTGGGACGAACTAAGACAAACCTTAGAATAGGACTAACGTTTGTGTTTGTTCTTCAAGTTAGTCTCGTTAGTCTCATTGTAAGGTTTGTCTAAGTTCATCCTTAGAAAGAGACTAACTTGGGACGAACTTAGACAAACCTTACAATGAGACTTAAGTTTGTCTTTGTTCGTCCCAAGTCAGTCTCGTTAGTCTCATTCTAAGGTTTGTCTAAGTTCGTCCTTAGAAAAAGACTAACTTGGGATGAACTAAGACAAACCTTAGAATGATACTTAAGTTTGTCTTTGTTCGTCCCAAGTTAGTCTCGTTAGTCTCATTCTAAGGTTTGTCTATGTTCGTCCTTAGAAAGAGACTAACTTGGGACAAACTTGGACAAACCTTAGAATGAGACTTTAGTTTGTCTTTGTTCGTCCCAAGTTAGTCTCGTTAGTCTCATTCTAAGGTTTGTCTAAGTTCGTCATTAGAAAGAGACTAACTTGGGACGAACTTAGATAAACCTTAGAATGAGACTAACGTTTGTCTTTGTTCGTCCCAAGTTAGTCTCGTTAGTCTCATTCTAAGGTTTGTCTAAGTTCGTCCTTAGAAAGAGACTAACTTGGGACGAACTTGGACAAACCATTGAATGAGACTTTCGTTTGTCTTCGTTCGTCCCAAGTTAGTCTCGTTAGTCTCATTCTAAGGTTTGTCTAAGTTCGTCATTAGAAAGAGACTAACTTGGGACGAACTTAGATAAACCTTAGAATGAGACTAACGTTTGTCTTTGTTCATCCCAAATTAGTCTCGTCAGTCTCATTTTAAGGTTTGTCTAAGTTCGTCCTTAGAAAGAGACTAACTTGGGACGAACAAAGACAAACCTTAGAATGAGACTTAAGTTTGTCTTTGTTTGTCCCAAGTTATCTCGTTAGTCTCATTCTATGGTTTGTCTAAGTTCGTCCTTAGAAAGAGACTAACTTGGGACGAACTTAGACAAACCTTAGAATAAGACATAAGTTTGTCTTTGTTCGTCCCAAGTTAGTCTCGTTAGTTTCAGTCTAAGGTTTGTCTAAGTACGTCCTTAGAAAGAGACTAACTTGGGACAAACTTAGACAAACCTTAGAATGAGACTTAAGTTTGTCTTTGTTCATCCAAAGTTAGTCTCGTTAGTCTCATTCTAAGGTTTGTCTAAGTTCGTCCTTAGAAAGAGAGGAACTTGGGACGAACTTAGACAAACCTTATAATGAGACTTAAGTTTGTCTTTGTTCGTCCCATGTTAGTCTCGTTAGTCTCATTCTAAATTTTGTCTAAGTTCGTCCTTAGAAAGAGACTAACTTGGGACGAACTAAGACAAACCTTAGAATGGGACTTAAGTTTGTCTTTGTTCGTCCCAATTTTGTCTCGTTAGTCTCATTCTAAGGTTTGTCTAAGTTCGTCCTTAGAAAGAGACTAACTTGGGACGACCTTAGACAAACCTTAGAATGAGACTTAAGTTTGTCTTTGTTCGTCCCAAGTTAGTCTCGTTAGTCTCATTCTAAGGTTTGTCTAAGTTCGTCCTTAGAAAGAGACTAACTTGGGACGAACTAAGACAAACCTTAGAATGGGACTTAAGTTTGTCTTTGTTCGTCCCAAGTTAGTCTCGTTAGTCTCATTCTAAGGTTTGTCTAAGTTCGTCCTTAGAAAGAGACTAACTTGGGACGAACTTAGACAAACCTTAGAATGAGACTTAAGTTTGTCTTTGTTCGTCCCAAGTTTGTCTCGTTAGTCTCATTCTAAGGTTTGTCTAAGTTCGTCCTTAGAAAGAGACTAACTTGGGACAAACTTAGACAAACCTTAGAATGAGACTTAAGTTTGTCTTTGTTCGTCCCAAGTTAGTCTCGTTAGTCACATTCTAAGGTTTGTCTAAGTTCGTCTTTAGAAAGAGACTAACTTGGGACGAACTAAGACAAACCTTAGAATGGGACTTAAGTTTGTCTTTGTTCGTCCCAAGTTAATCTCGTTAGTCTCATTCTAAGGTTTGTCTAAGTTTGTCCTTAGAAATAGACTAACTTGGGCGAACATAGACAAACCTTAGAATGAGACTTAAGTTTGTCTTTGTTCGTCCCAAGTTAGTCTCGTTAGTCTCATTCTAAGGTTTGTCAAAGTTCGTCCTTAGAAAGAGACTAACTTGGGATGAACTTAGACAAACCTTAGAATGAGACTTAAGTTCGTCTTTGTTCTTCCCAAGTTTGTCTCGTTAGTGTCATTCTAAGGTTTGTCTAAGTTCGTCCTTAGAAAGAGACTAACTTGGGACGAACTTAGACAAACCTTAGAATGAGACTAACATTTTTCTTTTTTCGTCCCAAGTTAGTCTCGTTAGTCTCATTCTAAGGTTTGTCTAAGTTCATCATTAGAAAGAGACTAACTTGGGACGAACATAGACAAACCTTAGAATGAGACTTAAGTTTGTCTTTGTTCGTCCCAAGTTAGTCTCATGAGTCTCATTCTAAGGTTTGTCTAAGTTCGTCCTTAGAAAGAGACTAACTTGGGACGAACTAAGACAAACCTTAGAATGAGACTAACGTTTGTGTTTGTTCTTCAAGTTAGTCTCGTTAGTATCATTGTAAGGTTTGTCTATGTTCATCCTTAGAAAGAGACTAACTTGGGACGAACTTAGACAAACCTTACAATGAGACTTAAGTTTGTCTTTGTTCGTCCCAAGTCAGTCTCGTTAGTCTCATTCTAAGGTTTGTCTAAGTTCGTCCTTAGAAAAAGACTAACTTGGGATGAACTAAGACAAACCTTAGAATAAGACTTAAGTTTGTCTTTGTTCGTCCCAAGTTAGTCTCGTTAGTCTCATTCTAAGGTTTGTCTATGTTCGTCCTTAGAAAGAGACTAACTTGGGACGAACTTGGACAAACCTTAGAATGAGACTTTAGTTTGTCTTTGTTCGTCCCAAGTTTGTCTCGTTAGTCTCATTCTAAGGTTTGTCTAAGTTCGTCATTAGAAAGAGACTAACTTGGGACGAACTTAGATAATCCTTAGAATGAGACTAACGTTTGTCTTTGTTCGTCCCAAGTTAGTCTCGTTAGTCTCATTCTAAGGTTTGTCTAAGTTCGTCCTTAGAAAGAGACTAACTTGGGACGAACTTGGACAAACCATTGAATGAGACTTTCGTTTGTCTTTGTTCGTCCCAAGTTAGTCTCGTTAGTCTCATTCTAAGGTTTGTCTAAGTTCGTCATTAGAAAGAGACTAACTTGGGACGAACTTAGACAAACCTTAGAATGAGACTAACGTTTGTCTTTGTTCGTCCCAAATTAGTCTCGTCAGTCTCATTTTAAGGTTTGTCTAAGTTCGTCCTTAGAAAGAGACTAACTTGGGACGAACAAAGACAAACCTTAGAATGAGACTTAAGTTTGTCTTTGTTTGTCCCAAGTTATCTCGTTAGTCTCATTCTATGGTTTGTCTAAGTTCGTCCTTAGAAAGAGACTAACTTGGGACGAACTTAGACAAACCTTAGAATAAGACATAAGTTTGTCTTTGTTCGTCCCAAGTTAGTCTCGTTAGTTTCATTCTAAGGTTTGTCTAAGTACGTCCTTAGAAAGAGACTAACTTGGGACAAACTTAGACAAACCTTAGAATGAGACTTAAGTTTGTCTTTGTTCAACCAAAGTTAGTCTCGTTAGTCTCATTCTAAGGTTTGTCTAAGTTCGTCCTTAGAAAGAGAGGAACTTGGGACGAACTTAGACAAACCTTATAATGAGACTTAAGTTTGTCTTTGTTCGTCCCATGTTAGTCTCGTTAGTCTCATTCTAAGGTTTGTCTAAGTTCGTCCTTAGAAAGAGACTAACTTGGGACGAACTAAGACAAACCTTAGAATGGGACTTAAGTTTGTCTTTGTTCGTCCCAATTTTGTCTCGTTAGTCTCATTCTAAGGTTTGTCTAAGTTCGTCCTTAGAAAGAGACTAACTTGGGACGACCTTAGACAAACCTTAGAATGAGACTTAAGTTTGTCTTTGTTCGTCCCAAGTTAGTCTCGTTAGTCTCATTCTAAGGTTTATCTAAGTTCGTCATTAGAAAGAGACTAACTTGGGACGAACTAAGACAAACCTTAGAATGGGACTTAAGTTTGTCTTTGTTCGTCCCAAGTTAGTCTCGTTAGTCTCATTCTAAGGTTTGTCTAAGTTCGTCCTTAGAAAGAGACTAACTTGGGACGAACTTAGACAAACCTTAGAATGAGACTTAAGTTTGTCTTTGTTCGTCCCAAGTTTGTCTCGTTAGTCTCATTCTAAGGTTTGTCTAAGTTCGTCCTTAGAAAGAGACTAACTTGGGACGAACAAAGACAAACCTTAGAATGAGACTTAAGTTTGTCTTTGTTTGTCCCAAGTTATCTCGTTAGTCTCATTCTATGGTTTGTCTAAGTTCGTCCTTAGAAAGAGACTAACTTGGGACGAACTTAGACAAACCTTAGAATAAGACATAAGTTTGTCTTTGTTCGTCCCAAGTTAGTCTCGTTAGTTTCATTCTAAGGTTTGTCTAAGTACGTCCTTAGAAAGAGACTAACTTGGGACAAACTTAGACAAACCTTAGAATGAGACTTAAGTTTGTCTTTGTTCATCCAAAGTTAGTCTCGTTAGTCTCATTCTAAGGTTTGTCTAAGTTCGTCCTTAGAAAGAGAGGAACTTGGGACGAACTTAGACAAACCTTATAATGAGACTTAAGTTTGTCTTTGTTCGTCCCATGTTAGTCTCGTTAGTCTCATTCTAAGGTTTGTCTAAGTTCGTCGTTAGAAAGAGACTAACTTGGGACGAACTAAGACAAACCTTAGAATGGGACTTAAGTTTGTCTTTGTTCGTCCCAATTTTGTCTCGTTAGTTTCATTCTAAGGTTTGTCTAAGTTCGTCCTTAGAAAGAGACTAACTTGGGACGACCTTAGACAAACCTTAGAATGAGACTTAAGTTTGTCTTTGTTCGTCCCAAGTTAGTCTCGTTAGTCTCATTCTAAGGTTTGTCTAAGTTCGTCCTTAGAAAGAGACTAACTTGGGACGAACTAAGACAAACCTTAGAATGGGACTTAAGTTTGTCTTTGTTCATCCCAAGTTAGTCTCGTTAGTCTCATTCTAAGGTTTGTCTAAGTTCGTCCTTAGAAAGAGACTAACTTGGGACGAACTTAGACAAACCTTAGAATGAGACTTAAGTTTGTCTTTGTTCGTCCTAAGTTTGTCTCGTTAGTCTCATTTTAAGGTTTGTCTAAGTTCGTCCTTAGAAAGAGACTAACTTGGGACAAACTTAGACAAACCTTAGAATGAGACTTAAGTTTGTCTTTGTTCGTCCCAAGTTAGTCTCGTTAGTCACATTCTAAGGTTTGTCTAAGTTCGTCTTTAGAAAGAGACTAACTTGGGACGAACTAAGACAAACCTTAGAATGGGACTTAAGTTTGTCTTTGTTCGTCCCAAGTTAATCTCGTTAGTCTCATTCTAAGGTTTGTCTAAGTTTTTCCTTAGAAATAGACTAACTTGGGCGAACATAGACAAACCTTAGAATGAGACTTAAGTTTGTCTTTGTTCGTCCCAAGTTAGTCTCGTTAGTCTCATTCTAAGGTTTGTCAAAGTTCGTCCTTAGAAAGAGACTAACTTGGGATGAACTTAGACAAACCTTAGAATGAGACTTAAGTTTGTCTTTGTTCTTCCCAAGTTTGTCTCGTTAGTGTCATTCTAAGGTTTGTCTAAGTTCGTCCTTAGAAAGAGACTAACTTGGGACGAACTTAGACAAACCTTAGAATGAGACTAACGTTTGTCTTTTTTCGTCCCAAGTTAGTCTCGTTAGTCTCATTCTAAGGTTTGTCTAAGTTCATCATTAGAAAGAGACTAACTTGGGACGAACATAGACAAACCTTAGAATGAGACTTAAGTTTGTCTTTGTTCGTCCCAAGTTAGTCTCATGAGTCTCATTCTAATGTTTGTCTAACTTCGTCCTTAGAAAGAGACTAACTTGGGACGAACTAAGACAAACCTTAGAATGAGACTAACGTTTGTGTTTGTTCTTCAAGTTAGTCTCGTTAGTATCATTGTAAGGTTTGTCTATGTTCATCCTTAGAAAGAGACTAACTTGGGACGAACTTAGACAAACCTTACAATGAGACTTAAGTTTGTCTTTGTTCGTCCCAAGTCAGTCTCGTTAGTCTCATTCTAAGGTTTGTCTAAGTTCGTCCTTAGAAAAAGACTAACTTGGGATGAACTAAGACAAACCTTAGAATGAGACTTAAGTTTGTCTTTGTTCGTCCCAAGTTAGTCTCGTTAGTCTCATTCTAAGGTTTGTCTATGTTCGTCCTTAGAAAGGGACTAACTTGGGACGAACTTGGACAAACCTTAGAATGAGACTTTAGTTTGTCTTTGTTCGTCCCAAGTTAGTCTCGTTAGTCTAATTCTAAGGTTTGTCTAAGTTCGTCATTAGAAAGAGACTAACTTGGGACGAACTTAGATAAACCTTAGAATGAGACTAACGTTTGTCTTTGTTCGTCCCAAGTTAGTCTCGTTAGTCTCATTCTAAGGTTTGTCTAAGTTCGTCCTTAGAAAGAGACTAACTTGGGACGAACTTGGACAAACCATTGAATGAGACTTTCGTTTGTCTTTGTTCGTCCCAAGTTAGTCTCGTTAGTCTCATTCTAAGGTTTGTCTAAGTTCGTCATTAGAAAGAGACTAACTTGGGACGAACTTAGACAAACCTTAGAATGAGACTAACGTTTGTCTTTGTTCATCCCAAATTAGTCTCGTCAGTCTCATTTTAAGGTTTGTCTAAGTTCGTCCTTAGAAAGAGACTAACTTGGGACGAACAAAGACAAACCTTAGAATGAGACTTAAGTTTGTCTTTGTTTGTCCCAAGTTATCTCGTTAGTCTCATTCTATGGTTTGTCTAAGTTCGTCCTTAGAAAGAGACTAACTTGGGACGAACTTAGACAAACCTTAGAATAAGACATAAGTTTGTCTTTGTTCGTCCCAAGTTAGTCTCGTTAGTTTCAGTCTAAGGTTTGTCTAAGTACGTCCTTAGAAAGAGACTAACTTGGGACAAACTTAGACAAACCTTAGAATGAGACTTAAGTTTGTCTTTGTTCATCCAAAGTTAGTCTCGTTAGTCTCATTCTAAGGTTTGTCTAAGTTCGTCCTTAGAAAGAGAGGAACTTGGGACGAACTTAGACAAACCTTATAATGAGACTTAAGTTTGTCTTTGTTCGTCCCATGTTAGTCTCGTTAGTCTCATTCTAAGGTTTGTCTAAGTTCGTCCTTAGAAAGAGACTAACTTCGGACGAACTAAGACAAACCTTAGAATGGGACTTAAGTTTGTCTTTGTTCGTCCCAATTTTGTCTCGTTAGTCTCATTCTAAGGTTTGTCTAAGTTCGTCCTTAGAAAGAGACTAACTTGGGACGACCTTAGACAAACCTTAGAATGAGACTTAAGTTTGTCTTTGTTCGTCCCAAGTTAGTCTCGTTAGTCTCATTCTAAGGTTTGTCTAAGTTCGTCCTTAGAAAGAGACTAACTTGGGACGAACTAAGACAAACCTTAGAATGGGACTTAAGTTTGTCTTTGTTCATCCCAAGTTAGTCTCGTTAGTCTCATTCTAAGGTTTGTCTAAGTTCGTCCTTAGAAAGAGACTAACTTGGGACGAACTTAGACAAACCTTAGAATGAGACTTAAGTTTGTCTTTGTTCGTCCCAAGTTTGTCTCGTTAGTCTCATTCTAAGGTTTGTCTAAGTTCGTCCTTAGAAAGAGACTAACTTGGGACAAACTTAGACAAACCTTAGAATGAGACTTAAGTTTGTCTTTGTTCGTCCCAAGTTAGTCTCGTTAGTCACATTCTAAGGTTTGTCTAAGTTCGTCTTTAGAAAGAGACTAACTTGGGACGAACTAAGACAAACCTTAGAATGGGACTTAAGTTTGTCTTTGTTCGTCCCAAGTTAATCTCGTTAGTCTCATTCTAAGGTTTGTCTAAGTTTGTCCTTAGAAATAGACTAACTTGGGCGAACATAGACAAACCTTAGAATGAGACTTAAGTTTGTCTTTGTTCGTCCCAAGTTAGTCTCGTTAGTCTCATTCTAAGGTTTGTCAAAGTTCGTCCTTAGAAAGAGACTAACTTGGGATGAACTTAGACAAACCTTAGAATGAGACTTAAGTTTGTCTTTGTTCTTCCCAAGTTTGTCTCGTTAGTGTCATTCTAAGGTTAGTCTAAGTTCGTCCTTAGAAAGAGACTAACTTGGGACGAACTTAGACAAACCTTAGAATGAGACTAACATTTTTCTTTTTTCGTCCCAAGTTAGTCTCGTTAGTCTCATTCTAAGGTTTGTCTAAGTTCATCATTAGAAAGAGACTAACTTGGGACGAACATAGACAAACCTTAGAATGAGACTTAAGTTTGTCTTTGTTCGTCCCAAGTTAGTCTCATGAGTCTCATTCTAAGGTTTGTCTAAGTTCGTCCTTAGAAAGAGACTAACTTGGGACGAACTAAGACAAACCTTAGAATGGGACTAACGTTTGTGTTTGTTCTTCAAGTTAGTCTCGTTAGTATCATTGTAAGGTTTGTCTATGTTCATCCTTAGAAAGAGACTAACTTGGGACGAACTTAGACAAACCTTACAATGAGACTTAAGTTTGTCTTTGTTCGTCCCAAGTCAGTCTCGTTAGTCTCATTCTAAGGTTTGTCTAAGTTCGTCCTTAGAAAAAGACTAACTTGGGATGAACTAAGACAAACCTTAGAATGAGACTTAAGTTTGTCTTTGTTCGTCCCAAGTTAGTCTCGTTAGTCTCATTCTAAGGTTTGTCTATGTTCGTCCTTAGAAAGAGACTAACTTGGGACGAACTTGGACAAACCTTAGAATGAGACTTTAGTTTGTCTTTGTTCGTCCCAAGTTAGTCTCGTTAGTCTCATTCTAAGGTTTGTCTAAGTTCGTCATTAGAAAGAGACTAACTTGGGACGAACTTAGATAATCCTTAGAATGAGACTAACGTTTGTCTTTGTTAGTCCCAAGTTAGTCTCGTTAGTCTCATTCTAAGGTTTGTCTAAGTTCGTCCTTAGAAAGAGACTAACTTGGGACGAACTTGGACAAACCATTGAATGAGACTTTCGTTTGTCTTTGTTCGTCCCAAGTTAGTCTCGTTAGTCTCATTCTAAGGTTTGTCTAAGTTCGTCATTAGAAAGAGACTAACTTGGGACGAACTTAGACAAACCTTAGAATGAGACTAACGTTTGTCTTTGTTCGTCCCAAATTAGTCTCGTCAGTCTCATTTTAAGGTTTGTCTAAGTTCGTCCTTAGAAAGAGACTAACTTGGGACGAACAAAGACAAACCTTAGAATGAGACTTAAGTTTGTCTTTGTTTGTCCCAAGTTATCTCGTTAGTCTCATTCTATGGTTTGTCTAAGTTCGTCCTTAGAAAGAGACTAACTTGGGACGAACTTAGACAAACCTTAGAATAAGACATAAGTTTGTCTTTGTTCGTCCCAAGTTAGTCTCGTTAGTTTCATTCTAAGGTTTGTCTAAGTACGTCCTTAGAAAGAGACTAACTTGGGACAAACTTAGACAAACCTTAGAATGAGACTTAAGTTTGTCTTTGTTCAACCAAAGTTAGTCTCGTTAGTCTCATTCTAAGGTTTGTCTAAGTTCGTCCTTAGAAAGAGAGGAACTTGGGACGAACTTAGACAAACCTTATAATGAGACTTAAGTTTGTCTTTGTTCGTCCCATGTTAGTCTCGTTAGTCTCATTCTAAGGTTTGTCTAAGTTCGTCCTTAGAAAGAGACTAACTTGGGACGAACTAAGACAAACCTTAGAATGGGACTTAAGTTTGTCTTTGTTCGTCCCAATTTTGTCTCGTTAGTCTCATTCTAAGGTTTGTCTAAGTTCGTCCTTAGAAAGAGACTAACTTGGGACGAACTTAGACAAACCTTAGAATGAGACTTAAGTTTGTCTTTGTTCGTCCCAAGTTTGTCTCGTTAGTCTCATTCTAAGGTTTGTCTAAGTTCGTCCTTAGAAAGAGACTAACTTTGGACAAACTTAGACAAACCTTAGAATGAGACTTAAGTTTGTCTTTGTTCGTCCCAAGTTAGTCTCGTTAGTCACATTCTAAGGTTTGTCTAAGTTCGTCTTTAGAAAGAGACTAACTTGGGACGAACTAAGACAATCCTTAGAATGGGACTTAAGTTTGTCTTTGTTCGTCCGAAGTTAATCTCGTTAGTCTCATTCTAAGGTTTGTCTAAGTTTGTCCTTAGAAATAGACTAACTTGGGCGAACATAGACAAACCTTAGAATGAGACTTAAGTTTGTCTTTGTTCGTCCCAAGTTAGTCTCGTTAGTCTCATTCTAAGGTTTGTCAAAGTTCGTCCTTAGAAAGAGACTAACTTGGGATGAACTTAGACAAACCTTAGAATGAGACTTAAGTTTGTCTTTGTTCTTCCCAAGTTTGTCTCGTTAGTGTCATTCTAAGGTTTGTCTAAGTTCGTCCTTAGAAAGAGACTAACTTGGGACGAACTTAGACAAACCTTAGAATGAGACTAATGTTTGTCTTTTTTCGTCCCAAGTTAGTCTCGTTAGTCTCATTCTAAGGTTTGTCTAAGTTCATCATTAGAAAGAGACTAACTTGGGACGAACATAGACAAACCTTAGATTTTTTTTTTAAGGGAAAATTTTATTAAGGGACATTGCCCAAACAAAGAAAACAGTACAAGCTAGAACGCGACAGCGCTAGGAGAAGGCTTAACCAGGACTCCCATTAACACTAAAGGAGACCTTGCGGTTTGATTGAGGCGAATTAGCATCTTTGGGACGCTTTAGAATTGGCTTAACTTGAGAGCTTGGAGGTAGGAAGCTGACTTGCATGAGCCTACTCATGTCTTCCTTGGTGAGAATAAGGTCTGGGATCACGCTCTCATAACTCTTTTTTATCTTTTCTAGATCGTCCTCGAGGGAACTAATGGCAGGCACTTCAACCATGGTCAAATCTCCAACATCCTTTTCATTCGATACCACCACAGCCAACTTAGGATCAATAGGGGTCTCCTCCTGAACTTCTTCACTCGGCAGAACAGTCTCACAAGAGGAAACTACTTGAGTCTTAAGGGAATGCAATTCCAAATTGACACTTTCAAGAGTGTTCTTCTGATGGCCCTTCCTTGCATTCTTTTTCTTCTTGACTTGCACCCATTCATCTGGCTTGCTAGTATCCATAGTCTCATAGCCTGGAAGAACAGGACTATTCTGAATAGAAATCTCTATGGGATTGTGCACCTTCATATCTGGCATATTGGTCTGCTCCTTTGGATCATTATTAGAGACACGTTTCTTCCTACACATCGATAAATCATGCCCATGAACCTTGCAGTAAGAACAATAGGCCATATTGCCTTCCACTTCTATTTTTTGCCAGAAGACTCTCCCATCAGATAGAGAAATCCTAACTTCCTTCGGGATAGGAATACAAACATCAAGTTCCACACAAGCTCTAACATATCTAAGAGTGGCACAAGCCTTTGATCTCTCATCCAAGTCGAGAAAACAACCAAAAGAGTTCACAATACTAGCCACATAGTTACGAGTAACAAAACCAGGATGAATACCTGGTAATCTCACCCACTTAGTTGTAGTAGATGATTCCTTCTTCGGACTATAATCAGAAGAATACCGAAATAGGCGGAACATAACATGCCCAACCTTTCGAAGAGGGGAAGTAAGGACCGCATTCGCATCTTCCTCAGAGTCTAGAATAATCATCAAGTGCCGAGAATCCCAGATATCACTAACCGTAGCTCTGCCTTTTATAGGCCAGTTTTCCTTGAAAACTTGCCGAATTACCTCAATAGTCGGCCTCCCCATGGTGAATTTCGCAACAAGCGAATGCTTGAAGAGAGCAACCCCTGCTTCAAACTCAGCTGCTGTGAAGTGAACGGAAGGTTTCCCATCTATGGTTGAATATTGACGAGAAGGCAAAACAATTGGCTTGAACCGAGGGACCAATCTGGATCTCGTCGCCGCCGGAGCAGCTGAGTTCACCGAAGCATTACCCTTCACTGCAGATGCATACGAGCTCGCTGGAGGCAACTCCTTTGCAATGGAAGGCAGGTCCGGCCATAAAGATCCGACCTTTGTATCAGACGAAATCAGATCTGGAGAAGACATATGCATCGAAGTTGCCATCAAATAACTCGACTAAGATTCACCAATCGACTGCTGGAGGAGAAACCTGGAGTGGGATGAGGCTACCACCGAGAACCAGCCATGAACGAAGCAGATCTGAGATTCGAAGCCGACCTCGACTTTCCAGATCGGAAGATCGAAGACAGAGCTCGCCTGAAAAACGATGACAAACAGCAGCTCTACTCTCCAGATCTGAGCGAAGACGAAGAGCAACTCTACTTTCGCAGATCTGGGAATTGCAGACGACAGCAGCTCTGAGATTCGAAGACACCGACAGCTTGACTTTCCAGATCTGGAGATCGAAGACGAGGAGCTCGCCTGAAAACGAAGACGAACAGCAGCGAGCACTTCACCTCCCGCCGAAGCTCGAAATCGAGAGGAGAGACGAAGAGTTCGCCTGAAACGCCAGAATCGCCAAAGCCGCCAGAGCTTTTAGAGAGAGAAACAAAAATTCATTTCCGAAGTTTTTTTTAGACAAACCTTAGAATGAGACTTAAGTTTGTCTTTGTTCGTCCCAAGTTAGTCTCATGAGTCTCATTCTAAGGTTTGTCTAAGTTCGTCCTTAGAAAGAGACTAACTTGGGACGAACTAAGACAAACCTTAGAATGAGACTAACGTTTGTGTTTGTTCTTCAAGTTAGTCTCGTTAGTCTCATTGTAAGGTTTGTCTAAGTTCATCCTTAGAAAGAGACTAACTTGGGACGAACTTAGACAAACCTTACAATGAGACTTAAGTTTGTCTTTGTTCGTACCAAGTCAGTCTCGTTAGTCTCATTCTAAGGTTTGTCTAAGTTCGTCCTTAGAAAAAGACTAACTTGGGATGAACTAAGACAAACCTTAGAATGAGACTTAAGTATGTCTTTGTTCGTCCCAAGTTAGTCTCGTTAGTCTCATTCTAAGGTTTGTCTATGTTCGTCCTTAGAAAGAGACTAACTTGGGACGAACTTGGACAAACCTTAGAATGAGACTTTAGTTTGTCTTTGTTCGTCCCAAGTTAGTCTCGTTAGTCTCATTCTAAGGTTTGTCTAAGTTCGTCATTAGAAAGAGACTAACTTGGGACGAACTTAGATAAACCTTAGAATGAGACTAACGTTTGTCTTTGTTCGTCCCAAGTTAGTCTCGTTAGTCTCATTCTAAAGTTTGTCTAAGTTCGTCCTTAGAAAGAGACTAACTTGGGACAAACTTAGACAAACCATAGAATGAGACTTAAGTTTGTCTTTGTTCATCCAAAGTTAGTCTCGTTAGTCTCATTCTAAGGTTTGTCTAAGTTCGTCCTTAGAAAGAGAGGAACTTGGGACGAACTTGGACAAACCTTATAATGAGACTTAAGTTTGTCTTTGTTCGTCCCATGTTAGTCTCGTTAGTCTCATTCTAAGGTTTGTCTAAGTTCGTCCTTAGAAAGAGACTAACTTGGGACGAACTAAGACAAACCTTAGAATGGGACTTAAGTTTTTCTTTGTTCGTCCCAATTTTGTATCGTTAGTCTCATTCTAAGGTTTGTCTAAGTTCGTCCTTAGAAAGAGACTAACTTGGGACGACCTTAGACAAACCTTAGAATGAGACTTAAGTTTGTCTTTGTTCGTCCCAAGTTAGTCTCGTTAGTCTCATTCTAAGGTTTGTCTAAGTTCGTCCTTAGAAAGAGAATAACTTGGGACGAACTAAGACAAACCTTAGAATGGGACTTAAGTTTGTCTTTGTTCGTCCCAAGTTAGTCTCGTTAGTCTCATTCTAAGGTTTGTCTAAGTTCGTCCTTAGAAAGAGACTAACTTGGGACGAACTTAGACAAACCTTAGAATGAGACTTAAGTTTGTCTTTGTTCGTCCCAAGTTTGTCTCGTTAGTCTCATTCTAAGGTTTGTCTAAGTTCGTCCTTAGAAAGAGACTAACTTGGGACAAACTTAGACAAACCTTAGAATGAGACTTAAGTTTGTCTTTGTTCGTCCCAAGTTAGTCTCGTTAGTCACATTCTAAGGTTAGTCTAAGTTCGTCTTTAGAAAGAGACTAACTTGGGACGAACTAAGACAAACCTTAGAATGGGACTTAAGTTTGTCTTTGTTCGTCCCAAGTTAATCTCGTTAGTCTCATTCTAAGGTTTGTCTAAGTTTGTCCTTAGAAATAGACTAACTTGGGCGAACATAGACAAACCTTAGAATGAGACTTAAGTTTGTCTTTGTTCGTCCCAAGTTAGTCTCGTTAGTCTCATTCTAAGGTTTGTCAAAGTTCGTCCTTAGAAAGAGACTAACTTGGGATGAACTTAGACAAACCTTAGAATGAGACTTAAGTTTGTCTTTGTTCGTCCCAAGTTAGTCTCGTTAGTCTCATTCTAAGGTTTGTCAAAGTTCGTCCTTAGAAAGAGACTAACTTGGGATGAACTTAGACAAACCTTAGAATGAGACTTAAGTTTGTCTTTGTTCTTCCCAAGTTTGTCTCGTTAGTGTCATTCTAAGGTTTGTCTTAGTTCATCCTTAGAAAGAGACTAACTTGGGAAGAACTTAGACAAACCTTAGAATGAGACTAACGTTTGTCTTTTTTCGTCCCAAGTTAGTCTCGTTAGTCTCATTCTAAGGTTTGTCTAAGTTCATCATTAGAAAGAGACTAACTTGGGACGAACATAGACAAACCTTTGAATGAGACTTAAGTTTGTCTTTGTTCGTCCCAAGTTAGTCTCATGAGTCTCATTCTAAGGTTTGTCTAAGTTCGTCCTTAGAAAGAGACTAACTTGGGACGAACTAAGGCAAACCTTAGAATGAGACTAACGTTTGTGTTTGTTCTTCAAGTTAGTCTCGTTAGTCTCATTCTAAGGTTTGTCTAAGTTCATCCTTAGAAAGAGACTAACTTGGGACGAACTTAGACAAACCTTACAATGAGACTTAAGTTTGTCTTTGTTCGTCCCAAGTCAGTCTCGTTAGTCTCATTCTAAGGTTTGTCTAAGTTCGTCCTTAGAAAAAGACTAACTTGGGATGAACTAAGACAAACCTTAGAATGAGACTTAAGTATGTCTTTGTTCGTCCCAAGTTAGTCTCGTTAGTCTCATTCTAAGGTTTGTCTATGTTCGTCCTTAGAAGGAGACTAACTTGGGACGAACTTGGACAAACCTTAGAATGAGACTTTAGTTTGTCTTTGTTCGTCCCAAGTTAGTCTCGTTAGTCTCATTCTAAGGTTTGTCTAAGTTTGTCCTTAGAAATAGACTAACTTGGGCGAACATAGACAAACCTTAGAATGAGACTTAAGTTTGTCTTTGTTCGTCCCAAGTTAGTCTCGTTAGTCTCATTCTAAGGTTTGTCTAAGTTCGTCTTTAGAAAGAGACTAACTTGGGACGAACTAAGACAAACCTTAGAATGGGACTTAAGTTTGTCTTTGTTCGTCCCAAGTTAATCTCGTTAGTCTCATTCTAAGGTTTGTCTATGTTTGTCCTTAGAAATAGACTAACTTGGGCGAACATAGACAAACCTTAGAATGAGACTTAAGTTTGTCTTTGTTCGTCCCAAGTTAGTCTCGTTAGTCTCATTCTAAGGTTTGTCTAAGTTTGTCCTTAGAAATAGACTAACTTGGGCGAACATAGACAAACCTTAGAATGAGACTTAAGTTTGTCTTTGTTCGTCCCAAGTTAGTCTCGTTAGTCTCATTCTAAGGTTTGTCAAAGTTCGTCCTTAGAAAGAGACTAACTTGGGATGAACTTAGACTAACCTTAGAATGAGACTAACGTTTGTCTTTGTTCGTCCCAAGTTAGTCTCGTTAGTCTCATTCTAAAGTTTGTCTAAGTTCGTCCTTAGAAAGAGACTAACTTGGGACGAACTTGGACAAACCATAGAATGAGACTTTCGTTTGTCTTTGTTCGTCCCAAGTTAGTCTCGTTAGTCTCATTCTAAGGTTTGTCTAAGTTCG
The DNA here is from genome assembly GCA_033675215.1 of Rhodiola kirilowii. Classification (NCBI taxonomy): domain Eukaryota; kingdom Viridiplantae; phylum Streptophyta; class Magnoliopsida; order Saxifragales; family Crassulaceae; genus Rhodiola; species Rhodiola kirilowii. Next base: position 1,457,969 of record JAUCNB010000012.1, on the reverse strand, counting down.
TCATTAGAAAGAGACTAACTTTGGACGAACTTAGACAAACCTTAGAATGAGAATAATGTTTGTCTTTGTTCATCCCAAGTTAGGCTCGTCAGTCTCATTTTAAGGTTTGTCTAAGTTCGTCCTTAGAAAGAGACTAACTTGGGACGAACAAAGACAAACCTTAGAATGAGACTTAAGTTTGTCTTTGTTCGTCCCAAATTATCTCGTTAGTCTCATTCTATGGTTTGTCTAAGTTCGTCCTTAGAAAGAGACTAACTTGGGACGAACTTAGACAAACCTTAGAATAAGACATAAGTTTGTCTTTGTTCGTCCCAAGTTAGTCTCGTTAGTTTCATTCTAAGGTTTGTCTAAGTACGTCCTTAGAAAGAGACTAACTTGGGACAAACTTAGACAAACCTTAGAATGAGACTTAAGTTTGTCTTTGTTCATCCAAAGTTAGTCTCGTTAGTCTCATTCTGAGGTTTGTCTAAGTTCGTCCTTAGAAAGAGAGTAACTTGGGACGAACTTAGACAAACCTTATAATGAGACTTAAGTTTGTCTTTGTTCGTCCCGTGTTAGTCTCGTTAGTCTCATTCTAAGGTTTGTCTAAGTTTGTCCTTAGAAAGAGACTAACTTGGGACGAACTAAGACAAACCTTAGAATGGGACTTAAGTTTGTCTTTGTTCGTCCCAAGTTAATCTCGTTAGTCTCATTCTAAGGTTTGTCTAAGTTTGTCCTTAGAAATAGACTAACTTGGGCGAACATAGACAAACCTTAGAATGAGACTTAAGTTTGTCTTTGTTCGTCCCAAGTTAGTCTCGTTAGTCTCATTCTAAGGTTTGTCTAAGTTTGTCCTTAGAAATAGACTAACTTGGGCGAACATAGACAAACCTTAGAATGAGACTTAAGTTTGTCTTTGTTCGTCCCAAGTTAGTCTCGTTAGTCTCATTCTAAGGTTTGTCAAAGTTCGTCCTTAGAAAGAGACTAACTTGGGCGAACTTAGACAAACCTTAGAATGAGACTTAAGTTTGTCTTTGTTCGTCCCAAGTTAGTCTCGTTAGTCTCATTCTAAGGTTTGTCAAAGTTCGTCCTTAGAAAGAGACTAACTTGGGACGAACTTGGACAAACCATAGAATGAGACTTTCGTTTGTCTTTGTTCGTCCCAATTTAGTCTCGTTAGTCTCATTCTAAGGTTTGTCTAAGTTCGTCATTAGAAAGAGACTAACTTTGGACGAACTTAGACAAACCTTAGAATGAGAATAATGTTTGTCTTTGTTCATCCCAAGTTAGGCTCGTCAGTCTCATTTTAAGGTTTGTCTAAGTTCGTCCTTAGAAAGAGACTAACTTGGGACGAACAAAGACAAACCTTAGAATGAGACTTAAGTTTGTCTTTGTTCGTCCCAAGTTATCTCGTTAGTCTCATTCTATGGTTTGTCTAAGTTCGTCCTTAGAAAGAGACTAACTTGGGACGAACTTAGACAAACCTTAGAATAAGACATAAGTTTGTCTTTGTTCGTCCCAAGTTAGTCTCGTTTGTTTCATTCTAAGGTTTGTCTAAGTACGTCCTTAGAAAGAGACTAACTTGGGACAAACTTAGACAAACCTTAGAATGAGACTTAAGTTTGTCTTTGTTCATCCAAAGTTAGTCTCGTTAGTCTCATTCTGAGGTTTGTCTAAGTTCGTCCTTAGAAAGAGAGTAACTTGGGACGAACTTAGACAAACCTTATAATGAGACTTAAGTTTGTCTTTGTTCGTCCCGTGTTAGTCTCGTTAGTCTCATTCTAAGGTTTGTCTAAGTTTGTCCTTAGAAAGAGACTAACTTGGGACGAACTAAGACAAACCTTAGAATGGGACTTAAGTTTGTCTTTGTTCGTCCCAAGTTTGTCTCGTTAGTCTCATTCTAAGGTTTGTCTAAGTTCGTCCTTAGAAAGAGACTAACTTGGGACGACCTTAGACAAACCTTAGAATGAGACTTAAGTTTGTCTTTGTTCGTCCCATGTTAGTCTCGTTAGTCTCATTCTAAGGTTTGTCTAAGTTCGTCCTTAGAAAGAGACTAACTTGGGACGAACTAAGACAAACCTTAGAATGGGACTTAAGTTTGTCTTTCTTCATCCCAAGTTAGTCTCGTTAGTCTCATTCTAAGGTTTGTCTAAGTTCGTCCTTAGAAAGAGACTAACTTGGGACGAACTTAGACAAACCTTAGAATGAGACTTAAGTTTGTTTTTGTTCGTCCCAAGTTTGTCTCGTTAGTCTCATTCTAAGGTTTGTCTAAGTTCGTCCTTAGAAAGAGACTAACTTGGGACGAACTTAGACAAACCTTAGAATGAGACTTAAGTTTGTTTTTGTTCGTCCCATGTTTGTCTCGTTAGTCTCATTCTAAGGTTTGTCTAAGTTCGTCCTTAGAAAGAGACTAACTTGGGACGAACTTAGACAAACCTTAGAATGAGACTTAAGTTTGTCTTTGTTCGTCCCAAGTTAGTCTCGTTAGTCTCATTCTGAGGTTTGTCTAAGTTCGTCCTTAGAAAGAGACTAACTTGGGACGAACTTAGACAAACCTTAGAATGAGACTTAAGTTTGTCTTTGTTCGTCCCAAGTTTGTCTCGTTAGTCTCATTCTAAGGTTTGTCTAAGTTCGTCCTTAGAAAGAGACTAACTTGGGACAAACTTAGACATACCTTAGAATGAGACTTTAGTTTGTCTTTGTTCGTCCCAAGTTAGTCTCGTTAGTCACATTCTAAGGTTTGTCTAAGTTCGTCTTTAGAAAGAGACTAACTTGGGACGAACTAAGACAAACCTTAGAATGGGACTTAAGTTTGTCTTTGTTCGTCACAAGTTAATCTCGTTAGTCTCATTCTAAGGTTTGTCTAAGTTTGTCCTTAGAAATAGACTAACTTGGGCGAACATAGACAAACCTTAGAATGAGACTTAAGTTTGTCTTTGTTCGTCCCAAGTTTGTCTCGTTAGTGTCATTCTAAGGTTTGTCTAAGTTCATCCTTAGAAAGAGACTAACTTGGGACGAACTTAGACAAACCTTGGAATGAGACTAACGTTTGTCTTTTTTCGTCCCAAGTTAGTCTCGTTAGTCTCATTCTAAGGTTTGTCTAAGTTCATCATTAGAAAGAGACTAACTTGGGACGAACATAGACAAACCTTAGAATGAGACTTAAGTTTGTCTTTGTTCGTCCCATGTTAGTCTCATGAGTCTCATTCTAAGGTTTGTCTAAGTTCGTCCTTAGAAAGAGACTAACTTGGGACGAACTAAGACAAACCTTAGAATGAGACTAACGTTTGTGTTTGTTCTTCAAGTTAGTCTCGTTAGTCTCATTCTAAGGTTTGTCTAAGTTCATCCTTAGAAAGAGACTAACTTGGGACGAACTTAGACAAACCTTACAATGAGACTTAAGTTTGTCTTTGTTCGTCCCAAGTCAGTCTCGTTAGTCTCATTCTAAGGTTTGTCTAAGTTCGTCCTTAGAAAAAGACTAACTTGGGATGAACTAAGACAAACCTTAGAATGAGACTTAAGTATGTCTTTGTTCGTCCCAAGTTAGTCTCGTTAGTCTCATTCTAAGGTTTGTCTATGTTCGTCCTTAGAAAGAGACCAACTTGGGACGAACTTGGACAAACCTTAGAATGAGACTTTAGTTTGTCTTTGTTCGTCCCAAGTTAGTCTCGTTAGTCTCATTCTAAGGTTTGTCTAAGTTCGTCATTAGAAAGAGACTAACTTGGGACGAACTTAGATAAACCTCAGAATGAGACTAACGTTTGTCTTTGTTCGTCCCAAGTTAGTCTCGTTAGTCTCATTCTAAAGTTTGTCTAAGTTCGTCCTTAGAAAGAGACTAACTTGGGACGAACTTGGACAAACCATAGAATGAGACTTTCGTTTGTCTTTGTTCGTCCCAAGTTAGTCTCGTTAGTCTCATTCTAAGGTTTGTCTAAGTTCGTGATTAGAAAGAGACTAACTTTGGACGAACTTAGACAAACCTTAGAATGAGAATAACGTTTGTCTTTGTTCGTCCCAAGTTAGGCTCGTCAGTCTCATTTTAAGGTTTGTCTAAGTTCGTCCTTAGAAAGAGACTAACTTGGGACGAACAAAGACAAACCTTAGAATGAGACTTAAGTTTGTCTTTGTTCGTCCCAAGTTATCTCGTTAGTCTCATTCTATGGTTTGTCTAAGTTCGTCCTTAGAAAGAGACTAACTTGGGACGAACTTAGACAAACCTTAGAATAAGACATAAGTATGTCTTTGTTCGTCCCAAGTTAGTCTCGTTAGTTTCATTCTAAGGTTTGTCTAAGTACGTCCTTAGAAAGAGACTAACTTGGGACAAACTTAGACAAACCTTAGAATGAGACTTAAGTTTGTCTTTGTTCATCCAAAGTTAGTCTCGTTAGTCTCATTCTGAGGTTTGTCTAAGTTCGTCCTTAGAAAGAGAGTAACTTGGGACGAACTTAGACAAACCTTATAATGAGACTTAAGTTTGTCTTTGTTCGTCCCGTGTTAGTCTCATTAGTCTCATTCTAAGGTTTGTCTAAGTTTGTCCTTAGAAAGAGACAAACTTGGGACGAACTAAGACAAACCTTAGAATGGGACTTAAGTTTGTCTTTGTTCGTCCCAAGTTTGTCTCGTTAGTCTCATTCTAAGGTTTGTCTAAGTTCGTCCTTAGAAAGAGACTAACTTGGGACGACCTTAGACAAACCTTAGAATGAGACTTAAGTTTGTCTTTGTTCGTCCCATGTTAGTCTCGTTAGTCTCATTCTAAGGTTTGTCTAAGTTCGTCCTTAGAAAGAGACTAACTTGGGACGAACTAAGACAAACCTTAGAATGGGACTTAAGTTTGTCTTTGTTCATCCCAAGTTAGTCTCGTTAGTCTCATTCTAAGGTTTGTCTAAGTTCGTCCTTAGAAAGAGACTAACTTGGGACGAACTTAGACAAACCTTAGAATGAGACTTAAGTTTGTCTTTGTTCGTCCCAAGTTTGTCTCGTTAGTCTCATTCTAAGGTTTGTCTAAGTTCGTCCTTAGAAAGAGACTAACTTGGGACAAACTTAGACATACCTTAGAATGAGACTTAAGTTTGTCTTTGTTCGTCCCAAGTTAGTCTCGTTAGTCACATTCTAAGGTTTGTCTAAGTTCGTCTTTAGAAAGAGACTAACTTGGGACGAACTAAGACAAACCTTAGAATGGGACTTAAGTTTGTCTTTGTTCGTCACAAGTTAATCTCGTTAGTCTCATTCTAAGGTTTGTCTAAGTTTGTCCTTAGAAATAGACTAACTTGGGCGAACATAGATAAACCTTAGAATGAGACTTAAGTTTGTCTTTGTTCGTCCCAAGTTAGTCTCGGTAGTCTCATTCTAAGGTTTGTCAAAGTTCGTCCTTAGAAAGAGACTAACTTGCGATGAACTTAGACAAACCTTAGAATGAGACTTAAGTTTGTCTTTGTTCTTCCCAAGTTTGTCTCGTTAGTGTCATTCTAAGGTTTGTCTAAGTTCATCCTTAGAAAGAGACTAACTTGGGACGAACTTAGACAAACCTTGGAATGAGACTAACGTTTGTCTTTTTTCGTCCCAAGTTAGTCTCGTTAGTCTCATTCTAAGGTTTGTCTAAGTTCATCATTAGAAAGAGACTAACTTGGGACGAACATAGACAAACCTTAGAATGAGACTTAAGTTTGTCTTTGTTCGTCCCAAGTTAGTCTCATGAGTCTCATTCTAAGGTTTGTCTAAGTTCGTCCTTAGAAAGAGACTAACTTGGGACGAACTAAGACAAACCTTAGAATGAGACTAACGTTTGTGTTTGTTCTTCAAGTTAGTCTCGTTAGTCTCATTCTAAGGTTTGTCTAAGTTCATCCTTAGAAAGAGACTAACTTGGGACGAACTTAGACAAACCTTACAATGAGACTTAAGTTTGTCTTTGTTCGTCCCAAGTCAGTCTCGTTAGTCTCATTCTAACGTTTGTCTAAGTTCGTCCTTAGAAAAAGACTAACTTGGGATGAACTAAGACAAACCTTAGAATGAGACTAACGTTTGTGTTTGTTCTTCAAGTTAGTCTCGTTAGTCTCATTCTAAGGTTTGTCTAAGTACGTCCTTAGAAAGAGACTAACTTGGGACAAACTTTGACAAACCTTAGAATGAGACTTAAGTTTGTCTTTGTTCATCCAAAGTTAGTCTCGTTAGTCTCATTCTGAGGTTTGTCTAAGTTCGTCCTTAGAAAGAGAGTAACTTGGGACGAACTTAGACAAACCTTATAATGAGACTTAAGTTTGTCTTTGTTCGTCCCGTGTTAGTCTCGTTAGTCTCATTCTAAGGTTTGTCTAAGTTTGTCCTTAGAAAGAGACTAACTTGGGACGAACTAAGACAAACCTTAGAATGGGACTTAAGTTTGTCTTTGTTCGTCCCAAGTTTGTCTCGTTAGTCTCATTCTAAGGTTTGTCTAAGTTCGTCCTTAGAAAGAGACTAACTTGGGACGACCTTAGACAAACCTTAGAATGAGACTTAAGTTTGTCTTTGTTCGTCGCATGTTAGTCTCGTTAGTCTCATTCTAAGGTTTGTCTAAGTTCGTCCTTAGAAAGAGACTAACTTGGGACGAACTAAGACAAACCTTAGAATGGGACTTAAGTTTGTCTTTCTTCATCCCAAGTTAGTCTCGTTAGTCTCATTCTAAGGTTTGTCTAAGTTCGTCCTTAGAAAGAGACTAACTTGGGACGAACTTAGACAAACCTTAGAATGAGACTTAAGTTTGTTTTTGTTCGTCCCAAGTTAGTCTCGTTAGTCTCATTCTAAGGTTTGTCTAAGTTCGTCCTTAGAAAGAGACTAACTTGGGACGAACTTAGACAAACCTTAGAATGAGACTTAAGTTTGTTTTTGTTCGTCCCAAGTTTGTCTCGTTAGTCTCATTCTAAGGTTTGTCTAAGTTCGTCCTTAGAAAGAGACTAACTTGGGACGAACTTAGACAAACCTTAGAATGAGACTTAAGTTTGTTTTTGTTCATCCCAAGTTTGTCTCGTTAGTCTCATTCTAAGGTTTGTCTAAGTTCGTCCTTAGAAAGAGACTAACTTGGGACGAACTTAGACAAACCTTAGAATGAGACTTAAGTTTGTCTTTGTTCGTCCCAAGTTAGTCTCGTTAGTCTCATTCTGAGGTTTGTCTAAGTTCGTCCTTAGAAAGAGACTAACTTGGGACGAACTTAGACAAACCTTAGAATGAGACTTAAGTTTGTCTTTGTTCGTCCCAAGTTTGTCTCGTTAGTCTCATTCTAAGGTTTGTCTAAGTTCGTCCTTAGAAAGAGACTAACTTGGGACAAACTTAGACATACCTTAGAATGAGACTTAAGTTTGTCTTTGTTCGTCCCAAGTTAGTCTCGTTAGTCACATTCTAAGGTTTGTCTAAGTTCGTCTTTAGAAAGAGACTAACTTGGGACGAACTAAGACAAACCTTAGAATGGGACTTAAGTTTGTCTTTGTTCGTCACAAGTTAATCTCGTTAGTCTCATTCTAAGGTTTGTCTAAGTTTGTCCTTAGAAATAGACTAACTTGGGCGAACATAGACAAACCTTAGAATGAGACTAACGTTTGTGTTTGTTCTTCAAGTTAGTCTCGTTAGTCTCATTCTAAGGTTTGTCTAAGTTCATCCTTAGAAAGAGACTAACTTGGGACGAACTTAGACAAACCTTACAATGAGACTTAAGTTTGTCTTTGTTCGTCCCAAGTCAGTCTCGTTAGTCTCATTCTAAGGCTTGTCTAAGTTCGTCCTTAGAAAAAGACTAACTTGGGATGAACTAAGACAAACCTTAGAATGAGACTTAAGTATGTCTTTGTTCGTCCCAAGTTAGTCTCGTTAGTCTCATTCTAAGGTTTGTCTATGTTCGTCCTTAGAAAGAGACCAACTTGGGACGAACTTGGACAAACCTTAGAATGAGACTTTAGTTTGTCTTTGTTCGTCCCAAGTTAGTCTCGTTAGTCTCATTCTAAGGTTTGTCTAAGTTTGTCATTAGAAAGAGACTAACTTGGGACGAACATAGATAAACCTCAGAATGAGACTAACGTTTGTCTTTGTTCGTCCCAAGTTAGTCTCGTTAGTCTCATTCTAAAGTTTGTCTAAGTTCGTCCTTAGAAAGAGACTAACTTGGGACGAACTTGGACAAACCATAGAATGAGACTTTCGTTTGTCTTTGTTCGTCCCAAGTTAGTCTGGTCAGTCTCATTCTAAGGTTTGTCTAAGTTCGTCATTAGAAAGAGACTAACTTTGGACGAACTTAGACAAACCTTAGAATGAGAATAACGTTTGTCTTTGTTCGTCCCAAGTTAGGCTCGTCAGTCTCATTTTAAGGTTTGTCTAAGTTCGTCCTTAGAAAGAGACTAACTTGGGACGAACAAAGACAAACCTTAGAATGAGACTTAAGTTTGTCTTTGTTTGTCCCAAGTTATCTCGTTAGTCTCATTCTATGGTTTGTCTAAGTTCGTCCTTAGAAAGAGACTAACTTGGGACGAACTTAGACAAACCTTAGAATAAGACATAAGTATGTCTTTGTTCGTCCCAAGTTAGTCTCGTTAGTTTCATTCTAAGGTTTGTCTAAGTACGTCCTTAGAAAGAGACTAACTTGGGACAAACTTAGACAAACCTTAGAATGAGACTTAAGTTTGTCTTTGTTCATCCAAAGTTAGTCTCGTTAGTCTCATTCTGAGGTTTGTCTAAGTTCGTCCTTAGAAAGAGAGTAACTTGGGACGAACTTAGACAAACCTTATAATGAGACTTAAGTTTGTCTTTGTTCGTCCCGTGTTAGTCTCGTTAGTCTCATTCTAAGGTTTGTCTAAGTTTGTCCTTAGAAAGAGACAAACTTGGGACGAACTAAGACAAACCTTAGAATGGGACTTAAGTTTGTCTTTGTTCGTCCCAAGTTTGTCTCGTTAGTCTCATTCTAAGGTTTGTCTAAGTTCGTCCTTAGAAAGAGACTAACTTGGGACGACCTTAGACAAACCTTAGAATGAGACTTAAGTTTGTCTTTGTTCGTCCCATGTTAGTCTCGTTAGTCTCATTCTAAGGTTTGTCTAAGTTCGTCCTTAGAAAGAGACTAACTTGGGACGAACTAAGACAAACCTTAGAATGGGACTTAAGTTTGTCTTTGTTTGTCCCAAGTTAGTCTCGTTAGTCTCATTCTAAGGTTTGTCTAAGTTCGTCCTTAGAAAGAGACTAACTTGGGACGAACTTAGACAGACCTTAGAATGAGACTTAAGTTTGTTTTTGTTCGTCCCAAGTTTGTCTCGTTAGTCTCATTCTAAGGTTTGTCTAAGTTCGTCCTTAGAAAGAGACTAACTTGGGACGAACTTAGACAAACCTTAGAATGAGACTTAAGTTTGTTTTTGTTCGTCCCAAGTTTGTCTCGTTAGTCTCATTCTAAGGTTTGTCTAAGTTCGTCCTTAGAAAGAGACTAACTTGGGACAAACTTAGACAAACCTTAGAATGAGACTTAAGTTTGTCTTTGTTCGTCCCAAGTTAGTCTCGTTAGTCACATTCTAAGGTTTGTCTAAGTTCGTCTTTAGAAAGAGACTAACTTGGGACGAACTAAGACAAACCTTAGAATGGGACTTAAGTTTGTCTTTGTTCGTCCCAAGTTAATCTCGTTAGTCTCATTCTAAGGTTTGTCTAAGTTTGTCCTTAGAAATAGACTAACTTGGGCGAACATAGACAAACCTTAGAATGAGACTTAAGTTTGTCTTTGTTCGTCCCAAGTTAGTCTCGTTAGTCTCATTCTAAGGTTTGTCTATGTTCGTCCTTAGAAAGAGACTAACTTGGGATGAACTTAGACAAACCTTAGAATGAGACTCAAGTTTGTCTTTGTTCTTCCCAAGTTTGTCTCGTTAGTGTCATTCTAAGGTTTGTCTAAATTCGTCATTAGAAAGAGACTAACTTGGGACGAACTTAGACAAACCTTAGAATGAGACTAACGTTTGTCTTTTTTCGTCCCAAGTTAGTCTCGTTAGTCTCATTCTAAGGTTTGTCTCAGTTCGTCCTTAGAAAGAGACTAACTTGGGACGAACTAAGACAAACCTTAGAATGAGACTAACGTTTGTGTTTGTTCTTCAAGTTAGTCTCGTTAGTCTCATTCTAAGGTTTGTCTAAGTTCATCCTTAGAAAGAGACTAACTTGGGACGAACTTAGACAAACCTTACAGTGAGACTTAAGTTTGTCTTTGTTCGTCCCAAGTCAGTCTCGTTAGTCTCATTCTAAAGTTTGTCTAAGTCCGTCCTTAGAAAAAGACTAACTTGGGATGAACTAAGACAAACCTTAGAATGAGACTTAAGTTTGTCTTTGTTCGTCCCAAGTTAGTCTCGTTAGTCTCATTCTAAGGTTTGTCTATGTTCGTCGTTAGAAAGAGACTAACTTGGGACGAACTTGGACAAACCTTAGAATGAGACTTTAGTTTGTCTTTGTTCGTCCCAAGTTAGTCTCGTTAGTCTCATTCAACGGTTTGTCTAAGTTCGTCATTAGAAAGAGACTAACTTGGGACGAACTTAGATAAACCTTAAAAGGAGACTAACGTTTGTCTTTGTTCGTCCCAAGTTAGTGTCGTTAGTCTCATTCTAAGGTTTGTCTAAGTTCATCATTAGAAAGAGACTAACTTGGGACGAACTTGGACAAACCATAGAATGAGACTTTCGTTTGTCTTTGTTCGTCCCAAGTTAGTCTCGTTAGTCTCATTCTAAGGTTTGTCTAAGTTCGTCATTAGAAAGAGACTAACTTGGGACGAACTTAGACAAACCTTAGAATGAGACTAACGTTTGTCTTTGTTCGTCTCAAGTTAGTCTTGTCAGTCTCATTTTAAGGTTTGTCTAAGTTCGTCCTTAGAAAGAGACTAACTTGGGATGAACAAAGACAAACCTTAGAATGAGACTTAAGTTTGTCTTTGTTCGTCCCAAGTTATCTCGTTAGTCTCATTCTATGGTTTGTCTAAGTTCGTCCTTAGAAAGAGACTAACTTGGGACGAACTTAGACAAACCTTAGAATAAGACATAAGTTTGTCTTTGTTCGTCCCAAGTTAGTCTCGTTAGTTTCATTCTAAGGTTTGTCTAAGTACATCCTTAGAAAGAGACTAACTTGGGACAAACTTAGACAAACCTTAGAATGAGACTTAAGTTTGTCTTTGTTCATCCAAAGTTAGTCTCGTTAGTCTCATTCTGAGGTTTGTCTAAGTTCGTCCTTAGAAAGAGAGTAACTTGGGACGAACTTAGACAAACCTTATAATGAGACTTAAGTTTGTCTTTGTTCGTCCCATGTTAGTCTCGTTAGTCTCATTCTAAGGTTTGTCTAAGTTCGTCCTTAGAAAGAGACTAACTTGGGACGAACTAAGACAAACCTTTGAATGGGACTTAAGTTTGTCTTTGTTCGTCCCAAGTTTGTCTCGTTAGTCTCATTCTAAGGTTTGTCTAAGTTCGTCCTTAGAAAGAGACTAACTTGGGACGACCTTAGACAAACCTTAGAATGAGACTTATGTTTGTCTTTGTTCGTCCCAAGTTAATCTCGTTAGTCTCATTCTAAGGTTTGTCTAAGTTCGTCCTTAGAAAGAGACTAACTTGGGACGAACTAAGACAAACCTTAGAATGGGACTTAAGTTTGTCTTTGTTCATCCCAAGTTAGTCTCGTTAGTCTCATTCTAAGGTTTGTCTAAGTTCGTCCTTAGAAAGAGACGAACTTGGGACGAACTTAGACAAACCTTAGAATGAGACTTAAGTTTGTCTTTGTTCGTCCCAAGTTTGTCTCGTTAGTCTCATTCTAAGGTTTGTCTAAGTTCGTCTTTAGAAAGAGACTAACTTGGGACAAACTTAGACAAACCTTAGAATGAGACTTAAGTTTGTCTTTGTTCGTCCCAAGTTAGTCTCGTTAGTCACATTCTAAGGTTTGTCTAACTTCGTCTTTAGAAAGAGACTAACTTGGGACGAACTAAGACAAACCTTAGAATGGGACTTAAGTTTGTCTTTGTTCGTCCCAAGTTAATCTCGTTAGTCTCATTCTAAGGTTTGTCTAAGTTTGTCCTTAGAAATAGACTAACTTGGGCGAACATAGTCAAACCTTAGAATGAGACTTAAGTTTGTCTTTGTTCGTCCCAAGTTAGTCTCGTTAGTCTCATTCTAAGGTTTGTCTAAGTTTGTCCTTAGAAAGAGACTAACTTGGGATGAACTTTGACAAACCTTAGAATGAGACTTAAGTTTGTCTTCGTTCTTCCCAAGTTTGTCTTGTTAGTGTCATTCTAAGGTTTGTCTAAGTTCGTCCTTAGAAAGAGACTAACTTGGGATGAACTTAGACAAACCTTAGAATGAGACTAACGTTTGTCTTTTTTCGTCCCAAGTTAGTCTCGTTAGTCTCATTCTAAGGTTTGTCTAAGTTCATCATTAGAAAGAGACTAACTTGGGACGAACATAGACAAACCTTAGAATGAGATTTAAGTTTGTCTTTGTTCGTCCCAAGTTAGTCTCATGAGTCTCATTCTAAGGGTTGTCTAAGTTCGTCCTTAGAAAGAGACTAACTTGGGACGAACTAAGACAAACCTTAGAATGAGACTAACGTTTGTGTTTGTTCTTCAAGTTAGTCTCGTTAGTCTCATTCTAAGGTTTGTCTAAGTTCATCCTTAGAAAGAGACTAACTTGGGACGAACTTAGACAAACCTTACAATGAGACTTAAGTTTGTCTTTGTTCGTCCCAAGTCAGTCTCGTTAGTCTCATTCTAACGTTTGTCTAAGTTCGTCCTTAGAAAAAGACTAACTTGGGATGAACTAAGACAAACCTTAGAATGAGACTAACGTTTGTGTTTGTTCTTCAAGTTAGTCTCGTTAGTCTCATTCTAAGGTTTGTCTAAGTACGTCCTTAGAAAGAGACTAACTTGGGACAAACTTAGACAAACCTTAGAATGAGACTTAAGTTTGTCTTTGTTCATCCAAAGTTAGTCTCGTTAGTCTCATTCTGAGGTTTGTCTAAGTTCGTCCTTAGAAAGAGAGTAACTTGGGACGAACTTAGACAAACCTTATAATGAGACTTAAATTTGTCTTTGTTCGTCCCGTGTTAGTCTCGTTAGTCTCATTCTAAGGTTTGTCTAAGTTTGTCCTTAGAAAGAGACTAACTTGGGACGAACTAAGACAAACCTTAGAATGGGACTTAAGTTTGTCTTTGTTCGTCCCAAGTTTGTCTCGTTAGTCTCATTCTAAGGTTTGTCTAAGTTCGTCCTTAGAAAGAGACTAACTTGGGACGACCTTAGACAAACCTTAGAATGAGACTTAAGTTTGTCTTTGTTCGTCCCATGTTAGTCTCGTTAGTCTCATTCTAAGGTTTGTCTAAGTTCGTCCTTAGAAAGAGACTAACTTGGGACGAACTAAGACAAACCTTAGAATGGGACTTAAGTTTGTCTTTCTTCATCCCAAGTTAGTCTCGTTAGTCTCATTCTAAGGTTTGTCTAAGTTCGTCCTTAGAAAGAGACTAACTTGGGACGAACTTAGACAAACCTTAGAATGAGACTTAAGTTTGTTTTTGTTCGTCCCAAGTTAGTCTCGTTAGTCTCATTCTAAGGTTTGTCTAAGTTCGTCCTTAGAAAGAGACTAACTTGGGACGAACTTAGACAAACCTTAGAATGAGACTTAAGTTTGTTTTTGTTCGTCCCAAGTTTGTCTCGTTAGTCTCATTCTAAGGTTTGTCTAAGTTCGTCCTTAGAAAGAGACTAACTTGGGACGAACTTAGACAAACCTTAGAATGAGACTTAAGTTTGTCTTTGTTCGTCCCAAGTTAGTCTCGTTAGTCACATTCTAAGGTTTGTCTAAGTTCGTCTTTAGAAAGAGACTAACTTGGGACGAACTAAGACAAACCTTAGAATGGGACTTAAGTTTGTCTTTGTTCGTCCCAAGTTAATCTCGTTAGTCTCATTCTAAGGTTTGTCTAAGTTTGTCCTTAGAAATAGACTAACTTGGGCGAACATAGACAAACCTTAGAATGAGACTTAAGTTTGTCTTTGTTCGTCCCAAGTTAGTCTCGTTAGTCTCATTCTAAGGTTTGTCTATGTTCGTCCTTAGAAAGAGACTAACTTGGGATGAACTTAGACAAACCTTAGAATGAGACTCAAGTTTGTCTTTGTTCTTCCCAAGTTTGTCTCGTTAGTGTCATTCTAAGGTTTGTCTAAATTCGTCATTAGAAAGAGACTAACTTGGGACGAACTTAGACAAACCTTAGAATGAGACTAACGTTTGTCTTTTTTCGTCCCAAGTTAGTCTCGTTAGTCTCATTCTAAGGTTTGTCTCAGTTCGTCCTTAGAAAGAGACTAACTTGGGACGAACTAAGACAAACCTTAGAATGAGACTAACGTTTGTGTTTGTTCTTCAAGTTAGTCTCGTTAGTCTCATTCTAAGGTTTGTCTAAGTTCATCCTTAGAAAGAGACTAACTTGGGACGAACTTAGACAAACCTTACAGTGAGACTTAAGTTTGTCTTTGTTCGTCCCAAGTCAGTCTCGTTAGTCTCATTCTAAAGTTTGTCTAAGTCCGTCCTTAGAAAAAGACTAACTTGGGATGAACTAAGACAAACCTTAGAATGAGACTTAAGTTTGTCTTTGTTCGTCCCAAGTTAGTCTCGTTAGTCTCATTCTAAGGTTTGTCTATGTTCGTCGTTAGAAAGAGACTAACTTGGGACGAACTTGGACAAACCTTAGAATGAGACTTTAGTTTGTCTTTGTTCGTCCCAAGTTAGTCTCGTTAGTCTCATTCAACGGTTTGTCTAAGTTCGTCATTAGAAAGAGACTAACTTGGGACGAACTTAGATAAACCTTAAAAGGAGACTAACGTTTGTCTTTGTTCGTCCCAAGTTAGTGTCGTTAGTCTCATTCTAAGGTTTGTCTAAGTTCATCATTAGAAAGAGACTAACTTGGGACGAACTTGGACAAACCATAGAATGAGACTTTCGTTTGTCTTTGTTCGTCCCAAGTTAGTCTCGTTAGTCTCATTCTAAGGTTTGTCTAAGTTCGTCATTAGAAAGAGACTAACTTGGGACGAACTTAGACAAACCTTAGAATGAGACTAACGTTTGTCTTTGTTCGTCTCAAGTTAGTCTTGTCAGTCTCATTTTAAGGTTTGTCTAAGTTCGTCCTTAGAAAGAGACTAACTTGGGATGAACAAAGACAAACCTTAGAATGAGACTTAAGTTTGTCTTTGTTCGTCCCAAGTTATCTCGTTAGTCTCATTCTATGGTTTGTCTAAGTTCGTCCTTAGAAAGAGACTAACTTGGGACGAACTTAGACAAACCTTAGAATAAGACATAAGTTTGTCTTTGTTCGTCCCAAGTTAGTCTCGTTAGTTTCATTCTAAGGTTTGTCTAAGTACATCCTTAGAAAGAGACTAACTTGGGACAAACTTAGACAAACCTTAGAATGAGACTTAAGTTTGTCTTTGTTCATCCAAAGTTAGTCTCGTTAGTCTCATTCTGAGGTTTG
This sequence comes from Rhodiola kirilowii, assembly GCA_033675215.1. Classification (NCBI taxonomy): domain Eukaryota; kingdom Viridiplantae; phylum Streptophyta; class Magnoliopsida; order Saxifragales; family Crassulaceae; genus Rhodiola; species Rhodiola kirilowii. The sequence goes on along the minus strand of JAUCNB010000012.1, from coordinate 1,442,540 downwards.
TCTAAGTTCGTCCTTAGAAAGAGAGTAACTTGGGACGAACTTAGACAAACCTTATAATGAGACTTAAGTTTGTCTTTGTTCGTCCCATGTTAGTCTCGTTAGTCTCATTCTAAGGTTTGTCTAAGTTCGTCCTTAGAAAGAGACTAACTTGGGACGAACTAAGACAAACCTTTGAATGGGACTTAAGTTTGTCTTTGTTCGTCCCAAGTTTGTCTCGTTAGTCTCATTCTAAGGTTTGTCTAAGTTCGTCCTTAGAAAGAGACTAACTTGGGACGACCTTAGACAAACCTTAGAATGAGACTTATGTTTGTCTTTGTTCGTCCCAAGTTAATCTCGTTAGTCTCATTCTAAGGTTTGTCTAAGTTCGTCCTTAGAAAGAGACTAACTTGGGACGAACTAAGACAAACCTTAGAATGGGACTTAAGTTTGTCTTTGTTCATCCCAAGTTAGTCTCGTTAGTCTCATTCTAAGGTTTGTCTAAGTTCGTCCTTAGAAAGAGACGAACTTGGGACGAACTTAGACAAACCTTAGAATGAGACTTAAGTTTGTCTTTGTTCGTCCCAAGTTTGTCTCGTTAGTCTCATTCTAAGGTTTGTCTAAGTTCGTCTTTAGAAAGAGACTAACTTGGGACAAACTTAGACAAACCTTAGAATGAGACTTAAGTTTGTCTTTGTTCGTCCCAAGTTAGTCTCGTTAGTCACATTCTAAGGTTTGTCTAACTTCGTCTTTAGAAAGAGACTAACTTGGGACGAACTAAGACAAACCTTAGAATGGGACTTAAGTTTGTCTTTGTTCGTCCCAAGTTAATCTCGTTAGTCTCATTCTAAGGTTTGTCTAAGTTTGTCCTTAGAAATAGACTAACTTGGGCGAACATAGTCAAACCTTAGAATGAGACTTAAGTTTGTCTTTGTTCGTCCCAAGTTAGTCTCGTTAGTCTCATTCTAAGGTTTGTCTAAGTTTGTCCTTAGAAAGAGACTAACTTGGGATGAACTTTGACAAACCTTAGAATGAGACTTAAGTTTGTTTTCGTTCTTCCCAAGTTTGTCTTGTTAGTGTCATTCTAAGGTTTGTCTAAGTTCGTCCTTAGAAAGAGACTAACTTGGGATGAACTTAGACAAACCTTAGAATGAGACTAACGTTTGTCTTTTTTCGTCCCAAGTTAGTCTCGTTAGTCTCATTCTAAGGTTTGTCTAAGTTCATCATTAGAAAGAGACTAACTTGGGACGAACATAGACAAACCTTAGAATGAGATTTAAGTTTGTCTTTGTTCGTCCCAAGTTAGTCTCATGAGTCTCATTCTAAGGGTTGTCTAAGTTCGTCCTTAGAAAGAGACTAACTTGGGACGAACTAAGACAAACCTTAGAATGAGAGTAACGTTTGTGTTTGTTCTTCAAGTTAGTCTCGTTAGTCTCATTCTAAGGTTTGTCTAAGTTCATCCTTAGAAAGAGGCTAACTTGGGGCGAACTTAGACAAACCATAGAATGAGACTTGAGTTTGTCTTTGTTCGTCCCAAGTCAGTCTCGTTAGTCTCATTCTAAGGTTTGTCTAAGTTCGTCCTTAGAAAAAGACTAACTTGGGACAAACTAAGACAAACCTTAGAATGAGACTTATGTTTGTCTTTGTTCGTCCCAAGTTAGTCTCGTTAGTCTCATTCTAAGGTTTGTCTAACTTTGTCCTTAGAAAGAGACTAACTTGGGACGAACTTGGACAAACCATAGAATGAGACTTTCGTTTGTCTTTGTTCGTCCCAAGTTAGTCTCGTTAGTCTCATTCTAAGGTTTGTCTAACTTCGTAATTAGAAAGAGACTAACTTGGGATGAACTTAGACAAACCTTAGAATGAGACTAACGTTTGTCTTTGTTCATCCCAAGTTAGTCTCGTCAGTCTCATTTTAAGGTTTGTCTAAGTTCGTCCTTAGAAAGAGTCTTACTTGGGACGAACAAAGACAAACCTTAGAATGAGACTTAAGTTTGTCTTTGTTCGTCCCAAGTCAGTCTCGTTAGTCTCATTCTAAGGTTTGTCCAAGTTCGTCCTTAGAAAAAGACTAACTTGGGACGAACTAAGACAAACCTTAGAATGAGACTTATGTTTGTCTTTGTTCGTCCCAAGTTAGTCTCGTTAGTCTCATTCTAAGGTTTGTCTAAGTTCGTCCTTAGAAAAAGACTAACTTGGGATGAACTTAGACAAATCTTACATTGAGATTTAAGTTTGTCTTTGTTCGTCCCAAGTCAGTCTCGTTAGTCTCATTCTAAGGTTTGTCTAAGTTCGTCCTTAGAAAAAGACTAACTTGGGATGAACTAAGACAGACCTTAGAATGAGACTTAAGTTTGTCTTTGTTCGTCCCAAGTTAGTCTCGTTAGTCTCATTCTAAGGTTTGTCTAAGTTCGTCATTAGAAAGAGACTAACTTGGGACGAACTTAGACAAACCTTAGAATGAGACTTAAGTTTGTTTTTGTTCGTCCCAAGTTTGTCTCGTTAGTCTCATTCTAAGGTTTGTCTAAGTTCGTAATTAGAAAGAGACTAACTTGGGATGAACTTAGACAAACCTTAGAATGAGACTAACGTTTGTCTTTGTTCGTCCCAAGTTAGTCTCGTTAGTCTCATTCTAAGGTTTGTCTAAGTTCGTCCTTAGAAAGAGGCTAACTTGCGGCGAACTTTGACAAACCATAGAATGAGACTTGAGTTTGTCTTTGTTCGTCCCAAGTCAGTCTCGTTAGTCTCATTCTAAGGTTTGTCCAAGTTCGTCCTTAGAAAAAGACTAACTTGGGACGAACTAAGACAAACCTTAGAATGAGACTTATGTTTGTCTTTGTTCGTCCCAAGTTAGTCTCGTTAGTCTCATTCTAAGGTTTGTCTAACTTTGTCCTTAGAAAGAGACTAACTTGGGACGAACTTGGACAAACCATAGAATGAGACTTTCGTTTGTCTTTGTTCATCCCAAGTTAGTCTCGTTAGTCTCATTCTAAGGTTTGTCTAAGTTCGTAATTAGAAAGAGACTAACTTGGGATGAACTTAGACAAACCTTAGAATGAGACTAACGTTTGTCTTTGTTCGTCCCAAGTTAGTCTCGTCAGTCTCATTTTAAGGTTTGACTAAGTTCGTCCTTAGAAAGAGTCTTACTTGGGACGAACAATGACAAACCTTAGAATGAGACTTAAGTTTGTCTTTGTTCGTCCCAAGTTAGTCTCGTTAGTCTCATTCTATGGTTTGTCTAAGTTCGTCCTTAGAAATACACTAACTTGGGACGAACTTAGACAAACCTTAGAATAAGACTTAAGTCTGTCTTTGTTCGTCCCAAGTTAGTCTCGTTAGTCTCATTCTAAGGTTTGTCTAAGTACGTCCTTAGAAAGAGGCTAACTTGGGACAAACTTAGACAAACCTTAGAATGAGACTTAAGTTTGTCTTTGTTCATCCAAAGTTAGTCTCGTTAATCTCATTCTGAGGTTTGTCTAAGTTCGTCCTTAGAAAGAGAGTAACTTTGGACGAACTTAGACAAAACTTATAATGAGACTTAAGTTTGTCTTTGTTCGTCCCAAGTTAGTCTCGTTAGTCTCATTCTAAGGTTTATCTAAGTTCGTCCTTAGAAAGAGACTAACTTGGGACGAACTAAGACAAACCTTAGAATGAGACTTAAGTTTGTCTTTGTTCGTCCCAAGTTTGTCTTGTTAGTCTCATTCTAAGGTTTGTCTAAGTTCGTCCTTAGAAAGAGACTAACTTGGGACGACCTTAGACAAACCTTAGAATGAGACTTAAGTTTGTCTTTGTTCGTCCCAAGTCAGTCTCGTTAGTCTCATTCTAAGGTTTGTCTAAGTTCGTCCTTAGAAAAAGACTAACTTGGGATGAACTAAGACAAACCTTAGAATGAGACTTAAGTTTGTCTTTGTTCGTCCCAAGTTAGTCTCGTTAGTCTCATTCTAAAGTTTGTCTATGTTCGTCCTTAGAAAGAGACTAACTTGGGACGAACTTGGACAAACCTTAGAATGAGACTTTAGTTTGTCTTTGTTCGTCCCAAGTTAGTCTCATTAGTCTCATTCTAAGGTTTGTCTAAGTTCGTCATTAGAAAGAGACTAACTTGGGATGAACTTAGACAAACCATAGAATGAGACTAACGTTTGTCTTTGTTCGTCCCAAGTTAGTCTCGTTAGTCTCATTCTAAGGTTTGTCTAAGTTCGTCCTTAGAAAAAGACTAACTTGGGACGAACTAAGACAAACCTTAGAATGAGACTTAAGTTTGTATTTGTTCGTCCCAAGTTAGTCTCGTTAGTCTCATTCTAAGGTTTGTCTAAGTTCGTCCTGGGAAAGAGACTAAATTGGGACGAACTTGGACAAACCATAGAATGTGACTTTCGTTTGTCTTTGTTCGTCCCAAGTTAGTCTCGTTAGTCTCATTCTAAGGTTTGTCTAAGTTCATCATTAGAAAGAGACTAACTTGGGACGAACTTAGACAAACCTTAGAATGAGACTAACGTTTGTCTTTGTTCGTCCAAAGTTAGTCTCGTCAGTCTCATTTTAAGGTTTGTCTAAGTTCGTCCTTAGAAAGAGACTAACTTGGGACGACCAAAGACAAATCTTAGAATGAGACTTAAGTTTGTCTTTGTTCGTCCCAAGTTAGTCTCGTTAGTATCATTCTATGGTTTGTCTAAGTTCGTCCTTAGAAAGAGACTAACTTGGGACGAACTTAGACAAACCTTAGAATAAGACTTAAGTTTGTCTTTGTTCGTCCCAAGTTAGTCTCGTTAGTCTCATTCTAAGGTTTGTCTAAGTACGTCCATAGAAAGAGACTAACTTGGGACAAACTTCGACAAACCTTAGAATGAGACTTAAGTTTGTCTTTGTTCATCCAAAGTCAGTCTCGTTAGTCTCATTCTAAGGTTTGTCTAAGTTCGTCCTTAGAAAAAGACTAACTTGGGATGAACTAAGACAAACCTTAGAATGAGACTTAAGTTTGTCTTTGTTCGTCCCAAGTTAGTCTCGTTAGTCTCATTCTAAAGTTTGTCTATGTTCGTCCTTAGAAAGAGACTAACTTGGGACGAACTTGGACAAACCTTAGAATGAGACTTTAGTTTGTCTTTGTTCGTCCCAAGTTAGTCTCGTTAGTCTCATTCTAAGGTTTGTCTAAGTTCGTCATTAGAAAGAGACTAACTTGGGACGAACTTAGACAAACCTTAGAATGAGACTAACGTTTGTCTTTGTTAGTCCCAAGTTAGTCTCGTTAGTCTCATTCTAAGGTTTGTCTAAGTTCGTCCTTAGAAAAAGACTAACTTGGGACGAACTAAGACAAAATGAGACTTAAGTTTGTATTTGTTCGTCCCAAGTTAGTCTCGTTAGTCTCATTCTAAGGTTTGTCTAAGTTCGTCCTTGGAAAGAGACTAAATTGGGACGAACTTGGACAAACCATAGAATGAGACTTTCGTTTGTCTTTGTTCGTCCCAAGTTAGTCTCGTTAGTCTCATTCTTAGGTTTGTCTAAGTTCATCATTAGAAAGAGACTAACTTGGGATGAACTTAGACAAACCTTTGAATGAGACTAACGTTTGTCTTTGTTCGTCCAAAGTTAGTCTCGTCAGTCTCATTTTAAGGTTTGTCTAAGTTCAACCTTAGAAAGAGACTAACTTGGGACGAACAAAGACAAATCTTAGAATGAGACTTAAGTTTGTCTTTGTTCGTCCCAAGTTAGTCTCGTTAGTATCATTCTATGGTTTGTCTAAGTTTGTCCTTAGAAAGAGACTAACTTGGGACGAACTTAGACAAACCTTAGAATAAGACTTAAGTTTGTCTTTGTTCGTCCCAAGTTAGTCTCGTTAGTCTCATTCTAAGGTTTGTCTATGTACGTCCATAGAAAGAGACTAACTTGGGACAAACTTCGACAAACCTTAGAATGAGACTTAAGTTTGTCTTTGTTCATCCAAAGTTAGTCTCGTTAGTCTCATTCTGAGGTTTGTCTAAGTTCTTCCTTAGAAAGAGAGTAACTTGAGACGAACTTAGACGAACCTTATAATGAGACTTAACTTTGTCTTTGTTCGTCCCAAGTTAGTCTCGTTAGTCTCATTCTAAGGTTTGTCTAAGTTCGTCCTTTGAAAGAGACTAACTTGGGACGACTAAGACAAACCTTAGAATGGGACTTAAGTTTGTCTTTGTTCGTCCCAAGTTAGTCTCGTTAGTCTCATTCTAAGGTTTGTCTAAGTTCGTCCTTAGAAAGAGACTAACTTGGGACGACCTTAGACAAACCTTAGAATGAGACTTAAGTTTCTCTTTGTTCGTCCCAAGTTAGTCTCGTTAGTCTCATTCTAAGGTTTGTCTAAGTTCGTCCTTAGAAAGAGACTAACTTGGGACGAACTAAGACAAACCTTAGAATGGGACTTAAGTTTGTCTTTGTTCGTCCCAAGTTAGTCTCGTTAGTCTCATTCTAAGGTTTGTCTAAGTTTGTCCTTAGAAATAGACTAACTTGGGACGAACTTAGACAAACCTTAGAATGAGACTAACGTTTGTCTTTGTTCGTCCCAAGTTAGTCTCGTTAGTCTCATTCTAAGGTTTGTCTAAGTTCGTCCTTAGAAAAAGACTAACTTGGGATGAACTAAGACAGACCTTAGAATGAGACTTAAATTTGTCTTTGTTCGTCCCAAGTTAGTCTCGTTAGTCTCATTCTAAGGTTTGTCTAAGTTCGTCATTAGAAAGAGACTAACTTGGGACGAACTTAGACAAACCTTAGAATGAGACTAACGTTTGTCTTTGTTCGTCCCAAGTAAGTCTCGTTAGTCTCATTCTAAGGTTTGTCTAAGTTCGTCCTTAGAAAGAGGCTAACTTGCGGCGAACTTAGACAAACCATAGAATGAGACTTGAGTTTGTCTTTGTTCGTCCCAAGTCAGTCTCGTTAGTCTCATTCTAAGGTTTGTCTAAGTTCGTCCTTAGAAAAAGACTAACTTGGGACGAACTAAGACAAACCTTAGAATGAGACTTAAGTTTGTCTTTGTTCGTCCCAAGTTAGTCTCGTTAGTCTCATTCTAAGGTTTGTCTAACTTTGTCCTTAGAAAGAGACTAACTAGGGACGAACTTGGACAAACCATAGAATGAGACTTTCGTTTGTCTTTGTTCGTCCCAAGTTAGTCTCGTTAGTCTCATTCTAAGGTTTGTCTAAGTTCGTAATTAGAAAGAGCTTAACTTGGGATGAACTTGGACAAACCTTAGAATGAGACTAACGTTTGTCTTTGTTCGTCCCAAGTCAGTCTCGTTAGTCACATTCTAAGGTTTGTCTAAGTTCGTCCTTAGAAAGAGACTAACTTGGGACGAACTTAGACAAACCTTAGAATGGGACTTAAGTTTGTCTTTGTTCGTCCCAAGTTAATCTCGTTAGTCTCATTCTAAGGTTTGTCTAAGTTTGTCCTTAGAAAGAGACTAACTTGGGCGAACATAGACAAACCTTAGAATGAGACTTAAGATTGTCTTTGTTCGTCCCAAGTTAGTCTCGTTAGTCTCATTCTAAGGTTTGTCTAAGTTCGTCCTTAGAAAGAGACTAACTTGGGATGAACTTAGACAAACCTTAGAATGAGACTTAAGTTTGTCTTTGTTCTTCACAAGTTTGTCTCGTTAGTGTCATTCTAAGGTTTGTCTAAGTTCGTCCTTAGAAAGAGACTAACTTGGGACGAACTTAGACAAACCTTAGAATGAGACTAACGTTTGTCTTTTTTCGTCCCAAGTTAGTCTCGTTAGTCTCATTCTAAGGTTTGGCTAAGTTCATCATTAGAAAGAGACTAACTTGGGACGAACATCGACAAACCTTAGAATGAGACTTAAGTTTGTCTTTGTTCGTCCAAAGTTAGTCTCATGAGTCTCATTCTAAGGTTTGTCTAAGTTCGTCCTTAGAAAGAGACTAACTTGGGACGAACTAAGACAAACCTTAGAATGAGACTAACGTTTGTGTTTGTTCGTCCAAAGTTAGTCTCGTTAGTCTCTCATTCTAAGGTTTGTCTAAGTTCATCCTTAGAAAGAGACTAACTTGGGACGAACTTAGACAAACCTTAGAATGAGACTTAAGTTTGTCTTTGTTCGTCCCAAGTCAGTCTCGTTAGTCACATTCTAAGGTTTGTCTAAGTTCGTCCATAGAAAAAGACTAACTTGGGATGAACTAAGACAAACCTTAGAATGAGACTTAAGTTTGTCTTTGTTCGTCCCAAGTTAGTCTCGTTAGTCTCATTCTAAGGTTTGTCTATGTTCGTCCTTAGAAAGAGACTAACTTGGGACGAACTTGGACAAACCTTAGAATGAGACTTTAGATTGTCTTTGTTCGTCCCAAGTTAGTCTCGTTAGTCTCATTCTAAGGTTTGTCTAAGTTCGTCATTAGAAAGAGACTAACTTGGGATGAACTAAGACAGACCTTAGAATGAGACTTAAGTTTGTCTTTGTTCGTCCCAAGTTAGTCTCGTTAGTCTCATTCTAAGGTTTGTCTAAGTTCGTCATTAGAAAGAGACTAACTTGGGACGAACTTAGACAAACCTTAGAATGAGACTAACGTTTGTCTTTGTTCGTCCCAAGTTAGTCTCGTTAGTCTCATTCTAAGGTTTGTCTAAGTTCGTCCTTAGAAAGAGGCTAACTTGCGGCGAACTTAGACAAACCATAGAATGAGACTTGAGTTTGTCTTTGTTCGTCCCAAGTCAGTCTCGTTAGTCTCATTCTAAGGTTTGTCTAAGTTCGTCCTTAGAAAAAGACTAACTTGGGACGAACTAAGACAAACCTTAGAATGAGACTTAAGTTTGTCTTTGTTCGTCCCAAGTTAGTCTCGTTAGTCTCATTCTAAGGTTTGTCTAACTTTGTCCTTAGAAAGAGACTAACTTGGGACGAACTTGGACAAACCATAGAATGAGACTTTCGTTTGTCTTTGTTCGTCCCAAGTTAGTCTCGTTAGTCTCATTCTAAGGTTTGTCTAAGTTCGTAATTAGAAAGAGACTAACTTGGGATGAACTTGGACAAACCTTAGAATGAGACTAACGTTTGTCTTTGTTCGTCCCAAGTCAGTCTCGTTAGTCACATTCTAAGGTTTGTCTAAGTTCGTCCTTAGAAAGAGACTAACTTGGGACGAACTTAGACATACCTTAGAATGGGACTTAAGTTTGTCTTTGTTCGTCCCAAGTTAATCTCGTTAGTCTCATTCTAAGGTTTGTCTAAGTTTGTCCTTAGAAAGAGACTAACTTGGGCGAACATAGACAAACCTTAGAATGAGACTTAAGATTGTCTTTGTTCGTCCCAAGTTAGTCTCGTTAGTCTCATTCTAAGGTTTGTCTAAGTTCGTCCTTAGAAAGAGACTAACTTGGGATGAACTTAGACAAACCTTAGAATGAGACTTAAGTTTGTCTTTGTTCTTCCCAAGTTTGTCTCGTTAGTGTCATTCTAAGGTTTGTCTAAGTTCATCCTTAGAAAGAGACTAACTTGGGACGAACTTAGACAAACCTTAGAATGAGACTAACGTTTATCTTTTTTCGTCCCAAGTTAGTCTCGTTAGTCTCATTCTAAGGTTTGGCTAAGTTCATCATTAGAAAGCGACTAACTTGGGACGAACATAGACAAACCTTAGAATGAGACTTAAGTTTGTCTTTGTTCGTCCAAAGTTAGTCTCATGAGTCTCATTCTAAGGTTTGTCTAAGTTCGTCCTTAGAAAGAGACTAACTTGGGACGAACTAAGACAAACCTTAGAATGAGACTAACGTTTGTGTTTGTTCGTCCAAAGTTAGTCTCGTTAGTCTCATTCTAAGGTTTGTCTAAGTTCATCCTTAGAAAGATACTAACTTGGGACGAACTTAGACAAACCTTAGAATGAGACTTAAGTTTGTCTTTGTTCGTCCCAAGTCAGTCTCGTTAGTCACATTCTAAGGTTTGTCTAAGTTCGTCCATAGAAAAAGACTAACTTGGGATGAACTAAGACAAACCTTAGAATGAGACTTAAGTTTGTCTTTGTTCGTCCCAAGTTAGTCTCGTTAGTCTCATTCTAAGGTTTGTCTATGTTCGTCCTTAGAAAGAGACTAACTTGGGACGAACTTGGACAAATCTTAGAATGAGACTTTAGATTGTCTTTGTTCGTCCCAAGTTAGTCTCGTTAGTCTCATTCTAAGGTTTGTCTAAGTTCGTCATTAGAAAGAGACTAACTTGGGACGAATTTAGACAACCCTTAGAATGAGACTAACGTTTGTCTTTGTTCATCCCAAGTTAGTCTCGTTAGTCTCATTCTAAGGTTTGTCTAAGTTCATCCTTAGAAAGAGACTAACTTTTTTTTTTTTTTTTTTTTGGACGGAGCCAGCGCCTTTATTAGATAAAGGATCCAAAAAGCCTGGATCGTGGCGAATAATAAGAAGCCCTCAAGCGCCAGAAGGAAGTTATAAAATCATCCTTCTTAAAAACGCCGAACAGGCTAAAAAAAAAGGAGTTAGGAAATACCCCAACAAACAGAAGGAACAAAATTCTCTACTACTACCAAAGAAGCCACAACTTTCTATCAAAGCCAACCTATGAGGCACAAGCATCAGCCCCTCGACTGAAGATTAAGATCATCTCTAATTTTTCGCAAGGCCAGCGCCTCACTATCATGGTCATGGATACAATCCTCACGATCACATAGGAAAATATGGCTTAAATTATCATGCCTAATAGCCTGCTTCACAAAGGAGGGAGCTCTCCCATCTGTAAGAACCTCCCCCTGAGCAGCTGCACAAGCAACTGCAATAGCAGCGCCGTTAGCTTTGGGGCAACACCTCCGAAACTGAACATCAGGCAATTCAGCAAACAAACTCCTCTGCTTATACACATCATTCCAGGGGATATCGTGAAAGTGCCGCGGATCAAGCCACAACATGAAAGGAGAGGAACTAGCAACGACGCTGACAGGCATCCCCTTATCAATCCCATGGCGAATGGCCATTTTAACAACAGATATAAGGCAAGAGAAATCATCCAGCTCCAGAAACTCCCCCCCATGAAAGTGAGACACAATGCCTCTATCATTCTTGATGACAAAACCTCCAAACGAGCGATCCATTCTGCGAATGCAGGTAAGATAAGCTGAGTATCTGTTGGGGAGCATAGTACTGGCGACCCATCTGCCCATAAAGGACTTCCTCCCAACCATAGAGAACAGAAGGAGCCTTTTAAGGCTACCGTCACTAACATTACGCACATGCTTCACAGGCAAAAGCCTTGCAAGGCCCATAACCCATCTACTGATACTCACTCTAATAGGAGGACTACGCTGATCAAAGAGAATAGCATTACGGTATTTCCATATTTCCCACAAAGTGCAACAGGCCACACCAATTTTGAGACAAGACATAAAGTCCTTGGGATTCTTGGCGGCGATAACTCTAGAGAAACTTTCCTTTCCTCTAATAAGGCCACCTCCAAACATCAACTTGAAATTATTCCAGGCAGACTGAGCAACGTCCCCTTTAAAGAATAAATGGTTGATGGACTCCGTTGATGGGCAATGGCAGCATCTACATCTAGAAGCCATGCTGATGCCAATGTTCATCACTTTGTCATCAGTTGGGACAGCTGACATGAAGAATTTCCAAGCAAAACACCCAACCTTCATTGGGATCCAATTGCACCAGATATTGTTAGCCCACCTAACATCAGGCCATTTTGTCTGGAAAGAAATCCTGAATTTGTTTGCAGAGAATGTACCTGTTTCACACCCTTCCCAAATATAAATATCATCACCACTGGAAAGAACCAGGTTCTCATAAAGACTTCTCTTGTTGACCGGGAGGCAATCTATAATGCCCTGCCAAGAGGAGGGCTCATCACGAATGTCCCGCAACCTAGCATCAACTAGGCCCCTGGGACTGTTACACCCAAGACGATCACAGAACTGAGACACGGTTATGTTACCTTGCCCAATGATCCATCTCGATTCCTCACGAAGCTTAATGATAATGTGATCAATAGAATTCCAAATGCAAGACCCCCTAACACCATGGACAAATTTCCTCCTGGCATGGAAGGCCCATAAGGAATCAGAATTAATAAAATTCCAGGCCAATTTCCCATGAAGAGCCAACATCATATCCTCCAATTTTTTAATGCCCAGGCCTCCTGCGGATTTTTCTCTACAAACATTTTCCCAGTTCACCCAGTGCCTTCTCTTACCATCCCCTTTATCCCAAAGAAAAATCCGAAGGATACTTCCCACTCGATTAAGGACAGTTTTGGGTATAAGAAGAATGGACATACAATGAATGCCAACAGAGTTAAGAACCGAGTCAATAAGAGTAATCTTGCCACCAAAGGACAGTAAGTTCTTCATCCAACCTCCTATACGTTTCCTGATCTTGTCTTCAAGACTCTGGAAGTATTCGATCTTGGTACGCCCCGTATAGAGAGGGGCTCCAAGATAGGTAACTGGGAAGGTACCTTTGTGGAACTTAGTAATGTCAAGCAGAGTGTCCTCCCTTTCTCTCCTCATATCTTCAGGAAAGAAAATGAAACTCTTCTCATTGTTAAGCTGCTGCCCAGAATAATCACAAAACTCTTGAATGATATCCATAAGGTTCTCCACCGATCTTTTGCAGCCATTAGTGAAAATGAGTATATCATCAGCAAACAGAAGGGAATTGATGTATCTCCCTCTAACACCATTTTGATAACCCATGATAAGGCCCTCATCGACTGCATGATTAATATCTTTGGTAAGCCACTCCATAGCAATCACAAAGAGAGTGGGAGATAAGGGATCTCCTTGCCGCAATCCCTGGGAGGACTTAAAATGAAGGAAAGTTAACTGCACAAGAAGAGGTTGCGCTTGAGCTTTGTGCTAGCCAGGACTTGTGGAACCTCATCTCTTGCTCGGGCATGCCAGTCGCGGTGAATGCACAAAAAGAACATTTTCCAGACAAGTAGATTTGAAGTTGTCTCCTATCTTGAAAAATAGAAAAGCTTACACTCTATTCAAGTAGAAAAACCACTTGAAGTAGACTTTAGGTGGTTAATCCAGCTTTTCTGTCACTTTTATTTTTTTCAATTTGCTTGGAATGTAAGCAATAATGAATTATTCAGTGAAGTGGTAATTGTTCTATACATTATGTGAATACTAGTTTATACTTGTAAAAAAAAAAATAGAAAGAGACTAACTTGGGGCGAACTTAGGCAAACCTTAGAATGAGACTTAAGTTTGTCTTTGTTCGTCCCAAGTCAGTCTCGTTAGTCTCATTCTAAGGTTTGTCTAAGTTCGTCCATAGAAAAAGACTAACTTGTGACGAAATAAGACAAACCTTAGAATGAGACTTAAGTTAGTCTTTGTTCGTCCCAAGTTAGTCTCGTTAGTCTCATTCTAAGGTTTGTCTAAGTTCGTCCTTAGAAAAAGACTAACTTGGGACGAACTTGGACAAACCATAGAATGAGACTTTCGTTTGTCTTTGTTCGTCCCAAGTTAGTCTCGTTAGTCTCATTCTATGGTTTGTCTAAGTTCGTCATTAGAAAGAGACTAACTTGGGACGAACTTAGACAAACCTTATAATGAGACTTAAGTTTGTCTTTGTTCGTCAAAAGTTAGTCTCATGAGTCTCATTCTAAGGTTTGTCTAAGTTCGTCCTTAGAAAGAGACTAACTTGGGACGAACTAAGACAAACCTTAGAATGAGACTAACGTTTGTGTTTGTTCGTCCCAAGTTAGTCTCGTTAGTCTCATTCTAAGGTTTGTCTAAGTTCGTCCTTAGAAAGAGACTAACTTGGGACGAACTTGGACAAATCATATAATGAGACTTCAGTTTGTCTTTGTTCGTCCCAAGTTAGTCTCGTTAGTCTCATTCTAAGGTTTGTCTAAGTTCGTCCTTAGAAAGAGACTAACTTGGGACGAACTTGGACAAATCATAGAATGAGACTTTCGTTTGTCTTTGTTCGTCCCAAGTTAGTCTCGTTAGTCTCATTCTAAGGTTTGTCTAAGTTCGTCCTTAGAAAGAGACTAACTTGGGACGAACTTGGACAAATCATAGAATGAGACTTTCGTTTTCTTTGTTCGTCCCAAGTTAGTCTCGTTAGTCTCATTCTAAGGTTTGTCTAAGTTCGTCATTAGAAAGAGACTAACTTGGTACGAACTTAGACAAATCTTAGAATGAGACTAACATTTGTCTTTGTTCGTCCCAAGTTAGTCTCGTTAGTCTCATTCTGAGGTTTGTCTAAGTTCGTCCTTAGAAAATGACTAACTTGGGACGAACTAAGACAAACCTTAGAATGGGACTTAAGTTTGTCTTTGTTCGTCCCAAGTTTGTCTCGTTAGTCTTATTCTAAGGTTTGTCTAAGTTCGTCCTTAGAAACAGACTAACTTGGGATGAACTAAGACAAACCTCAGAAAGGGACTTAAGTTTGTCTTTGTTCGTCCCAAGTTATTCTCGTTATTCTCATTCTAAGGTTTTTCTAAGTGCGTCCTTAGAAAGAGACTAACTTGGGACGAACTAAGACAAACCTTAGAATGAGACTAACGTTTTTCTTTGTTCGTCTAAAGTTAGTCTCGTTAGTCTCATTCTAAGGTTTGTCTAAGTTCGTCCTTAGAAAGAGAATAACTTGGGACGAACTAAGACAAACCTTAGAATGAGACTTAAGTTTGTCTTTGTTCGTCCCAAGTTTGTCTCGTTAGTGTCATGCTAAGGTTTGTCTAAGTTCGTCCTTAGAAAGAGACTAACTTGGGACGAACTTAGACAAACCTTAGAATGAGACTTAAGTTTGTCTTTGTTCGTCCCAAGTCAGTCTCGTTAGTCTCATTCTAAGGTTTGTCTAAGTTCGTCCTTATAAAGAGACTAACTTGGGGCGAACTAAGACAAACCTTAGAATGAGACTTAAGTTTGTCTTGGTTCGTCTCAAGTTAGTCTCGTTAGTCTCATTCTAAGGTTTGTCTAAGTTCGTCCTTAGAAAGAGACTAACTTGGGACGAACTTAGACAAACCTTATAATGAGACTTAAGTTTGTCTTTGTTCTTCCCAAGTTTGTCTCGTTAGTATCATTCTAAGGTTTGTCTAAGTTCATCATTAGAAAGAGACTAACTTGGGACGAACTAAGACAAACCTTAGAATGAGACTTAAGTTTGTCTTTGTTCGTCCCAAGTTTGCCTCGTTAGTCTCATTCTAAAGTTAGTCTAAGTTCGTCCTTAGAAAGAGACTAACTTGGGACGAACTAAGACAAACCTTATAATGTGACTTAAGTTTGTCTTTGTTCGTCCCAAGTTGGTCTCGTTAGTCTCATTCTAAGGTTTGTCTAAGTTCGTCCTTAGAAAGAGACTAACTTGGGACGAACTAAGACAAACCTTAGAATGAGACTAACGTTTGTGTTTGTTCGTCCAAAGTTAGTCTTGTTAGTCTCATTCTAAGGTTTGTCTAAGTTCATCCTTAGAAAGAGACTAACTTGGGACGAACTTAGACAAACCTTAGAATGAGACTTAAGTTTGTCTTTGTTCGTCCCAAGTCAGTCTCGTTAGTCACATTCTAAGGTTTGTCTAAGTTCGTCCATAGAAAAAGACTAACTTGGGATGAACTAAGACAAACCTTAGAATGAGACTTAAGTTTGTCTTTGTTCGTCCCAAGTTAGTCTCGTTAGTCTCATTCTAAGGTTTGTCTATGTTCGTCCTTAGAAAGAGACTAACTTGGGACGAACTTGGACAAACCTTAGAATGAGACTTTAGATTGTCTTTGTTCGTCCCAAGTTAGTCTCGTTAGTCTCATTCTAAGGTTTGTCTAAGTTCGTCATTAGAAAGAGACTAACTTGGGACGAACTTAGACAACCCTTAGAATGAGACTATCGTTTGTCTTTGTTCATCCCAAGTTAGTCTCGTTAGTCTCATTCTAAGGTTTGTCTAAGTTCATCCTTAGAAAGAGACTAACTTGGGGCGAACTTAGGCAAACCTTAGAATGAGACTTAAGTTTGTCTTTGTTCGTCCCAAGTCAGTCTCGTTAGTCTCATTCTAAGGTTTGTCTAAGTTCGTCCTTAGAAAAAGACTAAATTGGGACGAACTAAGACAAACCTTAGAATGAGACTTAAGTTAGTCTTTGTTCGTCCCAAGTTAGTCTCGTTAGTCTCATTCTAAGGTTTGTCTAAGTTCGTCCTTAGAAAGAGACTAACTTGGGACGAACTTGGACAAACCATAGAATGAGACTTTCGTTTCTCTTTGTTCGTCCCAAGTTAGTCTCGTTAGTCTCATTCTATGGTTTGTCTAAGTTCGTCATTAGAAAGAGACTAACTTGGGACGAACTTAGACAAACCTTTAAATGAGACTTAAGTTTGTCTTTGTTCGTCCAAAGTTAGTCTCATGAGTCTCATTCTAAGGTTTGTCTAAGTTCGTCCTTAGAAAGAGACTAACTTGGGACGAACTAAGACAAACCTTAGAATGAGACTAACGTTTGTGTTTGTTCGTCCAAAGTTAGTCTCGTTAGTCTCATTCTAAGGTTTCTCTAAGTTCATCCTTTGAAAGAGACTAACTTGAGACGAACTTAGACAAACCTTAGAATGAGACTTAAGTTTGTCTTTGTTCGTCCCAAGTCAGTCTCGTTAGTCTCATTCTAAGGTTTGTCTAAGTTCGTCCTTAGAAAAAGACTAACTTGGGATGAACTAAGACAAACCTTAGAATGAGACTTAAGTTTGTCTTTGTTCGTCCCAAGTTAGTCTCGTTAGTCTCATTCTAAGGTTTGTCTATGTTCGGCCTTAGAAAGAGACTAACTTGGGACGAACTTGGACAAACCTTAGAATGAGACTTTAGTTTGTCTTTGTTCGTCCCAAGTTAGTCTCGTTAGTCTCATTCTAAGGTTTGTCTAAGTTCGTCCTTAGAAAGAGACTAACTTGGGACGAACTTAGACAAACCTTAGAATGAGACTAACGTTTGTCTTTGTTCATCCCAAGTTAGTCTCGTTAGTCTCATTCTATGGTTTCTCTAAGTTCGTCCTTAGAAAGAGACTAACTTGGGGCGAACTTAGATAAACCTTAGAATGAGACTTAAGTTTGTCTTTGTTCGTCCCAAGTCAGTCTCGTTAGTCTCATTCTAAGGTTTGTCTAAGTTCGTCCTTAGAAAAAGACTAACTTGGGACGAACTAAGACAAACCTTAGAATGAGACTTAAGTTTGTCATTGTTCGTCCCAAGTTAGCCTCGTTAGTCTCATTCTAAGGTTTGTCTAAGTTCGTCCTTAGAAAGAGACTAACTTGGGACGAACTTGGACAAATCATATAATGAGACTTCAGTTTGTCTTTGTTCGTCCCAAGTTAGTCTCGTTAGTCTCATTCTAAGGTTTGTCTAAGTTCGTCCTTAGAAAGAGACTAACTTAGGACGAACTTGGACAAATCATAGAATGAGACTTTCGTTTGTCTTTGTTCGTCCCAAGTTAGTCTCGTTAGTCTCATTCTAAGGTTTGTCTACGTTCGTCCTTAGAAAGAGACTAACTTGGGACGAACTTGGACAAACCATAGAATGAGACTTTCGTTTTCTTTGTTCGTCCCAAGTTAGTCTCGTTAGTCTCATTCTAAGGTTTGTCTAAGTTCGTCATTAGAAAGAGACTAACTTGGTACGAACTTAGACAAACCTTAGAATGAGACTAACATTTGTCTTTGTTCGTCCCAAGTTAGTCTCGTCAGTCTCATTTTAAGGTTTGTCTAAGTTCGTCCTTAGAAAGAGACTAACTTGAGACGAACAAAGACAAACCTTAGAATGAGACTTAAGTTTGTCTTTGTTCGTCCCAAGTTAGTCTCGTTAGTCTCATTCTATGGTTTGTCTAAGTTCTTCCTTAGAAAGAGACTTTCTAAGGACGAACTTAGACAAACCTTAGAATAAGACTTAAGTTTGTCTTTGTTCGTCCTAAGTTAGTCTTGTTAGTCTCATTCTAAGGTTTGTCTAAGTACGTCCTTAGAAAGAGACTAACTTGGGACAAACTTAGACAAACCTTAGAATGAGACTTAAGTTTGTCTTTGTTCATCCAAAGTTAGTCTCTTAGTCTCATTCTGAGGTTTGTCTAAGTTCGTCCTTAGAAAGAGAGTAACTTGGGACGAACTTTGACAAACCTTATAATGAGACTTAAGTTTGTCTTTGTTCGTCCCAAGTTAGTCTCGTTAGTCTCATTCTAAGGTTTGTCTAAGTTCGTCCTTAGAAACAGACTAACTTGGGATGAACTAAGACAAACCTCAGAATGGGACTTAAGTTTGTCTTTGTTCGTCCCAAGTTATTCTCTTTAGTCTCATTCTAAGGTTTGTCTAAGTGCGTCCTTAGAAAGAGACTAACTTGGGACGAACTAAGACAAACCTTAGAATGAGACTAACGTTTTTCTTGGTTCGTCTAAAGTTAGTCTCGTTAGTCTCATTCTAAGGTTTGTCTAAGTTCGTCCTTAGAAAGAGAATAACTTGGGACGAACTAAGACAAACCTTAGAATGAGACTTAAGTTTGTCTTTGTTCGTCCCAAGTTTGTCTCGTTAGTGTCATTCTAAGGTTTGTCTAAGTTCGTCCTTAGAAAGAGACTAACTTGGGACGAACTTAGACAAACCTTAGAATGAGACTTAAGTTTGTCTTTATTCGTCCCAAGTCAGTCTCGTTAGTCTCATTCTAAGGTTTGTCTAAGTTCGTCCTTACAAAGAGACTAACTTGGGACGAACTAAGACAAACCTTAGAATGAGACTTAAGTTTGTCTTGGTTCGTCTCAAGTTAGTCTCGTTAGTCTCATTCTAAGGTTTGTCTAAGTTTGTCCTTAGAAAGAGACTAACTTGGGACGAACTTAGACAAACCTTATAATGAGACTTAAGTTTGTCTTTGTTCTTCCCAAGTTTGTCTCGTTAGTATCATTCTAAGGTTTGTCTAAGTTTATCATTAGAAAGAGACTAACTTGGGACGAACTAAGACAAACCTTAGAATGAGACTTAAGTTTGTCTTTGTTCGTCCCAAGTTTGCCTCGTTAGTCTCATTCTAAGGTTTGGCTAAGTTCATCATTAGAAAGAGACTAACTTGGGACGAACATAGACAAACCTTAGAATGAGACTTAAGTTTGTCTTTGTTCGTCCAAAGTTAGTCTCATGAGTCTCATTCTAAGGTTTGTCTAAGTTCGTCCTTAGAAAGAGACTAACTTGGGACGAACTAAGACAAACCTTAGAATGAGACTAACGTTTGTGTTTGTTCGTCCAAAGTTAGTCTCGTTAGTCTCATTCTAAGGTTTGTCTAAGTTCATCCTTAGAAAGAGACTAACTTGGGACGAACTTAGACAAACCTTAGAATGAGACTTAAGTTTGTCTTTGTTCGTCCCAAGTCAGTCTCGTTAGTCACATTCTAAGGTTTGTCTAAGTTCGTCCATAGAAAAAGACTAACTTGGGATGAACTAAGACAAACCTTAGAATGAGACTTAAGTTTGTCTTTGTTCGTCCCAAGTTAGTCTCGTTAGTCTCATTCTAAGGTTTGTCTATGTTCGTCCTTAGAAAGAGACTAACTTGGGACGAACTTGGACAAACCTTAGAATGAGACTTTAGATTGTCTTTGTTCGTCCCAAGTTAGTCTCGTTAGTCTCATTCTAAGGTTTGTCTAAGTTCGTCATTAGAAAGAGACTAACTTGGGACGAACTTAGACAACCCTTAGAATGAGACTAACGTTTGTCTTTGTTCATCCCAAGTTAGTCTCGTTAGTCTCATTCTAAGGTTTGTCTAAGTTCATCCTTAGAAAGAGACTAACTTGGGGCGAACTTAGGCAAACCTTAGAATGAGACTTAAGTTTGTCTTTGTTCGTCCCAAGTCAGTCTCGTTAGTCTCATTCTAAGGTTTGTCTAAGTTCGTCCTTAGAAAAAGACTAACTTGGGACGAACTAAGACAAACCTTAGAATGAGACTTAAGTTAGTCTTTGTTCGTCCCAAGTTAGTCTCGTTAGTCTCATTCTAAGGTTTGTCTAAGTTCGTCCTTAGAAAGAGACTAACTTGGGACGAACTTGGACAAACCATAGAATGAGACTTTCGTTTGTCTTTGTTCGTCCCAAGTTAGTCTCGTTAGTCTCATTCTATGGTTTGTCTAAGTTCGTCATTAGAAAGAGACTAACTTGGGACGAACTTAGACAAACCTTATAATGAGACTTAAGTTTGTCTTTGTTCGTCCAAAGTTAGTCTCATGAGTCTCATTCTAAGGTTTGTCTAAGTTCGTCCTTAGAAAGAGACTAACTTGGGACGAACTAAGACAAACCTTAGAATGAGACTAACGTTTGTGTTTGTTCGTCCAAAGTTAGTCTCGTTAGTCTCATTCTAAGGTTTGTCTAAGTTCATCCTTTGAAAGAGACTAACTTGAGACGAACTTAGACAAACCTTAGAATGAGACTTAAGTTTGTCTTTGTTCGTCCCAAGTCAGTCTCGTAAGTCTCATTCTAAGGTTTGTCTAAGTTCGTCCTTAGAAAAAGACTAACTTGGGATGAACTAAGACAAACCTTAGAATGAGACTTAAGTTTGTCTTTGTTCGTCCCAAGTTAGTCTCGTTAGTCTCATTCTAAGGTTTGTCTATGTTCGGCCTTAGAAAGAGACTAACTTGGGACGAACTTGGACAAACCTTAGAATGAGACTTTAGTTTGTCTTTGTTCGTCCCAAGTTAGTCTCGTTATTCTCATTCTAAGGTTTGTCTAAGTTCGTCATTAGAAAGAGACTAACTTGGGACGAACTTAGACAAACCTTAGAATGAGACTAACGTTTGTCTTTGTTCATCCCAAGTTAGTCTCGTTAGTCTCATTCTATGGTTTCTCTAAGTTCGTCCTTAGAAAGAGACTAACTTGGGACGAACTTAGACAAACCTTAGAATGAGACTTAAGTTTGTCTTTGTTCGTCCCAAGTCAGTCTCTTTAGTCTCATTCTAAGGTTTGTCTAAGTTCGTTCTTAGAAAAAGACTAACTTGGGACGAACTAAGACAAACCTTAGAATGAGACTTAAGTTTGTCATTGTTCGTCCCAGGTTAGTCTCGTTAGTCTCATTCTAAGGTTTGTCTAAGTTCGTCCTTAGAAAGAGACTAACTTGGGACGAACTTGGACAAATCATATAATGAGACTTCAGTTTGTCTTTGTTCGTCCCAAGTTAGTCTCGTTAGTCTCATTCTAAGGTTTGTCTAAGTTCGTCCTTAGAAAGAGACTAACTTGGGACGAACTTGGACAAATCATAGAATGAGACTTTCGTTTGTCTTTGTTCGTCCCAAGTTAGTCTCGTTAGTCTCATTCTAAGGTTTGTCTAAGTTCGTCCTTAGAAAGAGACTAACTTGGGACGAACTTGGACAAACCATAGAATGAGACTTTCGTTTTCTTTGTTCGTCCCAAGTTAGTCTCGTTAGTCTCATTCTAAGGTTTGTCTAAGTTCGTCATTAGAAAGAGACTAACTTGGTACGAACTTAGACAAACCTTAGAATGAGACTAACATTTGTCTTTGTTCGTCCCAAGTTAGTCTCGTCAGTCTCATTTTAAGGTTTGTCTAAGTTCGTCCTTAGAAAGAGACTAACTTGAGACGAACAAAGACAAACCTTAGAATGAGACTTAAGTTTGTCTTTGTTCGTCCCAAGTTAGTCTCGTTAGTCTCATTCTATGGTTTGTCTAAGTTCTTCCTTAGAAAGAGACTTTCTAAGGACGAACTTAGACAAAGCTTAGAATAAGACTTAAGTTTGTCTTTGTTCGTCCTAAGTTAGTCTTGTTAGTCTCATTCTAAGGTTTGTCTAAGTACGTCCTTAGAAAGAGACTAACTTGGGACAAACTTAGACAAACCTTAGAATGAGACTTAAGTTTGTCTTTGTTCATCCAAAGTTAGTCTCGTTAGTCTCATTCTGATGTTTGTCTAAGTTCGTCCTTAGAAAGAGAGTAACTTGGGACGAACTTTGACAAACCTTATAATGAGACTTAAGTTTGTCTTTGTTCGTCCCAAGTTAGTCTCGTTAGTCTCATTCTAAGGTTTGTCTAAGTTCGTCCTTAGAAACAGACTAACTTGGGATGAACTAAGACAAACCTCAGAATGGGACTTAAGTTTTTCTTTGTTCGTCCCAAGTTATTCTCGTTAGTCTCATTCTAAGGTTTGTCTAAGTTCGTCCTTAGAAAGAGAATAACTTGGGACGAACTAAGACAAACCTTAGAATGAGACTTAAGTTTGTCTTTGTTCGTCCCAAGTTTGTCTCGTTAGTCTCATTCTAAGGTTTGTCTAAGTTCGTCCTTAGAAAGAGACTAACTTGGGACGAACTTAGACAAACCTTAGAATGAGACTTAACTTTGTCTTTGTTCGTCCCAAGTCAGTCTCGTTAGTCTCATTCTAAGGTTTGTCTATGTTCGTCCTTAGAAAAAGACTAACTTGGGACGAACTAAGACAAACCATAGAATGAGACTTAAGTTAGTCTTTGTTCGTCCCAAGTTAGTCTCGTTAGTCTCATTCTAAGGTTTGTCTAAGTTCGTCCTTAGAAAGAGACTAACTTGGGACGAACTTGGACAAACCATAGAATGAGACTTTCGTTTGTCTTTGTTCGTCCCAAGTTAGTCTCGTTAGTCTCATTCTATGGTTTGTCTAAGTTCGTCATTAGAAAGAGAATAACTTGGGACGAACTAAGACAAACCTTAGAATGAGACTTAAGTTTGTCTTTGTTCGTCCCAAGTTTGTCTCGTTAGTGTCATTCTAAGGTTTGACTAAGTTCGTCCTTAGAAAGAGACTAACTTGGGACGAACTTAGACAAACCTTAGAATGAGACTTAAGTTTGTCTTTGTTCGTCCCAAGTCAGTCTCGTTAGTCTCATTCTAAGGTTTGTCTAAGTTCGTCCTTATAAAGAGACTAACTTGGGACGAACTAAGACAAACCTTAGAATGAGACTTAAGTTTGTCTTGGTTCGTCTCAAGTTAGTCTCGTTAGTCTCATTCTAAGGTTTGTCTAAGTTCGTCCTTAGAAAGAGACTAACTTGGGACGAACTTAGACAAACCTTATAATGAGACTTAAGTTTGTCTTTGTTCTTCCCAAGTTTGTCTCGTTAGTATCATTCTAAGGTTTGTCTAAGTTCATCATTAGAAAGAGACTAACTTGGGACGAACTAAGACAAACCTTAGAATGAGACTTAAGTTTGTCTTTGTTCGTCCCAAGTTTGCCTCGTTAGTCTCATTCTAAGGTTTGGCTAAGTTCATCATTAGAAAGAGACTAACTTGGGACGAACATAGACAAACCTTAGAATGAGACTTAAGTTTGTCTTTGTTCGTCCAAAGTTAGTCTCATGAGTCTCATTCTAAGGTTTGTCTAAGTTCGTCCTTAGAAAGAGACTAACTTGGGACGAACTAAGACAAACCTTAGAATGAGACTAACGTTTGTGTTTGTTCGTCCAAAGTTAGTCTCGTTAGTCTCATTCTATGGTTTGTCTAAGTTCATCCTTAGAAAGAGACTAACTTGGGACGAACTTAGACAAACCTTAGAATGAGACTTAAGTTTGTCTTTGTTCGTCCCAAGTCAGTCTCGTTAGTCACATTCTAAGGTTTGTCTAAGTTCGTCCATAGAAAAAGACTAACTTGGGATGAACTAAGACAAACCTTAGAATGAGACTTAAGTTTGTCTTTGTTCGTCCCAAGTTAGTCTCGTTAGTCTCATTCTAAGGTTTGTCTATGTTCGTCCTTAGAAAGAGACTAACTTGGGACGAACTTGGACAAACCTTAGAATGAGACTTTAGATTGTCTTTGTTCGTCCCAAGTTAGTCTCGTTAGTCTCATTCTAAGGTTTGTCTAAGTTCGTCATTAGAAAGAGACTAACTTGGGACGAACTTAGACAAACCTTAGAATGAGACTTAAGTTTGTCTTTGTTCATCCAAAGTTAGTCTCGTTAGTCTCATTCTAAGGTTTGTCTAAGTTCGTCCTTAGAAAGAGACTAACTTGGTACGAACTTAGACAAACCTTAGAATGGGACTTAAGTTTGTCTTTGTTCGTCCCTAGTTATTCTCGTTAGTCTCATTCTAAGGTTTGTCTAAGTACGTCCTTAGAAAGAGAATAACTTGGGACGAACTAAGACAAACCTTAGAATGGGACTTAAGTTTGTCTTTGTTCGTCCCAAGTTAGTCTCGTTAGTCTCATTCTAAGGTTTGTCTATGTTCGTCCTTAGAAAGAGACTAATTTGGGACGAACTTGGACAAACCTTAGAATGAGACTTTAGTTTGTCTTTGTTCGTCCCAAGTTAGTCTCGTTAATCTCATTCTAAGGTTTGTCTAAGTTCGTCATTAGAAAGAGACTAACTTGGGACGAACATAGACAAACCTTAGAATGAGACTTAAGTTTGTCTTTGTTCGTCCCAAGTTAGTCTCATGAGTCTCATTCTAAGGTTTTTCTAAGTTCATCCTTCGAAAGAGACTAACTTGGGATGAACTAAGACAAACCTTAGAATGAGACTAACGTTTGTGTTTGTTCGTCCAAAGTTAGTCTCGTTAGTCTCATTCTAAGGTTTGTCTAAGTTCATCCTTAGAAAGAGACTAACTTGGGACGAACTTAGACAAACCTTAGAATGAGACTTAAGTTTGTCTTTGTTCGTCCCAAGTCAGTCTCGTTAGTCTCATTCTAATGTTTGTTTAAGTTCGTCCTTAGAAAAAGACTAACTTGGGATGAACTAAGACAAACCTTAGAATGAGACTTAGGTTTGTCTTTGTTCCTCCCAAGTTAGTCTCGTTAGTCTCATTCTAAGGTTTGTCTATGTTCGTCCTTAGAAAGAGACTAACTTGGGACGAACTTGGACAAACCTTAGAATGAGACTTTAGTTTGTCTTTGTTCGTCCCAAGTTTGCCTCGTTAGTCTCATTCTAAGGTTTGTCTAAGTTCGTCCTTAGAAAGAGACTAACTTGGGACGACCTTAGACAAACCTTAGAATGAGACTTAAGTTAGTCTTTGTTCGTCCCAAGTTAGTCTTTGTTCGTCCCAAGTTAGTCTCGTTAGTCTCATTCTAAGGTTTTTCTAAGTTCGTCCTTAGAAAGAGACGAACTTGGGATGAACTAAGACAAACCTTAGAATGGGACTTAAGTTTGTCTTTGTTCGTCCCAAGTTAGTCTCGTTAGTCTCATTCTAAGGTTTGTCTAAGTTCGTCCTTAGAAAGAGACTAAACGAACTTAGACAAACCTTAGAATGAGACTCAAGTTTGTCTTTGTTCGTCCCAAGTTTGTCTCGTTAGTCTCATTCTAAGGTTTGTCTATGTTCGTCCTTAGAAAGAGACTAACTTGGGACAAACTTAGACAAACCATAGAATGAGACTTAAATTTGTCTTTGTTCGTCCCAAGTTAGTCTCGTTAGTCTCATTCTAAGGTTTGTCTAAGTTCGTCGTTAGAAAGAGACTAACTTGGGATGAACTAAGACAAACCTTAGAATAGGACTTAAGTTTGTCTTTGTTCGTCCCAAGTTAGTCTCGTTAGTCTCATTCTAAGGTTTGTCTAAGTGCGTCCTTAGAAAGAGACTAACTTGGGACGAACTAAGACAAACCTTAGAATAAGACTAACGTTTTTCTTTGTTCATCTAAAGTTAGTCTCATTAGTCTCATTCTAAGGTTTGTCTAAGTTCGTCCTTAGAAAGAGAGTAACTTGGGACGAACTTAGACAAAACTTATAATGAGAATTAAGTTTGTCTTTGTTGGTTCCAAGTTAGTCTCGTTAGTCTCATTCTAAGGTTTGTCTAAGTTCGTCCTATAAAATGACTAACTTGGGACGAACTAAGACAAACCTTAGAATGGGACTTAAGTTTGTCTTTGTTCGTCCCAAGTTTGTCTCGTTAGTCTCATTCTAAGGTTTGGCTAAGTTCGTCCTTAGAAAGAGACTAACTTGGGACGACCTTAGACAAACCTTAGAATGAGACTTAAGTTTGTCTTTGTTCGTCCCAAGTTAGTCTCGTTAGTCTCATTCTAAGGTTTGTCTAAGTTCGTCCTTAGAAAGAGACTAACTTGGGACGAACTTAGACAAACCTTTGATTGAGACTTAAGTTTGTATTTGTTCATCCAAAGTTAGTCTCGTTAGTCTCATTCTTAGGTTTGTCTAAGTTCGTCCTTAGAAAGAGACTAACTTGGTACGAACTTAGACAAACCTTAGAATGGGACTTAAGTTTGTCTTTGTTCGTCCCTAGTTATTCTCGTTAGTCTCATTCTAAGGTTTGTCTAAGTACGTCCTTAGAAAGAGAATAACTTGGGAACTAAGACAAACCTTAGAATGGGACTTAAGTTTGTCTTTGTTCGTCCCAAGTTAGTCTCGTTAGTCTCATTCTAAGGTTTGTCTATGTTCGTCCTTAGAAAGAGACTAATTTGGGACGAACTTGGACAAACCTTAGAATGAGACTTTAGTTTGTCTTTGTTCGTCCCAAGTTAGTCTCGTTAATCTCATTCTAAGGTTTGTCTAAGTTCGTCATTAGAAAGAGACTAACTTGGGACGAACTAAGACAAACCTTAGAATGAGACTTAAGTTTGTCTTTGTTCGTCCCAAGTTAGTCTCGTTAGTCACATTCTAAGGTTTGTCTCAGTTCGTCCTTAGAAAGAGACTTACTAGGGACGAACTAAGACAAACCTTAGAATGGGACTTAAGTTTGTCTTTGTTCGTCCCAAGTTAATCTCGTTAGTCTCATTCTAAGGTTTGTCTAAGTTTGTCCTTAGAAAGAGACTAACTTGGGCGAACATAGACAAACCTTAGAATGAGACTTAAGTTTGTCTTTGTTCGTCCCAAGTTAGTCTCGTTAGTCTCATTCTAAGGTTTGTCTAAGTTCGTCCTTAGAAAGAGACTAACTTGGGATGAACTTAGACAAACCTTAGAATGAGACTTAAGTTTGTCTTTGTTCTTCCCAAGTTTGTCTCGTTAGTGTCATTCTAAGGTTTGTCTAAGTTCGTCCTTAGAAAGAGACTAACTTGGGACGAACTTAGACAAACCTTAGAATGAGACTAACGTTTGTCTTTTTTCATCCCAAGTTAGTCTCGTTAGTCTCATTCTAAGGTTTGTCTAAGTTCATAATTAGAAAGAGACTAACTTGGGACGAACATAGACAAACCTTAGAATGAGACTTAAGTTTGTCTTTGTTCGTCCCAAGTTAGTCTCATGAGTCTCATTCTAAGGTTTTTCTAAGTTCATCCTTCGAAAGAGACTAACTTGGGATGAACTAAGACAAACCTTAGAATGAGACTAACGTTTGTGTTTGTTCGTCCAAAGTTAGTCTCGTTAGTCTCATTCTAAGGTTTGTCTAAGTTCATCCTTAGAAAGAGACTAACTTGGGACGAACTTAGACAAACCTTAAAATGAGACTTAAGTTTGTCTTTGTTCGTCCCATGTTTGTCTCGTTAGTCTCATTCTAAGGTTTGTCTAAGTTCGTCCTTAGAAAGAGACTAACTTGGGACGAACTAAGACAAACCTTAGAATGAGACTTAAGTTAGTCTTTGTTCGTCCCAAGTTAGTCTCGTTAGTCTCATTCTAAGGTTTGTCTAAGTTCGTCCTTAGAAAGAGACTAACTTGGGACGAACTTGGACAAACCATAGAATGAGACTTTCGTTTGTCTTTGTTCGTCCCAAGTTAGTCTCGTTAGTCTCATTCTATGGTTTGTCTAAGTTCGTCATTAGAAAGAGACTAACTTGGGACGAACTTAGACAAACCTTATAATGAGACTTAAGTTTGTCTTTGTTCGTCCAAAGTTAGTCTCATGAGTCTCATTCTAAGGTTTGTCTAAGTTCGTCCTTAGAAAGAGACTAACTTGGGACGAACTAAGACAAACCTTAGAATGAGACTAACGTTTGTGTTTGTTCGTCCAAAGTTAGTCTCGTTAGTCTCATTCTAAGGTTTGTCTAAGTTCATCTTTTGAAAGAGACTAACTTGAGACGAACTTAGACAAAACTTAGAATGAGACTTAAGTTTGTCTTTGTTCGTCCCAAGTCAGTCTCGTAAGTCTCATTCTAAGGTTTGTCTAAGTTCGTCCTTAGAAAAAGACTAACTTGGGATGAACTAAGACAAACCTTAGAATGAGACTTAAGTTTGTCTTTGTTCGTCCCAAGTTAGTCTCGTTAGTCTCATTCTAAGGTTTGTCTATGTTCGGCCTTAGAAAGAGACTAACTTGGGACGAACTTGGACAAACCTTAGAATGAGACTTACGTTTGTCTTTGTTCGTCCCAAGTTAGTCTCGTTAGTTTCATTCTAAGGTTTGTCTAAGTTCGTCCTTAGAAAGAGACTAACTTGGGACGAACTTGGACAAACCATAGAATGAGACTTTCGTTTTCTTTGTTCGTCCCAAGTTAGTCTCGTTAGTCTCATTCTAAGGTTTGTCTAAGTTCGTCATTAGAAAGAGACTAACTTGGTACGAACTTAGACAAACCTTAGAATGAGACTAACATTTGTCTTTGTTCGTCCCAAGTTAGTCTCGTCAGTCTCATTTTAAGGTTTGTCTAAGTTCGTCCTTAGAAAGAGACTAACTTGAGACGAACAAAGACAAACCTTAGAATGAGACTTAAGTTTGTCTTTGTTCGTCCCAAGTTAGTCTCGTTAGTCTCATTCTATGGTTTGTCTAAGTTCTTCCTTAGAAAGAGACTTTCTAAGGACGAACTTAGACAAACCTTAGAATAAGACTTAAGTTTGTCTTTGTTCGTCCTAAGTTAGTCTTGTTAGTCTCATTCTAAGGTTTGTCTAAGTACGTCCTTAGAAAGAGACTAACTTGGGACAAACTTAGACAAACCTTAGAATGAGACTTAAGTTTGTCTTTGTTCATCCAAAGTTAGTCTCGTTAGTCTCATTCTGATGTTTGTCTAAGTTCGTCCTTAGAAAGAGAGTAACTTGGGACGAACTTTGACAAACCTTATAATGAGACTTAAGTTTGTCTTTGTTCGTCCCAAGTTAGTCTCGTTAGTCTCATTCTAAGGTTTGTCTAAGTTCGTCCTTAGAAACAGACAAACTTGGGATGAACTAAGACAAACCTCAGAATGGGACTTAAGTTTTTCTTTGTTCGTCCCAAGTTATTCTCGTTAGTCTCATTCTAAGGTTTGTCTAAGTTCGTCCTTAGAAAGAGAATAACTTGGGACGAACTAAGACAAACCTTAGAATGAGACTTAAGTTTGTCTTTGTTCGTCCCAAGTTTGTCTCGTTAGTCTCATTCTAAGGTTTGTCTAAGTTCGTCCTTAGAAAGAGACTAACTTGGGACGAACTTAGACAAACCTTAGAATGAGACTTAACTTTGTCTTTGTTCGTCCCAAGTCAGTCTCGTTAGTCTCATTCTAAGGTTTGTCTATGTTCGTCCTTAGAAAAAGACTAACTTGGGACGAACTAAGACAAACCTTAGAATGAGACTTAAGTTAGTCTTTGTTCGTCCCAAGTTAGTCTCGTTAGTCTCATTCTAAGGTTTGTCTAAGTTCGTCCTTAGAAAGAGACTAACTTGGGACGAACTTGGACAAACCATAGAATGAGACTTTCGTTTGTCTTTGTTCGTCCCAAGTTAGTCTCGTTAGTCTCATTCTATGGTTTGTCTAAGTTCGTCATTAGAAAGAGAATAACTTGGGACGAACTAAGACAAACCTTAGAATGAGACTTAAGTTTGTCTTTGTTCGTCCCAAGTTTGTCTCGTTAGTGTCATTCTAAGGTTTGTCTAAGTTCGTCCTTAGAAAGAGTCTAACTTGGGACGAACTTAGACAAACCTTAGAATGAGACTTAAGTTTGTCTTTGTTCGTCCCAAGTCAGTCTCGTTAGTCTCATTCTAAGGTTTGTCTAAGTTCGTCCTTATAAAGAGACTAACTTGGGACGAACTAAGACAAACCTTAGAATGAGACTTAAGTTTGTCTTGGTTCGTCTCAAGTTAGTCTCGTTAGTCTCATTCTAAGGTTTGTCTAAGTTCGTCCTTAGAAAGAGAATAACTTGGGACGAACTAAGACAAACCTTAGAATGAGACTTAAGTTTGTCTTTGTTCGTCCCTAGTTATTCTCGTTAGTCTCATTCTAAGGTTTGTCTAAGTACGTCCTTAGAAAGAGAATAACTTGGGACGAACTAAGACAAACCTTAGAATGGGACTTAAGTTTTACTTTGTTCGTCCCAAGTTAGTCTCGTTAGTCTCATTCTAAGGTTTGTCTATGTTCGTCCTTAGAAAGAGACTAATTTGGGACGAACTTGGACAAACCTTAGAATGAGACTTTAGTTTGTCTTTGTTCGTCCCAAGTTAGTCTCGTTAATCTCATTCTAAGGTTTGTCTAAGTTCGTCATTAGAAAGAGACTAACTTGGGACGAACATAGACAAACCTTAGAATGAGACTTAAGTTTGTCTTTGTTCGTCCCAAGTTAGTCTCATGAGTCTCATTCTAAGGTTTTTCTAAGTTCATCCTTCGAAAGAGACTAACTTGGGATGAACTAAGACAAACCTTAGAATGAGACTAACGTTTGTGTTTGTTCGTCCAAAGTTAGTCTCGTTAGTCTCATTCTAAGGTTTGTCTAAGTTCATCCTTAGAAAGAGACTAACTTGGGACGAACTTAGACAAACCTTAGAATGAGACTTAAGTTTGTCTTTGTTCGTCCCAAGTCAGTCTCGTTAGTCTCATTCTAATGTTTGTCTAAGTTCGTCCTTAGAAAAAGACTAACTTGGGATGAACTAAGACAAACCTTAGAATGAGACTTAGGTTTGTCTTTGTTCCTCCCAAGTTAGTCTCGTTAGTCTCATTCTAAGGTTTGTCTATGTTCGTCCTTAGAAAGAGACTAACTTGGGACGAACTTGGACAAACCTTAGAATGAGACTTTAGTTTGTCTTTGTTCGTCCCAAGTTTGCCTCGTTAGTCTCATTCTAAGGTTTGTCTAAGTTCGTCCTTAGAAAGAGACTAACTTGGGACGACCTTAGACAAACCTTAGAATGAGACTTAAGTTAGTCTTTGTTCGTCCCAAGTTAGTCTTTGTTCGTCCCAAGTTAGTCTCGTTAGTCTCATTCTAAGGTTTTTCTAAGTTCGTCCTTAGAAAGAGACTAACTTGGGACGAACTAAGACAAACCTTAGAATGGGACTTAAGTTTGTCTTTGTTCGTCCCAAGTTAGTCTCGTTTGTCTCATTCTAAGGTTTGTCTAAGTTCGTCCTTAGAAAGAGACTAAACGAACTTAGACAAACCTTAGAATGAGACTCAAGTTTGTCTTTGTTCGTCCCAAGTTTGTCTCGTTAGTCTCATTCTAAGGTTTGTCTATGTTCGTCCTTAGAAAGAGACTAACTTGGGACAAACTTAGACAAACCTTAGAATGAGACTTAAATTTGTCTTTGTTCGTCCCAAGTTAGTCTCGTTGGTCTCATTCTAAGGTTTGTCTAAGTTCGTCCTTAGAAAGAGACTAACTTGGGACGAACTAAGACAAACCTTAGAATAGGACTTAAGTTTGTCTTTGTTCGTCCCAAGTTAGTCTCGTTAGTCTCATTCTAAGGTTTGTCTAAGTGCGTCCTTAGAAAGAGACTAACTTGGGACGAACTAAGACAAACCTTAGAATAAGACTAACGTTTTTCTTTGTTCATCTAAAGTTAGTCTCATTAGTCTCATTCTAAGGTTTGTCTAAGTTCGTCCTTAGAAAGAGAGTAACTTGGGACGAACTTAGACAAAACTTATAATGAGAATTAAGTTTGTCTTTGTTGGTTCCAAGTTAGTCTCGTTAGTCTCATTCTAAGGTTTGTCTAAGTTCGTCCTTAGAGAATGACTAACTTGGGACGAACTAAGACAAACCTTAGAATGGGACTTAAGTTTGTCTTTGTTCGTCCCAAGTTTGTCTCGTTAGTCTCATTCTAAGGTTTGGCTAAGTTCGTCCTTAGAAAGAGACTAACTTGGGACGACCTTAGACAAACCTTAGAATGAGACTTAAGTTTGTCTTTGTTCGTCCCAAGTTAGTCTCGTTAGTCTCATTCTAAGGTTTGTCTAAGTTCGTCCTTAGAAAGAGACTAACTTGGGACGAACTTAGACAAACCTTAGATTGAGACTTAAGTTTGTCTTTGTTCATCCAAAGTTAGTCTCGTTAGTCTCATTCTAAGGTTTGTCTAAGTTCGTCCTTAGAAAGAGACTAACTTGGTACGAACTTAGACAAACCTTAGAATGGGACTTAAGTTTGTCTTTGTTCGTCCCTAGTTATTCTCGTTAGTCTCATTCTAAGGTTTGTCTAAGTACGTCCTTAGAAAGAGAATAACTTGGGACGAACTAAGACAAACCTTAGAATGGGACTTAAGTTTGTCTTTGATCGTCCCAAGTTAGTCTCGTTAGTCTCATTCTAAGGTTTGTCTATGTTCGTCCTTAGAAAGAGACTAATTTGGGACGAACTTGGACAAACCTTAGAATGAGACTTTAGTTTGTCTTTGTTCGTCCCAAGTTAGTCTCGTTAATCTCATTCTAAGGTTTGTCTAAGTTCGTCATTAGAAAGAGACTAACTTGGGACGAACTAAGACAAACCTTAGAATGAGACTTAAGTTTGTCTTTGTTCGTCCCAAGTTAGTCTCGTTAGTCACATTCTAAGGTTTGTCTCAGTTCGTCCTTAGAAAGAGACTAACTAGGGACGAACTAAGACAAACCTTAGAATGGGACTTAAGTTTGTCTTTGTTCGTCCCAAGTTAATCTCGTTAGTCTCATTCTAAGGTTTGTCTAAGTTTGTCCTTAGAAAGAGACTAACTTGGGCGAACATAGACAAACCTTAGAATGAGACTTAAGTTTGTCTTTGTTCGTCCCAATTTAGTCTCGTTAGTCTCATTCTAAGGTTTGTCTAAGTTCGTCCTTAGAAAGAGACTAACTTGGGATGAACTTAGACAAACCTTAGAATGAGACTTAAGTTTGTCTTTGTTCTTCCCAAGTTTGTCTCGTTAGTGTCATTCTAAGGTTTGTCTAAGTTCGTCCTTAGAAAGAGACTAACTTGGGACGAACTTAGACAAACCTTAGAATGAGACTAACGTTTGTCTTTTTTCATCCCAAGTTAGTCTCGTTAGTCTCATTCTAAGGTTTGTCTAAGTTCATAATTAGAAAGAGACTAACTTGGGACGAACATAGACAAACCTTAGAATGAGACTTAAGTTTGTCTTTGTTCGTCCCAAGTTAGTCTCAGGAGTCTCATTCTAAGGTTTTTCTAAGTTCATCCTTCGAAAGAGACTAACTTGGGATGAACTAAGACAAACCTTAGAATGAGACTAACGTTTGTCTTTGTTCGTCCAAAGTTAGTCTCGTTAGTCTCATTCTAAGGTTTGTCTAAGTTCGTCCTTAGAAAGAGACTAACTTGGGACGAACTAAGACAAACCTTAGAATGGGACTTAAGTTTGTCTTTGTTCGTCCCAAGTTAGTCTCGTTAGTCTCATTCTAAGGTTTGTCTAAGTTCGTCCTTAGAAAGAGACTAACTTGGGACGAACTTAGACAAACCTTAGAATGAGACTTAAGTTTGTCTTTGTTCTTCCCAAGTTAGTCTCGTTCGTCTCATTCTAAGGTTTGTCTAAGTTCGTCCTTAGAAAGAGACTAACTTGGGACGAACTAAGACAAACCTTAGAATGGGACTTAAGTTTGTCTTTGTTCGTCCCAAGTTATTCTCGTTAGTCTCATTCTAAGGTTTGTCTAAGTGCGTCCTTAGAAAGAGACTAACTTGGGACGAACTAAGACAAACCTTAGAATAAGACTAACGTTTTTCTTTGTTCATCTAAAGTTAGTCTCGTTAGTCTCATTCTAAGGTTTGTCTAAGTTCGTCCTTTGAAAGAGAATAACTTGGGACGAACTAAGACAAACCTTAGAATGAGAGTTAAGTTTGTCTTTGTTCGTCCTAAGTTTGTCTCGTTAGTCTCATTCTAAGGTTTGTCTAAGTTCGTCCTTAGAAACAGACTAACTTGGGACGAACTTAGACAAACCTTAGAATGAGACTTAAGTTTGTCTTTGTTCGTCCCAAGTTAGTCTCGTTAGTTTCATTCTAAGGTTTGTCTAAGTTCGTCCTTAGAAAGAGACTAACTTGGGACGAACTAAGACCAACCTTAGAATGGGACTTAAGTTTGTCTTTGTTCGTCCCAAGTTAGTCTCGTTAGTCTCATTCTAGGGTTTCTCTAAGTTCGTCCTTAGAAAGAGACTAACTTGGGACGAACTAAGACAAACCTTAGAATGGGACATAAGTTTGTCTTTGTTCGTCCCAAGTTAGTCTCCTTAGTCTCATTCTAAGGTTTGTCTAAGTACGTCCTTAGAAAGAGACTAACTTGGGACGAACTTAGACAAACCTTAGAATGAGACTTAAGTTTGTCTTTGTTCGTCCCAAGTTTGTCTCGTTAGTCTCATTCTAAGGTTTGTCTAAGTTCGTCCTTAGAAAGAGACTAACTTGGGACGAACTAAGACAAACCTTAGAATGGGACTTAAGTTTGTCTTTGTTCGTCCCAAGTTAGTCTCGTTAGTCTCATTCTAAGGTTTCTCTAATTTCGTCCTTAGAAAGAGACTAACTTGGGACGAACTAAGACAAACCTTAGAATGAGACATAAGTTTATCTTTGTTCGTCCCAAGTTAGTCTCGTTAGTCTCATTCTAAGGTTTGTCTAAGTTCGTCCTTAGAAAGAGACTAACTTGGGACGAACTTAGACAAACTTTAGAATGAGACTTAAGTTTGTCTTTGTTCGTCCCAAGTTTGTCTCGTTAGTCTCATTCTAAGGTTTGTCTAAGATTATCCTTAGAAAGAGACTAACTTGGGACGAACTTAGACAAACCTTAGAATGAGACTTAAGTTTGTCTTTGTTCGTCCCAAGTTAGTCTCGTTAGTCTCATTCTAAGGTTTGTCTAAGTTCATCCTTAGAAAGAGACTAACTTGGGACGAACTAAGACAAACCTTAGAATGGGACTTAAGTTCTTCTTTGTTCGTCCCAAGTTATTCTCGTTAGTCTCATTCTAAGGTTTGTCTAAGTACGTCCTTAGAAAGAGACTAACTTGGGACGAACTTAGACAAACCTTAGAATGAGACTTAAGTTTGTCTTTGTTCGTCCAAAGTTAGTCTCGTTAGTCTCATTCTATGATTTGTCTAAGTTCGTCCTTAGAAAGAGAGTAACTTGGGACAAACTTAGACAAACCTTATAATGAGACTTAAGTTTGTCTTTGTTCGTTCCAAGTTAGTCTCGTTAGTCTCATTCTAAGGTTTGTCTAAGTTCGTCCTTAGAAAATGACTAACTTGGGACGAACTAAGACCAACCTTAGAATGGGACTTAAGTTTGTCTTTGTTCGTCCAAAGTTAGTCTCGTTAGTCTCATTCTAAGATTTGTCTAAGTTCGTCCTTAGAAAGAGTAACTTTGGACGAACTTAGACAAACCTTATAATGAGACTTAAGTTTGTATTTGTTCGTCCCAAGTTTGTCTCGTTAGTCTCATTCTAAGGTTTGTCTAAGTTCGTCCTTAGAAAGAGACTAACTTGGGACGAAATTAAACAAACCTTAGAATGAGACTTAAGTTTGTCTTTGTTCGTCCCAAGTTAGTCTCGTTAGTCTCATTCTAAGGTTTGTCTAAGTGCGTCCTTAGAAAGAGACTAACTTGGGACGAACTAAGACAAACCTTAGAATAAGACTAACGTTTTTCTTTGTTCATCTAAAGTTAGTCTCATTAGTCTCATTCTAAGGTTTGTCTAAGTTCGTCCTTAGAAAGAGAGTAACTTGGGACGAACTTAGACAAACCTTATAATGAGAATTAAGTTTGTCTTTGTTGGTTCCAAGTTAGTCTCGTTAGTCTCATTCTAAGGTTTGTCTAAGTTCGTCCTTAGAAAATGACTAACTTGGGACGAACTAAGACAAACCTTAGAATGGGACTTAAGTTTGTCTTTGTTCGTCCCAAGTTTGTCTCGTTAGTCTCATTCTAAGGTTTGTCTAAGTTCGTCCTTAGAAAATGACTAACTTGGGACGACCTTAGTCAAACCTTAGAATGAGACTTAAGTTTGTCTTTGTTCGTCCCAAGTTAGTCTCGTTAGTCTCATTCTAAGGTTTGTCTAAGTTCGTCCTTAGAAAGAGACAAACTTGGGACGAACTTAGACAAACCTTAGAATGAGACTTAAGTTTGTCTTTGTTCGTCCCAAGTTAGTCTCGTTAGTCTCATTCTAAGGTTTGTCTAAGTTCGTCCTTAGAAAGAGACTAACTTGGGACAAACTTAGACAAACCTTATAATGATACTTAAGTTTGTCTTTGTTCGTCCCAAGTTAGTCTCGTTAGTCTCATTCTAAGGTTTGTCTAAGTTCATCCTTAGAAAGAGACTAACTTGGGACGAACTAAGACAAACCTTAGAATGGGACTTAAGTTTGTCTTTGTTCGTCCCAAGTTATTCTCGTTAGTCTCATTCTAAGGTTTGTCTAAGTACGTCCTTAGAAAGAGACTAACTTGGGACGAACTTAGACAAACCTTAGAATGAGACTTAAGTTTGTCTTTGTTCGTCCAAAGTTAGTCTCGTTAGTCTCATTCTAAGGTTTGTCTAAGTTCGTCCTTAGAAAGAGACTAACTTGGGACGAACTAAGACAAACCTTAGAATGGGACTTAAGTTTGTCTTTGTTCGTCCCAAGTTAGTCTCGTTAGTCTCATTCTAAGGTTTGTCTAAGTTCGTCCTTAGAAAGAGACTAACTTGGGACGAACTTACACAAACCTTAGAATGAGACTTAAGTTTGTCTTTGTTCGTCCCAAGTTTGTCTCGTTAGTCTCATTCTAAGATTTGTCTAAGTTCGTCCTTAGAAAGAGACTAACTTGGGACAAACTTAGACAAACCTTAGAATGAGACTTAAGTTTGTCTTTGTTCGTCCCAAGTTAGTCTCGTTAGTCTCATTCTAAGGTTTGTCTAAGTTCGTCCTTAGAAAGAGACTAACTTGGGACGAACTAAGACAAACCTTAGAATGGGACTTAAGTTTGTCTTTGTTCGTCCCAAGTTATTCTCGTTAGTCTCATTCTAAGGTTTGTCTAAGTGCGTCCTTAGAAAGAGACTAACTTGGGACGAACTAAGACAAACCTTAGAATAAGACTAACGTTTTCTTTGTTCATCTAAAGTTAGTCTCGTTAGTCTCATTCTAAGGTTAGTCTAAGTTCTTCCTTAGAAAGAGAATAACTTGGGACGAACTAAGACAAACCTTAGAATGAGAGTTAAGTTTGTCTTTGTTCGTCCTAAGTTTGTCTCGTTAGTCTCATTCTAAGGTTTGTCTAAGTTCGTCCTTAGAAAGAGACTAACTTGGGACGAACTTAGACAAACCTTAGAATGAGACTTAAGTTTGTCTTTGTTCGTCCCAAGTTAGTCTCGTTAGTCTCATTCTAAGGTTTGTCTAAGTTCGTCCTTAGAAAGAGACTAACTTGGGACGAACTAAGACAAACCTTAGAATGGGACTTAAGTTTGTCTTTGTTCGTCCCAAGTTTGTCTCGTTAGTCTCATTCTAAGGTTTCTCTAAGTTCGTCCTTAGAAAGAGACTAACTTGGGACGAACTAAGACAAACCTTAGAATGGGACATAAGTTTGTCTAAGTTCGTCCCAAGTTAGTCTCGTTAGTCTCATTCTAAGGTTTGTCTAGGTACGTCCTTAGAAAGAGACTAACTTGGGACGAACTTAGACAAACTTTACAATGAGACTTAAGTTTGTCTTTGTTCATCCCAAGTTTGTCTCGTTAGTCTCATTCTAAGGTTTGTCTAAGTTCGTCCTTAGAAAGAGAGTAACTTGGGATGAACTTAGACAAACCTTATAATGAGAATTAAGTTTGTCTTTGTTCGTTCCAAGTTAGTCTCGTTAGTCTCATTCTAAGGTTTGTCTAAGTTCATCCTTAGAAAGAGACAAACTTGGGACGAACTTAGACAAATCTTAGAATGAGACTTAAGTTTGTCTTTGTTCGTCCAAAGTTTGTCTCGTTAGTCTCATTCTAAGGTTTGTCTAAGTTCGTCCTTAGAAAGAGACTAACTTGGGACAAACTTAGACAAACCTTAGAATGGGACTTAAGTTTGTCTTTGTTAGTCCCAAGTTATTCTCGTTAGTCTCATTCTAAGGTTTGTCTAAGTACGTCCTTAGAAAGAGACTAACTTGGGACGAACTTAGACAAACCTTAGAATGAGACTTAAGTTTGTCTTTGTTCGTCCAAAGTTAGTCTCGTTAGTCTCATTCTAAGGTTTGTCTAAGTTCGTCCTTAGAAAGAGACTAACTTGGGACGAACTAAGACAAACCTTAGAATGGGACTTAAGTTTGTCTTTGTTTGTCCC
Organism: Rhodiola kirilowii; assembly: GCA_033675215.1. Lineage (NCBI taxonomy): Eukaryota > Viridiplantae > Streptophyta > Magnoliopsida > Saxifragales > Crassulaceae > Rhodiola > Rhodiola kirilowii. The sequence goes on along the minus strand of JAUCNB010000012.1, from coordinate 1,404,487 downwards.
AAGTTAGTCTCGTTAGTCTCATTCTAAGGTTTGTCTAAGTTCGTCCTTAGAAAGAGACTAACTTGGGACGAACTTAGACAAACCTTAGAATGAGACTTAAGTTTGTCTTTGTTCGTCCCAAGTTTGTCTCGTTAGTCTCATTCTAAGATTTGTCTAAGTTCGTCCTTAGAAAGAGACTAACTTGGGACAAACTTAGACAAACCTTAGAATGAGACTTAAGTTTGTCTTTGTTCGTCCCAAGTTAGTCTCGTTAGTCTCATTCTAAGGTTTGTCTAAGTTCGTCCTTAGAAAGAGACTAACTTGGGACGAACTAAGACAAACCTTAGAATGGGACTTAAGTTTGTCTTTGTTCGTCCCAAGTTATTCTCGTTAGTCTCATTCTAAGGTTTGTCTAAGTGCGTCCTTAGAAAGAGACTAACTTGGGACGAACTAAGACAAACCTTAGAATAAGACTAACGTTTTCTTTGTTCATCTAAAGTTAGTCTCGTTAGTCTCATTCTAAGGTTTGTCTAAGTTCTTCCTTAGAAAGAGAATAACTTGGGACGAACTAAGACAAACCTTAGAATGAGAGTTAAGTTTGTCTTTGTTCGTCCTAAGTTTGTCTCGTTAGTCTCATTCTAAGGTTTGTCTAAGTTCGTCCTTAGAAAGAGACTAACTTGGGACGAACTTAGACAAACCTTAGAATGAGACTTAAGTTTGTCTTTGTTCGTCCCAAGTTAGTCTCGTTAGTCTCATTCTAAGGTTTGTCTAAGTTCGTCCTTAGAAAGAGACTAACTTGGGACGAACTAAGACAAACCTTAGAATGGGACTTAAGTTTGTCTTTGTTCGTCCCAAGTTAGTCTCGTTAGTCTCATTCTAAGGTTTCTCTAAGTTCGTCCTTAGAAAGAGACTAACTTGGGACGAACTAAGACAAACCTTAGAATGGGACATAAGTTTGTCTAAGTTCGTCCCAAGTTAGTCTCGTTAGTCTCATTCTAAGGTTTGTCTAAGTACGTCCTTAGAAAGAGACTAACTTGGGACGACCTTAGACAAACCTTAGAATGAGACTTAAGTTTGTCTTTGTTCGTTCCAAGTTAGTCTCATTAGTCTCATTCTAAGGTTTGTCTAAGTTCATCCTTAGAAAATGATTAACTTGGGACGAACTTAGACAAACTTTACAATGAGACTTAAGTTTGTCTTTGTTCATCCCAAGTTTGTCTCGTTAGTCTCATTCTAAGGTTTGTCTAAGTTCGTCCTTAGAAAGAGAGTAACTTGGGACGAACTTAGACAAACCTTATAATGAGAATTAAGTTTGTCTTTGTTCGTTCCAAGTTAGTCTCATTAGTCTCATTCTAAGGTTTGTCTAAGTTCATCCTTAGAAAATGATTAACTTGGGACGAACTAAGACCAACCTTAGAATGGGACATAAGTTTGTCTTTGTTCGTCCAAAGTTAGTCTCGTTAGTCTCATTCTAAGATTTGTCTATGTTTGTCCTTAGAAAGAGAGTAACTTGGGACGAACTTAGACAAACCTTATAATGAGACTTAAGTTTGTCTTTGTTCGTCCCAAGTTTGTCTCGTTAGTCTCATTCTAAGGTTTGTCTAAGTTCGTCCTTGGAAAGAGACTAACTTGGGACGAACTTAGACAAACCTTAGAATGAGACTTAAGTTTGTCTTTGTTCGTCCCAAGTTAGTCTCGTTAGTCTCATTCTAAGATTTGTCTAAGTTCGTCCTTAGAAAGAGAGTAACTTGGGACGAACTAAGACAAACCTTAGAATGGGACTTAAGTTTGTCTTTGTTCGTCCCAAGTTAGTCTCGTTAGTCTCATTCTAAGGTTTCTCTAAGTTCGTCCTTAGAAAGAGACTAACTTGGGACGACCTTAGACAAACCTTAGAATGAGACTTAAGTTTGTCTTTGTTCGTCCCAAGTTAGTCTCGTATGTCTCATTCTAAGGTTTGTCTAAGTTCGTCCTTAGAAAGAGACTAACTTGGGACGAACTAAGAAAAACCTTAGAATGGGACTTAAGTTTGTCTTTGTTCGTCCCAAGTTAGTCTCGTTAGTCTCATTCTAAGGTTTGTCTAAGTTCGTCCTTAGAAAGAGACTAACTTGGGACGAACTAAGACTAACCTTAGAATGGGACTTAAGTTCTTCTTTGTTCGTCCCAAGTTATGCTCGTTAGTCTCATTCTAAGGTTTGTCTAAGTACGTCCTTAGAAAGAGACTAACTTGGGACGAACTTAGACAAACCTTAGAATGAGACTTAAGTTTGTCTTTCTTCGTCCAAAGTTAGTCTCGTTAGTCTCATTCTAAGATTTGTCTAAGTTCGTCCTTAGAAAGAGAGTAACTTGGGACGAACTAAGACAAACCTTAGAATGGGACTTAAGTTTGTCTTTGTTCGTCCCAAGTTAGTCTCGTTAGTCTCATTCTAAGGTTACTCTAAGTTCGTCCTTAGAAAGAGACTAACTTGGGACGAACTAAGACAAACCTTAGAATAAGACTAACGTTTTTCTTTGTTCATCTAAAGTTAGTCTCATTAGTCTCATTCTAAGGTTTGTCTAAGTTCGTCCTTAGAAAGAGAGTAACTTGGGACGAACTTAGACAAAACTTATAATGAGAATTAAGTTTGTCTTTGTTGGTTCCAAGTTAGTCTCGTTAGTCTCATTCTAAGGTTTGTCTAAGTTCGTCCTTAGAGAATGACTAACTTGGGACGAACTAAGACAAACCTTTGAATGGGACTTAAGTTTGTCTTTGTTCGTCCCAAGTTTGTCTCGTTAGTCTCATTCTAAGGTTTGGCTAAGTTCGTCCTTAGAAAGAGACTAACTTGGGACGACCTTAGACAAACCTTAGAATGAGACTTAAGTTTGTCTTTGTTCGTCCCAAGTTAGTCTCGTTAGTCTCATTCTAAGGTTTGTCTAAGTTCGTCCTTAGAAAGAGACTAACTTGGGACGAACTTAGACAAACCTTAGACTGAGACTTAAGTTTGTCTTTGTTCATCCAAAGTTAGTCTCGTTAGTCTCATTCTAAGGTTTGTCTAAGTTCGTCCTTAGAAAGAGACTAACTTGGTACGAACTTAGACAAACCTTAGAATGGGACTTAAGTTTGTCTTTGTTCGTCCCTAGTTATTCTCGTTAGTCTCATTCTAAGGTTTGTCTAAGTACGTCCTTAGAAAGAGAATAACTTGGGACGAACTAAGACAAACCTTAGAATGGGACTTAAGTTTGTCTTTGTTCATCCCAAGTTAGTCTCGTTAGTCTCATTCTAAGGTTTGTCTATGTTCGTCCTTAGAAAGAGACTAATTTGGGACGAACTTGGACAAACCTTAGAATGAGACTTTAGTTTGTCTTTGTTCGTCCCAAGTTAGTCTCGTTAATCTCATTCTAAGGTTTGTCTAAGTACGTCCTTAGAAAGAGACTAACTTGGGACGAACTTAGACAAACCTTAGAATGAGACTTAAGTTTGTCTTTGTTCGTCCAAAGTTAGTCTCGTTAGTCTCATTCTAAGGTTTGTCTAAGTTCGTCCTTAGAAAGAGACTAACTTGGGACGAACTAAGACAAACCTTAGAATGGGACTTAAGTTTGTCTTTGTTCGTCCCAAGTTAGTCTCGTTAGTCTCATTCTAAGGTTTGTCTAAGTTCGTCCTTAGAAAGGGACAAACTTGGGACGAACTTAGACAAACCTTAGAATGAGACTTAAGTTTGTCTTTGTTCGTCCCAAGTTAGTCTCGTTAGTCTCATTCTAAGGTTTGTCTAAGTTCGTCCTTAGAAAGAGACTAACTTGGGACAAACTTAGACAAACCTTATAATGATACTTAAGTTTGTCTTTGTTCGTCCCAAGTTAGTCTCGTTAGTCTCATTCTAAGGTTTGTCTAAGTTCATCCTTAGAAAGAGACTAACTTGGGACGAACTAAGACAAACCTTAGAATGGGACTTAAGTTTGTCTTTGTTCGTCCCAAGTTATTCTCGTTAGTCTCATTCTAAGGTTTGTCTAAGTACGTCCTTAGAAAGAGACTAACTTGGGACGAACTTAGACAAACCTTAGAATGAGACTTAAGTTTGTCTTTGTTCGTCCAAAGTTAGTCTCGTTAGTCTCATTCTAAGGTTTGTATAAGTTCGTCCTTAGAAAGAGACTAACTTGGGACGAACTAAGACAAACCTTAGAATGGGACTTAAGTTTGTCTTTGTTCGTCCCAAGTTAGTCTCGTTAGTCTCATTCTAAGGTTTGTCTAAGTTCGTCCTTAGAAAGAGACAAACTTGGGACGAACTTAGACAAACCTTAGAATGAGACTTAAGTTTGTCTTTGTTCGTCCAAAGTTTGTCTCGTTAGTCTCATTCTAAGGTTTGTCTAAGTTCGTCCTTAGAAAGAGACTAACTTGGGACAAACTTAGACAAACCTTATAATGATACTTAAGTTTGTCTTTGTTCGTCCCAAGTTAGTCTCGTTAGTCTCATTCTAAGGTTTGTCTAAGTTCATCCTTAGAAAGAGACTAACTTGGGACGAACTAAGACAAACCTTAGAATGGGACTTAAGTTTGTCTTTGTTCGTCCCAAGTTATTCTCGTTAGTCTCATTCTAAGGTTTGTCTAAGTACGTCCTTAGAAAGAGACTAACTTGGGACGAACTTAGACAAACCTTAGAATGAGACTTAAGTTTGTCTTTGTTCGTCCAAAGTTAGTCTCGTTAGTCTCATTCTAAGGTTTGTCTAAGTTCGTCCTTAGAAAGAGACTAACTTGGGACGAACTTAGACAAGCCTTAGAATGAGACTTAAGTTTGTCTTTGTTCGTCCCAAGTTAGTCTCGTTAGTCTCATTCTAAGGTTTGTCTAAGTTCGTCCTTAGAAAGAGACTAACTTGGGACGAACTAAGACAAACCTTAGAATGGGACTTAAGTTTGTCTTTGTTCGTCCCAAGTTAGTCTCGTTAGTCTCATTCTAAGGTTTCTCTAAGTTCGTCCTTAGAAAGAGACTAACTTGGGACGAACTAAGACAAACCTTAGAATGGGACATAAGTTTGTCTAAGTTCGTCCCAAGTTAGTCTCGTTAGTCTCATTCTAAGGTTTGTCTAAGTACGTCCTTAGAAAGAGACTAACTTGGGACGAACTTAGACAAGCTTTACAATGAGACTTAAGTTTGTCTTTGTTCATCCCAAGTTTGTCTCGTTAGTCTCATTCTAAGGTTTGTCTAAGTTCGTCCTTAGAAAGAGAGTAACTTGGGACGAACTTAGACAAACCTTATAATGAGAATTAAGTTTGTTTTTGTTCGTTCCAAGTTAGTCTCGTTAGTCTCATTCTAAGGTTTGTCTAAGTTCATCCTTAGAAAATGATTAACTTGGGACGAACTAAGACCAACCTTAGAATGGGACTTAAGTTTGTCTTTGTTCGTCCAAAGTTAGTCTCGTTAGTCTCATTCTAAGATTTGTCTATGTTTGTCCTTAGAAAGAGAGTAACTTGGGACGAACTTAGACAAACCTTATAATGAGACTTAAGTTTGTCTTTGTTCGTCCCAAGTTTGTCTCGTTAGTCTCATTCTAAGGTTTGTCTAAGTTCGTCCTTAGAAAGAGACTAACTTGGGACGAACTTAGACAAACCTTAGAATGAGACTTAAGTTTGTCTTTGTTCGTCCCAAGTTAGTCTCGTTAGTCTCATTCTAAGATTTGTCTAAGTTCGTCCTTAGAAAGAGTGTAACTTGGGACGAACTAAGACAAACCTTAGAATGGGACTTAAGTTTGTCTTTGTTCGTCCCAAGTTAGTCTCGTTAGTCTCATTCTAAGGTTTCTCTAAGTTCGTCCTTAGAAAGAGACTAACTTGGGACGACCTTAGACAAACCTTAGAATGAGACTTAAGTTTGTCTTTGTTCGTCCCAAGTTAGTCTCGTATGTCTCATTCTAAGGTTTGTCTAAGTTCGTCCTTAGAAAGAGACTAACTTGGGACGAACTAAGAAAAACCTTAGAATGGGACTTAAGTTTGTCTTTGTTCGTCCCAAGTTAGTCTCGTTAGTCTCATTCTAAGGTTTGTCTAAGTTCGTCCTTAGAAAGAGACTAACTTGGGACGAACTAAGACTAACCTTAGAATGGGACTTAAGTTCTTCTTTGTTCGTCCCAAGTTATGCTCGTTAGTCTCATTCTAAGGTTTGTCTAAGTACGTCCTTAGAAAGAGACTAACTTGGGACGAACTTAGACAAACCTTAGAATGAGACTTAAGTTTGTCTTTCTTCGTCCAAAGTTAGTCTCGTTAGTCTCATTCTAAGATTTGTCTAAGTTCGTCCTTAGAAAGAGAGTAACTTGAGACGAACTAAGACAAACCTTAGAATGAGACTTAAGTTTGTCTTTGTTCGTCCCAAGTTAGTCTCGTTAGTCTCATTCTAAGGTTTCTCTAAGTTCGTCCTTAGAAAGAGACTAACTTGGGACGAACTAAGACAAACCTTAGAATAAGACTAACGTTTTTCTTTGTTCATCTAAAGTTAGTCTCATTAGTCTCATTCTAAGGTTTGTCTAAGTTTGTCCTTAGAAAGAGAGTAACTTGGGACGAACTTAGACAAAACTTATAATGAGAATTAAGTTTGTCTTTGTTGGTTCCAAGTTAGTCTCGTTAGTCTCATTCTAAGGTTTGTCTAAGTTCGTCCTTAGAGAATGACTAACTTGGGACGAACTAAGACAAACCTTAGAATGGGACTTAAGTTTGTCTTTGTTCGTCCCAAGTTAGTCTCGTTAGTCTCATTCTAAGGTTTGTCTAAGTTCGTCCTTAGAAAGAGACTAACTTGGGACGAACTAAGACTAACCTTAGAATGGGACTTAAGTTCTTCTTTGTTCGTCCCAAGTTATGCTCGTTAGTCTCATTCTAAGGTTTGTCTAAGTACGTCCTTAGAAAGAGACTAACTTGGGACGAACTTAGACAAACCTTAGAATGAGACTTAAGTTTGTCTTTCTTCGTCCAAAGTTAGTCTCGTTAGTCTCATTCTAAGATTTGTCTAAGTTCGTCCTTAGAAAGAGAGTAACTTGAGACGAACTTAGACAAACCTTAGAATGAGACTTAAGTTTGTCTTTGTTCGTCCCAAGTTAGTCTCGTTAGTCTCATTCTAAGGTTTCTCTAAGTTCGTCCTTAGAAAGAGACTAACTTGGGACGAACTAAGACAAACCTTAGAATAAGACTAACGTTTTTCTTTGTTCATCTAAAGTTAGTCTCATTAGTCTCATTCTAAGGTTTGTCTAAGTTTGTCCTTAGAAAGAGAGTAACTTGGGACGAACTTAGACAAAACTTATAATGAGAATTAAGTTTGTCTTTGTTGGTTCCAAGTTAGTCTCGTTAGTCTCATTCTAAGGTTTGTCTAAGTTCGTCCTTAGAGAATGACTAACTTGGGACGAACTAAGACAAACCTTAGAATGGGACTTAAGTTTGTCTTTGTTCGTCCCAAGTTTGTCTCGTTAGTCTCATTCTAAGGTTTGTCTATGTTCGTCCTTAGAAAGAGACTAACTTGGGACGACCTTAGACAAACCTTAGAATGAGACTTAAGTTTGTCTTTGTTCGTCCCAAGTTAGTCTCGTTAGTCTCATTGTAAGGTTTGTCTAAGTTCGTCCTTAGAAAGAGACTAACTTGGGACGAACTTAGACAAACCTTAGATTGAGACTTAAGTTTGTCTTTGTTCATCCAAAGTTAGTCTCGTTAGTCTCATTCTAAGGTTTGTCTAAGTTCGTCCTTAGAAAGAGACTAACTTGGTACGAACTTAGACAAACCTTAGAATGGGACTTTAGTTTGTCTTTGTTCGTCCCTAGTTATTCTCGTTAGTCTCATTCTAAGGTTTGTCTAAGTACGTCCTTAGAAAGAGAATAACTTGGGACGAACTAAGACAAACCTTAGAATGGGACTTAAGTTTGTCTTTGTTCGTCCCAAGTTAGTCTCGTTAGTCTCATTCTAAGGTTTGTCTATGTTCGTCCTTAGAAAGAGACTAATTTGGGACGAACTTGGACAAACCTTAGAATGAGACTTTAGTTTGTCTTTGTTCGTCCCAAGTTAGTCTCGTTAATCTCATTCTAAGGTTTGTCTAAGTTCGTCATTAGAAAGAGACTAACTTGGGACGAACTAAGACAAACCTTAGAATGAGACTTAAGTTTGTCTTTGTTCGTCCCAAGTTAGTCTCGTTAGTCACATTCTACGGTTTGTCTCAGTTCGTCCTTAGAAAGAGACTAACTAGGGACGAACTAAGACAAACCTTAGAATGGGACTTAAGTTTGTCTTTGTTCGTCCCAAGTTAATCTCGTTAGTCTCATTCTAAGGTTTGTCTAAGTTTGTCCTTAGAAAGAGACTAACTTGGGCGAACATAGACAAACCTTAGAATGAGAATTAAGTTTGTCTTTGTTGGTTCCAAGTTAGTCTCGTTAGTCTCATTCTAAGGTTTGTCTAAGTTCGTCCTTAGAAAATGACTAACTTGGGACGAACTAAGACAAACCTTAGAATGGGACTTAAGTTTGTCTTTGTTCGTCCCAAGTTAGTCTCGTTAGTCTCATTCTAAGGTTTGTCTAAGTTCGTCCTTAGAAAGAGACTAAACGAACTTAGACAAACCTTAGAATGAGACTCAAGTTTGTCTTTGTTCGTCCCAAGTTTGTCTCGTTAGTCTCATTCTAAGGTTTGTCTATGTTCGTCCTTAGAAAGAGACTAACTTGGGACAAACTTAGACAAACCTTAGAATAAGACTAACGTTTTTCTTTGTTCATCTAAAGTTAGTCTCGTTAGTCTCATTCTAAGGTTTGTCTAAGTTCGTCCTTAGAAAGAGAATAACTTGGGACGAACTAAGACAAACCTTAGAATGAGAGTTAAGTTTGTCTTTGTTCGTCCTAAGTTTGTCTCGTTAGTCTCATTCTAAGGTTTGTCTAAGTTCGTCCTTAGAAAGAGACTAACTTGGGACGAACTTAGACAAACCTTAGAATGAGACTTAAGTTTGTCTTTGTTCGTCCCAAGTTAGTCTCGTTAGTCTCATTCTAAGGTTTGTCTAAGTTCGTCCTTAGAAAGAGACTAACTTGGGACGAACTAAGACAAACCTTAGAATGGGACTTAAGTTTGTCTATGTTCGTCCCAAGTTAGTCTCGTTAGTCTCATTCTAAGGTTTCTCTAAGTTCGTCCTTAGAAAGAGACTAACTTGGGACGAACTAAGACAAACCTTAGAATGGGACATAAGTTTGTCTAAGTTCGTCCCAAGTTAGTCTCGTTAGTCTCATTCTAAGGTTTGTCTAAGTACGTCCTTAGAAAGAGACTAACTTGGGACGAACTTAGACAAACTTTAGAATGAGACTTAAGTTTGTCTTTGTTCATCCCAAGTTTGTCTCGTTAGTCTCATTCTAAGGTTTGTCTAAGTTCGTCCTTAGAAAGAGAGTAACTTGGGACGAACTTAGACAAACCTTATAATGAGAATTAAGTTTGTCTTTGTTCGTTCCAAGTTAGTCTCGTTAGTCTCATTCTAAGGTTTGTCTAAGTTCATCCTTAGAAAATGACTAACTTGGGACGAACTAAGACCAACCTTAGAATGGGACTTAAGTTTGTCTTTGTTCGTCCAAAGTTAGTCTCGTTAGTCTCATTCTAAGATTTGTCTATGTTCGTCCTTAGAAAGAGACTAACTTGGGACCAACTTAGACAAACCTTAGAATGAGACTTAAGTTTGTCTTTGTTCGTCCCAAGTTAGTCTCGTTAGTCTCATTCTAAGATTTGTCTAAGTTCGTCCTTAGAAAATGACTAACTTGGGACGAACTTAGACAAACCTTATAATGAGACTTAAGTTTGTCTTTGTTCGTCCCAAGTTAGTCTCGTTAGTCTCATTCTAAGGTTTGTCTAAGTTCGTCCTTAGAAAGAGACTAACTTGGGACGAACTAAGACAAACCTTAGAATGGGACTTAAGTTTGTCTTTGTTCGTCCCAAGTTATTCTCGTTAGTCTCATTCTAAGGTTTGTCTAAGTACGTCCTTAGAAGGAGACTAACTTGGGACGAACTTAGACAAACTTTAGAATGAGACTTAAGTTTGTCTTTGTTCGTCCCAAGTTTGTCTCGTTCGTCTCATTCGAAGGTTTGTCTAAGTTCATCCTTAGAAAGAGACTAACTTGGGACAAACTTAGACAAACCTTAGAATGAGACTTAAGTTTTTCTTTGTTCATCTAAAGTTAGTATCGTTAGTCTCATTCTAAGGTTTGTCTAAGTTCGTCCTTAGAAAGAGAGTAACATGGGACGAACTTAGACAAACCTTAGAATGAGACTTAAGTTTGTCTTTGTTCGACCCAAGTTAGTCTCGTTAGTCTCATTCTAAGGTTTGTCTAAGTTCGTCCTTAGAAAGAGACTAACTTGGGACGAACTTAGACAAACCTTATAATGAGACTTAAGTTTGTCTTTGTTCGTTCCAAGTTAGTCTCATTAGTCTCATTCTAAGGTTTGTCTAATTTCGTCCTTAGAAAATGACTAACTTGGGACGAACTAAGACCAACCTTAGAATGGGACTTAAGTTTGTCTTTGTTCGTCCAAAGTTAGTCTCGTTAGTCTCATTCTAAGATTTGTCTAAGTTCGTCCTTAGAAAGAGAGTAACTTGGGACGAACTTAGACAAACCTTATAATGAAACTTAAGTTTGTCTTTGTTCGTCCCAAATTTGTCTCGTTAGTCTCATTCTAAGGTTTGTCTAAGTTCGTCCTTAAAAAGAGACTAACTTGGGACGAACTTAGACAAACCTTAGAATGAGACTTAAGTTTGTCTTTGTTCGTCCCAAGTTAGTCTCGTTAGTCTCATTCTAAGGTTTGTCTATGTTCGTCCTTAAAAAGAGACTAACTTGGGACAAACTAAGACAAACCTTAGAATGGGACTTAAGTTTGTCTTTGTTCATCCCAAGTTAGTCTCGTTAGTCTCATTCTAAGGTTTCTCAAAGTTCGTCCTTAGAAAGAGACTAACTTGGGACGAACTAAGACAAACTTTAGAATGGGACATAAGTTTGTCTTTGTTCGTCCCAAGTTAGTCTCGTTAGTCTCATTCTAAGGTTTGTCTAAGTTTGTCCTTAGAAAGAGACTAACTTGGGACGAACATAGACAAACCTTAGAATGAGACTTAAGTTTGTCTTTGTTCGTCCCAAGTTTGTCTCGTTAGTCTCATTCTAAGGTTTGTCTAAGTACGTCCTTAGAAAGAAACTAACTTGGGACAAACTTAGACAAACCTTAGAATGAGACTTAAGTTTGTCTTTGTTCGTCCCAAGTTGTTCTCGTTAGTCTCATTCTAAGGTTTGTCTAAGTTCGTCCTTAGAAAGAGACTAACTTGGGACGAACTAAGACAAACCTTAGAATGGGACTTAAGTTTGTCTTTGTTCGTCCCAAGTTATTCTCGTTAGTCTCATTCTAAGGTTTGTCTAAGTACGTCCTTAGAAAGAGACTAACTTGGGACGAACTTAGACAAACCTTAGAATGAGACGTAAGTTTGTCTTTGTTCGTCCCAAGTTTGTCTCGTTAGTCTCATTCTAAGGTTTGTCTAAGTTCGTCTTTAGAAAGAGACTAACTTGGGACGAACATAGACAAACCTTAGAATGAGACTTAAGTTTGTCTTTGTTCGTCCAAAGTTAGTCTCGTTAGTCTCATTCTAAGATTTGTCTAAGTTCGTCCTTAGAAAGAGAGTAACTTGGGACGAACTTAGATAAACATTATAATGAGACTTAAGTTTGTCTTTGTTCGTCCCAAGTTTGTCTCGTTAGTCTCATTCTAAGGTTTGTCTAAGTTCGTCCTTAGAAAGAGACTAACTTGGGATGAACATAGACAAACCTTAAAATGAGACTTAAGTTTGTCTTTGTTCGTCCTATGTTTGTCTCGTTAGTCTCATTCTAAGGTTTGTCTAAGTTCGTCCTTAGAAAATGACTAACTTGGGACGAACTAAGACAAACCTTAGAATGGGACTTAAGTTTGTCTTTTTTTCGTCCCAAGTTATTCTCGTTAGTCTCATTCTAAGGTTTGTCTAAGTGCATCCTTAGAAAGAGACTAACTTGGGACGAACTTAGACAAACCTTAGAATGAGACTTAAGTTTGTCTTTGTTCATCCCCAGTTTGTCTTGTTAGTCTCATTTTAAGGTTTGTCTAAGTTTGTCCTTAGAAAGAGTCTAACTTGGGACGACCTTAGACAAACCTTAGAATGAGACTTAAGTTTGTCTTTGTTCGTCCCAAGTTAGTCTCGTTAGTCTCATTCTAAGGTTTGTCTAAGTTCGTCCTTAGAAAGAGACTAACTTGGGACGAACTAAGACAAACCTTAAAATGGGACTTAAGTTTGTCTTTGTTCGTCCCAAGTTATTCTCGTTAGTCTCATTCTAAGGTTTATCTAAGTACGTCCTTAGAAAGAGACTAACTTGGGACGAACTTAGACAAACCTTAGAATGAGACTTAAGTTTGTCTTTGTTCGTCCCAAGTTTGTCTCGTTAGTCTCATTCTAAGGTTTGTCTAAGTTCGTCCTTAGAAAGAGACTAACTTGGGACGAACATAGACAAACCTTAGAATGAGACTTAAGTTTGTCTTTGTTCGTCCCAAGTTTGTCTCGTTAGTCTCATTCTAAGGTTTGTCTAAGTTCGTCCTTAGAAAGAGACTAACTTGGGACGAACTTAGACAAACCTTAGAATGAGACTTAAGTTTGTCTTTGTTCGTCCCAAGTTAGTCTCGTTAGTCTCATTCTAAGGTTTGTCTAAGTTCATCCATAGAAAGAGACTAACTTGGGACAAACTAAGACAAACTCTAGAATGGGACTTAAGTTTGTCTTTGTTCGTCCCAAGTTAGTCTCGTTAGTCTCATTCTAAGGTTTCTCTAAGTTCGTCCTTAGAAAGAGACTAACTTGGGACGAACTAAGACAAACCTTAGAATGGGACTTAAGTTCTTCTTTGTTCGTCCCAAGTTATTCTCGTTAATCTCATTCTAAGGTTTGTCTAAGTACGTCCTTAGAAAGAGACTAACTTGGGACGAACTTAGACAAACCTTAGAATGAGACTTAAGTTTGTCTTTGTTCGTCCAAAGTTAGTCTCGTTAGTCTCATTCTATGATTTGTCTAAGTTCGTCCTTAGAAAGAGAGTAACTTGGGACGAACTTAGACAAACCTTATAATGAGACTTAAGTTTGTCTTTGTTCGTTCCAAGTTAGTCTCGTTAGTCTCATTCTAAGGTTTGTCTAAGTTCGTCCTTAGAAAATGACTAACTTGGGACGAACTAAGACCAACCTTAGAATGGGACTTAAGTTTGTCTTTGTTCGTCCAAAGTTAGTGTCGTTAGTCTCATTCTAAGATTTGTATAAGTTCGTCCTTAGAAAGGGAGTAACTTTGGACGAACTTAGACAAACCTTATAATGAGACTTAAGTTTGTCTTTGTTCGTCCCAAGTTTGTCTCGTTAGTCTCATTCTAAGGTTTGTCTAAGTTCGTCCTTAGAAAGAGACTAACTTGGGACAAACTTAGACAAACCTTATAATGATACTTAAGTTTGTCTTTGTTCGTCCCAAGTTAGTCTCGTTAGTCTCATTCTAAGGTTTGTCTAAGTTCATCCTTAGAAAGAGACTAACTTGGGACGAACTAAGACAAACCTTAGAATGGGACTTAAGTTTGTCTTTGTTCGTCCCAAGTTATTCTCGTTAGTCTCATTCTAAGGTTTGTCTAAGTACGTCCTTAGAAAGAGACTAACATGGGACGAACTTAGACAAACCTTAGAATGAGACTTAAGTTTGTCTTTCTTCGTCCAAAGTTAGTCTCGTTAGTCTCATTCTAAGATTTGTCTAAGTTCGTCCTTAGAAAGAGAGTAACTTGGGACGAACTAAGACAAACCTTAGAATGGGACTTAAGTTTGTCTTTGTTCGTCCCAAGTTAGTCTCGTTAGTCTCATTCTAAGGTTTCTCTAAGTTCGTCCTTAGAAAGAGACTAACTTGGGACGAACTTAGACAAACCTTAGAATGAGACTTAAGTTTGTCTTTGTTCGTCCCAAGTTTGTCTCGTTACTCTCATTCTAAGGTTTGTCTAAGTTCGTCCTTAGAAAGAGACTAACTTGGGACAAACTTAGACAAACCTTAGAATGAGACTTAAGTTTGTCTTTGTTCGTCCCAAGTTAGTCTCGTTAGTCTCATTCTAAGGTTTGTCTAAGTTCGTCCTTAGAAAGAGACTAACTTGGGACGAACTAAGACAAACCTTAGAATGGGACTTAAGTTTGTCTTTGTTCGTCCCAAGTTTGTCTCGTTAGTCTCATTCTAAGGTTTGTCTAAGTTCATCCTTAGAAAGAGACTAACTTGGGACAAACTTAGACAAACCTTAGAATGAGACTTAAGTTTTTCTTTGTTCATCTAAAGTTAGTATCGTTAGTCTCATTCTAAGGTTTGTCTAAGTTCGTCCTTAGAAAGAGAGTAACTTGGGACGAACTTAGACAAACCTTATAATGAGAATTAAGTTTGTCTTTGTTCGTTCCAAGTTAGTCTCGTTAGTCTCATTCTAAGGTTTGTCTAAGTTCGTCCTTAGTAAATGACTAACTTGGGACGAACTAAGACAAACCTTAGAATGGGACTTAAGTTTGTCTTTGTTCGTCCCAAGTTTGTCTCGTTAGTCTCATTCTAAGGTTTGGCTAAGTTCATCCTTAGAAAGAGACTAATTTGGGACGAACTAAGACAAACCTTAGAATGGGACTTAAGTTTGTCTTTGTTCGTCCCAAGTTAGTCTCGTTAGTCTCAATCTAAGGTTTGTCTAAGTTCGTCCTTAGAAAGAGACTAACTTGGGACGAACTTAGACAAACCTTAGAATGAGACTTAAGTTTGTCTTTGTTCGACCCAAGTTAGTCTCGTTAGTCTCATTCTAAGGTTTGTCTAAGTTCGTCCTTAGAAAGAGACTAACTTGGGACGAACTTAGACAAACCTTATAATGAGACTTAAGTTTGTCTTTGTTCGTTCCAAGTTAGTCTCATTAGTCTCATTCTAAGGTTTGTCTAATTTCATCCTTAGAAAATGACTAACTTGGGACGAACTAAGACCAACCTTAGAATGGGACTTAAGTTTGTCTTTGTTCGTCCAAAGTTAGTCTCGTTAGTCTCATTCTAAGATTTGTCTAAGTTCGTCCTTAGAAAGAGAGTAACTTGGGACGAACTTAGACAAACCTTATAATGAGACTTAAGTTTGTCTTTGTTCGTCCCAAGTTTGTCTCGTTAGTCTCATTCTAAGGTTTGTCTAAGTTCGTCCTTAGAAAGAGACTAACTTGGGATGAACTTAGACAAACCTTAGAATGAGACTTAAGTTTGTCTTTGTTCGTCCCAAGTTAGTCTCGTTAGTCTCATTCTAAGGTTTGTCTATGTTCGTCCTTAGAAAGAGACTAACTTGGGACAAACTAAGACAAACCTTAGAATGGGACTTAAGTTTGTCTTTGTTCGTCCCAAGTTAGTCTCGTTAGTCTCATTCTAAGGTTTCTCAAAGTTCGTCCTTAGAAAGAGACTAACTTGGGACGAACTAAGACAAACTTTAGAATGGGACATAAGTTTGTCTTTGTTCGTCCCAAGTTAGTCTCGTTAGTCTCATTCTAAGGTTTGTCTAAGTTTGTCCTTAGAAAGAGACTAACTTGGGACAAACTTAGACAAACCTTAGAATGAGACTTAAGTTTGTCTTTGTTCGTCCCAAGTTGTTCTCGTTAGTCTCATTCTAAGGTTTGTCTAAGTTCGTCCTTAGAAAGAGACTAACTTGGGACGAACTAAGACAAACCTTAGAATGGGACTTAAGTTTGTCTTTGTTCGTCCCAAGTTATTCTCGTTAGTCTCATTCTAAGGTTTGTCTAAGTACGTCCTTAGAAAGAGACTAACTTGGGACGAACTTAGACAAACCTTAGAATGAGACGTAAGTTTGTCTTTGTTCGTCCCAAGTTTGTCTCGTTAGTCTCATTCTAAGGTTTGTCCAAGTTCGTCCTTAGAAAGAGACTAACTTGGGACGAACATAGACAAACCTTAGAATGAGACTTAAGTTTGTCTTTGTTCGTCCAAAGTTAGTCTCGTTAGTCTCATTCTAAGATTTGTCTAAGTTCGTCCTTAGAAAGAGAGTAACTTGGGACGAACTTAGACAAACCTTACAATGAGACTTAAGTTTGTCTTTGTTCGTCCCAAGTTTGTCTCGTTAGTCACATTCTAAGGTTTGTCTAAGTTCGTCCTTAGAAAGAGACTAACTTGGGATGAACATAGACAAACCTTAAAATGAGACTTAAGTTTGTCTTTGTTTGTCCCATGTTTGTCTCGTTAGTCTCATTCTAAGGTTTGTCTAAGTTCGTCCTTAGAAAATGACTAACTTGGGACGAACTAAGACAAACCTTAGAATGGGACTTAAGTTTGTCTTTTTTCGTCCCAAGTTATTCTTGTTAGTCTCATTCTAAGGTTTGTCTAAGTGCATCCTTAGAAAGAGACTAACTTGGGACGAACTTAGACAAACCTTAGAATGAGACTTAAGTTTGTCTTTGTTCATCCCCAGTTTGTCTCGTTAGTCTCATTTTAAGGTTTGTCTAAGTTTGTCCTTAGAAAGAGTCTAACTTGGGACGACCTTAGACAAACCTTAGAATGAGACTTAAGTTTGTCTTTGTTCGTCCCAAGTTAGTCTCGTTAGTCTCATTCTAAGGTTTGTCTAAGTTCGTCCTTAGAAAGAGACTAACTTGGGACGAACTAAGACAAACCTTAAAATGGGACTTAAGTTTGTCTTTGTTCGTCCCAAGTTATTCTCGTTAGTCTCATTCTAAGGTTTATCTAAGTACGTCCTTAGAAAGAGACTAACTTGGGACGAACTTAGACAAACCTTAGAATGAGACTTAAGTTTGTCTTTGTTCGTCCCAAGTTTGTCTCGTTAGTCTCATTCTAAGGTTTGTCTAAGTTCGTCCTTAGAAAGAGACTAACTTGGGACGAACATAGACAAACCTTAGAATGAGACTTAAGTTTGTCTTTGTTCGTCCCAAGTTTGTCTCGTTAGTCTCATTCTAAGGTTTGTCTAAGTTCGTCCTTAGAAAGAGACTAACTTGGGACGAACTTAGACAAACCTTAGAATGAGACTTAAGTTTGTCTTTGTTCGTCCCAAGTTAGTCTCGTTAGTCTCATTCTAAGGTTTGTCTAAGTTCATCCATAGAAAGAGACTAACTTGGGACAAACTAAGACAAACTCTAGAATGGGACTTAAGTTTGTCTTTGTTCGTCCCAAGTTAGTCTCGTTAGTCTCATTCTAAGGTTTCTCTAAGTTCGTCCTTAGAAAGAGACTAACTTGGGACGAACTAAGACAAACCTTAGAATGGGACTTAAGTTCTTCTTTGTTCGTCCCAAGTTATTCTCGTTAGTCTCATTCTAAGGTTTGTCTAAGTACGTCCTTAGAAAGAGACTAACTTGGGACGAACTTAGACAAACCTTAGAATGAGACTTAAGTTTGTCTTTGTTCGTCCAAAGTTAGTCTCGTTAGTCTCATTCTAAGATTTGTCTAAGTTCGTCCTTAGAAAGAGAGTAACTTGGGACGAACTTAGACAAACCTTATAATGATACTTAAGTTTGTCTTTGTTCGTCCCAAGTTTGTCTCGTTAGTCTCATTCTAAGGTTTGTCTAAGTTCGTCCTTAGAAAGAGACTAACTTGGGATGAACATAAACAAACCTTAAAATGAGACTTAAGTTTGTCTTTGTTCGTCCCATGTTTGTCTCGTTAGTCTCATTCTAAGGTTTGTCTAAGTTCGTCCTTAGAAAGAGACTAACTTGGGACCAACTAAGACAAACCTTAGAATGGGACTTAAGTTTGTCTTTGTTCGTCCCAAGTTATTCTCGTTAGTCTCATTCTAAGGTTTGTCTAAGTGCGTCCTTAGAAAGAGACTAACTTGGGATGAACTAAGACAAACCTTAGAATGAGACTAACGTTTTTCTTTGTTCGTCTAAAGTTAGTCTCGTTAGTCTCATTCTAAGGTTTGTCTAAGTTCGTCCTTAGAAAGAGACTAATTTGGGACGAACTTAGACAAACCTTATAATGAGACTTCAGTTTGTCTTTGTTCGTCCCAAGTTAGTCTCGTTAGTCTCCTTCTAAGGTTTGTCTAAGTTTGTCCTTAGAAAGAGACTAACTTGGGACGAACTTAGACAAACCTTAGAATGAGACTTAAGTTTGTCTTTGTTCGTCCCAAGTTAGTCTCGTTAGTCTCATTCTAAGGTTTGTCTAAGTTCATCCTTAGAAAGAGACTAACTTGGGACAAACTAAGACAAACTCTAGAATGGGACTTAAGTTTGTCTTTGTTCGTCCCAAATTAGTCTCGTTAGTCTCATTCTAAGGTTTCTCTAAGTTCGTCCTTAGAAAGAGACTAACTTGGGACGAACTAAGACAAACTTTAGAATGGGACTTAAGTTCTTCTTTGTTCGTCCCAAGTTAGTCTTGTTAGTCTCTTTCTAAGGTTTGTCTAAGTACGTCCTTAGAAAGAGACTAACTTGGGACGAACTTAGACAAACCTTAGAATGAGACTTAAGTTTGTCTTTGTTCGTCCAAAGTTAGTCTCGTTAGTCTCATTCTAAGATTTGTCTAAGTTCGTCCTTAGAAAGAGAGTAACTTGGGACGAATTTAGACAAACCTTATAATGAGACTTAAGTTTGTCTTTGTTCGTCCCAAGTTTGTCTCGTTAGTCTCATTCTAAGGTTTGTCTAAGTTCGTCCTTAGAAAGAGACTAACTTGGGATGAACATAGACAAACCTTAAAATGAGACTTAAGTTTGTCTTTGTTCGTCCCATGTTTGTCTCGTTAGTCTCATTCTAAGGTTTGTCTAAGTTCGTCCTTAGAAAGAGACTAACTTGGGACGAACTAAGACAAACCTTAGAATGGGACTTAAGTTTGTCTTTGTTCGTCTCAAGTTATTCTCGTTAGTCTCATTCTAAGGTTTGTCTAAGTGCGTCCTTAGAAAGAGACTAACTTGGGACGAACTAAGACAAACCTTAGAATGAGACTAACGTTTTTCTTTGTTCGTCTATAGTTAGTCTCGTTAGTCTCATTCTAAGGTTTGTCTAAGTTCGTCCTTAGAAAGAGACTAATTTGGGACGAACTTAGACAAACCTTATAATGAGACTTCAGTTTGTCTTTGTTCGTCCCAAGTTAGTCTCGTTAGTGTCATTCTAAGGTTAGTCTAAGTTCATCCTTAGAAAGAGACTAACTTGGGACGAACTTAGTCAAACCTTATAATGAGACTTAAGTTTGTCTTTGTTCGTCCCAAGTTAGTCTCGTTAGTCTCATTCTAAGGTTTCTCTAAGTTCGTCCTTAGAAAGAGACTAACTTGGGACGAACTAAGACAAACCTTAGAATGAGACTTAAGTTTGTCTTTGTTCATCCCAAGTTTGTCTCGTTAGTCTCATTCTAAGGTTTGTCTAAGTTTGTCCTTAGAAAGAGACTAACTTGCGACGACCTTAGACAAACCTTAGAATGAGACTTAGGTTTGTCTTTGTTCGTCCCAAGTTAGTCTCGTTAGTCTCATTCTAAGGTTTGTCTAAGTTCGTCCTTAGAAAGAGACTAACTTTGGACGAACTAAGACAAACCTTAGAATGGGACTTAAGTTTGTCTTTGTTCGTCCCAAGTTATTCTCGTTAGTCTCATTCTAAGGTTTGTCTAAGTGCGTCCTTAGAAAGAGACTAACTTGGGACGAACTAAGACAAACCTTAGAATGAGACTAACATTTTTCTTTGTTCGTCTAAAGTTAGTCTCGTTAGTCTCATTCTAAGGTTTTTCTAAGTTCGTCTTTAGAAAGAGACTAATTTGGGACGAACTTAGACAAACCTTATAATGAGAATTCAGTTTGTTTTTGTTCGTCCCAAGTTAGTCTCGTTAGTGTCATTCTAAGGTTAGTCTAAGTTCATCCTTAGAAAGAGACTAACTTGGGACGAACTTAGACAAACCTTAGAATGGGACTTAAGTTTGTCTTTGTTCATCCCAAGTTTGTCTCGTTAGTCTCATTCTAAGGTTTGTCTAAGTTTGTCCTTAGAAAGAGACTGACTTGGGACGACCCTAGACAAACCTTAGAAGGAGACTTAAGTTTGTCTTTGTTCGTCCCAAGTTAGTCTCGTTAGTCTCATTCGAAGATTTGTCCAAGTTCGTCCTTAGAAAGAGACTAACTTGGGACGAACTTAGACAAACCTTATAATGAGACTTAAGTTTGTCTTTGTTCGTCCGAAGTTAGTCTCGTTAGTCTCATTCTAAGGTTTGTCTAAGTTCGTCCTTAGAAAGAGACTAACTTGGGACGAACTTAGACAAACCTTATAATGAGACTTAAGTTAGTCTTTGTTCGTCCCAAGTTAGTCTCGTTAGTCTCATTCTAAGGTTTGTCTAAGTTCGTCCTTAGAAAGAGACTAACTTGGGACGAACTAAGACAAACCTTAGAATGTGACATAAGTTTGTCTTTGTTCGTCCCAAGTTAGTCTCGTTAGTCTCATTCTAAGGTTTGTCTAAGTTCGTCCTTAGAAAGAGACTAACTTGGGACAAACTTAGAAAACTTTAGAATGAGACTTAAGTTTGTCTTTGTTCGTCCCAAGTTATTCTCGTTAGTCTCATTCTAAGGTTTGTATAAGTTCGTCAGAGACTAACTTGGGACAAACTTAGACAAACCTTAGAATGAGACTTAAGTTTGTCTTTGTTCGTCCCAAGTTAGTCTCGTTAGTCTCATTCTAAGGTTTGTCTAAGTTCGTCCTTAGAAAGAGACTAACTTGGGACGAACTAAGACAAACCTTAGAATGGGACTTAAGTTCTTCTTTGTTCGTGCCAAGTTATTCTCGTTAGTCTCATTCTAAGGTTTGTCTAAGTAGGACAATGTGGACAATGTGGACAATGTGGACTTATGCAGATCTATTCTTGATCCGATTATCAGTCCGGAGGACAATGTGGACTTATGCAGATCTCCCTCTTGCGACGAGGTGCATAAGTGCATTTCTGGTATGTCCCTCGATAGCGCGCCTGGCCCGGACGGGTTCACTGGTCACTTCTATGTTCAATGCTGGCTAGTTATTAAAGAGGACCTCATGGACGCTATAACCGGTTTTTTTGAGGGCCTTCATATTCCTAACTCGTTTTCGGCCACCTTCCTCACTCTTCTGCCCAAAGTGCCGAATGCGTTAAGCATTGACCAGCTCAGGCCGATCAGCCTCTGTAACTTCTGTCACAAAATCATATCTCGGATCCTTACATCTAGACTCTCCAATTGGCTGCCCAAGATCATCAGTGAAGAGCAAGTAGGCTTTATCCAAGGGAGAAGCATCCATGAAAATATTGCTCTAGCCCATGATGTAACTCATGATCTCAACGAAAAAGTGTTCGGAGGGAATGTCATTGTCAAATTGGACATGGCCAAAGCTTATGATCGTATTTCTTGGGGATTTATTCTTCGCATCCTTCATGGTCTTGGGTTCAATAATTGTTGGTGTGACCTTATATACCGGTGCATCTCAAACTGCTCCTATTCCATCAAATGGGATGGCCGGCTCTACGGATTCTTTAGGTCGGCTAGAGGGGTTCGTCAGGGGGATCCACTGTCCCCTACCTTATTCATTATTGCTATGGAGTGGTTCAGCCGGGTTATGAAAGCGGCCGATCGGTTTGGGGTTCTAAAGCCTTATATTACGAAGCGCCCCTCTATTAGGATCAACCATCTCCTCTTTGCCGATGATCTCCTGATTTTCACTAACGGGGCTAAGGACTCCTTTCGGAATCTCCTCGGCATTATAGATGACTTTTGTACCTTCTCAGGTCAACATCTTAACTCGGCCAAAAGCATCCTTATTTTCCCAAAAGGCTTTGACCCGGCAAGGAAAACTGATTTATTGGCCCTTTCTAGATTCTCCGAGGGGAACCTCCCTCAAGCCTACCTCGGTGCTCCTTTATACAGGGGTCGTACCCGGATTGATTTGTTTGATCATCTTGTTACCAAAGTTGACGCCCGGATCGAAGGATGGGCTAAAAGTCTCCTCAGTATGGGAGGCAGAGTCACATTATGTAACACTGTGCTCTCCTCCATCGGCATTCACTCCATGATGGTCCTCCCCGTTCCAGTTACCGTCCTCAACAGAATCGCCTCTAGGGTGGCTAATTTCGTTTGGGACAGTGGCGGCAATAAGCGTAGGCATTGGAGAAGCTGGGAAGAGGTGTGCAAGCCTAAGGAGTGTGGCGGCTTGGGCATCCGTGATTTGAAAAGCACTATGTTATCTCTCCATGGCAAATTAGCTTGGAGTTTCCTTGAACAAAAAACTCTATGGGCCAGGTTCTCTAAAAAGCGATTCAGGGTTGGGGAGCGCGGTTCGGGTATCTGGAACGCCTTTCATCATCTTATAGAGACCATTCAGGGAGGTAGCTCTTGGAGAATTGGCCGGGGTAACACCTTGCTTTCTGAATTCTGCTGGCGTGTAGGCGGCTCAGCTCCCCCTAATATGGGGCATATCCCTATTAAGAACTTCATCCTCAACCCTCCTTCCCTCAGAGATATTATTCCGGCCCTGCCAGTTAGAGAGAGCGAAATGCTTCAAAGGGCCTCCCTCGGCATCACTCCTGATATCTGCTTATGGCACGGGAAAGACACCCTCTCTGTTAAAGCGTTTAGGGCTTTCGGCCAGACCGCCTACCCTCATCTTGCTTGGGCTTCTATGATTTGGCGGTCCTGGATCCCTCCGAAGATATCTTGCTTCACTTGGAGGCTCTTCCAACGAGCTATCCCCACTGACGACGCCATTAAGCGGGTTGGCATCCCCATTGCTTCCAGATGCGTCTGCTGCGCTAGCCCCCACGAAGAATCCGCAAACTACTTGTTCTTCAATGGTGATTGGGGCCGATCGCTCTGGCGCACCTTGGCCAGACTCTTCAACAAGCCTAGGATCCATGGCCTAAAGGGTTTGGCCCATGCTTGGTTGAAGAGCAAGCACAACGATCTCATGGCTTGTCTGGCTCCGGCCCTTGCTATGTGCGGAATGTGGGAGCTGTGGAAGGCTAGAAACGAGGCTATCTTTGAAGGGAAGGCGGTGGATTGGATTAGGAACACCGAGGCGTGGGGTCCAATCCTCGCCGACCTCATAACAAAGCCTCTTGTTCAACGTTCAGGAGCCAATCACACGCTTAAGCTCCTTGGTATAGGTATCTACAAAATCGCTAGGCCCGGCCATTGGAGCTTGTGGACGCCTAGGATGGGTCACACGGTCAACATGGCTATTGGTAATCGAGGTACTTCGCGATGGGGAGGTGCTGTTGCTAGAGATAAGGAAGGCTCCTTTTTGTTCAGCCTCTCTTGTATAATTCCGCCGGGAACCGATAGGGAGCTGTCCTGGCTCATAGAGTATACCTTAGCCACGGCAAGGACCAGCGGTGTTGCGGGTCGGGCGTACAATATCCAGAGTTCCCATCCCCTTATGAGCGACCTCGCCGGTGTAGGGGACGAGTCTTGCCCGATAGACTCCGTCTATGACAGGCGTCGGCTCTCACAGCAGTTCGGTATCGCAGCTTTCTACAAGATCTGCGCGGCTGCCAATGGGTCGGCGCTCTTGGTCACCTTCCACGCTGATCCAGGGTTTGTCGTCGATGCTCGTTACCTTCCCATTCCCTCCCAAATTGCCCTGAAGAGCGACCGGTCCTGTCTCCCGGTGCAGTGCCAAGGTTTCTGCATCGATCCGGAGAGCCCCACTGTGGACGGTTGCAATGCCCTGTTCGGCCAGCCGGTTCCCTTAAGAACCTTCAGCCATAGGTTCGGGAACCTCCCTACTATAGCAATGGACGACTGCACCAACAGACATGGTGCCTATATCAACACCATTTTCCAGGATGACACCGAGGCGTTTTTAAGGGAGGTTTCTCCCTGGCGCTTGAGGGCCTGCGTGTCTAGTCTGTTCAGCATTTTTAAGGTGGTTGGGTTTATAACAACCATCTGGCGCTTGAGGGCCTTGTGTATTCGCCACGATCCAGGCTTTTTGGATCCTTTCTAATAAAATGCCCGGCTCCGTTCGGTTTAAAAAAAAAAGGTTTGTCTAAGTACGTCCTTAGAAAGAGACTAACTTGGGACGAACTTAGACAAACCTTAGAATGAGACTTAAGTTTGTCTTTGTTCGTCCAAAGTTAGTCTCGTTAGTCTCATTCTAAGATTTGTCCAAGTTCGTCCTTAGAAAGAGAGTAACTTGGGACGAACTTAGACAAACCTTATAATGAGACTTAAGTTTGCCTTTGTTCGTTCCAAGTTAGTCTCGTTAGTCTCATTCTAAGGTTTGTCTAAGTTCGTCCTTAGAAAATGACTAACTTGGGACGAACTAAGACCAACCTTAGAATGGGACTTAAGTTTGTCTTTGTTCGTCCAAAGTTAGTCTCGTTAGTCTCATTCTAAGATTTGTCTATGTTCGTCGTTAGAAAGAGAGTAACTTGGGACGAACTTAGACAAACCTTATAATGAGACTTAAGTTTGTCGTTGTTCGTCCCAAGTTTGTCTCGTTAGTCTCATTCTAAGGTTTGTCTAAGTTCGTCCTTGGAAGGAGACTAACTTGGGACGAACTTAGACAAACCTTAGAATGAGACTTAAGTTTGTCTTTGTTCGTCCCAAGTTAGTCTCGTTAGTCTCATTCTAAGATTTGTCTAAGTTCGTCCTTAGAAAGAGAGTAACTTGGGACGAACTAAGACAAACCTTATAATGGGACTTAAGTTTGTCTTTGTTCGTCCCAAGTTAGTCTCGTTAGTCTCATTCTAAGGTTTCTCTAAGTTCGTCCTTAGAAAGAGACTAACTTGGGACGACCTTAGACAAACCTTAGAATGAGACTTAAGTTTGTCTTTGTTCGTCCCAAGTTAGTCTCGTTAGTCTCATTCTAAGGTTTGTCTAAGTTCGTCCTTAGAAAGAGACTAACTTGGGACGAACTAAGAAAAACCTTAGAATGGGACTTAAGTTTGTCTTTGTTCGTCCCAAGTTAGTGTCGTTAGTCTCATTCTAAGGTTTGTCTAAGTTCGTCCTTAGAAAGAGACTAACTTGGGACGAACTTAGACAAACCTTAGAATGAGACTTAAGTTTTTCTTTGTTCCTCTAAAGTTAGTATCGTTAGTCTCATTCTAAGTTTTGTCTAAGTTCGTCCTTAGAAAGAGAGTAACTTGGGACGAACTTAGACAAACCTTATAATGAGAATTAAGTTTGTCTTTGTTTGTTCCAAGTTAGTCTCGTTAGTCTCATTCTAAGGTTTGTCTAAGTTCGTCCTTAGAAAATGACTAACTTGGGACGAACTAAGACAAACCTTAGAATGGGACTTAAGTTTGTCTTTGTTCGTCCCAAGTTTGTCTCGTTAGTCTCATTCTAAGGTTTGGCTAAGTTCGTCCTTAGAAAGAGACTAATTTGGGACGAACTAAGACAAACCTTAGAATGGGACTTAAGTTTGTCTTTGTTCGTCCCAAGTTAGTCTCGTTAGTCTCATTCTAAGGTTTGTCTAAGTTCGTCCTTAGAAAGAGACTAACTTGGGACGAACTTAAACAAACCTTAGAATGAGACTTAAGTTTGTCTTTGTTCGTCCAAAGTTAGTCTCGTTAGTATCATTCTAAGATTTGTATAAGTTCGACCTTAGAAAGAGAGTAACTTGGGACGAACTTAGACAAACCTTATAATGAGACTTAAGTTTGTCTTTGTTCGTCCCAAGTTTGTCTCGTTAGTCTCATTCTAAGGTTTGTCTAAGTTCGTCCTTAGAAAGAGACTAACTTGGGACGAACTTAGACAAACCTTAGAATGAGACTTAAGTTTGTCTTTGTTCGTCCCAAGTTAGTCTCGTTAGTCTCATTCTAAGGTTTGTCTATGTTCGTCCTTAGAAAGAGACTAACTTGGGACAAACTAAGACAAAACTTAGAATGGGACTTAAGTTTGTCTTTGTTCGTCCCAAGTTAGTCTCGTTAGTCTCATTCTAAGGTTTCTCAAAGTTCGTCCTTAGAAAGAGACTAACTTGGGACGAACTTAGACAAACCTTAGAATGAGACTTAAGTTTGTCTTTGTTCGTCCCAAGTTTGTCTCGTTAGTCTCATTCTAAGGTTTGTCTAAGTACGTCCTTAGAAAGAAACTAACTTGGGACAAACTTAGACAAACCTTAGAATGAGACTTAAGTTTGTCTTTGTTCGTCCCAAGTTGTTCTCGTTAGTCTCATTCTAAGGTTTGTCTAAGTTCGTCCTCAGAAAGAGACTAACTTGGGACGAACTAAGACAAACCTTAGAATGGGACATAAGTTTGTCTTTGTTCGTCCCAAGTTATTCTCGTTAGTCTCATTCTAAGGTTTGTCTAAGTACGTCCTTAGAAAGAGACTAACTTGGGACGAACTTAGACAAACCTTAGAATGAGACGTAAGTTTGTCTTTGTTCGTCCCAAGTTTGTCTCGTTAGTCTCATTCTAAGGTTTGTCTAAGTTTGTCCTTAGAAAGAGACTAACTTGGGACGAACATAGACAAACCTTAGAATGAGACTTAAGTTTGTCTTTGTTCGTCCAAAGTTAGTCTCGTTAGTCTCATTCTAAGATTTGTCTAAGTTCGTCCTTAGAAAGAGAGTAACTTGGGACGAACTTAGACAAACCTTATAATGAGACTTAAGTTTGTCTTTGTTCGTTCCAAGTTAGTCTCGTTAGTCTCATTCCAAGGTTTGTCTAAGTTCGTCCTTAGAAAATGACTAACTTGGGACGAACTAAGACAAACCTTAGAATGGGACTTAAGTTTGTCTTTTTTCGTCCCAAGTTATTCTCGTTAGTCTCATTCTAAGGTTTGTCTAAGTGCATCCTTAGAAAGAGACTAACTTGGGACGAACTTAGACAAACCTTAGAATGAGACTTAAGTTTGTCTTTGTTCATCCCCAGTTTGTCTCGTTAGTCTCATTTTAAGGTTTGTCTAAGTTTGTCCTTAGAAAGAGTCTAACTTGGGACAACCTTAGACAAACCTTAGAATGAGACTTAAGTTTGTCTTTGTTCGTCCCAAGTTAGTCTCGTTAGTCTCATTCTAAGGTTTGTCTAAGTTCGTCCTTAGAAAGAGACTAACTTGGGACGAACTAAGACAAACCTTAGAATGGGACTTAAGTTTGTCTTTGTTCGTCCCAAGTTATTCTCGTTAGTCTCATTCTAAGGTTTATCTAAGTACGTCCTTAGAAAGAGACTAACTTGGGACGAACTTAGACAAACCTTAGAATGAGACTTAAGTTTGTCTTTGTTCGTCCCAAGTTTGTCTCGTTAGTCTCATTCTAAGGTTTGTCTAAGTTCGTCCTTAGAAAGAGACTAACTTGGGACGAACATAGACAAACCTTAGAATGAGACTTAAGTTTGTCTTTGTTCGTCCCAAGTTTGTCTCGTTAGTCTCATTCTAAGGTTTGTCTAAGTTCGTCCTTAGAAAGAGACTAACTTGGGACGAACTTAGACAAACCTTAGAATGAGACTTAAGTTTGTCTTTGTTCGTCCCAAGTTAGTCTCGTTAGTCTCATTCTAAGGTTTGTCTAAGTTCATCCTTAGAAAGAGACTAACTTGGGACAAACTAAGACAAACTCTAGAATGGGACTTAAGTTTGTCTTTGTTCGTCCCAAGTTAGCCTCGGTAGTCTCATTCTAAGGTTTCTCTAAGTTCGTCCGTAGAAAGAGACTAACTTGGGACGAACTAAGACAAACCTTTGAATGGGACTTAAGTTCTTCTTTGTTCGTCCCAAGTTATTCTCGTTAGTCTCATTCTAAGGTTTGTCTAAGTACGTCCTTAGAAAGAGACTAACTTGGGACGAACTTAGACAAACCTTAGAATGAGACTTAAGTTTGTCTTTGTTCGTCCAAAGTTAGTCTCGTTAGTCTCATTCTAAGATTTGTCTAAGTTCGTCCTTAGAAAGAGAGTAACTTGGGACGAACTTAGACAAACCTTATAATGAGACTTAAGTTTGTCTTTGTTCGTCCCAAGTTTGTCTCGTTAGTCTCATTCTAATGTTTGTCTAAGTTCGTCCTTAGAAAGAGACTAACTTGGGATGAACATAGACAAACCTTAAAATGAGACTTAAGTTTGTCTTTGTTCGTCCCATGTTTGTCTCGTTAGTCTCATTCTAAGGTTTGTCTAAGTTCGTCCTTAGAAAGAGAGTAACTTGGGACGAACTAAGACAAACCTTAGAATGGGACTTAAGTTCGTCTTTGTTCGTCCCAAGTTATTCTCGTTAGTCTCATTCTAAGGTTTGTCTAAGTGCGTCCTTAGAAAGAGACTAACTTGGGACGAACTTAGACAAACCTTAGAATGAGACTAACGTTTTTCTTTGTTCGTCTAAAGTTAGTCTCGTTAGTCTAATTCTAAGGTTTGTCTAAGTTCGTCCTTAGAAAGAGACTAATTTGGGACGAACTTAGACAAACCTTATAATGAGACTTCAGTTTGTCTTTGTTCGTCCCAAGTTAGTCTCGTTAGTCTCATTCTAAGGTTTGTCTAAGTTCATCCTTAGAAAGAGACTAACTTGGGACGAACTTAGACAAACCTTAGAATGAGACTTAAGTTTGTCTTTGTTCGTCCCAAGTTAGTCTCGTTAGTCTCATTCTAACGTTTGTCTAAGTTCATCCTTAGAAAGAGACTAACTTGGGACAAACTAAGACAAACTCTAGAATGGGACTTAAGTTTGTCTTTGTTCGTCCCAAGTTAGTCTCGTTAGTCTCATTCTAAGGTTTCTCTAAGTTCGTCCTTAGAAAGAGACTAACTTGGGACGAACTAAGACAAACCTTAGAATGGGACTTAAGTTCTTCATTGTTCGTCCCAAGTTATTCTCGTTAGTCTCATTCTAAGGTTTGTCTAAGTACGTCCTTAGAAAGAGACTAACTTGGGACGAACTTAGACAAACCTTAGAATGAGACTTAAGTTTGTCTTTGTTCGTCCAAAGTTAGTCTCGTTAGTCTCATTCTAAGATTTGTCTAAGTTCGTCCTTAGAAAGAGAGTAACTTGGGACGAACTTAGACAAACCTTATAATGAGACTTAAGTTTGTCTTTGTTCGTTCCAAGTTTGTCTCGTTAGTCTCATTCTAAGGTTTGTCTAAGTTCGTCCTTAGAAAGAGACTAACTTGGGATGAACATAGACAAACCTTAAAATGAGACTTAAGTTTGTCTTTGTTCGTCCCATGTTTGTCTCGTTAGTCTCATTCTAAGGTTTGTCTAAGTTCGTCCTTAGAAAGAGACTAACTTGGGACGAACTAAGACAAACCTTAGAATGGGACTTAAGTTTGTCTTTGTTCGTCCCAAGTTATTCTCGTTAGTCTCATTCTAAGGTTTGTCTAAGTGCGTCCTTAGAAAGAGACTAACTTGGGATGAACTAAGACAAACCTTAGAATGAGACTAACGTTTTTCTTTGTTCGTCTAAAGTTAGTCTCGTTAGTCTCATTCTAAGGTTTGTCTAAGTTCGTCCTTAGAAAGAGACTAATTTGGGACGAACTTAGACAAACCTTATAATGAGACTTCAGTTTGTCTTTGTTCGTCCCAAGTTAGTCTCGTTAGTTTCATTCTAAGGTTAGTCTAAGTTCATCCTTAGAAAGAGACTAACTTGGGACGAACTTAGACAAACCTTATAATGAGACTTAAGTTTGTCTTTGTTCGTCCCAAGTGAGTCTCGTTAGTCTCATTCTAAGGTTTCTCTAAGTTTGTCCTTAGAAAGAGACTAACTTGGGACGAACTAAGACAAACTTTAGAATGGGACTTAAGTTTGTCTTTGTTCATCCCAAGTTTGTCTCGTTAGTCTCATTCTAAGGTTTGTCTAAGTTTGTCCTTAGAAAGAGACTAACTTGGGACGACCTTAGACAAACCTTAGAATGAGACTTAGGTTTGTCTTTGTTCGTCCCAAGTTAGTCTCGTTAGTCTCATTCTAAGGTTTGTCTAAGTTCGTCCTTAGAAAGAGACTAACTTTGGACGAACTAAGACAAACCTTAGAATGGGACTTAAGTTTGTCTTTGTTCGTCCCAAGTTATTCTCGTTAGTCTCATTCTAAGGTTTGTCTAAGTGCGTCCTTAGAAAGAGACTAACTTGGGACGAACTAAGACAAACCTTAGAATGAGACTAACATTTTTCTTTGTTCGTCTAAAGTTAGTCTCGTTAGTCTCATTCTTAGGTTTGTCTAAGTTCGTCTTTAGAAAGAGACTAATTTGGGACGAACTTAGACAAACCTTATAATGAGAATTCAGTTTGTCTTTGTTCGTTCCAAGTTAGTCTCGTTAGTGTCATTCTAAGGTTAGTCTAAGTTCATCCTTAGAAAGAGACTAACTTGGGACGAACTTAGACAAACCTTAGAATGGGACTTAAGTTTGTCTTTGTTCATCTCAAGTTTGTCTCGTTAGTCTCATTCTAAGGTTTGTCTAAGTTTGTCCTTAGAAAGAGACTAACTTGGGACGACCCTAGACAAACCTTAGAATGAGACTTAAGTTTGTCTTTGTTCGTCCCAAGTGAGTCTCGTTAGTCTCATTCGAAGGTTTCTCTAAGTTCGTCCTTAGAAAGAGACTAACTTGGGACGAACTAAGACAAACCTTAGAATGGGACTTAAGTTTGTCCTTGTTCATCCCAAGTTTGTCTCGTTAGTCTCATTCTAAGGTTTGTCTAAGTTTGTCCTTAGAAAGAGACTAACTTGGGACGACCCTAGACAAACCTTAGAAGGAGACTTAAGTTTGTCTTTGTTCGTCCCAAGTTAGTCTCATTCGAAGATTTGTCCAAGTTCGTCCTTAGAAAGAGACCAACTTGGGACGAACTTAGACAAACCTTATAATGAGACTTAAGTTTGTCTCGTTAGTCTCATTCTAAGGTTTGTCTAAGTTCGTCCTTAGAAAGAGACTAACTTGGGACGAACTAAGACAAACTTTAGAATGGGACTTAAGTTCTTCTTTGTTCGTCCCAAGTTAGTCTCGTTAGTCTCATTCTAAGGTTTGTCTAAGTACGTCCTTAGAAAGAGACTAACTTGGGACGAACTTAGACAAACCTTAGAATGAGACTTAAGTTTGTCTTTGTTCGTCCAAAGTTAGTCTCGTTAGTCTCATTCTAAGATTTGTCTAAGTTCGTCCTTAGAAAGAGAGTAACTTGGGACGAACTTAGACAAACCTTATAATGAGACTTAAGTTTGTCTTTGTTCGTCCCAAGTTTGTCTCGTTAGTCTCATTCTAAGGTTTGTCTAAGTTCGTCCTTAGAAAGAGACTAACTTGGGATGAACATAGACAAACCTTAAAATGAGACTTAAGTTTGTCTTTGTTCGTCCCATGTTTGTCTCGTTAGTCTCATTCTAAGGTTTGTCTAAGTTCGTCCTTAGAAAGAGACTAACTTGGGACGAACTAAGACAAACCTTAGAATGGGACTTAAGTTTGTCTTTGTTCGTCCCAAGTTATTCTCGTTAGTCTCATTCTAAGGTTTGTCTAAGTGCGTCCTTAGAAAGAGACTAACTTGGGACGAACTAAGACAAACCTTAGAATGAGACTAACGTTTTTCTTTGTTCGTCTAAAGTTAGTCTCGTTAGTCTCATTCTAAGGTTTGTCTAAGTTCGTCCTTAGAAAGAGACTAATTTGGGACGAACTTAGACAAACCTTATAATGAGACTTCAGTTTGTCTTTGTTCGTCCCAAGTTAGTCTCGTTAGTTTCATTCTAAGGTTAGTCTAAGTTCATCCTTAGAAAGAGACTAACTTGGGACGAACTTAGACAAACCTTATAATGAGACTTAAGTTTGTCTTTGTTCGTCCCAAGTGAGTCTCGTTAGTCTCATTCTAAGGTTTCTCTAAGTTTGTCCTTAGAAAGAGACTAACTTGGGACGAACTAAGACAAACTTTAGAATGGGACTTAAGTTTGTCTTTGTTCATCCCAAGTTTGTCTCGTTAGTCTCATTCTAAGGTTTGTCTAAGTTTGTCCTTAGAAAGAGACTAACTTGGGACGACCTTAGACAAACCTTAGAATGAGACTTAGGTTTGTCTTTGTTCGTCCCAAGTTAGTCTCGTTAGTCTCATTCTAAGGTTTGTCTAAGTTCGTCCTTAGAAAGAGACTAACTTTGGACGAACTAAGACAAACCTTAGAATGGGACTTAAGTTTGTCTTTGTTCGTCCCAAGTTATTCTCGTTAGTCTCATTCTAAGGTTTGTCTAAGTGCGTCCTTAGAAAGAGACTAACTTGGGACGAACTAAGACAAACCTTAGAATGAGACTAACATTTTTCTTTGTTCGTCTAAAGTTAGTCTCGTTAGTCTCATTCTTAGGTTTGTCTAAGTTCGTCTTTAGAAAGAGACTAATTTGGGACGAACTTAGACAAACCTTATAATGAGAATTCAGTTTGTCTTTGTTCGTTCCAAGTTAGTCTCGTTAGTGTCATTCTAAGGTTAGTCTAAGTTCATCCTTAGAAAGAGACTAACTTGGGACGAACTTAGACAAACCTTAGAATGGGACTTAAGTTTGTCTTTGTTCATCTCAAGTTTGTCTCGTTAGTCTCATTCTAAGGTTTGTCTAAGTTTGTCCTTAGAAAGAGACAAACTTGGGACGACCCTAGACAAACCTTAGAATGAGACTTAAGTTTGTCTTTGTTCGTCCCAAGTGAGTCTCGTTAGTCTCATTCGAAGGTTTCTCTAAGTTCGTCCTTAGAAAGAGACTAACTTGGGACGAACTAAGACAAACCTTAGAATGGGACTTAAGTTTGTCCTTGTTCATCCCAAGTTTGTCTCGTTAGTCTCATTCTAAGGTTTGTCTAAGTTTGTCCTTAGAAAGAGACTAACTTGGGACGACCCTAGACAAACCTTAGAAGGAGACTTAAGTTTGTCTTTGTTCGTCCCAAGTTAGTCTCATTCGAAGATTTGTCCAAGTTCGTCCTTAGAAAGAGACCAACTTGGGACGAACTTAGACAAACCTTATAATGAGACTTAAGTTTGTCTCGTTAGTCTCATTCTAAGGTTTGTCTAAGTTCGTCCTTAGAAAGAGACTAACTTGGGACGAACTAAGACAAACTTTAGAATGGGACTTAAGTTCTTCTTTGTTCGTCCCAAGTTAGTCTCGTTAGTCTCATTCTAAGGTTTGTCTAAGTACGTCCTTAGAAAGAGACTAACTTGGGACGAACTTAGACAAACCTTAGAATGAGACTTAAGTTTGTCTTTGTTCGTCCAAAGTTAGTCTCGTTAGTCTCATTCTAAGATTTGTCTAAGTTCGTCCTTAGAAAGAGAGTAACTTGGGACGAACTTAGACAAACCTTATAATGAGACTTAAGTTTGTCTTTGTTCGTCCCAAGTTTGTCTCGTTAGTCTCATTCTAAGGTTTGTCTAAGTTCGTCCTTAGAAAGAGACTAACTTGGGATGAACATAGACAAACCTTAAAATGAGACTTAAGTTTGTCTTTGTTCGTCCCATGTTTGTCTCGTTAGTCTCATTCTAAGGTTTGTCTAAGTTCGTCCTTAGAAAGAGACTAACTTGGGACGAACTAAGACAAACCTTAGAATGGGACTTAAGTTTGTCTTTGTTCGTCCCAAGTTATTCTCGTTAGTCTCATTCTAAGGTTTGTCTAAGTGCGTCCTTAGAAAGAGACTAACTTGGGACGAACTAAGACAAACCTTAGAATGAGACTAACGTTTTTCTTTGTTCGTCTAAAGTTAGTCTCGTTAGTCTCATTCTAAGGTTTGTCTAAGTTCGTCCTTAGAAAGAGACTAATTTGGGACGAACTTAGACAAACCTTATAATGAGACTTCAGTTTGTCTTTGTTCGTCCCAAGTTAGTCTCGTTAGTGTCATTCTAAGGTTAGTCTAAGTTCATCCTTAGAAAGAGACTAACTTGGGACGAACTTAGACAAACCTTATAATGAGACTTAAGTTTGTCTTTGTTCGTCCCAAGTGAGTCTCGTTAGTCACATTCTAAGGTTTCTCTAAGTTCGTCCTTAGAAAGAGACTAACTTGGGACGAACTAAGACAAACCTTAGAATGGGACTTAAGTTTGTCTTTGTTCATCCCAAGTTTGTCTCGTTAGTCTCATTCTAAGGTTTGTCTAAGTTTGTCCTTAGAAAGAGGCTAACTTGGGACGACCTTAGACAAACCTTAGAATGAGACTTAGGTTTGTCTTTGTTCGTCCCAAGTTAGTCTCGTTAGTCTCATTCTAAGGTTTGTCTAAGTTCGTCCTTAGAAAGAGACTAACTTTGGACGAACTAAGACAAACCTTAGAATGGGACTTAAGTTTGTCTTTGTTCGTCCCAAGTTATTCTCGTTAGTCTCATTCTAAGGTTTGTCTAAGTGCGTCCTTAGAAAGAGACTAACTTGGGACGAACTAAGACAAACCTTAGAATGAGACTAACATTTTTCTTTGTTCATCTAAAGTTAGTCTCGTTAGTCTCATTCTAAGGTTTGTCTAAGTTTGTCTTTAGAAAGAGACTAATTTGGGACGAACTTAGACAAACCTTATAATGAGAATTCAGTTTGTCTTTGTTCGTCCCAAGTTAGTCTCGTTAGTGTCATTCTAAGGTTAGTCTAAGTTCATCCTTAGAAAGAGACTAACTTGGGACGAACTTAGACAAACCTTAGAATGGGACTTAAGTTTGTCTTTGTTCATCCCAAGTTTGTCTCGTTAGTCTCATTCTAAGGTTTGTCTAAGTTTGTCCTTAGAAAGAGACTAACTTGGGACGACCCTAGACAAACCTAAGAAGGACACTTAAGTTTGTCTTTGTTCGTCCCAAGTTAGTCTCGTTAGTCTCATTCGAAGATTTGTCCAAGTTCGTCCTTAGAAAGAGACTAACTTGGGACGAACTTAGACAAACCTTATAATGAGACTTAAGTTTGTCTTTGTTCGTCCGAAGTTAGTCTCGTTAGTCTCATTCTAAGGTTTGTCTAAGTTCGTCCTTAGAAAGAGACTAACTTGGGACGAACTTAGACAAACCTTATAATGAGACTTAAGTTAGTCTTTGTTCGTCCCAAGTTAGTCTCGTTAGTCTCATTCTAAGGTTTGTCTAAGTTCGTCCTTAGAAAGAGACTAACTTGGGACGAACTAAGACAAACCTTTGAATGGGACATAAGTTTGTCTTTGTTCGTCCCAAGTTTGTCTCGTTAGTCTCATTCTAAGGTTTGTCTAAGTTCGTCCTTAGAAAGAGACTAACTTGGGATGAACTTAGAAAAACCTTAGAATGAGACTTAAGTTTGTCTTTGTTCGTCCCAAGTTAGTCTCGTTAGTCTCATTCTATGGATTGTCTAAGTTCGTCCTTAGAAAGAGACTAACTTGGGACGAACTAAGACAAACCTTAGAATGGGACTTAAGTTTGTCTTTGTTCGGCCCAAGTTAGTCTCGTTAGTCTCATTCTAAGGTTTCTCTAAGTTCGTCCTTAGAAAGAGACTAACTTGGGACGAACTAAGACAAACCTTAGAATGTGACATAAGTTTGTCTTTGTTCGTCCCAAGTTAGTCTCGTTAGTCTCATTCTAAGGTTTGTCTAAGTTCGTCCTTAGAAAGAGACTAACTTGGGACAAACTTAGAAAACTTTAGAATGAGACTTAAGTTTGTCTGTGTTCGTCCCAAGTTTTTCTCGTTAGTCTAATTCTAAGGTTTGTCTAAGTTCGTCCTTAGAAAGAGACTAACTTGGGACGAACTAAGACAAACCTTAGAATGGGACTTAAGTTCTTCTTTGTTCGTGCCAAGTTATTCTCGTTAGTCTCATTCTAAGGTTTGTCTAAGTAGGACAATGTGGACAATGTGGACTTATGCAGATCTATTCTTGATCCGATTATCAGTCCGGAGGACAATGTGGACTTATGCAGATCTCCCTCTTGCGACGAGGTGCATAAGTGCATTTCTGGTATGTCCCTCGATAGCGCGCCTGGCCCGGACGGGTTCACTGGTCACTTCTATGTTCAATGCTGGCTAGTTATTAAAGAGGACCTCATGGACGCTATAACCGGTTTTTTTGAGGGCCTTCATATTCCTAACTCGTTTTCGGCCACCTTCCTCACTCTTCTGCCCAAAGTGCCGAATGCGTCAAGCATTGACCAGCTCAGGCCGATCAGCCTCTGTAACTTCTGTCACAAAATCATATCTCGGATCCTTACATCTAGACTCTCCAATTGGCTGCCCAAGATCATCAGTGAACAGCAAGTAGGCTTTATCCAAGGGAGAAGCATCCATGAAAATATTGCTCTAGCCCATGATGTAACTCATGATCTCAACGAAAAAGTGTTCGGAGGGAATGTCATTGTCAAATTGGACATGGCCAAAGCTTATGATCGTATTTCTTGGGGATTTATTCTTCGCATCCTTCATGGTCTTGGGTTCAATAATTGTTGGTGTGACCTTATATACCGGTGAATCTCAAACTGCTCCTATTCCATCAAATGGGATGGCCGGCTCTACAAATTCTTTAGGTCGGCTAGAGGGGTTCGTCAGGGGGATCCACTGTCCCCTACCTTATTCGTTATTGCTATGGAGTGGTTCAGCCGGGTTATGAAAGCGGCCGATCGGTTTGGGGTTCTAAAGCCTTATATTACGAAGCGCCCCTCTATTAGGATCAACCATCTCCTCTTTGCCGATGATCTCCTGATTTTCACTATCGGGGCTAAGGACTCCTTTCGGAATCTCCTCGGCATTATAGATGACTTTTGTACCTTCTCAGGTCAACATCTTAACTCGGCCAAAAGCATCCTTATTTTCCCAATAGGCTTTGACCCGGCAAGGAAAATTGATTTATTGGCCCTTTCTAGATTCTCCGAGGGGAACCTCCCTCAAGCCTACCTCGGTGCTCCTTTATACAGGGGTCGTACCCGGATTGATTTGTTTGATCATCTTGTTACCAAAGTTGACGCCCGGATCGAAGGATGGGCTAAAAGTCTCCTCAGTATGGGAGGCAGAGTCACATTATGTAACACTGTGCTCTCCTCCATCGGCATTCACTCCATGATGGTCCTCCCCGTTCCAGTTACCGTCCTCAACAGAATCGCCTCTAGGGTGGCTAATTTCGTTTGGGACAGTGGCGGCAATAAGCGTAGGCATTGGAGAAGCTGGGAAGAGGTGTGCAAGCCTAAGGAGTGTGGCGGCTTGGGCATCCGTGATTTGAAAAGCACTATGTTATCTCTCCATGGCAAATTAGCTTGGAGTTTCCTTGAACAAAAAACTCTATGGGCCAGGTTCTCTAAAAAGCGATTCAGGGTTGGGGAGCGCGGTTCGGGTATCTGGAACGCCTTTCATCATCTTATAGAGACCATTCAGGGAGGTAGCTCTTGGAGAATTGGCCGGGGTAACACCTTGCTTTCTGAATTCTGCTGGCGTGTAGGCGGCTCAGCTCCCCCTAATATGGGGCATATCCCTATTAAGAACTTCATCCTCAACCCTCCTTCCCTCAGAGATATTATTCCAGCCCTGCCGGTTAGAGAGAGCGAAATGCTTCAAAGGGCCTCCCTCGGCATCACTCCTGATATCTGCTTATGGCACGGGAAAGACACCCTCTCTGTTAAAGCGTTTAGGGCTTTCGGCCAGACCGCCTACCCTCATCTTGCTTGGGCTTCTATGATTTGGCGGTCCTGGATCCCTCCGAAGATATCTTGCTTCACTTGGAGGATCTTCCAACAAGCTATCCCCACTGACGACGCCATTAAGCGGGTTGGCATCCCCATTGCTTCCAGATGCGTCTGCTGCGCTAGCCCCCACGAAGAATCCGCAAACCACTTGTTCTTCAATGGTGATTGGGGCCGATCGCTCTGGCGCACCTTGGCCAGACTCTTCAACAAGCCTAGGATCCATGGCCTAAAGGGTTTGGCCCATGCTTGGTTGAAGAGCAAGCACAACGATCTCATGGCTTGTCTGGCTCCGGCCCTTGCTATGTGCGGAATGTGGGAGCTGTGGAAGGCTAGAAACGCGGCTATCTTTGAAGGGAAGGCGGTGGATTGGATTAGGAACACCGAGGCGTAGGGTCCAATCCTCGCCGACCTCATAACAAAGCCTCTTGTTCAACGTTCAGGAGCCAATCACACGCTTAAGCTCCTTGGTATAGGTATCTACAAAATCGCTAGGCCCGGCCATTGGAGCTTGTGGACGCCTAGGATGGGTCACAGGGTCAACATGGCTATTGGTAATCGAGGTACTTCGCGATCGGGATGTGCTGTTGCTAGAGATAAGGAAGGCTCCTTTTTGTTCAGCCTCTCTTGTATAATAACGCCGGGAACCGATAGGGAGCTGTCCTGGCTCATAGAGTATACCTTAGCCACGGCAAGGACCAGCGGTGTTGCGGGTCGGGCGTATAATATCCAGAGTTCCCATCCCCTTATGAGCGACCTCGCCGGTGTAGGGGACGAGTCTTGCCCGATAGACTCCGTCTATGACAGGCGTCGGCTCTCACAGCAGTTCGGTATCGCAGCTTTCTACAAGATCTGCGCTGCCGCCAATGGGTCGGCGCTCTCGGTCACCTTCCACGCTGATCCAGGGTTTGTCGTCGACGCTCGTTACCTTCCTATTCACTCCCAAATTGCCCTGAAGAGCGACTGGTCCCGTCTCCCGGTGCAGTGCCAAGGTTTCTGCATCGATCCGGAGAGCCCCACTGTGGACGGTTGCAATGCCCTGTTCGGCCAGCCGATTCCCTTTAGAACCTTCAGCCATAGGTTCGGGAACCTCCCTACTACAACAATGGACAACTGCACCAACAGACATGGTGCCTATATCAACACCTTAGAATGAATAACTTGGGACGAACTTAGACAAACCTTAGAATGAGACTTAAGTTTATCCTTGTTCGTCCCAAGTTAGTCTCGTTAGTCTCATTCTAAGGTTTGTCTAAGTTCGTCCTTAGAAAGAGACTAACTTGGTACGAACTAAGACAAACCTTAGAATGAGACTTAAGTTTGTCTAAGTTCGTCCTTAGAAAGAGACTAACTTGGGACGAACTTAGACAAACCTTAGAATGAGACTTAAGTTTGTCTTTGTTCATCCCAAGTTAGTCTCGTTAGTCTCATTCTAAGGTTTGTCTAAGTTCCTCCTTAGAAAGAGACTAACTTGGGATGAACTAAGACAAACCTTAGAATGAGACTAACATTTTTCTTTGTTCGTATAAAGTTAGTCTCGTTAGCCTCATTCTAAGGTTTGTCTAAGTTCGTCCTTAGAAAGAGAATAACTTGGGACGAACTTAGACAAACCTTAGAATGAGACTTAAGTTTGTCCTTGTTCGTCCCAAGTTAGTCTCGTTAGTCTCGTTAGTCTCATTCTAAGGTTTGTCTAAGTTCATCCTTAGAAAGAGACTAACTTGGGACGAACTAAGACAAACCTTAGAATGGGAGTTAAGTTTGTCTAAGTTCGTCCTTAGAAAGAGACTAACTTGGGACGAACTTAGAATGAGACTTAAGTTTGTCTTTGTTCGTCCCAAGTTTGTCTCGTTAGTCTCATTCTAAGGTTTGTCTAAGTTCATCCTTAGAAAGAGAATAACTTGGGACGAACTTAGCCAAACTGATACGGGGTTGGTTTCGATCTTCACGACGTAGGATTTTGATGAACTTTAACTATTGGAGCCACTCAAAGAAATGGGGTGATAATAGTGCAACCCGACGATTCTTGATGGCAACCACTGCTAGTGCAATGACCTGCGACAAGTAGACGCCTAACCACACTCTAAGTTTCCTAACCACACAACCACGCACGAAGTTGGAAGCACGGAAAAGTTGCCGTCGAACGACCGCTTCTGCAATATCACTTAAGAAATTACAAGAGCAAAGGGGTAGAGAAAT
This sequence comes from Rhodiola kirilowii, assembly GCA_033675215.1. Lineage (NCBI taxonomy): Eukaryota > Viridiplantae > Streptophyta > Magnoliopsida > Saxifragales > Crassulaceae > Rhodiola > Rhodiola kirilowii. The sequence continues at coordinate 1,364,928 of JAUCNB010000012.1, read as the reverse complement.
CTCTCATTGATATTGAAATAGCACTTGGCTAAGTTTCATGTAGAAATCAGATTCAATGTAATGTCTATTCTTCATTAATTGATGCTTGTAGGCAATGCACGCCAATAGCGAAGCTTTGATTCTCCTTGTATGCTCCTTTATCTTGAATTTCTTCTGTAGTTAAAAACCTGAGTAAAAGAAGCATTCGAGACTTAGGCAGTATATAATTCTCATTAATATCATCTTGAAAGTTAGTTAGGAGCGCATTCACCTCTTGCTGAATTTGTTTGGCACGATCCTTGTCATGGGACCAAGATAAGCATCCTTAGTCGATGTATCAGCTTGTAGGCGTATAGGGTCCTCATCATCCTCCCCCTCTTGAAAGTGAGTCGTCCTCGACTCTAATTCTTCTTGACCCATGTAAGGAGACAAATCAGCTACGTTGAATGTTGGACTCACCGCATAGTCTTCCGGAAGCTCTATTTTGTAAGCATTGTCATTTATCCTCGAAAGCACTTTGAATGGTCCATCTCCGCGAGGCATTAGTTTTGACTTACGTTTCTCTGGAAAACGATCTTTACGCAAGTGTACCCAGACAAGATCACCGGGGTTAAAAGTCACCTTCTTGCGGTTTTTATTTGCCTTTGCTGCATAGTACTCTCCCTTTTTCTCTATTTCCTCTTTGGTTTTCTCATGAATTTTCTTCACATATTCAGCACGTTTCGAAGCCTCCATATTACTCCTCTCTTGCAATGGAAGTGGCAGCAAGTCAATAGGTGCAATTGGCTTGAACCCATAAACCACCTCAAAGGGGCACATGCCGGTAGTAGAGTGAACAACTCTATTGTAAGCAAACTCAACGTGTGGCAAGCAATCTTCCCATTCCTTCAAATTTTTCTTGATCATTGTCCTCAATAGTGTTGAAAGAGTTCGATTCACCACCTCTGTTTGTCCATCAGTTTGTGGGTGACACGTTGTCGAAAACAGCAACTTGGTTCCAAGCTTAGCCCACAATGTTTTCCGAAAGTAGCTCATAAACTTCACATCACGATCCGAAACAATTGTTCTTGGCATTCCATGAAGGCGCACGATTTCCCTGAAAAACAAATCAGCAACATGTGAAGCATCATCGCTCTTATGACATGGAATGAAATGTGCCATTTTCGAAAATCTATCAACTCAGAATCCATCCCCCCTCTTAGTCCTAGGCAGTCCTAAAACAAAATCCATGCTAATATCTTCCCAAGGAGCATTTGGAACAGGTAGGGGAGTATATAAACCGGGGGGATTAAGTTTTGACTTAGCTTTGTGACATGTAACACATCGTTGCACAAATCTTTCAACATCCTTCCTCATCTTTGGCCAATAAAAATGATCAGCCAACATCTCATAAGTCTTTCACGGCCAAAGTGGCCCATCAAACCACCTGCATGTGATTCCTGCACTAACAAGGGTCTAACCGAAGAATCTGGAACACAAAGTTTGTTAGCCCTAAAAAAAATCCATCATGCACATGATATTTATCCCATCCTTTCCCATCGTGGCATTTCTCATATGGTTCTGAAAAGTTAGGATCAGCAACATACAATTCTTTCAAACTCTCAAGTCCAAGCACTTTTACCTCTAACTGTTGCAACAAAACATGTCTACGAGATAAAGCATCAGCAACCATATTTTCTTTGCCCTTCTTATACTTCACAACATATGGAAATGTTTCAATAAATTCGACCCATTTAGCATGCCTCCTATTCAGGTTAGCTTGACTCTTTAAATGTTTCAAAGCTTCATGATCAGAATGTATAACAAATTCTTTTGGCCATAAGTAATGTTGCCATGTTTCAAGTGCACGAACCAAAGCATACAATTCTTTATCATAAACAGAATAATTCAGTTGTGCACCACTCAATTTCTCACTAAAATATGCAACCGGTTTACGTTCTTGCATCAATACACCTCCAATACCTATTCCACTAGCATCACATTCTATTTCAAAGGTTTTCATGAAATCAGGTAAGACTAGAAAAGGTGCTTCAGTTAATCGCTTCTTAAGCTCGGAAGGCATTTTCTTGTGGCTCATCCCATTTAAAAATAACTCCTTTCTTTGTTAGTTCATTTAATGGTGCAGCAATGGTACTAAAATCTTTCACAAATCTTCTATAGAAACCAGCAAGACCATGAAAACTTCTAACTTGACTTACATTGATAGGAGTTGGCCAATTCTTGATTGCCTCTACCTTTGATTCATCAACTTCAATTCCTTGTCCTGAAACAACATAGCCAAGAAACACAACCTTGTTTGTGCAAAATGAGCACTTTTCCATGTTAGCATATAACTTTTCTTTCCTAAGAACATCCAAGACTTGTTTGATATGATCAAGATGTTCTTCCTTGGACCTACTGTATATCAAGATATCATCAAAGTACACAACAACAAATCTGCCAATATAAGCTCTCAAAACATGGTTCATTAATCTCATGAAGGTACTAGGGGCGTTAGTTAAACCAAAAGGCATGACTAACCATTCATACAATCCAAATGTTGTTTTGAATGCTGTTTTCCATTCATCTCCTTCTTTCATCCTAATCTGGTGATATCCACTTCGCAAATCAATTTTAGAGAAGATAATAGAGCCACTTAGTTCATCTAGCATATCCTCTAGCCTAGGAATAGGATGACGATATCTAACAGTTATATTATTTATGGCCCTACAATCAACACACATACGCCAAGATCCATCTTTCTTAGGAACTAAAATCACAGGCACTGCACAAGGACTTAAACTTTCACGTACATAACCTTTATTTAAAAGTTCTTGTACCTGCCTTTGTATCTCCTTTGTTTCTTCGGGATTTGTACGGTATGGTGGTCGGTTTGGAAGTGAAGCTCCTGGAATGAGATCAATTTGATGTTCAATGCCACGCAATGGAGGTAAGCCCGCTGGAACCTCCTCCGGAAAGACATCCTTGTAATCCTGCAAAACACGAGAAAAGGCACTAGGAAGACAAGTTAAGTCGTTAGTAGATACCGAAGTATCTTTGTACATGAGTACAAAGATCACACAATCTGGGCTTTGTATCACATCTCTCAACTCATATTTTGTAGCTAGCATGACTAAGTTCTCTCCCTCTCTTTTCTTTTTGTCTCTCGTGTTTGGTTTGGGGCGCTCACTCTCAGATGTGTGTAGGTCACTCAATTTCTGTTTCTCTCGCTCATTCTCACTCCTCTGTGAAGAAACTTTTTGCATTTGTTCAGTCATGATTTGTTGCGGCGTCATGGGTCTCAGCACCAAATCCTTCCCTTTCCACTTGATAGTGTATTGGTTGGTCCGTCCACAGTGTTGGGCTGAAAGATCATATTGCCACTGCCTTCCCAATAGCAAGTGGCATACCTTCATTGGTACTACATCACACTCGACTACGTCGATGTAATCACCAATTTTGAATTGAACCTTCACCTTGTGTGTAATCTTCATCTCACCACAATCACTTAACCATTGCACATGGTATGGGTAGGGATGTTGCAGCAGCTTGAGTCCAAGTTTTTCACACATCTCCTTACTTGCAAGATTATGGCAGCTCCCTCCATCAATTATAACTTTGCATACCTTATCCTCGATTTTAGCTCTTGTTTGGAAAAGATTGTGTCGTTGACAATTTTCAGTCTCCTTGATTTGCACACTTAGCACCTTGGTAACAACAAGTGATGTGCCTTGTTCAAAGTCGCAATATGTTTGTTCTTCTCCTTCTAACATATCACCTCCAACATCTTCTTCCAAATCGCTAGCAGATTCATATTCCCCTTCTTCCGTGACAAGCATAGTGCGATTGTTAGGGCACTCCTTAATCATATGACCACGCCCATTGCACTTAAAAGCATACAATGTCACGACTCTTACCTGTAGATGCAACAGAAGATGAGATAGATGTTGCTACTTGTTTACCTTTCTCCCTTGGAGTTGAAACATCAGCTCCACTTGTAGTTGATCGAGCAAAGGCTCGGCTACCTCCACTAGAACTTGCTGTGATTCCTCGGCCAACACTAAATTGAGGTACAAACTTGCTTCCATTAGTGGTAGATCGAGCAATGAATGAGGTAGATCTGCTTTGCTTGGAGTCATCTTGTAGTTGACGCTCAGCCTTTGAAGCTAAATGCACCAACTCTATAACATTATGGTAGGGCTGCAACTCAACAATTCGCTTCACATTTGGGTTTAAACCATACAAAAATCGTGCCATGGACTGCTCTTCGTGTTCATGTATGTTGGCTCGAATCATGGCTTTCTCCATCTCCTTATGATACGCCTCAACATATTGTTTCCCTTGCCTCAAATTCTGGAGTTTATCAAAGATGTCTCTTCGATAATGTCTTGGAATGAATCTCGCCCTCATCTCTCTTTTCATTTCTGCCCATGTAGAAATAGGCACTCCTCCTCCTTCTTCTCGCTGAGATTGAACTTGCTCCCACCAGATTAGGGCATAATCTTCAAACTCAAGTGAAGCCATAGCAAGCTTCTTCTCTTCAGATTAATTATGCATGCGAAATATCTTATCAACCTTTAACTCCCAAGTGAGATAAGCTTCCGGGTCAGATCCACCATCAAACTTTGGCATGGTAAATTTCAGCTTGCCAAATCTCTCCTCATCACGCTGTTCGCGTCCATAGTTTCCTCGTCTACAAAACCCATCATTCCTATGCAGTCCATAATCATCATCCTCATATTCATCATCAAAATAATCATGATCGATATTACCTCTTCCGCGTCCTCTTCCACGACCACGACCAGCAGCACCACCAGCATTGTTTCTACGAATATCACCACGACCATCATATCGATGACCATCAGCCGCATTGTTCCTATGGCCAGCAACTTGATTCCTTCGTCCTTGGGCATTACGGGCAGCAGTTTCATCATTTATGTCTTCACGCTCATCACCATGCACACTTGCATCTCCTGGGACTTGACGAAGCTCTCGGACAATCTGAGCTACAAGATCAACTTGCATTGCAGCAAGATTTTGTGTTAGTTGATCATTGACATATTTTTTTTAAACGAAAAGTTGTTGAAGGTCTTGATCATTGACATTACCCATAAGTTGTTGAAGGTCTTCGGACAGCTTGTCTTGCTTCTCCTCAACTGTATTAAGACTCGCTCTAAATTCTTGACGAAGATGATCACGTAAGACATTGAAATGGAAACGTGTGATGGGCTGATTGAGTTGTCCAGCGCCATCAATTTCATATTCATCTCCATCACCTGCCATGATTAGTTGTGGAAAACTCTATACTAAAGATAAATGTGTATGAAAGAAAAAAAAAGAAACTCAAACCTCACTTTCTCTTACCAACCGAAGCTCGTGCAAATTCTAAGTGAGTGCAGAGTACTTCTCAATTGTGGCGTTGGTGGTAGGTCACAATATAGTGATAATAAGGTGCATACAAGTCGAGAATTACACAAACAGTGGCCACCTGGGATGCTCGGGCAGAATAGGTGTAAATCCGAAATGAGTGATACAAGAACACTAACTATCCCCGATATTGGCTACTCTTGTTTTTTTTTCTTTTTTTTTTGATCAGCAAGGAACTAGTAAGAAGCTGAAACTTTTCTTCTTCTTTTATTTTTCTTTATTTTTTTTTTCTTTTTTTTTCAACGAAGCAAACTGAAGTAGACTATAATGGAATAGATCCTACCGTGATAACCATGGCTTCTGATACCAGATGATACGGGGTTGGTTTCGATCTTCACGACGTAGGATTTTGATGAACTTTAACTATTGGAGCCACTCAAAGAAATGGGGTGATAATAGTGCAACCCGACGATTCTTGATGCCAACCACTGCTAGTGCAATGACCTGCGACAAGTAGACGCCTAACCACACTCTAAGTTTCCTAACCACACAACCACGCACGAAGTTGGAAGCACGGAAAAGTTGCCGTCGAACGACCGCTTCTGCAATATCACTTAAGAAATTACAAGAGCAAAGGGGTAGAGAAATCTCTCATTGATATTGAAATAGCACTTGGCTAAGTTTCATGTAGAAATCAGATTCAAAGTAATGTCTATTCTTCATTAATTGATGCTTGTAGGCAATGCACGCCAATAGCTAAGCTTTGATTCTCCTTGTATGCTCCTTTATCTTGAATTTCTTCTGTAGTTAAAAACCTGAGTAAAAGAAGCATTCGAGACATAGGCAGTATATAATTCTCATTAATATCATCTTGAAAGTTAGTTAGGAGCGCATTCACCTCTTACTGAATTTGTTTGGCACGATTCCTTGTCATGGGGCCAAGATAAGCATCCTTAGTCGATGTATCAGCTTGTAGGCGTATAGGGTCCTCATCACAAACCTTAGAATGAGACTTAAGTTTGTCTTTGTTCGTCCCAAGTTAGTCTCGTTAGTCTCATTCTAAGGATTGTCTAAGTTCGTCCTTAGAAAGAGACTAACTTGGGACGAACTAAGACAAACCTTAGAATGGGACTTAAGTTTGTCTTTGTTCGTCCCAAGTTAGTCTCGTTAGTCTCATTCTAAGGTTTGTCCAAGTTCGTCCTTAGAAAGAGACTAACTTGGGACGAACTTAGACAAACCTTAGAATGAGACTTAAGTTTGTCTTTGTTTGTCCCAAGTTAGTCTCGTTAGTCTCATTCTAAGGTTTATCTAAGTTTGTCCTTAGAAAGAGCCTAACTTGGGATGAACTAAGACAAACTTTAGAATGGGACTTAAGTTTGTCTTTGTTCGTCCCAAGTTAGTCTCGTTAGTCTAATTCTAAGGTTTGTCTAAGTTCGTCCTTAGAAAGAGACTAACTTGGGATGAACTAAGACAAACCTTAGAATGAGACTAACGTTTTTCTTTGTTCGTATAAAGTTAGTCTCGTTAGTCTCATTCTAAGATTTGTATTAGTTCATCCTTAGAAAGAGAATAACTTGGGACGAACTTAGACAAACCTTAGAATGAGACTTAAGTTTGTCCTTGTTCGTCCCAAGTTAGTCTCGTTAGTCTCATTCTAAGGTTTGTCAAAGTTTGTCCTTAGAAAGAGACTAACTTGGGACGAACTAAGACAAACCTTAGAATGGGACTTAAGTTTGTCTTTGTTCGTCCCAAGTTGGAAAGAGGCTAGGTTGCTGATGGATAAAATGAAGGTCACAAAGATTGATATTGAGCTGAATGATGCTGCTATTGCGCTCTGTTTCAAAGGCGGTACCGCAGGGATCTTTTACAATACCAACGAGCTGCCCAAATCAGTCCGCGTGGCGTTGACCAGAGACTATTTGCGGCTTCCGGTCTGGTTGCGAAAAGGCCAGCAGCATCAGCTCAAGGATATAGCCACCAGCAGTTTCCTGGAGCAAGCCCCCGGTACTCCTTAGTCATTTCGTGGCCTGTTTTCTAGCCCGAGCTCCGCTACAAGCTGTGCTTTGTTTTGTCTGCTTGGTCCCTTGTCTGTTGCTCTGTACTGCTAGTTTGTAACCGTCCTTGGTCTGTTCTCTTCTAGCTTGTTCGGCGTTTTTAAGGGGATAGGTATATACCTACCTCCTGGCGCCAGAGGGCTTTTGGCTGTAATTGCCTCGATCCAGGCTGTTTGGATCCTTTTCAAATAAATCAGCTGGCTCTGCCCAGTTTAAAAAAAAAATGTTCGTCCCAAGTTAGTCTCGTTAGTCTCATTCTAAGGTTTGTCTAAGTTCGTCCTTAGAAAAAGACTAACTTGGAACGAACTTAGACAAACCTTAGAATGAGACTTAAGTTTCTCTTTGTTCGTCCCAAGTTTGTCTTGTTAGTCTCATTCTAAGGTTTGTCAAAGTTCGTCCTTAGAAAGAGACTAACTTGGGACGAACTTAGACAAACCTTAGAATGAGACTTAAGTTTGTCTTTGTTCGTCCCAAGTTAGTCTCGTTAGTCTCATTCTAAGGTTTGTCTAAGTTCGTCCTTAGGAAGAGACTAACTTGGGACGAACTAAGACAAACTTTAGAATGGGAATTAAGTTTGTTTTTGTTCGTCCCAGGTTAGTCTCGTTAGTCTCATTCTAAGGTTTGTCTAAGTTCGTCCTTAGAAAGAGACAAACTTGGGACGAACTTAGACAAACCTTAGAATGAGACTTAAGTTTGTCTTTGTTCGTCCCAAGTTAGTCTCGTTAGTCTCATTCTAAGGTTTGTCTAAGTTCGTCCTTAAGAAGAGACTAACTTGGGACGAACTAAGACAAACCTTAGAATGGGACTTAAGTTTGTCTTTGTTCGTCCCAAGTTAGTCTCATTCTAAGGTTTGTCTAAGTTCGTCCTTAGAAAGAGACTAACTTGGGACGAACTTAGACAAACCTTAGAATGAGACTTAAGTTTGTCTTTGCTCGTCCAAAGTTAGTCTCGTTAGTCTCATTGTAAGGCTTGTCTAAGTTCGTCCTTAGAAAGAGACTAACTTGGGACGAACTTAGACAAACCGTAGAATGAGACTAAAGTTTGTCTTTGTTCGTCCCAAGTTAGTCTCGTTAGTCTCATTCTAAGGTTTGTCTAAGTTCGTCCTTAGAAAGAGAATAACTTGGGACGAACTTAGACAACCGTTAGAATGAGACTTAAGTTTGTCTTTGTTCATCCAAAGTTAGTCTTGTTAGTCTCATTTTAAGGTTTGTCTAAGTTTGTCCTTAGAAAGAGACTAACTTGGGACGAACTTAGACGAACCTTAGAATGAGACTTAAGTTTGTCTTTGTTCATCCAAAGTTAGTCTCGTTAGTCTCATTCTAAGGTTTGTCTAAGTTCATCCGTAGAAAGAGACTAACTTGGGACAAACTTAGACAAACCTTAGAATGAAACTTAAGTTTTTCTTTGTTCGTCCCAAGTTTGTCTCGTTAGTCTCATTCTAAGGTTTTCTAAGTTCGTCCTTAGAAAGAGACTAACTTGGGACGAACTTAGACAAACCTTAGAATGAGACATAAGTTTGTCTTTGTTCGTCCCAAGTTAGTCTCGTTAATCTCATTCTAAGGTTTGTCTAAGTTCGTCCTTAGGAAGAGACTAACTTGGGACGAACTTGGACAAACCTTAGAATGGGACTTAAGTTTGTCTTTGTTCGTCCCAAGTTAGTCTCGTTAGTCTCATTCTAAGGTTTGTCTAAGTTCGTCCTTAGAAAGAGACTAACTTGGGACGAACTTAGACAAACTGTAGAATGAGACTAAAGTTTTTCTCTGTTCGTCCCAAGTTAGTCTCGTTAGTCTCATTCTAAGGTTTGTCTAAGTTCGTCCTTAGAAAGAGACTAACATGGGACGAACTAAGACAAACCTTAGAATGAGACTAACGTTTTTCTTTGTTCGCCTAAAGTTAGTCTCGTTAGTCTCATTCTAAGGATTATCTAAGTTCGTCCTTAGAAAGAGAATAACTTCAAGGTTTAGTGAGAGAAACTCTCCCTCTCGCCAGTCCGATTATGGCCAACATTGGTCAACCTCAACAGCCGGCCGGTAAGCCGCCGGAAGCTCCAGATGGTCTAAAACCCGTTAAACCATCCTTCGCGGCAGTCACGAAGGCCCCACAAACTTCGTGCGAGAAAAGGTTCCCACCCATCAGACTACCGGCAAGGCAGTATGGGTTAAAGGATGGAAAACCTTCCATTGCTTTCACCTCTGCCGAACAGCAGGTCGGCATCGAAAACCTCCGTCACAGTCTGGTTGTTAAGTTCTCAGGCGGACGGCCTCCCATAGAGGTCATTCGCACAGCTCTCATGGAGGTTTGGGCGCCGTGCGGGGCTTGTTCTATAGGCGCCTGGGATGCTCGCCATTTTCTGGTGATAATGGAATCCGAACACGACGTACGGAAGGCTCTATCGCATCCCATGAGAATGCTGGGACATTCGCTATTTCGAGTTTTCAGATGGTCCATGGCTTTCGATACCAAGACAGAACCCAGCTCTGTCTCTACCTGGGTTCGGATGACAAATCTACCACCTCAGCTGTTTAATCAAGGCTATATCGAACTCATTGCCAACTCCTTTGGTCGTTTCCTGGCGGTTGACAATAAGACAGCCTCCTTAAGCAACCCCAGTTTTGCTAGGGTTTGTATGGAAGTTGATGCCTCCAAAACACCCCCGGCGGAAGTTTGGATTGCTACTGGACCGCAGGCAGGTTTCTGGCTTAAACTGATCTACGAGAATCGCCTTTTTTACTGCAACAAGTGTCACTTGCATGGGCATCAGTTGGAGAACTGCCGGAAGGCAAAGCAAAGGCAAGAGGCGGAGATGCAGATATGGGAGGCGTGTGATGAGTTTGGGTTGCCTACTGGCAAACCTACAGGCGCGTACGGCCGACCTACACAGACCAAACCTCCTTTCCAAAAAACAGGCAACACGACGAACAGTGGCAGGGATCCTGTGTGTACGGATCACGCCTTGGTGCCTGATGTTGACGACAAAAAGGTTTGGACGCTTGTTCGAAAAAGGAAACAGAAACGCAAAGCGTTTAAGAAGGTTTATACACCAAAAGGGCAATCTGTTTTGACCCGTCAGGGTGCCTCCAGTTGTCCCAAGGTCACAAAACATAGCCCCAAAGTATTGTCCACATCAGATAAGACTGACAACGTAGCTTCTCCGGATGATGTTACAGGCGTGCCCCTTTCTGTGGAGGTGCCTACTGCTATAGACCTCCAGGTGGTCCCCATGCAGGACAACCAGGTTATCCTGCCTGACGCGGTTCACAGCCTTTTGGAACCAGCTCCTCCTGCTGAGGTCTATATGGAAAAGCTGAAGGAAGATTATAAAAATAGTATTCCGTACATTACCATTACTAGGGAGGAAAAGCAGCATTTTGAACGTTTGGCCCATGCTGGAAAAGTTGATATCCTCCCTAGGGAAGGAGATAAGATCCCCACAAACTTAACAGGAAAGGCGGGCCCACCGATCGATAACAAGGTAGCAAGTACTGCCTCTAGCATGGTTATCGATGATAAGTAAATCCTTCTTATGTTGGAACGCGAGGGGAATTATGAACAAAGGTACTTTAGATTATCTAAAGTCCATTCTTTCTCAGCATAAGATTGATCTCTGTGTTATTCTCGAGCCTATGTCTAAGTGTGTCAACATTGCTAAGCTAGCTAGAGGGATTAAGTTCGAGAATTATATGAACTGCCCCCTACCAATAATCAAATCTGGATCATGTGGACTAACAATATTTCAGTCAAGGAGTTTAGTCACTCCCAGCAACATATCACTGTGGAGGTAAACCTGCTCCAGGAGGACTTGAGCATGTTGTGCAGCTTTGTTTATGCTTCGGTGGACATTAATACTAGACAATGTCTGTGGGATGAGCTTTGTATGATTCCTGATCAACGTGTGATGCCGTGGCTCATTTGCGGAGATTTTAACACAATCCTCTCCTACTCTGAGAAGCTTGGGGGGAGGAAAAAAAGAGGCAAAGCCATAAGAGACTTTAATGATTTCATTAACAGAGCCGGGGTCTCCGATGTGGGATTCAAAGGCAATAGCTTTACGTGGTCCAACAACCAGAATGGAAAGGATCAAGTTTGGGAGAGGTTGGACCGCTGTCTGGCCAATGGGGATAGCGTCGCTACCTTTCAGAACATGGAGGTTCTCCATCTCCCCAGACAGGAGTCTGACCACTGTCCCTTGTTAATCCAATTTCACGGTGGTGCTAGGCGGAGGACGGCCACCTTTATGTTCTTCGGAGCCTGGACGGAGCATAAGGGCTTCCTGGGTATTGTTAAAGACAGTTGGGCCGAGAAAGCCCATGACAACCCCCTCTTGAACTTTGCCCTAAAATTAAAACGCGTGAGAGGTTCTCTTCGTAAGTGGAATTGGGAACAGTTCGGCGATGTGAATCAAAGAGTGAAGGAGCTATCTGATACAGTTGACCGTCTGGAAGGCTATCTCCAGGAAGGAAGCGACTCCGTCTCCATGTCCGAAGTTCAGAAATCCAAAGAAGATCTCTCTACCTACCTCAGATTTCAACAATCTATGCTGGAAGAGAAATCTAAATCCCAATGGTTGGTAGAGGGAGAGAGGAATACGAAGCTCTTTCATGCCTCAATTAAAGCCAGACGGATCCAAAACCGTATTAAGCTTCTCATGGCGGACGGGTCTCAGTCGGAGGATCCGGAGACTATTGGCAAAGAAGCGGTGGTCTACTTTCAAAGGCTTTTTTGCGATCTCCCAGCCTACATAGGGAATTTCTCGGAAGGTTTGATCAGCCCTATAATCTCGGGGTGTCAAAATCTGGCCTTAACCAAAATGCCTGAGGAGGAAGAGATTAAGCGAGCGGTGCAAGGTATGAACTCTTCCAGCTCCCCCGGGCCGGATGGTTTCACAGGTAAATTTTTTGGCTTCTGTTGGGAGATAATCAAAAGGGATCTGGTTGAGGCTGTGAGGGGTTTCTTCCACGGTCTGCAAATCCCCAATTCGATTTCCAGTGCTTACATCACCCTGCTGCCCAAAGTGAAAAATGCCTCTTCTTTCGATCAAGTGAGACCTATTAGCCTATGTAATTTTTTACACAAAATCCTCTCCCGTATTCTGAACGATAGGCTGAAAGTTGTTTTGCCTGATATTATCAGTAGAGAGCAAACTGGTTTTGTTTCAGGGCGGACCATTCACGAAAGTATAGGACTTGCTCATGATTTAGTCAAGGATATTGATAACAAAGTCTTTGGGGGCAATGTGCTTGTGAAGTTGGATATGTCCAAAGCCTATGATAGGCTGTCTTGGAGATTTCTGTTGAAAATGATGAGAGCGCTTGGCTTCTCAGAGACATGGTGCGATCTCATCTACCGTAATATTTCCAACTGCTGGTATTCAATCATCTGGGAAGGAAAATATTATGGTCATTTCAAATCTGATAGAGGGGTGCGCCAGGGCGATCCTCTCTCGCCCAGTCTTTTCCTGATTGCCATGGAATTTTTCAGTCAAATGATCAACCAAGCTGTTACTAATGGGAAGCTGTATCCTTATAAGCCTAAGGGGGGTCGTATGGACGTTCATCACCTCCTTTATGCAGACGATATGTTGGTCTTCTCCAATGGCCATAAGAACTGTGTTCGAAAGTTGCTGGGGATGATTAGCAGCTTCTGTGACGTGTCCGGGCAAATGCTCAACCCAGATAAAAGCCAAATTTTTTTCTCGAAGGGTATTGTCGCTAACAGGAGAAAAGTCATTCTTGAGCTTACCAAATTCAAAGAGGGCAAGTTCCCTGTTATTTATCTGGGAGCTCCTTTATTTCCCGGAAGAGCTAAGGCTATTTATTTCAAATATCTGGAGGATGTTGTTAAAGGGAAGATCGCCAGTTGGGCGAAAAATTTCCTTTCTATCAGTGGCAGGGCCGTTCTTCTCGCTGCGGTTCTGTCCTCAGTCAGTATCCATACTCTCTCGATTCTGCCAGTCCCCAAAGTGATAATAAATGGGCTGGAGAAACTCATGCGTAGTTTTTTATGGGACAGAGGGACCTCAGTAAGACACCACTGGGTTAATTGGGGTACCTGTTGCCTGCCTAAAGATGAGGGAGGTCTGGGGCTGAGAAATCTTCAGACCATCAAGAAATGTCTCCTTGGCAAGCTAGCTTGGAAGTTCCTGCAGAACGCTGATCTCTGGGCTAAGTATGCCCGACAAAAATACCTCTATACTTCATACTCATCAGCGATTTGGACAGCTATTAAGCCCTACATTCGTCGATTAAGGAGGGACAGTTGTTGGGAGATTGGGAAGGGGGATATCAATCTCGCTCACTTTTGCGAATGGCTTAAAGTTAGACTTCCAAAGGAGGCCCAAGCGTGGTCGATTAAAGACGTGTGCCATGATCCTGACACCAAAAGAAAATTCCTGGGTATGCTGGAAGGCGTGCTTCGTGGGGTTGTTGACAATTTTTATCTGTCCGACAAGCCGGACCATTTAATGTGGAGAGGTTGTGAGTCTGGCATCTTTACCACTAAAGCTTACTATGATAGTATTCGCACTTCTATGCCCAAGAGCAAGCTATACGAGCACATTTGGCACGCCTGGCTGCCCCCCAAAATCAGTGCCTTCATCTGGAAACTGTGGCATAACGCTCTCCCTACTGATGATAACATCATCCGCATTGGCTTCTCCATGGCTTCCAAGTGCTGGTGTTGCAAGAACAGCTCGGTTGAGACGATGGAGCATATCTTTATTAAAAGCGACCTGGCTGCTGATATATGGCCTCTTCTGGCGTGGCTCTTTCAAAAAAAAGGCCCCTGCAAACATCCAAATGCTTCAGCAAGACTGGTTTGTAAAAATCAACCGCTTCAACTTTATGGACTGCCTTTCTCTTGGTCTTGCAGCGTGTGGCTTATGGGAAATATGGCTAGCCAGGAACAATTCTTTATATGGTGAGAATGGGCGTCCGATGAATAAGGCCATCTTCGTGTGGGCGGTTGCCTTAGCTCCCCACATCCCAGCGGAGTACAAGCCTTCTTTTCACAGCCAACTTGCGCTAGATCATCTTAATATTAGCTACCCGAGCACCAATATCAAAGGCAAATGGACAGCTTGGTCCCCTGCAAACTCTGGTTTGACTCTAAACTTTGCGGTTTACAATTCATGGTGTGCTGGGGTCCTTAGGGACCCTTCAGGGACTCTTCTTTTTGCCTTTAGGCTTCAGCTTGAGTATGATGATTTTGTTGAAGGTTTCATTTCCGCCATTCTGTTGTTGAAGTATGAAAGGTGGCACGTTGCCAGCTTCCAATGCTCTCATCAGGACAGCCGGTTTATTGGCAAGGAGGGCTTTGCTGGAAATTGGGCGCACTACAGCCGCTGGAAGGAAGCTAGACAGCTTATGGATTCAATGAAGGTCATGAAGATTGACATGGAGCTTAATGATGCCGCGATCGCTCTTTGTTTCCAAGGTGGTACAGATGGTATCTTTTACAATGTCAACAATCTGCCCAAAGCAGTTCGAGTGGCCCTTACCAAGGACTACTTACGCTTGCCCACTTGGTTACGTATGGGTATGCACCAGCAGCAGCTCAAGGATATCTCGTCCCACACCTTTCTGGAACAAGCGCCTGGCACTCCATAGTTTCCCAGTCATGCCCTTTTTTAGACCTTGGCTTTTATGGCCTTTTTCTGTCCCCCTTTGTACTCTGTTTTTGGGTTTTTCCTCTTATAGCTTGTTCGGCGTTTTTAAGGGGGTAGGCGTATAACTATCCTCTGGCGCTTTGAGGGCTATCCCTTTGTAATCGCCACGGCCCAGGCTTTTTGGGTCTCCATCCAATAAATCCCGCTGGCTCCGTCCAATTTAAAAAAAAAGAAAAAAAAGAAAGAGAATAACTTGGGACGAACTTAGACAACCGTTAGAATGAGACTTAAGTTTGTCTTTGTTCATCCAAAGTTAGTCTTGTTAGTCTCATTTTAAGGTTTGTCTAAGTTCGTCCTTAGAAAGAGACTATCTTGGGACGAACTTAGACGAACCTTAGAATGAGACTTAAGTTTGTCTTTGTTCATCCAAAGTTAGTCTCGTTAGTCTCATTCTAAGGTTTGTCTAAGTTCATCCGTAGAAAGAGACTAACTTGGGACGAACTTAGACAAACCTTAGAATGAGACTTAAGTTTGTCTTTGTTCGTCCCAAGTTTGTCTCGTTAGTCTCATTCTAAGGTTTTCTAAGTTCGTCCTTAGAAAGAGACTAACTTGGGACGAACTTAGACAAACCTTAGAATGAGACTTAAGTTTGTCTTTGTTCGTCCCAAGTTAGTCTCGTTAGTCTCATTCTAAGGTTTGTCTAAGTTCGTCCTTAGGAAGAGACTAACTTGGGACGAACTTAGACAAACCTTAGAATGGGACTTAAGTTTGTCTTTGTTCGTCCCAAGTTAGTCTCGTTAGTCTCATTCTAAGGTTTGTCTAAGTTCGTCCTTAGAAAGAGACTAACTTGGGACAAACTTAGACAAACCGTAGAATGAGACTAAAGTTTGTCTTTGTTCGTCCCAAGTTAGTCTCGTTAGTCTCATTCTAAGGTTTGTCTAAGTTCGTCCTTAGAAAGAGACTAACTTGGGACGAACTAAGACAAACCTTAGAATGAGACTAACGTTTTTCTTTGTTCGTCCAAAGTTAGTCTCGTTAGTCTCATTCTATGGTTTGTCTAAGTTCATCCTTAGAAAGAGAATAACTTGGGACGAACTTAGACAACCGTTAGAATGAGACTTAAGTTTGTCTTTGTTCATCCAAAGTTAGTCTTGTTAGTCTCATTTTAAGGTTTGTCTAAGTTTGTCCTTAGAAAGAGACTAACTTGGGACGAACTTAGACGAACCTTAGAATGAGACTTAAGTTTGTCTTTGTTCATCCAAAGTTAGTCTCGTTAGTCTCATTCTAAGGTTTGTCTAAGTTCATCCGTAGAAAGAGACTAACTTGGGACGAACTTAGACAAACCTAAGAATGAGACTTAAGTTTGTCTTTGTTTGTCCCAAGTTTGTCTCGTTAGTCTCATTCTAAGGTTTGTCTAAGTTCGTCCTTAGGAAGAGACTAACTTGGGACGAACTAAGACAAACCTTAGAATGGGACTTAAGTTTGTCTTTGTTCGTCCCAAGTTAGTCTCGTTAGTCTCATTCTAAGGTTTGTCTAAGTTCGTCCTTAGAAAGAGACTAACTTGGGAAGAACTTAGACAAACCTTAGAATGGGACTTAAGTTTGTCTTTGTTCGTCCCAAGTTAGTCTCGTTAGTCTCATTCTAAGGTTTGTCTAAGTTCGTCCTTAGAAAGAGACTAACTTGGGACGAACCTAGACAAACCTTAGAATGAGACTTAAGTTTGTCTTTGTTTGTCCCAAGTTAGTCTCGTTAGTCCCATTCTAAGGTTTGTCTAAGTTCGTCCTTAGGAAGAGACTAACTTGGGACGAACTAAGACAAACCTCAGAATGGGACTTAAGTTTGTCTTTGTTGGTCCCAAGTTAGTCTCATTCTAAGGTTTGTCTAAGTTCGTCCTTAGAAAGAGACTAACTTGGGACGAACTTAGACAAACCTTAGAATGAGACTTAAGTTTGTCTTTGTTCGTCCCAAGTTTGTCTCGTTAGTCTCATTCTAAGGTTTTCTAAGTTCGTCCTTAGAAAGAGACTAACTTGGGACGAACTTAGACAAACCTTAGAATGAGACTTAAGTTTGTCTTTGTTCATCCAAAGTTAGTCTCGTTTGTCTCATTCTAAGGTTTGTCTAAGTTCGTCCTTAGAAAGAGACTAACTTGGAAAACTTAGACAAACCTTAGAATGAGACTTAAGTTTGTCTTTGTTCGTCCCAAGTTAGTCTCGTTAGTCTCATTCTAAGGTTTGTCTAAGTTCGTCCTTAGGAAGAGACTAACTTGGGACGAACTAAGACAAACCTCAGAATGGGACTTAAGTTTGTCTTTCTTGCTCCCAAGTTAGTCTCATTCTAAGGTTTGTCTAAGTTCGTCCTTAGAAAGAGACTAACTTGGGACGAACTTAGACAAACCTTAGAATGAGACTTAAGTTTGTCTTTGTTCGTCCCAAGTTTGTCTCGTTAGTCTCATTCTAAGGTTTTCTAAGTTCGTCCTTAGAAAGAGACTAACTTGGGACGAACATAGACAAACCTTAGAATGAGACTTTAGTTTGTCTTTGTTTGTCCCAAGTTAGTCTCGTTAGTCTCATTCTAAGGTTTGTCTAAGTTCGTTCTTAGGAAGAGACTAACTTGGGACGAACTAAGACAAACCTTAGAATGGGAATTAAGTTTGTCTTTGTTCGTCCCAAGTTAGTCTCGTTAGTCTCATTCTAAGGTTTTCTAAGTTCGTCCTTAGAAAGAGACTAACTTGGGACGAACTTAGACAAACCTTAGAATGAGACTTAAGTATGTCTTTGTTCATCAAAAGTTAGTCTCGTTAGTCTCATTCTTAGGTGTGTCTAAGTTCGTCCTTAGAAAGAGACTAACTTGGGACGAACTTAGACAAACCTTAGAATGGGACTTAAGTTTGTCTTTGTTCGTCCCAGGTTAGTCTCGTTAGTCTCATTCTAAGGTTTGTCTAAGTTCGTCCTTAGAAAGAGACTAACTTGGGACGAACCTAGACAAACCTTAGAATGAGACTTAAGTTTGTCTTTGTTCGTCCCAAGTTTGTCTCGTTAGTCTCATTCTAAGGTTTGTCAAAGTTCGTCCTTAGAAAGAGACTAACTTGGGACGAACTTAGACAAACCTTAGAATGGGACTTAAGTTTGTCTTTGTTCGTCCCAAGTTAGTCTCGTTAGTCTCATTCTAAGGTTTGTCTAAGTTCGTCCTTAGGAAGAGACTAACTTGGGACGAACTAAGACAAACCTTAGAATGGGACTTAAGTTTGTCTTTGTTCGTCCCAAGTTAGTCTCATTAGTCTCATTCTAAGGTTTGTCTAAGTTCGTCCTTAGAAAGAGACTAACTTCGGACGAACTTAGACAAACCTTAGAATGAGACTTAAGTTTGTCTTTGCTCGTCCAAAGTTAGTCATGTTAGTCTCATAGTAAGGTTTGTCTAAGTTCGTCCTTAGAAAGAGACTAACTTGGGACGAACTTAGACAAACCTTAGAATGAGACTTAAGTTTGTCTTTGTTCGTCCCAAGTTTGTCTCGTTAGTCTCATTCTAAGGTTTGTCTAAGTTCATCCGTAGAAAGAGACTAACTTGGGACGAACTTAGACAAACCTTAGAATGAGACTTAAGTTTGTCTTTGTTCGTCCCAAGTTTGTCTCGTTAGTCTCATTCTAAGGTTTTCTAAGTTCGTCCTCAGAAAAAGACTAACTTGGGACGAACTTAGACAAACCTTAGAATGAGACTTAAGTTTGTCTTTGTTCATCCAAAGTTAGTCTCGTTTGTCTCATTCTAAGGTTTGTCTAAGTTCGTCCTTAGAAAGAGACTAACTTGGAAAACATAGACAAACCTTAGAATGAGACTTAAGTTTGTCTTTGTTCGTCCCAAGTTAGTTTCGTTAGTCTCATTCTAAGGTTTGTCTAAGTTCGTCCTTAGGAAGAGACTAACTTGGGACGAACTAAGACAAACCTCAGAATGGGACTTAAGTTTGTCTTTGTTGGTCCCAAGTTAGTCTCATTCTAAGGTTTGTCTAAGTTCGTCCTTAGAAAGAGACTAACTTGGGACGAACGTAGACAAACCTTAGAATGAGACTTAAGTTTGTCTTTGTTCGTCCCAAGTTTGTCTCGTTAGTCTCATTCTAAGGTTTTCTAAGTTCGTACTTAGAAAGAGACTAACTTGGGACGAACTTAGACAAACCTTAGAATGAGACTTAAGTTTGTCTTTGTTCGTCCCAAGTTTGTCTCGTTAGTCTCATTCTAAGGTTTTCTAAGTTCGTCCTTAGAAAGAGACTAACTTGGGACGAACTTAGACAAACCTTAGAATGAGACTTTAGTTTGTCTTTGTTTGTCCCAAGTTAGTCTCGTTAGTCTCATTCTAAGGTTTGTCTAAGTTCGTCCTTAGGAAGAGACTAACTTGGGACGAACTAAGACAAACCTTAGAATGAGACTTAAGTTTGTCTTTGTTCGTCCCAAGTTAGTCTCGTTAGTCTCATTCTAAGGTTTGTCTAAGTTCGTCCTTAGGAAGAGACTAACTTGGGACGAACTAAGACAAACCTCAGAATGGGACTTAAGTTTGTCTTTGTTGGTCCCAAGTTAGTCTCATTCTAAGGTTTGTCTAAGTTCGTCCTTAGAAAGAGACTAACTTGGGACGAACTTAGACAAACCTTAGAATGAGACTTAAGTTTGTCTTTGTTCGTCCCAAGTTTATCTCGTTAGTCTCATTCTAAGGTTTTCTAAGTTCGTCCTTAGAAAGAGACTAACTTGGGACGAACTTAGACAAACCTTAGAATGAGACTTAAGTTTGTCTTTGTTCGTCCCAAGTTTGTCTCGTTAGTCTCATTCTAAGGTTTTCTAAGTTCGTCCTTAGAAAGAGACTAACTTGGGACGAACTTAGACAAACCTTAGAATGAGACTTTAGTTTGTCTTTGTTTGTCCCAAGTTAGTCTCGTTAGTCTCATTCTAAGGTTTGTCTAAGTTCGTCCTTAGGAAGAGACTAACTTGGGACGAACTAAGACAAACCTTAGAATGGGAATTAAGTTTGTCTTTGTTCGTCCCAAGTTAGTCTCGTTAGTCTCATTCTAAGGTTTTCTAAGTTCGTCCTTAGAAAGAGACTAACTTGGGACGAACTTAGACAAACCTTAGAATGAGACTTAAGTATGTCTTTGTTCATCAAAAGTTAGTCTCGTTAGTCTCATTCTTAGGTGTGTCTAAGTTCGTCCTTAGAAAGAGACTAACTTGGGACGAACTTAGACGAACCTTAGAATGAGACTTAAGTTTGTCTTTGTTCATCCAAAGTTAGTCTCGTTAGTCTCATTCTAAGGTTTGTCTAAGTTCATCCGTAGAAAGAGACTAACTTGGGACGAACTTAGACAAACCTTAGAATGAGACTTAAGTTTGTCTTTGTGCGTCCCAAGTTAGTCTCGTTAGTCTCATTCTAAGGTTTGTCTAAGTTCGTCCTTAGGAAGAGACTAACTTGGGACGAACTAAGACAAACCTTAGAATGGGACTTAAGTTTGTTTTTGTTCGTCCCAAGTTAGTCTCGTTAGTCTCATTCTAAGGTTTGTGTAAGTTCGTCCTTAGAAAGAGCCTAAATTGGGATGAACTTAGACAAACCTTAGAATGAGACTTAAGTTTGTCTTTGTTCGTCCCAAGTTTGTCTCGTTAGTCTCATTCTAAGGTTTGTCTAAGTTCGTCCTTAGAAAGAGCCTAACTTGCGACGAACTTAGACAAACCTTAGAATGAGACTTAAGTTTGTCTTTGCTCGTCCAAAGTTAGTCTCGTTAGTCTCATTGAAAGGCTTGTCTAAGTTCGTCCTTAGAAAGAGACTAACTTGGGACGAACTTAGACAAACCGTAGAATGAGACTAAAGTTTGTCTTTGTTCGTCCCAAGTTAGTCTCGTTAGTCTCATTCTAAGGTTTGTCTAAGTTCGTCCTTAGAAAGAGACTAACTTGGGACGAACTAAGACAAACCTTAGAATGAGACTAACGTTTTTCTTTGTTCGTCCAAAGTTAGTCTCGTTAGTCTCATTCTAAGGTTTGTCTAAGTTCGTCCTTAGAAAGATAATAACTTGGGACGAACTTAGACAACCGTTAGAATGAGACTTAAGTTTGTCTTTGTTCATCCAAAGTTAGTCTTGTTAGTCTCATTTTAAGGTTTGTCTAAGTTCGTCCTTAGAAAGAGACTAACTTGGGACGAACTTAGACGAACCTTAGAATGAGCCTAAAGTTAGTCTTTGTTCATCCAAAGTTAGTCTCGTTAGTCTCATTCTAAGGTTTGTCTAAGTTCAGTTTGTCTTTGTTCATCCAAAGTTAGTCTCCTTAGAATGAGCCTAAATCTTTCCAGTTCAGTTTCTCAGATCTGGAATTTGGCTGGGCCTCTGTTTTCGGAGTTCAGATCTGAAGGCTTCGGGCGTGGTCGGCTCCTCCCATATTCTCCTCTTCGGTTCTCGGCTGATTGATTTCCGGTGTTAAGATGGGTTCTTCTTGGCCGGATTTGGCCAAGAAGGTAGAGTTGTCGGAGGAAATCAAGGTGCAGGAATATGCGTCGGCAGGTTCTTCTTGTCCAGATTCGGGTGGAAAGTTTGGAGCTTTAGCTCCGGCGTCGTCATATGCCTCTGCAGTAAAGGCAATCCCTCCTCCTCCGGCGACATCATATGCATCAGCGGCGACAAAACCTAGGCTTCTCCCTCGATTCAAACCAATTGTCCTTCCTTCTCGGCAGTATTCAAATGTCAATGGAAAACCATCTGTGCACTTCACAGTGGCTGAGTTTGATGCAGGGGTTGCGCTCTTTAAGCATTCTCTGGTGGAGAAATTCACTTTGGGCAGGCCAACTATTGAAGTTATCCGTCAAACGTTCAAAGAGCATTGGCACATTAAAGGGCGTGCTACGGTTAGTGAGATTTGGGATGCTCGGCATATGATGATTATTCTTGATTCGGAGGAAGATGCAAATACTGTTCTTACGTCGCCTCTCCGCAAGGTTGGGCACGCAATGTTTCGACTATTTCGGTATTCTTCTGATTATAGTCCCAAGAGGGAGTCCTCCATTACTACAAAATGGGTTAGATTACCAGGTATCCATCCTGGCTTTGTCACTCGTAATTATGTGGCTAGTATCGTGAACTCCTTTGGGTGTTTTCTTGATTTGGATGAGAGATCGAAGGCTTGTGCCACTCTTAGATATGTTAGAGCTTGTGTGGAGCTTGATGTTTGTATCCCTATTCCGGAGGAAGTTAGGATTTCTCTTTCGGATGGGAGAGTTTTCTGGCAAAAAATAGAAGTGGAAGGCAGTATGGCCTATTGCTCCTACTGTAAAGTTCATGGGCATGATTTATCGATGTGTAGCAAGAAACATGGTTCAAAACATGATTCTAAGGAGCAGATCAATATGGCTGTTATGAAGGAGCATAATCCCATGGGAATTACTATCCAGAATAGTGCTGTGGCTCAAGTTAGTAAGCAAGATGAATGGGTGCAAATCAAGAATAATTTGCCTGTTATGAAGGAGCATAACCCTATAGAGATGTCTATCCAGAATAATGCTACAGTTCAAGAGAATGAGGCTATGGACAATAGCAAACAAGCTGAATGGGTGCAAGTCAATAAGAAAAAGAAGGCTAGGAAGGCCCGAAAGAAGCATACTGTTGAAAGTATTCAGGAAGTAAATATTGGGCAGGTGCAAGAGAGTGTTTTGCAATTGACTGATACTCAAATAGCTCTCCCTTGTGAGAGTTTTGTTGATATGGCTAGTGAAGAGGTTCAAGAGGAGACAGCAATTAATCCTAAGCCGGATGTGGTGGTATCTTTAGAGAATGACAAGGAGGTTGGAGATTTGAATATGGCTGTTCCTAAAGCAGCTCCTGACATCAGTTCCCTTGAGGACAAGCTAGATGAGATAAAAATGAGTTATGACTCCGTGTTTCCATATCTTACCCTCTCCAAGGAAGACAGGGCCAGATTCCAGAAAGCCATATCGCTAGCTCCTAGCATTCAAATTAAGCCTATTCTTAAGCGCTCCAAAGATGGTGCTGATTCGCCCCAATCGAATCGCAAGGTCACTTTTAGCGGTTAATGGGATTGGCCTAGTCTAGTTCTGTTTCGTTCCCTTGTTTGTTCGTTTTTCCTTTTTTGAACTTTGTCCCCTTAATAAAATTTCCTTTAAAAAAAAAGGTTTGTCTAAGTTCATCCGTAGAAAGAGACTAACTTGGGACGAACTTAGACAAACCTTAGAATGAGACTTAAGTTTGTCTTTGTTCGTCCCAAGTTTGTCTCGTTAGTCTCATTCTAAGGTTTTCTAAGTTCGTCCTTAGAAAGAGACTAACTTGGGACGAACTTAGACAAACCTTAGAATTAGACTTAAGTTTGTCTTTGTTCGTCCCAAGTTAGTCTCGTTAATCTCATTCTAAGGTTTGTCTAAGTTCGTCCCTAGGAAGAGACTAACTTGGGACGAACTTAGACAAACCTTAGAATGGGACTTAAGTTTGTCTTTGTTCGTCCCAAGTTAGTCTCGTTAGTCTCATTCTAAGGTTTGTCTAAGTTCGTCCTTAGAAAGAGACTAACTTAGGACGAACTTAGACAAACCGTAGGATGAGACTAAAGTTTGTCTTTGTTCGTCCCAAGTTAGTCTCGTTAGTCTCATTCTAAAGTTTGTCTAAGTTCGTCCTTAGAAAGAGACTAACTTGGGACGAACTAAGACAAACCTTAGAATGAGACTAACGTTTTTCTCTGTTCGTCCAAAGTTAGTCTCGTTAGTCTCATTTTAAGGTTTGTCTAAGTTCGTCCTTAGAAAGAGAATAACTTGGGACGAACTTAGACAACCGTTAGAATGAGACTTAAGTTTGTCTTTGTTCATCCAAAGTTAGTCTTGTTAGTCTCATTTTAAGGTTTGTCTAAGTTCGTCCTTAGAAAGAGACTAACTTGGGACGAACTTAGACGAACCTTAGAATGAGACTTAAGTTTGTCTTTGTTCATCCAAAGTTAGTCTCGTTAGTCTCATTCTAAGGTTTGTCTAAGTTCATCCGTAGAAAGAGACTAACTTGGGACGAACTTAGACAAACCTTAGAATGAGACTTAAGTTTGTCTTTGTTCGTCCCAAGTTTGTCTCGTTAGTCTCATTCTAAGGTTTTCTAAGTTCGTCCTTAGAAAGAGACTAACTTGGGACGAACTTAGACAAACCTTAGAATGAGACTTAAGTTTGTCGTTGTTCGTCCCAACTTAGTCTCGTTAGTCTCATTCTAAGGTTTGTCTAAGTTCGTCCTTAGGAAGAGACTAACTTGGGACGAACTTAGACAAACCTTAGAATGGGACTGAAGTTTGTCTTTGTTCGTCCCAAGTTAGTCTCGTTAATCTCATTCTAAGGTTTGTCTAAGTTCGTCCTTAGAAAGAGACTAACTTGGGACGAACCTAGACAAACCTTAGAATGAGACTTAAGTTTGTCTTTGCTCGTCCCAAGTTTTTCTCGTTAGTCTCATTCTAAGGTTTGTCAAAGTTCGTCCTTAGAAAGAGACTCACTTGGGACGAACTTAGACAAACCTTAGAATGGGACTTAAGTTTGTCTTTGTTCGTCCCAAGTTAGTCTCGTTAGTCTCATTCTAAGGTTTGTCTAAGTTCGTCCTTAGGAAGAGACTAACTTGGGACGAACTAAGACAAACCTTAGAATGGGACTTAAGTTTGTCTTTGTTCGTCCCAAGTTAGTCTCATTAGTCTCATTCTAAGGTTTGTCTAAGTTCGTCCTTAGAAAGAGACTAACTTCGGACGAACTTAGACAAACCTTAGAATGAGACTTAAGTTTGTCTTTGCTCGTCCAAAGTTAGTCTCGTTAGTCTCATTGTAAGGTTTGTCTAAGTTCGTCCTTAGAAAGAGACTAACTTGGGACGAACTTAGACAAACCTTAGAATGAGACTTAAGTTTGTCTTTGTTCGTCCCAAGTTTGTCTCGTTAGTCTCATTCTAAGGTTTGTCAAAGTTCGTCCTTAGAAAGAGACTAACTTGGGACAAACTTAGACAAACCTTAGAATGAGACTTAAGTTTGTCTTTGTTCGTCCCAAGTTAGTCTCGTTAGTCTCATTCTAAGGTTTGTCTAAGTTCGTCCTTAGGAAGAGACTAACTTAGGACGAACTAAGACAAACCTTAGAATGGGACTTAAGTTTGTTTTTGTTCGTCCCAAGTTAGTCTCGTTAGTCTCATTCTAAGGTTTGTCTAAGTTCGTCCTTAGAAAGAGACTAACTTGGGACGAACATAGACAAACCTTAGAATGAGACTTAAGTTTGTCTTTGTTCGTCCGAAGTTAGTCTCGTTAGTCTCATTATAAGGTTTGTTTAAGTTCGTCCATAGGAAGAGACTAACTTGGGACGAACTAAGACAAACCTTAGAATGGGACTTAAGTTTGTCTTTGTTCGTCCCAAGTTAGTCTCATTAGTCTCATTCTAAGGTTTGTCTAAGTTCGTCCTTAGAAAGAGACTAACTTCGGACGAACTTAGACAAACCTTAGAATGAGACTTAAGTTTGTCTTTGCTCGTCCAAAGTTAGTCTCGTTAGTCTCACTGTAAGGCTTGTCTAAGTTCGTCCGTAGAAAGAGACTAACTTGGGACGAACTTAGACAAACCTTGGAATGAGACTAAAGTTTGTCTTTGTTCGTCCCAAGTTGGTCTCGTTAGTCTCATTCTAAGGTTTGTCTAAGTTCGTCCTTAGAAAGAGACTAACTTGGGACGAACTAAGACAAACCTTAGAATGAGACTAACGTTTTTCTTTGTTCGTCCAAAGTTAGTCTCGTTAGTCTCATTCTAAGGTTTGTCTAAGTTCGTCCTTAGAAAGAGAATAACTTGGGACGAACTTAGACAAACCTTAGAATGAGACTTAAGTTTGTCTTTGTTCATCGAAAGTTAGTCTTGTTAGTCTCATTCTAAGGTTTGTCTAAGTTCGTCCTTAGGAAGAGACTAACTTGGGACGAACTAAGACAAACCTTTGAATGGGACTTAAGTTTGTCTTTGTTCGTCCCAAGTTAGTCTCGTTAGTCTCGTTCTAAGGTTTGTCTAAGTTCGTCCTTAGAAAGAGACTAACTTGGGACGAACTTAGACAAACCTTAGAATGAGACTTAAGTTTGTCTTTGTTCATCCAATGTTAGTCTCGTTAGTCTCATTCTAAGGTTTGTCTAAGTTCGTCCTTAGAAAGAGACTAACTTGGGACGAACTTAGACAAACCTTAGAATGAGACTTAAGTTTGTCTTTGTTCGTCCCAAGTTAGTCTCGTTAGTCTCATTCTAAGGTTTGTCTAAGTTCGTCCTTAGGAAGAGACTAACTTGGGACGAACTAAGACAAACCTTAGAATGGGACTTAAGTTTGTCTTCGTTCGTCCCAAGTTAGTCTCGTTAGTCTCGTTCTAAGGTTTGTCTAAGTTCGTCCTTAGAAAGAGACTAACTTGGGATGAACTTAGACAAACCTTAGAATGAGACTTAAGTTTGTCTTTGTTACTCCAAAGTTAGTCTCGTTAGTCTCATTCTAAGGTTTGTCTACGTTCGTCCTTAGAAAGAGACTAACTTGGGACGAACTAAGACAAACCTTAGAATAGGACTTAAGTTTGTCTTTGTTCGTCCCAAGTTAGTCTCGTTAGTCTCATTCTAAGGTTTGTCTAAGTTCGTCCTTAGAAATAAACTAACTTGGGACGAACTTAGACAAACCTTAGAATGAGACTTAAGTTTGTCTTTGTTCATCCAAAGTTAGTCTCGTTTGTCTCATTCTAAGGTTTGTCTAAGTTCGTCCTTAGAAAGAGTCTAACTTGGAAAACTTAGACAAACCTTAGAATGAGACTTAAGTTTGTCTTTGTTCGTCCCAAGTTAGTCTCGTTAGTCTCATTCTAAGGTTTGTCTAAGTTCGTCCTTAGGAAGAGACTAACTTCGGACGAACTAAGACAAACCTCAGAATGGGACTTAAGTTTGTCTTTGTTGGTCCCAAGTTAGTCTCATTCTAAGGTTTGTCTAAGTTCGTCCTTAGAAAGAGACTAACTTGGGACGAACTTAGACAAACCTTAGAAT
The DNA here is from genome assembly GCA_033675215.1 of Rhodiola kirilowii. Lineage (NCBI taxonomy): Eukaryota > Viridiplantae > Streptophyta > Magnoliopsida > Saxifragales > Crassulaceae > Rhodiola > Rhodiola kirilowii. Next base: position 1,337,950 of record JAUCNB010000012.1, on the reverse strand, counting down.
GAGACTTAAGTTTGTCTTTGTTCATCCAATGTTAGTCTCGTTAGTCTCATTCTAAGGTTTGTCTAAGTTCGTCCTTAGAAAGAGACTAACTTGGGACGAACTTAGACAAACCTTAGAATGAGACTTAAGTTTGTCTTTGTTCGTCCCAAGTTAGTCTCGTTAGTCTCATTCTAAGGTTTGTCTAAGTTCGTCCTTAGGAAGAGACTAACTTGGGACGAACTAAGACAAACCTTAGAATGGGACTTAAGTTTGTCTTCGTTCGTCCCAAGTTAGTCTCGTTAGTCTCGTTCTAAGGTTTGTCTAAGTTCGTCCTTAGAAATAAACTAACTTGGGACGAACTTAGACAAACCTTAGAATGAGACTTAAGTTTGTCTTTGTTCATCCAATGTTAGTCTCGTTTGTCTCATTCTAAGGTTTGTCTAAGTTCGTCCTTAGAAAGAGTCTAACTTGGAAAACTTAGACAAACCTTAGAATGAGACTTAAGTTTGTCTTTGTTCGTCCCAAGTTAGTCTCGTTAGTCTCATTCTAAGGTTTGTCTAAGTTCGTCCTTAGAAAGAGACTTACTTGGGACGAACTTAGACAAACCTTAGAATGAGACTTAAGTTTGTCTTTGTTCGTCCCAAGTTTGTCTCGTTAGTCTCATTCTAAGGTTTGTCTAAGTTCGTCCTTAGAAAGAGTCTAACTTGGAAAACTTAGACAAACCTTAGAATGAGACTTAAGTTTGTCTTTGTTCGTCCCAAGTTAGTCTCGATAGTCTCATTCTAAGGTTTGTCTAAGTTCGTCCCAAGTTATTCTCTTTCTAAGGACGAACTTAGACAAACCTTAGAATGAGACTAACGAGACTAACTTTGGACGAACAAAGAAAAATGTTAGTCTCATTCTAAGGTTTGTCTTAGTTCGTCCCAAGTTAGTCTCTTTCTAAGGACGAACTTAGACAAACCTTAGAATGAGACTTAAGTTTGTATTTGCTCGTCCAAAGTTAGTCTCGTTAGTCTCATTGTAAGGCTTGTCTAAGTTCGTCCTTAGAAAGAGACTAACTTGGGACGAACTTAGAAAAACCTTAGAATGAGACTAAAGTTTGTCTTTGTTCGTCCCAAGTTAGTCTTGTTAGTCTCATTCTAAGGTTTGTCTAAGTTCGTCCTTAGAAAGAGACTAACTTGGGAAGAACTAAGACAAACCTTAGAATGAGACTAACATTTTTCTTTGTTCGTCCAAAGTTAGTCTCGTTAGTCTCATTCTAAGGTTTCTCTAAGTTCGTCCTTAGAAAGAGAATAACTTGGGACGAACTTAGACAAACCTTAGAATGAGACTTAAGTTTGTCTTGGTTCGTCCAAAGTTAGTCTTGTTAGTCTCATTTTAAGGTTTGTCTAAGTTCGTCCTTAGAAAGAGACTAACTTGGGACGAACTTAGACAAACCTTAGAATGAGACTTAAGTTTGTCTTTGTTCGTCCCAAGTTAGTCTCGTTAGTCTCATTCTAAGGTTTGTCTAAGTTCGTCCTTAGGAAGAGACTAACTTGGGACGAACTAAGACAAACCTTAGAATGGGACTTAAGTTTGTCTTTGTTCGTCCCAAGTATTTCTCGTTAGTCTCATTCTATGGTTTGTCTAAGTTCGTCCTTAGAAAGAGACTAACTTGGGACGAACTAAGACAAACCTTTGAATGGGGCTTAAGTTTGTCTTTGTTCGTCCCAAGTTAGTCTCGTTAGTCTTGTTCTAAGGTTTGTCTAAGTTCGTCCTTAGAAAGAGACTAACTTGGGATGAACTTAGACAAACCTTAGAATGAGACTTAAGTTTGTCTTTGTTCATCCAAAGTTAGTCTCGTTAGTCTCATTCTAAGGTTTGTCTAAGTTCGTCCTTAGAAAGAGACTAACTTGGGACGAACTAAGACAAACCTTAGAATGTGACTAACGTTTGTCTGTGTTCGTATAAAGTTAGTCTCGTTAGTCTCATTCTAAGGTTTGTCAAAGTTCGTCCTTAGAAAGAGACTAACTTGGGACGAACTAAGACAAACCTTAGAATGGGACTTAAGTTTGTCTTTGTTCGTCCAAAGATAGTCTCGTTAGTCTCATTCTAAGGTTTTTCTAAGTTCGTCCTTAGAAAGAAACTAACTTGGGACGAACTAAGACAAACCTTAGAATGAGACTTACTTTTTTCTTTGTTCGTCCAAAGTTAGTCTCGTTAGTCTCATTCTAAGGTTTGTCTAAGTTCGTCCTTAGAAAGAGAATAACTTGGGACGAACTTAGACAAACCTTAGAATGAGACTTATGTTTGTCTTTGTTCGTCCCAAGTTAGTCTCGTTAGTCTCATTCTAAGGTTTGTCTAAGTTCGTCCTTAGAAAGAGACTAACTTGGGACGAACTTAGACAAACCTTAGAATGAGACTTAAGTTTGTCTTTGTTACTCCAAAGTTAGTCTCGTTAGTCTCATTCTAAGGTTTGTCTACGTTCGTCCTTAGAAAGAGACTAACTTGGGACGAACTAAGACAAACCTTAGAATAGGACTTAAGTTTGTCTTTGTTCGTCCCAAGTTAGTCTCGTTAGTCTCATTCTAAGGTTTGTCTAAGTTCGTCCTTAGAAATAAACTAACTTGGGACGAACTTAGACAAACCTTAGAATGAGACTTAAGTTTGTCTTTGTTCATCCAAAGTTAGTCTCGTTTGTCTCATTCTAAGGTTTGCCTAAGTTCGTCCTTAGAAAGAGACTAACTTGGAACGAACTTAGACAAACCTTAGAATGAGACTTAAGTTTGTCTTTGTTCGTCCCAAGTTAGTCTCGTTAGTCTCATTCTAAGGTTTGTCTAAGTTCGTCCTTAGGAAGAGACTAACTTGGGACGAACTAAGACAAACCTCAGAATGGGACTTAAGTTTGTCTTTGTTCGTCCCAAGTTTGTCTCGTTAGTCTCATTCTAAGGTTTGTCTAAGTTCGTCATTAGAAAGAGACTAACTTGGGCGAATTTAGACAAACCTTAGAATGAGACTTAAGTTTGTCTTTGTTCGCCCCAAGTTAGTCTCGTTAGTCTCATTCTAAGGTTTGTCTAAGTTCGTCCTTAGAAAGAGACTAACTTGGGATGAACTTAGACGAACCTTAGAATGAGACTTAAGTTTGTCTTTGTTCATCCAAAGTTAGTTTCGTTAGTCTCATTATAAGTTTTGTCTAAGTTCATCCGTAGAAAGAGACTAACTTGGGACGAACTTAGACAAACCTTAGAATGAGACTTAAGTTTGTCTTTGTTCGTCCCAAGTTTGTCTCGTTAGTCTCATTCTAAGGTTTGTCTAAGTTCATCCTTAGAAAGAGCCTAACTTGGGACGAACTTAGACAAACCTTAGAATGGGACTTAAGTTTGTCTTTGTTCGTCCAGAGTTAGTCTCGTTAGTCTCATTCTAAGGTTTGTCTAAGTTCGTCCTTAGGAAGAGACTAACTTGGGACGAACTAAGACAAACCTTAGAATGGGACTTAAGTTTGTTTTTGTTCGTCCCAAGTTAGTCTCGTTAGTCTCATTCTAAGGTTTGTCTAAGTTCGTCCTTAGAAAGAGACTAACTTGGGATGAACTTAGACGAACCTTAGAATGAGACTTAAGTTTGTCTTTGTTCATCCAAAGTTAGTCTCGTTAGTCTCATTCTAAGTTTTGTCTAAGTTCATCCGTAGAAAGAGACTAACTTGGGATGAACTTAGACAAACCTTAGAATGAGACTTAAGTTTGTCTTTGTTCGTCCCAAGTTTGTCTCGTTAGTCTCATTCTAAGGTTTGTCTAAGTTCATCCTTAGAAAGAGCCTAACTTGGGACGAACTTAGACAAACCTTAGAATGAGACTTAAGTTTGTCTTTGTTCGTCCGAAGTTTGTCTCGTTAGTCTCATTCTAAGGTTTCTCTAAGTTTGTCCTTAGGAAGAGACTAACTTGGAACGAACTAAGACAAACCTTAGAATGGGACTTAAGTTTGTTTTTGTTCGTCCCAAGTTAGTCTCGTTAGTCTCATACTAAGGTTTGTCTAAGTTCGTCCTTAGAAAGAGCCTAACTTGGGACGAACTTAGACAAACCTTAGAATGAGACTTAAGTTTGTCTTTGTTCGTCCCAAGTTAGTCTCGTTAGTCTCATTCTAAGGTTTGTCTAAGTTCGTCCTTAGGAAGAGACTAACTTGGGACGAACTAAGACAAACCTGAGAATGGTACTTAAGGTTGTTTTTGTTCGTCCCAAGTTAGTCTCATTAGTCTCATTCTAAGGTTTGTCTAAGTTCGTCCTTAGAAAGAGCCTAACTTGGGACGAACTTAGACAAACCTAAGAATGAGACTTAAGTTTGTCTTTGTTCGTCCCAAGTTTGTCTCGTTAGTCTCATTCTAAGGTTTGTCTAAGTTCATCCTTAGAAAGAGCCTGACTTGGGACGAACTTAGACAAACCTTAGAATGAGACTTAAGGTTGTCTATGTTCGTCCCAAGTTTGTCTCGTGAGTCTCATTCTTAGGTTTGTCTAAGTTCGTCCTTAAAAAGAGACTAACTTGGGACGAACTTAGACAAACCTTAGAATGGGACTTAAGTTTGTCTTTGTTCGTCCCAACTTAGTCTCGTTAGTCTCATTCTATGGTTTGTCTAAGTTCGTCCTTAGAAAGAGACTAACTTGGGACGAACTAAGACAAACCTTAGAATGGGACTTAAGTTTGTTTTTGTTCGTCCCAAGTTAGCTCGTTAGTCTCATTCTAAGGTTTGTCTAAGTTCGTCCTTAGAAAGAGACTAACTTGGGACGAACTAAGACAAACCTTAGAATGAGACTTAAGTTTGTTTTTGTTCGTCCCAAGTTAGTCTCGTTAGTCTCATTCTAAGGTTTGTCTAAGTTCGTCCTTAGGAAGAGACTAACTTGGGACGAACTAAGACAAACCTTAGAATGGGACTTAAGTTTGTTTTTGTTCGTCCCAAGTTAGTCTCGTTATTCTCATTCTGAGGTTTGTCTAAGTTCGTCCTTAGAAAGAGCCTAACTTGGGACGAACTTAGACAAACCTTAGAATGAGACTTAAGTTTGTCTTTGTTCGTCCCAAGTTAGTCTCGTTAGTCTCATTCTAAGGTTTGTCTAAGTTCGTCCTTAGGAAGAGACTAACTTGGGACGAACTTAGACAAACCTTAGAATGTGACTTAAGTTTGTCTTTGTTCGTCCCAAGTTTGTCTCGTTAGTCTCATTCTAAGGTTCGTCTAAGTTCGTCCTTAAAAAGAGACTAACTTGGGACGAACTTAGACAAACCTTAGAATGAGACTTAAGTTTGTCTTTGTTCGTCCCAAGTTAGTCTCGTTAGTCTCATTCTAAGGTTTGTATAAGTTCGTCCTTAGAAAGAGACTAACTTGGGACGAACTTACACAAACCTTAGAATGAGACTTAAGTTAGTCTTTGTTCGTCCAAAGTTAGTCTCGTTAGTCTCCTTCTAAGATTTGTCTAAGTTCATCCGTAGAAAGAGACTAACTTGGGACGAACTTAGACAAACCTTAGAATGAGACTTAAGTTTGTCTTTGTTCGTCCCAAGTTAGTCTCGTTAGTCTCATTCTAAGGTTTGTCTAAGTTCGTCCTTTGGAAGAGACTAACTTGGGACGAACTACGACAAACCTTAGAATGGGACTTAAGTTTGTTTTTGTTCGTCCAAAGTTAGTCTCGTTAGTCTCATTCTAAGGTTTGTCTAAGTTCGTCCTTAGAAAGAGACTAACTTGGGACGAACTTACACAAACCTTAGAATGAGACTTAAGTTTGTCTTTGTTCGTCCCAAGTTAGTCTCGTTAGTCTCATTCTAAGGTTTGTCTAAGTTCGTCCTTTGGAAGAGACTAACTTGGGACGAACTAAGACAAACCTTAGAATGGGACTTAAGTTTGTCTTTGTTCGTCCCAAGTTAGTCTCGTTTGTCTCATTCTAAGGTTTGTCAAAGTTCGTCCTTAGAAAGAGACTAACTTGGGACGAACTTAGACAAATCTTAGAATGAGACTTAAGTTTGTCTTTGCTCGTCCAAAGTTAGTCTCGTTAGTCTCATTGTAAGGCTTGTCTAAGTTCGTCCTTAGAAAGAGACTAACTTGGGACGAACTTAGAAAAACCTTAGAATGACACTAAAGTTTGTCTTTGTTCGTCCCAAGTTAGTCTCGTTAGTCTCATTCTAAGGTTTGTCTAAGTTCGTCCTTAGAAAGAGACTAACTTGGGACGAACTAAGACAAACCTTAGAATGAGACTAACATTTTTCTTTGTTCGTCCAAAGTTAGTCTCGTTAGTCTCATTCTAAGGTTTGTCTAAGTTCGTCCTTAGAAAGAGAATAACTTGGGACGAACTTAGACGAACCTTAGAATGAGACTTAAGTTTGTCTTTGTTCATCCAAAGTTAGTCTCGTTAGTCTCATTCTAAGGTTTGTCTAAGTTCATCCGTAGAAAGAGACTAACTTGGGACGAACTTAGACAAACCTTAGAAATGAGACTTAAGTTTGTCTTTGTGCGTCCCAAGTTAGTCTCGTTAGTCTCATTCTAAGGTTTGTCTAAGTTCGTCCTTAGGAAGAGACTAACTTGGGACGAACTAAGACAAACCTTAGAATGAGACTAACATTTTTCTTTGTTCGTCCAAAGTTAGTCTCATTAGTCTCATTCTAAGGTTTGTTTAAGTTCGTCATTAGAAAGAGACTAACTTGGGCGAACTTAGACAAACCTTAGAATGAGACTTAAGTTTGTCTTTGTTCGTCCCAAGTTAGTCTCGTTAGTCTCATTCTAAGGTTTGTCTAAGTTCGTCCTTAGAAAGAGACTAACTTGGGACGAACTTAGACGAACCTTAGAATGAGACTTAAGTTTGTCTTTGTTCATCCAAAGTTAGTCTCGTTAGTCTCATTCTAAGGTTTGTCTAAGTTCAACCGTAGAAAGAGACTAACTTGGGACGAACTTAGACAAACCTTAGAATGAGACTTAAGTTTGTCTTTGTTCGTCCAGAGTTAGTCTCGTTAGTCTCATTCTAAAGTTTGTCTAAGTTCGTCCTTAGGAAGAGACTAACTTGGGACGAACTAAGACAAACCTTAGAATGGGACTTAAGTTTGTTTTTGTTCGTCCCAAGTTAGTCTCGTTAGTCTCATTCTAAGGTTTGTCTAAGTTCGTCCTTAGAAAGAGCCTAACTTAGGATGAACTTAGACAAACCTTAGAATGAGACTTAAGTTTTTCTTTGTTCGTCCCAAGTTTGTCTCGTTAGTCTCATTCTAAGGTTTGTCTAAGTTCGTCCTTAGAAAGAGCCTAAATTGGGACGAACTTAGACAAACCTTAGAATGAGACTTAAGTTTGTCTTTGTTTGTCCGAAGTTTGTCTCGTTAGTCTCATTCTAAGGTTTGTCTAAGTTCGTCCTTAGAAAGAGCCTAACTTGGGACGAACTTAGACAAACCTTAGAATGGGACTTAAGTTTGTCTTTGTTCGTCCCAACTTAGTCTCGTTAGTCTCATTCTAAGGTTTGTCTAAGTTCGTCCTTAGAAAGAGACTAACTTGGGACGAACTAAGACAAACCTTAGAATGGGACTTAAGTTTGTTTTTGTTCGTCCCAAGTTAGCTCGTTAGTCTCATTCTAAGGTTTGTCTAAGTTCGTCCTTAGAAAGAGACTAACTTGGGACGAACTAAGACAAACCTTAGAATGGGACTTAAGTTTGTTTTTGTTCGTCCCAAGTTAGTCTCGTTAGTCTCATTCCAAGGTTTGTCTAAGTTCGTCCTTAGGAAGAGACTAACTTGGGACGAACTAAGACAAACCTTAGAATGAGACTTAAGTTTGTCTTTGTTCGTCCCATAGTCTCGTTAGTCTCATTCTAAGGTTTGTCTAAGTTCGTCCTTAGAAAGAGACTAACTTGGGACGAACTTAGACAAACCTTAGAATGAGACTTAAGTTTGTCTTTGTTCGTCCAGAGTTAGTCTCGTTAGTCTCATTCTAAAGTTTGTCTAAGTTCGTCCTTAGGAAGAGACTAACTTGGGACGAACTTAGAAAAACCTTAGAATGAGACTTAAGTTTGTCTTTGTTCGTCCCAAGTTTGTCTCGTTAGTCTCATTCTAAGGTTTGTCTAAGTTCGTCCTTAGAAAGAGCCTAACTTGGGACGAACTTAGACAGACCTTAGAATGAGACTTAAGTTTGTCTTTGTTCGTCCCAAGTTTGTCTCGTTCGTCTCATTCTAAGGTTCGTCTAAGTTCGTCCTTAAAAAGAGACTGACTTGGGACGAACTTAGACAAACCTTAGAATGAGACTTAAGTATGTCTTTGTTCGTCCCAAGTTAGTCTCGTTAGTCTCATTCTAAGGTTTGTCTAAGTTTGTCCTTAGGAAGAGACTAACTTGGGACGAACTAAGACAAACCTTAGAATGGGACTTAAGTTTATTTTTGTTCGTCCCAAGTTAGTCTCGTTAGTCTCATTCTAAGGTTTGTCTAAGTTCGTCCTTAGAAAGAGACTAACTTGGGACGAACTTACACAAACCTTAGAATGAGACTTAAGTTTGTCTTTGTTCGTCCCAAGTTAGTCTCGTTAGTCTCATTCTAAGGTTTGTCTAAGTTCATCCTCAGAAAGAGACTAACTTGGGACGAACTTAGACAAACCTTAGAATGAGACTTAAGTTTGTCTTTGTTCGTCCCAAGTTAGTCTCGTTAGTCTCATTCTAAGGTTTGTCTAAGTTCGTCCTTAGGAAGAGACTAACTTGGGACGAACTAAGACAAACCTTAGAATGGGACTTAAGTTTGTCTTTGTTCGTCCCATAGTCTCGTTAGTCTCATTCTAAGGTTTGTCTAAGTTCGTCCTTAGAAAGAGACTAACTTGGGACGAACTAAGACAAACCTTAGAATGGGACTTAAGTTTGTCTTTGTTCGTCCAAAGTTAGTCTCATTAGTCTCATTCTAAGGTTTGTCTAAGTTCGTCCTTAGAAAGAGCCTAACTTGGGACGAACTTAGACAAACCTTAGAATGAGACTTAAGGTTGTCTGTGTTCGTCCCAAGTTTGTCTCGTTAGTCTCATTCTAAGGTTTGTCTAAGTTCGTCCTTAAAAAGAGATTAACTTGGGACGAACTAAGACAAACCTTAGAATGGGACTTAAGTTGGTCTTTGTTCGTCCCAAATTAGTCTCGTTAGTCTCATTCTAAGGTTTGTCTAAGTTCGTCCTTAGAAAGAGACTAACTTGGGACGAACTAATACAAACCTTAGAATGGGACTTAAGTTTGTTTTTGTTCGTCCCAAGTTAGCTCGTTAGTCTCATTCTAAGGGTTGTCTAAGTTCGTCCTTAGAAAGAGACTAACTTGGGACGAACTAAGACAAACCTTAGAATGGGACTTAAGTTTGTTTTTGTTCGTCCCAAGTTAGTCTCGTTAGTCTCATTCTAAGGTTTGTCTAAGTTCGTCCTTAGGAAGAGACTAACTTGGGACGAACTAAGACAAACCTTAGAATGGGACTTAAGTTTGTTTTTGTTGGTCCCAAGGTAGTCTCGTTATTCCTATTCTGAGGTTTGTCTAAGTTCGTCCTTAGAAAGAGCCTAACTTGGGACGAACTTAGACAAACCTTAGAATGAGACTTAAGTTTGTCTTTGTTCGTCCCAAGTTAGTCTCGTTAGTCTCATTCTAAGGTTTGTCTAAGTTCGTCCTTAGGAAGAGACTAACTTGGGACGAACTTAGACAAACCTTAGAATGAGACTTAAGTTTGTCTTTGTTCGTCCCAAGTTTGTCTCGTTAGTCTCATTCTAAGGTTTGTCTAAGTTCGTCCTTAGAAAGAGCCTAACTTGGGACGAACTTAGACAAACCTTAGAATGAGACTTAAGTTTGTCTTTGTTCGTCCCAAGTTTGTCTCGTTAGTCTCATTCTAAGGTTCGTCTAAGTTCGTCCTTAAAAAATGACTAACTTGGGACGAACTTAGACAAACCTTAGAATGAGACTTAAGTTTGTCTTTGTTCGTCCCAAGTTAGTCTCGTTAGTCTCATTCTAAGGTTTGTATAAGTTCATCCTTAGAAAGAGACTAACTTGGGACGAACTTACACAAACCTTAGAATGGGACTTAAGTTTGTCTTTGTTCGTCCAAAGTTAGTCTCGTTAGTCTCATTCTAAGGTTTGTCTAAGTTCATCCGTTGAAAGAGACTAACTTGGGATGAACTTAGACAAACCTTAGAATGAGACTTAAGTTTGTCTTTGTTCGTCCCAAGTTAGTCTCGTTAGTCTCATTCTAAGGTTTGTCTAAGTTCGTCCTTAGGAAGAGACTAACTTGGGACGAACTAAGACAAACCTTAGAATGGGACTTAAGTTTGTTTTTGTTCGTCCCAGGTTAGTCTCGTTAGTCTCATTCTAAGGTTTGTCTAAGTTCGTCCTTAGAAAGAGACTAACTTGGGACGAACTTACACAAACCTTAGAATGACACTTAAGTTTGTCTTTGTTCGTCCCAAGTTAGTCTCGTTAGTCTCATTCTAAGGTTTGTCTAAGTTCGTCCTTAGGAAGAGACTAACTTGGGACGAACTAAGACAAACCTTAGAATGGGACTTAAGTTTGTCTTTGTTCGTCCCAAGTTAGTCTCGTTAGTCTCATTCTAAGGTTTGTCTAAGTTCGTCCTTAGAAAGAGACTAAATAGGGACGAACTTAGACAAATCTTAGAATGAGACTTAAGTTTGTCTTTGCTCGTCCAAAGTTAGTCTCGTTAGTCTCATTGTAAGGCTTGTCTAAGTTCGTCCTTAGAAAGAGACTAACTTGGGACGAACTAAGACAAACCTTAGAATGAGACTAACATTTTTCTTTGTTCGTCCAAAGTTAGTCTCGTTAGTCTCATTCTAAGGTTTGTCTAAGTTTGTCCTTAGAAAGAGAATAACTTGGGACGAACTTAGACAAACCTTAGAATGAGACTTAAGTTTGTCTTGGTTCGTCCAAAGTTAGTCTTGTTAGTCTCATTCTATGGTTTGTCTAAGTTCGTCCTTAGAAAGAGACTAACTTGGGACGAACTTAGACAAACCATAGAATGAGACTTAAGTTTGTCTTTGTTCGTCCCAAGTTAGACTCGTTAGTCTCATTCTAAGGTTTGTCTAAGTTCGTCCTTAGGAAGAGACTAACTTGGGACGAACTTAGAAAAACCTTAGAATGAGACTAAAGTTTGTCTTTGTTCGTCCCAAGTTAGTCTCGTTAGTCTCATTCTAAGGTTTGTCTAAGTTCGTCCTTAGAAAGAGACTAACTTGGGACGAACTAAGACAAACCTTAGAATGAGACTAACGTTTTTCTTTGTTCGTCCAAAGTTAGTCTCGTTAGTCTCATTCTAAGGTTTGTCTAAGTTTGTCCTTAGAAAGAGAATAACTTGGGACGAACTTAGACAAACCTTAGAATGAGACTTAAGTTTGTCTTGGTTCGTCCAAAGTTAGTCTTGTTAGTCTCATTCTATGGTTTGTCTAAGTTCGTCCTTAGAAAGAGACTAACTTGGGACGAACTTAGACAAACCATAGAATGAGACTTAAGTTTGTCTTTGTTCGTCCCAAGTTAGACTCGTTAGTCTCATTCTAAGGTTTGTCTAAGTTCGTCCTTAGGAAGAGACTAACTTGGGACGAACTAAGACACACCTTAGAATGGGACTTAAGTTTGTCTTTGTTCGTCCCATAGTCTCGTTAGTCTCATTCTAAGGTTTGTCTAAGTTCGTCCTTAGAAAGAGACTAACTTGGGACGAACTAAGACAAACCTTAGAATGTGACTAACGTTTGTCTTTGTTCGTATAAAGTTAGTCTCGTTAGTCTCATTCTAAGGTTTGTCTAAGTTCATCCTTAGAAATAGTATAACTTGGGACGAACTAAGACAAACCTTAGAATGGGACTTAAGTTTGTCTTTGTTCGTCCCAAGTTAGTCTCGTTAGTCTCATTCTAAGGTTTGTCTAAGTTCGTCCTTAGAAAGAGACTAACTTGGGATGAACTAAGACAAACCTTAGAATGAGACTTACGTTTTTCTTTGTTCGTCCAAAGTTAGTCTCGTTAGTCTCATTCTAAGGTTTGTCTAAGTTCGTCCTTAGAAAGAGAATAACTTGGGACGAACTTAGACAAACCTTAGAATGAGACTTATGTTTGTCTTTGTTCGTCCCAAGTTAGTCTCGTTAGTCTCATTCTAAGGTTTGTCTAAGTTCGTCCTTAGAAAGAGACTAACTTGGGACGAACTAAGACAAACCTTAGAATGGGACTTAAGTTTGTCTTTGTTCGTCCCAAGTTAGTCTCGTTAGTCTCATTCTAAGGTTTGTCTAAGTTCGTCCTTAAAAAGAGACTAAATTGGGACGAACTTAGACAAACCTTAGAATGAGACTTAAATTTGTCTTTGTTCGTCCCAAGTTTGTCTCGTTAATCTCATTCTAAGGTTGGTCTAAGTTCGTCCTTAGGAAGAGACTAACTTAGGACGAACTTAGACAAACCTTAGAATGAGACTTAAGTTTGTCTTTGTTCATCCCAAGTTAGTCTCGTTAGTCTCATTCTAAGGTTTGTCTAAGTTCGTCCTTAGGAAGAGACTAACTTGGGACGAACTAAGACAAACCTTAGAATGAGACTTAAGTTTGTCTTTGTTCGTCCCATAGTCTCGTTAGTCTCATTCTAAGGTTTGTCTAAGTTCGTCCTTAGAAAGAGACTAACTTGGGACGAACTTAGACAAACCTTAGAATGAGACTTAAGTTTGTCTTTGTTCGTCCAGAGTTAGTCTCGTTAGTCTCATTCTAAAGTTTGTCTAAGTTCGTCCTTAGGAAGAGACTAACTTGGGACGAACTTAGAAAAACCTTAGAATGAGACTTAAGTTTGTCTTTGTTCGTCCCAAGTTTGTCTCGTTAGTCTCATTCTAAGGTTTGTCTAAGTTCGTCCTTAGAAAGAGCCTAACTTGGGACGAACTTAGACAGACCTTAGAATGAGACTTAAGTTTGTCTTTGTTCGTCCCAAGTTTGTCTCGTTCGTCTCATTCTAAGGTTCGTCTAAGTTCGTCCTTAAAAAGAGACTGACTTGGGACGAACTTAGACAAACCTTAGAATGAGACTTAAGTATGTCTTTGTTCGTCCCAAGTTAGTCTCGTTAGTCTCATTCTAAGGTTTGTCTAAGTTTGTCCTTAGGAAGAGACTAACTTGGGACGAACTAAGACAAACCTTAGAATGGGACTTAAGTTTATTTTTGTTCGTCCCAAGTTAGTCTCGTTAGTCTCATTCTAAGGTTTGTCTAAGTTCGTCCTTAGAAAGAGACTAACTTGGGACGAACTTACACAAACCTTAGAATGAGACTTAAGTTTGTCTTTGTTCGTCCCAAGTTAGTCTCGTTAGTCTCATTCTAAGGTTTGTCTAAGTTCATCCTCAGAAAGAGACTAACTTGGGACGAACTTAGACAAACCTTAGAATGAGACTTAAGTTTGTCTTTGTTCGTCCCAAGTTAGTCTCGTTAGTCTCATTCTAAGGTTTGTCTAAGTTCGTCCTTAGGAATAGACTAACTTGGGACGAACTAAGACAAACCTTAGAATGGGACTTAAGTTTGTCTTTGTTCGTCCCATAGTCTCGTTAGTCTCATTCTAAGGTTTGTCTAAGTTCGTCCTTAGAAAGAGACTAACTTGGGACGAACTAAGACAAACCTTAGAATGGGACTTAAGTTTGTCTTTGTTCGTCCAAAGTTAGTCTCATTAGTCTCATTCTAAGGTTTGTCTAAGTTCGTCCTTAGAAAGAGCCTAACTTGGGACGAACTTAGACAAACCTTAGAATGAGACTTAAGGTTGTCTGTGTTCGTCCCAAGTTTGTCTCGTTAGTCTCATTCTAAGGTTTGTCTAAGTTCGTCCTTAAAAAGAGATTAACTTGGGACGAACTAAGACAAACCTTAGAATGGGACTTAAGTTTGTCTTTGTTCGTCCCAAATTAGTCTCGTTAGTCTCATTCTAAGGTTTGTCTAAGTTCGTCCTTAGAAAGAGACTAACTTGGGACGAACTAAGACAAACCTTAGAATGGGACTTAAGTTTGTTTTTGTTCGTCCCAAGTTAGCTCGTTAGTCTCATTCTAAGGGTTGTCTAAGTTCGTCCTTAGAAAGAGACTAACTTGGGACGAACTAAGACAAACCTTAGAATGGGACTTAAGTTTGTTTTTGTTCGTCCCAAGTTAGTCTCGTTAGTCTCATTCTAAGGTTTGTCTAAGTTCGTCCTTAGGAAGAGACTAACTTGGGACGAACTAAGACAAACCTTAGAATGGGACTTAAGTTTGTTTTTGTTGGTCCCAAGGTAGTCTCGTTATTCCTATTCTGAGGTTTGTCTAAGTTCGTCCTTAGAAAGAGCCTAACTTGGGACGAACTTAGACAAACCTTAGAATGAGACTTAAGTTTGTCTTTGTTCGTCCCAAGTTAGTCTCGTTAGTCTCATTCTAAGGTTTGTCTAAGTTCGTCCTTAGGAAGAGACTAACTTGGGACGAACTTAGACAAACCTTAGAATGAGACTTAAGTTTGTCTTTGTTCGTCCCAAGTTTGTCTCGTTAGTCTCATTCTAAGGTTTGTCTAAGTTCGTCCTTAGAAAGAGCCTAACTTGGGACGAACTTAGACAAACCTTAGAATGAGACTTAAGTTTGTCTTTGTTCGTCCCAAGTTTGTCTCGTTAGTCTCATTCTAAGGTTCGTCTAAGTTCGTCCTTAAAAAATGACTAACTTGGGACGAACTTAGACAAACCTTAGAATGAGACTTAAGTTTGTCTTTGTTCGTCCCAAGTTAGTCTCGTTAGTCTCATTCTAAGGTTTGTATAAGTTCATCCTTAGAAAGAGACTAACTTGGGACGAACTTACACAAACCTTAGAATGGGACTTAAGTTTGTCTTTGTTCGTCCAAAGTTAGTCTCGTTAGTCTCATTCTAAGGTTTGTCTAAGTTCATCCGTTGAAAGAGACTAACTTGGGACGAACTTAGACAAACCTTAGAATGAGACTTAAGTTTGTCTTTGTTCGTCCCAAGTTAGTCTCGTTAGTCTCATTCTAAGGTTTGTCTAAGTTCGTCCTTAGGAAGAGACTAACTTGGGACGAACTAAGACAAACCTTAGAATGGGACTTAAGTTTGTTTTTGTTCGTCCCAGGTTAGTCTCGTTAGTCTCATTCTAAGGTTTGTCTAAGTTCGTCCTTAGAAAGAGACTAACTTGGGACCAACTTACACAAACCTTAGAATGACACTTAAGTTTGTCTTTGTTCGTCCCAAGTTAGTCTCGTTAGTCTCATTCTAAGGTTTGTCTAAGTTCGTCCTTAGGAAGAGACTAACTTGGGACGAACTAAGACAAACCTTAGAATGGGACTTAAGTTTGTCTTTGTTCGTCCCAAGTTAGTCTCGTTAGTCTCATTCTAAGGTTTGTCTAAGTTCGTCCTTAGAAAGAGACTAACTAGGGACGAACTTAGACAAATCTTAGAATGAGACTTAAGTTTGTCTTTGCTCGTCCAAAGTTAGTCTCGTTAGTCTCATTGTAAGGCTTGTCTAAGTTCGTCCTTAGAAAGAGACTAACTTGGGACGAACTTAGAAAAACCTTAGAATGAGACTAAAGTTTGTCTTTGTTCGTCCCAAGTTAGTCTCGTTAGTCTCATTCTAAGGTTTGTCAAAGTTCGTCCTTAGAAAGAGACTAACTTGGGACGAACTAAGACAAACCTTAGAATGAGACTAACATTTTTCTTTGTTCGTCCAAAGTTAGTCTCGTTAGTCTCATTCTAAGGTTTGTCTAAGTTTGTCCTTAGAAAGAGAATAACTTGGGACGAACTTAGACAAACCTTAGAATGAGACTTAAGTTTGTCTTGGTTCGTCCAAAGTTAGTCTTGTTAGTCTCATTCTATGGTTTGTCTAAGTTCGTCCTTAGAAAGAGACTAACTTGGGACGAACTTAGACAAACCATAGAATGAGACTTAAGTTTGTCTTTGTTCGTCCCAAGTTAGACTCGTTAGTCTCATTCTAAGGTTTGTCTAAGTTCGTCCTTAGGAAGAGACTAACTTGGGACGAACTAAGACACACCTTAGAATGGGACTTAAGTTTGTCTTTGTTCGTCCCATAGTCTCGTTAGTCTCATTCTAAGGTTTGTCTAAGTTCGTCCTTAGAAAGAGACTAACTTGGGACGAACTAAGACAAACCTTAGAATGTGACTAACGTTTGTCTTTGTTCGTATAAAGTTAGTCTCATTAGTCTCATTCTAAGGTTTGTCTAAGTTCATCCTTAGAAATAGTATAACTTGGGACGAACTAAGACAAACCTTAGAATGGGACTTAAGTTTGTCTTTGTTCGTCCCAAGTTAGTCTCGTTAGTCTCATTCTAAGGTTTGTCTAAGTTCGTCCTTAGAAAGAGACTAACTTGGGACGAACTAAGACAAACCTTAGAATGAGACTTACGTTTTTCTTTGTTCGTCCAAAGTTAGTCTCGTTAGTCTCATTCTAAGGTTTGTCTAAGTTCGTCCTTAGAAAGAGAATAACTTGGCACGAACTTAGACAAACCTTAGAATGAGACTTATGTTTGTCTTTGTTCGTCCCAAGTTAGTCTCGTTAGTCTCATTCTAAGGTTTGTCTAAGTTCGTCCTTAGAAAGAGACTAACTTGGGACGAACTAAGACAAACCTTAGAATGGGACTTAAGTTTGTCTTTGTTCGTCCCAAGTTAGTCTCGTTAGTCTCATTCTAAGGTTTGTCTAAGTTCGTCCTTAAAAAGAGACTAAATTGGGACGAACTTAGACAAACCTTAGAATGAGACTTAAATTTGTCTTTGTTCGTCCCAAGTTTGTCTCGTTAATCTCATTCTAAGGTTGGTCTAAGTTCGTCCTTAGGAAGAGACTAACTTAGGACGAACTAAGACAAACCTTTGAATGGGACTTAAGTTTGTCTTTGTTCGTCCCAAGTTAGTCTCGTTCTAAGGTTTGTCTAAGTTCATCCGTAGAAAGAGACTAACTTGGGACGAACTTGGACAAACCTTAGAATGAGACTTAAGTTTGTCTTTGTTCGTCCCAAGTTAGTCTCGTTATTCTCATTCTGAGGTTTGTCTAAGTTCGTCCTTAGAAAGAGCCTAACTTGGGACGAACTTAGACAAACCTTAGAATGAGACTTAAGTTTGTCTTTGTTCGTCCCAAGTTAGTCTCGTTAGTCTCGTTCTAAGGTTTGTCTAAGTTCGTCCTTAGGAAGAGACTAACTTGGGACGAACTTAGACAAACCTTAGAATGAGACTTAAGTTTGTCTTTGTTCGTCCCAAGTTTGTCTCGTTAGTCTCATTCTAAGGTTTGTCTAAGTTCGTCCTTAGAAAGAGCCTAACTTGGGACGAACTTAGACAGACCTTAGAATGAGACTTAAGTTTGTCTTTGTTCGTCCCAAGTTTGTCTCGTTCGTCTCATTCTAAGGTTCGTCTAAGTTCGTCCTTAAAAAGAGACTGACTTGGGACGAACTTAGACAAACCTTAGAATGAGACTTAAGTATGTCTTTGTTCGTCCCAAGTTAGTCTCGTTAGTCTCATTCTAAGGTTTGTCTAAGTTTGTCCTTAGGAAGAGACTAACTTGGGACGAACTAAGACAAACCTTAGAATGGGACTTAAGTTTATTTTTGTTCGTCCCAAGTTAGTCTCGTTAGTCTCATTCTAAGGTTTGTCTAAGTTCGTCCTTAGAAAGAGACTAACTTGGGACGAACTTACACAAACCTTAGAATGAGACTTAAGTTTGTCTTTGTTCGTCCCAAGTTAGTCTCGTTAGTCTCATTCTAAGGTTTGTCTAAGTTCATCCTCAGAAAGAGACTAACTTGGGACGAACTTAGACAAACCTTAGAATGAGACTTAAGTTTGTCTTTGTTCGTCCCAAGTTAGTCTCGTTAGTCTCATTCTAAGGTTTGTCTAAGTTCGTCCTTAGGAAGAGACTAACTTGGGACGAACTAAGACAAACCTTAGAATGGGACTTAAGTTTGTCTTTGTTCGTCCCATAGTCTCGTTAGTCTCATTCTAAGGTTTGTCTAAGTTCGTCCTTAGAAAGAGACTAACTTGGGACGAACTAAGACAAACCTTAGAATGGGACTTAAGTTTGTCTTTGTTCGTCCAAAGTTAGTCTCATTAGTCTCATTCTAAGGTTTGTCTAAGTTCGTCCTTAGAAAGAGCCTAACTTGGGACGAACTTAGACAAACCTTAGAATGAGACTTAAGGTTGTCTGTGTTCGTCCCAAGTTTGTCTCGTTAGTCTCATTCTAAGGTTTGTCTAAGTTCGTCCTTAAAAAGAGATTAACTTGGGACGAACTAAGACAAACCTTAGAATGGGACTTAAGTTGGTCTTTGTTCGTCCCAAATTAGTCTCGTTAGTCTCATTCTAAGGTTTGTCTAAGTTCGTCCTTAGAAAGAGACTAACTTGGGACGAACTAATACAAACCTTAGAATGGGACTTAAGTTTGTTTTTGTTCGTCCCAAGTTAGCTCGTTAGTCTCATTCTAAGGGTTGTCTAAGTTCGTCCTTAGAAAGAGACTAACTTGGGACGAACTAAGACAAACCTTAGAATGGGACTTAAGTTTGTTTTTGTTCGTCCCAAGTTAGTCTCGTTAGTCTCATTCTAAGGTTTGTCTAAGTTCGTCCTTAGGAAGAGACTAACTTGGGACGAACTAAGACAAACCTTAGAATGGGACTTAAGTTTGTTTTTGTTGGTCCCAAGGTAGTCTCGTTATTCCTATTCTGAGGTTTGTCTAAGTTCGTCCTTAGAAAGAGCCTAACTTGGGACGAACTTAGACAAACCTTAGAATGAGACTTAAGTTTGTCTTTGTTCGTCCCAAGTTAGTCTCGTTAGTCTCATTCTAAGGTTTGTCTAAGTTCGTCCTTAGGAAGAGACTAACTTGGGACGAACTTAGACAAACCTTAGAATGAGACTTAAGTTTGTCTTTGTTCGTCCCAAGTTTGTCTCGTTAGTCTCATTCTAAGGTTTGTCTAAGTTCGTCCTTAGAAAGAGCCTAACTTGGGACGAACTTAGACAAACCTTAGAATGAGACTTAAGTTTGTCTTTGTTCGTCCCAAGTTTGTCTCGTTAGTCTCATTCTAAGGTTCGTCTAAGTTCGTCCTTAAAAAATGACTAACTTGGGACGAACTTAGACAAACCTTAGAATGAGACTTAAGTTTGTCTTTGTTCGTCCCAAGTTAGTCTCGTTAGTCTCATTCTAAGGTTTGTATAAGTTCATCCTTAGAAAGAGACTAACTTGGGACGAACTTACACAAACCTTAGAATGGGACTTAAGTTTGTCTTTGTTCGTCCAAAGTTAGTCTCGTTAGTCTCATTCTAAGGTTTGTCTAAGTTCATCCGTTGAAAGAGACTAACTTGGGACGAACTTAGACAAACCTTAGAATGAGACTTAAGTTTGTCTTTGTTCGTCCCAAGTTAGTCTCGTTAGTCTCATTCTAAGGTTTGTCTAAGTTCGTCCTTAGGAAGAGACTAACTTGGGACGAACTAAGACAAACCTTAGAATGGGACTTAAGTTTGTTTTTGTTCGTCCCAGGTTAGTCTCGTTAGTCTCATTCTAAGGTTTGTCTAAGTTCGTCCTTAGAAAGAGACTAACTTGGGACGAACTTACACAAACCTTAGAATGACACTTAAGTTTGTCTTTGTTCGTCCCAAGTTAGTCTCGTTAGTCTCATTCTAAGGTTTGTCTAAGTTCGTCCTTAGGAAGAGACTAACTTGGGACGAACTAAGACAAACCTTAGAATGGGACTTAAGTTTGTCTTTGTTCGTCCCAAGTTAGTCTCGTTAGTCTCATTCTAAGGTTTGTCTAAGTTCGTCCTTAGAAAGATACTAAATAGGGACGAACTTAGACAAATCTTAGAATGAGACTTAAGTTTGTCTTTGCTCGTCCAAAGTTAGTCTCGTTAGTCTCATTGTAAGGCTTGTCTAAGTTCGTCCTTAGAAAGAGACTAACTTGGGACGAACTTAGAAAAACCTTAGAATGAGACTAAAGTTTGTCTTTGTTCGTCCCAAGTTAGTCTCGTTAGTCTCATTCTAAGGTTTGTCTAAGTTCGTCCTTAGAAAGAGACTAACTTGGGACGAACTAAGACAAACCTTAGAATGAGACTAACATTTTTCTTTGTTCGTCCAAAGTTAGTCTCGTTAGTCTCATTCTAAGGTTTGTCTAAGTTTGTCCTTAGAAAGAGAATAACTTGGGACGAACTTAGACAAACCTTAGAATGAGACTTAAGTTTGTCTTGGTTCGTCCAAAGTTAGTCTTGTTAGTCTCATTCTATGGTTTGTCTAAGTTCGTCCTTAGAAAGAGACTAACTTGGGACGAACTTAGACAAACCATAGAATGAGACTTAAGTTTGTCTTTGTTCGTCCCAAGTTAGACTCGTTAGTCTCATTCTAAGGTTTGTCTAAGTTCGTCCTTAGGAAGAGACTAACTTGGGACGAACTAAGACACACCTTAGAATGGGACTTAAGTTTGTCTTTGTTCGTCCCATAGTCTCGTTAGTCTCATTCTAAGGTTTGTCTAAGTTCGTCCTTAGAAAGAGACTAACTTGGGACGAACTAAGACAAACCTTAGAATGTGACTAACGTTTGTCTTTGTTCGTATAAAGTTAGTCTCGTTAGTCTCATTCTAAGGTTTGTCTAAGTTCATCCTTAGAAATAGTATAACTTGGGACGAACTAAGACAAACCTTAGAATGGGACTTAAGTTTGTCTTTGTTCGTCCCAAGTTAGTCTCGTTAGTCTCATTCTAAGGTTTGTCTAAGTTCGTCCTTAGAAAGAGACTAACTTGGGATGAACTAAGACAAACCTTAGAATGAGACTTACGTTTTTCTTTGTTCGTCCAAAGTTAGTCTCGTTAGTCTCATTCTAAGGTTTGTCTAAGTTCGTCCTTAGAAAGAGAATAACTTGGGACGAACTTAGACAAACCTTAGAATGAGACTTATGTTTGTCTTTGTTCGTCCCAAGTTAGTCTCGTTAGTCTCATTCTAAGGTTTGTCTAAGTTCGTCCTTAGAAAGAGACTAACTTGGGACGAACTAAGACAAACCTTAGAATGGGACTTAAGTTTGTCTTTGTTCGTCCCAAGTTAGTCTCGTTAGTCTCATTCTAAGGTTTGTCTAAGTTCGTCCTTAAAAAGAGACTAAATTGGGACGAACTTAGACAAACCTTAGAATGAGACTTAAATTTGTCTTTGTTCGTCCCAAGTTTGTCTCGTTAATCTCATTCTAAGGTTGGTCTAAGTTCGTCCTTAGGAAGAGACTAACTTAGGACGAACTTAGACAAACCTTAGAATGAGACTTAAGTTTGTCTTTGTTCGTCCCAAGTTAGTCTCGTTAGTCTCATTCTAAGGTTTGTCTAAGTTCGTCCTTAGGAAGAGACTAACTTGGGACGAACTAAGACAAACCTTAGAATGAGACTTAAGTTTGTCTTTGTTCGTCCCATAGTCTCGTTAGTCTCATTCTAAGGTTTGTCTAAGTTCGTCCTTAGAAAGAGACTAACTTGGGACGAACTTAGACAAACCTTAGAATGAGACTTAAGTTTTTCTTTGTTCGTCCAGAGTTAGTCTCGTTAGTCTCATTCTAAAGTTTGTCTAAGTTCGTCCTTAGGAAGAGACTAACTTGGGACGAACTTAGAAAAACCTTAGAATGAGACTTAAGTTTGTCTTTGTTCGTCCCAAGTTTGTCTCGTTAGTCTCATTCTAAGGTTTGTCTAAGTTCGTCCTTAGAAAGAGCCTAACTTGGGACGAACTTAGACAGACCTTAGAATGAGACTTAAGTTTGTCTTTGTTCGTCCCAAGTTTGTCTCGTTCGTCTCATTCTAAGGTTCGTCTAAGTTCGTCCTTAAAAAGAGACTGACTTGGGACGAACTTAGACAAACCTTAGAATGAGACTTAAGTATGTCTTTGTTCGTCCCAAGTTAGTCTCGTTAGTCTCATTCTAAGGTTTGTCTAAGTTTGTCCTTAGGAAGAGACTAACTTGGGACGAACTAAGACAAACCTTAGAATGGGACTTAAGTTTATTTTTGTTCGTCCCAAGTTAGTCTCGTTAGTCTCATTCTAAGGTTTGTCTAAGTTCGTCCTTAGAAAGAGACTAACTTGGGACGAACTTACACAAACCTTAGAATGAGACTTAAGTTTGTCTTTGTTCGTCCCAAGTTAGTCTCGTTAGTCTCATTCTAAGGTTTGTCTAAGTTCATCCTCAGAAAGAGACTAACTTGGGACGAACTTAGACAAACCTTAGAATGAGACTTAAGTTTGTCTTTGTTCGTCCCAAGTTAGTCTCGTTAGTCTCATTCTAAGGTTTGTCTAAGTTCGTCCTTAGGAATAGACTAACTTGGGACGAACTAAGACAAACCTTAGAATGGGACTTAAGTTTGTCTTTGTTCGTCCCATAGTCTCGTTAGTCTCATTCTAAGGTTTGTCTAAGTTCGTCCTTAGAAAGAGACTAACTTGGGACGAACTAAGACAAACCTTAGAATGGGACTTAAGTTTGTCTTTGTTCGTCCAAAGTTAGTCTCATTAGTCTCATTCTAAGGTTTGTCTAAGTTCGTCCTTAGAAAGAGCCTAACTTGGGACGAACTTAGACAAACCTTAGAATGAGACTTAAGGTTGTCTGTGTTCGTCCCAAGTTTGTCTCGTTAGTCTCATTCTAAGGTTTGTCTAAGTTCGTCCTTAAAAAGAGATTAACTTGGGACGAACTAAGACAAACCTTAGAATGGGACTTAAGTTTGTCTTTGTTCGTCCCAAATTAGTCTCGTTAGTCTCATTCTAAGGTTTGTCTAAGTTCGTCCTTAGAAAGAGACTAACTTGGGACGAACTAAGACAAACCTTAGAATGGGACTTAAGTTTGTTTTTGTTCGTCCCAAGTTAGCTCGTTAGTCTCATTCTAAGGGTTGTCTAAGTTCGTCCTTAGAAAGAGACTAACTTGGGACGAACTAAGACAAACCTTAGAATGGGACTTAAGTTTGTTTTTGTTCGTCCCAAGTTAGTCTCGTTAGTCTCATTCTAAGGTTTGTCTAAGTTCGTCCTTAGGAAGAGACTAACTTGGGACGAACTAAGACAAACCTTAGAATGGGACTTAAGTTTGTTTTTGTTGGTCCCAAGGTAGTCTCGTTATTCCTATTCTGAGGTTTGTCTAAGTTCGTCCTTAGAAAGAGCCTAACTTGGGACGAACTTAGACAAACCTTAGAATGAGACTTAAGTTTGTCTTTGTTCGTCCCAAGTTAGTCTCGTTAGTCTCATTCTAAGGTTTGTCTAAGTTCGTCCTTAGGAAGAGACTAACTTGGGACGAACTTAGACAAACCTTAGAATGAGACTTAAGTTTGTCTTTGTTCGTCCCAAGTTTGTCTCGTTAGTCTCATTCTAAGGTTTGTCTAAGTTCGTCCTTAGAAAGAGCCTAACTTGGGACGAACTTAGACAAACCTTAGAATGAGACTTAAGTTTGTCTTTGTTCGTCCCAAGTTTGTCTCGTTAGTCTCATTCTAAGGTTCGTCTAAGTTCGTCCTTAAAAAATGACTAACTTGGGACGAACTTAGACAAACCTTAGAATGAGACTTAAGTTTGTCTTTGTTCGTCCCAAGTTAGTCTCGTTAGTCTCATTCTAAGGTTTGTATAAGTTCATCCTTAGAAAGAGACTAACTTGGGACGAACTTACACAAACCTTAGAATGGGACTTAAGTTTGTCTTTGTTCGTCCAAAGTTAGTCTCGTTAGTCTCATTCTAAGGTTTGTCTAAGTTCATCCGTTGAAAGAGACTAACTTGGGACGAACTTAGACAAACCTTAGAATGAGACTTAAGTTTGTCTTTGTTCGTCCCAAGTTAGTCTCGTTAGTCTCATTCTAAGGTTTGTCTAAGTTCGTCCTTAGGAAGAGACTAACTTGGGACGAACTAAGACAAACCTTAGAATGGGACTTAAGTTTGTTTTTGTTCGTCCCAGGTTAGTCTCGTTAGTCTCATTCTAAGGTTTGTCTAAGTTCGTCCTTAGAAAGAGACTAACTTGGGACCAACTTACACAAACCTTAGAATGACACTTAAGTTTGTCTTTGTTCGTCCCAAGTTAGTCTCGTTAGTCTCATTCTAAGGTTTGTCTAAGTTCGTCCTTAGGAAGAGACTAACTTGGGACGAACTAAGACAAACCTTAGAATGGGACTTAAGTTTGTCTTTGTTCGTCCCAAGTTAGTCTCGTTAGTCTCATTCTAAGGTTTGTCTAAGTTCGTCCTTAGAAAGAGACTAACTAGGGACGAACTTAGACAAATCTTAGAATGAGACTTAAGTTTGTCTTTGCTCGTCCAAAGTTAGTCTCGTTAGTCTCATTGTAAGGCTTGTCTAAGTTCGTCCTTAGAAAGAGACTAACTTGGGACGAACTTAGAAAAACCTTAGAATGAGACTAAAGTTTGTCTTTGTTCGTCCCAAGTTAGTCTCGTTAGTCTCATTCTAAGGTTTGTCAAAGTTCGTCCTTAGAAAGAGACTAACTTGGGACGAACTAAGACAAACCTTAGAATGAGACTAACATTTTTCTTTGTTCGTCCAAAGTTAGTCTCGTTAGTCTCATTCTAAGGTTTGTCTAAGTTTGTCCTTAGAAAGAGAATAACTTGGGACGAACTTAGACAAACCTTAGAATGAGACTTAAGTTTGTCTTGGTTCGTCCAAAGTTAGTCTTGTTAGTCTCATTCTATGGTTTGTCTAAGTTCGTCCTTAGAAAGAGACTAACTTGGGACGAACTTAGACAAACCATAGAATGAGACTTAAGTTTGTCTTTGTTCGTCCCAAGTTAGACTCGTTAGTCTCATTCTAAGGTTTGTCTAAGTTCGTCCTTAGGAAGAGACTAACTTGGGACGAACTATGACACACCTTAGAATGGGACTTAAGTTTGTCTTTGTTCGTCCCATAGTCTCGTTAGTCTCATTCTAAGGTTTGTCTAAGTTCGTCCTTAGAAAGAGACTAACTTGGGACGAACTAAGACAAACCTTAGAATGTGACTAACGTTTGTCTTTGTTCGTATAAAGTTAGTCTCATTAGTCTCATTCTAAGGTTTGTCTAAGTTCATCCTTAGAAATAGTATAACTTGGGACGAACTAAGACAAACCTTAGAATGGGACTTAAGTTTGTCTTTGTTCGTCCCAAGTTAGTCTCGTTAGTCTCATTCTAAGGTTTGTCTAAGTTCGTCCTTAGAAAGAGACTAACTTGGGACGAACTAAGACAAACCTTAGAATGAGACTTACGTTTTTCTTTGTTCGTCCAAAGTTAGTCTCGTTAGTCTCATTCTAAGGTTTGTCTAAGTTCGTCCTTAGAAAGAGAATAACTTGGGACGAACTTAGACAAACCTTAGAATGAGACTTATGTTTGTCTTTGTTCGTCCCAAGTTAGTCTCGTTAGTCTCATTCTAAGGTTTGTCTAAGTTCGTCCTTAGAAAGAGACTAACTTGGGACGAACTAAGACAAACCTTAGAATGGGACTTAAGTTTGTCTTTGTTCGTCCCAAGTTAGTCTCGTTAGTCTCATTCTAAGGTTTGTCTAAGTTCGTCCTTAAAAAGAGACTAAATTGGGACGAACTTAGACAAACCTTAGAATGAGACTTAAATTTGTCTTTGTTCGTCCCAAGTTTGTCTCGTTAATCTCATTCTAAGGTTGGTCTAAGTTCGTCCTTAGGAAGAGACTAACTTAGGACGAACTAAGACAAACCTTTGAATGGGACTTAAGTTTGTCTTTGTTCGTCCCAAGTTAGTCTCGTTCTAAGGTTTGTCTAAGTTCATCCGTAGAAAGAGACTAACTTGGGACGAACTTGGACAAACCTTAGAATGAGACTTAAGTTTGTCTTTGTTCGTCCCAAGTTAGTCTCGTTATTCTCATTCTGAGGTTTGTCTAAGTTCGTCCTTAGAAAGAGCCTAACTTGGGACGAACTTAGACAAACCTTAGAATGAGACTTAAGTTTGTCTTTGTTCGTCCCAAGTTAGTCTCGTTAGTCTCGTTCTAAGGTTTGTCTAAGTTCGTCCTTAGGAAGAGACTAACTTGGGACGAACTTAGACAAACCTTAGAATGAGACTTAAGTTTGTCTTTGTTCGTCCCAAGTTTGTCTCGTTAGTCTCATTCTAAGGTTTGTCTAAGTTCGTCCTTAGAAAGAGCCTAACTTGGGACGAACTTAGACAGACCTTAGAATGTGACTTAAGTTTGTCTTTGTTCGTCCCAAGTTTGTCTCGTTAGTCTCATTCTAAGGTTCGTCTAAGTTCGTCCTTAAAAAGAGACTAACTTGGGACGAACTTAGACAAACCATAGAATGAGACTTAAGTTTGTCTTTGTTCGTCCCAAGTTAGTCTCGTTAGTCTCATTCTAAGGTTTGTCTAAGTTTGTCCTTAGGAAGAGACTAACTTGGGACGAACTAAGACAAACCTTAGAATGGGACTTAAGTTTATTTTTGTTCGTCCCAAGTTAGTCTCGTTAGTCTCATTCTAAGGTTTGTCTAAGTTCGTCCTTAGAAAGAGACTAACTTGGGACGAACTTACACAAACCTTAGAATGAGACTTAAGTTTGTCTTTGTTCGTCCCAAGTTAGTCTCGTTAGTCTCATTCTAAGGTTTGTCTAAGTTCATCCTCAGAAAGAGACTAACTTGGGACGAACTTAGACAAACCTTAGAATGAGACTTAAGTTTGTCTTTGTTCGTCCCAAGTTAGTCTCGTTAGTCTCATTCTAAGGTTTGTCTAAGTTTGTCCTTAGAAAGAGACTAACTTGGGACGAACTAAGACAAACCTTAGAATGGGACTTAAGTTTGTCTTTGTTCGTCCAAAGTTAGTCTCATTAGTCTCATTCTAAGGTTTGTCTAAGTTCGTCCTTAGAAAGAGCCTAACTTGGGACGAACTTAGACAAACCTTAGAATGAGACTTAAGGTTGTCTGTGTTCGTCCCAAGTTTGTCTCGTTAGTCTCATTCTAAGGTTTGTCTAAGTTCGTCCTTAAAAAGAGATTAACTTGGGACGAACTAAGACAAACCTTAGAATGGGACTTAAGTTTGTCTTTGTTCGTCCCAACTTAGTCTCGTTAGTCTCATTCTAAGGTTTGTCTAAGTTCGTCCTTAGAAAGAGACTAACTTGGGACGAACTAAGACAAACCTTAGAATGGGACTTAAGTTTGTTTTTGTTCGTCCCAAGTTAGTCTCGTTAGTCTCATTCTAAGGTTTGTCTAAGTTCGTCCTTAGGAAGAGACTAACTTGGGACGAACTAAGGCAAACCTTAGAATGGGACTTAAGTTTGTTTTTGTTCGTCCCAAGTTAGTCTCGTTATTCCTATTCTGAGGTTTGTCTAAGTTCGTCCTTAGAAACAGCCTAACTTGGGACGAACTTAGACAAACCTTAGAATGAGACTTAAGTTTGTCTTTGTTCGTCCCAAGTTAGTCTCGTTAGTCTCATTCTAAGGTTTGTCTAAGTTCGTCCATTGGAAGAGACTAACTTGGGACGAACTTAGACAAACCTTAGAATGAGACTTAAGTTTGTCTTTGTTCGTCCCAAGTTTGTCTCGTTAGTCTCATTCTAAGGTTTGTCTAAGTTCGTCCTTAGAAAGAGCCTAACTTGGGACGAACTTAGACAAACCTTAGAATGAGACTTAAGTTTGTCTTTGTTCGTCCCAAGTTTGTCTCGTTAGTCTCATTCTAAGGTTCGTCTAAGTTCGTCCTTAAAAAAAGACTAACTTGGGACGAACTTAGACAAACCTTAGAATGAGACTTAAGTTTGTCTTTGTTCGTCCCAAGTTAGTCTCGTTAGTCTCATTCTAAGGTTTGTATAAGTTCATCCTTAGAAAGAGACTAACTTGGGACGAACTTACACAAACCTTAGAATGGGACTTAAGTTTGTCTTTGTTCGTCCAAAGTTAGTCTCGTTAGTCTCATTCTAAGGTTTGTCTAAGTTCATCCGTAGAAAGAGACTAACTTGGGACGAACTTAGACAAACCTTAGAATGAGACTTAAGTTTGTCTGTGTTCGTCCCAAGTTTGTCTCGTTAGTCTCATTCTAAGGTTTGTCTAAGTTCGTCCTTAAAAAGAGATTAACTTGGGACGAACTAAGACAAACCTTAGAATGGGACTTAAGTTTGTCTTTGTTCGTCCCAACTTAGTCTCGTTAGTCTCATTCTAAGGTTTGTCTAAGTTCGTCCTTAGAAAGAGACTAACTTGGGACGAACTAAGACAAACCTTAGAATGGGACTTAAGTTTGTTTTTGTTCGTCCCAAGTTAGTCTCGTTAGTCTCATTCTAAGGTTTGTCTAAGTTCGTCCTTAGGAAGAGACTAACTTGGGACGAACTAAGGCAAACCTTAGAATGGGACTTAAGTTTGTTTTTGTTCGTCCCAAGTTAGTCTCGTTATTCCTATTCTGAGGTTTGTCTAAGTTCGTCCTTAGAAACAGCTTAACTTGGGACGAACTTAGACAAACCTTAGAATGAGACTTAAGTTTGTCTTTGTTCGTCCCAAGTTAGTCTCGTTAGTCTCATTCTAAGGTTTGTCTAAGTTCGTCCATTGGAAGAGACTAACTTGGGACGAACTTAGACAAACCTTAGAATGAGACTTAAGTTTGTCTTTGTTCGTCCCAAGTTTGTCTCGTTAGTCTCATTCTAAGGTTCGTCTAAGTTGGTCCTTAAAAAGAGACTAACTTGGGACGAACTTAGACAAACCATAGAATGAGACTTAAGTTTGTCTTTGTTCGTCCCAAGTTAGTCTCGTTAGTCTCATTCTAAGGTTTGTCTAAGTTTGTCCTTAGGAAGAGACTAACTTGGGACGAACTAAGACAAACCTTAGAATGGGACTTAAGTTTATTTTTGTTCGTCCCAAGTTAGTCTCGTTAGTCTCATTCTAAGGTTTGTCTAAGTTCGTCCTTAGAAAGAGACTAACTTGGGACGAACTTACACAAACCTTAGAATGAGACTTAAGTTTGTCTTTGTTCGTCCCAAGTTAGTCTCGTTAGTCTCATTCTAAGGTTTGTCTAAGTTCATCCTCAGAAAGAGACTAACTTGGGACGAACTTAGACAAACCTTAGAATGAGACTTAAGTTTGTCTTTGTTCGTCCCAAGTTAGTCTCGTTAGTCTCATTCTAAGGTTTGTCTAAGTTTGTCCTTAGAAAGAGACTAACTTGGGACGAACTAAGACAAACCTTAGAATGGGACTTAAGTTTGTCTTTGTTCGTCCAAAGTTAGTCTCATTAGTCTCATTCTAAGGTTTGTCTAAGTTCGTCCTTAGAAAGAGCCTAACTTGGGACGAACTTAGACAAACCTTAGAATGAGACTTAAGGTTGTCTGTGTTCGTCCCAAGTTTGTCTCGTTAGTCTCATTCTAAGGTTTGTCTAAGTTCGTCCTTAAAAAGAGATTAACTTGGGACGAACTAAGACAAACCTTAGAATGGGACTTAAGTTTGTCTTTGTTCGTCCCAACTTAGTCTCGTTAGTCTCATTCTAAGGTTTGTCTAAGTTCGTCCTTAGAAAGAGACTAACTTGGGACGAACTAAGACAAACCTTAGAATGGGACTTAAGTTTGTTTTTGTTCGTCCCAAGTTAGTCTCGTTAGTCTCATTCTAAGGTTTGTCTAAGTTCGTCCTTAGGAAGAGACTAACTTGGGACGAACTAAGGCAAACCTTAGAATGGGACTTAAGTTTGTTTTTGTTCGTCCCAAGTTAGTCTCGTTATTCCTATTCTGAGGTTTGTCTAAGTTCGTCCTTAGAAACAGCCTAACTTGGGACGAACTTAGACAAACCTTAGAATGAGACTTAAGTTTGTCTTTGTTCGTCCCAAGTTAGTCTCGTTAGTCTCATTCTAAGGTTTGTCTAAGTTCGTCCATTGGAAGAGACTAACTTGGGACGAACTTAGACAAACCTTAGAATGAGACTTAAGTTTGTCTTTGTTCGTCCCAAGTTTGTCTCGTTAGTCTCATTCTAAGGTTTGTCTAAGTTCGTCCTTAGAAAGAGCCTAACTTGGGACGAACTTAGACAAACCTTAGAATGAGACTTAAGTTTGTCTTTGTTCGTCCCAAGTTTGTCTCGTTAGTCTCATTCTAAGGTTCGTCTAAGTTCGTCCTTAAAAAATGACTAACTTGGGACGAACTTAGACAAACCTTAGAATGAGACTTAAGTTTGTCTTTGTTCGTCCCAAGTTAGTCTCGTTAGTCTCATTCTAAGGTTTGTATAAGTTCATCCTTAGAAAGAGACTAACTTGGGACGAACTTACACAAACCTTAGAATGGGACTTAAGTTTGTCTTTGTTCGTCCAAAGTTAGTCTCGTTAGTCTCATTCTAAGGTTTGTCTAAGTTCATCCGTAGAAAGAGACTAACTTGGGACGAACTTAGACAAACCTTAGAATGAGACTTAAGTTTGTCTGTGTTCGTCCCAAGTTTGTCTCGTTAGTCTCATTCTAAGGTTTGTCTAAGTTCGTCCTTAAAAAGAGATTAACTTGGGACGAACTAAGACAAACCTTAGAATGGGACTTAAGTTTGTCTTTGTTCGTCCCAACTTAGTCTCGTTAGTCTCATTCTAAGGTTTGTCTAAGTTCGTCCTTAGAAAGAGACTAACTTGGGACGAACTAAGACAAACCTTAGAATGGGACTTAAGTTTGTTTTTGTTCGTCCCAAGTTAGTCTCGTTAGTCTCATTCTAAGGTTTGTCTAAGTTCGTCCTTAGGAAGAGACTAACTTGGGACGAACTAAGGCAAACCTTAGAATGGGACTTAAGTTTGTTTTTGTTCGTCCCAAGTTAGTCTCGTTATTCCTATTCTGAGGTTTGTCTAAGTTCGTCCTTAGAAACAGCCTAACTTGGGACGAACTTAGACAAACCTTAGAATGAGACTTAAGTTTGTCTTTGTTCGTCCCAAGTTAGTCTCGTTAGTCTCATTCTAAGGTTTGTCTAAGTTCGTCCATTGGAAGAGACTAACTTGGGACGAACTTAGACAAACCTTAGAATGAGACTTAAGTTTGTCTTTGTTCGTCCCAAGTTTGTCTCGTTAGTCTCATTCTAAGGTTTGTCTAAGTTCGTCCTTAGAAAGAGCCTAACTTGGGACGAACTTAGACAAACCTTAGAATGAGACTTAAGTTTGTCTTTGTTCGTCCCAAGTTTGTCTCGTTAGTCTCATTCTAAGGTTCGTCTAAGTTCGTCCTTAAAAAAAGACTAACTTGGGACGAACTTAGACAAACCTTAGAATGAGACTTAAGTTTGTCTTTGTTCGTCCCAAGTTAGTCTCGTTAGTCTCATTCTAAGGTTTGTATAAGTTCATCCTTAGAAAGAGACTAACTTGGGACGAACTTACACAAACCTTAGAATGGGACTTAAGTTTGTCTTTGTTCGTCCAAAGTTAGTCTCGTTAGTCTCATTCTAAGGTTTGTCTAAGTTCATCCGTAGAAAGAGACTAACTTGGGACGAACTTAGACAAACCTTAGAATGAGACTTAAGTTTGTCTTTGTTCGTCCCAAGTTAGTCTCGTTAGTCTCATTCTAAGGTTTGTCTAAGTTCGTCCTTAGGAAGAGACTAACTTGGGACGAACTAAGACAAACCTTAGAATGGGACTTAAGGTTGTTTTTGTTCGTCCCAAGTTAGTCTCGTTAGTCTCATTCTAAGGTTTGTCTAAGTTCGTCCTTAGAAAGAGACTAACTTGGGACGAACTTACACAAACCTTAGAATGACACTTAAGTTTGTCTTTGTTCGTCCCAAGTTAGTCTCGTTAGTCTCATTCTAAGGTTTGTCTAAGTTCGTCCTTAGGAAGAGACCAACTTGGGACGAACTAAGACAAACCTTAGAATGGGACTTAAGTTTGTCTTTGTTCGTCCCAAGTTAGTCTCGTTAGTCTCATTCTAAGGTTTGTCTAAGTTCGTCCTTAGAAAGAGACTAACTAGGGACGAACTTAGACAAATCTTAGAATGAGACTTAAGTTTGTCTTTGCTCGTCCAAAGTTAGTCTCGTTAGTCTCATTGTAAGGCTTGTCTAAGTTCGTCCTTAGAAAGAGACTAACTTGGGACGAACTTAGAAAAACCTTAGAATGAGACTAAAGTTTGTCTTTGTTCGTCCCAAGTTAGTCTCGTTAGTCTCATTCTAAGGTTTGTCTAAGTTCGTCCTTAGAAAGAGAATAACTTGGGACGAACTAAGACAAACCTTAGAATGAGACTAACATTTTTCTTTGTTCGTCCAAAGTTAGTCTCGTTAGTCTCATTCTAAGGTTTGTCTAAGTTTGTCCTTAGAAAGAGAATAACTTGGGACGAACTTAGACAAACCTTATAATGAGACTTAAGTTTGTCTTGGTTCGTCCAAATTTAGTCTTGTTAGTCTCATTCTATGGTTTGTCTAAGTTCGTCCTTAGAAAGAGACTAACTTGGGACGAACTTAGACAAACCATAGAATGAGACTTAAGTTTGTCTTTGTTCGTCCCAAGTTAGTCTCGTTAGTCTCATTCTAAGGTTTGTCTAAGTTCGTCCTTAGGAAGAGACTAACTTGGGACGAACTAAGACACACCTTAGAATGGGACTTAAGTTTGTCTTTGTTCGTCCCATAGTCTCGTTAGTCTCATTCTAAGGTTTGTCTAAGTTCGTCCTTAGAAAGAGACTAACTTGGGACGAACTAAGACAAACCTTAGAATGTGACTAACGTTTGTCTTTGTTCGTATAAAGTTAGTCTCGTTAGTCTCATTCTAAGGTTTGTCTAAGTTCATCCTTAGAAATAGTATAACTTGGGACGAACTAAGACAAACCTTAGAATGGGACTTAAGTTTGTCTTTGTTCGTCCCAAGTTAGTCTCGTTAGTCTCATTCTAAGGTTTTTCTAAGTTCGTCCTTAGAAAGAGACTAACTTGGGACGAACTAAGACAAACCTTAGAATGAGACTTACGTTTTTCTTTGTTCGTCCAAAGTTAGTCTCGTTAGTCTCATTCTATGGTTTGTCTAAGTTCGTCCTTAGAAAGAGAATAACTTGGGACGAACTTAGACAAACCTTAGAATGAGACTTAAGTTTGTCTTTGTTCGTCCCAAGTTATTCTCGTTAGTCTCATTCTAAGGTTTGTCTAAGTTCGTCCTTAGAAAGAGACTAACTTGGGACGAACTAAGACAAACCTTAGAATGGGACTTAAGTTTGTCTTTGTTCGTCCCAAGTTAGTCTCGTTAGTCTCATTCTAAGGTTTGTCTAAGTTCGTCCTTAAAAAGAGACTAAATAGGGACGAACTTAGACAAACCTTAGAATGAGACTTAAGTTTGTCTTTGTTCGTCCCAAGTTTGTCTCGTTAGTCTCATTCTAAGGTTTGTCTAAATTCGTCCTTAGGAAGAGACTAACTTAGGACGAACTAAGACAAACCTTTGAATGGGACTTAAGTTTGTCTTTGTTCGTCCCAAGTTAGTCTCGTTCTAAGGTTTGTCTAAGTTCATCCGTAGAAAGAGACTAACTTGGGACGAACTTGGACAAACCTTAGAATGAGACTTAAGTTTGTCTTTGTTCATCCAAAGTTAGTCTCGTTAGTCTCATTCTAAGGTTTGTCTAAGTTCGTCCTCAGAAAGAGACTAACTTGGGACGAACTTAGACAAACCTTATAATGAGACTTAAGTTTGTCTTTGTTCGTCCCAAGTTAGTCTCGTTAGTCTCATTCTAAGGTTTGTCTAAGTTCGTCCTTAGGAAGAGACTAACTTGGGACGAACTAAGACAAACCTTAGAATGGGACTTAAGTTTGTGTTTGTTCGTCCCATAGTCCCGTTAGTCTCATTCTAAGGGTTGTCTAAGTTCGTCCTTAGAAAGAGAATAACTTGGGGCGAACTAAGACAAACCTTAGAATTGGACTTAAGTTTGTCTTTGTTCGTCCAAAGTTAGTCTCATTAGTCTCATTCTAAGGTTTGTCTAAGTTCGTCCTTAGAAAGAGACTAACTTGGGACGAACTTAGACAAACCTAAGAATGAGACTTAAGTTTGTCTTTGTTCGTCCCAAGTTAGTCTCGTTAGTCTCATTCTAAGGTTTGTCTAAGTTCGTCCTTAGAAAGAGACTAACTTGGGACGAACTTAGACAAACCTTAGAATGGGACTTAAGTTTGTCTTAGTTCGTCCCAAGTTAGTCTCGTTAGTCTCATTCTAAGGTTTGTCTAAGTTCGTCCTTAGGAAGAGACTAACTTGGGATGAACTAAGACAAACCTTAGAATGGGACTTAAGTTTGTCTTTGTTCGTCCCAAGTTAGTCTCGTTAGTCTCGTTCTAATGTTTGTCTAAGTTCGTCCTTAGAAAGAGTCTAACTTGGGACGAACTTAGACAAACCTTAGAATGAGACTTAAGTTTGTCTTTGTTACTCCAAAGTTAGTCTCGTTAGTCTCATTCTAAGGTTTGTCTACGTTCGTCCTTAGGAAGAGACTAACTTGGGACGAACTAAGACAAACCTTAGAATGGGACTTAAGTTTGTCTTTGTTCGTCCCAAGTTAGTCTCATTAGTCTCATTCTAAGGTTTGTCTAAGTTCGTCCTTAGAAAGAGACTAACATGGGACGAACTTAGACAAACCTTAGAATGAGACTTAAGTTTGTCTTTGTTCATCCAAAGTTAGTCTCATTAGTCTCATTCTAAGGTTTGTCTAAGTTCGTCCTTAGAAAGAGTCTAACTTGGGACGAACTTAGATAAACCTTAGAATGAGACTTAAGTTTGTCTTTGTTCGTCCCAAGTTAGTCTCGTTAGTCTCATTCTAAGGTTTGTCTAAGTTCGTCCTTAGGAAGAGACTAACTTAGGACGAACTAAGACAAACCTTTGAATGGGACTTAAGTTTGTCTTTGTTCGTCCCAAGTTAGTCTCGTTCTAAGGTTTGTCTAAGTTCATCCGTAGAAAGAGACTAACTTGGGACGAACTTGGACAAACCTTAGAATGAGACTTAAGTTTGTCTTTGTTCATCCAAAGTTAGTCTCGTTAGTCTCATTCTAAGGTTTGTCTAAGTTCGTCCTCAGAAAGAGACTAACTGGGGACGAACTAAGACAAACCTTAGAATGGGACTTAAGTTTGTTTTTGTTCATCCCAAGTTAGTCTCGTTAGTCTCATTCTAAGGTTTGTCTAAGTTCGTCCTTAGGAAGAGACTAACTTGGGTTGAACTAAGACAAACCTTAGAATGGGACTTAAGTTTGTTTTTGTTCGTCCCAAGTTAGTCTCGTTAGTCTCATTCTAAGGTTTGTCTAAGTTCGTTCTTAGAAAGAGACTAACTTGGGACGAACTTACACAAACCTTAGAATGAGACTTAAGTTTGTCTTTGTTCGTCCCAAGTTAGTCTCGTTCGTCTCATTTTAAGGTTTGTCTAAGTTCGTCCTTCGGAAGAGACTAACTTGGGATGAACTAAGACAAACCTTAGAATGGAACTTAAGTTTGTCTTTGTTCGTCCCAAGTTAGTCTCATTAGTCTTATTCTAAGGTTTATCTAAGTTTGTCCTTAGAAAGAGTCTAACTTGGGACGAACTTAGACAAACCTTAGAATGAGACTTAAGTTTGTCTTTGCTCGTCCAAAGTTAGTCTCGTTAGTCTCATTGTAAGGCTTGTCTAAGTTCGTCCTTAGAAAGAGACCAACTTGGGACGAACTTAGAAAAACCTTAGAATGAGACTAAAGTTTGTCTTTGTTCGTCCCAAGTTAGTCTCGTTAGTCTCATTCTAAGGTTTGTCTAAGTTCGTCCTTAGAAAGAGACTAACTTGGGACGAACTAAGACAAACCTTAGAATGAGACTAATGTTTTTCTTTGTTCGTCCAAAGTTAGTCTCGTTAGTCTCATTCTAAGGTTTGTCTAAGTTTGTCCTTAGAAAGAGAATAACTTGGGATGAACTTAGACAAACCTTAGAATGAGACTTAAGTTTGTCTTGGTTCATCCAAAGTTAGTCTTGTTAGTCTCATTCTACGGTTTGTCTAAGTTCGTCCTTAGAAAGAGACTAACTTGGGACGAACTTAGACAAACCTTAGAATGAGACTTAAGTTTGTCTTTGTTCGTCCCAAGTTAGTCTCGTTAGTCTCATTCTAAGGTTTGTCTAAGTTCGTCCTTAGGAAGAGACTAACTTGGGACGAACTAAGACAAACCTTAGAATGGGACTTAAGTTTGTCTTTGTTCGTCCCAAGTATTTCTCGTTAGTCTCATTCTATGGCTTGTCTAAGTTCGTCCTTAGAAAGAAACTAACTTGGGACAAACTAAGACAAACCTTTGAATGGGACTTAAGTTTGTCTTTGTTCGTCCCAAGTTAGTCTCGTTAGTCTCGTTCTAAGGTTTGTCTAAGTTCGTCCTTAGAAAGAGGCTATTTTGGGACGAACTTAGACAAACCTTAGAATGAGACTTAAGTTTGTCTTTGTTCATCCAAAGTTAGTCTCGTTAGTCTCATTCTAAGGTTTGTCTAAGTTCGTCCTTAGAAAGAGACTAACATGGGACGAACTAAGACAAACCTTAGAATGTGACTAACGTTTGTCTTTGTTCGTATAAAGTTAGTCTCGTTAGTCTCATTCTAAGGTTTGTCTAATTTCGTCCTTAGAAAGAGAATAACTTGGGATGAACTTAGACAAACCTTAGAATGAGACTTATGTTTGTCTTTGTTCGTCCCAAGTTAGTCTCGTTAGTCTCATTCTAAGGTTTGTCTAAGTTCGTCCTTAGAAAGAGACTAACTTGGGACGAACTAAGACAAACCTTAGAATGGGACTAACGAGACTAACTAGGGACGAACAAAGACAAACTTAAGTCTTATTCTAAGGTTTGTCTAAGTTCGTCCCAAGTTAGTCTCTTTCTAAGGATGAACTTAGACAAACCTTAGAATGAGACTAACGAGACTAACTTGGGACGAACAAAGACAAACTTAAGTCTCATTCTAAGGTTTGTCCTTGTTCGTCCCAAGTTAGTCTCTTTTTAAGGACGAACTTAGACAAACCTTGGAATGAGACTAACGAGACTAACTTGGGACGAACAAAGACAAACTTAAGTCTCATTCTAAGGTTTGTCTAAGTTCGTCCCAAGTTAGTCTCTTTCTAATGATGAACTTAGAGAAACCGTAGAATGAGACTAACGAGACTAACGAGACTAACTTGGGACGAACAAAGATAAACTTAAGTCTCATTCTAAAGTTTGTCCAAGTTCGTCCCAAGTTAGTCTCTTTCTAACGACGAACTTAGACAAACCTTAGAATAAGACTAACGAGACTTACTTGGGACGAACAAAGACAAACTTAAGTCTCATTCTAAGGTTTCTCTTAGTTCGTCCCAAGTTAGTCTTTTTCTAAGGACGAACTTAGACAACCCTTAGAATGTGACTAACGAGACTAACTTGGGACGAACAAAGACAAACTTAAGTCTCATTCTAAGGTTTGTCTAAGTTCGTCCCAATTTAGTCTCTTTCTAAGGATGAACTTAGACAAACCTTAGAATGAGACTAACGAGACTAATTTTGGACGAACAAAGACAAACTTAAGTCTCATTCTAAGGTTTGTCTAAGTTCATCCCAATTTAGTCTCTTTCTAAGGACAAACTTAGAGAAACCTTAGAATGAGACTAACGAGACTAACTTGGGACGAACAAAGACAAACTTAAGTCGCATTCTAAGGTTTGTCTAAGTTCGTCTCAAGTTAGTCTCTTTCTAATGACGAACTTAGACAAACCTTAGAATGAGACTAACGAGACTAACTTGGGACGAACAAAGATAAACGTTAGTCTCATTCTAAGGTTTGTCTAAGTTCGTCCCAAGTTAGTCTCTTTCTAAGGACGAACTTAGACAAACCTTAGAATGAGACTAACGAGACTAACTTGGGACGAACAAAGACAAACTTAAGTCCCATTCTAAGGTTTGTCTTAGTTCGTCCCAAGTTAGTCTCTATATAAGGACGAACTTAGACAAACCTTAGAATGAGACTAACGAGACTAACTTGGGACGAACAAAGACAAACTTAAGTCTCATTCTAAGGTTTGTCTAATTTCGTCCCAAGTTAGTCTCTTTCTAAGGACGAACTTAGACAAACCTTAGAATGAGACTAACGAGACTAACTAGGGACGAACAAAGACAAACTTAAGTCTCATTCTAAGGTTTGTCTAAGTTCGTCCCAAGTTAGTCTCTTTCTAAGGATGAACTTAGACAAACCTTAGAATGAGACTAACGAGACTAACTTGGGACGAACAAAGACAAACTTAAGTCTCATTCTAAGGTTTGTCCTTGTTCGTCCCAAGTTAGTCTCTTTTTAAGGACGAACTTAGACAAACCTTGGAATGAGACTAACGAGACTAACTTGGGACGAACAAAGACAAACTTAAGTCTCATTCTAAGGTTTGTCTAAGTTCGTCCCAAGTTAGTCTCTTTCTAACGATGAACTTAGAGAAACCGTAGAATGAGACTAACGAGACTAACTTGGGACGAACAAAGACAAACTTAAGTCTCATTCTAAGGTTTGTCCAAGTTCGTCCCAGGTTAGTCTCTTTCTAACGACGAACTTAGACAAACCTTAGAATAAGACTAACGAGACTAACTTGGGACGAACAAAGACAAACTTAAGTCTCATTCAAAGGTTTGTCTTAGTTCGTCCCAAGTTAGTCTTTTTCTAAGGACGAACTTAGACAAACCTTAGAATGAGACTAACGAGACTAACTTGGGACGAACAAAGACAAACTTAAGTCTCATTCTAAGGTTTGTCTAAGTTCGTCCCAAGTTAGTCTCTTTCTAAGGATGAACTTAGACAAACCTTAGAATGAGACTAACGAGACTAACTTTGGACGAACAAAGACAAACTTAAGTCTCATTCTAAGGTTTGTCTAAGTTCATCCCAATTTAGTCTCTTTCTAAGGACAAACTTAGAGAAACCTTAGAATGAGACTAACGAGACTAACTTGGGACGAACAAAGACAAACTTAAGTCGCATTCTAAGGTTTGTCTACGTTCGTCTCAAGTTAGTCTCTTTCTAATGACGAACTTAGACAAACCTTAGAATGAGACTAACGAGATTAACTTGGGACGAACAAAGACAAACGTTAGTCTCATTCTAAGGTTTGTCTAAGTTCGTCCCAAGTTAGTCTCTTTCTAAGGACGAACTTAGACAAACCTTAGAATGAGACTAACGAGACAAAGTTGGGACGAACAAAGACAAACTTAAGTCTCATTCTAAAGTTTGTCTAAGTTCGTCCCAAGTTAGTCTCTTTCTAAGGACGAACTTAGACAAACCTTAGAATGAGACTAACGAGACTAACTTTGGATGAACAAAGACAAACTTAAGTCTCATTCTAAGGTTTGTATAAGTTCGTCCAAAGTTAGTCACTTTCTACGGACGAACATAGACAAACCTTAGAATGAGACTAATGAGACTAACTTGGAACGAACAAAGACAAAATTAAGTCTCATTCTAAGGTTTGTCTTAGTTCGTCCCAAGTTAGTCTCTTTCTAATGACGAACTTAGACAAACCTTGGAATGAGACTAACGAGACTAACTTGGGACGAACAAAGACAAACGTTAGTCTCATTCTATGGTTTGTCTAAGTTCGTCCCAAGTTAGTCTCTTTGTAAGGACGAACTTAGACAAACCTTAGAATGAGACTAACGAGACTAACTTGGGACGAAAAAAGACAAACTTAAGTCTCATTCTAAGGTTTGTCTACTAAGTTCGTCCCAAGTTAGTCTCTTTCTAATGACGAACTTAGTCAAACCTTAGAATGAGACTACCGAGACTAACTTGGGACGAACAAAGACAAACGTTAGTCTTATTCTAAGGTTTGTCTAAGTTCGTCCCAAGTTAGTCTCTTTCTAAGGACGAACTTTGACAAACCTTAGAATGAGACTAGCGAGACAAAGTTGGGACGAACAAAGACAAACTTAAGTCTCATTCTAAGGTTTGTCTAAGTTCGTCCCAAGTTAGTCTCTTTCTAAGGACGAACTTAGACAACCCTTAGAATGAGACTAACGAGACTAACTATGGACGAACAAAGACAAACTTAAGTCTCATTCTAAGGTTTGTCTAAGTTCGTCCCAAGTTAGTCTCTTTCTAAGGACGAACTTAGACAAACCTTAGAATGAGACTAACGAGACTAACAAGGGATGAACAAAGACAAACTTAAGTCTCATTCTAAGGTTTGTCTAAGTTCGTCCCAAGTTAGTCTCTTTCTAAGGATGAACTTAGATAAACCTTAGAATGAGACTAACGAGACTAACTTGGGACGAACAAAGAAAAACTTAAGTCTCATTCTAAGGTTTGTCCTTGTTCGTCCCAAGTTAGTCTCTTTTTAAGGACGAACTTAGACAAACCTTAGAATGAGACTAACGAGACTAACTTGAGACGAACAAAGACAAACAAAAGTCTCATTCTAAGGTTTGTCCAAGTTCGTCCGAAGTTAGTCTCTTTCTAACGACGAACTTAGACAAACCTTAGAATAAGACTAACGAGACTAACTTGGGACGAACAAAGACAAACTTAAGTCTCATTCTAAGGTTTGTCTTAGTTTGTCCCAAGTTAGTCTTTTTCTAAGGACGAACTGAGACAAACCTTA
Source organism: Rhodiola kirilowii (assembly GCA_033675215.1). Taxonomy (NCBI): domain Eukaryota; kingdom Viridiplantae; phylum Streptophyta; class Magnoliopsida; order Saxifragales; family Crassulaceae; genus Rhodiola; species Rhodiola kirilowii. Next base: position 1,297,687 of record JAUCNB010000012.1, on the reverse strand, counting down.
GAATGAGACTAACGAGACTGACTTGGGACGAACAAAGACAAACTTAAGTCTCATTCTAAGGTTTGTCTAGGTTCGTCCCAAGTTAGTCTCTTTCTAAGGACGAGCTTAGACAAACCTTAGAATGAGACTAACGAGACTAACTTTGGACGAACAAAGAAAAACGTTAGTCTCATTCTAAGGTTTGTCTAAGTACATCCCAATTTAGTCTCTTTCTAAGGACAAACTTAGACAAACCTTTGAATGAGACTAACGAGACTAACTTGGGACGAACAAAGACAAACTTAAGTCTCATTCTAAGGTTTGTCTAAGTTCGTCTCAAGTTAGTCTCTTTCTAATGACGAACTTAGACAAACCTTAGAATGAGACTAACGAGACTAACTTGGGACGAACAAAGACAAACGTTAGTCTCATTCTAAGGTTTGTCTAAGTTTGTCCCAAGTTAGTCTCTTTCTAAGGACGAACTTAGACAAACCTTAGAATGAGACTAACGAGACTAACTTGGGACGAACAAAGACAAACTTAAGTCCCATTCTAAGGTTAGTCTTAGTTCGTCCCAAGTTATTCTCTATATAAGGACGAACTTAGACAAACCTTAGAATCAGACTAACGAGACTAACTTGGGACGAACAAAGACAAACTTAAGTCTCATTCTAAGGTTTGTCTAAGTTCGTCCCAAGTTAGTCTCTTTCTAAGGACGAACTTAGACAAACCTTAGAATGAGACTAACGAGACTAACTAGGGACGAACAAAGACAAACTTAAGTCTCATTCTAAGGTTTGTCTAAGTTCGTCCCAAGTTAGTCTCTTTCTAAGGATGAACTTAGACAAACCTTAGAATGAGACTAACGAGACTAACTTGGGACGAACAAAGACAAACATAAGTCTCATTCTAAGGTTTGTCCTTGTTCGTCCCAAGTTAGCCTCTTTTTAAGGCGAACTTAGACAAACCTTGGAATGAGACTAACGAGACTAACTTGGGACGAACAAAGACAAACTTAAGTCTCATTCTAAGGTTTGTCTAAGTTCGTCCCAAGTTAGTCTCTTTCTAATGATGAACTTAGAAAAACCGTAGAATGAGACTAACGAGACTAACTTGGGACGAACAAAGACAAACTTAAGTCTCATTCTAAAGTTTGTCCAAGTTCGTCCCAAGTTAGTCTCTTTCTAACGACGAACTTAGACAAACCTTAGAATAAGACTAACGAGACTACCTTGGGACGAACAAAGACAAACTTAAGTCTCATTCTAAGGTTTGTCTTAGTTCGTCCCAAGTTAGTCTTTTTCTAAGGAAGAACTTAGACAAACCTTAGAATGAGACTAACGAGACTAACTTTGGACGAACAAAGACAAACTTAAGTCTCATTCTAAGGTTTGTCTAAGTTCATCCCAATTTAGTCTCTTTCTAAGGACAAACTTAGAGAAACCTTAGAATGAGACTAACGAGACTAACTTGGGACGAACAAAGACAAACTTAAGTCGCATTCTAAGGTTTGTCTAAGTTCGTCTCAAGTTAGTCTCTTTCTAATGACGAACTTAGACAAACCTTAGAATGAGACTAACGAGACTAACTTGGGACGAACAAAGACAAACGTTAGTCTCATTCTAAGGTTTGTCTAAGTTCGTCCTAAGTTAGTCTCTTTCTAAGGATGAACTTAGACAAACCTTAGAATGAGACTAACGAGACAAAGTTGGGACGAACAAAGACAAACTTAAATCTCATTCTAAGGTTTGTCTAAGTTCGTCCCAAGTTAGTCTCTTTCTAAGGACGAACTTAGACAAACCTTAGAATGAGACTAACGAGACTAACTAGGGACGAACAAAGACAAACTTAAGTCTCATTCTAAGGTTTGTCTAAGTTCGTCCCAAGTTAGTCTCTTTCTAAGGATGAACTTAGATAAACCTTAGAATGAGACTAACGAGACTAACTTGGGACGAACAAAGACAAACTTAAGTCTCATTCTAAGGTTTGTCCTTGTTCGTCCCAAGTTAGTCTCTTTTTAAGGACGAACTTAGACAAACCTTGGAATGAGACTAACGAGTCTAACTTGGGACGAACAAAGACAAACTTAAGTCTCATTCTAAGGTTTGTCTAAGTTCGTCCCAAGTTAGTCTCTTTCTAATGATGAACTTAGAGAAACCGTAGAATGAGACTAACGAGACTAACTTGGGACGAACAAAGACAAACTTAAGTCTCATTCTAAAGTTTGTCCAAGTTCGTCCCAAGTTAGTCTCTTTCTAACGACGAACTTAGACAAACCTTAGAATAAGACTAACGAGACTAACTTGGGACGAACAAAGACAAACTTAAGTCTCATTCTAAGGTTTGTCTTAGTTCGTCCCAAGTTAGTCTTTTTCTAAGGACGAACTTAGACAAACCTTAGAATGTGACTAACGAGACTAACTTGGGACGAACAAAGACAAACTTAAGTCCCATTCTAAGGTTTGTCTAAGTTCGTCCCAAGTTAGTCTCTTTCTAAGGATGAACTTAGACAAACCTTAGAATGAGACTAACGAGACTAACTTTGGACGAACAAAGACAAACTTAAGTCTCATTCTAAGGTTTGTCTAAGTTCATCCCAATTTAGTCTCTTTCTAAGGACAACTTAGAGAAACCTTAGAATGAGACTAACGAGACTAACTTGGATCGAACAAAGACAAACTTAAGTCGCATTCTAAGGTTTGTCTAAGTTCGTCTCAAGTTAGTCTCTTTCTAATGACGAACTTAGACAAACCTTAGAATGAGACTAACGAGACTAACTTGGGACGAACAAAGACAAACGTTAGTCTCATTCTAAGGTTTGTCTAAGTTCGTCCCAAGTTAGTCTCTTTCTAAGGACGAACTTAGACAAACCTTAGAATGAGACTAACGAGACTAACTTGGGACGAACAAAGACAAACGTTAGTCTCATTCTAAGGTTTGTCTAAGTTCGTCCTAAGTTAGTCTCTTTCTAAGGACGAACTTAGACAAACCTTAGAATGAGACTAACGAGACAAAGTTGGGACGAACAAAGACAAACTTAAATCTCATTCTAAGGTTTGTCTAAGTTCGTCCCAAGTTAGTCTCTTTCTAAGGACGAACTTAGACAAACCTTAGAATGAGACTAACGAGACTAACAAGGGATGAACAAAGACAAACTTAAGTCTCATTCTAAGGTTTGTCTAAGTTCGTCCCAAGTTAGTCTCTTTCTAAGGATGAACTTAGATAAACCTTAGAATGAGACTAACGAGACTAACTTGGGACGAACAAAGAAAAACTTAAGTCTCATTCTAAGGTTTGTCCTTGTTCGTCCCAAGTTAGTCTCTTTTTTAGGACGAACTTAGACAAACCTTAGAATGAGACTAACGAGACTAACTTGGGACGAACAAAGACAAACAAAAGTCTCATTCTAAGGTTTGTCCAAGTTCGTCCGAAGTTAGTCTCTTTCTAACGACGAACTTAGACAAACCTTAGAATAGGACTAACGAGACTAACTTGGGACGAACAAAGACAAACTTAAGTCTCATTCTAAGGTTTGTCTTAGTTTGTCCCAAGTTAGTCTTTTTCTAAGGACGAACTGAGACAAACCTTAGAATGAGACTAACGAGACTGACTTGGGACGAACAAAGACAAACTTAAGTCTCATTCTAAGGTTTGTCTAGGTTCGTCCCAAGTTAGTCTCTTTCTAAGGACGAGCTTAGACAAACCTTAGAATGAGACTAACGAGACTAACTTTGGACGAACAAAGAAAAACGTTAGTCTCATTCTAAGGTTTGTCTAAGTACATCCCAATTTAGTCTCTTTCTAAGGACAAACTTAGACAAACCTTTGAATGAGACTAACGAGACTAACTTGGGACGAACAAAGACAAACTTAAGTCTCATTCTAAGGTTTGTCTAAGTTCGTCTCAAGTTAGTCTCTTTCTAATGACGAACTTAGACAAACCTTAGAATGAGACTAACGAGACTAACTTGGGACGAACAAAGACAAACGTTAGTCTCATTCTAAGGTTTGTCTAAGTTTGTCCCAAGTTAGTCTCTTTCTAAGGACGAGCTTAGACAAACCTTAGAATGAGACTAACGAGACTAACTTGGGACGAACAAAGACAAACCTAAGTCTCATTCTAAGGTTTGTCCTTGTTCGTCCCAAGTTAGTCTCTTTTTAAGGCGAACTTAGACAAACCTTGGAATGAGACTAACGAGACTAACTTGGGACGAACAAAGACAAACTTAAGTCTCATTCTAAGGTTTGTCTAAGTTCGTCCCAAGTTAGTCTCTTTCTAATGATGAACTTAGAGAAACCGTAGAATGAGACTAACGAGACTAACTTGGGACGAACAAAGACAAACTTAAGTCTCATTCTAAAGTTTGTCCAAGTTCGTCCCAAGTTAGTCTCTTTCTAACGACGAACTTAGACAAACCTTAGAATAAGACTAACGAGACTACCTTGGGACGAACAAAGACAAACTTAAGTCTCATTCTAAGGTTTGTCTTAGTTCGTCCCAAGTTAGTCTTTTTCTAAGGAAGAACTTAGACAAACCTTAGAATGAGACTAACGAGACTAACTTTGGATGAACAAAGACAAACTTAAGTCTCATTCTAAGGTTTGTCTAAGTTCATCCCAATTTAGTCTCTTTCTAAGGACAAACTTAGAGAAACCTTAGAATGAGACTAACGAGACTAACTTGGGACGAACAAAGACAAACTTAAGTCGCATTCTAAGGTTTGTCTAAGTTCGTCTCAAGTTAGTCTCTTTCTAATGACGAACTTAGACAAACCTTAGAATGAGACTAACGAGACTAACTTGGGACGAACAAAGACAAACGTTAGTCTCATTCTAAGGTTTGTCTAAGTTCGTCCTAAGTTAGTCTCTTTCTAAGGATGAACTTAGACAAACCTTAGAATGAGACTAACGAGACAAAGTTGGGACGAACAAAGACAAACTTAAATCTCATTCTAAGGTTTGTCTAAGTTCGTCCCAAGTTAGTCTCTTTCTAAGGACGAACTTAGACAAACCTTAGAATGAGACTAACGAGACTAACTAGGGACGAACAAAGACAAACTTAAGTCTCATTCTAAGGTTTGTCTAAGTTCGTCCCAAGTTAGTCTCTTTCTAAGGATGAACTTAGATAAACCTTAGAATGAGACTAACGAGACTAACTTGGGACGAACAAAGACAAACTTAAGTCTCATTCTAAGGTTTGTCCTTGTTCGTCCCAAGTTAGTCTCTTTTTAAGGACGAACTTAGACAAACCTTGGAATGAGACTAACGAGACTAACTTGGGACGAACAAAGACAAACTTAAGTCTCATTCTAAGGTTTGTCTAAGTTCGTCCCAAGTTAGTCTCTTTCTAATGATGAACTTAGAGAAACCGTAGAATAAGACTAACGAGACTAACTTGGGACGAACAAAGACAAACTTAAGTCACATTCTAAAGTTTGTCCAAGTTCGTCCCAAGTTAGTCTCTTTCTAACGACGAACTTAGACAAACCTTAGAATAAGACTAACGAGACTAACTTGGGACGAACAAAGACAAACTTAAGTCTCATTCTAAGGTTTGTCTTAGTTCGTCCCAAGTTAGTCTTTTTCTAAGGACGAACTTTGACAAACCTTAGAATGTGACTAACGAGACTAACTTGGGACGAACAAAGACAAACTTAAGTCCCATTCTAAGGTTTGTCTAAGTTCGTCCCAAGTTAGTCTCTTTCTAAGGATGAACTTAGACAAACCTTAGAATGAGACTAACGAGACTAACTTTGGACGAACAAAGACAAACTTAAGTCTCATTCTAAGGTTTGTCTAAGTTCATCCCAATTTAGTCTCTTTCTAAGGACAACTTAGAGAAACCTTAGAATGAGACTAACGAGACTAACTTGGATCGAACAAAGACAAACTTAAGTCGCATTCTAAGGTTTGTCTAAGTTCGTCTCAAGTTAGTCTCTTTCTAATGACGAACTTAGACAAACCTTAGAATGAGACTAACGAGACTAACTTGGGACGAACAAAGACAAACGTTAGTCTCATTCTAAGGTTTGTCTAAGTTCGTCCCAAGTTAGTCTCTTTCTAAGGACGAACTTAGACAAACCTTAGAATGAGACTAACGAGACTAACTTGGGACGAACAAAGACAAACGTTAGTCTCATTCTAAGGTTTGTCTAAGTTCGTCCTAAGTTAGTCTCTTTCTAAGGACGAACTTAGACAAACCTTAGAATGAGACTAACGAGACAAAGTTGGGACGAACAAAGACAAACTTAAATCTCATTCTAAGGTTTGTCTAAGTTCGTCCCAAGTTAGTCTCGTTCTAAGGACGAACTTAGACAAACCTTAGAATGAGACTAACGAGACTAACTAGGGACGAACAAAGACAAACTTCTTAAGTCTCATTCTAAGGTTTGTCTAAGTTCGTCCCAAGTTAGTCTCTTTCTAAGGATGAACTTAGATAAACCTTAGAATGAGACTAACGAGACTAACTTGGGACGAACAAAGACAAACTTAAGTCTCATTCTAAGGTTTGTCCTTGTTCGTCCCAAGTTAGTCTCTTTTTAAGGACGAACTTAGACAAACCTTGGAATGAGACTAACGAGACTAACTTGGGACGAACAAAGACAAACTTAAGTCTCATTCTAAGGTTTGTCTAAGTTCGTCCCAAGTTAGTCTCTTTCTAATGTTGAACTTAGAGAAACCGTAGAATGAGACTAACGAGACTAACTTGGGACGAACAAAGACAAACTTAAGTCTCATTCTAAAGTTTGTCCAAGTTCGTCCGAAGTTAGTCTCTTTCTAACGACGAACTTAGACAAACCTTAGAATAAGACTAACGAGACTAACTTGGGACGAACAAAGACAAACTTAAGTCTCATTCTAAGGTTTGTCTTAGTTCGTCCCAAGTTAGTCTTTTTCTAAGGACGAACTTAGACAAACCTTAGAATGTGACTAACGAGACTAACTTGGGACGAACAAAGACAAACTTAAGTCCCATTCTAAGGTTTGTCTAAGTTCGTCCCAAGTTAGTCTCTTTCTAAGGATGAACTTAGACAAACCTTAGAATGAGACAAACGAGACTAACTTTGGACGAACAAAGACAAACTTAAGTCTCATTCTAAGGTTTGTCTAAGTTCATCCCAATTTAGTCTCTTTCTAAGGACAAACTTAGAGAAACCTTAGAATGAGACTAACGAGACTAACTTGGATCGAACAAAGACAAACTTAAGTCGCATTCTAAGGTTTGTCTAAGTTCGTCTCAAGTTAGTCTCTTTCTAATGACGAACTTAGACAAACCTTAGAATGAGACTAACGAGACTAACTTGGGACGAACAAAGACAAACGTTAGTCTCATTCCAAGGTTTGTCTAAGTTCGTCCAAAGTTAGTCTCTTTCTAAGGACGAACTTAGACAAACCTTAGAATGAGACTAACGAGACTAACTTGGGACGAACAAAGACAAACTTAAGTCCCATTCTAAAGTTAGTCTTAGTTCGTCCCAAGTTAGTCTCTATATAAGGACGAACTTAGACAAACCTTAGAATCAGACTAACGAGACTAACTTGGGACGAACAAAGACAAACTTAAGTCTCATTCTAAGGTTTGTCTAAGTTCGTCCCAGGTTAGTCTCTTTCTAAGGACGAACTTAGACAAACCTTAGAATGAGACTAACGAGACTAACTAGGGACGAACAAAGACAAACTTAAGTCTCATCCTAAGGTTTGTCTAAGTTCGTCCCAAGTTAGTCTCTTTCTAAGGATGAACTTAGACAAACCTTAGAATGAGACTAACGAGACTAACTTGGGACGAACAAAGACAAACCTAAGTCTCATTCTAAGGTTTGTCCTTGTTCGTCCCAATTTAGTCTCTTTTTAAGGCGAACTTAGACAAACCTTGGAATGAGACTAACGAGACTAACTTGGGACGAATAAAGACAAACTTAAGTCTCATTCTAAGGTTTGTCTAAGTTCGTCCCAAGTTAGTCTCTTTCTAATGATGAACTTAGAGAAACCGTAGAATGAGACTAACGAGACTAACTTGGGACGAACAAAGACAAACTTAAGTCTCATTCTAAAGTTTGTCCAAGTTTGTCCCAAGTTAGTCTCTTTCTAACGACGAACTTAGACAAACCTTAGAATAAGACTAACGATACTACCTTGGGACGAACAAAGACAAACTTAAGTCTCATTCTAAGGTTTGTCTTAGTTCGTCCCAAGTTAGTCTTTTTCTAAGGAAGAACTTAGACAAACCTTAGAATGAGACTAACGAGACTAACTTTGGACGAACAAAGACAAACTTAAGTCTCATTCTAAGGTTTGTCTAAGTTCATCCCAATTTAGTCTCTTTCTAAGGACAAACTTAGAGAAACCTTAGAATGAGACTAACGAGACTAACTTGGGACGAACAAAGACAAACTTAAGTCGCATTCTAAGGTTTGTCTAAGTTCGTCTCAAGTTAGTCTCTTTCTAATGACGAACTTAGACAAACCTTAGAATGAGACTAACGAGACTAACTTGGGACGAAAAAAGACAAACGTTAGTCTCATTCCAAGGTTTGTCTAAGTTCGTCCCAAGTTAGTCTCTTTCTAAGGACGAACTTAGACAAACCTTAGAATGAGACTAACGAGACTAACTTGGGACGAACAAAGACAAACTTAAGTCCCATTCTAAAGTTAGTCTTAGTTCGTCCCAAGTTAGTCTCTATATAAGGACGAACTTAGACAAACCTTAGAATCATACTAACGAGACTAACTTGGGACGAACAAAGACAAACTTAAGTCTCATTCTAAGGTTTGTCTAAGTTCGTCCCAGGTTAGTCTCTTTCTAAGGACGAACTTAGACAAACCTTAGAATGAGACTAACGAGAATAACTAGGGACGAACAAAGACAAACTTAAGTCTCATTCTAAGGTTTGTCTAAGTTCGTCCCAAGTTAGTCTCTTTCTAAGGATGAACTTAGACAAACCTTAGAATGAGACTAACGAGACTAACTTGGGACGAACAAAGACAAACCTAAGTCTCATTCTAAGGTTTGTCCTTGTTCGTCCCAAGTTAGTCTCTTTTTAAGGCGAACTTAGACAAACCTTGGAATGAGACTAACGAGACTAACTTGGGACGAACAAAGACAAACTTAAGTCTCATTCTAAGGTTTGTCTAAGTTCGTCCCAAGTTAGTCTCTTTCTAATGATGAACTTAGAGAAACCGTAGAATGAGACTAACGAGACTAACTTGGGACGAACAAAGACAAACTTAAGTCTCATTCTAAAGTTTGTCCAAGTTCGTCCCAAGTTAGTCTCTTTCTAACGACGAACTTAGACAAACCTTAGAATAAGACTAACGATACTACCTTGGGATGAACAAAGACAAACTTAAGTCTCATTCTAAGGTTTGTCTTAGTTCGTCCCAAGTTAGTCTTTTTCTAAGGAAGAACTTAGACAAACCTTAGAATGAGACTAACGAGACTAACTTTGGACGAACAAAGACAAACTTAAGTCTCATTCTAAGGTTTGTCTAAGTTCATCCCAATTTAGTCTCTTTCTAAGGACAAACTTAGAGAAACCTTAGAATGAGACTAACGAGACTAACTTGGGACGAACAAAGACAAACTTAAGTCGCATTCTAAGGTTTGTCTAAGTTCGTCTCAAGTTAGTCTCTTTCTAATGACGAACTTAGACAAACCTTAGAATGAGACTAACGAGACTAACTTGGGACGAACAAAGACAAACGTTAGTCTCATTCTAAGGTTTGTCTAAGTTCGTCCTAAGTTAGTCTCTTTCTAAGGACGAACTTAGACAAACCTTAGAATGAGACTAACGAGACAAAGTTGGGACGAACAAAGACAAACTCAAATCTCATTCTAAGGTTTGTCTAAGTTCGTCCCAAGTTAGTCTCTTTCTAAGGACGAACTTAGACAAACCTTAGAATGAGACTAACGAGACTAACTAGGGACGAACAAAGACAAACTTAAGTCTCATTCTAAGGTTTGTCTAAGTTCGTCCCAAGTTAGTCTCTTTCTAAGGATGAACTTAGATAAACCTTAGAATGAGACTAACGAGACTAACTTGGGACGAACAAAGACAAACTTAAGTCTCATTCTAAGGTTTGTCCTTGTTCGTCCCAAGTTAGTCTCTTTTTAAGGACGAACTTAGACAAACCTTGGAATGAGACTAACGAGACTAACTTGGGACGAACAAAGACAAACTTAAGTCTCATTCTAAGGTTTGTCTAAGTTCGTCCCAAGTTAGTCTCTTTCTAATGATGAACTTAGAGAAACCGTAGAATGAGACTAACGAGACTAACTTGGGACGAACAAAGACAAACTTAAGTCTCCTTCTAAAGTTTGTCCAAGTTCGTCCCAAGTTAGTCTCTTTCTAACGACGAACTTAGACAAACCTTAGAATAAGACTAATGAGACTAACTTGGGACGAACAAAGACAAACTTAAGTCTCATTCTAAGGTTTGTCTTAGTTCGTCCCAAGTTAGTCTTTTTCTAAGGACGAACTTAGACAAACCTTAGAATGTGACTAACGAGACTAACTTGTGACGAACAAAGACAAACTTAAGTCCCATTCTAAGGTTTGTCTAAGTTCGTCCCAAGTTAGTCTCTTTCTAAGGATGAACTTAGACAAACCTTAGAATGAGACTAACGAGACTAACTTTGGACGAACAAAGACAAACTTAAGTCTCATTCTAAGGTTTGTCTAAGTTCATCCCAATTTAGTCTCTTTCTAAGGACAAACTTAGAGAAACCTTAGAATGAGACTAACGAGACTAACTTGGATCGAACAAAGACAAACTTAAGTCGCATTCTAAGGTTTGTCTAAGTTCGTCTCAAGTTAGTCTCTTTCTAATGACGAACTTAGACAAACCTTAGAATGAGACTAACGAGACTAACTTGGGACGAACAAAGACAAACGTTAGTCTCATTCTAAGGTTTGTCTAAGTTCGTCCCAAGTTAGTCTCTTTCTAAGGACTAACTTAGACAAACCTTAGATTGAGACTAACGAGACTAACTTGGGACGAACAAAGACAAACTTAAGTCCCATTCTAAGGTTAGTCTTAGTTCGTCCCAAGTTAGTCTCTATATAAGGACGAACTTAGACAAACCTTAGAATCAGACTAACGAGACTAACTTGGGACGAACAAAGACAAACTTAAGTCTCATTCTAAGGTTTGTCTAAGTTCGTCCCAAGTTAGTCTCTTTCTAAGGACGAACTTAGACAAACCTTAGAATGAGACTAACGAGACTAACTAGGGACGAACAAAGACAAACTTAAGTCTCATTCTAAGGTTTGTCTAAGTTCGTCCCAAGTTAGTCTCTTTCTAAGGATGAACTTAGACAAACCTTAGAATGAGACTAACGAGACTAACTTGGGACGAACAAAGACAAACCTAAGTCTCATTCTAAGGTTTGTCCTTGTTCGTCCCAAGTTAGTCTCTTTTTAAGGCGAACTTAGACAAACCTTGGAATGAGACAAACGAGACTAACTTGGGACGAACAAAGACAAACTTAAGTCTCATTCTAAGGTTTGTCTAAGTTCGTCCCAAGTTAGTCTCTTTCTAATGATGAACTTAGAGAAACCGTAGAATGAGACTAACGAGACTAACTTGGGACGAACAAAGACAAACTTAAGTCTCATTCTAAAGTTTGTCCAAGTTCGTCCCAAGTTAGTCTCTTTCTAACGACGAACTTAGACAAACCTTAGAATAAGACTAACGAGACTACCTTGGGACGAACAAAGACAAACTTAAGTCTCATTCTAAGGTTTGTCTAAGTTCGTCCCAAGTTAGTCTCTTTCTAATGATGAACTTAGAGAAATCGTAGAATGAGACTAACGAGACTAACTTGGGACGAACAAAGACAAACTTAAGTCTCCTTCTAAAGTTTGTCCAAGTTCGTCCCAAGTTAGTCTCTTTCTAACGACGAACTTAGACAAACCTTAGAATAAGACTAACGAGACTAACTTGGGACGAACAAAGACAAACTTAAGTCTCATTCTAAGGTTTGTCTTAGTTCGTCCCAAGTTAGTCTTTTTCTAAGGACGAACTTAGACAAACCTTAGAATGTGACTAACGAGACTAACTTGTGACGAACAAAGACAAACTTAAGTCCCATTCTAAGGTTTGTCTAAGTTCGTCCCAAGTTAGTCTCTTTCTAAGGATGAACTTAGACAAACCTTAGAATGAGACTAACGAGACTAACTTTGGACGAACAAAGACAAACTTAAGTCTCATTCTAAGGTTTGTCTAAGTTCATCCCAATTTAGTCTCTTTCTAAGGACAAACTTAGAGAAACCTTAGAATGAGACTAACGAGACTAACTTGGATCGAACAAAGACAAACTTAAGTCGCATTCTAAGGTTTGTCTAAGTTCGTCTCAAGTTAGTCTCTTTCTAATGACGAACTTAGACAAACCTTAGAATGAGACTAACGAGACTAACTAGGGACGAACAAAGACAAACGTTAGTCTCATTCTAAGGTTTGTCTAAGTTCGTCCCAAGTTAGTCTCTTTCTAAGGACTAACTTAGACAAACCTTAGAATGAGACTAACGAGACTAACTTGGGACGAACAAAGACAAACTTAAGTCCCATTCTAAGGTTAGTCTTAGTTCGTCCCAAGTTAGTCTCTATATAAGGACGAACTTAGACAAACCTTAGAATCAGACTAACGAGACTAACTTGGGACGAACAAAGACAAACTTAAGTCTCATTCTAAGGTTTGTCTAAGTTCGTCCCAAGTTAGTCTCTTTCTAAGGACGAACTTAGACAAACCTTAGAATGAGACTAACGAGACTAACTAGGGACGAACAAAGACAAACTTAAGTCTCATTCTAAGGTTTGTCTAAGTTCGTCCCAAGTTAGTCTCTTTCTAAGGATGAACTTAGACAAACCTTAGAATGAGACTAACGAGACTAACTTGGGACGAACAAAGACAAACCTAAGTCTCATTCTAAGGTTTGTCCTTGTTCGTCCCAAGTTAGTCTCTTTTTAAGGCGAACTTAGACAAACCTTGGAATGAGACTAACGAGACTAACTTGGGACGAACAAAGACAAACTTAAGTCTTATTCTAAGGTTTGTCTAAGTTCGTCCCAAGTTAGTCTCTTTCTAATGATGAACTTAGAGAAACCGTAGAATGAGACTAACGAGACTAACTTGGGACGAACAAAGACAAACTTAAGTCTCATTCTAAAGTTTGTCCAAGTTCGTCCCAAGTTAGTCTCTTTCTAACGACGAACTTAGACAAACCTTAGAATAAGACTAACGAGACTACCTTGGGACGAACAAAGACAAACTTAAGTCTCATTCTAAGGTTTGTCTTAGTTCGTCCCAAGTTAGTCTTTTTCTAAGGAAGAACTTAGACAAACCTTAGAATGAGACTAACGAGACTAACTTTGGACGAACAAAGACAAACTTAAGTCTCATTCTAAGGTTTGTCTAAGTTCATCCCAATTTAGTCTCTTTCTAAGGCTAAGGTTAGAGAAACCTTAGAATGAGACTAACGAGACTAACTTGGGACGAACAAAGACAAACTTAAGTCGCATTCTAAGGTTTGTCTAAGTTCGTCTCAAGTTAGTCTCTTTCTAATGACGAACTTAGACAAACCTTAGAATGAGACTAACGAGACTAACTTGGGACGAACAAAGACAAACGTTAGTCTAAGTTCGTCCTAAGTTAGTCTCTTTCTAAGGACGAACTTAGACAAACCTTAGAATGAGACTAACGAGACAAAGTTGGGACGAACAAAGACAAACTTAAATCTCATTCTAAGGTTTGTCTAAGTTCGTCCCAAGTTAGTCTCTTTCTAAGGACGAACTTAGACAAACCTTAGAATGAGACTAACGAGACTAACTAGGCACGAACAAAGACAAACTTAAGTCTCATTCTAAGGTTTGTCTAAGTTCGTCCCAAGTTAGTCTCTTTCTAAGGATGAACTTAGATAAACCTTAGAATGAGACTAACGAGACTAACTTGGGACGAACAAAGACAAACTTAAGTCTCATTCTAAGGTTTGTCTAAGTTCGTCCCAAGTTAGTCTCTTTCTAATGATGAACTTAGAGAAACCGTAGAATGAGACTAACGAGACTAACTTGGGACGAACAAAGACAAACTTATGTCTCATTCTAAAGTTTGTCCAAGTTCGTCCCAAGTTAGTCTCTTTCTAACGACGAACTTAGACAAACCTTAGAATAAGACTAACGAGACTAACTTGGGACGAACAAAGACAAACTTAAGTCTCATTCTAAGGTTTGTCTTAGTTCGTCCCAAGTTAGTCTTTTTCTAAGGACGAACTTAGACAAACCTTAGAATGTGACTAACGAGACTAACTTGGGACGAACAAAGACAAACTTAAGTCCCATTCTAAGGTTTGTCTAAGTTCGTCCCAAGTTAGTCTCTTTCTAAGGATGAACTTACACAAACCTTAGAATGAGACTAACGAGACTAACTTTGGACGAACAAAGACAAACTTAAGTCTCAGTCTAAGGTTTGTCTAAGTTCATCCCAATTTAGTCTCTTTCTAAGGACAAACTTTGAGAAACCTTAGAATGAGACTAACGAGACTAACTTGGATCGAACAAAGACAAACTTAAGTCGCATTCTAAGGTTTGTCTAAGTTCGTCCCAAGTTAGTCTCTTTCTAAGGACGAACTTAGACAAACCTTAGAATCAGACTAACGAGACTAACTTGGGATGAACAAAGACAAACTTAAGTCTCATTCTAAGGTTTGTCTAAGTTCGTCCCAAGTTAGTCTCTTTCTAAGGACGAACTTAGACAAACCTTAGAATGAGACTAACGAGACTAACTAGGGACGAACAAAGACAAACTTAAGTCTCATTCTAAGGTTTGTCTAAGTTCGTCCCAAGTTAGTCTCTTTCTAAGGATGAACTTAGACAAACCTTAGAATGAGACTAACGAGACTAACTTGGGACGAACAAAGACAAACCTAAGTCTCATTCTAAGGTTTGTCCTTGTTCGTCCCAAGTTAGTCTCTTTTTAAGGCGAACTTAGACAAACCTTGGAATGAGACTAACGAGACTAACTTGGGACGAACAAAGACAAACTTAAGTCTCATTCTAAGGTTTGTCTAAGTTCGTCCCAAGTTAGTCTTTTTCTAATGATGAACTTAGAGAAACCGTAGAATGAGACTAACGAGACTAACTTGGGACGAACAAAGACAAACTTAAGTCTCATTCTAAAGTTTGTCCAAGTTCGTCCCAAGTTAGTCTCTTTCTAACGACGAACTTAGACAAACCTTAGAATAAGACTAACGAGACTACCTTGGGACGAACAAAGACAAACTTAAGTCTCATTCTAAGGTTTGTCTTAGTTCGTCCCAAGTTAGTCTTTTTCTAAGGAAGAACTTAGACAAACCTTAGAATGAGACTAACGAGACTAACTTTGGACGAACAAAGACAAACTTAAGTCTCATTCTAAGGTTTGTCTAAGTTCATCCCAATTTAGTCTCTTTCTAAGGACAAACTTAGAGAAACCTTAGAATGAGACTAACGAGACTAACTTGGGACGAACAAAGACAAACTTAAGTCGCATTCTAAGGTTTGTCTAAGTTCGTCTCAAGTTAGTCTCTTTCTAATGACGAACTTAGACAAACCTTAGAATGAGACTAACGAGACTAACTTGGGACGAACAAAGACAAACGTTAGTCTCATTCTAAGGTTTGTCTAAGTTCGTCCTAAGTAAGTCTCTTTCTAAGGACGAACTTAGACAAACCTTAGAATGAGACTAACGAGACAAAGTTGGGACGAACAAAGACAAACTTAAATCTCATTCTAAGGTTTGTCTAAGTTCGTCCCAAGTTAGTCTCTTTCTAAGGATGAACTTAGATAAACCTTAGAATGAGACTAACGAGACTAACTTGGGACGAACAAAGACAAACTTAAGTCTCATTCTAAGGTTTGTCCTTGTTCGTCCCAAGTTAGTCTCTTTTTAAGGACGAACTTAGACAAACCTTGGAATGAGACTAACGAGACTAACTTGGGACGAACAAAGACAAACGTAAGTCTCATTCTAAGGTTTGTCTAAGTTCGTCCCAAGTTAGTCTCTTTCTAATGATGAACTTAGAGAAACCGTAGAATGAGACTAACGAGACTAACTTGGGACGAACAAAGACAAACTTAAGTCTCATTCTAAAGTTTGTCCAAGTTCGTCCCAAGTTAGTCTCTTTCTAACGACGAACTTAGACAAACTTTAGAATAAGACTAACGAGACTAACTTGGGACGAACAAAGACAAACTTAAGTCTCATTCTAAGGTTTGTCTTAGTTCGTCCCAAGTTAGTCTTTTTCTAAGGACGAACTTAGACAAACCTTAGAATATGACTAACGAGACTAACTTGGGACGAACAAAGACAAACTTAAGTCCCATTCTAAGGTTTGTCTAAGTTCGTCCCAAGTTAGTCTCTTTCTAAGGATGAACTTAGACAAACCTTAGAATGAGACTAACGAGACTAACTTTGGACGAACAAAGACAAACTTAAGTCTCATTCTAAGGTTTGTCTAAGTTCATCCCAATTTAGTCTATTTCTAAGGACAAACTTAGAGAAACCTTAGAATGAGACTAACGAGACTAACTTGGATCGAACAAAGACAAACTTAAGTCGCATTCTAAGGTTTGTCTAAGTTCGTCTCAAGTTAGTCTCTTTCTAATGACGAACTTAGACAAACCTTAGAATGAGACTAACGAGACTAACTTGGGACGAACAAAGACAAACGTTAGTCTCATTCTAAGGTTTGTCTAAGTTCGTCCCAAGTTAGTCTCTTTCTAAGGACTAACTTAGACAAACCTTAGAATGAGACTAACGAGACTAACTTGGGACGAACAAAGACAAACTTAAGTCCCATTCTAAGGTTAGTCTTAGTTCGTCCCATATTAGTCTCTATATAAGGACGAACTTAGACAAACCTTAGAATCAGACTAACGAGACTAACTTGGGACGAACAAAGACAAACTTAAGTCTCATTCTAAGGTTTGTCTAAGTTCGTCCCAAGTTAGTCTCTTTCTAAGGACGAACTTAGACAAACCTTAGAATGAGACTAACGAGACTAACTAGGGACGAACAAAGACAAACTTAAGTCTCATTCTAAGGTTTGTCTAAGTTCATCCCAAGTTAGTCTCTTTCTAAGGATGAACTTAGACAAACCTTAGAATGAGACTAACGAGACTAACTTGGGACGAACAAAGACAAACCTAAGTCTCATTCAAAGGTTTGTCCTTGTTCGTCCCAAGTTAGTCTCTTTTTAAGGCGAACTTAGACAAACCTTGGAATGAGACTAACGAGACTAACTTGGGACGAACAAAGACAAACTTAAGTCTCATTCTAAGGTTTGTCTAAGTTCGTCCCAAGTTAGTCTCTTTCTAATGATGAACTTAGACAAACCTTGGAATGAGACTAACGAGACTAACTTGGGACGAACAAAGACAAACTTAAGTCTCATTCTAAGGTTTGTCTAAGTTCGTCCCAAGTTAGTCTCTTTCTAATGATGAACTTAGAGAAACCGTAGAATGAGACTAACGAGACTAACTTGGGACGAACAAAGACAAAATTAAGTCTCATTCTAAAGTTTGTCCAAGTTCGTCCCAAGTTAGTCTCTTTCTAACGACGAACTTAGACAAACCTTAGAATAAGACTAACGAGACTACCTTGGGACGAACAAAGACAAACTTAAGTCTCATTCTAAGGTTTGTCTTAGTTCGTCCCAAGTTAGTCTTTTTCTAAGGAAGAACTTAGACAAACCTTAGAATGAGACTAACGAGACTAACTTTGGACGAACAAAGACAAACTTAAGTCTCATTCTAAGGTTTGTCTAAGTTCATCTCAATTTAGTCTCTTTCTAAGGACAAACTTAGAGAAACCTTAGAATGAGACTAACGAGACTAACTTGGGACGAACAAAGACAAACTTAAGTCGCATTCTAAGGTTTGTCTAAGTTCGTCTCAAGTTAGTCTCTTTCTAATCACGAACTTAGACAAACCTTAGAATGAGACTAACGAGACTAACTTGGGACGAACAAAGACAAACGTTAGTCTCATTCTAAGGTTTGTCTAAGTTCGTCCTAAGTTAGTCTCTTTCTAAGGACGAACTTAGACAAACCTTAGAATGAGACTAACGAGACAAAGTTGGGACGAACAAAGACAAACTTAAATCTCATTCTAAGGTTTGTCTAAGTTCGTCCCAAGTTAGTCTCTTTCTAAGGACGAACTTAGACAAACCTTAGAATGAGACTAACGAGACTAACTAGGGACGAACAAAGACAAACTTAAGTCTCATTCTAAGGTTTGTCTAAGTTCGTCCCAAGTTAGTCTCTTTCTAAGGATGAACTTAGATAAACCTTAGAATGAGACTAACGAGACTAACTTGGGACGAACAAAGACAAACTTAAGTCTCATTCTAAGGTTTGTCCTTGTTCGTCCCAAGTTAGTCTCTTTTTAAGGACGAACTTAGACAAACCTTGGAATGAGACTAACGAGACTAACTTGGGACGAACAAAGACAAACTTAAGTCTCATTCTAAGGTTTGTCTAAGTTCGTCCCAAGTTAGTCTCTTTCTAATGATGAACTTAGAGAAACCGTAGAATGAGACTAACGAGACTAACTTGGGACGAACAAAGACAAACTTAAGTCTCATTCTAAAGTTTGTCCAAGTTCGTCCCAAGTTAGTCTCTTTCTAACGACGAACTTAGACAAACCTTAGAATAAGACTAACGAGACTAACTTGGGACGAACAAAGACAAACTTAAGTCTCATTCTAAGGTTTGTCTTAGTTCGTCCCAAGTTAGTCTTTTTCTAAGGACGAACTTAGACAAACCTTAGAATGTGACTAACGAGACTAACTTGGGACGAACAAAGACAAACTTAAGTCCCATTCTAAGGTTTGTCTAAGTTCGTCCCAAGTTAGTCTCTTTCTAAGGATGAACTTAGACAAACCTTAGAATGAGACTAACGAGACTAACTTTGGACGAACAAAGACAAACTTAAGTCTCATTCTAAGGTTTGTCTAAGTTCATCCCAATTTAGTCTCTTTCTAAGGACAAACTTAGAGAAACCTTAGAATGAGACTAACGAGACTAACTTGGATCGAACAAAGACAAACTTAAGTCGCATTCTAAGGTTTGTCTAAGTTCGTCTCAAGTTAGTCTCTTTCTAATGACGAACTTAGACAAACCTTAGAATGAGACTAACGAGACTAACTTGGGACGAACAAAGACAAACGTTAGTCTCATTCTAAGGTTTGTCTAAGTTCGTCCCAAGTTAGTCTCTTTCTAAGGACGAACTTAGACAAACCTTAGAATGAGACTAACGAGACTAACTTGGGACGAACAAAGACAAACTTAAGTCCCATTCTAAGGTTTGTCTTAGTTCGTCCCAAGTTAGTCTCTATATAAGGACGAACTTAGACAAACCTTAGAATGCGACTAACGAGACTAACTTGGGACGAACAAAGACAAACTTAAGTCTCATTCTAAGGTTTGTCTAAGTTCGTCCCAAGTTAGTCTCTTTCTAAGGACGAACTTAGACAAACTTTAGAATGAGACTAACGAGACTAACTAGGGACGAACAAAGACAAACTTAAGTCTCATTCTAAGGTTTGTCTAAGTTCGTCCCAAGTTAGTCTCTTTCTAAGGATGAACTTAGACAAACCTTAGAATGAGACTAACGAGACTAACTTGGGACGAACAAAGACAAACTTAAGTCTCATTCTAAGGTTTGTCCTTGTTCGTCCCAAGTTAGTCTCTTTTTAAGGACGAACTTTGACAAACCTTGGAATGAGCCTAACGAGACTAACTTGGGACGAACAAAGACAAACTTAAGTCTCATTCTAAGGTTTGTCTAAGTTCGTCCCAAGTTAGTCTCTTTCTAATGACGAACTTAGAGAAACCGTAGAATGAGACTAACGAGACTAACTTGGGACGAACAAAGACAAACTTAAGTCTCATTCTAAGGTTTGTCTTAGTTCGTCCCAAGTTAGTCTTTTTCTAAGGACGTACTTAGACAAACCTTAGAATGTGACTAACGAGACTAACTTGGGACGAACAAAGACAAACTTAAGTCCCATTCAAAGGTTTGTCTAAGTTCGTCCCAAGTTAGTCTCTTTCTAAGGATGAACTTAGACAAACCTTAGAATGAGACTAACGAGACTAACTTTGGACGAACAAAGACAAACTTAAGTCTCATTCTAAGGTTTGTCTAAGTTCATCCCAATTTAGTCTCTTTCTAAGGACAAACTTAGAGAAACCTTAGAATGAGACTAACGAGACTAACTTGGATCGAACAAAGACAAACTTAAGTCGCATTCTAAGGTTTGTCTAAGTTCGTCTCAAGTTAGTCTCTTTCTAATGACGAACTTAGACAAACCTTAGAATGAGACTAACGAGACTAACTTGGGACGAACAAAGACAAACGTTAGTCTCATTCTAAGGTTTGTCTAAGTTCGTCCCAAGTTAGTCTCTTTCTAAGGACAAACTTAGACAAACCTTAGAATGAGACTAACGAGACTAACTTGGGACGAACAAAGACAAACTTAAGTCCCATTCTAAGGTTTGTCTTAGTTCGTCCCAAGTTAGTCTCTATATAAGGACGAACTTAGACAAACCTTAGAATGAGACTAACGAGACTAACTTGGGACGAACAAAGACAAACTTAAGTCTCATTCTAAGGTTTGTCTAAGTTCGTCCCAAGTTAGTCTCTTTCTAAGGACGAACTTAGACAAACCTTAGAATGAGACTAACGAGACTAACTAGGGACGAACAAAGACAAACTTAAGTCTCATTCTAAGGTTTGTCTAAGTTCGTCCCAAGTTAGTCTCTTTCTAAGGATGAACTTAGACAAACCTTAGAATGAGACTAACGAGACTAACTTGGGACGAACAAAGACAAACTTAAGTCTCATTCTAAGGTTTGTCCTTGTTCGTCCCAAGTTAGTCTCTTTTTAAGGACTAACTTAGACAAACCTTGGAATGAGACTAACGAGACTAACTTGGGACGAACAAAGACAAACTTAAGTCTCATTCTAAGGTTTGTCTAAGTTCGTCCCAAGTTAGTCTCTTTCTAATGATGAACTTAGAGAAACCGTAGAATGAGACTAACGAGACTAACTTGGGACGAACAAAGACAAACTTAAGTCTCATTCTAAAGTTTGTCCAAGTTCGTCCCAAGTTAGTCTCTTTCTAACGACGAACTTAGACAAACCTTAGAATAAGACTAACGAGACTAACTTGGGACGAACAAAGACAAACTTAAGTCTCATTCTAAGGTTTGTCTTAGTTCGTCCCAAGTTAGTCTTTTTCTAAGGACGAACTTAGACAAACCTTAGAATGTGACTAACGAGACTAACTTGGGACGAACAAAGACAAACTTAAGTCCCATTCTAAGGTTTGTCTAAGTTCGTCCCAAGTTAGTCTCTTTCTAAGGATGAACTTAGACAAACCTTAGAATGAGACTAACGAGACTAACTTTGGACGAACAAAGACAAACTTAAGTCTCATTCTAAGGTTTGTCTAAGTTCATCCCAATTTAGTCTCTTTCTAAGGACAAACTTAGAGAAACCTTAGAATGAGACTAACGAGACTAACTTGGATCGAACAAAGACAAACTTAAGTCGCATTCTAAGGTTTGTCTAAGTTCGTCTCAAGTTAGTCTCTTTTTAATGACGAACTTAGACAAACCTTAGAATGAGACTAACGAGACTAACTTGGGACGGACAAAGACAAACGTTAGTCTCATTCTAAGGTTTGTCTAAGTTCGTCCCAAGTTAGTCTCTTTCTAAGGACGAACTTAGACAAACCTTAGAATGAGACTAACGAGACTAACTTGGGACGAACAAAGACAAACTTAAGTCCCATTCTAAGGTTTGTCTTAGTTCGTCCCAAGTTAGTCTCTATATAAGGACGAACTTAGACAAACCTTAGAATGCGACTAACGAGACTAACTTGGGACGAACAAAGACAAACTTAAGTCTCATTCTAAGGTTTGTCTAAGTTCGTCCCAAGTTAGTCTCTTTCTAAGGACGAACTTAGACAAACCTTAGAATGAGACTAACGAGACTAACTAGGGACGAACAAAGACAAACTTAAGTCTCATTCTAAGGTTTGTCTAAGTTCGTCCCAAGTTAGTCTCTTTCTAAGGATGAACTTAGACAAACCTTAGAATGAGACTAACGAGACTAACTTGGGACGAACAAAGACATACTTAAGTCTCATTCTAAGGTTTGTCCTTGTTCGTCCCAAGTTAGTCTCTTTTTAAGGACGAACTTAGACAAACCTTGGAATGAGACTAACGAGACTAACTTGGGACGAACAAAGACAAACTTAAGTCTCATTCTAAGGTTTGTCTAAGTTCGTCCCAAGTTAGTCTCTTTCTAATGACGAACTTAGAGAAACCGTAGAATGAGACTAACGAGACTAACTTGGGACGAACAAAGACAAACTTAAGTCTCATTCAAAGGTTTGTCTTAGTTCGTCCCAAGTTAGTCTTTTTCTAAGGACGAACTTAGACAAACCTTAGAATGAGACTAACGAGACTAACTTGGGACGAACAAAGACAAACTTAAGTCTCATTCTAAGGTTTGTCTAAGTTCGTCCCAAGTTAGTCTCTTTCTAAGGATGAACTTAGACAAACCTTAGAATGAGACTAACGAGACTAACTTTGGACGAACAAAGACAAACTTAAGTCTCATTCTAAGGTTTGTCTAAGTTCATCCCAATTTAGTCTCTTTCTAAGGACAAACTTAGAGAAACCTTAGAATGAGACTAACGAGACTAACTTGGGACGAACAAAGACAAACTTAAGTCGCATTCTAAGGTTTGTCTAAGTTCGTCTCAAGTTAGTCTCTTTCTAATGACGAACTTAGACAAACCTTAGAATGAGACTAACGAGACTAACTTGGGACGAACAAAGACAAACGTTAGTCTCATTCTAAGGTTTGTCTAAGTTCGTCCCAAGTTAGTCTCTTTCTAAGGATGAACTTAGACAAACCTTAGAATGAGACTAACGAGACAAAGTTGGGACGAACAAAGACAAACTTAAGTCTCATTCTAAGGTTTGTCGAAGTTTGTCCCAAGTTAGTCTCTTTCTAAGGACGAACTTAGACAAACCTTAGAATGAGACTAACGAGACTAACTATGGACGAACAAAGACAAACGTTAGTCTCATTCTAAGGTTTGTCTAAGTTCGTCCCAAGTTAGTCTCTTTCTAAGGACGAACTTAGACAAACCTTAGAATGAGACTAACGAGACTAACTTGGGACGAACAAAGACAAACTTAAGTCCCATTCTAAGGTTTGTCTTAGTTCGTCCCAAGTTAGTCTCTATATAAGGACGAACTTAGACAAACCTTAGAATGAGACTAACGAGACTAACTTGGGACGAACAAAGACAAACTTAAGTCTCATTCTAAGGTTTGTCTAAGTTCGTCCCAAGTTAGTCTCTTTCTAAGGACGAACTTAGACAAACCTTAGAATGAGACTAACGAGACTAACTAGGGACGAACAAAGACAAACTTAAGTCTCATTCTAAGGTTTGTCTAAGTTCGTCCCAAGTTAGTCTCTTTCTAAGGATGAACTTAGACAAACCTTAGAATGAGACTAACTAGACTAACTTGGGACGAACAAAGACAAACTTAAGTCTCATTCTAAGGTTTGTCCTTGTTCGTCCCAAGTTAGTCTCTTTTTAAGGACGAACTTAGACAAACCTTGGAATGAGACTAACGAGACTAACTTGGGACGAACAAAGACAAACTTAAGTCTCATTCTAAAGTTTGTCTAAGTTCGTCCCAAGTTAGTCTCTTTCTAATGACGAACTTAGAGAAACCGTAGAATGAGACTAACGAGACTAACTTGGGACGAACAAAGACAAACTTAAGTCTCATTCTAAGGTTTGTCCAAGTTCGTCCCAAGTTAGTCTCTTTCTAACGACGAACTTAGACAAACCTTAGAATAAGACTAACGAGACTAACTTGGGACGAACAAAGACAAACTTAAGTCTCATTCAAAGGTTTGTCTTAGTTCGTCCCAAGTTAGTCTTTTTCTAAGGACAAACTTAGACAAACCTTAGAATGAGACTAACGAGACTAACTTGGGACGAACAAAGACAAACTTAAGTCTCATTCTAAGGTTTGTCTAAGTTCGTCCCAAGTTAGTCTCTTTCTAAGGATGAACTTAGACAAACCTTAGAATGAGACTAACTAGACTAACTTGGGACGAACAAAGACAAACTTAAGTCTCATTCTAAGGTTTGTCTAAGTTCATCCCAATTTAGTCTCTTTCTAAGGACAAACTTAGAGAAACCTTAGAATGAGACTAACGAGACTAACTTGGGACGAACAAAGACAAACTTAAGTCGCATTCTAAGGTTTGTCTAAGTTCGTCTCAAGTTAGTCTCTTTCTAATGACGAACTTAGACAAACCTTAGAATGAGACTAACGAGACTAACTTGGGACGAACAAAGACAAACGAGCAATACAAGTTGATCTTGTAGCTCAGATTGTCCGAGAGCTTCGTCAAGTCCCCGGAGATGCTAGTGTGCATGGTGATGAGCGTGATGGCATAAATGATGGAACTGCTGCCCGTAATGCCCAAGGACGAAGGAATCAAGCTGCTGGCCATAAGAATAACGCGGCTGATGGTCATCGATATGATGGTCGTGGTCGTGGAAGAGAACGCGGAAGACGTAATATCGATCATGATGATTCTGATGATTATTATGGATTGCATAGGAATTATGGGTTTCGTAGACGAGGAAACTATGGACGCGAACAGTGTGATGAGGAGAGATTTGGCAAGCTGAAATTTACCATGCCAAAGTTTGATGGTGGATCCGACCCGGAAGCTTATCTCACTTGGGAGTTAAAGGTTGATAAGATATTTCGCATGCATATTTATTCTGAAGAGAAGAAGCTTCCTATGGCTTCACTTGAGTTTGAAGATTATGCCCTAATCTGGTGGGAGCAAGTTCAATCTCAGCGAGAAGAAGAAGGAGGAGTGCCTATTTCTACATGGGCAGAAATGAAAAGGGAGATGAGGGCGAGATTCATTCCAAGACATTATCGAAGAGACATCTTTGATAAACTCCAGAATTTGAGGCAAGGGAAACAATCTGTTGAGGAGTATCATAAGGAGATGGAGAAAGCCATGATTCGAGCCAACATACATGAACACGAAGAGCAGTCCATGGCACGATTTTTGTATGGTTTAAACCCAAATGTGAAACGGATTGTTGAGCTACAACCTTACCGAAATGTCATCGAGTTGGTGCATCTTGCTTCAAAGGCTGAACGACAATTGCAAGATGACTCAAAGCTAAACAAATCAACCTCATTCACTACTCGGACTACAGCAAGTGGAACTAAGTTTGTACCGCAATTTAATGTTGGTCGAGGCATCACCACTAACTCTGTAGGTGGCAACCGTTCCAACACTCGTAGTGGTGGAACCGAAACTTCAAGGGAGAAAGGCAAATCAGCGTCATCTAGTTCATCTTCCATCGGACCCACATCCAAGAGTAGGGACATTGAGTGTTTCAAGTGTAAGGGACGTGGTCATATGATCAAAGACTACCCAAACAACCGTACTATGCTCGTCACTGAGGAAGGAGAGTATGAATCAGCAAGTGATTTGGAAGACGAAGTTGCTGATGCTACTCTTGATGATGAAGAACACAATTATTGTGATTATGAGCAAGGTGCCTCACTTGTTGTTACCAAGGTGCTCAGCGTGCAAATGAAAGATTCAGAGAACTGTCAACGGCACAACCTTTTCCAAACAAGAGCAATAGTTCAAGACAAAGTTGCGAAAGTAATAATTGATGGAGGAAGTTGCCAAAACCTTGCAAGTAAAGAGATGTGTGAAAAGCTTGAGCTGAAGTTGCTGCCACATCCTCACCCATACCATGTGCAATGGTTAAGTGAATGCGGAAAAATGAAGATTACACACAAGGTAAAAGTTCAGTTTAAGATTGGCGATTATATTGACACGGTTGAGTGTGATGTTCTACCCATGAAGGTGTGTCATTTACTTTTGGGAAGGCCATGGCAATATGATGTTTCAGCGCAACATTGTGGACGCACAAACCATTACACAATCAAGTGGAAAAGCAAGGATTTAGTGCTCCGACCTATGACACCGCAACAAATTATGACTGAACATATGCAAAAAGCCAGCGAGGGAAACAAATCTGAGTTGAGAGTTGGAGAGAAAAAAACATACGATCGGAAACCACAAAACAGTGAGTGAGTGTCCCAAAACAAACACGAGAGAGAAACAGAAAAGTGAGGGAGAGAATTTCGTCATGCTAGCCACCAAATCTGAGTTGAGAGATGTGAGGAATAACACCAGTCAAGTGATCTTTGTGCTGATGTACAAAGACACATTGGTATCGACTAACGACTTGACATCTCTTCCTAGTGCCTTTTCTCGTGTTTTGCAGGATTACAAGGATGTCTTTCCAGAGGAGGTTCCAGCGGGTTTACCTCCATTGCGTGGCATTGAACATCAAATTGATCTCATTCCAGGAGCTTCACTTCCGAACCGACCACCATACCGCACAAATCCCAAAGAGACAAAGGAGATACAAAGGCAGGTACAAGAACTTTTAAATAAAGGTTATGTACGTGAAAGTTTAAGTCCTTGTGCTGTCCCTGTTATTTTAGTTCCTTAGAAGGATGGTTCTTGGCGTATGTGTGTTGATTGTAGGGCCATAAACAATATTACTGTTCGATATCGTCATCCTATTCCTAGGTTAGATGATATGCTTGATGAACTTAGTGGCTCTATGATATTCTCTAAGGTTGATTTGCGTAGTGGATATCATCAAATTCGGATGAAAGAGGGAGATGAATGGAAAACGGCATTCAAAACAAAATTTGGATTGTATGAGTGGTTAGTCATGCCGTTTGGATTAACTAATGCACCTAGTACTTTCATGAGGTTAATGAATCATGTCTTGAGAGCTTACATTGGGAGATTTGTTGTTGTTTACTTTGATGACATCTTGATATACAGCAACTCTATAGATGAGCATATTGATCATATCAAACTTGTGTTAGATGTTCTTAGGAGGGAACAGTTATATGCTAACATGGACAAGTGCTCATTTTGCACGAAGAAGGTTGTTTTTCTTGGCTATGTCGTTTCAGGGCAAGGAATTGAGGTTGACGAATAGAAAGTTGAGGCAATCAAGAATTGGCCTACTCCTCTCAATATGAGTCCTACTTTCAACGTGGCTGACTTGTCGCCTTACTTGGGTGAAGAAGAATCAGAGTCGAGGACAACTCTTTTTGAAGAGGGGGAGGATGATGAGGACACACTAGCCTCACCTCGTCGGTCATCTACTATTTCAAGTAATTGTATACAACTACAAGCTGATGCATCAACGAAGGACGCTTACAAAGGCCCAATGACTAGAAACCGAGCAAAACAAATTCAACATGAGGTGAATTCACTCCTAGTTGATTGTTATACTACAATTGATGAGAACTATATGCTGCCTAAATCTAGTGTGCATTTATTACTCGGATTCTCAAAAGTGGATGGACATAAAGAAGGGACACTTATGGAGGACTCGTGCACGAAGAACAAAGAGAGAAGTCTAACATCATTTAGTGCAAGAAAGAAAGAAATAAAGGACCAGAATTGATGATTTTCCCTTAGCACATCAAACCAAGCACAAATTGAAAGAATGGCTATTAATAGTATTGCACAAAGATCAATCATGGGCACTTATGGTTGCACAAGGATCAAAGGAGATTGCACAAGACTCCATGGTGGCTGCTCATTGCTCAAAAGAGGCTACCCAAGATCCCATGGTGATTGCACAAGTCCACAACACATGCATTTACTTTCATTTCCTAGTATTAATCCTCATCTACATGTATTTTGGAAACATGTAGTCCCAGTATCATCAAGATGATACTCTTGATGATGAAGAACACAATTATTGTGATTATGAGCAAGGTGCCTCACTTGTTGTTACCAAGGTGCTCAGCGTGCAAGTGAAAGATTCAGAGAATTGTCAACGGCACAACCTTTTCCAAACAAGAGCAAAAGTTCAAGACAAAGTTGCGAAGGTAATAATTGATGGAGGAAGTTGCCAAAACCTTGCAAGTAAAGAGATGTGTGAAAAGCTTGAGCTGAAGTTGCTGCCACATCCTCACCCATACCATGTGCAATGGTTAAGTGATTGCGGAGAAATGAAGATTACACACAAGGTAAAAGTTCAGTTTAAGATTGGCGATTATATTGACACGGTTGAGTGTGATGTTCTACCCATGAAAGTGTGTCATTTACTATTGGGAAGGCCGTGGCAATATGATGTTTCAGCGCAACATTGTGGACGCACAAACCATTACACAATCAAGTGGAAAGGCAAGGATTTGGTGCTCCGACCTATGACACCTCAACAAATTATGACTGATCATATGCAAAAAGCCAGCGAGGGAAACAAAGTGAGTGTGAGAGTTGGAGAGAAAAAACATACGAGCGGAAACCACAAAACAGTGAGTGAGTGTCCCAAAACAAACACGAGAGAGAAACAAAAAAGTGAGGGAGAGAATTTCGTCATGCTAGCCACCAAATCTGAGTTGAGAGATGTGAGGAATAACACCAGTCAAGTGATCTTTGTGCTGATGTACAAAGACACATTGGTATCGACTAACGACTTGACATCTCTTCCTAGTGCCTTTTCTCGTGTTTTGCAGGATTACAAGGATGTCTTTCCAGAGGAGGTTCCAGCGGGTTTACCTCCATTGCGTGGCATTGAACATCAAATTGATCTCATTCCAGGAGCTTCACTTCCAAACCGACCACCATACCGCACAAATCCCA
Source organism: Rhodiola kirilowii (assembly GCA_033675215.1). Lineage (NCBI taxonomy): Eukaryota > Viridiplantae > Streptophyta > Magnoliopsida > Saxifragales > Crassulaceae > Rhodiola > Rhodiola kirilowii. The sequence goes on along the minus strand of JAUCNB010000012.1, from coordinate 1,268,906 downwards.
AAGAGACAAAGGAGATACAAAGGCAGGTACAAGAACTTTTAAATAAAGGTTATGTACGTGAAAGTTTAAGTCCTTGTGCTGTCCCTGTTATTTTAGTTCCTAAGAAGGATGGTTCTTGGCGTATGTGTGTTGATTGTAGGGCCATAAACAATATTACTGTTCGATATCGTCATCCTATTCCTAGGTTAGATGATATGCTTGATGAACTTAGTGGCTCTATAATATTCTCTAAGGTTGATTTGCGTAGTGGATATCATCAAATTCGGATGAAAGAGGGAGATGAATGGAAAACGGCATTCAAAACAAAATTTGGATTGTATGAGTGGTTAGTCATGCCGTTTGGATTAACTAATGCACCTAGTACTTTCATGAGGTTAATGAATCATGTCTTGAGAGCTTACATTGGGAGATTTGTTGTTGTTTACTTTGATGACATCTTGATATACAGCAAGTCTATAGATGAGCATATTGATCATATCAAACTTGTGTTAGATGTTCTTAGGAGGGAACAGTTATATGCTAACATGGACAAGTGCTCATTTTGCACGAAGAAGGTTGTTTTTCTTGGCTATGTCGTTTCAGGGCAAGGAATTGAGGTTGACGAATCAAAAGTTGAGGCAATCAAGAATTGGCCTACTCCTCTCAATATGAGTCAAGTAAGAAGTTTTCATGGTCTTGCTGGTTTCTATAGAAGGTTTGTTAAGGATTTTAGTACCATTGCTGCCCCATTGAATGAGTTAACAAAGAAGGGTGTTGTTTTCAAATGGGATGTGCCTCAAGAAAATGCTTTCAAAGAGCTTAAGAAACGATTAACGGAGTCACCGGTGCTTGTTCTTCCTGATTTTAACAAAACTTTTGAAATAGAGTGTGATGCTAGTGGAATAGGTATTGGTGGTGTCTTAATGCAAGAAAGCAAACCGATAGCTTATTTTAGTGAGAAATTGGGCGGTGCAAAGTTGAACTATTCAGTTTATGATAAGGAATTGTATGCTTTAGTTCGTGTGCTTGAAACTTGGCAACATTACTTATGGACTAAGGAGTTTGTCATTCATTCTGATCATGAAGCATTGAAACATCTTAAGGGTCAAGCTAAGCTCAATAGGAGGCATGCTAAATGGGTAGAATTCATTGAGACTTTCCCATATGTTGTGAGATATAAGAAGGGTAAAGAAAACATGGTTGCTGATGCTCTATCTCGTAGACATGTTTTGTTGAACCAATTAGAGGTAAAAGTGCTTGGACTTGAAAGTTTGAAAGCTTTGTATGTTGCTGATCCTTACTTTTCAGAACCATATGAAAGATGTCAAGATGGAAAAGGATGGGATAAGTATCATATGCATGATGGATTTCTTTTAGAGCTAACAAACTTTGTGTTCCTGATTGTTCGGTTAGGCTTTTGTTATTGCAAGAATCACATGCAGGTGGTTTAATGGGTCATTTTGGCCGGGAGAAGACTTATGAGATGCTTGCTGATCATTTTTATTGGCCAAAGATGAGGAAGGATGTTGAAAGATTCGTGCAGCGATGCATTACATGTCACAAAGCTAAGTCAAAACTTAACCCTCACGGTTTATATACTCCTCTACCAGTTCCTAGTGTTCCTTGGAAAGATATTAGTATGGATTTTGTGTTAGGACTACCTAAAACTAAGAGGGGAAGGGATTCAGTTTTTGTTGTTGTTGATAGATTCTCGAAGATGGCACATTTCATTCCATGTCATAAGAGCGATGATGCTTCACATGTGGCTGATTTATTTTTCAGGGAGGTTGTGCGTCTGCATGGAGTACCAAGGACGATCGTATCTGATCGTGATGTGAAGTTTATGAGCTACTTTTGGAAGACATTATGGGGAAAGCTTGGGACCAAGCTATTGTTTTCAACAACTTGTCACCCACAAACTGATGGCCAAACGGAGGTGGTAAACCGTACCCTTTCAACGTTACTAAGGACTATGATCAAGAAGAACCTAAGGGAATGGGAAGAGTGCTTGCCGCACATCGAGTTCGCTTACAATAGGGCAGTTCACTCTACCACAAGCATGTGCCCATTTGAGGTGGTTTATGGATTCAAACCCATTTCACCACTCGACTTGCTGCCACTTCCATTGCAAGAACGAAGTAATATGGAGGCCTCAAAGCGTGCTGCATATGTGAGAAGGATTCACGAGAAGACTAAGGAGCAGATTGAGAAAAAGGTAAAGTATTACGCACACAAGGCTAACAAGAACCGAAAGAAGGTAACGTTTGAACCCGGAGATCTAGTTTGGATACATCTACGCAAAGAACGTTTTCCGGAGAAACGCAAGTCCAAACTCATGCCTCGTGGGGATGGACCATTCAATGTGTTAGCAAAAATAAATGACAATGCCTACAAGATTGAACTTCCAGAAGACTATGCGGTGAGTCCCACTTTCAACGTGGCTGACTTGTCGCCTTACTTGGGTGAAGAAGAATCAGAGTCGAGGACGACTCTTTTTGAAGAGGGGGGAGGATGATGAGGACACACTAGCCTCACCTCGTCGGTCATCTACTATTACAAGTAATCCTATACAACTACAAGCTGATGCATCGACGAAAGAAGCTTTCAAAGGTCCAATGACTAGGAACCGAGCAAAACAAATTCAACATGAGATTCTCAAAAGTGGATGGACATAAAGAAGGGACACTTATGGAGGACTCATGCACGAAGAACAAAGGGAGAAGTCTAACATCATTTAGTGCAAGAAAGAAAGCAATAAAGGACCAGAATTGATGCTTTTCCCTTAGCACATCAAACCAAGCACAAATTGAAAGCATGGCTATTAATAGTATTGCACAAAGATCAATCATGGGCACTTATGGCTGAACAAGGATCAAAGGAGAATGCACAAGACTCCATGGTGGCTGCTCATTGCTCAAAAGAGGCTACTCAAGATCCCATGGTGGCTGCACAAGTCCACAACACATGCATTTACTTTCATTTCTTAGTATTAATCCTCATCTACATGTATTTTGAAAACACATTCAGATTTTGGAAATTTTATTCATCAACATTTCAGATTTAGCTATTGCTACATATTTTTTCAAGAGAGAGTTCTCTACCCCCTTGCTCTTGTAGTTTCCTTGTGAGATTGCATAAGCGGTCGTTCGACGGAAACAAATTGTGCTTCCAACTTTGTGCGTGGTTGTGTGGTTTGGAAACTTAGAGTGTGGTTAGGCAATTACTTGTTGCAGGTCATTGCACAAGCAGTGGTTGGCTTCAAGAGTCGTCGGGTTGCACTACCTATCCTCCTCCATCAAATCCTACATCGTGAAGTCCCGCTTCCGCCCCGTATCACAAACCTTAGAATGAGACTAACGAGACAAAGTTGGGACGAACAAAGACAAACTTAAGTCTCATTCTAAGGTTTGTCTAAGTTCGTCCCAAGTTAGTCTCTTTCTAAGGACGACCTTAGACAAACCTTAGAATGAGACTAACGAGACTAACTTGGGACGAACAAAGACAAACTTAAGTCTCATTCTAAGGTTTGTCTAAGTTCGTCCCAAGTTAGTCTTTTTCTAAGGACGAACTTAGAGAAACCTTAGAATGAGAGTCTTTTTCTAAGGACGAACTTAGACAAACCTTAGAATGAGACTAACGAGACAAACTTGGGACGAACAAAGACAAACTTAAGTCTTATTCTAAGGTTTGTCTAAGTTCGTCCCAAGTTAGTCACTTTCTAAGGACGAACTTAGACAAACCTTAGAATGAGATTAACGAGACTAACTTGGGACGAACAAAGACAAACTTAAGTCTCATTCAAAGGTTTCTCTAAGTTCGTCCCAAGTTAGTCACTTTCTATGGACGAACTTAGACAGACCTTAGAATGAGACTAACGAGACTAACTTGGGATGAACAAAGACAAACTTAAGTCTCATTCTAAGGTTTGTCAAAGTTCTCCCAAGTTAGTCTCTTTATAAGGATGAACTTAGACAAACCTTAGAATGAGACTAACGAGACTAACTTGGGATGAACAAAGACAAACTTAAGTCTCATTCTAAGGTTTGTCTAAGTTCATCCCAAGTTAGTCTCTTTCTAAGGACGAACTTAGACAAACCTTAGAATGAAACTAACAAGACTAACTTTGGACGAACATAGACAGACGTTAGTCTCATTCTAAGGTTTGTCTTAGTTCGTCCCAAGTTAGTCTCTTTCAACGGACGAACTTAGACAAACCTTAGAATGAGATTAACGAGACTAACTTGGGACGAACAAAGACAAACGTTAGTCTCATTCTAAGGTTTGTCTAAGTTCGTCCCAAGTTAGTCTCTTTCTAAGGGCGAACTTAGACAAACCTTAGAATGAGACTAACGAGACAAAGTTGGGACGAACAAAGACAAACTTAAGTCTCATTCTAAGGTTTGTCTAAGTTCGTCCCAAGTTAGTCTCTTTCTAAGGACGACGTTAGACAAACCTTAGAATGAGACTAACGAGACTAACTTGGGACGAAGAAAGACAAACTTCAGTCTCATTCTAAGGTTTCTCTAAGTTCGTCCCAAGTTAGTCTCTTTCTAATGACGAACTTTCACAAACCTTAGAATGAGACTAACGAGACTAACTTGGGACTAATAAAGACAAACGTTAGTCTCATTCTAAGTTTTTCTAAGTTCGTCCCAAGTTAGTCTCTTTCTAAGGACGAACTTAGACAAACCTTTGAATGAGACTAACGAGACTAACTTGGGACGAACAAAGACAAACTTAACTCTCATTCTAAGGTTTCTCTAAGTTCGTCCCAAGTTAGTCACTTTCTACGGACGAACTTAGACAAACCTTAGAATTTGACTAACGAGACTAACTTTGGGACGAACAAAGACAAACTTAAGTCTCAATCTAAGGTTTGTCTAAGTTCGTCCCAAGTTAGTCTCTTTCTAAGGACGAACTTAGACAAACCTTAGAATGCGACTAACGAGACTAACTTGGGACGAACAATGACAAACTTAAGTCTCATTCTAAGGTTTGTCTAAGTTCGCCCCAAGTTATTCTCTTTCTAAGGACGAACTTAGACAAACCTTAGAATGAGACTAACGAGACTAACTTTGGACGAACAAAGAAAAATGTTAATCTCATTCTTCATTCTAAGGTTTGTCTTAGTTCGTCCCAAGTTAGTCTTTTACTAATGACGAACTTAGACAAAACTTAGAATGAGACTAACGAGACTAACTTGGGACGAACAAAGACAAACTTAAGTCCCATTCTAAGGTTTGTCTTAGTTCGTCCCAAGTTAGTCTCTTTCTAAGGACAACTTAGACAGACCTTAGAATGAGACTAACGAGACTAACTTGTGACGAACAAAGACAAACTTAAGTCTCATTCTAAGGTTTGTCTAACTTTGTCCCAAGTAGTCTCTTTCTAAGGACGAACTTTGACAAACCTTAGAATGAGACTAACGAGACTAACTTGGGACGAACAAAGACAAACTTAAGTCCCATTCTAAGGTTTGTCTTCGTACGTCCCAAGTTAGTCTCTTTCTAAGGACGAACTTAGACAAACCATAGAATGAGACTAACGAGACTAACTTGGGACGAACAAAGACAAACTTAAGTCCCATTCTAAGGTTTGTCTTAGTTCGTCCCAAATTAGTCTCTTTCTAAGGACGAACTTAGACAAACCTTAGAATGAGACTAACGAGACTAACTTGGGACGAACAAAGACAAACTTAAGTCTCATTCTTAGGTTTGTCTATGTTCGTCCCAAGTTAGTCTTTTTCTAAGGACGAACTTAGACAAACCTTAGAATGAGACTAACGAGACAAACTTAGGACGAACAAAGACAAACTTAAGTCTCATTCTAAGGTTTGTCTAAGTTCGTCCCAAGTTAGTCACTTTCTACGGACGAACTTAGACAAACCTTAGAATGAGACTAACGAGACTAACGAGACTAACTTGGGACGAACAAAGACAAACGTTATTCTCATTCTAAGGTTTGTCTTAGTTCGTCCCAAGTTAGTCTCTTTATAATGACGAACTTAGACAAACCTTAGAATGAGACTAACGAGATTAACTTGGGACGAAGAAAGACAAACGTTAGTCTCATTCTAAGGTTTGTCAAAGTTCGTCCCAAGTTAGTCTCTTTCTAAGGAAGAACTTAGACAAACCTTAGAATGAGACTAACGAGACTAACTTGATACGAACAAAGACAAATTAAGTCTCATTCTAAGGTTTGTCTAAGTTCACCCAAGTTAGTCTCTTTCTAAGGACGAACTTAGACAAACCTTAGAATGAGACTAACGAGACTAAGTTGGGACGAACAAAGACAAACTTAAGTCTCATTCTAAGGTTTCTCTAAGTTCGTCCCAAGTTAGTCACTTTCTACGGACGAACTTAGACAAACCGTAGAATGAGACCAACGAGACTAACTTTGGACGATTAAAGACAAACTTAAGTCTCATTCTAAGGTTTGTCTAAGTTCGCCCAAGTTAGTCTCTTTCTAAGGACGAACTTAGACAAACCTTAGAATGAGACTAACGAGACTGACTTGGGACGAACAAAGACAAACTTAAGTCTCACTCTAAGGTTTCTCTAAGTTCGTCGCAAGTTAGTCACTTTCTACGTACGAACTTAGACAGACCTTAGAATGAGACTAACGAGACTAACTAGGGACGAACAAAGACAAACTAAAGTCTCATTCTAAGGTTTCTCTAAGGTCGTCCCAAGTTAGTCACTTTCTACGGACGAACTTAGACAAACCTTAGAATGAGACTAACGAGACTAACTTGGGACGAACAAAGACAAACGTAAGTCTCATTCTAAGGTTTGTCTTAGTTCGTCCCAAGTTAGTCTTTTTCTAAGGACGTACTTAGACAAACCTTAGAATGAGACTAACGAGACTAACTTGGGACGAACAAAGATAAACATAAGTCCCATTCTACGGTTTGTCTTTGTTCGTCCCAAGTTAGTCTCTTACTAAGGACGAACTTAGACAAACCTTAGAATGAGACTAACGAGACTAACTTGGGACGAACAAAGACAAAATTAAGTCCCATTCTAAGGTTTGTCTTAGTTCGTCCCAAGTTAGTCTCTGTCTAAGGACAACTTAGACAAACCTTAGAATGAGACTAACGAGACTAACTTGGGACGAACAAAGACAAACATAAGTCTCATTCCAAGGTTTGTCTAAGTTCGTCCCAAGTTATTCGCTTTCTAAGGACGAACTTAGACAAACCTTAGAATGAGACTAACGAGACTAACTTTGGATGAACAAAGAAAAACTTTAGTCTCATTCTAAGGTCTGTCTTAGTTCGTCCCAAGTTAGTCTCTTTCTAAGGACGAACTTAGACAAACCTTAGAATGAGACTAACGAGACTAACTAGGGACGAACAATGACAAACTTAAGTCCCATTCTAAGGTTTGTCTTAGTTCGTCCCAAATTAGTCTCTTTCTAAGGACGAACTTAGATAAACCTTAGAATGAAACTAACGAGACTAACTTGGGATGAACAAAGACAAACTTAAGTCTCATTCTAAGGTTTGTCTAAGTTCGTCCCAAGTTAGTCTTTTTCTAAGGACGAACTTAGACAAACCTTAGAATGAGACTAACGAGACAAACTTGGGACGAACAAAGACAAACTTAAGTCTTATTCTAAGGTTTGTCTAAGTTCGTCCCAAGTTAGTCACTTTCTAAGGACGAACTTAGACAAACCTTAGAATGAGATTAACGAGACTAACTTGGGACGAACAAAGACAAACTTAAGTCTCATTCAAAGGTTTCTCTAAGTTCCTCCCAAGTTAGTCACTTTCTACGGACGAACTTAGACAGACCTTAGAATGAGACTAACGAAACTAACTTGGGACGAACAAAGACAAACTTAAGTCTCATTCTAAGGTTTGTCAAAGTTCGCCCAAGTTAGTCTCTTTCTAAGGACGAACTTAGACAACCCTTAGAATGAAACTAACAAGACTAACTTTGGACGAACATAGACAGACGTTAGTCTCATTCTAAGGTTTGTCTTAGTTCGTCCCAAGTTAGTCTCTTTCAACGGACGAACTTAGACAAACCTTAGAATGAGACTAACGAGACTAACTTGGGACGAACAAAGACAAAAGTTAGTCTCATTCTAAGGTTTGTCTAAGTTCGTCCCAAGTTAGTCTCTTTCTAAGGGCGAACTTAGACAAACCTTAGAATGAGACTAACGAGACAAAGTTGGGACGAACAAAGACAAACTTAAGTCTCATTCTAAGGTTTGTCTAAGTTCATCCCAAGTTAGTCTCTTTCTATGGACGACGTAAGACAAACCTTAGAATGAGACTAACGAGACTAACTTGGGACGAAGAAAGACAAACTTAAGTCTCATTCTAAGGTTTCTCTAAGTTCGTCCCAAGTTAGTCTCTTTCTAATGACGAACTTTCACAAACCTTAGAATGAGACTAACGAGACTAACTTTGGACGAACAAAGAAAAACTTTAGTCTCATTCTAAGGTCTGTCTTAGTTCGTCCCAAGTTAGTCTCTTTCTAAGGACGAACTTAGACAAATCATAGAATGAGACTAACGAGACTAACTTGGGACGAACAAAGACAAACTTAAGTCCCATTCTAAGGTTTGTCTTAATTCGTCCCAAATTAGTCTCTTTCTAAGGACGAACTTAGATAAACCTTAGAATGAGACTAACGAGACTAACTTGGGACGAACAAAGACAAACTTAAGTCTCATTCTTAGGTTTGTCTAAGTTCGTCCCAAGTTAGTCTTTTTCTAAGGACGAACTTAGACAAACCTTAGAATGATACTAACGAGACAAACTTAGGACGAACAAAGACAAACTTAAGTCTCATTCTAAGGTTTGTCTAAGTTCGTCCCAAGTTAGTCACTTTCTACGGACGAACTTAGACAAACCTTAGAATGAGACTAACGAGACTAACTTGGGACGAACAAAGACAAACGTTATTCTCATTCTAAGGTTTGTCTTAGTTCGTCCCAAGTTAGTCTCTTTATAATGACGAACTTAGACAAAACTTAGAATGAGACTAACGAGATTAACTTGGGACAAAGAAAGACAAACGTTAGTCTCATTCTAGGGTTTGTCAAAGTTCGTTCCAAGTTAGTCACTTTCTACGGATGAACTTAGACAAATCTTAGAATGAGACTAACGAGACTAACTTGGGACGAACAAAGACAAACTTAAGTCTCATTCTAAGGTTTCTCTAAGTTCGTCCCAAGTTGGTCACTTTCTACGGACGAACTTAGACAGACCTTAGAATGAGACTAACGAGACTAACTTGGGACGAACAAAGATAAACTTAAGTCTCATTCTAAGGTTTCTCTAAGGTCGTCCCAAGTTAGTCACTTTCTACGGACGAACTTAGAAAAACCTTAGAATGAGACTAACGAGACTAACTTGGGACGAACAAAGACAAACTTAAGTCTCATTCTAAGGTTTGTCTAAGTTCGTCCCAAGTTAGTCTCTTTCGAATGACGAACTTAGACAAACCTTAGAATGAGACTAACGAGATTAACTTGGGACGAAGAAAGACAAACATTTGTCTCATTCTAAGGTTTGTCTTTGTTCGTCACAAGTTAGTCTCTTTCTAAGGACAAACTTAGACAAACCTTAGAAAGAGACTAACGAGACTAACTTGGGATGAAGAAAGACAAACTTAATTCTCATTCTAAGGTTTGTCTAAGTTCTCCCAAGTTAGTCTCTTTCTAAGGACGAACTTAGACAAAGCTTAGAATGAGACTAACGAGACTAAATTGGGACGAACAAAGACAAACTTAAGTCTCATTCTAAGGTTTGTCAAAGTTCGCCCAAGTTAGTCTCTTTCTAAGGATGAACGTAGACAACCCTTAGAATAAGACTAACGAGACTAACTTGGGACGAATAAAGACAAACTTAAGTCTCATTCTAAGGTTTGTCTAAGTTCATCCCAAGTTAGTCTCTTTCTAAGGATGAACTTAGACAAACCTTAGAATGAAACTAACGAGACTAACTTTGGACGAACATAGACAGACGTTAGTGTCATTCTAAGGTTTGTCTTAGTTTGTCCCTAGTTAGTCTCTTTCAACGGACGAACTTAGACAAACCTTAGAATGAGACTAACGAGACTAACTTGGGACGAGCAAAGACAAACGTTAGTCTCATTCTAAGGTTTGTCTAAGTTCGTCCCAAGTTAGTCTCTTTCTAAGGGCGAACTTAGACAAACCTTAGAATGAGACTAACGAGACAAAGTTGGGACGAACAAAGACAAACTTAAGTCTCATTCTAAGGTTTGTCTAAGTTCTTCCCAAGTTAGTCTCTTTCTAAGGACGACCTTAGACAAACCTTAGAATGAGACTAACGAGACTAACTTGGGACGAACAAAGACAAACTGAAGTCTCATTCTAAGGTTTCTCTAAGTTCGTCCCAAGTTAGTCTCTTTCTAATGACGACCTTAGACAAACCTTAGAATGAGACTAACGAGACTAACTTGAGACGAACAAAGACAAACTTAAGTCTCATTCTAAGGTTTGTCTTAGTTCGTCCCAAGTTAGTCTCTTTCTAAGGACGAACTTAGACAAACCTTTGAATGAGACTAACGAGACTAAGTTGGGACGAACTAAGACAAACTTAACTCTCATTCTAAGGTTTCTCTTAGTTCATCCCAAGTTAGTCTCTTTCTAAGGACGAACTTAGACAAACCTTTGAATGAGACTAACGAGACTAACTTGGGACGAACAAAGACAAACTTAAGTCTCATTCCAAGGTTTTTCTAAGTTTGCCCAAGTTAGTCTCTTTCTAAGGACGAACTTAGACAAACCTTAGAATGAGACTTAAGTTTGTCTAACTTGGGACGAACAAAGAAAAACGTTAGTCTCATTCTTAGAAAGAGACTAACTTGGGACAAACTAAGATAAACCTTAGAATGAGACTTAAGTTTGTCTTTGTTCGTCCCAAGTTAGTCTCGTTAGTCTCATTCTAAGGTTTGTCTAAGGTCATCCTTAGAAAGAGACTAACTTGGGACAAACTAAGATAAACCTTAGAATGAGACTTAAGTTTGTCTTTGTTCGTCCCAAGTTAGTCTCTTTCTAATGACGACCTTAGACAAACCTTAGAATGAGACTAACGAGACTAACTTGAGACGAACAAAGACAAACTTAAGTCTCATTCTAAGGTTTATCTTAGTTTGTCCCAAGTTACTCTCTTTCTAAGGATGACCTTAGACAAACCTTAGAATGAGACTAACGAGACTAACTTTGGACGAACAAAGACAAACTTAAGTCTCATTCTAAGGTTTGTCTTAGTTCGTCCCAAGTTAGTCTCTTTATAATGACGAACTTAGACAAAACTTAGAATGAGACTAACGAGATTAACTTGGGACAAAGAAAGACAAACGTTAGTCTCATTCTAGGGTTTGTCAAAGTTCGTTCCAAGTTAGTCACTTTCTACGGATGAACTTAGACAAATCTTAGAATGAGACTAACGAGACTAACTTGGGACGAACAAAGACAAACTTAAGTCTCATTCTAAGGTTTCTCTAAGTTCGTCCCAAGTTGGTCACTTTCTACGGACGAACTTAGACAGACCTTAGAATGAGACTAACGAGACTAACTTGGGACGAACAAAGATAAACTTAAGTCTCATTCTAAGGTTTCTCTAAGGTCGTCCCAAGTTAGTCACTTTCTACGGACGAACTTAGAAAAACCTTAGAATGAGACTAACGAGACTAACTTGGGACGAACAAAGACAAACTTAAGTCTCATTCTAAGGTTTGTCTAAGTTCGTCCCAAGTTAGTCTCTTTCGAATGACGAACTTAGACAAACCTTAGAATGAGACTAACGAGATTAACTTGGGACGAAGAAAGACAAACATTTGTCTCATTCTAAGGTTTGTCTTTGTTCGTCACAAGTTAGTCTCTTTCTAAGGACAAACTTAGACAAACCTTAGAAAGAGACTAACGAGACTAACTTGGGATGAAGAAAGACAAACTTAATTCTCATTCTAAGGTTTGTCTAAGTTCGCCCAAGTTAGTCTCTTTCTAAGGACGAACTTAGACAAAGCTTAGAATGAGACTAACGAGACTAAATTGGGACGAACAAAGACAAACTTAAGTCTCATTCTAAGGTTTGTCAAAGTTCGCCCAAGTTAGTCTCTTTCTAAGGATGAACGTAGACAACCCTTAGAATAAGACTAACGAGACTAACTTGGGACGAATAAAGACAAACTTAAGTCTCATTCTAAGGTTTGTCTAAGTTCATCCCAAGTTAGTCTCTTTCTAAGGATGAACTTAGACAAACCTTAGAATGAAACTAACGAGACTAACTTTGGACGAACATAGACAGACGTTAGTGTCATTCTAAGGTTTGTCTTAGTTTGTCCCTAGTTAGTCTCTTTCAACGGACGAACTTAGACAAACCTTAGAATGAGACTAACGAGACTAACTTGGGACGAGCAAAGACAAACGTTAGTCTCATTCTAAGGTTTGTCTAAGTTCTTCCCAAGTTAGTCTCTTTCTAAGGGCGAACTTAGACAAACCTTAGAATGAGACTAACGAGACAAAGTTGGGACGAACAAAGACAAACTTAAGTCTCATTCTAAGGTTTGTCTAAGTTCTTCCCAAGTTAGTCTCTTTCTAAGGACGACCTTAGACAAACCTTAGAATGAGACTAACGAGACTAACTTGGGACGAACAAAGACAAACTGAAGTCTCATTCTAAGGTTTCTCTAAGTTCGTCCCAAGTTAGTCTCTTTCTAATGACGACCTTAGACAAACCTTAGAATGAGACTAACGAGACTAACTTGAGACGAACAAAGACAAACTTAAGTCTCATTCTAAGGTTTGTCTTAGTTCGTCCCAAGTTAGTCTCTTTCTAAGGACGAACTTAGACAAACCTTTGAATGAGACTAACGAGACTAACTTGGGACGAACTAAGACAAACTTAACTCTCATTCTAAGGTTTCTCTTAGTTCGTCCGAAGTTAGTCTCTTTCTAAGGACGAACTTAGACAAACCTTTGAATGAGACTAACGAGACTAACTTGGGACGAACAAAGACAAACTTAAGTCTCATTCCAAGGTTTTTCTAAGTTTGCCCAAGTTAGTCTCTTTCTAAGGACGAACTTAGACAAACCTTAGAATGAGACTTAAGTTTGTCTAACTTGGGACGAACAAAGAAAAACGTTAGTCTCATTCTTAGAAAGAGACTAACTTGGGACAAACTAAGATAAACCTTAGAATGAGACTTAAGTTTGTCTTTGTTCGTCCCAAGTTAGTCTCGTTAGTCTCATTCTAAGGTTTGTCTAAGGTCATCCTTAGAAAGAGACTAACTTGGGACAAACTAAGATAAACCTTAGAATGAGACTTAAGTTTGTCTTTGTTCGTCCCAAGTTAGTCTCTTTCTAATGACGACCTTAGACAAACCTTAGAATGAGACTAATGAGACTAACTTGAGACGAACAAAGACAAACTTAAGTCTCATTCTAAGGTTTGTCTAAGTTCATCCCAAGTTAGTCTCTTTCTAAGGATGAACTTAGACAAACCTTAGAATGAAACTAACGAGACTAACTTTGGACGAACATAGACAGACGTTAGTGTCATTCTAAGGTTTGTCTTAGTTTGTCCCTAGTTAGTCTCTTTCAACGGACGAACTTAGACAAACCTTAGAATGAGACTAACGAGACTAACTTGGGACGAGCAAAGACAAACGTTAGTCTCATTCTAAGGTTTGTCTAAGTTCGTCCCAAGTTAGTCTCTTTCTAAGGGCGAACTTAGACAAACCTTAGAATGAGACTAACGAGACTAACTTGGGACGAACAAAGACAAACTGAAGTCTCATTCTAAGGTTTCTCTAAGTTCGTCCCAAGTTAGTCTCTTTCTAATGACGACCTTAGACAAACCTTAGAATGAGACTAACGAGACTAACTTGAGACGAACAAAGACAAACTTAAGTCTCATTCTAAGGTTTGTCTTAGTTCGTCCCAAGTTAGTCTCTTTCTAAGGACGAACTTAGACAAACCTTTGAATGAGACTAACGAGACTAACTTGGGACGAACTAAGACAAACTTAACTCTCATTCTAAGGTTTCTCTTAGTTCGTCCCAAGTTAGTCTCTTTCTAAGGACGAACTTAGACAAACCTTTGAATGAGACTAACGAGACTAACTTGGGACGAACAAAGACAAACTTAAGTCTCATTCCAAGGTTTTTCTAAGTTTGCCCAAGTTAGTCTCTTTCTAAGGACGAACTTAGACAAACCTTAGAATGAGACTTAAGTTTGTCTAACTTGGGACGAACAAAGAAAAACGTTAGTCTCATTCTTAGAAAGAGACTAACTTGGGACAAACTAAGATAAACCTTAGAATGAGACTTAAGTTTGTCTTTGTTCGTCCCAAGTTAGTCTCGTTAGTCTCATTCTAAGGTTTGTCTAAGGTCATCCTTAGAAAGAGACTAACTTGGGACAAACTAAGATAAACCTTAGAATGAGACTTAAGTTTGTCTTTGTTCGTCCCAAGTTAGTCTCTTTCTAATGACGACCTTAGACAAACCTTAGAATGAGACTAACGAGACTAACTTGAGACGAACAAAGACAAACTTAAGTCTCATTCTAAGGTTTATCTTAGTTTGTCCCAAGTTAGTCTCTTTCTAAGGATGACCTTAGACAAACCTTAGAATGAGACTAACGAGACTAACTTTGGACGAACAAAGACAAACTTAAGTCTCATTCTAAGGTTTGTCTTAGTTCGTCCCAAGTTAGTCTCTTTCTAAGGACGAACTTAGACAAACCTTTGAATGAGACTAACGAGACTAACTTGGGACGAACAAAGACAAACTTAAGTCTCATTCCAAGGTTTGTCTAAGTTCGTCCCAAGTTAGTCTCTTTCTAAGGACGAACTTAGACAGACCTTAGAATGAGACTAACGAGACTAACTTGTGACGAACAAAGACAAACTTAAGTCTCATTCTAAACTTTGTCTAAGTTCGTCCCAAGTTAGTCTCATCTTAAGGACGAACTTAGAACAACCTTAGAATGAGACTAACGAGACAAATTTGGGACGAACAAAGACAAACTTAAGTCTCATTCTAAAGTTTGTCTAAGTTCGTCCCAAGTAGTCTCTTTCTAAGGACGAACTTTGACAAACCTTAGAATGAGACTAACGAGACTAACTTGGGACGAACAAAGAAAAACTTAAGTCCCATTCTAAGGCTTGTCTTAGTACGTCCCATGTTAGTCTCATTCTAAGGACGAACTTAGACAAACCTTAGAATGAGACTAACGAGACCAACTTGGGACGAACAAAGAAAAACTTAAGTCTCATTCTAAGGTTTGTCTAAGTTCGTCCCAAGTTATTCTCTTTCTAAGGACGAACTTAGACAAACATTAGAATGAGACTAACGAGACTAACTTTGGACGAACAAAGAAAAACGTTAGTCTCATTCTAAGGTTTGTCTTAGTTCGTCCCAATTTAGTCTCTTACTAAGGACGAACTTAGACAAACCTTAGAATGAGACTAACGAGACTAACTTGGGACGAACAAAGACAAACTTAAGTCCCATTCTAAGGGTTGTCTAAGTTCGCCCCAAGTTGTTCGCTTTCTAAGGACGAACTTAGACAAACCTTAGAATGAGACTAACGAGACTAACTTTGGACGAACAAAGAAAAACGTTAGTCTCATTCTAAGGTTTGTCTTAGTTCGTCCCAAGTTAGTCTCTTACTAAGGACGAACTTAGACAAACCTTAGAATGAGACTAACGAGACTAACTTGGGACGAACAAGGACAAACTTAAGTCCCATTCTAAGGTTTGTCTTAGTTCGTCCCAAGTTAGTCTCTTTCTAAGGACAACTTAGACAAACCTTAGAATGAGACTAACGAGACTAACTTGGGACGAACAAAGATAAACTTAAGTCTCATTCTAAGGGTTGTCTAAGTTCGCCCCAAGTTGTTCGCTTTCTAAGGACGAACTTAGACAAACCTTAGAATGAGACTAACGAGACTAACTTTGGACGAACAAAGAAAAACTTTAGTCTCATTCTAAGGTCTGTCTTAGTTCGTCCCAAGTTAGTCTCTTTCTAAGGACGAACTTAGACAAACCATAGAATGAGACTAACGAGACTAACTTGGGACGAACAAAGACAAACTTAAGTCCCATTCTAAGGTTTGTCTTAGTTCGTCCCAAATTAGTCTCTTTCTAAGGACGAACTTAGATAAACCTTAGAATGAGACTAACGAGACTAACTTGGGACGAACAAAGACAAACTTAAGTCTCATTCTTAGGTTTGTCTAAGTTCGTCCCAATTTAGTCTTTTTCTATGGACGAACTTAGACAAACCTTAGAATGAGACTAACGAGACAAACTTGGAACGAACTAAGACAAACTTAACTCCCATTCTAAGGTTTCTCTTAGTTCGTCCCAAGTTAGTCTCTTTCTAAGGACGAACTTCGACAAACCTTTGAATGAGACTAACGAGACTAACTTGGGACGAACAAAGACAAACTTAAGTCTCATTCTAAGGTTTTTCTAAGTTCGCCCAAGTTAGTCTCTTTCTAAGGACGAACTTCGACAAACCTTAGAATGAGACTTAAGTTTGTCTAACTTGGGACGAACAAAGAAAAACGTTAGTCTCATTCTTAGTTTTGTCTTAGTTCGTCCCAAGTTAGTCTCTTTCTAAGGACGACCTTAGACAAACCTTAGAATGAGACTAACGACACTAACTTGGGACGAACAAAGACAAACTTAAGTCTCATTCTAAGGTTTGTCTTAGTTCGTCCCAAGTTAGTCTCTTTCTAAGGACGAACTTAGACAAACCTTTGAATGAGACTAACGAGACTAACTTGGGACGAACAAAGACAAACTTAACTCTCATTCTAAGGTTTCTCTTAGTTCGTCCCAAGTTAGTCTTTCTAAGGACGAACTTAGACAAACCTTTGAATGAGACTAACGAGACTAACTTGGGACGAACAAAGACAAACTGAACTCTCATTCTAAGGTTTCTCTTAGTTCGTCACAAGTTAGTCTCGTTTTAAGGACGAACTTAGACAAACCTTAGAATGGGACTAACGAGACTAACTTGGGACGAACAAAGACAAACTTAAGTCTCATTCTAAGGTTTCTCTTAGTTCGTCCCAAGTTAGTCTCTTTCTAAGGACGAACCCTAGAATGAGACTAACGAGACAAAGTTGGGACGAACAAAGACAAACTTAAGTCTCATTCTAAGGTTTGTCTTAGTTCGTCCCAAGTTAGTCTCTTTCTAAGGACGACCTTAGACAAACCTTAGAATGAGACTAACGAGACTAACTTGGGACGAACAAAGACAAACTTAAGTCTCATTCTAATGTTTCTCTAAGTTCGTCCCAAGTTAGTCTCTTTCTAATGACGACCTTAGACAAACCTTAGAATGAGACTAACGAGACTAACTTGGGACGAACAAAGACAAACTTAAGTCCCATTCTAAGGTTTCTCTTAGTTCGTCCCAAGTTAGTCTCTTTCTAAGGACGAACTTAGACAAACCTTTGAATGAGACTAACGAGACTAACTTGGGACGAACAAAGACAAACTTAAGTCTCATTCCAAGGTTTTTCTAAGTTTGCCCAAGTTAGTCTCTTTCTAAGGACGAACTTAGACAAACCTTAGAATGAGACTTAAGTTTGTCTAACTTGGGACGAACAAAGAAAAACGTTAGTCTCATTCTTAGGTTTATCTTAGTTTGTCCCAAGTTAGTCTCTTTCTAAGGATGACCTTAGACAAACCTTAGAATGAGACTAACGAGACTAACTTGGGACGAACAAAGACAAACTTAAGTCTCATTCTAAGGTTTGTCTAAGTTCGTCCCAAGTTAGTCTCTTTCTAAGGACGAACTTAGACAAACCTTTGAATGATACTAACGAGACTAACTTGGGACGAACAAAGACAAACTTAAGTCTCATTCCAAGGTTTGTCTAAGTTCGTCCCAAGTTATTCGCTTTCTAAGGACGAACTTAGACAAACCTTAGAATGAGACTAACGAGACTAACTTTGGACGAACAAAGAAAAACTTTAGTCTCATTCTAAGGTCCGTCTTAGTTCGTCCCAAGTTAGTCTCTTTCTAAGGACGAACTTAGACAAACCTTAGAATGGGACTAACGAGACTAACTTGGGATGAACACAGACAAACTTAAGTCCCATTCTAAGGTTTGTCTTAGTTCGTCCCAAATTAGTCTCTTTCTAAGGACGAACTTAGATAAACCTTAGAATGAGACTAACGAGACTAACTTGGGACGAACAAAGACAAACTTAAGTCTCATTCTAAGGTTTGTCTAAGTTCGTCCCAAGTTGGTCTTTTTCTAAGGACGAACTTAGACAAACCTTAGAATGAGACTAACGAGACAAACTTGGGACGAACAAAGACAAACTTAAGTCTTATTCTAAGGTTTGTCTAAGTTCGTCCCAAGTTAGTCACTTTCTAAGGACGAACTTAGACAAACCTTAGAATGAGATTAACGAGACTAACTTGGGACGAACAAAGACAAACTTAAGTCTCATTCAAAGGTTTCTCTAAGTTCGTCCCAAGTTAGTCACTTTCTACGGACGAACTTAGACAGACCTTAGAATGAGACTAACGAGACTAACTTGGGACGAACAAAGACAAACTTAAGTCTCATTCTAAGGTTTGTCAAAGTTCGCCCAAGTTAGTCTCTTTATAAGGATGAACTTAGACAAACCTTAGAATGAGACTAACGAGACTAACTTGGGATGAACAAAGACAAACTTAAGTCTCATTCTAAGGTTTGTCTAAGTTCATCCCAAGTTAGTCTCTTTCTAAGGACGAACTTAGACAAACCTTAGAATGAAACTAACAAGACTAACTTTGGACGAACATAGACAGACGTTAATCTCATTCTAAGGTTTGTCTTAGTTCATCCCAAGTTAGTCTCTTTCAACGGACGAACTTAGACAAACCTTAGAATGAGACTAACGAGACTAACTTGGGACGAACAAAGACAAACGTTAGTCTCATTCTAAGGTTTGTCTAAGTTCGTCCCAAGTTAGTCTCTTTCTAAGGGCGAACTTAGACAAACCTTAGAATGAGACAAACGAGACAAAGTTGGGACGAACAAAGACAAACTTAAGTCTCATTCTAAGGTTTGTCTAAGTTCGTCCCAAGTTAGTCTCTTTCTAAGGACGAACTTAGACAAACCTTTGAATGAGACTAACGAGACTAACTTGGGACGAACAAAGACAAACTTAACTCTCATTCTAAGGTTTCTCTAAGTTCGTCCCAAGTTAGTCACTTTCTACGGACGAACTTAGACAAACCTTAGAATGAGACTAACGAGACTAACTTGGGATGAACAACGACAAACTTAAGTCTCAATCTAAGGTTTGTCTAAGTTCGTCCCAAGTTAGTCTCTTTCTAAGGACGAACTTAGACAAACCTTAGAATGAGACTAACGAGACTAACTTGGGACGAACAAAGACAAACTTAAGTCTCATTCTAAGGTTTGTCTAAGTTCGCCCCAAGTTATTCTCTTTCTAAGGGTGAACTTAGACAAACCTTAGAATGAGACTAACGAGACTAACTTTGGACGAACAAAGAAAAATGTTAGTCTCATTCTAAGGTTTGTCTTAGTTCGTCCCAAGTTAGTCTCTTACTAAAGACGAACTTAGACAAAACTTAGAATGAGACTAACGAGACTAACTTGGGACGAACAAAGACAAACTTAAGTCCCATTCTAAGGTTTGTCTTAGTTCGTCCCAAGTTAGTCTCTTTCTAAGGACAACTTAGACAGACCTTAGAATGAGACTAACGAGACTAACTTGTGACGAACAAAGACAAACTTAAGTCTCATTCTAAACTTTGTCTAAGTTCGTCCCAAGTTAGTCTCATCTTAAGGACGAACTTAGAACAACCTTAGAATGAGACTAACGAGACAAATTTGGGACGAACAAAGAAAAACGTTAGTCCCATTCTAAGGTTTGTCTTAGTACGTCCCAAGTTAGTCTCTTTCTAAGGACGAACTTAGACAAACCTTAGAATGAGACTAACGAGACCAACTTGGGACGAACAAAGACAAACTTAAGTCTCATTCTAAGGTTTGTCTAAGTTCGTCCCAAGTTATTCTCTTTCTAAGGATGAACTTAGACAAACATTAGAATGAGACTAACGAGACTAACTTTGGACGAACAAAGAAAAACGTTAGTCTCTTTCTAAGGTTTGTCTTAGTTCGTCCCAAGTTAGTCTCTTACTAAGGACGAACTTAGACAAACCTTAGAATGAGACTAACGAGACTAACTTGGGACGAACAAAGACAAATTTAAGTCCCATTCTAAGGTTTGTCTTAGTTCGTCCCAAGTTAGTCTCTTTCTAAGGACAACTTAGACAAACCTTAGAATGAGACTAACGAGACTAACTTGGGACGAACAAAGATAAACTTAAGTCTCATTCTAAGGGTTGTCTAAGTTCGCCCCAAGTTGTTCGCTTTCTAAGAACGAACTAAGACAAACCTTAGAATGAGACTAACGAGACTAACTTTGGACGAACAAAGAAAAACTTTAGTCTCATTCTAAGGTCTGTCTTAGTTCGTCCCAAGTTAGTCTCTTTCTAAGGACGAACTTAGACAAACCTTAGAATGAGACTAACGAGACTAACTTGGGACGAACAAAGACAAACTTAAGTCCCATTCTAAGGTTTGTCTTAGTACGTCCCAAGTTAGTCTCTTTCTAAGGACGAACTTAGACAAACCTTAGAATGAGACTAACGAGACCAACTTGGGACGAACAAAGACAAACTTAAGTCTCATTCTAAGGTTTGTCTAAGTTCGTCCCAAGTTATTCTCTTTCTAAGGACGAACTTAGACAAACATTAGAATGAGACTAACGAGACTAACTTTGGACGAACAAAGAAAAACGTTAGTCTCTTTCTAAGGTTTGTCTTAGTTCGTCCCAAGTTAGTCTCTTACTAAGGAAGAACTTAGACAAACCTTAGAATGAGACTAACGAGACTAACTTGGGACGAACAAAGACAAATTTAAGTCCCATTCTAAGGTTTGTCTTAGTTCGTCCCAAGTTAGTCTCTTTCTAAGGACAACTTAGACAAACCTTAGAATGAGACTAACGAGACTAACTTGGGACGAACAAAGATAAACTTAAGTCTCATTCTAAGGGTTGTCTAAGTTCGCCCCAAGTTGTTCGCTTTCTAAGGACGAACTTAGACAAACCTTAGAATGAGACTAACGAGACTAACTTTGGACGAACAAAGAAAAACTTTAGTCTCATTCTAAGGTCTGTCTTAGTTCGTCCCAAGTTAGTCTCTTTCTAAGGACGAACTTAGACAAACCATAGAATGAGACTAACGAGACTAACTTGGGACGAACAAAGACAAACTTAAGTCCCATTCTAAGGTTTGTCTTAGTTCGTCCCAAATTAGTCTCTTTCTAAGGACGAACTTAGATAAACCTTAGAATGAGACTAACGAGACTAACTTGGGACGAACAAAGACAAACTTAAGTCTCATTCTTAGGTTTGTCTAAGTTCGTCCCAATTTAGTCTTTTTCTATGGACGAACTTAGACAAACCTTAGAATGAGACTAACGAGACAAACTTGGAACGAACTAAGACAAACTTAACTCTCATTCTAAGGTTTCTCTTAGTTCGTCCCAAGTTAGTCTCTTTCTAAGGACGAACTTCGACAAACCTTTGAATGAGACTAACGAGACTAACTTGGGACGAACAAAGACAAACTTAAGTCTCATTCTAAGGTTTTTCTAAGTTCGCCCAAGTTAGTCTCTTTCTAAGGACGAACTTCGACAAACCTTAGAATGAGACTTAAGTTTGTCTAACTTGGGACGAACAAAGAAAAACGTTAGTCTCATTCTTAGTTTTGTCTTAGTTCGTCCCAAGTTAGTCTCTTTCTAAGGACGACCTTAGACAAACCTTAGAATGAGACTAACGACACTAACTTGGGACGAACAAAGACAAACTTAAGTCTCATTCTAAGGTTTGTCTTAGTTCGTCCCAAGTTAGTCTCTTTCTAAGGACGAACTTAGACAAACCTTTGAATGAGACTAACGAGACTAACTTGGGACGAACAAAGACAAACTTAACTCTCATTCTAAGGTTTCTCTTAGTTCGTCCCAAGTTAGTCTTTCTAAGGACGAACTTAGACAAACCTTTGAATGAGACTAACGAGACTAACTTGGGACGAACAAAGACAAACTGAACTCTCATTCTAAGGTTTCTCTTAGTTCGTCACAAGTTAGTCTCGTTTTAAGGACGAACTTAGACAAACCTTAGAATGGGACTAACGAGACTAACTTGGGACGAACAAAGACATACTTAAGTCTCATTCTAAGGTTTCTCTTAGTTCGTCCCAAGTTAGTCTCTTTCTAAGGACGAACCCTAGAATGAGACTAACGAGACAAAGTTGGGACGAACAAAGACAAACTTAAGTCTCATTCTAAGGTTTGTCTAAGTTCGTCCCAAGTTAGTCTCTTTCTAAGGACGACCTTAGACAAACCTTAGAATGAGACTAACGAGACTAACTTGGGACGAACAAAGACAAACTTAAGTCTCATTCTAATGTTTCTCTAAGTTCGTCCCAAGTTAGTCTCTTTCTAATGACGACCTTAGACAAACCTTAGAATGAGACTAACGAGACTAACTTGGGACGAACAAAGACAAACTTAAGTCCCATTCTAAGGTTTCTCTTAGTTCGTCCCAAGTTAGTCTCTTTCTAAGGACGAACTTAGACAAACCTTTGAATGAGACTAACGAGACTAACTTGGGACGAACAAAGATAAATTTAAGTCTCCTTCCAAGGTTTTTCTAAGTTTGCCCAAGTTAGTCTCTTTCTAAGGACGAACTTAGACAAACCTTAGAATGAGACTTAAGTTTGTCTAACTTGGGACGAACAAAGAAAAACGTTAGTCTCATTCTTAGGTTTATCTTAGTTTGTCCCAAGTTAGTCTCTTTCTAAGGATGACCTTAGACAAACCTTAGAATGAGACTAACGAGACTAACTTGGGACGAACAAAGACAAACTTAAGTCTCATTCTAAGGTTTGTCTTAGTTCGTCCCAAGTTAGTCTCTTTCTAAGGACGAACTTAGACAAACCTTTGAATGAGACTAACGAGACTAACTTGGGACGAACAAAGACAAACTTAAGTCTCATTCCAAGGTTTGTCTAAGTTCGTCCCAAGTTATTCGCTTTCTAAGGACGAACTTAGACAAACCTTAGAATGAGACTAACGAGACTAACTTTGGACGAACAAAGAAAAACTTTAGTCTCATTCTAAGGTCCGTCTTAGTTCGTCCCAAGTTAGTCTCTTTCTAAGGACGAACTTAGACAAACCTTAGAATGGGACTAACGAGACTAACTTGGGATGAACACAGACAAACTTAAGTCCCATTCTAAGGTTTGTCTTAGTTCGTCCCAAATTAGTCTCTTTCTAAGGACGAACTTAGATAAACCTTAGAATGAGACTAACGAGACTAACTTGGGACGAACAAAGACAAACTTAAGTCTCATTCTAAGGTTTGTCTAAGTTCGTCCCAAGTTGGTCTTTTTCTAAGGACGAACTTAGACAAACCTTAGAATGAGACTAACGAGACAAACTTGGGACGAACAAAGACGAACTTAAGTCTTATTCTAAGGTTTGTCTAAGTTCGTCCCAAGTTAGTCACTTTCTAAGGACGAACTTAGACAAACCTTAGAATGAGATTAACGAGACTAACTTGGGACGAACAAAGACAAACTTAAGTCTCATTCAAAGGTTTCTCTAAGTTCGTCCCAAGTTAGTCACTTTCTACGGACGAACTTAGACAGACCTTAGAATGAGACTAACGAGACTAACTTGGGACGAACAAAGACAAACTTAAGTCTCATTCTAAGGTTTGTCAAAGTTCGCCCAAGTTAGTCTCTTTATAAGGATGAACTTAGACAAACCTTAGAATTAGACTAACGAGACTAACTTGGGATGAACAAAGACAAACTTAAGTCTCATTCTAAGGTTTGTCTAAGTTCATCCCAAGTTAGTCTCTTTCTAAGGACGAACTTAGACAAACCTTAGAATGAAACTAACAAGACTAACTTTGGACGAACATAGACAGACGTTAGTCTCATTCTAAGGTTTGTCTTAGTTCGTCCCAAGTTAGTCTCTTTCAACGGACGAACTTAGACAAACCTTAGAATGAGACTAACGAGACTAACTTGGGACGAACATAGACAAACGTTAGTCTCATTCTAAGGTTTGTCTAAGTTCGTCCCAAGTTAGTCTCTTTCTAAGGGCGAACTTAGACAAACCTTAGAATGAGACAAACGAGACAAAGTTGGGACGAACAAAGACAAACTTAAGTCTCATTCTAAGGTTTGTCTAAGTTCGTCCCAAGTTAGTCTCTTTCTAAGGACGACGTTAGACAAACCTTAGAATGAGACTAACGAGACTAACTTGGGACGAAGAAAGACAAACTTAAGTCTCATTCTAAGGTTTCTCTAAGTTCGTCCCAAGTTAGTCTCTTTCTAATGACGAACTTTCACAAACCTTAGAATGAGACTAACGAGACTAACTTGGGACTAATAAAGACAAACGTTAGTCTCATTCTAAGGTTTGTCTAAGTTCGTCCCAAGTTAGTCTCTTTCTAAGGACGAACTTAGACAAACCTTTGAATGAGACTAACGAGACTAACTTGGGACGAACAAAGACAAACTTAACTCTCATTCTAAGGTTTCTCTAAGTTCGTCCCAAGTTAGTCACTTTCTACGGACGAACTTAGACAAACCTTAGAATGAGACTAACGAGACTAACTTGGGACGAACAAAGACAAACTTAAGTCTCAATCTAAGGTTTGTCTAAGTTCGTCCCAAGTTAGTCTCTTTCTAAGGACGAACTTAGACAAACCTTAGAATGAGACTAACGAGACTAACTTGGGACGAACAAAGACAAACTTAAGTCTCATTCTAAGGTTTGTCTAAATTCGCCCCAAGTTATTCTCTTTCTAAGGGCGAACTTAGACAAACCTTAGAATGAGACTAACGAGACTAACTTTGGACGAACAAAGAAAAAAGTTAGTCTCTTACTAAAGACGAACTTAGACAAAACTTAGAATGAGACTAACGAGACTAACTTGGGACGAACAAAGACAAACTTAAATCCCATTCTAAGGTTTGTCTTAGTTCGTCCCAAGTTAGTCTCTTTCTAAGGACAACTTAGACAGACCTTAGAATGAGACTAACGAGACTAACTTGGGACGAACAAAGACAAACTTAAGTCTCATTCTAAACTTTGTCTAAGTTCGTCCCAAGTTAGTCTCATCTTAAGGACGAACTTAGAACAACCTTAGAATGAGACTAACGAGACAAATTTGGGACGAACAAAGACAAACTTAAGTCTCATTCTAAGGTTTGTCTAAGTTCGTCCCAAGTAGTCTCTTTCTAAGGACGAACTTTGACAAACCTTAGAATGAGACTAACGAGACTAACTTGGGACGAACAAAGACAAACTTAAGTCCCATTCTAAGGTTTGTCTTAGTACGTCCCAAGTTAGTCTCTTTCTAAGGACGAACTTAGACAAACCTTAGAATGAGACTAACGAGACCAACTTGGGATGAACAAAGACAAACTTAAGTCTCATGCTAAGGTTTGTCTAAGTTCGTCCCAAGTTATTCTCTTTCTAAGGACGAACTTAGACAAACATTAGAATGAGACTAACGAGACTAACTTTGGACGAACAAAGAAAAACGTTAGTCTCATTCTAAGGTTTGTCTTAGTTCGTCCCAAGTTAGTCTCTTACTAAGGACGAACTTAGACAAACCTTAGAATGAGACTAACGAGACTAACTTGGGACGAACAAAGACAAACTTAAGTCCCATTCTAAGGTTTGTCTTAGTTCGTCCCAAGTTAGTCTCTTACTAAGGACGAACTTAGACAAACCATAGAATGAGACTAACGAGACTAACTTGGGACGAACAAAGACAAACTTAAGTCCCATTCTAAGGTTTGTCTTAGTTCGTCCCAAATTAGTCTCTTTCTAAGGACGAACTTAGATAAACCTTAGAATGAGACTAACGAGACTAACTTGGGACGAACAAAGACAAACTTAAGTCTCATTCTTAGGTTTGTCTAAGTTCGTCCCAATTTAGTCTTTTTCTAAGGACAAACTTAGACAAACCTTAGAATGAGACTAACGAGACAAACTTAGGACGAACAAAGACAAACTTAAGTCTCATTCTAAGGTTTGTCTAAGTTCGTCCCAAGTTAGTCACTTTCTACGGACGAACTTAGACAAACCTTAGAATGAGACTAACGAGACTAACTTGGGACGAACAAAGACAAACGTTATTCTCATTCTTAGGTTTGTCTTAGTTCGTCCCAAGTTAGTCTCTTTATAATGACGAACTTAGACAAACCTTAGAATGAGACTAACGAGATTAACTTGGGACGAAGAAAGACAAACGTTAGTCTCATTCTAAGGTTTGCCAAAGTTCGTTCCAAGTTAGTCACTTTTTACGGATGAACTTAGACAAATCTTAGAATGAGACTAACGAGACTAACTTGGGACGAACAAAGACAAACTTAAGTCTCATTCTAAGGTTTCTCTAAGTTCGTCCCAAGTTGGTCACTTTCTACGGACGAACTTAGACAGACCTTAGAATGAGACTAACGAGACTAACTTGGGACGAACAAAGATAAACTTAAGTCTCATTCTAAGGTTTCTCTAAGGTCGTCCCAAGTTAGTCACTTTCTACGGACGAACTTAGAAAAGACTAACGAGACTAACTTGGGACGAACAAAGACAAACTTAAGTCTCATTCTAAGGTTTGTCTAAGTTCGTCGCAAGTTAGTCGCTTTCTAATGACGAACTTAGACAAACCTTAGAATGAGACTAACGAGATTAACTTGGGACGAAGAAAGACAAACATTTGTCTCATTCTAAGGTTTGTCTTTGTTCGTCACAAGTTAGTCTCTTTCTAAGGACAAACTTAGACAAACCTTAGAAAGAGACTAACGAGACTAACTTGGGACGAAGAAAGACAAACTTAAGTCTCATTCTAAGGTTTGTCTAAGTTCGCCCAAGTTAGTCTCTTTCCAAGGATGAACTTAGACAAAGGTTAGAATGAGACTAACGAGACTAACTTGGGACAAATAAAGACAAACTCAAGTCTCATTCTAAGGTTTGTCTAAGTTCATCCCAAGTTAGTCTCTTTCTAAGGATGAACTTAGACAAACCTTAGAATGAAACTAACGAGACTAACTTTGGACGAACATAGACAGACGTTAGTCTCATTCTAAGGTTTGTCTTAGTTCGTCCCTAGTTAGTCTCTTTCAACGGACGAACTTAGACAAACCTTAGAATGAGACTAACGAGACTAACTTGGGACGAGCAAAGAAAAACGTTAGTCTCATTCTAAGGTTTGTCAAAGTTCGTCCCAAGTTAGTCTCTTTCTAAGGGCGAACTTAGACAAACCTTAGAATGAGACTAACGAGACTAACTTAGGACGAACAAAGACAAACTTAAGTCTCATTCTAAGGTTTCTCTAAGTTCGTCCCAAGTTAGTCTCTTTCTAATGATGACCTTAGACAAACCTTAGAATGAGACTAACGAGACTAACTTGGGACGAACAAAGACAAACTTAAGTCTCATTCTAAGGTTTGTCTTAGTTCGTCCCAAGTTAGTCTCTTTCTAAGGACGAACTTAGACAAACCTTTGAATGAGACTAACGAGACTAACTTGGAACGAACTAAGACAAACTTAACTCTGATTCTAAGGTTTCTCTTAGTTCGTCCCAAGTTAGTCTCTTTCTAAGGACGAACTTCGACAA
The DNA here is from genome assembly GCA_033675215.1 of Rhodiola kirilowii. Lineage (NCBI taxonomy): Eukaryota > Viridiplantae > Streptophyta > Magnoliopsida > Saxifragales > Crassulaceae > Rhodiola > Rhodiola kirilowii. Next base: position 1,241,193 of record JAUCNB010000012.1, on the reverse strand, counting down.
ACCTTTGAATGAGACTAACGAGACTAACTTGGGACGAACAAAGACAAACTTAAGTCTCATTCTAAGGTTTTTCTAAGTTCGCCCAAGTTAGTCTCTTTCTAAGGACGAACTTCGACAAACCTTAGAATGAGACTTAAGTTTGTCTAACTTGGGACGAACAAAGAAAAACGTTAGTCTCATTCTTAGGTTTATCTTAGTTCGTCCCAAGTTAGTCTCTTTCTAAGGACGACCTTAGACAAACCTTAGAATGAGACTAACGACACTAACTTGGGACGAACAAAGACAAACTTAAGTCTCATTCTAAGGTTTGTCTTAGTTCATCCCAATTTAGTCTCTTTCTAAGGACGAACTTAGACAAACCTTTGAATGAGACTAACGAGACTAACTTGGGACGAACAAAGACAAACTTAACTCTCATTCTAAGGTTTCTCTTAGTTCGTCCCAAGTTAGTCTCTTTCTAAGGATGAACTTAGACAAACCTTTGAATGAGACTAACGAGACTAACTTGGGACGAACAAAGACAAACTGAACTCTCATTCTAAGGTTTCTCTTAGTTCGTCAAAAGTTAGTCTCGTTTTAAGGACGAACTTAGACAAACCTTAGAATGAGACTAACGAGACTAACTTGGGACGAACAAAGACAAACTTAAGTCTCATTCTAAGGTTTCTCTTAGTTCGTCCCAAGTTAGTCTCTTTCTAAGGACGAACCCTAGAATGAGACTAACGAGACAAAGTTGGGACGAACAAAGACAAACTTAAGTCTCATTCTAAGGTTTGTCTTAGTTCGTCCCAAGTTAGTCTCTTTCTAAGGACGAACTTAGACAAACCTTAGAATGAGACTAACGAGACTAACTTGGGACGAACAAAGACAAACTTAAGTCTCATTCTAATGTTTCTCTAAGTTCGTCCCAAGTTAGTCTCTTTCTAATGACGACCTTAGACAAACCTTAGAATGAGACTAACGAGACTAACTTGGGACGAACAAAGACAAACTTAAGTCTCATTCTAAGGTTTATCTTAGTTCGTCCCAAGTTTGTCTCTTTCTAAGGACGAACTTAGACAAACCTTTGAATGAGACTAACGAGACTAACTTGGGACGAACTAAGACAAACTTAACTCTCATTCTAAGGTTTCTCTTAGTTCGTCCCAAGTTAGTCTCTTTCTAAGGACGAACTTCGACAAATCTTTGAATGAGACTAACGAGACTAACTTGGGACGAACAAAGACAAACTTAAGTCTCATTCTAAGGTTTTTCTAAGTTCGCCCAAGTTAGTCTCTTTCTAAGGACGAACTTAGACAAACCTTAGAATGAGACTTAAGTTTGTCTAACTTGGGACGAACAAAGAAAAACGTTAGTCTCATTCTTAGGTTTATCTTAGTTCGTCCCAAGTTAGTCTCTTTCTAAGGACGACCTTAGACAAACCTTAGAATGAGACTAACGACACTAACTTCGGACGAACAAAGACAAACTTAAGTCTCATTCTAAGGTTTGTCTTAGTTCGTCCCAAGTTAGTCTCTTTCTAAGGACGAACTTAGACAAACCTTTGAATGAGACTAACGAGACTAACTTGGGACGAACAAAGACAAACTTAACTCTCATTCTAAGGTTTCTCTTAGTTCATCCCAAGTTAGTCTCTTTCTAAGGACGAACTTAGACAAACCTTTGAATGAGACTAACGAGACTAACTTGGGACGAACAAAGACAAACTGAACTCTCATTCTAAGGTTTCTCTTAGTTCGTCACAAGTTAGTCTCGTTTTAAGGACGAACTTAGATAAACCTTAGAATGAGACTAACGAGACTAACTTGGGACGAAGAAAGACAAACTTAAGTCTCATTCTAAGGTTTCTCTTAGTTCGTCCCAAGTTAGTCTCTTTCTAAGGACGAACCCTAGAATGAGACTAACGAGACAAAGTTGGGACGAACAAAGACAATCTTAAGTCTCATTCTAAGGTTTGTCTTAGTTCGTCCCAAGTTAGTCTCTTTCTAAGGACGAACTTAGACAAACCTTTGAATGAGACTAACGAGACTAACTTGGGACGAACAAAGACAAACTTAACTCTCATTCTAAGGTTTCTCTTAGTTCGTCCCAAGTTAGTCTCTTTCTAATGACGAACTTAGACAAACCTTAGAATGAGACTAACGAGATTAACTTGGGACGAAGAAAGACAAACATTTGTCTCATTCAAAGGTTTGTCTTTGTTCGTCACAAGTTAGTCTCTTTCTAAGGACAAACTTAGACAAACCATAGAATGAGACTAACGAGACTAACTTGGGACAAAGAAAGACAAACTTAAGTCTCATTCTAAGGTTTGTCTAAGTTCGCCCAAGTTAGTCTCTTTCTAAGGACGAACTTAGACAAAGCCTAGAATGAGACTAACGAGACTGACTTGGGACAAAGAAAGACAAACTTAAGTCTCATTCTAAGGTCTGTCAAAGTTCGCCCAAGTTAGTCTCTTTCTAAGGATGAACGTAGACAAACCTTAGAATGAGACTAACGAGACTAACTTGGGACGAATAAAGACAAACTTAAGTCTCATTCTAAGGTTTGTCTAAGGTCATCCCAAGTTAGTCTCTTTCTAAGGATGAACTTAGACAAACCTTAGAATGAAACTAACGAGACTAACTTTGGACAAACATAGACAGACGTTAGTCTCATTCTAAGGTTTGTCTTAGTTCGTCCCTAGTTAGTCTCTTTCAACGGACGAACTTAGACAAACCTTAGAATGAGACTAACGAGACTTACTTGGGACGAGCAAAGACAAACGTTAGTCTCATTCTAAGGTTCGTCTAAGTTCGTCCCAAGTTAGTCTCTTTCTAAGGGCGAACTTAGACAAACCTTAGAATGAGACTAACGAGACAAAGTTGGGACGAACAAAGACAAACTTAAGTCTCATTCTAAGGTTTGTCTAAGTTCGTCCCAAGTTAGTCTCTTTCTAAGGACGACCTTAGACAAACCTTAGAATGAGACTAACGAGACTAACTTGGGACGAACAAAGACAAACTTAAGTCTCATTCTAAGGTTTCTCTAAGTTCGTCCCAAGTTAGTCTCTTTCTAATTACGACCTTAGACAAACCTTAGAATGAGACTAACGAGACTAACTTGAGACGAACAAAGACAAACTTAAGTCTCATTCTAAGGTTTGTCTTAGTTCGTCCCAAGTTAGTCTCTTTCTAAGGACGAACTTAGACAAACCTTAGAATGAGACTAACGAGACTAACTTGGGACGAATAAAGACAAACATAAGTCTCATTCTAAGGTTTGTCTAAGTTCATCCCAAGTTAGTCTCTTTCTAAGGATGAACTTAGACAAACCTTAGAATGAAACTAACGAGACTAACTTTGGACAAACATAGACAGACGTTAGTCTCATTCTAAGGTTTGTCTTAGTTCGTCCCTAGTTAGTCTCTTTCAACGGACGAACTTAGACAAACCTTAGAATGAGACTAACGAGACTAACTTGGGACGAACAAAGACAAACTTAAGTCTCATTCTAAGGTTTGGCTAAGTTTGTCCCAAGTTAGTCTCTTTCTAATGACGAACTTAGACAAACCTTAGAATGAGACTAACGAGATTAACTTGGGACGAAGAAAGACAAACATTTGTCTCATTCTAAGGTTTGTCTTTGTTCGTCACAAGTTAGTCTCTTTCTAAGGACAAACTTAGACAAACCATAGAATGAGACTAACGAGACTAACTTGGGACGAAGAAAGACAAACTTAAGTCTCATTCTAAGGTTTGTCTAAGTTCGTCCCAAGTTAGTCTCTTTCTAAGGACGACCTTAGACAAACCTTAGAATGAGACTAACGAGACTAACTTGGGACGAACAAAGACAAACTTAAGTCTCATTCTAAGGTTTCTCTAAGTTCATCCCAAGTTAGTCTCTTTCTAAGGACGAACTTAGACAAAGCCTAGAATGAGACTAACGACACTAACTTGGGACGAACAAAGACAAACTTAAGTCTCATTCTAAGGTTTGTCAAAGTTCGCCCAAGTTAGTCTCTTTCTAAGGATGAACGTAGACAAACCTTAGAATGAGACTAACGAGACTAACTTGGGACGAATAAAGACAAACTTAAGTCTCATTCTAAGGTTTGTCTTAGTTCGTCCCAAGTTAGTCTCTTTCTAAGGATGAACTTAGACAAACCTTAGAATGAGACTAACGAGACAAAGTTGGGACGAACAAAGACAAACTTAAGTTTCATTCTAAGGTTTGTCTTAGTTCGTCCCTAGTTAGTCTCTTTCAACGGACGAACTTAGACAAACCTTAGAATGAGACTAACGAGACTAACTTGGGACGAGGAAAGACAAACGTTAGTCTCATTCTAAGGTTTGTCTAAGTTCGTCCCAAGTTAGTCTCTTTCTAAGGGCGAACTTAGACAAACCTTAGAATGAGACTAACGAGACAAAGTTGGGACGAACAAAGACAAACTTAAGTCTCATTCTAAGGTTTGTCTAAGTTCGTCCCAAGTTAGTCTCTTTCTAAGGACGACCTTAGACAAACCTTAGAATGAGACTAACGAGACTAACTTGGGACGAACAAAGACAAACTTAAGTCTCATATTAAGATTTCTCTAAGTTCGTCCCAAGTTAGTCTCTTTCTAAGGACGAACTTAGACAAACCTTTGAATGAGACTAACGAGACTAACTTGGGACGAACAAAGACAAACTTAACTCTCATTCTAAGGTTTCTCTTAGTTCGTCCCAAGTTAGTTTCTTTCTAAGGACGAACTTAAACAAACCTTTGAATGAGACTAACGAGACTAACTTGGGACGAACAAAGACAAACTTAAGTCTCATTCTAAGGTTTTTCTAAGTTCGCCCAAGTTAGTCTATTTCAAAGGACGAACTTAGACAAACCTTAGAATGAGACTTAAGTTTGTCTAACTTGGGACGAACAAAGAAAAACGTTAGTCTCATTCTTAGGTTTATCTTAGTTCGTCCCAAGTTAGTCTCTTTCTAAGGACGACCTTAGACAAACCTTAGAATGAGACTAACGAGACTAACTTGGGACGAACAAAGACAAACTTAATTCTCATTCTAAGGGTTGTCTTAGTTCGTCCCAAGTTAGTCTCTTTCTAAGGACGAACTTAGACAAACCTTTGAATGAGACTAACGAGACTAACTTGGGACGAACAAAGACAAACTTAAGTCTCATTCTAAGGTTTGTCTTAGTTCGTCCCAAGTTAGTCTCTTTCTAAGGACGAACTTAGACAAACCTTTGAATGAGACTAACGAGACTAACTTGGGACGAACAAAGACAAACTTAACTCTCATTCTAAGGTTTCTCTTAGTTCGTCCCAAGTTAGTTTCTTTCTAAGGACGAACTTAAACAAACCTTTGAATGAGACTAACGAGACTAACTTGGGACGAACAAAGACAAACTTAAGTCTCATTCTAAGGTTTTTCTAAGTTCGCCCAAGTTAGTCTATTTCTAAGGACGAACTTAGACAAACCTTAGAATGAGACTTAAGTTTGTCTAACTTGGGACGAACAAAGAAAAACGTTAGTCTCATTCTTAGGTTTATCTTAGTTCGTCCCAAGTTAGTCTCTTTCTAAGGACGACCTTAGACAAACCTTAGAATGAGACTAACGAGACTAACTTGGGACGAACAAAGACAAACTTAATTCTCATTCTAAGGGTTGTCTTAGTTCGTCCTAAGTTAGTCTCTTTCTAAGGACGAACTTAGACAAACTTTTGAATGAGACTAACGAGACTAACTTGGGACGAACAAAGACAAACTTAACTCTCATTCTAAGGTTTCTCTTAGTTCGTCCCAAGTTAGTCTCTTTCTAAGGACGAACTTAGACAAACCTTAGAATGAGACTAACGAGACTAACTTGGGATGAACAAAGACAAACTTAGTTCTCATTCTAAGGGTTGTCTTAGTTCGTCCCAAGTTAGTCTCTTTCTAAGGACGAACTTAGACAAACCTTTGAATGAGACTAACGAGACTAACTTGGGACGAACAAAGACAAACTTAACTCTCATTCTAAGGTTTCTCTTAGTTCGTCCCAAGTTAGTCTCTTTCTAAGGACGAACTTAGACAAACCTTAGAATGAGACTAACGAGACTAACTTGGGACGAACAAAGACAAACTTAAGTCTCATTCTAAGGTTTCTCTTAGTTCGTCCCAAGTTAGTCTCTTTCTAAGGACGAACCCTAGAATGAGACTAACGAGACAAAGTTGGGACGAACAAAGACAAACTTAAGTCTCATTCTAAGGTTTGTCTTAGTTCGTCCCAAGTTAGTCTCTTTCTAAGGACGAACTTAGACAAACCTTTGAATGAGACTAACGAGACTAACTTGGGACGAACAAAGACAAACTTAACTCTCATTCTAAGGTTTCTCTTAGTTCGTCCCAAGTTAGTCTCTTTCTAAGGACGAACTTAGACAAACCTTTGAATGAGACTAACGAGACTAACTTGGGACGAACAAAGACAAACTTAAGTCTCATTCTAAGGTTTTTCTAAGTTCGCCCAAGTTAGTCTCTTTCTAAGGACGAACTTAGACAAACCTTAGTATGAGACTAAAGTTTGTCTAACTTGGGACGAACAAAGAAAAACGTTAGTCTCATTCTTAGGTTTATCTTAGTTCGTCCCAAGTTAGTCTCTTTCTACGGACGAACTTTGACAAACCTTAGAATGAGACTAACGAGACTAACTTGGGACGAACAAAGACAAACTTAAGTCCTATTCTAAGGTTTGTCTTAGTACGTCCCAAGTTAGTCTCTTTCTACGGACGAACTTTGACAAACCTTAGAATGAGACTAACGAGACTAACTTGGGACGAACAAAGACAAAATTAAGTCCCATTCTAAGGTTTGTCTTAGTACGTCCCAAGTTAGTCTCTTTCTAAGGACGAACTTAGACAAACCTTAGAATGAGACTAACGAGACGAACTTGGGACGAACAAAGACAAACTTAAGTCTCATTCTAAGGGTTGTCTAAGTTCGCCCCAAGTTGTTCGCTTTCTAAGGACGAACTTAGACAAACCTTAGAATGAGACTAACGAGACTAACTTTGGACGAACAAAGAAAAACTTTAGTCTCATTCTAAGGTCTGTCTTAGTTCGTCCCAAGTTAGTCTCTTTCTAAGGACGAACTTAGACAAACCATAGAATGAGACTAACGAGACTAACTTGGGACGAACAAAGACAAACTTAAGTCCCATTCTAAGGTTTGTCTTAGTTCGTCCCAAATTAGTCTCTTTCTAAGGACGAACTTAGTTAAACCTTAGAATGAGACAAACGAGACTAACTTGGGACGAACAAAGACAAACTTAAGTCTCATTCTTAGGTTTGTCTAAGTTCGTCCCAAGTTAGTCTTTTTCGAAGGACGAACTTAGACAAACCTTAGAATGAGACTAACGAGACAAACTTAGGACGAACAAAGACAAACTTAAGTCTCATTCTAAGGTTTGTCTAAGTTCGTCCCAAGTTAGTCACTTTCTACGGACGAACTTAGACAAACCTTAGAATGAGACTAACGAGACTAACTTGGGACGAACAAAGACAAACGTTATTCTCATTCTAAGGTTTGTCTTAGTTCGTCCCAAGTTAGTCTCTTTGTAATGACGAACTTAGACAAACGTTAGTCTCATTCTAAGGTTTGTCTAAGTTCGTCCCAAGTTAGTCTCTTTCTAAGGGCGAACTTAGACAAACCTTAGAATGAGACTAACGAGACAAAGTTGGGACGAACAAAGACAAACTTAAGTCTCATTCTAAGGTTTGTCTAAGTTCGTCCCAAGTTAGTCTCTTTCTAAGGACGACCTTAGACAAACCTTAGAATGAGACTAACGAGACTAACTTGGGACGAACAAAGACAAACTTAAGTCTCATTCTAAGGTTTCTCTAAGTTCGTCCCAAGTTAGTCTTTTTCTAATTACGACCTTAGACAAACCTTAGAATGAGACTAACGAGACTAACTTGGGACGAACAATGACAAACTTAAGTCTCATTCTAAGGTTTGTCAAAGTTCGCCCAAGTTAGTCTCTTTCTAAGGATGAACGTAGACAAACCTTAGAATGAGACTAACGAGACTAACTTGGGACGAAAAAGACAAACATAAGTCTCATTCTAAGGTTTGTCTAAGTTCATCCCAAGTTAGTCTCTTTCTAAGGATGAACTTAGACAAACCTTAGAATGAAACTAACGAGACTAACTTTGGACAAACATAGACAGACGTTAGTCTCATTCTAAGGTTTGTCTTAGTTTGTCCCTAGTTAGTCTCTTTCAACGGACGAACTTAGACAAACCTTAGAATGAGACTAACGAGACTAACTTGGGACGAACAAAGACAAACTTAAGTCTCATTCTAAGGTTTGGCTAAGTTTGTCCCAAGTTAGTCTCTTTCTAATGACGAACTTAGACAAACCTTAGAATGAGACTAACGAGATTAACTTGGGACGAAGAAAGACAAACATTTGTCTCATTCTAAGGTTTGTCTTTGTTCGTCACAAGTTAGTCTCTTTCTTAGGACAAACTTAGACAAACCATAGAATGAGACTAACGAGACTAACTTGGGACGAAGAAAGACAAACTTAAGTCTCATTCTAAGGTTTGTCTAAGTTCGTCCCAAGTTAGTCTCTTTCTAAGGACGACCTTAGACAAACCTTAGAATGAGACTAACGAGACTAACTTGGGACGAACAAAGAAAAACTTAAGTCTCATTCTAAGGTTTCTCTAAGTTCATCCCAAGTTAGTCTCTTTCTAAGGACGAACTTAGACAAAGCCTAGAATGAGACTAACGACACTAACTTGGGACGAACAAAGACAAACTTAAGTCTCATTCTAAGGTTTGTCAAAGTTCGCCCAAGTTAGTCTCTTTCTAAGGATGAACGTAGACAAACCTTAGAATGAGACTAACGAGACTAACTTGGGACGAATAAAGACAAACTTAAGTCTCATTCTAAGGTTTGTCTTAGTTCGTCCCAAGTTAGTCTCTTTCTAAGGATGAACTTAGACAAACCTTAGAATGAGACTAACGAGACAAAGTTGGGACGAACAAAGACAAACTTAAGTTTCATTCTAAGGTTTGTCTTAGTTCGTCCCTAGTTAGTCTCTTTCAACGGACGAACTTAGACAAACCTTAGAATGAGACTAACGAGACTAACTTGGGACGAGCAAAGACAAACGTTAGTCTCATTCTAAGGTTTGTCTAAGTTCGTCCCAAGTTAGTCTCTTTCTAAGGGCGAACTTAGACAAACCTTAGAATGAGACTAACGAGACAAAGTTGGGACGAACAAAGACAAACTTAAGTCTCATTCTAAGGTTTGTCTAAGTTCGTCCCAAGTTAGTCTCTTTCTAAGGACGACCTTAGACAAACCTTAGAATGAGACTAACGAGACTAACTTGGGACGAACAAAGACAAACTTAAGTCTCATATTAAGGTTTCTCTAAGTTCGTCCCAAGTTAGTCTCTTTCTAAGGACGAACTTAGACAAACCTTTGAATGAGACTAACGAGACTAACTTGGGACGAACAAAGACAAACTTAACTCTCATTCTAAGGTTTCTCTTAGTTCGTCCCAAGTTAGTTTCTTTCTAAGGACGAACTTAAACAAACCTTTGAATGAGACTAACGAGACTAACTTGGGACGAACAAAGACAAACTTAAGTCTTATTCTAAGGTTTTTCTAAGCTCGCCCAAGTTAGTCTATTTCAAAGGACGAACTTAGACAAACCTTAGAATGAGACTTAAGTTTGTCTAACTTGGGACGAACAAAGAAAAACGTTAGTCTCATTCTTAGGTTTATCTTAGTTCGTCCCAAGTTAGTCTCTTTCTAAGGACGACCTTAGACAAACCTTAGAATGAGACTAACGAGACTAACTTGGGACGAACAAAGACAAACTTAATTCTCATTCTAAGGGTTGTCTTAGTTCGTCCCAAGTTAGTCTCTTTCTAAGGACGAACTTAGACAAACCTTTGAATGAGACTAACGAGACTAACTTGGGACGAACAAAGACAAACTTAAGTCTCATTCTAAGGTTTGTCTTAGTTCGTCCCAAGTTAGTCTCTTTCTAAGGACGAACTTAGACAAACCTTTGAATGAGACTAACGAGACTAACTTGGGACGAACAAAGACAAACTTAACTCTCATTCTAAGGTTTCTCTTAGTTCGTCCCAAGTTAGTTTCTTTCTAAGGACGAACTTAAACAAACCTTTGAATGAGACTAACGAGACTAACTTGGGACGAACAAAGACAAACTTAAGTCTCATTCAAAGGTTTTTCTAAGTTTGCCCAAGTTAGTCTATTTCTAAGGACGAACTTAGACAAACCTTAGAATGAGACTTAAGTTTGTCTAACTTGGGACGAACAAAGAAAAACGTTAGTCTCATTCTTAGGTTTATCTTAGTTTGTCCCAAGTTAGTCTCTTTCTAAGGACGACCTTAGACAAACCTTAGAATGAGACTAACGAGACTAACTTGGGACGAACAAAGACAAACTTAATTCTCATTCTAAGGGTTGTCTTAGTTCGTCCCAAGTTAGTCTCTTTCTAAGGACGAACTTAGACAAACCTTTGAATGAGACTAACGAGACTAACTTGGGACGAACAAAGACAAACTTAACTCTCATTCTAAGGTTTCTCTTAGTTCGTCCCAAGTTAGTCTCTTTCTAAGGACGAACTTAGACAAACCTTAGAATGAGACTAACGAGACTAACTTGGGACGAACAAAGACAAACTTAAGTCTCATTCTAAGGTTTCTCTTAGTTCGTCCCAAGTTAGTCTCTTTCTAAGGACGAACCCTAGAATGAGACTAACGAGACAAAGTTGGGACGAACAAAGACAAACTTAAGTCTCATTCTAAGGTTTGTCTTAGTTCGTCCCAAGTTAGTCTCTTTCTAAGGACGAACTTAGACAAACCTTTGAATGAGACTAACGAGACTAACTTGGGACGAACAAAGACAAACTTAACTCTCATTCTAAGGTTTCTCTTAGTTCGTCCCAAGTTAGTCTCTTTCTAAGGACGAACTTAGACAAACCTATGAATGAGACTAACGAGACTAACTTGGGACGAACAAAGACAAACTTAAGTCTCATTCTAAGGTTTTTCTAAGTTCGCCCAAGTTAGTCTCTTTCTAAGGACGAACTTAGACAAACCTTAGTATGAGACTAAAGTTTGTCTAACTTGGGACGAACAAAGAAAAACGTTAGTCTCATTCTTAGGTTTATCTTAGTTCGTCCCAAGTTAGTCTCTTTCTACGGACGAACTTTGACAAACCTTAGAATGAGACTAACGAGACTAACTTGGGACGAACAAAGACAAACTTAAGTCCTATTCTAAGGTTTGTCTTAGTACGTCCCAAGTTAGTCTCTTTCTACGGATGAACTTTGACAAACCTTAGAATGAGACTAACGAGACTAACTTGGGACGAACAACGACAAAATTAAGTCCCATTCTAAGGTTTGTCTTAGTACGTCCCAAGTTAGTCTCTTTCTAAGGACGAACTTAGACAAACCTTAGAATGAGACTAACGAGACCAACTTGGGACGAACAAAGACAAACTTAAGTCTCATTCTAAGGGTTGTCTAGGTTCGCCCCAAGTTGTTCGCTTTCTAAGGACGAACTTAGACAAACCTTAGAATGAGACTAACGAGACTAACTTTGGACGAACAAAGAAAAACTTTAGTCTCATTCTAAGGTCTGTCTTTGTTCGTCCCAAGTTAGTCTCTTTCTAAGGACGAACTTAGACAAACCATAGAATGAGACTAACGAGACTAACTTGGGACGAACAAAGACAAACTTAAGTCCCATTCTAAGGTTTGTCTTAGTTCGTCCCAAATTAGTCTCTTTCTAAGGACGAACTTAGTTAAACCTTAGAATGAGACAAACGAGACTAACTTGGGACGAACAAAGACAAACTTAAGTCTCATTCTTAGGTTTGTCTAAGTTCGTCCCAAGTTAGTCTTTTTCGAAGGACGAACTTAGACAAACCTTAGAATGAGACTAACGAGACAAACTTAGGACGAACAAAGACAAACTTAAGTCTCATTCTAAGGTTTGTCTAAGTTCGTCCCAAGTTAGTCACTTTCTACGGACGAACTTAGACAAACCTTAGAATGAGACTAACGAGACTAACTTGGGACGAACAAAGACAAACGTTATTCTCATTCTAAGGTTTGTCTTAGTTCGTCCCAAGTTAGTCTCTTTATAATGACGAACTTAGACAAACCTTAGAATGAGACTAACGAGATTAACTTGGGACGAAGAAAGACAAACGTTAGTCTCATTCTAAGGTTTGTCAAAGTTTGTTCCAAGTTAGTCACTTTCTACGGATGAACTTAGACAAATCTTAGAATGAGACTAACGAGACTAACTTGGGACGAACAAAGACAAACTTAAGTCTCATTCTAAGGTTTCTCTAAGTTCGTCCCAAGTTGGTCACTTTCTACGGACGAACTTAGACAGACCTTAGAATGAGACTAACGAGACTAACTTGGGACGAACAAAGACTAACTTAAGTCTCATTCTAAGGTTTCTCTAAGGTCGTCTCAAGTTAGTCACTTTCTACAGGACGAACTTAGAAAAACCTTAAAATGAGACTAACGAGACTAACTTTGGACGAACAAAGACAAACTTAAGTCTCATTCTAAGGTTTCTCTAAGTTCGTCCCAAGTTAGTCTCTTTCTAATGACGAACTTAGACAAACCTTAGAATGAGACTAACGAGATTAACTTGGGACGAAGAAAGACAAACATTTGTCTCATTCTAAGGTTTGTCTTTGTTCGTCACAAGTTAGTCTCTTTCTAAGGACAAACTTAGACAAACCATAGAATGAGACTAACGAGACTAACTTGGGACGAAGAAAGACAAACTTAAGTCTCATTCTAAGGTTTGTCTAAGTTCCCCCAAGTTAGTCTCTTTCTAAGGACGAACTTAGACAAAGCCTAGAATGAGACTAACGAGACTAACTTGGGACGAACAAAGACAAACTTAAGTCTCATTCTAAGGTTTGTCAAAGTTCGCCCAAGTTAGTCTCTTTCTAAGGATGAACGTAGACAAACCTTAGAATGAGACTAACGAGACTAACTTGGGATGAATAAATACAAACTTAAGTCTCATTCTAAGGTTTGTCTAAGTTCATCCCAAGTTAGTCTCTTTCTTAGGATGAACTTAGACAAACCTTAGAATGAAACTAACGAGACTAATTTTGGACAAACATAGACAGACGTTAGTCTCATTCTAAGGTTTGTCTTAGTTCGTCCCTAGTTAGTCTCTTTCAACGGACAAACTTAGACAAACCTTAGAATGAGACTAACGAGACTAACTTGGGACGAGCAAAGACAAACGTTAGTCTCATTCTAAGGTTTGTCTAAGTTCGTCCCAAGTTAGTCTCTTTCTAAGGGCGAACTTAGACAAACCTTAGAATGAGACTAACGAGACAAAGTTGGGACGAACAAAGACAAACTTAAGTCTCATTCTAAGGTTTGTCTAAGTTCGTCCCAAGTTAGTCTCTTTCTAAGGACGACCTTAGACAAACCTTAGAATGATACTAACGAGACTAACTTGGGACGAACAAAGACAAACTTAAGTCTCATTCTAAGGTTTCTCTAAGTTCGTCCCAAGTTAGTCTCTTTCTAATGACGACCTTAGACAAACCTTAGAATGAGACTAACGAGACTAACTTGGGACGAACAAAGACAAACTTAAGTCCCATTCTAAGGTTTGTCTTAGTACGTCCCAAGTTAGTCTCTTTCTAAGGACGAACTTAGACAAACCTTAGAATGAGACTAACGAGACCAACTTGGGACGAACAAAGACAAACTTAAGTCTCATTCTAAGGGTTGTCTAAGTTCGCCCCAAGTTGTTCGCTTTCTAAGGACGAACTTAGACAAACCTTAGAATGAGACTAACGAGACTAACTTTGGACGAACAAAGAAAAACTTTAGTCTCATTCTAAGGTCTATCTTAGTTCGTCCCAAGTTAGTCTCTTTCTAAGGACGAACTTAGACAAACCATAGAATGAGACTAACGAGACTAACTTGGGACGAACAAAGACAAACTTAAGTCCCATTCTAAGGTTTGTCTTAGTTCGTCCCAAATTAGTCTCTTTCTAAGGACGAACTTAGTTAAACCTTAGAATGAGACAAACGAGACTAACTTGGGACGAACAAAGACAAACTTAAGTCTCGTTCTTAGGTTTGTCTAAGTTCGTCCCAAGTTAGTCTTTTTCGAAGGACGAACTTAGACAAACCTTAGAATGAGACTAACGAGACAAACTTAGGACGAACAAAGACAAACTTAAGTCTCATTCTAAGGTTTGTCTAAGTTCGTCCCAAGTTAGTCACTTTCTACGGACGAACTTAGACAAACCTTAGAATGAGACTAACGAGACTAACTTGGGACGAACAAAGACAAACGTTATTCTCATTCTAAGGTTTGTCTTAGTTCGTCCCAAGTTAGTCTCTTTATAATGACGAACTTAGACAAACCTTAGAATGAGACTAACGAGATTAACTTGGGACGAAGAAAGACAAACGTTAGTCTCATTCTAAGGTTTGTCAAAGTTTGTTCCAAGTTAGTCACTTTCTACGGATGAACTTAGACAAATCTTAGAATGAGACTAACGAGACTAACTTGGGACGAACAATGACAAACTTAAGTCTCATTCTAAGGTTTCTCTAAGTTTGTCCCAAGTTGGTCACTTTCTACGGACGAACTTAGACAGACCTTAGAATGAGACTAACGAGACTAACTTGGGACGAACAAAGACAAACTTAAGTCTCATTCTAAGGTTTCTCTAAGGTCGTCTCAAGTTAGTCACTTTCTACGGACGAACTTAGAAAAACCTTAGAATGAGACTAACGAGACTAACTTTGGACGAACAAAGACAAACTTAAGTCTCATTCTAAGGTTTCTCTAAGTTCGTCCCAAGTTAGTCTCTTTCTAATGACGAACTTAGACAAACCTTAGAATGAGACTAACGAGATTAACTTGGGACGAAGAAAGACAAACATTTGTCTCATTCTAAGGTTTGTCTTTGTTCGTCACAAGTTAGTCTCTTTCTAAGGACAAAATTAGACAAACCATAGAATGAGACTAACGAGACTAACTTGGGATGAAGAAAGACAAACTTAAGTCTCATTCTAAGGTTTGTCTTTGTTCGTCACAAGTTAGTCTCTTTCTAAGGACAAACTTAGACAAACCATAGAATGAGACTAACGAGACTAACTTGGGACGAAGAAAGACAAACTTAAGTCTCATTCTAAGGTTTGTCTAACTTCCCCCAAGTTAGTCTCTTTCTAAGGACGAACTTAGACAAAGCCTAGAATGAGACTAACGAGACTAACTTGGGATGAATAAATACAAACTTAAGTCTCATTCTAAGGTTTGTCTAAGTTCTTCCCAAGTTTGTCTCTTTCTAAGGATGAACTTAGACAAACCTTACAATGAAACTAACGAGACTAACTTTGGACAAACATAGACAGACGTTAGTCTCATTCTAAGGTTTGTCATAGTTCGTCCCTAGTTAGTCTCTTTCAACGGACAAACTTAGACAAACCTTAGAATGAGACTAACGAGACTAACTTGGGACGAGCAAAGACAAACGTTAGTCTCATTCTAAGGTTTGTCTAAGTTCGTCCCAAGTTAGTCTCTTTCTAAGGGCGAACTTAGACAAACCTTAGAATGAGACTAACGAGACAAAGTTGGGACGAACAAAGACAAACTTAAGTCTCATTCTAAGGTTTGTCTAAGTTCGTCCCAAGTTAGTCTCTTTCTAAGGACGACCTTAGACAAACCTTAGAATGAGACTAACAAGACTAACTTGGGACGAACAAAGACAAACTTAAGTCTCATTCTAAGGATTCTCTAAGTTCGTCCCAAGTTAGTCTCTTTCTAATGACGACCTTAGACAAACCTTAGAATGAGACTAACGAGACTAACTTGGGACGAACAAAGACAAACTTAAGTCTCATTCTAAGGTTTCTCTTAGTTCGTCACAAGTTAGTCTCTTTCTAAGGACGAACTTAGACAAACCTTAGAATGAGACTAACGAGACTAACTTGGGACGAACAAAGACAAACTTAAGTCTCATTCTAAGGTTTGTCAAAGTTCGCCCAAGTTAGTCTCTTTCTAAGGATGAACGTAGACAAACCTTAGAATGAGACTAACGAGACTAACTTGGGATGAATAAATACAAACTTAAGTCTCATTCTAAGGTTTGTCTAAGTTCATCCCAAGTTAGTCTCTTTCTAAGGATGAACTTAGACAAACCTTAGAATGAAACTAACGAGACTAACTTTGGACAAACATAGACAGACGTTAGTCTCATTCTAAGGTTTGTCTTAGTTCGTCCCTACTTAGTCTCTTTCAACGGACAAACTTAGACAAACCTTAGAATGAGACTAACGAGACTAACTTGGGACGAGCAAAGACAAACGTTAGTCTCATTCTAAGGTTTGTCTAAGTTCGTCCCAGGTTAGTCTCTTTCTAAGGGCGAACTTAGACAAACCTTAGAATGAGACTAACGAGACAAAGTTGGGACGAACAAAGACAAACTTAAGTCTCATTCTAAGGTTTGTCTAAGTTCGTCCCAAGTTAGTCTCTTTCTAAGGACGACCTTAGACAAACCTTAGAATGAGACTAACGCGACTAACTTGGGACGAACAAAGACAAACTTAAGTCTCATTCTAAGGTTTCTCTAAGTTCGTCCCAAGTTAGTCTCTTTCTAATGACGACCTTAGACAAACCTTAGAATGAGACTAACGAGACTAACTTGGGACGAACAAAGACAAACTTAAGTCTCATTCTAAGGTTTCTCTTAGTTCGTCACAAGTTAGTCTCTTTCTAAGGATGAACTTAGACAAACCTTAGAATGAGACTAACGAGACTAACTTGGGACGAACAAAGACAGACTTAAGTCTCATTCTAAGGTTTTTCTAAGTTCGCCCAAGTTAGTCTCTTTCTAAGGACGAACTTAGACAAACCTTAGAATGAGACTAAAGTTTGTCTAACTTGGGACGAACAAAGAAAAACGTTAGTCTCATTCTTAGGTTTATCTTAGTTCGTCCCAAGTTAGTCTCTTTCTATGGACGAACTTTGACAAACCTTAGAATGAGACTAACGAGACTAACTTGGGACGAACAAAGACAAACTTAAGTCCTATTCTAAGGTTTGTCTTAGTACGTCCCAAGTTAGTCTCTTTCTACGGACGAACTTTGACAAACCTTAGAATGAGACTAACGAGACTAACTTGGGACGAACAAAGACAAACTTAAGTCCCATTCTAAGGTTTGTCTTAGTACGTCCCAAGTTAGTCTCTTTCTAAGGACGAACTTAGACAAACCTTAGAATGAGACTAACGAGACCAACTTGGGACGAACAAAGACAAACTTAAGTCTCATTCTAAGGGTTGTCTAGGTTCGCCCCAAGTTGTTCGCTTTCTAAGGACGAACTTAGACAAACCTTAGAATGAGACTAACGAGACTAACTTTGGACGAACAAAGAAAAACTTTAGTCTCATTCTAAGGTCTGTCTTAGTTCGTCCCAAGTTAGTCTCTTTCTAAGGACGAACTTAGACAAACCATAGAATGAGACTAACGAGACTAACTTGGGACGAACAAAGACAAACTTAAGTCCCATTCTAAGGTTTGTCTTAGTTCGTCCCAAATTAGTCTCTTTCTAAGGACGAACTTAGTTAAACCTTAGAATGAGACAAACGAGACTAACTTGGGACGAACAAAGACAAACTTAAGTCTCATTCTTAGGTTTGTCTCAGTTCGTCCCAAGTTAGTCTTTTTCGAAGGACGAACTTAGACAAACCTTAGAATGAGACTAACGAGACAAACTTAGGACGAACAAAGACAAACTTAAGTCTCATTCTAAGGTTTGTCTAAGTTCGTCCCAAGTTAGTCACTTTCTACGGACGAACTTAGACAAACCTTTGAATGAGACTAACGAGACTAACTTGGGACGAACAAAGACAAACGTTATTCTCATTCTAAGGTTTGTCTTAGTTCGTCCCAACTTAGTCTCTTTATAATGACGAACTTAGACAAACCTTAGAATGAGACTAACGAGATTAACTTGGGACGAAGAAAGACAAACGTTAGTCTCATTCTAAGGTTTGTCAAAGTTTGTTCCAAGTTAGTCACTTTCTACGGATGAACTTAGACAAATCTTAGAATGAGACTAACGAGACTAACTTGGGACGAACAAAGACAAACTTAAGTCTCATTCTATGGTTTCTCTAAGTTCGTCCCAAGTTGGTCACTTTCTACGGACGAACTTAGACAGACCTTAGAATGATACTAACGAGACTAACTTGGGACGAACAAAGACAAACTTAAGTCTCATTCTAAGGTTTCTCTAAGGTCGTCTCAAGTTAGTCACTTTCTACGGACGAACTTAGAAAAACCTTAGAATGAGACTAACGAGACTAACTTTGTACGAACAAAGACAAACTTAAGTCTCATTCTAAGGTTTCTCTAAGTTTGTCCCACGTTAGTCTCTTTCTAATGACGAACTTAGACAAACCTTAGAATGAGACTAACGAGATTAACTTGGGACGAAGAAAGACAAACATTTGTCTCATTCTAAGGTTTGTCTTTGTTCGTCACAAGTTAGTCTCTTTCTAAGGACAAACTTAGACAAACCATAGAATGAGACTAACGAGACTAACTTGGGACGAAGAAAGACAAACTTAAGTCTCATTCTAAGGTTTGTCTAACTTCCCCCAAGTTAGTCTCTTTCTAAGGACGAACTTAGACAAAGCCTAGAATGAGACTAACGAGACTAACTTGGGACGAACAAAGACAAACTTAAGTCTCATTCTAAGGTTTGTCAAAGTTCGCCCAAGTTAGTCTCTTTCTAAGGATGAACGTAGACAAACCTTAGAATGAGACTAACGAGACTAACTTGGGATGAATAAATACAAACTTAAGTCTCATTCTAAGGTTTGTCTAAGTTCTTCCCAAGTTAGTCTCTTTCTAAGGATGAACTTAGACAAACCTTAGAATGAAACTAACGAGACTAACTTTGGACAACCATAGACAGACGTTAGTCTCATTCTAAGGTCTGTCTTAGTTCGTCCCTAGTTAGTCTCTTTCAACGGACAAACTTAGACAAACCTTAGAATGAGACTAACGAGACTAACTTGGGACGAGCAAAGACAAACGTTAGTCTCATTCTAAGGTTTGTCTAAGTTCGTCCCAAGTTAGTCTCTTTCTAAGGGCGAACTTAGACAAACCTTAGAATGAGACTAACGAGACAAAGTTGGGACGAACAAAGACAAACTTAAGTCTCATTCTAAGGTTTGTCTAAGTTCTTCCCAAGTTAGTCTCTTTCTAAGGACGACCTTAGACAAACCTTAGAATGAGACTAACGAGACTAACTTGGGACGAACAAAGACAAACTTAAGTCTCATTCTAAGGTTTCTCTAAGTTCGTCCCAAGTTAGTCTCTTTCTAATGATGACCTTAGACAAACCTTAGAATGAGACTAACGAGACTAACTTGGGACGAACAAAGACAAACTTAAGTCTCATTCTAAGGTTTCTCTTAGTTCGTCACAAGTTAGTCTCTTTCTAAGGACGAACTTAGACAAACCTTAGAATGAGACTAACGAGACTAACTTGGGACGAACAAAGACAAACTTAAGTCTCATTCTAAGGTTTTTCTAAGTTCGCCCAAGTTAGTCTCTTTCTAAGGACGAACTTAGACAAACCTTAGAATGAGACTTAAGTTTGTCTAACTTGGGACAAACAAAGAAAAACGTTAGTCTCATTCTTAGGTTTATCTTAGTTCGTCCCAAGTTAGTCTCTTTCTACGGACGAACTTTGACAAACCTTAGAATGAGACTAACGAGACTAACTTGGGACGAACAATGACAAACTTAACTCTCATTCTAACGTTTCTCTTAGTTCGTCCCAAGTTAGTCTCTTTCTAAGGACGAACTTAGACAAACCTTTGAATGAGACTAACGAGACTAACTTGGGACGAACAAAGACAAACTTAAGTCTCATTCTAAGGTTTTTCTAAGTTCGCCCAAGTTAGTCTCTTTCTAAGGACGAACTTAGACAAACCTTAGAATGAGACTTAAGTTTGTCTAACTTGGGACGAACAAAGAAAAACGTTAGTCTCATTCTTAGGTTTATCTTAGTTCGTCCCAAGTTAGTCTCTTTCTACGGACGAACTTTGACAAACCTTAGAATGAGACTAACGAGACTAACTTGGGACGAACAATGACAAACTTAACTCTCATTCTAACGTTTCTCTTAGTTCGTCCCAAGTTAGTCTCTTTCTAAGGACGAACTTAGACAAACCTTTGAATGAGACTAACGAGACTAACTTGGGACGAACAAAGACAAACTTAAGTCTCATTCTAAGGTTTTTCTAAGTTCGCCCAAGTTAGTCTCTTTCTAAGGACGAACTTAGACAAACCTTAGAATGAGACTTAAGTTTGTCTAACTTGGGACGAACAAAGAAAAACGTTAGTCTCATTCTTAGGTTTATCTTAGTTCGTCCCAAGTTAGTCTCTTTCTACGGACGAACTTTGACAAACCTTAGAATGAGACTAACGAGACTAACTTGGGACGAACAATGACAAACTTGACTCTCATTCTAACGTTTCTCTTAGTTCGTCCCAAGTTAGTCTCTTTCTAAGGACGAACTTAGACAAACCTTTGAATGAGACTAACGAGACTAACTTGGGACGAACAAAGACAAACTTAAGTCTCATTCTAAGGTTTTTCTAAGTTCGCCCAAGTTAGTCTCTTTCTAAGGACGAATTTAGACAAACCTTAGAATGAGACTTAAGTTTGTCTAACTTGGGACGAACAAAGAAAAACGTTAGTCTCATTCTTAGGTTTATCTTAGTTCGTCCCAAGTTAGTCTCTTTCTACGGACGAACTTTGACAAACCTTAGAATGAGACTAACGAGACTAACTTGGGACGAACAAAGACAAACTTAAGTCTCATTCTAAGGTTTGTCTAAGTTCGTCCCAAGTTAGTCACTTTCTACGGACGAACTTAGACAAACCTTAGAATGAGACTAACGAGACTAACTTGGGACGAACAAAGACAAACTTAAGTCTCATTCTAAGGTTTGTCTTAGTTCGTCCCAAGTTAGTCTCTTTATAATGATGAACTTAGACAAACCTTAGAATGAGACTAACGAGATTAACTTGGGACGAAGAAAGACAAACGTTAGTCTCATTCTAAGGTTTGTCAAAGTTGGTTCCAAGTTAGTCACTTTCTACGGATGAACTTAGACAAATCTTAGAATGAGACTAACGAGACTAACTTGGGACGAACAAAGACAAACTTAAGTCTCATTCTAAGGTTTCTCTAAGTTCGTCCCAAGTTGGTCACTTTCTACGGACGAACTTAGACAGACCTTATAATGAGACTAACGAGACTAGCTTGGGACGAACAAAGACAAACTTAAGTCTCATTCTAAGGTTTCTCTAAGGTCATCCCAAGTTAGTCACTTTCTACGGACAAACTTAGAAAAACCTTAGAATGAGACTAACGAGACTAACTTGGGACGAACAAAGACAAACTTAAGTCTCATTCTAAGGTTTCTCTAAGTTCGTCCCAAGTTAGTCTCTTTCTAATGACGAACTTAGACAAACCTTAGAATGAGACTAACGAGATTAACTTGGGACGAAGAAAGACAAACATTTGTCTCATTCTAAGGTTTGTCTTTGTTCGTCACAAGTTAGTCTCTTTCTAAGGACAAACTTAGACAAACCATAGAATGAGACTAACGAGACTAACTTGGGACGAAGAAAGACAAACTTAAGTCTCATTCTAAGGTTTGTCTAAGTTTGCCCAAGTTAGTCTCTTTCTAAGGACGAACTTAGACAAAGCCTAGAATGAGACTAACGAGACTAACTTGGGACGAACAAAGACAAACTTAAGTCTCATTCTAAGGTTTGTCAAAGTTCGCCCAAGTTAGTCTCTTTCTAAGGATGAACGTAGACAAACCTTAGAATGAGACTAACGAGACTAACTTGGGACGAATAAAGACAAACTTAAGTCTCATTCTAAGGTTTGTCTAAGTTCATCCCAAGTTAGTCTCTTTCTAAGGATGAACTTAGACAAACCTTAGAATGAGAATAACGAGACTAACTTGGGACTAACAAAGACAAACTGAACTCTCATTCTAAGGTTTCTCTTAGTTCGTCACAAGTTAGTCTCGTTTTAAGGACGAACTTAGACAAACCTTAAAATGAGACTAACGAGACTAACTTGGGACGAACAAAGACAAACTTAAGTCTCATTCTAAGGTTTCTCTTAGTTCGTCCCAAGTTAGTCTCTTTCTAAGGACAAACCCTAGAATGAGACTAACGAGACAAAGTTGGGACGAACAAAGACAAACTTAACTCTCATTCTAATGTTTCTCTTAGTTCGTCCCAAGTTAGTCTCTTTCTAAGGACGAACTTAGACAAACCTTTGAATGAGACTAACGAGACTAACTTGGGACGAACAAAGACAAACTTAACTCTCATTCTAAGGTTTTTCTAAGTTCGCCCAAGTTAGTCTCTTTCTAAGGACGAACTTAGACAAACCTTAGAATGAGACTTAAGTTTGTCTAACTTGGGACGAACAAAGAAAAACGTTAGTCTCATTCTTAGGTTTATCTTAGTTCGTCCCAAGTTCGTCTCTTTCTACGGACGAACTTTGACAAACCTTAGAATGAGACTAACGAGACTAACTTGGGACGAACAAAGACAAACTTAAGTCCCATTCTAAGGTTTGTCTTAGTACGTCCCAAGTTAGTCTCTTTCTAAGGACGAACTTAGACAAACCTTAGAATGAGACTAACGAGACCAACTTGGGACGAACAAAGACAAACTTAAGTCTCATTCTAAGGGTTGTCTAAGTTCGCCCCAAGTTGTTCGCTTTCTAAGGACGAACTTAGACAAACCTTAGAATGAGACTAAAGAGACTAACTTTGGACGAACAAAGAAAAACTTTAGTCTCATTCTAAGTTCCGTCTTAGTTCGTCCCAAGTTAGTCTCTTTCTAAGGACGAACTTAGACAAACCATAGAATGAGACTAACGAGACTAACTTGGGACGAACAAAGACAAACTTAAGTCCCATTCTAAGGTTTGTCT
The DNA here is from genome assembly GCA_033675215.1 of Rhodiola kirilowii. Classification (NCBI taxonomy): domain Eukaryota; kingdom Viridiplantae; phylum Streptophyta; class Magnoliopsida; order Saxifragales; family Crassulaceae; genus Rhodiola; species Rhodiola kirilowii. Next base: position 1,218,129 of record JAUCNB010000012.1, on the reverse strand, counting down.
TAGTTCGTCCCAAATTAGTCTCTTTCTAAGGACGAACTTAGATAAACCTTAGAATGAGACTAACGAGACTAACTTGGGACGAACAAAGACAAACTTAAGTCTCATTCTTAGGTTTGTCTAAGTTCGTCCCAAGTTAGTCTTTTTCGAAGGATGAACTTAGACAAACCTTAGAATGAGACTAACGAGACAAACTTAGGACGAACAAAGACAAACTTAAGTCTCATTCTAAGGTTTGTCTAAGTTCGTCCCAAGTTAGTCACTTTCTACGGACGAACTTAGACAAACCTTAGAATGAGACTAACGAGACTAAGTTGGGACGAACAAAGACAAACGTTATTCTCATTCTAAGGTTTGTCTTAGTTCGTCCCAAGTTAGTCTCTTTATAATGACGAACTTAGACAAACCTTAGAATGAGACTAACGAGATTAACTTGGGACGAAGAAAGACAAACGTTAATCTCATTCTAAGGTTTGTCAAAGTTCGTTCCAAGTTAGTCACTTTCTACGGATGAACTTAGACAAATCTTAGAATGAGACTAACGAGACTAACTTGGGACGAACAAAGACAAACTTAACTCTCATTCTAACGTTTCTCTTAGTTCGTCCCAAGTTAGTCTCTTTCTAAGGACGAACTTAGACAAACCTTTGAATGAGACAAACGAGACTAACTTGGGACGAACAAAGAAAAACGTTAGTCTCATTCTTAGGTTTATCTTAGTTCGTCCCAAGTTAGTCTCTTTCTACGGACGAACTTTGACAAACCTTAGAATGAGAATAACGAGACTAACTTGGGACGAACAAAGACAAACTTAAGTCCCATTCTAAGGTTTGTCTTAGTACGTCCCAAGTTAGTCTCTTTCTACGGACGAACTTTGACAAACCTTAGAATGAGACTAACGAGACTAACTTGGGACGAACAAAGACAAACTTAAGTCCCATTCTAAGGTTTGTCTTAGTACGTCCCAAGTTAGTCTCTTTCTAAGGACGAACTTAGACAAACCTTAGAATGAGACTAACGAGACCAACTTGGGACGAACAAAGACAAACTTAAGTCTCATTCTAAGGGTTGTCTAAGTTCGCCCCAAGTTGTTCGCTTTCTAAGGACGAACTTAGACAAACCTTAGAATGAGACTAACGAGACTAACTTTGGACGAACAAAGAAAAACTTTAGTCTCATTCTAAGGTCTGTCTTAGTTCGTCCCAAGTTAGTCTCTTTCTAAGGACGAACTTAGACAAACCATAGAATGAGACTAACGAGACTAACTTGGGACGAACAAAGACAAACTTAAGTCCCATTCTAAGGTTTGTCTTAGTTCGTCCCAAATTAGTCTCTTTCTAAGGACGAACTTAGATAAACCTTAGAATGAGACTAACTTGGGACGAACAAAGACAAACTTAAGTCTCATTCTTAGGTTTGTCTAAGTTCGTCCCAAGTTTGTCTTTTTCGAAGGACGAACTTAGACAAACCTTAGAATGAGACTAACGAGACAAACTTAGGACGAACAAAGACAAACTTAAGTCTCATTCTAAGATTTGTCTAAGTTCGTCCCAAGTTAGTCACTTTCTACGGACGAACTTAGACAAACCTTAGAATGAGACTAACGAGACTAACTTGGGACGAACAAAGACAAACGTTATTCTCATTCTAAGGTTTGTCTTAGTTCGTCCCAAGTTAGTCTCTTTATAATGACGAACTTAGACAAACCTTAGAATGAGACTAACGAGATTAACTTGGGACGAAGAAAGACAAATGTTAGTCTCATTCTAAAGTTTGTCAAAGTTCGTTCCAAGTTAGTCACTTTCTACGGATGAACTTAGACAAATCTTAGAATGAGACTAACGAGACTAACTTGGGACGAACAAAGACAAACTTAAGTCTCATTCTAAGGTTTCTCTAAGTTCGTCCCAAGTTGGTCACTTTCTACGGACGAACTTAGACAGACCTTAGAATGAGACTAACGAGACTAACTTGGGACGAACAAAGACAAACTTAACTCTCATTCTAAGGTTTCTCTTAGTTCGTCCCAAGTTAGTCTCTTTCTAAGGACGAACTTAGACAAACCTTTGAATGAGACTAACGAGACTAACTTGGGACGAACAAAGACAAACTTAAGTCTCATTCTAAGGTTTGTCTAAGTTCGTCCCAAGTTAGTCTCTTTCTAATGACGAACTTAGACAAACCTTAGAATGAGACTAACGAGATTAACTTGGGACGAAGAAAGACAAACATTTGTCTCAATCTAAGGTTTGTCTTTGTTCGTCACAAGTTAGTCTCTTTCTAAGGACAAACTTAGACAAACCCTAGAATGAGACTAACGAGACTAACTTGGGACGAAGAAAGACAAACTTTAGTCTCATTCTAAGGTTTGTCTAAGTTCGCCCAAGTTAGTCTCTTTCTAAGGACGAACTGAGACAAAGCCTAGAATGAGACTAACGAGACTAACTTGGGACGAACAAAGACAAACTTAAGTCTCATTCTAAGGTTTGTCAAAGTTCGCCCAAGTTAGTCTCTTTCTAAGGATGAACGTAGACAAACCTTAGAATGAGACTAACGAGACTAACTTGGGACGAATAAAGACAAACTTAAGTCTCATTCTAAGGTTTGTCTAAGTTCATCCCAAGTTAGTCTCTTTCTAAGGATGAACTTAGACAAACCTTAGAATGAAACTAACGAGACTAACTTTGGACAAACATAGACAGACGTTAGTCTCATTCTAAGATTTGTCTTAGTTCGTCCCTAGTTAGTCTCTTTCAGCGGACGAACTTAGACAAACCTTAGAATGAGACTAAGAAGACTAACTTGGGACGAGCAAAGACAAACGTTAGTCTCATTCTAAGGTTTGTCTAAGTTCGTCCCAAGTTAGTCTCTTTCTAAGGGCGAACTTAGACAAACCTTAGAATGAGACTAACGAGACAAAGTTGGGATGAACAAAGACAAACTTAAGTCTCATTCTAAGGTTTGTCTAAGTTCGTCCCAAGTTAGTCTCTTTCTAAGGACGACCTTAGACAAACCTTAGAATGAGACTAACGAGACTAACTTGGGACGAGCAAAGACAAACTTAAGTCTCACTCTAAGGTTTCTCTAAGTTCGTCCTAAGTTAGTCTCTTTCTAATGACGACCTTAGACAAACCTTAGAATGAGACTAACGAGACTAACTTGGGACGAACAAAGACAAACTTAAGTCTCATTCTAAGATTTGTCTTAGTTCGTCCCAAGTTAGTCTCTTTCTAAGGACGAACTTAGACAAACCTTTGAATGAGACTAACGAGACTAACTTGGGACGAACAAAGACAAACTTAACTCTCATTCTAAGGTTTCTCTTAGTTCGTCCCAAGTTAGTCTCTTTCTAAGGACGAACTTAGACAAACCTTTGAATGAGACTAACGAGACTAACTTGGGACGAACAAAGACAAACTTAAGTCTCATTCTAAGGTTTTTCTAAGTTCGCCCAAGTTAGTCTCTTTCTAAGGACGAACTTAGACAAACCTTAGAATGAGACTTAAGTTTGTCTAACTTGGGACGAACAAAGAAAAACGTTAGTCTCATTCTTAGGTTTATCTTAGTTCGTCCCAAGTTAGTCTCTTTCTAAGGACGACCTTAGACAAACCTTAGAATGAGACTAACGAGACTAACTTGGGACGAACAAAGACAAACTTAAGTCTCATTCTAAGGTTTGTCTTAGTTCGTCCCAAGTTAGTCTCTTTCTAAGGACGAACTTAGACAAACCTTTGAATGAGACTAACGAGACTAACTTGGGACGAACAAAGACAAACTTAACTCTCATTCTAAGGTTTCTCTTAGTTCATCCCAAGTTAGTCTCTTTCTAAGGACGAACTTAGACAAACCTTTGAATGAGACTAACGAGACTAACTTGGGACGAACAAAGACAAACTTAAGTCTCATTCTAAGGTTTTTCTAAGTTCGTCCCAAGTTAGTCTTTTTCTAAGGAAGAACTTAGACAAACCTTAGAATGAGACTAACGAGACTAACTTGGGACGAACAAAGACAAACTTAAGTCCCATTCTAAGGTTTGTCTTAGTTCGTCCCAAGTTAGTCTCTTTCTAAGGACAACTTAGACAAACCTTAGAATGAGACTAACGAGACTAACTTGGGATGAACAAAGACAAACTTAAGTCTCATTCTAAGGTTTGTCAAAATTCGTCCCAAGTTAGTCTTTTTCTAAGGACGAACTTAGACAAACCTTAGAATGAGACTAACGAGACAAACTTGGGACGAACAAAGACAAACTTAAGTCTCATTCTAAGGTTTGTCAAAATTCGTCCCAAGTTAGTCTTTTTCTAAGGACGAACTTAGACAAACCTTAGAATGAGACTAACGAGACTAACTTTGGACGAACAAAGAAAAACGTTAGTCTCATTCTGAGGTTTGTTTTAGTTCGTCCCAAGTTAGTCTCTTACTAAGGACGAACTTAGACAAACCTTAAAATGAGACTAACGAGACTAACTTGGGACGAACAAAGACAAACATAAGTCTCATTCTAAGGTTTGTCTAAGTTCGTCCCAAGTTATTCGCTTTCTAAGGATGAACTTAGACAAACCTTAGAATGAGACTAACGAGACTAACTTGGAACGAACAAAGACAAACTTAAGTCCCATTCTAAGGTTTGTCTTAGTTCGTCCCAAGTTAGTCTCTTTCTAAGGACAACTTAGACAAACCTTAGAATGAGACTAACGAGACTAACTTGGGACGAGCAAAGACAAACTTAAGTCTCATTCTAAGGTTTCTCTAAGTTCGTCCTAAGTTAGTCTCTTTCTAAGGACGAACTTAGACAAACCTTAGAATGAGACTAACGAGACTAACTTGGGACGAACAAAGACAAACATTTGTCTCATTCTAAGATTTGTCTTAGTTCGTCACAAGTTAGTCTCTTTCTAAGGACGAACTTAGACAAACCTTTGAATGAGACTAACGAGACTAACTTGGGACGAACAAAGACAAACTTAACTCTCATTCTAAGGTTTCTCTTAGTTCGTCCCAAGTTTGTCTCTTTCTAAGGACGAACTTAGACAAACCTTTGAATGAGACTAACGAGACTAACTTGGGACGAACAAAGACAAACTTAAGTCTCACTCTAAGGTTTTTCTAAGTTCGCCCAAGTTAGTCTCTTTCTAAGGACGAACTTAGACAAACCTTAGAATGAGACTTAAGTTTGTCTAACTTGGGACGAACAAAGAAAAACGTTAGTCTCATTCTTAGGTTTATCTTAGTTCGTCCCAAGTTAGTCTCTTTCTAAGGACGACCTTAGACAAACCTTAGAATGAGACTAACGAGACTAACTTGGGACGAACAAAGACAAACTTAAGTCTCATTCTAAGGTTTGTCTTAGTTCGTCCCAAGTTAGTCTCTTTCTAAGGACGAACTTAGACAAACCTTTGAATGAGACTAACGAGACTAACTTGGGACGAACAAAGACAAACTTAACTCTCATTCTAAGGTTTCTCTTAGTTCGTCCCAAGTTAGTCTCTTTCTAAGGACGAACTTAGACAAACCTTTGAATGAGACTAACGAGACTAACTTGGGACGAACAAAGACAAACTGAACTCTCATTCTAAGGTTTCTCTTAGTTCGTCACAAGTTAGTCTCGTTTTAAGGACGAACTTAGACAAACCTTCGAATGAGACTAACGAGACTAACTTGGGACGAACAAAGACAAACTTAAGTCTCATTCTAAGGTTTCTCTTAGTTCGTCCCAAGTTAGTCTCTTTCTAAGGACGAACCCAAGAATGAGACTAACGAGACAAAGTTGGGACAAACAAAGACAAACTTAAGTCTCATTCTAAGGTTTGTCTTAGTTCGTCCCAAGTTAGTCTCTTTCTAAGGACGAACTTAGACAAACCTTTGAATGAGACTAACGAGACTAACTTGGGACGAACAAAGACAAACTTAACTCTCATTCTAAGGTTTCTCTTAGTTCATCCCAAGTTAGTCTCTTTCTAAGGACGAACTTAGACAAACCTTTGAATGAGACTAACGAGACTAACTTGGGACGAACAAAGACAAACTTAAGTCTCATTCTAAGGTTTTTCTAAGTTCGTCCCAAGTTAGTCTTTTTCTAAGGACGAACTTAGACAAACCTTAGAATGAGACTAACGAGACTAACTTGGGACGAACAAAGACAAACTTAAGTCCCATTCTAAGGTTTGTCTTAGTTCGTCCCAAGTTAGTCTCTTTCTAAGGACAACTTAGACAAACCTTAGAATGAGACTAACGAGACTAACTTGGGACGAACAAAGACAAACTTAAGTCTCATTCTAAGGTTTGTCAAAATTCGTCCCAAGTTAGTCTTTTTCTAAGGACGAACTTAGACAAACCTTAGAATGAGACTAACGAGACAAACTTGGGACGAACAAAGACAAACTTAAGTCTCATTCTAAGGTTTGTCAAAATTCGTCCCAAGTTAGTCTTTTTCTAAGGACGAACTTAGACAAACCTTAGAATGAGACTAACGAGACTAACTTTGGACGAACAAAGAAAAACGTTAGTCTCATTCTGAGGTTTGTTTTAGTTCGTCCCAAGTTAGTCTCTTACTAAGGACGAACTTAGACAAACCTTAAAATGAGACTAACGAGACTAACTTGGGACGAACAAAGACAAACATAAGTCTCATTCTAAGGTTTGTCTAAGTTCGTCCCAAGTTATTCGCTTTCTAAGGACGAACTTAGACAAACCTTAGAATGAGACTAACGAGACTAACTTGGAACGAACAAAGACAAACTTAAGTCCCATTCTAAGGTTTGTCTTAGTTCGTCCCAAGTTAGTCTCTTTCTAAGGACAACTTAGACAAACCTTAGAATGAGACTAACGAGACTAACTTGGGATGAACAAAGACAAACTTAAGTCTCATTCTAAGGTTTGTCAAAATTCGTCCCAAGTTAGTCTTTTTCTAAGGACGAACTTAGACAAACCTTAGAATGAGACTAACGAGACTAACTTTGGACGAACAAAGAAAAACGTTAGTCTCATTCTGAGGTTTGTTTTAGTTCGTCCCAAGTTAGTCTCTTACTAAGGACGAACTTAGACAAACCTTAGAATGAGACTAACGAGACTAATTTGGGACGAACAAAGACAAACATAAGTCTCATTCTAAGGTTTGTCTAAGTTCGTCCCAAGTTATTCGCTTTCTAAGGACGAACTTAGACAAACCTTAGAATGAGACTAACGAGACTAACTTGGAACGAACAAAGACAAACTTAAGTCCCATTCTAAGGTTTGTCTTAGTTCTTCCAAAATTAGTCTCTTTCTACGGACGAACTTAGATAAACCTTAGAATGAGACTAACGAGACTAACTTGGGATGAACAAAGACAAACTTAAGTCTCATTCTAAGGTTTGTCAAAATTCGTCCCAAGTTAGTCTTTTTCTAAGGACGAACTTAGATAAACCTTAGAATGAGACTAACGAGACAAACTTGGGACGAACAAAGACAAACTTAAGTCTCATTCTAAGGTTTGTCTAAGTTCATCCCAAGTTAGTCTCTTTCTAAGGACGAACTTGGACAAACCTTAGAATGAGATTAACGAGACTAACTTGGGACGAACAAAGACAAACTTAAGTCCCATTCTAAGGTTTGTCTTAGTTCGTCCCAAGTTAGTCTCTTTCTAAGGACGAACTTAGACAAACCTTAGAATGAGACTAACGAGACTAACTTGGGACGAACAAAGACAAACTTAACTCTCATTCTAAGGTTTGTCTTAGTTCGTCCCAAGTTAGTCTCTTTCTAAGGACGAACTTTGACAAACCTTAGAATGAGACTAACGATACTAACTTGGGACGAACACAGACAAAATTTAGTCTCATTCTAAGATTTGTCTAAGTTCGTCCCAAGTTAGTCTCTTTCTAAGGACGAACTTAGACAAACCTTAGAATGAGACTAACGAGACTAACTTGGGACGAACAAAGACAAACTTAAGTCCCATTCTAAGGTTTGTCTTAGTACGTCCCAAGTTAGTCTCTTTCTAAGGACGAACTTTGACAAACCTTAGAATGAGACTAACGATACTAACTTGGGACGAACAAAGACAAAATTTAGTCTCATTCTAAGATTTGTCTAAGTTCGTCCCAAGTTAGTCTCTTTCTAAGGACGAACTTAGACAAACCTTAGAATGAGACTAACGAGACTAACTTGGGACGAACAAAGACAATCATAAGTCTCATTCTAAGGTTTGTCTTAGTTCGTCCCAAGTTTGTCTTTTTCTAAGGACGAACTTAGACAAACCTTAGAATGAGACTAACGAGACTAACTTGGGACGAACAAAAACAAACTTAAGTCTCATTCTAAGGTTTGTCTAAGTTCGTCCCAAGTTAGTCTTTTTCTAAGGACGTACTTAGACAAACCGTAGAATGAGACTAACGAGACAAACTTGGGACGAACAAAGACAAACTTAAGTCACATTCTAAGGTTTGGATATGTTCGTCCCAAGTTAGTCTCTTTCTAAGGACGAACTTAGACAAACCTTAGAATGAGACTAACGAGACTAACTTGGGACGAACAAAGACAAACTTATGTCCCATTCTAAGGTTTGTCTTAGTTTATCCCAAGTTAGTCTCTTTCTAAGGACGAACTTAGACAACCCTTTGAATGAGACTAACGAGACTAACTTGGGACGAACAAAGATAAACTTAAGTCCCATTCTAAGGTTTGTCTTAGTACGTCCCAAGTTAGTCTCTTTCTAAGGACGAACTTTGACAAACCTTAGAATGAGACTAACGATACTAACTTGGGACGAACAAAGACAAAATTTAGTCTCATTCTAAGATTTGTCTAAGTTCGTCCCAAGTTAGTCTCTTTCTAAGGACGAACTTAGACAAACCTTAGAATGAGACTAACGAGACTAACTTGGGACGAACAAAGACAAACATAAGTCTCATTCTAAGGTTTGTCTTTGTTCGTCCCAAGTTAGTCTTTTTCTAAGGATGAACTTAGACAAACCTTAGAATGAGACTAACGAGACTAACTTGGGACGAACAAAGACAAACTTAAGTCTCATTCTAAGGTTTGTCTAAGTTCGTCCCAAGTTAGTCTTTTTCTAAGGACGAACTTAGACAAACCTTAGAATGAGACTAACGAGACAAACTTGGGACGAGCAAAGACAAACTTAAGTCTCATTCTAAGGTTTGGATAAGTTCGTCCCAAGTTAGTCTCTTTCTAAGGACGAACTTAGACAAACCTTAGAATGAGACTAACGAGACTAACTTGGGACGAACAAAGACAAACTTATGACCCATTCTAAGGTTTGTCTTAGTTTATCCCAAGTTAGTCTCTTTCTAAGGACGAACTTAGACAACCCTTTGAATGAGACTAACGAGACTAACTTGGGACGAACAAAGATAAACTTAAGTCCCATTCTAAGGTTTGTCTTAGTACGTCCCAAGTTAGTCTCTTTCTAAGGACGAACTTAGACAAACCTTAGAATGAGACTAACGAGACTAACTTGGGACGAACAAAGACAAAATTTAGTCTCATTCTAAGATTTGTCTAAGTTCGTCCCAAGTTAGTCTCTTTCTAAGGACGAACTTAGACAAACCTTTGAATGATACTAACGAGACTTTCTTGGGACGAACAAAGACAAACATAAGTCTCATTCTAAGGTTTGTCTTAGTTCGTCCCAAGTTAGTCTTTTTCTAAGGACGAACTTAGACAAACCTTAGAATGAGACTAACGAGACTAACTTGGGACGAACAAAGACAAACTTAAGTCTCATTCTAAGGTTTGTCTAAGTTCGTCCCAAGTTAGTCTCTTTCTAATGGCGAACTTAGACAAACCTTAGAATGAGACTAACGAGACAAAGTTGGGACGAACAAAGACAAACTTAAGTCTCATTCTAAGGTTTGTCTAAGTTCGTCCCAAGTTAGTCTCTTTCTAAGGACGACCTTAGACAAACCTTAGAATGAGACTAACGAGACTAACTTGGGACGAACAAAGACAAACTTAAGTCTCATTCTAAGGTTTCTCTAAGTTCGTCCCAAGTTAGTCTCTTTCTAATGACGACCTTAGACAAACCTTAGAATGAGACTAACGAGACTAACTTGGGACGAACAAAGACAAACTGAAGTCTCATTCTAAGGTTTGTATTAGTTCGTCCCAAGTTAGTCTCTTTCTAATGACGACCTTAGACAAACCTTAGAATGAGACTAACGAGACTAACTTGGGACGAACAAAGACAAACTGAAGTCTCATTCTAAGGTTTGTATTAGTTCGTCCCAAGTTAGTCTCTTTCTAAGGACGAATTTAGACAAACCTTTGAATGAGACTAACGAGACTAACTTGGGACGAACAAAGACAAACTTAACTCTCATTCTAAGGTTTCTCTTAGTTCGTCCCAAGTTAGTCTCTTTCTAAGGACGAACTTAGACAAACCTTTGAATGAGACTAACGAGACAAACTTGGGACGAACAAAGACAAACTTAAGTCTCATTCTAAGGTTTGGATAAGTTCGTCCCAAGTTAGTCTCTTTCTAAGGACGAACTTAGACAAACCTTAGAATGAGACTAACGAGACTAACTTGGGACGAACAAAGACAAACTTAAGTCTCATTCTAAGGTTTGTCTTAGTTCGTCCCAAGTTAGTCTTTTTCTAAGGATGAACTTAGACAAACATTAGAATGAGACTAACGAGACTAACTTGGGACGAACAAAGACAAACTTAAGTCTCATTCTAAGGTTTGTCTTAGTTCGTCCCAAGTTAGTCTCTTTCTAAGGACGAACTTAGACAAACCTTTGAATGAGACTAACGAGACTAACTTGGGACGAACAAAGACAAACTTAAGTCTCATTCTAAGGTTTCTCTTAGTTCGTCCCAAGTTAGTCTCTTTCTAATGACGAACTTAGACAAACCTTAGAATGAGACTAACGATACTAACTTGGGACGAACACAGACAAAATTTAGTCTCATTCTAAGATTTGTCTAAGTTCGTCCCAAGTTAGTCTCTTTCTAAGGACGAACTTAGACAAACCTTAGAATGAGACTAACGAGACTAACTTGGGACGAACAAAGACAAACTTAAGTCCCATTCTAAGGTTTGTCTTAGTACGTCCCAAGTTAGTCTCTTTCTAAGGACGAACTTTGACAAACCTTAGAATGAGACTAACGATACTAACTTGGGACGAACAAAGACAAAATTTAGTCTCATTCTAAGATTTGTCTAAGTTCGTCCCAAGTTAGTCTCTTTCTAAGGACGAACTTAGACAAACCTTAGAATGAGACTAACGAGACTAACTTGGGACGAACAAAGACAAACAAAAGTCTCATTCTAAGGTTTGTCTTAGTTCGTCCCAAGTTTGTCTTTTTCTAAGGACGAACTTAGACAAACCTTAGAATGAGACTAACGAGACTAACTTGGGACGAACAAAAACAAACTTAAGTCTCATTCTAAGGTTTGTCTAAGTTCGTCCCAAGTTAGTCTTTTTCTAAGGACGTACTTAGACAAACCGTAGAATGAGACTAACGAGACAAACTTGGAACGAACAAAGACAAACTTAAGTCACATTCTAAGGTTTGGATATGTTCGTCCCAAGTTAGTCTCTTTCTAAGGACGAACTTAGACAAACCTTAGAATGAGATTAACGAGACTAACTTGGGACGAACAAAGACAAACTTAAGTCCCATTCTAAGGTTTGTCTTAGTTTATCCCAAGTTAGTCTCTTTCTAAGGACGAACTTAGACAACCCTTTGAATGAGACTAACGAGACTAACTTGGGACGAACAAAGATAAACTTAAGTCCCATTCTAAGGTTTGTCTTAGTACGTCCCAAGTTAGTCTCTTTCTAAGGACGAACTTTGACAAACCTTAGAATGAGACTAACGATACTAACTTGGGACGAACAAAGACAAAATTTAGTCTCATTCTAAGATTTGTCTAAGTTCGTCCCAAGTTAGTCTCTTTTTAAGGACGAACTTAGACAAACCTTAGAATGAGACTAACGAGACTAACTTGGGACGAACAAAGACAAACATAAGTCTCATTCTAAGGTTTGTCTTAGTTCGTCCCAAGTTAGTCTTTTTCTAAGGATGAACTTAGACAAACCTTAGAATGAGACTAACGAGACTAACTTGGGACGAACAAAGACAAACTTAAGTCTCATTCTAAGGTTTGTCTAAGTTCGTCCCAAGTTAGCCTTTTTCTAAGGACGAACTTAGACAAACCTTAGAATGAGACTAACGAGACAAACTTGGGACGAGCAAAGACAAACTTAAGTCTCATTCTAAGGTTTGGATAAGTTCGTCCCAAGTTAGTCTCTTTCTAAGGACGAACTTAGACAAACCTTAGAATGAGACTAACGAGACTAACTTGGGACGAACAAAGACAAACTTATGACCCATTCTAAGGTTTGTCTTAGTTTATCCCAAGTTAGTCTCTTTCTAAGGACGAACTTAGACAACCCTTTGAATGAGACTAACGAGACTAACTTGGGACGAACAAAGATAAACTTAAGTCCCATTCTAAGGTTTGTCTTAGTACGTCCCAAGTTAGTCTCTTTCTAAGGACGAACTTAGACAAACCTTAGAATGAGACTAACGAGACTAACTTGGGACGAACAAAGACAAAATTTAGTCTCATTCTAAGATTTGTCTAAGTTCGTCCCAAGTTAGTCTCTTTCTAAGGACGAACTTAGACAAACCTTTGAATGATACTAACGAGACTTTCTTGGGACGAACAAAGACAAACATAAGTCTCATTCTAAGGTTTGTCTTAGTTCGTCCCAAGTTAGTCTTTTTCTAAGGACGAACTTAGACAAACCTTAGAATGAGACTAACGAGACTAACTTGGGACGAACAAAGACAAACTTAAGTCTCATTCTAAGGTTTGTCTAAGTTCGTCCCAAGTTAGTCTCTTTCTAATGGCGAACTTAGACAAACCTTAGAATGAGACTAACGAGACAAAGTTGGGACGAACAAAGACAAACTTAAGTCTCATTCTAAGGTTTGTCTAAGTTCGTCCCAAGTTAGTCTCTTTCTAAGGACGACCTTAGACAAACCTTAGAATGAGACTAACGAGACTAACTTGGGACGAACAAAGACAAACTTAAGTCTCATTCTAAGGTTTCTCTAAGTTCGTCCCAAGTTAGTCTCTTTCTAATGACGACCTTAGACAAACCTTAGAATGAGACTAACGAGACTAACTTGGGACGAACAAAGACAAACTGAAGTCTCATTCTAAGGTTTGTATTAGTTCGTCCCAAGTTAGTCTCTTTCTAATGACGACCTTAGACAAACCTTAGTATGAGACTAACGAGACTAACTTGGGACGAACAAAGACAAACTGAAGTCTCATTCTAAGGTTTGTATTAGTTCGTCCCAAGTTAGTCTCTTTCTAAGGACGAATTTAGACAAACCTTTGAATGAGACTAACGAGACTAACTTGGGACGAACAAAGACAAACTTAACTCTCATTCTAAGGTTTCTCTTAGTTCGTCCCAAGTTAGTCTCTTTCTAAGGACGAACTTAGACAAACCTTTGAATGAGACTAACGAGACAAACTTGGGACGAACAAAGACAAACTTAAGTCTCATTCTAAGGTTTGGATAAGTTCGTCCCAAGTTAGTCTCTTTCTAAGGACGAACTTAGACAAACCTTAGAATGAGACTAACGAGACTAACTTGGGACGAACAAAGACAAACTTAAGTCTCATTCTAAGGTTTGTCTTAGTTCGTCCCAAGTTAGTCTTTTTCTAAGGATGAACTTAGACAAACATTAGAATGAGACTAACGAGACTAACTTGGGACGAACAAAGACAAACTTAAGTCTCATTCTAAGGTTTGTCTTAGTTCGTCCCAAGTTAGTCTCTTTCTAAGGACGAACTTAGACAAACCTTTGAATGAGACTAACGAGACTAACTTGGGACGAACAAAGACAAACTTAAGTCTCATTCTAAGGTTTCTCTTAGTTCGTCCCAAGTTAGTCTCTTTCTAATGACGAACTTAGACAAACCTTAGAATGAGACTAACGAGATTAACTTGGGACGAAGAAAGACAAACGTTAGTCTCATTCTAAGGTTTGTCAAAGTTCGTTCCAAGTTAGTCACTTTCTACGGATGAACTTAGACAAATCTTAGAATGAGACTAACGAGACTAACTTGGGACGAACAAAGACAAACTTAAGTCTCATTCTAAGGTTTCTCTAAGTTCGTCCCAAGTTGGTCACTTTCTACGGACGAACTTAGACAGACCTTAGAATGAGACTAACGAGACTAACTTGGGACGAACAAAGACAAACTTAACTCTCATTCTAAGGTTTCTCTTAGTTCGTCCCAAGTCAGTCTCTTTCTAAGGACGAACTTAGACAAACCTTTGAATGAGACTAACGAGACTAACTTGGGACGAACAAAGACAAACTTAAGTCTCATTCTAAGGTTTGTCTAAGTTCGTCCCAAGTTAGTCTCTTTCTAATGACGAACTTAGACAAACCTTAGAATGAGACTAACGAGATTAACTTGGGACGAAGAAAGACAAACATTTGTCTCATTCTAAGGTTTGTCTTTGTTCGTCACAAGCTAGTCTCTTTCTAAGGACAAACTTAGACAAACCCTAGAATGAGACTAACGAGACTAACTTGGGACGAAGAAAGACAAACTTAAGTCTCATTCTAAGGTTTGTCTAAGGTCGTCCTTAGAAAGAGACTAACTTGGGACGAACATAGACAAACCTTAGAATGAGACTAACGAGACAAAGTTGGGACGAACAAAGACAAACTTAAGTCTCATTCTAAGGTTTGTCTAAGTTCGTCCCAAGTTAGTCTCTTTCTAAGGACGACCTTAGACAAACCTTAGAATGAGACTAACGAGACTAACTTGGGACGAACAAAGACAAACTTAAGTCTCATTCTAAGGTTTCTCTAAGTTCGTCCCAAGTTAGTCTCTTTCTAATGACGACCTTAGACAAACCTTAGAATGAGACTAACGAGACTAACTTGGGACGAACAAAGACAAACTGAAGTCTCATTCTAAGGTTTGTATTAGTTCGTCCCAAGTTAGTCTCTTTCTAAGGACGAACTTAGACAAACCTTTGAATGAGACTAACGAGACTAACTTGGGACGAACAAAGACAAACTTAACTCTCATTCTAAGGTTTCTCTTAGTTCGTCCCAAGTTAGTCTCTTTCTAAGGACGAACTTAGACAAACCTTTGAATGAGACTAACGATACTAACTTGGGATGAACAAAGACAAAATTTAGTCTCATTCTAAGATTTGTCTAAGTTCGTCCCAAGTTAGTCTCTTTCTAAGGACGAACTTAGACAAACCTTAGAATGAGACTAACGAGACTAACTTGGGACGAACAAAGACAAACATAAGTCTCATTCTAAGGTTTGTCTTAGTTCGTCCCAAGTTAGTCTTTTTCTAAGGATGAACTTAGACAAACCTTAGAATGAGACTAACGAGACTAACTTGGGACGAACAAAGACAAACTTAAGTCTCATTCTAAGGTTTGTCTAAGTTCGTCCCAAGTTAGTCTTTTTCTAAGGACGAACTTAGACAAACCTTAGAATGAGACTAACGAGACAAACTTGGGACGAGCAAAGACAAACTTAAGTCTCATTCTAAGGTTTGGATAAGTTCGTCCCAAGTTAGTCTCTTTCTAAGGACGAACTTAGACAAACCTTAGAATGAGACTAACGAGACTAACTTGGGACGAACAAAGACAAACTTATGACCCATTCTAAGGTTTGTCTTAGTTTATCCCAAGTTAGTCTCTTTCTAAGGACGAACTTAGACAACCCTTTGAATGAGACTAACGAGACTAACTTGGGACGAACAAAGATAAACTTAAGTCCCATTCTAAGGTTTGTCTTAGTACGTCCCAAGTTAGTCTCTTTCTAAGGACGAACTTAGACAAACCTTAGAATGAGACTAACGAGACTAACTTGGGACGAACAAAGACAAAATTTAGTCTCATTCTAAGATTTGTCTAAGTTCGTCCCAAGTTAGTCTCTTTCTAAGGACGAACTTAGACAAACCTTTGAATGATACTAACGAGACTTTCTTGGGACGAACAAAGACAAACATAAGTCTCATTCTAAGGTTTGTCTTAGTTCGTCCCAAGTTAGTCTTTTTCTAAGGACGAACTTAGACAAACCTTAGAATGAGACTAACGAGACTAACTTGGGACGAACAAAGACAAACTTAAGTCTCATTCTAAGGTTTGTCTAAGTTCGTCCCAAGTTAGTCTCTTTCTAATGGCGAACTTAGACAAACCTTAGAATGAGACTAACGAGACAAAGTTGGGACGAACAAAGACAAACTTAAGTCTCATTCTAAGGTTTGTCTTAGTTCGTCCCAAGTTAGTCTCTTTCTAAGGACGACCTTAGACAAACCTTAGAATGAGACTAACGAGACTAACTTGGGACGAACAAAGACAAACTTAAGTCTCATTCTAAGGTTTCTCTAAGTTCGTCCCAAGTTAGTCTCTTTCTAATGACGACCTTAGACAAACCTTAGAATGAGACTAACGAGACTAACTTGGGACGAACAAAGACAAACTGAAGTCTCATTCTAAGGTTTGTATTAGTTCGTCCCAAGTTAGTCTCTTTCTAATGACGACCTTAGACAAACCTTAGAATGAGACTAACGAGACTAACTTGGGACGAACAAAGACAAACTGAAGTCTCATTCTAAGGTTTGTATTAGTTCGTCCCAAGTTAGTCTCTTTCTAAGGACGAATTTAGACAAACCTTTGAATGAGACTAACGAGACTAACTTGGGACGAACAAAGACAAACTTAACTCTCATTCTAAGGTTTCTCTTAGTTCGTCCCAAGTTAGTCTCTTTCTAAGGACGAACTTAGACAAACCTTTGAATGAGACTAACGAGACAAACTTGGGACGAACAAAGACAAACTTAAGTCTCATTCTAAGGTTTGGATAAGTTCGTCCCAAGTTAGTCTCTTTCTAAGGACGAACTTAGACAAACCTTAGAATGAGACTAACGAGACTAACTTGGGACGAACAAAGACAAACTTAAGTCTCATTCTAAGGTTTGTCTTAGTTCGTCCCAAGTTAGTCTTTTTCTAAGGATGAACTTAGACAAACATTAGAATGAGACTAACGAGACTAACTTGGGACGAACAAAGACAAACTTAAGTCTCATTCTAAGGTTTGTCTTAGTTCGTCCCAAGTTAGTCTCTTTCTAAGGACGAACTTAGACAAACCTTTGAATGAGACTAACGAGACTAACTTGGGACGAACAAAGACAAACTTAAGTCTCATTCTAAGGTTTCTCTTAGTTCGTCCCAAGTTAGTCTCTTTCTAATGACGAACTTAGACAAACCTTAGAATGAGACTAACGAGATTAACTTGGGACGAAGAAAGACAAACGTTAGTCTCATTCTAAGGTTTGTCAAAGTTCGTTCCAAGTTAGTCACTTTCTACGGATGAACTTAGACAAATCTTAGAATGAGACTAACGAGACTAACTTGGGACGAACAAAGACAAACTTAAGTCTCATTCTAAGGTTTCTCTAAGTTCGTCCCAAGTTGGTCACTTTCTACGGACGAACTTAGACAGACCTTAGAATGAGACTAACGAGACTAACTTGGGACGAACAAAGACAAACTTAACTCTCATTCTAAGGTTTCTCTTAGTTCGTCCCAAGTCAGTCTCTTTCTAAGGACGAACTTAGACAAACCTTTGAATGAGACTAACGAGACTAACTTGGGACGAACAAAGACAAACTTAAGTCTCATTCTAAGGTTTGTCTAAGTTCGTCCCAAGTTAGTCTCTTTCTAATGACGAACTTAGACAAACCTTAGAATGAGACTAACGAGATTAACTTGGGACGAAGAAAGACAAACATTTGTCTCATTCTAAGGTTTGTCTTTGTTCGTCACAAGCTAGTCTCTTTCTAAGGACAAACTTAGACAAACCCTAGAATGAGACTAACGAGACTAACTTGGGACGAAGAAAGACAAACTTAAGTCTCATTCTAAGGTTTGTCTAAGGTCGTCCTTAGAAAGAGACTAACTTGGGACGAACATAGACAAACCTTAGAATGAGACTAACGAGACAAAGTTGGGACGAACAAAGACAAACTTAAGTCTCATTCTAAGGTTTGTCTAAGTTCGTCCCAAGTTAGTCTCTTTCTAAGGACGACCTTAGACAAACCTTAGAATGAGACTAACGAGACTAACTTGGGACGAACAAAGACAAACTTAAGTCTCATTCTAAGGTTTCTCTAAGTTCGTCCCAAGTTAGTCTCTTTCTAATGACGACCTTAGACAAACCTTAGAATGAGACTAACGAGACTAACTTGGGACGAACAAAGACAAACTGAAGTCTCATTCTAAGGTTTGTATTAGTTCGTCCCAAGTTAGTCTCTTTCTAAGGACGAACTTAGACAAACCTTTGAATGAGACTAACGAGACTAACTTGGGACGAACAAAGACAAACTTAACTCTCATTCTAAGGTTTCTCTTAGTTCGTCCCAAGTTAGTCTCTTTCTAAGGACGAACTTAGACAAACCTTTGAATGAGACTAACGATACTAACTTGGGATGAACAAAGACAAAATTTAGTCTCATTCTAAGATTTGTCTAAGTTCGTCCCAAGTTAGTCTCTTTCTAAGGACGAACTTAGACAAACCTTAGAATGAGACTAACGAGACTAACTTGGGACGAACAAAGACAAACATAAGTCTCATTCTAAGGTTTGTCTTAGTTCGTCCCAAGTTAGTCTTTTTCTAAGGATGAACTTAGACAAACCTTAGAATGAGACTAACGAGACTAACTTGGGACGAACAAAGACAAACTTAAGTCTCATTCTAAGGTTTGTCTAAGTTCGTCCCAAGTTAGTCTTTTTCTAAGGACGAACTTAGACAAACCTTAGAATGAGACTAACGAGGCAAACTTGGGACGAGCAAAGACAAACTTAAGTCTCATTCTAAGGTTTGGATAAGTTCGTCCCAAGTTAGTCTCTTTCTAAGGACGAACTTAGACAAACCTTAGAATGAGACTAACGAGACTAACTTGGGACGAACAAAGACAAACTTATGACCCATTCTAAGGTTTGTCTTAGTTTATCCCAAGTTAGTCTCTTTCTAAGGACGAACTTAGACAACCCTTTGAATGAGACTAACGAGACTAACTTGGGACGAACAAAGATAAACTTAAGTCCCATTCTAAGGTTTGTCTTAGTACGTCCCAAGTTAGTCTCTTTCTAAGGACGAACTTAGACAAACCTTAGAATGAGACTAACGAGACTAACTTGGGACGAACAAAGACAAAATTTAGTCTCATTCTAAGATTTGTCTAAGTTCGTCCCAAGTTAGTCTCTTTCTAAGGACGAACTTAGACAAACCTTTGAATGATACTAACGAGACTTTCTTGGGACGAACAAAGACAAACATAAGTCTCATTCTAAGGTTTGTCTTAGTTCGTCCCAAGTTAGTCTTTTTCTAAGGACGAACTTAGACAAACCTTAGAATGAGACTAACGAGACTAACTTGGGACGAACAAAGACAAACTTAAGTCTCATTCTAAGGTTTGTCTAAGTTCGTCCCAAGTTAGTCTCTTTCTAATGGCGAACTTAGACAAACCTTAGAATGAGACTAACGAGACAAAGTTGGGACGAACAAAGACAAACTTAAGTCTCATTCTAAGGTTTGTCAAAGTTCGTTCCAAGTTAGTCACTTTCTACGGATGAACTTAGACAAATCTTAGAATGAGACTAACGAGACTAACTTGGGACGAACAAAGACAAACTTAAGTCTCATTCTAAGGTTTCTCTAAGTTCGTCCCAAGTTGGTCACTTTCTACGGACGAACTTAGACAGACCTTAGAATGAGACTAACGAGACTAACTTGGGACGAACAAAGACAAACTTAACTCTCATTCTAAGGTTTCTCTTAGTTCGTCCCAAGTCAGTCTCTTTCTAAGGACGAACTTAGACAAACCTTTGAATGAGACTAACGAGACTAACTTGGGACGAACAAAGACAAACTTAAGTCTCATTCTAAGGTTTGTCTAAGTTCGTCCCAAGTTAGTCTCTTTCTAATGACGAACTTAGACAAACCTTAGAATGAGACTAACGAGATTAACTTGGGACGAAGAAAGACAAACATTTGTCTCATTCTAAGGTTTGTCTTTGTTCGTCACAAGCTAGTCTCTTTCTAAGGACAAACTTAGACAAACCCTAGAATGAGACTAACGAGACTAACTTGGGACGAAGAAAGACAAACTTAAGTCTCATTCTAAGGTTTGTCTAAGTTCGCCCAAGTTAGTCTCTTTCTAAGGAGGAACTGAGACAAAGCCTAGAATGAGACTAACGAGACTAACTAGGGACGAACAAAGACAAACTTAAGTCTCATTCTAAGGTTTGTCAAAGTTCGCCCAAGTTAGTCTCTTTCTAAGGATGAACGTAGACAAACCTTAGAATGAGACTAACGAGACAAACTTGGGACGAATAAAGACAAACTTAAGTCTCATTCTAAGGTTTGTCTAAGTTCATCCCAAGTTAGTCTATTTCTAAGGATGAACTTAGACAAACCTTAGAATGAAACTAACGAGACTAACTTTGGACAAACATAGACAGACGTTAGTCTCATTCTAAGATTTGTCTTAGTTCGTCCCTAGTTAGTCTCTTTCAGCGGACGAACTTAGACAAACCTTAGAATGAGACTAAGAAGACTAACTTGGGACGAGCAAAGACAAACATTAGTCTCATTCTAAGGTTTGTCTAAGTTCGTCCCAAGTTAGTCTCTTTCTAAGGACGACCTTAGACAAACCTTAGAATGAGACTAACGAGACTAACTTGGGACGAGCAAAGACAAACTTAAGTCTCATTCTAAGGTTTCTCTAAGTTCGTCCCAAGTTAGTCTCTTTCTAATGACGACCTTAGACAAACCTTAGAATGAGACTAACGCGACTAACTTGGGACGAACAAAGACAAACTTAAGTCTCATTCTAAGGTTTGTCTTAGTTCGTCCCAAGTTAGTCTCTTTCTAAGGACGAACTTAGACAAACCTTTGAATGAGACTAACGAGACTAACTTGGGACGAACAAAGACAAACTTAACTCTCATTCTAAGGTTTCTCTTAGTTCGTCCCAAGTTAGTCTCTTTCTAAGGACGAACTTAGACAAACCTTTGAATGAGACTAACGAGACTAACTTGGGACGAACAAAGACAAACTTAAGTCTCATTCTAAGGTTTTTCTAAGTTCGCCCAAGTTAGTCTCTTTCTAAGGACGAACTTAGACAAACCTTAGAATGAGACTTAAGTTTGTCTAACTTGGGACGAACAAAGAAAAACGTTAGTCTCATTCTTAGGTTTATCTTAGTTCGTCCCAAGTTAGTCTCTTTCTAAGGACGACCTTAGACAAACCTTAGAATGAGACTAACGAGACTAACTTGGGACGAACAAAGACAAACTTAAGTCTCATTCTAAGGTTTGTCTTAGTTCGTCCCAAGTTAGTCTCTTTCTAAGGATGAACTTAGACAAACTTTGAATGAGACTAACGAGACTAACTTGGGACGAACAAAGACAAACTTAACTCTCATTCTAAGGTTTCTCTTAGTTCGTCCCAAGTTAGTCTCTTTCTAAGGACGAACTTAGACAAACCTTTGAATGAGACTAACGAGACTAACTTGGGACGAACAAAGACAAACTGAACTCTCATTCTAAGGTTTCTCTTAGTTCGTCACAAGTTAGTCTCGTTTTAAGGACGAACTTAGACAAACCTTAGAATGAGACTAACGAGACTAACTTGGGACGAACAAAGACAAACTTAAGTCTCATTCTAAGGTTTCTCTTAGTTCGTCCCAAGTTAGTCTCTTTCTAAGGACGAACCCAAGAATGAGACTAACGAGACAAAGTTGGGACAAACAAAGACAAACTTAAGTCTCATTCTAAGGTTTGTCTTAGTTCGTCCCAAGTTAGTCTCTTTCTAAGGACGAACTTAGACAAACCTTTGAATGAGACTAACGAGACTAACTTGGGACGAACAAAGACAAACTTAACTCTCATTCTAAGGTTTCTCTTAGTTCATCCCAAGTTAGTCTCTTTCTAAGGACGAACTTAGACAAACCTTTGAATGAGACTAACGAGACTAACTTGGGACGAACAAAGACAAACTTAAGTCTCATTCTAAGGTTTTTCTAAGTTCGTCCCAAGTTAGTCTTTTTCTAAGGACGAACATAGACAAACCTTAGAATGAGACTAACGAGACAAACTTGGGACGAACAAAGACAAACTTAAGTCTCATTCTAAGGTTTGTCTAGGTTCATCCCAAGTTAGTCTCTTTCTAAGGACGAACTTAGACAAACCTTAGAATGAGACTTAAGTTTGTCTAACTTGGGACGAACAAAGAAAAACGTTAGTCTCATTCTTACGTTTATCTTAGTTCGTCCCAAGTTAGTCTCTTTCTACGGACGAACTTTGACAAACCTTAGAATGAGACTAACGAGACTAACTTGGGACGAACAAAGACAAACTTAAGTCCCATTCTAAGGTTTGTCTTAGTACGTCCCAAGTTAGTTTCTTTCTAAGGACGAACTTAGACAAACCTTAGAATGAGACCAACTTGGGACGAACAAAGACAAACTTAAGTCTCATTCTAAGGTTTGTCTAAGTTCGTCCCAAGTTGTTCTCTTTCTAAGGACGAACTTAGACAAACCTTAGAATGAGACTAACGAGACTAACTTTGGACGAACAAAGAAAAACGTTTGTCTCATTCTAAGGTTTGTCTTAGTTAGTCCCAAGTTAGTCTCTTACTAAGGACGTACTTAGACAAACCTTAGAATGAGACTAACGAGACTAACTTTGGACGAACAAAGAAAAACGTTAGTCTCATTCTGAGGTTTGTTTTAGTTCGTCCCAAGTTAGTCTCTTACTAAGGACGAACTTAGACAAACCTTAGAATGAGACTAACGAGACTAACTTGGGACGAACAAAGACAAACTTAAGTCTCATTCTAAGGTTTGTCTAAGTTCGTCCCAAGTTATTCGCTTTCTAAGGAAGAACTTGGACAAACCTTAGAATGAGACTAACGAGACTAACTTGGGACGAACAAAGACAAACTTAAGTCCCATTCTAAGGTTTGTCTTAGTTCTTCCCAAATTAGTCTCTTTCTACGGACGAACTTAGATAAACCTTAGAATGAGACTAACGAGACTAACTTGGGATGAACAAAGACAAACTTAAGTCTCATTCTAAGGTTTGTCAAAATTCGTCCCAAGTTAGTCTTTTTCTAAGGACGAACTTAGACAAACCTTAGAATGAGACTAACGAGACAAACTTGGGACGAACAAAGACAAACTTAAGTCTCATTCTAAGGTTTGTCTAAGTTCATCCCAAGTCAGTCACTTTCTAAGGACGAACTTAGACAAACCTTAGAATGAGATTAACGAGACTAACTTGGGACGAACAAAGACAAACTTAAGTCCCATTCTAAGGTTTGTCTTAGTTCGTCCCAAGTTAGTCTCTTTCTAAGGACGAACTTAGACAAACCTTAGAATGAGACTAAAGAGACTAACTTGGGACGAACAAAGACAAACTTAACTCTCATTCTAAGGTTTGTCTTAGTTCGTCCCAAGTTAGTCTCTTTCTAAGGACGAACTTTGACAAACCTTAGAATGAGACTAACGATACTAACTTGGGACGAACAAAGACAAAATTTAGTCTCATTCTAAGATTTGTCTAAGTTCGTCCCAAGTTAGTCTCTTTCTAAGGACGAACTTAGACAAACCTTAGAATGAGACTAACGAGACTAACTTGGGACGAACAAAGACAAACTTAAGTCCCATTCTAAGGTTTGTCTTAGTACGTCCCAAGTTAGTCTCTTTCTAAGGACGAACTTTGAAAAACCTTAGAATGAGACTAACGATACTAACTTGGGACGAACAAAGACAAAATTTAGTCACATTCTAAGATTTGTCTAAGTTCGTCCCAAGTTAGTCACTTTCTAAGGACGAACTTAGACAAACCTTAGAATGAGACTAACGAGACTAACTTGGGACGAACAAAGACAAAATTTAGTCTCATTCTAAGATTTGTCTAAGTTCGTCCCAAGTTGTTCTCTTTCTAAGGACGAACTTAGACAAACCTTAGAATGAGACTAACGAGACTAACTTTGGACGAACAAAGAAAAACGTTAGTCTCATTCTAAGGTTTGTCTTAGTTCGTCCCAAGTTAGTCTCTTTCTAAGGACGAACTTAGACAAACCTTAGAATGAGACTAACGAGACTACCTTGGGACGAACAAAGACAAAATTTAGTCTCATTCTAAGATTTGTCTAAGTTCGTCCCAAGTTAGTCTCTTTCTAAGGACGAACTTAGACAAACCTTAGAATGAGACT
Organism: Rhodiola kirilowii; assembly: GCA_033675215.1. Taxonomy (NCBI): domain Eukaryota; kingdom Viridiplantae; phylum Streptophyta; class Magnoliopsida; order Saxifragales; family Crassulaceae; genus Rhodiola; species Rhodiola kirilowii. The sequence continues at coordinate 1,193,834 of JAUCNB010000012.1, read as the reverse complement.
AACGAGACTAACTTGGGACGAACAAAGACAATCATAAGTCTCATTCTAAGGTTTGTCTTAGTTCGTCCCAAGTTTGTCTTTTTCTAAGGACGAACTTAGACAAACCTTAGAATGAGACTAACGAGACTAACTTGGGACGAACAAAAACAAACTTAAGTCTCATTCTAAGGTTTGTCTAAGTTCGTCCCAAGTTAGTCTTTTTCTAAGGACGTACTTAGACAAACCGTAGAATGAGACTAACGAGACAAACTTGGGACGAACAAAGACAAATTTAAGTCACATTCTAAGGTTTGGATATGTTCGTCCCAAGTTAGTCTCTTTCTAAGGACGAACTTAGACAAACCTTAGAATGAGACTAACGAGACTAACTTGGGACAAACAAAGACAAACTTTTGTCCCATTCTAAGGTTTGTCTTAGTTTATCCCAAGTTAGTCTCTTTCTAAGGACGAACTTAGACAACCCTTTGAATGAGACTAACGAGACTAACTTGGGACGAACAAAGATAAACTTAAGTCCCATTCTAAGGTTTGTCTTAGTACGTCCCAAGTTAGTCTCTTTCTAAGGATGAACTTTGACAAACCTTAGAATGAGACTAACGATACTAACTTGGGACGAACAAAGACAAAATTTAGTCTCATTCTAAGATTTGTCTAAGTTCGTCCCAAGTTAGTCTCTTTCTAAGGACGAACTTGGACAAACCTTAGAATGAGACTAACGAGACTAACTTGGGACGAACAAAGACAAACATAAGTCTCATTCTAAGGTTTGTCTTAGTTCGTCCCAAGTTAGTCTTTTTCTAAGGATGAACTTAGACAAACCTTAGAATGAGACTAACGAGACTAACTTGGGACGAACAAAGACAAACTTAAGTCTCATTCTAAGGTTTGTCTAAGTTCGTCCCAAGTTAGTCTTTTTCTAAGGACGAACTTAGACAAACCTTAGAATGAGACTAACGAGACAAACTTGGGACGAGCAAAGACAAACTTAAGTCTCATTCTAAGGTTTGGATAAGTTCGTCCCAAGTTAGTCTCTTTCTAAGGACGAACTTAGACAAACCTTAGAATGAGACTAACGAGACTAACTTGGGACGAACAAAGACAAACTTATGACCCATTCTAAGGTTTGTCTTAGTTTATCCCAAGTTAGTCTCTTTCTAAGGACGAACTTAGACAACCCTTTGAATGAGACTAACGAGACTAACTTGGGACGAACAAAGATAAACTTAAATCCCATTCTAAGGTTTGTCTTAGTACGTCCCAAGTTAGTCTCTTTCTAAGGACGAACTTAGACAAACCTTAGAATGAGACTAACGAGACTAACTTGGGACGAACAAAGACAAAATTTAGTCTCATTCTAAGATTTGTCTAAGTTCGTCCCAAGTTAGTCTCTTTCTAAGGACGAACTTAGACAAACCTTTGAATGATACTAACGAGACTATCTTGGGACGAACAAAGACAAACATAAGTCTCATTCTAAGGTTTGTCTTAGTTCGTCCCAAGTTAGTCTTTTTCTAAGGACGAACTTAGACAAACCTTAGAATGAGACTAACGAGACTAACTTGGGACGAACAAAGACAAACTTAAGTCTCATTCTAAGGTTTGTCTAAGTTCGTCCCAAGTTAGTCTCTTTCTAATGGCGAACTTAGACAAACCTTAGAATGAGACTAACGAGACAAAGTTGGGACGAACAAAGACAAACTTAAGTCTCATTCTAAGGTTTGTCTAAGTTCGTCCCAAGTTAGTCTCTTTCTAAGGACGACCTTAGACAAACCTTAGAATGAGACTAACGAGACTAACTTGGGACGAACAAAGACAAACTTAAGTCTCATTCTAAGGTTTCTCTAAGTTCGTCCCAAGTTAGTCTCTTTCTAATGACGACCTTAGACAAACCTTAGAATGAGACTAACGAGACTAACTTGGGACGAACAAAGACAAACTGAAGTCTCATTCTAAGGTTTGGATAAGTTCGTCCCAAGTTAGTCTCTTTCTAAGGACGAACTTAGACAAACCTTAGAATGAGACTAACGAGACTAACTTGGGACGAACAAAGACAAACTTAAGTCTCATTCTAAGGTTTGTCTTAGTTCGTCCCAAGTTAGTCTTTTTCTAAGGATGAACTTAGACAAACATTAGAATGAGACTAACGAGACTAACTTGGGACGAACAAAGACAAACTTAAGTCTCATTCTAAGGTTTGTCTTAGTTCGTCCCAAGTTAGTCTCTTTCTAAGGACGAACTTAGACAAACCTTTGAATGAGACTAACGAGACTAACTTGGGACGAACAAAGACAAACTTAAGTCTCATTCTAAGGTTTGTCTTAGTTAGTCCCAAGTTAGTCTCTTACTAAGGACGAACTTAGACAAACCTTAGAATGAGACTAACGAGACTAACTTTGGACGCACAAAGAAAAACGTTAGTCTCATTCTGAGGTTTGTTTTAGTTCGTCCCAAGTTAGTCTCTTACTAAGGACGAACTTAGACAAACCTTAGAATGAGACTAACGAGACTAACTTGGGACGAACAAAGACAAACTTAAGTCCCATTCTAAGGTTTGTCTTAGTTCGTCCCAAGTTAGTCTCTTTCTAAGGACAACTTAGACAAACCTTAGAATGAGACAAACGAGACTAACTTGGGACGAACAAAGACAAACTTAAGTCTCATTCTAAGGTTTGTCTAAGTTCGTCCCAAGTTATTCGCTTTCTAAGGACGAACTTAGACAAACCTTAGAATGAGACTAACGAGACTAACTTGGGACGAACAAAGACAAACTTAAGTCCCATTCTATGGTTTGTCTTAGTTCTTCCCAAATTAGTCTCTTTCTACGGACGAACTTAGATAAACCTTAGAATGAGACTAACGAGACTAACTTTGGATGAACAAAGACAAACTTAAGTCTCATTCTAAGGTTTGTCAAAATTCGTCCCAAGTTAGTCTTTTTCTAAGGACGAACTTAGACAAACCTTAGAATGAGACTAACGAGACAAACTTGGGACGAACAAAGACAAACTTAAGTCTCATTCTAAGGTTTGTCTAAGTTCATCCCAAGTCAGTCTCTTTCTAAGGACGAACTTAGACAAACCTTAGAATGAGATTAACGAGACTAACTTGGGACGAACAAAGACAAACTTAAGTCCCATTCTAAGGTTTGTCTTAGTTCGTCCCAAGTTAGTCTCTTTCTAAGGACGAACTTAGACAAACCTTAGAATGAGACTAACGAGAGTAACATGGGACGAACAAAGACAAACTTAACTCTCATTCTAAGGTTTGTCTTAGTTCGTCCCAAGTTAGTCTCTTTCTAAGGACGAACTTTGACAAACCTTAGAATGAGACTAACGATACTAACTTGGGACGAACAAAGACAAAATTTAGTCTCATTCTAAGATTTGTCTAAGTTCGTCCCATGTTAGTCTCTTTCTAAGGACGAACTTAGACAAACCTTAGAATGAGACTAACGAGACTAACTTGGGACGAACAAAGACAAACTTAAGTTCCATTCTAAGGTTTGTCTTAGTACGTCCCAAGTTAGTCTCTTTCTAAGGGCGAACTTTGACAAACCTTAGAATGAGACTAACGATACTAATTTGGGACGAACAAAGACAAAATTTAGTCTCATTCTAAGATTTGTCTAAGTTCGTCCCAAGTTAGTCTCTTTCTAAGGACGAACTTAGACAAACCTTAGAATGAGACTAACGAGACTAACTTGGGACGAACAAAGACAAACTTAAGTCTCATTCTAAGGTTTGTCTTAGTTCGTCCCAAGTTAGTCTTTTTCTACGGACGAACTTTGACAAACCTTCGAATGAGACTAACGAGACTAACTTGGGACGAACAAAGATAAACTTAAGTCCCATTCTAAGGTTTGTCTTAGTACGTCCCAAGTTAGTCTCTTTCTAAGGACGAACTTAGACAAACCTTAGAATGAGACCAACTTGGGACGAACAAAGACAAACTTAAGTCTCATTCTAAGGTTTGTCTTAGTTCGTCCCAAGTTCGTCTCTTACTAAGGACGAACTTAGACAAACCTTAGAATGAGACTAACGAGACTAACTTTGGACGAACAAAGAAAAACGTTAGTCTCATTCTGAGGTTTGTTTTAGTTCATCCCAAGTTAGTCTCTTACTAAGGACGAACTTAGACAAACCTTAGAATGAGACTAACGAGACTAACTTGGGACGAACAAAGACAAACTTAAGTCCCATTCTAAGGTTTGTCTTAGTTCGTCCCAAGTTAGTCTCTTTCTAAGGACAACTTAGACAAACCTTAGAATGAGACTAACGAGACTAACTTGGGACGAACAAAGACAAACTTAAGTCTCATTCTAAGGTTTGTCTAAGTTCGTCCCAAGTTATTCGCTTTCTAAGGACGAACTTAGACAAACCTTAGAATGAGACTAACGAGACTAACTTGGGACGAACAAAGACAAACTTAAGTCCCATTCTAAGGTTTGTCTTAGTTCTTCCCAAATTAGTCTCTTTCTACGGACGAACTTAGATAAACCTTAGAATGAGACTAACGAGACTAACTTGGGATGAACAAAGACAAACTTAAGTCTCATTCTAAGGTTTGTCAAAGTTCGTCCCAAGTTAGTCTCTTTCTAAGGACGACCTTAGACAAACCTTAGAATGAGACTAACGAGACTAACTTGGGACGAACAAAGATAAACTTAAATCCCATTCTAAGGTTTGTCTTAGTACGTCCCAAGTTAGTCTCTTTCTAAGGACGAACTTAGACAAACCTTAGAATGAGACTAACGAGACTAACTTGGGACGAACAAAGACAAAATTTAGTCTCATTCTAAGATTTGTCTAAGTTCGTCCCAAGTTAGTCTCTTTCTAAGGACGAACTTAGACAAACCTTTGAATGATACTAACGAGACTATCTTGGGACGAACAAAGACAAACATAAGTCTCATTCTAAGGTTTGTCTTAGTTCGTCCCAAGTTAGTCTTTTTCTAAGGACGAACTTAGACAAACCTTAGAATGAGACTAACGAGACTAACTTGGGACGAACAAAGACAAACTTAAGTCTCATTCTAAGGTTTGTCTAAGTTCGTCCCAAGTTAGTCTCTTTCTAATGGCGAACTTAGACAAACCTTAGAATGAGACTAACGAGACAAAGTTGGGACGAACAAAGACAAACTTAAGTCTCATTCTAAGGTTTGTCTAAGTTCGTCCCAAGTTAGTCTCTTTCTAAGGACGACCTTAGACAAACCTTAGAATGAGACTAACGAGACTAACTTGGGACGAACAAAGACAAACTTAAGTCTCATTCTAAGGTTTCTCTAAGTTCGTCCCAAGTTAGTCTCTTTCTAATGACGACCTTAGACAAACCTTAGAATGAGACTAACGAGACTAACTTGGGACGAACAAAGACAAACTGAAGTCTCATTCTAAGGTTTGGATAAGTTCGTCCCAAGTTAGTCTCTTTCTAAGGACGAACTTAGACAAACCTTAGAATGAGACTAACGAGACTAACTTGGGACGAACAAAGACAAACTTAAGTCTCATTCTAAGGTTTGTCTTAGTTCGTCCCAAGTTAGTCTTTTTCTAAGGATGAACTTAGACAAACATTAGAATGAGACTAACGAGACTAACTTGGGACGAACAAAGACAAACTTAAGTCTCATTCTAAGGTTTGTCTTAGTTAGTCCCAAGTTAGTCTCTTACTAAGGACGAACTTAGACAAACCTTAGAATGAGACTAACGAGACTAACTTTGGACGAACAAAGAAAAACGTTAGTCTCATTCTGAGGTTTGTTTTAGTTCGTCCCAAGTTAGTCTCTTACTAAGGACGAACTTAGACAAACCTTAGAATGAGACTAACGAGACTAACTTGGGACGAACAAAGACAAACTTAAGTCCCATTCTAAGGTTTGTCTTAGTTCGTCCCAAGTTAGTCTCTTTCTAAGGACAACTTAGACAAACCTTAGAATGAGACAAACGAGACTAACTTGGGACGAACAAAGACAAACTTAAGTCTCATTCTAAGGTTTGTCTAAGTTCGTCCCAAGTTATTCGCTTTCTAAGGACGAACTTAGACAAACCTTAGAATGAGACTAACGAGACTAACTTGGGACGAACAAAGACAAACTTAAGTCCCATTCTATGGTTTGTCTTAGTTCTTCCCAAATTAGTCTCTTTCTACGGACGAACTTAGATAAACCTTAGAATGAGACTAACGAGACTAACTTTGGATGAACAAAGACAAACTTAAGTCTCATTCTAAGGTTTGTCAAATTTCGTCCCAAGTTAGTCTTTTTCTAAGGACGAACTTAGACAAACCTTAGAATGAGACTAACGAGACAAACTTGGGACGAACAAAGACAAACTTAAGTCTCATTCTAAGGTTTGTCTAAGTTCATCCCAAGTCAGTCTCTTTCTAAGGACGAACTTAGACAAACCTTAGAATGAGATTAACGAGACTAACTTGGGACGAACAAAGACAAACTTAAGTCCCATTCTAAGGTTTGTCTTAGTTCGTCCCAAGTTAGTCTCTTTCTAAGGACGAACTTAGACAAACCTTAGAATGAGACTAACGAGACTAACTTGGGACGAACAAAGACAAACTTAACTCTCATTCTAAGGTTTGTCTTAGTTCGTCCCAAGTTAGTCTCTTTCTAAGGACGAACTTTGACAAACCTTAGAATGAGACTAACGATACTAACTTGGGACGAACAAAGACAAAATTTAGTCTCATTCTAAGATTTGTCTAAGTTCGTCCCATGTTAGTCTCTTTCTAAGGACGAACTTAGACAAACCTTAGAATGAGACTAACGAGACTAACTTGGGACGAACAAAGACAAACTTAAGTTCCATTCTAAGGTTTGTCTTAGTACGTCCCAAGTTAGTCTCTTTCTAAGGGCGAACTTTGACAAACCTTAGAATGAGACTAACGATACTAATTTGGGACGAACAAAGACAAAATTTAGTCTCATTCTAAGATTTGTCTAAGTTCGTCCCAAGTTAGTCTCTTTCTAAGGACGAACTTAGACAAACCTTAGAATGAGACTAACGAGACTAACTTGGGACGAACAAAGACAAACTTAAGTCTCATTCTAAGGTTTGTCTTAGTTCGTCCCAAGTTAGTCTTTTTCTACGGACGAACTTTGACAAACCTTCGAATGAGACTAACGAGACTAACTTGGGACGAACAAAGATAAACTTAAGTCCCATTCTAAGGTTTGTCTTAGTACGTCCCAAGTTAGTCTCTTTCTAAGGACGAACTTAGACAAACCTTAGAATGAGACCAACTTGGGACGAACAAAGACAAACTTAAGTCTCATTCTAAGGTTTGTCTTAGTTCGTCCCAAGTTAGTCTCTTACTAAGGACGAACTTAGACAAACCTTAGAATGAGACTAACGAGACTAACTTTGGACGAACAAAGAAAAACGTTAGTCTCATTCTGAGGTTTGTTTTAGTTCATCCCAAGTTAGTCTCTTACTGAGGACGAACTTAGACAAACCTTAGAATGAGACTAACGAGACTAACTTGGGACGAACAAAGACAAACTTAAGTCCCATTCTAAGGTTTGTCTTAGTTCGTCCCAAGTTAGTCTCTTTCTAAGGACAACTTAGACAAACCTTAGAATGAGACTAACGAGACTAACTTGGGACGAACAAAGACAAACTTAAGTCTCATTCTAAGGCTTGTCTAAGTTCGTCCCAAGTTATTCGCTTTCTAAGGACGAACTTAGACAAACCTTAGAATGAGATTAACGAGACTAACTTGGGACGAACAAAGACAAACTTAAGTCCCATTCTAAGGTTTGTCTTAGTTCTTCCCAAATTAGTCTCTTTCTACGGACGAACTTAGATAAACCTTAGAATGAGACTAACGAGACTAACTTGGGATGAACAAAGACAAACTTAAGTCTCATTCTAAGGTTTGTCAAAGTTCGTCCCAAGTTAGTCTCTTTCTAAGGACGACCTTAGACAAACCTTAGAATGAGACTAACGAGACTAACTTGGGACGAACAAAGATAAACTTAAATCCCATTCTAAGGTTTGTCTTAGTACGTCCCAAGTTAGTCTCTTTCTAAGGACGAACTTAGACAAACCTTAGAATGAGACTAACGAGACTAACTTGGGACGAACAAAGACAAAATTTAGTCTCATTCTAAGATTTGTCTAAGTTCGTCCCAAGTTAGTCTCTTTCTAAGGACGAACTTAGACAAACCTTTGAATGATACTAACGAGACTATCTTGGGACGAACAAAGACAAACATAAGTCTCATTCTAAGGTTTGTCTTAGTTCGTCCCAAGTTAGTCTTTTTCTAAGGACGAACTTAGACAAACCTTAGAATGAGACTAACGAGACTAACTTGGGACGAACAAAGACAAACTTAAGTCTCATTCTAAGGTTTGTCTAAGTTCGTCCCAAGTTAGTCTCTTTCTAATGGCGAACTTAGACAAACCTTAGAATGAGACTAACGAGACAAAGTTGGGACGAACAAAGACAAACTTAAGTCTCATTCTAAGGTTTGTCTAAGTTCGTCCCAAGTTAGTCTCTTTCTAAGGACGACCTTAGACAAACCTTAGAATGAGACTAACGAGACTAACTTGGGACGAACAAAGACAAACTTAAGTCTCATTCTAAGGTTTCTCTAAGTTCGTCCCAAGTTAGTCTCTTTCTAATGACGACCTTAGACAAACCTTAGAATGAGACTAACGAGACTAACTTGGGACGAACAAAGACAAACTGAAGTCTCATTCTAAGGTTTGGATAAGTTCGTCCCAAGTTAGTCTCTTTCTAAGGACGAACTTAGACAAACCTTAGAATGAGACTAACGAGACTAACTTGGGACGAACAAAGACAAACTTAAGTCTCATTCTAAGGTTTGTCTTAGTTCGTCCCAAGTTAGTCTTTTTCTAAGGATGAACTTAGACAAACATTAGAATGAGACTAACGAGACTAACTTGGGACGAACAAAGACAAACTTAAGTCTCATTCTAAGGTTTGTCTTAGTTCGTCCCAAGTTAGTCTCTTTCTAAGGACGAACTTAGACAAACCTTTGAATGAGACTAACGAGACTAACTTGGGACGAACAAAGACAAACTTAAGTCTCATTCTAAGGTTTGTCTTAGTTAGTCCCAAGTTAGTCTCTTACTAAGGACGAACTTAGACAAACCTTAGAATGAGACTAACGAGACTAACTTTGGACGCACAAAGAAAAACGTTAGTCTCATTCTGAGGTTTGTTTTAGTTCGTCCCAAGTTAGTCTCTTACTAAGGACGAACTTAGACAAACCTTAGAATGAGACTAACGAGACTAACTTGGGACGAACAAAGACAAACTTAAGTCCCATTCTAAGGTTTGTCTTAGTTCGTCCCAAGTTAGTCTCTTTCTAAGGACAACTTAGACAAACCTTAGAATGAGACAAACGAGACTAACTTGGGACGAACAAAGACAAACTTAAGTCTCATTCTAAGGTTTGTCTAAGTTCGTCCCAAGTTATTCGCTTTCTAAGGACGAACTTAGACAAACCTTAGAATGAGACTAACGAGACTAACTTGGGACGAACAAAGACAAACTTAAGTCCCATTCTATGGTTTGTCTTAGTTCTTCCCAAATTAGTCTCTTTCTACGGACGAACTTAGATAAACCTTAGAATGAGACTAACGAGACTAACTTTGGATGAACAAAGACAAACTTAAGTCTCATTCTAAGGTTTGTCAAAATTCGTCCCAAGTTAGTCTTTTTCTAAGGACGAACTTAGACAAACCTTAGAATGAGACTAACGAGACAAACTTGGGACGAACAAAGACAAACTTAAGTCTCATTCTAAGGTTTGTCTAAGTTCATCCCAAGTCAGTCTCTTTCTAAGGACGAACTTAGACAAACCTTAGAATGAGATTAACGAGACTAACTTGGGACGAACAAAGACAAACTTAAGTCCCATTCTAAGGTTTGTCTTAGTTCGTCCCAAGTTAGTCTCTTTCTAAGGACGAACTTAGACAAACCTTAGAATGAGACTAACGAGAGTAACATGGGACGAACAAAGACAAACTTAACTCTCATTCTAAGGTTTGTCTTAGTTCGTCCCAAGTTAGTCTCTTTCTAAGGACGAACTTTGACAAACCTTAGAATGAGACTAACGATACTAACTTGGGACGAACAAAGACAAAATTTAGTCTCATTCTAAGATTTGTCTAAGTTCGTCCCATGTTAGTCTCTTTCTAAGGACGAACTTAGACAAACCTTAGAATGAGACTAACGAGACTAACTTGGGACGAACAAAGACAAACTTAAGTTCCATTCTAAGGTTTGTCTTAGTACGTCCCAAGTTAGTCTCTTTCTAAGGGCGAACTTTGACAAACCTTAGAATGAGACTAACGATACTAATTTGGGACGAACAAAGACAAAATTTAGTCTCATTCTAAGATTTGTCTAAGTTCGTCCCAAGTTAGTCTCTTTCTAAGGACGAACTTAGACAAACCTTAGAATGAGACTAACGAGACTAACTTGGGACGAACAAAGACAAACTTAAGTCTCATTCTAAGGTTTGTCTTAGTTCGTCCCAAGTTAGTCTTTTTCTACGGACGAACTTTGACAAACCTTCGAATGAGACTAACGAGACTAACTTGGGACGAACAAAGATAAACTTAAGTCCCATTCTAAGGTTTGTCTTAGTACGTCCCAAGTTAGTCTCTTTCTAAGGACGAACTTAGACAAACCTTAGAATGAGACCAACTTGGGACGAACAAAGACAAACTTAAGTCTCATTCTAAGGTTTGTCTTAGTTCGTCCCAAGTTCGTCTCTTACTAAGGACGAACTTAGACAAACCTTAGAATGAGACTAACGAGACTAACTTTGGACGAACAAAGAAAAACGTTAGTCTCATTCTGAGGTTTGTTTTAGTTCATCCCAAGTTAGTCTCTTACTAAGGACGAACTTAGACAAACCTTAGAATGAGACTAACGAGACTAACTTGGGACGAACAAAGACAAACTTAAGTCCCATTCTAAGGTTTGTCTTAGTTCGTCCCAAGTTAGTCTCTTTCTAAGGACAACTTAGACAAACCTTAGAATGAGACTAACGAGACTAACTTGGGACGAACAAAGACAAACTTAAGTCTCATTCTAAGGTTTGTCTAAGTTCGTCCCAAGTTATTCGCTTTCTAAGGACGAACTTAGACAAACCTTAGAATGAGACTAACGAGACTAACTTGGGACGAACAAAGACAAACTTAAGTCCCATTCTAAGGTTTGTCTTAGTTCTTCCCAAATTAGTCTCTTTCTACGGACGAACTTAGATAAACCTTAGAATGAGACTAACGAGACTAACTTGGGATGAACAAAGACAAACTTAAGTCTCATTCTAAGGTTTGTCAAAGTTCGTCCCAAGTTAGTCTCTTTCTAAGGACGACCTTAGACAAACCTTAGAATGAGACTAACGAGACTAACTTGGGACGAACAAAGATAAACTTAAATCCCATTCTAAGGTTTGTCTTAGTACGTCCCAAGTTAGTCTCTTTCTAAGGACGAACTTAGACAAACCTTAGAATGAGACTAACGAGACTAACTTGGGACGAACAAAGACAAAATTTAGTCTCATTCTAAGATTTGTCTAAGTTCGTCCCAAGTTAGTCTCTTTCTAAGGACGAACTTAGACAAACCTTTGAATGATACTAACGAGACTATCTTGGGACGAACAAAGACAAACATAAGTCTCATTCTAAGGTTTGTCTTAGTTCGTCCCAAGTTAGTCTTTTTCTAAGGACGAACTTAGACAAACCTTAGAATGAGACTAACGAGACTAACTTGGGACGAACAAAGACAAACTTAAGTCTCATTCTAAGGTTTGTCTAAGTTCGTCCCAAGTTAGTCTCTTTCTAATGGCGAACTTAGACAAACCTTAGAATGAGACTAACGAGACAAAGTTGGGACGAACAAAGACAAACTTAAGTCTCATTCTAAGGTTTGTCTAAGTTCGTCCCAAGTTAGTCTCTTTCTAAGGACGACCTTAGACAAACCTTAGAATGAGACTAACGAGACTAACTTGGGACGAACAAAGACAAACTTAAGTCTCATTCTAAGGTTTCTCTAAGTTCGTCCCAAGTTAGTCTCTTTCTAATGACGACCTTAGACAAACCTTAGAATGAGACTAACGAGACTAACTTGGGACGAACAAAGACAAACTGAAGTCTCATTCTAAGGTTTGGATAAGTTCGTCCCAAGTTAGTCTCTTTCTAAGGACGAACTTAGACAAACCTTAGAATGAGACTAACGAGACTAACTTGGGACGAACAAAGACAAACTTAAGTCTCATTCTAAGGTTTGTCTTAGTTCGTCCCAAGTTAGTCTTTTTCTAAGGATGAACTTAGACAAACATTAGAATGAGACTAACGAGACTAACTTGGGACGAACAAAGACAAACTTAAGTCTCATTCTAAGGTTTGTCTTAGTTAGTCCCAAGTTAGTCTCTTACTAAGGACGAACTTAGACAAACCTTAGAATGAGACTAACGAGACTAACTTTGGACGAACAAAGAAAAACGTTAGTCTCATTCTGAGGTTTGTTTTAGTTCGTCCCAAGTTAGTCTCTTACTAAGGACGAACTTAGACAAACCTTAGAATGAGACTAACGAGACTAACTTGGGACGAACAAAGACAAACTTAAGTCCCATTCTAAGGTTTGTCTTAGTTCGTCCCAAGTTAGTCTCTTTCTAAGGACAACTTAGACAAACCTTAGAATGAGACAAACGAGACTAACTTGGGACGAACAAAGACAAACTTAAGTCTCATTCTAAGGTTTGTCTAAGTTCGTCCCAAGTTATTCGCTTTCTAAGGACGAACTTAGACAAACCTTAGAATGAGACTAACGAGACTAACTTGGGACGAACAAAGACAAACTTAAGTCCCATTCTATGGTTTGTCTTAGTTCTTCCCAAATTAGTCTCTTTCTACGGACGAACTTAGATAAACCTTAGAATGAGACTAACGAGACTAACTTTGGATGAACAAAGACAAACTTAAGTCTCATTCTAAGGTTTGTCAAATTTCGTCCCAAGTTAGTCTTTTTCTAAGGACGAACTTAGACAAACCTTAGAATGAGACTAACGAGACAAACTTGGGACGAACAAAGACAAACTTAAGTCTCATTCTAAGGTTTGTCTAAGTTCATCCCAAGTCAGTCTCTTTCTAAGGACGAACTTAGACAAACCTTAGAATGAGATTAACGAGACTAACTTGGGACGAACAAAGACAAACTTAAGTCCCATTCTAAGGTTTGTCTTAGTTCGTCCCAAGTTAGTCTCTTTCTAAGGACGAACTTAGACAAACCTTAGAATGAGACTAACGAGACTAACTTGGGACGAACAAAGACAAACTTAACTCTCATTCTAAGGTTTGTCTTAGTTCGTCCCAAGTTAGTCTCTTTCTAAGGACGAACTTTGACAAACCTTAGAATGAGACTAACGATACTAACTTGGGACGAACAAAGACAAAATTTAGTCTCATTCTAAGATTTGTCTAAGTTCGTCCCATGTTAGTCTCTTTCTAAGGACGAACTTAGACAAACCTTAGAATGAGACTAACGAGACTAACTTGGGACGAACAAAGACAAACTTAAGTTCCATTCTAAGGTTTGTCTTAGTACGTCCCAAGTTAGTCTCTTTCTAAGGGCGAACTTTGACAAACCTTAGAATGAGACTAACGATACTAATTTGGGACGAACAAAGACAAAATTTAGTCTCATTCTAAGATTTGTCTAAGTTCGTCCCAAGTTAGTCTCTTTCTAAGGACGAACTTAGACAAACCTTAGAATGAGACTAACGAGACTAACTTGGGACGAACAAAGACAAACTTAAGTCTCATTCTAAGGTTTGTCTTAGTTCGTCCCAAGTTAGTCTTTTTCTACGGACGAACTTTGACAAACCTTCGAATGAGACTAACGAGACTAACTTGGGACGAACAAAGATAAACTTAAGTCCCATTCTAAGGTTTGTCTTAGTACGTCCCAAGTTAGTCTCTTTCTAAGGACGAACTTAGACAAACCTTAGAATGAGACCAACTTGGGACGAACAAAGACAAACTTAAGTCTCATTCTAAGGTTTGTCTTAGTTCGTCCCAAGTTAGTCTCTTACTAAGGACGAACTTAGACAAACCTTAGAATGAGACTAACGAGACTAACTTTGGACGAACAAAGAAAAACGTTAGTCTCATTCTGAGGTTTGTTTTAGTTCATCCCAAGTTAGTCTCTTACTAAGGACGAACTTAGACAAACCTTAGAATGAGACTAACGAGACTAACTTGGGACGAACAAAGACAAACTTAAGTCCCATTCTAAGGTTTGTCTTAGTTCGTCCCAAGTTAGTCTCTTTCTAAGGACAACTTAGACAAACCTTAGAATGAGACTAACGAGACTAACTTGGGACGAACAAAGACAAACTTAAGTCTCATTCTAAGGCTTGTCTAAGTTCGTCCCAAGTTATTCGCTTTCTAAGGACGAACTTAGACAAACCTTAGAATGAGATTAACGAGACTAACTTGGGACGAACAAAGACAAACTTAAGTCCCATTCTAAGGTTTGTCTTAGTTCTTCCCAAATTAGTCTCTTTCTACGGACGAACTTAGATAAACCTTAGAATGAGACTAACGAGACTAACTTGGGATGAACAAAGACAAACTTAAGTCTCATTCTAAGGTTTGTCAAAGTTCGTCCCAAGTTAGTCTCTTTCTAAGGACGACCTTAGACAAACCTTAGAATGAGACTAACGAGACTAACTTGGGACGAACAAAGATAAACTTAAATCCCATTCTAAGGTTTGTCTTAGTACGTCCCAAGTTAGTCTCTTTCTAAGGACGAACTTAGACAAACCTTAGAATGAGACTAACGAGACTAACTTGGGACGAACAAAGACAAAATTTAGTCTCATTCTAAGATTTGTCTAAGTTCGTCCCAAGTTAGTCTCTTTCTAAGGACGAACTTAGACAAACCTTTGAATGATACTAACGAGACTATCTTGGGACGAACAAAGACAAACATAAGTCTCATTCTAAGGTTTGTCTTAGTTCGTCCCAAGTTAGTCTTTTTCTAAGGACGAACTTAGACAAACCTTAGAATGAGACTAACGAGACTAACTTGGGACGAACAAAGACAAACTTAAGTCTCATTCTAAGGTTTGTCTAAGTTCGTCCCAAGTTAGTCTCTTTCTAATGGCGAACTTAGACAAACCTTAGAATGAGACTAACGAGACAAAGTTGGGACGAACAAAGACAAACTTAAGTCTCATTCTAAGGTTTGTCTAAGTTCGTCCCAAGTTAGTCTCTTTCTAAGGACGACCTTAGACAAACCTTAGAATGAGACTAACGAGACTAACTTGGGACGAACAAAGACAAACTTAAGTCTCATTCTAAGGTTTCTCTAAGTTCGTCCCAAGTTAGTCTCTTTCTAATGACGACCTTAGACAAACCTTAGAATGAGACTAACGAGACTAACTTGGGACGAACAAAGACAAACTGAAGTCTCATTCTAAGGTTTGGATAAGTTCGTCCCAAGTTAGTCTCTTTCTAAGGACGAACTTAGACAAACCTTAGAATGAGACTAACGAGACTAACTTGGGACGAACAAAGACAAACTTAAGTCTCATTCTAAGGTTTGTCTTAGTTCGTCCCAAGTTAGTCTTTTTCTAAGGATGAACTTAGACAAACATTAGAATGAGACTAACGAGACTAACTTGGGACGAACAAAGACAAACTTAAGTCTCATTCTAAGGTTTGTCTTAGTTCGTCCCAAGTTAGTCTCTTTCTAAGGACGAACTTAGACAAACCTTTGAATGAGACTAACGAGACTAACTTGGGACGAACAAAGACAAACTTAAGTCTCATTCTAAGGTTTGTCTTAGTTAGTCCCAAGTTAGTCTCTTACTAAGGACGAACTTAGACAAACCTTAGAATGAGACTAACGAGACTAACTTTGGACGAACAAAGAAAAACGTTAGTCTCATTCTGAGGTTTGTTTTAGTTCGTCCCAAGTTAGTCTCTTACTAAGGACGAACTTAGACAAACCTTAGAATGAGACTAACGAGACTAACTTGGGACGAACAAAGACAAACTTAAGTCCCATTCTAAGGTTTGTCTTAGTTCGTCCCAAGTTAGTCTCTTTCTAAGGACAACTTAGACAAACCTTAGAATGAGACAAACGAGACTAACTTGGGACGAACAAAGACAAACTTAAGTCTCATTCTAAGGTTTGTCTAAGTTCGTCCCAAGTTATTCGCTTTCTAAGGACGAACTTAGACAAACCTTAGAATGAGACTAACGAGACTAACTTGGGACGAACAAAGACAAACTTAAGTCCCATTCTATGGTTTGTCTTAGTTCTTCCCAAATTAGTCTCTTTCTACGGACGAACTTAGATAAACCTTAGAATGAGACTAACGAGACTAACTTTGGATGAACAAAGACAAACTTAAGTCTCATTCTAAGGTTTGTCAAAATTCGTCCCAAGTTAGTCTTTTTCTAAGGACGAACTTAGACAAACCTTAGAATGAGACTAACGAGACAAACTTGGGACGAACAAAGACAAACTTAAGTCTCATTCTAAGGTTTGTCTAAGTTCATCCCAAGTCAGTCTCTTTCTAAGGACGAACTTAGACAAACCTTAGAATGAGATTAACGAGACTAACTTGGGACGAACAAAGACAAACTTAAGTCCCATTCTAAGGTTTGTCTTAGTTCGTCCCAAGTTAGTCTCTTTCTAAGGACGAACTTAGACAAACCTTAGAATGAGACTAACGAGACTAACTTGGGACGAACAAAGACAAACTTAACTCTCATTCTAAGGTTTGTCTTAGTTCGTCCCAAGTTAGTCTCTTTCTAAGGACGAACTTTGACAAACCTTAGAATGAGACTAACGATACTAACTTGGGACGAACAAAGACAAAATTTAGTCTCATTCTAAGATTTGTCTAAGTTCGTCCCATGTTAGTCTCTTTCTAAGGACGAACTTAGACAAACCTTAGAATGAGACTAACGAGACTAACTTGGGACGAACAAAGACAAACTTAAGTTCCATTCTAAGGTTTGTCTTAGTACGTCCCAAGTTAGTCTCTTTCTAAGGGCGAACTTTGACAAACCTTAGAATGAGACTAACGATACTAATTTGGGACGAACAAAGACAAAATTTAGTCTCATTCTAAGATTTGTCTAAGTTCGTCCCAAGTTAGTCTCTTTCTAAGGACGAACTTAGACAAACCTTAGAATGAGACTAACGAGACTAACTTGGGACGAACAAAGACAAACTTAAGTCTCATTCTAAGGTTTGTCTTAGTTCGTCCCAAGTTAGTCTTTTTCTACGGACGAACTTTGACAAACCTTCGAATGAGACTAACGAGACTAACTTGGGACGAACAAAGATAAACTTAAGTCCCATTCTAAGGTTTGTCTTAGTACGTCCCAAGTTAGTCTCTTTCTAAGGACGAACTTAGACAAACCTTAGAATGAGACCAACTTGGGACGAACAAAGACAAACTTAAGTCTCATTCTAAGGTTTGTCTTAGTTCGTCCCAAGTTAGTCTCTTACTAAGGACGAACTTAGACAAACCTTAGAATGAGACTAACGAGACTAACTTTGGACGAACAAAGAAAAACGTTAGTCTCATTCTGAGGTTTGTTTTAGTTCATCCCAAGTTAGTCTCTTACTAAGGACGAACTTAGACAAACCTTAGAATGAGACTAACGAGACTAACTTGGGACGAACAAAGACAAACTTAAGTCCCATTCTAAGGTTTGTCTTAGTTCGTCCCAAGTTAGTCTCTTTCTAAGGACAACTTAGACAAACCTTAGAATGAGACTAACGAGACTAACTTGGGACGAACAAAGACAAACTTAAGTCTCATTCTAAGGCTTGTCTAAGTTCGTCCCAAGTTATTCGCTTTCTAAGGACGAACTTAGACAAACCTTAGAATGAGATTAACGAGACTAACTTGGGACGAACAAAGACAAACTTAAGTCCCATTCTAAGGTTTGTCTTAGTTCTTCCCAAATTAGTCTCTTTCTACGGACGAACTTAGATAAACCTTAGAATGAGACTAACGAGACTAACTTGGGATGAACAAAGACAAACTTAAGTCTCATTCTAAGGTTTGTCAAAGTTCGTCCCAAGTTAGTCTCTTTCTAAGGACGACCTTAGACAAACCTTAGAATGAGACTAACGAGACTAACTTGGGACGAACAAAGATAAACTTAAATCCCATTCTAAGGTTTGTCTTAGTACGTCCCAAGTTAGTCTCTTTCTAAGGACGAACTTAGACAAACCTTAGAATGAGACTAACGAGACTAACTTGGGACGAACAAAGACAAAATTTAGTCTCATTCTAAGATTTGTCTAAGTTCGTCCCAAGTTAGTCTCTTTCTAAGGACGAACTTAGACAAACCTTTGAATGATACTAACGAGACTATCTTGGGACGAACAAAGACAAACATAAGTCTCATTCTAAGGTTTGTCTTAGTTCGTCCCAAGTTAGTCTTTTTCTAAGGACGAACTTAGACAAACCTTAGAATGAGACTAACGAGACTAACTTGGGACGAACAAAGACAAACTTAAGTCTCATTCTAAGGTTTGTCTAAGTTCGTCCCAAGTTAGTCTCTTTCAAATGGCGAACTTAGACAAACCTTAGAATGAGACTAACGAGACAAAGTTGGGACGAACAAAGACAAACTTAAGTCTCATTCTAAGGTTTGTCTAAGTTCGTCCCAAGTTAGTCTCTTTCTAAGGACGACCTTAGACAAACCTTAGAATGAGACTAACGAGACTAACTTGGGACGAACAAAGACAAACTTAAGTCTCATTCTAAGGTTTCTCTAAGTTCGTCCCAAGTTAGTCTCTTTCTAATGACGACCTTAGACAAACCTTAGAATGAGACTAACGAGACTAACTTGGGACGAACAAAGACAAACTGAAGTCTCATTCTAAGGTTTGGATAAGTTCGTCCCAAGTTAGTCTCTTTCTAAGGACGAACTTAGACAAACCTTAGAATGAGACTAACGAGACTAACTTGGGACGAACAAAGACAAACTTAAGTCTCATTCTAAGGTTTGTCTTAGTTCGTCCCAAGTTAGTCTTTTTCTAAGGATGAACTTAGACAAACATTAGAATGAGACTAACGAGACTAACTTGGGACGAACAAAGACAAACTTAAGTCTCATTCTAAGGTTTGTCTTAGTTCGTCCCAAGTTAGTCTCTTTCTAAGGACGAACTTAGACAAACCTTTGAATGAGACTAACGAGACTAACTTGGGACGAACAAAGACAAACTTAAGTCTCATTCTAAGGTTTGTCTTAGTTAGTCCCAAGTTAGTCTCTTACTAAGGACGAACTTAGACAAACCTTAGAATGAGACTAACGAGACTAACTTTGGACGAACAAAGAAAAACGTTAGTCTCATTCTGAGGTTTGTTTTAGTTCATCCCAAGTTAGTCTCTTACTAAGGACGAACTTAGACAAACCTTAGAATGAGACTAACGAGACTAACTTGGGACGAACAAAGACAAACTTAAGTCCCATTCTAAGGTTTGTCTTAGTTCTTCCCAAATTAGTCTCTTTCTACGGACGAACTTAGATAAACCTTAGAATGAGACTAACGAGACTAACTTGGGATGAACAAAGACAAACTTAAGTCTCATTCTAAGGTTTGTCAAAGTTCGTCCCAAGTTAGTCTCTTTCTAAGGACGACCTTAGACAAACCTTAGAATGAGACTAACGAGACTAACTTGGGACGAACAAAGACAAACTTAAGTCTCATTCTAAGGTTTCTCTAAGTTCGTCCCAAGTTAGTCTCTTTCTAATGACGACCTTAGACAAACCTTAGAATGAGACTAACGAGACTAACTTGGGACGAACAAAGACAAACTGAAGTCTCATTCTAAGGTTTGGATAAGTTCGTCCCAAGTTAGTCTCTTTCTAAGGACGAACTTAGACAAACCTTAGAATGAGACTAACGAGACTAACTTGGGACGAACAAAGACAAACTTAAGTCTCATTCTAAGGTTTGTCTTAGTTCGTCCCAAGTTAGTCTTTTTCTAAGGATGAACTTAGACAAACATTAGAATGAGACTAACGAGACTAACTTGGGACGAACAAAGACAAACTTAAGTCTCATTCTAAGGTTTGTCTTAGTTCGTCCCAAGTTAGTCTCTTTCTAAGGACGAACTTAGACAAACCTTTGAATGAGACTAACGAGACTAACTTGGGACGAACAAAGACAAACTTAAGTCTCATTCTAAGGTTTGTCTTAGTTAGTCCCAAGTTAGTCTCTTACTAAGGACGAACTTAGACAAACCTTAGAATGAGACTAACGAGACTAACTTTGGACGAACAAAGAAAAACGTTAGTCTCATTCTGAGGTTTGTTTTAGTTCGTCCCAAGTTAGTCTCTTACTAAGGACGAACTTAGACAAACCTTAGAATGAGACTAACGAGACTAACTTGGGACGAACAAAGACAAACTTAAGTCCCATTCTAAGGTTTGTCTTAGTTCGTCCCAAGTTAGTCTCTTTCTAAGGACAACTTAGACAAACCTTAGAATGAGACTAACGAGACTAACTTGGGACGAACAAAGACAAACATAAGTCTCATTCTAAGGTTTGTCTTAGTTCGTCCCAAGTTAGTCTTTTTCTAAGGACGAACTTAGACAAACCTTAGAATGAGACTAACGAGACTAACTTGGGACGAACAAAGACAAACTTAAGTCTCATTCTAAGGTTTGTCTAAGTTCGTCCCAAGTTAGTCTTTTTCTAAGGACGAACTTAGACAAACCTTAGAATGAGACTAACGAGACAAACTTGGGACGAGCAAAGACAAACTTAAGTCTCATTCTAAGGTTTGGATAAGTTCGTCCCAAGTTAGTCTCTTTCTAAGGACGAACTTAGACAAACCTTAGAATGAGACTAACGAGACTAACTTGGGACGAACAAAGACAAACTTATGACCCATTCTAAGGTTTGTCTTAGTTTATCCCAAGTTAGTCTCTTTCTAAGGACGAACTTAGACAACCCTTTGAATGAGACTAACGAGACTAACTTGGGACGAACAAAGATAAACTTAAGTCCCATTCTAAGGTTTGTCTTAGTACGTCCCAAGTTAGTCTCTTTCTAAGGACGAAGTTAGACAAACCTTAGAATGAGACTAACGAGACTAACTTGGGACGAACAAAGACAAAATTTAGTCTCATTCTAAGATTTGTCTAAGTTCGTCCCAAGTTAGTCTCTTTCTAAGGACGAACTTAGACAAACCTTTGAATGATACTAACGAGACTTTCTTGGGACGAACAAAGACAAACATAAGTCTCATTCTAAGGTTTGTCTTAGTTCGTCCCAAGTTAGTCTTTTTCTAAGGACGAACTTAGACAAACCTTAGAATGAGACTAACGAGACTAACTTGGGACGAACAAAGACAAACTTAAGTCTCATTCTAAGGTTTGTCTAAGTTCGTCCCAAGTTAGTCTCTTTCTAATGGCGAACTTAGACAAACCTTAGAATGAGACTAACGAGACAAAGTTGGGACGAACAAAGACAAACTTAAGTCTCATTCTAAGGTTTGTCTAAGTTCGTCCCAAGTTAGTCTCTTTCTAAGGACGACCTTAGACAAACCTTAGAATGAGACTAACGAGACTAACTTGGGACGAACAAAGACAAACTTAAGTCTCATTCTAAGGTTTCTCTAAGTTCGTCCCAAGTTAGTCTCTTTCTAATGACGACCGTAGACAAACCTTAGAATGAGACTAACGAGACTAACTTGGGACGAACAAAGACAAACTGAAGTCTCATTCTAAGGTTTGTATTAGTTCGTCCCAAGTTAGTCTCTTTCTAATGACGACCTTAGACAAACCTTAGAATGAGACTAACGAGACTAACTTGGGACGAACAAAGACAAACTGAAGTCTCATTCTAAGGTTTGTATTAGTTCGTCCCAAGTTAGTCTCTTTCTAAGGACGAATTTAGACAAACCTTTGAATGAGACTAACGAGACTAACTTGGGACGAACAAAGACAAACTTAACTCTCATTCTAAGGTTTCTCTTAGTTCGTCCCAAGTTAGTCTCTTTCTAAGGACGAACTTAGACAAACCTTTGAATGAGACTAACGAGACAAACTTGGGACGAACAAAGACAAACTTAAGTCTCATTCTAAGGTTTGGATAAGTTCGTCCCAAGTTAGTCTCTTTCTAAGGACGAACTTAGACAAACCTTAGAATGAGACTAACGAGACTAACTTGGGACGAACAAAGACAAACTTAAGTCTCATTCTAAGGTTTGTCTTAGTTCGTCCCAAGTTAGTCTTTTTCTAAGGATGAACTTAGACAAACATTAGAATGAGACTAACGAGACTAACTTGGGACGAACAAAGACAAACTTAAGTCTCATTCTAAGGTTTGTCTTAGTTCGTCCCAAGTTAGTCTCTTTCTAAGGACGAACTTAGACAAACCTTTGAATGAGACTAACGAGACTAACTTGGGACGAACAAAGACAAACTTAAGTCTCATTCTAAGGTTTCTCTTAGTTCGTCCCAAGTTAGTCTCTTTCTAATGACGAACTTAGACAAACCTTAGAATGAGACTAACGAGATTAACTTGGGACGAAGAAAGACAAACGTTAGTCTCATTCTAAGGTTTGTCAAAGTTCGTTCCAAGTTAGTCACTTTCTACGGATGAACTTAGACAAATCTTAGAATGAGACTAACGAGACTAACTTGGGACGAACAAAGACAAACTTAAGTCTCATTCTAAGGTTTCTCTAAGTTCGTCCCAAGTTGGTCACTTTCTACGGACGAACTTAGACAGACCTTAGAATGAGACTAACGAGACTAACTTGGGACGAACAAAGACAAACTTAACTCTCATTCTAAGGTTTCTCTTAGTTCGTCCCAAGTCAGTCTCTTTCTAAGGACGAACTTAGACAAACCTTTGAATGAGACTAACGAGACTAACTTGGGACGAACAAAGACAAACTTAAGTCTCATTCTAAGGTTTGTCTAAGTTCGTCCCAAGTTAGTCTCTTTCTAATGACGAACTTAGACAAACCTTAGAATGAGACTAACGAGATTAACTTGGGACGAAGAAAGACAAACATTTGTCTCATTCTAAGGTTTGTCTTTGTTCGTCACAAGCTAGTCTCTTTCTAAGGACAAACTTAGACAAACCCTAGAATGAGACTAACGAGACTAACTTGGGACGAAGAAAGACAAACTTAAGTCTCATTCTAAGGTTTGTCTAAGTTCGCCCAAGTTAGTCTCTTTCTAAGGAGGAACTGAGACAAAGCCTAGAATGAGACTAACGAGACTAACTAGGGACGAACAAAGACAAACTTAAGTCTCATTCTAAGGTTTGTCAAAGTTCGCCCAAGTTAGTCTCTTTCTAAGGATGAACGTAGACAAACCTTAGAATGAGACTAACGAGACAAACTTGGGACGAATAAAGACAAACTTAAGTCTCATTCTAAGGTTTGTCTAAGTTCATCCCAAGTTAGTCTATTTCTAAGGATGAACTTAGACAAACCTTAGAATGAAACTAACGAGACTAACTTTGGACAAACATAGACAGACGTTAGTCTCATTCTAAGATTTGTCTTAGTTCGTCCCTAGTTAGTCTCTTTCAGCGGACGAACTTAGACAAACCTTAGAATGAGACTAAGAAGACTAACTTGGGACGAGCAAAGACAAACATTAGTCTCATTCTAAGGTTTGTCTAAGTTCGTCCCAAGTTAGTCTCTTTCTAAGGACGACCTTAGACAAACCTTAGAATGAGACTAACGAGACTAACTTGGGACGAGCAAAGACAAACTTAAGTCTCATTCTAAGGTTTCTCTAAGTTCGTCCCAAGTTAGTCTCTTTCTAATGACGACCTTAGACAAACCTTAGAATGAGACTAACGCGACTAACTTGGGACGAACAAAGACAAACTTAAGTCTCATTCTAAGGTTTGTCTTAGTTCGTCCCAAGTTAGTCTCTTTCTAAGGACGAACTTAGACAAACCTTTGAATGAGACTAACGAGACTAACTTGGGACGAACAAAGACAAACTTAACTCTCATTCTAAGGTTTCTCTTAGTTCGTCCCAAGTTAGTCTCTTTCTAAGGACGAACTTAGACAAACCTTTGAATGAGACTAACGAGACTAACTTGGGACGAACAAAGACAAACTTAAGTCTCATTCTAAGGTTTTTCTAAGTTCGCCCAAGTTAGTCTCTTTCTAAGGACGAACTTAGACAAACCTTAGAATGAGACTTAAGTTTGTCTAACTTGGGACGAACAAAGAAAAACGTTAGTCTCATTCTTAGGTTTATCTTAGTTCGTCCCAAGTTAGTCTCTTTCTAAGGACGACCTTAGACAAACCTTAGAATGAGACTAACGAGACTAACTTGGGACGAACAAAGACAAACTTAAGTCTCATTCTAAGGTTTGTCTTAGTTCGTCCCAAGTTAGTCTCTTTCTAAGGATGAACTTAGACAAACTTTGAATGAGACTAACGAGACTAACTTGGGACGAACAAAGACAAACTTAACTCTCATTCTAAGGTTTCTCTTAGTTCGTCCCAAGTTAGTCTCTTTCTAAGGACGAACTTAGACAAACCTTTGAATGAGACTAACGAGACTAACTTGGGACGAACAAAGACAAACTGAACTCTCATTCTAAGGTTTCTCTTAGTTCGTCACAAGTTAGTCTCGTTTTAAGGACGAACTTAGACAAACCTTAGAATGAGACTAACGAGACTAACTTGGGACGAACAAAGACAAACTTAAGTCTCATTCTAAGGTTTCTCTTAGTTCGTCCCAAGTTAGTCTCTTTCTAAGGACGAACCCAAGAATGAGACTAACGAGACAAAGTTGGGACAAACAAAGACAAACTTAAGTCTCATTCTAAGGTTTGTCTTAGTTCGTCCCAAGTTAGTCTCTTTCTAAGGACGAACTTAGACAAACCTTTGAATGAGACTAACGAGACTAACTTGGGACGAACAAAGACAAACTTAACTCTCATTCTAAGGTTTCTCTTAGTTCATCCCAAGTTAGTCTCTTTCTAAGGACGAACTTAGACAAACCTTTGAATGAGACTAACGAGACTAACTTGGGACGAACAAAGACAAACTTAAGTCTCATTCTAAGGTTTTTCTAAGTTCGTCCCAAGTTAGTCTTTTTCTAAGGACGAACTTAGACAAACCTTAGAATGAGACTAACGAGACAAACTTGGGACGAACAAAGACAAACTTAAGTCTCATTCTAAGGTTTGTCTAGGTTCATCCCAAGTTAGTCTCTTTCTAAGGACGAACTTAGACAAACCTTAGAATGAGACTTAAGTTTGTCTAACTTGGGACGAACAAAGAAAAACGTTAGTCTCATTCTTACGTTTATCTTAGTTCGTCCCAAGTTAGTCTCTTTCTACGGACGAACTTTGACAAACCTTAGAATGAGACTAACGAGACTAACTTGGGACGAACAAAGACAAACTTAAGTCCCATTCTAAGGTGTGTCTTAGTACGTCCCAAGTTAGTTTCTTTCTACGGACGAACTTAGACAAACCTTAGAATGAGACCAACTTGGGACGAACAAAGACAAACTTAAGTCTCATTCTAAGGTTTGTCTAAGTTCGTCCCAAGTTGTTCTCTTTCTAAGGACGAACTTAGACAAACCTTAGAATGAGACTAACGAGACTAACTTTGGACGAACAAAGAAAAACGTTTGTCTCATTCTAAGGTTTGTCTTAGTTAGTCCCAAGTTAGTCTCTTACTAAGGACGAACTTAGACAAACCTTAGAATGAGACTAACGAGACTAACTTTGGACGAACAAAGAAAAACGTTAGTCTCATTCTGAGGTTTGTTTTAGTTCGTCCCAAGTTAGTCTCTTACTAAGGACGAACTTAGACAAACCTTAGAATGAGACTAACGAGACTAACTTGGGACGAACAAAGACAAACTTAAGTCTCATTCTAAGGTTTGTCTAAGTTCGTCCCAAGTTATTCGCTTTCTAAGGACGAACTTAGACAAACCTTAGAATGAGACTAACGAGACTAACTTGGGACGAACAAAGACAAACTTAAGTCCCATTCTAAGGTTTGTCTTAGTTCTTCCCAAATTAGTCTCTTTCTACGGACGAACTTAGATAAACCTTAGAATGAGACTAACGAGACTAACTTGGGATGAACAAAGACAAACTTAAGTCTCATTCTAAGGTTTGTCAAAATTCGTCCCAAGTTAGTCTTTTTCTAAGGACGAACTTAGACAAACCTTAGAATGAGACTAACGAGACAAACTTGGGACGAACAAAGACAAACTTAAGTCTCATTCTAAGGTTTGTCTAAGTTCATCCCAAGTCAGTCACTTTCTAAGGACGAACTTAGACAAACCTTAGAATGAGATTAACGAGACTAACTTGGGACGAACAAAGACAAACTTAAGTCCCATTCTAAGGTTTGTCTTAGTTCGTCCCAAGTTAGTCTCTTTCTAAGGACGAACTTAGACAAACCTTAGAATGAGACTAAAGAGACTAACTTGGGACGAACAAAGACAAACTTAACTCTCATTCTAAGGTTTGTCTTAGTTCGTCCCAAGTTAGTCTCTTTCTAAGGACGAACTTTGACAAACCTTAGAATGAGACTAACGATACTAACTTGGGACGAACAAAGACAAAATTTAGTCTCATTCTAAGATTTGTCTAAGTTCGTCCCAAGTTAGTCTCTTTCTAAGGACGAACTTAGACAAACCTTAGAATGAGACTAACGAGACTAACTTGGGACGAACAAAGACAAACTTAAGTCCCATTCTAAGGTTTGTCTTAGTACGTCCCAAGTTAGTCTCTTTCTAAGGACGAACTTTGACAAACCTTAGAATGAGACTAACGATACTAACTTGGGACGAACAAAGACAAAATTTAGTCACATTCTAAGATTTGTCTAAGTTCGTCCCAAGTTAGTCTCTTTCTAAGGACGAACTTAGACAAACCTTAGAATGAGACTAACGAGACTAACTTGGGACGAACAAAGACAAAATTTAGTCTCATTCTAAGATTTGTCTAAGTTCGTCCCAAGTTAGTCTCTTTCTAAGGACGAACTTAGACAAACCTTAGAATGAGACTAACGAGACTAACTTGGGACGAACAAAGACAAACTTAAGTCCCATTCTAAGGTTTCTCTTAGTACGTCCCAAGTTAGTCTCTTTCTAAGGACGAACTTTGAAAAACCTTAGAATGAGACCAACTTGGGACGAACAAAGACAAACTTAAGTCTCATTCTAAGGTTTGTCTAAGTTCGTCCCAAGTTGTTCTCTTTCTAAGGACAAACTTAGACAAACCTTAGAATGAGACTAACGAGACTAACTTTGGACGAACAAAGAAAAACGTTAGTCTCATTCTAAGGTTTGTCTTAGTTCGTCCCAAGTTAGTCTCTTTCTAAGGACGAACTTAGACAAACCTTAGAATGAGACTAACGAGACTACCTTGGGACGAACAAAGACAAAATTTAGTCTCATTCTAAGATTTGTCTAAGTTCGTCCCAAGTTAGTCTCTTTCTAAGGACGAACTTAGACAAACCTTAGAATGAGACTAACGAGACTAACTTGGGACGAACAAAGACAATCATAAGTCTCATTCTAAGGTTTGTCTTAGTTCGTCCCAAGTTTGTCTTTTTCTAAGGACGAACTTAGACAAACCTTAGAATGAGACTAACGAGACTAACTTGGGACGAACAAAAACAAACTTAAGTCTCATTCTAAGGTTTGTCTAAGTTCGTCCCAAGTTAGTCTTTTTCTAAGGACGTACTTAGACAAACCGTAGAATGAGACTAACGAGACAAACTTGGGACGAACAAAGACAAATTTAAGTCACATTCTAAGGTTTGGATATGTTCGTCCCAAGTTAGTCTCTTTCTAAGGACGAACTTAGACAAACCTTAGAATGAGACTAACGAGACTAACTTGGGACGAACAAAGACAAACTTTTGTCCCATTCTAAGGTTTGTCTTAGTTTATCCCAAGTTAGTCTCTTTCTAAGGACGAACTTAGACAACCCTTTGAATGAGACTAACGAGACTAACTTGGGACGAACAAAGATAAACTTAAGTCCCATTCTAAGGTTTGTCTTAGTACGTCCCAAGTTAGTCTCTTTCTAAGGATGAACTTTGACAAACCTTAGAATGAGACTAACGATACTAACTTGGGACGAACAAAGACAAAATTTAGTCTCATTCTAAGATTTGTCTAAGTTCGTCCCAAGTTAGTCTCTTTCTAAGGACGAACTTGGACAAACCTTAGAATGAGACTAACGAGACTAACTTGGGACGAACAAAGACAAACATAAGTCTCATTCTAAGGTTTGTCTTAGTTCGTCCCAAGTTAGTCTTTTTCTAAGGATGAACTTAGACAAACCTTAGAATGAGACTAACGAGACTAACTTGGGACGAACAAAGACAAACTTAAGTCTCATTCTAAGGTTTGTCTAAGTTCGTCCCAAGTTAGTCTTTTTCTAAGGACGAACTTAGACAAACCTTAGAATGAGACTAACGAGACAAACTTGGGACGAGCAAAGACAAACTTAAGTCTCATTCTAAGGTTTGGATAAGTTCGTCCCAAGTTAGTCTCTTTCTAAGGACGAACTTAGACAAACCTTAGAATGAGACTAACGAGACTAACTTGGGACGAACAAAGACAAACTTATGACCCATTCTAAGGTTTGTCTTAGTTTATCCCAAGTTAGTCTCTTTCTAAGGACGAACTTAGACAACCCTTTGAATGAGACTAACGAGACTAACTTGGGACGAACAAAGATAAACTTAAATCCCATTCTAAGGTTTGTCTTAGTACGTCCCAAGTTAGTCTCTTTCTAAGGACGAACTTAGACAAACCTTAGAATGAGACTAACGAGACTAACTTGGGACGAACAAAGACAAAATTTAGTCTCATTCTAAGATTTGTCTAAGTTCGTCCCAAGTTAGTCTCTTTCTAAGGACGAACTTAGACAAACCTTTGAATGATACTAACGAGACTATCTTGGGACGAACAAAGACAAACATAAGTCTCATTCTAAGGTTTGTCTTAGTTCGTCCCAAGTTAGTCTTTTTCTAAGGACGAACTTAGACAAACCTTAGAATGAGACTAACGAGACTAACTTGGGACGAACAAAGACAAACTTAAGTCTCATTCTAAGGTTTGTCTAAGTTCGTCCCAAGTTAGTCTCTTTCTAATGGCGAACTTAGACAAACCTTAGAATGAGACTAACGAGACAAAGTTGGGACGAACAAAGACAAACTTAAGTCTCATTCTAAGGTTTGTCTAAGTTCGTCCCAAGTTAGTCTCTTTCTAAGGACGACCTTAGACAAACCTTAGAATGAGACTAACGAGACTAACTTGGGACGAACAAAGACAAACTTAAGTCTCATTCTAAGGTTTCTCTAAGTTCGTCCCAAGTTAGTCTCTTTCTAATGACGACCTTAGACAAACCTTAGAATGAGACTAACGAGACTAACTTGGGACGAACAAAGACAAACTGAAGTCTCATTCTAAGGTTTGGATAAGTTCGTCCCAAGTTAGTCTCTTTCTAAGGACGAACTTAGACAAACCTTAGAATGAGACTAACGAGACTAACTTGGGACGAACAAAGACAAACTTAAGTCTCATTCTAAGGTTTGTCTTAGTTCGTCCCAAGTTAGTCTTTTTCTAAGGATGAACTTAGACAAACATTAGAATGAGACTAACGAGACTAACTTGGGACGAACAAAGACAAACTTAAGTCTCATTCTAAGGTTTGTCTTAGTTCGTCCCAAGTTAGTCTCTTTCTAAGGACGAACTTAGACAAACCTTTGAATGAGACTAACGAGACTAACTTGGGACGAACAAAGACAAACTTAAGTCTCATTCTAAGGTTTGTCTTAGTTAGTCCCAAGTTAGTCTCTTACTAAGGACGAACTTAGACAAACCTTAGAATGAGACTAACGAGACTAACTTTGGACGAACAAAGAAAAACGTTAGTCTCATTCTGAGGTTTGTTTTAGTTCGTCCCAAGTTAGTCTCTTACTAAGGACGAACTTAGACAAACCTTAGAATGAGACTAACGAGACTAACTTGGGACGAACAAAGACAAACTTAAGTCCCATTCTAAGGTTTGTCTTAGTTCGTCCCAAGTTAGTCTCTTTCTAAGGACAACTTAGACAAACCTTAGAATGAGACAAACGAGACTAACTTGGGACGAACAAAGACAAACTTAAGTCTCATTCTAAGGTTTGTCTAAGTTCGTCCCAAGTTATTCGCTTTCTAAGGACGAACTTAGACAAACCTTAGAATGAGACTAACGAGACTAACTTGGGACGAACAAAGACAAACTTAAGTCCCATTCTATGGTTTGTCTTAGTTCTTCCCAAATTAGTCTCTTTCTACGGACGAACTTAGATAAACCTTAGAATGAGACTAACGAGACTAACTTTGGATGAACAAAGACAAACTTAAGTCTCATTCTAAGGTTTGTCAAAATTCGTCCCAAGTTAGTCTTTTTCTAAGGACGAACTTAGACAAACCTTAGAATGAGACTAACGAGACAAACTTGGGACGAACAAAGACAAACTTAAGTCTCATTCTAAGGTTTGTCTAAGTTCATCCCAAGTCAGTCTCTTTCTAAGGACGAACTTAGACAAACCTTAGAATGAGATTAACGAGACTAACTTGGGACGAACAAAGACAAACTTAAGTCCCATTCTAAGGTTTGTCTTAGTTCGTCCCAAGTTAGTCTCTTTCTAAGGACGAACTTAGACAAACCTTAGAATGAGACTAACGAGAGTAACATGGGACGAACAAAGACAAACTTAACTCTCATTCTAAGGTTTGTCTTAGTTCGTCCCAAGTTAGTCTCTTTCTAAGGACGAACTTTGACAAACCTTAGAATGAGACTAACGATACTAACTTGGGACGAACAAAGACAAAATTTAGTCTCATTCTAAGATTTGTCTAAGTTCGTCCCATGTTAGTCTCTTTCTAAGGACGAACTTAGACAAACCTTAGAATGAGACTAACGAGACTAACTTGGGACGAACAAAGACAAACTTAAGTTCCATTCTAAGGTTTGTCTTAGTACGTCCCAAGTTAGTCTCTTTCTAAGGGCGAACTTTGACAAACCTTAGAATGAGACTAACGATACTAATTTGGGACGAACAAAGACAAAATTTAGTCTCATTCTAAGATTTGTCTAAGTTCGTCCCAAGTTAGTCTCTTTCTAAGGACGAACATAGACAAACCTTAGAATGAGACTAACGAGACTAACTTGGGACGAACAAAGACAAACTTAAGTCTCATTCTAAGGTTTGTCTTAGTTCGTCCCAAGTTAGTCTTTTTCTACGGACGAACTTTGACAAACCTTCGAATGAGACTAACGAGACTAACTTGGGACGAACAAAGATAAACTTAAGTCCCATTCTAAGGTTTGTCTTAGTACGTCCCAAGTTAGTCTCTTTCTAAGGACGAACTTAGACAAACCTTAGAATGAGACCAACTTGGGACGAACAAAGACAAACTTAAGTCTCATTCTAAGGTTTGTCTTAGTTCGTCCCAAGTTAGTCTCTTACTAAGGACGAACTTAGACAAACCTTAGAATGAGACTAACGAGACTAACTTTGGACGAACAAAGAAAAACGTTAGTCTCATTCTGAGGTTTGTTTTAGTTCATCCCAAGTTAGTCTCTTACTAAGGACGAACTTAGACAAACCTTAGAATGAGACTAACGAGACTAACTTGGGACGAACAAAGACAAACTTAAGTCCCATTCTAAGGTTTGTCTTAGTTCGTCCCAAGTTAGTCTCTTTCTAAGGACAACTTAGACAAACCTTAGAATGAGACTAACGAGACTAACTTGGGACGAACAAAGACAAACTTAAGTCTCATTCTAAGGTTTGTCTAAGTTCGTCCCAAGTTATTCGCTTTCTAAGGACGAACTTAGACAAACCTTAGAATGAGACTAACGAGACTAACTTGGGACGAACAAAGACAAACTTAAGTCCCATTCTAAGGTTTGTCTTAGTTCTTCCCAAATTAGTCTCTTTCTACGGACGAACTTAGATAAACCTTAGAATGAGACTAACGAGACTAACTTGGGATGAACAAAGACAAACTTAAGTCTCATTCTAAGGTTTGTCAAAGTTCGTCCCAAGTTAGTCTCTTTCTAAGGACGACCTTAGACAAACCTTAGAATGAGACTAACGAGACTAACTTGGGACGAACAAAGATAAACTTAAATCCCATTCTAAGGTTTGTCTTAGTACGTCCCAAGTTAGTCTCTTTCTAAGGACGAACTTAGACAAACCTTAGAATGAGACTAACGAGACTAACTTGGGACGAACAAAGACAAAATTTAGTCTCATTCTAAGATTTGTCTAAGTTCGTCCCAAGTTAGTCTCTTTCTAAGGACGAACTTAGACAAACCTTTGAATGATACTAACGAGACTATCTTGGGACGAACAAAGACAAACATAAGTCTCATTCTAAGGTTTGTCTTAGTTCGTCCCAAGTTAGTCTTTTTCTAAGGACGAACTTAGACAAACCTTAGAATGAGACTAACGAGACTAACTTGGGACGAACAAAGACAAACTTAAGTCTCATTCTAAGGTTTGTCTAAGTTCGTCCCAAGTTAGTCTCTTTCTAATGGCGAACTTAGACAAACCTTAGAATGAGACTAACGAGACAAAGTTGGGACGAACAAAGACAAACTTAAGTCTCATTCTAAGGTTTGTCTAAGTTCGTCCCAAGTTAGTCTCTTTCTAAGGACGACCTTAGACAAACCTTAGAATGAGACTAACGAGACTAACTTGGGACGAACAAAGACAAACTTAAGTCTCATTCTAAGGTTTCTCTAAGTTCGTCCCAAGTTAGTCTCTTTCTAATGACGACCTTAGACAAACCTTAGAATGAGACTAACGAGACTAACTTGGGACGAACAAAGACAAACTGAAGTCTCATTCTAAGGTTTGGATAAGTTCGTCCCAAGTTAGTCTCTTTCTAAGGACGAACTTAGACAAACCTTAGAATGAGACTAACGAGACTAACTTGGGACGAACAAAGACAAACTTAAGTCTCATTCTAAGGTTTGTCTTAGTTCGTCCCAAGTTAGTCTTTTTCTAAGGATGAACTTAGACAAACATTAGAATGAGACTAACGAGACTAACTTGGGACGAACAAAGACAAACTTAAGTCTCATTCTAAGGTTTGTCTTAGTTCGTCCCAAGTTAGTCTCTTTCTAAGGACGAACTTAGACAAACCTTTGAATGAGACTAACGAGACTAACTTGGGACGAACAAAGACAAACTTAAGTCTCATTCTAAGGTTTGTCTTAGTTAGTCCCAAGTTAGTCTCTTACTAAGGACGAACTTAGACAAACCTTAGAATGAGACTAACGAGACTAACTTTGGACGAACAAAGAAAAACGTTAGTCTCATTCTGAGGTTTGTTTTAGTTCGTCCCAAGTTAGTCTCTTACTAAGGACGAACTTAGACAAACCTTAGAATGAGACTAACGAGACTAACTTGGGACGAACAAAGACAAACTTAAGTCCCATTCTAAGGTTTGTCTTAGTTCGTCCCAAGTTAGTCTCTTTCTAAGGACAACTTAGACAAACCTTAGAATGAGACAAACGAGACTAACTTGGGACGAACAAAGACAAACTTAAGTCTCATTCTAAGGTTTGTCTAAGTTCGTCCCAAGTTATTCGCTTTCTAAGGACGAACTTAGACAAACCTTAGAATGAGACTAACGAGACTAACTTGGGACGAACAAAGACAAACTTAAGTCCCATTCTATGGTTTGTCTTAGTTCTTCCCAAATTAGTCTCTTTCTACGGACGAACTTAGATAAACCTTAGAATGAGACTAACGAGACTAACTTTGGATGAACAAAGACAAACTTAAGTCTCATTCTAAGGTTTGTCAAAATTCGTCCCAAGTTAGTCTTTTTCTAAGGACGAACTTAGACAAACCTTAGAATGAGACTAACGAGACAAACTTGGGACGAACAAAGACAAACTTAAGTCTCATTCTAAGGTTTGTCTAAGTTCATCCCAAGTCAGTCTCTTTCTAAGGACGAACTTAGACAAACCTTAGAATGAGATTAACGAGACTAACTTGGGACGAACAAAGACAAACTTAAGTCCCATTCTAAGGTTTGTCTTAGTTCGTCCCAAGTTAGTCTCTTTCTAAGGACGAACTTAGACAAACCTTAGAATGAGACTAACGAGACTAACTTGGGACGAACAAAGACAAACTTAACTCTCATTCTAAGGTTTGTCTTAGTTCGTCCCAAGTTAGTCTCTTTCTAAGGACGAACTTTGACAAACCTTAGAATGAGACTAACGATACTAACTTGGGACGAACAAAGACAAAATTTAGTCTCATTCTAAGATTTGTCTAAGTTCGTCCCATGTTAGTCTCTTTCTAAGGACGAACTTAGACAAACCTTAGAATGAGACTAACGAGACTAACTTGGGACGAACAAAGACAAACTTAAGTTCCATTCTAAGGTTTGTCTTAGTACGTCCCAAGTTAGTCTCTTTCTAAGGGCGAACTTTGACAAACCTTAGAATGAGACTAACGATACTAATTTGGGACGAACAAAGACAAAATTTAGTCTCATTCTAAGATTTGTCTAAGTTCGTCCCAAGTTAGTCTCTTTCTAAGGACGAACTTAGACAAACCTTAGAATGAGACTAACGAGACTAACTTGGGACGAACAAAGACAAACTTAAGTCTCATTCTAAGGTTTGTCTTAGTTCGTCCCAAGTTAGTCTTTTTCTACGGACGAACTTTGACAAACCTTCGAATGAGACTAACGAGACTAACTTGGGACGAACAAAGATAAACTTAAGTCCCATTCTAAGGTTTGTCTTAGTACGTCCCAAGTTAGTCTCTTTCTAAGGACGAACTTAGACAAACCTTAGAATGAGACCAACTTGGGACGAACAAAGACAAACTTAAGTCTCATTCTAAGGTTTGTCTTAGTTCGTCCCAAGTTAGTCTCTTACTAAGGACGAACTTAGACAAACCTTAGAATGAGACTAACGAGACTAACTTTGGACGAACAAAGAAAAACGTTAGTCTCATTCTGAGGTTTGTTTTAGTTCATCCCAAGTTAGTCTCTTACTAAGGACGAACTTAGACAAACCTTAGAATGAGACTAACGAGACTAACTTGGGACGAACAAAGACAAACTTAAGTCCCATTCTAAGGTTTGTCTTAGTTCGTCCCAAGTTAGTCTCTTTCTAAGGACAACTTAGACAAACCTTAGAATGAGACTAACGAGACTAACTTGGGACGAACAAAGACAAACTTAAGTCTCATTCTAAGGTTTGTCTAAGTTCGTCCCAAGTTATTCGCTTTCTAAGGACGAACTTAGACAAACCTTAGAATGAGATTAACGAGACTAACTTGGGACGAACAAAGACAAACTTAAGTCCCATTCTAAGGTTTGTCTTAGTTCTTCCCAAATTAGTCTCTTTCTACGGACGAACTTAGATAAACCTTAGAATGAGACTAACGAGACTAACTTGGGATGAACAAAGACAAACTTAAGTCTCATTCTAAGGTTTGTCAAAGTTCGTCCCAAGTTAGTCTCTTTCTAAGGACGACCTTAGACAAACCTTAGAATGAGACTAACGAGACTAACTTGGGACGAACAAAGATAAACTTAAATCCCATTCTAAGGTTTGTCTTAGTACGTCCCAAGTTAGTCTCTTTCTAAGGACGAACTTAGACAAACCTTAGAATGAGACTAACGAGACTAACTTGGGACGAACAAAGACAAAATTTAGTCTCATTCTAAGATTTGTCTAAGTTCGTCCCAAGTTAGTCTCTTTCTAAGGACGAACTTAGACAAACCTTTGAATG
The DNA here is from genome assembly GCA_033675215.1 of Rhodiola kirilowii. Classification (NCBI taxonomy): domain Eukaryota; kingdom Viridiplantae; phylum Streptophyta; class Magnoliopsida; order Saxifragales; family Crassulaceae; genus Rhodiola; species Rhodiola kirilowii. The sequence continues at coordinate 1,158,007 of JAUCNB010000012.1, read as the reverse complement.
ATACTAACGAGACTATCTTGGGACGAACAAAGACAAACATAAGTCTCATTCTAAGGTTTGTCTTAGTTCGTCCCAAGTTAGTCTTTTTCTAAGGACGAACTTAGACAAACCTTAGAATGAGACTAACGAGACTAACTTGGGACGAACAAAGACAAACTTAAGTCTCATTCTAAGGTTTGTCTAAGTTCGTCCCAAGTTAGTCTCTTTCTAATGGCGAACTTAGACAAACCTTAGAATGAGACTAACGAGACAAAGTTGGGACGAACAAAGACAAACTTAAGTCTCATTCTAAGGTTTGTCTAAGTTCGTCCCAAGTTAGTCTCTTTCTAAGGACGACCTTAGACAAACCTTAGAATGAGACTAACGAGACTAACTTGGGACGAACAAAGACAAACTTAAGTCTCATTCTAAGGTTTCTCTAAGTTCGTCCCAAGTTAGTCTCTTTCTAATGACGACCTTAGACAAACCTTAGAATGAGACTAACGAGACTAACTTGGGACGAACAAAGACAAACTGAAGTCTCATTCTAAGGTTTGGATAAGTTCGTCCCAAGTTAGTCTCTTTCTAAGGACGAACTTAGACAAACCTTAGAATGAGACTAACGAGACTAACTTGGGACGAACAAAGACAAACTTAAGTCTCATTCTAAGGTTTGTCTTAGTTCGTCCCAAGTTAGTCTTTTTCTAAGGATGAACTTAGACAAACATTAGAATGAGACTAACGAGACTAACTTGGGACGAACAAAGACAAACTTAAGTCTCATTCTAAGGTTTGTCTTAGTTCGTCCCAAGTTAGTCTCTTTCTAAGGACGAACTTAGACAAACCTTTGACTGAGACTAACGAGACTAACTTGGGACGAACAAAGACAAACTTAAGTCTCATTCTAAGGTTTGTCTTAGTTAGTCCCAAGTTAGTCTCTTACTAAGGACGAACTTAGACAAACCTTAGAATGAGACTAACGAGACTAACTTTGGACGAACAAAGAAAAACGTTAGTCTCATTCTGAGGTTTGTTTTAGTTCGTCCCAAGTTAGTCTCTTACTAAGGACGAACTTAGACAAACCTTAGAATGAGACTAACGAGACTAACTTGGGACGAACAAAGACAAACTTAAGTCCCATTCTAAGGTTTGTCTTAGTTCGTCCCAAGTTAGTCTCTTTCTAAGGACAACTTAGACAAACCTTAGAATGAGACAAACGAGACTAACTTGGGACGAACAAAGACAAACTTAAGTCTCATTCTAAGGTTTGTCTAAGTTCGTCCCAAGTTATTCGCTTTCTAAGGACGAACTTAGACAAACCTTAGAATGAGACTAACGAGACTAACTTGGGACGAACAAAGACAAACTTAAGTCCCATTCTATGGTTTGTCTTAGTTCTTCCCAAATTAGTCTCTTTCTACGGACGAACTTAGATAAACCTTAGAATGAGACTAACGAGACTAACTTTGGATGAACAAAGACAAACTTAAGTCTCATTCTAAGGTTTGTCAAAATTCGTCCCAAGTTAGTCTTTTTCTAAGGACGAACTTAGACAAACCTTAGAATGAGACTAACGAGACAAACTTGGGACGAACAAAGACAAACTTAAGTCTCATTCTAAGGTTTGTCTAAGTTCATCCCAAGTCAGTCTCTTTCTAAGGACGAACTTAGACAAACCTTAGAATGAGATTAACGAGACTAACTTGGGACGAACAAAGACAAACTTAAGTCCCATTCTAAGGTTTGTCTTAGTTCGTCCCAAGTTAGTCTCTTTCTAAGGACGAACTTAGACAAACCTTAGAATGAGACTAACGAGACTAACTTGGGACGAACAAAGACAAACTTAACTCTCATTCTAAGGTTTGTCTTAGTTCGTCCCAAGTTAGTCTCTTTCTAAGGACGAACTTTGACAAACCTTAGAATGAGACTAACGATACTAACTTGGGACGAACAAAGACAAAATTTAGTCTCATTCTAAGATTTGTCTAAGTTCGTCCCATGTTAGTCTCTTTCTAAGGACGAACTTAGACAAACCTTAGAATGAGACTAACGAGACTAACTTGGGACGAACAAAGACAAACTTAAGTTCCATTCTAAGGTTTGTCTTAGTACGTCCCAAGTTAGTCTCTTTCTAAGGGCGAACTTTGACAAACCTTAGAATGAGACTAACGATACTAATTTGGGACGAACAAAGACAAAATTTAGTCTCATTCTAAGATTTGTCTAAGTTCGTCCCAAGTTAGTCTCTTTCTAAGGACGAACTTAGACAAACCTTAGAATGAGACTAACGAGACAAACTTGGGACGAACAAAGACAAACTTAAGTCTCATTCTAAGGTTTGTCTTAGTTCGTCCCAAGTTAGTCTTTTTCTACGGACGAACTTTGACAAACCTTCGAATGAGACTAACGAGACTAACTTGGGACGAACAAAGATAAACTTAAGTCCCATTCTAAGGTTTGTCTTAGTACGTCCCAAGTTAGTCTCTTTCTAAGGACGAACTTAGACAAACCTTAGAATGAGACCAACTTGGGACGAACAAAGACAAACTTAAGTCTCATTCTAAGGTTTGTCTTAGTTCGTCCCAAGTTAGTCTCTTACTAAGGACGAACTTAGACAAACCTTAGAATGAGACTAACGAGACTAACTTTGGACGAACAAAGAAAAACGTTAGTCTCATTCTGAGGTTTGTTTTAGTTCATCCCAAGTTAGTCTCTTACTAAGGACGAACTTAGACAAACCTTAGAATGAGACTAACGAGACTAACTTGGGACGAACAAAGACAAACTTTAGTCCCATTCTAAGGTTTGTCTTAGTTCGTCCCAAGTTAGTCTCTTTCTAAGGACAACTTAGACAAACCTTAGAATGAGACTAACGAGACTAACTTGGGACGAACAAAGACAAACTTAAGTCTCATTCTAAGGTTTGTCTAAGTTCGTCCCAAGTTATTCGCTTTCTAAGGACGAACTTAGACAAACCTTAGAATGAGACTAACGAGACTAACTTGGGACGAACAAAGACAAACTTAAGTCCCATTCTAAGGTTTGTCTTAGTTCTTCCCAAATTAGTCTCTTTCTACGGACGAACTTAGATAAACCTTAGAATGAGACTAACGAGACTAACTTGGGATGAACAAAGACAAACTTAAGTCTCATTCTAAGGTTTGTCAAAGTTCGTCCCAAGTTAGTCTCTTTCTAAGGACGACCTTAGACAAACCTTAGAATGAGACTAACGAGACTAACTTGGGACGAACAAAGATAAACTTAAATCCCATTCTAAGGTTTGTCTTAGTACGTCCCAAGTTAGTCTCTTTCTAAGGACGAACTTAGACTAACCTTAGAATGAGACTAACGAGACTAACTTGGGACGAACAAAGACAAAATTTAGTCTCATTCTAAGATTTGTCTAAGTTCGTCCCAAGTTAGTCTCTTTCAAAGGACGAACTTAGACAAACCTTTGAATGATACTAACGAGACTATCTTGGGACGAACAAAGACAAACATAAGTCTCATTCTAAGGTTTGTCTTAGTTCGTCCCAAGTTAGTCTTTTTCTAAGGACGAACTTAGACAAACCTTAGAATGAGACTAACGAGACTAACTTGGGACGAACAAAGACAAACTTAAGTCTCATTCTAAGGTTTGTCTAAGTTCGTCCCAAGTTAGTCTCTTTCTAATGGCGAACTTAGACAAACCTTAGAATGAGACTAACGAGACAAAGTTGGGACGAACAAAGACAAACTTAAGTCTCATTCTAAGGTTTGTCTAAGTTCGTCCCAAGTTAGTCTCTTTCTAAGGACGACCTTAGACAAACCTTAGAATGAGACTAACGAGACTAACTTGGGACGAACAAAGACAAACTTAAGTCTCATTCTAAGGTTTCTCTAAGTTCGTCCCAAGTTAGTCTCTTTCTAATGACGACCTTAGACAAACCTTAGAATGAGACTAACGAGACTAACTTGGGACGAACAAAGACAAACTGAAGTCTCATTCTAAGGTTTGGATAAGTTCGTCCCAAGTTAGTCTCTTTCTAAGGGCGAACTTAGACAAACCTTAGAATGAGACTAACGAGACTAACTTGGGACGAACAAAGACAAACTTAAGTCTCATTCTAAGGTTTGTCTTAGTTCGTCCCAAGTTAGTCTTTTTCTAAGGATGAACTTAGACAAACATTAGAATGAGACTAACGAGACTAACTTGGGACGAACAAAGACAAACTTAAGTCTCATTCTAAGGTTTGTCTTAGATCGTCCCAAGTTAGTCTCTTTCTAAGGACGAACTTAGACAAACCTTTGAATGAGACTAACGAGACTAACTTGGGACGAACAAAGACAAACTTAAGTCTCATTCTAAGGTTTGTCTTAGTTAGTCCCAAGTTAGTCTCTTACTAAGGACGAACTTAGACAAACCTTAGAATGAGACTAACGAGACTAACTTTGGACGAACAAAGAAAAACGTTAGTCTCATTCTGAGGTTTGTTTTAGTTCGTCCCAAGTTAGTCTCTTACTAAGGACGAACTTAGACAAACCTTAGAATGAGACTAACGAGACTAACTTGGGACGAACAAAGACAAACTTAAGTCCCATTCAAAGGTTTGTCTTAGTTCTTCCCAAATTAGTCTCTTTCTACGGACGAACTTAGATAAACCTTAGAATGAGACTAACGAGACTAACTTGGGATGAACAAAGACAAACTTAAGTCTCATTCTAAGGTTTGTCAAAGTTCGTCCCAAGTTAGTCTCTTTCTAAGGACGACCTTAGACAAACCTTAGAATGAGACTAACGAGACTAACTTGGGACGAACAAAGACAAACTTAAGTCTCATTCTAAGGTTTCTCTAAGTTCGTCCCAAGTTAGTCTCTTTCTAATGACGACCTTAGACAAACCTTAGAATGAGACTAACGAGACTAACTTGGGACGAACAAAGACAAACTGAAGTCTCATTCTAAGGTTTGGATAAGTTCGTCCCAAGTTAGTCTCTTTCTAAGGACGAACTTAGACAAACCTTAGAATGAGACTAACGAGACTAACTTGGGACGAACAAAGACAAACTTAAGTCTCATTCTAAGGTTTGTCTTAGTTCGTCCCAAGTTAGTCTTTTTCTAAGGATGAACTTAGACAAACATTAGAATGAGACTAACGAGACTAACTTGGGACGAACAAAGACAAACTTAAGTCTCATTCTAAGGTTTGTCTTAGTTCGTCCCAAGTTAGTCTCTTTCTAAGGACGAACTTAGACAAACCTTTGAATGAGACTAACGAGACTAACTTGGGACGAACAAAGACAAACTTAACTCTCATTCTAAGGTTTGTCTTAGTTAGTCCCAAGTTAGTCTCTTACTAAGGACGAACTTAGACAAACCTTAGAATGAGACTAACGAGACTAACTTGGGACGAACAAAGACAAACTTAACTCTCATTCTGAGGTTTGTCTTAGTTCGTCCCAAGTTAGTCTCTTTCTGAGGACGAACTTAGACAAACCTTAGAATGAGACTAACGAGACAAACTTGGGACGAACAAAGACAAACTTAAGTCTCATTCTAAGGTTTGTCTAAGTTCATCCCAAGTCAGTCTCTTTCTAAGGACGAACTTAGACAAACCTTAGAATGAGATTAACGAGACTAACTTGGGACGAACAAAGACAAACTTAAGTCCCATTCTAAGGTTTGTCTTAGTTCGTCCCAAGTTAGTCTCTTTCTAAGGACGACCTTAGACAAACCTTAGAATGAGACTAACGAGACTAACTTGGGACGAACAAAGACAAACTTAAGTCTCATTCTAAGGTTTCTCTAAGTTCGTCCCAAGTTAGTCTCTTTCTAATGACGACCTTAGACAAACCTTAGAATGAGACTAACGAGACTAACTTGGGACGAACAAAGACAAACTGAAGTCTCATTCTAAGGTTTGTCTAAGTTCGTCCCATGTTAGTCTCTTTCTAAGGACGAACTTAGACAAACCTTAGAATGAGACTAACGAGACTAACTTGGGACGAACAAAGACAAACTTAAGTTCCATTCTAAGGTTTGTCTTAGTACGTCCCAAGTTAGTCTCTTTCTAAGGACGAACTTTGACAAACCTTAGAATGAGACTAACGATACTAACTTGGGACGAACAAAGACAAAATTTAGTCTCATTCTAAGATTTGTCTAAGTTCGTCCCAAGTTAGTCTCTTTCTAAGGACGAACTTAGACAAACCTTAGAATGAGACTAACGAGACTAACTTGGGACGAACAAAGACAAACTTAAGTCTCATTCTAAGGTTTGTCTTAGTTCGTCCCAAGTTAGTCTTTTTCTACGGACGAACTTTGACAAACCTTCGAATGAGACTAACGAGACTAACTTGGGACGAACAAAGACAAACTTAAGTCCCATTCTAAGGTTTGTCTTAGTACGTCCCAAGTTAGTCTCTTTCTAAGGACGAACTTAGACAAACCTTAGAATGAGACCAACTTGGGACGAACAAAGACAAACTTAAGTCTCATTCTAAGGTTTGTCTTAGTTCGTCCCAAGTTAGTCTCTTACTAAGGACGAACTTAGACAAACCTTAGAATGAGACTAACGAGACTAACTTTGGCTGAACAAAGAAAAACGTTAGTCTCATTCTGAGGTTTGTTTTAGTTCGTCCCAAGTTAGTCTCTTACTAAGGACGAACTTAGACAAACCTTAGAATGAGACTAACGAGACTAACTTGGGACGAACAAAGACAAACTTAAGTCCCATTCTAAGGTTTGTCTTAGTTCGTCCCAAGTTAGTCTTTTTCTAAGGACAACTTAGACAAACCTTAGAATGAGACTAACGAGACTAACTTGGGACGAACAAAGACAAACTTAAGTCTCATTCTAAGATTTGTCTAAGTTCGTCCCAAGTTATTCGCTTTCTAAGGACGAACTTAGACAAACCTTAGAATGAGACTAACGAGACTAACTTGGGACGAACAAAGACAAACTTAAGTTCCATTCTAAGGTTTGTCTTAGTTCTTCCCAAATTAGTCTCTTTCTACGGACGAACTTAGATAAACCTTAGAATGAGACTAACGAGACTAACTTGGGATGAACAAAGACAAACTTAAGTCTCATTCTAAGGTTTGTCAAAATTCGTCCCAAGTTAGTCTTTTTCTAAGGACGAACTTAGACAAACCTTAGAATGAGACTAACGAGACAAACTTGGGACGAATAAAGACAAACTTAAGTCTCATTCTAAGGTTTGTCTAAGTTCATCCCAAGTCAGTCTCTTTCTAAGGACGAACTTAGACAAACCTTAGAATGAGATTAACGAGACTAACTTGGGACGAACAAAGACAAACTTAAGTCCCATTCTAAGGTTTGTCTTAGTTCGTCCCAAGTTAGTCTCTTTCTAAGGACGAACTTAGACAAACCTTAGAATGAGACTAACGAGACTAACTTGGGACGAACAAAGACAAACTTAAGTCTCATTCTAAGGTTTGTCTTAGTTCGTCCCAAGTTAGTCTCTTTCTAAGGACGAACTTAGACAAACCTTTGAATGAGACTAACGAGACTAACTTGGGACGAACAAAGACAAACTTAAGTCCCATTCTAAGGTTTGTCTTAGTTCGTCCCAAGTTAGTCTCTTTCTAAGGACGAACTTAGACAAACCTTAGAATGAGACTAACGAGACTAACTTGGGACGAACAAAGACAAACTTAAGTCTCATTCTAAGGTTTGTCTTAGTTCGTCCCAAGTTAGTCTCTTTCTAAGGACGAACTTAGACAAACCTTAGAATGAGACTAACGAGACTAACTTGGGACGAACAAAGACAAACTTAACTCTCATTCTAAGGTTTGTCTTAGTTCGTCCCAAGTTAGTCTCTTTCTAAGGACGAACTTTGACAAACCTTTGAATGAGACTAACGATACTAACTTGGGACGAACAAAGACAAAATTTAGTCTCATTCTAAGATATGTCTAAGTTCGTCCCATGTTAGTCTCTTTCTAAGGACGAACTTAGACAAACCTTAGAATGAGACTAACGAGACTAATTTGGGACGAACAAAGACAAACTTAAGTTCCATTCTAAGGTTTGTCTTAGTACGTCCCAAGTTAGTCTCTTTCTAAGGACGAACTTTGACAAACCTTAGAATGAGACTAACGATACTAACTTGGGACGAACAAAGACAAAATTTAGTCTCATTCTAAGATTTGTCTAAGTTCGTCCCAAGTTAGTCTCTTTCTAAGGACGAACTTAGACAAACCTTAGAATGAGACTAACGAGACTAACTTGGGACGAACAAAGACAAACTTAAGTCTCATTCTAAGGTTTGTCTTAGTTCGTCCCAAGTTAGTCTTTTTCTACGGACGAACTTTGACAAACCTTCGAATGAGACTAACGAGACAAAGTTGGGACGAACAAAGACAAACTTAAGTCTCATTCTAAGGTTTGTCTAAGTTCGTCCCAAGTTAGTCTCTTTCTAAGGACGACCTTAGACAAACCTTAGAATGAGACTAACGAGACTAACTTGGGACGAACAAAGACAAACTTAAGTCTCATTCTAAGGTTTCTCTAAGTTCGTCCCAAGTTAGTCTCTTTCTAATGACGACCTTAGACAAACCTTAGAATGAGACTAACGAGACTAACTTGGGACGAACAAAGACAAACTGAAGTCTCATTCTAAGGTTTGGATAAGTTCGTCCCAAGTTAGTCTCTTTCTAAGGACGAACTTAAACAAACCTTAGAATGAGACTAACGAGACTAACTTGGGACGAACAAAGACAAACTTAAGTCTCATTCTAAGGTTTGTCTTAGTTCGTCCCAAGTTAGTCTTTTTCTAAGGATGAACTTAGACAAACATTAGAATGAGACTAACGAGACTAACTTGGGACGAACAGAGACAAACTTAAGTCTCATTCTAAGGTTTGTCTTAGTTCGTCCCAAGTTAGTCTCTTTCTAAGGACGAACTTAGACAAACCTTTGAATGAGACTAACGAGACTAACTTGGGACGAACAAAGACAAACTTAAGTCTCATTCTAAGGTTTGTCATAGTTAGTCCCAAGTTAGTCTCTTACTAAGGACGAACTTAGACAAACCTTAGAATGAGACTAACGAGACTAACTTTGGACGAACAAAGAAAAACGTTAGTCTCATTCTGAGGTTTGTTTTAGTTCGTCCCAAGTTAGTCTCTTACTAAGGACGAACTTAGACAAACCTTAGAATGAGACTAACGAGACAAAGTTGGGACGAACAAAGACAAACATAAGTCTCATTCTAAGGTTTGTCTTAGTTCGTCCCAAGTTAGTCTTTTTCTAAGGATGAACTTAGACAAACCTTAGAATGAGACTAACGAGACTAACTTGGGACGAACAAAGACAAACTTAAGTCTCATTCTAAGGTTTGTCTAAGTTCGTCCCAAGTTAGTCTTTTTCTAAGGACGAACTTAGACAAACCTTAGAATGAGACTAACGAGACAAACTTGGGACGAACAAAGACAAACTTAAGTCTCATTCTAAGGTTTGGATAAGTTCGTCCCAAGTTAGTCTCTTTCTAAGGACAAACTTAGACAAACCTTAGAATGAGACTAACGAGACTAACTTGGGACGAACAAAGACAAACTTATGACCCATTCTAAGGTTTGTCTTAGTTTATCCCAAGTTAGTCTCTTTCTAAGGACGAACTTAGACAACCCTTTGAATGAGACTAACGAGACTAACTTGGGACGAACAAAGATAAACTTAAGTCTCATTCTAAGGTTTCTCTAAGTTCGTCCCAAGTTAGTCTCTTTCTAATGACGACCTTAGACAAACCTTAGAACGAGACTAACGAGACTAACTTGGGACGAACAAAGACAAACTGAAGTCTCATTCTAAGGTTTGTCTTAGTTCGTCCCAAGTTAGTCTCTTTCTAAGGACGAACTTAGACAAACCTTTGAATGAGACTAACGAGACTAACTTGGGACGAACAAAGACAAACTTAACTCTCATTCTAAGGTTTCTCTTAGTTCGTCCCAAGTTAGTCTCTTTCTAAGGACGAACTTAGACAAACCTTTGAATGAGACTAACGAGACAAACTTGGGACGAACAAAGACAAACTTAAGTCTCATTCTAAGGTTTGGATAAGTTCGTCCCAAGTTAGTCTCTTTCTAAGGACGAACTTAGACAAACCTTAGAATGAGACTAACGAGACTAACTTGGGACGAACAAAGACAAACTTAAGTCTCATTCTAAGGTTTGTCTTAGTTCGTCCCAAGTTAGTCTTTTTCTAAGGATGAACTTAGACAAACATTAGAATGAGACTAACGAGACAAACTTGGGACGAACAAAGATAAACTTAAGTCCCATTCTAAGGTTTGTCTTAGTACGTCCCAAGTTAGTCTCTTTCTAAGGACGAACTTTGACAAACCTTAGAATGAGACTAACGATACTAACTTGGGACGAACAAAGACAAAATTTAGTCTCATTCTACGATTTGTCTAAGTTCGTCCCAAGTTAGTCTCTTTCTAAGGACGAACTTAGACAAACCTTAGAATGAGACTAACGAGACTAACTTGGGACGAACTAAGACAAACTTAAGTCTCATTCTAAGGTTTGTCTTAGTTCGTCCCAAGTTAGTCTTTTTCTACGGACGAACTTTGACAAACCTTCGAATGAGACTAACGAGACTAACTTGGGACGAACAAAGACAAACTTAAGTCCCATTCTAAGGTTTGTCTTAGTACGTCCCAAGTTAGTCTCTTTCTAAGGACGAACTTAGACAAACCTTAGAATGAGACCAACTTGGGACGAACAAAGACAAACTTAAGTCTCATTCTAAGGTTTGTCTAAGTTCGTCCCAAGTTGTTCTCTTTCTAAGGACGAACTTAGACAAACCTTAGAATGAGACTAACGAGACTAACTTTGGACGAACAAAGAAAAACGTTAGTCTCATTCTAAGGTTTGTCTTAGTTCGTCCCAAGTTAGTCTCTTACTAAGGACGAACTTAGACAAACCTTAGAATGAGACTAACGAGACTAATTTGGACGAACAAAGAAAAACGTTAGTCTCATTCTGAGGTTTGTCTTAGTTCGTCCCAAGTTAGTCTCTTACTAAGGACGAACTTAGACAAACCTTAGAATGAGACTAACGAGACTAACTTGGGACGAACAAAGACAAACTTATGTCCCATTCTAAGGTTTGTCTTAGTTTATCCCAAGTTAGTCTCTTTCTAAGGACGAACTTAGACAACCCTTTGAATGATACTAACGAGACTAACTTGGGACGAACAAAGATAAACTTAAGTCCCATTCTAAGGTTTGTCTTAGTACGTCCCAAGTTAGTCTCTTTCTTAGGACGAACTTTGACAAACCTTAGAATGAGACTAACGATACTAACTTGGGACGAACAAAGACAAAATTTAGTCTCATTCTAAGATTTGTCTAAGTTCGTCCCAAGTTAGTCTCTTTCTAAGGACGAACTTAGACAAACCTTAGAATGAGACTAACGAGACTAACTTGGGACGAACAAAGACAAACATAAGTCTCATTCTAAGGTTTGTCTTAGTTCGTCCCAAGTTAGTCTTTTTCTAAGGATGAACTTAGACAAACCTTAGAATGAGACTAACGAGACTAACTTGGGACGAACAAAGACAAACTTAAGTCTCATTCTAAGGTTTGTCTAAGTTCGTCCCAAGTTAGTCTTTTTCTAAGGACGAACTTAGACAAACCTTAGAATGAGACTAACGAGACAAACTTGGGAAGAACAAAGACAAACTTAAGTCTCATTCTAAGGTTTGGATAAGTTCGTCCCAAGTTAGTCTCTTTCTAAGGACGAACTTAGACAAACCTTAGAATGAGACTAACGAGACTAACTTGGGATGAACAAAGACAAACTTATGACCCATTCTAAGGTTTGTCTTAGTTTATCCCAAGTTAGTCTCTTTCTAAGGACGAACTTAGACAACCCTTTGAATGAGACTAACGAGACTAACTTGGGACGAACAAAGATAAACTTAAGTCCCATTCTAAGGTTTGTCTTAGTACGTCTCAAGTTAGTCTCTTTCTAAGGACGAACTTAGACAAACCTTAGAATGAGACTAACGAGACTAACTTGGGACGAACAAAGACCAAATTTAGTCTCATTCTAAGATTTGTCTAAGTTCGTCCCAAGTTAGTCTCTTTCTAAGGACGAACTTAGACAACCCTTTGAATGATACTAACGAGACTATCTTGGGACGAACAAAGACAAACATAAGTCTCATTCTAAGGTTTGTCTTAGTTCGTCCCAAGTTAGTCTTTTTCTAAGGACGAACTTAGACAAACCTTAGAATGAGACTAACGAGACTAACTTGGGACGAACAAAGACAAACTTAAGTCTCATTCTAAGGTTTGTCTAAGTTCGTCCCAAGTTAGTCTCTTTCTAATGGCGAACTTAGACAAACCTTAGAATGAGACTAACGAGACAAAGTTGGGACGAACAAAGACAAACTTAAGTCTCATTCTAAGGTTTGTCTTAGTTCGTCCCAAGTTAGTCTCTTTCTAAGGACAGACTTTGACAAACCTTAGAATGAGACTAACGATATTAACTTGGGACGAACAAAGACAAAATTTAGTCTCATTCTAAGATTTGTCTAAGTTCGTCCCATGTTAGTCTCTTTCTAAGGACGAACTTAGACAAACCTTAGAATGAGACTAACGAGACTAACTTGGGACGAACAAAGACAAACTTAAGTTCCATTCTAAGGTTTGTCTTAGTACGTCCCAAGTTAGTCTCTTTCTAAGGACAAACTTTGACAAACCTTAGAATGAGACTAACGATACTAACTTGGGACGAACAAAGACAAAATTTAGTCTCATTCTAAGATTTGTCTAAGTTCGTCCCAAGTTAGTCTCTTTCTAAGGACGAACTTAGACAAACCTTAGAATGAGACTAACGAGACTAACTTGGGACGAACAAAGACAAACTTAAGTCTCATTCTAAGGTTTGTCTTAGTTCGTCCCAAGTTAGTCTTTTTCTACGGACGAACTTTGACAAACCTTCGAATGAGACTAACGAGACTAACTTGGGACGAACAAAGACAAACTTAAGTCCCATTCTAAGGTTTGTCTTAGTACGTCCCAAGTTAGTCTCTTTCTAAGGACGAACTTAGACAAACCTTAGAATGAGACCAACTTGGGACGAACAAAGACAAACTTAAGTCTCATTCTAAGGTTTGTCTAAGTTCGTCCCAAGTTGTTCTCTTTCTAAGGACGAACTTAGACAAACCTTAGAATGAGACTAACGAGACTAAATTTGGACGAACAAAGAAAAACGTTTGTCTCATTCTAAGGTTTGTCTTAGTTCGTCCCAAGTTAGTCTCTTACTAAGGACGAACTTAGACAAACCTTAGAATGAGACTAACGAGACTAACTTTGGACGAACAAAGAAAAACGTTAGTCTCATTCTGAGGTTTGTTTTAGTTCGTCCCAAGTTAGTCTCTTACTAAGGACGAACTTAGACAAACCTTAGAATGAGACTAACGAGACTAACTTGGGACGAACAAAGACAAACTTAAGTCCCATTCTAAGGTTTGTCTTAGTTCGTCCCAAGTTAGTCTCTTTCTAAGGACAACTTAGACAAACCTTAGAATGAGACTAACGAGACTAACTTGGGACGAACAAAGACAAACTTAAGTCTCATTCTAAGGTTTGTCTAAGTTCGTCCCAAGTTATTCGCTTTCTAATGACGAACTTAGACAAACCTTAGAATGAGACTAACGAGACTAACTTGGGACGAACAAAGACAAACTTAAGTCCCATTCTAAGGTTTGTCTTAGTTCTTCCCAAATTAGTCTCTTTCTACGGACGAACTTAGATAAACCTTAGAATGAGACTAACGAGACTAACTTGGGATGAACAAAGACAAACTTAAGTCTCATTCTAAGGTTTGTCAAAATTCGTCCCAAGTTAGTCTTTTTCTAAGGACGAACTTAGACGAACCTTAGAATGAGACTAACGAGACAAACTTGGGACGAACAAAGACAAACTTAAGTCTCATTCTAAGGTTTGTCTAAGTTCATCCCAAGTCAGTCTCTTTCTAAGGACGAACTTAGACAAACCTTAGAATGAGATTAACGAGACTAACTTGGGACGAACAAAGACAAACTTAAGTCCCATTCTAAGGTTTGTCTTAGTTCGTCCCAAGTTAGTCTCTTTCTAAGGACGAACTTAGACAAACCTTAGAATGAGACTAACGAGACTAACTTGGGACGAACAAAGACAAACTTAACTCTCATTCTAAGATTTGTCTTAGTTCGTCCCAAGTTAGTCTCTTTCTAAGGACGAACTTTGACAAACCTTAGAATGAGACTAACGATACTAACTTGGGACGAACAAAGACAAAATTTAGTCTCATTCTAAGATTTGTCTAAGTTCGTCCCATGTTAGTCTCTTTCTAAGGACGAACTTAGACAAACCTTAGAATGAGACTAACGAGACTAACTTGGGACGAACAAAGACAAACTTAAGTTCCATTCTAAGGTTTGTCTTAGTACGTCCCAAGTTAGTCCCTTTCTAAGGACGAACTTTGACAAACCTTAGAATGAGACTAACGATACTAACTTGGGACGAACAAAGACAAAATTTAGTCTCATTTTAAGATTTGTCTAAGTTCGTCCCAAGTTAGTCTCTTTCTAAGGACGAACTTAGACAAACCTTAGAATGAGACTAACGAGACTAACTTAGGACGAACAAAGACAAACTTAAGTCTCATTCTAAGGTTTGTCTTAGTTCGTCCCAAGTTAGTCTCTTTCTAAGGACAGACTTTGACAAACCTTAGAATGAGACTAACGATATTAACTTGGGACGAACAAAGACAAAATTTAGTCTCATTCTAAGATTTGTCTAAGTTCGTCCCATGTTAGTCTCTTTCTAAGGACGAACTTAGACAAACCTTAGAATGAGACTAACGAGACTAACTTGGGACGAACAAAGACAAACTTAAGTTCCATTCTAAGGTTTGTCTTAGTACGTCCCAAGTTAGTCTCTTTCTAAGGACAAACTTTGACAAACCTTAGAATGAGACTAACGATACTAACTTGGGACGAACAAAGACAAAATTTAGTCTCATTCTAAGATTTGTCTAAGTTCGTCCCAAGTTAGTCTCTTTCTAAGGACGAACTTAGACAAACCTTAGAATGAGACTAACGAGACTAACTTGGGACGAACAAAGACAAACTTAAGTCTCATTCTAAGGTTTGTCTTAGTTCGTCCCAAGTTAGTCTTTTTCTACGGACGAACTTTGACAAACCTTCGAATGAGACTAACGAGACTAACTTGGGACGAACAAAGACAAACTTAAGTCCCATTCTAAGGTTTGTCTTAGTACGTCCCAAGTTAGTCTCTTTCTAAGGACGAACTTAGACAAACCTTAGAATGAGACCAACTTGGGACGAACAAAGACAAACTTAAGTCTCATTCTAAGGTTTGTCTAAGTTCGTCCCAAGTTGTTCTCTTTCTAAGGACGAACTTAGACAAACCTTAGAATGAGACTAACGAGACTAAATTTGGACGAACAAAGAAAAACGTTTGTCTCATTCTAAGGTTTGTCTTAGTTCGTCCCAAGTTAGTCTCTTACTAAGGACGAACTTAGACAAACCTTAGAATGAGACTAACGAGACTAACTTTGGACGAACAAAGAAAAACGTTAGTCTCATTCTGAGGTTTGTTTTAGTTCGTCCCAAGTTAGTCTCTTACTAAGGACGAACTTAGACAAACCTTAGAATGAGACTAACGAGACTAACTTGGGACGAACAAAGACAAACTTAAGTCCCATTCTAAGGTTTGTCTTAGTTCGTCCCAAGTTAGTCTCTTTCTAAGGACAACTTAGACAAACCTTAGAATGAGACTAACGAGACTAACTTGGGACGAACAAAGACAAACTTAAGTCTCATTCTAAGGTTTGTCTAAGTTCGTCCCAAGTTATTCGCTTTCTAATGACGAACTTAGACAAACCTTAGAATGAGACTAACGAGACTAACTTGGGACGAACAAAGACAAACTTAAGTCCCATTCTAAGGTTTGTCTTAGTTCTTCCCAAATTAGTCTCTTTCTACGGACGAACTTAGATAAACCTTAGAATGAGACTAACGAGACTAACTTGGGATGAACAAAGACAAACTTAAGTCTCATTCTAAGGTTTGTCAAAATTCGTCCCAAGTTAGTCTTTTTCTAAGGACGAACTTAGACGAACCTTAGAATGAGACTAACGAGACAAACTTGGGACGAACAAAGACAAACTTAAGTCTCATTCTAAGGTTTGTCTAAGTTCATCCCAAGTCAGTCTCTTTCTAAGGACGAACTTAGACAAACCTTAGAATGAGATTAACGAGACTAACTTGGGACGAACAAAGACAAACTTAAGTCCCATTCTAAGGTTTGTCTTAGTTCGTCCCAAGTTAGTCTCTTTCTAAGGACGAACTTAGACAAACCTTAGAATGAGACTAACGAGACTAACTTGGGACGAACAAAGACAAACTTAACTCTCATTCTAAGATTTGTCTTAGTTCGTCCCAAGTTAGTCTCTTTCTAAGGACGAACTTTGACAAACCTTAGAATGAGACTAACGATACTAACTTGGGACGAACAAAGACAAAATTTAGTCTCATTCTAAGATTTGTCTAAGTTCGTCCCATGTTAGTCTCTTTCTAAGGACGAACTTAGACAAACCTTAGAATGAGACTAACGAGACTAACTTGGGACGAACAAAGACAAACTTAAGTTCCATTCTAAGGTTTGTCTTAGTACGTCCCAAGTTAGTCCCTTTCTAAGGACGAACTTTGACAAACCTTAGAATGAGACTAACGATACTAACTTGGGACGAACAAAGACAAAATTTAGTCTCATTTTAAGATTTGTCTAAGTTCGTCCCAAGTTAGTCTCTTTCTAAGGACGAACTTAGACAAACCTTAGAATGAGACTAACGAGACTAACTTAGGACGAACAAAGACAAACTTAAGTCTCATTCTAAGGTTTGTCTTAGTTCGTCCCAAGTTAGTCTTTTTCTACGGACGAACTTTGACAAACCTTCGAATGAGACTAACGAGACTAACTTGGGACGAACAAAGACAAACTTAAGTCCCATTCTAAGGTTTGTCTTAGTACGTCCCAAGTTAGTCTCTTTCTAAGGACGAACTTCGACAAACCTTAGAATGAGACCAACTTGGGACGAACAAAGACAAATTTAAGTCTCATTCTAAGGTTTGTCTAAGTTCGTCCCAAGTTGTTCTCTTTCTAAGGACGAACTTAGACAAACCTTAGAATGAGACTAACGAGACTAACTTTGGACGAACAAAGAAAAACGTTTGTCTCATTCTAAGGTTTGTCTTAGTTCGTCCCAAGTTAGTCTCTTACTAAGGACGAACTTAGACAAACCTTAGAATGAGACTAACGAGACTAACTTTGGACGAACAAAGAAAAACGTTAGTCTCATTCTGAGGTTTGTTTTAGTTCGTCCCAAGTTAGTCTCTTACTAAGGACGTACTTAGACAAACCTTAGAATGAGACTAACGAGACTAACTTGGGACGAACAAAGACAAACTTAAGTCCCATTCTAAGGTTTGTCTTAGTTCGTCCCAAGTTAGTCTCTTTCTAAGGACAACTTAGACAAACCTTAGAATGAGACTAACGAGACTAACTTGGGACGAACAAAGATAAACTTAAGTCTCATTCTAAGGTTTGTCTAAGTTCATCCCAAGTTAGTCTTTTTCTAAGGACGAACTTAGACAAACCTTAGAATGAGATTAACGAGACTAACTTGGGACGAACAAAGACAAACTTAAGTCCCATTCTAAGGTTTGTCTTAGTTCGTCCCAAGTTAGTCTCTTTCTAAGGACGAACTTAGACAAACCTTAGAATGAGACTAACGAGACTAACTTGGGACGAACAAAGACAAACTTAACTCTCATTCTAAGGTTTGTCTTAGTTCGTCCCAAGTTAGTCTCTTTCTAAGGACGAACTTTGACAAACCTTAGAATGAGACTAACGATACTAATTTGGGACGAACAAAGACAAAATTTAGTCTCATTCTAAGATTTGTCTAAGTTCGTCCCAAGTTAGTCTCTTTCTAAGGACGAACTTAGACAAACCTTAGAATGAGACTAACGAGACTAACTTGGGACGAACAAAGACAAACTTAAGTCCCATTCTAAGGTTTGTCTTAGTACGTCCCAAGTTAGTCTCTTTCTAAGGACGAACTTTGACAAACCTTAGAATGAGACTAACGATACTAACTTGGGACGAACAAAGACAAAATTTAGTCTCATTCTAAGATTTGTCTAAGTTCATCCCAAGTTAGTCTCTTTCTAAGGACGAACTTAGACAAACCTTAGAATGAGACTAACGAGACTAACTTGGGACGAACAAAGACAAACTTAAGTCTCATTCTAAGGTTTGTCTTAGTTCGTCCCAAGTTAGTCTTTTTCTACGGACGAACTTTGACAAACCTTCGAATGAGACTAACGAGACTAACTTGGGACGAACAAAGACAAACTTAAGTCCCATTCTAAGGTTTGTCTTAGTACGTCCCAAGTTAGTCTCTTTCTAAGGACGAACTTAGACAAACCTTAGAATGAGACCAACTTGGGACGAACAAAGACAAACTTAAGTCTCATTCTAAGGTTTGTCTAAGTTCGTCCCAAGTTGTTCTCTTTCTAAGGACGAACTTAGACAAACCTTAGAATGAGACTAACGAGACTAACTTTGGACGAACAAAGAAAAACGTTAGTCTCATTCTAAGGTTTGTCTTAGTTCGTCCCAAGTTAGTCTCTTTCTAAGGACGAACTTAGACAAACCTTAGAATGAGACTAACGAGACTACCTTGGGACGAACAAAGACAAAATTTAGTCTCATTCTAAGATTTGTCTAAGTTCGTCCCAAGTTAGTCTCTTTCTCAGGACGAACTTAGATAAACCTTAGAATGAGACTAACGAGACTAACTTGGGACGAACAAAGACAAACATAAGTCTCATTCTAAGGTTTGTCTTAGTTCGTCCCAAGTTTGTCTTTTTCTAAGGACGAACTTAGACAAACCTTAGAATGAGACTAACGAGACTAACTTGGGACGAACAAAAACAAACTTAAGTCTCATTCTAAGGTTTGTCTATGTTCGTCCCAAGTTAGTCTCTTTCTAAGGACGAACTTAGACAAACATTAGAATGAGACTAACGAGACTAACTTTGGACGAACAAAGATAAACTTAAGTCCCATTCTAAGGTTTGTCTAAGTTCGTCCCAAGTTAGTCTTTTTCTAAGGACGAACTTAGACAAACCTTAGAATGAGACTAACGAGACAAACTTGGGACGAACAAAGACAAACTTAAGTCTCATTCTAAGGTTTGGATAAGTTCGTCCCAAGTTAGTCTCTTTCTAAGGACAAACTTAGACAAACCTTAGAATGAGACTAACGAGACTAACTTGGGACGAACAAAGACAAACTTATGACCCATTCTAAGGTTTATCTTAGTTTATCCCAAGTTAGTCTGTTTCTAAGGACGAACTTAGACAACCCTTTGAATGAGACTAACGAGACTAACTTGGGATGAACAAAGATAAACTTAAGTCCCATTCTAAGGTTTGTCTTAGTACGTCCCAAGTTAGTCTCTTTCTAAGGACGAACTTAGACAAACCTTAGAATGAGACTAACGAGACTAACTTGGGACGAACAAAGACAAAATTTAGTCTCATTCTAAGATTTGTCTAAGTTCGTCCCAAGTTAGTCTCTTTCTAAGGACGAACTTAGACAAACCTTTGAATGATACTAACGAGACTATCTTGGGACGAACAAAGACAAACATAAGTCTCATTCTAAGGTTTGTCTTAGTTCGTCCCAAGTTAGTCTTTTTCTAAGGACGAACTTAGACAAACCTTAGAATGAGACTAACGAGACTAACTTGGGACGAACAAAGACAAACTCAAGTCTCATTCTAAGGTTTGTCTAAGTTCGTCCCAAGTTAGTCTCTTTCTAATGGCGAACTTAGACAAACCTTAGAATGAGACTAACGAGACAAAGTTGGGACGAACAAAGACAAACTTAAGTCTCATTCTAAGGTTTGTCTAAGTTCGTCCCAAGTTAGTCTCTTTCTAAGGACGACCTTAGACAAACCTTAGAATGAGACTAACGAGAATAACTTGGGACGAACAAAGACAAACTTAAGTCTCATTCTAAGGTTTCTCTAAGTTCGTCCCAAGTTAGTCTCTTTCTAATGACGACCTTAGACAAACCTTAGAATGAGACTAACGAGACTAACTTGGGACGAACAAAGACAAACTGAAGTCTCATTCTAAGGTTTGTCTTAGTTCGTCCCAAGTTAGTCTCTTTCTAAGGACGAACTTAGACAAACCTTTGAATGAGACTAACGAGACTAACTTGGGACGAACAAAGACAAACTTAACTCTCATTCTAAGGTTTCTCTTAGTTCGTCCCAAGTTAGTCTCTTTCTAAGGACGAACTTAGACAAACCTTTGAATGAGACTAACGAGACAAACTTGGGACGAACAAAGACAAACTTAAGTCTCATTCTAAGGTTTGGATAAGTTCGTCCCAAGTTAGTCTCTTTCTAAGGAAGAACTTAGACAAACCTTAGAATGAGACTAACGAGACTAACTTGGGACGAACAAAGACAAACTTAAGTCTCATTCTAAGGTTTGTCTTAGTTCGTCCCAAGTTAGTCTTTTTCTAAGGATGAACTTAGACAAACATTAGAATGAGACTAACGAGACAAACTTGGGACGAACAAAGATAAACTTAAGTCCCATTCTAAGGTTTGTCTTAGTACGTCCCAAGTTAGTCTCTTTCTAAGGACGAACTTTGACAAACCTTAGAATGAGACTAACGATACTAACTTGGGACGAACAAAGACAAAATTTAGTCTCATTCTACGATTTGTCTAAGTTCGTCCCAAGTTAGTCTCTTTCTAAGGACGAACTTAGACAAACCTTAGAATGAGACTAACGAGACTAACTTGGGACGAACTAAGACAAACTTAAGTCTCATTCTAAGGTTTGTCTTAGTTCGTCCCAAGTTAGTCTTTTTCTACGGACGAACTTTGACAAACCTTCGAATGAGACTAACGAGACTAACTTGGGACGAACAAAGACAAACTTAAGTCCCATTCTAAGGTTTGTCTTAGTACGTCCCAAGTTAGTCTCTTTCTAAGGACGAACTTAGAAAAACCTTAGAATGAGACCAACTTGGGACGAACAAAGACAAACTTAAGTCTCATTCTAAGGTTTGTCTAAGTTCGTCCCAAGTTGTTCTCTTTCTAAGGACGAACTTAGACAAACCTTAGAATGAGACTAACGAGACTAACTTTGGACGAACAAAGAAAAACGTTAGTCTCATTCTAAGGTTTGTCTTAGTTCGTCCCAAGTTAGTCTCTTACTAAGGACGAACTTAGACAAACCTTAGAATGAGACTAACGAGACTAACTTTGGACGAACAAAGAAAAACGTTAGTCTCATTCTGAGGTTTGTCTTAGTTCGTCCCAAGTTAGTCTCTTACTAAAGACGAACTTAGACAAACCTTAGAATGAGACTAACGAGACTAACTTGGGACGAACAAAGACAAACTTATGTCCCATTCTAAGGTTTGTCTTAGTTTATCCCAAGTTAGTCTCTTTCTAAGGACGAACTTAGACAACCCTTTGAATGAGACTAACGAGACTAACTTGGGACGAACAAAGACAAACTTAAGTCTCTTTCTAAGGTTTGTCTTAGTT
Source organism: Rhodiola kirilowii (assembly GCA_033675215.1). Classification (NCBI taxonomy): domain Eukaryota; kingdom Viridiplantae; phylum Streptophyta; class Magnoliopsida; order Saxifragales; family Crassulaceae; genus Rhodiola; species Rhodiola kirilowii. Next base: position 1,136,360 of record JAUCNB010000012.1, on the reverse strand, counting down.
CGTCCCAGGTTAGTCTTTTTCTAAGGATGAACTTAGACAAACATTAGAATGAGACTAACGAGACAAACTTGGGACGAACAAAGATAAACTTAAGTCCCATTCTAAGGTTTGTCTTAGTACGTCCCAAGTTAGTCTCTTTCTAAGGACGAACTTTGACAAACCTTAGAATGAGACTAACGATACTAACTTGGGACGAACAAAGACAAAATTTAGTCTCATTCTAAGATTTGTCTAAGTTCGTCCCAAGTTAGTCTCTTTCTAAGGACGAACTTAGACAAACCTTAGAATGAGACTAACGAGACTAACTTGGGACGAACAAAGACAAACTTAAGTCTCATTTTAAGGTTTGTCTTAGTTCGCCCCAAGTTAGTCTTTTTCTACGGGCGAACTTTGACAAACCTTCGAATGAGACTAACGAGACTAACTTGGGACGAACAAAGACAAACTTAAGTCCCATTCTAAGGTTTGTCTTAGTACGTCCCAAGTTAGTCTCTTTCTAAGGACGAACTTAGACAAACCTTAGAATGAGACCAACTTGGGACGAACAAAGACAAACTTAAGTCTCATTCTAAGGTTTGTCTAAGTTCGTCCCAAGTTGTTCTCTTTCTAAGGACGAACTTAGACAAACCTTAGAATGAGACTAACGAGACTAACTTTGGACGAACAAAGAAAAACGTTAGTCTCATTCTAAGGTTTGTCTTAGTTCATCCCAAGTTAGTCTCTTACTAAGGACGAACTTAGACAAACCTTAGAATGAGACTAACGAGACTAATTTGGACGAACAAAGAAAAACGTTAGTCTCATTCTGAGGTTTGTCTTAGTTCGTCCCAAGTTAGTCTCTTACTAAGGACGAACTTAGACAAACCTTAGAATGAGACTAACGAGACTAACTTGGGACGAACAAAGACAAACTTATGTCCCATTCTAAGGTTTGTCTTAGTTTATCCCAAGTTAGTCTCTTTCTAAGGACGAACTTAGACAACCCTTTGAATGAGACTAACGAGACTAACTTGGGACGAACAAAGACAAACTTAAGTCTCATTCTAAGGTTTGTCTTAGTTCGTCCCAGGTTAGTCTTTTTCTAAGGATGAACTTAGACAAACATTAGAATGAGACTAACGAGACAAACTTGGGACGAACAAAGATAAACTTAAGTCCCATTCTAAGGTTTGTCTTAGTACGTCCCAAGTTAGTCTCTTTCTAAGGACGAACTTTGACAAACCTTAGAATGAGACTAACGATACTAACTTGGGACGAACAAAGACAAAATTTAGTCTCATTCTAAGATTTGTCTAAGTTCGTCCCAAGTTAGTCTCTTTCTAAGGACGAACTTAGACAAACCTTAGAATGAGACTAACGAGACTAACTTGGGACGAACAAAGACAAACTTAAGTCTCATTTTAAGGTTTGTCTTAGTTCGCCCCAAGTTAGTCTTTTTCTACGGACGAACTTTGACAAACCTTCGAATGAGACTAACGAGACTAACTTGGGACGAACAAAGACAAACTTAAGTCCCATTCTAAGGTTTGTCTTAGTACGTCCCAAGTTAGTCTCTTTCTAAGGACGAACTTAGACAAACCTTAGAATGAGACCAACTTGGGACGAACAAAGACAAACTTAAGTCTCATTCTAAGGTTTGTCTAAGTTCGTCCCAAGTTGTTCTCTTTCTAAGGACGAACTTAGACAAACCTTAGAATGAGACTAACGAGACTAACTTTGGACGAACAAAGAAAAACGTTAGTCTCATTCTAAGGTTTGTCTTAGTTCGTCCCAAGTTAGTCTCTTACTAAGGACGAACTTAGACAAACCTTAGAATGAGACTAACGAGACTAATTTGGACGAACAAAGAAAAACGTTAGTCTCATTCTGAGGTTTGTCTTAGTTCGTCCCAAGTTAGTCTCTTACTAAGGACGAACTTAGACAAACCTTAGAATGAGACTAACGAGACTAACTTGGGACGAACAAAGACAAACTTATGTCCCATTCTAAGGTTTGTCTTAGTTTATCCCAAGTTAGTCTCTTTCTAAGGACGAACTTAGACAACCCTTTGAATGAGACTAACGAGACTAACTTGGGACGAACAAAGATAAACTTAAGTCCCATTCTAAGGTTTGTCTTAGTACGTCCCAAGTTAGTCTCTTTCTTAGGACGAACTTTGACAAACCTTAGAATGATACTAACGATACTAACTTGGGACGAACAAAGACAAAATTTAGTCTCATTCTAAGATTTGTCTAAGTTCGTCCCAAGTTAGTTTCTTTCTAAGGACGAACTTATACAAACCTTAGAATGAGACTAACGAGACTAACTTGGGACGAACAAAGACAAACATAAGTCTCATTCTAAGGTTTGTCTTAGTTCGTCCCCAGTTAGTCTTTTTCTAAGGATGAACTTAGACAAACCTTAGAATGAGACTAACGAGACTAACTTGGGACGAACAAAGACAAACTTAAGTCTCATTCTAAGGTTTGTCTAAGTTCGTCCCAAGTTAGTCTTTTTCTAAGGACGAACTTAGACAAACCTTAGAATGAGACTAACGAGACAAACTTGGGAAGAACAAAGACAAACTTAAGTCTCATTCTAAGGTTTGGATAAGTTCGTCCCAAGTTAGTCTCTTTCTAAGGACGAACTTAGACAAACCATAGAATGAGACTAACGAGACTAACTTGGGATGAACAAAGACAAACTTATGACCCATTCTAAGGTTTGTCTTAGTTTATCCCAAGTTAGTCTCTTTCTAAGGACGAACTTAGACAACCCTTTGAATGAGACTAACGAGACTAACTTGGGACGAACAAAGATAAACTTAAGTCCCATTCTAAGGTTTGTCTTAGTACGTCCCAAGTTAGTCTCTTTCTAAGGACGAACTTAGACAAACCTTAGACAGAGACTAACGAGACTAACTTGGGACGAACAAAGACAAAATTTAGTCTCATTCTAAGATTTGTCTAAGTTCGTCCCAAGTTATTCTCTTTCTAAGGACGAACTTAGACAAACCTTTGAATGATACTAACGAGACTATCTTGGGACGAACAAAGACAAACATAAGTCTCATTCTAAGGTTTGTCTTAGTTCGTCCTAAGTTAGTCTTTTTCTAAGGACGAACTTAGACAAACCTTAGAATGAGACTAACGAGACTAACTTGGGACGAACAAAGACAAACTTAAGTCTCATTCTAAGGTTTGTCTAAGTTCGTCCCAAGTTAGTCTCTTTCTAATGGCGAACTTAGACAAACCTTAGAATGAGACTAACGAGACAAAGTTGGGACGAACGAAGACAAACTTAAGTCTCATTCTAAGGTTTGTCTAAGTTCGTCCCAAGTTAGTCTCTTTCTAAGGACGACTTTAGACAAACCTTAGAATGAGACTAACGAGACTAACTTGGGACGAACAAAGACAAACTTAAGTCTCATTCTAAGGTTTCTCTAAGTTCGTCCCAAGTTAGTCTCTTTCTAATGACGACCTTAGACAAACCTTAGAATGAGACTAACGAGACTAACTTGGGATGAACAAAGACAAACTGAAGTCTCATTCTAAGGTTTGTCTTAGTTCGTCCCAAGTTAGTCTCTTTCTAAGGACGAACTTAGACAAACCTTTGAATGAGACTAACGAGACTAACATGGGACGAACAAAGACAAACTTAACTCTCATTCTAAGGTTTCTCTTAGTTCGTCCCAAGTTAGTCTCTTTCTAAGGACGAACTTAGACAAACCTTTGAATGAGACTAACGAGACAAACTTGGGACGAACAAAGACAAACTTAAGTCTCATTCTAAGGTTTGGATAAGTTCGTCCCAAGTTAGTCTCTTTCTAAGGACGAACTTAGACAAACCTTAGAATGAGACTAACGAGACTAACTTGGGACGAACAAAGACAAACTTAAGTCTCATTCTAAGGTTTGTCTTAGTTCGTCCCAAGTTAGTCTTTTTCTAAGGATGAACTTAGACAAACATTAGAATGAGACTAACGAGACAAACTTGGGACGAACAAAGATAAACTTAAGTCCCATTCTAAGGTTTGTCTTAGTACGTCCCAAGTTAGTCTCTTTCTAAGGACGAACTTTGACAAACCTTAGAATGAGACTAACGATACTAACTTGGGACGAACAAAGACAAAATTTAGTCTCATTCTAAGATTTGTCTAAGTTCGTCCCAAGTTAGTCTCTTTCTAAGGACGAACTTAGACAAACCTTAGAATGAGACTAACGAGACTAACTTGGGACGAACAAAGACAAACTTAAGTCTCATTCTAAGGTTTGTCTTAGTTCGTCCCAAGTTAGTCTTTTTCTACGGACGAACTTTGACAAACCTTCGAATGAGACTAACGAGACTAACTTGGGACGAACAAAGACAAACTTAAGTCCCATTCTAAGGTTTGTCTTAGTACGTCCCAAGTTAGTCTCTTTCTAAGGACGAACTTAGACAAACCTTAGAATGAGACCAACTTGGGACCAACAAAGACAAACTTAAGTCTCATTATAAGGTTTGTCTAAGTTCGTCCCAAGTTGTTCTCTTTCTAAGGACGAACTTAGACAAACCTTAGAATGAGACTAACGAGACTAACTTTGGACGAACAAAGAAAAACGTTAGTCTCATTCTAAGGTTTGTCTTAGTTCGTCCCAAGTTAGTCTCTTACTAAGGACGAACTTAGACAAACCTTAGAATGAGACTAACGAGACTAACTTTGGACGAACAAAGAAAAACGTTAGTCTCATTCTGAGGTTTGTCTTAGTTCGTCCCAAGTTAGTCTCTTACTAAGGACGAACTTAGACAAACCTTAGAATGAGGCTAACGAGCAAACTTGGGACGAACAAAGACAAACTTAAGTCTCATTCTAAGGTTTGGATAAGTTCGTCCCAAGTTAGTCTCTTTCTAAGGACGAACTTAGACAAACCTTAGAATGAGACTAACAAGACTAACTTGGGACGAACAAAGACAAACTTATGACCCATTCAAAGGTTTGTCTTAGTTTATCCCAAGTTAGTCTCTTTCTAAGGACGAACTTAGACAACCCTTTGAATGAGACTAACGAGACTAACTTGGGACGAACAAAGATAAACTTAAGTCCCATTCTAAGGTTTGTCTTAGTACGTCCCAAGTTAGTCTCTTTCTAAGGACGAACTTAGACAAACCTTAGAATGAGACTAACGAGACTAACTTGGGACGAACAAAGACAAAATTTAGTGTCATTCTAAGATTTGTCTAAGTTCGTCCCAAGTTAGTCTCTTTCTAAGGACGAACTTAGACAAACCTTTGAATGATACTAACGAGACTATCTTGGGACGAACAAAGACAAACATAAGTCTCATTCAAAGGTTTGTCTTAGTTCATCCCAAGTTAGTCTTTTTCTAAGGACGAACTTAGACAAACCTTAGAATGAGACTAACGAGACTAACTTGGGACGAACAAAGACAAACTTAAGTCTCATTCTAAGGTTTGTCTAAGTTCGTCCCAAGTTAGTCTCTTTCTAATGGCGAACTTAGACAAACCTTAGAATGAGACTAACGAGACAAAGTTGGGACGAACAAAGACAACCTTAAGTCTCATTCTAAGGTTTGTCCAAGTTCGTCCCAAGTTAGTCTCTTTCTAAGGACGACCTTAGACAAACCTTAGAATGAGACTAACGAGACTAACTTGGGACGAACAAAGACAAACTTAAGTCTCATTCTAAGGTTTCTCTAAATTCGTCCCAAGTTAGTCTCTTTCTAATGACGACCTTAGACAAACCTTAGAATGAGACTAACGAGAATAACTTGGGACGAACAAAGACAAACTTAAGTCTCATTCTAAGGTTTGTCTTAGTTCGTCCCAAGTTAGTCTCTTTCTAAGGACGAACTTAGACAAACCTTTGAATGAGACTAACGAGACTAACTTGGGACGAACAAAGACAAACTTAACTCTCATTCTAAGGTTTCTCTTAGTTCGTCCCAAGTTAGTCTCTTTCTAAGGACGAACTTAGACAAACCTTTGAATGAGACTAACGAGACAAACTTGGGACGAACAAAGACAAACTTAAGTCTCATTCTAAGGTTTGGATAAGTTCGTCCCAAGTTAGTCTCTTTCTAAGGACGAACTTAGACAAACCTTAGAATGAGACTAACGAGACTAACTTGGGACGAACAAAGACAAACTTATGTCCCATCCTAAGGTTTGTCTTAGTTTATCCCAAGTTAGTCTCTTTCTAAGGACGAACTTAGACAACCCTTTGAATGAGACTAATGAGACTAACTTGGGACGAACAAAGATAAACTTAAGTCCCATTCTAAGGTTTGTCTTAGTACGTCCCAAGTTAGTCTCTTTCTAAGGACGAACTTAGACAAACCTTAGAATGAGACTAACGAGACTAACTTGGGACGAACAAAGACAAAATTTAGTCTCATTCAAAGGTTTGTCTAAGTTCGTCCCAAGTTAGTCTCTTTCTAAGGACGAACTTAGACAAACCTTTGAATGATACTAACGAGACTATCTTGGGACGAACAAAGACAAACATAAGTCTCATTCTAAGGTTTGTCTTAGTTCGTCCCAAGTTAGACTTTTTCTAAGGACGAACTTAGACAAACCTTAGAATGAGACTAACGAGACTAACTTGGGACGAACAAAGACAAACTTAAGTCTCATTCTAAGGTTTGTCTAAGTTCGTCCCAAGTTAGTCTCTTTGTAATGGCGAACTTAGACAAACCTTAGAATGAGACTAACGAGACAAAGTTGGGACGAACAAAGACAAACTTAAGTCTCATTCTAAGGTTTGTCTAAGTTCGTCCCAAGTTAGTCTCTTTCTAAGGACGACCTTAGACAAACCTTAGAATGCGACTAACGAGACTAACTTGGGACGAACAAAGACAAACTTAAGTCTCATTCTAAGGTTTCTCTAAGTTCGTCCCAAGTTAGTCTCTTTCTAATGACGACCTTAGACAAACCTTAGAATGAGACTAACGAGACTAACTTGGGACGAACAAAGACAAACTGAAGTCTCATTCTAAGGTTTGTCTTAGTTCGTCCCAAGTTAGTCTCTTTCTAAGGACGAACTTAGACAAACCTTTGAATGAGACTAACGAGACTAACTTGGGACGAACAAAGACAAACTTAACTCTCATTCTAAGGTTTCTCTTAGTTCGTCCCAAGTTAGTCTCTTTCTAAGGACGAACTTAGACAAACCTTTGAATGAGACTAACGAGACAAACTTGGGACGAACAAAGACAAACTTAAGTCTCATTCTAAGGTTTGGATAAGTTCGTCCCAAGTTAGTCTCTTTCTAAGGACGAACTTAGACAAACCTTAGAATGAGACTAACGAGACTAACTTGGGACGAACAAAGACAAACTTAAGTCTCATTCTAAGGTTTGTCTTAGTTCGTCCCAAGTTAGTCTTTTTCTAAGGATGAACTTAGACAAACATTAGAATGAGACTAACGAGACAAACTTGGGACGAACAAAGATAAACTTAAGTCCCATTCTAAGGTTTGTCTTAGTACGTCCCAAGTTAGTCTCTTTCTAAGGACGGACTTTGACAAACCTTAGAATGAGACTAACGATACTAACTTGGGACGAACAAAGACAAAATTTAGTCTCATTCTAAGATTTGTCTAAGTTCATCCCAAGTTAGTCTCTTTCTAAGGACGAACTTAGACAAACCTTAGAATGAGACTAACGAGACTAACTTGGGACGAACAAAGACAAACTTAAGTCTCATTCTAAGGTTTGTCTAAGTTCGTCCCAAGTTATTCTCTTTCTAAGGACGAACTTAGACAAACCTTAGAATGAGACTAACGAGACTAACTTTGGACGAACAAAGAAAAACGTTGGTCTCATTCTAAGGTTTGTCTTAGTTCGTCCCAAGTTAGTCTCTTACTAAGGACGAACTTAGACAAACCTTAGAATGAGACTAACGAGACTAACTTTGGACGAACAAAGAAAAACGTTAGTCTCATTCTGAGGTTTGTCTTAGTTCGTCCCAAGTTAGTCTCTTACTAAGGACGAACTTAGACAAACCTTAGAATGAGACTAACGAGACTAACTTGGGACGAACAAAGACAAACTTATGTCCCATTCTAAGGTTTGTCTTAGTTTATCCCAAGTTAGTCTCTTTCTAAGGACGAACTTAGACAACCCTTTGAATGAGACTAACGAGACAAACTTGGGACGAACAAAGACAAACTTAAGTCTCATTCTAAGGTTTGGATAAGTTCGTCCCAAGTTAGTCTCTTTCTAAGGACGAACTTAGACAAACCTTAGAATGAGACTAACGAGACTAACTTGGGACGAACAAAGACAAACTTAAGTCTCATTCTAAGGTTTGTCTTAGTTCGTCCCAAGTTAGTCTTTTTCTAAGGATGAACTTAGACAAACATTAGAATGAGACTAACGAGACAAACTTGGGACGAACAAAGATAAACTTAAGTCCCATTCTAAGGTTTGTCTTAGTACGTCCCAAGTTAGTCTCTTTCTAAGGACGAACTTTGACAAACCTTAGAATGAGACTAACGATACTAACTTGGGACGAACAAAGACAAAATTTATTCTCATTCTAAGATTTGTCTAAGTTCGTCCCAAGTTAGTCTCTTTTTAAGGACGAACTTAGACAAACCTTAGAATGAGACTAACGAGACTAACTTGGGACGAACAAAGACAAACTTAAGTCTCATTTTAAGGTTTGTCTTAGTTCGTCCCAAGTTAGTCTTTTTCTACGGACGAACTTTGATAAACCTTCGAATGAGACTAACGAGACTAACTTGGGACGAACAAAGACAAACTTAAGTCCCATTCTAAGGTTTGTCTTAGTACGTCCCAAGTTAGTCTCTTTTTAAGGACGAACTTAGACAAACCTTAGAATGAGACCAACTTGGGACGAACAAAGACAAACTTAAGTCTCATTCTAAGGTTTGTCTAAGTTCGTCCCAAGTTGTTCTCTTTCTAAGGACGAACTTAGACAAACCTTAGAATGAGACTAACGAGACTAACTTTGGACGAACAAAGAAAAACGTTAGTCTCATTCTAAGGTTTGTCTTAGTTCGTCCCAAGTTAGTCTCTTACTAAGGACGAACTTAGATAAACCTTAGAATGAGACTAACGAGACTAACTTTGGACGAACAAAGAAAAACGTTAGTCTCATTCTGAGGTTTGTCTTAGTTCGTCCCAAGTTAGTCTCTTACTAAGGACGAACTTAGACAAACCTTAGAATGAGACTAACGAGACTAACTTGGGACGAACAAAGACAAACTTATGTCCCATTCTAAGGTTTGTCTTAGTTTATCCCAAGTTAGTCTCTTTCTAAGGACGAACTTAGACAACCCTTTGAATGAGACTAACGAGACTAACTTGGGACGAACAAAGATAAACTTAAGTCCCATTCTAAGGTTTGTCTTAGTACGTCCCAAGTTAGTCTCTTTCTTAGGGTGAACTTTGACAAACCTTAGAATGAGACTAACGATACTAACTTGGGACGAACAAAGACAAAATTTAGTCTCATTCTAAGATTTGTCTAAGTTCGTCCCAAGTTAGTCTCTTTCTAAGGACGAACTTAGACAAACCTTAGAATGAGACTAACGAGACTAACTTGGAACGAACAAAGACAAACATAAGTCTCATTCTAAGGTTTGTCTTAGTTCGTCCCAAGTTAGTCTTTTTCTAAGGATGAACTTAGACAAACCTTAGAATGAGACTAACGAGACTAACTTGGGACGAACAAAGACAAACTTAAGTCTCATTCTAAGTTTTGTCTAAGTTCCTCCCAAGTTAGTCTCTTTCTTAGGACGAACTTTGACAAACCTTAGAATGAGACTAACGATACTAACTTGGGACGAACAAAGACAAAATTTAGTCTCATTCTAAGATTTGTCTAAGTTCGTCCCAAGTTAGTCTCTTTCTAAGGACGAACTTAGACAAACCTTAGAATGAGACTAACGAGACTAACTTGGGACGAACAAAGACAAACATAAGTCTCATTCTAAGGTTTGTCTTAGTTCGTCCCAAGTTAGTCTTTTTCTAAGGATGAACTTAGACAAACCTTAGAATGAGACTAACGAGACTAACTTGGGACGAACTAAGACAAACTTAAGTCTCATTCTAAGGTTTGTCTAAGTTCGTCCCAAGTTAGTCTTTTTCTAAGGACGAACTTAGACAAACCTTAGAATGAGACTAACGAGACAAACTTGGGACGAACAAAGACAAACTTAAGTCTCATTCTAAGGTTTGGATAAGTTCGTCCCAAGTTTGTCTCTTTCTAAGGACGAACTTAGACAAACCTTAGAATGAGACTAACGAGACTAACTTGGGACGAACAAAGACAAACTTATGACCCATTCTAAGGTTTGTCTTAGTTTATCCCAAGTTAGTCTCTTTCTAAGGACGAACTTAGACAACCCTTTGAATGAGACTAACGAGACTAACTTGGGACGAACAAAGATAAACTTAAGTCCCATTCTAAGGTTTTTCTTAGTACGTCCCAAGTTAGTCTCTTTCTAAGGACGAACTTAGACAAACCTTAGAATGAGACTAACGAGACTAACTTGGGACGAACAAAGACAAAATTTAGTCTCATTCTAAGATTTGTCTAAGTTCGTCCCAAGTTAGTCTCTTTCTAAGGACGAACTTAGACAAACCTTTGAATGATACTAACGAGACTATCTTGGGACGAACAAAGACAAACATAAGTCTCATTCTAAGGTTTGTCTTAGTTCGTCCCAAGTTAGTCTTTTTCTAAGGACGAACTTAGACAAACCTTAGAATGAGACTAACGAGACTAACTTGGGACCAACAAAGACAAACTTAAGTCTCATTCTAAGGTTTGTCTAAGTTCGTCCCAAGTTAGTCTCTTTCTAATGGCGAACTTAGACAAACCTTAGAATGAGACTAACGAGACAAAGTTGGGACGAACAAAGACAAACTTAAGTCTCATTCTAAGGTTTGTCTAAGTTCGTCCCAAGTTAGTCTCTTTCTAAGGACGACCTTAGACAAACCTTAGAATGAGACTAACGAGACTAACTTGGGACGAACAAAGACAAACTTAAGTCTCATTCTAAGGTTTCTTTAAGTTCGTCCCAAGTTAGTCTCTTTCTAATGACGACCTTAGACAAACCTTAGAATGAGACTAACGAGACTAACTTGGGACGAACAAAGACAAACTGAAGTCTCATTCTAAGGTTTGTCTTAGTTCGTCCCAAGTTAGTCTCTTTCTAAGGACGAACTTAGACAAACCTTTGAATGAGACTAACGAGACTAACTTGGGACGAACAAAGACAAACTTAACTCTCATTCTAAGTTTCTCTTAGTTCGTCCCAAGTTAGTCTCTTTCTAAGGACGAACTTAGACAAACCTTTGAATGAGACTAACGAGACAAACTTGGGACGAACAAAGACAAACTTAAGTCTCATTCTAAGGTTTGGATAAGTTCGTCCCAAGTTAGTCTCTTTCTAAGGACGAACTTAGACAAACCTTAGAATGAGACTAACGAGACTAACTTGGGACGAACAAAGATAAACTTAAGTCCCATTCTAAGGTTTGTCTTAGTACGTCCCAAGTTAGTCTCTTTCTAAGGACGAACTTTGACAAACCTTAGAATGAGACTAACGATACTAACTTGGGACGAACAAAGACAAAATTTAGTCTCATTCTAAGATTTGTCTAAGTTCGTCCCAAGTTAGTCTCTTTCTAAGGACGAACTTAGACAAACCTTAGAATGAGACTAACGAGACTAACTTGGGACGAACAAAGACAAACTTAAGTCTCATTCTAAGGTTTGTCTTAGTAAGTCCCAAGTTAGTCTTTTTCTACGGACGAACTTTGACAAACCTTCGAATGAGACTAACGAGACTAACTTGGGACGAACAAAGACAAACTTAAGTCCCATTCTAAGGTTTGTCTTAGTACGTCCCAAGTTAGTCTCTTTCTAAGGACGAACTTTGACAAACCTTAGAATAAGACTAACGATACTAACTTGGGACGAACAAAGAAAAACGTTAGTCTCATTCTAAGGTTTGTCTTAGTTCGTCCCAAGTTAGTCTCTTAGTAAGGACGAACTTAGACAAACCTTAGAATGAGACTAACGAGACTAACTTTGGACGAACAAAGAAAAACGTTAGTCTCATTCTAAGGTTTGTCTTAGTTCGTCCCAAGTTAGTCTCTTACTAAGGACGAACTTAGACAAACCTTAGAATGAGACTAACGAGACAAACTTGGGACGAACAAAGACAAACTTAAGTCTCATTCTAAGGTTTGGATAAGTTCGTCCCAAGTTAGTCTCTTTCTAAGGACGAACTTAGACAAACCTTAGAATGTGACTAACGAGACTAACTTGGGACGAACAAAGACAAACTTATGACCCATTCAAAGGTTTGTCTTAGTTTATCCCAAGTTAGTCTCTTTCTAAGGACGAACTTAGACAACCCTTTGAATGAGACTAACGAGACTAACTTGGGACGAACAAAGATAAACTTAAGTCCCATTCTAAGGTTTGTCTTAGTACGTCCCAAGTTAGTCTCTTTCTAAGGACGAACTTAGACAAACCTTAGAATGAGACTAACGAGACTAACTTGGGACGAACAAAGACAAAATTTAGTGTCATTCTAAGATTTGTCTAAGTTCGTCCCAAGTTAGTCTCTTTCTAAGGACGAACTTAGACAAACCTTTGAATGATACTAACGAGACTATCTTGGGACGAACAAAGACAAACATAAGTCTCATTCTAAGGTTTGTCTTAGTTCATCCCAAGTTAGTCTTTTTCTAAGGACGAACTTAGACAAACCTTAGAATGAGACTAACGAGACTAACTTGGGACGAACAAAGACAAACTTAAGTCTCATTCTAAGGTTTGTCTAAGTTCGTCCCAAGTTAGTCTCTTTCTAATGGCGAACTTAGACAAACCTTAGAATGAGACCAACGAGACAAAGTTGGGACGAACAAAGACAACCTTAAGTCTCATTCTAAGGTTTGTCCAAGTTCGTCCCAAGTTAGTCTCTTTCTAAGGACGACCTTAGACAAACCATAGAATGAGACTAACGAGACTAACTTGGGACGAACAAAGACAAACTTAAGTCTCATTCTAAGGTTTCTCTAAATTCGTCCCAAGTTAGTCTCTTTCTAATGACGACCTTAGACAAACCTTAGAATGAGACTAACGAGACTAACTTGGGACGAACAAAGACAAACTTAAGTCTCATTCTAAGGTTTGTCTTAGTTCGTCCCAAGTTAGTCTCTTTCTAAGGACGAACTTAGACAAACCTTTGAATGAGACTAACGAGACTAACTTGGGACGAACAAAGACAAACTTAACTCTCATTCTAAGGTTTCTCTTAGTTCGTCCCAAGTTAGTCTCTTTCTAATGACGACCTTAGACAAACCTTAGAATGAGACTAACGAGACTAACTTGGGACGAACAAAGACAAACTTAAGTCTCATTCTAAGGTTTGTCTTAGTTCGTCCCAAGTTAGTCTCATTCTAAGGACGAACTTAGACAAACCTTTGAATGAGACTAACGAGACTAACTTGGGACGAACAAAGACAAACATAACTCTCATTCTAAGGTTTCTCTTAGTTCGTCCCAAGTTAGTCTCTTTCTAAGGACGAACTTAGACAAACCTTAGAATGAGACTAACGAGACTAACTTGGGACGAACAAAGACAAACTTATGTCCCATTCTAAGGTTTGTCTTAGTTTATCCCAAGTTAGTCTCTTTCTAAGGACGAACTTAGACAACCCTTTGAATGAGACTAACGAGACTAACTTGGGACGAACAAAGATAAACTTAAGTCCCATTCTAAGGTTTGTCTTTGTACGTCCCAAGTTAGTCTTTTTCTAAGGACGTACTTAGACAAACCTTAGAATGAGACTAACGAGACAAACTTGGGACGAACAAAGACAAACTTAAGTCTCATTCTAAGGTTTGGATAAGTTCGTCCCAAGTTAGTCTCTTTCTAAGGACAAACTTAGACAAACCTTAGAATGAGACTAACGAGACTAACTTGGGACGAACAAAGACAAACTTATGTCCCATTCTAAGGTTTCTCTTAGTTCGTCCCAAGTTAGTCTCTTTCTAAGGACGAACTTAGACAACCCTTTGAATGAGACTAACGAGACTAACTTGGGACGAACAACGATAAACTTAACTCTCATTCTAAGGTTTGGATAAGTTCGTCCCAAGTTAGTCTCTTTCTAAGGACGAACTTAGACAAACCTTAGAATGAGACTAACGAGACTAACTTGGGACGAACAAAGACAAACTTATGTCCCATTCTAAGGTTTGTCTTAGTACGTCCCAAGTTAGTCTCTTTCTAAGGACGAACTTAGACAAACCTTAGAATGAGACTAACGAGACTAACTTGGGACGAACAAAGACAAAATTTAGTGTCATTCTAAGATTTGTCTAAGTTCGTCCCAAGTTAGTCTCTTTCTAAGGACGAACTTAGACAAACCTTTGAATGATACTAACGAGACTATCTTGGGACGAACAAAGACAAACATAAGTCTCATTCTAAGGTTTGTCTTAGTTCATCCCAAGTTAGTCTTTTTCTAAGGACGAACTTAGACAAACCTTAGAATGAGACTAACGAGACTAACTTGGGACGAACAAAGACAAACTTAAGTCTCATTCTAAGTTTTGTCTAAGTTCGTCCCAAGTTAGTCTCTTTCTAATGGCGAACTTAGACAAACCTTAGAATGAGACCAACGAGACAAAGTTGGGACGAACAAAGACAACCTTAAGTCTCATTCTAAGGTTTGTCCAAGTTCGTCCCAAGTTAGTCTCTTTCTAAGGACGACCTTAGACAAACCTTAGAATGAGACTAACGAGACTAACTTGGGACGAACAAAGACAAACTTAAGTCTCATTCTAAGGTTTCTCTAAATTCGTCCCAAGTTAGTCTCTTTCTAATGACGACCTTAGACAAACCTTAGAATGAGACTAACGAGACTAACTTGGGACGAACAAAGACAAACTTAAGTCTCATTCTAAGGTTTGTCTTAGTTCGTCCCAAGTTAGTCTCTTTCTAAGGACGAACTTAGACAAACCTTTGAATGAGACTAACGAGACTAACTTGGGACGAACAAAGACAAACTTAACTCTCATTCTAAGGTTTCTCTTAGTTCGTCCCAAGTTAGTCTCTTTCTAATGACGACCTTAGACAAACCTTAGAATGAGACTAACGAGACTAACTTGGGACGAACAAAGACAAACTTAAGTCTCATTCTAAGGTTTGTCTTAGTTCGTCCCAAGTTAGTCTCTTTCTAAGGACGAACTTAGACAAACCTTTGAATGAGACTAACGAGACTAACTTGGGACGAACAAAGACAAACATAACTCTCATTCTAAGGTTTCTCTTAGTTCTTCCCAAGTTAGTCTCTTTCTAAGGACGAACTTAGACAAACCTTAGAATGAGACTAACGAGACTAACTTGGGACGAACAAAGACAAACTTATGTCCCATTCTAAGGTTTGTCTTAGTTTATCCCAAGTTAGTCTCTTTCTAAGGACGAACTTAGACAACCCTTTGAATGAGACTAACGAGACTAACTTGGGACGAACAAAGATAAACTTAAGTCCCATTCTAAGGTTTGTCTTAGTACGTCCCAAGTTAGTCTTTTTCTAAGGACGTACTTAGACAAACCTTAGAATGAGACTAACGAGACAAACTTGGGACGAACAAAGACAAACTTAAGTCTCATTCTAAGGTTTGGATAAGTTCGTCCCAAGTTAGTCTCTTTCTAAGGACAAACTTAGACAAACCTTAGAATGAGACTAACGAGACTAACTTGGGACGAACAAAGACAAACTTATGTCCCATTCTAAGGTTTCTCTTAGTTCGTCCCAAGTTAGTCTCTTTCTAAGGACGAACTTAGACAACCCTTTGAATGAGACTAACGAGACTAACTTGGGACGAACAACGATAAACTTAACTCTCATTCTAAGGTTTGGATAAGTTCGTCCCAAGTTAGTCTCTTTCTAAGGACGAACTTAGACAAACCTTAGAATGAGACTAACGAGACTAACTTGGGACGAACAAAGACAAACTTATGTCCCATTCTAAGGTTTGTCCAAGTTCGTCCCAAGTTAGTCTCTTTCTAAGGACGACCTTAGACAAACCTTAGAATGAGACTAACGAGACTAACTTGGGACGAACAAAGACAAACTTAAGTCTCATTCTAAGGTTTCTCTAAATTCGCCCCAAGTTAGTCTCTTTCTAATGAAGACCTTAGACAAACCTTAGAATGAGACTAACGAGACTAACTTGGGACGAACAAAGACAAACTTAAGTCTCATTCTAAGGTTTGTCTTAGTTCGTCCCAAGTTAGTCTCTTTCTAAGGACGAACTTAGACAAACCTTTGAATGAGACTAACGAGACTAACTTGGGACGAACAAAGACAAACTTAACTCTCATTCTAAGGTTTCTCTTAGTTCGTCCCAAGTTAGTCTCTTTCTAAGGACGAACTTAGACAAACCTTTGAATGAGACTAACGTGACAAACTTGGGACGAACAAAGACAAACTTAAGTCTCATTCTAAGGTTTGGATAAGTTCGTCCCAAGTTAGTCTCTTTCTAATGGCGAACTTAGACAAACCTTAGAATGAGACTAACGAGACAAAGTTGGGACTAACAAAGACAACCTTAAGTCTCATTCTAAGGTTTGTCCAAGTTCGTCCCAAGTTAGTCTCTTTCTAAGGACGAACTTAGACAAACCTTAGAATGAGACTAACGAGACTAACTTGGGACGAACAAAGACAAACTTATGTCCCATTCTAAGGTTTGTCTTAGTTTATCCCAAGTTAGTCTCTTTCTAAGGACGAACTTAGACAACCCTTTGAATGAGACTAACGAGACTAACTTGGGACGAACAAAGATAAACTTATGTCCCATTCTAAGGTTTCTCTTAGTTCGTCCCAAGTTAGTCTCTTTCTAAGGACGAACTTAGACAACCCTTTGAATGAGACTAACGAGACTAACTTGGGACGAACAAAGACAAACTTAACTCTCATTCTAAGGTTTCTCTTAGTTCGTCCCAAGTTAGTCTCTTTCTAAGGACGAACTTAGACAAACCTTAGAATGAGACTAACGAGACTAACTTGGGACGAACAAAGACAAACTTATGTCCCATTCTAAGGTTTGTCTTAGTTTATCCCAAGTTAGTCTCTTTCTAAGGACGAACTTAGACAACCCTTTGAATGAGACTAACGAGACTAACTTGGGACGAACAAAGATAAACTTAAGTCCCATTCTAAGGTTTGTCTTAGTACGTCCCAAGTTAGTCTTTTTCTAAGGACGTACTTAGACAAACCTTAGAATGAGACTAACGAGACAAACTTGGGACGAACAAAGACAAACTTAAGTCTCATTCTAAGGTTTGGATAAGTTCGTCCCAAGTTAGTCTCTTTCTAAGGACGAACTTAGACAAACCTTAGAATGAGACTAACGAGACTAACTTGGGACGAACAAAGACAAACTTATGTCCCATTCTAAGGTTTCTCTTAGTTCGTCCCAAGTTAGTCTCTTTCTAAGGACGAACTTAGACAACCCTTTGAATGAGACTAACGAGACTAACTTGGGACGAACAACGATAAACTTAACTCTCATTCTAAGGTTTAGATAAGTTCGTCCCAAGTTAGTCTCTTTCTAAGGACGAACTTAGACAAACCTTAGAATGAGACTAACGAGACTAACTTGGGACGAACAAAGACAAACTTATGTCCCATTCTAAGGTTTGTCTTAGTTTATCCCAAGTTAGTCTCTTTCTAAGGACGAACTTAGACAACCCTTTGAATGAGACTAACGAGACTAACTTGGGACGAACAAAGATAAACTTAAGTCCCATTCTAAGGATTGTCTTAGTACGTCCCAAGTTAGTCTCTTTCTAAGGACGAACTTAGACAAACCTTAGAATGAGACTAACGAGACTAACTTGGGACGAACAAAGACAAAATTTAGTCTCATTCTAAGATTTGTCTAAGTTCGTCCCAAGTTAGTCACTTTCTAAGGACGAACTTAGACAAACCTAAGAATGAGACTAACGAGACTAACTTGGGACGAACAAAGACAAACATAAGTCTCATTCTAAGGTTTGTCTTAGTTCGTCCCAAGTTAGTCTTTTTCTAAGGACGAACTTAGACAAACCTTAGAATGAGACTAACGAGACTAACTTGGGACGAACAAAGACAAACTTAAGTCTCATTCTAAGGTTTGTCTAAGTTCGTCCCAAGTTAGTCTTTTTCTAAGGACGTACTTAGACAAACCTTTGAATGAGACTAACGAGACAAACTTGGGACGAACAAAGACAAACTTAAGTCTCATTCTAAGGTTTGGATAAGTTCGTCCCAAGTTAGTCTCTTTCTAAGGACGAACTTAGACAAACATTAGAATGAGACTAACGAGACTAACTTGGGATGAACAAAGACAAACTTATGTCCCATTCTAAGGTTTGTCTTAGTTTATCCCAAGTTAGTCACTTTCTAAGGACGAACTTAGACAACCCTTTGAATGAGACTAACGAGACTAACTTGGGACGAACAAAGATAAACTTAAGTCTCATTCTAAGGTTTGTCTTAGTACGTCCCAAGTTAGTCTCTTTCTAAGGACGAACTTTGACAAACCTTAGAATAAGACTAACGATACTAACTTGGGACGAACAAAGACAAAATTTAGTCTCATTCTAAGATTTGTCTAAGTTCGTCCCAAGTTAGTCTCCTTCTAAGAACGAACTTAGACAAACCTTAGAATGAGACTAACGAGACTAACTTGGGACGAACTAAGACAAACCTTAGAATGAGACTAACGAGACTAACTTGGGACGAACAAAGACAAACTTAAGTCTCATTCTAAGGTTTCTCTAAATTCGTCCCAAGTTAGTCTCTTTCTAATGACGACCTTAGACAAACCTTAGAATGAGACTAACGAGACTAACTTGGGACGAACAAAGACAAACTTAAGTCTCATTCTAAGGTTTGTCTTAGTTCGTCCCAAGTTAGTCTCTTTCTAAGGACGAACTTAGACAAACCTTTGAATGAGACTAACGAGACTAACTTGGGACGAACAAAGACAAACTTAACTCTCATTCTAAGGTTTCTCTTAGTTCGTCCCAAGTTAGTCTCTTTCTAAGGACGAACTTAGACAAACCTTAGAATGAGACTAACGAGACTAACTTGGGACGAACAAAGACAAACTTATGTCCCATTCTAAGGTTTGTCTTAGTTTATCCCAAGTTAGTCTCTTTCTAAGGACGAACTTAGACAACCCTTTGAATGAGACTAACGAGACTAACTTGGGACGAACAAAGATAAACTTAAGTCCCATTCTAAGGTTTGTCTTAGTACGTCCCAAGTTAGTCTTTTTCTAAGGACGTACTTAGACAAACCTTAGAATGAGACTAACGAGACAAACTTGGGACGAACAAAGACAAACTTAAGTCTCATTCTAAGGTTTGGATAAGTTCGTCCCAAGTTAGTCTCTTTCTAAGGACGAACTTAGACAAACCTTAGAATGAGACTAACGAGACTAACTTGGGACGAACAAAGACAAACTTATGTCCCATTCTAAGGTTTCTCTTAGTTCGTCCCAAGTTAGTCTCTTTCTAAGGACGAACTTAGACAACCCTTTGAATGAGACTAACGAGACTAACTTGGGACGAACAACGATAAACTTAACTCTCATTCTAAGGTTTAGATAAGTTCGTCCCAAGTTAGTCTCTTTCTAAGGACGAACTTAGACAAACCTTAGAATGAGACTAACGAGACTAACTTGGGACGAACAAAGACAAACTTATGTCCCATTCTAAGGTTTGTCTTAGTTTATCCCAAGTTAGTCTCTTTCTAAGGACGAACTTAGACAACCCTTTGAATGAGACTAACGAGACTAACTTGGGACGAACAAAGATAAACTTAAGTCCCATTCTAAGGATTGTCTTAGTACGTCCCAAGTTAGTCTCTTTCTAAGGACGAACTTAGACAAACCTTAGAATGAGACTAACGAGACTAACTTGGGACGAACAAAGACAAAATTTAGTCTCATTCTAAGATTTGTCTAAGTTCGTCCCAAGTTAGTCACTTTCTAAGGACGAACTTAGACAAACCTAAGAATGAGACTAACGAGACTAACTTGGGACGAACAAAGACAAACATAAGTCTCATTCTAAGGTTTGTCTTAGTTCGTCCCAAGTTAGTCTTTTTCTAAGGACGAACTTAGACAAACCTTAGAATGAGACTAACGAGACTAACTTGGGACGAACAAAGACAAACTTAAGTCTCATTCTAAGGTTTGTCTAAGTTCATCCCAAGTTAGTCTTTTTCTAAGGACGTACTTAGACAAACCTTTGAATGAGACTAACGAGACAAACTTGGGACGAACAAAGACAAACTTAAGTCTCATTCTAAGGTTTGGATAAGTTCGTCCCAAGTTAGTCTCTTTCTAAGGACGAACTTAGACAAACATTAGAATGAGACTAACGAGACTAACTTGGGATGAACAAAGACAAACTTATGTCCCATTCTAAGGTTTGTCTTAGTTTATCCCAAGTTAGTCACTTTCTAAGGACGAACTTAGACAACCCTTTGAATGAGACTAACGAGACTAACTTGGGACGAACAAAGATAAACTTAAGTCTCATTCTAAGGTTTGTCTTAGTACGTCCCAAGTTAGTCTCTTTCTAAGGACGAACTTTGACAAACCTTAGAATAAGACTAACGATACTAACTTGGGACGAACAAAGACAAAATTTAGTCTCATTCTAAGATTTGTCTAAGTTCGTCCCAAGTTAGTCTCCTTCTAAGGACGAACTTAGACAAACCTTAGAATGAGACTAACGAGACTAACTTGGGACGAACTAAGACAAACCTTAGAATGAGACTAACGAGACTAACTTGGGACGAACAAAGACAAACTTAAGTCTCATTCTAAGGTTTCTCTAAATTCGTCCCAAGTTAGTCTCTTTCTAATGACGACCTTAGACAAACCTTAGAATGAGACTAACGAGACTAACTTGGGACGAACAAAGACAAACTTAAGTCTCATTCTAAGGTTTGTCTTAGTTCGTCCCAAGTTAGTCTCTTTCTAAGGACGAACTTAGACAAACCTTTGAATGAGACTAACGAGACTAACTTGGGACGAACAAAGACAAACTTAACTCTCATTCTAAGGTTTCTCTTAGTTCGTCCCAAGTTAGTCTCTTTCTAATGACGACCTTAGACAAACCATAGAATGAGACTAACGAGACTAACTTGGGACGAACAAAGACAAACTTAAGTCTCATTCTAAGGTTTGTCTTAGTTCGTCCCAAGTTAGTCTCTTTCTAAGGACGAACTTAGACAAACCTTTGAATGAGACTAACGAGACTAACTTGGGACGAACAAAGACAAACTTAACTCTCATTCTAAGGTTTCTCTTAGTTCGTCCCAAGTTAGTCTCTTTCTAAGGACGAACTTAGACAAACCTAAGAATAAGACTAACGAGACTAACTTGGGACGAACAAAGACAAACTTATGTCCCATTCTAAGGTTTGTCTTAGTTTATCCCAAGTTAGTCTCTTTCTAAGGACGAACTTAGACAACCCTTTGAATGAGACTAACGAGACTAACTTGGGACGAACAAAGATAAACTTAAGTCCCATTCTAAGGTTTGTCTTAGTACGTCCCAAGTTAGTCTTTTTCTAAGGACGTACTTAGACAAACCTTAGAATGAGACTAACGAGACAAACTTGGGACGAACAAAGACAAACTTAAGTCTCATTCTAAGGTTTGGATAAGTTCGTCCCAAGTTAGTCTCTTTCTAAGGACGAACTTAGACAAACCTTAGAATGAGACTAACGAGACTAACTTGGGACGAACAAAGACAAACTTATGTCCCATTCTAAGGTTTCTCTTAGTTCGTCCCAAGTTAGTCTCTTTCTAAGGACGAACTTAGACAACCCTTTGAATGAGACTAACGAGACTAACTTGGGACGAACAACGATAAACTTAACTCTCATTCTAAGGTTTGGATAAGTTCGTCCCAAGTTAGTCTCTTTCTAAGGACGAACTTAGACAAACCTTAGAATGAGACTAACGAGACTAACTTGGGACGAACAAAGACAAACTTATGTCCCATTCTAAGGTTTGTCCAAGTTCGTCCCAAGTTAGTCTCTTTCTAAGGACGACCTTAGACAAACCTTAGAATGAGACTAACGAGACTAACTTGGGACGAACAAAGACAAACTTAAGTCTCATTCTAAGGTTTCTCTAAATTCGTCCCAAGTTAGTCTCTTTCTAATGACGACCTTAGACAAACCTTAGAATGAGACTAACGAGACTAACTTGGGACGAACAAAGACAAACTTAAGTCTCATTCTAAGGTTTGTCTTAGTTCGTCCCAAGTTAGTCTCTTTCTAAGGACGAACTAAGACAAACCTTTGAATGAGACTAACGAGACTAACTTGGGACGAACAACGATAAACTTAACTCTCATTCTAAGGTTTAGATAAGTTCGTCCCAAGTTAGTCTCTTTCTAAGGACGAACTTAGACAAACCTTAGAATGAGTCTAACGAGACTAACTTGGGACGAACAAAGACAAACTTATGTCCCATTCTAAGGTTTGTCTTAGTTCGTCCCAAGTTAGTCTCTTTCTAAGGACGAACTAAGACAAACCTTTGAATGAGACTAACGAGACTAACTTGGGACGAACAACGATAAACTTAACTCTCATTCTAAGGTTTAGATAAGTTCGTCCCAAGTTAGTCTCTTTCTAAGGACGAACTTAGACAAACCTTAGAATGAGACTAACGAGACTAACTTGGGACGAACAAAGACAAACTTATGTCCCATTCTAAGGTTTGTCTTAGTTTATCCCAAGTTAGTCTCTTTCTAAGGACGAACTTAGACAACCCTTTGAATGAGACTAACGAGACTAACTTGGGACGAACAAAGATAAACTTAAGTCCCATTCTAAGGATTGTCTTAGTACGTCCCAAGTTAGTCTCTTTCTAAGGACGAACTTAGACAAACCTTAGAATGAGACTAACGAGACTAACTTGGGACGAACAAAGACAAAATTTAGTCTCATTCTAAGATTTGTCTAAGTTCGTCCCAAGTTAGTCACTTTCTAAGGACGAACTTAGACAAACCTAAGAATGAGACTAACGAGACTAACTTGGGACGAACAAAGACAAACATAAGTCTCATTCTAAGGTTTGTCTTAGTTCGTCCCAAGTTAGTCTTTTTCTAAGGACGAACTTAGACAAACCTTAGAATGAGACTAACGAGACTAACTTGGGACGAACAAAGACAAACTTAAGTCTCATTCTAAGGTTTGTCTAAGTTCATCCCAAGTTAGTCTTTTTCTAAGGACGTACTTAGACAAACCTTTGAATGAGACTAACGAGACAAACTTGGGACGAACAAAGACAAACTTAAGTCTCATTCTAAGGTTTGGATAAGTTCGTCCCAAGTTAGTCTCTTTCTAAGGACGAACTTAGACAAACATTAGAATGAGACTAACGAGACTAACTTGGGATGAACAAAGACAAACTTATGTCCCATTCTAAGGTTTGTCTTAGTTTATCCCAAGTTAGTCACTTTCTAAGGACGAACTTAGACAACCCTTTGAATGAGACTAACGAGACTAACTTGGGACGAACAAAGATAAACTTAAGTCTCATTCTAAGGTTTGTCTTAGTACGTCCCAAGTTAGTCTCTTTCTAAGGACGAACTTTGACAAACCTTAGAATAAGACTAACGATACTAACTTGGGACGAACAAAGACAAAATTTAGTCCCATTCTAAGATTTGTCTAAGTTCGTCCCAAGTTAGTCTCCTTCTAAGGACGAACTTAGACAAACCTTAGAATGAGACTAACGAGACTAACTTGGGACGAACTAAGACAAACCTTAGAATGAGACTAACGAGACTAACTTGGGACGAACAAAGACAAACTTAAGTCTCATTCTAAGGTTTCTCTAAATTCGTCCCAAGTTAGTCTCTTTCTAATGACGACCTTAGACAAACCTTAGAATGAGACTAACGAGACTAACTTGGGACGAACAAAGACAAACTTAAGTCTCATTCTAAGGTTTGTCTTAGTTCGTCCCAAGTTAGTCTCTTTCTAAGGACGAACTTAGACAAACCTTTGAATGAGACTAACGAGACTAACTTGGGACGAACAAAGACAAACTTAACTCTCATTCTAAGGTTTCTCTTAGTTCGTCCCAAGTTAGTCTCTTTCTAATGACGACCTTAGACAAACCATAGAATGAGACTAACGAGACTAACTTGGGACGAACAAAGACAAACTTAAGTCTCATTCTAAGGTTTGTCTTAGTTCGTCCCAAGTTAGTCTCTTTCTAAGGACGAACTTAGACAAACCTTTGAATGAGACTAACGAGACTAACTTGGGACGAACAAAGACAAACTTAACTCTCATTCTAAGGTTTCTCTTAGTTCGTCCCAAGTTAGTCTCTTTCTAAGGACGAACTTAGACAAACCTAAGAATGAGACTAACGAGACTAACTTGGGACGAACAAAGACAAACTTATGTCCCATTCTAAGGTTTGTCTTAGTTTATCCCAAGTTAGTCTCTTTCTAAGGACGAACTTAGACAACCCTTTGAATGAGACTAACGAGACTAACTTGGGACGAACAAAGATAAACTTAAGTCCCATTCTAAGGTTTGTCTTAGTACGTCCCAAGTTAGTCTTTTTCTAAGGACGTACTTAGACAAACCTTAGAATGAGACTAACGAGACAAACTTGGGACGAACAAAGACAAACTTAAGTCTCATTCTAAGGTTTGGATAAGTTCGTCCCAAGTTAGTCTCTTTCTAAGGAAGAACTTAGACAAACCTTAGAATGAGACTAACGAGACTAACTTGGGACGAACAAAGACAAACTTATGTCCCATTCTAAGGTTTCTCTTAGTTCGTCCCAAGTTAGTCTCTTTCTAAGGACGAACTTAGACAACCCTTTGAATGAGACTAACGAGACTAACTTGGGACGAACAACGATAAACTTAACTCTCATTCTAAGGTTTGGATAAGTTCGTCCCAAGTTAGTCTCTTTCTAAGGACGAACTTAGACAAACCTTAGAATGAGACTAACGAGACTAACTTGGGACGAACAAAGACAAACTTATGTCCCATTCTAAGGTTTGTCCAAGTTCGTCCCAAGTTAGTCTCTTTCTAAGGACGACCTTAGACAAACCTTAGAATGAGACTAACGAGACTAACTTGGGACGAACAAAGACAAACTTAAGTCTCATTCTAAGGTTTCTCTAAATTCGTCCCAAGTTAGTCTCTTTCTAATGACGACCTTAGACAAACCTTAGAATGAGACTAACGAGACTAACTTGGGACGAACAAAGACAAACTTAAGTCTCATTCTAAGGTTTGTCTTAGTTCGTCCCAAGTTAGTCTCTTTCTAAGGACGAACTAAGACAAACCTTTGAATGAGACTAACGAGACTAACTTGGGACGAACAAAGACAAACTTAACTCTCATTCTAAGGTTTCTCTTAGTTCGTCCCAAGTTAGTCTCTTTCTAAGGACGAACTTAGACAAACCTTTGAATGAGACTAACGAGACAAACTTGGGACGAACAAAGACAAACTTAAGTCTCATTCTAAGGTTTGGATAAGTTCGTCCCAAGTTAGTCTCTTTCTAATGGCGAACTTAGACAAACCTTAGAATGAGACTAACGAGACAAAGTTGGGACGAACAAAGACAACCTTAAGTCTCATTCTAAGGTTTGTCCAAGTTCGTCCCAAGTTAGTCTCTTTCTAAGGACGACCTTAGACAAACCTTAGAATGAGACTAACGAGACTAACTTGGGACGAACAAAGACAAACTTAAGTCTCATTCTAAGGTTTCTCTAAATTCGTCCCAAGTTAGTCTCTTTCTAATGACGACCTTAGACAAACCTTAGAATGAGACTAACGAGACTAACTTGGGACGAACAAAGACAAACTTAAGACTCATTCTAAGGTTTGTCTTAGTTCGTCCCAAGTTAGTCTCTTTCTAAGGACGAACTTAGACAAACCTTTGAATGAGACTAACGAGACTAACTTGGGACGAACAAAGACAAACTTAACTCTCATTCTAAGGTTTCTCTTAGTTCGTCCCAAGTTAGTCTCTTTCTAAGGACGAACTTAGACAAACCTTAGAATGAGACTAACGAGACTAACTTGGGACGAACAAAGACAAACTTATGTCCCATTCTAAGGTTTGTCTTAGTTTATCCCAAGTTAGTCTCTTTCTAAGGACGAACTTAGACAACCCTTTGAATGAGACTAACGAGACTAACTTGGGACGAACAAAGATAAACTTAAGTCCCATTCTAAGGTTTGTCTTAGTACGTCCCAAGTTAGTCTTTTTCTAAGGACGTACTTAGACAAACCTTAGAATGAGACTAACGAGACAAACTTGGGACGAACAAAGACAAACTTAAGTCTCATTCTAAGGTTTGGATAAGTTCGTCCCAAGTTAGTCTCTTTCTAAGGACGAACTTAGACAAACCTTAGAATGAGACTAACGAGACTAACTTGGGACGAACAAAGACAAACTTATGTCCCATTCTAAGGTTTCTCTTAGTTCGTCCCAAGTTAGTCTCTTTCTAAGGACGAACTTAGACAACCCTTTGAATGAGACTAACGAGACTAACTTGGGACGAACAACGATAAACTTAACTCTCATTCTAAGGTTTGGATAAGTTCGTCCCAAGTTAGTCTCTTTCTAAGGACGAACTTAGACAAACCTTAGAATGAGAATAACGAGACTAACTTGGGACGAACAAAGACAAACTTATGTCCCATTCTAAGGTTTGTCTTAGTTTATCCCAAGTTAGTCTCTTTCTAAGGACGAACTTAGACAACCCTTTGAATGAGACTAACGAGACTAACTTGGGACGAACAAAGATAAACTTAAGTCCCATTCTAAGGATTGTCTTAGTACGTCCCAAGTTAGTCTCTTTCTAAGGACGAACTTAGACAAACCTTAGAATGAGACTAACGAGACTAACTTGGGACGAACAAAGACAAAATTTAGTCTCATTCTAAGATTTGTCTAAGTTCGTCCCAAGTTGGTCTCTTTCTAAGGACGAACTTAGACAAACCTAAGAATGAGACTAACGAGACTAACTTGGGACGAACAAAGACAAACATAAGTCTCATTCTAAGGTTTGTCTTAGTTCGTCCCAAGTTAGTCTTTTTCTAAGGACGAACTTAGACAAACCTTAGAATGAGACTAACGAGACTAACTTGGGACTAACAAAGACAAACTTAAGTCTCATTCTAAGGTTTGTCTAAGTTCGTCCCAAGTTAGACTTTTTCTAAGGACGTACTTAGACAAACCTTTGAATGAGACTAACGAGACAAACTTGGGACGAACAAAGACAAACTTAAGTCTCATTCTAAGGTTTGGATAAGTTCGTCCCAAGTTAGTCTCTTTCTAAGGACGAACTTAGACAAACATTAGAATGAGACTAACGAGACTAACTTGGGATGAACAAAGACAAACTTATGTCCCATTCTAAGGTTTGTCTTAGTTTATCCCAAGTTAGTCACTTTCTAAGGACGAACTTAGACAACCCTTTGAATGAGACTAACGAGACTAACTTGGGACGAACAAAGATAAACTTAAGTCTCATTCTAAGGTTTGTCTTAGTACGTCCCAAGTTAGTCTCTTTCTAAGGACGAACTTTGACAAACCTTAGAATAAGACTAACGATACTAACTTGGGACGAACAAAGAAAAAATTTAGTCTTATTCTAAGATTTGTCTAAGTTCGTCCCAAGTTAGTCTCCTTCTAAGGACGAACTTAGACAAACCTTAGAATGAGACTAACGAGACTAACTTGGGACGAACAAAGACAAACATAAGTCTCATTCTAAGGTTTGTCTTAGTTCGTCCCAAGTTAGTCTTTTTCTAAGGATGAACTTAGACAAACCTTAGAATGAGACTAACGAGACTAACTTGGGACGAACAAAGACAAACTTAAGTCTCATTCTAAGGTTTGTCTAAGTTCGTCCCAAGTTAGTCTTTTTCTAAGGACGAACTTAGACAAACCTTAGAATGAGACTAACGAGACAAACTTGGGACGAACAAAGACAAACTTAACTCTCATTCTAAGGTTTGGATAAGTTCGTCCCAAGTTAGTCTCTTTCTAAGGACAAACTTAGACAAACCTTAGAATGAGACTAACGAGACTAACTTGGGACGAACAAAGACAAACTTATGACCCATTCAAAGGTTTGTCTTAGTTTATCCCAAGTTAGTCTCTTTCTAAGGACGAACTTAGACAACCCTTTGAATGAGACTAACGAGACTAACTTGGGACGAACAAAGATAAACTTAAGTCCCATTCTAAGGTTTGTCTTGGTACGTCCCAAGTTAGTCTCTTTCTAAGGACGAACTTAGACAAACCTTAGAATGAGACTAACGAGACTAACTTGGGACGAACAAAGACAAAATTTAGTGTCATTCTAAGATTTGTCTAAGTTCGTCCCAAGTTAGTCTCTTTCTAAGGACGAACTTAGACAAACCTTTGAATGATACTAACGAGACTATCTTGGGACGAACAAAGACAAACATAAGTCTCATTCTAAGGTTTGTCTTAGTTCGTCCCAAGTTAGTCTTTTTCTAAGGACGAACTTAGACAAACCTTAGAATGAGACTAACGAGACTAACTTGGGACGAACAAAGACAAACTTAAGTCTCATTCTAAGGTTTGTCTAAGTTCGTCCCAAGTTAGTCTCTTTCTAAAGGCGAAATTAGACAAACCTTAGAATGAGACTAACGAGACAAAGTTGGGACGAACAAAGACAACCTTAAGTCTCATTCTAAGGTTTGTCCAAGTTCGTCCCAAGTTAGTCTCTTTCTAAGGACGACCTTAGACAAACCTTAGAATGAGGCTAACGAGACTAACTTGGGACGAACAAAGACAAACTTAAGTCTCATTCTAAGGTTTCTCTAAGTTCGTCCCAAGTTAGTCTCTTTCTAATGACGACCTTAGACAAACCTTAGAATGAGACTAACGAGACTAACTTGGGACGAACAAAGACAAACTTAAGTCTCATTCTAAGGTTTGTCTTAGTTCGTCCCAAGTTAGTCTCTTTCTAAGGACGAACTTAGACAAACCTTTGAATGAGACTAACGAGACTAACTTGGGACGAACAAAGACAAACTTAACTCTCATTCTAAGGTTTCTCTTAGTTCGTCCCAAGTTAGTCTCTTTCTAAGGACGAACTTAGACAAACCTTTGAATGAGACTAACGAGACAAACTTGGGACGAACAAAGACAAACTTAAGTCTCATTCTAAGGTTTGGATAAGTTCGTCCCAAGTTAGTCTCTTTCTAAGGACGAACTTAGACAAACCTTAGAATGAGACTAACGAGATTAACTTGGGACGAACAAAGACAAACTTATGTCCCATTCTAAGGTTTCTCTTAGTTCGTCCCAAGTTAGTCTCTTTCTAAGGACGAACTTAGACAACCCTTTGAATGAGACTAACGAGACTAACTTGGGACGAACAAAGATAAACTTAACACTCATTCTAAGGTTTGGATAAGTTCGTCCCAAGTTAGTCTCTTTCTAAGGACGAACTTAGACAAACCTTAGAATGAGACTAACGAGACTAACTTGGGACGAACAAAGACAAACATAAGTCTCATTCTTAGGTTTGTCTTAGTTCGTCCCAAGTTAGTCTTTTTCTAAGGACGAACTTAGACAAACCTTAGAATGAGACTAACGAGACTAACTTGGGACGAACAAAGACAAACTTAAGTCTCATTCTAAGGTTTGTCTAAGTTCGTCCCAAGTTAGTCTTTTTCTAAGGACGTACTTAGACAAACCTTTGAATGAGACTAACGAGACAAACTTGGGACGAACAAAGACAAACTTAAGTCTCATTCTAAGGTTTGGATAAGTTCGTCCCACGTTAGTCTCTTTCTAAGGACGAACTTAGACAAACCTTAGAATGAGACTAACGAGACTAACTTGGGACGAACAAAGACAAACTTATGTCCCATTCTAAGGTTTGTCTTAGTTTATCCCAAGTTAGTCTCTTTCTAAGGACGAACTTAGACAACCCTTTGAATGAGACTAACGAGACTAACTTGGGACGAACAAAGATAAACTTAAGTCCCATTCTAAGGTTTGTCTTAGTACGTCCCAAGTTAGTCTCTTTCTAAGGACGAACTTTGACAAACCTTAGAATGAGACTAACGATACTAACTTGGGACGAACAAAGACAAAATTTAGTCTCATTCTAAGATTTGTCTAAGTTCGTCCCAAGTTAGTCTCTTTCTAAGGACGAACTTAGACAAACCTTAGAATGAGACTAACGAGACTAACTTGGGACGAACAAAGACAAACATAAGTCTCATTCTAAGGTTTGTCTTAGTTCGTCCCAAGTTAGTCTTTTTCTAAGGATGAACTTAGACAAACCTTAGAATGAGACTAACGAGACTAACTTGGGACGAACAAAGACAAACTTAAGTCTCATTCTAAGGTTTGTCTAAGTTCGTCCCAAGTTAGTCTTTTTCTAAGGACGAACTTAGACAAACCTTAGAATGAGACTAACGAGACAAACTTGGGACGAACAAAGACAAACTTAAGTCTCATTCTAAGGTTTGGATAAGTTCGTCCCAAGTTAGTCTCTTTCTAAGGACGAACTTAGACAAACCTTCGAATGAGACTAACGAGACTAACTTGGGACGAACAAAGACAAACTTATGACCCATTCAAAGGTTTCTCTTAGTTTATCCCAAGTTCGTCTCTTTCTAAGGACGAACTTAGACAACCCTTTAAATGAGACTAACGAGACTAACTTGGGACGAACAAAGATAAACTTAAGTCCCATTCTAAGGTTTGTCTTAGTACGTCCCAAGTTAGTCTCTTTCTAAGGACGAACTTAGACAAACCTTAGAATGAGACTAACGAGACTAACTTGGGACGAACAAAGACAAAATTTAGTCTCATTCTAAGATTTGTCTAAGTTCGTCCCAAGTTAGTCTCTTTCTAAGGACGAACTTAGAAAAACCTTTGAATGATACTAACGAGACTATCTTGGGACGAACAAAGACAAACATAAGTCTCATTCTAAGGTTTGTCTTAGTTCGTCCCAAGTTAGTCTTTTTCTAAGGACGAACTTAGACAAACCTTAGAATGAGACTAACGAGACTAACTTGGGATGAACAAAGACAAACTTAAGTCTCATTCTAAGGTTTGTCTAAGTTCGTCCCAAGTTAGTCTCTTTCTAATGGCGAACTTAGACAAACCTTAGAATGAGACTAACGAGACAAAGTTGGGACGAACAAAGACAAACTTAAGTCTCATTCTAAGGTTTGTCTAAGTTCGTCCCAAGTTAGTCTCTTTCTAAGGACGACCTTAGACAAACCTTAGAATGAGACTAACGAGACTAACTTGGGACGAACAAAGACAAACTTAAGTCTCATTCTAAGGTTTCTCTAAGTTCGTCCCAAGTTAGTCTCTTTCTAATGACGACCTTTGACAAACCTTAGAATGAGACTAACGAGACTAACTTGGGACGAACAAAGACAAACTTAAGTCTCATTCTAAGGTTTGTCTTAGTTCGTCCCAAGTTAGTCTCTTTCTAAGGACGAACTTAGACAAACCTTTGAATGAGACTAACGAGACTAACTTGGGACGAACAAAGACAAACTTAACTCTCATTCTAAGGTTTCTCTTAGTTCGTCCCAAGTTAGTCTCTTTCTAAGGACGAACTTAGACAAACCTTTGAATGAGACTAACGAGACAAAATTGGGACGAACAAAGACAAACTTAAGTCTCATTCTAAGGTTTGGATAAGTTCGTCCCAAGTTAGTCTCTTTCTAATGGCGAAATTAGACAAACCTTAGAATGAGACTAACGAGACAAAGTTGGGACGAACAAAGACAACCTTAAGTCTCATTCTAAGGTTTGTCCAAGTTCGTCCCAAGTTAGTCTCTTTCTAAGGACGACCTTAGACAAACCTTAGAATGAGACTAACGAGACTAACTTGGGACGAACAAAGAAAAACTTAAGTCTCATTCTAAGGTTTCTCTAAGTTCGTCCCAAGTTAGTCTCTTTCTAATGACGACCTTAGACAAACCTTAGAATGAGACTAACGAGACTAACTTGGGACGAACAAAGACAAACTTATGTCCCATTATAAGGTTTGTCTTAGTTTATCCCAAGTTAGTCTCTTTCTAAGGACGAACTTAGACAACCCTTTGAATGAGACTAACGAGACTAACTTGGGACGAACAAAGATAAACTTAAGTCCCATTCTAAGGTTTGTCTTAGTACGTCCCAAGTTAGTCTTTTTCTAAGGACGTACTTAGACAAACCTTAGAATGAGACTAACGAGACAAACTTGGGACGAACAAAGACAAACTTAAGTCTCATTCTAAGGTTTGGATAAGTTCGTCCCAAGTTAGTCTCTTTCTAAGGACGAACTTAGACAAACCTTAGAATGAGACTAACGAGACTAACTTGGGACGAACAAAGACAAACTTATGTCCCATTCTAAGGTTTCTCTTAGTTCGTCCCAAGTTAGTCTCTTTCTAAGGACGAACTTAGACAACCCTTTGAATGAGACTAACGAGACTAACTTGGGACGAACAAAGATAAACTTAACTCTCATTCTAAGGTTTGGATAAGTTCGTCCCAAATTAGTCTCTTTCTAAGGACGAACTTAGACAAACCTTAGAATGAGACTAACGAGACTAACTTGGGATGAACAAAGACAAACTTATGTCCCATTCTAAGGTTTGTCTTAGTTTATCCCAAGTTAGTCTCTTTCTAAGGACGAACTTAGACAACCCTTTGAATGAGACTAACGAGACTAACTTGGGACGAACAAAGATAAACTTAAGTCCCATTCTAAGGTTTGTCTTAGTACGTCCCAAGTTAGTCTCTTTCTAAGGACGAACTTAGACAAACCTTAGAATGAGACTAACGAGACTAAAAGGGGACGAACAAAGACAAAATTTAGTCTCATTCTAAGATTTGTCTAAGTTCGTCCCAAGTTAGTCTCTTTCTAAGGACGAACTTAGACAAACCTAAGAATGAGACTAACGAGACTAACTTGGGACGAACAAAGACAAACATAAGTCTCATTCTAAGGTTTGTCTTAGTTCGTCCCAAGTTAGTCTTTTTCTAAGGACGAACTTAGACAAACCTTAGAATGAGACTAACGAGACTAACTTGGGACGAACAAAGACAAACTTAAGTCTCATTCTAAGGTTTGTCTAAGTTCGTCCCAAGTTAGTCTTTTTCTAAGGACGTACTTAGACAAACCTTTGAATGAAACTAACGAGACAAACTTGGGACGAACAAAGACAAACTTAAGTCTCATTCTAAGGTTTGGATAAGTTCGTCCCAAGTTAGTCTCTTTCTAAGGACGAACTTAGACAAACCTTAGAATGAGACTAACGAGACTAACTTGGGACGAACAAAGACAAACTTATGTCCCATTCTAAGGTTTGTCTTAGTTTATCCCAAGTTAGTCTCTTTCTAAGGACGAACTTAGACAACCCTTTGAATGAGACTAACGAGACTAACTTGGGACGAACAAAGATAAACTTAAGTCCCATTCTAAGGTTTGTCTTAGTACGTCCCAAGTTAGTCTCTTTCTAAGGACGAACTTTGACAAACCTTAGAATGAGACTAACGATACTAACTTGGGACGAACAAAGACAAAATTTAGTCTCATTCTAAGATTTGTCTAAGTTCGTCCCAAGTTAGTCTCTTTCTAAGGACGAACTTAGACAAACCTTAGAATGAGACTAACGAGACTAACTTGGGACGAACAAAGACAAACATAAGTCTCATTCTAAGGTTTGTCTTAGTTCGTCCCAAGTTAGTCTTTTTCTAAGGATGAACTTAGACAAACCTTAGAATGAGACTAACGAGACTAACTTGGGACGAACAAAGACAAACTTAAGTCTCATTCTAAGGTTTGTCTAAGTTCGTCCCAAGTTAGTCTTTTTCTAAGGACGAACTTAGACAAACCTTAGAATGAGACTAACGAGACAAACTTGGGACGAACAAAGACAAACTTAAGTCTCATTCTAAGGTTTGGATAAGTTCGTCCCAAGTTAGTCTCTTTCTAAGGACGAACTTAGACAAACCTTAGAATGAGACTAACGAGACTAACTTGGGACGAACAAAGACAAACTTATGACCCATTCAAAGGTTTCTCTTAGTTTATCCCAAGTTAGTCTCTTTCTAAGGACGAACTTAGACAACCCTTTAAATGAGACTAATGAGACTAACTTGGGACGAACAAAGATAAACTTAAGTCCCATTCTAAGGTTTGTCTTAGTACGTCCCAAGTTAGTCTCTTTCTAAGGACGAACTTAGACAAACCTTAGAATGAGACTAACGAGACTAACTTGGGACGAACAAAGACAAAATTTAGTCTCATTCTAAGATTTGTCTAAGTTCGTCCCAAGTTAGTCTCTTTCTAAGGACGAACTTAGAAAAACCTTTGAATGATACTAACGAGACTATCATGGGACGAACAAAGACAAACATAAGTCTCATTCTAAGGTTTGTCTTAGATCGTCCCAAGTTAGTCTTTTTCTAAGGACGAACTTAGACAAACCTTAGAATGAGACTAACGAGACTAACTTGGGACGAACAAAGGCAAACTTAAGTCTCATTCTAAGGTTTGTCTAAGTTCGTCCCAAGTTAGTCTCTTTCTAATGGCGAACTTAGACAAACCTTAGAATGAGACTAACGAGACAAAGTTGGGACGAACAAAGACAAACTTAAGTCTCATTCTAAGGTTTGTCTAAGTTCGTCCCAAGTTAGTCTCTTTCTAAGGACGACCTTAGACAAACCTTAGAATGAGACTAACGAGACTAACTTGGGACGAACAAAGACAAACTTAAGTCTCATTCTAAGGTTTCTCTAAGTTCGTCCCAAGTTAGTCTCTTTCTAATGACGACCTTTGACAAACCTTAGAATGAGACTAACGAGACTAACTTGGGACGAACAAAGACAAACTTAAGTCTCATTCTAAGGTTTGTCTTAGTTCGTCCCAAGTTAGTCTCTTTCTAAGGACGAACTTAGACAAACCTTTGAATGAGACTAACGAGACTAACTTGGGACGAACAAAGACAAACTTAACTCTCATTCTAAGGTTTCTCTTAGTTCGTCCCAAGTTAGTCTCTTTCTAAGGACGAACTTAGACAAACCTTTGAATGAGACTAACGAGACAAACTTGGGACGAACAAAGACAAACTTAAGTCTCATTCTAAGGTTTGGATAAGTTCGTCCCAAGTTAGTCTCTTTCTAAGGACGAACTTAGACAAACCTTAGAATGAGACTAACGAGACTAACTTGGGACGAACAAAGAAAAACTTATGTCCCATTCTAAGGTTTGTCTTAGTTTATCCCAAGTTAGTCTCTTTCTAAGGACGAACTTAGACAACCCGTTGAATAAGACTAACGCGACTAACTTGGGACGAACAAAGATAAACTTATGTCCCATTCTAAGGTTTGTCTTAGTACGTCCCAAGTTAGTCTCTTTCTAAGGACGAACTTTGACAAACCTTAGAATGAGACTAACGATACTAACTTGGGACGAACAAAGACAAAATTTAGTCTCATTCTAAGATTTGGCTAAGTTCGTCCCAAGTTAGTCTCTTTCTAAGGACGAACTTAGACAAACCTTAGAATGAGACTAACGAGACTAACTTGGGACGAACAAAGACAAACATAAGTCTCATTCTAAGGTTTGTCTTAGTTCGTCCCAAGTTAGTCTTTTTCTAAGGATGAACTTAGACAAACCTTAGAATGACACTAACGAGACTAACTTGGGACGAACAAAGACAAACTTAAGTCTCATTCTAAGGTTTGTCTAAGTTCGTCCCAGGTTAGTCTTTTTCTAAGGACGAACTTAGACAAACCTTAGAATGAGACTAACGAGACAAACTTGGGACGAACAAAGACAAACATAAGTCTCATTCTAAGGTTTGGATAAGTTCGTCCCAAGTTAGTCTATTTCTAAGGACGAACTTAGACAAACCTTAGAATGAGACTAACGAGACTAACTTGGGACGAACAAAGACAAACTTATGACCCATTCTAAGGTTTGTCTTAGTTTATCCCAAGTTAGTCTCTTTCTAAGGACGAACTTAGACAACCCTTTGAATGAGACTAACGAGACTAACTTGGGACGAACAAAGATAAACTTAAGTCCCATTCTAAGGTTTGTCTTGGTACGTCCCAAGTTAGTCTCTTTCTAAGGACGAACTTAGACAAACCTTAGAATGAGACTAACGAGACTAACTTGGGACGAACAAAGACAAAATTTAGTGTCATTCTAAGATTTGTCTAAGTTCGTCCCAAGTTAGTCTCTTTCTAAGGACGAACTTAGACAAACCTTTGAATGATACTAACGAGACTATCTTGGGACGAACAAAGACAAACATAAGTCTCATTCTAAGGTTTGTCTTAGTTCGTCCCAAGTTAGTCTTTTTCTAAGGACGAACTTAGACAAACCATAGAATGAGACTAACGAGACTAACTTGGGACGAACAAAGACAAACTTAAGTCTCATTCTAAGGTTTGTCTAAGTTCGTCCCAAGTTAGTCTCTTTCTAATGGCGAAATTAGACAAACCTTAGAATGAGACTAACGAGACAAAGTTGGGACGAACAAAGACAACCTTAAGTCTCATTCTAAGGTTTGTCCAAGTTCGTCCCAAGTTAGTCTCTTTCTAAGGACGACCTTAGACAAACCTTAGAATGAGACTAACGAGACTAACTTGGGACGAACAAAGACAAACTTAAGTCTCATTCTAAGGTTTCTCTAAGTTCGTCCCAAGTTAGTCTCTTTCTAATGACGACCTTAGATAAACCTTAGAATGAGACTAACGAGACTAACTTGGGACGAACAAAGACAAACTCATGTCCCATTCTAAGGTTTGTCTTAGTTTATCCCAAGTTAGTCTCTTTCTAAGGACGAACTTAGATAACCCTTTGAATGAGACTAACGAGACTAACTTGGGACGAACAAAGATAAACTTAAGTCCCATTCTAAGGTTTGTCTTAGTACGTCCCAAGTTAGTCTTTTTCTAAGGACGTACTTAGACAAACCTTAGAATGAGACTAACGAGACAAACTTGGGACGAACAAAGACAAACTTAAGTCTCATTCTACGGTTTGGATAAGTTCGTCCCAAGTTAGTCTCTTTCTAAGGACGAACTTAGACAAACCTTAGAATGAGACTAACGAGACTAACTTGAGACGAACAAAGACAAACTTATGTCCCATTCTAAGGTTTCTCTTAGTTCGTCCCAAGTTAGTCTCTTTCTAAGGACGAACTTAGACAACCCTTTGAAAGAGACTAACGAGACTAACTTGGGACGAACAAAGATAAACTTAACTCTCATTCTAAGGTTTGGATAAGTTCGTCCCAAATTAGTCTCTTTCTAAGGACGAACTTAGACAAACCTTAGAATGAGACTAACGAGACTAACTTGGGACGAACAAAGACAAACTTATGTCCCATTCTAAGGTTTGTCTTAGTTTATCCCAAGTTAGTCTCTTTCTAAGGACGAACTTAGACAACCCTTTGAATGAGACTAACGAGACTAACTTGGGACGAACAAAGATAAACTTAAGTCCCATTCTAAGGTTTGTCTTAGTACGTCCCAAGTTAGTCTCTTTCTAAGGACGAACTTAGACAAACCTTAGAATGAGACTAACGAGACTAACTGGGGACGAACAAAGACAAAATTTAGTCTCATTCTAAGATTTGTCTAAGTTCGT
The DNA here is from genome assembly GCA_033675215.1 of Rhodiola kirilowii. Taxonomy (NCBI): domain Eukaryota; kingdom Viridiplantae; phylum Streptophyta; class Magnoliopsida; order Saxifragales; family Crassulaceae; genus Rhodiola; species Rhodiola kirilowii. Next base: position 1,098,652 of record JAUCNB010000012.1, on the reverse strand, counting down.
CCCAAGTTAGTCTCTTTCTCAGGACGAACTTAGACAAACCTAAGAATGAGACTAACGAGACTAACTTGGGACGAACAAAGACAAACATAAGTCTCATTCTAAGGTTTGTCTTAGTTCGTCCCAAGTTAGTCTTTTTCTAAGGACGAACTTAGACAAACCTTAGAATGAGACTAATGAGACTAACTTGGGACGAACAAAGAAAAACTTAAGTCTCATTCTAAGGTTTGTCTAAGTTCGTCCCAAGTTAGTCTTTTTCTAAGGACGAACTTAGACAAACCTTAGAATGAGACTAACGAGACAAACTTGGGACGAACAAAGACAAACTTAAGTCTCATTCTAAGGTTTGGATAAGTTCGTCCCAAGTTAGTCTCTTTCTAAGGACGAACTTAGACAAACCTTAGAATGAGACTAACGAGACTAACTTGGGACGAACAAAGACAAACTTATGACCCATTCAAAGGTTTCTCTTAGTTTATCCCAAGTTAGTCTCTTTCTAAGGACGAACTTAGACAACCCTTTAAATGAGACTAACGAGACTAACTTGGGACGAACAAAGATAAACTTAAGTCCCATTCTAAGGTTTGTCTTAGTACGTCCCAAGTTAGTCACTTTCTAAGGACGAACTTAGACAAACCTTAGAATGAGACTAACGAGACTAACTTGGGACGAACAAAGACAAAATTTAGTCTCATTCTAAGATTTGTCTAAGTTCGTCCCAAGTTAGTCTCTTTCTAAGGACGAACTTAGAAAAACCTTTGAATGATACTAACGAGACTATCTTGGGACGAACAAAGACAAACATAAGTCTCATTCTAAGGTTTGTCTTAGTTCGTCCCAAGTTAGTCTTTTTCTAAGGACGAACTTAGACAAACCTTAGAATGAGACTAACGAGACTAACTTGGGACGAACAAAGACAAACTTAAGTCTCATTCTAAGGTTTGTCTAAGTTTTTCCCAAGTTAGTCTCTTTCTAATGGCGAACTTAGACAAACCTTAGAATGAGACTAACGAGACAAAGTTGGGACGAACAAAGACAAACTTAAGTCTCATTCTAAGGTTTGTCTAAGTTCGTCCCAAGTTAGTCTCTTTCTAAGGACGACCTTAGACAAACCTTAGAATGAGACTAACGAGACTAACTTGGGACGAACAATGACAAACTTAAGTCTCATTCTAAGGTTTCTCTAAGTTCGTCCCAAGTTAGTCTCTTTCTAATGACGACCTTAGACAAACCTTAGAATGAGACTAACGAGACTAACTTGGGACGAACAAAGACAAACTTAAGTCTCATTCTAAGGTTTGTCTTAGTTCGTCCCAAGTTAGTCTCTTTCTAAGGACGAACTTAGACAAACCTTTGAATGAGACTAACGAGACTAACTTGGGACGAACAAAGACAAACTTAACTCTCATTCTAAGGTTTCTCTTAGTTCGTCCCAAGTTAGTCTCTTTCTAAGGACGAACTTAGACAAACCTTTGAATGAGACTAACGAGACAAACTTGGGACGAACAAAGACAAACTTAAGTCTCATTCTAAGGTTTGGATAAGTTCGTCCCAAGTTAATCTCTTTCTAAGGACGAACTTAGACAAACCTTAGAATGAGACTAACGAGACTAACTTGGGACGAACAAAGAAAAACTTATGTCCCATTCTAAGGTTTGTCTTAGTTTATCCCAAGTTAGTCTCTTTCTAAGGACGAACTTAGACAACCCTATGAATGAGACTAACGAGACTAACTTGGGACGAACAAAGATAAACTTATGTCCCATTCTAAGGTTTGTCTTAGTACGTCCCAAGTTAGTCTCTTTCTAAGGACGAACTTTGACAAACCTTAGAATGAGACTAACGATACTAACTTGGGACGAACAAAGACAAAATTTAGTCTCATTCTAAGATTTGTCTAAGTTCGTCCCAAGTTAGTCTCTTTCTAAGGACGAACTTAGACAAACCTTAGAATGAGACTAACGAGACTAACTTGGGACGAACAAAGACAAACATAAGTCTCATTCTAAGGTTTGTCTTAGTTCGTCCCAAGTTAGTCTTTTTCTAAGGATGAACTTAGACAAACCTTAGAATGAGACTAACGAGACTAATTTGGGACGAACAAAGACAAACTTAAGTCTCATTCTAAGGTTTGTCTAAGTTCGTCCCAGGTTAGTCTATTTCTAAGGACGAACTTAGACAAACCTTAGAATGAGACTAACGAGACTAACTTGGGACGAACAAAGACAAACTTATGACCCATTCTAAGGTTTGTCTTAGTTTATCCCAAGTTAGTCTCTTTCTAAGGATGAACTTAGACAACCCTTTGAATGAGACTAACGAGACTAACTTGGGACGAACAAAGATAAACTTAAGTCCCATTCTAAGGTTTGTCTTAGTACGTCCCAAGTTAGTCTCTTTCTAAGGACGAACTTAGACAAACCTTAGAATGAGACTAACGAGACTAACTTGGGACGAACAAAGACAAAATTTAGTCTCATTCTAAGATTTGTCTAAGTTCGTCCCAAGTTAGTCTCTTTCTAAGGACGAACTTAGACAAACCTTAGAATGAGACTAACGAGACTATCTTGGGACGAACAAAGACAAACATAAGTCTCATTCTAAGGTTTGTCTTAGTTCGTCCCAAGTTAGTCTTTTTCTAAGGACGAACTTAGACAAACCTTAGAATGAGACTAACGAGACTAACTTGGGACGAACAAAGACAAACTTAAGTCTCATTCTAAGGTTTGTCTAAGTTCGTCCCAAGTTAGTCTCTTTCTAAGGACGAACTTAGACAAACCTTTGAATGAGACTAACGAGACTAACTTGGGACGAACAAAGACAAACTTAACTCTCATTCTAAGGTTTCTCTTAGTTCGTCCCAAGTTAGTCTCTTTCTAAGGACGAACTTAGACAAACCTTTGAATGAGACTAACGAGACTAACTTGGGACGAATAAAGACAAACTTAAGTCTCATTCTAAGGTTTTTCAAAGTTCGCCCAAGTTAGTCTCTTTTTAAGGACGAACTTAGACAAACCTTAGAATGAGACTTAAGTTTGTCTAACTTGGGATGAACAAAGAAAAACGTTAGTCTCATTCTTAGGTTTATCTTAGTTCGTCCCAAGTTAGTCGCTTTCTAAGGACGACCTTAGACAAACCTTAGAATGAGACTAACGAGACTAACTTGGGACGAACAAAGACAAACTTAAGTCTCATTCTAAGGTTTGTCTTAGTTCGTCCCAAGTTAGTCTCTTTCTAAGGACGACAAACCTTTGAATGAGACAAACGAGACTAACTTGGGACGAACAAAGACAAACTTAAGTCTCATTCTAAGGTTTGTCTTAGTTCGTCCCAAGTTAGTCTCTTTCTAAGGACGAACTTAGACAAACCTTTGAATGAGACAAACGAGACTAACTTGGGACGAACAAAGACAAACTGAACTCTCATTCTAAGGTTTCTCTTAGTTCGTCCCAAGTTAGTCTCTTTCTAATGGCAAACTTAGACAAACCTTAGAATGAGACTAACGAGACAAAGTTGGGACGAACAAAGACAAACTTAAGTCTCATTCTAAGGTTTCTCTTAGTTCATCCCAAGTTAGTCTCTTTCTAAGGACGAACCCTAGAATGAGACTAACGAGACAAAGTTGGGACGAACAAAGACAAACTTAAGTCTCATTCTAAGGTTTGTCTTAGTTCGTCCCAAGTTAGTCTCTTTCTAAAGACGAACTTAGACAAACCTTTGAATGAGACTAACGAGACTAACTTGGGACGAACAAAGACAAACTTAACTCTCATTCTAAGGTTTCTCTTAGTTCGTCCCAAGTTAGTCACTTTCTAAGGACGAACTTAGACAAACCTTTGAATGAGACTAACGAGACTAACTTGGGACGAACAAAGACAAACTTAAGTCTCATTCTAAGGTTTTTCTAAGTTCGCCCAAGTTAGTCTCTTTCTAAGGACGAACTTAGACAAATCTTAGAATGAGACTTAAGTTTGTCTAACTTGGGACGAACAAAGAAAAACGTTAGTCTCATTCTTAGGTTTATCTTAGTTCGTCCCAAGTTAGTCTCTTTCTACGGACGAACTTTGACAAACCTTAAAATGAGACTAACGAGACTAACTTGGGACGAACAAAGACAAATTTAAGTCTCATTCTAAGGTTTGTCTAAGTTCGTCCCAAGTTAGTCTTTTTCTAAGGACGAACTTAGACAAACCTTAGAATGAGACTAACGAGACAAACTTGGGACGAACAAAGACAAACTTATGACGCATTCTAAGGTTTGTCTTAGTTTATCCCAAGTTAGTCTCTTTCTAAGGACGAACTTAGACAACCCTTTGAATGAGACTAATGAGACTAACTTGGGACGAACAAAGATAAACTTAAGTCCCATTCTAAGGTTTGTCTTAATACGTCCCAAGTTAGTCTCTTTCTAAGGACGAACTTAGACAAACCTTAGAATGAGACTAACGAGACTAACTTGGGATGAACAAAGACAAAATTTAGTCTCATTCTAAGATTTGTCTAAGTTCATCCCAAGTTAGTCTCTTTCTAAGGACAAACTTAGACAAACCTTTGAATGATACTAACGAGACTATCTTGGGACGAACAAAGACAAACATAAGTCTCATTCTAAGGTTTGTCTTAGTTCGTCCCAAGTTAGTCTTTTTCTAAGGACGAACTTAGACAAACCATAGAATGAGACTAACGAGACTAACTTGGGACGAACACAGACAAACTTAAGTCTCATTCTAAGGTTTGTCTAAGTTCGTCCCAAGTTAGTCTCTTTCTAATGGCAAACTTAGACAAACCTTAGAATGAGACTAACGAGACAAAGTTGGGACGAACAAAGACAAACTTAAGTCTCATTCTAAGGTTTGTCTAAGTTCGTCCCAAGTTAGTCTCTTTCTAAGGACGACCTTAGACAAACCTTAGAATGAGACTAACGAGACTAACTTGGGACGAACAAAGACAAACTTAACTCTCATTCTAAGGTTTCTCTAAGTTCGTCCCAAGTTAGTCTCTTTCTAATGACGACCTTAGACAAACCTTAGAATGAGACTAACGAGACTAACTTGGGACGAACAAAGACAAACTTAAGTCTCATTCTAAGGTTTGTCTTAGTTCATCCCAAGTTAGTCTCTTTCTAAGGACGAACTTAGACAAACCTTTGAATGAGACTAACGAGACTAACTTGGGACGAACAAAGACAAACTTAACTCTCATTCTAAGGTTTCTCTTAGTTCGTCCCAAGTTAGTCTCTTTCTAAGGACGAACTTAGACAAACCTTAGAATGAGACTAACGAGACAAACTTGGGACGAACAAAGACAAACTTATGACGCATTCTAAGGTTTGTCTTAGTTTATCCCAAGTTAGTCTCTTTCTAAGGACGAACTTAGACAACCCTTTGAATGAGACTAATGAGACTAACTTAGGACGAACAAAGACAAACTTATGACGCATTCTAAGGTTTGTCTTAGTTTATCCCAAGTTAGTCTCTTTCTAAGGACGAACTTAGACAACCCTTTGAATGAGACTAATGAGACTAACTTGGGACGAACAAAGATAAACTTAAGTCCCATTCTAAGGTTTGTCTTAATACGTCCCAAGTTAGTCTCTTTCTAAGGACGAACTTAGACAAACCTTAGAATGAGACTAACGAGACTAACTTGGGACGAACAAAGACAAAATTTAGTCTCATTCTAAGATTTGTCTAAGTTCATCCCAAGTTAGTCTCTTTCTAAGGACGAACTTAGACAAACCTTAGAATGAGACTAACGAGACTAACTTGGGACGAACAAAGACAAACTTAAGTCTCATTCTAAGGTTTGTCTAAGTTCGTCCCAAGTTAGTCTTTTTCTAAGGACGAACTTAGACAAACCTTAGAATGAGACTAACGAGACAAACTTGGGACGAACAAAGACAAACTTATGACGCATTCTAAGGTTTGTCTTAGTTTATCCCAAGTTAGTCTCTTTCTAAGGACGAACTTAGACAACCCTTTGAATGAGACTAATGAGACTAACTTGGGACGAACAAAGATAAACTTAAGTCCCATTCTAAGGTTTGTCTTAATACGTCCCAAGTTAGTCTCTTTCTAAGGACGAACTTAGACAAACCTTAGAATGAGACTAACGAGACTAACTTGGGACGAACAAAGACAAAATTTAGTCTCATTCTAAGATTTGTCTAAGTTCGTCCCAAGTTAGTCTCTTTCTAAGGACGAACTTAGACAAACCTTAGAATGAGACTAACGAGACAAACTTGGGACGAACAAAGACAAACTTATGACGCATTCTAAGGTTTGTCTTAGTTTATCCCAAGTTAGTCTCTTTCTAAGGACGAACTTAGACAACCCTTTGAATGAGACTAATGAGACTAACTTGGGACGAACAAAGATAAACTTAAGTCCCATTCTAAGGTTTGTCTTAATACGTCCCAAGTTAGTCTCTTTCTAAGGACGAACTTAGACAAACCTTAGAATGAGACTAACGAGACTAACTTGGGACGAACAAAGACAAAATTTAGTCTCATTCTAAGATTTGTCTAAGTTCGTCCCAAGTTAGTCTCTTTCTAAGGACGAACTTAGACAAACCTTAGAATGAGACTAACGAGACTATCTTGGGACGAACAAAGACAAACATAAGTCTCATTCTAAGGTTTGTCTTAGTTCGTCCCAAGTTAGTCTTTTTCTAAGGACGAACTTAGACAAACCTTAGAATGAGACTAACGAGACTAACTTGGGACGAACAAAGACAAACTTAAGTCTCATTCTAAGGTTTGTCTAAGTTCGTCCCAAGTTAGTCTCTTTCTAAGGACGAACTTAGACAAACCTTTGAATGAGACTAACGAGACTAACTTGGGACGAACAAAGACAAACTTAACTCTCATTCTAAGGTTTCTCTTAGTTCGTCCCAAGTTAGTCTCTTTCTAAGGACGAACTTAGACAAACCTTTGAATGAGACTAACGAGACTAACTTGGGACGAATAAAGACAAACTTAAGTCTCATTCTAAGGTTTTTCAAAGTTCGCCCAAGTTAGTCTCTTTTTAAGGACGAACTTAGACAAACCTTAGAATGAGACTTAAGTTTGTCTAACTTGGGATGAACAAAGAAAAACGTTAGTCTCATTCTTAGGTTTATCTTAGTTCGTCCCAAGTTAGTCGCTTTCTAAGGACGACCTTAGACAAACCTTAGAATGAGACTAACGAGACTAACTTGGGACGAACAAAGACAAACTTAAGTCTCATTCTAAGGTTTGTCTTAGTTCGTCCCAAGTTAGTCTCTTTCTAAGGACGACAAACCTTTGAATGAGACAAACGAGACTAACTTGGGACGAACAAAGACAAACTTAAGTCTCATTCTAAGGTTTGTCTTAGTTCGTCCCAAGTTAGTCTCTTTCTAAGGACGAACTTAGACAAACCTTTGAATGAGACAAACGAGACTAACTTGGGACGAACAAAGACAAACTGAACTCTCATTCTAAGGTTTCTCTTAGTTCGTCCCAAGTTAGTCTCTTTCTAATGGCAAACTTAGACAAACCTTAGAATGAGACTAACGAGACAAAGTTGGGACGAACAAAGACAAACTTAAGTCTCATTCTAAGGTTTCTCTTAGTTCATCCCAAGTTAGTCTCTTTCTAAGGACGAACCCTAGAATGAGACTAACGAGACAAAGTTGGGACGAACAAAGACAAACTTAAGTCTCATTCTAAGGTTTGTCTTAGTTCGTCCCAAGTTAGTCTCTTTCTAAAGACGAACTTAGACAAACCTTTGAATGAGACTAACGAGACTAACTTGGGACGAACAAAGACAAACTTAACTCTCATTCTAAGGTTTCTCTTAGTTCGTCCCAAGTTAGTCACTTTCTAAGGACGAACTTAGACAAACCTTTGAATGAGACTAACGAGACTAACTTGGGACGAACAAAGACAAACTTAAGTCTCATTCTAAGGTTTTTCTAAGTTCGCCCAAGTTAGTCTCTTTCTAAGGACGAACTTAGACAAATCTTAGAATGAGACTTAAGTTTGTCTAACTTGGGACGAACAAAGAAAAACGTTAGTCTCATTCTTAGGTTTATCTTAGTTCGTCCCAAGTTAGTCTCTTTCTACGGACGAACTTTGACAAACCTTAAAATGAGACTAACGAGACTAACTTGGGACGAACAAAGACAAATTTAAGTCTCATTCTAAGGTTTGTCTAAGTTCGTCCCAAGTTAGTCTTTTTCTAAGGACGAACTTAGATAAACCTTAGAATGAGACTAACGAGACAAACTTGGGACGAACAAAGACAAACTTATGACGCATTCTAAGGTTTGTCTTAGTTTATCCCAAGTTAGTCTCTTTCTAAGGACGAACTTAGACAACCCTTTGAATGAGACTAATGAGACTAACTTGGGACGAACAAAGATAAACTTAAGTCCCATTCTAAGGTTTGTCTTAATACGTCCCAAGTTAGTCTCTTTCTAAGGACGAACTTAGACAAACCTTAGAATGAGACTAACGAGACTAACTTGGGATGAACAAAGACAAAATTTAGTCTCATTCTAAGATTTGTCTAAGTTCATCCCAAGTTAGTCTCTTTCTAAGGACAAACTTAGACAAACCTTTGAATGATACTAACGAGACTATCTTGGGACGAACAAAGACAAACATAAGTCTCATTCTAAGGTTTGTCTTAGTTCGTCCCAAGTTAGTCTTTTTCTAAGGACGAACTTAGACAAACCATAGAATGAGACTAACGAGACTAACTTGGGACGAACACAGACAAACTTAAGTCTCATTCTAAGGTTTGTCTAAGTTCGTCCCAAGTTAGTCTCTTTCTAATGGCAAACTTAGACAAACCTTAGAATGAGACTAACGAGACAAAGTTGGGACGAACAAAGACAAACTTAAGTCTCATTCTAAGGTTTGTCTAAGTTCGTCCCAAGTTAGTCTCTTTCTAAGGACGACCTTAGACAAACCTTAGAATGAGACTAACGAGACTAACTTGGGACGAACAAAGACAAACTTAACTCTCATTCTAAGGTTTCTCTAAGTTCGTCCCAAGTTAGTCTCTTTCTAATGACGACCTTAGACAAACCTTAGAATGAGACTAACAAGACTAACTTGGGACGAACAAAGACAAACTTAAGTCTCATTCTAAGGTTTGTCTTAGTTCATCCCAAGTTAGTCTCTTTCTAAGGACGAACTTAGACAAACCTTTGAATGAGACTAACGAGACTAACTTGGGACGAACAAAGACAAACTTAACTCTCATTCTAAGGTTTCTCTTAGTTCGTCCCAAGTTAGTCTCTTTCTAAGGACGAACTTAGACAAACCTTTGAATGAGACTAACGAGACAAACTTGGGACGAACAAAGACAAACTTAAGTCTCATTCTAAGGTTTGGATAAGTTCGTCCCAAGTTAGTCTCTTTCTAAGGACGAACTTAGACAAACCTTAGAATGAGACTAACGAGACTAACTTGGGACGAACAAAGACAAACTTAAGTCTCATTCTAAGGTTTGTCTTAGTTCGTCCCAAGTTAGTCTTTTTCTAAGGATGAACTTAGACAAACATTAGAATGAGACTAACGAGACAAACTTGGGACGAACAAAGATAAACTTAAGTCCCATTCTAAGGTTTGTCTTAGTACGTCCCAAGTTAGTCTCTTTCTAAGGACGAACTTTGACAAACCTTAGAATGAGACTAACGATACTAACTTGGGACGAACAAAGACAAAATTTAGTCTCATTCTAAGATTTGTCTAAGTTCGTCCCAAGTTAGTCTCTTTCTAAGGACGAACTTAGACAAACCTTAGAATGAGACTAACGAGACTAACTTGGGACGAACAAAGACAAACTTAAGTCTCATTCTAAGGTTTGTCTTAGTTCGTCCCAAGTTAGTCTTTTTCTACGGACGAACTTTGACAAACCATCGAATGAGACTAACGAGACTAACTTGGGACGAACAAAGACAAACTTAAGTCCCATTCTAAGGTTTGTCTTAGTACGTCCCAAGTTAGTCTCTTTCTAAGGACGAACTTAGACAAACCTTAGAATGAGACCAACTTGGGACGAACAAAGACAAACTTAAGTCTCATTCTAAGGTTTGTCTAAGTTCGTCCCAAGTTGTTCTCTTTCTAAGGACGAACTTAGACAAACCTTAGAATGATACTAACGAGACTAACTTTGGACGAACAAAGAAAAACGTTAGTCTCATTCTAAGGTTTGTCTTAGTTCGTCCCAAGTTAGTCTCTTACTAAGGACGAACATAGACAAACCTTAGAATGAGACTAACGAGACTAACTTTGGATGAACAAAGAAAAACGTTAGTGTCATTCTGAGGTTTGTCTTAGTTCATCCCAAGTTAGTCTCTTACTAAGGACGAACTTAGACAAACCTTAGAATGAGACTAACGAGACAAACTTGGGACGAACAAAGACAAACTTAAGTCTCATTCTAAGGTTTGGATAAGTTCGTCCCAAGTTAGTCTCTTTCTAAGGACGAACTTAGACAAACCTTAGAATGAGACTAACGAGACTAACTTGGGACGAACAAAGACAAACTTATGTCCCATTCTAAGGTTTGTCTTAGTTTATCCCAAGTTAGTCTCTTTCTAAGGACGAACTTAGACAACCCTTTGAATGAGACTAACGAGACTAACTTGGGACGAACAAAGATAAACTTAAGTCCCATTCTAAGGTTTGTCTTAGTACGTCCCAAGTTAGTCTTTTTCTAAGGACGTACTTAGACAAACCTTAGAATGAGACTAACGATACAAACTTGGGACGAACAAAGACAAACTTAAGTCTCATTCTACGGTTTGGATAAGTTCGTCCCAAGTTAGCCTCTTTCTAAGGACGAACTTAGACAAACCTTAGAATGAGACTAACGAGACTAACTTGGGACGAACAAAGACAAACTTATGTCCCATTCTAAGGTTTCTCTTAGTTCGTCCCAAGTTAGTCTATTTCTAAGGACGAACTTAGACAACCCTTTGAATGAGACTAACGAGACTAACTTGGGACGAACAAAGATAAACTTAACTCTCATTCTAAGGTTTGGATAAGTTCGTCCCAAGTTAGTCTCTTTCTAAGGACGAACTTAGACAAACCTTAGAATGAGACTAACGAGACTAACTTAGGACGAACAAAGACAAACTTATGTCCCATTCTAAGGTTTGTCTTAGTTTATCCCAAGTCAGTCTCTTTCTAAGGACGAACTTAGACAACCCTTTGAATGAGACTAACGAGACTAACTTGGGACGAACAAAGATAAACTTAAGTCCCATTCTAAGGTTTGTCTTAGGACGTCCCAAGTTAGTCTCTTTCTAAGGACGAACTTAGACAAACCTTAGAATGAGACTAACGAGACTAACTTGGGACGAACAAAGACAAAACTTAACTCTCATTCTAAGATTTGTCTAAGTTCATCCCAAGTTAGACTCTTTCTAAGGACGAACTTAGACAAACCTTAGAATGAGACTAACGAGACTAACTTGGGATGAACAAAGACAAAATTTAGTCTCATTCTAAGATTTGTCTAAGTTCATCCCAAGTTAGTCTCTTTCTAAGGACAAACTTAGACAAACCTTTGAATGATACTAACGAGACTATCTTGGGACGAACAAAGACAAACATAAGTCTCATTCTAAGGTTTGTCTTAGTTCGTCCCAAGTTAGTCTTTTTCTAAGGACGAACTTAGACAAACCATAGAATGAGACTAACGAGACTAACTTGGCACGAACACAGACAAACTTAAGTCTCATTCTAAGGTTTGTCTAAGTTCGTCCCAACTTAGTCTCTTTCTAATGGCAAACTTAGACAAACCTTAGAATGAGACTAACGAGACAAAGTTGGGACGAACAAAGACAAACTTAAGTCTCATTCTAAGGTTTGTCTAAGTTCGTCCCAAGTTAGTCTCTTTCTAAGGACGACCTTAGACAAACCTTAGAATGAGATTAACGAGACTAACTTGGGACGAACAAAGACAAACTTAACTCTCATTCTAAGGTTTCTCTAAGTTCGTCCCAAGTTAGTCTCTTTCTAATGACGACCTTAGACAAACCTTAGAATGAGACTAACGAGACTAACTTGGGACGAACAAAGACAAACTTAAGTCTCATTCTAAGGTTTGTCTTAGTTCATCCCAAGTTAGTCTCTTTCTAAGGACGAACTTAGACAAACCTTTGAATGAGACTAACGAGACTAACTTGGGACGAACAAAGACAAACTTAACTCTCATTCTAAGGTTTCTCTTAGTTCGTCCCAAGTTAGTCTCTTTCTAAGGACGAACTTAGACAAACCTTTGAATGAGACTAACGAGACAAACTTGGGACGAACAAAGACAAACTTAAGTCTCATTCTAAGGTTTGGATAAGTTCGTCCCAAGTTAGTCTCTTTCTAAGGACGAACTTAGACAAACCTTAGAATGAGACTAACGAGACTAACTTGGGACGAACAAAGACAAACTTAAGTCTCATTCTAAGGTTTGTCTTAGTTCGTCCCAAGTTAGTCTTTTTCTAAGGATGAACTTAGACAAACATTAGAATGAGACTAACGAGACAAACTTGGGACGAACAAAGATAAACTTAAGTCCCATTCTAAGGTTTGTCTTAGTACGTCCCAAGTTAGTCTCTTTCTAAGGACGAACTTTGACAAACCTTAGAATGAGACTAACGATACTAACTTGGGACGAACAAAGACAAAATTTAGTCTCATTCTAAGATTTGTCTAAGTTCGTCCAAAGTTAGTCTCTTTCTAAGGACGAACTTAGACAAACCTTAGAATGAGACTAACGAGACTAACTTGGGACGAACAAAGACAAACTTATGTCCCATTCTAAGGTTTCTCTTAGTTCGTCCCAAGTTAGTCTCTTTCTAAGGACGAACTTAGACAACCCTTTGAATGAGACTAACGAGACTAACTTGGGACGAACAAAGATAAACTTAACTCTCATTCTAAGGTTTGGATAAGTTCGTCCCAAGTTAGTCTCTTTCTAAGGACGAACTTAGACAAACCTTAGAATGAGACTAACGAGACTAACTTAGGACGAACAAAGACAAACTTATGTCCCATTCTAAGGTTTGTCTTAGTTTATCCCAAGTCAGTCTCTTTCTAAGGACGAACTTAGACAACCCTTTGAATGAGACTAACGAGACTAACTTGGGACGAACAAAGATAAACTTAAGTCCCATTCTAAGGTTTGTCTTAGGACGTCCCAAGTTAGTCTCTTTCTAAGGACGAACTTAGACAAACCTTAGAATGAGACTAACGAGACAAACTTGGGACGAACAAAGACAAAACTTAACTCTCATTCTAAGATTTGTCTAAGTTCATCCCAAGTTAGACTCTTTCTAAGGATGAACTTAGACAAACCTTAGAATGAGACTAACGAGACTAACTTGGGACGAACAAAGACAAACTTAAGTCTCATTCTAAGGTTTGTCTAAGTTCGTCCCAAGTTAGTCTCTTTCTAAGGACGAACTTAGACAAACCTTTGAATGAGACTAACGAGACTAACTTGGGACGAACAAAGACAAACTTAACTCTCATTCTAAGGTTTCTCTTAGTTCGTCCCAAGTTAGTCTCTTTCTAAGGACGAACTTAGACAAACCTTTGAATGAGACTAACGAGACTAACTTGGGACGAACAAAGACAAACTTAAGTCTCATTCTAAGGTTTTTCTAAGTTCGCCCAAGTTAGTCTCTTTCTAAGGACGAACTTAGACAAACCTTAGAATGAGACTTAAGTTTGTCTAACTTGGGACGAACAAAGAAAAACGTTAGTCTCATTCTATGGTTTGTCTAAGTTCGTCCCAAGTTAGTCTTTTTCTAAGGACGAACTTAGACAAACCTTAGAATGAGACTAACGAGACAAACTTGGGACGAACAAAGACAAACTTAAGTCTCATTCTAAGGTTTGGATAAGTTCGTCCCAAGTTAGTCTCTTTCTAAGGACGAACTTAGACAAACCTTAGAATGAGACTAACGAGATTAACTTGGGACGAACAAAGACAAACTTATGACCCATTCAAAGGTTTGTCTTAGTTTATCCCAAGTTAGTCTCTTTCTAAGGACGAACTTAGACAACCCTTTGAATGAGACTAACGAGACTAACTTGGGACGAACAAAGATAAACTTAAGTCCCATTCTAAGGTTTGTCTTAGTACGTCCCAAGTTAGTCTCTTTCTAAGGACGAACTTAGACAAACCTTAGAATGAGACTAACGAGACTAACTTGGGACGAACAAAGACAAAATTTAGTCTCATTCTAAGATTTGTCTAAGTTCGTCCAAAGTTAGTCTCTTTCTAAGGACGAACTTAGAAAAACCTTTGAATGATACTAACGAGACTATCTTGGGACGAACAAAGACAAACATAAGTCTCATTCTAAGGTTTGTCTTAGTTCGTCCCAAGTTAGTCTTTTTCTAAGGACGAACTTAGACAAACCTTAGAATGAGACTAACGAGACTAACTTGGGACGAACAAAGACAAACTTAAGTCTCATTCTAAGGTTTGTCAAAGTTCGTCCCAAGTTAGTCTCTTTCTAATGGCGAACTTAGACAAACCTTAGAATGAGACTAACGAGACAAAGTTGGGACGAATAAAGACAAACTTAAGTCTCATTCTAAGGTTTGTCTAAGTTCGTCCCAAGTTAGTCTCTTTCTAAGGACGACCTTAGCAAACCTTAGAATGAGACTAACGAGACTAACTTGGGACGAACAAAGACAAACTTAAGTCTCATTCTAAGGTTTCTCTAAGTTCGTCCCAAGTTAGTCTCTTTCTAATGACGTCCTTAGACAAACCTTAGAATGAGACTAACGAGACTAACTTGGGACGAACAAAGACAAACTTAAGTCTCATTCTAAGGTTTGTCTTAGTTCGTCCCAAGTTAGTCTCTTTCTAAGGACGAACTTAGACAAACCTTTGAATGAGACTAACGAGACTAACTTGGGACGAACAAAGACAAACTTAACTCTCATTCTAAGGTTTCTCTTAGTTCGTCCCAAGTTAGTCTCTTTCTAAGGACGAACTTAGACAAACCTTTGAATGAGACTAACGAGACAAACTTGGGACGAACAAAGACAAACTTAAGTCTCATTCTAAGGTTTGGATAAGTTCGTCCCAAGTTAGTCTCTTTCTAAGGACGAACTTAGACAAACCTTAGAATGAGACTAACGAGACTAACTTGGGACGAACAAAGACAAACTTATGTCCCATTCTAAGGTTTGTCTTAGTTTATCCCAAGTTAGTCTCTTTCTAAGGACGAACTTAGACAACCCTTTGAATGAGACTAACGAGACTAACTTGGGACGAACAAAGATAAACTTAAGTCCCATTCTAAGGTTTGTCTTAGTACGTCCCAAGTTAGTCTCTTTCTAAGGACGAACTTTGACAAACCTTAGAATGAGACTAACGATACTAACTTGGGACGAACAAAGACAAAATTTAGTCTCATTCTAAGATTTGTCTTAGTTCGTCCGAAGTTAGTCTCTTTCTAAGGACGAACTTAGACAAACCTTAGAATGAGACTAACGAGACTAACTTGGGACGAACAAAGACAAACATAAGTCTCATTCTAAGGTTTGTCTTAGTTCGTCCCAAGTTAGTCTTTTTCTAAGGATGAACTTAGACAAACCTTAGAATGAGACTAACGAGACTAACTTGGGACGAACAAAGACAAACTTAAGTCTCATTCTAAGGTTTGTCTAAGTTCGTCCCAGGTTAGTCTTTTTCTAAGGACGAACTTAGACAACCCTTAGAATGAGACTAACGAGACAAACTTGGGACGAACAAAGACAAACATAAGTCTCATTCTAAGGTTTGGATAAGTTCGTCCCAAGTTAGTCTATTTCTAAGGACGAACTTAGACAAACCTTAGAATGAGACTAACGAGACTAACTTGGGACGAACAAAGACAAACTTATGACCCATTCTAAGGTTTGTCTTAGTTTATCCCAAGTTAGTCTCTTTCTAAGGATGAAATTAGACAACCCTTTGAATGAGACTAACAAGACTAACTTGGGACGAACAAAGATAAACTTAACTCCCATTCTAAGGTTTGTCTTAGTACGTCCCAAGTTAGTCTCTTTCTAAGGACGAACTTAGACAAACCTTAGAATGAGACTAACGAGACTAACTTGGGACGAACAAAGACAAAATTTAGTCTCATTCTAAGATTTGTCTAAGTTCGTCCCAAGTTAGTCTCTTTCTAAGGACGAACTTAGACAAACCTTAGAATGAGACTAACGAGACTATCTTGGGACGAACAAAGACAAACATAAGTCTCATTCTAAGGTTTGTCTTAGTTCGTCCCAAGTTAGTCTTTTTCTAAGGACGAACTTAGACAAACCTTAGAATGAGACTAACGAGACTATCTTGGGACGAACAAAGACAAACATAAGTCTCATTCTAAGGTTTGTTTTAGTTCGTCCCAAGTTAGTCTTTTTCTAAGGATGAACTTAGACAAACCTTTGAATGAGACTAACGAGACTAACTTGGGACGAACAAAGACAAACTTAAGTCTCATTCTAAGGTTTGTCTAAGTTCGTCCCAGGTTAGTCTTTTTCTAAGGACGAACTTAGACAAACCTTAGAATGAGACTAACGAGACAAACTTGGGACGAACAAAGACAAACATAAGTCTCATTCTAAGGTTTGGATAAGTTCGTCCCAAGTTAGTCTATTTCTAAGGACGAACTTAGACAAACCTTAGAATGAGACTAACGAGACTAACTTGGGACGAACAAAGACAAACTTATGACCCATTCTAAGGTTTGTCTTAGTTTATCCCAAGTTAGTCTCTTTCTAAGGATGAACTTAGACAACCCTTTGAATGAGACTAACGAGACTAACTTGGGACGAACAAAGATAAACATAACTCCCATTCTAAGGTTTGTCTTAGTACGTCCCAAGTTAGTCTCTTTCTAAGGACGAACTTAGACAAACCTTAGAATGAGACTAACGAGACTAACTTGGGACGAACAAAGTCAAAATTTAGTCTCATTCTAAGATTTGTCTAAGTTCGTCCCAAGTTAGTCTCTTTCTAAGGACGAACTTAGACAAACCTTTGAATGAGACTAACGAGACTAACTTGGGACGAACAAAGACAAACTTAACTCTCATTCTAAGGTTTCTCTTAGTTCGTCCCAAGTTAGTCTCTTTCTAAGGACGAACTTAGACAAACCTTTGAATGAGACTAACGAGACTAACTTGGGACGAACAAAGACAAACTTAAGTCTCATTCTAAGGTTTTTCTAAGTTCGCCCAAGTTAGTCTCTTTCTAAGGACGAACTTAGACAAACCTTAGAATGAGACTTAAGTTTGTCTAACTTGGGACGAACAAAGAAAAACGTTAGTCTCATTCTTAGGTTTATCTTAGTTCGTCCCAAGTTAGTCGCTTTCTAAGGACGACCTTAGACAAACCTTAGAATGAGACTAACGAGAATAACTTGGGACGAACAAAGACAAACTTAAGTCTCATTCTAAGGTTTGTCTTAGTTCGTCCCAAGTTAGTCTCTTTCTAAGGACGAACTTAGACAAACCTTTGAATGAGACAAACGAGACTAACTTGGGACGAACAAAGACAAACTTAACTCTCATTCTAAGGTTTCTCTTAGTTCGTCCCAAGTTAGTCTCTTTCTAAGGACGAACTTAGACAAACCTTTGAATGAGACTAACGAGACTAACTTGGGACGAACAAAGACAAACTGAACTCTCATTCTAAGGTTTCTCTTAGTTCGTCACAAGTTAGTCTCGTTTTAAGGACGAACTTAGACAAACCTTAGAATGAGACTAACGAGACTAACTTGGGACGAACAAAGACAAACTTAAGTCTCATTCTAAGGTTTCTCTTAGTTCGTCCCAAGTTAGTCTCTTTCTAAGGACGAACCCTAGAATGAGACTAACGAGACAAAGTTGGGACGAACAAAGACAAACTTAAGTCTCATTCTAAGGTTTGTCTTAGTTCGTCCCAAGTTAGTCTCTTTCTAAAGACGAACTTAGACAAACCTTTGAATGAGACTAACGAGACTAACTTGGGACGAACAAAGACAAACTTAACTCTCATTCTAAGGTTTCTCTTAGTTCGTCCCAAGTTAGTCACTTTCTAAGGACGAACTTAGACAAACCTTTGAATGAGACTAACGAGACTAACTTGGGACGAACAAAGACAAACTTAAGTCTCATTTTAAGGTTTTTCTAAGTTCGCCCAAGTTAGTCTCTTTCTAAGGACGAACTTAGACAAACCTTAGAATGAGACTTAAGTTTGTCTAACTTGGGACGAACAAAGAAAAACGTTAGTCTCATTCTTAGGTTTATCTTAGTTCGTCCCAAGTTAGTCTCTTTCTACGGACGAACTTTGACAAACTTCAGAATGAGACTAACGAGACTAACTTGGGACGAACAAAGACAAACTTAAGTCTCATTCTAAGGTTTGTCTAAGTTCGTCCCAAGTTAGTCTTTTTCTAAGGACGAACTTAGACAAACCTTAGAATGAGACTAACGAGACAAACTTGGGACGAACAAAGACAAACTTAAGTCTCATTCTAAGGTTTGGATAAGTTCGTCCCAAGTTAGTCTCTTTCTAAGGACGAACTTAGACAAACCTTAGAATGAGACTAACGAGACTAACTTGGGACGAACAAAGACAAACTTATGACCCATTCTAAGGTTTGTCTTAGTTTATCCCAAGTTAGTCTCTTTCTAAGGACGAACTTAGACAACCCTTTGAATGAGACTAATGAGACTAACTTGGGACGAACAAAGATAAACTTAAGTCCCATTCTAAGGTTTGTCTTAGTACGTCCCAAGTTAGTCTCTTTCTAAGGACGAACTTAGACAAACCTTAGAATGAGACTAACGAGACTAACTTGGGACGAACAAAGACAAAATTTAGTCTCATTCTAAGATTTGTCTAAGTTCATCCCAAGTTAGTCACTTTCTAAGGACGAACTTAGACAAACCTTTGAATGATACTAACGAGACTATCTTGGGACGAACAAAGACAAACATAAGTCTCATTCTAAGGTTTGTCTTAGTTCGTCCCAAGTTAGTCTTTTTCTAAGGACGAACTTAGACAAACCTTAGAATGAGACTAACGAGACTAACTTGGGACGAACAAAGACAAACTTAAGTCTCATTCTAAGGTTTGTCTAAGTTCGTCCCAAGTTAGTCTCTTTCTAATGGCGAACTTAGACAAACCTTAGAATGAGACTAACGAGACAAAGTTGGGACGAACAAAGACAAACTTAAGTCTCATTCTAAGGTTTGTCTAAGTTCGTCCCAAGTTAGTCCCTTTCTAAGGACGACCTTAGACAAACCTTAGAATGAGACTAACGAGACTAACTTGGGACGAACAAAGACAAACTTAAGTCTCATTCTAAGGTTTCTCTAAGTTCGTCCCAAGTTAGTCTCTTTCTACGGACGAACTTTGACAAACCTTCGAATGAGACTAACGAGACTAACTTGGGACGAACAAAGACAAACTTAAGTCCCATTCTAAGGTTTGTCTTAGTACGTCCCAAGTTAGTCTCTTTCTAAGGACGAACTTAGACAAACCTTAGAATGAGACCAACTTGGGACGAACAAAGACAAACTTAAGTCTCATTCTAAGGTTTGTCTAAGTTCGTCCCAAGTTGTTCTCTTTCTAAGGACGAACTTAGACAAACCTTAGAATGAGACTAACGAGACTAACTTTGGACGAACAAAGAAAAATGTTAGTCTCATTCTAAGGTTTGTCTTAGTTCGTCCCAAGTTAGTCTCTTACTAAGGACGAACTTAGACAAACCTTAGAATGAGACTAACGAGACTAACTTTGGACGAACAAAGAAAAACGTTAGTGTCATTCTGAGGTTTGTCTTAGTTCGTCCCAAGTTAGTCTCTTATTAAGGACGAACTTAGACAAACCTTAGAATGAGACTAACGAGACAAACTTGAGACGAACAAAGACAAACTTAAGTCTCATTCTAAGGTTTGGATAAGTTCGTCCCAAGTTAGTCTCTTTCTAAGGACGAACTTAGACAAACCTTAGAATGAGACTAACGAGACTAACTTGGGACGAACAAAGACAAACTTATGTCCCATTCTAAGGTTTGTCTTAGTTTATCCCAAGTTAGTCTCTTTCTAAGGACGAACTTAGACAACCCTTTGAATGAGACTAACGAGACTACCTTGGGACGAACAAAGATAAACTTAACTCCCATTCTAAGGTTTGTCTTAGTACGTCCCAAGTTAGTCTCTTTCTAAGGACGAACTTAGACAAACCTTAGAATGAGACTAACGAGACTAACTTGGGACGAACAAAGTCAAAATTTAGTCTCATTCTAAGATTTGTCTAAGTTCGTCCCAAGTTAGTCTCTTTCTAAGGACGAACTTAGACAAACCTTAGAATGAGACTAACGAGACTATCTTGGGACAAACAAAGACAAACATAAGTCTCATTCTAAGGTTTGTCTTAGTTCGTCCCAAGTTAGTCTTTTTCTAAGGATGAACTTAGACAAACATTAGAATGAGACTAACGAGACTAACTTGGGACGAACAAAGACAAACTTAAGTCTCATTCTAAGGTTTGTCTAAGTTCGTCCCAAGTTAGTCTCTTTCTAAGGACGAACTTAGACAAACCTTTGAATGAGACTAACGAGACTAACTTGGGACGAACAAAGACAAACTTAACTCTCATTCTAAGGTTTCTCTTAGTTCGTCCCAAGTTAGTCTCTTTCTAAGGACGAACTTAGACAAACCTTTGAATGAGACTAACGAGACTAACTTGGGACGAACAAAGACAAACTTAAGTCTCATTCTAAGGTTTTTCTAAGTTCGCCCAAGTTAGTCTCTTTCTAAGGACGAACTTAGACAAACCTCCTTAGAATGAGACTTAAGTTTGTCTAACTTGGGACGAACAAAGAAAAACGTTAGTCTCATTCTTAGGTTTATCTTAGTTCGTCCCAAGCTAGTCTCTTTCTAAGGACGACCTTAGACAAACCTTAGAATGAGACTAACGAGACTAACTTGGGACGAACAAAGACAAACTTAAGTCTCATTCTAAGGTTTGTCTTAGTTCGTCCCAAGTTAGTCTCTTTCTAAGGACGAACTTAGACAAACCTTTGAATGAGACTAACGAGACTAACTTGGGACGAACAAAGACAAACTTAAGTCTCATTCTAAGGTTTTTCTAAGTTCGCCCAAGTTAGTCTCTTTCTAAGGACGAACTTAGACAAACCTCCTTAGAATGAGACTTAAGTTTGTCTAACTTGGGACGAACAAAGAAAAACGTTAGTCTCATTCTTAGGTTTATCTTAGTTCGTCCCAAGCTAGTCTCTTTCTAAGGACGACCTTAGACAAACCTTAGAATGAGACTAACGAGACTAACTTGGGACGAACAAAGACAAACTTAAGTCTCATTCTAAGGTTTGTCTTAGTTCGTCCCAAGTTAGTCTCTTTCTAAGGACGAACTTAGACAAACCTTTGAATGAGACAAACGAGACTAACTTGGGACGAACAAAGACAAACTTAACTCTCGTTCTAAGGTTTCTCTTAGTTCGTCCCAAGTTAGTCTCTTTCTAAGGACGAACTTAGACAAACCTTTGAATGAGACTAACGAGACTAACTTGGGACGAACAAAGACAAACTAAACTCTCATTCTAAGGTTTCTCTTAGTTCGTCACAAGTTAGTCTCGTTTTAAGTACGAACTTAGACAAGCCTTAGAATGAGACTAACGAGACTAACTTGGGACGAACAAAGACAAACTTAAGTCTCATTCTAAGGTTTCTCTTAGTTCGTCCCAAGTTAGTCTCTTTCTAAGGACGAACCCTAGAATGAGACTAACGAGACAAAGTTGGGACGAACAAAGACAAACTTAAGTCTCGTTCTAAGGTTTGTCTTAGTTCGTCCCAAGTTGGTCTCTTTCTAAAGACGAACTTAGACAAACCTTTGAATGAGACTAACGAGACTAACTTGGGACGAACAAAGACAAACTTAACTCTCATTCTATGGTTTCTCTTAGTTCGTCCCAAGTTAGTCACTTTCTAAGGACGAACTTAGACAAACCTTTGAATGAGACTAACGAGACTAACTTGGGACGAACAAAGACAAAATTTAGTCTCATTCTAAGATTTGTCTAAGTTTGTCCCAAGTTAGTCTCTTTCTAAGGACGAACTTAGACAAACCTTAGAATGAGACTAACAAGACTAACTTGGGACGAACAAAGACAAACTTAAGTCTCATTCTAAGGTTTGTCTAAGTTCGTCCCAAGTTAGTCTTTTTCTAAGGACGTACTTAGACAAACCTTAGAATGAGACTAACGAGACAAACTTGGGACGAACAAAGACAAACTTAAGTCTCATTCTAAGGTTTGGATAAGTTCGTCCCAAGTTAGTCTCTTTCTAAGGACGAACTTAGACAAACCTTAGAATGAGACTAACGAGACTAACTTGGGACGAACAAAGACAAACTTATGTCCCATTCTAAGGTTTGTCTTAGTTTATCCCAAGTTAGTCTCTTTCTAAGGACGAACTTAGACAACCCTTTGAATGAGACTAACGAGACTAACTTGGGACGAACAAAGATAAACTTAAGTCCCATTCTAAGGTTTGTCTTATTACGTCCCAAGTTAGTCTCTTTCTAAGGACGAACTTAGACAAACCTTAGAATGAGACTAACGATACTAACTTGGGACGAACAAAGACAAACTTAAGTCTCATTCTAAGGTTTGTCTAAGTTCGTCCCAAGTTATTCTCTTTCTAAGGACGAACTTAGACAAACCTTAGAATGAGACTAACGAGACAAACTTGGGATGAACAAAGACAAACTTTAGTCTCATTCTAAGGTTTGTCTAAGTTCGTCCCAAGTTAGTCTTTTTCTAAGGACGAAATTAGACAAACCTTAGAATGAGATTAACGAGACTAACTTGGGACAAACAAAGACAAACTTAAGTCCCATTCTAAGGTTTGTCTTAGTTCGTCCCAAGTTAGTCTCTTTCTAAGGACGAACTTAGACAAACCTTAGAATGAGACTAACGAGACAAACTTGGGACGAACAAAGACAAACTTTAGTCTCATTCTATGGTTTGTCTAAGTTCGTCCCAAGTTAGTCTCTTTCTAAGGACGAACTTAGACAAACCATAGAATGAGACTAACGAGACTAACTTGGGACGAACAAAGACAAACTTAAGTCTCATTCTACGGTTTGTCTTTGTTCGTCCCAAGTTAGTCTCTTTCTAAGGACGAACTTAGACAAACCTTAGAATGAGACTAACGAGACTAACTTGGGACGAACAAAGACAAAATTTAGTCTCATTCTAAGATTTGTCTAAGTTCGTCCCATGTTAGTCTCTTTCTAAGGACGAACTTAGACAAACCTTAGAATGAGACTAACGAGACTAACTTGGGACGAACAAAGACAAACATAAGTCTCATTCTAAGGTTTGTCTTAGTTCATCCCAAGTTAGTCTTTTTCTAAGGACGAACTTAGACAAACCTTAGAATGAGACTAACGAGACTAACTTGGGACGAACAAAGACAAACTTAAGTCTCATTGTAAGGTTTGTCTAAGTTCGTCCCAAGTTAGTCTTTTTCTAAGGACGTACTTAGACAAACCTTAGAATGAGACTAACGAGACAAACTTGGGACGAACAAAGACAAACTTAAGTCTCATTCTAAGGTTTGGATAAGTTCATCCCAAGTTAGTCTCTTTCTAAGGACGAACTTAGACAAACCTTAGAATGAGACTAACGAGACTAACTTGGGACGAACAAAGACAAACTTATGTCCCATTCTAAGGTTTGTCTTAGTTTATCCCAAGTTAGTCTCTTTCTAAGGACGAACTTAGACAACCCATTGAATGAGACTAACGAGACTAACTTGGGACGAACGAAGATAAACTTAAGTCCCATTCTAAGGTTTGTCTTAGTACGTCCCAAGTTAGTCTCTTTCTAAGGATGAACTTTGACAAACCTTAGAATGAGACTAACGATACTAACTTGGGACGAACAAAGACAAAATTTAGTCTCATTCTAAGATTTGTCCAAGTTCGTCCCAAGTTAGTCTCTTTCTAAGGACGAACTTAGACAAACCTTAGAATGAGACTAACGAGACAAACTTGGGACGAACAAAGACAAACTTTAGTCTCATTCTAAGGTTTGTCTAAGTTCGTCCCAAGTTAGTCTCTTTCTAAGGACGAACTTAGACAAACCATAGAATGAGACTAACGAGACTAACTTGGGACGAACAAAGACAAACTTAAGTCTCATTCTACGGTTTGTCTTTGTTCGTCCCAAGTTAGT
Source organism: Rhodiola kirilowii (assembly GCA_033675215.1). Lineage (NCBI taxonomy): Eukaryota > Viridiplantae > Streptophyta > Magnoliopsida > Saxifragales > Crassulaceae > Rhodiola > Rhodiola kirilowii. The sequence continues at coordinate 1,074,421 of JAUCNB010000012.1, read as the reverse complement.
CTCTTTCTAAGAACGAACTTAGACAAACCTTAGAATGAGACTAACGAGACTAACTTGGGACGAACAAAGACAAAATTTAGTCTCATTCTAAGATTTGTCTAAGTTCGTCCCAAGTTAGTCTCTTTCTAAGGACGAACTTAGACAAACCTTAGAATGAGACTAACGAGACTAACTTGGGACGAACAAAGACAAACATAAGTCTCATTCTAAGGTTTGTCTTAGTTCATCCCAAGTTAGTCTTTTTCTAAGGACGAACTTAGACAAACCTTAGAATGAGACTAACGAGACTAACTTGGGACGAAAAAAGAAAAACTTAAGTCTCATTCTAAGGTTTGTCTAAGTTCGTCCCAAGTTAGTCTTTTTCTAAGGACGTACTTAGACAAACCTTAGAATGAGACTAACGAGACAAACTTAGGACGAACAAAGACAAACTTAAGTCTCATTCTAAGGTTTGGATAAGTTCATCCCAAGTTAGTCTCTTTCTAAGGACGAACTTAGACAAACCTTAGAATGAGACTAACGAGACTAACTTGGGACGAACAAAAACAAACTTATATCCCATTCTAAGGTTTGTCTTAGTTTATCCCAAGTTAGTCTCTTTCTAAGGACGAACATAGACAACCCATTGAATGAGACTAACGAGACTAACTTGGGACGAACGAAGATAAACTTAAGTCCCATTCTAAGGTTTGTCTTAGTACGTCCCAAGTTAGTCTCTTTCTAAGGATGAACTTTGACAAACCTTAGAATGAGACTAACGATACTAACTTGGGACGAACAAAGACAAAATTTAGTCTCATTCTAAGATTTGTCTAAGTTCGTCCCAAGTTAGTCTCTTTCTAAGGACGAACTTAGACAAACCTTAGAATGAGACTAACGAGACTAACTTGGGACGAACAAAGACAAACATAAGTCTCATTCTAAGGTTTGTCTTAGTTCGTCCCAAGTTAGTCTTTTTCTAAGGACGAACCTAGACAAACCTTAGAATGAGACTAACGAGACTAACTTGGGACGAACAAAGACAAACTTAAGTCTCATTCTAAGGTTTGTCTAAGTTCGTCCCAAGTTAGTCTTTTTCTAAGGACGTACTTTGACAAACCTTAGAATGAGACTAACGAGACAAACTTGGGACGAACAAAGACAAACTTAAGTCTCATTCTAAGGTTTGGATAAGTTTGTCCCAAGTTAGTCTCTTTCTAAGGACGAACTTAGACAAACCTTAGAATGAGACTAACGAGACTAACTTGGGACGAACAAAGACAAACTTATGTCCCATTCTAAGGTTTGTCTTAGTTTATCCCAAGTTAGTCTCTTTCTAAGGACGAACTTAGACAACCCTTTGAATGAGACTAACGAGACTAACTTGGGACGAACAAAGATAAACTTCAGTCCCATTCTAAGGTTTGTCTTAGTACGTCCCAAGTTAGTCTCTTTCTAAGGACGAACTTAGACAAACCTTAGAATGAGACTAACGATACTAACTTGGGACGAACAAAGACAAACTTAAGTCTCATTCTAAGGTTTGTCTAAGTTCGTCCCAAGTTATTCTCTTTCTAAGGATGAACTTAGACAAACCTTAGAATGAGACTAACGAGACAAACTTGGGACGAACAAAGACAAACTTTAGTCTCATTCTAAGGTTTGTCTTAGTTCGTCCCAAGTTAGTCTTTTTCTAAGGACGAACTTAGACAAACCTTAGAATGAGATTAACGAGACTAACTTGGGACAAACAAAGACAAACTTAAGTCCCATTCTAAGGTTTGTCTTAGTTCGTCCCAAGTTAGTCTCTTTCTAAGGACGAACTTAGACAAACCTTAGAATGAGACTAACGAGACAAACTTGGGACGAACAAAGACAAACTTTAGTCTCATTCTATGGTTTGTCTAAGTTCGTCCCAAGTTAGTCTCTTTCTAAGGACGAACTTAGACAAACCATAGAATGAGACTAACGAGACTAACTTGGGACGAACAAAGACAAACTTAAGTCTCATTCTACGGTTTGTCTTTGTTCGTCCCAAGTTAGTCTCTTTCTAAGGACGAACTTAGACAAACCTTAGAATGAGACTAACGAGACTAACTTGGGACGAACAAAGACAAAATTTAGTCTCATTCTAAGATTTGTCTAAGTTCGTCCCATGTTAGTCTCATTCTACGGACGAACTTAGACAAACCTTAGAATGAGACTAACGAGACTAACTTGGGACGAACAAAGACAAACATAAGTCTCATTCTAAGGTTTGTCTTAGTTCATCCCAAGTTAGTCTTTTTCTAAGGACGAACTTAGACAAACCTTAGAATGAGACTAACGAGACTAACTTGGGACGAACAAAGACAAACTTAAGTCTCATTGTAAGGTTTGTCTAAGTTCGTCCCAAGTTAGTCTTTTTCTAAGGACGTACTTAGACAAACCTTAGAATGAGACTAACGAGACAAACTTGGGACGAACAAAGACAAACTTAAGTCTCATTCTATGGTTTGGATAAGTTCATCCCAAGTTAGTCTCTTTCTAAGGACGAACTTAGACAAACCTTAGAATGAGACTAACGAGACTAACTTGGGACGAACAAAGACAAACTTATGTCCCATTCTAAGGTTTGTCTTAGTTTATCCCAAGTTAGTCTCTTTTAAGGACGAACTTAGACAACCCATTGAATGAGACTAACGAGACTAACTTGGGACGAACGAAGATAAACTTAAGTCCCATTCTAAGGTTTGTCTTAGTACGTCCCAAGTTAGTCTCTTTCTAAGGATGAACTTTGACAAACCTTAGAATGAGACTAACGATACTAACTTGGGATGAACAAAGACAAAATTTAGTCTCATTCTAAGATTTGTCTAAGTTCGTCCCAAGTTAGTCTCTTTCTAAGGACGAACTTAGACAAACCTTATAATGAGACTAACGAGACTAACTTGGGACGAACAAAGACAAACATAAGTCTCATTCTAAGGTTTGTCTTAGTTCGTCACAAGTTAGTCTTTTTCTAAGGACGAACTTAGACAAACCTTAGAATGAGACTAACGAGACTAACTTGGGACGAACAAAGACAAACTTAAGTCTCATTCTAAGGTTTGTCTAAGTTCGTCCCAAGTTATTCTCTTTCTAAGGACGAACTTAGACAAACCTTAGAATGAGACTAACGAGACTAACTTTGGACGAATAAAGAAAAACTTTAGTCTCATTCTAAGGTTTCTCTTAGTTCGTCCCAAGTTAGTCTCTTTCTAAGGGCGAACTTAGAAAAACCTTAAAATGAGACTAACGAGACTAACTTGGGACGAACAAAGACAAACTTAAGTCTCATTCTAAGGTTTGTCAAAGTTTGTCCCAAGTTAGTCTCTTTCTAAGGACGAACTTAGACAATCCTTAGAATGAGACTAACGAGACTAACTTGGGACGAACAAAGACAAACTTAAGTCCCATTCTAAGGTTTGTCTTTGTTCATCCCAAGTTAGTCTTTTTCTAAGGACGAACTTATACAAACCTTAGAATGAGACTAACGAGACAAACTTGGGACGAACAAAGACAAACTTAAGTCTCATTCTAAGGTTTGTCTAAGTTCGTCCAAAGTAGTCTCTTTCTAAGGACGAACTTAGACAAACCTTAGAATGAGGCTAACGAGACTAACTTGGGACGAACAAAGACAAACTTAAGTCTCATTCTAAGGTTTGTCTAAGTTCGTCCCTAGTTAGTCTCTTTCTTAGGACGAACTTAGACAAACCTTAGAATGAAACTAACGAGACTAACTTGGGACGAACAAAGAAAAACGTTAGTCTCATTCTAAGGTTTATCTTAGTTCGTCCCAAGTTAGTCTCTTTCTAAGGACAAACTTAGACAAACCTTAGAATGAGACTAACGAGACTAACTTGGGACGAACAAAGATAAACATAAGTCCCATTCTAAGGTTTGTCTTTGTTCGTCCCAAGTTAGTCTCTTTCTAAGGACGAACTTAGACAAACCTTAGAATGAGACTAACGAGACTAACTTGGGACAAACAAAGACAAACTTAAGTCTCATTCTAAGGTTTGTCAAAGTTCGTCCCAAGTTAGTCTTTTTCTAAGGACGAACTTAGACAAACCTTAGAATGAGACTAACGAGACAAACTTGGGACGAACAAAGACAAACTTAAGTCTCATTCTAAGGTTTGGATAAGTTCGTCCCAAGTTAGTCTCTTTCTAAGGACGAACTTAGACAAACCTTAGAATGAGACAAACGAGACTAACTTGGGACGAACAAAGACAAACTTAAGTCCCATTCTAAGGTTTGTCTTAGTTCGTCCCAAGTTAGTCTCTTTCAAAGGACGAACTTAGACAAACCTTAGAATCAGACAAACGAGACTAACTTAGGACGAACAAAGACAAACTTAAGTCTCATTCTAAGGTTTGTCTAAGTTCGTCCCAAGTTATTCTCTTTGTAAGGACGAACTTAGACAAACCTTAGAATGAGACTAACGAGACTAACTTTGGACGAACAAAGAAAAACGTTAGTCTCATTCTATGGTTTGTCATAGTACGTCCCAATTTAGTCTCTTACTAAGGATGAACTTAGACAAACCTTAGAATGAGACTAACGAGACTAACTTGGGATGAACAAAGACAAACTTTAGTCTCATTCTAAGGTTTGTCTAAGTTTGTCCCAAGTTAGTCTCTTTCTAAAGACGAACTTAGACAAACCTTAGAACGAGACTAACTTTGGACGAACAAAGACAAATGTTAGTCTCATTCTAAGGTTTGTCTAAGTTCGTCCCAAGTTAGTCTCTTTCTAAGGACAAACTTAGAAAAACCTTATAATGAGACTAACGAGACTAACTTGGGACGAACAAAGACAAATGTTAGTCTCATTCTAAGGTTTGTCTAAGTTCGTCCCAAGTTAGTCTCTATCTAAGGACGAACTTAGACAAACCTTATAATGAGACTAACGAGACTAACTTGGGGCGAAGAAAGTCAAACGTTAGTCTCATTCTAACGTTTGTCTAAGTTCGTCCCAAGTTAGTCTCTTTCTAAGGACGAACTTAGACAAACCTTAGAATGATACTAACGAGACTAACTTGTGACAAACAAGGACAAACTTAAGTCTCATTCTAAGGTCTGTCTAAGTTCGTCCCAAGTTATTCTCTTTCTAAGGACGAACTTAGACAAACCTTAGAATGAGACTAACGAGACTAACTTTGGACGAACAAAGAAAAACGTTAGTCTCATTCTAAGGTTTGTCTTAGTTCATCCCAAGTTAGTCTCTTACTAAGGACGAACTTAGACAAACCTTAGAATGAGACTAACGAGACTAACTTTGGATGAACAAAGAAAAACGTTAGTCTCATTCTAAGGTTTGTCTTAGTTCGTCCCAAGTTAGTCTCTTACTAAGGACGAACTTTGACAAACCTTAGAATGAGACTAACGAGACTAACTTGGGACGAACAAAGACAAACTTAAGTCCCATTCTAAGGTTTGTCATAGTTCGTCCCAAGTTAGTCTCTTTCTAAGGACAACTTAGACAAACCTTAGAATGAGACTAACGAGACTAAATTGGGACGAACAAAGACAAACTTAAGTCCCATTCTAAGGTTTGTCTAAGTTCGTCCCAAGTTATTCGCTTTCTAAGGACGAACTTAGACAAACCTTAGAATGAGACTAACGAGACTAACTTTGGACGAACAAAGAAAAACTTTAGTCTCATTCTAAGGTCTGTCTTAGTTCGTCCCAAGTTAGTCTCTTTCTAAGGACGAACTTAGACAAACCTTAGAATGAGACTAACGAGACTAACTTGGGACGAACAAAGACAAACTTAAGTCCCATTCTAAGGTTTGTCTTAGTTCTTCCCAAATTAGTCACTTTCTAAGGACGAACTTAGATAAACCTTAGAATGAGACTAACGAGACTAACTTGGGACGAACAAAGACAAACTTAAGTCTCATTCTAAGGTTTGTCTAAGTTCGTCCCAAGTTAGTCTTTTTCTAAGGACGAACTTAGACAAACCTTAGAATGAGACTAACGAGACAAACTTGGGACGAACAAAGACAAACTTAAGTCTCATTCTAAGGTTTGACTAAGTTCATCCCAAGTTAGTCTCTTTCTAAGCACGAACTTAGACAAACCTTAGACTGAGATTAACGAGACTAACTTTGGACGAACAAAGACAAACTTAAGTCCCATTCTAAGGTTTGTCTTAGTTTGTCCCAAGTTAGTCTCTTTCTAAGGACGAACTTAGACAAACCTTAGAATGAGACTAACGAGACAAACTTGGGACGAACAAAGACAAACTTTAGTCTCATTCTAAGGTTTGTCTAAGTTCGTCCCAAGTTAGTCTCTTTCTAAGGACGAACTTAGACAAACCTTAGAATGAGACTAACGAGACTAACTTGGGACGAACAAAGACAAACTTAATTCTCATTCCAAGGTTTGTCTTTGTTCGTCCCAAGTTAGTCTCTTTCTAAGGATGAACTTAGACAAACCTTAGAATGAGACTAACGAGACTAACTTGGGACGAACAAAGACAAAATTTAGTCTCATTCTAACATTTGTCTAAGTTCGTCCCAAGTTAGTCTCTTTCTAAGGACGAACTTAGACAAACCTTAGAATGAGACTAACGAGACTAACTTGGGACGAACAAAGACAAACATAAGTCTCATTCTAAGGTTTATCTTAGTTCGTCCCAAGTTAGCCTTTTTCTAAGGACGAACTTAGACAAACCTTAGAATGAGACTAACGAGACTAACTTGGGACGAACAAAGACAAACTTAAGTCTCATTCTAAGGTATGTCTAAGTTCATCCCAAGTTAGTCTTTTTCTAAGGACGAACTTAGACAAACCTTAGAATGAGACTAACGAGACAAACTTGGGACGAACAAAGACAAACTTAAGTCTCATTCTAAGGTTTGGATAAGTTCGTCCCAAGTTTGTCTCTTTCTAAGGACGAACTTTGACAAACCTTAGAATGAGACTAACGAGACTAACTTGGGACGAACAAAGACATACTTATGTCCCATTCTAAGGTTTGTCTTAGTTTATCCCAAGTTAGTCTCTTTCTAAGGACGAACTTAGACAACCCTTTGAATGAGACTAACGAGACTAACTTGGGACGAACAAAGATAAACTTAAGTTCCATTCTAATGTTTGTCTTAGTATGTCCCAAGTTAGTCTCTTTCTAAGGACTAACTTAGACAAACCTTAGAATGAGACTAACGATACTAACTTGGGACGAACAAAGACAAAATTTAGTCTCATTCTAAGATTTGTCTAAGTTCGTCCCAAGTTAGTTTCTTTCTAAGGACGAACTTAGACAAACTTTAGAATGAGACTAACGAGACTAACTTGGGACGAACAAAGACAAACATAAGTCTCATTCTAAGGTTTGTTTTAGTTCGTCCAAGTTAGTCTTTTTCTAAGGACGAACTTAGACAAACCTTAGAATGAGACTAACGAGACTAACTTGGGATGAACAAAGACAAACTTAAGTCTCATTCTAAGGTTTGTATAAGTTCGTCCCAAGTTAGTCTTTTTCTAAGGACGAACTTAGACAAACCTTAGAATGAGACTAACGAGACAAACTTGGGACGAACAAAGACAAACTTAAGTCTCATTCTAAGGTTTGGATAAGTTCGTCCCAAGTTAGTCTCTTTCTTAGGACGAACTTAGACAAACCTTAGAATGAGACTAACGAGACTAACTTGGGACGAACAAAGACAAACTTATGTCCCATTCTAAGGTTTGTCTTAGTTTATCCCAAGTTAGTCTCTTTCTAAGGACGAACTAAGACAACCCTTTGAATGAGACTAACGAGACTCACTTGGGACGAACAAAGATAAACTTAAGTCCCATTCTAAGGTTTGTCTTAGTACGTCCCAAGTTAGTCACTTTCTAAGGACGAACTTAGACAAACCTTAGAATGAGACTAACGAGACTAACTTGGGACGAACAAAGACAAAATTTAGCCTCATTCTAAGATTTGTCTAAGTTCGTCCCATGTTAGTCTCTTTCTAAGGACGAACTTAGACAAACCTTAGAATGAGACTAACGAGACTAACTTGGGACGAACAAAGACAAACATAAGTCTCATTCTTAGGTTTGTCTTAGTTCATCCCAAGTTAGTCTTTTTCTAAGGACGAACTTAGACAAACCTTAGAATGAGACTAACGAGACTAACTTGGGACGAACAAAGACAAACTTAAGTCTCATTGTAAGGTTTGTCTAAGTTCGTCCCAAGTTAGTCTTTTTCCAAGGACGTACTTAGACAAACCTTAGAATGAGACTAACGAGACAAACTTGGGACGAACAAAGACAAACTTAAGTCTCATTCTAAGGTTTGGATAAGTTCATCCCAAGTTAGTCTCTTTCTAAGGACGAACTTAGACAAACCTTAGAATGAGACTAACGAGACTAACTTGGGACGAACAAAGACAAACTTATGTCCCATTCTAAGGTTTGTCTTAGTTTATCCCAAGTTAGTCTCTTTCTAAGGACGAACTTAGACAACCCATTGAATGAGACTAACGAGACTAACTTGGGACGAACGAAGATAAACTTAAGTCCCATTCTAAGGTTTGTCTTAGTACGTCCCAAGTTAGTCTCTTTCTAAGGATGAACTTTGACAAACCTTAGAATGAGACTAACGATACTAACTTGGGACGAACAAAGACAAAATTTAGTCTCATTCTAAGATTTGTCTAAGTTCGTCCCAAGTTGTCTCTTTCTAAGGATGAACTTAGACAAACCTTAGAATGAGACTAACGAGACTAACTTGGGACGAACAAAGACAAACATAAGTCTCATTCAAAGGTTTGTCTTAGTTCGTCCCAAGTTAGTCTTTTTCTAAGGACGAACTTAGACAAACCTTAGAATGAGACTAACGAGACTAACTTGGGAGGAACAAAGACAAACTTAAGTCTCATTCTAAGGTTTGTCATAGTACGTCCCAAGTTAGTCTCTTACTAAGGATGAACTTAGACAAACCTTAGAATGAGACTAACGAGACTAACTTGGGATGAACAAAGACAAACTTTAGTCTCATTCTAAGGTTTGTCTAAGTTTGTCCCAAGTTAGTGTCTTTCTAAAGACGAACTTAGACAAACCTTAGAACGAGACTAACTTTGGACGAACAAAGACAAATGTTAGTCTCATTCTAAGGTTTGTCTAAGTTCGTCCCAAGTTAGTCTCTTTCTAAGGACAAACTTAGAAAAACCTTATAATGAGACTAACGAGACTAACTTGGGACGAACAAAGACAAATGTTAGTCTCATTCTAAGGTTTGTCTAAGTTCGTCCCAAGTTAGTCTCTATCTAAGGACGAACTTACACAAACCTTATAATGAGACTAACGAGACTAACTTGGGACGAAGAAAGTCAAACGTTAGTCTCATTCTAAGGTTTGTCTAAGTTCGTCCCAAGTTAGTCTCTTTCTAAGGACGAACTTAGACAAACCTTAGAATGAGACTAACGAGACTAAGTTGTGACGAACAAAGACAAACTTAAGTCTCAGTCTAAGGTCTGTCTAAGTTCGTCCCAAGTTATTCTCTTTCTAAGGACGAACTTAGACAAACCTTAGAATGAGACTAACGAGACTAACTTTGGACGAACAAAGAAAAACGTTAGTCTCATTCTAAGGTTTGTCTTAGTTCATCCCAAGTTAGTCTCTTACTAAGGACGAACTTAGACAAACCTTAGAATGAGACTAACGAGACTAACTTTGGATGAACAAAGAAAAACGTTAGTCTCATTCGAAGGTTTGTCTTAGTTCGTCCCAAGTTAGTCTCTTACTAAGGACGAACTTTGACAAACCTTAGAATGAGACTAACGAGACTAACTTGGGACGAACAAAGAAAAACTTAAGTCCCATTCTAAGGTTTGTCTTAGTTCGTCCCAAGTTAGTCTCTTTCTAAGGACAACTTAGACAAACCTTAGAATGAGACTAACGAGACTAAATTGGGACGAACAAAGACAAACTTAAGTCTCATTCTAAGGTTTGTCTAAGTTCGTCCCAAGTTATTCGCTTTCTAAGGACAAACTTAGACAAACCTTAGAATGAGACTAACGAGACTAACTTTGGACGAACAAAGAAAAACTTTATTCTCATTCTAAGGTCTGTCTTAGTTCGTCCCAAGTTAGTCTCTTTCTAAGGACGAACTTAGACAAACCATAGAATGAGACTAACGAGACTAACTTGGGACGAACAAAGACAAACTTAAGTCCCATTCTAAGGTTTGTCTAAGTTCTTCCCAAATTAGTCACTTTCTAAGGACGAACTTAGATAAACCTTAGAATGAGACTAACGAGACTAACTTGGGACGAACAAAGACAAACTTAAGTCTCATTCTAAGGTTTGTCTAAGTTCGTCCCAAGTTAGTCTTTTTCTAAGGACGAACTTAGACAAACCTTAGAATGAGACTAACGAGACAAACTTGGGGCGAACAAAGACAAACTTAAGTCTCATTCTAAGGTTTGACTAAGTTCGTCCCAAGTTAGTCTCTTTCTAAGGACGAACTTAGACAAACCTTAGACTGAGATTAACGAGACTAACTTGGGACGAACAAAGACAAACTTAAGTCCCATTCTAAGGTTTGTCTTAGTTTGTCCCAAGTTAGTCTCTTTCTAAGGACGAACTTAGACAAACCTTAGAATGAGACCAACGAGACAAACTTGGGACGAACAAAGACAAACTTTAGTCTCATTCTAAGGTTTGTCTAAGTTCGTCCCAAGTTAGTCTCTTTCTAAGGACGAACTTAGACAAACCTTAAAATGAGACTAACGAGACTAACTTGGGACGAACAAAGACAAACTTAAGTCTCATTCCATGGTTTGTCTTTGTTCGTCCCAAGTTAGTCTCTTTCTAAGGATGAACTTAGACAAACCTTAGAATGAGACTAACGAGACTAACTTGGGACGAACAAAGACAAAATTTAGTCTCATTCTAAGATTTGTCTAAGTTCGTCCCAAGTTAGTCTCTTTCTAAGGACGAACTTAGACAAACCTTAGAATGAGACTAACGAGACTAACTTGGGACGAACAAAGACAAACATAAGTCTCATTCTAAGGTTTATCTTAGTTCGTCCCAAGTTAGCCTTTTTCTAAGGACGAACTTAGACAAACCTTAGAATGAGACTAACGAGACTAACTTGGGACGAACAAAGACAAACTTAAGTCTCATTCTAAGGTATGTCTAAGTTCATCCCAAGTTAGTCTTTTTCTAAGGACGAACTTAGACAAACCTTAGAATGAGACTAACGAGACAAACTTGGGACGAACAAAGACAAACTTAAGTCTCATTCTAAGGTTTGGATAAGTTCGTCCCAAGTTAGTCTCTTTCTAAGGAAGAACTTAGACAAACCTTAGAATGAGACTAACGAGACTAACTTGGGACGAACAAAGACAAACTTATGTCCCATTCTAAGGTTTGTCTTAGTTTATCCCAAGTTAGTCTCTTTCTAAGGACGAACTTAGACAACCCTTTGAATGAGACTAACGAGACTAACTTGGGACGAACAAAGATAAACTTAAGTCCCATTCTAAGGTTTGTCTTAGTACGTCCCAAGTTAGTCTCTTTCTAAGGACGAACTTAGACAAACCTTAGAATGAGACTAACGATACTAACTTGGGACGAACAAAGACAAAATTTAGTCTCATTCTAAGATTTGTCTAAGTTCGTCCCAAGTTAGTTTCTTTCTAAGGACGAACTTAGACAAACTTTAGAATGAGACTAACGAGACTAACTTGGGACGAACAAAGACAAACATAAGTCTCATTCTAAGGTTTGTCTTAGTTCGTCCAAGTTAGTCTTTTTCTAAGGACGAACTTAGACAAACCTTAGAATGAGACTAACGAGACTAACTTGGGATGAACAAAGACAAACTTAAGTCTCATTCTAAGGTTTGTATAAGTTCGTCCCAAGTTAGTCTTTTTCTAAGGACGAACTTAGACAAACCTTAGAATGAGACTAACGAGACAAACTTGGGACGAACAAAGACAAACTTAAGTCTCATTCTAAGGTTTGGATAAGTTCGTCCCAAGTTAGTCTCTTTCTTAGGACGAACTTAGACAAACCTTAGAATGAGACTAACGAGACTAACTGGGGACGAACAAAGACAAACTTATGTCCCATTCTAAGGTTTGTCTTAGTTTATCCCAAGTTAGTCTCTTTCTAAGGACGAACTAAGACAACCCTTTGAATGAGACTAACGAGACTAACTTGGGACGAACAAAGATAAACTTAAGTCCCATTCTAAGGTTTGTCTTAGTACGTCTCAAGTTAGACTCTTTCTAAGGACGAACTTAGACAAACCTTAGAATGAGACTAACGAGACTAACTTGGGACGAACAAAGACAAAATTTAGTCTCATTCTAAGATTTGTCTAAGTTCGTCCCATGTTAGTCTCTTTCTAAGGACGAACTTAGACAAACCTTAGAATGAGACTAACGAGACTAACTTGGGACGAACAAAGACAAACATAAGTCTCATTCTAAGGTTTGTCTTAGTTCATCCCAAGTTAGTCTTTTTCTAAGGACGAACTTAGACAAACCTTAGAATGAGACTAACGAGACTAACTTGGGACGAACAAAGACAAATTTAAGTCTCATTGTATGGTTTGTCTAAGTTCGTCCCAAGTTAGTCTTTTTCTAAGGACGTACTTAGACAAACCTTAGAATGAAACTAACGAGACAAACTTGGGACGAACAAAGACAAACTTAAGTCTCATTCTAAGGTTTGGATACGTTCATCCCAAGTTAGTCTCTTTCTAAGGACGAACTTAGACAAACCTTAGAATGAGACTAACGAGACTAACTTGGGACGAACAAAGACAAACTTATGTCCCATTCTAAGGTTTGTCTTAGTTTATCCCAAGTTAGTCTCTTTCTAAGGACGAACTTAGACAACCCATTGAATGAGACTAACGAGACTAACTTGGGACGAACGAAGATAAACTTAAGTCCCATTCTAAGGTTTGTCTTAGTACGTCCCAAGTTAGTCTCTTTCTAAGGATGAACTTTGACAAACCTTAGAATGAGACTAACGATACTAACTTGGGACGAACAAAGACAAAATTTAGTCTCATTCTAAGATTTGTCTAAGTTCGTCCCAAGTTAGTCTCTTTCTAAGGACGAACTTAGACAAACCTTAGAATGAGACTAACGAGACTAACTTGGGACGAACAAAGACAAACATAAGTCTCATTCTAAGGTTTGTCTTAGTTCGTCCCAAGTTAGTCTTTTTCTAAGGACGAACTTAGACAAACCTTAGAATGAGACTAACGAGACTAACTTGGGACGAACAAAGACAAAGTTAAGTCTCATTCTAAGGTTTGTCTAAGTTCGTCCCAAGTTAGTCTTTTTCTAAGGACGTACTTAGACAAACCTTAGAATGAGACTAACGAGACAAACTTGGGACGAACAAAGACAAACTTAAGTCTCATTCTAAGGTTTGGATAAGTTCGTCCCAAGTTAGTCTCTTTCTAAGGACGAACTTAGACAAACCTTAGAATGAGACTAACGAGACTAACTTGGGACGAACAAAGATAAACTTATGTCCCATTCTAAGGTTTGTCTTAGTTTATCCCAAGTTAGTCTCTTTCTAAGGACGAACTTAGACAACCCTTTGAATGAGACTAACGAGACTAACTTGGGACGAACAAAGACAAACTTAAGTCCCATTCTACGGTTTGTCTTAGTACGTCCCAAGTTAGTCTCTTTCTAAGGACGAACTTAGACAAACCTTAGAATGAGACTAACGATACTAACTTGGGACGAACAAAGACAAACTTAAGTCTCATTCTAAGGTTTGTCTAAGTTCGTCCCAAGTTATTCTCTTTCTAAGGACGAACTTAGACAAACCTTAGAATGAGACTAACGAGACTAACTTTGGATGAATAAAGAAAAACTTTAGTCTCATTCTAAGGTTTCTCATTGTTCGTCCCAAGTTAGTCTCTTTCTAAGGGCGAACTTAGAAAAACCTTAAAATGAGACTAACGAGACTAACTTGGGACGAACAAAGACAAACTTAAGTCTCATTCTAAGGTTTGTCAAAGTTCGTCCTAAGTTAGTCTCTTTCTAAGGACGAACTTAGACAATCCTTAGAATGAGACTAACGAGACTAACTTGGGACGAACAAAGACAAACTTAAGTCCCATTCTAAGGTTTGTCTTAGTTCATCCCAAGTTAGTCTTTTTCTAAGGACGAACTTAGACAAACCTTAGAATGAGACTAACGAGACAAACTTGGGACGAACAAAGACAAACTTAAGTCTCATTCTAAGGTTTGTCTAAGTTCGTCCAAAGTAGTCTCTTTCTAAGGACGAACTAAGACAAACCTTAGAATGAGGCTAACGAGACTAACTTGGGACGAACAAAGACAAACTTAAGTCTCATTCTAAGGTTTGTCTAAGTTCGTCCCTAGTTAGTCTCTTTCTTAGGACGAACTTAGACAAACCTTAGAATGAAACTAACGAGACTAACTTGGGACGAACAAAGAAAAACGTTAGTCTCATTCTAAGGTTTATCTTAGTTCGTCACAAGTTAGTCTCTTTCTAAGGACGAACTTAGACAAACCTTAGAATGAGACTAACGAGACTAACTTGGGACGAACAAAGATAAACATAAGTCCCATTCTAAGGTTTGTCTTTGTTCGTCCCAAGTTAGTCTCTTTCTAAGGACGAACTTAGACAAACCTTAGAATGAGACTAACGAGACTAACTTGGGACGAACAAAGACAAACTTAAGTCTAATTCTAAGGTTTGTCAAAGTTCGTCCCAAGTTAGTCTTTTTCTAAGGACGAACTTAGACAAACCTTAGAATGAGACTAACGAGACAAACTTGGGACGAACAAAGACAAACTTAAGTCTCATTCTAAGGTTTGGATAAGTTCGTCCCAAGTTAGTCTCTTTCTAAGGACGAACTTAGACAAACCTTAGAATGAGACAAACGAGACTAACTTGGGACGAACAAAGACAAACTTAAGTCCCATTCTAAGGTTTGTCTTAGTTCTTCCCGAATTAGTCACTTTCTAAGGACGAACTTAGATAAACCTTAGAATGAGACTAACGAGACTAACTTGGGACGAACAAAGACAAACTTAAGTCTCATTCTAAGGTTTGTCTAAGTTCGTCCCAAGTTAGTCTTTTTCTAAGGACGAACTTAGACAAACCTTAGAATGAGACTAACGAGACAAACTTGGGACGAACAAAGACAAACTTAAGTCTCATTCTAAGGTTTGACTAAGTTCGTCCCAAGTTAGTCTCTTTCTAAGGACGAACTTAGACAAACCTTAGACTGAGATTAACGAGACTAACTTGGGACGAACAAAGACAAACTTAAGTCCCATTCTAAGGTTTGTCTTAGTTTGTCCCAAGTTAGTCTCTTTCTAAGGACGAACTTAGACAAACCTTAGAATGAGACCAACGAGACAAACTTGGGACGAACAAAGACAAACTTTAGTCTCATTCTAAGGTTTGTCTAAGTTCGTCCCAAGTTAGTCTCTTTCTAAGGACGAACTTAGACAAACCTTAAAATGAGACTAACGAGACTAACTTGGGACGAACAAAGACAAACTTAAGTCTCATTCCAAGGTTTGTCTTTGTTCGTCCCAAGTTAGTCTCTTTCTAAGGATGAACTTAGACAAACCTTAGAATGAGACTAACGAGACTAACTTGGGACGAACAAAGACAAAATTTAGTCTCATTCTAAGATTTGTCTAAGTTCGTCCCAAGTTAGTCTCTTTCTAAGGACGAACTTAGACAAACCTTAGAATGAGACTAACGAGACTAACTTGGGACGAACAAAGACAAACATAAGTCTCATTCTAAGGTTTATCTTAGTTCGTCCCAAGTTAGCCTTTTTCTAAGGACGAACTTAGACAAACCTTAGAATGAGACTAACGAGACTAACTTGGGACGAACAAAGACAAACTTAAGTCTCATTCTAAGGTATGTCTAAGTTCATCCCAAGTTAGTCTTTTTCTAAGGACGAACTTAGACAAACCTTAGAATGAGACTAACGAGACAAACTTGGGACGAACAAAGACAAACTTAAGTCTCATTCTAAGGTTTGGATAAGTTCGTCCCAAGTTAGTCTCTTTCTAAGGACGAACTTAGACAAACCTTAGAATGAGACTAACGAGACTAACTTGGGACGAACAAAGACAAACTTATGTCCCATTCTAAGGTTTGTCTTAGTTTATCCCAAGTTAGTCTCTTTCTAAGGACGAACTTAGACAACCCTTTGAATGAGACTAACGAGACTAACTTGGGACGAACAAAGATAAACTTAAGTCCCATTCTAAGGTTTGTCTTAGTACGTCCCAAGTTAGTCTCTTTCTAAGGACGAACTTAGACAAACCTTAGAATGAGACTAACGATACTAACTTGGGACGAACAAAGACAAAATTTAGTCTCATTCTAAGATTTGTCTAAGTTCGTCCCAAGTTAGTTTCTTTCTAAGGACGAACTTAGACAAACTTTAGAATGAGACTAACGAGACTAACTTGGGACGAACAAAGACAAACATAAGTCTCATTCTAAGGTTTGTCTTAGTTCGTCCAAGTTAGTCTTTTTCTAAGGACGAACTTAGACAAACCTTAGAATGAGACTAACGAGACTAACTTGGGATGAACAAAGACAAACTTAAGTCTCATTCTAAGGTTTGTATAAGTTCGTCCCAAGTTAGTCTTTTTCTAAGGACGAACTTAGACAAACCTTAGAATGAGACTAACGAGACAAACTTGGGACGAACAAAGACAAACTTAAGTCTCATTCTAAGGTTTGGATAAGTTCGTCCCAAGTTAGTCTCTTTCTAAGGACGAACTTAGACAAACCTTAGAATGAGACTAACGAGACTAACTGGGGACGAACAAAGACAAACTTATGTCCCATTCTAAGGTTTGTCTTAGTTTATCCCAAGTTAGTCTCTTTCTAAGGACGCACTAAGACAACCCTTTGAATGAGACTAACGAGACTAACTTGGGACGAACAAAGATAAACTTAAGTCCCATTCTAAGGTTTGTCTTAGTACGTCTCAAGTTAGTCTCTTTCTAAGGACGAACTTAGACAAACCTTAGAATGAGACTAACGAGACTAACTTGGGACGAACAAAGACAAAATTTAGTCTCATTCTAAGATTTGTCTAAGTTCGTCCCATGTTAGTCTCTTTCTAAGGACGAACTTAGACAAACCTTAGAATGAGACTAACGAGACTAACTTGGGACGAACAAAGACAAACATAAGTCTCATTCTAAGGTTTGTCTTAGTTCATCCCAAGTTAGTCTTTTTCTAAGGACGAACTTAGACAAACCTTAGAATGAGACTAACGAGACTAACTTGGGACGAACAAAGACAAACTTAAGTCTCATTGTAAGGTTTGTCTAAGTTCGTCCCAAGTTAGTCTGTTTCTAAAGACGTACTTAGACAAACCTTAGAATGAAACTAACGAGACAAACTTGGGACGAACAAAGACAAACTTAAGTCTCATTCTAAGGTTTGGATACGTTCATCCCAAGTTAGTCTCTTTCTAAGGACGAACTTAGACAAACCTTAGAATGAGACTAACGAGACTAACTTGGGACGAACAAAGACAAACTTATGTCCCATTCTAAGGTTTGTCTTAGTTTATCCCAAGTTAGTCTCTTTCTAAGGACGAACTTAGACAACCCATTGAATGAGACTAACGAGACTAACTTGGGACGAACGAAGATAAACTTAAGTCCCATTCTAAGGTTTGTCTTAGTACGTCCCAAGTTAGTCTCTTTGTAAGGATGAACTTTGACAAACCTTAGAATGAGACTAACGATACTAACTTGGGACGAACAAAGACAAAATTTAGTCTCATTCTAAGATTTGTCTAAGTTCGTCCCAAGTTAGTCTCTTTCTAAGGACGAACTTAGACAAACCTTAGAATGAGACTAACGAGACTAACTTGGGACGAACAAAGACAAACTTAAGTCTCATTCTAAGGTTTGTCTAAGTTCGTCCCAAGTTAGTCTTTTTCTAAGGACGTACTTAGACAAACCTTAGAATGAGACTAACGAGACAAACTTGGGACGAACAAAGACAAACTTAAGTCTCATTCTAAGGTTTGGATAAGTTCGTCCCAAGTTAGTCTCTTTCTAAGGACGAACTTAGACAAACCTTAGAATGAGACTAACGAGACTAACTTGGGACGAACAAAGATAAACTTATGTCCCATTCTAAGGTTTGTCTTAGTTTATCCCAAGTTAGTCTCTTTCTAAGGACGAACTTAGACAACCCTTTGAATGAGACTAACGAGACTAACTTGGGACGAACAAAGATAAACTTAAGTCCCATTCTAAGGTTTGTCTTAGTACGTCCCAAGTTAGTCTCTTTCTAAGGACGAACTTAGACAAACCTTAGAATGAGACTAACGATACTAACTTGGGACGAACAAAGACAAACTTAAGTCTCATTCTAAGGTTTGTCTAAGTTCGTCCCAAGTTATTCTCTTTCTAAGGACGAACTTAGACAAACCTTAGAATGAGACTAACGAGACTAACTTTGGATGAATAAAGAAAAACTTTAGTCTCATTCTAAGGTTTCTCTTAGTTCGTCCCAAGTTAGTCTCTTTCTAAGGGCGAACTTAGAAAAACCTTAAAATGAGACTAACGAGACTAACTTGGGACGAACAAAGACAAACTTAAGTCTCATTCTAAGGTTTGTCAAAGTTCGTCCCAAGTTAGTCTCTTTCTAAGGACGAACTTAGACAATCCTTAGAATGAGACTAACGAGACTAACTTGGGACGAACAAAGACAAACTTAAGTCCCATTCTAAGGTTTGTCTTAGTTCATCCCAAGTTAGTCTTTTTCTAAGGACGAACTTAGACAAACCTTAGAATGAGACTAACGAGACAAACTTGGGACGAACAAAGACAAACTTAAGTCTCATTCTAAGGTTTGTCTAAGTTCGTCCAAAGTAGTCTCTTTCTAAGGACGAACTAAGACAAACCTTAGAATGAGGCTAACGAGACTAACTTGGGACGAACAAAGACAAACTTAAGTCTCATTCTAAGGTTTGTCTAAGTTCGTCCCTAGTTAGTCTCTTTCTTAGGACGAACTTAGACAAACCTTAGAATGAAACTAACGAGACTAACTTGGGACGAACAAAGAAAAACGTTAGTCTCATTGTAAGGTTTATCTTAGTTCGTCCCAAGTTAGTCTCTTTCTAAGGACGAACTTAGACAAACCTTAGAATGAGACTAACGAGACTAACTTGGGACGAACAAAGATAAACATAAGTCCCATTCTAAGGTTTGTCTTTGTTCGTCCCAAGTTAGTCTCTTTCTAAGGACGAACTTAGACAAACCTTAGAATGAGACTAACGAGACTAACTTGGGATGAACAAAGACAAACTTAAGTCTCATTCTAAGGTTTGTCAAAGTTCGTCCCAAGTTAGTCTTTTTCTAAGGACGAACTTAGACAAACCTTAGAATGAGACTAACGAGACAAACTTGGGACGAACAAAGACAAACTTAAGTCTCATTCTAAGGTTTGGATAAGTTCGTCCCAAGTTAGTCTCTTTCTAAGGACGAACTTAGACAAACCTTAGAATGAGACAAACGAGACTAACTTGGGACGAACAAAGACAAACTTAAGTCCCATTCTAAGGTTTGTCTTAGTTCTTCCCGAATTAGTCACTTTCTAAGGACGAACTTAGATAAACCTTAGAATGAGACTAACGAGACTAACTTGGGACGAACAAAGACAAACTTAAGTCTCATTCTAAGGTTTGTCTAAGTTCGTCCCAAGTTAGTCTTTTTCTAAGGACGAACTTAGACAAACCTTAGAATGAGACTAACGAGACAAACTTGGGACGAACAAAGACAAACTTAAGTCTCATTCTAAGGTTTGACTAAGTTCGTCCCAAGTTAGTCTCTTTCTAAGGACAAACTTAGACAAACCTTAGACTGAGATTAACGAGACTAACTTGGGACGAACAAAGACAAACTTAAGTCCCATTCTAAGGTTTGTCTTAGTTTGTCCCAAGTTAGTCTCTTTCTAAGGACGAACTTAGACAAACCTTAGAATGAGACTAACGAGACAAACTTGGGACGAACTAAGACAAACTTTAGTCTCATTCTAAGGTTTGTCTAAGTTCGTCCCAAGTTAGTCTCTTTCTAAGGACGAACTTAGACAAACCTTAGAATGAGACTAACGAGACTAACTTGGGACGAACAAAGACAAACTTAAGTCTCATTCCAAGGTTTGTCTTTGTTCGTCCCAAGTTAGTCTCTTTCTAAGGATGAACTTAGACAAACCTTAGAATGAGACTAACGAGACTAACTTGGGACGAACAAAGACAAAATTTAGTCTCATTCTAAGATTTGTCTAAGTTCGTCCCAAGTTAGTCTCTTTCTAAGGACGAACTTAGACAAACCTTAGAATGAGACTAACGAGACTAACTTGGGACGAACAAAGACAAACATAAGTCTCATTCTAAGGTTTATCTTAGTTCGTCCCAAGTTAGCCTTTTTCTAAGGACGAACTTAGACAAACCTTAGAATGAGACTAACGAGACTAACTTGGGACGAACAAAGACAAACTTAAGTCTCATTCTAAGGTATGTCTAAGTTCATCCCAAGTTAGTCTTTTTCTAAGGACGAACTTAGACAAACCTTAGAATGAGACTAACGAGACAAACTTGGGACGAACAAAGACAAACTTAAGTCTCATTCTAAGGTTTGGATAAGTTCGTCCCAAGTTAGTCTCTTTCTAAGGACGAACTTAGACAAACGTTAGAATGAGACTAACGAGACTAACTTGGGACGAACAAAGACAAACTTATGTCCCATTCTAAGGTTTGTCTTAGTTTATCCCAAGTTAGTCTCTTTCTAAGGACGAACTTAGACAACCCTTTGAATGAGACTAACGAGACTAACTTGGGACGAACAAAGATAAACTTAAGTCCCATTCCAAGGTTTGTCTTAGTACGTCCCAAGTTAGTCTCTTTCTAAGGACGAACTTAGACAAACCTTAGAATGAGACTAACGATACTAACTTGGGACGAACAAAGACAAAATTTAGTCTCATTCTAAGAGTTGTCTAAGTTCGTCCCAAGTTAGTCTCTTTCTAAGGACGAACTTAGACAAACCTTAGAATGAGACTAACGAGACTAACTTGGGATGAACAAAGACAAACTTAAGTCTCATTCTAAGGTTTGTCTAAGTTCGTCCCAAGTTAGTCTCTTTCTAAGGACGAACTTAGACAAACCTTAGAATGAGACTAACGAGACAAACTTGGGACGAACAAAGACAAACTTAAGTCTCATTCTAAGGTTTGGATAAGTTCGTCCCAAGTTAGTCTCTTTCTAAGGACGAACTTAGACAAACCTTAGAATGAGACTAACGAGACTAACTTGGGACGAACAAAGACAAACTTATGTCCCATTCTAAGGTTTGTCTTAGTTTATCCCAAGTTAGTCTCTTTCTAAGGACGAACTAAGACAACCCTTTGAATGAGACTAACGAGACTAACTTGGGACGAACAAAGATAAACTTAAGTCCCATTCTAAGGTTTGTCTTAGTACGTCCCAAGTTAGTCTCTTTCTAAGGACGAACTTAGACAAAACTTAGAATGAGACTAACGAGACTAACTTGGGACGAACAAAGACAAAATTTAGTCTCATTCTAAGATTTGTCTAAGTTCGTCCCAAGTTAGTATCTTTCTAAGGACGAACTTAGACAAACCTTAGAATGAGACTAACGAGACTAACTTGGGACGAACAAAGACAAACATAAGTTTCATTCTTAGGTTTGTCTTAGTTCGTCCCAAGTTAGTCTTTTTCTAAGGACGAACTTAGACAAACCTTAGAATGAGACTAACGAGACTAACTTGGGACGAACAAAGACAAACTTAAGTCTCATTCTAAGGTTTGTCTAAGTTCGTCCCAAGTTAGTCTTTTTCTAAGGACGAACTTAGAAAAACCTTAGAATGAGACTAACGAGACAAACTTGGGACGAACAAAGACAAACTTAAGTCTCATTCTAAGGTTTGGATAAGTTTGTCCCAAGTTAGTCTCTTTCTAAGGACGAACTTAGACAAACCTTAGAATGAGACTAACGAGACTAACTTGGGACGAACAAAGACAAACTTATGTCCCATTCTACGGTTTGTCTTAGTTTATCCCAAGTTAGTCTCTTTCTAAGGACGAACTTAGACAACCCTTTGAATGAGACTAACGAGACTAACTTGGGACGAATAAAGACAAAATTTAGTCTCATTCTAAGATTTGTCTAAGTTCATCCCAAGTTAGTCTCTTTCTAAGGACGAACTTAGACAAACCTTAGAATGAGACTAACGAGACTAACTTGGGACGAACAAAGACAAACATAAGTCTCATTCTAAGGTTTGTCTTAGTTCATCCCAAGTTAGTCTTTTTCTAAGGACGAACTTAGACAAACCTTAGAATGAGACTAACGAGACTAACTTGGGACGAACAAAGACAAACTTAAGTCTCATTCTAAGGTTTGTCTAAGTTCGTCCCAAGTTAGTCTTTTTCTAAGGACAAACTTAGACAACCCTTAGAATGAGACTAACGAGACAAACTTGGGACGAACAAAAACAAACTTAAGTCTCATTCTAAGGTTTGGATAAGTTCGTCCCAAGTTAGTCTCTTTCTAAGGACGAACTTAGACAAACCTTAGAATGAGACTAACGAGACTAACTTGGGATGAACAAAGACAAACTTATGTCCCATTCTAAGGTTTGTCTTAGTTTATCCCAAGTTAGTCTCTTTCTAAGGACGAACTTAGACAACCCTTTGAATGAGACTAACGAGACTAACTTGGGACGAACAAAGATAAACTTAAGTCCCATTCTAAGGTTTGTCTTAGTACGTCCCAAGTTAGTCTCTTTCTAAGGACGAAATTAGACAAACCTTAGAATGAGACTAACGAGACTAACTTGGGACGAACAAAGACAAACTTAAGTCTCATTCTAAGGTTTGTCAAAGTTCGTCCCAAGTTAGTCTCTTTCTAAGGACGAACTTAGACAATCCTTAGAATGAGACTAACGAGACTAACTTGGGACGAACAAAGACAAACTAAAGTCCCATTCTAAGGTTTGTCTTAGTTCGTCCCAAATTGATCTCTTTCTAAGGACGAACTTAGACAAACCATAGAATAAGACTAACGAGACAAACTTGGGACGAACAAAGACAAACTTTAGTCTGATTCTATGGTTTGTCTAAGTTTGTCCCAAGTAGTCTCTTTCTAAGGACGAACTTAGACAAACCTTAGAATGAGACTAACGACACTAACTTGGGACGAACAAAGACAAACTTAAGTCTCATTCTAAGGTTTGTCTAAGTTCGTCCCTAGTTAGTCTCTTTCTTAAGACGAACTTAGACAAACCTTAGAATGAAACTAACGAGACTAACTTGGGACGAACAAAGAAAAACGTTAGTCTCATTCTAAGGTTTATCTTAGTTCGTCCCAAGTTAGTCTCTTTCTAAGGACGAACTTAGACAAACCTTAGAATGAGACTAACGAGACTAACTTGGGACGAACAAAGATAAACATAAGTCCCATTCTAAGGTTTGTCTTTGTTCGTCCCAAGTTAGTCTCTTTCTAAGGACGAACTTAGACAAACCTTAGAATGAGACTAACGAGACTAACTTGGGACGAACAAAGACAAACTTAAGTCTCATTCTAAGGTTTGTCTAAGTTCGTCCCAAGTTAGTCTTTTTCTAAGGACGAACTTAGACAAACCTTAGAATAAGACTAACGAGACAAACTTGGGACGAACAAAGACAAACTGAAGTCTCATTCTAATGTTTGGATAAGTTCGTCCCAAGTTAGTCTCTTTCTAAGGACGAACTTAGACAAACCTTAGAATGAGTCAAACGAGACTAACTTGGTATGAACAAAGACAAACTTAAGTCCCATTCTAAGGTTTGTCTTATTTCGTCCCAAGTTAGTCTCTTTCAAAGGTCGAACTTAGACAAACCTTAGAATCAGACTAACGAGACTAACTTAGGACGAACAAAGAAAAACTTAAGTATCATTCTAAGGTTTGTCTAAGTTCGTCCCAAGTTAGTCTCTTTCTAAGGACAACTTAGACAAACCTTAGAATGAGACTAACGAGACAAACTTGGGACGAACAAAGACAAACTTAAGTCTCATTCTAAGGTTTGTCTTAGTTCGTCCCAAGTTAGTCTCTTTCTAAGGACAACTTAGACAAACCTTAGAATGAGACTAACGAGACTAACTTTGGACGAACAAAGAAAAACGTTAGTCTCATTCTAAGGTTTGTCTTAGTTCTTCAAAAATTAGTCTCTTTCTAAGGACGAACTTAGATAAACCTTAGAATGAGACTAACGAGACTAACTTGGGACGAACAAAGACAAACTTAAGTCTCATTCTAAGGTTTGTCTAAGTTCGTCCAAAGTTAGTCTTTTTCTAAGGACGAACTTAGACAAACCTTAGAATGAGACTAACGAGACAAACTTGGGACGAACAAAGACAAACTTAAGTCTCATTCTAAGGTTTGACTAAGTTCGTCCCAAGTTAGTCTCTTTCTAAGGACGAACTTAGCCAAACCTTAGACTGAGATTAACGAGACTAACTTGGGACGAACAAAGACAAACTTAAGTCCCATTCTAAGGTTTGTCTTAGTTTGTCCCAAGTTAGTCTCTTTCTAAGGACGAACTTAGACAAACCTTAGAATGAGACGAACGAGACAAACTTGGGATGAACAAAGACAAACTTTAGTCTCATTCTAAGGTTTGTCTAAGTTCGTCCCAAGTTAGTCTCTTTCTAAGGACGAACTTAGACAAACCTTAGAATGAGACTAACGAGACTAACTTGGGACGAACAAAGACAAACTTAAGTCTCATTCCAAGGTTTGTCTTTGTTCGTCCCAAGTTAGTCTCTTTCTGAGGACGAACTTAGACAAACCTTAGAATGAGACTAACGAGACTAACTTGGGACGAACAAAGACAAACTTAAGTCTCATTCTAAGGTTTGTCTAAGTTCGTCCCAAGTTAGTCTTTTTCTAAGGACGAACTTAGACAAACCTTAGAATGAGACTAACGAGACAAACTTGGGACGAACAAAAACAAACTTAAGTCTCATTCTAAGGTTTGGATAAGTTCGTCCCAAGTTAGTCTCTTTCTAAGGACGAACTTAGACAAACCTTTGAATGATACTAACGAGACTATCTTGGGACGAACAAAGACAAACATAAGTCTCATTCTAAGGTTTGTCTTAGTTCGTCCCAAGTTAGTCTTTTTCTAAGGACGAACTTAGACAAACCTTAGAATGAGACTAACGAGACTAACTTGGGATGAACAAAGACAAACTTATGTCCCATTCTAAGGTTTGTCTTAGTTTATCCCAAGTTAGTCTCTTTCTAAGGACGAACTTAGACAACCCTTTGAATGAGACTAACGAGACTAACTTGGGACGAACAAAGATAAACTTAAGTCCCATTCTAAGGTTTGTCTTAGTACGTCCCAAGTTAGTCTCTTTCTAAGGACGAAATTAGACAAACCTTAGAATGAGACTAACGAGACTAACTTGGGACGAACAAAGACAAACTTAAGTCTCATTCTAAGGTTTGTCAAAGTTCGTCCCAAGTTAGTCTCTTTCTAAGGACGAACTTAGACAATCCTTAGAATGAGACTAACGAGACTAACTTGGGACGAACAAAGACAAACTTAAGTCCCATTCTAAGGTTTGTCTTAGTTCGTCCCAAGTTGATCTCTTTCTAAGGACGAACTTAGACAAACCATAGAATAAGACTAACGAGACAAACTTGGGATGAACAAAGACAAACTTTAGTCTCATTCTATGGTTTGTCTAAGTTCATCCCAAGTAGTCTCTTTCTAAGGACGAACTTAGACAAACCTTAGAATGAGACTAACGAGACTAACTTGGGACGAACAAAGACAAACTTAAGTCTCATTCTAAGGTTTGTCTAAGTTCGTCCCTAGTTAGTCTCTTTCTTAGGACGAACTTAGACAAACCTTAGAATGAAACTAACGGGACTAACTTGGGACAAACAAAGAAAAACGTTAGTCTCATTCTAAGGTTTATCTTAGTTCGTCCCAAGTTAGTCTCTTTCTAAGGACGAACTTAGACAAACCTTAGAATGAGACTAACGAGACTAATTTGGGACGAACAAAGATAAACATAAGTCTCATTCTAAGGTTTGTCTAAGTTCATCCCAAGTTAGTCTTTTTCTAAGGACGAACTTAGACAAACCTTAAAATGAGACTAACGAGACTAACTTGGGACGAACAAAGACAAACTTAAGTCTCATTCTAAGGTTTGTCTAAGTTCATCCCAAGTTAGTCTTTTTCTAAGGACGAACTTAGACAAACCTTAGAATGAGACTAACGAGACAAACTTGGGACGAACAAAGACAAACTGAAGTCTCATTCTAAGGTTTGGATAAGTTCGTCCCAAGTTAGTCTCTTTCTAAGGACGAACTTAGACAAACCTTAGAATGAGAAAAACGAGACTAACTTGGGACGAACAAAGACAAACTTAAGTCCCATTCTAAGGTTTGTCTTAGTTCGTCCCAAGTTAGTCTCTTTCAAAGGACGAACTTAGACAAACCTTAGAATCAGACTAACGAGACTAACTTAGGACGAACAAAGACAAACTTAAGTATCATTCTAAGGTTTGTCTAAGTTCGTCCCAAGTTAGTCTCTTTCTAAGGACAACTTAGACAAACCTTAGAATGAGACTAACGAGACAAACTTGGGACGAACAAAGACAAACTTAAGTCTCATTCTAAGGTTTGTCTTAGTTCGTCCCAAGTTAGTCTCTTTCTAAGGACAACTTAGACAAACCTTAGAATGAGACTAACGAGACTAACTTTGGACGAACAAAGAAAAATGTTAGTCTCATTCTAAGGTTTGTCTTAGTTCTTCCAAAATTAGTCTCTTTCTAAGGACGAACTTAGATAAACCTTAGAATGAGACTAACGAGACTAACTTGGGACGAACAAAGACAAACTTAAGTCTCATTCTAAGGTTTGTCTAAGTTCGTCCCAAGTTAGTCTTTTTCTAAGGACGAACTTAGACAAACCTTAGAATGAGACTAACGAGACAAACTTGGGACGAACAAAGACAAACTTAAGTCTCATTCTAAGGTTTGACTAAGTTTGTCCCAAGTTAGTCTCTTTCTAAGGACGAACTTAGCCAAACCTTAGACTGAGATTAACGAGACTAACTTGGGACGAACAAAGACAAACTTAAGTCCCATTCTAAGGTTTGTCTTAGTTTGTCCCAAGTTAGTCTCTTTCTAAGGACGAACTTAGACAAACCTTAGAATGAGACTAACGAGACAAACTTGGGACGAACAAAGACAAACTTTAGTCTCATTCTAAGGTTTGTCTAAGTTCGTCCCAAGTTAGTCTCTTTCTAAGGACGAACTTAGACAAACCTTAGAATGAGACTAACGAGACTAACTTGGGACGAACAAAGACAAACTTAAGTCTCATTCCAAGGTTTGTCTTTGTTCGTCCCAAGTTAGTCTCTTTCTAAGGACGAACTTAGACAAACCTTAGAATGAGACTAACGAGACTAACTTGGGACGAACAAAGACAAAATTTAGTCTCATTCTAAGATTTGTCTAAGTTCGTCCCAAGTTAGTCTCTTTCTAAGGACGAACTTAGACAAACTTTAGAATGAGACTAACGAGACTAACTTGGGACGAACAAAGACAAACTTAAGTCTCATTCTAAGGTTTGTCTAAGTTCGTCCCTAGTTAGTCTCTTTCTAAGGACAACTTAGACAAACCTTAGAATGAGACTAACGAGACAAACTTGGGACGAACAAAGACAAACTTAAGTCTCATTCTAAGGTTTGTCTTAGTTCGTCCCAAGTTAGTCTCTTTCTAAGGACAACTTAGACAAACCTTAGAATGAGACTAACGAGACTAACTTTGGACGAACAAAGAAAAATGTTAGTCTCATTCTAAGGTTTGTCTTAGTTCTTCCAAAATTAGTCTCTTTCTAAGGACGAACTTAGATAAACCTTAGAATGAGACTAACGAGACAAACTTGGGACGAACAAAGACAAACTTAAGTCTCATTCTAAGGTTTGACTAAGTTTGTCCCAAGTTAGTCTCTTTCTAAGGACGAACTTAGACAAACTTTAGAATGAGACTAACGAGACTAACTTGGGATGAACAAAGACAAACTTAAGTCTCATTCTAAGGTTTGTCTAAGTTCATCCCAAGTTAGTCTTTTTCTAAGGACGAACTTAGACAAACCTTAGAATGAGACTAACGAGACTAACTTGGGACGAACAAAGACAAACTTAAGTCCCATTCTAAGGTTTGTCTTAGTTCGTCCCAAGTTAGTCTCTTTCAAAGGACGAACTTAGACAAACCTTAGAATCAGACTAACGAGTCTAACTTAGGACGAACAAAGACAAACTTAAGTATCATTCTAAGGTTTGTCTAAGTTCGTCCCAAGTTAGTCTCTTTCTAAGGACAACTTAGACAAATCTTAGAATGAGACTACTGAGACAAACTTGGGACGAACAAAGACAAACTTAAGTCTCATTCTAAGGTTTGTCTTAGTTCGTCCCAAGTTAGTCTCTTTCTAAGGACAACTTAGACAAACCTTAGAATGAGACTAACGAGACTAACTTTGGACGAACAAAGAAAAACGTTAGTCTCATTCTATGGTTTGTCTTAGTTCGTCCCAAGTTAGTCTCTTACTAAGGACGAACTTAGACAAACCTTAGAATGAGATTAACGAGACTAACTTGGGATGAACAAAGACAAACTTAAGTCCCATTTTAAGGTTTGTCTTAGTTCGTCCCAAGTTAGTCGCTTTCTAAGGACAACTTAGACAAACCTTAGAATGAGACTAACGAGACTAACTTGTGACGAACAAAGATAAACTTAAGTCTCATTCTAAACTTTGTCAAAGTTTGTCCCAAGTTAGTCTCTTTCTAAGGACGAACTTAGACAAACCTTAGAATGAGACTAACGAGACTAACTTGTGACGAACAAAGGTAAACTTAAGTCTCATTCTAAACTTTGTCTAAGTTTGTCCCAAGTTAGTCACTTTCTAAGGACGAACTTTGACAAACTTTAGAATGAGACTAACGAGACTAACTTGGGACGAACAAAGACAAACTTAAGTCCCATTCTAAGGTTTGTCTTAGTACGTCCCAAGTTAGTCTCTTTCTAAGGATGAACTTAGACAAACCTTAGAATGAGACTAACGAGACTAACTTGGGACGAACAAAGACAAACTTTAGTCTCATTCTAAGGTTTGTCTAAGTTCGTCCCAAGTTAGTCTTTTTCTAAGGACGAACTTAGACAAACCTTAGAATGAGACTAACGAGACAAACATGGGACGAACAAAGACAAACTGAAGTCTCATTCTAAGGTTTGGATAAGTTCATCCCAAGTTAGTCTCTTTCTAAGGACAAACTTAGACAAACCTTAGAATGAGACTAACGAGACTAACTTGGAACGAATAAAGACAAACTCAAGTCTCATTCTAAGGTTTGTCTAAGTTCGTCCCAAGTTAGTCTCGTTTGTCTCATTCTAAGGGTGGCGGCATGATCCCAGGTGACCAAACTAACTTTGGACGAACAAAGAAAAACGTTAGTCTCATTCTATGGTTTGTCTTAGTTCGTCCCAAGTTAGTCTCTTACTAAGGACGAACTTAGACAAACCTTAGAATGAGATTAACGAGACTAACTTGGGATGAACAAAGACAAACTTAAGTCCCATTTTAAGGTTTGTCTTAGTTCGTCCCAAGTTAGTCTCTTTCTAAGGACAACTTAGACAAACCTTAGAATGAGACTAACGAGACTAACTTGTGACGAACAAAGATAAACTTAAGTCCCATTCTAAGGTTTGTCTTAGTACGTCCCAAGTTAGTCTCTTTCTAAGGACGAAATTAGACAAACCTTAGAATGAGACTAACGAGACTAACTTGGGACGAACAAAGACAAACTTAAGTCTCATTCTAAGGTTTGTCAAAGTTCGTCCCAAGTTAGTCTTTTTCTAAGGACGAATTTAGACAAACCTTAGAATGAGACTAACGAGACAAACTTGGGACGAACAAAAACAAACTTAAGTCTCATTCTAAGGTTTGGATAAGTTCGTCCCAAGTTAGTCTCTTTCTAAGGACGAACTTAGACAAACCTTTGAATGATACTAACGAGACTATCTTGGGACGAACAAAGACAAACATAAGTCTCATTCTAAGGTTTGTCTTAGTTCGTCCCAAGTTAGTCTTTTTCTAAGGACGAACTTAGACAAACCTTAGAATGAGACTAACGAGACTAACTTGGGATGAACAAAGACAAACTTATGTCCCATTCTAAGGTTTGTCTTAGTTTATCCCAAGTTAGTCTCTTTCTAAGGACGAACTTAGACAACCCTTTGAATGAGACTAACGAGACTAACTTGGGACGAACAAATATAAACTTAAGTCCCATTCTAAGGTTTGTCTTAGTACGTCCCAAGTTAGTCTCTTTCTA
Source organism: Rhodiola kirilowii (assembly GCA_033675215.1). Taxonomy (NCBI): domain Eukaryota; kingdom Viridiplantae; phylum Streptophyta; class Magnoliopsida; order Saxifragales; family Crassulaceae; genus Rhodiola; species Rhodiola kirilowii. The sequence continues at coordinate 1,043,989 of JAUCNB010000012.1, read as the reverse complement.
AGGACGAAATTAGACAAACCTTAGAATGAGACTAACGAGACTAACTTGGGACGAACAAAGACAAACTTAAGTCTCATTCTAAGGTTTGTCAAAGTTCGTCCCAAGTTAGTCTCTTTCTAAGGACGAACTTAGACAATCCTTAGAATGAGACTAACGAGACTAACTTGGGACGAACAAAGACAAACTTAAGTCCCATTCTAAGGTTTGTCTTAGTTCGTCCCAAGTTGATCTCTTTCTAAGGACGAACTTAGACAAACCATAGAATAAGACTAACGAGACAAACTTGGGACGAACAAAGACAAACTTTAGTCTCATTCTATGGTTTGTCTAAGTTCATCCCAAGTAGTCTCTTTCTAAGGACGAACTTAGACAAACCTTAGAATGAGACTAACGAGACTAACTTGGGACGAACAAAGACAAACTTAAGTCTCATTCTAAGGTTTGTCTAAGTTCGTCCCTAGTTAGTCTCTTTCTTAGGACGAACTTAGACAAACCTTAGAATGAAACTAACGAGACTAACTTGGGACAAACAAAGAAAAACGTTAGTCTCATTCTAAGGTTTATCTTAGTTCGTCCCAAGTTAGTCTCTTTCTAAGGACGAACTTAGACAAACCTTAGAATGAGACTAACGAGACTAACTTGGGACGAACAAAGATAAACTTAAGTCTCATTCTAAGGTTTGTCTAAGTTCATCCCAAGTTAGTCTTTTTCTAAGGACGAACTTAGACAAACCTTAGAATGAGACTAACGAGACTAACTTGGGACGAACAAAGACAAACTTAAGTCTCATTCTAAGGTTTGTCTAAGTTCATCCCAAGTTAGTCTTTTTCTAAGGACGAACTTAGACAAACCTTAGAATGAGACTAACGAGACAAACTTGGGACGAACAAAGACAAACTGAAGTCTCATTCTAAGGTTTAGATAAGTTCGTCCCAAGTTAGTCTCTTTCTAAGGACGAACTTAGACAAACCTTAGAATGAGAAAAACGAGACTAACTTGGGACGAACAAAGACAAACTTAAGTCCCATTCTAAGGTTTGTCTTAGTTCGTCCCAAGTTAGTCTCTTTCAAAGGACGAACTTAGACAAACCTTAGAATCAGACTAACGAGACTAACTTAGGACGAACAAAGACAAACTTAAGTATCATTCTAAGGTTTGTCTAAGTTCGTCCCAAGTTAGTCTCTTTCTAAGGACAACTTAGACAAACCTTAGAATGAGACTAACGAGACAAACTTGGGACGAACAAAGACAAACTTAAGTCTCATTCTAAGGTTTGTCTTAGTTCGTCCCAAGTTAGTCTCTTTCTAAGGACAACTTAGACAAACCTTAGAATGAGACTAACGAGACTAACTTTGGACGAACAAAGAAAAATGTTAGTCTCATTCTAAGGTTTGTCTTAGTTCTTCCAAAATTAGTCTCTTTCTAAGGACGAACTTAGATAAACCTTAGAATGAGACTAACGAGACTAACTTGGGACGAACAAAGACAAACTTAAGTCTCATTCTAAGGTTTGTCTAAGTTCGTCCCAAGTTAGTCTTTTTCTAAGGACGAACTTAGACAAACCTTAGAATGAGACTAACGAGACAAACTTGGGACAAACAAAGACAAACTTAAGTCTCATTCTAAGGTTTGACTAAGTTTGTCCCAAGTTAGTCTCTTTCTAAGGACGAACTTAGCCAAACCTTAGACTGAGATTAACGAGACTAACTTGGGACGAACAAAGACAAACTTAAGTCCCATTCTAAGGTTTGTCTTAGTTTGTCCCAAGTTAGTCTCTTTCTAAGGACGAACTTAGACAAACCTTAGAATGAGACTAACGAGACAAACTTGGGACGAACAAAGACAAACTTTAGTCTCATTCTAAGGTTTGTCTAAGTTCGTCCCAAGTTAGTCTCTTTCTAAGGACGAACTTAGACAAACCTTAGAATGAGACTAACGAGACTAACTTGGGACGAACAAAGACAAACTTAAGTCTCATTCCAAGGTTTGTCTTTGTTCGTCCCAAGTTAGTCTCTTTCTAAGGACGAACTTAGACAAACCTTAGAATGAGACTAACGAGACTAACTTGGGACGAACAAAGACAAAATTTAGTCTCATTCTAAGATTTGTCTAAGTTCGTCCCAAGTTAGTCTCTTTCTAAGGACGAACTTAGACAAACCTTAGAATGAGACTAACGAGACTAACTTGGGACGAACAAAGACAAACTTAAGTCTCATTCTAAGGTTTGTCTAAGTTCGTCCCTAGTTAGTCTCTTTCTAAGGACAACTTAGACAAACCTTAGAATGAGACTAACGAGACAAACTTGGGACGAACAAAGACAAACTTAAGTCTCATTCTAAGGTTTGTCTTAGTTCGTCCCAAGTTAGTCTCTTTCTAAGGACAACTTAGACAAACCTTAGAATGAGACTAACGAGACTAACTTTGGACGAACAAAGAAAAATGTTAGTCTCATTCTAAGGTTTGTCTTAGTTCTTCCAAAGTTAGTCTCTTTCTAAGGACGAACTTAGATAAACCTTAGAATGAGACTAACGAGACAAACTTGGGACGAACAAAGACAAACTTAAGTCTCATTCTAAGGTTTGACTAAGTTTGTCCCAAGTTAGTCTCTTTCTAAGGACGAACTTAGACAAACTTTAGAATGAGACTAACGAGACTAACTTGGGATGAACAAAGACAAACTTAAGTCTCATTCTAAGGTTTGTCTAAGTTCGTCCCTAGTTAGTGTCTTTCTTAGGACGAACTTAGACAAACCTTAGAATGAAACTAACGAGACTAACTTGGGACGAACAAAGAAAAACTTAAGTCTCATTCTAAGGTTTGTCTAAGTTCATCCCAAGTTAGTCTCTTTCTAAGGACGAACTTAGACAAACCTTAGAATGAGACAAACGAGACTAACTTGGGACGAACAAAGACAAACTTAAGTCCCATTCTAAGGTTTGTCTTAGTTCGTCCCAAGTTAGTCTCTTTCAAAGGACGAACTTAGACAAACATTAGAATCAGACTAACGAGTCTAACTTAGGACGAACAAAGACAAACTTAAGTATCATTCTAAGGTTTGTCTAAGTTCGTCCCAAGTTAGTCTCTTTCTAAGGACAACTTAGACAAACCTTAGAATGAGACTACTGAGACAAACTTGGGACGAACAAAGACAAACTTAAGTCTCATTCTAAGGTTTGTCTTAGTTCGTCCCAAGTTAGTCTCTTTCTAAGGACAACTTAGACAAACCTTAGAATGAGACTAACGAGACTAACTTTGGACGAACAAAGAAAAACGTTAGTCTCATTCTATGGTTTGTCTTAGTTCGTCCCAAGTTAGTCTCTTACTAAGGACGAACTTAGACAAACCTTAGAATGAGATTAACGAGACTAACTTGGGATGAACAAAGACAAACTTAAGTCCCATTTTAAGGTTTGTCTTAGTTCGTCCCAAGTTAGTCGCTTTCTAAGGACAACTTAGACAAACCTTAGAATGAGACTAACGAGACTAACTTGTGACGAACAAAGATAAACTTAAGTCTCATTCTAAACTTTGTCAAAGTTTGTCCCAAGTTAGTCTCTTTCTAAGGACGAACTTAGACAAACCTTAGAATGAGACTAACGAGACTAACTTGTGACGAACAAAGGTAAACTTAAGTCTCATTCTAAACTTTGTCTCAGTTTGTCCCAAGTTAGTCACTTTCTAAGGACGAACTTTGACAAACTTTAGAATGAGACTAACGAGACTAACTTGGGACGAACAAAGACAAACTTAAGTCCCATTCTAAGGTTTGTCTTAGTACGTCCCAAGTTAGTCTCTTTCTAAGGATGAACTTAGACAAACCTTAGAATGAGACTAACGAGACTAACTTGGGACGAACAAAGACAAACTTAAGTCTCATTCTAAGGTTTGTCTAAGTTCGTCCCAAGTTAGTCTTTTTCTAAGGACGAACTTAGACAAACCTTAGAATGAGACTAACGAGACAAACATGGGACGAACAAAGACAAACTGAAGTCTCATTCTAAGGTTTGGATAAGTTCATCCCAAGTTAGTCTCTTTCTAAGGACAAACTTAGACAAACCTTAGAATGAGACTAACGAGACTAACTTGGAACGAATAAAGACAAACTCAAGTCTCATTCTAAGGTTTGTCTAAGTTCGTCCCAAGTTAGTCTCGTTTGTCTCATTCTAAGGGTGGCGGCATGATCCCAGGTGACCAGACTAACTTTGGACGAACAAAGAAAAACGTTAGTCTCATTCTATGGTTTGTCTTAGTTCGTCCCAAGTTAGTCTCTTACTAAGGACGAACTTAGACAAACCTTAGAATGAGATTAACGAGACTAACTTGGGATGAACAAAGACAAACTTAAGTCCCATTTTAAGGTTTGTCTTAGTTCGTCCCAAGTTAGTCTCTTTCTAAGGACAACTTAGACAAACCTTAGAATGAGACTAACGAGACTAACTTGTGACGAACAAAGATAAACTTAAGTCTCATTCTAAACTTTGTCTAAGTTTGTCCCAAGTTAGTCTCTTTCTAAGGACGAACTTAGACAAACCTTAGAATGAGACTAACGAGACTAACTTGTGAAGAACAAAGGTAAACTTAAGTCTCATTCTAAACTTTGTCTAAGTTTGTCCCAAGTTAGTCACTTTCTAAGGACGAACTTTGACAAACTTTAGAATGAGACTAACGAGACTAACTAGGGACGAACAAAGACAAACTTCAGTCCCATTCTAAGGTTTGTCTTAGTACGTCCCAAGTTAGTCTCTTTCTAAGGATGAACTTAGACAAACCTTAGAATGAGACTAACGAGACTAACTTGGGGAGAACAAAGACAAACTTAAGTCTCATTCTAAGGTTTGTCTAAGTTCGTCCCAAGTTATTCTCTTTCTAAGGACGAACTTAGACAAACCTTAGAATGAGAATAATGAGACTAACTTTGGACAAACAAAGAAAAACGTTAGTCTCATTCTAAGGTTTGTCTTTGTTCGTCCCAAGTTAGTCTCTTTCTAAGAACGAACTTAGACAAACCTTAGAATGAGACTAACGAGACTAATTTGGGACGAACAAAGACAAACTTAAGTCCCATTCTGAGGTTTGTCTTAGTTCGTCCCAAGTTAGTCTCTTTCTAAGGACAAACTTAGACAAACCTTAGAATGAGACTAACGAGACTAACTTGGAACGAACAAAGACAAACTCAAGTCTCATTCTAAGGTTTGTCTAAGTTCGTCCCAAGTTAGTCTTTTTCTAAGGATGAAATTAGACAAACCTTAGAATGAGACTAACGAGACTAACTTTGGACGAACAAAGAAAAACGTTAGTCTCATTCTTTTTTTTTTTACTTGTACCATTTTGTATTCTCTAATGAAGCAGTTGAGATTTGAGAACCTGAAATGGATCAAATGACCAAGTTGTACACTGATTGACAACTTTACATATCATAAGGTTCCAATGTAGGCAGAGCAACATGAATGAGAAAAGATGACCTTGCTGTGGAGAAATTTTGTCATGGAGTTTTCTCAACAAATCAGATACAAACTGGTCAATCTGAAAAGTTGAGTCCTTAAAAGATGGGCTTAAGGTCCTCGATACTTGCGGAAGCAGAGACAACCTTGAGACTGGTCACCTGGGATCATGCCGCCACCCTTGGACGTGGTTAGTCTCATTCTGAGGTTTGTCTTAGTTCGTCCCAAGTTAGTCTCTTTCTAAGGACGAACTTAGACAAACCTTAGAATAAGACTAACGAGACAAACTTGGGACGAACAAAGACAAACTTTAGTCTCATTCTAAGCTTTGTCTAAGTTCGTCCCATTTAGTCACTTTCTAAGGACGAACTTAGACAAACCTTAGAATGAGACTAACGAGACTAACTTGGGACGAACAAAGACAAACTTAAGTCTCATTGTAAGGTTTGTCTTTGTTCGTCCCAAGTTAGTCTCTTTCTAAGGACGAACTTAGACAAACCTTAGAATGAGACTAACGAGACTAACTTGGGACGAACAAAGACAAACTTAAGTCTCATTCTAAGGTTTGTCTAAGTTCGTCCCTAGTTAGTCTCTTTCTAAGGACGAACTTAGACAAACCTTAGAATGAGACTAACGAGACTAACTTGGGACGAACAAAGAAAAACGTTATTCTCATTCTAAAGTTTGTCTTAGTTCGTCCCAAGTTAGTCTCTTTCTAAGGATGAACTTAGACAAACTTTAGAATGAGACTAACGAGACTAACTTGGGACGAACAAAGACAAACTTAAGTCTCATTCTAAGGTTTGTCTAAGTTCGTCCCAAGTTAGTCTTTTTCTAAGGATGAACTTAGACAAACCTTAGAATGAGACTAACGAGACTAACTTTGGACGAACAAAGAAAAACGTTAGTCTCATTTTTTTTTTACTTGTACCATTTTGTATTCTCTATTGAAGCAGTTGAGATTTGAGAACCTGAAATGGATCAAATGACCAAGTTGTACACTGATTGACAACTTTACATATCATAAGGTTCCCATGTAGGCAGAGCAACATGAATGAGAAAAGATGACATTGCTGTGGAGAAATTTTGTCATGGAGTTTTCTCAACAAATCAGATACAAACTGGTCAATCTGAAAAGTTGAGTCCTGAAAAGATGGGCTTAAGGTCCTCGATACTTGCGGAAGCAGAGACAACCTTGAGACTGGTCACCTGGGATCATGCCGCCACCCTTGGACGTGGTTAGTCTCATTCTGAGGTTTATCTTAGTTCGTCCCAAGTTAGTCTCTTTCTAAGGACGAACTTAGACAAACCTTAGAATAAGACTAACGAGACAAACTTGGGACGAACAAAGACAAACTTTAGTCTCATTCTAAGCTTTGTCTAAGTTCGTCCCATTTAGTCACTTTCTAAGGACGAACTTAGACAAACCTTAGAATGAGACTAACGAGACTAACTTGGGACGAACAAAGACAAACTTAAGTCTCATTGTAAGGTTTGTCTTTGTTCGTCCCAAGTTAGTCTCTTTCTAAGGACGAACTTAGACAAACCTTAGAATGAGACTAACGAGACTAACTTGGGACGAACAAAGACAAACTTAAGTCTCATTCTAAGGTTTGTCTAAGTTCGTCCCTAGTTAGTCTCTTTCTAAGGACGAACTTAGACAAACCTTAGAATGAGACTAACGAGACTAATTTGGGACGAACAAAGAAAAACGTTATTCTCATTCTAAAGTTTGTCTTAGTTCGTCCCAAGTTAGTCTCTTTCTAAGGATGAACTTAGACAAACTTTAGAATGAGACTAACGAGACTAACTTGGGACGAACAAAGACAAACTTAAGTCTCATTCTAAGGTTTGTCTAAGTTCGTCCCAAGTTATTCTCTTTCTAAGGACGAACTTAGACAAACCTTAGAATGAGACTAACGAGACTAACTTGGGACGAACAAAGACAAACTTAAGTCTCATTCTAAGGTTTGTCTAAGTTCGTCCCTAGTTAGTCTCTTTCTTAGGACAAACTTAGACAAACCTTAGAATGAAACTAACGAGACTAACTTGGGACGAACAAAGAAAAACGTTAGTCTCATTCTAAGGTTTATCTTAGTTCGTCCCAAGTTAGTCTCTTTCTAAGGACGAACTTAGACAAACCTTAGAATGAGACTAACGAGACTAACTTGGGACGAACAAAGATAAACATAAGTCCCATTCTAAGGTTTGTCTTTGTTCGTCCCAAGTTAGTCTCTTTCTAAGGACGAACTTAGACAAACCTTAGAATGAGACTAACGAGACTAACTTGGGACGAACAAAGACAAACTTAAGTCTCATTCTAAGGTTTGTCTAAGTTCGTCCCAAGTTAGCCTTTTTCTAAGGATGAACTTAGACAAACCTTAGAATGAGACTAACGAGACAAACTTGGGACGAACAAAGACAAACTTAAGTCTCATTCTAAGGTTTGGATAAGTTCGTCCCAAGTTAGTCTCTTTCTAAGGACGAACTTAGACAAACCTTAGAATGAGACAAACGAGACTAACTTGGGACGAACAAAGACAAACTTAAGTCCCATTCTAAGGTTTGTCTTAGTTCGTCCCAAGTTAGTCTCTTTCAAAGGACGTGTTTAGACAAACCTTAGAATCAGACTAACGAGACAAACTTAGGACGAACAAAGACAAACTTAAGTCTCATTCTAAGGTTTGTCTAAGTTCGTCCCAAGTTAGTCTCTTACTAAGGACGAACTTAGACAAACCTTAGAATGAGATTAACGAGACTAACTTGGGATGAACAAAGACAAACTTAAGTCCTATTTTAAGGTTTGTCTTAGTTCGTCCCAAGTTAGTCTCTTTCTAAGGACAACTTAGACAAACCTTAGAATGAGACTAACGAGACTAACTTGTGACGAACAAAGATAAACTTAAGTCACATTCTAAACATTGTCTAAGTTTGTCCCAAGTTAGTCTCTTTCTAAGGACGAACTTAGACAAACCTTAGAATGAGACTAACGAGACTAACTTGTGACGAACAAAGGTAAACTTAAGTCTCATTCTAAACTTTGTCTAAGTTTGTCCCAAGTTAGTCACTTTCTAAGGACGAACTTTGACAAACTTTAGAATGAGACTAACGAGACTAACTAGGGACGAACAAAAACAAACTTCAGTCCCATTCTAAGGTTTGTCTTAGTACGTCCCAAGTTAGTCTCTTTCTAAGGATGAACTTAGACAAACCTTAGAATGAGACTAACGAGACTAACTTGGGACGAACAAAGACAAACTTAAGTCTCATTCTAAGGTTTGTCTAAGTTCGTCCCAAGTTATTCTCTTTCTAAGGACGAACTTAGACAAACCTTAGAATGAGAATAATGAGACTAACTTTGGACAAACAAAGAAAAACGTTAGTCTCATTCTAAGGTTTGTCTTTGTTCGTCCCAAGTTAGTCTCTTTCTAAGAACGAACTTAGACAAACCTTAGAATGAGACTAACGAGACTAATTTGGGACGAACAAAGACAAACTTAAGTCCCATTCTGAGGTTTGTCTTAGTTCGTCCCAAGTTAGTCTCTTTCTAAGGACAAACTTAGACAAACCTTAGAATGAGACTAACGAGACTAACTTGGAACGAACAAAGACAAACTCAAGTCTCATTCTAAGGTTTGTCTAAGTTCGTCCCAAGTTAGTCTTTTTCTAAGGATGAACTTAGACAAACCTTAGAATGAGACTAACGAGACTAACTTTGGACGAACAAAGAAAAACGTTAGTCTCATTCTTTTTTTTTTACTTGTACCATTTTGTATTCTCTATTGAAGCAGTTGAGATTTGAGAACCTGAAATGGATCAAATGACCAAGTTGTACACTGATTGACAACTTTACATATCATAAGGTTCCAATGTAGGCAGAGCAACATGAATGAGAAAAGATGACCTTGCTGTGGAGAAATTTTGTCATGGAGTTTTCTCAACAAATCAGATACAAACTGGTCAATCTGAAAAGTTGAGTCCTTAAAAGATGGGCTTAAGGTCCTCGATACTTGCGGAAGCAGAGACAACCTTGAGACTGGTCACCTGGGATCATGCCGCCACCCTTGGACGTGGTTAGTCTCATTCTGAGGTTTATCTTAGTTCGTCCCAAGTTAGTCTCTTTCTAAGGACAAACTTAGACAAACCTTAGAATAAGACTAACGAGACAAACTTGGGACGAACAAAGATAAACTTTAGTCTCATTCTAAGCTTTGTCTAAGTTCGTCCCATTTAGTCACTTTCTAAGGACGAACTTAGACAAACCTTAGAATGAGACTAACGAGACTAACTTGGGACGAACAAAGACAAACTTAAGTCTCATTGTAAGGTTTGTCTTTGTTCGTCCCAAGTTAGTCTCTTTCTAAGGACGAACTTAGACAAACCTTAGAATGAGACTAACGAGACTAACTTGGGACGAACAAAGACAAACTTAAGTCTCATTCTAAGGTTTGTCTAAGTTCGTCCCTAGTTAGTCTCTTTCTAAGGACGAACTTAGACAAACCTTAGAATGAGACTAACGAGACTAACTTGGGACGAACAAAGAAAAACGTTATTCTCATTCTAAAGTTTGTCTTAGTTCGTCCCAAGTTAGTCTCTTTCTAAGGATGAACTTAGACAAACTTTAGAATGAGACTAACGAGACTAACTTGGGACGAACAAAGACAAACTTAAGTCTCATTCTAAGGTTTGTCTAAGTTCGTCCCAAGTTATTCTCTTTCTAAGGACGAACTTAGACAAACCTTAGAATGAGACTAACGAGACTAACTTGGAACGAACAAAGACAAACTTAAATCTCATTCTAAGGTTTGTCTAAGTTCGTCCCTAGTTAGTCTCTTTCTTAGGACAAACTTAGACAAACCTTAGAATGAAACTAACGAGACTAACTTGGGACGAACAAAGAAAAACGTTAGTCTCATTCTAAGGTTTATCTTAGTTCTTCCCAAGTTAGTCTCTTTCTAAGGACGAACTTAGACAAACCTTAGAATGAGACTAACGAGACTAACTTGGGACGAACAAAGATAAACATAAGTCCCATTCTAAGGTTTGTCTTTGTTCGTCCCAAGTTAGTCTCTTTCTAAGGACGAACTTAGACAAACCTTAGAATGAGACTAACTAGACTAACTTGGGACGAACAAAGACAAACTTAAGTCTCATTCTAAGGTTTGTCTAAGTTCGTCCCTAGTTAGTCTCTTTCTTAGGACAAACTTAGACAAACCTTAGAATGAAACTAACGAGACTAACTTGGGACGAACAAAGAAAAACGTTAGTCTCATTCTAAGGTTTATCTTAGTTCGTCCCAAGTTAGTCTCTTTCTAAGGACGAACTTAGACAAACCTTAGAATGAAACTAACGAGACTAACTTGGGACGAACAAAGATAAACATAAGTCCCATTCTAAGGTTTGTCTTTGTTCGTCCCAAGTTAGTCTCTTTCTAAGGACGAACTTAGACAAACCTTAGAATGAGACTAACGAGACAAACTTGGGACGAACAAAGACAAACTTAAGTCTCATTCTAAGGTTTGTCTAAGTTCGTCCCAAGTTAGCCTTTTTCTAAGGTCGAACTTAGACAAACCTTAGAATGAGACTAACGAGACAAACTTGGGACGAACAAAGACAAACTTAAGTCTCATTCTAAGGTTTGGATAAGTTCGTCCCAAGTTAGTCTCTTTCTAAGGACGAACTTAGACAAACCTTAGAATGAGACAAACGAGACTAACTTGGGACGAACAAAGACAAACTTAAGTCCCATTCTAAGGTTTGTCTTAGTTCGTCCCAAGTTAGTCTCTTTCAAAGGACGTGTTTAGACAAACCTTAGAATCAGACTAACGAGACAAACTTAGGACGAACAAAGACAAACTTAAGTCTCATTCTAAGGTTTGTCTAAGTTCGTCCCAAGTTAGTCTCTTACTAAGGACGAACTTAGACAAACCTTAGAATGAGATTAACGAGACTAACTTGGGATGAACAAAGACAAACTTAAGTCCTATTTTAAGGTTTGTCTTAGTTCGTCCCAAGTTAGTCTCTTTCTAAGGACAACTTAGACAAACCTTAGAATGAGACTAACGAGACTAACTTGTGACGAACAAAGATAAACTTAAGTCTCATTCTAAACTTTGTCTAAGTTTGTCCCAAGTTAGTCTCTTTCTAAGGACGAACTTAGACAAACCTTAGAATGAGACTAACGAGACTAACTTGTGACGAACAAAGGTAAACTTAAGTCTCATTCTAAACTTTGTCTAAGTTTGTCCCAAGTTAGTCACTTTCTAAGGACGAACTTTGACAAACTTTAGAATGAGACTAACGAGACTAACTAGGGACGAACAAAGACAAACTTCAGTCCCATTCTAAGGTTTGTCTTAGTACGTCCCAAGTTAGTCTCTTTCTAAGGATGAACTTAGACAAACCTTAGAATGAGACTAACGAGACTTACTTGGGACGAACAAAGACAAACTTAAGTCTCATTCTAAGGTTTGTCTAAGTTTGTCCCAAGTTATTCTCTTTCTAAGGACGAACTTAGACAAACCTTAGAATGAGAATAATGAGACTAACTTTGGACAAACAAAGAAAAACGTTAGTCTCATTCTAAGGTTTGTCTTTGTTCGTCCCAAGTTAGTCTCTTTCTAAGAACGAACTTAGACAAACCTTAGAATGAGACTAACGAGACTAATTTGGGACGAACAAAGACAAACTTAAGTCCCATTCTGAGGTTTGTCTTAGTTCGTCCCAAGTTAGTCTCTTTCTAAGGACAAACTTAGACAAACCTTAGAATGAGACTAACGAGACTAACTTGGAACGAACAAAGACAAACTCAAGTCTCATTCTAAGGTTTGTCTAAGTTCGTCCCAAGTTAGTCTTTTTCTATGGATGAACTTAGACAAACCTTAGAATGAGACTAACGAGACTAACTTTGGACGAACAAAGAAAAACGTTAGTCTCATTCTTTTTTTTTTACTTGTACCATTTTGTATTCTCTATTGAAGCAGTTGAGATTTGAGAACCTGAAATGGATCAAATGACCAAGTTGTACACTGATTGAAACCTTTACATATCATAAGGTTCCAATGTAGGCAGAGCAACATGAATGAGAAAAGATGACCTTGGTGTTGAGAAATTTTGTCATGGAGTTTTCTCAACAAATCAGATACAAACTGGTCAATCTGAAAAGTTGAGTCCTTAAAAGATGGGCTTAAGGTCCTCGATACTTGCGGAAGCAGAGACAACCTTGAGACTGGTCACCTGGGATCATGCCGCCACCCTTGGACGTGGTTAGTCTCATTCTGAGGTTTGTCTTAGTTCGTCCCAAGTTAGTCTCTTTCTAAGGACGAACTTAGACAAACCTTAGAATAAGACTAACGAGACAAACTTGGGACGAACAAAGACAAACTTTAGTCTCATTCTAAGCTTTGTCTAAGTTCGTCCCATTTAGTCACTTTCTAAGGACGAACTTAGACAAACCTTAGAATGAGACTAACGAGACTAACTTGGGACAAACAAAGACAAACTTAAGTCTCATTGTAAGGTTTGTCTATGTTCGTCCCAAGTTAGTCTATTTCTAAGGACGAACTTAGACAAACCTTAGAATGAGACTAACTAGGGACGAACTTGGGACGAACAAAGGCAAACTTAAGTCTCATTCTAAGGTTTGTCTAAGTTCATCCCTAGTTAGTCTCTTTCTAAGGACGAACTTAGACAAACCTTAGAATGAGACTAACGAGACTAACTTGGGACGAACAAAGAAAAACGTTATTCTCATTCTAAAGTTTGTCTTAGTTCGTCCCAAGTTAGTCTCTTTCTAAGGATGAACTTAGACAAACTTTAGAATGAGACTAACGAGACTAACTTGGGACGAACAAAGACAAACTTAAGTCTCATTCTAAGGTTTGTCTAAGTTCGTCCCAAGTTAGTCTTTTTCTAAGGATGAACTTAGACAAACCTTAGAATGAGACTAACGAGACTAACTTTGGACGAACAAAGAAAAACGTTAGTCTCATTCTTTTTTTTTTACTTGTACCATTTTGTATTCTCTATTGAAGCAGTTGAGATTTGAGAACCTGAAATGGATCAAATGACCAAGTTGTACACTGATTCACAACTTTACATATCATAAGGTTCCAATGTAGGCAGAGCAACATGAATGAGAAAAGATGACCTTGCTGTGGAGAAATTTTGTCATGGAGTTTTCTCAACAAATCAGATACAAACTGGTCAATCTGAAAAGTTGAGTCCTTAAAAGATGGGCTTAAGGTCCTCGATACTTGCGGAAGCAGAGACAACCTTGAGACTGGTCACCTGGGATCATGCCGCCACCCTTGGACGTGGTTAGTCTCATTCTGAGGTTTATCTTAGTTCGTCCCAAGTTAGTCTCTTTCTAAGGACGAACTTAGACAAACCTTAGAATAAGACTAACGAGACAAACTTGGGACGAACAAAGACAAACTTTATTCTCATTCTAAGCTTTGTCTAAGTTCGTCCCATTTAGTCACTTTCTAAGGACGAACTTAGACAAACCTTAGAATGAGACTAACGAGACTTACTTGGAACGAACAAAGACAAACTTAAGTCTCATTGTAAGGTTTGTCTTTGTTCGTCCCATGTTAGTCTCTTTCTAAGGACGAACTTAGACAAACCTTAGAATGAGACTAACGAGACTAACTTGGGACGAACAAAGACAAACTTAAGTCTCATTCTAAGGTTTGTCTAAGTTCGTCCCTAGTTAGTCTCTTTCTAAGGACGAACTTAGACAAACCTTAGAATGAGACTAACGAGACTAACTTGGGACGAACAAAGAAAAACGTTATTCTCATTCTAAAGTTTGTCTTAGTTCGTCCCAAGTTAGTCTCTTTCTAAGGATGAACTTAGACAAACTTTAGAATGAGACTAACGAGACTAACTTGGGACGAACAAAGACAAACTTAAGTCTCATTCTAAGGTTTGTCTAAGTTCGTCCCAAGTTATTCTCTTTCTAAGGACGAACTTAGACAAACCTTAGAATGAGACTAACGAGACTAACTTGGAACGAACAAAGACAAACTTAAGTCTCATTCTAAGGTTTGTCTAAGTTCGTCCCTAGTTAGTCTCTTTCTTAGGACAAACTTAGACAAACCTTAGAATGAAACTAACGAGACTAACTTGGGACGAACAAAGAAAAACGTTAGTCTCATTCTAAGGTTTATCTTAGTTCGTCCCAAGTTAGTCTCTTTCTAAGGACGAACTTAGACAAACCTTAGAATGAGACTAACGAGACTAACTTGGGACGAACAAAGATAAACATAAGTCCCATTCTAAGGTTTGTCTTTGTTCGTCCCAAGTTAGTCTCTTTCTAAGGACGAACTAGGACAAACCTTAGAATGAGACTAACGATACTAACTTGGGACGAACAAAGACAAACTTAAGTCTCATTCTAAGGTTTGTCTAAGTTCGTCCCAAGTTAGCCTTTTTCTAAGGACGAACTTAGACAAACCTTAGAATGAGACTAACGAGACAAACTTGGGACGAACAAAGACAAACTTAAGTCTCATTCTAAGGTTTGGATAAGTTCGTCCCAAGTTAGTCTCTTTCTAAGGACGAACTTAGACAAACCTTAGAATGAGACAAACGAGACTAACTTGGGACGAACAAAGACAAACTTAAGTCCCATTCTAAGGTTTGTCTTAGTTCGTCCCAAGTTAGTCTCTTTCAAAGGACGTGTTTAGACAAACCTTAGAATCAGACTAACGAGACAAACTTAGGACGAACAAAGACAAACTTAAGTCTCATTCTAAGGTTTGTCTAAGTTCGTCCCAAGTTATTCTCTTTGTAAGGACGAACTTAGACAAACCTTAGAATGAGACTAACGAGACTAACTTTGGACGAACAAAGAAAAACGTTAGTCTCATTCTATGGTTTGTCTTAGTTCGTCCCAAGTTAGTCTCTTACTAAGGACGAACTTAGACAAACCTTAGAATGAGACTAACGAGACTAACTTGGGATGAACAAAGACAAACTTAAGTCCCATTCTAAGATTTGTCTTAGTTCGTCCCAAGTTAGTCTCTTTCTAAGGACAACTTAGACAAACCTTAGAATGAGACTGACGAGACTAACTTTGGACGAACAAAGAAAAACGTCAGTCTTATTCTAAACTTTGTCTAAGTTTGTCCCAAGTTAGTCTCTTTCTACGGATGAACTTAGACAAACCTTAGAATGAAACTAACGAGACAAACTTGGGACGAACAAAGACAAACTTAAGTCTCATTCTAAGGTTTGTCTAAGTTCGTCCCAAGTTAGTCACTTTTTAAGGACGAACTTTGACAAACTTTAGAATCAGACTAACGAGACTAACTTGGGACGAACAAAGACAAACTTAAGTCCCATTCTAAGGTTTGTCTTAGTACGTCCCAAGTTAGTCTCTTTCTAAGGATGAACTTAGACAAACCTTAGAATGAGACTAACGAGACTAACTTGGGACGAACAAAGACAAACTTAAGTCTCATTGTAAGGTTTGTCTTTGTTCGTCCCTAGTTAGTCTCTTTCTAAGGACGAACTTAGACAAACCTTAGAATGAGACTAACGAGACTAACTTGGGACGAACAAAGACAAACTTAAGTCTCATTCTAAGGTTTGTCTAAGTTCGTCCCTAGTTAGACTCTTTCTAAGGACGAACTTAGACAAACCTTAGAATGAGACTAACGAGACTAACTTGGGACGAACAAAGAAAAACGTTAGTCTCATTCTAAGGTTTGTCTTAGTTCGTCCCAAGTTAGTCTCTTTCTAAGGATGAACTTAGACAAACTTTAGAATGAGACTAACGAGACTAACTTGGGACGAACAAAGACAAACTTAAGTCTCATTCTAAGGTTTGTCTAAGTTCGTCCCAAGTTATTCTCTTTCTAAGGACGAACTTAGACAAACCTTAGAATGAGACTAACGAGACTAACTTGGGACGAACAAAGACAAACTTAAGTCTCATTCTAAGGTTTGTCTAAGTTCATCCTAGTTAGTCTCTTTCTTAGGACGAACTTAGACAAACCTTAGAATGAAACTAACGAGACTAACTTGGGACGAACAAAGAAAAACGTTAGTCTCATTCTAAGGTTTATCTTAGTTCGTCCCAAGTTAGTCTCTTTCTAAGGACGAACTTAGACAAACCTTAGAATGAGAATAACGAGACTAACTTGGGACGAACAAAGATACACATAAGTCCCATTCTAAGGTTTGTCTTTGTTCGTCCCAAGTTAGTCTCTTTCTAAGGACGAACTTAGACAAATCTTAGAATGAGACTAACGAGACTAACTTGGGATGAACAAAGACAAACTTAAGTCTCATTCTAAGGTTTGTCTAAGTTCGTCCCAAGTTAGTCTTTTTCTAAGGACGAACTTAGACAAACCTTAGAATGAGACTAACGAGACAAACTTGGGACGAACAAAGACAAACTTAAGTCTCATTCTAAGGTTTGGATAAGTTCGTCCCAAGTTAGTCTCTTTCTAAAGACGAACTTAGACAAACCTTAGAATGAGACAAACGAGACTAACTTGGGACGAACAAAGACAAACTTAAGTCCCATTCTAAGGTTTGTCTTAGTTCGTCCCAAGTTAGTCTCTTTCAAAGGACGAACTTAGACAAACCTTAGAATCAGACTAACGAGACTAACTTTGGACGAACAAAGAAAAACGTTAGTCTCATTCTAAGGTTTGTCTTAGTTCGTCCCAAGTTAGTCTCTTTCTAAGAACAAACTTAGACAAACCTTAGAATGAGACTAACGAGACAAACTTGGGACGAACAAAGACAAACTTTAGTCTCATTCTAAGCTTTGTCTAACTTCGTCCCATTTAGTCTCTTTCTAAGGACGAACTTAGACAAACCTTAGAATGAGACTAACGAGACTAACTTGGGACGAACAAAGACAAACTTAAGTCTCATTGTAAGGTTTGTCTTTGTTCGTCCCAAGTTAGTCTCTTTCTAAGGACGAACTTAGACAAACCTTAGAATGAGACTGACGGGAGCGTCGGTTGCACTGTCGTTAGGGTGTAATGCGTCTCGTACAAATAAATTTATAATGTCCACTACTCGCGACTTAACTACTGGGTAGTAAGGGTAAGTAGGGGTCGAACCCAAGGGAATTAGGGGGATAGATTGTTCGTTACGGCTTACACGGTGCGTGATTTTAGGTCGAGTGTGGACTTACTGCTAATTACTAAACTACTGTTTTTGGGTTTTTTGGGTTTTTTGTGCGGAAAGTAAATACAGAAAATAAATACTGAAATTAAATACAGAAAATAAAGGAGTTGAGGGTTAGAAGACTTACAGTGGGTGATGCGTGATTGTTGATTCCTCCGGTATGTGACTGGTTGGTGGTTGTGTTTGATTGAGCAGTTATACTAGGAAATTAAATACAGGGGGTGTTTGCAATTGAAAGAGCGTATTCGGTTTCAGGTATTCTTGTATTATCACATGTTTATTAGTTTAGTAAATCTTCTAAGTATTCAAACGATGAATCGAGGCTAGCGATAGCTCAAGACTTGCAACATCGGCTAAATCACACTTGTTCTATTTAGACTAGCGCCAGTACCAGTTAGGTACGCTAGTCTATGTGCATCCACCTGCTCTCCTGTTACGGTTTCCCATAATGGTTTTTTAAATATAGTCGACCTCTTTCAGATAGCTTTGTCTGTTACGACCTCCCCTATCCGGGTGTGATCACGAATATCTTAAGGAAGAGCTTACGAAGTTGGACCCCTAATGGTCACATTCCCAAAATCGTTCACTCTACCTTAGAGACATTCTGACTTTTATATGACACATAGAACAAGTATTGAATACTAAGAAAATAAACTAAGCTAATTAAACATTAAATAATACAAGATTATACCTTCCGCCGAATGAGGAGTTTAGCCTCGCCTGTCCATGGAGGAGGGCGCCTAGCCAAATATCGTAACTTTATTGATCCAAACCAACTTACAAAATATTACAAAATGTAGAGAGATAAGTGATTGTGTATGGAATGGTTTTTTGGATGATAAAATGAGGAGGGGTGAGCCTCCTTTTATAGGAGAAATGGGAGGAAATGGAGGGCTAGGATTGATTTGATCCAAGGGTGGAGGATGAGGCATGGAGGAGCCAAGGAGGCGCCGCCACTTGGCGGTGGTGGAGTGGTGGAGCTCAGCCGCCGGTAGGAGGTGGTGGTGGAGGAGCAAATGGTGGTGGAAACCACCTTCCAAGCAAGTCATCAAGTCATCCAAGGAGGAGAGAGGAGGAACATGTGGTGGAGGAGCCACCACATGGCGGCGGCTCATTGGGCGGAGGAGAGCCGGTCATCCATGGAGGAGGAGGGAGGAGCCGCCGGTGGTGGGTGGTGGTTTTGGGGTGGTTTTCCTCTTTGGCCACCTCTTCTCCAAGTCACAAGTCATCTTGCCCATATGTGAGTTTTGTACAGTTTTGCACTGTCTTTTCACAAAACTGTCAGTGTAATTTGGCACTGGGTTGACTTGATTCCATCTCTGCACAATTTGTGATGAGTGATTCATCGTCAGGATCCTTGATATTTCTTCAGTCGGCATATGATCTTGACCTTGAATCGACTCCTTATATCTTTTCTGTGCTAAAAGCCTCTCCTTAACGTGTTTTCACTTTAATCTCTAAAATGCCCTGTGGAAATATATCGGGACTAACAAGTGGATGTTAGACAGACAAACAGTCTAACTTGGGGGGTTTATCTGTGTTTTTGATTCGTATAATTGTGGTCCATCAAATCACCCCCCACTTTTAGTTGTTCGTCCCGAACAATGCTTTATATGGGCGTCACTATGTAAGTTGGTTTGAAGTATGAAATTAAGTTTGCGGTACTCGATTTCTCCTAATTCATGCATTACTACTTATAGCCAATTTAAACTGTAAAAATAATTAGAAGTAACTTGATACGTGTACCTTCGTGCCGAGATGCGAATTATTCCGGATGTTTCGGGAGATAGCCCTTTTTAGGCTCTTGGACTACACCCTCGGGACCGTCTCGCACTATATGGTTTTCTTGTAGCTTTCTCTAGCACGTGATTCGATTCGGGTTTCAGTGAGTTGAGCCTTTTTGATTTTCTTTTTTCTACTTTGGCGAGGGACTAGCTTTTTTTGTAGTGATTCTGCCTCTGTCTTTTTGAGTGCTTCACTTTTGCTCGGTTAAAACCTTCACAATTTTTTGGGCCTTAGGCCTCTTTTGATTTTCTTCTTTGAGTTTTTTGCTCCTTTGTGACTTGCTAGTCCATTTTGTCAGCCTTCTTGGGAGGTCCAATCATCGCCCGCAAGCCTATGGAAATACCTCCCCTCTCCTCTCGTCTTCGTCGTTTCGCGCGGGTCAAGATGAGGGTCGCTCATTTATTTTCTCGGCTATTTTGACTAGAGAGAGGACGGTCTGATTCCCGTCCTCGCCTTTGCATAGATGCTTCCTGGCGGAGTTTGACTCAATTGTTCACTGAAAATCCGAAGTGCAGCCTCCACTGACTTCGAAAACCATATAGTTTGATTTGATCCTTTAAGTGCTTGCCAAGCCTCTCTAGGGCAATTTCTATCAACTCCACATCCCTAGGTTATCTCAACACAAAGGGACAAATGAAAAGTTACATTCTAAGTTTTTAAACAGTTTGCCTTTTCATAAGGTTGATGCATGAATCATGATCTATCTTTTTCACATTCTTAAGTTCATACTTTCAAAAAGATACTTTTTTTTTAAAAAAGAAAAAACATGCATTGGTTCTCACCCCCCACTTTTGAACGAAGGCAAGCCTTAGTTCAAAAGTCATGCAAATATATATAGGAGAAGGAAATGACTTTAGGAAAAAAGAAGAGCAGAACTCCCTTTAAGGTGTCGAGTGAACGACATGGCATGAGGCTGGATAATCGAGGGAGTTCGGCTGGGGCCTTAAACTCTCAGCGCAGGCCCGGTAAATTCACGGAATCTGCCTGGCTGATCTGATCCTTGCTCCGAAACTTAATTCCTACATGTAAGACATTTCTTCTGGACAAAAAGATGGGTGAGAGCGCTTATTGAAAATTAAAATGACAGAAAGTAAGATAGTGTCGGGTTACCTCCCGACTAGTGCACTTGTTTAACGTCGTTGGCTCGACAGTACCTTGTTCTGGATCATTGGTTGGGATCCCATGGGTGGCTTAGGTCGAATTTTGTCACCGTTCCTGCGTTGCTTTTTGTTTTAACTTTTCCTGTGCCTGGGATAGAACTCCAGGGTTTTGGTGTTTTCTCTTTCCATTGCTTCTGACAGGGCGAGAGACCCTTGACCATAGCTGCTGGTCTTGTTACTTTTTTGGTTTCTAATGACAGGTCAGCAAACTGTGCACTGTGATCTGAGATAGGTGTTATGTCCGGTGGTTTCTTTGTGTCCGGGCGGCTTGTATTGATGTAGAAGTGTGCAATTTTGCCGCCGAACTTAAGCAATAACGATCCCTTACCTACATCGATTCTTGCTTTAGTGGCGTAGAGGAATGGTCGTCCCAATATTATTGTTGGCGAGTCGTCTTCGCAGGTCTCTTCTGTTGGTATGACATAGAAGTCTGCAGCCACAGCGAGTTTTCCTACATGAAGTATTACATCCTCCAACTCTCCAATCGGACGGATGCACGACTTATCCCCTAGCTCGATATTCGACCTGGGTGGTTTCAACGGACCCAGTCCTAATAAATAGTATAAGGAGGAAGGCATGGCATTGACCGCAGCCCCAAGATCGATTAAGCACTTACGGATCTGGATTTCCCCAATACCACAGGTGACTGTGAAGGCCCCTGGGTCTTTGTTTCTTTCCGGTTGTGACTCATGATCTGAAGTGAGGGCTTTTTCAGTTGTTGGGTCATTCTGCCAATTCCTTGGCTTGGGATTTGGATATTCGGGCCCTTTTATCTTTTGCCTTGAAGCATAAATATTTGTCGGGGGATCCCGCCTTAGCTTGTTGTCGTCATCCCATCCAGATTCTGGTACGTCAGAGTGTAGGATTGGCGGAGGTGTTATGCAAACAGTGAATGCATATCGTCCGTTGTCGGCATGTGTGACCCATGTTTTGCCATCCTTGGGTCGGTCTTCCTCTTGGTCCCAATCAGGTCGACGTCTGCGGTTGAAGTGATTGCTCGTCAGTTTGTAGGCTGGGGATCGTGCTACTTCTCCTAGTGTAGCTTTCATGTCCGACCTTCTTATCATGCTTATATTAGCCTTTGGATTTTGGATGGTCTGTGAAGGAAGTCTGCCCGGTTCAGCAGTGAGTGTTGACATGGCAGTGGCAAGCTGGGACATTTGTTTGGTTAATTCAGAAATTGCCCCGTCTGTTTTTGCCTGGAACTGGTGTAGTGAAGCTCCCAACTGATTAACGTTTCCCGCAAGTTCCTTTATCGTGTCATTGAGTGACTTGCTTGGTTCTTGCTGATTGCTCGGGCTGGCTTGATTCTGGTTTGGTCCTCCTTGCTGATATTGGCTTGCCGAAGGAGTGTTCTGATTATACTGCTGGTGTGGGGGTTGGTAGGATGACTGAGTTGATTGACGGACAGCTGGTTGAGCATTTTTCTGAGTATAGTTGCCGTTATGCCAGCTCGGGTTGGTTGTTTGACCAAACTGTCTGATTTGTCCGGTTCTGTTATTGTTATTGTTGTTGTATCCTTGGTATCCTCCCACCGCATTCACTTCTGCTGGTTCCTCTTCTATTAAAGTTGGGCATGCGTCAGTTTTGTGGTCCGTCGAGCCACAAGATTCGCAAGGCTTAACAGGAACTGGCTGCCTTCGTAGGATCTGAATCATCATTTCTTTTAACTGTTTCATCTCCTCAGACATAGAGTTCAATGGTGTTTCGGCCTTTGCCACACTTTTTGTTCGGGAGAATTCTTCCTGCCGAGTTGTCTCCTCTCGGAATCGAGCATTTTCAGCAACGTCATTTATCAGTTGCCTAACTCCGCTCAATGATAGATTCATTATGGACCCTCCAGCTGAGGCATCCAGGAGCATTTTGTCTAAGGGTCTTAATCCATCAATGAGGTACTCGATTATGAGTTTCTCGGGCAGTCCCAGCGTACAGCAGCTTCTCTCCAGGTGGTTGAACTTTTCCAGGTAATCGTACATGGTTTCGTTGGGTCCTTGCTTGATGTCCTGCAGTTGCCTTCTTACTTGCATTGCCCTTCCTGCTGGGTAGTATTTGTCTAAGAATTTCTTCTGCATCTGAGCCCATGTTCTGATGCTTCCGGAAGGCAATGAAAGGAACCAATCGTTTGCCGCGTCAATGAGGGAAAAGTAGAACGCTTTTAACTTGAAGTCGTCTACGTTTACGCCATTCGGTTTTAAGTTTTGGCAAATTCCATGTAAGCGCTGGAGATGGGCCATTGATGACTCTCCACGATTTCCTGCGAACTTCGGTAAGTTGTGGGCCACTGAAGCGTTGATGTTGATATTTTCCAGCTCAGGGCTTTCGTAGATACACCACAACTGAATCCTGAAATCCGGTGCGTTGAGTTCTCCTAAAGTAGGTTCGTGATAATGGTCGTTATCCCCATAGTAATTATCAAAGACGGGTTCACGTCTTGGTACTTGTCGAGGGCGTGGGGGTGGTGGATATCTAGGGGGTTGTACTGGACCAGTTGCATTTCGGTCCTCGGGTGGTTCTTGGTTTCGTCTGTTAGCTTCCCTATCGCGAGCTCTCCTGTTTCTGATGAGCTGTTCCGGATCGTCGATATATGGAAGCGGCATCTCATCGTTTCGATCGTACAGGTTTATTTCTTCGTCATCCTGGTAGTCATGGTGACTTTCTTCGCGAGACATGGTCGTTTTGAAGCGCGTATCGATTTGAACAACTTATCCGATTAACTGACTAATTCCCCGGCAACGGCGCCAATTTGACGGGAGCGTCGGTTGCACTGTCGTTAGGGTGCAATGCGTCTCGTACAAATAAATTAATAATGTCCACTACTCGCGACTTAACTACTGGGTAGTAAGGGTAAGTAGGGGTCGAACCCAAGGGAATTAGGGGGATAGATTGTTCGTTACGGCTTACACGGTGCGTGATTTTAGGTCGAGTGTGGACTTACTGCTAATTACTAAACTACTGTTTTTGGGTTTTTTGGGTTTTTTGTGCGGAAAGTAAATACAGAAAATAAATACTGAAATTAAATACAGAAAATAAAGGAGTTGAGGGTTAGAAGACTTACAGTGGGTGATGCGTGATTGTTGATTCCTCCGGTATGTGACTGGTTGGTGGTTGTGTTTGATTGAGCAGTTATACTAGGAAATTAAATACAGGGGGTGTTTGCAATTGAAAGAGCGTATTCGGTTTCAGGTATTCTTGTATTATCACATGTTTATTAGTTTAGTAAATCTTCTAAGTATTCAAACGATGAATCGAGGCTAGCGATAGCTCAAGACTTGCAACATCGGCTAAATCACACTTGTTCTATTTAGACTAGCGCCAGTACCAGTTAGGTACGCTAGTCTATGTGCATCCACCTGCTCTCCTGTTACGGTTTCCCATAATGGTTTTTTAAATATAGTCGACCTCTTTCAGATAGCTTTGTCTGTTACGACCTCCCCTATCCGGGTGTGATCACGAATATCTTAAGGAAGAGCTTACGAAGTTGGACCCCTAATGGTCACATTCCCAAAATCGTTCACTCTACCTTAGAGACATTCTGACTTTTATATGGCACATAGAACAAGTATTGAATACTAAGAAAATAAACTAAGCTAATTAAACATTAAATAATACAAGATTATACCTTCCGCCGAATGAGGAGTTTAGCCTCGCCTGTCCATGGAGGAGGGCGCCTAGCCAAATATCGTAACTTTATTGATCCAAACCAACTTACAAAATATTACAAAATGTAGAGAGATAAGTGATTGTGTATGGAATGGTTTTTTGGATGATAAAATGAGGAGGGGTGAGCCTCCTTTTATAGGAGAAATGGGAGGAAATGGAGGGCTAGGATTGATTTGATCCAAGGGTGGAGGATGAGGCATGGAGGAGCCAAGGAGGCGCCGCCACTTGGCGGTGGTGGAGTGGTGGAGCTCAGCCGCCGGTAGGAGGTGGTGGTGGAGGAGCAAATGGTGGTGGAAGCCACCTTCCAAGCAAGTCATCAAGTCATCCAAGGAGGAGAGAGGAGGAACATGTGGTGGAGGAGCCACCACATGGCGGCGGCTCATTGGGCGGAGGAGAGCCGGTCATCCATGGAGGAGGAGGGAGGAGCCGCCGGTGGTGGGTGGTGGTTTTGGGGTGGTTTT
The DNA here is from genome assembly GCA_033675215.1 of Rhodiola kirilowii. NCBI lineage: Eukaryota > Viridiplantae > Streptophyta > Magnoliopsida > Saxifragales > Crassulaceae > Rhodiola > Rhodiola kirilowii. Next base: position 1,019,329 of record JAUCNB010000012.1, on the reverse strand, counting down.
CCTCTTTGGCCACCTCTTCTCCAAGTCACAAGTCATCTTGCCCATATGTGAGTTTTGTACAGTTTTGCACTGTCTTTTCACAAAACTGTCAGTGTAATTTGGCACTGGGTTGACTTGATTCCATCTCTGCACAATTTGTGATGAGTGATTCATCGTCAGGATCCTTGATATTTCTTCAGTCGGCATATGATCTTGACCTTGAATCGACTCCTTATATCTTTTCTGTGCTAAAAGCCTCTCCTTAATGTGTTTTCACTTTAATCTCTAAAATGCCCTGTGGAAATATATCGGGACTAACAAGTGGATGTTAGACAGACAAACAGTCTAACTTGGGGGGTTTATCTGTGTTTTTGATTCGTATAATTGTGGTCCATCAAATCACCCCCCACTTTTAGTTGTTCGTCCCGAACAATGCTTTATATGGGCGTCACTATGTAAGTTGGTTTGAAGTATGAAATTAAGTTTGCGGTACTCGATTTCTCCTAATTCATGCATTACTACTTATAGCCAATTTAAACTGTAAAAATAATTAGAAGTAACTTGATACGTGTACCTTCGTGCCGAGATGCGAATTATTCCGGATGTTTCGGGAGATAGCCCTTTTTAGGCTCTTGGACTACACCCTCGGGACCGTCTCGCACTATATGGTTTTCTTGTAGCTTTCTCTAGCACGTGATTCGATTCGGGTTTCAGTGAGTTGAGCCTTTTTGATTTTCTTTTTTCTACTTTGGCGAGGGACTAGCTTTTTTTGTAGTGATTCTGCCTCTGTCTTTTTGAGTGCTTCACTTTTGCTCGGTTAAAACCTTCACAATTTTTTGGGCCTTAGGCCTCTTTTGATTTTCTTCTTTGAGTTTTTTGCTCCTTTGTGACTTGCTAGTCCATTTTGTCAGCCTTCTTGGGAGGTCCAATCATCGCCCGCAAGCCTATGGAAATACCTCCCCTCTCCTCTCGTCTTCGTCGTTTCGCACGGGTCAAGATGAGGGTCGCTCATTTATTTTCTCGGCTATTTTGACTAGAGAGAGGACGGTCTGATTCCCGTCCTCGCCTTTGCATAGATGCTTCCTGGCAGAGTTTGACTCAATTGTTCACTGAAAATCCGAAGTGCAGCCTCCACTGACTTCGAAAACCATATAGTTTGATTTTATCCTTTAAGTGCTTGCCAAGCCTCTCTAGGGCAATTTCTATCAACTCCACATCCCTAGGTTATCTCAACACAAAGGGACAAATGAAAAGTTACATTCTAAGTTTTTAAACAGTTTGCCTTTTCATAAGGTTGATGCATGAATCATGATCTATCTTTTTCACATTCTTAAGTTCATACTTTCAAAAAGATACTTTTTTTTAAAAAAAGAAAAAACATGCATTGGTTCTCACCCCCCACTTTTGAACGAAGGCAAGCCTTAGTTCAAAAGTCATGCAAATATATATAGGAGAAGGAAATGACTTTAGGAAAAAAGAAGAGCAGAACTCCCTTTAAGGTGTCGAGTGAACGACATGGCATGAGGCTGGATAATCGAGGGAGTTCGGCTGGGGCCTTAAACTCTCAGCGCAGGCCCGGTAAATTAACGGAAGCTGCCTGGCTGATCTGATCCTTGCTCCGAAACTTAATTCCTACATGTAAGACATTTCTTCTGGACAAAAAGATGGGTGAGAGCGCTTATTGAAAATTAAAATGACAGAAAGTAAGATAGTGTCGGGTTACCTCCCGACTAGTGCACTTGTTTAACGTCGTTGGCTCGACAGTACCTTGTTCTGGATCATTGGTTGGGATCCCATGGGTGGCTTAGGTCGAATTTTGTCACCGTTCCTGCGTTGCTTTTTGTTTTAACTTTTCCTGTGCCTGGGATAGAACTCCAGGGTTTTGGTGTTTTCTCTTTCCATTGCTTCTGACAGGGCGAGAGACCCTTGACCATAGCTGCTGGTCTTGTTACTTTTTTGGTTTCTAATGACAGGTCAGCAAACTGTGCACTGTGATCTGAGATAGGTGTTATGTCCGGTGGTTTCTTTGTGTCCGGGCGGCTTGTATTGATGTAGAAGTGTGCAATTTTGCCGCCGAACTTAAGCAATAACGATCCCTTACCTACATCGATTCTTGCTTTAGTGGCGTAGAGGAATGGTCGTCCCAATATTATTGTTGGCGAGTCGTCTTCGCAGGTCTCTTCTGTTGGTATGACATAGAAGTCTGCAGCCACAGCGAGTTTTCCTACATGAAGTATTACATCCTCCAACTCTCCAATCGGACGGATGCACGACTTATCCCCTAGCTCGATATTCGACCTAGGTGGTTTCAACGGACCCATTCCTAATAAATAGTATAAGGAGGAAGGCATGGCATTGACCGCAGCCCCAAGATCGATTAAGCACTTACGGATCTGGATTTCCCCAATACCACAGGTGACTGTGAAGGCCCCTGGGTCTTTGTTTCTTTCCGGTTGTGACTCATGATCTGAAGTGAGGGCTTTTTCAGTTGTTGGGTCATTCTGCCAATTCCTTGGCTTGGGATTTGGATATTCGGGCCCTTTTATCTTTTGCCTTGAAGCATAAATATTTGTCGGGGGATCCCGCCTTAGCTTGTTGTCGTCATCCCATCCAGATGCTGGTACGTCAGAGTGTAGGATTGGCGGAGGTGTTATGCAAACAGTGAATGCATATCGTCCGTTGTCGGCATGTGTGACCCATGTTTTGCCATCCTTGGGTCGGTCTTCCTCTTGGTCCCAATCAGGTCGACGTCTGCGGTTGAAGTGATTGCTCGTCAGTTTGTAGGCTGGGGATCGTGCTACTTCTCCTAGTGTAGCTTTCATGTCCGACCTTCTTATCATGCTTATATTAGCCTTTGGATTTTGGATGGTCTGTGAAGGAAGTCTGCCCGGTTCAGCAGTGAGTGTTGACATGGCAGTGGCAAGCTGGGACATTTGTTTGGTTAATTCAGAAATTGCCCCGTCTATTTTTGCCTGGAACTGGTGTAGTGAAGCTCCCAACTGATTAACGTTTCCCGCAAGTTCCTTTATCGTGTCATTGAGTGACTTGCTTGGTTCTTGCTGATTGCTCGGGCTGGCTTGATTCTGGTTTGGTCCTCCTTGCTGATATTGGCTTGCCGAAGGAGTGTTCTGATTATACTGCTGGTGTGGGGGTTGGTAGGATGACTGAGTTGATTGACGGACAGCTGGTTGAGCATTTTTCTGAGTATAGTTGCCGTTATGCCAGCTCGGGTTGGTTGTTTGACCAAACTGTCTGATTTGTCCGGTTCTGTTATTGTTATTGTTGTTGTATCCTTGGTATCCTCCCACCGCATTCACTTCTGCTGGTTCCTCTTCTATTAAAGTTGGGCATGCGTCAGTTTTGTGGTCCGTCGAGCCAAAAGATTCGCAAGGCTTAACAGGAACTGGCTGCCTTCGTAGGATCTGAATCATCATTTCTTTTAACTATTTCATCTCCTCAGACATAGATTTCAATGGTGTTTCGGCCTTTGCCACACTTTTTGTTCGGGAGAATTCTTCCTGCCGAGTTGTCTCCTCTCGGAATCGAGCATTTTCAGCAACGTCATTTATCAGTTGCCTAACTCCGCTCAATGATAGATTCATTATGGACCCTCCAGCTGAGGCATCCAGGAGCATTTTGTCTAAGGGTCTTAATCCATCAATGAGGTACTCGATTATGAGTTTCTCGGGCAGTCCCAGCGTACAGCAGCTTCTCTCCAGGTGGTTGAACTTTTCCAGGTAATCGTACATGGTTTCGTTGGGTCCTTGCTTGATGTCCTGCAGTTGCCTTCTTACTTGCATTGCCCTTCCTGCTGGGTAGTATTTGTCTAAGAATTTCTTCTGCATCTGAGCCCATGTTCTGATGCTTCCGGAAGGCAATGAAAGGAACCAATCGTTTGCCGCGTCAATGAGGGAAAAGTAGAACGCTTTTAACTTGAAGTCGTCTACGTTTACGCCATTCGGTTTTAAGTTTTGGCAAATTCCATGTAAGCGCTGGAGATGGGCCATTGCTGACTCTCCACGATTTCCTGCGAACTTCGGTAAGTTGTGGGCCACTGAAGCGTTGATGTTGATATTTTCCAGCTCAGGGCTTTCGTAGATACACCACAACTGAATCCTGAAATCCGGTGCGTTGAGTTCTCCCAAAGTAGGTTTGTGATAATGGTCGTTATCCCCATAGTAATTATCAAAGACGGGTTCACATCTTGGTACTTGTCGAGGGCGTGGGGGTGGTGGATATCTAGGGGGTTGTACTGGACCAGTTGCATTTCGGTCCTCGGGTGGTTCTTGGTTTCGTCTGTTAGCTTCCCTATCGCGAGCTCTCCTGTTTCTGATGAGCTGTTCTGGATCGTCGATATATGGAAGCGGCATCTCATCGTTTCGATCGTACAGGTTTATTTCTTCGTCATCCTGGTAGTCATGGTGACTTTCTTCGCGAGACATGGTCGTTTTGAAGCGCGTATCGATTTGAACAACTTATCCGATTAACTGACTAATTCCCCGGCAACGACGCCAATTTGACGGGAGCGTCGGTTGCACTGTCGTTAGGGTGCAATGCGTCTCGTACAAATAAATTTATAATGTCCACTACTCGCGACTTAACTACTGGGTAGTAAGGGTAAGTAGGGGTCGAACCCAAGGGAATTAGGGGGATAGATTGTTCGTTACGGCTTACACGGTGCGTGATTTTAGGTCGAGTGTGGACTTACTGCTAATTACTAAACTACTGTTTTTGGGTTTTTTGGGTTTTTTGTGCGGAAAGTAAATACAGAAAATAAATACTGAAATTAAATACAGAAAATAAAGGAGTTGAGGGTTAGAAGACTTACAGTGGGTGATGCGTGATTGTTGATTCCTCCGGTATGTGAGTGGTTGGTGGTTGTGTTTGATTGAGCAGTTATACTAGGAAATTAAATACAGGGGGTGTTTGCAATTGAAAGAGCGTATTCGGTTTCAGGTATTCTTGTATTATCACATGTTTATTAGTTTAGTAAATCTTCTAAGTATTCAAACGATGAATCGAGGCTAGCGATAGCTCAAGACTTGCAACATCGGCTAAATCACACTTGTTCTATTTAGACTAGCGCCAGTACCAGTTAGGTACGCTAGTCTATGTGCATCCACCTGCTCTCCTGTTACGGTTTCCCATAATGGTTTTTTAAATATAGTCGACCTCTTTCAGATAGCTTTGTCTGTTACGACCTCCCCTATCCGGGTGTGATCACGAATATCTTAAGGAAGAGCTTACGAAGTTGGACCCCTAATGGTCACATTCCCAAAATCGTTCACTCTACCTTAGAGACATTCTGACTTTTATATGGCACATAGAACAAGTATTGAATACTAAGAAAATAAACTAAGCTAATTAAACATTAAATAATACAAGATTATACCTTCCGCCGAATGAGGAGTTTAGCCTCGCCTGTCCATGGAGGAGGGCGCCTAGCCAAATATCGTAACTTTATTGATCCAAACCAACTTACAAAATATTACAAAATGTAGAGAGATAAGTGATTGTGTATGGAATGGTTTTTTGGATGATAAAATGAGGAGGGGTGAGCCTCCGTTTATAGGAGAAATGGGAGGAAATGGAGGGCTAGGATTGATTTGATCCAAGGGTGGAGGATGAGGCATGGAGGAGCCAAGGAGGCGCCGCCACTTGGCGGTGGTGGAGTGGTGGAGCTCAGCCGCCGGTAGGAGGTGGTGGTGGAGGAGCAAATGGTGGTGGAAGCCACCTTCCAAGCAAGTCATCAAGTCATCCAAGGAGGAGAGAGGAGGAACATGTGGTGGAGGAGCCGCCGGTGGTGGGTGGTGGTTTTGGGGTGGTTTTCCTCTTTGGCCACCTCTTCTCCAAGTCACAAGTCATCTTGCCCATATGTGAGTTTTGTACAGTTTTGCACTGTCTTTTCACAAAACTGTCAGTGTAATTTGGCACTGGGTTGACTTGATTCCATCTCTGCACAATTTGTGATGAGTGATTCATCGTCAGGATCCTTGATATTTCTTCAGTCGGCATATGATCTTGACCTTGAATCGACTCCTTATATCTTTTCTGTGCTAAAAGCCTCTCCTTAACGTGTTTTCACTTTAATCTCTAAAATGCCCTGTGGAAATATATCGGGACTAACAAGTGGATGTTAGACAGACAAACAGTCTAACTTGGGGGGTTTCTCTGTGTTTTTGATTCGTATAATTGTGGTCCATCAGAGACTAACGAGACTAACTTGGGACGAACAAAGACAAACTTAAGTCTCATTCTAAGGTTTGTCTAAGTTCGTCCCTAGTTAGTCTCTTTCTAAGGACGAACTTAGATAAACCTTAGAATGAGACTAACGAGACTAACTTGGGACGAACAAAGAAAAACGTTAGTCTCATTCTAAGGTTTGTCTTAGTTCGTCCCAAGTTAGTCTCTTTCTAAGGATGAACTTAGACAAACTTTAGAATGAGACTAACGAGACTAACTTGGGACGAACAAAGACAAACTTAAGTCTCATTCTATGGTTTGTCTAAGATCGTCCCAAGTTATTCTCTTTCTAGGAACGAACTTAGACAAAACTTAGAATGAGACTAACGAGACTAACTTGGGACGAACAAAGACAAACTTAAGTCTCATTCTAAGGTTTGTCTAAGTTCGTCCCTAGTTAGTCTCTTTCTTAGGACGAACTTAGACAAACCTTAGAATGAAACTAACGAGACTAACTTGGGACGAACAAAGAAAAACGTTAGTCTCATTCTAAGGTTTATCTTAGTTCGTCCCAAGTTATTCTCTTTCTAGGAACGAACTTAGACAAACCTTAGAATGAGACTAACGAGACTAACTTGGGACGAACAAAGACAAACTTAAGTCTCATTCTAAGGTTTGTCTAAGTTCGTCCCTAGTTAGTCTCTTTCTTAGGACGAACTTAGACAAACCTTAGAATGAGACTAACGAGACTAACTTTGGACGAACAAAGAAAAACGTTAGTCTCATTCTATGGTTTGTCTTAGTTCGTCCCAAGTTAGTCTCTTACTAAGGACGAACTTAGACAAACCTTAGAATGAGACTAACGAGACTAACTTGGGATGAACAAAGACAAACTTAAGTCCCATTCTAAGGTTTGTCTTAGTTCGTCCCAAGTTAGTCTCTTCTAAGGACAACTTAGACAAACCTTAGAATGAGACTAACGAGACTAACTTTGGACGAACAAAGAAAAACGTTAGTCTCATTCTAAACTTTGTCTAAGTTTGTCCCAAGTTAGTCTCTTTCTAAGGACGAACTTAGACAAACCTTAGAATGAAACTAACGAGACAAACTTGGGACGAACAAAGACAAACTTAAGTCTCATTCTAAGGTTTGTCTAAGTTCGTCCCAAGTTAGTCACTTTTTAAGGACGAACTTTGACAAACTTTAGAATCAGACTAACGAGACTAACTTGGGACGAACAAAGACAAACTTAAGTCCCATTCTAAGGTTTGTCTTAGTACGTCCCAAGTTAGTCTCTTTCTAAGGATGAACTTAGACAAACCTTAGAATGAGACTAACGAGACTAACTTGGGACGAACAAAGACAAACTTAAGTCTCATTGTAAGGTTTGTCTTTGTTCGTCCCAAGTTAGTCTCTTTCTAAGGACGAACTTAGACAAACCTTAGAATGAGACTAACGAGACTAACTTGGGACGAACAAAGACAAACTTAAGTCTCATTCTAAGGTTTGTCTAAGTTCGTCCCGAGTTAGTCTCTTTCTAAGGACGAACTTAGACAAACCTTAGAATGAGACTAACGAGACTAACTTGGGACGAACAAAGAAAAACGTTAGTCTCATTCTAAGGTTTGTCGAAGTTCGTCCCAAGTTAGTCTCTTTCTAAGGATGAACTTAGACAAACTTTAGAATGAGACTAACGAGACTAACTTGGGACGAACAAAGACAAACTTAAGTCTCATTCTAAGGTTTGTCTAAGTTCGTCCCAAGTTATTCTCTTTCTAAGGACGAACTTAGACAAACCTTAGAATGAGACTAACGAGACTAACTTGGGACGAACAAAGACAAACTTAAGTCTCATTCTAAGGTTTGTCTCAGTTCGTCCTAGTTAGTCTCTTTCTTGACTTTTCTTCTGGCACTTGAGGGCTTTTCTGTATTCGCCACGATCCAGGCTTTTTGGATCTTTTATCTAATAAAGGCACTGGCACCGCCCAGTTTATTTAAAAAAAAAGTTAGTCTCTTTCTTAGGACGAACTTAGACAAACCGTAGAATGAAACTAACGAGACTAACTTGGGACGAACAAAGAAAAACGTTAGTCTCATTCTAAGGTTTATCTTAGTTCGTCCCAAGTTAGTCTCTTTATAAGGACGAACTTAGACAAACCTTAGAATGAGACTAACGAGACTAACTTGGGACGAACAAAGATAAACATAAGTCCCATTCTAAGGTTTGTCTTTGTTCGTCCCAAGTTAGTCTCTTTCTAAGGACGAACTTAGACAAACCTTAGAATGAGACTAACGAGACTAACTTGGGACGAACAAAGACAAACTTAAGTCTCATTCTAAGGTTTGTCTAAGTTCGTCCCAAGTTAGTCTTTTTCTAAGGACGAACTTAGACAAACCTTAGAATGAGACTAACGAGACAAACTTGGGACGAATAAAGACAAACTTAAGTCTCATTCTAAGGTTTGGATAAGTTCGTCCCAAGTTAGTCTCTTTCTAAGGACGAACTTAGACAAACCTTAGAATGAGACAAACGAGACTAACTTGGGACGAACAAAGACAAACTTAAGTCCCATTCTAAGGTTTGTCTTAGTTCGTCCCAAGTTAGTCTCTTTCAAAGGACGAACTTAGACAAACCTTAGAATCAGACTAACGAGACTAACTTTGGACGAACAAAGAAAAACGTTAAGCTCATTCTAAGGTTTGTCTTAGTTCGTCCCAAGTTAGTCTCTTTCTAAGGACGAACTTAGACAAACCATAGAATGAGACTAACGAGACAAACTTGGGACGAACAAAGACAAACTTTAGTCTCATTCTAAGCTTTGTCTAACTTCGTCCCATTTAGTCTCTTTCTAAGGACGAACTTAGACAAACCTTAGAATGAGACTAACGAGACTAACTTGGGACGAACAAAGACAAACTTAAGTCTCATTGTAAGGTTTGTCTTTGTTCGTCCCAAGTTAGTCTCTTTCTAAGGACGAACTTAGACAAACCTTAGAATGAGACTAACGAGACTAACTTGGGACGAACAAAGACAAACTTAAGTCTCATTCTAAGATTGTCTAAGTTCATCCCTAGTTAGTCTCTTTCTAAGGACGAACTTAGGCAAACCTTAGAATGAGACTAACGAGACTAACTTGGGACGAACAAAGAAAAATGTTAGTCTCATTCTAAGGTTTGTCTTAGTTCGTCTCAAGTTAGTCTCTTTCTAAGGATGAACTTAGACAAACTTTAGAATGAGACTAACGAGACTAACTTGGGACGAACAAAGACAAACTTAAGTCTCATTCTAAGGTTTGTCTAAGATCGTCCCAAGTTATTCTCTTTCTAGGAACGAACTTAGACAAACCTTAGAATGAGACTAACGAGACTAACTTGGGACGAACAAAGAATAACTTAAGTCTCATTCTAAGGTTTGTCTAAGTTCGTCCCTAGTTAGTCTCTTTCTTAGGACGAACTTAGACAAACCTTAGAATGAAACTAACGAGACTAACTTGGGACGAAAAAAGAAAAACGTTAGTCTCATTCTAAGGTTTATCTTAGTTCGTCCCAAGTTATTCTCTTTCTAGGAACGAACTTAGACAAACCTTAGAATGAGACTAACGAGACTAACTTGGGACGAACAAAGACAAACTTAAGTCTCATTCTAAGGTTTGTCTAAGTTCGTCCCTAGTTAGTCTCTTTCTTAGGACGAACTTAGACAAACCTTAGAATGAGACTAACGAGACTAACTTTGGACGAACAAAGAAAAACGTTAGTCTCATTCTATGGTTTGTCTTAGTTCGTCCCAAGTTAGTCTCTTACTAAGGACGAACTTAGACAAACCTTAGAATGAGACTAACAAGACTAACTTGGGATGAACAAAGACAAACTTAAGTCCCATTCTAAGGTTTGTCTTAGTTCGTCCCAAGTTAGTCTCTTTCTAAGGACAACTTAGACAAACCTTAGAATGAGACTAACGAGACTAACTTTGGACGAACAAAGAAAAACGTTAGTCTCATTCTAAACTTTGTCTAAGTTTGTCCCAAGTTAGTCTCTTTCTAAGGACGAACTTAGACAAACCTTAGAATGAAACTAACGAGACAAACTTGGGACGAACAAAGACAAACTTAAGTCTCATTCTAAGGTTTGTCTAAGTTCGTCCCAAGTTAGTCACTTTTTAAGGACGAACTTTGACAAACTTTAGAATCAGACTAACGAGACTAACTTGGGATGAACAAAGACAAACTTAAGTCCCATTCTAAGGTTTGTCTTAGTACGTCCCAAGTTAGTCTCTTTCTAAGGATGAACTTAGACAAACCTTAGAATGAGACTAACGAGACTAACTTGGGACGAACAAAGACAAAGTTAAGTCCCATTGTAAGGTTTGTCTAAGTTCGTCCCTAGTTAGTCTCTTTCTAAGGACGAACTTAGACAAACCTTAGAATGAGACTAACGAGACTAACTTGGGAAGAACAAAGAAAAACGTTAGTCTCATTCTAAGGTTTGTCGAAGTTCGTCCCAAGTTAGTCTCTTTCTAAGGATGAACTTAGACAAACTTTAGAATGAGACTAACGAGACTAACTTGGGACGAACAAAGACAAACTTAAGTCTCATTCTAAGGTTTGTCTAAGTTCGTCCCAAGTTATTCTCTTTCTAAGGACGAACTTAGACAAACCTTAGAATGAGACTAACGAGACTAACTTGGGACGAACAAAGACAAACTTAAGTCTCATTCTAAGGTTTGTCTAAGTTCGTCCTGGTTAGTCTCTTTCTTGACTTTTCTTCTGGCACTTGAGGGCTTTTCTGTATTCGCCACGATCCAGGCTTTTTGGATCTTTTATCGAATAAAGGCACTGGCACCGCCCAGTTTATTTTAAAAAAAGTTAGTCTCTTTCTTAGGACGAACTTAGACAAACCTTAGAATGAAACTAACGAGACTAACTTGGGACGAACAAAGAAAAACGTTAGTCTCATTCTAAGGTTTATCTTAGTTCGTCCCAAGTTAGTCTCTTTCTAAGGACGAACTTAGACAAACCTTAGAATGAGACTAACGAGACTAACTTGGGACGAACAAAGATAAACATAAGTCCCATTCTAAGGTTTGTCTTTGTTCGTCCCAAGTTAGTCTCTTTCTAAGGACGAACTTAGACAAACCTTAGAATGAGACTAACGAGACTAACTTGGGACGAACAAAGACAAACTTAAGTCTCATTCTAAGGTTTGTCTAAGTTCGTTCCAAGTTAGTCTTTTTCTAAGGACGAACTTAGACAAACCTTATAATGAGACTAACGAGACAAACTTGGGACGAACAAAGACAAACTTAAGTCTCATTCTAAGGTTTGGATAAGTTCGTCCCAAGTTAGTCTCTTTCTAAGGACGAACTTAGACAAACCTTAGAATGAGACAAACGAGACTAACTTGGGACGAACAAAGACAAACTTAAGTCCCATTCTAAGGTTTGTCTTAGTTCGTCCCAAGTTAGTCTCTTTCAAAGGACGAACTTAGACAAACCTTAGAATCAGACTAAAGAGACTAACTTTGGACGAACAAAGAAAAACGTTAAGCTCATTCTAAGGTTTGTCTTAGTTCGTCCCAAGTTAGTCTCTTTCTAAGGACGAACTTAGACAAACCATAGAATGAGACTAACGAGACAAACTTGGGACGAACAAAGACAAACTTTAGTCTCATTCTAAGCTTTGTCTAACTTCGTCCCATTTAGTCTCTTTCTAAGGACGAACTTAGACAAACCTTAGAATGAGACTAACGAGACTAACTTGGGACGAACAAAGACAAACTTAAGTCTCATTGTAAGGTTTGTCTTTGTTCGTCCCAAGTTAGTCTCTTTCTAAGGACGAACTTAGACAAACCTTAGAATGAGACTAACGAGACTAACTTGGGACGAACAAAGACAAACTTAAGTCTCATTCTAAGGTTGTCTAAGTACGTCCCTAGTTAGTCTCTTTCTAAGGACGAACTTAGACAAACCTTAGAATGAGACTAACGAGACTAACTTGGGACGAACAAAGAAAAACGTTAGTCTCATTCTAAGGTTTGTCTTAGTTCGTCCCAAGTTAGTCTCTTTCTAAGGATGAACTTAGACAAACTTTAGAATGAGACTAACGAGACTAACTTGGGACGAACAAAGACAAACTTAAGTCTCATTCTAAGGTTTGTCTAAGATCGTCCCAAGTTATTCTCTTTCTAGGAACGAACTTAGACAAACCTTAGAATGAGACTAACGAGACTAACTTGGGACGAACAAAGACAAACTTAAGTATCATTCTAAGGTTTGTCTAAGTTCGTCCCTGGTTAGTCTCTTTCTTAGGACGAACTTAGACAAACCTTAGAATGAGACTAACGAGACTAACTTGGGAAGAACAAAGAAAAACGTTAGTCTCATTCTAAGGTTTGTCGAAGTTCGTCCCAAGTTAGTCTCTTTCTAAGGATGAACTTAGACAAACTTTAGAATGAGACTAACGAGACTAACTTGGGACGAACAAAGACAAACTTAAGTCTCATTCTAAGGTTTGTCTAAGTTCGTCCCAAGTTATTCTCTTTCTAAGGACGAACTTAGACAAACCTTAGAATGAGACTAACGAGACTAACTTGGGACGAACAAAGACAAACTTAAGTCTCATTCTAAGGTTTGTCTAAGTTCGTCCTAGTTAGTCTCTTTCTTGACTTTTCTTCTGGCACTTGAGGGCTTTTCTGTATTCGCCACGATCCAGGCTTTTTGGATCTTTTATCGAATAAAGGCACTGGCACCGCCCAGTTTATTTAAAAAAAAGTTAGTCTCTTTCTTAGGACGAACTTAGACAAACCTTAGAATGAAACTAACGAGACTAACTTGGGACGAACAAAGAAAAACGTTAGTCTCATTCTAAGGTTTATCTTAGTTCGTCCCAAGTTAGTCTCTTTCTAAGGACGAACTTAGACAAACCTTAGAATGAGACTAACGAGACTAACTTGGGACGAACAAAGATAAACATAAGTCCCATTCTAAGGTTTGTCTTTGTTCGTCCCAAGTTAGTCTCTTTCTAAGGACGAACTTAGACAAACCTTAGAATGAGACTAACGAGACTAACTTGGGACGAACAAAGACAAACTTAAGTCTCATTCTAAGGTTTGTCTAAGTTTGTTCCAAGTTAGTCTTTTTCTAAGGACGAACTTAGACAAACCTTATAATGAGACTAACGAGACAAACTTGGGACGAACAAAGACAAACTTAAGTCTCATTCTAAGGTTTGGATAAGTTCGTCCCAAGTTAGTCTCTTTCTAAGGACGAACTTAGACAAACCTTAGAATGAGACAAACGAGACTAACTTGGGACGAACAAAGACAAACTTAAGTCCCATTCTAAGGTTTGTCTTAGTTCGTCCCAAGTTAGTCTCTTTCAAAGGACGAACTTAGACAAACCTTAGAATCAGACTAACGAGACTAACTTTGGACGAACAAAGAAAAACGTTAAGCTCATTCTAAGGTTTGTCTTAGTTCGTCCCAAGTTAGTCTCTTTCTAAGGACGAACTTAGACAAACCATAGAATGAGACTAACGAGACAAACTTGGGACGAACAAAGACAAACTTTAGTCTCATTCTAAGCTTTGTCTAACTTCGTCCCATTTAGTCTCTTTCTAAGGACGAACTTAGACAAACCTTAGAATGAGACTAACGAGACTAACTTGGGACGAACAAAGACAAACTTAAGTCTCATTGTAAGGTTTGTCTTTGTTCGTCCCAAGTTAGTCTCTTTCTAAGGACGAACTTAGACAAACCTTAGAATGAGACTAACGAGACTAACTTGGGACGAACAAAGACAAACTTAAGTCTCATTCTAAGGTTGTCTAAGTACGTCCCTAGTTAGTCTCTTTCTAAGGACGAACTTAGACAAACCTTAGAATGAGACTAACGAGACTAACTTGGGACGAACAAAGAAAAACGTTAGTCTCATTCTAAGGTTTGTCTTAGTTCGTCCCAAGTTAGTCTCTTTCTAAGGATGAACTTAGACAAACTTTAGAATGAGACTAACGAGACTAACTTTGGACGAACAAAGACAAACTTAAGTCTCATTCTAAGGTTTGTCTAAGATCGTCCCAAGTTATTCTCTTTCTAGGAACGAACTTAGACAAACCTTAGAATGAGACTAACGAGACTAACTTGGGACGAACAAAGACAAACTTAAGTATCATTCTAAGGTTTGTCTAAGTTCGTCCCTAGTTAGTCTCTTTCTTAGGACGAACTTAGACAAACCTTAGAATGAAACTAACGAGACTAACTTGGGACGAACAAAGAAAAACGTTAGTCTCATTCTAAGGTTTATCTTAGTTCGTCCCAAGTTATTCTCTTTCTAGGAACGAACTTAGACAAACCTTAGAATGAGACTAACGAGACTAACTTGGGACGAACAAAGACAAACTTAAGTCTCATTCTAAGGTTTGTCTAAGTTCGTCCCTAGTTAGTCTCTTTCTTAGGACGAACTTAGACAAACCTTAGAATGAGACTAACGAGACTAACTTTGGACGAACAAAGAAAAACGTTAGTCTCATTCTATGGTTTGTCTTAGTTCGTCCCAAGTTAGTCTCTTACTAAGGAAGAACTTAGATAAACCTTAGAATGAGACTAACGAGACTAACTTGGGATGAACAAAGACAAACTTAAGTCCCATTCTAAGGTTTGTCTTAGTTCGTCCCAAGTTAGTCTCTTTCTAAGGACAACTTAGACAAACCTTAGAATGAGACTAACGAGACTAACTTTGGACGAACAAAGAAAAACGTTAGTCTCATTCTAAACTTTTTCTAAGTTTGTCCCAAGTTAGTCTCTTTCTAAGGACGAACTTAGACAAACCTTAGAATGAAACTAACGAGACAAACTTGGGACGAACAAAGACAAACTTAAGTCTCATTCTAAGGTTTTTCTAAGTTCGTCCCAAGTTAGTAACTTTTTAAGGACGAACTTTGACAAACTTTAGAATCAGACTAACGAGACTAACTTGGGACGAACAAAGACAAACTTAAGTCCCATTCTAAGGTTTGTCTTAGTACGTCCCAAGTTAGTCTCTTTCTAAGGATGAACTTAGACAAACCTTAGAATGAGACTAACGAGACTAACTTGGGATGAACAAAGACAAACTTAAGTCTCATTGTAAGGTTTGTCTTTGTTCGTCCCAAGTTAGTCTCTTTCTAAGGACGAACTTAGACAAACCTTAGAATGAGACTAACGAGACTAACTTGGGACGAACAAAGACAAACTTAAGTCTCATTCTAAGGTTTGTCTAAGTTCGTCCCTAGTTAGTCTCTTTCTAAGGACGAACTTAGACAAACCTTAGAATGAGACTAACGAGACTAACTTGGGACGAACAAAGAAAAACGTTAGTCTCATTCTAAGGTTTGTCGAAGTTCGTCCCAAGTTAGTCTCTTTCTAAGGATGAACTTAGACAAACTTTAGAATGAGACTAATGAGACTAACTTGGGACGAACAAAGACAAACTTAAGTCTCATTCTAAGGTTTGTCTAAGTTCGTCCCAAGTTATTCTCTTTCTAAGGACGAACTTAGACAAACCTTAGAATGAGACTAACGAGACTAACTAGGGACGAACAAAGACAAACTTAAGTCTCATTCTAAGGTTTGTCTAAGTTCGTCCTAGTTAGTCTCTTTCTTGACTTTTCTTCTGGCACTTGAGGGCTTTTCTGTATTCGCCACGATCCAGGCTTTTTGGATCTTTTATCTAATAAAGGCACTGGCACCGCCCAGTATATTTAAAAAAAAAAGTTAGTCTCTTTCTTAGGACGAACTTAGACAAACCTTAGAATGAAACTAACGAGACTAACTTGGGACGAACAAAGAAAAACGTTAGTCTCATTCTAAGGTTTATCTTAGTTCGTCCCAAGTTAGTCTCTTTCTAAGGACGAACTTAGACAAACCTTAGAATGAGACTAACGAGACTAACTTGGGACGAACAAAGATAAACATAAGTCCCATTCTAAGGTTTGTCTTTGTTCGTCCCAAGTTAGTCTCTTTCTAAGGACGAACTTAGACAAACCTTAGAATGAGACTAACGAGACTAACTTGGGACGAACAAAGACAAACTTAAGTCTCATTCTAAGGTTTGTCTAAGTTCGTCCCAAGTTAGTCTTTTTCTAAGGACGAACTTAGACAAACCTTAGAATGAGACTAACGAGACAAACTTGGGACGAACAAAGACAAACTTAAGTCTCATTCTAAGGTTTGGATAAGTTCGTCCCAAGTTAGTCTCTTTCTAAGGACGAACTTAGACAAACCTTAGAATGAGACAAACGAGACTAACTTGGGACGAACAAAGACAAACTTAAGTCCCATTCTAAGGTTTGTCTTAGTTCGTCCCAAGTTAGTCTCTTTCAAAGGATGAACTTAGACAAACCTTAGAATCAGACTAACGAGACTAACTTTGGACGAACAAAGAAAAACGTTAAGCTCATTCTAAGGTTTGTCTTAGTTCGTCCCAAGTTAGTCTCTTTCTAAGGACGAACTTAGACAAACCCTAGAATGAGACTAACGAGACAAACTTGGGACGAACAAAGACAAACTTTAGTCTCATTCTAAGCTTTGTCTAACTTCGTCCCATTTAGTCTCTTTCTAAGGACGAACTTAGACAAACCTTAGAATGAGACTAACGAGACTAACTTGGGACGAACAAAGACAATTAAGTCTCATTGTAAGGTTTGTCTTTGTTCGTCCCAAGTTAGTCTCTTTCTAAGGACGAACTTAGACAAACCTTAGAATGAGACTAACGAGACTAACTTGGGACGAACAAAGACAAACTTAAGTCTCATTCTAAGGTTGTCTAAGTTCGTCCCTAGTTAGTCTCTTTCTAAGGACGAACTTAGACAAACCTTAGAATGAGACTAACGAGACTAACTTGGGACGAACAAAGAAAAACGTTAGTCTCATTCTAAGGTTTGTCTTAGTTCGTCCCAAGTTAGTCTCTTTCTAAGGATGAACTTAGACAAACTTTAGAATGAGACTAACGAGACTAACTTGGGACGAACAAAGACAAACTTAAGTCTCATTCTAAGGTTTGTCCAAGATCGTCCCAAGTTATTCTCTTTCTAGGAACGAACTTAGACAAACCTTAGAATGAGACTAACGAGACTAACTTGGGACGAACAAAGACAAACTTAAGTCTCATTCTAAGGTTTGTCTAAGTTCGTCCCTAGTTAGTCTCTTTCTTAGGACGAACTTAGACAAACCTTAGAATGAAACTAACGAGACTAACTTGGGACGAACAAAGAAAAACGTTAGTCTCATTCTAAGGTTTATCTTAGTTCGTCCCAAGTTATTCTCTTTCTAGGAACGAACTTAGACAAACCTTAGAATGAGACTAACGAGACTAACTTGGGACGAACAAAGACAAACTTAAGTCTCATTCTAAGGTTTGTCTAAGTTCGTCCCTAGTTAGTCTCTTTCTTAGGACGAACTTAGACAAACCTTAGAATGAGACTAACGAGACTAACTTTGGACGAACAAAGAAAAACGTTAGTCCCATTCTATGGTTTGTCTTAGTTCGTCCCAAGTTAGTCTCTTACTAAGGAAGAACTTAGACAAACCTTAGAATGAGACTAACGAGACTAACTTGGGATGAACAAAGACAAACTTAAGTCCCATTCTAAGGTTTGTCTTAGTTCGTCCCAAGTTAGTCTCTTTCTAAGGACAACTTAGACAAACCTTAGAATGAGACTAACGAGACTAACTTTGGACGAACAAAGAAAAACGTTAGTCTCATTCTAAACTTTGTCTAAGTTTGTCCCAAGTTAGTCTCTTTCTAAGGACGAACTTAGACAAACCTTAGAATGAAACTAACGAGACAAACTTGGGACGAACAAAGACAAACTTAAGTCTCATTCTAAGGTTTGTCTAAGTTCGTCCCAAGTTAGTAACTTTTTAAGGACGAACTTTGACAAACTTTAGAATCAGACTAACGAGACTAACTTGGGACGAACAAAGACAAACTTAAGTCCCATTCTAAGGTTTGTCTTAGTACGTCCCAAGTTAGTCTCTTTCTAAGGATGAACTTAGACAAACCTTAGAATGAGACTAACGAGACTAACTTGGGACGAACAAAGACAAACTTAAGTCTCATTGTAAGGTTTGTCTTTGTTCGTCCCAAGTTAGTCTCTTTCTAAGGATGAACTTAGACAAACCTTAGAATGAGACTAACGAGACTAACTTGGGACGAACAAAGACAAACTTAAGTCTCATTCTAAGGTTTGTCTAAGTTTGTCCCTAGTTAGTCTCTTTCTAAGGACGAACTTAGACAAACCTTAGAATGAGACTAACGAGACTAACTTGGGACGAACAAAGAAAAACGTTAGTCTCATTCTAAGGTTTGTCGAAGTTCGTCCCAAGTTAGTCTCTTTCTAAGGATTAACTTAGACAAACTTTAGAATGAGACTAACGAGACTAACTTGGGACGAACAAAGACAAACTTAAGTCTCATTCTAAGGTTTGTCTAAGTTCGTCCGAAGTTATTCTCTTTCTAAGGACGAACTTAGACAAACCTTAGAATGACACTAACGAGACTAACTTGGGACGAACAAAGACAAACTTAAGTCTCATTCTAAGGTTTGTCTAAGTTCGTCCTAGTTAGTCTCTTTCTTGACTTTTCTTCTGGCACTTGAGGGCTTTTCTGTATTCGCCACGATCCAGGCTTTTTGGATCTTTTATCTAATAAAGGCACTGGCACCGCCCAGTTTATTTAAAAAAAAAAGTTAGTCTCTTTCTTAGGACGAACTTAGACAAACCTTAGAATGAAACTAACGAGACTAACTTGGGACGAACAAAGAAAAACGTTAGTCTCATTCTAAGGTTTATCTTAGTTCGTCCCAAGTTAGTCTCTTTCTAAGGACGAACTTAGACAAACCTTAGAATGAGACTAACGAGACTAACTTGGGACGAACAAAGATAAACATAAGTCCCATTCTAAGGTTTGTCTTTGTTCGTCCCAAGTTAGTCTCTTTCTAAGGACGAACTTAGACAAACCTTAGAATGAGACTAACGAGACTAACTTGGGACGAACAAAGACAAACTTAAGTCTCATTCTAAGGTTTGTCTAAGTTCGTCCCAAGTTAGTCTTTTTCTAAGGACGAACATAGACAAACCTTAGAATGAGACTAACGAGACAAACTTGGGACGAACAAAGACAAACTTAAGTCTCATTCTAAGGTTTGGATAAGTTCATCCCAAGTTAGTCTCTTTCTAAGGACGAACTTAGACAAACCTTAGAATGAGACAAACGAGGCTAACTTGGGACGAACAAAGACAAACTTAAGTCCCATTCTAAGGTTTGTCTTAGTTCGTCCCAAGTTAGTCTCTTTCAAAGGACGAACATAGACAAACCTTAGAATCAGACTAACGAGACTAACTTTGGACGAACAAAGAAAAACGTTAAGCTCATTCTAAGGTTTGTCTTAGTTCGTCCCAAGTTAGTCTCTTTCTAAGGACGAACTTAGACAAACCCTAGAATGAGACTAACGAGACAAACTTGGGACGAACAAAGACAAACTTTAGTCTCATTCTAAGCTTTGTCTAACTTCGTCCCATTTAGTCTCTTTCTAAGGACGAACTTAGACAAACCTTAGAATGAGACTAACGAGACTAACTTGGGACGAACAAAGACAAACTTAAGTCTCATTGTAAGGTTTGTCTTTGTTCGTCCCAAGTTAGTCTCTTTCTAAGGACGAACTTAGACAAACCTTAGAATGAGACTAACGAGACTAACTTGGGACGAACAAAGACAAACTTAAGTCTCATTCTAAGGTTGTCTAAGTTCGTCCCTAGTTAGTCTCTTTCTAAGGACGAACTTAGACAAACCTTAGAATGAGACTAACGAGACTAACTTGGGACGAACAAAGAAAAACGTTAGTCTCATTCTAAGGTTTGTCTTAGTTCGTCCCAAGTTAGTCTCTTTCTAAGGATGAACTTAGACAAACTTTAGAATGAGACTAACGAGACTAACTTGGGACGAACAAAGACAAACTTAAGTCTCATTCTAAGGTTTGTCTAAGATCGTCCCAAGTTATTCTCTTTCTAGGAACGAACTTAGACAAACCTTAGAATGAGACTAACGAGACTAACTTGGGACGAACAAAGACAAACTTAAGTCTCATTCTAAGGTTTGTCTAAGTTCGTCCCTAGTTAGTCTCTTTCTTAGGACGAACTTAGACAAACCTTAGAATGAAACTAACGAGACTAACTTGGGACGAACAAAGAAAAACGTTAGTCTCATTCTAAGGTTTATCTTAGTTCGTCCCAAGTTATTCTCTTTCTAGGAACGAACTTAGACAAACCTTAGAATGATACTAACGAGACTAACTTGGGACGAACAAAGACAAACATAAGTCTCATTCTAAGGTTTGTCTAAGTTCGTCCCTAGTTAGTCTCTTTCTTAGGACGAACTTAGACAAACCTTAGAATGAGACTAACGAGACTAACTTTGGACGAACAAAGAAAAACGTTAGTCTCATTCTATGGTTTGTCTTAGTTCGTCCCAAGTTAGTCTCTTACTAAGGAAGAACTTAGACAAACCTTAGAATGAGACTAACGAGACTAACTTGGGATGAACAAAGACAAACTTAAGTCCCATTCTAAGGTTTGTCTTAGTTCGTCCCAAGTTAGTCTCTTTCTAAGGACAACTTAGACAAACCTTAGAATGAGACTAACGAGACTAACTTTGGACGAACAAAGAAAAACGTTAGTCTCATTCTAAACTTTGTCTAAGTTTGTCCCAAGTTAGTCTCTTTCTAAGGACGAACTTAGACAAACCTTAGAATGAAACTAACGAGACAAACTTGGGACGAACAAAGACAAACTTAAGTCTCATTCTAAGGTTTGTCTAAGTTTGTCCCAAGTTAGTAACTTTTTAAGGACGAACTTTGACAAACTTTAGAATCAGACTAACGAGACTAACTTGGGACGAACAAAGACAAACTTAAGTCCCATTCTAAGGTTTGTATTAGTACATCCCAAGTTAGTCTCTTTCTAAGGATGAACTTAGACAAACCTTAGAATGAGACTAACGAGACTAACTTGGGACGAACAAAGACAAACTTAAGTCTCATTGTAAGGTTTGTCTTTGTTCGTCCCAAGTTAGTCTCTTTCTAAGGACGAACTTAGACAAACCTTAGAATGAGACTAACGAGACTAACTTGGGACGAACAAAGACAAACTTAAGTCTCATTCTAAGGTTTGTCTAAGTTCGTCCCTAGTTAGTCTCTTTCTAAGGACGAACTTAGACAAACCTTAGAATGAGACTAACGAGACTAACTTGGGATGAACAAAGAAAAACGTTAGTCTCATTCTAAGGTTTGTCGAAGTTCGTCCCAAGTTAGTCTCTTTCTAAGGATGAACTTAGACAAACTTTAGAATGAGACTAACGAGACTAACTTGGGACGAACAAAGACAAACTTAAGTCTCATTCTAAGGTTTGTCTAAGTTCGTCCCAAGTTATTCTCTTTCTAAGGACGAACTTAGACAAACCTTAGAATGAGACTAACGAGACTAACTTGGGACGAATAAAGACAAACTTAAGTCTCATTCTAAGGTTTGTCTAAGTTCGTCCTAGTTAGTCTCTTTCTTGACTTTTCTTCTGGCACTTGAGGGGTTTTCTGTATTCGCCACGATCCATGCTTTTTGGATCTTTTATCTAATAAATGCACTGGCACCGCCCAGTTTATTTATAAAAAAAAAAGTTAGTCTCTTTCTTAGGACGAACTTAGACAAACCTTAGAATGAAACTAACGAGTCTAACTTGGGACGAACAAAGAAAAACGTTAGTCTCATTCTAAGGTTTATCTTAGTTCGTCCCAAGTTAGTCTCTTTCTAAGGACGAACTTAGACAAACCTTAGAATGAGACTAACGAGACTAACTTGGGACGAACAAAGATAAACATAAGTCCCATTCTAAGGTTTGTCTAAGTTCGTCCCTAGTTAGTCTCTTTCTTAGGACGAACTTAGACAAACCTTAGAATGAGACTAACGAGACTAACTTTGGACGAACAAAGAAAAACGTTAGTCCCATTCTATGGTTTGTCTTAGTTCGTCCCAAGTTAGTCTCTTACTAAGGAAGAACTTAGACAAACCTTAGAATGAGACTAACGAGACTAACTTGGGATGAACAAAGACAAACTTAAGTCCCATTCTAAGGTTTGTCTTAGTTCGTCCCAAGTTAGTCTCTTTCTAAGGACAACTTAGACAAACCTTAGAATGAGACTAACGAGACTAACTTTGGACGAACAAAGAAAAACGTTAGTCTCATTCTAAACTTTGTCTAAGTTTGTCCCAAGTTAGTCTCTTTCTAAGGACGAACTTAGACAAACCTTAGAATGAAACTAACGAGACAAACTTGGGACGAACAAAGACAAACTTAAGTCTCATTCTAAGGTTTGTCTAAGTTCGTCCCAAGTTAGTAACTTTTTAAGGACGAACTTTGACAAACTTTAGAATCAGACTAACGAGACTAACTTGGGACGAACAAAGACAAACTTAAGTCCCATTCTAAGGTTTGTCTTAGTACGTCCCAAGTTAGTCTCTTTCTAAGGATGAACTTAGACAAACCTTAGAATGAGACTAACGAGACTAACTTGGGACGAACAAAGACAAACTTAAGTCTCATTGTAAGGTTTGTCTTTGTTCGTCCCAAGTTAGTCTCTTTCTAAGGACGAACTTAGACAAACCTTAGAATGAGACTAACGAGACTAACTTGGGACGAACAAAGACAAACTTAAGTCTCATTCTAAGGTTTGTCTAAGTTTGTCCCTAGTTAGTCTCTTTCTAAGGACGAACTTAGACAAACCTTAGAATGAGACTAACGAGACTAACTTGGGACGAACAAAGAAAAACGTTAGTCTCATTCTAAGGTTTGTCGAAGTTCGTCCCAAGTTAGTCTCTTTCTAAGGATTAACTTAGACAAACTTTAGAATGAGACTAACGAGACTAACTTGGGACGAACAAAGACAAACTTAAGTCTCATTCTAAGGTTTGTCTAAGTTCGTCCGAAGTTATTCTCTTTCTAAGGACGAACTTAGACAAACCTTAGAATGACACTAACGAGACTAACTTGGGACGAACAAAGACAAACTTAAGTCTCATTCTAAGGTTTGTCTAAGTTCGTCCTAGTTAGTCTCTTTCTTGACTTTTCTTCTGGCACTTGAGGGCTTTTCTGTATTCGCCACGATCCAGGCTTTTTGGATCTTTTATCTAATAAAGGCACTGGCACCGCCCAGTTTATTTAAAAAAAAAAGTTAGTCTCTTTCTTAGGACGAACTTAGACAAACCTTAGAATGAAACTAACGAGACTAACTTGGGACGAACAAAGAAAAACGTTAGTCTCATTCTAAGGTTTATCTTAGTTCGTCCCAAGTTAGTCTCTTTCTAAGGACGAACTTAGACAAACCTTAGAATGAGACTAACGAGACTAACTTGGGACGAACAAAGATAAACATAAGTCCCATTCTAAGGTTTGTCTTTGTTCGTCCCAAGTTAGTCTCTTTCTAAGGACGAACTTAGACAAACCTTAGAATGAGACTAACGAGACTAACTTGGGACGAACAAAGACAAACTTAAGTCTCATTCTAAGGTTTGTCTAAGTTCGTCCCAAGTTAGTCTTTTTCTAAGGACGAACATAGACAAACCTTAGAATGAGACTAACGAGACAAACTTGGGACGAACAAAGACAAACTTAAGTCTCATTCTAAGGTTTGGATAAGTTCATCCCAAGTTAGTCTCTTTCTAAGGACGAACTTAGACAAACCTTAGAATGAGACAAACGAGACTAACTTGGGACGAACAAAGACAAACTTAAGTCCCATTCTAAGGTTTGTCTTAGTTCGTCCCAAGTTAGTCTCTTTCAAAGGACGAACATAGACAAACCTTAGAATCAGACTAACGAGACTAACTTTGGACGAACAAAGAAAAACGTTAAGCTCATTCTAAGGTTTGTCTTAGTTCGTCCCAAGTTAGTCTCTTTCTAAGGACGAACTTAGACAAACCCTAGAATGAGACTAACGAGACAAACTTGGGACGAACAAAGACAAACTTTAGTCTCATTCTAAGCTTTGTCTAACTTCGTCCCATTTAGTCTCTTTCTAAGGACGAACTTAGACAAACCTTAGAATGAGACTAACGAGACTAACTTGGGACGAACAAAGACAAACTTAAGTCTCATTGTAAGGTTTGTCTTTGTTCGTCCCAAGTTAGTCTCTTTCTAAGGACGAACTTAGACAAACCTTAGAATGAGACTAACGAGACTAACTTGGGACGAACAAAGACAAACTTAAGTCTCATTCTAAGGTTGTCTAAGTTCGTCCCTAGTTAGTCTCTTTCTAAGGACGAACTTAGACAAACCTTAGAATGAGACTAACGAGACTAACTTGGGACGAACAAAGAAAAACGTTAGTCTCATTCTAAGGTTTGTCTTAGTTCGTCCCAAGTTAGTCTCTTTCTAAGGATGAACTTAGACAAACTTTAGAATGAGACTAACGAGACTAACTTGGGACGAACAAAGACAAACTTAAGTCTCATTCTAAGGTTTGTCTAAGATCGTCCCAAGTTATTCTCTTTCTAGGAACGAACTTAGACAAACCTTAGAATGAGACTAACGAGACTAACTTGGGACGAACAAAGACAAACTTAAGTCTCATTCTAAGGTTTGTCTAAGTTCGTCCCTAGTTAGTCTCTTTCTTAGGACGAACTTAGACAAACCTTAGAATGAAACTAACGAGACTAACTTGGGACGAACAAAGAAAAACGTTAGTCTCATTCTAAGGTTTATCTTAGTTCGTCCCAAGTTATTCTCTTTCTAGGAACGAACTTAGACAAACCTTAGAATGATACTAACGAGACTAACTTGGGACGAACAAAGACAAACATAAGTCTCATTCTAAGGTTTGTCTAAGTTCGTCCCTAGTTAGTCTCTTTCTTAGGACGAACTTAGACAAACCTTAGAATGAGACTAACGAGACTAACTTTGGACGAACAAAGAAAAACGTTAGTCTCATTCTATGGTTTGTCTTAGTTCGTCCCAAGTTAGTCTCTTACTAAGGAAGAACTTAGACAAACCTTAGAATGAGACTAACGAGACTAACTTGGGATGAACAAAGACAAACTTAAGTCCCATTCTAAGGTTTGTCTTAGTTCGTCCCAAGTTAGTCTCTTTCTAAGGACAACTTAGACAAACCTTAGAATGAGACTAACGAGACTAACTTTGGACGAACAAAGAAAAACGTTAGTCTCATTCTAAACTTTGTCTAAGTTTGTCCCAAGTTAGTCTCTTTCTAAGGACGAACTTAGACAAACCTTAGAATGAAACTAACGAGACAAACTTGGGACGAACAAAGACAAACTTAAGTCTCATTCTAAGGTTTGTCTAAGTTTGTCCCAAGTTAGTAACTTTTTAAGGACGAACTTTGACAAACTTTAGAATCAGACTAACGAGACTAACTTGGGACGAACAAAGACAAACTTAAGTCCCATTCTAAGGTTTGTCTTAGTACATCCCAAGTTAGTCTCTTTCTAAGGATGAACTTAGACAAACCTTAGAATGAGACTAACGAGACTAACTTGGGACGAACAAAGACAAACTTAAGTCTCATTGTAAGGTTTGTCTTTGTTCGTCCCAAGTTAGTCTCTTTCTAAGGACGAACTTAGACAAACCTTAGAATGAGACTAACGAGACTAACTTGGGACGAACAAAGACAAACTTAAGTCTCATTCTAAGGTTTGTCTAAGTTCGTCCCTAGTTAGTCTCTTTCTAAGGACGAACTTAGACAAACCTTAGAATGAGACTAACGAGACTAACTTGGGATGAACAAAGAAAAACGTTAGTCTCATTCTAAGGTTTGTCGAAGTTCGTCCCAAGTTAGTCTCTTTCTAAGGATGAACTTAGACAAACTTTAGAATGAGACTAACGAGACTAACTTGGGACGAACAAAGACAAACTTAAGTCTCATTCTAAGGTTTGTCTAAGTTCGTCCCAAGTTATTCTCTTTCTAAGGACGAACTTAGACAAACCTTAGAATGAGACTAACGAGACTAACTTGGGACGAATAAAGACAAACTTAAGTCTCATTCTAAGGTTTGTCTAAGTTCGTCCTAGTTAGTCTCTTTCTTGACTTTTCTTCTGGCACTTGAGGGGTTTTCTGTATTCGCCACGATCCATGCTTTTTGGATCTTTTATCTAATAAATGCACTGGCACCGCCCAGTTTATTTATAAAAAAAAAAGTTAGTCTCTTTCTTAGGACGAACTTAGACAAACCTTAGAATGAAACTAACGAGACTAACTTGGGACGAACAAAGAAAAACGTTAGTCTCATTCTAAGGTTTATCTTAGTTCGTCCCAAGTTAGTCTCTTTCTAAGGACGAACTTAGACAAACCTTAGAATGAGACTAACGAGACTAACTTGGGACGAACAAAGATAAACATAAGTCCCATTCTAAGGTTTGTCTTTGTTCGTCCCAAGTTAGTCTCTTTCTAAGGACGAACTTAGACAAACCTTAGAATGAGACTAACGAGACTAACTTGGGACGAACAAAGACAAACTTAAGTCTCATTCTAAGGTTTGTCTAAGTTCGTCCCAAGTTAGTCTTTTTCTAAGGACGAACTTAGACAAACCTTAGAATGAGACTAACGAGACAAACTTGGGACGAACAAAGACAAACTTAAGTCTCATTCTAAGGTTTGGATAAGTTCGTCCCAAGTTAGTCTCTTTCTATGGACGAACTTAGACAAACCTTAGAATGAGACAAACGGGACTAACTTGGGACGAACAAAGACAAACTTAAGTCCCATTCTAAGGTTTGTCTTAGTTCGTCCCAAGTTAGTCTCTTTCAAAGGACGAACTTAGACAAACCTTAGAATCAGACTAACGAGACTAACTTTGGACGAACAAAGAAAAACGTTAGTCTCATTCTAAGGTTTGTCTTAGTTCGTCCCAAGTTAGTCTCTTTCTAAGGACGAACTTAGACAAACCTTAGAATGAGACTAACGAGACAAACTTGGGACGAACAAAGACAAACTTTAGTCTCATTATAAGGTTTGTCTAACTTCGTCCCATTTAGTCTCTTTCTAAGGACGAACTTAGACAAACCTTAGAATGAGACTAACGAGACTAACTTGGGACGAACAAAGACAAATTAAGTCTCATTGTAAGGTTTGTCTTTGTTCGTCCCAAGTTAGTCTTTTTCTAAGGACGAACTTAGACAAACCTTAGAATGAGACTAACGAGACTAACTTGGGACGAACAAAGACAAACTTAAGTCTCATTCTAAGGGTTGTCTAAGTTCGTGCCTAGTTAGTCTCTTTCTAAGGACGAACTTAGACAAACCTTAGAATGAGACTAACGAGACTAACTTGGGACGAACAAAGAAAAACGTTAGTCTCATTCTAAGGTTTGTCTTAGTTCGTCCCAAGTTAGTCTCTTTCTAAGGATGAACTTAGACAAACTTTAGAATGAGACTAACGAGACTAACTTGGGACGAACAAAGACAAACTTAAGTCTCATTCTAAGGTTTGTCTAAGATCGTCCCAAGTTATTCTCTTTCTAGGAACGAACTTAGACAAACCTTAGAATGAGACTAACGAGACTAACTTGGGACGAACAAAGACAAACTTAAGTCTCATTCTAAGGTTTGTCTAAGTTCGTCCCTAGTTAGTCTCTTTCTTAGGACGAACTTAGACAAACCTTAGAATGAAACTAACGAGACTAACTTGGGACGAACAAAGAAAAACGTTAGTCTCATTCTAAGGGTTATCTTAGTTCGTCCCAAGTTAGTCTCTTTCTAAGGACGAACTTAGACAAACCTTAGAATGAGACTAACGAGACTAACTTGGGACGAACAAAGATAAACATAAGTCCCATTCTATGGTTTGTCTTTGTTCGTCCCAAGTTAGTCTCTTTCTAAGGACAAACTTAGACAAACCGTAGAATGAGACTAACGAGACTAACTTGGGACGAACAAAGACAAACTTAAGTCTCATTTTAAGGTTTGTCTAAGTTCGTCCCCAGTTAATCTCTTTCTTAGGACGAACTTAGACAAACCTTAGAATGAAACTAACGAGACTAACTTGGGACGAACAAAGAAAAACGTTAGTCTCATTCTAAGGTTTATCTTAGTTCGTCCCAAGTTATTCTCTTTCTAGGAACGAACTTAGACAAACCTTAGAATGAGACTAACGAGACTAACTTGGGACGAACAAAGACAAACTTAAGTCTCATTCTAAGGTTTGTCTAAGTTCGTCCCTAGTTAGTCTCTTTCTTAGGACGAACTTAGACAAACCTTATAATGAGACTAACGAGACTAACTTTGGACGAACAAAGAAAAACGTTACTCTCATTCTATGGTTTGTCTTAGTTCGTCCCAAGTTAGTCTCTTACTAAGGACGAACTTAGACAAACCTTAGAATGAGACTAACGAGACTAACTTGGGATGAACAAAGACAAACTTAAGTCCCATTCTAAGGTTTGTCTTAGTTCGTCCCAAGTTAGTCTCTTTCTAAGGACAACTTAGACAAACCTTAGAATGAGACTAACGAGACTAACTTTGGACGAACAAAGAAAAACGTTAGTCTCATTCTAAACTTTGTCTAAGTTTGTCCCAAGTTAGTCTCTTTCTAAGGACAAACTTAGACAAACTTAAGTCTCATTGTAAGGTTTGTCTTTGTTCGTCCCAAGTTAATCTCTTTCTAAGGACGAACTTAGACAAACCTTAGAATGAGACTAACGAGACAAACTTGGGACGAACAAAGACAAACTTAAGTCTCACTCTAAGGTTTGTCTAAGTTCGTCCCAAGTTAGTCACTTTTTAAGGACGAACTTTGACAAACTTTAGAATAACACTAACGAGACTAACTTGGGACGAACAAAGACAAACTTAAGTCCCATTCTAAGGTTTGTCTTAGTACGTCCCAAGTTAGTCTCTTTCTAAGGATGAACTTAGACAAACCTTAGAATGAGACTAACGAGACTAACTTGGGACGAACAAAGACAAACTTAAGTCTCATTGTAAGGTTTGTCTTTGTTCGTCCCAAGTTAGTCTCTTTCTAAGGACGAACTTAGACAAACCTTAGAATGAGACTAACGAGACTAACTTGGGACGAACAAAGACAAACTTAAGTCTCATTCTAAGGTTTGTCTAAGTTCGTCCCTAGTTAGTCTCTTTCTAAGGACGAACTTAGACAAACCTTAGAATGAGACTAACGAGACTAACTTGGGACGAACAAAGAAAAACGTTAGTCTCATTCTAAGGTTTGTCGAAGTTCGTCCCAAGTTAGTCTCTTTCTAAGGATGAACTTAGACAAACTTTAGAATGAGACTAACGAGACTAACTTGGGACGAACAAAGACAAACTTAAGTCTCATTCTAAGGTTTGTCTAAGTTCGTCCCAAGTTATTCTCTTTCTAAGGACGAACTTAGACAAACCTTAGAATGAGACTAACGAGACTAACTTGGGACGAACAAAGACAAACGTAAGTCTCATTCTAAGGTTTGTCTAAGTTCGTCCTAGTTAGTCTCTTTCTTGACTTTTCTTCTGGCACTTGAGGGGTTTTCTGTATTCGCCACGATCCATGCTTTTTGGATCTTTTATCTAATAAATGCACTGGCACCGCCCAGTTTATTTATAAAAAAAAAGTTAGTCTCTTTCTTAGGACGAACTTAGACAAACCTTAGAATGAAACTAACGAGACTAACTTGGGACGAACAAAGAAAAACGTTAGTCTCATTCTAAGGTTTATCTTAGTTCGTCCCAAGTTAGTCTCTTTCTAAGGACGAACTTAGACAAACCTTAGAATGAGACTAACGAGACTAACTTGGGACGAACAAAGATAAACATAAGTCCCATTCTAAGGTTTGTCTTTGTTCGTCCCAAGTTAGTCTCTTTCTAAGGACGAACTTAGACAAACCTTAGAATGAGACTAACGAGACTAACTTGGGATGAACAAAGACAAACTTAAGTCTCATTCTAAGGTTTGTCTAAGTTCGTCCCAAGTTAGTCTTTTTCTAAGGACGAACTTAGACAAACCTTAGAATGAGACTAACGAGACAAACTTGGGACGAACAAAGACAAACTTAAGTCTCATTCTAAGGTTTGGATAAGTTCGTCCCAAGTTAGTCTCTTTCTAAGGACGAACTTAGACAAACCTTAGAATGAGACAAACGGGACTAACTTGGGACGAACAAAGACAAACTTAAGTCCCATTCTAAGGTTTGTCTTAGTTCGTCCCAAGTTAGTCTCTTTCAAAGGACGAACTTAGACAAACCTTAGAATCAGACTAACGAGACTAACTTTGGACGAACAAAGAAAAACGTTAGTCTCATTCTAAGGTTTGTCTTAGTTCGTCCCAAGTTAGTCTCTTTCTAAGGACGAACTTAGACAAACCTTAGAATGAGACTAACGAGACAAACTTGGGACGAACAAAGACAAACTTTAGTCTCATTATAAGGTTTGTCTAACTTCGTCCCATTTAGTCTCTTTCTAAGGACGAACTTAGACAAACCTTAGAATGAGACTAACGAGACTAACTTGGGACGAACAAAGACAAATTAAGTCTCATTGTAAGGTTTGTCTTTGTTTGTCCCAAGTTAGTCTCTTTCTAAGGACGAACTTAGACAAACCTTAGAATGAGACTAACGAGACCAACTTGGGACGAACAAAGACAAACTTAAGTCTCATTCTAAGGGTTGTCTAAGTTCGTGCCTAGTTAGTCTCTTTCTAAGGACGAACTTAGACAAACCTTAGAATGAGACTAACGAGACTAACTTGGGACGAACAAAGCAAAACGTTAGTCTCATTCTAAGGTTTGTCTTAGTTCGTCCCAAGTTAGTCTCTTTCTAAGGATGAACTTAGACAAACTTTAGAATGAGACTAACGAGACTAACTTGGGACGAACAAAGACAAACTTAAGTCTCATTCTAAGGTTTGTCTAAGATCGTCCCAAGTTATTCTCTTTCTAGGAACGAACTTAGACAAACCTTAGAATGAGACTAACGAGACTAACTTGGGACGAACAAAGACAAACTTAAGTCTCATTCTAAGGTTTGTCTAAGTTCGTCCCTAGTTAGTCTCTTTCTTAGGACGAACTTAGACAAACCTTAGAATGAAACTAACGAGACTAACTTGGGACGAACAAAGAAAAACGTTAGTCTCATTCTAAGGGTTATCTTAGTTCGTCCCAAGTTAGTCTCTTTCTAAGGACGAACTTAGACAAACCTTAGAATGAGACTAACGAGACTAACTTGGGACGAACAAAGATAAACATAAGTCCCATTCTATGGTTTGTCTTTGTTCGTCCCAAGTTAGTCTCTTTCTAAGGACAAACTTAGACAAACCGTAGAATGAGACTAACGAGACTAACTTGGGACGAACAAAGACAAACTTAAGTCTCATTTTAAGGTTTGTCTAAGTTCGTCCCCAGTTAATCTCTTTCTTAGGACGAACTTAGACAAACCTTAGAATGAAACTAACGAGACTAACTTGGGACGAACAAAGAAAAACGTTAGTCTCATTCTAAGGTTTATCTTAGTTCGTCCCAAGTTATTCTCTTTCTAGGAACGAACTAAGACAAACCTTAGAATGAGACTAACGAGACTAACTTGGGACGAACAAAGACAAACTTAAGTCTCATTCTAAGGTTTGTCTAAGTTCGTCCCTAGTTAGTCTCTTTCTTAGGACGAACTTAGACAAACCTTATAATGAGACTAACGAGACTAACTTTGGATGAACAAAGAAAAACGTTACTCTCATTCTATGGTTTGTCTTAGTTCGTCCCAAGTTAGTCTCTTACTAAGGACGAACTTAGACAAACCTTAGAATGAGACTAACGAGACTAACTTGGGATGAACAAAGACAAACTTAAGTCCCATTCTAAGGTTTGTCTTAGTTCGTCCCAAGTTAGACTCTTTCTAAGGACAACTTAGACAAACCTTAGAATGAGACTAACGAGACTAACTTTGGACGAACAAAGAAAAACGTTAGTCTCATTCTAAACTTTGTCTAAGTTTGTCCCAAGTTAGTCTCTTTCTAAGGACGAACTTAGACAAACTTAAGTCTCTCTGTAAGGTTTGTCTTTGTTCGTCCCAAGTAAATCTCTTTCTAAGGACGAACTTAGACAAACCTTAGAATGAGACTAACGATACAAACTTGGGACGAACAAAGACAAACTTAAGTCTCACTCTAAGGTTTGTCCAAGTTCGTCCCAAGTTAGTCACTTTTTAAGGACGAACTTTGACAAACTTTAGAATAACACTAACGAGACTAACTCTGGACGAACAAAGACAAACTTAAGTCCCATTCTAAGGTTTGTCTTAGTACGTCCCAAGTTAGTCTCTTTCTAAGGATGAACTTAGACAAACCTTAGAATGAGACTAACGAGACTAACTTGGGACGAACAAAGACAAACTTAAGTCTCATTGTAAGGTTTGTCTTTGTTCGTCCCAAGTTAGTCTCTTTCGAAGGACGAACTTAGACAAACCTTAGAATGAGACTAACGAGACTAACTTGGGACGAACAAAGACAAACTTAAGTCTCATTCTAAGGTTTGTCTAAGTTCGTCCCAAGTTAGTCTCTTTCTAAGGACGAACTTAGACAAACCTTAGAATGAGACTAACGAGACTAACTTGGGACGAACAAAGAAAAACGTTAGTCTCATTCTAAGGTTTGTCGAAGTTCGTCCTAAGTTAGTCTCTTTCTAAGGATGAACTTAGACAAACTTTAGAATGAGACTAACGAGACTAACTTGGGACGAACAAAGACAAACTTAAGTCTCATTCTATGGTTTGTCTAAGTTCGTCCCAAGTTATTCTCTTTCTAAGGACGAACTTAGACAAACCTTAGAATGAGACTAACGAGACTAACTTGGGACGAACAAAGACAAACTTAAGTCTCATTCTAAGGTTTGTCTAAGTTCGTCCTAGTTAGTCTCTTTCTTGACTTTTCTTCTGGCACTTGAGGGGTTTTCTGTATTCGCCACGATCCATGCTTTTTGGATCTTTTATCTAATAAATGCACTGGCACCGCCCAGTTTATTTATAAAAAACAAGTTAGTCTCTTTCTTAGGACGAACTTAGACAAACCTTAGAATGAAACTAACGAGACTAACTTGGGACGAACAAAGAAAAACGTTAGTCTCATTCTAAGGTTTATCTTAGTTCGTCCCAAGTTAGTCTCTTTCTAAGGACGAACTTAGACAAACCTTAGAATGAGACTAACGAGACTAACTTGGGACGAACAAAGATAAACATAAGTCCCATTCTAAGGTTTGTCTTTGTTCGTCCCAAGTTAGTCTCTTTCTAAGGACGAACTTAGACAAACCTTAGAATGAGACTAACGAGACTAACTTGGGACGAACAAAGACAAACTTAAGTCTCATTCTAAGGTTTGTCTAAGTTCGTCCCAAGTTAGTCTTTTTCTAAGGACGAACTTAGACAAACCTTAGAATGAGACTAACGAGACAAACATGGGACGAACAAAGACAAACTTAAGTCTCATTCTAAGGTTTGGATAAGTTCGTCCCAAGTTAGTCTCTTTCTAAGGACGAACTTAGACAAACCTTAGAATGAGACAAACGGGACTAACTTGGGACGAACAATGACAAACTTAAGTCCCATTCTAAGGTTTGTCTTAGTTCGTCCCAAGTTAGTCTCTTTCAAAGGACGAACTTAGACAAACCTTAGAATCAGACTAACGAGACTAACTTTGGACGAACAAAGAAAAACGTTAGTCTCATTCTAAGGTTTGTCTTAGTTCGTCCCAAGTTTGTCTCTTTCTAAGGACGAACTTAGACAAACCTTAGAATGAGACTAACGAGACAAACTTGGGACGAACAAAGACAAACTTTAGTCTCATTATAAGGTTAGTCTAACTTCGTCCCATTTAGTCTCTTTCTAAGGACGAACTTAGACAAACCTTAGAATGAGACTAACGGGACTAACTTGGGACGAACAAAGACAAATTAAGTCTCATTGTAAGGTTTGTCTTTGTTCGTCCCAAGTTAGTCTCTTTCTAAGGACGAACTTAGACAAACCTTAGAATGAGACTAACGAGACTAACTTGGGACGAACAAAGACAAACTTAAGTCTCATTCTAAGGGTTGTCTAAGTTCGTGCCTAGTTAGTCTCTTTCTAAGGACGAACTTAGACAAACCTTAGAATGAGACTAACGAGACTAACTTGGGACGAACAAAGAAAAACGTTAGTCTCATTCTAAGGTTTGTCTTAGTTCGTCCCAAGTTAGTCTCTTTCTAAGGATGAACTTAGACAAACTTTAGAATGAGACTAACGAGACTAACTTGGGACGAACAAAGACAAACTTAAGTCTCATTCTAAGGTTTGTCTAAGATCGTCCCAAGTTATTCTCTTTCTAGGAACGAACTTAGACAAACCTTAGAATGAGACTAACGAGACTAACTTGGGACGAACAAAGACAAACTTAAGTCTCATTCTAAGGTTTGTCTAAGTTCGTCCCTAGTTAGTCTCTTTCTTAGGACGAACTTAGACAAACCTTAGAATGAAACTAACGAGACTAACTTGGGACGAACAAAGAAAAACGTTAGTCTCATTCTAAGGGTTATCTTAGTTCGTCCCAAGTTAGTCTCTTTCTAAGGACGAACTTAGACAAACCTTAGAATGAGACTAACGAGACTAACTTGGGACGAACAAAGATAAACATAAGTCCCATTCTATGGTTTGTCTTTGTTCGTCCCAAGTTAGTCTCTTTCTAAGGACAAACTTAGACAAACCATAGAATGAGACTAACGAGACTAACTTGGGACGAACAAAGACAAACTTAAGTCTCATTTTAAGGTTTGTCTAAGTTCGTCCCCAGTTAATCTCTTTCTTAGGACGAACTTAGACAAACCTTAGAATGAAACTAACGAGACTAACTTGGGACGAACAAAGAAAAACGTTAGTCTCATTCTAAGGTTTATCTTAGTTCGTCCCAAGTTATTCTCTTTCTAGGAATGAACTTAGACAAACCTTAGAATGAGACTAACGAGACTAACTTGGGACGAACAAAGACAAACTTAAGTCTCATTCTAAGGTTTGTCTAAGTTCGTCCCTAGTTAGTCTGTTTCTTAGGACGAACTTAGACAAACCTTAGAATGAGACTAACGAGACTAACTTTGGACGAACAAAGAAAAACGTTAGTCTCATTCTATGGTTTGTCTTAGTTCGTCCCAAGTTAGTCTCTTACTAAGGACGAACTTAGACAAACCTTAGAATGAGACTAACGAGACTAACTTGGGATGAACAAAGACAAACTTAAGTCCCATTCTAAGGTTTGTCTTAGTTCGTCCCAAGTTAGTCTCTTTCTAAGGACAACTTAGACAAACCTTAGAATGAGACTAACGAGACTAACTTTGGACGAACAAAGAAAAACGTTAGTCTCATTCTAAACTTTGTCTAAGTTTGTCCCAAGTTAGTCTCTTTCTAAGGACGAACTTAGACAAACTTAAGTCTCATTGTAAGGTTTGTCTTTGTTCGTCCCAAGTTAATCTCTTTCTAATGACGAACTTAGACAAACCTTAGAATGAGACTAACGAGACAAACTTGGGACGAACAAAGACAAACTTAAGTCTCATTCTAAGGTTTGTCTAAGTTCGTCCCAAGTTAGTCACTTTTTAAGGACGAACTTTGACAAACTTTAGAATAACACTAACGAGACTAACTTGGGACGAACAAAGACAAACTTAAGTCCCATTCTAAGGTTTGTCTTAGTACGTCACAAGTTAGTCTCTTTCTAAGGATGAACTTAGACAAACCTTAGAATGAGACTAACGAGACTAACTTGGGACGAACAAAGACAAACTTAAGTCTCATTGTAAGGTTTGTCTTTGTTCGTCCCAAGTTAGTCTCTTTCTAAGGACGAACTTAGACAAACCTTAGAATGAGACTAACGAGACTAACTTGGGACGAACAAAGACAAACTTAAGTCTCATTCTAAGGTTTGTCTAAGTTCGTCCCTAGTTAGTCTCTTTCTAAGGACGAACTTAGACAAACCTTAGAATGAGACTAACGAGACTAACTTGGGACGAACAAAGAAAAACGTTAGTCTCATTCTAAGGTTTGTCGAAGTTCATCCCAAGTTAGTCTCTTTCTAAGGATGAACTTAGACAAACTTTAGAATGAGACTAACGAGACTAACTTGGGACGAACAAAGACAAACTTAAGTCTAATTCTAAGGTTTGTCTAAGTTCGTCCCAAGTTATTCTCTTTCTAAGGACGAACTTAGACAAACCTTAGAATGAGACTAACGAGACTAACTTGGGACGAACAAAGACAAACTTAAGTCTCATTCTAAGGTTTGTCTAAGTTCGTCCTAGTTAGTCTCTTTCTTGACTTTTCTTCTGGCACTTGAGGGCTTTTCTGTATTCGCCACAATCCAGGCTTTTTGGATCTTTTATCTAATAAAGGCACTGGCACCGCCCAGTTTAATTAAAAAAAAAGTTAGTCTCTTTCTTAGGACGAACTTAGACAAACCTTAGAATGAAACTAACGAGACTAACTTGGGACGAACAAAGAAAAACGTTAGTCTCATTCTAAGGTTTATCTTAGTTCGTCCCAAGTTAGTCTCTTTCTAAGGACGAACTTAGACAAACCTTAGAATGAGACTAACGAGACTAACTTGGGACGAACAAAGATAAACATAAGTCCCATTCTAAGGTTTGTCTTTGTTCGTCCCAAGTTAGTCTCTTTCTAAGGAAGAACTTAGACAAACCTTAGAATGAGACTAACGAGACTAACTTGGGACGAACAAAGACAAACTTAAGTCTCATTCTAAGGTTTGTCTAAGTTCTTCCCAAGTTAGTCTTTTTCTAAGGACGAACTTAGACAAACCTTAGAATGAGACTAACGAGACAAACTTGGGACGAACGAAGACAAACTTAAGTCTCATTCTAAGGTTTGGATAAGTTCGTCCCAAGTTAGTCTCTTTCTAAGGACGAACTTAGACAAACCTTAGAATGAGACAAACGAGACTAACTTGGGACGAACAAAGACAAACTTAAGTCCCATTCTAAGGTTTGTCTTAGTTCGTCCCAAGTTAGTCTCTTTCAAAGGACGAACTTAGACAAACCTTAGAATCAGACTAACGAGACTAACTTTGGACGAACAAAGAAAAACGTTAGTCTCATTCTAAGGTTTGTCTTAGTTCGTCCGAAGTTAGTCTCTTTCTAAGGACGAACTTAGACAAACCTTAGAATGAGACTAACGAGACAAACTTGGGACGAACAAAGACAAACTTTAGTCTCATTCTAAGGTTTGTCTAACTTCGTCTCATTTAGTCTCTTTCTAAGGACGAACTTAGACAAACCTTAGAATGAGACTAACGAGACTAACTTGGGACGAACAAAGACAAACTTAAGTCTCATTGTAAGGTTTGTCTTTGTTCGTCCCAAGTTAATCTCTTTCTAAGGACGAACTTAGACAAACCTTAGAATGAGACTAACGAGACTAACTTGGGATGAACAAAGACAAACTTAAGTCTCATTCTAAGGTTTGTCTAAGTTCGTGCCTAGTTAGTCTCTTTCTAAGGACGAACTTAGACAAACCTTAGAATGACACTAACGAGACTAACTTGGGACGAACAAAGAAAAACGTTAGTCTCATTCTAAGGTTTGTCTTAGTTCGTCCCAAGTTAGTCTCTTTCTAAGGATGAACTTAGACATACTTTAGAATGAGACTAACGAGACTAACTTGGGACGAACAAAGACAAACTTAAGTCTCATTCTAAGGTTTGTCTAAGATCGTCCCAAGTTATTCTCTTTCTAGAAACGAACTTAGACAAACCTTAGAATGAGACTAACGAGACTAACTTGGGACGAACAAAGACAAACTTAAGTCTCATTCTAAGGTTTGTCTAAGTTCGTCCCTAGTTAGTCTCTTTCTTAGGACGAACTTAGACAAACCTTAGAATGAAACTAACGAGACTAACTTGGGACGAACAAAGAAAAACGTTAGTCTCATTCTAAGGTTTATCTTAGTTCGTCCCAAGTTAGTCTCTTTCTAAGGACGAACTTAGACAAACCTTAGAATAAGACTAACGAGACTAACTTGGGACGAACAAAGATAAACATAAGTCCCATTCTAAGGTTTGTCTTTGTTCGTCCCAAGTTAGTCTCTTTCTAAGGACAAACTTAGACAAACCGTAGAATGAGACTAACGAGACTAACTTGGGACGAACAAAGACAAACTTAAGTCTCATTCTAAGGTTTGTCTAAGTTCGTCCCAAGTTAGCCTTTTTCTAAGGACGAACTTAGACAAACCTTAGAATGAGACTAACGAGACAAACTTAGGACGAACAAAGACAAACTTAAGTCTCATTCTAAGGTTTGGATAAGTTCGTCCCAAGTTAGTCTCTTTCTAAGGACGAACTTAGACAAACCTTAGAATGAGACAAACGAGACTAACTTGGGACGAACAAAGACAAACTTAAGTCTCATTCTAAGGTTTGTCTAAGTTCGTCCCAAGTTATTCTCTTTGTAATGACGAACTTAGACAAACCTTAGAATGAGACTAACGAGACTAACTTTGGACGAACAAAGAAAAACGTTAGTCTCATTCTATGGTTTGTCTTAGTTCGTCCCAAGTTAGTCTCTTACTAAGGACGAACTTAGACAAACCTTAGAATGAGACTAACGAGACTAACTTGGGATGAACAAAGACAAACTTCAGTCCCATTCTAAGGTTTGTCTTAGTTCGTCCCAAGTTAGTCTCTTTCTAAGGACAACTTAGACAACCCTTAGAATGTGACTAACGAGACTAACTTGTGACGAACAAAGACAAACTTAACTCTCATTCTAAACTTTGTCTAAGTTTGTCCCAAGTTAGTCTCTTTCTATGGACGAACTTAGACAAACCTTAGAATGAAACTAACGAGACAAACTTGGGACGAACAAAGACAAACTTAAGTCTCATTCTAAGGTTTGTCTAAGTTCGTCCCAAGTTAGTCACTTTCTAAGGACGAACTTTGACAAACTTTAGAATGAGACTAACGAGACTAACTTGGGACGAACAAAGAAAAACTTAAGTCCCATTCTAAGGTTTGTCTTAGTACGTCCCAAGTTAGTCTCTTTCTAAGGATGAATTTAGACAAACCTTAGAATGAGACTAACGAGGCTAACTTGGGACGAACAAAGACAAACTTAAGTCTCATTCTAAGGTTTGTCTAAGTTCGTCCCAAGTTATTCTCTTTCTAAGGACGAACTTAGACAAACCTAAGAATGAGAATAATGAGACTAACTTTGGACGAACAAAGAAAAACGTTAGTCTCATTCTAAGGTTTGTCTTAGTTTGTCCCAAGTTAGTCTCTTTCTAAGAACGAACTTAGACAACCCTTAGAATGAGACTAACGAGATTAATTTGGGACGAACAAAGACAAACTTAAGTCCCATTCTGAGGTTTGTCTTAGTTCGTCCCAAGTTAGTCTCTTTCTAAGGACGAACTTAGACAAACCTTAGAATTAGACTAACGAGACTAACTTGGGACGAACAAAGACAAACTTAAGTCTCATTCTAAGGTTTGTCTAAGTTCGTCCCAAATTAGTCTTTTTCTAAGGATGAACTTAGACAAACCATAGAATGAGACTAACGAGACTAACTTTGGACGAACAAAGAAAAACGTTAGTCTCATTCTAAGGTTTGTCTTAGTTCGTCCCAACTTAGTCTCTTTCTAAGGATGAACTTAGACAAACCTTAGAATGAGACTAACGAGACAAACTTGGGACGAACAAAGACAAACTTTAGTCTCATTCTAAGCTTTGTCTAAGTTCGTCCCATTTAGTCTCTTTCTAAGAACGAACTTAGACAAACCTTAGAATGAGACTAACGAGATTAACTTGGGACGAACAAAGACAAACTTAAGTTTCATTGTAAGGTTTGTCTTTGTTCGTCCCAAGTTAGTCTCTTTCTAAGGACGAACTTAGACAAACCTTAGAATGAGACTAACGAGATTAACTTGGGACGAACAAAGACAAACTTAAGTCTCATTCTAAGGTTTGTCTTAGTTCGTCCCAAGTTAGTCTCTTTCTAAGGACAAACTTAGACAAACCTTAGAATGAGACTAACGAGACTAATTTGGGACGAACAAAGAAAAACGTTAGTCTCATTCTAAGGTTTGTCTTAGTTCGTCCCAAGTTAGTCTCTTTCTAAGGACGAACTTAGACAAACTTTAGAATCAGACAAACGAGACTAACTTGGGACGAACAAAGACAAACTTAAGTCTCATTCTAAGGTTTGTCTAAGTTCGTCCCAAGTTAGTCTTTTTCTAAGGACGAACTTAGACAAACCTTAGAATGAGACTAACGAGACAAACTTGGGACGAACCAAGACAAACTTAAGTCTCATTCTAAGGTTTGGATAAGTTCGTCCCAAGTTAGTCTCTATCTAAGGACGAACTTAGACAAACCTTAGAATGAGACAAACGAGACTAACTTGGGACGAACAAAGACAAACTTAAGTCCCATTCTAAGGTTTGTCTTAGTCCGTCCCAAGTTAGTCTCTTTCTAAGGACGAACTTTGACAAACTTTAGAATGAGACTAACGAGACTAATTTGGGACGAACAAAGATAAACTTAAGTCCCATTCTAAGGTTTGACTTAGTACGTCCCAAGTTAGTCTCTTTCTAAGGACGAACTTAGACAAACCTTAGAATGAGACTAACGAGACTAACTTTGGACGAACAAAGAAAAACGTTAGTCTCATTCTATGGTTTGTCTTTGTTCGTCCCAAGTTAGTCCTTAGACAAACCTTAGAATGAGACTAACGAGACTAACTTGGAATGAACAAAGACAAACTTAAGTCCCATTCTAAGGTTTGTCTTAGTTCGTCCCAAGTTAGTCTCTTTCTAAGGACAACTTAGACAAACCTTAGAATGAGACTAACGAGACTAACTTGTGACGAACAAAGACAAACTTAAGTCTCATTCTAAACTTTGACTAAGTTTGTCCCAAGTTAGTCTCTTTCTAAGGACGAACTAAGACAAACCTTAGAATGAGACTAACGAGACGAACTTGGGACGAACAAAGACAAACTTAAGTCTCATTCTAAGGTTTGTCTAGGTTCGTCCCAAGTTAGTCACTTTCTAAGGACGAACTTTGACAAACTTTAGAATGAGACTAACGAGACTAATTTGGGACGAACAAAGACAAACTTAAGTCCCATTCTAAGGTTTGACTTAGTACGTCCCAAGTTATTCTCTTTCTAAGGACGAACTTAGACAAACCTTAGAATGAGAATAATGAGACTAACTTTGGACGAACAAAGAAAAACGTTAGTCTCATTCTAAGGTTTGTCTTAGTTCGTCCCAAGTTTGTCTCTTTCTAAGAACGAACTTAGACAACCCTTAGAATGAGACTAACGAGACTAATTTAGGCAGAACAAAGACAAACTTAAGTCCCATTATAAGGTTTGTCTTAGTTCGTCCCAAGTTAGTCTCTTTCTAAGGACGAACTTAGACAAACCTTAGAATGAGACAAACGAGACAAACTTGGGACGAACAAAGACAAACTTTAGTCTCATTCTAAGGTTTGTCTAAGTTCGTCCCAAGTTAGTCTCTTTCTAAGGACGAACTTAGACAAACCTTAGAATGAGACTAACGAGACTATCTTGGGACGAACAAAGACAAACTTAAGTCTCATTCTAAGGTTTGTCTTTGTTCGTCCCAAGTTAGTCTCTTTCTAAGGACGAACTTAGACAAACCTTAGAATGAGACTAACGAGACTAACTTTGGACGAACAAAGAAAAACATTAGTCTCATTCTAAGGTTTGTCTTAGTTCGTCCCAAGTTAGTCTCTTTCTAAGGACGAACTTAGACAAACCTTAGAATGAGACTAACGAGACTAACTTGGGACGAACAAAGATAAAGTTAAGTCTCATTCTAAGGTTTGTCTAAGTTCGTCCCTAGTTAGTCTCTTTCTAAGGACGAACTTAGACATACCTTATAATGAGACTAACGAGACTAACTTGGGACGAACAAAGAAAAACGTTAGTCTCATTCTAAGGTTTGTCTTAGTTAGTCTCTTTCTAAGGATGAACTTAGACAAACCTTAGAATGAGACTAACGAGACTAACTTGGGACGAACAAAGACAAACTTAAGTCCCATTCTAAGGTTTGTCTTAGTTCGTCCCAAGTTAGTCTCTTTCTAAGGACGAACTTAGACAAACCTTAGAATGAGACTAACGAGACTAAGTTTGGACGAACAAAGACAAACTTAAGTCTCATTCTAAGGTTTGTCTAAGTTCGTCCCAAGTTAGTCTTTTTCTAAGGATGAACTTAGACGAACCATAGAATGAGACTAACGAGACAAACATGGGACGAACAAAGACAAACTTAAGTCTCATTCTAAGGTTTGGATAAGTTCGTCCCAAGTTAGTCTCTTTCTAAGGACGAACTTAGACAAACATTAGAATGAGACTAACGAGACTAACTTGGGACGAAGAAAGACAAACTTAAGTCTCATTCTAAGGTTTGTCTAAGTTCGTCCCAAGTTATTCTCTTTCTAAGGACGAACTTAGACAAACCTTAGAATGAGACTAACGAGACGAACTTTGGACGAACAAAGAAAAACGTTAGTCTCATTCTAAGGTTTGTCTTAGTTCGTCCCAAGTTAGTCTCTTTCTAAGGACGAACTTAGATAAACCTTAGAATGAGACTAACGAGACTAACTTGGGACGAACAAAGACAAACTTAAGTCTCATTCTAAGGTTTGTCAAAGTTCGCCCCAAGTTAGTCTCTTTCTAAGGACGAACTTAGACAATCCTTAGAATGAGACTAACAAGATTAACTTGGGACGAACAAAGACAAACTTAAGTCTCATTCTAATGTTAGTCTAAGTTCGTCCCAAGTTAGTCTCTTTCTAAGGACGAACTTTGACGAACTCAACTAACGAGACTAATTTGGGACGAACAAAGACAAACTTAAGTCCCATTCTAAGGTTTGTCTTAGTTCGTCCCAAGTTAGTATCTTTCTAAGGATGAACTTAGACAAACCTTAGAATGAGACTAACGAGACTAACTTGGGACGAACAAAGACAAAATTAAGTCTCATTCTAAGGTTTGTCTAAGTTCGTCCCAAGTTATTCTCTTTCTGAGGACGAACTTAGACAAACCTTAGAATGAGACTAACGAGACTAACTTTGGACGAACAAAGAAAAACGTTAGTCTCATTCTAAGGTTTGTCTTAGTTCGTCCCAAGTTAGTCTCTTTCTAAGGACGAACTTAGACAAACCTTAGAATGAGACTAACGAGACTAACTTGGGACGAACAAAGACAAACTTAAGTCCCATTCTAAGGTTTGTCTTAGTTCATCCAAAGTTAGTCTCTTTCTAAGGACGAACTTAGACAAACCTTAGAATGAGACTAACGAGACTAACTTGGGACGAACAAAGACAAACTTAAGTCTCATTCTAAGGTTTGTCTAAGTTCGTCCAAAGTTATTCTCTTTCTAAGGATGAACTTAGACAAACCTTAGAATGAGACTAACGAGACTAACTTTGGACGAACTAAGAAACTCGTTAGTCTCATTCTAAGGTTTGTCTTAGTTCGTCCCAAGTCATTCTCTTTCTAAGGACGAACTTAGACAAACCTTAAAATGAGACTAATGAGACTAACTTGGGACGAACAAAGACAAACTTAAGTCCCATTCTAGGGTTTGTCTAAGTTTGTCCAAAGTTAGTCTCTTTCTAAGGACGAACTTAGACAAACTTTGGAATGAGACTAACGAGACTAACTTGGGACGAACAAAGACAAACTTAAGTCCCATTCTAAGGTTTATCTTAGTTGGTCCCAAGTTAGTCTCTTTCTAAGGACGAACTTAGACAAACCTTAGAATGAAACTAACGAGACTAACTTGGGACGAACCAAGACAAACTTAAGTCCCATTCTAAGGTTTGTCTTAGTTCGTCCCAAGTTAGTATCTTTCTAAGGATGAACTTAGACAAACCTTAGAATGAGACTAACGAGACTAACTTGGGACGAACAAAGACAAAAT
The DNA here is from genome assembly GCA_033675215.1 of Rhodiola kirilowii. Taxonomy (NCBI): domain Eukaryota; kingdom Viridiplantae; phylum Streptophyta; class Magnoliopsida; order Saxifragales; family Crassulaceae; genus Rhodiola; species Rhodiola kirilowii. The sequence goes on along the minus strand of JAUCNB010000012.1, from coordinate 975,181 downwards.
TAAGTCTCATTCTAAGGTTTGTCTAAGTTCGTCCCAAGTTATTCTCTTTCTAAGGACGAACTTAGACAAACCTTAGAATGAGACTAACGAGACTAACTTTGGACGAACAAAGAAAAACGTTAGTCTCCTTCTAAGGTTTGTCTTAGTTCGTCCCAAGTTAGTCTCTTTCTAAGGACGAACTTAGACCAACCTTAGAATGAGACTAACGAGACTAACTTGGGACGAACAAAGACAAACTTAAGTCCCATTCTAAGGTTTGTCTTAGTTCATCCAAAGTTAGTCTCTTTCTAAGGACGAACTTAGACAAACCTTAGAATGAGACTAACGAGACTAACTTGGGACGAACAAAGACAAACTTAAGTCTCATTCTAAGGTTTGTCTAAGTTCCTCCCAAGTTATTCTCTTTCTAAGGATGAACTTAGACAAACCTTAGAATGAGACTAACGAGACTAACTTTGGACGAACTAAGAAACTCGTTAGTCTCATTCTGAGGTTTGTCTTAGTTCGTCCCAAGTCATTCTCTTTCTAAGGACGAACTTAGACAAACCTTAGAATGAGACTAACGAGACTAACTTGGGACGAACAAAGACAAACTTAAGTCCCATTTTAGGGTTTGTCTAAGTTTGTCCCAAGTTAGTCTCTTTCTAAGGACGAACTTAGACAAACTTTGGAATGAGACTAACGAGACTAACTTGGGACGAACAAAGACAAACTTAAGTCCCATTCTAAGGTTTATCTTAGTTGGTCCCAAGTTAGTCTCTTTCTAAGGACGAACTTAGACAAACCTTAGAATAAAACTAACGAGACTAACTTGGGACGAACAAAGACAAACTTAAGTCCCATTCTAAGGTTTGTCTTAGTTCGTCCCAACTTAGTCTCTTTCTAAGGACGAACTTAGACAAACCTTAGAATGAGACTAACGAGACTAACTTGGGACGAACAAAGACAAACTTAAGTCTCATTCTAAGGTTTGTCAAAGTTCGTCCAAAGTTAGTCTCTTTCTAAGGACGAACTTAGACAATCCATAGAATGAGACTAACAAGACTAACTTGGGACGAACAAAGACAAACTTAAGTCCCATTCTAAGGTTTGTCTTAGTTCGTCCCAAGTGGATCTCTTTCAAAGGACGAACTTAGACAAACCTTAGAATGAGACTAACGAGACAAACTTGGGACGAACAAAGACAAACTTTAGTCTCATTCTAAGGTTTGTCTAAGTTCGTCCCTAGTTAATCTCTTTCTAAGGACGAACTTAGACAAACCGTAGAATGAGACTAACGAGACTAACTTTGGACGAACAAAGAAAAACGTTAGTCTCATTCTAAGGTTTGTCTTAGTTCGTCCCAACTTAGTCTCTTTCTAAGGATGAACTTAGACAAACCTTAGAATGAGACTAACGAGACAAACTTGGGACGAACAAAGACAAACTTTAGTCTCATTCTAAGCTTTGTCTAAGTTCGTCCCATTTAGTCTCTTTCTAAGAACGAACTTAGACAAACCTTAGAATGAGACTAACGAGATTAACTTGGGACGAACAAAGACAAACTTAAGTTTCATTGTAAGGTTTGTCTTTGTTCGTCCCAAGTTAGTCTCTTTCTAAGGACGAACTTAGACAAACCTTAGAATGAGACTAACGAGATTAACTTGGGACGAACAAAGACAAACTTAAGTCTCATTCTAAGGTTTGTCTTAGTTCGTCCCAAGTTAGTCTCTTTCTAAGGACAAACTTAGACAAACCTTAGAATGAGACTAACGAGACTAATTTGGGACGAACAAAGAAAAACGTTAGTCTCATTCTAAGGTTTGTCTTAGTTCGTCCCAAGTTAGTCTCTTTCTAAGGACGAACTTAGACAAACTTTAGAATCAGACAAACGAGACTAACTTGGGACGAACAAAGACAAACTTAAGTCTCATTCTAAGGTTTGTCTAAGTTCGTCCCAAGTTAGTCTTTTTCTAAGGACGAACTTAGACAAACCTTAGAATGAGACTAACGAGACAAACTTGGGACGAACCAAGACAAACTTAAGTCTCATTCTAAGGTTTGGATAAGTTCGTCCCAAGTTAGTCTCTATCTAAGGACGAACTTAGACAAACCTTAGAATGAGACAAACGAGACTAACTTGGGACGAACAAAGACAAACTTAAGTCCCATTCTAAGGTTTGTCTTAGTCCGTCCCAAGTTAGTCTCTTTCTAAGGACGAACTTTGACAAACTTTAGAATGAGACTAACGAGACTAATTTGGGACGAACAAAGATAAACTTAAGTCCCATTCTAAGGTTTGACTTAGTACGTCCCAAGTTAGTCTCTTTCTAAGGACGAACTTAGACAAACCTTAGAATGAGACTAACGAGACTAACTTTGGACGAACAAAGAAAAACGTTAGTCTCATTCTATGGTTTGTCTTTGTTCGTCCCAAGTTAGTCCTTAGACAAACCTTAGAATGAGACTAACGAGACTAACTTGGAATGAACAAAGACAAACTTAAGTCCCATTCTAAGGTTTGTCTTAGTTCGTCCCAAGTTAGTCTCTTTCTAAGGACAACTTAGACAAACCTTAGAATGAGACTAACGAGACTAACTTGTGACGAACAAAGACAAACTTAAGTCTCATTCTAAACTTTGTCTAAGTTTGTCCCAAGTTAGTCTCTTTCTAAGGACGAACTAAGACAAACCTTAGAATGAGACTAACGAGACGAACTTGGGACGAACAAAGACAAACTTAAGTCTCATTCTAAGGTTTGTCTAGGTTCGTCCCAAGTTAGTCACTTTCTAAGGACGAACTTTGACAAACTTTAGAATGAGACTAACGAGACTAATTTGGGACGAACAAAGACAAACTTAAGTCCCATTCTAAGGTTTGACTTAGTACGTCCCAAGTTATTCTCTTTCTAAGGACGAACTTAGACAAACCTTAGAATGAGAATAATGAGACTAACTTTGGACGAACAAAGAAAAACGTTAGTCTCATTCTAAGGTTTGTCTTAGTTCGTCCCAAGTTTGTCTCTTTCTAAGAACGAACTTAGACAACCCTTAGAATGAGACTAACGAGACTAATTTAGGCAGAACAAAGACAAACTTAAGTCCCATTATAAGGTTTGTCTTAGTTCGTCCCAAGTTAGTCTCTTTCTAAGGACGAACTTAGACAAACCTTAGAATGAGACAAACGAGACAAACTTGGGACGAACAAAGACAAACTTTAGTCTCATTCTAAGGTTTGTCTAAGTTCGTCCCAAGTTAGTCTCTTTCTAAGGACGAACTTAGACAAACCTTAGAATGAGACTAACGAGACTATCTTGGGACGAACAAAGACAAACTTAAGTCTCATTCTAAGGTTTGTCTTTGTTCGTCCCAAGTTAGTCTCTTTCTAAGGACGAACTTAGACAAACCTTAGAATGAGACTAACGAGACTAACTTTGGACGAACAAAGAAAAACATTAGTCTCATTCTAAGGTTTGTCTTAGTTCGTCCCAAGTTAGTCTCTTTCTAAGGACGAACTTAGACAAACCTTAGAATGAGACTAACGAGACTAACTTGGGACGAACAAAGATAAAGTTAAGTCTCATTCTAAGGTTTGTCTAAGTTCGTCCCTAGTTAGTCTCTTTCTAAGGACGAACTTAGACATACCTTATAATGAGACTAACGAGACTAACTTGGGACGAACAAAGAAAAACGTTAGTCTCATTCTAAGGTTTGTCTTAGTTAGTCTCTTTCTAAGGATGAACTTAGACAAACCTTAGAATGAGACTAACGAGACTAACTTGGGACGAACAAAGACAAACTTAAGTCCCATTCTAAGGTTTGTCTTAGTTCGTCCCAAGTTAGTCTCTTTCTAAGGACGAACTTAGACAAACCTTAGAATGAGACTAACGAGACTAAGTTTGGACGAACAAAGACAAACTTAAGTCTCATTCTAAGGTTTGTCTAAGTTCGTCCCAAGTTAGTCTTTTTCTAAGGATGAACTTAGACGAACCATAGAATGAGACTAACGAGACAAACATGGGACGAACAAAGACAAACTTAAGTCTCATTCTAAGGTTTGGATAAGTTCGTCCCAAGTTAGTCTCTTTCTAAGGACGAACTTAGACAAACATTAGAATGAGACTAACGAGACTAACTTGGGACGAAGAAAGACAAACTTAAGTCTCATTCTAAGGTTTGTCTAAGTTCGTCCCAAGTTATTCTCTTTCTAAGGACGAACTTAGACAAACCTTAGAATGAGACTAACGAGACGAACTTTGGACGAACAAAGAAAAACGTTAGTCTCATTCTAAGGTTTGTCTTAGTTCGTCCCAAGTTAGTCTCTTTCTAAGGACGAACTTAGATAAACCTTAGAATGAGACTAACGAGACTAACTTGGGACGAACAAAGACAAACTTAAGTCTCATTCTAAGGTTTGTCAAAGTTCGCCCCAAGTTAGTCTCTTTCTAAGGACGAACTTAGACAATCCTTAGAATGAGACTAACAAGATTAACTTGGGACGAACAAAGACAAACTTAAGTCTCATTCTAATGTTAGTCTAAGTTCGTCCCAAGTTAGTCTCTTTCTAAGGACGAACTTTGACGAACTCAACTAACGAGACTAATTTGGGACGAACAAAGACAAACTTAAGTCCCATTCTAAGGTTTGTCTTAGTTCGTCCCAAGTTAGTATCTTTCTAAGGATGAACTTAGACAAACCTTAGAATGAGACTAACGAGACTAACTTGGGACGAACAAAGACAAAATTAAGTCTCATTCTAAGGTTTGTCTAAGTTCGTCCCAAGTTATTCTCTTTCTGAGGACGAACTTAGACAAACCTTAGAATGAGACTAACGAGACTAACTTTGGACGAACAAAGAAAAACGTTAGTCTCATTCTAAGGTTTGTCTTAGTTCGTCCCAAGTTAGTCTCTTTCTAAGGACGAACTTAGACAAACCTTAGAATGAGACTAACGAGACTAACTTGGGACGAACAAAGACAAACTTAAGTCCCATTCTAAGGTTTGTCTTAGTTCATCCAAAGTTAGTCTCTTTCTAAGGACGAACTTAGACAAACCTTAGAATGAGACTAACGAGACTAACTTGGGACGAACAAAGACAAACTTAAGTCTCATTCTAAGGTTTGTCTAAGTTCGTCCAAAGTTATTCTCTTTCTAAGGATGAACTTAGACAAACCTTAGAATGAGACTAACGAGACTAACTTTGGACGAACTAAGAAACTCGTTAGTCTCATTCTAAGGTTTGTCTTAGTTCGTCCCAAGTCATTCTCTTTCTAAGGACGAACTTAGACAAACCTTAAAATGAGACTAATGAGACTAACTTGGGACGAACAAAGACAAACTTAAGTCCCATTCTAGGGTTTGTCTAAGTTTGTCCAAAGTTAGTCTCTTTCTAAGGACGAACTTAGACAAACTTTGGAATGAGACTAACGAGACTAACTTGGGACGAACAAAGACAAACTTAAGTCCCATTCTAAGGTTTATCTTAGTTGGTCCCAAGTTAGTCTCTTTCTAAGGACGAACTTAGACAAACCTTAGAATGAAACTAACGAGACTAACTTGGGACGAACCAAGACAAACTTAAGTCCCATTCTAAGGTTTGTCTTAGTTCGTCCCAAGTTAGTATCTTTCTAAGGATGAACTTAGACAAACCTTAGAATGAGACTAACGAGACTAACTTGGGACGAACAAAGACAAAATTAAGTCTCATTCTAAGGTTTGTCTAAGTTCGTCCCAAGTTATTCTCTTTCTAAGGACGAACTTAGACAAACCTTAGAATGAGACTAACGAGACTAACTTTGGACGAACAAAGAAAAACGTTAGTCTCCTTCTAAGGTTTGTCTTAGTTCGTCCCAAGTTAGTCTCTTTCTAAGGACGAACTTAGACCAACCTTAGAATGAGACTAACGAGACTAACTTGGGACGAACAAAGACAAACTTAAGTCCCATTCTAAGGTTTGTCTTAGTTCATCCAAAGTTAGTCTCTTTCTAAGGACGAACTTAGACAAACCTTAGAATGAGACTAACGAGACTAACTTGGGACGAACAAAGACAAACTTAAGTCTCATTCTAAGGTTTGTCTAAGTTCCTCCCAAGTTATTCTCTTTCTAAGGATGAACTTAGACAAACCTTAGAATGAGACTAACGAGACTAACTTTGGACGAACTAAGAAACTCGTTAGTCTCATTCTGAGGTTTGTCTTAGTTCGTCCCAAGTCATTCTCTTTCTAAGGACGAACTTAGACAAACCTTAGAATGAGACTAACGAGACTAACTTGGGACGAACAAAGACAAACTTAAGTCCCATTTTAGGGTTTGTCTAAGTTTGTCCCAAGTTAGTCTCTTTCTAAGGACGAACTTAGACAAACTTTGGAATGAGACTAACGAGACTAACTTGGGACGAACAAAGACAAACTTAAGTCCCATTCTAAGGTTTATCTTAGTTGGTCCCAAGTTAGTCTCTTTCTAAGGACGAACTTAGACAAACCTTAGAATAAAACTAACGAGACTAACTTGGGACGAACAAAGACAAACTTAAGTCCCATTCTAAGGTTTGTCTTAGTTCGTCCCAACTTAGTCTCTTTCTAAGGACGAACTTAGACAAACCTTAGAATGAGACTAACGAGACTAACTTGGGACGAACAAAGACAAACTTAAGTCTCATTCTAAGGTTTGTCAAAGTTCGTCCAAAGTTAGTCTCTTTCTAAGGACGAACTTAGACAATCCATAGAATGAGACTAACAAGACTAACTTGGGACGAACAAAGACAAACTTAAGTCCCATTCTAAGGTTTGTCTTAGTTCGTCCCAAGTGGATCTCTTTCAAAGGACGAACTTAGACAAACCTTAGAATGAGACTAACGAGACAAACTTGGGACGAACAAAGACAAACTTTAGTCTCATTCTAAGGTTTGTCTAAGTTCGTCCCTAGTTAATCTCTTTCTAAGGACGAACTTAGACAAACCTTAGAATGAGGCTAACGAGACTAACTTGGGACGAACAAAGAAAAACGTTAGTCTCATTCTAAGGTTTATCTTAGTTCGTCCCAAGTTAGTCTCTTTCTAAGGACGAACTTAGACAAACCTTAGAATGAGACTAACGAGACTAACATGGGACGAACAAAGATAAACTTAAGTCCCATTCTAAGGTTTGTCTTTGTTCGTCCCAAGTTAGTCTCCTTCTAAGGATGAACTCAGACAAACCTTAGAATGAAACTAACGAGACTAACTTGGGACGAACAAAGACAAACTTAAGTCTCATTCTAAGGTTTGCCTAAGTTCGTCCCAAGTCAGTCTTTTTCTAAGGACGAACTTAGACAAACCTTAGAATGAGACTAACGAGACAAACTTGGGACGAACAAAGACAAACTTAAGTCTCATTCTAAGGTTTGGATAAGTTCGTCCCAAGTTAGTCTCTTTCTAAGGACGAACTTAGACAAACCTTAGAATGAGACAAACGAGACTAACTTGGGACGAACAAAGACAAACTTAAGTCCCATTCTAAGGTTTGTCTTAGTTCGTCCCAAGTTAGTCTCTTTCTAAGGACGAACTTAGACAAACCTTAGAATCCGACTAACGAGACTAACTTGGGACAAAAAAGGACAAACTTAAGTCTCATTCTAAGGTTTGTCTAAGTTCGTCCCAAGTTATTCTCTTTGTAAGGACGAACTTAGACAAACCTTAGAATGAGACTAACGAGACTAACTTTGGACGAACAAAGAAAAACGTTAGTCTCATTCTATGGTTTGTCTTAGTTCGTCCCAAGTTAGTCCTTAAACAAACCATAGAATGAGACTAACGAGACTATCTTGGGACGAACAAAGACAAACTTAAGTCTCATTGTAAGGTTTGTCTTTGTTTGTCCCAAGTTAGTCTCTTTCTAAGGACGAACTTAGACAAACCTTAGAATGAGACTAACGAGACGAACTTTGGACGAACAAAGAAAAATGTATATCTCATTCTAAGGTTTGTCTTAGTTCGTCCAAAGTTAGTCTCTTTCTAAGGACGAACTTAGACAAACCTTAGAATGAGACTAACGAGACTAACTTGGGACGAAAAAAGACAAACTTTAGTCTCATTCTAAGGTTTGTCTAAGTTCGTCCCAAGTAGTCTCTTTCTAAGGACGAACTTAGACAAACCTTAGAATGAGACTAACGAGACTAACTTGGGACGAACAAAGACAAACTTAAGTCTCATTCTAAGGTTTGTCAAAGGTCGTCCCAAGTTAGTCTCTTTCTAAGGACGAACTTAGACAAACCTTAGAATGAGACTAACTTGGGACGAACAAAGACAAACTTAAGTCTCATTCTAAGGTTTGTCTAAGTTCGTCCCAAGTTATTCTCTTTCTAAGGATTAACTTAGACAAACCTTAGAATGAGACTAACGAGACGAACTTTGGACGAACTAAGAAAAACGTTAGTCTCATTCTAAGGTTTGTCTTAGTTCGTCCCAAGTTAGGCTCTTTCTAAGGACGAACTTAGATAAACCTTAGAATGAGACTAACGAGACTAACTTGGGACGAACAAAGACAAACTTAAGTCTCATTCTAAGGTTTGTCAAAGTTCGTCCCAAGTTAGTCTCTTTCTAAGGACGACCTTAGACAATCCTTAGAATCAGACTAACGAGATTAACTTGGGACGAACAAAGACAAACTTAAGTCTCATTCTAATGTTAGTCTAAGTTCGTCCCAAGTTAGTCTCTTTCTAAGGACGAACTTTGACGAACTCAACTAACGAGACTAATTTGGGACGAACAAAGACAAACTTAAGTCCCATTCTAAGGTTTGTCTTAGTTCGTCCCAAGTTAGTCTCTTTCTAAGGATGACTTAGACAAACCTTAGAATGAGACTAACGAGACTAACTTGGGACGAACAAAGACAAAATTAAGTCTCATTCTAAGGTTTGTCTAAGTTCGTCCCAAGTTATTCTCTTTCTAAGGACGAACTTAGACAAACCTTAGAATGAGACTAACGAGACTAACTTTGGACGAACAAAGAAAAACGTTAGTCTCATTCTAAGGTTTGTCTTAGTTCGTCCCAAGTTAGTCTCTTTCTAAGGACGAACTTTTTTTTTTTAACAAACTTATTTTATTAAGGGGCAAAGCCCAAAAAAAAGGAAAAACGAAACAGCAAACAAAACAGCGCTAAAGGAGGCCTATTCTAGTCACCACTAAAAGTGACCTTACGGTTCGATTTGGGCGAAACCGCAACATCCTTAGAACACATTGGAATAGGCTTAGTTTGAGTGCTAGGAGCTAGGGCTAAGGCTTTCATGAATTTGGCCTTGGTTTCCTTGGTGAGGATAAGATCCGGGAGAACGCTGTCATAACTCTTTTTGATCCCATCAAGATTGTCCATGAGGGAGCTAATGATAGGAGCTGTTGTAAGATCAGTCATATTCCAATCTTTAACATCCTCTTTCTTCTCTAAAGATACCACCACAGCCTCCTTGTCATTCGAAACTTCCACAGCCGACTTAGGAGTTTCCTCCTGAACATCTTCACTTGGCACTGCAACATTAATATCACAAGCAGAAACTACTTGTGTCTCAAGAGTGACACTTTTAGCAGTGTCCTTCTTGCGGGCTTTCCTTGCGCTCTTTTTCTTCTTGACGTGCACCCATTCATCTTGCTTGCTAGTGTCCATATTCTCATACCCTGGGAGTTCAGGACTATTCTGGATAATAATTTCTATGGGAATGTGCTCCTTCATAACAGGCATATTGAACTGCTCCTTTGGAACACTTTTTGAGACATGTTTCTTCCTACACATCGATAAGTCATGCCCATGAACCTTACAGTAAAAACAATAGGCCATATTGCCTTCCACTTCAATTTTTTGCCAGAACACTCTCCCATCTGATAGAGAAATCCTAACTTCCTCCGGAATAGGAATACAAACATCAAGCTCCACACAAGCTCTAACATATCTAAGAGTGGCACAAGCCTTCGATCTCTCATCCAAATCAAGAAAACAACCAAAGGTATTCACAATACTTGCCACATAGTTACTAGTAACGAAACCAGGATGAATACCTGGTAGTCTGACCCACTTAGTAGTAGTAGAAGATTCCTTCTTCGGACTGTAATCAGGGGAATACCGAAATAGGCGAAACATAGCATGCCCTACCTTTCGGAGAGGAGAAGTAAGGACCGCATTCGCATCTTCCTCCGAATCTAATATTATCATCAAATGCCGAGAGTCCCATATATCACTGACCGTAGCTCTGTCTTTAATATGCCAATTTTCCTTGAATACTTGCCGGATAACCTCAATGGTCGGCCTCCCCATGGTGAACTTCGCAACAAGCGAGTGCTTGAATAGAGCTACCCCTGCTTCGAACTCAGCTGTTGTGAAATGAACAGAAGGCTTCCCATCTACATTCGAGTATTGCCGAGATGGTAGAACGATTGGCTTGAAGCGAGGAACCAATCTAGTGGCAGCCACCACCGAAGCAGATAAATTCGTCTGAATGCCCTTCAATGCCGAAGCATACGAGCTCATATCCTTCATATTCACCATTATCTCCGGCGACTGCTGCTTTAAACCGGGAGCTATTTCCGGCCAAACAGGTCCACACTTTGTATCGGAAAGCACCAAATCTGGAGAAGACATGTGTGTCGACTTTACCATTGGATCAGCCGTGTGACTGGGAAAAGACGACAACCGAGAGGAACCAGACACGAGCTTTGCCTTTTCGACTTTCCCAGATCTGGGATTCGAAGACGACGCTAGCTTCGGCCAAAAAGGTCCGACCTTTGCATCGGAGTGTACCAGATCTGGAGGAGACGTGAGTATCTAAGACGCCATCGAATCAGCCGTGCGACTGGGATGAGACAACCGCCGAGAAGATTTTCCAGATCTGGAAAACGAGGACGACGCAAGCTCCAGAAACGTCGACCGCCGAGCTTAAGACTTCCGCCGAGCCGAAACAGAAACGAGCAGCCTTGTCAACTCACCACAATCACCGGAGAAGACGAGAAACGAAATCGGGACGAAGAAGTCACCGAAATCGCCGAGGTCGCCAGAGCTAGAGAGAGAAAATCATTTTTGGGACGAACTTCTAAGGACGAACTTAGACAAACCTTAGAATGAGACTAACGAAACTAACTTGGGACGAACAAAGACAAACTTAAGTCCCATTCTAAGGTTTGTATTAGTTCGTCCCAAGTTAGTCTCTTTCTAAGGACGAACTTAGACAAACCTTAGAATGAGACTAACGAGACTAACTTGGGACGAACAAAGACAAACTTAAGTCTCATTCTAAGGTTTGTCTAAGTTCGTCCCAAGTTATTCTCTTTCTAAGGACGAACTTAGACAAACCTTAGAATGAGACTAACGAGACGAACTTTGGACGAACAAAGAAAAACGTAAGTCTCATTCTAAGGTTTGTCTTAGTTCGTCCAAAGTTAGTCTCTTTCTAAGGACGAACTTAGACAAACCTTAGAATGAGACTAACGAGACTAACTTGGGACGAACAAAGACAAACTTTAGTCTCATTCTAAGGTTTGTCTAAGTTCGTCCCAAGTAGTCTCTTTCTAAGGACGAACTTAGACAAACCTTAGAATGAGACTAACGAGACTAACTTGGGACAAACAAAGACAAACTTAAGTCTCATTCTAAGGTTTGTCAAAGTTCGTCCCAAGTTAGTCTCTTTCTAAGGACGAACTTAGACAAACCTTAAAATGAGACTAACTTGGGACGAACAAAGACAAACTTAAGTCTCATTCTAAGGTTTGTCTAAGTTCGTCCCAAGTTATTCTCTTTCTAACGACGAACTTAGACAAACCTTAGAATGAGACTAACGAGACGAACTTTGGACGAACAAAGAAAAACGTTAGTCTCATTCTAAGGTTTGTCTTAGTTCGTCCCAAGTTAGTCTCTTTCTAAGGACGAACTTAGATAAACCTTAGAATGAGACTAAAGAGACTAACTTGGGACGAACAAAGACAAACTTAAGTCTCATTCTAAGGTTTGTCAAAGTTCGTCCCAAGTTAGTCTCTTTCTAAGGACGACCTTAGACAATCCTTAGAATCAGACTAACGAGATTAACTTGGGACGAACAAAGACAAACTTAAGTCTCATTCTAATGTTAGTCAAAGTTCGTCCCAAGTTAGTCTCTTTCTAAGGACGAACTTTGACGAACTCAACTAACGAGACTAATTTGGGACGAACAAAGACAAACTTAAGTCCCATTCTAAGGTTTGTCTTAGTTCGTCCCAAGTTAGTCTCTTTCTAAGGATGAACTTAGACAAACCTTAGAATGAGACTAACAAGACTAACTTGGGACGAACAAAGACAAAATTAAGTCTCATTCTAAGGTTTGTCTAAGTTCGTCCCAAGTTATTCTCTTTCTAAGGACGAACTTAGACAAACCTTAGAATGAGACTAACGAGACTAACTTTGGACGAACAAAAAAAACGTTAGTCTCATTCTAAGGTTTGTCTTAGTTCGTCCCAAGTTAGTCTCTTTCTAAGGACGAACTTAGACAAACCTTAGAATGAGACTAACGAGACTAACTTGGGACAAACAAAGACAAACTTAAGTCCCATTCTAAGGTTTGTCTTAGTTCGTCCCAAGTTAGTCTCTTTCTAAGGACGAACTTAGACAAACCTTAGAATGAGACTAACGAGACTAACTTGGGATGAACAAAGACAAACTTAAGTCTCATTCTAAGGTTTGTCTAAGTTCGTCCCAAGTTATTCTCTTTCTAAGGATGAACTTAGACAAACCTTAGAATGAGACTAACGAGACTAACTTTGGACGAACTAAGAAACTCGTTAGTCTCATTCTAAGGTTTGTCTTAGTTCGTCCCAAGTCATTCTCTTTCTAAGGACGAACTTAGACAAACCATAGAATGAGACTAACGAGACTAACTTGGGACGAACAAAGACAAACTTAAGTCCCATTCTAGGGTTTGTCTAAGTTTGTCCCAAGTTAGTCTCTTTCTAAGGACGAACTTAGACAAACTTTGGAATGAGACTAACGAGACTAACTTGGGACGAACAAAGACAAACTTAAGTCCCATTCTAAGGTTTATCTTAGTTGGTCCCAAGTTAGTCTCTTTCTAAGGACAAACTTAGACAAACCTTAGAATGAGACTAACTTGGGAAGAACAAAGACAAACTTAAGTCCCATTCTAAGGTTTGTCTTAGTTCGTCCCAACTTAGTCTCTTTCTAAGGACGAACTTAGACAAACTTTGGAATGAGACTAACGAGACTAACTTGGGACGAACAAAGACAAACTTAAGTCCCATTCTAAGGTTTATCTTAGTTGGTCCCAAGTTAGTCTCTTTCTAAGGACGAACTTAGACAAACCTTAGAATGAGACTAACTTGGGAAGAACAAAGACAAACTTAAGTCCCATTCTAAGGTTTGTCTTAGTTCTTCCCAAGTTAGTCTCTTTCTAAGGACAACTTAGACAAACCTTAGAATGAGACTAACGAGACTAACTTGTGACGAACAAAGACAAACTTAAGTCTCATTCTAAACTTTGTCTAAGTTTGTCCCAAGTTAGTCTCTTTCTAAGGACGAACTTAGACAAACCTTAGAATGAGACTAACGAGACAAACTTGGGACGAACAAAGACAAACTTAAGTCTCATTCTAAGGTTTGTCTAAGTTCGTCCCAAGTTAGTCACTTTCTAAGGACGAACTTTGACAAACTTTAGAATGAGACTAACGAGACTAATTTGGGACGAACAAAGACAAACTTAAGTCCCATTCTAAGGTTTGTCTTAGTACGTCCCAAGTTAGTCTCTTTCTAAGTACGAACTTAGATAAACCTTAGAATGAGACTAACGAGACTAACTTGGGACGAACAAAGACAAACTTAAGTCTCATTCTAAGGTTGGTCTAAGTTCGTCCCAAGTTATTCTCTTTCTAAGGACGAACTTAGACAAACCTTAGAATGAGAATAATGAGACTAACTTTGGACGAACAAAGAAAAATGTTAGTCTCATTCTGAGGTTTGTCTTAGTTCGTCCCAAGTTTGTCTCTTTCTGAGAACGAACTTAGACAAACCTTAGAATGAGACTAACGAGACTAATTTGGGACGAACAAAGACAAACTTAAGTCCCATTCTAAGGTTTGTCTTAGTTCGTCCCAAGTTAGTCTCTTTCTAAGGACGAACTTAGACAAACCTTAGAATGAGACTAACGAGACTAACTTGGGACGAACAAAGACAAACTTAAGTCTCATTCTAAGGTTTGTCTAAGTTCGTCCCAAAATATTCTCTTTCTAAGGATGAACTTAGACAAACCATAGAATGAGACTAACGAGACTAACTTTGGACGAACAAAGAAAATGTTAGTCTCATTCTAAGGTTTGTCTTAGTTCGTCCTAAGTTAGTCTCTTTCTAAGGACGAACTTAGACAAACCTTAGAATGAGACTAACGAGACAAACTTGGGACGAACAAAGACAAACTTTAGTCTCATTCTAATGTTTGTCTAAGTTCGTCCCAAGTTAGTCTCTTTCTAAGGACGAACTTAGACAAACCTTAGAATGAGACTAACGAGACTATCTTGGGACGAACAAAGACAAACTTAAGTCTCATTGTAAGGTTTGTCTTTGTTCGTCCCAAGTTAGTCTCTTTCTAAGGACGAACTTAGACAAACCATAGAATGAGACTAACGAGTCTAACTTGGGACGAACAAAGACAAACTTAAGTCTCATTCTAAGGTTTGTCTAAGTTCGTCCCTAGTTAGTCTCTTTCTAAGGACGAACTTAGACATACCTTATAATGAGACTAACGAGACTAACTTGGGACGAACAAAGAAAAACGTTAGTCCCATTCTAAGGTTTGTCTTAGTTCGTCCCAAGTTAGTCTCTTTCTAAGGACGAACTTAGACAAACCTTAGAATGAGACTAACGAGACTAAGTTTGGACGAACAAAGACAAACTTAAGTCTCATTCTAAGGTTTGTCTAAGTTCATCCCAAGTTAGTCTTTTTCTAAGGACGAACCTTAGAATGAGACTAACGAGACAAACTTGGGACGAACAAAGACAAACTTAAGTCTCATTCTAAGGTTTGGATAAGTTCGTCCCAAGTTAGTCTCTTTCTAAGAACGAACTTAGACAAACCTTAGAATGAGACAAACGAGACTAACTTGGGACGAACAAAGACAAACTTAAGTCCCATTCTAAGGTTTGTCTTAGTTCGTCCCAAGTTAGTCTCTTTGTAAGGACAAACTCAGACAAACCTTATAATCAGACTAACGAGACTAACTTGGGACAAAAAAAGACAAACTTAAGTCTCATTCTAAGGTTTGTCTAAGTTCGTCCCAAGTTAGTCTCTTTCTAAGGACGAACTTAGACAAACTTTAGAATGAGACTAACTTGGGACGAACAAAGACAAACTTAAGTCTCATTCTAAGGTTTGTCTAAGTTCGTCCCAAGTTATTCTCTTTCTAAGGACGAACTTAGACAAACCTTAGAATGAGACTAACGAGACTAACTTTGGACGAACAAAGAAAAACGTTAGTCTCATTCTAAGGTTTGTCTTAGTTCGTCCCAAGTTAGTCTCTTTCTAAGGACGAACTTAGATAAACCTTCGAATGAGACTAAAGAGACTAACTTGGGACGAACAAAGACAAACTTAAGTCTCATTCTAAGGTTTGTCAAAGTTCGTCCCAAGTTAGTCTCTTTCTAAGGACGACCTTAGACAATCCTTAGAATCAGACTAACGAGATTAACTTGGGACGAACAAAGACAAACTTAAGTCTCATTCTAATGTTAGTCTAAGTTCGTCCCAAGTTAGTCTCTTTCTAAGGACGAACTTTGACGAACTCAACTAACGAGACTAATTTGGGACGAACAAATACAAACTTAAGTCCTATTCTAAGGTTTGTCTTAGTTCGTCCCAAGTTAGTCTCTTTCTAAGGACAACTTAGACAAACCTTAGAATGAGACTAACGAGACTAACTTGTGACGAACAAAGACAAACTTAAGTCTCATTCTAAACTTTGTCTTAGTTTGTCCCAAGTTAGTCTCTTTCTAAGGACGAACTTAGACAAACCTTAGAATGAGACTAACGAGACAAACTTGGGACGAACAAAGACAAACTTAAGTCTCATTCTAAGGTTTGTCTAAGTTCGTCCCAAGTTAGTCACTTTCTAAGGACGAACTTTGACAAACTTTAGAATGAGACTAACGAGACTAATTTGGGACGAACAAAGACAAACTTAAGTCCCATTCTAAGGTTTGTCTTAGTACGTCCCAAGTTAGTCTCTTTCTAAGGACGAACTTAGATAAACCTTAGAATGAGACTAACGAGACTAACTTGGGACGAACAAAGACAAACTTAAGTCTCATTCTAAGGTTTGTCTAAGTTCGTCCCAAGTTATTCACTTTCTAAGGACGAACTTAGACAAACCTTAGAATGAGAATAATGAGACTAACTTTGGACAAACAAAGAAAAACGTTAGTCTCATTCTGAGGTTTGTCTTAGTTCGTCCCAAGTTTGTCTCTTTCTGAGAACGAACTTAGACAAACCTTAGAATGAGACTAACGAGACTAATTTGGGACGAACAAAGACAAACTTAAGTCCCATTCTAAGGTTTGTCTTAGTTCGTCCCAAGTTAGTCTCTTTCTAAGGACGAACTTAGACAAAGCTTAGAATGAGACTAACGAGACTAACTTGGGACGAACAAAGACAAACTTAAGTCTCATTCTAAGGTTTGTCCAAGTTCGTCGCAAATTATTCTCTTTCTAAGGATGAACTTAGACAAACCATAGAATGAGACTAACGAGACTAACTTTGGACGAACAAAGAAAACGTTAGTCTCATTCTAAGGTTTGTCTTAGTTCGTCCTAAGTTAGTCTCTTTCTAAGGACGAACTTAGACAAACCTTAGAATGAGACTAACGAGACAAACTTGGGACGAACAAAGACAAACTTTAGTCTCATTCTAAGGTTTGTCTAAGTTCGTCCCAAGTTAGTCTCTTTCTAAGGACGAACTTAGACAAACCTTAGAATGAGACTAACGAGACTATCTTGGGACGAACAAAGACAAACTTAAGTCTCATTGTAAGGTTTGTCTTTGTTCGTCCCAAGTTAGTCTCTTTCTAAGGACGAACTTAGACAAACCATAGAATGAGACTAACGAGACTAACTTGGGACGAACAAAGACAAACTTAAGTCTCATTCTAAGGTTTGTCTAAGTTCGTCCCTAGTTAGTCTCTTTCTAAGGACGAACTTAGACAAACCTTAGAATGAGACTAACGAGACTAAGTTTGGACGAACAAAGACAAACTTAAGTCTCATTCTAAGGTTTGTCTAAGTTCATCCCAAGTTAGTCTTTTTCTAAGGACGAACCTTAGAATGAGACTAACGAGACAAACTTGGGACGAACAAAGACAAACTTAAGTCTCATTCTAAGGTTTGGATAAGTTCGTCCCAAGTTAGTCTCTTTCTAAGGACGAACTTAGAAAAACCTTAGAATGAGACTAACGAGACTATCTTGGGACGAACAAAGACAAACTTAAGTCTCATTCTAAGGTTTGTCTTTGTTCGTCCCAAGTTAGTCTCTTTCTAAGTACTAACTTAGACAAACCTTAGAATGAGACTAACGAGACTAAATTGGGACGAACAAAGACAAACTTAAGTCTTATTCTAAGGTTTGTCTAAGTTCGTCCCTAGTTAGTCTCTTTGTAAGGACGAACTTAGACATACCTTATAATGAGACTAACGAGACTAACTTGGGACGAACAAAGAAAAACGTTAGTCTCATTCTAAGGTTTGTCTTAGTTAGTCTCTTTCTAAGGATGAACTTAGACAAACCTTAGAATGAGACTAACGAGACTAACTTGGGACGAACAAAGACAAACTTAAGTCCCATTCTAAGGTTTGTCTTAGTTCGTCCCAAGTTAGTCTCTTTCTAAGGACGAACTTAGACAAACCTTAGAATGAGACTAACGAGACTAAGTTTGGACGAACAAAGACAAACTTAAGTCTCATTCTAAGGTTTGTCTAAGTTCGTCCCAAGTTAGTCTTTTTCTAAGGACGAACTTAGACGAACCATAGAATGAGACTAACGAGACAAACTTGGGACGAACAAAGACAAACTTAAGTCTCATTCTATGGTTTGGATAAGTTCGTCCCAAGTTAGTCTCTTTCTAAGGATGAACATAGACAAACATTAGAATGAGACTAACGAGACTAACTTGGGACGAAGAAAGACAAACTTAAGTCCCATTCTAAGGTTTGTCTTAGTTCGTCCCAAGTTAGTCTCTTGCTAAGGACGAACTTAGACAAACCTTAGAATGAGACTAACTTGGGACGAACAAAGACAAACTTAAGTCTCATTCTAAGGTTTGTCTAAGTTCGTCCCGAGTTATTCTCTTTCTAAGGATGAACTTAGACAAACCTTAGAATGAGACTAACGAGACGAACTTTGGACGAACAAAGAAAAACCTTAGTCTCATTCTAAACTTTGTCTTAGTTCGTCCCAAGTTAGTCTCTTTCTAAGGACGAACTTAGATAAACCTTAGAATGAGACTAACGAGACTAACTTGGGACGAACAAAGACAAACTTAAGTCTCATTCTAAGGTTTGTCAAAGTTCGTCCCAAGTTAGTCTCTTTCTAAGGACGAACTTAGACAAACCTTAGAATGAGACTAACTTGGGACGAACAAAGACAAACTTAAGTCTCATTCTAAGGTTTGTCTAATTTCGTCCCAAGTTATTCTCTTTCTAAGGACGAACTTAGACAAACCTTAGAATGAGACTAACGAGACGAACTTTGGACGAACAAAGAAAAACGTTAGTCTCATTCTAAGGTTTGTCTTAGTTCATCCCAAGTTAGTCTCTTTCTAAGGACGAACTTAGACAAACCTTAGAATGAGACTAACGAGACTAACTTGGGACGAACAAAGACAAACTTAATTCTCATTCTAAGGTTTGTCAAAGTTCGTCCCAAGTTAGTCTCTTTCTAAGGACGACCTTAGACAATCCTTTGAATCAGACTAACGAGATTAACTTGGGACGAACAAAGACAAACTTAAGTCTCATTCTAATGTTAGTCTAAGTTCGTCCCAAGTTAGTCTCTTTCTAAGGACGAACTTTGACGAACTCAACTAACGAGACTAATTTGGGACGAACAAAGACAAACTTAAGTCCCATTCTAAGGTTTGTCTTAGTTCGTCCCAAGTTAGTCTCTTTCTAAGGACAACTTAGACAAACCTTAGAATGAGACTAACGAGACTAACTTGTGACGAACAAAGACAAACTTAAGTCTCATTCTAAACTTTGTCTAAGTTTGTCCCAATTTAGTCTCTTTCTAAGGACGAACTTAGACAATCCTTAGAATGAGACTAACGAGACAAACTTGGGACGAACAAAGACAAACTTAAGTCTCATTCTAAGGTTTGTCTAAGTTCGTCCCAAGTTAGTCACTTTCTAAGGACGAACTTTGACAAACTTTAGAATGAGACTAACGAGACTAATTTGGGACGAACAAAGACAAACTTAAGTCCCATTCTAAGGTTTGTCTTAGTACGTCCCAAGTTAGTCTCTTTCTAAGGACGAACTTAGATAAACCTTAGAATGAGACTAACGAGACTAACCTGGGACGAACAAAGACAAACTTAAGTCTCATTCTAAGGTTTGTCTAAGTTCGTCCCAAGTTATTCTCTTTCTAAGGACGAACTTAGACAAACCTTAGAATGAGAATAATGAGACTAACTTTGGACGAACAAAGAAAAACGTTAGTCTCATTCTGAGGTTTGTCTTAGTTCGTCCCAAGTTTGTCTCTTTCTGAGAACGAACTTAGACAAACCTTAGAATGAGACTAACGAGACTAATTTGGGACGAACAAAGACAAACTTAAGTCCCATTCTAAGGTTTGTCTTAGTTCGTCCCAAGTTAGTCTCTTTCTAAGGACGAACTTAGACAAACCTTAGAATGAGACTAACGAGACTAACTTGGGACGAACAAAGACAAACTTAAGTCTCATTCTAAGGTTTGTCTAAGTTCGTCCCAAATTATTCTCTTTCTAAGGATGAACTTAGACAAACCATAGAATGAGACTAACGAGACTAACTTTGGACGAACAAAGAAAACGTTAGTCTCATTCTAAGGTTTGTCTTAGTTCGTCCTAAGTTAGTCTCTTTCTAAGGACGAACTTAGACAAACCTTAGAATGAGACTAACGAGACAAACTTGGGACGAACAAAGACAAACTTTAGTCTCATTCCAAGGTTTGTCTAAGTTCGTCCCAAGTTAGTCTCTTTCTAAGGACGAACTTAGAAAAACCTTAGAATGAGACTAACGAGACTATCTTGGGACGAACAAAGACAAACTTAAGTCTCATTGTAAGGTTTGTCTTTGTTCGTCCCAAGTTAGTCTCTTTCTAAGGACGAACTTAGACAAACCATAGAATGAGACTAACGAGACTAACTTGGGACGAACAAAGACAAACTTAAGTCTCATTCTAAGGTTTGTCTAAGTTCGTCCCTAGTTAGTCTCTTTCTAAGGACGAACTTAGACATACCTTATAATGAGACTAACGAGACTAACTTGGGACGAACAAAGAAAAACGTTAGTCCCATTCTAAGGTTTGTCTTAGTTCGTCCCAAGTTAGTCTCTTTCTAAGGACGAACTTAGACAAACCTTAGAATGAGACTAACGAGACTAAGTTTGGACGAACAAAGACAAACTTAAGTCTCATTCTAAGGTTTGTCTAAGTTCATCCCAAGTTAGTCTTTTTCTAAGGACGAACCTTAGAATGAGACTAACGAGACAAACTTGGGACGAACAAAGACAAACTTAAGTCTCATTCTAAGGTTTGGATAAGTTCGTCCCAAGTTAGTCTCTTTCTAAGAACGAACTTAGACAAACCTTAGAATGAGACAAACGAGACTAACTTGGGACGAACAAAGACAAACTTAAGTCCCATTCTAAGGTTTGTCTTAGTTTGTCCCAAGTTAGTCTCTTTGTAAGGACAAACTCAGACAAACCATATAATCAGACTAACGAGACTAACTTGGGATGAAAAAAGACAAACTTAAGTCTCATTCTAAGGTTTGTCTAAGTTCGTCCCAATTTATTCTCTTTGTAAGGACGAACTTAGACAAACCTTAGAATGAGACTAACGAGACTAACTTTGGACGAACAAAGAAAAACGTTAGTCTCATTCTATGGTTTGTCTTAGTTCGTCCCAAGTTAGTCTCTTTCTAAGGACGAACTTAGACAAACCTTAGAATGAGACAAACGAGACAAACTTGGGACGAACAAAGACAAACTTTAGTCTCATTCTAAGGTTTGTCTAAGTTCGTCCTAAGTTAGTCTCTTTCTAAGGACGAACTTAGAAAAACCTTAGAATGAGACTAACGAGACTATCTTGGGACGAACAAAGACAAACTTAAGTCTCATTCTAAGGTTTGTCTTTGTTCGTCCCAAGTTAGTCTCTTTCTAAGTACGAACTTAGACAAACCTTAGAATTAGACTAACGAGACTAACTTGGGACGAACAAAGACAAACTTAAGTCTCATTCTAAGGTTTGTCTAAGTTCGTCCCTAGTTAGTCTCTTTCTAAGGACGAACTTAGACATACCTTATAATGAGACTAACGAGACTAACTTGGGACGAACAAAGAAAAACGTTAGTCTCATTCTAAGGTTTGTCTTAGTTAGTCTCTTTCTAAGGATGAACTTAGACAAACCTTAGAATGAGACTAACGAGACTAACTTGGGACGAACAAAGACAAACTTAAGTCCCATTCTAAGGTTTGTCTTAGTTCGTCCCAAGTTAGTCTCTTTCTATGGACGAACTTAGACAAACCTTAGAATGAGACTAACGAGACTAAAGTTGGACGAACAAAGACAAACTTAAGTCTCATTCTAAGGTTTGTCTAAGTTCGTCCCAAGTTAGTCTTTTTCTAAGGACGAACTTAGACGAACCATAGAATGAGACTAACGAGACAAACTTGGGACGAACAAAGACAAACTTAAGTCTCATTCTATGGTTTGGATAAGTTCGTCCCAAGTTAGACTCTTTCTAAGGACGAACTTAGACAAACATTAGAATGAGACTAACGAGACTAACTTGGGACGAAGAAAGACAAACTTAAGTCCCATTCTAAGGTTTGTCTTAGTTCGTCCCAAGTTAGTCTCTTGCTAAGGACGAACTTAGACAAACCTTAGAATGAGACTAACTTGGGACGAACAAAGACAAACTTAAGTCTCATTCTAAGGTTTGTCTAAGTTCGTCCCGAGTTATTCTCTTTCTAAGGATGAACTTAGACAAACCTTAGAATGAGACTAACGAGACGAACTTTGGACGAACAAAGAAAAACGTTAGTCTCATTCTAAACTTTGTCTTAGTTCGTCCCAAGTTAGTCTCTTTCTAAGGACGAACTTAGATAAACCTTAGAATGAGACTAACGAGACTAACTTGGGACGAACAAAGACAAACTTAAGTCTCATTCTAAGGTTTGTCAAAGTTCGTCCCAAGTTAGTCTCTTTCTAAGGACGAACTTAGACAAACCTTAGAATGAGACTAACTTGGGACGAACAAAGACAAACTTAAGTCTCATTCTAAGGTTTGTCTAATTTCGTCCCAAGTTATTCTCTTTCTAAGGACGAACTTAGACAAACCTTAGAATGAGACTAACGAGACGAACTTTGGACGAACAAAGAAAAACGTTAGTCTCATTCTAAGGTTTGTCTTAGTTCATTCCAAGTTAGTCTCTTTCTAAGGACGAACTTAGATAAACCTTAGAATGAGACTAACGAGACTAACTTGGGACGAACAAAGACAAACTTAAGTCTTATTCTAATGTTTATCAAAGTTCGTCCCAAGTTAGTCTCTTTCTAAGGACGAACTTAGACAATCCTTAGAATGAGACTAACAAGATTAACTTGAGACGAACAAAGACAAACTAAAGTCTCATTCTAATGTTAGTCTAAGTTCGTCCCAAGTTAGTCTCTTTCTAAGGACGAACTTTGACGAACTCAACTAACGAGACTAAATTGGGACGAACAAAGACAAACTTAATTCCCATTCTAAGGTTTGTCTTAGTTCGTCCCAAGTTAGTATCTTTCTAAGGATGAACTTAGACAAACCTTAGAATGAAACTAACGAGACTAACTTGGGACGAACAAAGACAAAATTAAGTCTCATTCTAAGGTTTGTCTAAGTTCGTCCCAAGTTATTCTCTTTCTAAGGACGAACTTAGACAAACCTTAGAATGAGACTAACGAGACTAACTTTGGACGAACAAAGAAAAACGTTAGTCTCATTCTAAGGTTTGTCTTAGTTCGTCCCAAGTTAGTCTCTTTCTAAGGACGAACTTAGACAAACCTTAGAATGAGACTAACGAGACTAACTTGGGACGAACAAAGACAAACTTAAGTCTCATTCTAAGGTTTGTCTTAGTTCGTCCCAAGTTAATCTCTTTCTTAGGACGAACTTAGACAAACCTTAGAATGAGAATAATGAGACTAACTTTGGACGAACAAAGAAAAACGTTAGTCTCATTCTAAGGTTTGTCTAAGTTCGTCCCAAGTTATTCTCTTTCTAAGGACGAACTTAGACAAACCTTAGAATGAGACTAACGAGACTAACTTTGGACGAACAAAGAAAAACGTTAGTCTCATTCTAAGGTTTGTCTTAGTTCGTCCCAAGTTAGTCTCTTTCTAAGGACGAACTTAGACAAACCTTAGAATGAGACTAACGAGACTAACTTGGGACGAACAAAGACAAACTTAAGTCTCATTCTAAGGTTTGTCTAAGTTCGTCCCAAGTTATTCTCTTTCTAAGGATGAACTTAGACAAACCTTAGAATGAGACTAACGAAACTAACTTTGGACGAACTAAGAAACTCGTTAGTCTCATTCTAAGGTTTGTCTTAGTTCGTCCCAAGTCATTCTCTTTCTAAGGACGAACTTAGACAAACCTTAGAATGAGACTAACAAGACTAACTTGGGACGAACAAAGACAAACTTAAGTCCCATTCTAGGGTTTGTCTAAGTTTGTCCCAAGTGAGTCTCTTTCTAAGGACGAACTTAGACAAACTTTGGAATGAGACTAACGAGACTAACTTGGGTCGAACAAAGACAAACTTAAGTCCCATTCTAAGGTTTATCTTAGTTGGTCCCAAGTTAGTCTCTTTCTAAGGACGAACTTAGACAAACCTTAGAATGAAACTAACGAGACTAACTTGGGACGAACAAAGACAAACTTAAGTCCCATTCAAAGGTTTGTCTTAGTTCGTCCCAAGTTAGTATCTTTCTAAGGATGAACTTAGACAAACCTTAGAATGAGACTAACGAGACTAACTTGGGACGAACAAAGACAAAATTAAGTCTCATTCTAAGGTTTGTCTAAGTTCGTCCCAAGTTATTCTCTTTCTAAGGACGAACTTAGACAAACCTTAAAAAGAGACTAACGAGACTAACTTTGGACGAACAAAGAAAAACGTTAGTCTCATTCTAAGGTTTGTCTTAGTTCGTCCCAAGTTAGTCTCTTTCTAAGGACGAACTTAGAGAAACCTTAGAATGAGACTACCGAGACTAACTTGGGACGAACAAAGACAAACTTAAGTCCCATTCTAAGGTTAGTCTTAGTTCTTCCAAAGTTAGTCTCTTTCTAAGGACGAACTTAGACAAACCTTAGAATGAGACTAACGAGACAAACTTGGGACGAACAAAGACAAACTTAAGTCTCATTCTAAGGTTTGTCTAAGTTCCTCCCAAGTTATTCTATTTCTAAGGATGAACTTAGACAAACCTTAGAATGAGACTAACGTGACTAATTTGGGACGAACAAAGACAAACTTAAGTCCCATTCTATGGTTTGTCTTAGTACGTCCCAAGTTAGTCTCTTTCTAAGGACGAACTTAGACAAACCTTAGAATGAGACCAACGAGACTAACTTGGGACGAACAAAGACAAACTTAAGTCTCATTCTAAGGTTTGTCTAAGTTCGTCCCAAGTTATTCTCTTTCTAAGGACGAACTTAGACAAACCTTAGAATGAGAATAATGAGACTAACTTTGGACGAACAAAGAAAAACGTTAGTCTCATTCTAAGGTTTGTCTTAGTTCGTCCCAAGTTTGTCTCTTTCTAAGAACGAACTTAGACAAACCTTAGAATGAGACTAACGAGACTAATTTAGGACGAACAAAGACAAACTTAAGTCCCATTCTAAGGTTTGTCTTAGTTCGTCCCAAGTTAGTCTCTTTCTAAGGACGTACTTAGACAAACTTTAGAATGAGACTAACGAGACTAACTTGGGACGAACAAAGACAAACTTAAGTCTCATTCTAAGGTTTGTCTAAGTTCGTCCCAATTATTCTCTTTCTAAGGATGAACTTAGACAAACCTTAGAATGAGACTAACGAGACTAACTTGGGACGAACAAAGAAAAACGTTAGTCTCATTCTAAGGTTTGTCTTAGTTCGTCCCAAGTTAGTCTCTTTCTAAGGACGAACTTAGACAACCCTTAGAATGAGACTAACGAGACAAACTTGGGACGAACAAAGACAAACTTTAGTCTCATTCTAAGGTTTGTCTAAGTTCGTCCCAAGTTAGTCTCTTTCTAAGGACGAACTTAGACAAACCTTAGAATGAGACTAACGAGACTATCTTGGGACGAACAAAGACAAACTTCAGTCTCATTGTAAGGTTTGTCTTTGTTCGTCCCAAGTTAGTCTCTTTCTAAGGACGAACTTAGACAAACCTTAGAATGAGACTAACGAGACTAACTTGGGACGAACAAAGACAAACTTAAGTCTCATTCTAAGGTTTGTCTAAGTTCGTCCCTAGTTAGTCTCTTTCTAAGGACGAACTTAGACATACCTTATAATGAGACTAACGAGACTAACTTGGGACGAACAAAGACAAACTTAAGTCTCATTCTAAGGTTTGTCTCAGTTCTTCCCAAGTTAGTGTTTTTCTAAGGACAAACTTAGACAAACTTTAGAATGAGACTAACGAGACTAACTTGGGACGAAGAAAGACAAACTTAAGTCCCATTCTAAGGTTTGTCTTAGTTCGTCCTTAGAAAAAGACTAACGAGAAAGACAAACTTTAGAATGAGACTAACGAGACTAACTTGGGACGAAGAAAGACAAACTTAAGTCCCATTCTAAGGTTTGTCTCAGTTCGTCCCAAGTTAGTCTTTTTCTAAGGACAAACTTAGACAAACTTTAGAATGAGACTAACGAGACTAACTTGGGACGAACAAAGACAAACTTAAGTCTCATTCTAAGGTTTGTCTAAGTTCGTCCCTAGTTAGTCTCTTTCTAAGGACGAACTTAGACATACCTTATAATGAGACTAACGAGACTAACTTGGGACGAACAAAGACAAACTTAAGTCTCATTCTAAGGTTTGTCTCAGTTCGTCCCAAGTTAGTCTTTTTCTAAGGACAAACTTAGACAAACTTTAGAATGAGACTAACGAGACTAACTTGGGACGAAGAAAGACAAACTTAAGTCTCATTCTAAGGTTTGTCTAAGTTCGTCCCTAGTTAGTCTCTTTCTAAGGACGAACTTAGACAACCCTTAGAATGAGACTAACGAGACTAACTTGGGACAAACAAAGATAAACTTAAGTCCCATTCTAAGGTTTGTCTTAGTTCATCCCAAGTCATTCTCTTTCTAAGGACGAACTTAGACAAACCTTAGAATGAGACTAACGAGACTAACTTGGGACGAACAAAGACAAACTTAAGTCTCATTCTAAGGTTTGTCTAAGTTCGTCCCAAGTTAGTCTCTTTATAAGGACGAACTTAGACAAACCTTAGAATGAGAATAATGAGACTAACTTTGGACGAACAAAGAAAAACGTTAGTCTCATTCTAAGGTTTGTCTTAGTTCGTCCCAAGTTTGTCTCTTTCTAAGAACGAACTTAGACAAACCTTAGAATGAGACTAACGAGACTAATTTAGGACGAACAAAGACAAACTTAAGTCCCATTCTAAGGTTTGTCTTAGTTCGTCCCAAGTTAGTCTCTTTCTAAGGACGTACTTAGACAAACTTTAGAATGAGACTAACGAGACTAACTTGGGACGAACAAAGACAAACTTAAGTCTCATTCTAAGGTTTGTCTAAGTTCGTCCCAATTATTCTCTTTCTAAGGATGAACTTAGACAAACCTTAGAATGAGACTAACGAGACTAACTTGGGACGAACAAAGAAAAACGTTAGTCTCATTCTAAGGTTTGTCTTAGTTCGTCCCAAGTTAGTCTCTTTCTAAGGACGAACTTAGACAACCCTTAGAATGAGACTAACGAGACAAACTTGGGACGAACAAAGACAAACTTTAGTCTCATTCTAAGGTTTGTCTAAGTTCGTCCCAAGTTAGTCTCTTTCTAAGGACGAACTTAGACAAACCTTAGAATGAGACTAACGAGACTATCTTGGGACGAACAAAGACAAACTTCAGTCTCATTGTAAGGTTTGTCTTTGTTCGTCCCAAGTTAGTCTCTTTCTAAGGACGAACTTAGACAAACCTTAGAATGAGACTAACGAGACTAACTTGGGACGAACAAAGACAAACTTAAGTCTCATTCTAAGGTTTGTCTAAGTTCGTCCCTAGTTAGTCTCTTTATAAGGACGAACTTAGACATACCTTATAATGAGACTAACGAGACTAACTTGGGACGAACAAAGAAAAACGTTAGTCTCATTCTAAGGTTTGTCTTAGTTCGTCCCAAGTTAGTCTCTTTCTAAGGATGAACTTTGACAAACCTTAGAATGAGACTAACGAGACTAACTTGGGACGAACAAAGACAAACTTAAGTCCCATTCTAAGGTTTGTCTTAGTTCGTCCCAAGTTAGTCTCTTTCTAAGGATGAACTTAGACAAACCTTAGAATGAGACTAACGAGACTAAGTTTGGACGAACAAAGACAAACTTAAGTCTCATTCTAAGGTTTTTCTAAGTTCGTCCCAAGTTAGTCTTTTTCTAAGGACGAACTTAGACGAACCATAGAATGAGACTAACGAGACAAACTTGGGACGAACAAAGACAAACTTAAGTCTCATTCTAATGTTAGTCTAAGTTCGTCCCAAGTTAGTCTCTTTCTAAGGACGAACTTTTACGAACTCAACTAACGAGACTAATTTGGGACGAACAAAGACAAACTTAAGTCCCATTCTAAGGTTTGTCTTAGTTCGTCCCAAGTTAGTCTCTTTCTAAGGATGAACTTAGACAAACCTTAGAATGAGACTAACGAGACTAACTTGGGACGAACAAAGACAAAATTAAGTCTCATTCTAAGGTTTGTCTAAGTTCGTCCCAAGTTATTCTCTTTCTAAGTATGAACTTAGACAAACCTTAGAATGAGACTAACGAGACTAACTTTGGACGAACTAAGAAACTCGTTAGTCTCATTCTAAGGTTTGTCTTAGTTCGTCCCAAGTTATTCTCTTTCTAAGGACGAACTTAGACAAACCTTAGAATGAGACTAACGAGACTACCTTTGGACGAACAAAGAAAAACGTTAGTCTCATTCTAAGGTTTGTCTTAGTTCGTCCCAAGTTAGTCTCTTTCTAAGGACGAACTTAGACAAACCTTAGAATGAGACTAACGAGACTAACTTGGGACGAACAAAGACAAACTTACGTCCCATTCTAAGGTTTGTCTTAGTTCGTCCCAAGTTAGTCTCTTTCTAAGGACGAACTTAGACAAACCTTAGAATGAGACTAACGAGACTAACTTGGGACGAACAAAGACAAACTTAAGTCTCATTCTAAGGTTTGTCTAAGTTCGTCCCAAGTTATTCTCTTTCTAAGGATGAACTTGGACAAACCTTAGAATGAGACTAACGAGACTAACTTTGGACGAACTAAGAAACTCGTTAGTCTCATTCTAAGGTTTGTCTTAGTTCGTCCCAAGTCATTCTCTTTCTAAGGACGAACTTAGACAAACCTTAGAATGAGACTAACGAGACTAACTTGGGACGAACAAAGACAAACTTAAGTCCCATTCTAGGGTTTGTCTAAGTTTGACCCAAGTTAGTCTCTTTTTAAGGACGAACTTAGACAAACTTTGGAATGAGACTAACGAGACTAACTTGGGACGAACAAAGACAAACTTAAGTCCCATTCTAAGGTTTATCTTAGTTGGTCCCAAGTTAGTCTCTTTCTAAGGGCGAACTTAGACAAACCTTAGAATGAGACTAACTTGGGACGAACAAAGACAAACTTAAGTCCCATTCTAAGGTTTGTCTTAGTTCGTCCCAACTTAGTCTCTTTCTAAGGACGAACTTAGACAAACCTTAGAATGAGACTAACGAGACTAACTTGGGACGAACAAAGACAAACTTAAGTCTCATTCTAAGGTTTGTCAAAGTTCGTCCCAAGTTAGTCTCTTTCTAAGGACGAACTTAGACAATCCTTAGAATGAGACTAACGAGACTAACTTGGGACGCACAAAGACAAACTTAAGTCCCATTCTAAGGTTTGTCTTAGTTCGTCCCAAGTGGATCTCTTTCTAAGGACGAACTTAGACAAACCTTAGAATGAGACTAACGAGACAAACTTGGGACGAACAAAGACAAACTTAAGTCTCATTCTAAGGTTTGTCTAAGTTCGTCCCAAGTAGTCTCTTTCTAAGGACGAACTTAGACAAACCTTAGAATGAGACTAACAAGACTAACTTGGGACGAACAAAGACAAACGTAAGTCTCATTCTAAGGTTTGTCTAAGTTCGTCCCTAGTTAGTCTCTTTCTAAGGACGAACTTAGACAAACCTTAGAATGAGACTAACGAGACTAACTTGGGACAAACAAAGAAAAACGTTAGTCTCATTCTAAGGTTTATCTTAGTTCGTCTTAAGTTAGTCTCTTTCTAAGGACAAACTTAGACAAACCTTAGAATGAGACTAACGAGACTAACTTGGGATGAACAAAGATAAACTTAAGTCCCATTCTAAGGTTTGTCTTAGTTCGTCCCAAGTTAGTCTCTTTCTAAGGACGAAGTCAGACAAACCTTAGAATGAGACTAACGAGACTAACTTGGGACGAACAAAGACAAACTTAAGTCTCATTCTAAGGTTTGTCTAAGTTCGTCCCAAGTTAGTCTTTTTCTAAGGACGAACTTAGACAAACCTTAGAATGAGACTAACGAGACAAACTTGTGACGAACAAAGACAAACTTAAGTCTCATTCTAAGGTTTGTCTAAGTTCGTCCCAAGTAGTCTCTTTCTAAGGACGAACTTAGACAAACCTTAGAATGAGACTAACGAGACTAACTTGGGACGAACAAAGACAAACGTAAGTCTCATTCTAAGGTTTGTCTAAGTTCGTCCCTAGTTAGTCTCTTTCTAAGGACGAACTTAGACAAACCTTAGAATGAGACTAACGAGACTAACTTGGGACAAACAAAGAAAAACGTTAGTCTCATTCTAAGGTTTATCTTAGTTCGTCTTAAGTTAGTCTCTTTCTAAGGACAAACTTAGACAAACCTTAGAATGAGACTAACGAGACTAACTTGGGACGAACAAAGATAAACTTAAGTCCCATTCTAAGGTTTGTCTTAGTTCGTCCCAAGTTAGTCTCTTTCTAAGGACGAAGTCAGACAAACCTTAGAATGAGACTAACGAGACTAACTTGGGACGAACAAAGACAAACTTAAGTCTCATTCTAAGGTTTTTCTAAGTTCATCCCAAGTTAGTCTCTTTCTAAGGACGAACTTAGACAAACCTTAGAATGAGAATAATGAGACTAACTTTAGACGAACAAAGAAAAACGTTAGTCTCATTCTAAGGTTTGTCTTAGTTCGTCCCAAGTTTGTCTCTTTCTAAGAACGAACTTAGACAAACCTTAGAATGAGACTAACGAGACTAATTTAGGACGAACAAAGACAAACTTAAGTCCCATTCTAAGGTTTGTCTTAGTTCGTCCCAAGTTAGTCTCTTTCTAAGGACGTACTTAGACAAACTTTAGAATGAGACTAACGAGACTAACTTGGGACGAACAAAGACAAACTTAAGTCTCATTCTAAGGTTTGTCTAAGTTCGTCCCAATTATTCTCTTTCTAAGGATGAACTTAGACAAACCTTAGAATGAGACTAACGAGACTAACTTGGGACGAACAAAGAAAAACGTTAGTCTCATTCTAAGGTTTGTCTTAGTTCGTCCCAAGTTAGTCTCTTTCTAAGGACGAACTTAGACAACCCTTAGAATGAGACTAACGAGACAAACTTGGGACGAACAAAGACAAACTTTAGTCTCATTCTAAGGTTTGTCTAAGTTCGTCCCAAGTTAGTCTCTTTCTAAGGACGAACTTAGACAAACCTTAGAATGAGACTAACGAGACTATCTTGGGACGAACAAAGACAAACTTCAGTCTCATTGTAAGGTTTGTCTTTGTTCGTCCCAAGTTAGTCTCTTTCTAAGGACGAACTTAGACAAACCTTAGAATGAGACTAACGAGACTAACTTGGGACGAACAAAGACAAACTTAAGTCTCATTCTAAGGTTTGTCAAAGTTCGTCCCTAGTTAGTCTCTTTCTAAGGATGAACTTAGACATACCTTATAATGAGACTAACGAGACTAACTTGGGACGAACAAAGAAAAACGTTAGTCTCATTCTAAGGTTTGTCTTAGTTCGTCCCAAGTTAGTCTCTTTCTAACGATGAACTTAGACAAACCTTAGAATGAGACTAACGAGACTAACTTGGGACGAACAAAGACAAACTTAAGTCCCATTCTAAGGTTTGTCTTAGTTCGTCCCAAGTTAGTCTCTTTCTAAGGACGAACTTAGACAAACCTTAGAATGAGACTAACGAGACTATGTTTGGACGAACAAAGACAAACTTAAGTCTCATTCTAAGGTTTGTCTAAGTTCGTCCCAAGTTAGTCTTTTTCTAAGGACGAACTTAGACGAACCATAGAATGAGACTAACGAGACAAACTTGGGACGAACAAAGACAAACTTAAGTCTCATTCTAAGGTTTGGATAAGTTCGTCCCAAGTTAGTCTCTTTCTAAGGACAAACTTAGACAAACTTTAGAATGAGACTAACGAGACTAACTTGGGACGAAGAAAGACAAACTTAAGTCCCATTCTAAGGTTTGTCTTAGTTCGTCCCAAGTTAGTCTCTTGCTAAGGACGAACTTAGACAAACCTTAGAATGAGACTAACTTGGGACGAACAAAGACAAACTTAAGTCTCATTCTAAGGTTTGTCTAAGTTCGTCCCAAGTTATTTTCTTTCTAAGGACGAACTTAGACAAACCTTAGAATGAGACTAACGAGACGAACTTTGGACGAACAAAGAAAAACGTTAGTCTCATTCTAAGGTTTGTCTTAGTTCGTCCCACGTTAGTCTCTTTCTAAGGACGAACTTAGAAAAACCTTAGAATGAGACTAACGAGACTAACTTGGGACGAACAAAGACAAACTTAAGTCTCATTCTAAGGTTTGTCAAAGTTCGTCCCAAGTTAGTCTCTTTCTAAGGACGACCTTAGACAATCCTT
Organism: Rhodiola kirilowii; assembly: GCA_033675215.1. Lineage (NCBI taxonomy): Eukaryota > Viridiplantae > Streptophyta > Magnoliopsida > Saxifragales > Crassulaceae > Rhodiola > Rhodiola kirilowii. The sequence continues at coordinate 942,789 of JAUCNB010000012.1, read as the reverse complement.
AGAATCAGACTAACTTGGGACGAACAAAGACAAACTTAAGTCTCATTCTAAGGTTTGTCTAAGTTCGTCCCAAGTTATTCTCTTTCTAAGGACGAACTTAGACAAACCTTAGAATGAGACTAACGAGACGAACTTTGGACGAACAAAGAAAAACGTAAGTCTCATTCTAAGGTTTGTCTTAGTTTGTCCAAAGTTAGTCTCTTTCTAAGGACGAACTTAGACAAACCTTAGAATGAGACTAACGAGACTAACTTGGGACGAACAAAGACAAACTTTAGTCTCATTCTAAGGTTTGTCTAAGTTCGTCCCAAGTAGTCTCTTTCTAAGGACGAACTTAGACAAACCTTAGAATGAGACTAACGAGACTAACTAGGGACGAACAAAGACAAACTTAAGTCTCATTCTAAGGTTTGTCAAAGTTCGTCCCAAGTTAGTCTCTTTCTAAGGACGAACTTAGACAAACCTTATAATGAGACTAACTTGGGACGAACAAAGACAAACTTAAGTCTCATACTAAGGTTTGTCTAAGTTCGTCCCAAGTTATTCTCTTTCTAAGGACGAACTTAGACAAACCTTAGAATGAGACTAACGAGACGAACTTTGGACGAACAAAGAAAAACGTTAGTCTCATTCTAAGGTTTGTCTTAGTTCGTCCCAAGTTAGTCTCTTTCTAATGACAAACTTAGATAAACCTTAGAATGAGACTAACGAGACTAACTTGGGACGAACAAAGACAAACTTAAGTCTCATTCTAAGGTTTGTCTAAGTTCGTCCCAAGTTAGTCTCTTTCTAAGGACGACCTTAGACAATCCTTAGAATCAGACTAACGAGATTAACTTGGGACGAACAAAGACAAACTTAAGTCTCATTCTAATGTTAGTCTAAGTTCGTCCCAAGTTAGTCTCTTTCTAAGGACGAACTTTTACGAACTCAACTAATGAGACTAATTTGGGACGAACAAAGACAAACTTAAGTCCCATTCTAAGGTTTGTCTTAGTTCGTCCCAAGTTAGTCTCTTTCTAAGGATGAACTTAGACAAACCTTAGAATGAGACTAACGAGACTAACTTGGGACAAACAAAGACAAAATTAAGTCTCATTCTAAGGTTTGTCTAAGTTCGTCCCAAGTTATTCTCTTTCTAAGTATGAACTTAGAAAAACCTTAGAATGAGACTAACGAGACTAACTTTGGACGAACTAAGAAACTCGTTAGTCTCATTCTAAGGTTTGTCTTAGTTCGTCCCAAGTTATTCTCTTTCTAAGGACGAACTTAGACAAACCTTAGAATGAGACTAACGAGACTGCCTTTGGACGAACAAAGAAAAACGTTAGTCTCATTCTAAGGTTTGTCTTAGTTCGTCCCAAGTTAGTCTCTTTCTAAGGACGAACTTAGACAAACCTTAGAATGAGACTAACGAGACTAACTTGGGACGAACAAAGACAAACTTACGTCCCATTCTAAGGTTTGTCTTAGTTCGTCCCAAGTTAGTCTCTTTCTAAGGACGAACTTAGACAAACCTTAGAATGAGACTAACGAGACTAACTTGGGACGAACAAAGACAAACTTAAGTCTCATTCTAAGGTTTGTCTAAGTTCGTCCCAAGTTATTCTCTTTCTAAGGATGAACTTAGACAAACCTTAGAATGAGACTAACGAGACTAACTTTGGACGAACTAAGAAACTCGTTAGTCTCATTCTAAGGTTTGTCTTAGTTCGTCCCAAGTCATTCTCTTTCTAAGGACGAACTTAGACAAACCTTAGAATGAGACTAACGAGACTAACTTGGGACGAACAAAGACAAACTTAAGTCCCATTCTAGGGTTTGTCTAAGTTTGTCCCAAGTTAGTCTCTTTTTAAGGACGAACTTAGACAAACTTTGGAATGAGACTAACGAGACTAACTTGGGACGAACAAAGACAAACTTAAGTCCCATTCTAAGGTTTATCTTAGTTGGTCCCAAGTTAGTCTCTTTCTAAGGGCGAACTTAGACAAACCTTAGAATGAGACTAACTTGGGACGAACAAAGACAAACTTAAGTCCCATTCTAAGGTTTGTCTTAGTTCGTCCCAACTTAGTCTCTTTCTAAGGACGAACTTAGACAAACCTTAGAATGAGACTAACGAGACTAACTTGGGACGAACAAAGACAAACTTCAGTCTCATTGTAAGGTTTGTCTTTGTTCGTCCCAAGTTAGTCTCTTTCTAAGGACGAACTTAGACAAACCTTAGAATGAGACTAACGAGACTAACTTGGGACGAACAAAGACAAACTTAAGTCTCATTCTAAGGTTTGTCAAAGTTCGTCCCTAGTTAGTCTCTTTCTAAGGATGAACTTAGACATACCTTATAATGAGACTAACGAGACTAACTTGGGACGAACAAAGAAAAACGTTAGTCTCATTCTAAGGTTTGTCTTAGTTCGTCCCAAGTTAGTCTCTTTCTAACGATGAACTTAGACAAACCTTAGAATGAGACTAACGAGACTAACTTGGGACGAACAAAGACAAACTTAAGTCCCATTCTAAGGTTTGTCTTAGTTCGTCCCAAGTTAGTCTCTTTCTAAGGACGAACTTAGACAAACCTTAGAATGAGACTAACGAGACTAAGTTTGGACGAACAAAGACAAACTTAAGTCTCATTCTAAGGTTTGTCTAAGTTCGTCCCAAGTTAGTCTTTTTCTAAGGACGAACTTAGACGAACCATAGAATGAGACTAACGAGACAAACTTGGGACGAACAAAGACAAACTTAAGTCTCATTCTAAGGTTTGGATAAGTTCGTCCCAAGTTAGTCTCTTTCTAAGGACAAACTTAGACAAACTTTAGAATGAGACTAACGAGACTAACTTGGGACGAAGAAAGACAAACTTAAGTCCCATTCTAAGGTTTGTCTTAGTTCGTCCCAAGTTAGCCTCTTGCTAAGGACGAACTTAGACAAACCTTAGAATGAGACTAACTTGGGACGAACAAAGACAAACTTAAGTCTCATTCTAAGGTTTGTCTAAGTTCGTCCCAAGTTATTTTCTTTCTAAGGACGAACTTAGACAAACCTTAGAATGAGACTAACGAGACGAACTTTGGACGAACAAAGAAAAACGTTAGTCTCATTCTAAGGTTTGTCTTAGTTCGTCCCACGTTAGTCTCTTTCTAAGGACGAACTTAGAAAAACCTTAGAATGAGACTTACGAGACTAACTTGGGACGAACAAAGACAAACTTAAGTCTCATTCTAAGGTTTGTCAAAGTTCGTCCCAAGTTAGTCTCTTTCTAAGGACGACCTTAGACAATCCTTAGAATCAGACTAACTTGGGACGAACAAAGACAAACTTAAGTCTCATTCTAAGGTTTGTCTAAGTTCGTCCCAAGTTATTCTCTTTCTAAGGACGAACTTAGACAAACCTTAGAATGAGACTAACGAGACGAACTTTGGACGAACAAAGAAAAACGTAAGTCTCATTCTAAGGTTTGTCTTAGTTTGTCCAAAGTTAGTCTCTTTCTAAGGACGAACTTAGACAAACCTTAGAATGAGACTAACGAGACTAACTTGGGACGAACAAAGACAAACTTTAGTCTCATTCTAAGGTTTGTCTAAGTTCGTCCCAAGTAGTCTCTTTCTAAGGACGAACTTAGACAAACCTTAGAATGAGACTAACGAGACTAACTTGGGACGAACAAAGACAAACTTAAGTCTCATTCTAAGGTTTGTCAAAGTTCGTCCCAAGTTAGTCTCTTTCTAAGGACGAACTTAGACAAACCTTATAATGAGACTAACTTGGGACGAACAAAGACAAACTTAAGTCTCATACTAAGGTTTGTCTAAGTTCGTCCCAAGTTATTCTCTTTCTAAGGACGAACTTAGACAAACCTTAGAATGAGACTAACGAGACGAACTTTGGACGAACAAAGAAAAACGTTAGTCTCATTCTAAGGTTTGTCTTAGTTCGTCCCAAGTTAGTCTCTTTCTAATGACAAACTTAGATAAACCTTAGAATGAGACTAACGAGACTAACTTGGGACGAACAAAGACAAACTTAAGTCTCATTCTAAGGTTTGTCAAAGTTCGTCCCAAGTTAGTCTCTTTCTAAGGACGACCTTAGACAATCCTTAGAATCAGACTAACGAGATTAACTTGGGACGAACAAAGACAAACTTAAGTCTCATTCTAATGTTAGTCTAAGTTCGTCCCAAGTTAGTCTCTTTCTAAGGACGAACTTTTACGAACTCAACTAATGAGACTAATTTGGGACGAACAAAGACAAACTTAAGTCCCATTCTAAGGTTTGTCTTAGTTCGTCCCAAGTTAGTCTCTTTCTAAGGATGAACTTAGACAAACCTTAGAATGAGACTAACGAGACTAACTTGGGACGAACAAAGACAAAATTAAGTCTCATTCTAAGGTTTGTCTAAGTTCGTCCCAAGTTATTCTCTTTCTAAGTATGAACTTAGACAAACCTTAGAATGAGACTAACGAGACTAACTTTGGACGAACTAAGAAACTCGTTAGTCTCATTCTAAGGTTTGTCTTAGTTCGTCCCAAGTTATTCTCTTTCTAAGGACGAACTTAGACAAACCTTAGAATGAGACTAACGAGACTACCTTTGGACGAACAAAGAAAAACGTTAGTCTCATTCTAAGGTTTGTCTTAGTTCATCCCAAGTTAGTCTCTTTCTAAGGACGAACTTAGACAAACCTTAGAATGAGACTAACGAGACTAACTTGGGACGAACAAAGACAAACTTACGTCCCATTCTAAGGTTTGTCTTAGTTCGTCCCAAGTTAGTCTCTTTCTAAGGACGAACTTAGACAAACCTTAGAATGAGACTAACGAGACTAACTTGGGACGAACAAAGACAAACTTAAGTCTCATTCTAAGGTTTGTCTAAGTTCGTCCCAAGTTATTCTCTTTCTAAGGATGAACTTAGACAAACCTTAGAATGAGACTAACGAGACTAACTTTGGACGAACTAAGAAACTCGTTAGTCTCATTCTAAGGTTTGTCTTAGTTCGTCCCAAGTCATTCTCTTTCTAAGGACGAACTTAGACAAACCTTAGAATGAGACTAACGAGACTAACTTGGGACGAACAAAGACAAACTTAAGTCCCATTCTAGGGTTTGTCTAAGTTTGTCCCAAGTTAGTCTCTTTTTAAGGACGAACTTAGACAAACTTTGGAATGAGACTAACGAGACTAACTTGGGACGAACAAAGACAAACTTAAGTCCCATTCTAAGGTTTATCTTAGTTGGTCCCAAGTTAGTCTCTTTCTAAGGGCGAACTTAGACAAACCTTAGAATGAGACTAACTTGGGACGAACAAAGACAAACTTAAGTCCCATTCTAAGGTTTGTCTTAGTTCGTCCCAACTTAGTCTCTTTCTAAGGACGAACTTAGACAAACCTTAGAATGAGACTAACGAGACTAACTTGGGACGAACAAAGACAAACTTAAGTCTCATTCTAAGGTTTGTCAAAGTTCGTCCCAAGTTAGTCTCTTTCTAAGGACGAACTTAGACAATCCTTAGAATGAGACTAACGAGACTAACTTGGGACGAACAAAGACAAACTTAAGTCCCATTCTAAGGTTTGTCTTAGTTCGTCCCAAGTGGATCTCTTTCTAAGGACGAACTTAGACAAACCTTAGAATGAGACTAACGAGACAAACTTGGGACGAACAAAGACAAACTTAAGTCTCATTCTAAGGTTTGTCTAAGTTCGTCCCAAGTAGTCTCTTTCTAAGGACGAACTTAGACAAACCTTAGAATGAGACTAACGAGACTAACTTGGGACGAACAAAGACAAACGTAAGTCTCATTCTAAGGTTTGTCTAAGTTCGTCCCTAGTTAGTCTCTTTCTAAGGACGAACTTAGACAAACCTTAGAATGAGACTAACGAGACTAACTTGGGACAAACAAAGAAAAACGTTAGTCTCATTCTAAGGTTTATCTTAGTTCGTCTTAAGTTAGTCTCTTTCTAAGGACAAACTTAGACAAACCTTAGAATGAGACTAACGAGACTAACTTGGGACGAACAAAGATAAACTTAAGTCCCATTCTAAGGTTTGTCTTAGTTCGTCCCAAGTTAGTCTCTTTCTAAGGACGAAGTCAGACAAACCTTAGAATGAGACTAACGAGACAAACTTGGGACGAACAAAGACAAACTTAAGTCTCATTCTAAGGTTTGGATAAGTTCGTCACAAGTTAGTCTCTTTCTAAGAATGAACTTAGACAAACCTTAGAATGAGACAAAGGAGACAAACTTGGGACGAACAAAGACAAACTTAAGTCCCATTCTAAGGTTTGTCTTAGTTCGTCCCAAGTTAGTCTCTTTCTAAGGACGAACTTAGACAAACCTTAGAATCAGACTAACGAGACTAACTTCGGACAAAAAAAGACAAACTTAAGTCTCATTCTAAGGTTTGTCTAAGTTCGTCCCAAGTTATTCTCTTTGTAAGGACGAACTTAGACAAACCTTAGAATGAGACTAACGAGACTAACTTTGGACGAACAAAGAAAAACGTTAGTCTCATTCTATGGTTTGTCTTAGTTCGTCCCAAGTTAGTCCTTAGACAAACCTTAGAATGAGACTAACGAGACTAACTTGGAATGAACAAAGACAAACTTAAGTCCCATTCTAAGGTTTGTCTTTGTTCGTCCCAAGTTAGTCTCTTTCTAAGGACAACTTAGACAAACCTTAGAATGAGACTAACGAGACTAACTTGTGACGAACAAAGACAAACTTAAGTCTCATTCTAAACTTTGTCTATGTTTGTCCCAAGTTAGTCTCTTTCTAAGGACGAACTTAGACAAACCTTAGAATGAGACTAACGAGACAAACTTGGGACGAACAAAGACAAACTTAAGTCTCATTCTAAGGTTTGTCTAAGTTCGTCCCAAGTTAGTCACTTTCTAAGGACGAACTTTGACAAACTTTAGAATGAGACTAACGAGACTAATTTGGGACGAACAAAGACAAACTTAAGTCCCATTCTAAGGTTTGTCTTAGTACGTCCCAAGTTAGTCTCTTTCTAAGGACGAACTTAGACAAACCTTAGAATGAGACTAACGAGACTAACTTGGGACGAACAAAGAAAAACTTAAGTCTCATTCTAAGGTTTGTCTAAGTTCGTCCCAAGTTATTCTCTTTCTAAGGACGAACTTAGACAAACCTTAGAATGAGAATAATGAGACTAACTTTGGACGAACAAAGAAAAACGTTAGTCTCATTCTGAGGTTTGTCTTAGTTCGTCCCAAGTTTGTCTCTTTCTAAGAACGAACTTAGACAAACCTTAGAATGAGACTAACGAGACTAATTTGGGACGAACAAAGACAAACTTAAGTCCCATTCTAAGGTTTGTCTTAGTTCGTCCCAAGTTAGTCTCTTTCTAAGGACGAACTTAGACAAACCTTAGAATGAGACTAACGAGACTAACTTGGGACGAACAAAGACAAACTTAAGTCTCATTCTAAGGTTTGTCTAAATTCGTCCCAAATTATTCTCTTTCTAAGGATGAACTTAGACAAACCATAGAATGAGACTAACGAGACTAACTTTGGACGAACAAAGAAAACGTTAGTCTCATTCTAAGGTTTGTCTTAGTTCATCCTAAGTTAGTCTCTTTCTAAGGACGAACTTAGACAAACCTTAGAATGAGACTAACGAGACAAACTTGGGACGAACAAAGACAAACTTTAGTCTCATTCTAAGGTTTGTCTAAGTTCGTCCCAAGTTAGTCTCTTTCTAAGGACGAACTTAGACAAACCTTAGAATGAGACTAACGAGACTATCTTGGGACGAACAAAGACAAACTTAAGTATCATTGTAAGGTTTGTCTTTGTTCGTCCCAAGTTAGTCTCTTTCTAAGGACGAACTTAGACAAACCTTAGAATGAGACTAACGAGACTAACTTGGGACGAACAAAGACAAACTTAAGTCTCATTCTAAGGTTTGTCTAAGTTCGTCCCTAGTTAGTCTCTTTCTAAGGACGAACTTAGACATACCTTATAATGAGACTAACGAGACTAACTTGGGACGAACAAAGAAAAACGTTAGTCTTATTCTAAGGTTTGTCTTAGTTCGTCCCAAGTTAGTCTCTTTCTAAGGATGAACTTAGACAAACCTTAGAATGAGACTAACGAGACTAACTTGGGACGAACAAAGACAAACTTAAGTCCCATTCTAAGGTTTGTCTTAGTTCGTCCCAAATTAGTCTCTTTCTAAGGACGAACTTAGACAAACCTTAGAATGAGACTAATGAGACTAAGTTTGGACGAACAAAGACAAACTTAAGTCTCGTTCTAAGGTTTGTCTAAGTTCGTCCCAAGTTAGTCTTTTTCTAAGGACGAACTTAGACAAACCTTAGAATGAGACTAACGAGACAAACTTGGGACGAACAAAGACAAACTTAAGTCTCATTCTAAGGTTTGGATAAGTTCGTCCCAAGTTAGTCTCTTTCTAAGAACGAACTTAGACAAACCTTAGAATGAGACAAACGAGACTAACTTGGGACGAACAAAGACAAACTTAAGTCCCATTCTAAGGTTTGTCTTAGTTCGTCCCAAGTTAGTCTCTTTCTAAGGACGAACTCAGACAAACCTTAGAATCAGACTAACGAGACTAACTTGGGACGAAAAAAGACAAACTTAAGTCTCATTCTAAGGTTTGTCTAAGTTCGTCCCAATTTATTCTCTTTGTAAGGACGAACTTAGACAAACCTTAGAATGAGACTAACGAGACTAACTTGGGACGAACAAAGACAAACTTAAGTCCCATTCTAGGGTTTGTCTAAGTTTGTCCCAAGTTAGTCTCTTTTTAAGGACGAACTTAGACAAACTTTGGAATGAGACTAACGAGACTAACTTGGGACGAACAAAGACAAACTTAAGTCCCATTCTAAGGTTTATCTTAGTTGGTCCCAAGTTAGTCTCTTTCTAAGGACGAACTTAGACAAACCTTAGAATGAGACTAACTTGGGACGAACAAAGACAAACTTAAGTCCCATTCTAAGGTTTGTCTTAGTTCGTCCCAACTTAGTCTCTTTCTAAGGACGAACTTAGACAAACCTTAGAATGAGACTAACGAGACTAACTTGGGACAAACAAAGACAAACTTAAGTCTCATTCTAAGGTTTGTCAAAGTTCGTCCCAAGTTAGTCTCTTTCTAAGGACGAACTTAGACAATCCTTAGAATGAGACTAACGAGACTAACTTGGGACAAACAAAGACAAACTTAAGTCCCATTCTAAGGTTTGTCTTAGTTCGTCCCAAGTGGATCTCTTTCTAAGGACGAACTTAGACAAACCTTAGAATGAGACTAACGAGACAAACTTGGGACGAACAAAGACAAACTTTAGTCTCATTCTAAGGTTTGTCTAAGTTCGTCCCAAGTAGTCTCTTTCTAAGGACGAACTTAGACAAACCTTAGAATGAGACTAACGAGACTAACATGGGACGAACAAAGACAAACTTAAGTCTCATTCTAAGGTTTGTCTAAGTTCGTCCCTAGTTAGTCTCTTTCTAAGGACGAACTTAGACAAACCTTAGAATGAGACTAACGAGACTAACTTGGGACGAACAAAGAAAAACGTTAGTCTCATTCTAAGGTTTATCTTAGTTCGTCTTAAGTTAGTCTCTTTCTAAGGACAAACTTAGACAAACCTTAGAATGAGACTAACGAGACTAACTTGGGACGAACAAAGATAAACTTAAGTCCCATTCTAAGGTTTGTCTTTGTTCGTCCCAAGTTAGTCTCTTTCTAAGGACGAACTCAGACAAACTTTAGAATGAGACTAACGAGACTAACTTGGGACGAACAAAGACAAACTTAAGTCTCATTCTAAGGTTTGTCTAAGTTCGTCCCAAGTTAGTCTTTTTCTAAGGACGAACTTAGACAAACCTTAGAATGAGACTAACGCGACAAACTTGGGACGAACAAAGACAAACTTAATTCTCATTCTAAGGTTTGGATAAGTTCGTCCCAAGTTAGTCTCTTTCTAAGAACGAACTTAGACAAACCTTAGAATGAGACAAACGAGACTAACTTGGGACGAACAAAGACAAACTTAAGTCTCATTCTAAGGTTTGTCTAAGTTCGTCCCAAGTTAGTCTTTTTCTAAGGACGAACTTAGACAAACCTTAGAATGAGACTAACGAGACAAACTTGGGACGAACAAAGACAAACTTAAGTCCCATTCTAAGGTTTGTCTAAGTTCGTCCCAAGTAGTCTCTTTCTAAGGACGAACTTAGACAAACCTTAGAATGAGACTAACGAGACTAACTTGGGACGAACAAAGACAAACGTAAGTTTCATTCTAAGGTTTGTCTAAGTTCGTCCCTAGTTAGTCTCTTTCTAAGGACGAACTTAGACAAACCTTAGAATGAGACTAACGAGACTAACTTGGGACGAACAAAGAAAAACGTTAGTCTCATTCTAAGGTTTATCTTAGTTCGTCTTAAGTTAGTCTCTTTCTAAGGACAAACTTAGACAAACCTTAGAATGAGACTAACGAGACTAACTTGGGACGAACAAAGATAAACTTAAGTCCCATTCTAAGGTTTGTCTTTGTTCGTCCCAAGTTAGTCTCTTTCTAAGGACGAAGTCAGACAAACCTTAGAATGAGACTAACGAGACTAACTTGGGACGAACAAAGACAAACTTAAGTCTCATTCTAAGGTTTGTCTAAGTTCGTCCCAAGTTAGTCTTTTTCTAAGGACGAACTTAGACAAACCTTAGAATGAGACTAACGAGACAAACTTGGGACGAACAAAGACAAACTTAAGTCTCATTCTAAGGTTTGGATAAGTTCGTCCCAAGTTAGTCTCTTTCTAAGAACGAACTTAGACAAACCTTAGAATGAGACAAACGAGACTAACTTGGGACGAACAAAGACAAACTTAAGTCCCATTCTAAGGTTTGTCTTAGTTCGTCCCAAGTTAGTCTCTTTCTAAGGACGAACTTAGACAAACCGTAGAATCAGACTAACGAGACTAACTTCGGACAAAAAAAGACAAACTTAAGTCTCATTCTAAGGTTTGTCTAAGTTCGTCCCAAGTTATTCTCTTTGTAAGGACGAACTTAGACAAACCTTAGAATGAGACTAACGAGACTAACTTTGGACGAACAAAGAAAAACGTTAGTCTCATTCTATGGTTTGTCTTAGTTCGTCCCAAGTTAGTCCTTAGACAAACCTTAGAATGAGATTAACGAGACTAACTTGGAATGAACAAAGACAAACTTAAGTCCCATTCTAAGGTTTGTCTTTGTTCGTCCCAAGTTAGTCTCTTTCTAAGGACAACTTAGACAAACCTTAGAATGAGACTAACGAGACAAACTTGGGACGAACAAAGACAAACTTAAGTCTCATTCTAAGGTTTGTCTAAGTTCGTCCCAAGTTAGTCACTTTCTAAGGACGAACTTTGACAAACTTTAGAATGAGACTAACGAGACTAATTTGGGACGAACAAAGACAAACTTAAGTCCCATTCTAAGGTTTGTCTTAGTACGTCCCAAGTTAGTCTCTTTCTAAGGACGAACTTAGACAAACCTTAGAATGAGACTAACGAGACTAACTTGGGACGAACAAAGACAAACTTAAGTCTCATTCTAAGGTTTGTCTAAGTTCGTCCCAAGTTATTCTCTTTCTAAGGACGAACTTAGACAAACCTTAGAATGAGAATAATGAGACTAACTTTGGACGAACAAAGAAAAACGTTAGTCTCATTCTGGGGTTTGTCTTAGTTCGTCCCAAGTTTGTCTCTTTCTAAGAACGAACTTAGACAAACCTTAGAATGAGACTAACGAGACTAATTTGGGACGAACAAAGACAAACTTAAGTCCCATTCTAAGGTTTGTCTTAGTTCGTCCCAAGTTAGTCTCTTTCTAAGGACGAACTTAGACAAACCTTAGAATGAGACTAACGAGACTAACTTGGGATGAACAAAGACAAACTTAAGTCTCATTCTAAGGTTTGTCTAAGTTCGTCCCAAATTATTCTCTTTCTAAGGATGAACTTAGACAAACCATAGAATGAGACTAACGAGACTAACTTTGGACGAACAAAGAAAACGTTAGTCTCATTCTAAGGTTTGTCTTAGTTCGTCCTAAGTTAGTCTCTTTCTAAGGACGAACTTAGACAAACCTTAGAATGAGACTAACGAGACAAACTTGGGATGAACAAAGACAAACTTTAGTCTCATTCTAAGGTTTGTCTAAGTTCGTCCCAAGTTAGTCTCTTTCTAAGGACGAACTTAGACAAACCTTAGAATGAGACTAACGAGACTATCTTGGGACGAACAAAGACAAACTTAAGTATCATTGTAAGGTTTGTCTTTGTTCGTCCCAAGTTAGTCTCTTTCTAAGGACGAACTTAGACAAACCTTAGAATGAGACTAACGAGACTAACTTGGGACGAACAAAGACAAACTTAAGTCTCATTCTAAGGTTTGTCTAAGTTCGTCCCTAGTTAGTCTCTTTCTAAGGACGAACTTAGACATACCTTATAATGAGACTAACGAGACTAACTTGGGACGAACAAAGAAAAACGTTAGTCTTATTCTAAGGTTTGTCTTAGTTCGTCCCAAGTTAGTCTCTTTCTAAGGATGAACTTAGACAAGCCTTAGAATGAGACTAACGAGACTAACTTGGGACGAACAAAGACAAACTTAAGTCCCATTCTAAGGTTTGTCTTAGTTCGTCCCAAATTAGTCTCTTTCTAAGGACGAACTTAGACAAACCTTAGAATGAGACTAATGAGACTAAGTTTGGACGAACAAAGACAAACTTAAGTCTCGTTCTAAGGTTTGTCTAAGTTCGTCCCAAGTTAGTCTTTTTCTAAGGACGAACTTAGACAAACCTTAGAATGAGACTAACGAGACAAACTTGGGACGAACAAAGACAAACTTAAGTCTCATTCTAAGGTTTGGATAAGTTCGTCCCAAGTTAGTCTCTTTCTAAGAACGAACTTAGACAAACCTTAGAATGAGACAAACGAGACTAACTTGGGACGAACAAAGACAAACTTAAGTCCCATTCTAAGGTTTGTCTTAGTTCGTCCCAAGTTAGTCTCTTTCTAAGGACGAACTCAGACAAACCTTAGAATCAGACTAACGAGACTAACTTGGGACGAAAAAAGACAAACTTAAGTCTCATTCTAAGGTTTGTCTAAGTTCGTCCCAATTTAGTCTCTTTGTAAGGACGAACTTAGACAAACCTTAGAATGAGACTAACGAGACTAACTTGGGACGAACAAAGACAAACTTAAGTCCCATTCTAAGGTTTGTCTTAGTTCGTCCCAAGTTAGTCTCTTTCTAAGGACGAACTCAGACAAACCTTAGAATCAGACTAACGAGACTAACTTGGGACGAAAAAAGACAAACTTAAGTCTCATTCTAAGGTTTGTCTAAGTTCGTCCCAATTTATTCTCTTTGTAAGGACGAACTTAGACAAACCTTAGAATGAGACTAACGAGACTAACTTGGGACGAACAAAGACAAACTTAAGTCCCATTCTAGGGTTTGTCTAAGTTTGTCCCAAGTTAGTCTCTTTTTAAGGACGAACTTAGACAAACTTTGGAATGAGACTAACGAGACTAACTTGGGACGAACAAAGACAAACTTAAGTCCCATTCTAAGGTTTATCTAAGTTGGTCCAAGTTAGTCTCTTTCTAAGGACGAACTTAGACAAACCTTAGAATGAGACTAACTTGGGACGAACAAAGACAAACTTAAGTCCCATTCTAAGGTTTGTCTTTGTTCGTCCCAAGTTAGTCTCTTTCTAAGGACGAACTCAGACAAACTTTAGAATGAGACTAACGAGACTAACTTGGGACGAACAAAGACAAACTTAAGTCTCATTCTAAGGTTTGTCTAAGTTCGTCCCAAGTTAGTCTTTTTCTAAGGACGAACTTAGACAAACCTTAGAATGAGACTAACGCGACAAACTTGGGACGAACAAAGACAAACTTAAGTCTCATTCTAAGGTTTGGATAAGTTCGTCCCAAGTTAGTCTCTTTCTAAGAACGAACTTAGACAAACCTTAGAATGAGACAAACGAGACTAACTTGGGACGAACAAAGACAAACTTAAGTCTCATTCTAAGGTTTGTCTAAGTTCGTCCCAAGTTAGTCTTTTTCTAAGGACGAACTTAGACAAACCTTAGAATGAGACTAACGAGACAAACTTGGGACGAACAAAGACAAACTTAAGTCCCATTCTAAGGTTTGTCTAAGTTCGTCCCAAGTAGTCTCTTTCTAAGGACGAACTTAGACAAACCTTAGAATGAGACTAACGAGACTAACTTGGGACGAACAAAGACAAACGTAAGTCTCATTCTAAGGTTTGTCTAAGTTCGTCCCTAGTTAGTCTCTTTCTAAGGACGAACTTAGACAAACCTTAGAATGAGACTAACGAGACTAACTTGGGACGAACAAAGACAAAGTTAAGTCCCATTCTAAGGTTTATCTTAGTTGGTCCCAAGTTAGTCTCTTTCTAAGGACGAACTTAGACAAACCTTAGAATGAGACTAACTTGGGACAAACAAAGACAAACTTAAGTCCCATTCTAAGGTTTGTCTTAGTTCGTCCCAACTTAGTCTCTTTCTAAGGACGAACTTAGACAAACCTTAGAATGAGACTAACGAGACTAACTTGGGACAAACAAAGACAAACTTAAGTCTCATTCTAAGGTTTGTCAAAGTTCGTCCCAAGTTAGTCTCTTTCTAAGGACGAACTTAGACAATCCTTAGAATGAGACTAACGAGACTAACTTGGGACAAACAAAGACAAACTTAAGTCCCATTCTAAGGTTTGTCTTAGTTCGTCCCAAGTGGATCTCTTTCTAAGGACGAACTTAGACAAACCTTAGAATGAGACTAACGAGACAAACTTGGGACGAACAAAGACAAACTTTAGTCTCATTCTAAGGTTTGTCTAAGTTCGTCCCAAGTAGTCTCTTTCTAAGGACGAACTTAGACAAACCTTAGAATGAGACTAACGAGACTAACATGGGACGAACAAAGACAAACTTAAGTCTCATTCTAAGGTTTGTCTAAGTTCGTCCCTAGTTAGTCTCTTTCTAAGGACGAACTTAGACAAACCTTAGAATGAGACTAACGAGACTAACTTGGGACGAACAAAGAAAAACGTTAGTCTCATTCTAAGGTTTATCTTAGTTCGTCTTAAGTTAGTCTCTTTCTAAGGACAAACTTAGACAAACCTTAGAATGAGACTAACGAGACTAACTTGGGACGAACAAAGATAAACTTAAGTCCCATTCTAAGGTTTGTCTTTGTTAGTCCCAAGTTAGTCTCTTTCTAAGGACGAAGTCAGACAAACCTTAGAATGAGACTAACGAGACTAACTTGGGACGAACAAAGACAAACTTAAGTCTCATTCTAAGGTTTGTCTAAGTTCGTCCCAAGTTAGTCTTTTTCTAAGGACGAACTTAGACAAACCTTAGAATGAGACTAACGAGACAAACTTGGGACGAACAAAGACAAACTTAAGTCTCATTCTAAGGTTTGGATAAGTTTGTCCCAAGTTAGTCTCTTTCTAAGAACGAACTTAGACAAACCTTAGAATGAGACAAACGAGACTAACTTGGGACGAACAAAGACAAACTTAAGTCCCATTCTAAGGTTTGTCTTAGTTCGTCCCAAGTTATTCTCTTTGTAAGGACGAACTTAGACAAACCTTAGAATGAGACTAACGAGACTAACTTTGGACGAACAAAGAAAAACATTAGTCTCATTCTATGGTTTGTCTTAGTTCGTCCCAAGTTAGTCCTTAGACAAACCTTAGAATGAGATTAACGAGACTAACTTGGAATGAACAAAGACAAACTTAAGTCCCATTCTAAGGTTTGTCTTTGTTCGTCTTAAGTTAGTCTCTTTCTAAGGACAACTTAGACAAACCTTAGAATGAGACTAACGAGACAAACTTGGGACGAACAAAGACAAACTTAAGTCTCATTCTAAGGTTTGTCTAAGTTCGTCCCAAGTTAGTCACTTTCTAAGGACGAACTTTGACAAACTTTAGAATGAGACTAACGAGACTAATTTGGGACGAACAAAGACAAACTTAAGTCCCATTCTAAGGTTTGTCTTAGTACGTCCCAAGTTAGTCTCTTTCTAAGGACGAACTTTGACAAACCTTAGAATGAGACTAACGAGACTAACTTGGGACGAACAAAGACAAACTTAAGTCTCATTCTAAGGTTTGTCTAAGTTCGTCCCAAGTTATTCTCTTTCTAAGGACGAACTTAGACAAACCTTAGAATGAGAATAATGAGACTAACTTTGGACGAACAAAGAAAAACGTTAGTCTCATTCTGAGGTTTGTCTTAGTTCGTCCCAAGTTAGTCCTTAGACAAACCTTAGAATGAGATTAACGAGACTAACTTGGAATGAACAAAGACAAACTTAAGTCCCATTCTAAGGTTTGTCTTTGTTCGTCTTAAGTTAGTCTCTTTCTAAGGACAACTTAGACAAACCTTAGAATGAGACTAACGAGACAAACTTGGGACGAACAAAGACAAACTTAAGTCTCATTCTAAGGTTTGTCAAAGTTCGTCCCAAGTTAGTCTCTTTCTAAGGACGAACTTAGACAATCCTTAGAATGAGACTAACGAGACTAACTTGGGACGAACAAAGACAAACTTAAGTCCCATTCTGAGGTTTGTCTTAGTTCGTCCCAAGTGGATCTCTTTCTAAGGACGAACTTAGACAAACCTTAGAATGAGACTAACGAGACAAACTTGGGACGAACAAAGACAAACTTTAGTCTCATTCTAAGGTTTGTCTAAGTTCGTCCCAAGTAGTCTCTTTCTAAGGACGAACTTAGACAAACCTTAGAATGAGACTAACGAGACTAACTTGGGACGAACAAAGACAAACTTAAGTCTCATTCTAAGGTTTGTCTAAGTTCGTCCCTAGTTAGTCTCTTTCTAAGGACGAACTTAGACAAACCTTAGAATGAGACTAACGAGACTAACTTGGGACGAACAAAGAAAAACGTTAGTCTCATTCTAAGGTTTGTCTTTGTTCGTCCCAAGTTAGTCTCTTTCTAAGGACGAACTCAGACAAACCTTAGAATGAGACTAACGAGACTAACTTGGGACGAACAAAGACAAACTTAAGTCTCATTCTAAGGTTTGTCTTTGTTCGTCCCAAGTTAGTCTCTTTCTAAGGACAACTTAGACAAACCTTAGAATGAGACTAACGAGACAAACTTGGGACGAACAAAGACAAACTTAAGTCTCATTCTAAGGTTTGTCTAAGTTCGTCCCAAGTTAGTCACTTTCTAAGGACGAACTTTGACAAACTTTAGAATGAGACTAACGAGACTAATTTGGGACGAACAAAGACAAACTTAAGTCCCATTCTAAGGTTTGTCTTAGTACGTCCCAAGTTAGTCTCTTTCTAAGGACGAACTTTGACAAACCTTAGAATGAGACTAACGAGACTAACTTGGGACGAACAAAGACAAACTTAAGTCTCATTCTAAGGTTTGTCTAAGTTCGTCCCAAGTTATTCTCTTTCTAAGGACGAACTTAGACAAACCTTAGAATGAGAATAATGAGACTAACTTTGGACGAACAAAGAAAAACGTTAGTCTCATTCTGAGGTTTGTCTCAGTTCGTCCCAAGTTTGTCTCTTTCTAAGAACGAACTTAGACAAACCTTAGAATGAGACTAACGAGACTAATTTGGGACGAACAAAGACAAACTTAAGTCCCATTCTAAGGTTTGTCTTAGTTCGTCCCAAGTTAGTCACTTTCTAAGGACGAACTTAGACAAACCTTAGAATGAGACTAACGAGACTAACTTGGGATGAACAAAGACAAACTTAAGTCTCATTCTAAGGTTTGTCTAAGTTCGTCCCAAATTATTCTCTTTCTAAGGATGAACTTAGACAAACCATAGAATGAGAATAACGAGACTAACTTTGGACGAACAAAGAAAACGTTAGTCTCATTCTAAGGTTTGTCTTAGTTCGTCCTAAGTTAGTCTCTTTCTAAGGACGAACTTAGACAAACCTTAGAATGAGACTAACGAGACAAACTTGGGATGAACAAAGACAAACTTTAGTCTCATTCTAAGGTTTGTCTAAGTTCGTCCCAAGTTAGTCTCTTTCTAAGGACGAACTTAGACAAACCTTAGAATGAGACTAACGAGACTATCTTGGGACGAACAAAGACAAACTTAAGTCTCATTGTAAGGTTTGTCTTTGTTCGTCCCAAGTTAGTCTCTTTCTAAGGACGAACTTAGACAAACCTTAGAATGAGACTAACGAGACTAACTTGGGACGAACAAAGACAAACTTAAGTCTCATTCTAAGGTTTGTCTAAGTTCGTCCCTAGTTAGTCTCTTTCTAAGGACGAACTTAGACATACCTTATAATGAGACTAACGAGACTAACTTGGGACGAACAAAGAAAAACGTTAGTCTTATTCTAAGGTTTGTCTTAGTTCGTCCCAAGTTAGTCTCTTTCTAAGGATGAACTTAGACAAACCTTAGAATGAGACTAACGAGACTAACTTGGGACGAACAAAGACAAACTTAAGTCCCATTCTAAGGTTTGTCTTAGTTCGTCCCAAGTTTGTCTCTTTCTAATGACGAACTTAGACAAACCTTAGAATGAGACTAATGAGACTAAGTTTGGACGAACAAAGACAAACTTAAGTCTCATTCTAAGGTTTGTCTAAGTTCGTCCTAAGTTAGTCTTTTTCTATGGACGAACTTAGACAAACCTTAGAATGAGACTAACGAGACAAACTTGGGACGAACAAAGACAAACTTAAGTCTCATTCTAAGGTTTGGATAAGTTCGTCCCAAGGTAGTCTCTTTCTAAGAACGAACTTAGACAAACCTTAGAATGAGACAAATGAGACTAACTTGGGACGAACAAAGACAAACTTAAGTCCCATTATAAGGTTTGTCTTAGTTCGCCCCAAGTTAGTCTCTTTCTAAGGACGAACTCAGACAAACCTAAGAATCAGACTAACGAGACTAACTTGGGAAGAAAAAAGACAAACTTAAGTCTCATTCTAAGGTTTGTCTAAGTTCGTCCCAATTTATTCTCTTTGTAAGGACGAACTTAGACAAACCTTAGAATGAGACTAACGAGACTAACTTGGGACGAACAAAGACAAACTTAAGTCCCATTCTAGGGTTTGTCTTAGTTTGTCCCAAGTTAGTCTCTTTTTAAGGACGAACTTAGACAAACTTTGGAATGAGACTAACGAGACTAATTGGGACGAACAAAGACAAACTTAAGTCCCATTCTAAGGTTTATCTTAGTTGGTCCCAAGTTAGTCTCTTTCTAAGGACGAACTTAGACAAACCTTAGAATGAGACTAACTTGGGACGAACAAAGACAAACTTAAGTCCCATTTT
Organism: Rhodiola kirilowii; assembly: GCA_033675215.1. NCBI lineage: Eukaryota > Viridiplantae > Streptophyta > Magnoliopsida > Saxifragales > Crassulaceae > Rhodiola > Rhodiola kirilowii. The sequence continues at coordinate 923,412 of JAUCNB010000012.1, read as the reverse complement.
AAGGTTTGTCTTAGTTCGTCCCAACTTAGTCTCTTTCTAAGGACGAACTTAGACAAACCTTAGAATGAGACTAACGAGACTAACTTGGGACGAACAAAGACAAACTTAAGTCTCATTCTAAGGTTTGTCAAAGTTCGTCCCAAGTTAGTCTCTTTCTAAGGACGAACTTAGACAATCCTTAGAATGAGACTAACGAGACTAACTTGGGACGAACAAAGACAAACTTAAGTCCCATTCTGAGGTTTGTCTTAGTTCGTCCCAAGTGGATCTCTTTCTAAGGACGAACTTAGACAAACCTTAGAATGAGACTAACGAGACAAACTTGGGACGAACAAAGACAAACTTTAGTCTCATTCTAAGGTTTGTCTAAGTTCGTCCCAAGTAGTCTCTTTCTAAGGACGAACTTAGACAAACCTTAGAATGAGACTAACGAGACTAACTTGGGACGAACAAAGACAAACTTAAGTCTCATTCTAAGGTTTGTCTAAGTTCGTCCCTAGTTAGTCTCTTTCTAAGGACGAACTTAGACAAACCTTAGAATGAGACTAACGAGACTAACTTGGGACGAACAAAGAAAAACGTTAGTCCCATTCTAAGGTTTGTCTTTGTTTGTCCCAAGTTAGTCTCTTTCTAAGGACGAACTCAGACAAACCTTAGAATGAGACTAACGAGACTAACTTGGGACGAACAAAGACAAACTTAAGTCTCATTCTAAGGTTTGTCTAAGTTCGTCCCAAGTTAGTCTTTTTCTAAGGACGAACTTAGACAAACCTTAGAATGAGACTAACGAGACAAACTTGGGACGAACAAAGACAAACTTAAGTCTCATTCTAAGGTTTGGATAAGTTCGTCCCAAGTTAGTCTCTTTCTAAGAACGAACTTAGACAAACCTTAGAATGAGACAAACGAGACTAACTTGGGACGAACAAAGACAAACTTAAGTCCCATTCTAAGGTTTGTCTTAGTTCGTCCCAAGTTAGTCTCTTTCTAAGGACGAACTTAGACAAACCTTAGAATCAGACTAACGAGACTAACTTCGGACAAAAAAAGACAAACTTAAGTCTCATTCTAAGGTTTGTCTAAGTTCGTCCCAAGTTATTCTCTTTGTAAGGACGAACTTAGACAAACCTTAGAATGAGACTAACGAGACTAACTTTGGACGAACAAAGAAAAACGTTAGTCTCATTCTATGGTTTGTCTTAGTTCGTCCCAAGTTAGTCCTTAGACAAACCTTAGAATGAGACTAACGAGACTAACTTGGAATGAACAAAGACAAACTTAAGTCCCATTCTAAGGTTTGTCTTTGTTCGTCCCAAGTTAGTCTCTTTCTAAGGACAACTTGGACAAACCTTAGAATGAGACTAACGAGACTAACTTGTGACGAACAAAGACAAACTTAAGTCTCATTCTAAACTTTGTCTAAGTTTGTCCCAAGTTAGTCTCTTTCTAAGGACGAACTTAGACAAACCTTAGAATGAGACTAACGAGACAAACGTGGGACGAACAAAGATAAACTTAAGTCTCATTCTAAGGTTTGTCTAAGTTCGTCCCAAGTTAGTCACTTTCTAAGGACGAACTTTGACAAACTTTAGAATGAGACTAACGAGACTAATTTGGGACGAACAAAGACAAACTTAAGTCCCATTCTAAGGTTTGTCTTAGTACGTCCCAAGTTAGTCTCTTTCTAAGGACGAACTTAGACAAACCTTAGAATGAGACTAACGAGACTAACTTGGGACGAACAAAGACAAACTTAAGTCTCATTCTAAGGTTTGTCTAAGTTCGTCCCAAGTTATTCTCTTTCTAAGGACGAACTTAGACAAACCTTAGAATGAGAATAATGAGACTAACTTTGGACGAACAAAGAAAAACGTTAGTCTCATTCTGAGGTTTGTCTTAGTTCGTCCCAAGTTTGTCTCTTTCTAAGAACGAACTTAGACAAACCTTAGAATGAGACTAACGAGACTAATTTGGGATGAACAAAGACAAACTTAAGTCCCATTCTAAGGTTTGTCTTAGTTCGTCCCAAGTTAGTCTCTTTCTAAGGACGAACTTAGACAAACCTTAGAATGAGACTAACGAGACTAACTTGGGACGAACAAAGACAAACTTAAGTCTCATTCTAAGGTTTGTCTAAGTTCGTCCCAAATTATTCTCTTTCTAAGGATGTACTTAGACAAACCATAGAATGAGACTAACGAGACTAACTTTGGACGAACAAAGAAAACGTTAGTCTCATTCTTAGGTTTGTCTTAGTTCGTCCTAAGTTAGTCTCTTTCTAAGGACGAACTTAGACAAACCTTAGAATGAGACTAACGAGACAAACTTGGGACGAACAAAGACAAACTTTAGTCTCATTCTAAGGTTTGTCTAACTTCGTCCCAAGTTAGTCTCTTTCTAAGGACGAACTTAGACGAACCTTAGAATGAGACTAACGAGACTATCTTGGGACGAACAAAGACAAACTTAAGTCTCATTGTAAGGTTTGTCTTTGTTCGTCCCAAGTTAGTCTCTTTCTAAGGACGAACTTAGACAAACCTTAGAATGAGACTAACGAGACTAACTTGGGACGAACAAAGAAAAACTTAAGTCTCATTCTAAGGTTTGTCTAAGTTCGTCCCTAGTTAGTCTCTTTCTAAGGACGAACTTAGACATACCTTAGAATGAGACTAACGAGACTAACTTGGGACGAACAAAGACAAACTTAAGTCCCATTCTAAGGTTTTCTTAGTTCGTCCCAAGTTAGTCTCTTTCTAAGGACGAACTTAGACAAACCTTAGAATGAGACTAATGAGACTAAGTTTGGACGAACAAAGACAAACTTAAGTCTCATTCTAAGGTTTGTCTAAGTTCGTCCCAAGTTAGTCTTTTTCTAAGGACGAACTTAGACAAACCTTAGAATGAGACTAACGAGACAAACTTGGGACGAACAAAGACAAACTTAAGTCTCATTCTAAGGTTTGGATAAGTTCGTCCCAAGTTAGTCTCTTTATAAGAACGAACTTAGACAAACCTTAGAATGAGACAAACGAGACTAACTTGGGACGAACAAAGACAAACTTAAGTCCCATTCTAAGGTTTGTCTTAGTTCGTCCCAAGTTAGTCTCTTTCTAAGGACGAACTCAGACAAACCTTAGAATCAGACTAACGAGACTAACTTGGGACGAAAAAAGACAAACTTAAGTCTCATTCTAAGGTTTGTCTAAGTTCGTCCCAATTTATTCTCTTTGTAAGGACGAACTTAGACAAACCTTAGAATGAGACTAACGAGACTAACTTGGGACGAACAAAGACAAACTTAAGTCGCATTCTAAGGTTTGTCTAAGTTCGTCCCAAGTTATTCTCTTTCTAAGGACGAACTTAGACAAACCTTAGAATGAGAATAATGAGACTAACTTTGGACGAACAAAGAAAAACGTTAGTCTCATTCTAAGGTTTGTCTTAGTTCGTCCCAAGTTTGTCTCTTTCTAAGAACGAACTTAGACAAACCTTAGAATGAGACTAACGAGACTAATTTGGGACGAACAAAGACAAACTTAAGTCCCATTCTAAGGTTTGTCTTAGTTCGTCCCAAGTTAGTCTCTTTCTAAGGACGAACTTAGACAAACCTTAGAATGAGACTAACGAGACTATCTTGGGACGAACAAAGACAAACTTAAGTCTCATTCTAAGGTTTGTCTAAGTTCGTCCCAAGTTATTCTCTTTCTAAGGATGAACTTAGACAAACCTTAGAATGATACTAACGAGACTAACTTTGGACGAACAAAGAAAAATGTTAGTCTCATTCTAAGGTTTGTCTTAGTTCGTCCCAAGTTAGTCTCTTTCTAAGGACTAACTTAGACAAACCTTAGAATGAGACAAACGAGACAAACTTGGGACGAACAAAGACAAACTTTAGTCTCATTCTAAGGTTTGTCTAAGTTCGTCCCAAGTTAGTCTCTTTCTAAGGACGAACTTAGACAAACCTTAGAATGAGACTAACGAGACTATCTTGGGACGAACAAAGACAAACGTAAGTCTCATTGTAAGGTTTGTCTTTGTTCGTCCCAAGTTAGTCTCTTTCTAAGGACGAACTTAGACAAACCATAGAATGAGACTAACGAGACAAACTTGGGACGAACAAAGACAAACTTAAGTCCCATTCTAAGGTTTGTCTTAGTTCGTCCCAAGTTAGTCTCTTTCTAAGGACGAACTTAGACAAACCTTAGAATCAGACTAACGAGACTAACTTGGGACGTAAAAAGACAAACTTAAGTCTCATTCTAAGGTTTGTCTAAGTTCGTCCCAAGTTATTCTCTTTGTAAGGACGAACTTAGACAAACCTTAGAATGAGACTAACGAGACTAACTTGGGACGAACAAAGACAAACTTAAGTCTCATTCTAAGGTTTGTCTAAGTTCGTCCCAAGTTAGTCACTTTCAAAGGACGAACTTTGACAAACTTTAGAATGAGACTAACGAGACTAATTTTGGACGAACAAAGACAAACTTAAGTCCCATTCTAAGGTTTGTCTTAGTACGTCCCAAGTTAGTCTCTTTCTAAGGACGAACTTAGACAAACCTTAGAATGAGACTAACGAGACTAACTTGGGACGAACAAAGACAAACTTAAGTCTCATTCTAAGGTTTGTCTAAGTTCGTCCCAAGTTAGTCTTTTTCTAAGGACGAACTTAGACAAACCTTAGAATGAGACTAACGAGACAAACTTGGGACGAACAAAGACAAACTTAAGTCTCATTCTAAGGGTGGGATAAGTTCGTCCCAAGTTAGTCTCTTTATAAGAACGAACTTAGACAAACCTTAGAATGAGACAAACGAGACTAACTTGGGACGAACAAAGACAAACTTAAGTCCCATTCTAAGGTTTGTCTTAGTTCGTCCCAAGTTAGTCTCTTTCTAAGGACGAACTTAGACAAACCTTAGAATGAGACTAATGAGACTAAGTTTGGACGAACAAAGACAAACTTAAGTCTCATTCTAAGGTTTGTGTAAGTTCGTCCCAAGTTAGTCTTTTTCTAAGGACGAACTTAGACAAACCTTAGAATGAGACTAACGAGACAAACTTGGGACGAACAAAGACAAACTTAAGTCTCATTCTAAGGTTTGGATAAGTTCGTCCCAAGTTAGTCTCTTTATAAGAACGAACTTAGACAAACCTTAGAATGAGACAAACGAGACTAACTTGGGACGAACAAAGACAAACTTAAGTCCCATTCTAAGGTTTGTCTTAGTTCGTCCCAAGTTAGTCTCTTTCTAAGGACGAACTCAGACAAACCTTAGAATCAGACTAACGAGACTAACTTGGGACGAAAAAAGACAAACTTAAGTCTCATTCTAAGGTTTGTCTAAGTTCGTCCCAATTTATTCTCTTTGTAAGGACGAACTTAGACAAACCTTAGAATGAGACTAACGAGACTAACTTGGGACGAACAAAGACAAACTTAAGTCGCATTCTAAGGTTTGTCTAAGTTCGTCCCAAGTTATTCTCTTTCTAAGGACGAACTTAGACAAACCTTAGAATGAGAATAATGAGACTAACTTTGGACGAACAAAGAAAAACGTTAGTCTCATTCTAAGGTTTGTCTAAGTTCGTCCTAAGTTAGTCTTTTTCTATGGACGAACTTAGACAAACCTTAGAATGAGACTAACGAGACAAACTTGGGACGAACAAAGACAAACTTAAGTCTCATTCTAAGGTTTGGATAAGTTCGTCCCAAGGTAGTCTCTTTCTAAGAACGAACTTAGACAAACCTTAGAATGAGACAAATGAGACTAACTTGGGACGAACAAAGACAAACTTAAGTCCCATTATAAGGTTTGTCTTAGTTCGCCCCAAGTTAGTCTCTTTCTAAGGACGAACTCAGACAAACCTTAGAATCAGACTAACGAGACTAACTTGGGAAGAAAAAAGACAAACTTAAGTCTCATTCTAAGGTTTGTCTAAGTTCGTCCCAATTTATTCTCTTTGTAAGGACGAACTTAGACAAACCTTAGAATGAGACTAACGAGACTAACTTGGGACGAACAAAGACAAACTTAAGTCCCATTCTAGGGTTTGTCTAAGTTTGTCCCAAGTTAGTCTCTTTTTAAGGACGAACTTAGACAAACTTTGGAATGAGACTAACGAGACTAATTGGGACGAACAAAGACAAACTTAAGTCCCATTCTATAGGTTTATCTTAGTTGGTCCCAAGTTAGTCTCTTTCTAAGGACGAACTTAGACAAACCTTAGAATGAGACTAACTTGGGACGAACAAAGACAAACTTAAGTCCCATTCTAAGGTTTGTCTTAGTTCGTCCCAACTTAGTCTCTTTCTAAGGACGAACTTAGACAAACCTTAGAATGAGACTAACGAGACTAACTTGGGACGAACAAAGACAAACTTAAGTCTCATTCTAAGGTTTGTCAAAGTTCGTCCCAAGTTAGTCTCTTTCTAAGGACGAACTTAGACAATCCTTAGAATGAGACTAACGAGACTAACTTGGGACGAACAAAGACAAACTTAAGTCCCATTCTGAGGTTTGTCTTAGTTCGTCCCAAGTGGATCTCTTTCTAAGGACGAACTTAGACAAACCTTAGAATGAGACTAACGAGACAAACTTGGGACGAACAAAGACAAACTTTAGTCTCATTCTAAGGTTTGTCTAAGTTCGTCCCAAGTAGTCTCTTTCTAAGGACGAACTTAGACAAACCTTAGAATGAGACTAACGAGACTAACTTGGGACGAACAAAGACAAACTTAAGTCTCATTCTAAGGTTTGTCTAAGTTCGTCCCTAGTTAGTCTCTTTCTAAGGACGAACTTAGACAAACCTTAGAATGAGACTAACGAGACTAACTTGGGACGAACAAAGAAAAACGTTAGTCTCATTCTAAGGTTTGTCTTTGTTCGTCCCAAGTTAGTCTCTTTCTAAGGACGAACTCAGACAAACCTTAGAATGAGACTAACGAGACTAACTTGGGACGAACAAAGACAAACTTAAGTCTCATTCTAAGGTTTGTCTTTGTTCGTCCCAAGTTAGTCTCTTTCTAAGGACAACTTAGACAAACCTTAGAATGAGACTAACGAGACAAACTTGGGACGAACAAAGACAAACTTAAGTCTCATTCTAAGGTTTGTCTAAGTTCGTCCCAAGTTAGTCACTTTCTAAGGACGAACTTTGACAAACTTTAGAATGAGACTAACGAGACTAATTTGGGACGAACAAAGACAAACTTAAGTCCCATTCTAAGGTTTGTCTTAGTACGTCCCAAGTTAGTCTCTTTCTAAGGACGAACTTTGACAAACCTTAGAATGAGACTAACGAGACTAACTTGGGACGAACAAAGACAAACTTAAGTCTCATTCTAAGGTTTGTCTAAGTTCGTCCCAAGTTATTCTCTTTCTAAGGACGAACTTAGACAAACCTTAGAATGAGAATAATGAGACTAACTTTGGACGAACAAAGAAAAACGTTAGTCTCATTCTGAGGTTTGTCTCAGTTCGTCCCAAGTTTGTCTCTTTCTAAGAACGAACTTAGACAAACCTTAGAATGAGACTAACGAGACTAATTTGGGACGAACAAAGACAAACTTAAGTCCCATTCTAAGGTTTGTCTTAGTTCGTCCCAAGTTAGTCTCTTTCTAAGGACGAACTTAGACAAACCTTAGAATGAGACTAACGAGACTAACTTGGGATGAACAAAGACAAACTTAAGTCTCATTCTAAGGTTTGTCTAAGTTCGTCCCAAATTATTCTCTTTCTAAGGATGAACTTAGACAAACCATAGAATGAGAATAACGAGACTAACTTTGGACGAACAAAGAAAACGTTAGTCTCATTCTAAGGTTTGTCTTAGTTCGTCCTAAGTTAGTCTCTTTCTAAGGACGAACTTAGACAAACCTTAGAATGAGACTAACGAGACAAACTTGGGATGAACAAAGACAAACTTTAGTCTCATTCTAAGGTTTGTCTAAGTTCGTCCCAAGTTAGTCTCTTTCTAAGGACGAACTTAGACAAACCTTAGAATGAGACTAACGAGACTATCTTGGGACGAACAAAGACAAACTTAAGTCTCATTGTAAGGTTTGTCTTTGTTCGTCCCAAGTTAGTCTCTTTCTAAGGACGAACTTAGACAAACCTTAGAATGAGACTAACGAGACTAACTTGGGACGAACAAAGACAAACTTAAGTCTCATTCTAAGGTTTGTCTAAGTTCGTCCCTAGTTAGTCTCTTTCTAAGGACGAACTTAGACATACCTTATAATGAGACTAACGAGACTAACTTGGGACGAACAAAGAAAAACGTTAGTCTTATTCTAAGGTTTGTCTTAGTTCGTCCCAAGTTAGTCTCTTTCTAAGGATGAACTTAGACAAACCTTAGAATGAGACTAACGAGACTAACTTGGGACGAACAAAGACAAACTTAAGTCCCATTCTAAGGTTTGTCTTAGTTCGTCCCAAGTTTGTCTCTTTCTAATGACGAACTTAGACAAACCTTAGAATGAGACTAATGAGACTAAGTTTGGACGAACAAAGACAAACTTAAGTCTCATTCTAAGGTTTGTCTAAGTTCGTCCTAAGTTAGTCTTTTTCTATGGACGAACTTAGACAAACCTTAGAATGAGACTAACGAGACAAACTTGGGACGAACAAAGACAAACTTAAGTCTCATTCTAAGGTTTGGATAAGTTCGTCCCAAGGTAGTCTCTTTCTAAGAACGAACTTAGACAAACCTTAGAATGAGACAAATGAGACTAACTTGGGACGAACAAAGACAAACTTAAGTCCCATTATAAGGTTTGTCTTAGTTCGCCCCAAGTTAGTCTCTTTCTAAGGACGAACTCAGACAAACCTTAGAATCAGACTAACGAGACTAACTTGGGAAGAAAAAAGACAAACTTAAGTCTCATTCTAAGGTTTGTCTAAGTTCGTCCCAATTTATTCTCTTTGTAAGGACGAACTTAGACAAACCTTAGAATGAGACTAACGAGACTAACTTGGGACGAACAAAGACAAACTTAAGTCCCATTCTAGGGTTTGTCTTAGTTTGTCCCAAGTTAGTCTCTTTTTAAGGACGAACTTAGACAAACTTTGGAATGAGACTAACGAGACTAATTGGGACGAACAAAGACAAACTTAAGTCCCATTCTAAGGTTTATCTTAGTTGGTCCCAAGTTAGTCTCTTTCTAAGGACGAACTTAGACAAACCTTAGAATGAGACTAACTTGGGACGAACAAAGACAAACTTAAGTCCCATTTTAAGGTTTGTCTTAGTTCGTCCCAACTTAGTCTCTTTCTAAGGACGAACTTAGACAAACCTTAGAATGAGACTAACGAGACTAACTTGGGACGAACAAAGACAAACTTAAGTCTCATTCTAAGGTTTGTCAAAGTTCGTCCCAAGTTAGTCTCTTTCTAAGGACGAACTTAGACAATCCTTAGAATGAGACTAACGAGACTAACTTGGGACGAACAAAGACAAACTTAAGTCCCATTCTGAGGTTTGTCTTAGTTCGTCCCAAGTGGATCTCTTTCTAAGGACGAACTTAGACAAACCTTAGAATGAGACTAACGAGACAAACTTGGGACGAACAAAGACAAACTTTAGTCTCATTCTAAGGTTTGTCTAAGTTCGTCCCAAGTAGTCTCTTTCTAAGGACGAACTTAGACAAACCTTAGAATGAGACTAACGAGACTAACTTGGGACGAACAAAGACAAACTTAAGTCTCATTCTAAGGTTTGTCTAAGTTCGTCCCTAGTTAGTCTCTTTCTAAGGACGAACTTAGACAAACCTTAGAATGAGACTAACGAGACTAACTTGGGACGAACAAAGAAAAACGTTAGTCCCATTCTAAGGTTTGTCTTTGTTCGTCCCAAGTTAGTCTCTTTCTAAGGACGAACTCAGACAAACCTTAGAATGAGACTAACGAGACTAACTTGGGACGAACAAAGACAAACTTAAGTCTCATTCTAAGGTTTGTCTAAGTTCGTCCCAAGTTAGTCTTTTTCTAAGGACGAACTTAGACAAACCTTAGAATGAGACTAACGAGACAAACTTGGGACGAACAAAGACAAACTTAAGTCTCATTCTAAGGTTTGGATAAGTTCGTCCCAAGTTAGTCTCTTTCTAAGAACGAACTTAGACAAACCTTAGAATGAGACAAACGAGACTAACTTGGGACGAACAAAGACAAACTTAAGTCCCATTCTAAGGTTTGTCTTAGTTCGTCCCAAGTTAGTCTCTTTCTAAGGACGAACATAGCCAAACCTTAGAATCAGACTAACGAGACTAACTTCGGATAAAAAAAGACAAACTTAAGTCTCATTCTAAGGTTTGTCTAAGTTCGTCCCAAGTTATTCTCTTTGTAAGGACGAACTTAGACAAACCTTAGAATGAGACTAACGAGACTAACTTTGGACGAACAAAGAAAAACGTTAGTCTCATTCTATGGTTTGTCTTAGTTCGTCCCAAGTTAGTCCTTAGACAAACCTTAGAATGAGACTAACGAGACTAACTTGGAATGAACAAAGACAAACTTAAGTCCCATTCTAAGGTTTGTCTTTGTTCGTCCCAAGTTAGTCTCTTTCTAAGGACAACTTAGACAAACCTTAGAATGAGACTAACGAGACTAACTTGTGACGAACAAAGACAAACTTAAGTCTCATTCTAAACTTTGTCTAAGTTTGTCCCAAGTTAGTCTCTTTCTAAGGACGAACTTAGACAAACCTTAGAATGAGACTAACGAGACAAACGTGGGACGAACAAAGATAAACTTAAGTCTCATTCTAAGGTTTGTCTAAGTTCGTCCCAAGTTAGTCACTTTCTAAGGACGAACTTTGACAAACTTTAGAATGAGACTAACGAGACTAATTTGGGACGAACAAAGACAAACTTAAGTCCCATTCTAAGGTTTGTCTTAGTACGTCCCAAGTTAGTCTCTTTCTAAGGACGAACTTAGACAAACCTTAGAATGAGACTAACGAGACTAACTTGGGACGAACAAAGACAAACTTAAGTCTCATTCTAAGGTTTGTCTAAGTTCGTCCCAAGTTATTCTCTTTCTAAGGACGAACTTAGACAAACCTTAGAATGAGAATAATGAGACTAACTTTGGACGAACAAAGAAAAACGTTAGTCTCATTCTGAGGTTTGTCTTAGTTCGTCCCAAGTTTGTCTCTTTCTAAGAACGAACTTAGACAAACCTTAGAATGAGACTAACGAGACTAATTTGGGATGAACAAAGACAAACTTAAGTCCCATTCTAAGGTTTGTCTTAGTTCGTCCCAAGTTAGTCTCTTTCTAAGGACGAACTTAGACAAACCTTAGAATGAGACTAACGAGACTAACTTGGGACGAACAAAGACAAACTTAAGTCTCATTCTAAGGTTTGTCTAAGTTCGTCCCAAATTATTCTCTTTCTAAGGATGTACTTAGACAAACCATAGAATGAGACTAACGAGACTAACTTTGGACGAACAAAGAAAACGTTAGTCTCATTCTTAGGTTTGTCTTAGTTCGTCCTAAGTTAGTCTCTTTCTAAGGACGAACTTAGACAAACCTTAGAATGAGACTAACGAGACAAACTTGGGACGAACAAAGACAAACTTTAGTCTCATTCTAAGGTTTGTCTAACTTCGTCCCAAGTTAGTCTCTTTCTAAGGACGAACTTAGACGAACCTTAGAATGAGACTAACGAGACTATCTTGGGACGAACAAAGACAAACTTAAGTCTCATTGTAAGGTTTGTCTTTGTTCGTCCCAAGTTAGTCTCTTTCTAAGGACGAACTTAGACAAACCTTAGAATGAGACTAACGAGACTAACTTGGGACGAACAAAGAAAAACTTAAGTCTCATTCTAAGGTTTGTCTAAGTTCGTCCCTAGTTAGTCTCTTTCTAAGGACGAACTTAGACATACCTTAGAATGAGACTAACGAGACTAACTTGGGACGAACAAAGACAAACTTAAGTCCCATTCTAAGGTTTTCTTAGTTCGTCCCAAGTTAGTCTCTTTCTAAGGACGAACTTAGACAAACCTTAGAATGAGACTAATGAGACTAAGTTTGGACGAACAAAGACAAACTTAAGTCTCATTCTAAGGTTTGTCTAAGTTCGTCCCAAGTTAGTCTTTTTCTAAGGACGAACTTAGACAAACCTTAGAATGAGACTAACGAGACAAACTTGGGACGAACAAAGACAAACTTAAGTCTCATTCTAAGGTTTGGATAAGTTCGTCCCAAGTTAGTCTCTTTATAAGAACGAACTTAGACAAACCTTAGAATGAGACAAACGAGACTAACTTGGGACGAACAAAGACAAACTTAAGTCCCATTCTAAGGTTTGTCTTAGTTCGTCCCAAGTTAGTCTCTTTCTAAGGACGAACTCAGACAAACCTTAGAATCAGACTAACGAGACTAACTTGGGACGAAAAAAGACAAACTTAAGTCTCATTCTAAGGTTTGTCTAAGTTCGTCCCAATTTATTCTCTTTGTAAGGACGAACTTAGACAAACCTTAGAATGAGACTAACGAGACTAACTTGGGACGAACAAAGACAAACTTAAGTCGCATTCTAAGGTTTGTCTAAGTTCGTCCCAAGTTATTCTCTTTCTAAGGACGAACTTAGACAAACCTTAGAATGAGAATAATGAGACTAACTTTGGACGAACAAAGAAAAACGTTAGTCTCATTCTAAGGTTTGTCTTAGTTCGTCCCAAGTTTGTCTCTTTCTAAGAACGAACTTAGACAAACCTTAGAATGAGACTAACGAGACTAATTTGGGACGAACAAAGACAAACTTAAGTCCCATTCTAAGGTTTGTCTTAGTTCGTCCCAAGTTAGTCTCTTTCTAAGGACGAACTTAGACAAACCTTAGAATGAGACTAACGAGACTATCTTGGGACGAACAAAGACAAACTTAAGTCTCATTCTAAGGTTTGTCTAAGTTCGTCCCAAGTTATTCTCTTTCTAAGGATGAACTTAGACAAACCTTAGAATGATACTAACGAGACTAACTTTGGACGAACAAAGAAAAATGTTAGTCTCATTCTAAGGTTTGTCTTAGTTCGTCCCAAGTTAGTCTCTTTCTAAGGACGAACTTAGACAAACCTTAGAATGAGACAAACGAGACAAACTTGGGACGAACAAAGACAAACTTTAGTCTCATTCTAAGGTTTGTCTAAGTTCGTCCCAAGTTAGTCTCTTTCTAAGGACGAACTTAGACAAACCTTAGAATGAGACTAACGAGACTATCTTGGGACGAACAAAGACAAACGTAAGTCTCATTGTAAGGTTTGTCTTTGTTCGTCCCAAGTTAGTCTCTTTCTAAGGACGAACTTAGACAAACCTTAGAATGAGACTAACGAGACAAACTTGGGACGAACAAAGACAAACTTAAGTCCCATTCTAAGGTTTGTCTTAGTTCGTCCCAAGTTAGTCTCTTTCTAAGGACGAACTTAGACAAACCTTAGAATCAGACTAACGAGACTAACTTGGGACGTAAAAAGACAAACTTAAGTCTCATTCTAAGGTTTGTCTAAGTTCGTCCCAAGTTATTCTCTTTGTAAGGACGAACTTAGACAAACCTTAGAATGAGACTAACGAGACTAACTTGGGACGAACAAAGACAAACTTAAGTCTCATTCTAAGGTTTGTCTAAGTTCGTCCCAAGTTAGTCACTTTCAAAGGACGAACTTTGACAAACTTTAGAATGAGACTAACGAGACTAATTTTGGACGAACAAAGACAAACTTAAGTCCCATTCTAAGGTTTGTCTTAGTACGTCCCAAGTTAGTCTCTTTCTAAGGACGAACTTAGACAAACCTTAGAATGAGACTAACGAGACTAACTTGGGACGAACAAAGACAAACTTAAGTCTCATTCTAAGGTTTGTCTAAGTTCGTCCCAAGTTAGTCTTTTTCTAAGGACGAACTTAGACAAACCTTAGAATGAGACTAACGAGACAAACTTGGGACGAACAAAGACAAACTTAAGTCTCATTCTAAGGGTGGGATAAGTTCGTCCCAAGTTAGTCTCTTTATAAGAACGAACTTAGACAAACCTTAGAATGAGACAAACGAGACTAACTTGGGACGAACAAAGACAAACTTAAGTCCCATTCTAAGGTTTGTCTTAGTTCGTCCCAAGTTAGTCTCTTTCTAAGGACGAACTTAGACAAACCTTAGAATGAGACTAATGAGACTAAGTTTGGACGAACAAAGACAAACTTAAGTCTCATTCTAAGGTTTGTGTAAGTTCGTCCCAAGTTAGTCTTTTTCTAAGGACGAACTTAGACAAACCTTAGAATGAGACTAACGAGACAAACTTGGGACGAACAAAGACAAACTTAAGTCTCATTCTAAGGTTTGGATAAGTTCGTCCCAAGTTAGTCTCTTTATAAGAACGAACTTAGACAAACCTTAGAATGAGACAAACGAGACTAACTTGGGACGAACAAAGACAAACTTAAGTCCCATTCTAAGGTTTGTCTTAGTTCGTCCCAAGTTAGTCTCTTTCTAAGGACGAACTCAGACAAACCTTAGAATCAGACTAACGAGACTAACTTGGGACGAAAAAAGACAAACTTAAGTCTCATTCTAAGGTTTGTCTAAGTTCGTCCCAATTTATTCTCTTTGTAAGGACGAACTTAGACAAACCTTAGAATGAGACTAACGAGACTAACTTGGGACGAACAAAGACAAACTTAAGTCGCATTCTAAGGTTTGTCTAAGTTCGTCCCAAGTTATTCTCTTTCTAAGGACGAACTTAGACAAACCTTAGAATGAGAATAATGAGACTAACTTTGGACGAACAAAGAAAAACGTTAGTCTCATTCTAAGGTTTGTCTTAGTTCGTCCCAAGTTTGTCTCTTTCTAAGAACGAACTTAGACAAACCTTAGAATGAGACTAACGAGACTAATTTGGGACGAACAAAGACAAACTTAAGTCCCATTCTAAGGTTTGTCTTAGTTCGTCCCAAGTTAGTCTCTTTCTAAGGACGAACTTAGACAAACCTTAGAATGAGACTAACGAGACTATCTTGGGACGAACAAAGACAAACTTAAGTCTCATTCTAAGGTTTGTCTAAGTTCGTCCCAAGTTATTCTCTTTCTAAGGATGAACTTAGACAAACCTTAGAATGATACTAACGAGACTAACTTTGGACGAACAAAGAAAAATGTTAGTCTCATTCTAAGGTTTGTCTTAGTTCGTCCCAAGTTAGTCTCTTTCTAAGGACGAACTTAGACAAACCTTAGAATGAGACAAACGAGACAAACTTGGGACGAACAAAGACAAACTTTAGTCTCATTCTAAGGTTTGTCTAAGTTCGTCCCAAGTTAGTCTCTTTCTAAGGACGAACTTAGACAAACCTTAGAATGAGACTAACGAGACTATCTTGGGACGAACAAAGACAAACGTAAGTCTCATTGTAAGGTTTGTCTTTGTTCGTCCCAAGTTAGTCTCTTTCTAAGGACGAACTTAGACAAACCTTAGAATGAGACTAACGAGACAAACTTGGGACGAACAAAGACAAACTTAAGTCCCATTCTAAGGTTTGTCTTAGTTCGTCCCAAGTTAGTCTCTTTCTAAGGACGAACTTAGACAAACCTTAGAATCAGACTAACGAGACTAACTTGGGACGTAAAAAGACAAACTTAAGTCTCATTCTAAGGTTTGTCTAAGTTCGTCCCAAGTTATTCTCTTTGTAAGGACGAACTTAGACAAACCTTAGAATGAGACTAACGAGACTAACTTGGGACGAACAAAGACAAACTTAAGTCTCATTCTAAGGTTTGTCTAAGTTCGTCCCAAGTTAGTCACTTTCAAAGGACGAACTTTGACAAACTTTAGAATGAGACTAACGAGACTAATTTTGGACGAACAAAGACAAACTTAAGTCCCATTCTAAGGTTTGTCTTAGTACGTCCCAAGTTAGTCTCTTTCTAAGGACGAACTTAGACAAACCTTAGAATAAGACTAACGAGACTAACTTGGGACGAACAAAGACAAACTTAAGTCTCATTCTAAGGTTTGTCTAAGTTCGTCCCAAGTTAGTCTTTTTCTAAGGACGAACTTAGACAAACCTTAGAATGAGACTAACGAGACAAACTTGGGACGAACAAAGACAAACTTAAGTCTCATTCTAAGGGTGGGATAAGTTCGTCCCAAGTTAGTCTCTTTATAAGAACGAACTTAGACAAACCTTAGAATGAGACAAACGAGACTAACTTGGGACGAACAAAGACAAACTTAAGTCCCATTCTAAGGTTTGTCTTAGTTCGTCCCAAGTTAGTCTCTTTCTAAGGACGAACTCAGACAAACCTTAGAATCAGACTAACGAGACTAACTTGGGACGAAAAAAGACAAACTTAAGTCTCATTCTAAGGTTTGTCTAAGTTCGTCCCAATTTATTCTCTTTGTAAGGACGAACTTAGACAAACCTTAGAATGAGACTAACGAGACTAACTTGGGACGAACAAAGACAAACTTAAGTCGCATTCTAAGGTTTGTCTAAGTTAGTCCCAAGTTATTCTCTTTCTAAGGATGAACTTAGACAAACCTTAGAATGAGAATAATGAGACTAACTTTGGACGAACAAAGAAAAACGTTAGTCTCATTCTAAGGTTTGTCTTAGTTCGTCCCAAGTTTGTCTCTTTCTAAGAACGAACTTAGACAAACCTTAGAATGAGACTAACGAGACTAATTTGGGACGAACAAAGACAAACTTAAGTCCCATTCTAAGGTTTGTCTTAGTTCGTCCCAAGTTAGTCTCTTTCTAAGGACGAACTTAGACAAACCTTAGAATGAGACTAACGAGACTATCTTGGGACGAACAAAGACAAACTTAAGTCTCATTCTAAGGTTTGTCTAAGTTCGTCCCAAGTTATTCTCTTTCTAAGGATGAACTTAGACAAACCTTAGAATGATACTAACGAGACTAACTTTGGACGAACAAAGAAAAACGTTAGTCTCATTCTAAGGTTTGTCTTAGTTCGTCCCAAGTTAGTCTCTTTCTAAGGACGAACTTAGACAAACCTTAGAATGAGACAAACGAGACAAACTTGGGACGAACAAAGACAAACTTTAGTCTCATTCTAAAGTTTGTCTAAGTTCGTCCCAAGTTAGTCTCTTTCTAAGGACGAACTTAGACAAACCTTAGAATGAGACTAACGAGACTATCTTGGGACGAACAAAGACAAACGTAAGTCTCATTGTAAGGTTTGTCTTTGTTCGTCCCAAGTTAGTCTCTTTCTAAGGACGAACTTAGACAAACCTTAGAATGAGACTAACGAGACAAACTTGGGACGAACAAAGACAAACTTAAGTCCCATTCTAAGGTTTGTCTTAGTTCGTCCCAAGTTAGTCTCTTTCTAAGGACGAACTTAGACAAACCTTAGAATCAGACTAACGAGACTAACTTGGGACGTAAAAAGACAAACTTAAGTCTCATTCTAAGGTTTGTCTAAGTTCGTCCCAAGTTATTCTCTTTGTAAGGATGAACTTAGACAAACCTTAGAATGAGACTAACGAGACTAACTTGGGACGAACAAAGACAAACTTAAGTCTCATTCTAAGGTTTGTCTAAGTTCGTCCCAAGTTAGTCACTTTCTAAGGACGAACTTTGACAAACTTTAGAATGAGACTAACGAGACTAATTTGGGACGAACAAAGACAAACTTAAGTCTCATTCTAAGGTTTGTCTTAGTACGTCCCAAGTTAGTCTCTTTCTAAGGACGAACTTAGACAAACCTTAGAATGAGACTAACGAGACTAACTTTGGACGAACAAAGACAAACTTAAGTCTCATTCTAAGGTTTGTCTAAGTTCGTCCCAAGTAATTCTCTTTCTAAGGATGAACTTAGACAAACCTTAGAATGAGAATAATGAGACTAACTTTGGACGAACAAAGAAAAACGTTAGTCTCATTCTGGGGTTTGTCTTAGTTCGTCCCAAGTTTGTCTCTTTCTAAGAACGAACTTAGACAAACCTTAGAATGAGACTAACGAGACTAATTTGGAACGAACAAAGACAAACTTAAGTCCCATTCTAAGGTTTGTCTTAGTTCGTCCCAAGTTAGTCTCTTTCTAAGGACGAACTTAGACAAACCTTAGAATGAGACTAACGAGACTAACTTGGGACGAACAAAGACAAACTTAAGTCTCATTCTAAGGTTTGTCTTTGTTCGTCCCAAGTTAGTCTCTTTCTAAGGACAACTTAGAAAAACCTTAGAATGAGACTAACGAGACTAACTTGTGACGAACAAAGACAAACTTAAGTCTCATTCTAAACTTTGTCTAAGTTTGTCCCAAGTTAGTCTCTTTCTAAGGACGAACTTAGACAAACCTTAGAATGAGACTAACGAGACAAACGTGGGACGAACAAAGACAAACTTAAGTCTCATTCTAAGGTTTGTCTAAGTTCGTCCCAAGTTAGTCACTTTCTAAGGACGAACTTTGACAAACTTTAGAATGAGACTAACGAGACTAATTTGGGACGAACAAAGACAAACTTAAGTCCCATTCTAAGGTTTGTCTTAGTACGTCCCAAGTTAGTCTCTTTCTAAGGACGAACTTAGACAAACCTTAGAATGAGACTAACGAGACTAACTTGGGACGAACAAAGACAAACTTAAGTCTCATTCTAAGGTTTGTCTAAGTTCGTCCCAAGTTATTCTCTTTCTAAGGACGAACTTAGACAAACCTTAGAATGAGAATAATGAGACTAACTTTGGACGAACAAAGAAAAACGTTAGTCTCATTCTGAGGTTTGTCTTAGTTCATCCCAAGTTTGTCTCTTTCTAAGAACGAACTTAGACAAACCTTAGAATGAGACTAACGAGACTAATTTGGGATGAACAAAGACAAACTTAAGTCCCATTCTAAGGTTTGTCTTAGTTCGTCCCAAGTTAGTCTCTTTCTAAGGACGAACTTAGACAAACCTTAGAATGAGACTAACGTGACTAACTTGGGACGAACAAAGACAAACTTAAGTCTCATTCTAAGGTTTGTCTAAGTTCGTCCCAAATTATTCTCTTTCTAAGGATGAACTTAGACAAACCATAGAATGAGACTAACGAGACTAAATTTGGACGAACAAAGAAAACGTTAGTCTCATTCTTAGGTTTGTCTTAGTTCGTCCTAAGTTAGTCTCTTTCTAAGGACGAACTTAGACAAACCTTAGAATGAGACTAATGAGACAAACTTGGGACGAACAAAGACAAACTTTAGTCTCATTCTAAGGTTTGTCTAACTTCGTCCCAAGTTAGTCTTTTTCTAAGGACGAACTTAGACAAACCTTAGAATGAGACTAACGAGACTATCTTGGGACGAACAAAGACAAACTTAAGTCTCATTGTAAGGTTTGTCTTTGTTCGTCCCAAGTTAGTCTCTTTCTAAGGACGAACTTAGACAAACCTTAGAATGAGACTAACGAGACTAACTTGGGACGAACAAAGACAAACTTAAGTCTCATTCTAAGGTTTGTCTAAGTTCGTCCCTAGTTAGTCTCTTTCTAAGGACGAACTTAGACATACCTTATAATGAGACTAACGAGACTAACTTGGGACGAACAAAGAAAAACGTTAGTCTTATTCTAAGGTTTGTCTTAGTTCGTCCCAAGTTAGTCTCTTTCTAAGGATGAACTTAGACAAACCTTCGAATGAGACTAACGAGACTAACTTGGGACGAACAAAGACAAACTTAAGTCCCATTCTAAGGTTTTCTTAGTTCGTCCCAAGTTAGTCTCTTTCTAAGGACGAACTTAGACAAACCTTAGAATGAGACTAATGAGACTAAGTTTGGACGAACAAAGACAAACTTAAGTCTCATTCTAAGGTTTGTCTAAGTTCGTCCCAAGTTAGTCTTTTTCTAAGGACGAACTTAGACAAACCTTAGAATGAGACTAACGAGACAAACTTGGGACGAACAAAGACAAACTTAAGTCTCATTCTAAGGTTTGGATAAGTTCGTCCCAAGTTAGTCTCTTTATAAGAACGAACTTAGACAAACCTCAGAATGAGACAAACGAGACTAACTTGGGACGAACAAAGACAAACTTAAGTCCCATTCTAAGGTTTGTCTTAGTTCGTCCCAAGTTAGTCTCTTTCTAAGGACGAACTCAGACAAACCTTAGAATCAGACTAACGAGACTAACTTGGGACGAAAAAAGACAAACTTAAGTCTCATTCTAAGGTTTGTCTAAGTTCGTCCCAATTTATTCTCTTTGTAAGGACGAACTTAGACAAACCTTAGAATGAGACTAACGAGACTAACTTGGGACGAACAAAGACAAACTTAAGTCGCATTCTAAGGTTTGTCTAAGTTCGTCCCAAGTTATTCTCTTTCTAAGGACGAACTTAGACAAACCTTAGAATGAGAATAATGAGACTAACTTTGGACGAACAAAGAAAAATGTTAGTCTCATTCTAAGGTTTGTCTTAGTTCGTCCCAAGTTTGTCTCTTTCTAAGAACGAACTTAGACAAACCTTAGAATGAGACTAACGAGACTAATTTGGGACGAACAAAGACAAACTTAAGTCCCATTCTAAGGTTTGTCTTAGTTCGTCCCAAGTTAGTCTCTTTCTAAGGACGAACTTAGACAAACCTTAGAATGAGACTAACGAGACTATCTTGGGACGAACAAAGACAAACTTAAGTCTCATTCTAAGGTTTGTCTAAGTTCGTCCCAAGTTATTCTCTTTCTAAGGATGAACTTAGACAAACCTTAGAATGATACTAACGAGACTAACTTTGGACGAACAAAGAAAAACGTTAGTCTCATTCTAAGGTTTGTCTTAGTTCGTCCCAAGTTAGTCTCTTTCTAAGGACGAACTTAGACAAACCTTAGAATGAGACAAACGAGACAAACTTGGGACGAACAAAGACAAACTTTAGTCTCATTCTAAGGTTTGTCTAAGTTCGTCCCAAGTTAGTCTCTTTCTAAGGACGAACTTAGACAAACCTTAGAATGAGACTAACGAGACTATCTTGGGACGAACAAAGACAAACGTAAGTCTCATTGTAAGGTTTGTCTTTGTTCGTCCCAAGTTAGTCTCTTTCTAAGGACGAACTTAGACAAACCTTAGAATGAGACTAACGAGACAAACTTCGGACGAACAAAGACAAACTTAAGTCCCATTCTAAGGTTTGTCTTAGTTCGTCCCAAGTTAGTCTCTTTCTAAGGACGAACTTAGACAAACCTTAGAATCAGACTAACGAGACTAACTTGGGACGTAAAAAGACAAACTTAAGTCTCATTCTAAGGTTTGTCTAAGTTCGTCCCAAGTTATTCTCTTTGTAAGGACGAACTTAGACAAACCTTAGAATGAGACTAACGAGACTAACTTGGGACGAACAAAGACAAACTTAAGTCTCATTCTAAGGTTTGTCTAAGTTCGTCCCAAGTTAGTCACTTTCAAAGGACGAACTTTGACAAACTTTAGAATGAGACTAACGAGACTAATTTTGGACGAACAAAGACAAACTTAAGTCCCATTCTAAGGTTTGTCTTAGTACGTCCCATGTTAGTCTCTTTCTAAGGACGAACTTAGACAAACCTTAGAATGAGACTAACGAGACTAACTTGGGACGAACAAAGACAAACTTAAGTCTCATTCTAAGGTTTGTCTAAGTTCGTCCCAAGTTATTCTCTTTCTAAGGACGAACTTAGACAAACCTTAGAATGAGAATAATGAGACTAAATTTGGACGAACAAAGAAAAACGTTAGTCTCATTCTAAGGTTTGTCTTAGTTCGTCCCAAGTTTGTCTCTTTCTAAGAACGAACTTAGACAAACCTTAGAATGAGACTAACGAGACTAATTTGGGACTAACAAAGACAAACTTAAGTCCCATTCTAAGGTTTGTCTTAGTTCGTCCCAAGTTAGTCTCTTTCTAAGGACGAACTTAGACAAACCTTAGAATGAGACTAACGAGACTAACTTGGGACGAACAAAGACAAACTTAAGTCTCATTCTAAGGTTTGTCTAAGTTCGTCCCAAGTTATTCTCTTTCTAAGGATGAACTTAGACAAACCTTAGAATGAGACTAACGAGACTAACTTTGGACGAACAAAGAAAAACGTTAGTCTCATTCTAAGGTTTGTCTTAGTTCGTCCCAAGTTAGTCTCTTTCTAAGGACGAACTTAGACAAACCTTAGAATGAGACTAACGAGACAAACTTGGGACGAACAAAGACAAACTTTAGTCTCATTCTAAGGTTTGTCTAAGTTCGTCCCAAGTTAGTCTCTTTCTAAGGAAGAACTTAGACAAACCTTAAAATGAGACTAACGAGACAATCTTGGGACGAACAAAGACAAACGTAAGTCTCATTGTAAGGTTTGTCTTTGTTCGTCCCAAGTTAGTCTCTTTCTAAGGACGAACTTAGACAAACCTTAGAATGAGACTAACGAGACTAACTTGGGACGAACAAAGAAAAACGTTAGTCTCATTCTAAGGTTTGTCTTAGTTCGTCCCAAGTTAGTCTCTTTCTAAGGATGAACTTAGACAAACCTTAGAATGAGACTAACGAGACTAACTTGGGACGAACAAAGACAAATTTAAGTCCCATTCTAAGGTTTGTCTTAGTTCGTCCCAAGTTAGTCTCTTTCTAAGGACGAACTTAGACAAACCTTAGAATGAGACTAACGAGACTAAGTTTGGACGAACAAAGACAAACTTAAGTCTCATTCTAAGGTTTGTCTAAGTTCGTCCCAAGTTAGTCTTTTTCTAAGGACGAACTTAGACAAACCATAGAATGAGTCTAACGAGACAAACTTGGGACGAACAAAGACAAACTTAAGTCTCATTCTAAGGTTTTGATAAGTTCGTCCCAAGTTAGTCTCTTACTAAGGACGAACTTAGACAAACTTTAGAATGAGACTAACGAGACTAACTTGGGACGAAGAAAGACAAACTTAAGTCCCATTCTAAGGTTTGTCTTAGTTCGTCCCAAGTTAGTCTCTTTCTAAGGACGAACTTAGACAAACCTTAGAATGAGACTAACTTGGGACGAACAAAGACAAACTTAAGTCTCATTCTAAGGTTTGTCTAAGTTCGTCCCAAGTTATTCTCTTTCTAAGGACGAACTTAGACAAACCTTAGAATGAGACTAACGAGACGAACTTTGGACGAACAAAGAAAAACGTTAGTCTCATTCTAAGGTTTGTCTTAGTTCGTCCCAAGTTAGTCTCTTTCTAAGGATCAACTTAGATAAACCTTAGAATGAGACTAACGAGACTAACTTGGGACGAACAAAGACAAACTTAAGTCTCATTCTAAGGTTTGTCAAAGTTCGTCCCAAGTTAGTCTCTTTCTAAGGACGAACTTAGACAAACCTTAGAATGAGACTAACTTGGGACGAACAAAGACAAACTTAAGTCTCATTCTAAGGTTTGTCTAAGTTCGTCCCAAGTTATTCTCTTTCTAAGGACGAACTTAGACAAACCTTAGAATGAGACTAACGAGACGAACTTTGAACGAACAAAGAAAAATGTTTGTCTCATTCTAAGGTTTGTCTTAGTTCATCCCAAGTTAGTCTCTTTCTAAGGACGAAGTTAGATAAACCTTAGAATGAGACTAACGAGACTAACTTGGGACGAACAAAGACAAACTTAAGTCCCATTCTAAGGTTTTCTTAGTTCGTCCCAAGTTTGTCTCTTTCTAAGGACGAACTTAGACAAACCTTAGAATGAGACTAATGAGACTAAGTTTGGACGAACAAAGACAAACTTAAGTCTCATTCTAAGGTTTGTCTAAGTTCGTCCCAAGTTAGTCTTTTTCTAAGGACGAACTTAGACAAACCTTAGAATGAGACTAACGAGACAAACTTGGGACGAACAAAGACAAACTTAAGTCTCATTCTAAGGTTTGGATAAGTTCGTCCCAAGTTAGTCTCTTTATAAGAACGAACTTAGACAAACCTCAGAATGAGACAAACGAGACTAACTTGGGACGAACAAAGACAAACTTAAGTCCCATTCTAAGGTTTGTCTTAGTTCGTCCCAAGTTAGTCTCTTTCTAAGGACGAACTCAGACAAACCTTAGAATCAGACTAACGAGACTAACTTGGGACGAAAAAAGACAAACTTAAGTCTCATTCTAAGGTTTGTCTAAGTTCGTCCCAATTTATTCTATTTGTAAGGACGAACTTAGACAAACCTTAGAATGAGACTAACGAGACTAACTTGGGACGAACAAAGACAAACTTAAGTCGCATTCTAAGGTTTGTCTAAGTTCGTCCCAAGTTATTCTCTTTCTAAGGACGAACTTAGACAAACCTTAGAATGAGAATAATGAGACTAACTTTGGACGAACAAAGAAAAACGTTAGTCTCATTCTAAGGTTTGTCTTAGTTCGTCCCAAGTTTGTCTCTTTCTAAGAATGAACTTAGACAAACCTTAGAATGAGACTAACGAGACTAATTTGGGACGAACAAAGACAAACTTAAGTCCCATTCTAAGGTTTGTCTTAGTTCGTCCCAAGTTAGTCTCTTTCTAAGGACGAACTTAGACAAACCTTAGAATGAGACTAACGAGACTATCTTGGGACGAACAAAGACAAACTTAAGTCTCATTCAAAGGTTTGTCTAAGTTCGTCCCAAGTTATTCTCTTTCTAAGGATGAACTTAGACAAACCTTAGAATGATACTAACGAGACTAACTTTGGACGAACAAAGAAAAACGTTAGTCTCATTCTAAGGTTTGTCTTAGTTCGTCCCAAGTTAGTCTATTTCTAAGGACAAACTTAGACAAACCTTAGAATGAGACAAACGAGACAAACTTGGGACGAACAAAGACAAACTTTAGTCTCATTCTAAGGTTTGTCTAAGTTCGTCACAAGTTAGTCTCTTTCTAAGGACGAACTTAGACAAACCTTAGAATGAGACTAACGAGACTATCTTGGGACGAACAAAGACAAACGTAAGTCTCATTGTAAGGTTTGTCTTTGTTCGTCCCAAGTTAGTCTCTTTCTAAGGACGAACTTAGACAAACCTTAGAATGAGACTAACGAGACAAACTTGGGACGAACAAAGACAAACTTAAGTCCCATTCTAAGGTTTGTCTTAGTTCGTCCCAAGTTAGTCTCTTTCTAAGGACGAACTTAGACAAACCTTAGAATCAGACTAACGAGACTAACTTGGGACGTAAAAAGACAAACTTAAGTCTCATTCTAAGGTTTGTCTAAGTTCGTCCCAAGTTATTCTCTTTGTAAGGACGAACTTAGACAAACCTTAGAATGAGACTAACGAGACTAACTTGGGACGAACAAAGACAAACTTAAGTCTCATTCTAAGGTTTGTCTAAGTTCGTCCCAAGTTAGTCACTTTCAAAGGACGAACTTTGACAAACTTTAGAATGAGACTAACGAGACTAATTTTGGACGAACAAAGACAAACTTAAGTCCCATTCTAAGGTTTGTCTTAGTACGTCCCAAGTTAGTCTCTTTCTAAGGACGAACTTAGACAAACCTTAGAATGAGACTAATGAGACTAACTTGGGACGAACAAAGACAAACTTAAGTCTCATTCTAAGGTTTGTCTAAGTTCGTCCCAAGTTATTCTCTTTCTAAGGACGAACTTAGACAAACCTTAGAATGAGAATAATGAGACTAAATTTGGACGAACAAAGAAAAACGTTAGTCTCATTCTAAGGTTTGTCTTAGTTCGTCCCAAGTTTGTCTCTTTCTAAGAACGAACTTAGAAAAACCTTAGAATGAGACTAACGAGACTAATTTGGGACTAACAAAGACAAACTTAAGTCCCATTCTAAGGTTTGTCTTAGTTCGTCCCAAGTTAGTCTCTTTCTAAGGACGAACTTAGACAAACCTTAGAATGAGACTAACGAGACAAACTTGGGACGAACAAAGACAAACTTTAGTCTCATTCTAAGGTTTGTCTAAGTTCGTCCCAAGTTAGTCTCTTTCTAAGGAAGAACTTAGACAAACCTTAGAATGAGACTAACGAGACTATCTTGGGACGAACAAAGACAAACGTAAGTCTCATTGTAAGGTTTGTCTTTGTTCGTCCCAAGTTAGTCTCTTTCTAAGGACGAACTTAGACAAACCTTAGAATGAGACTAACGAGACTAACTTGGGACGAACAAAGAAAAACGTTAGTCTCATTCTAAGGTTTGTCTTAGTTCGTCCCAAGTTAGTCTCTTTCTAAGGATGAACTTAGACAAACCTTAGAATGAGACTAACGAGACTAACTTGGGATGAACAAAGACAAATTTAAGTCCCATTCTAAGGTTTGTCTTAGTTCGTCCCAAGTTAGTCTCTTTCTAAGGACGAACTTAGACAAACCTTAGAATGAGACTAACGAGACTAAGTTTGGACGAACAAAGACAAACTTAAGTCTCATTCTAAGGTTTGTCTAAGTTCGTCCCAAGTTAGTCTTTTTCTAAGGACGAACTTAGACAAACCATAGAATGAGACTAACGAGACAAACTTGGGACGAACAAAGACAAACTTAAGTCTCATTCTAAGGTTTGGATAAGTTCGTCCCAAGTTAGTCTCTTACTAAGGACGAACTTAGACAAACTTTAGAATGAGACTAACGAGACTAACTTGGGACGAAGAAAGACAAACTTAAGTCCCATTCTAAGGTTTGTCTTAGTTCGTCCCAAGTTAGTCTCTTTCTAAGGACGAACTTAGACAAACCTTAGAATGAGACTAACTTGGGACGAACAAAGACAAACTTAAGTCTCATTCTAAGGTTTGTCTAAGTTCGTCCCAAGTTATTCTCTTTCTAAGGACGAACTTAGACAAACCTTAGAATGAGACTAACGAGACGAACTTTGGACGAACAAAGAAAAACGTTAGTCTCATTCTAAGGTTTGTCTTAGTTCGTCCCAAGTTAGTCTCTTTCTAAGGATCAACTTAGATAAACCTTAGAATGAGACTAACGAGACTAACTTGGGACGAACAAAGACAAACTTAAGTCTCATTCTAAGGTTTGTCAAAGTTCGTCCCAAGTTAGTCTCTTTCTAAGGACGAACTTAGACAAACCTTAGAATGAGACTAACTTGGGACGAACAAAGACAAACTTAAGTCTCATTCTAAGGTTTGTCTAAGTTCGTCCCAAGTTATTCTCTTTCTAAGGACGAACTTAGACAAACCTTAGAATGAGACTAACGAGACGAACTTTGGACGAACAAAGAAAAATGTTTGTCTCATTCTAAGGTTTGTCTTAGTTCATCCCAAGTTAGTCTCTTTCTAAGGACGAAGTTAGATAAACCTTAGAATTAGACTAACGAGACTAACTTGGGACGAACAAAGACAAACTTAAGTCTCATTCTAAGGTTTGTCAAAGTTCATCCCAAGTTAGTCTCTTTCTAAGGACGAACTTAGACAATCCTTAGAATGAGACTAACGAGATTAACTTGGGACGAACAAAGACAAACTTAAGTCTCATTCTAATGTTAGTGTAAGTTCGTCCCAAGTTAGTCTCTTTCTAAGGACGAACTTTGACGAACTCAACTAACGAGACTAATTTGGGACGAACAAAGACAAACCTAAGTCCCATTCTAAGGTTTGTCTTAGTTCGTCCCAAGTTAGTCTCTTTCTAAGGATGAACTTAGACAAACCTTAGAATGAGACTAACGAGACTAACTTGGGACGAACAAAGACAAAATTAAGTCTCATTCTAAGGTTTGTCTAAGTTCGTCCCAAGTTATTCTCTTTCTAAGGACGAACTTAGACAAACCTTAGAATGATACTAACGAGACTAACTTTGGACGAACAAAGAAAAACGTTAGTCTCATTCTATGGTTTGTCTTAGTTCGTCCCAAGTTAGTCTCTTTCTAAGGACGAACTTATACAAACCTTAGAATGAGACTAACGGGACTAACTTGGGACGAACAAAGACAAACTTAAGTCCCACTCTAAGGTTTGTCTTTGTTCGTCCCAAGTTAGTCTCTTTCGAAGGACGAACTTAGACAAACCTTAGAATGAGACTAACGAGACTAACTTGGGACGAACAAAGAAAAACTTAAGTCTCATTCTAAGGTTTGTCTAAGTTGGTCCCTAGTTAGTCTCTTTCTAAGGATGAACTTAGACAAACCCTAGAATGAGACTAACTTGGGACGAACAAAGACAAACTTAAGTCCCATTCTAAGGTTTGTCTTAGTTCATCCCAACTTAGTCTCTTTCTAAGGACGAACTTAGACAAACCTTAGAATGAGACTAACGAGACTAACTTGGGACGAACAAAGACAAACTTAAGTCTCATTCTAAGGTTTGTGATACGGGGCGGAAGCGGAACTTCACGATGTAGGATTTGATGGAGGAGGATAGGTAGTGCAACCCGACGACTCTTGAAGCCAACCACTGCTTGTGCAATGACCTGCAACAAGTAATTGCCTAACCACACTCTAAGTTTCCAAACCACACAACCACGCACGAAGTTGGAAGCACAATTTGGTTGCCGTCGAACGACCGCTTATGCAATCTCACAAGGAAACTACAAGAGCAAGGGGGTAGAGAACTCTCTCTTGAAAAAGCTGTAGCAATAGCTAAATCTGAAATGTTGATGAATAAAATTTCCAAAATCTGAATGTGTTTTCAAAATACATGTAGATGAGGATTAATACTAAGAAATGAAAGTAAATGCATGTGTTGTGGACTTGTGCAGCCACCATGGGATCTTGAGTAGCCTCTTTTGAGCAATGAGCAGCCACCATGGAGTCTTGTGCATTCTCCTTTGATCCTTGTTCAGCCATAAGTGCCCATGATTGATCTTTGTGCAATACTATTAATAGCCATGCTTTCAATTTGTGCTTGGTTTGATGTGCTAAGGGAAAAGCATCAATTCTGGTCCTTTATTGCTTTCTTTCTTGCACTAAATGATGTTAGACTTCTCCCTTTGTTCTTCATGCATGAGTCCTCCATAAGTGTCCCTTCTTTATGTCCATCCACTTTTGAGAATCTGAGTAATAAAAGCACACTAGATTTAGGCAGCATAAAGTTCTCATCAATTGTAGTATAACAATCAACTAGGAGTGAATTCACCTCATGTTGAATTTGTTTTGCTCGGTTCCTAGTCATTGGACCTTTGAAAGCTTCCTTCGTCGATGCATCAGCTTGTAGTTGTATAGGATTACTTGTAATAGTAGATGACCGACGAGGTGAGGCTAGTGTGTCCTCATCATCCTCCCCCTCTTCAAAAAGAGTCGTCCTCGACTCTGATTCTTCTTCACCCAAGTAAGGCGACAAGTCAGCCACGTTGAAAGTGGGACTCACCGCATAGTCTTCTGGAAGTTCAATCTTGTAGGCATTGTCATTTATTTTTGCTAACACTTTGAATGGTCCATCCCCACGAGGCATGAGTTTGGACTTGCGTTTCTCCGGAAAACGTTCTTTACGTAGATGTATCCAAACTAGATCTCCGGGTTCAAACGTTACCTTCTTTCGGTTCTTGTTAGCCTTGTGTGCGTAATACTTTACCTTTTTCTCAATCTGCTCCTTAGTCTTCTCGTGAATCCTTCTCACATATGCAGCACGCTTTGAGGCCTCCATATTACTTCGTTCTTGCAATGGAAGTGGCAGCAAGTCGAGTGGTGAAATGGGTTTGAATCCATAAACCACCTCAAATGGGCACATGCTTGTGGTAGAGTGAACTGCCCTATTGTAAGCGAACTCGATGTGCGGCAAGCACTCTTCCCATTCCCTTAGGTTCTTCTTGATCATAGTCCTTAGTAACGTTGAAAAGGTACGGTTTACCACCTCCGTTTGGCCATCAGTTTGTGGGTGACAAGTTGTTGAAAACAATAGCTTGGTCCCAAGCTTTCCCCATAATGTCTTCCAAAAGTAGCTCATAAACTTCACATCACGATCAGATACGATCATCCTTGGTACTCCATGCAGACGCACAACCTCCCTGAAAAATAAATCAGCCACATGTGAAGCATCATCGCTCTTATGACATGGAATGAAATGTGCCATCTTCGAGAATCTATCAACAACAACAAAAACTGAATCCCTTCCCCTCTTAGTTTTAGGTAGTCCTAACACAAAATCCATACTAATATCTTCCCAAGGAACACTAGGAACTGGTAGAGGAGTATATAAACCGTGAGGGTTAAGTTTTGACTTAGCTTTGTGACATGTAATGCATCGCTACACGAATCTTTCAACATCCTTCCTCTTCTTTGGCCAATAAAAATGATCAGCAAGCATCTCATAAGTCTTCTCCCGGCCAAAATGACCCATTAAACCACCTGCATGTGATTCTTGCAATAACAAAAGCCTAACCGAACAATCAGGAACACAAAGTTTGTTAGCTCTAAAAAGAAATCCATCATGCATATGATACTTATCCCATCCTTTTCCATCTTGACATCTTTCATATGGTTCTGAAAAGTAAGGATCAGCAACATACAAAGCTTTCAAACTTTCAAGTCCAAGCACTTTTACCTCTAATTGGTTCAACAAAACATGTCTACGAGATAGAGCATCAGCAACCATGTTTTCTTTACCCTTCTTATATCTCACAACATATGGGAAAGTCTCAATGAATTCTACCCATTTAGCATGCCTCCTATTGAGCTTAGCTTGACCCTTAAGATGTTTCAATGCTTCATGATCAGAATGAATGACAAACTCCTTAGTCCATAAGTAATGTTGCCAAGTTTCAAGCACACGAACTAAAGCATACAATTCCTTATCATAAACTGAATAGTTCAACTTTGCACCGCCCAATTTCTCACTAAAATATGCTATCGGTTTGCTTTCTTGCATTAAGACACCACCAATACCTATTCCACTAGCATCACACTCTATTTCAAAAGTTTTGTTAAAATCAGGAAGAACAAGCACCGGTGACTCCGTTAATCGTTTCTTAAGCTCTGTGAAAGCATTTTCTTGAGGAACATCCCATTTGAAAACAACACCCTTCTTTGTTAACTCATTCAATGGGGCAGCAATGGTACTAAAATCCTTAACAAACCTTCTATAGAAACCAGCAAGACCATGAAAACTTCTTACTTGACTCATATTGAGAGGAGTAGGCCAATTCTTGATTGCCTCAACTTTTGATTCGTCAACCTCAATTCCTTGCCCTGAAACGACATAGCCAAGAAAAACAACCTTCTTCGTGCAAAATGAGCACTTGTCCATGTTAGCATATAACTGTTCCCTCCTAAGAACATCTAACACAAGTTTGATATGATCAATATGCTCATCTATAGACTTGCTGTATATCAAGATGTCATCAAAGTAAACAACAACAAATCTCCCAATGTAAGCTCTCAAGACATGATTCATTAACCTCATGAAAGTACTAGGTGCATTAGTTAATCCAAAGGGCATGACTAACCACTCATACAATCCAAATTTTGTTTCGAATGCCGTTTTCCATTCATCTCCCTCTTTCATCCGAATTTGATGATATCCACTACGCAAATCAACCTTAGAGAATATCATAGAGCCACTAAGTTCATCAAGCATATCATCTAACCTAGGAATAGGATGACGATATCGAACAGTAATATTGTTTATGGCCCTACAATCAACACACATACGCCAAGAACCATCCTTCTTAGGAACTAAAATAACAGGGACAGCACAAGGACTTAAACTTTCACGTACATAACCTTTATTTAAAAGTTCTTGTACCTGCCTTTGTATCTCCTTTGTCTCTTCGGGATTTGTGCGGTATGGTGGTCGGTTTGGAAGTGAAGCTCCTGGAATGAGATCAATTTGATGTTCAATGCCACGCAATGGAGGTAAACCCGCTGGAACCTCCTCTGGAAAGACATCCTTGTAATCCTGCAAAACACGAGAAAAGGCACTAGGAAGAGATGTCAAGTCGTTAGTCGATACCAATGTGTTTTTGTACATCAGCACAAAGATCACTTGACTGGTGTTATTCCTCACATCTCTCAACTCAGATTTGGTGGCTAGCATGACGAAATTCTCTCCCTCACTTTTCTGTTTCTCTCTCGTGTTTGTTTTGGGACACTCACTCACTGTTTTGTGGTTTCCGCTCGTATGTTTTTTCTCTCCAACTCTCACACTCACTTTGTTTCCCTCGCTGGCTTTTTGCAAATGATCAGTCACAATTTGTTGAGGTGTCATAGGTCGGAGCACCAAATCCTTGCCTTTCCACTTGATTGTGTAATGGTTTGTGCGTCCACAATGTTGCGCTGAAACATCATATTGCCACGGCCTTCCCAATAGTAAATGACACACCTTCATGGGTAGAACATCACACTCAACCGTGTCAATATAATCGCCAATCTTAAACTGAACTTTTACCTTGTGTGTAATCTTCATTTCTCCGCAATCACTTAACCATTGCACATGGTATGGGTGAGGATGTTGCAGCAACTTCAGCTCAAGCTTTTCACACATCTCTTTACTTGCAAGGTTTTGTGATACGGAGCGGAAGCGGGACTTCACGATGTAGGATTTGATGGAGGAGGATAGGTAGTGCAACCCGACGACTCTTGAAGCCAACCACTGCTTGTGCAATGACCTGCAACAAGTAATTACCTAACCACACTCTAAGTTTCCAAACCACACAACCACGCACGAAGTTGGAAGCACAATTTGGTTGCCGTCGAACGACCGCTTATGCAATCTCACAAGGAAACTACAAGAGCAAGGGGGTAGAGAACTCTCTCTTGAAAAAAAGATGTAGCAATAGCTAAATCTGAAATGTTGATGAATAAAATTTTCCAAAATCTGAATGTGTTTTCAAAATACATGTAGATGAGGATTAATACTAAGAAATGAAAGTAAATGCATGTGTTGTGGACTTGTGCAGCCACCATGGGATCTTGAGTAGCCTCTTTTGAGCAATGAGCAGCCACCATGGAGTCTTGTGCATTCTCCTTTGATCCTTGTTCAGCCATAAGTGCCCATGATTGATCTTTGTGCATTACTATTAATAGCCATGCTTTCAATTTGTGCTTGGTTTGATGTGCTAAGGGAAAAGCATCAATTCTAGTCCTTTATTGCTTTCTTTCTTGCACTAAATGATGTTAGACTTCTCCCTTTGTTCTTCGTGCATGAGTCCTCCATAAGTGTCCCTTCTTTATGTCCATCCACTTTTGAGAATCTGAGTAATAAAAGCACACTAGATTTAGGCAGCATAAAGTTCTCATCAATTGTAGTATAACAATCAACTAGGAGTGAATTCACCTCATGTTGAATTTGTTTTGCTCGGTTCCTAGTCATTGGACCCTTGAAAGCTTCTTTCGTCGATGCATCAGCTTGTAGTTGTATAGGATTACTTGTAATAGTAGATGACCGACGAGGTGAGGCTAGTGTGTCCTCATCATCCTCCCCCACTTCAAAATGAGTCGTCCTCGACTCTGATTCTTCTTCACCCAAGTAAGGTGACAAGTCAGCCACGTTGAAAGTAGGACTCATATTGAGAGGAGTAGGCCAATTCTTGATTGCCTCAACTTTTGATTCGTCAACCTCTATTCCTTGCCCAGAAACAACATGGCCAAGAAAAACAACCTGCCATTGTATCTCCTTTGTCTCTTCGGGGTTAGTGCGATCGGCTGGACGGTTTGGAAGTGAAGCTCCCGGAATGAGATCAATTTGATGCTCAATGCCACGCAAAGGAGGTAGTCCCGGTGGAATCTCCTCGGGAAAAACATCTTTATAATCCTGCAAGACATGAGCAAATGCACTAGGAAGAGATGTCAAGTCGTTAGTCGATACCAATGTGTCTTTGTACATCAGCACAAAGATCACTTGACTTGTGTTATTCCTCACATCTCTCAACTCAGATTTGGTGGCTAGCATGACGAAATTCTCTCCCTCACTTTTCTGTTTCTCTCTCGTGTTTGTTTTGGGACACTCACTCACTATTTTGTGGTTTCCGCTCGTATGTTTTTTCTCTCCAACTCTCACACTCACTTTGTTTCCCTCGCTGGCTTTTTGCATATGATCAGTCATAATTTGTTGAGGTGTCATAGGTCGGAGCACTAAATCCTTACCTTTCCACTTGATTGTGTAATGGTTTGTGCGTCCACAATGTTGCGCTGAAACATCATATTGCCACGGCCTTCCCAAAAGTAAATGACACACCTTCATGGGTAGAACATCACACTCAACCGTGTCAATATAATCGCCAATCTTAAACTGAACTTTTACCTTGTGTGTAATCTTCATTTCTCCGCATTCACTTAACCATTGCACATGGTATGGGTGAGGATGTGGCAGCAACTTCAGCTCAAGCTTTTCACACATCTCTTTACTTGCAAGGTTTTGGCAACTTCCTCCATCAATTATTACCTTCGCAACTTTGTCTTGAACTTTTGCTCTTGTTTGGAAAAGGTTGTGCCGTTGACAATTCTCTGAATCTTTCACTTGCACGCTGAGCACCTTGGTAACAACAAGTGAGGCACCTTGCTCATAATCACAATAATTGTGTTCTTCATCATCAAGAGTATCATTAGCAACTTCGTCTTCCAAATCACTTGCTGATTCATACTCTCCCTCCTCAGTGACGAGCATAGTACGGTTGTTTGGGCAGTCTTTGATCATATGACCACGTCCCTTACACTTGAAACACTCAATGTCTCTACTCTTGGATGTGGATCCAATGGAAGATGAACTAGATGACGCTGATTTGCCTTTCTCCCTTGAAGTTTCAGTTCCACCACTACGAGTGTTGGAATGATTGCCACCTACAGAGTTAGTGGTGATGCCTCGACCAACATTAAATTGCGGTACAAACTTACTTCCACTTGTTGTAGTCCGAGTAGTGAATGAGGTTGATTTGTTCAGCTTTGAGTCATCTTGCAATTGTCGTTCAGCCTTTGAAGCAAGATGCACCAACTCTATGACATTTCGGTAAGGTTGTAGCTCAACAATCCGTTTCACACTTGTGTTCAACCCATACAAGAATCGAGCCATGGACTGCTCCTCATCTTCTTGTATATCGGCACGTATAATAGCCTTCTCCATCTCCTTGTGGTACTCCTCAACAGATTGTTTACCTTGCCTCAAGTTTTGAAGCTTGTCAAAGATGTCTCTTCTATAGTGTCTTGGAATGAATCTCGCCCTCATCTCACGCTTCATTTCTGCCCAAGTAGCAATAGGGAATCCTTCTCCTTCTTCTCGTTGTCGCTGGACTTGTTCCCACCATATAAGCGCATAGTCTTCAAACTCCAATGAAGCCATGGCAAGCTTCTTCTCTTCGGAATAGTTATGCATGCGGAAAATCTTATCAACCTTCAACTCCCATGTAAGATAAGCTTCTGGATTAGATTCTCCTTCAAACTTTGGCATAGTAAATTTCAGCTTACCAAATCTCTCCTCATCACGCTGTTCGCGTCCATAGTTTCCTCGTCTGTGAAACCTATCATTCATATGCAGTCCATAATCATCATCCTCATATTCATCATCAAAATCATCATGATCGATATTACCTCTTCCGCGTCCTCTTCCACGACCACGACCAGCAGCACCACCACCATTGTTTCTACGAATATCACCACGACCATCATATCGATGACCATCAGCCGCATTGTTCCTATGGCCAGCAACTTGATTCCTTCGTCCTTGGGCATTACGGGCAGCAGTTTCATCATTTATGTCTTCACGCTCATCACCATGCACACTTGCATCTCCTGGGACTTGACGAAGCTCTCGGACAATCTGAGCTACAAGATCAACTTGCATTGCAGCAAGATTTTGTGTTAGTTGATCATTGACATTACCCATAAGTTGTTGAAGGTCTTCGGACAGCTTGTCTTGCTTCTCCTAAACTGTATTAAGACTCGCTCTAAATTCTTGACGAAGATGATCACGTAAGACATTGAAATGGAAACGTGTGATGGGCTGATTGAGTTGTCCAGCGCCATCAATTTCATATTCATCTCCATCACCTGCCATGATTAGTTGTGGAAAACTCTATACTAAAGATAAATGTGCATGAAAGAAAAAAAAAAGAAACTCAAACCTCACTTTCTCTTACCAACCGAAGCTCGTGAAGATTCCAAGTGAGTGCAGATTTGTGTTTTACTTCGGTGATGATGGTTGGTCCAAAAGAGTGAACAATCAAGCGCATACAAGTCGAGAATCACACAAACAATGCTGATTTTGGATGCACTACTCAATAGACTAGATGAAATCCCTACAAATTCAGCAACTTTTTTTTTGCTTTTTTTTTGCTTTTTTTTTTTTGCTTTTTTTTTTGCTTTTTTTTTGACAGAATTGAAATCAACAAAACTACAAAGGGATAGATGGTACCAATGTAACAATGGCTCTGATTACCAAATGATACGGGGCGGAAGCGGGACTTCACGATGTAGGATTTGATGGAGGAGGATAGGTAGTGCAACCCGACGACTCTTGAAGCCAACCACTGCTTGTGCAATGACCTGCAACAAGTAATTGCCTAACCACACTCTAAGTTTCCAAACCACACAACCACGCACGAAGTTGGAAGCACAATTTGGTTGCCGTCGAACGACCGCTTATGCAATCTCACAAGGAAACTAC
This sequence comes from Rhodiola kirilowii, assembly GCA_033675215.1. Taxonomy (NCBI): domain Eukaryota; kingdom Viridiplantae; phylum Streptophyta; class Magnoliopsida; order Saxifragales; family Crassulaceae; genus Rhodiola; species Rhodiola kirilowii. Next base: position 886,978 of record JAUCNB010000012.1, on the reverse strand, counting down.
AAGAGCAAGGGGGTAGAGAACTCTCTCTTGAAAAAAAGATGTAGCAATAGCTAAATCTGAAATGTTGATGAATAAAATTTTCCAAAATCTGAATGTGTTTTCAAAATACATGTAGATGAGGATTAATACTAAGAAATGAAAGTAAATGCATGTGTTGTGGACTTGTGCAGCCACCATGGGATCTTGAGTAGCCTCTTTTGAGCAATAAGCAGCCACCATGGAGTCTTGTGCATTCTCCTTTGATCCTTGTTCAGCCATAAGTGCCCATGATTGATCTTTGTGCAATACTATTAATAGCCATGCTTTCAATTTGTGCTTGGTTTGATGTGCTAAGGGAAAAGCATCAATTCTGGTCCTTTATTGCTTTCTTTCTTGCACTAAATGATGTTAGACTTCTCCCTTTGTTCTTCGAGCATGAGTCCTCCATAAGTGTCCCTTCTTTATGTCCATCCACTTTTGAGAATCTGAGTAATAAAAGCACACTAGATTTAGGCAGCATAAAGTTCTCATCAATTGTAGTATAACAATCAACTAGGAGTGAATTCACCTCATGTTGAATTTGTTTTGCTCGGTTCCTAGTCATTGGACCCTTGAAAGCTTCTTTCGTTGATGCATCAGCTTGTAGTTGTATAGGATTACTTGTAATAGTAGATGACCGACGAGGTGAGGCTAGTGTGTCCTCATCATTTTGGCAACTTCCTCCATCAATTATTACCTTCGCAACTTTGTCTTGAACTTTTGCTCTTGTTTGGAAAAGGTTGTGCCGTTGACAATTCTCTGAATCTTTCACTTGCACGCTGAGCACCTTGGTAACAACAAGTGAGGCACCTTGCTCATAATCACAATAATTGCGTTCTTCATCATCAAGAGTATCATTAGCAACTTCGTCTTCCAAATCACTTGCTGATTCATACTCTCCTTCCTCAGTGACGAGCATAGTACGGTTGTTTGGGCAGTCTTTGATCATATGACCACGTCCCTTACACTTGAAACACTCAATGTCTCTACTCTTGGATGTGGATCCAATGGAAGATGAACTAGATGACGCTGATTTGCCTTTCTCCCTTGAAGTTTTAGTTCCACCACTACGAGTGTTGGAACGATTGCCACCTACAGAGTTAGTGGTGATGCCTTGACCAACATTAAATTGCGGTACAAACTTACTTCCACTTGTTGTAGTCCGAGTAGTGAATGAGGTTGATTTGTTCAGCTTTGAGTCCTCTTGCAATTGTCGTTCAGCCTTTGAAGCAAGATGCACCAACTCTATGACATTTTGGTAAGGTTGTAGCTCAACAATCCGTTTCACACTTGTGTTCAACCCATACAAGAATCGAGCCATGGACTGCTCCTCATCTTCTTGTATATCGGCACGTATAATAGCCTTCTCCATCTCCTTGTGGTATTCCTCAACAGATTGTTTACCTTGACTCAAGTTTTGAAGCTTGTCAAAGATGTCTCTTCTATAGTGTCTTGGAATGAATCTCGCCCTCATCTCACGCTTCATTTCTGCCCAAGTAGCAATAGGGAATCCTTCTTCTTCTTCTCGTTGTCCCTGGACTTGTTCCCACCATATAAGCGCATAGTCTTCAAACTCCAATGAAGCCATGGCAAGCTTCTTCTCTTCGGAATAGTTATGCATGCGGAAAATCTTATCAACCTTCAACTCCCATGTAAGATAAGCTTCTGGATCAGATCCTCCTTTAAACTTTGGCGTAGTAAATTTCAGCTTACCAAACCTTTCCTCATCACGAACAAAGTTTCCACGTTGACGGAATCCAGCATTTCTAAACATGTCACGATCCTCATTGTCAAATTCATCATCAATGTAACCATGGTTCATATTACCTCTTCCACGACCTCGTCCTCGTCCATTGAATGGAGCATCTCTAAAATTATTCCCACGACCAGCAACTACGTTGTTTGTGTTGTTGGCGACATGGTTTCGCCCTCCTTGAGCAATTGGTGCAGCAACCTCTCCATTAGTCCTCTCAGTCTCATCGCCATGCACACTTGCATCTCCCGTGGCTTGTCGTAGTTCTCGAACAACTTGAGCAACTATATTAACTTGCATAGCAGCAATATTTTGGGTTAGTTGTTGATTAACATTACCCATAAGTTGTTGAAGATCCTCAGATATTCTATCTTGCTTTTCCTCCAATGACTCAATGCTTGCCCGAAACTCTTGACGAAGATGATCACGTAAAGCATTGAAATGGAGACGTGTGATGGGCTGATTGAGTTGTTCAGCGCCATCAATTTCATATTCATCTCCATCACCTGCCATGATTAGCTGTGGAAAACTCTATACTAAAGATAAATGTGTATGAAAGAAAAAAAAAGAACCTCAAACCTCACTTTCTCTTACCAACCGAAGCTCGTGAAGATTCCAAGTGAGTGCAGATTTGTGTTTTACTTCGGTGATGATGGTTGGTCCAAAAGAGTGAACAATCAAGCGCATACAAGTCGAGAATCACACAAACAATGGCTGATTTTGGATGCACTACTCAATAGACTAGATGAAATCCCTACAAATTCAGCAACTTTTTTTTTTGCTTTTTTTTTGCTTTTTTTTTGCTTTTTTTTTTGCTTTTTTTTTGCTTTTTTTTGCTTTTTTTTTTGCTGTTTTTTTTTACAGAATTGAAATCAACAAAACTACAAAGGGATAGATGGTACCAATGTAACAATGACTCTGATTACCAAATGATACGGGGTGGAAGCGGGACTTCACGATGTAGGATTTGATGGAGGAGGATAGGTAGTGCAACCCGACGACTCTTGAAGCCAACCACTGCTTGTGCAATGACCTGCAACAAGTAATTGCCTAACCACACTCTAAGTTTCCAAACCACACAACCACGCACAAAGTTGGAAGCACAATTTGGTTGCCGTCGAACGACCGCTTATGCAATCTCACAAGGAAACTACAAGAGCAAGGGGGTAGAGAACTCTCTCTTGAAAAAGATGTAGCAATAGCTAAATCTGAAATGTTGATGAATAAAATTTCCAAAATCTGAATGTGTTTTCAAAATACATGTAGATGAGGATTAATACTAAGAAATGAAAGTAAATGCATGTGTTGTGGACTTGTGCAGCCACCATGGGATCTTGAGTAGCCTCTTTTGAGCAATGAGCAGCCACCATGGAGTCTTGTGCATTCTCCTTTGATCCTTGTTCAGCCATAAGTGCCCATGATTGATCTTTGTGCAATACTATTAATAGCCATGCTTTCAATTTGTGCTTGGTTTGATGTGCTAAGGGAAAAGCATCAATTCTGGTCCTTTATTGCTTTCTTTCTTGCACTAAATGATGTTAGACTTCTCCCTTTGTTCTTCGTGCATGAGTCCTCCATAAGTGTCCCTTCTTTATGTCCATCCAATTTTGAGAATCTGAGTAATAAAAGCACACTAGATTTAGGCAGCATAAAGTTCTCATCAATTGTAGTATAACAATCAACTAGGAGTGAATTCACCTCATGTTGAATTTGTTTTGCTCGGTTCCTAGTCATTGGACCTTTGAAAGCTTCTTTCGTCGATGCATCAGCTTGTAGTTGTATAGGATTACTTGTAATAGTAGATGACCGACGAGGTGAGGCTAGTGTGTCCTCATCATCCTCCCCCTCTTCAAAAAGAGTCGTCCTCGACTCTGATTCTTCTTCACCCAAGTAAGGCGACAAGTCAGCCACGTTGAAAGTGGGACTCACCGCATAGTCTTGTGGAAGTTCAATCTTGTAGGCATTGTCATTTATTTTTGCTAACACTTTGAATGGTCCATCCCCACGAGGCATGAGTTTGGACTTGCGTTTCTCCGGAAAACGTTCTTTACGTAGATGTATCCAAACTAGATCTCCGGGTTCAAACGTTACCTTCTTTCGGTTCTTGTTAGCCTTGTGTGCGTAATACTTTACCTTTTTCTCAATCTGCTCCTTAGTCTTCTCGTGAATCCTTCTCACATATGCAGCACGCTTTGAGGCCTCCATATTACTTCGTTCTTGCAATGGAAGTGGCAGCAAGTCGAGTGGTGAAATGGGTTTGAATCCATAAACCACCTCAAATGGGCACATGCTTGTGGTAGAGTGAACTGCCCTATTGTAAGCGAACTCGATGTGCGGCAAGCACTCTTCCCATTCCCTTAGGTTCTTCTTGATCATAGTCCTTAGTAACGTTGAAAGGGTACGGTTTACCACCTCCGTTTGGCCATCAGTTTGTGGGTGACAAGTTGTTGAAAACAATAGCTTGGTCCCAAGCTTTCCCCATAATGTCTTCCAAAAGTAGCTCATAAACTTCACAACACGATCAGATACGATCGTCCTTGGTACTCCATGCAGACGCACAACCTCCCTGAAAAATAAATCAGCCACATGTGAAGCATCATCGCTCTTATGACATGGAATGAAATGTGCCATCTTCGAGAATCTATCAACAACAACAAAAACTGAATCCCTTCCCCTCTTAGTTTTAGGTAGTCCTAACACAAAATCCATACTAATATCTTCCCAAGCAACACTAGGAACTGGTAGAGGAGTATATAAACCGTGAGGGTTAAGTTTTGACTTAGCTTTGTGACATGTAATGCATCGCTACACGAATCTTTCAACATCCTTCCTCATCTTTGGCCAATAAAAATGATCAGCAAGCAACTCATAAGTCTTCTCCCGGCCAAAATGACCCATTAAACCACCTGCATGTGATTCTTGCAATAACAAAAGCCTAACCGAACAATCAGGGACACAAAGTTTGTTAGCTCTAAAAAGAAATCCATCATGCATATGATACTTATCCCATCCTTTTCCATCTTGACATCTTTCATATGGTTCTGAAAAGTAAGGATCAGCAACATACAAAGCTTTCAAACTTTCAAGTCCAAGCACTTTTACCTCTAATTGGTTCAACAAAACATGTCTACGAGATAGAGCATCAGCAACCATGTTTTCTTTACCCTTCTTATATCTCACAACATATGGGAAAGTCTCAATGAATTCTACCCATTTAGCATGCCTCCTATTGAGCTTAGCTTGACCCTTAAGATGTTTCAATGCTTCATGATCAGAATGAATGACAAACTCCTTAGTCCATAAGTAATGTTGCCAAGTTTCAAGCACACGAACAAAAGCATACAATTCCTTATCATAAACTGAATAGTTCAACTTTGCACCGCCCAATTTCTCACTAAAATATGCTATCGGTTTGCTTTCTTGCATTAAGACACCACCAATACCTATTCCACTAGCATCACACTCTATTTCAAAAGTTTTGTTAAAATCAGGAAGAACAAGCACCGGTGACTCCGTTAATCGTTTCTTAAGCTCTGTGAAAGCATTTTCTTGAGGCACATCCCATTTGAAAACAACACCCTTCTTTGTTAACTCATTCAATGGGGCAGCAATGGTACTAAAATCCTTAACAAACCTTCTATAGAAACCAGCAAGACCATGAAAACTTCTTACTTGACTCATATTGAGAGGAGTAGGCCAATTCTTGATTGCCTCAACTTTTGATTCGTCAACCTCAATTCCTTGCCCTGAAACGACATAGCCAAGAAAAACAACCTTCTTCGTGCAAAATGAGCACTTGTCCATGTTAGCATATAACTGTTCCCTCCTAAGAACATCTAACACAAGTTTGATATGATCAATATGCTCATCTATAGACTTGCTGTATATCAAGATGTCATCAAAGTAAACAACAACAAATCTCCCAATGTAAGCTCTCAAGACATGATTCATTAACCTCATGAAAGTACTAGGTGCATTAGTTAATCCAAAGGGCATGACTAACCACTCATACAATCCAAATTTTGTTTCGAATGCCGTTTTCCATTCATCTCCCTCTTTCATCCGAATTTGATGATATCCACTACGCAAATCAACCTTAGAGAATATCATAGAGCCACTAAGTTCATCAAGCATATCATCTAACCTAGGAATAGGATGACGATATCGAACAGTAATATTGTTTATGGCCCTACAATCAACACACATACGCCAAGAACCATCCTTCTTAGGAACTAAAATAACAGGGACAGCACAAGGACTTAAACTTTCACGTACATAACCTTTATTTAAAAGTTCTTGTACCTGCCTTTGTATCTCCTTTGTCTCTTCGGGATTTGTGCGGTATGGTGGTCGGTTTGGAAGTGAAGCTCCTGGAATGAGATCAATTTGATGTTCAATGCCACGCAATGGAGGTAAACCCGCTGGAACCTCCTCTGGAAAGACATCCTTGTAATCCTGCAAAACACGAGAAAAGGCACTAGGAAGAGATGTCAAGTCGTTAGTCGATACCAATGTGTCTTTGTACATCAGCACAAAGATCACTTGACTGGTGTTATTCCTCACATCTCTCAACTCAGATTTGGTGGCTAGCATGACGAAATTCTCTCCCTCACTTTTCTGTTTCTCTCTCGTGTTTGTTTTGGGACACTCACTCACTGTTTTGTGGTTTCCGCTCGTATGTTTTTTCTCTCCAACTCTCACACTCACTTTGTTTCCCTCGCTGGCTTTTTGCATATGATCAGTCATAATTTGTTGAGGTGTCATAGGTCGGAGCACCAAATCCTTGCCTTTCCACTTGATTTTGTAATGGTTTGTGCGTCCACAATGTTGCGCTGAAACATCATATTGCCACGGCCTTCCCAATAGTAAATGACACACCTTCATGGGTAGAACATCACACTCAACCGTGTCAATATAATCGCCAATCTTAAACTGAACTTTTACCTTGTGTGTAATCTTCATTTCTCCGCAATCACTTAACCATTGCACATGGTATGGGTGAGGATGTGGCAGCAACTTCAGCTCAAGCTTTTCACACATCTCTTTACTTGCAAGGTTTTGGCAACTTCCTCCATCAATTATTACCTTCGCAACTTTGTCTTGAACTTTTGCTCTTGTTTGGAAAAGGTTGTGCCGTTGACAATTCTCTGAATCTTTCACTTGCACGCTGAGCACCTTGGTAACAACAAGTGAGGAACCTTGCTCATAATCACAATAATTGTGTTCTTCATCATCAAGAGTATCATTAGCAACTTCGTCTTCCAAATCACTTGCTGATTCGTACTCTCCTTCCTCAGTGACGAGCATAGTACGGTTGTTTGGGCAGTCTTTGATCATATGACCAAGTCCCTTACACTTGAAACACTCAATGTCTCTACTCTTGGATGTGGGTCCAATGGAAGATGAACTAGATGACGCTGATTTGCCTTTCTCCCTTGAAGTTTCAGTTCCACCACTACGAGTGTTGGAACGATTGCCACCTACAGAGTTAGTGGTGATGCCTCGACCAACATTAAATTGCGGTACAAACTTACTTCCACTTGTTGTAGTCCGAGTAGTGAATGAGGTTGATTTGTTCAGCTTTGAGTCCTCTTGCAATTGTCGTTCAGCCTTTGAAGCAAGATGCACCAACTCTATGACATTTCGGTAAGGTTATAGCTCAACAATCCGTTTCACACTTGTGTTCAACCCATACACGAATCGAGCCATGGACTGCTCCTCATCTTCTTGTATATCGGCACGTATAATAGCCTTCTCCATCTCCTTGTGGTATTCCTCAACAGATTGTTTACCTTGACTCAAGTTTTGAAGCTTGTCAAAGATGTCTCTTCTATAGTGTCTTGGAATGAATCTCGCCCTCATCTCACGCTTCATTTCTGCCCAAGTAGCAATAGGGAATCCTTCTCCTTCTTCTCGTTGTCCCTGGACTTGTTCCCACCATATAAGCGCATAGTCTTCAAACTCCAATGAAGCCATGGCAAGCTTCTTCTCTTCGGAATAGTTATGCATGCGGAAAATCTTATCAACCTTCAACTCCCATGTAAGATAAGCTTCTGGATCAGATCCTCCTTCAAACTTTGGCATAGTAAATTTCAGCTTACCAAACCTTTCCTCATCACGAACAAAGTTTCCACGTTGACGGAATCCAGCATTTCTAAACATGTCACGATCCTCATTGTCAAATTCATCATCAATGTAACCATGGTTCATATTACCTCTTCCACGACCTCGTCCTCGTCCATTGAATGGAGCATCTCTAAAATTATTCCCACGACCAGCAACTACGTTGTTTGTGTTGTTGGCGACATGGTTTCGCCCTCCTTGAGCAATTGGTGCAGCAACCTCTCCATTAGTCCTCTCAGTCTCATCGCCATGCACACTTGCATCTCCCGTGGCTTGTCGTAGTTCTCGAACAACTTGATCAACTATATTAACTTGCATAGCAGCAAGATTTTGGGTTAGTTGTTGATTAACATTACCCATAAGTTGTTGAAGATCCTCAGATATTCTATCTTGCTTTTCCTCCAATGACTCAATGCTTGCCCGAAACTCTTGACGAAGATGATCACGTAAAGCATTGAAATGGAGACGTGTGATGGGCTGATTGAGTTGTTCAGCGCCATCAATTTCATATTCATCTCCATCACCTGCCATGATTAGCTGTGGAAAACTCTATACTAAAGATAAATGTGTATGAAAGAAAAAAAAAAGAACCTCAAACCTCACTTTCTCTTACCAACCGAAGCTCGTGAAGATTCCAAGTGAGTGCAGATTTGTGTTTTACTTCGGTGATGATGGTTGGTCCAAAAGAGTGAACAATCAAGCGCATACAAGTCGAGAATCACACAAACAATGGCTGATTTTGGATGCACTACTCAATAGACTAGATGAAATCCCTACAAATTCAGCAACTTTTTTTTTTGCTTTTTTTTTGCTTTTTTTTTGCTTTTTTTGCTTTTTTTTTTGCTTTTTTTTTTGCTGTTTTTTTTTGACAGAATTGAAATCAACAAAACTACAAAGGGATAGATGGTACCAATGTAACAATGGCTCTGATTACCAAATGATACGGGGCGGAAGCGGGACTTCACGATGTAGGATTTGATGGAGGAGGATAGGTAGTGCAACCCGACGACTCTTGAATCCAACCACTGCTTGTGCAATGACCTGCAACAAGTAATTGCCTAACCACACTCTAAGTTTCCAAACCACACAACCACGCACGAAGTTGGAAGCACAGTTTGGTTGCCGTCGAACGACCGCTTATGCAATCTCACAAGGAAACTACAAGAGCAAGGGGGTAGAGAACTCTCTCTTGAAAAAGATGTAGCAATAGCTAAATCTGAAATGTTGATGAATAAAATTTCCAAAATCTGAATGTGTTTTCAAAATACATGTAGATGAGGATTAATACTAAGAAATGAAAGTAAATGCATGTGTTGTGGACTTGTGCAGCCACCATGGGATCTTGAGTAGCCTCTTTTGAGCAATGAGCAGCCACCATGGAGTCTTGTGCATTCTCCTTTGATCCTTGTTCAGCCATAAGTGCCCATGATTGATCTTTGTGCAATACTATTAATAGCCATGCTTTCAATTTGTGCTTGGTTTGATGTGCTAAGGGAAAAGCATCAATTCTGGTCCTTTATTGCTTTCTTTCTTGCACTAAATGATGTTAGACTTCTCCCTTTATTCTTCGTGCATGAGTCCTCCATAAGTGTCCCTTCTTTATGTCCATCCACTTTTGAGAATCTGAGTAATAAAAGCACACTAGATTTAGGCAGCATAAAGTTCTCATCAATTGTAGTATAACAATCAACTAGGAGTGAATTCACCTCATGTTGAATTTGTTTTGCTCGGTTCCTAGTCATTGGACCTTTGAAAGCTTCTTTCGTCGATGCATCAGCTTGTAGTTGTATAGGATTACTTGTAATAGTAGATGACCGACGAGGTGAGGCTAGTGTGTCCTCATCAGTTTGTCAAAGTTCGTCCCAAGTTAGTCTCTTTCTAAGGACGAACTTAGACAATCCTTAGAATGAGACTAACGTGACTAACTTGGGACGAACAAAGACAAACTTAAGTCCCATTCTAAGGTTTGTCTAAGTTCGTCCCAAGTGGATCTCTTTCTAAGGACGAACTTAGACAAACCTTAGAATGAGACTAACGAGACAAACTTGGGACGAACAAAGACAAACTTTAGTCTCATTCTAAGGTTTGTCTAAGTTCGTTTCAAGTAGTCTCTTTCTAAGGACGAACTTAGACAAACCTTAGAATGAGACTAACGAGACTAACTTGGGACGAACAAAGACAAACTTAAGTCTCATTCTAAGGTTTTTCTAAGTTCGTCCCAAGTTATTCTGTTTCTAAGGACGAACTTAGACAAACCTTAGAATGAGAATAATGAGACTAAATTTGGACGAACAAAGAAAAACGTTAGTCTCATTCTAAGGTTTGTCTTAGTTCGTCCCAAGTTTGTCTCTTTCTAAGAACGAACTTAGACAAACCTTAGAATGAGACTAACGAGACTAATTTGGGACGAACAAAGACAAACTTAAGTCCCATTCTAAGGTTTGTCTTAGTTCGTCCCAAGTTAGACTCTTTCTAAGGACGAACTTAGACAAACCTTAGAATGAGACTAACGAGACTAACTTGGGACGAACAAAGACAAACTTAAGTCTCATTCTAAGGTTTGTCTAAGTTCATCCCAAGTTATTCTCTTTCCAAGGATGAACTTAGACAAACCTTAGAATGAGACTAACGAGACTAACTTTGGACGAACAAAGAAAAACGTTAGTCTCATTCTAAGGTTTGTCTTAGTTCGTCCCAAGTTAGTCTCTTTCTAAGGACGAACTTAGACAAACCTTAGAATGAGACTAACGAGACAAAGTTGGGACGAACAAAGACAAACTTTAGTCTCATTCTAAGGTTTGTCTAAGTTCGTCCCAAGTTAGTCTCTTTCTAAGGACGAACTTAGACAAACCTTAGAATGAGACTAACGAGACTATCTTGGGACGAACAAAGACAAACGTAAGTCTCATTGTAAGGTTTGTCTTTGTTCGTCCCAAGTTAGTCTCTTTCTAAGAACGAACTTAGACAAACCTTAGAATGAGACTTACGAGACTAACTTGGGACGAACAAAGACAAACTTAAGTCTCATTCTAAGGTTTGTCTAAGTTCGTCCCAAGTTATTCTCTTTCTAAGGACGAACTTAGACAAACCTTAGAATGAGACTAACGAGACGAACTTTGGACGAAGAAAGAAAAACGTTAGTCTCATTCTAAGGTTTGTCTTAGTTCGTCCCAAGTTAGTCTCTTTCTAAGGATCAACTTAGATAAACCTTAGAATGAGACTAACGAGACTAACTTGGGACGAACAAAGACAAACTTAAGTCTCATTCTAAGGTTTGTCAAAGTTCGTCCCAAGTTAGTCTCTTTCTAAGGACGAACTTAGACAAACCTTAGAATGAGACTAACTTGGGACGAACAAAGACAAACTTAAGTCTCATTCTAAGGTTTGTCTAAGTTCGTCCCAAGTTATTCTCTTTCTAAGGACGAACTTAGACAAACCTTAGAATGAGACTAACGAGAATAACTTTGGACGAACAAAGAAAAACGTTAGTCTCATTCTAAGGTTTGTCTTAGTTCATCCCAAGTTAGTCTCTTTCTAAGGACGAAGTTAGATAAACCTTAGAATGAGACTAACGAGACTAACTTGGGACGAACAAAGACAAACTTAAGTCTCATTCTAAGGTTTGTCAAAGTTCGTCCCAAGTTAGTCTCTTTCTAAGGACGAACTTAGACAATCCTTAGAATGAGACTAACGAGATTAACTTGGGACGAACAAAGACAAACTTAAGTCTCATTCTAATGTTTGTCTAAGTTCGTCCCAAGTTAGTCTCTTTCTAAGGACGAACTTAGACAAACCTTAGAATGAGACTAACTTGGGACGAACAAAGACAAACCTAAGTCCCATTCTAAGGTTTGTCTTAGTTCGTCCCAAGTTAGTCTCTTTCTAAGGATGAACTTAGACAAACCTTAGAATGAGACTAACGAGACTAACTTGGGACGAACAAAGACAAAATTAAGTCTCATTCTAAGGTTTGTCTAAGTTCGTCCCAAGTTATTCTCTTTCTAAGGACGAACTTAGACAAACCTTAGAATGAGACTAACGGGACTAACTTTGGACGAACAAAGAAAAACGTTAGTCTCATTCTATGGTTTTTCTTAGTTCGTCCCAAGTTAGTCTCTTTCTAAGGACAAACTTAGACAAACCTTAGAATGAGACTAACAAGACTAACTTGGGACGAACAAAGACAAACTTAAGTCCCATTCTAAGGTTTGTCTTTGTTCGTCCCAAGTTAGTCTCTTTCTAAGGACAAACTTAGACAAACCTTAGAATGAGACTAACGAGACTAACTTGGGACGAACAAAGACAAACTTAAGTCTCATTCTAAGGTTTGTCTAAGTTGGTCCCAAGTTAGTCTCTTTCTAAGGACGAACTTAGACAAACCATAGAATGAGACTAACTTGGGACGAACAAAGACAAACTTAAGTCCCATTCTAAGGTTTGTCTTAGTTCATCCCAACTTAGTCTCTTTCTAAGGACGAACTTAGACAATCCTTAGAATGAGACTAACGAGACTAACTTGGGACGAACAAAGACAAACTGAAGTCCCATTCTAAGGTTTGTCTTAGTTCGTCCCAAGTGGATCTCTTTCTAAGGACGAACTTAGACAAACCTTAGAATGAGACTAACGAGACAAACTTGCGACGAACAAAGACAAACTTTAGTCTCATTCTAAGGTTTGTCTAAGTTCGTTTCAAGTAGTCTCTTTCTAAGGACGAACTTAGACAAACCTTAGAATGAGAGTAACGAGACTAACTTGGGACGAACAAAGACAAAATTAAGTCTCATTCTAAGGTTTGTCTAAGTTCGTCCCTAGTTAGTCTCTTTCTAAGGACGAACTTAGACAAACCTTAGAATGAGACTAACGAGACTAACTTGGGACGAACAAAGAAAAACGTTAGTCTCATTCTAAGGTTTATCTTAGTTCGTCCCAAGTTAGTCTCTATCTGAGGACGAACTTAGACAAACCTTAGAATGAGACTAACGAGACTAACTTGGGACGAACACAGATAAACTCAAGTCCCATTCTAAGGTTTGTCTTTGTTCGTCCCAAGTTAGTCTCTTTCTAAGGACAAACTCAGACAAACCTTAGAATGAGACTAACGAGCCTAACTTGGGACGAACAAAGACAAACTTAAGTCTCATTTTACGGTTTGTCTAAGTTCATCCCAAGTTAGTCTTTTTCTAAGGACGAACTTAGACAAACCTTAGAATGAGACTAACGAGACAAACTTGGGACGAACAAAGACAAACTTAAGTCTCATTCTATGGTTTGGATAAGTTCGTCCCAAGTTAGTCTCTTTCTAAGGACGAACTTAGACAAACCTTAGAATGAGACTAACGAGACAAACTTTGGACGAACAAAGACAAACTCAAGTCCCATTCTAAGGTTTGTCTGAGTTCATCCCAAGTTAGTCTCTTTCTAAGGACAACTTAGACAAACCTTAGAATGAGACTAACGAGACAAACTTGGGACGGACAAAGACAAACTTAAGTCTCATTCTAAGGTTTGTCTAAGTTCGTCCCAAGTTAGTCTCTTTCTAAAGACGAACTTAGACAAACCTTTGAATGAGACTAACGAGACAAACTTGGGACGAACAAAGACAAACTTAAGTCTCATTCTGAGGTTTTTCTAAGTTCGTCCCAAGTTATTCTCTTTCTAAGGATGAACTTAGACAAACCTTAGAATGAGACTAACGAGACAAACTTGGGACGAACAAAGACAAACTTAAGTCTCATTCTAAGGTTTGTCTTAGTTCGTCCCAAGTTAGTCTCTTTCTAAGGATGAACTTAGACAAACCTTAGAATGAGACTAACGAGACTAACATTGGACGAACAAAGAAACTTGTTAGTCTCATTCTGAGGTTTGTCTTAGTTCGTCCCAAGTCAGTCTCTTTCTAAGGACGAACTTAGACAAACCTTAGAATGAGACTAACGAGACTAACTTGGGACGAACAAAGAAAAACTTAAGTCCCATTCTAGGGTTTGTCTAAGTTTGTCCCAAGTTAGTCTCTTTCTAAGGACGAACTTAGACAAACTTTGGAATGAGACTAACGAGACTAACTTGGGACGAACAAAGACAAACTTAAGTCCCATTCTAAGGTTTATCTTAGTTGGTCCCAAGTTAGTCTCTTTCTAAGGACGAACTTAGACAAACCTTAGAATTAGACTAACTTGGGACGAACAAAGACAAACTTAACTCCCATTCTAAGGTTTGTCTTAGTTCGTCCCAACTTAGTCTCTTTCTAAGGACGAACTTAGACAAATCTTAGAATGAGACTATCGAGACTAACTTGGGACGAACAAAGACAAACTTAAGTCTCATTCTAAGGTTTGTCTAAGTTCGTCCCAAGTTATTCTCTTTCTAAGGACGAACTTAGACAAACCTTAGAATGAGACTAACGAGACTAACTTTGCACGAACAAAGAAAAATGTTAGTCTCATTCTAAGGTTTGTCTTAGTTCGTCCCAAGTTAGTCTCTTTCTAAGGAGGAACTTAGACAAACCTTAGAATGAGACTAACGAGACTAACTTGGGATGAACAAAGACAAACTTAAGTCCCATTCTAAGGTTTGTCTAAGTTCGTCCCAAGTTAGTCTCTTTCTAATGACAAACTTAGACAAACCTTAGAATGAGACAAACGAGACTAACTTGGGACGAACAAAGACAAACTTAAGTCTCATTCTAAGGTTTGTCTAAGTTCGTCCCAAGTTATTCTCTTTCTAAGGACGAACTTAGACAAACCTTAGAATGAGACTAGCGAGACTAACTTTGGACGAACAAAGAAAAACGTTAGTCTCATTCAAAGGTTTGTCTTAGTTCATCCCAAGTTAGTCTCTTTCTAAGGACAAACTTAGACAAACCTTAGAATGAGACTAACGAGACAAACTTGGGACGAACAAAGACAAACTTAAGTCCCATTCTAAGGTTTGTCTTAGTTCGTCCCAAGTTAGTCTCTTTCTAAGGACGAACTTAGACAAACCTTAGAATGAGACTAACTTGGGACGAACAAAGACAAACTTAAGTCTCATTCTAAGGATTGTCTAATTTCGTCCCAAGTTATTCTCTTTCTAAGGAAGAACTTAGACAAACCATAGAATGAGACTAACGAGACGTATTTAGGACGAACAAAGAAAAACGTTAGTCTCATTCTAAGGTTTGTCTTAGTTCGTCCCAAGTTAGTCTCTTTCTAAGGACAAACTTAGACAAACCTTAGAATGAGACTAACGAGACTAACTTGGGACGAACAAAGACATACTTAAGTTTCATTCTAAGGTTTGTCTAAGTTCGTCCCAAGTTAGTCTCTTTCTAAGGACGAACTTAGACAAACCTTAGAATGAGATTAACTTGGGACGAACAAAGACAAACTTAAGTCTCATTCTAAGGATTATCTAATTTCGTCCCAAGTTATTCTCTTTCTAAGGAAGAACTTAGACAAACCTTAGAATGAGACTAACGAGACGAATTTTGGACGAACAAAGAAAAACGTTAGTCTCATTCTAAGGTTTGTCTTAGTTCGTCCCAAGTTAGTCTCTTTCTAAGGACGAACTTAGACAAACCTTAGAATGAGACTAACAAGACTAACGTGGGACAAACAAAAGACAAACTTAAGTCCCATTCTAAGGTTTGTCTTAGTTCGTCCCAAGTTAGTCTCTATCTAAGGAAGAACTTAGACAAACCTTAGAATGAGACTAACGAGACTAACTTGGGACGAAAAAAGACAAACTTAAGTCCCATTCTATGGGTTGTCATAGTTCGTCCCAAGTTAGTCTCTTTCTAAGGACGAACTTAGACAAACCTTAGAATGAGACTAACGAGACTCACTTGGAACGAACAAAGACAAACTTAAGTCTCATTCTAAGGTTTGTCTAAGTTCGTCCCAAGTTAGTCTCTTTCTAAGGACGAACTTAGACAAACCTTAGAATGAGACTAACGAGACAAACTTTGGACGAACAAAGACAAACTTAAGTCCCATTCTAAGGTTTGTCTGAGTTCGTCCCAAGTTAGTCTCTTTCTAAGGACAACTTAGACAAACCATAGAATGAGACTAACGAGACAAACTTGGGACGAACAAAGACAAACTTAAGTCTCATTCTAAGGTTTGTCTAAGTTCGTCCCAAGTTAGTCTCTTTCTAAAGACGAACTTAGACAAACCTTTGAATGAGACTAACGAGACAAACTTGGGACGAACAAAGACAAACTTAAGTCTCAGTCTGAGGTTTTTCTAAGTTCGTCCCAAGTTAGTCTCTTTCTAAGGACGAACTTAGACAAACCTTAGAATGAGACTAAGAAGACTAACTTGGGACGAACAAAGACAAACTAAGTCTCATTCTAAGGTTTGTCTTTGTTCGTCCCAAGTTAGTCTCTTTCTAAGGACGAACTTAGACAAACCTTAGAATGAGACTAACGAGACTAACTTGGGACGAACAAAGACAAACTTAAGTCTCATTCTAAGGTTTGTCTAAGTTCGTCCCTAGTTAGTCTCTTTCTAAGGACGAACTTAGACAAACCTTAGAAAGAGACTAACGAGACTAACTTGGGACGAACAAAGAAAAACGTTAGTCTCATTCTAAGTTTTGTCTTAGTTCGTCCCAAGTTAGTCTCTTTCTAAGGATGAACTTAGACAAACCTTAGAATGAGACTAACGAGACTAACTTGGGACGAACAAAGACAAACTTAAGTCCCATTCTAAGGTTAGTCTTAGTTCGTCCCAAGTTAGTCTCTTTCTAAGGATGAACTTAGACAAACCTTAGAATGAGACTAACGAGACTAAGTTGGGACGAACAAAGAGAAACTTAAGTCTCATTCTAAGGTTTGTCTAAGTTCGTCCCAAGTTAGTCTTTTTCTAAGGACGAACTTAGACAAACCATAGAATGAGACTAACTTGGGACGAACAAAGACAAACTTAAGTCTCATTCTAAGGATTGTCTAATTTCGTCCCAAGTTATTCTCTTTCTAAGGAAGAACTTAGACAAACCATAGAATAAGACTAACGAGACGTATTTAGGACGAACAAAGAAAAACGTTAGTCTCATTCTAAGGTTTGTCTTAGTTCGTCCCAAGTTAGTCTCTTTCTAAGGACAAACTTAGACAAACCTTAGAATGAGACTAACGAGACGAACTTTGGACGAACAAAGAAAAATGTTAGTCTCATTCTAAGGTTTGTCTTAGTTCGTCCCAAGTTAGTCTCTTTCTAAGGACGAACTTAGATAAACCTTAGAATGAGACTAACGAGACTAACTTGGGACGAACAAAGACAAACTTAAGTCTCATTCTAAGGTTTGTCAAAGTTCGTCCCAAGTTAGTCTCTTTCTAAGGACGAACTTAGACAAACCTAAGAATGAGACTAACTTGGGACGAACAAAAACAAACTTAAGTCTCATTCTAAGGTTTGTCTAAGTTCGTCCCAAGTTATTCTCTTTCTAAGGACGAACTTAGACAAACCTTAGAATGAGACTAACGAGACTAACTTGGGACGAACAAAGACAAACTTAAGTCTCATTCTAAGGTTTGTCTAAGTTCGTCCCAAGTTATTCTCTTTCTAAGGACGAACTTAGACAAACCTTAGAATGAGACTAGCGAGACTAACTTTGGACGAACAAAGAAAAACGTTAGTCTCATTCAAAGGTTTGTCTTAGTTCATCCCAAGTTAGTCTCTTTCTAAGGACAAACTTAGACAAACCTTAGAATGAGACTAACGAGACAAACTTGGGACGAACAAAGACAAACTTAAGTCCCATTCTAAGGTTTGTCTTAGTTCGTCCCAAGTTAGTCTCTTTCTAAGGACGAACTTAGACAAACCTTAGAATGAGACTAACTTGGGACGAACAAAGACAAACTTAAGTCTCATTCTAAGGATTGTCTAATTTCGTCCCAAGTTATTCTCTTTCTAAGGAAGAACTTCGACAAACCATAGAATGAGACTAACGAGACGTATTTAGGACGAACAAAGAAAAACGTTAGTCTCATTCTAAGGTTTGTCTTAGTTCGTCCCAAGTTAGTCTCTTTCTAAGGACAAACTTAGACAAACCTTAGAATGAGACTAACGAGACTAACTTGGGACGAACAAAGACATACTTAAGTTTCATTCTAAGGTTTGTCTAAGTTCGTCCCAAGTTAGTCTCTTTCTAAGGACGAACTTAGACAAACCTTAGAATGAGATTAACTTGGGACGAACAAAGACAAACTTAAGTCTCATTCTAAGGATTGTCTAATTTCGTCCCAAGTTATTCTCTTTCTAAGGAAGAACTTAGACAAACCTTAGAATGAGACTAACGAGACGAATTTTGGACGAACAAAGAAAAACGTTAGTCTCATTCTAAGGTTTGTCTTAGTTCGTCCCAAGTTAGTCTCTTTCTAAGGACGAACTTAGACAAACCTTAGAATGAGACTAACAAGACTAACGTGGGACAAACAAAAGACAAACTTAAGTCCCATTCTAAGGTTTGTCTTAGTTCGTCCCAAGTTAGTCTCTATCTAAGGAAGAACTTAGACAAACCTTAGAATGAGACTAACGAGACTAACTTGGGACGAACAAAGACAAACTTAAGTCCCATTCTATGGGTTGTCATAGTTCGTCCCAAGTTAGTCTCTTTCTAAGGACGAACTTAGACAAACCTTAGAATGAGACTAACGAGACTCACTTGGAACGAACAAAGACAAACTTAAGTCTCATTCTAAGGTTTGTCTAAGTTCGTCCCAAGTTAGTCTCTTTCTAAGGACGAACTTAGACAAACCTTAGAATGAGACTAACGAGACAAACTTTGGACGAACAAAGACAAACTTAAGTCCCATTCTAAGGTTTGTCTGAGTTCGTCCCAAGTTAGTCTCTTTCTAAGGACAACTTAGACAAACCATAGAATGAGACTAACGAGACAAACTTGGGACGAACAAAGACAAACTTAAGTCTCATTCTAAGGTTTGTCTAAGTTCGTCCCAAGTTAGTCTCTTTCTAAAGACGAACGTAGACAAACCTTTGAATGAGACTAACGAGACAAACTTGGGACGAACAAAGACAAACTTAAGTCTCAGTCTGAGGTTTTTCTAAGTTCGTCCCAAGTTAGTCTCTTTCTAAGGACGAACTTAGACAAACCTTAGAATGAGACTAAGAAGACTAACTTGGGACGAACAAAGACAAACTTAAGTCTCATTCTAAGGTTTGTCTTTGTTCGTCCCAAGTTAGTCTCTTTCTAAGGACGAACTTAGACAAACCTTAGAATGAGACTAGCGAGACTAACTTTGGACGAACAAAGAAAAACGTTAGTCTCATTCAAAGGTTTGTCTTAGTTCATCCCAGGTTAGTCTCTTTCTAAGGACAAACTTAGACAAACCTTAAAATGAGACTAACGAGACAAACTTGGGACGAACAAAGACAAACTTAAGTCCCATTCTAAGGTTTGTCTTAGTTCGTCCCAAGTTAGTCTCTTTCTAAGGACGAACTTAGACAAACCTTAGAATGAGACTAACTTGGGACGAACAAAGACAAACTTAAGTCTCATTCTAAGGATTGTCTAATTTCGTCCCAAGTTATTCTCTTTCTAAGGAAGAACTTAGACAAACCATAGAATGAGACTAACGAGACGTATTTAGGACGAACAAAGAAAAACGTTAGTCTCATTCTAAGGTTTGTCTTAGTTCGTCCCCAGTTAGTCTCTTTCTAAGGACAAACTTAGACAAACCTTAGAATGAGACTAACGAGACTAACTTGGGACGAACAAAGACATACTTAAGTTTCATTCTAAGGTTTGTCTAAGTTCGTCCCAAGTTAGTCTCTTTCTAAGGACGAACTTAGACAAACCTTAGAATGAGATTAACTTGGGACGAACAAAGACAAACTTAAGTCTCATTCTAAGGATTGTCTAATTTCGTCCCAAGTTATTCTCTTTCTAAGGAAGAACTTAGACAAACCTTAGAATGAGACTAACGAGACGAATTTTGGACGAACAAAGAAAAACGTTAGTCTCATTCTAAGGTTTGTCTTAGTTCGTCCCAATTTAGTCTCTTTCTAAGGACGAACTTAGACAAACCTTAGAATGAGACTAACAAGACTAACGTGGGACAAACAAAAGACAAACTTAAGTCCCATTCTAAGGTTTGTCTTAGTTCGTCCCAAGTTAGTCTCTATCTAAGGAAGAACTTAGACAAACCTTAGAATGAGACTAACGAGACAAACTTTGGACGAACAAAGACAAACTTAAGTCCCATTCTAAGGTTTGTCTGAGTTCGTCCCAAGTTAGTCTCTTTCTAAGGACAACTTAGACAAACCATAGAATGAGACTAACGAGACAAATTTGGGACGAACAAAGACAAACTTAAGTCTCATTCTAAGGTTTGTCTAAGTTCGTCCCAAGTTAGTCTCTTTCTAAAGACGAACGTAGACAAACCTTTGAATGAGACTAACGAGACAAACTTGGGACGAACAAAGACAAACTTAAGTCTCAGTCTGAGGTTTTTCTAAGTTCGTCCCAAGTTAGTCTCTTTCTAAGGACGAACTTAGACAAACCTTAGAATGAGACTAAGAAGACTAACTTGGGACGAACAAAGACAAACTTAAGTCTCATTCTAAGGTTTGTCTTTGTTCGTCCCAAGTTAGTCTCTTTCTAAGGACGAACTTAGACAAACCTTAGAATGAGACTAACGAGACTAACTTGGGACGAACAAAGACAAACTTAAGTCTCATTCTAAGGTTTGTCTAAGTTCGTCCCTAGTTAGTCTCTTTCTAAGGACGAACTTAGACAAACCTTAGAATGAGACTAACGAGACTAACTTGGGACGAACAAAGAAAAACGTTAGTCTCATTCTAAGTTTTGTCTTAGTTCGTCCCAAGTTAGTCTCTTTCTAAGGATGAACTTAGACAAACCTTAGAATGAGACTAACGAGACTAACTTGGGACGAACAAAGACAAACTTAAGTCCCATTCTAAGGTTAGTCTTAGTTCGTCCCAAGTTAGTCTCTTTCTAAGGATGAACTTAGACAAACCTTAGAATGAGACTAACGAGACTAAGTTGGGACGAACAAAGAGAAACTTAAGTCTCATTCTAAGGTTTGTCTAAGTTCGTCCCAAGTTAGTCTTTTTCTAAGGACGAACTTAGACAAACCATAGAATGAGACTAACGAGAGAAACTTGGGACGAACAAAGACAAACTTAAGTCTCATTCTAAGGTTTGGATAAGTTCATCCCAAGTTAGTCTCTTTCTAAGGACGAACTTAGACAAACTTTAGAATGAGACTAACGAGACTAACTTGGGACGAAGAAAGACAAACTTAAGTCCCATTCTAAGGTTTGTCTTAGTTCATCCCAAGTTAGTCTCTTGCTAAGGACGAACTTAGACAAACCTTAGAATGAGACTAACTTGGGACGAACAAAGACAAACTTAAGTCTCATTCTAAGGTTTGTCTAAGTTCGTCCCAAGTTATTCTCTTTCTAAGGACGAACTTAGACAAACCTTAGATTGAGACTAACGAGACGAATTTGGACGAACAAAGAAAAACGTTAGTCTCATTCTAAGGTTTGTCTTAGTTCGTCCCAAGTTAGTCTCTTTCTAAGGACGAACTTAGATAAACCTTAGAATGAGACTAACGAGACTAACTTGGGACGAACAAAGACAAACTTAAGTCTCATTCTAAGGTTTGTCAAAGTTCGTCCCAAGTTAGTCTCTTTCTAAGGACGAACTTAGACAAACCTAAGAATGAGACTAACTTGGGACGAACAAAAACAAACTTAAGTCTCATTCTAAGGTTTGTCTAAGTTCGTCCCAAGTTATTCTCTTTCTAAGGACGAACTTAGACAAACCTCAGAATGAGACTAACGAGACTAACTTGGGACGAACAAAGACAAACTTAAGTCTCATTCTAAGGTTTGTCAAAGTTCGTCCCAAGTTAGTCTCTTTCTAAGGACGAACTTAGACAATCCTTAGAATGAGACTAACGAGATTAACTTGGGACGAACAAAGACAAACTTAAGTCTCATTCTAATGTTAGTCTAAGTTCATCCCAAGTTAGTCTCTTTCTAAGGACGAACTTTGACAAACCTTAGAATGAGACTAACGAGACTAACTTGGGACGAACAAAGACAAACTTAAGTTCCATTCTAAGGTTTGTCTTAGTTCGTCCCAAGTTAGTCTCTTTCTAAGGATGAACTTAGACAAACCTTCGAATGAGACTAACGAGACTAACTTGGGACGAACAAAGACAAAATTAAGTCTCATTCTAAGGTTTGTCTAAGTTCGTCCCAAGTTATTCTCTTTCTAAGGACGAACTTAGACAAACATTAGAATGAGACAAACGAGACTAACTTTGGACGAACAAAGAAAAACGTTAGTCTCATTCTAAGGTTTGTCTTAGTTCGTCCCAAGTTAGTCTCATTCTAAGGACGAACTTAGACAAACCTTAGAATGTGACTAACGAGACTAACTTGGGACGAACAAAGACAAACTTAAGTCCCATTCTAAGGTTTGTCTTAGTTCGTCCCAAGTTAGTCTCTTTCTAAGGACGAACTTAGACAAACCTTAGAATGAGACTAACGAGACTAACTTGGGACGAACAAAGATAAACTTAAGTCTCATTCTAAGGTTTGTCTAAGTTCGTCCCAAGTTATTCTCTTTCTAAGGATGAACTTAGACAAACCTTAGAATGAGACTAACGAGACTAACTTTGGACGAACAAAGAAACTCGTTAGTCTCATTCTAAGGTTTGTCTTAGTTCGTCCCAAGTCAGTCTCTTTCTAAGGACGAACTTAGACAAACCTTAGAATGAGACTAACGAGACTAACTTGGGACGAACAAAGACAAACTTAAGTCCCATTCTAGGGTTTGTCTAAGTTTGTCCCAAGTTAGTCTCTTTCTAAGGACGAACTTAGACAAACTTTGGAATGAGACTAACGAGACTAACTTGGGATGAACAAAGACAAACTTAAGTCCCATTCTAAGGTTTATCTTAGTTGGTCCCAAGTTAGTCTCTTTCTAAGGACGAACTAAGACAAACCTTAGAATGAGACTAACTTGGGACGAACAAAGACAAACTTAAGTCTCATTCTAAGGTTTGTCTGAGTGCGTCCCAAGTTAGTCTCTTTCTAAGGACAAACTTAGACAAACCTTAGAATGAGACTAACGAGACTACCTTGGGATGAACAAAGACAAACTTAAGTCCCATTCTAAGGTTTGTCTTAGTTTGTCCCAAGTTAGTCTCTTTCTAAGGACGAACTTAGACAAACCTTAGAATGAGACTAACGAGACTAACTTGGGACGAACAAAGACTAACTTAAGTCTCATTCTAAGGTTTGTCTAAGTTCGTCCCAAGTTATTCTCTTTCTAAGGATGAACTTAGACAAACCATAGAATGAGACAAACGAGACTAACTTTGGACGAACAAAGAAAAACGTTAGTCTGATTCTAAGGTTTGTCTTAGTTCGTCCCAAGTTAGTCTCTTTCTAAGGACGAACTTAGACAAACCTTAGAATGAGACTAACGAGACAAACTTAGGACGAACAAAGACAAACTTAAGTCCCATTCTAAGGTTTGTCTTAGTTCGTCCCAAGTTAGTCTCTTTCTAAGGACAAACTTAGACAAACCTTATAATGAGACTAACGAGACTAACTTGGGACGAACAAAGACAAACTTAAGTCTCATTCTAAGGTTTGTCTAAGTTCGTCCCAAGTTATTCTCTTTCTAAGGATGAACTTAGACAAACCATAGAATGAGACTAACGAGACTAACTTTGGACGAACAAAGAAAAGCGTTAGTCTCATTCTAAGGTTTGTCTTAGTTCGTCCCAAGTTAGTCTCTTTCTATGGACGAACTTAGACAAACCTTAGAATGAGACTAACGAGACAAACTTGGGATGAACGAAGACAAACTTAAGTCCCATTCTAAGGTTTGTCTTAGTTCGTCCCAAGTTAGTCTCTTTCTAGGGACAAACTTAGACAAACCTTAGAATGAGACTAAGAAGACTAACTTGGGACGAACAAAGGCAAACTTAAGTCTCATTCTAAGGTTTGTCTTTGTTCGTCCCAAATTAGTCTCTTTCTAAGGACGAACTTAGACAAACCTTAGAATGAGACTAACGAGACTAACTTGGGACGAACAAAGTAAAACGTTAGTCTCATTCTAAGGTTAGTCTTAGTTCGTCCCAAGTTAGTCTCTTTCAAAGGATGAACTTAGACAAACCTTAGAATGAGACTAACGAGACTAACTTGGGACGAACAAAGACAAACTTAAGTCCCATTCTAAGGTTAGTCTTAGTTCGTCCCAAGTTAGTCTCTTTCTAAGGATGAACTTAGACAAACCTTAGAATGAGACTAACGAGACTAAGTTGGGACGAACAAAGACAAACTTAAGTCTCATTCTAAGGTTTGTCTAAGTTCGTCCCAAGTTAGTCTTTTTCTAATGACGAACTTAGACAAACCATATAATGAGACTAACGAGACAAACTTGGGATGAACAAAGACAAACTTAAATCTCATTCTAAGGTTTGGATAAGTTCGTCCCAAGTTAGTCTCTTTCTAAGGCGAACTTAGACAAACTTTAGAATGAGACTAACGAGACTAACTTGGGACGAAGAAAGACAAACTTAAGTCCCATTCTAAGGTTTGTCTTAGTTCATCCCAAGTTAGTCTCTTGCTAAGGACGAACTTAGACAAACCTTAGAATGAGACTAACTTGGGACGAACAAAGACAAACTTAAGTCCCATTCTAAGGTTTGTCTAAGTTCGTCCCAAGTTATTCTCTTTCTAAGGATGAACTTAGACAAACCTTAGAATGAGACTAACGAGACGAACTTTGGACGAACAAAGAAAAACGTTAGTCTCATTCTAAGGTTTGTCTTAGTTCGTCCCAAGTTAGTCTCTTTCTAAGGACGAACTTAGATAAACCTTAGAATGAGACTAACGAGACTAACTTGGGACGAACAAAGACAAACTTAAGTCTCATTCTAAGGTTTGTCAAAGTTCGTCCCAAGTTAGTCTCTTTCTAAGGACGAACTTAGACAAACCTAAGAATGAGACTAACTTGGGACGAACAAAAACAAACTTAAGTCTCATTCTAAGGTTTGTCTAAGTTCGTCCCAACTTATTCTCTTTCTAAGGACGAACTTAGACAAACCGTAGAATGAGACTAACGAGACTAACTTTGGACGAACAAAGAAAAACGTTAGTCTCATTCTAAGGTTTGTCCTAGTTCGTCCCAAGTTAGTCTCTTTCTAAGGACGAACTTAGACAAACCTTAGAATGAGACTAACGAGACTAACTTGGGATGAACAAAGACAAACTTAAGTCCCAATCTAAGGTTTGTCTAAGTTCGTCCCAAGTTAGTCTCTTTCTAAGGACGAACTTTGACAAACCTTAGAATGAGACTAACGAGACTAACTTGGGACGAACAAAGACAAACTTAAGTCTCATTCTAAGGTTTGTCTAAGTTCGTCCCAAGTTATTCTCTTTCTAAGGATGAACTTAGACAAACCATAGAATGAGACAAACGAAACTAACTTTGGACGAACAAAGAAAAACGTTAGTCTCATTCTAAGGTTTGTCTTAGTTCGTCCCAAGTTAGTCTCTTTCTAAGGACGAACTTAGACAAACCTTAGAATGAGACTAACGAGACAAACTTGGGACGAACAAAGACCAACTTAAGTCCCATTCTAAAGTTTGTCTTAGTTCGTCCCAAGTTAGTCTCTTTCTAAGGACAAACTTAGACAAACCTTATAATGAGACTAACGAGACTAACTTGGGACGAACAAAGACAAACTTAAGTCTCATTCTAAGGTTTGTCTAAGTTCGTCCCAAGTTATTCTCTTTCTAAGGATGAACTTAGACAAACCATAGAATGAGACTAACGAGACTAACTTTGGACGAACAAAGAAAAACGTTAGTCTCATTCTAAGGTTTGTCTTAGTTCGTCCCAAGTTAGTCTCTTTCTAAGGACGAACTTAGACAAACCTTAGAATGAGACTAACGAGACAAACTTGGGACGAACAAAGACAAACTTAAGTCCCATTCTAAGGTTTGTCTTAGTTCGTCCCAAGTTAGTCTCTTTCTAAGGACAAACTTAGACAAACCTTAGAATGAGACTAAGAAGACTAACTTGGGACGAACAAAGACAAACTTAAGTCTCATTCTAAGGTTTGTCTTTGTTCGTCCCAAGTTAGTCTCTTTCTAAGGACGAACTTAGACAAACCTTAGAATGAGACTAACGAGACTAACTTGGGACGAACAAAGACAAACTTAAGTCTCATTCTAAGGTTTGTCTAAGTTCGTCCCTAGTTAGTCTCTTTCTAAGGACGAACTTAGACAAACCTTAGAATGAGACTAACGAGACTAACTTGGGACGAATAAAGAAAAACGTTAGTCTCATTCTAAGGTTTGTCTTAGTTCGTCCCAAGTTAGTCTCTTTCAAAGGATGAACTTAGACAAACCTTAGAATGAGACTAACGAGACTAACTTGGGACGAACAAAGACAAACTTAAGTCCCATTCTAAGGTTAGTCTTAGTTCGTCCCAAGTTAGTCTCTTTCTAAGGATGAACTTAGACAAACCTTAGAATGAGACTAACGAGACTAAGTTGGGACGAACAAAGACAAACTTAAGTCTCATTCTAAGGTTTGTCTAAGTTCGTCCCAAGTTAATCTTTTTCTAAGGACGAACTTAGACAAACCATAGAATGAGACTAACGAGACAAACTTGGGACGAACAAAGACAAACTTAAGTCTCATTCTAAGGTTTGGATAAGTTCGTCCCAAGTTAGTCTCTTTCTAAGGACGAACTTAGACAAACTTTAGAATGAGACTAACGAGACTAACTTGGGACGAAGAAAGACAAACTTAAGTCCCATTCTAAGGTTTGTCTTAGTTCATCCCAAGTTAGTCTCTTGCTAAGGACGAACTTAGACAAACCTTAGAATGAGACTAACTTGGGACGAACAAAGACAAAATTAAGTCCCATTCTAAGGTTTGTCTAAGTTCGTCCCAAGTTATTCTCTTTCTAAGGACGAACTTAGACAAACCTTAGAATGAGACTAACGAGACGAACTTTGGACGAACAAAGAAAAACGTTAGTCTCATTCTAAAGTTTGTCTTAGTTCGTCCCAAGTTAGTCTCTTTCTAAGGACGAACTTAGACAAACCTTAGAATGAGACTAAGAAGACTAACTTGGGACGAACAAAGGCAAACTTAAGTCTCATTCTAAGGTTTGTCTTTGTTCGTCCCAAATTAGTCTCTTTCTAAGGACGAACTTAGACAAACCTTAGAATGAGACTAACGAGACTAACTTGGGACGAACAAAGTAAAACGTTAGTCTCATTCTAAGGTTAGTCTTAGTTCGTCCCAAGTTAGTCTCTTTCAAAGGATGAACTTAGACAAACCTTAGAATGAGACTAACGAGACTAACTTGGGACGAACAAAGACAAACTTAAGTCCCATTCTAAGGTTAGTCTTAGTTCGTCCCAAGTTAGTCTCTTTCTAAGGATGAACTTAGACAAACCTTAGAATGAGACTAACGAGACTAAGTTGGGACGAACAAAGACAAACTTAAGTCTCATTCTAAGGTTTGTCTAAGTTCGTCCCAAGTTAGTCTTTTTCTAATGACGAACTTAGACAAACCATATAATGAGACTAACGAGACAAACTTGGGACGAACAAAGACAAACTTAAATCTCATTCTAAGGTTTGGATAAGTTTGTCCCAAGTTAGTCTCTTTCTAAGGCGAACTTAGACAAACTTTAGAATGAGACTAACGAGACTAACTTGGGACGAAGAAAGACAAACTTAAGTCCCATTCTAAGGTTTGTCTTAGTTCATCCCAAGTTAGTCTCTTGCTAAGGACGAACTTAGACAAACCTTAGAATGAGACTAACTTGGGACGAACAAAGACAAACTTAAGTCCCATTCTAAGGTTTGTCTAAGTTCGTCCCAAGTTATTCTCTTTCTAAGGATGAACTTAGACAAACCTTAGAATGAGACTAACGAGACGAACTTTGGACGAACAAAGAAAAACGTTAGTCTCATTCTAAGGTTTGTCTTAGTTCGTCCCAAGTTAGTCTCTTTCTAAGGACGAACTTAGATAAACCTTAGAATGAGACTAACGAGACTAACTTGGGACGAACAAAGACAAACTTAAGTCTCATTCTAAGGTTTGTCAAAGTTCGTCCCAAGTTAGTCTCTTTCTAAGGACGAACTTAGACAAACCTAAGAATGAGACTAACTTGGGACGAACAAAAACAAACTTAAGTCTCATTCTAAGGTTTGTCTAAGTTCGTCCCAACTTATTCTCTTTCTAAGGACGAACTTAGACAAACCGTAGAATGAGACTAACGAGACTAACTTTGGACGAACAAAGAAAAACGTTAGTCTCATTCTAAGGTTTGTCTTAGTTCGTCCCAAGTTAGTCTCTTTCTAAGGACGAACTTAGACAAACCTTAGAATGAGACTAACGAGACTAACTTGGGATGAACAAAGACAAACTTAAGTCCCAATCTAAGGTTTGTCTAAGTTCGTCCCAAGTTAGTCTCTTTCTAAGGACGAACTTTGACAAACCTTAGAATGAGACTAACGAGACTAACTTGGGACGAACAAAGACAAACTTAAGTCTCATTCTAAGGTTTGTCTAAGTTCGTCCCAAGTTATTCTCTTTCTAAGGATGAACTTAGACAAACCATAGAATGAGACAAACGAGACTAACTTTGGACGAACAAAGAAAAACGTTAGTCTCATTCTAAGGTTTGTCTTAGTTCGTCCCAAGTTAGTCTCTTTCTAAGGACGAACTTAGACAAACCTTAGAATGAGACTAACGAGACAAACTTGGGACGAACAAAGACAAACTTAAGTCCCATTCTAAAGTTTGTCTTAGTTCGTCCCAAGTTAGTCTCTTTCTAAGGACAAACTTAGACAAACCTTATAATGAGACTAACGAGACTAACTTGGGACGAACAAAGACAAACTTAAGTCTCATTCTAAGGTTTGTCTAAGTTCGTCCCAAGTTATTCTCTTTCTAAGGATGAACTTAGACAAACCATAGAATGAGACTAACGAGACTAACTTTGGACGAACAAAGAAAAACGTTAGTCTCATTCTAAGGTTTGTCTTAGTTCGTCCCAAGTTAGTCTCTTTCTAAGGACGAACTTAGACAAACCTTAGAATGAGACTAACGAGACAAACTTGGGACGAACAAAGACAAACTTAAGTCCCATTCTAAGGTTTGTCTTAGTTCGTCCCAAGTTAGTCTCTTTCTAAGGACGAACTTAGACAAACCTTTGAATGAGACTAACGAGACTAACTTGGGACGAACAAAGACAAACTTAAGTCTCATTCTAAGGTTTGTCTAAGTTCGTCCCTAGTTAGTCTCTTTCTAAGGACGAACTTAGACAAACCTTAGAATGAGACTAACGAGACTAACTTGGGACGAACAAAGAAAAACGTTAGTCTCATTCTAAGGTTTGTCTTAGTTCGTCCCAAGTTAGTCTCTTTCAAAGGATGAACTTAGACAAACCTTAGAATGAGACTAACGAGACTAACTTGGGACGAACAAAGACAAACTTAAGTCCCATTCTAAGGTAAGTCTTAGTTCGTCCCAAGTTAGTCTCTTTCTAAGGATGAACTTAGACAAACCTTAGAATGAGACTAACGAGACTAAGTTGGGACGAACAAAGACAAACTTAAGTCTCATTCTAAGGTTTGTCTAAGTTCGTCCCAAGTTAATCTTTTTCTAAGGACGAACTTAGACAAACCATAGAATGAGACTAACGAGACAAACTTGGGACGAACAAAGACAAACTTAAGTCTCATTCTAAGGTTTGGATAAGTTCGTCCCAAGTTAGTCTCTTTCTAAGGACGAACTTAGACAAACTTTAGAATGAGACTAACGAGACTAACTTGGGACGAAGAAAGACAAACTTAAGTCCCATTCTAAGGTTTGTCTTAGTTCATCCCAAGTTAGTCTCTTGCTAAGGACGAACTTAGACAAACCTTAGAATGAGACTAACTTGGGACGAACAAAGACAAAATTAAGTCCCATTCTAAGGTTTGTCTAAGTTCGTCCCAAGTTATTCTCTTTCTAAGGACGAACTTAGACAAACCTTAGAATGAGACTAACGAGACGAACTTTGGACGAACAAAGAAAAACGTTAGTCTCATTCTAAAGTTTGTCTTAGTTCGTCCCAAGTTAGTCTCTTTCTAAGGACGAACTTAGATAAACTTTAGAATGAGACTAACGAGACTAACTTGGGACGAACAAAGACAAACTTAAGTCTCATTCTAAGGTTTGTCAAAGTTCGTCCCAAGTTAGTCTCTTTCTAAGGACGAACTTAGACAAACCTAAGAATGAGACTAACTTGGGACGAACAAAAACAAACTTAAGTCTCATTCTAAGGTTTGTCTAAGTTCGTCCCAAGTTATTCTCTTTCTAAGGACGAACTTAGACAAACCTTAGAATGAGACTAACGAGACGAACTTTGGACGAACAAAGAAAAACGTTAGTCTCATTCTAAGGTTTGTCTTAGTTCGTCCCAAGTTAGTCTCTTTCTAAGGACGAACTTAGATAAACCTTAGAATGAGACTAACGAGACTAACTTGGGACGAACAAAGACAAACTTAAGTCTCATTCTAAGGTTTGTCTAAGTTCGTCCCAAGTTATTCTTTTTCTAAGGATGAACTTAGACAAACCATAGAATGAGACTAACGAGACTAACTTTGGATGAACAAAGAAAAACGTTAGTCTCATTCTAAGGTTTGTCTTAGTTCGTCCCAAGTTAGTCTCTTTCTAAGGACGAACTTAGACAAACCTTAGAATGAGACTAACGAGACTAACTTGGGATGAACAAAGACAAACTTAAGTCCCATTCTAAGGTTTGTCTAAGTTCGTCCCAAGTTAGTCTCTTTCTAAGGACGAACTTAGACAAACCTTAGAATGAGACTAACGAGACTAACTTGGGATGAACAAAGAAAAACGTTAGTCTCATTCTAAGGTTTGTCTTAGTTCGTCCCAAGTTAGTCTCTTTCAAAGGATGAACTTAGACAAACCTTAGAATGAGACTAACGAGACTAACTTGGGACGAACAAAGACAAACTTAAGTCCCATTCTAAGGTTAGTCTTAGTTCGTCCCAAGTTAGTCTCTTTCTAAGGATGAACTTAGACAAACCTTAGAATGAGACTAACGAGACTAAGTTGGGACGAACAAAGACAAACTTAAGTCTCATTCTAAGGTTTGTCTAAGTTCGTCCCAAGTTAATCTTTTTCTAAGGACGAACTTAGACAAACCATAGAATGAGACTAACGAGACAAACTTGGGACGAACAAAGACAAACTTAAGTCTCATTCTAAGGTTTGGATAAGTTCGTCCCAAGTTAGTCTCTTTCTAAGGACGAACTTAGACAAACTTTAGAATGAGAATAACGAGACTAACTTGGGACGAAGAAAGACAAACTTAAGTCCCATTCTAAGGTTTGTCTTAGTTCATCCCAAGTTAGTCTCTTGCTAAGGACGAACTTAGACAAACCTTAGAATGAGACTAACTTGGGACGAACAAAGACAAAATTAAGTCCCATTCTAAGGTTTGTCTAAGTTCGTCCCAAGTTATTCTCTTTCTAAGGACGAACTTAGACAAACCTTAGAATGAGACTAACGAGACGAACTTTGGACGAACAAAGAAAAACGTTAGTCTCATTCTAAAGTTTGTCTTAGTTCGTCCCAAGTTAGTCTCTTTCTAAGGACGAACTTAGATAAACTTTAGAATGAGACTAACGAGACTAACTTGGGACGAACAAAGACAAACTTAAGTCTCATTCTAAGGTTTGTCAAAGTTCGTCCCAAGTTAGTCTCTTTCTAAGGACGAACTTAGACAAACCTAAGAATGAGACTAACTTGGGACGAACAAAAACAAACTTAAGTCTCATTCTAAGGTTTGTCTAAGTTCGTCCCAAGTTATTCTCTTTCTAAGGACGAACTTAGACAAACCTTAGAATGAGACTAACGAGACGAACTTTGGACGAACAAAGAAAAACGTTAGTCTCATTCTAAGGTTTGTCTTAGTTCGTCCCAAGTTAGTCTCTTTCTAAGGACGAACTTAGATAAACCTTAGAATGAGACTAACGAGACTAACTTGGGACGAACAAAGACAAACTTAAGTCTCATTCTAAGGTTTGTCTAAGTTCGTCCCAAGTTATTCTTTTTCTAAGGATGAACTTAGACAAACCATAGAATGAGACTAACGAGACTAACTTTGGATGAACAAAGAAAAACGTTAGTCTCATTCTAAGGTTTGTCTTAGTTCGTCCCAAGTTAGTCTCTTTCTAAGGACGAACTTAGACAAACCTTAGAATGAGACTAACGAGACTAACTTGGGATGAACAAAGACAAACTTAAGTCCCATTCTAAGGTTTGTCTAAGTTCGTCCCAAGTTAGTCTCTTTCTAAGGACGAACTTAGACAAACCTTAGAATGAGACTAACGAGACTAACTTGGGACGAACAAAGACAAACCTAAGTCTCATTCTAAGGTTTGTCTAAGTTCGTCCCAAGTTATTCTCTTTCTAAGGATGAACTTAGACAAACCATAGAATGAGACTAAAGAGCCTAACTTTGGACGAACAAAGAAAAATGTTAGTCTCATTCTAAGGTTTGTCTTAGTTCGTCTCAAGTTAGTCTCTTTCTAAGGACGAACTTAGACAAACCTTAGAATGAGACTAACGAGACAAACTTGGGACGAACAAAGACAAACTTAAGTCCCATTCTAAGGTTTGTCTTAGTTCGTCCCAAGTTAGTCTCTTTCTAAGGACAAACTTAGACAAACCTTAGAATGAGACTAACGAGACTAACTTGGGACGAACAAAGACAAACTTAAGTCTCATTCTAAGGTTTGTCTAAGTTCGTCCCAAGTTATTCTCTTTCTAAGGATGAACTTAGACAAACCATAGAATGAGACTAACGAGACTAACTTTGGACGAACAAAGAAAAACATTAGTCTCATTCTAAGGTTTGTCTTAGTTCGTCCCAAGTTAGTCTCTTTCTAAGGACGAACTTAGACAAACCTTAGAATGAGACTAACGAGACAAACCTGGGACGAACAAAGACAAACTTAAGTCCCATTCTAAGGTTTGTCTTAGTTCGTCCCAAGTTAGTCTCTTTCTAAGGACAAACTTAGACAAACCTTAGAATGAGACTAAGAAGACTAACTTGGGACGAACAAAGACAAACTTAAGTCCCATTCTAAGGTTTGTCTTAGTTCGTCCCAAGTTAGTCTCTTTCTAAGGACAAACTTAGACAAACCTTAGAATGAGACTAAGAAGACTAACTTGGGATGAACAAAGACAAACTTAAGTCTCATTCTAAGGTTTTTCTTTGTTCGTCCCAAGTTAGTCTCTTTCTAAGGACGAACTTAGACAAACCTTAGAATGCGACTAACGAGACTAACTTGGGACGAACAAAGACAAACTTAAGTCTCATTCTAAGGTTTGTCTAAGTTCGTCCCTAGTTAGTCTCTTTCTAAGGACGAACTTAGACAAACCTTAGAATGAGACTAACGAGAATAACTTGGGACGAACAAAGAAAAACGTTAGTCTCATTCTAAGGTTTGTCTTAGTTCGTCCCAAGTTAGTCTCTTTCAAAGGATGAACTTAGACAAACCTTAGAATGAGACTAACAAGACTAACTTGGGACGAACAAAGACAAACTTAAGTCCCATTCTAAGGTTAGTCTTAGTTCGTCCCAAGTTAGTCTCTTTATAAGGATGAACTTAGACAAACCTTAGAATGAGACTAACGAGACTAAGTTGGGACGAACAAAGACAAACTTAAGTCTCATTCTAAGGTTTGTCTAAGTTCGTCCCAAGTTAGTCTTTTTCTAAGGACGAACTTAGACAAACCATAGAATGAGACTAACGAGACAAACTTGGGACGAACAAAGACAAACTTAAGTCTCATTCTAAGGTTTGGATAAGTTCGTCCCAAGTTAGTCTCTTTCTAAGGACGAACTTAGACAAACTTTAGAATGAGACTAACGAGACTAACTTGGGACGAAGAAAGACAAACTTAAGTCCCATTCTAAGGTTTGTCTTAGTTCATCCCAAGTTAGTCTCTTGCTAAAGACGAACTTAGACAAACCTTAGAATGAGACTAACTTGGGACGAACAAAGACAAAATTAAGTCCCATTCTATGGTTTGTCTAAGTTCGTCCCAAGTTATTCTCTTTCTAAGGACGAACTTAGACAAACCTTAGAATGAGACTAAAGAGACGAACTTTGGACGAACAAAGAAAAACGTTAGTCTCAT
The DNA here is from genome assembly GCA_033675215.1 of Rhodiola kirilowii. Classification (NCBI taxonomy): domain Eukaryota; kingdom Viridiplantae; phylum Streptophyta; class Magnoliopsida; order Saxifragales; family Crassulaceae; genus Rhodiola; species Rhodiola kirilowii. The sequence goes on along the minus strand of JAUCNB010000012.1, from coordinate 852,844 downwards.
TCTAAAGTTTGTCTTAGTTCGTCCCAAGTTAGTCTCTTTCTAAGGACGAACTTAGATAAACCTTAGAATGAGACTAACGAGACTAACTTGGGACGAACAAAGACAAACTTAAGTCTCATTCTAAGGTTTGTCAAAGTTCGTCCCAAGTTAGTCTCTTTCTAAGGACGAACTTAGACAAACCTAAGAATGAGACTAACTTGGGATGAACAAAAACAAACTTAAGTCTCATTCTAAGGTTTGTCTAAGTTCGTCCCAAGTTATTCTCTTTCTAAGGACGAACTTAGACAAACCTTAGAATGAGACTAACGAGACGAACTTTGGACGAACAAAGAAAAACGTTAGTCTCATTCTAAGGTTTGTCTTAGTTCGTCCCAAGTTAGTCTCTTTCTAAGGACGAACTTAGATAAACTTTAGAATGAGACTAACGAGACTAACTTGGGACGAACAAAGACAAACTTAAGTCTCATTCTAGGGTTTGTCTAAGTTCGTCCCAAGTTATTCTCTTTCAAAGGATGAACTTAGACAAACCATAGAATGAGACTAACGAGACTAACTTTGGACGAACAAAGAAAAACGTTAGTCTCATTCTTAGGTTTGTCTTAGTTCGTCCCAAGTTAGTCTCTTTCTAAGGACGAACTTAGACAAACCTTTGAATGAGACTAACAAGACTAACTTGGGATGAACAAAGACAAACTTAAGTCCCATTCTAAGGTTTGTCTAAGTTCGTCCCAAGTTAGTCTCTTTCTAAGGACGAACTTAGACAAACCTTAGAATGAGACTAACGAGACTAACTTGGGACGAACAAAGACAAACTTAAGTCTCATTCTAAGGTTTGTCTAAGTTCGTCCCAAGTTATTCTCTTTCTAAGGATGAACTTAGACAAACCATAGAATGAGACTAAAGAGACTAACTTTGGACGAACAAAGAAAAACGTTAGTCTCATTCTAAGGTTTGTCTTAGTTCGTCCCAAGTTAGTCTCTTTCTAAGGACAAACTTAGACAAACCTTAGAATGAGACTAACGAGACAAACTTGGGACGAACAAAGACAAACTTAAGTCCCATTCTAAGGTTTGTCTTAGTTCGTCCCAAGTTAGTCTCTTTCTAAGGACAAACTTAGACAAACCTTAGAATGAGACTAACGAGACTAACTTGGGACGAACAAAGACAAACTTAAGTCTCATTCTAAGGTTTGTCTAAGTTCGTCCCAAGTTATTCTCTTTCTAAGGATGAACTTAGACAAACCATAGAATGAGACTAACGAGACTAACTTTGGACGAACAAAGAAAAACGTTAGTCTCATTCTAAGGTTTGTCTTAGTTCGTCCCAAGTTAGTCTCTTTCTAAGGACAAACTTAGACAAACCTTAGAATGAGACTAACGAGACAAACCTGGGACGAACAAAGACAAACTTAAGTCCCATTCTAAGGTTTGTCTTAGTTCGTCCCAAGTTAGTCTCTTTCTAAGGACAAACTTAGACAAACCTTAGAATGAGACTAAGAAGACTAACTTGGGACGAACAAAGACAAACTTAAGTCTCATTCTAAGGTTTGTCTTTGTTCGTCTCAAGTTATTCTCTTTATAAGGACGAACTTAGACAAACCTTAGAATGAGACTAACGAGACTAACTTGGGACGAACAAAGACAAACTTAAGTCTCATTCTAAGGTTTGTCTAAGTTCGTCCCTAGTTAGTCTCTTTCTAAGGACGAACTTAGATAAACCTCAGAATGAGACTAACGAGACTAACTTGGGACGAACAAAGAAAAACGTTAGTCTCATTCTAAGGTTTGTCTTAGTTCGTCCCAAGTTAGTCTTTTTCAAAGGATGAAGTTAGACAAACCTTAGAATGAGACTAACGAGACTAACTTGGGACGAACAAAGACAAACTTAAGTCCCATTCTAGGGTTAGTCTTAGTTCGTCCCAAGTTAGTCTCTTTCTAAGGATGAACTTAGACAAACTTTAGAATGAGACTAACGAGACTAAGTTGGGACGAACAAAGACAAACTTAAGTCTCATTCTAAGGTTTGTCTAAGTTCGTCCCAAGTTAGTCTTTTTCTAAGGACGAACTTAGACAAACCATAGAATGAGACTAACGAGACAAACTTGGGACGAACAAAGACAAACTTAAGTCTCATTCTGAGGTTTGGATAAGTTCGTCCCAAGTTAGTCTCTTTCTAAGGACAAACTTAGACAAACTTTAGAATGAGACTAACGAGACTAAGTTGGGACGAAGAAAGACAAACTTAAGTCCCATTCTAAGGTTTGTCTTAGTTCATCCCAAGTTAGTCTCTTGCTAAGGACGAACTTAGACAAACCTTAGAATGAGACTAACTTGGGACGAACAAAGACAAAATTAAGTCCCATTCTAAGGTTTGTCTAAGTTCGTCCCAAGTTATTCTCTTTCTAAGGACGAACTTAGACAAACCTTAGAATGAGACTAACGAGACGAACTTTGGACGAACAAAGAAAAACGTTAGTCTCATTCTAAAGTTTGTCTTAGTTCGTCCCAATTTAGTCTCTTTCTAAGGAAGAACTTAGATAAACCTTAGAATGAGACTAACGAGACTAACTTGGGACGAACAAAGACAAACTTAAGTCTCATTCTAAGGTTTGTCAAAGTTCGTCCCAAGTTAGTCTCTTTCTAAGGACGAACTTAGACAAACCTAAGAATGAGACTAACTTGGGACGAACAAAAACAAACTTAAGTCTCATTCTAAGGCTTGTCTAAGTTCGTCCCAAGTTATTCTCTTTCTAAGGACGAACTTAGACAAACCTTAGAATGAGACTAACGAGACGAACTTTGGACGAACAAAGAAAAACGTTAGTCTCATTCTAAGGTTTGTCTTAGTTCGTCCCAAGTTAGTCTCTTTCTAAGGACGAACTTAGATAAACCTTAGAATGAGACTAACGAGACTAACTTGGGACGAACAAAGACAAACATAAGTCTCATTCTAAGGTTTGTCTAAGTTCGTCCCAAGTTATTCTCTTTCTAAGGATGAACTTAGACAAACCATAGAATGTGACTAACGAGACTAACTTTGGACGAACAAAGAAAAACGTTAGTCTCATTCTAAGGTTTGTCTTAGTTCGTCCCAAGTTAGTCTCTTTCTAATGACGAACTTAGACAAACCTTAGAATGAGACTAACGAGACTAACTTGGGATGAACAAAGACAAACTTAAGTCCAATTCTAAGGTTTGTCTAAGTTCGTCCCAAGTTAGTCTCTTTCTAAGGACGAACTTAGACAAACCTTAGAATGAGACTAACGAGACTAACTTGGGACGAACAAAGACAAACTTAAGTCTCATTCTAAGGTTTGTCTAAGTTCGTCCCAAGTTATTCTCTTTCTAAGGATGAACTTAGACAAACCATAGAATGAGACTAAAGAGACTAACTTTGGACGAACAAAGAAAAACGTTAGTCTCATTCTAAGGTTTGTCTTAGTTCGTCCCAAGTTAGTCTCTTTCTAAGGATGAACTTAGACAAACCTTAGAATGAGACTAACGAGACAAACTTGGGACGAATAAAGACAAACTTAAGTCCCATTCTAAGGTTTGTCTTAGTTCGTCCCAAGTTAGTCTCTTTCTAAGGACAAACTTAGACAAACCTTAGAATGAGACTAACGAGACTAACTTGGGACGAACAAAGACAAACTTAAGTCTCATTCTAAGGTTTGTCTAAGTTCGTCCCAAGTTATTCTCTTTCTAAGGATGAACTTAGACAAACCATAGAATGAGACTAACGAGACTAACTTTGGACGAACAAAGAAAAACGTTAGTCTCATTCTAAGGTTTGTCTTAGTTCATCCCAAGTTAGTCTCTTTCTAAGGACGAACTTAGATAAACCTTAGAATGAGACTAACGAGACAAACCTGGGACGAACAAAGACAAACTTAAGTCCCATTCTAAGGTTTGTCTTAGTTCGTCCCAAGTTAGTCTCTTTCTAAGGACAAACTTAGACAAACCTTAGAATGAGACTAAGAAGACTAACTTGGGACGAACAAAGACAAACTTAAGTCTCATTCTAAGGTTTGTCTTTGTTCGTCCCAAGTTAGTCTCTTTCTAAGGACGAACTTAGACAAACCTTAGAATGAGACTAACGAGACTAACTTGGGACGAACAAAGACAAACTTAAGTCTCATTCTAAGGTTTGTCTAAGTTCGTCCCTAGTTAGTCACTTTCTAAGGACGAACTTAGACAAACCTCAGAATGAGACTAACGAGACTAACTTGGGACGAACAAAGAAAAACGTTAGTCTCATTCTAAGGTTTGTCTTAGTTCGTCCCAAGTTAGTCTCTTTCAAAGGATGAAGTTAGACAAACCTTAGAATGAGACTAACGAGACTAACTTGGGACGAACAAAGACAAACTTAAGTCCCATTCTAAGGTTGGTCTTAGTTCGTCCCAAGTTAGTCTCTTTCTAAGGATGAACTTAGACAAACCTTAGAATGAGACTAACGAGACTAAGTTGGGACGAACAAAGACAAACTTAAGTCTCATTCTAAGGTTTGTCTAAGTTCGTCCCAAGTTAGTCTTTTTCTAAGGACGAACTTAGACAAACCATAGAATGAGACTAACGAGACAAACTTGGGACGAACAAAGACAAACTTAAGTCTCATTCTGAGGTTTGGATAAGTTCGTCCCAAGTTAGTCTCTTTCTAAGGACGAACTTAGACAAACTTTAGAATGAGACTAACGACACTAACTTGGGACGAAGAAAGACAAACTTAAGTCCCATTCTAAGGTTTGTCTTAGTTCATCCCAAGTTAGTCTCTTGCTAAGGACGAACTTAGACAAACCTTAGAATGAGACTAACTTGGGACGAACAAAGACAAACTTAAGTCTCATTCTAAGGTTTGTCTAAGTTCGTCCCAAGTTATTCTCTTTCTAAGGACGAACTTAGACAAACCTTAGAATGAGACTAACGAGACGAACTTTGGACGAACAAAGAAAAACGTTAGTCTCATTCTAAGGTTTGTCTTAGTTCGTCCCAAGTTAGTCTCTTTCTAAGGAAGAACTTAGATAAACCTTAGAATGAGACTAACGAGACTAACTTGGGACGAACAAAGACAAACTTAAGTCCCATTCTAAGGTTTGTCTTAGTGCGTCCCAGGTTAGTCTCTTTCTAAGGACGAACTTAGACAAACCTTAGAATGAGACTAACGAGACTACCTTGGGATGAACAAAGACAAACTTAAGTCCCCTTCTAAGGTTTGTCTTAGTTTGTCCCAAGTTAGTCTCTTTCTAAGGACGAACTTAGACAAACCTTAGAATGAGACTAACGAGACTAACTTGGGACGAACAAAGACAAACTTAAGTCTTATTCTAAGGTTTGTCTAAGTTCGTCCCAAGTTATTCTCTTTCTAAGGATGAACTTAGACAAACCATAGAATGAGACTAACGAGACTAACTTTGGACGAACAAAGAAAAACGTTAGTCTCATTCTAAGGTTTGTCTTAGTTCGTTCCAAGTTAGTCTATTTCTAAGGACGAACTTAGACAAACCTTAGAATGAGACTAACGAGACTAACTTGGGATGAACAAAGACAAACTTAAGTCCCATTCTAAGGTTTGTCTAAGTTCGTCCCAAGTTAGTCTCTTTCTAAGGACGAACTTAGACAAACCTTAGAATGAGACTAACGAGACTAACTTGGGACGACCAAAGACAAACTTAAGTCTCATTCTAAGGTTTGTCTAAGTTCGTCCCCAGTTATTCTCTTTCTAAGGATAAACTTAGACAAACCTTAGAATGAGACTAACGAGACTAACTTTGGACGAACAAAGAAAAACGTTAGTCTCATTCTAAGGTTTGTCTTAGTTCATCCCAAGTTAGTCTCTTTCTAAGGACGAACTTAGACAAACCTTAGAATGAGACTAACGAGACAAACCTGGGACGAACAAAGACAAACTTAAGTCCCATTCTAAGGTTTGTCTTAGTTCGTCCCAAGTTAGTCTCTTTCTAAGGACAAACTTAGACAAACCTTAGAATGAGACTAAGAAGACTAACTTGGGACGAACAAAGACAAACTTAAGTCTCATTCTAAGGTTTGTCTTTGTTCGTCCCAAGTTAGTCTCTTTCTAAGGACGAACTTAGACAAACCTTAGAATGAGACTAACGAGACTAACTTGGGACGAACAAAGACAAACTTAAGTCTCATTCTAAGGTTTGTCTAAGTTCGTCCCTAGTTAGTCACTTTCTAAGGACGAACTTAGACAAACCTCAGAATGAGACTAACGAGACTAACTTGGGACGAACAAAGAAAAACGTTAGTCTCATTCTAAGGTTTGTCTTAGTTCGTCCCAAGTTAGTCTCTTTCAAAGGATGAAGTTAGACAAACCTTAGAATGAGACTAACGAGACTAACTTGGGACGAACAAAGACAAACTTAAGTCCCATTCTAAGGTTGGTCTTAGTTCGTCCCAAGTTAGTCTCTTTCTAAGGATGAACTTAGACAAACCTTAGAATGAGACTAACGAGACTAAGTTGGGACGAACAAAGACAAACTTAAGTCTCATTCTAAGGTTTGTCTAAGTTCGTCCCAAGTTAGTCTTTTTCTAAGGACGAACTTAGACAAACCATAGAATGAGACTAACGAGACAAACTTGGGACGAACAAAGACAAACTTAAGTCTCATTCTGAGGTTTGGATAAGTTCGTCCCAAGTTAGTCTCTTTCTAAGGACGAACTTAGACAAACTTTAGAATGAGACTAACGACACTAACTTGGGACGAAGAAAGACAAACTTAAGTCCCATTCTAAGGTTTGTCTTAGTTCATCCCAAGTTAGTCTCTTGCTAAGGACGAACTTAGACAAACCTTAGAATGAGACTAACTTGGGACGAACAAAGACAAACTTAAGTCTCATTCTAAGGTTTGTCTAAGTTCGTCCCAAGTTATTCTCTTTCTAAGGACGAACTTAGACAAACCTTAGAATGAGACTAACGAGACGAACTTTGGACGAACAAAGAAAAACGTTAGTCTCATTCTAAGGTTTGTCTTAGTTCGTCCCAAGTTAGTCTCTTTCTAAGGAAGAACTTAGATAAACCTTAGAATGAGACTAACGAGACTAACTTGGGACGAACAAAGACAAACTTAAGTCCCATTCTAAGGTTTGTCTTAGTGCGTCCCAGGTTAGTCTCTTTCTAAGGACGAACTTAGACAAACCTTAGAATGAGACTAACGAGACTACCTTGGGATGAACAAAGACAAACTTAAGTCCCCTTCTAAGGTTTGTCTTAGTTTGTCCCAAGTTAGTCTCTTTCTAAGGACGAACTTAGACAAACCTTAGAATGAGACTAACGAGACTAACTTGGGACGAACAAAGACAAACTTAAGTCTTATTCTAAGGTTTGTCTAAGTTCGTCCCAAGTTATTCTCTTTCTAAGGATGAACTTAGACAAACCATAGAATGAGACTAACGAGACTAACTTTGGACGAACAAAGAAAAACGTTAGTCTCATTCTAAGGTTTGTCTTAGTTCGTTCCAAGTTAGTCTATTTCTAAGGACGAACTTAGACAAACCTTAGAATGAGACTAACGAGACTAACTTGGGATGAACAAAGACAAACTTAAGTCCCATTCTAAGGTTTGTCTAAGTTCGTCCCAAGTTAGTCTCTTTCTAAGGACGAACTTAGACAAACCTTAGAATGAGACTAACGAGACTAACTTGGGACGACCAAAGACAAACTTAAGTCTCATTCTAAGGTTTGTCTAAGTTCGTCCCAAGTTATTCTCTTTCTAAGGATAAACTTAGACAAACCTTAGAATGAGACTAACGAGACTAACTTTGGACGAACAAAGAAAAACGTTAGTCTCATTCTGAGGTTTGTCTTAGTCCGCCCCAAGTTAGTCTCTTTCTAAGGACGAACTTAGACAAACCTTAGAATGAGACTAACGAGACTAACTTGGGACGAACAAAGACAAATATAAGTCCCATTCTAAGGTTTGTCTAAGTTCGTCCCAAGTTAGTCTCTTTCTAAGGACGAACTTAGACAAACTTTAGAATGACACTAACGAGACTAACTTGGGACGAACAAAGACAAACTTAAGTCCCATTCTAAGGTTTGTCTTAGTTCGTCCCAAATTAGTCTCTTTCTAAGGACGAACTTAGACAAACCTTAGAATGAGACTAACTTGGGACGAACAAACACAAACTTAAGTCTCATTCTAAGGTTTGTCTAAGTTTGTCCCAAGTTATTCTCTTTCTAAGGACAAACTTAGACAAACCTTAGAATTAGACTAACGAGACTAACTTTGGACGAACAAAGAAAAACGTTAGTCTCATTCTAAGGTTTGTCTTAGTTCGTCCCAAGTTAGTCTCTTTCTAAGGATGAACTTAGACAAACCTTAGAATGAGACTAACGAGACTAACTTGGGACGAACAAAGACAAACTTAAGTCTCTTTCTAAGGTTTGTCTAAGTTCGTCCCAAGTTAGTCTCTTTCAAAGGACGAACTTAGACAAGCCTTAGAATGAGACTAACGAGACTAACTTGGGACGAACAAAAGACAAACTGAAGTCCCATTCTAAGGTTTGTCTTAGTTCGTCCCAAGTTAGTCTCTTTCTAAGGATGAACTTAGACAAACCTTAGAATGAGACTAACGAGACGAACTTTGGACGAACAAAGAAAAACGTTAGTCTCATTCTAAGGTTTGTCTTAGTTCGTCCCAAGTTAGTCTCTGTCTAAGGACAACTTAGACAAACCTTAGAATGAGACTAACGAGACTAACTTGGGACAAACAAAAGACAAACTTAAGTCCCATTCTAAGGTTTGTCTTAATTCGTCCCAAGTTAGTCTCTTTCTAAGGACGAACTTAGACAAACCTTAGAATGAGACTAACGAAACTAACTTGGGACGAACAAAGACAAACTTAAGTCCCATTCTATGGTTTGTCTTAGTTCGTCCCAAGTTAGTCTCTTTCTAAGGACGAACTTAGACAAACCTTAGAATGAGACTAACGAGACTCACTTGGAACGAACAAAGACAAACTTAAGTCTCATTCTAAGGTTTGTCTAAGTTCGTCCCAAGTTAGTCTCTTTCTAAGGACAAACTTAGACAAACCTTAGAATGAGACTAACGAGACAAACTTGGGACGAACAAAGACAAACTTAAGTCTCATTCTAAGGTTTGTCTGAGTTCGTCCCAAGTTAGTCTCTTTCTAAGGACAAACTTAGACAAACCTTAGAATGAGACTAACGAGACTAACTTGGGACGAACAAAGACAAACCTAAGTCTCATTCTAAGGTTTGTCTAAGTTCATCCCAAGTTAGTCTCTTTCTAAGGACGAACTTAGACAAACCATAGAATGAGACTAACGAGACAAACTTGGGACGAACAAAGACAAACTTAAGTCTCATTCTAAGGTTAGTCTAAGTTCATCCCAAGTTTGTCTCTTTCTTAGGACGAACTTAGACAAACCTTAGAATGAGACTAACGAGACTAACTTGGGACGAACAAAGACAATTTTAAGTCTCATTCTAAGGTTTGTCTTAGTTCGTCCCAAGTTAGTCTCTGTCTAAGGACAACTTAGAAAAACCTTAGAATGAGACTAACGAAACTAACTTGGGACGAACAAAGACAAACCTAAGTCTCATTCTAAGGTTTGTCTAAGTTCATCCCAAGTTAGTCTCTTTCTAAGGACGAACTTAGACAAACCTTAGAATGAGACTAACGAGACAAACTTGGGACGAACAAAGACAAACTTAAGTCTCATTCTAAGGTTAGTCTAAGTTCGTCACAATTTAGTCTCTTTCTAAGGACGAACTTAGACAAACCTTAGAATGAGACTAACGAGACTAACTTGGGACGAACAAAGTCAAACTTAAGTCCCATTCTAAGGTTTGTCTTAGTTCGTCCCAAGTTAGTCTCTTTCTAAGGACGAACTTGGACAAACCTTAGAATGAGACTAACGAGACAAACTTGGGACGAACAAAGACAAACTTAAGTCTCATTCTAAGGTTTGTCTTAGTTCGTCCCAAGTTAGTCTCTTTCTAAGGACAAACTTAGACAAACCTTAGAATCAGACTAACGAGACTAACTTGGGACGAACAAAGACAAACTTAAGTCTCATTCTAAGGTTTGTCTAAGTTCGTCCCAAGTTATTCTCTTTTTAAGGATGAACTTAGACAAACCATAGAATGAGACTAACGAGACTAACTTTGGACGAACAAAGAAAAACGTTAGTCTCATTCTAAGGTTTGTCTTAGTTCATCCCAAGTTAGTCTCTTTCTAAGGACGAACTTAGACAAACCTTAGAATGAGACTAACGAGACAAACCTGGGACGAACAAAGACAAACTTAAGTCCCATTCTAAGGTTTGTCTTAGTTCGTCCCAAGTTAGTCTCTTTCTAAGGACAAACTTAGACAAACCTTAGAATGAGACTAAGAAGACTAACTTGGGACGAACAAAGACAAACTTAAGTCTCATTCTAAGGTTTGTCTTTGTTCGTCCCAAGTTAGTCTCTTTCTAAGGACGAACTTAGACAAACCTTAGAATGAGACTAACGAGACTAACTTGGGACGAACAAAGACAAACTTAAGTCTCATTCTAAGGTTTGTCTAAGTTCGTCCCTAGTTAGTCACTTTCTAAGGACGAACTTAGACAAACCTCAGAATGAGACTAACGAGACTAACTTGGGACGAACAAAGAAAAACGTTAGTCTCATTCTAAGGTTTGTCTTAGTTCGTCCCAAGTTAGTCTCTTTCAAAGGATGAAGTTAGACAAACCTTAGAATGAGACTAACGAGACTAACTGGGGACGAACAAAGACAAACTTAAGTCCCATTCTAAGGTTGGTCTTAGTTCGTCCCAAGTTAGTCTCTTTCTAAGGATGAACTTAGAAAAACCTTAGAATGAGACTAACGAGACTAAGTTGGGACGAACAAAGACAAACTTAAGTCTCATTCTAAGGTTTGTCTAAGTTCGTCCCAAGTTAGTCTTTTTCTAAGGACGAACTTAGACAAACCATAGAATGAGACTAACGAGACAAACTTGGGACGAACAAAGACAAACTTAAGTCTCATTCTGAGGTTTGGATAAGTTCGTCCCAAGTTAGTCTCTTTCTAAGGACGAACTTAGACAAACTTTAGAATGAGACTAACGACACTAACTTGGGACGAAGAAAGACAAACTTAAGTCCCATTCTAAGGTTTGTCTTAGTTCATCCCAAGTTAGTCTCTTGCTAAGGACGAACTTAGACAAACCTTAGAATGAGACTAACTTGGGACGAACAAAGACAAACTTAAGTCTCAATCTAAGGTTTGTCTAAGTTCGTCCCAAGTTATTCTCTTTCTAAGGACGAACTTAGACAAACCTTAGAATGAGACTAACGAGACGAACTTTGGACGAACAAAGAAAAATGTTAGTCTCATTCTAAGGTTTGTCTTAGTTCGTCCCAAGTTAGTCTCTTTCTAAGGAAGAACTTAGATAAACCTTAGAATGAGACTAACGAGACTAACTTGGGACGAACAAAGACAAACTTAAGTCCCATTCTAAGGTTTGTCTTAGTGCGTCCCAGGTTAGTCTCTTTCTAAGGACGAACTTAGACAAACCTTAGAATGAGACTAACGAGACTACCTTGGGATGAACAAAGACAAACTTAAGTCCCCTTCTAAGGTTTGTCTTAGTTTGTCCCAAGTTAGTCTCTTTCTAAGGACGAACTTAGACAAACCTTAGAATGAGACTAACGAGACTAACTTGGGACGAACAAAGACAAACTTAAGTCTTATTCTAAGGTTTGTCTAAGTTCGTCCCAAGTTATTCTCTTTCTAAGGATGAACTTAGACAAACCATAGAATGAGACTAACGAGACTAACTTTGGACGAACAAAGAAAAACGTTAGTCTCATTCTAAGGTTTGTCTTAGTTCGTTCCAAGTTAGTCTATTTCTAAGGACGAACTTAGACAAACCTTAGAATGAGACTAACGAGACTAACTTGGGATGAACAAAGACAAACTTAAGTCCCATTCTAAGGTTTGTCTAAGTTCGTCCCAAGTTAGTCTCTTTCTAAGGACGAACTTAGACAAACCTTAGAATGAGACTAACGAGACTAACTTGGGACGACCAAAGACAAACTTAAGTCTCATTCTAAGGTTTGTCTAAGTTCGTCCCAAGTTATTCTCTTTCTAAGGATAAACTTAGACAAACCTTAGAATGAGACTAACGAGACTAACTTTGGACGAACAAAGAAAAACGTTAGTCTCATTCTAAGGTTTGTCTTAGTCCGCCCCAAGTTAGTCTCTTTCTAAGGACGAACTTAGACAAACCTTAGAATGAGACTAACGAGACTAACTTGGGACGAACAAAGACAAATATAAGTCCCATTCTAAGGTTTGTCTAAGTTCGTCCCAAGTTAGTCTCTTTCTAAGGACGAACTTAGACAAACTTTAGAATGACACTAACGAGACTAACTTGGGACGAACAAAGACAAACTTAAGTCCCATTCTAAGGTTTGTCTTAGTTCGTCCCAAATTAGTCTCTTTCTAAGGACGAACTTAGACAAACCTTAGAATGAGACTAACTTGGGACGAACAAACACAAACTTAAGTCTCATTCTAAGGTTTGTCTAAGTTTGTCCCAAGTTATTCTCTTTCTAAGGACAAACTTAGACAAACCTTAGAATTAGACTAACGAGACTAACTTTGGACGAACAAAGAAAAACGTTAGTCTCATTCTAAGGTTTGTCTTAGTTCGTCCCAAGTTAGTCTCTTTCTAAGGATGAACTTAGACAAACCTTAGAATGAGACTAACGAGACTAACTTGGGACGAACAAAGACAAACTTAAGTCTCTTTCTAAGGTTTGTCTAAGTTCGTCCCAAGTTAGTCTCTTTCAAAGGACGAACTTAGACAAGCCTTAGAATGAGACTAACGAGACTAACTTGGGACGAACAAAAGACAAACTGAAGTCCCATTCTAAGGTTTGTCTTAGTTCGTCCCAAGTTAGTCTCTTTCTAAGGATGAACTTAGACAAACCTTAGAATGAGACTAACGAGACGAACTTTGGACGAACAAAGAAAAACGTTAGTCTCATTCTAAGGTTTGTCTTAGTTCGTCCCAAGTTAGTCTCTGTCTAAGGACAACTTAGACAAACCTTAGAATGAGACTAACGAGACTAACTTGGGACAAACAAAAGACAAACTTAAGTCCCATTCTATGGTTTGTCTTAATTCGTCCCAAGTTAGTCTGTTTCTAAGGACGAACATAGACAAACCTTAGAATGAGACTAACGAAACTAACTTGGGACGAACAAAGACAAACTTAAGTCCCATTCTATGGTTTGTCTTAGTTCGTCCCAAGTTAGTCTCTTTCTAAGGACGAACTTAGACAAACCTTAGAATGAGACTAACGAGACTCACTTGGAACGAACAAAGACAAACTTAAGTCTCATTCTAAGGTTTGTCTAAGTTCGTCCCAAGTTAGTCTCTTTCTAAGGACAAACTTAGACAAACCTTAGAATGAGACTAACGAGACAAACTTGGGACGAACAAAGACAAACTTAAGTCTCATTCTAAGGTTTGTCTGAGTTCGTCCCAAGTTAGTCTCTTTCTAAGGACAAACTTAGACAAACCTTAGAATGAGACTAACGAGACTAACTTGGGACGAACAAAGACAAACCTAAGTCTCATTCTAAGGTTTGTCTAAGTTCATCCCAAGTTAGTCTCTTTCTAAGGACGAACTTAGACAAACCATAGAATGAGACTAACGAGACAAACTTGGGACGAACAAAGACAAACTTAAGTCTCATTCTAAGGTTAGTCTAAGTTCATCCCAAGTTAGTCTCTTTCTTAGGACGAACTTAGACAAACCTTAGAATGAGACTAACGAGACTAACTTGGGACGAACAAAGACAATTTTAAGTCTCATTCTAAGGTTTGTCTTAGTTCGTCCCAAGTTAGTCTCTGTCTAAGGACAACTTAGAAAAACCTTAGAATGAGACTAACGAAACTAACTTGGGACGAACAAAGACAAACCTAAGTCTCATTCTAAGGTTTGTCTAAGTTCATCCCAAGTTAGTCTCTTTCTAAGGATGAACTTAGACAAACCTTAGAATGAGACTAACGAGACAAACTTGGGACGAACAAAGACAAACTTAAGTCTCATTTTAAGGTTAGTCTAAGTTCGTCACAATTTAGTCTCTTTCTAAGGACGAACTTAGACAAACCTTAGAATGAGACTAACGAGACTAACTTGGGACGAACAAAGACAAACTTAAGTCCCATTCTAAGGTTTGTCTTAGTTCGTCCCAAGTTAGTCTCTTTCTAAGGACGAACTTGGACAAACCTTAGAATGAGACTAACGAGACAAACTTGGGACGAACAAAGACAAACTTAAGTCTCATTCTAAGGTTTGTCTTAGTTCGTCCCAAGTTAGTCTCTTTCTAAGGACAAACTTAGACAAACCTTAGAATGAGACTAACGAGACTAACTTGGGACGAACAAAGACAAACTTAAGTCCCATTCTAAGGTTTGTCTTAGTTCGTCCCAAGTTAGTCTCTTTCTAAGGACGAACTTAGACAAACCTTAGAATGAGACTAACGAGACTAACTTGGAACGAACAAAGACAAACTTAAGTCTCATTCTAAGGTTTGTCTAAGTTCGTCCCAAGTTATTCTCTTTCTAAGGATGAACTTAGACAAACCTTAGAATGAGACTAACGAGACTAACTTTGGACGAACAAAGAAAAATGTTAGTCTCATTCTAAGGTTTATCTTAGTTCGTCCCAAGTTAGTCTCTTTCTAAGGACGAACTTAGACAAACCTTAGAATGAGACTAACGAAACTAACTTTTGACGAACAAAGAAAAACGTTAGTCTCATTCTAAGGTTTGTCTTAGTTCATCACAAGTTAGTCTCTTTCTAAGGACAAACTTAGACAAACCTTAGAATGAGACTAACGAGACTAACTTGGGACGAACAAAGACAAACTTAAGTCCCATTCTAAGGTTTGTCTTTGTTCGTCCCAAGTTAGTCTCTTTCTAAGGATAACTTAGACAAACCTTAGAATGAGACTAACGAGACTAACTTGGGACGAACAAAGACAAACTTAAGTCTCATTCTAAGGTTTGTCTGAGTTCGTCCCAAGTTATTCTCTTTCTAAGGACGAACTTAAACAAACCTTAGAATGAGACTAACGAGACTAACTTTGGACGAACAAAGAAAAACGTTAGTCTCATTCTAAGGTTTGTCTTAGTTCGTCCCAAGTTAGTCTCTTTCTAAGGACGAACTTAGACAAACCTTAGAATGAGACTAACGAGACTAACTTGGGACGAACAAAGACAAACTTAAGTCCCATTCTAAGGTTTGTCTTAGTTCGTCCCAAGTTAGTCTCTTTCTAAAGGCGAACTTAGACAAACCTTAGAATGAGACTAACGAGACTAACTTGGAACGAACAAAGACAAACTTAAGTCTCATTCTAAGGTTTGTCTAAGTTCGTCCAAGTTATTCTCTTTCTAAGGACGAACTTAGACAAACCTTAGAATGAGACTAACGAGACTAACTTGGGACGAGCAAAGACAAACTTAAGTCTCATTCTAAGGTTTGTCTAAGTTCGTCCCAAGTTATTCTCTTTCTAAGGACGAACTTAGACAAACTTTAGAATGAGACTAACGAGACTAACTTTTGACGAACAAAGAAAAACGTTAGTCTCATTCTAAGGTTTGTCTTAGTTCGTCCCAAGTTAGTCTCTTTCTAAGGACGAACTTAGACAAATCTTAGAATGAGACTAACGAGACTAACTTTTGACGAACAAAGAAAAATGTTAGTCTCATTCTAAGGTTTGTCTTAGTTCGTCCCAAGTTAGTCTCTTTCTAAGGACGAACTTAGACAAACCTTAGAATGAGACTAACGAGACTAACTTGGGACGAACAAAGACAAACTTAAGTCCCATTCTAAGGTTTGTCTTAGTTCGTCCCAAGTTAGTCTCTTTCTAAGGATAACTTAGACAAACCTTAGAATGAGACTAACGAGACTAACTTGGGACGAACAAAGACAAACTTAAGTCTCATTCTAAGGTTTGTCTGAGTTCGTCCCAAGTTAGTCTCTTTCTAAGGACGAACTTAGACAAACCTTAGAATGAGACTAACGAGACTAACTTGGGATGAACAAAAGACAAACTTAAGTCCCATTCTAAGGTTTGTCTTAGTTCGTCCCAAGTTAATCTCGTTAGTCTCATTCTAAGGTTTGTCTAAGTTCGTCCCAAGTTAGTCTCTTTCTAAGGACAAACTTAGACAAACCTTAGAATGAGACTAACGAGACAAACTTGGGACAAACAAAGACAAACTTAAGTCTCATTCTAAGGTTTGTCTGAGTTCGTCCCAAGTTAGTCTCTTTCTAAGGACAAACTTAGACAAACCTTAGAATGAGACTAACGAGACTAACTTGGGACGAACAAAGACAAACCTAAGTCTCATTCTAAGGTTTGTCTAAGTTCATCCCAAGTCAGTCTCTTTCTAAGGACGAACTTAGACAAACCATAGAATGAGACTAACGAGACAAACTTGGGACGAACAAAGACAAACTTACGTCTCATTCTAAGGTTAGTCTAAGTTCATCCCAAGTTAGTCTCTTTCTTAGGACGAACTTAGACAAACCTTAGAATGAGACTAACGAGACTAACTTGGGACGAACAAAGACAATTTTAAGTCTCATTCTCAGGTTTGTCTTAGTTCGTCCCAAGTTAGTCTCTGTCTAAGGACAACTTAGAAAAACCTTAGAATGAGACTAACGAGACTAACTTGGGACGAACAAAGACAAACCTAAGTCTCATTCTAAGGTTTGTCTAAGTTCATCCCAAGTTAGTCTCTTTCTAAGGACGAACTTAGACAAACCTTAGAATGAGACTAACGAGACAAACTTGGGACGAACAAAGACAAACTTAAGTCTCATTCTAAGGTTAGTCTAAGTTCGTCCCAAGTTAGTCTCTTTCTAAGGACGAACTTAGACAAACCTTAGAATGAGACTAACGAGACTAACTTGGGACGAACAAAGACAAACTTAAGTCCCATTCTAAGGTCTGTCTTAGTTCGTCCCAAGTTAGTCTCTTTCTGAGGACGAACTTGGACAAACCTTAGAATGAGACTAACGAGACAAACTTGGGACGAACAAAGACAAACTTAAGTCTCATTCTAAGGTTTGTCTTAGTTCGTCCCAAGTTAGTCTCTTTCTAAGGACAAACTTAGACAACCCTTAGAATGAGACTAACGAGACTAACTTGGGACGAACAAAGACAAACTTAAGTCCCATTCTAAGGTTTGTCTTAGTTCGTCCCAAGTTAGTCTCTTTCTAAGGACGAACTTAGACAAACCTTAGAATGAGACTAACGAGAGTAACTTGGAACGAACAAAGACAAACTTAAGTCTCATTCTATGGTTTGTCTAAGTTCGTCCCAAGTTATTCTCTTTCTAAGGATGAACTTAGACAAACCTTAGAATGAGACTAACGAGACTAACTTTGGACGAACAAAGAAAAACGTTAGTCTCATTCTAAGGTTTGTCTTAGTTCATCCCAAGTTAGTCTCTTTCTAAGGACGAACTTAGACAAACCTTAGAATGAGACTAACGAGACTAACTTTTGACGAACAAAGAAAAACGTTAGTCTCATTCTAAGGTTTGTCTTAGTTCGTCCCAAGTTAGTCTCTTTCTAAGGACAAACTTAGACAAACCTTAGAATGAGACTAACGAGACTAACTTGGGACGAACAAAGACAAACTTAAGTCCCATTCTAAGGTTTGTCTTAGTTCGTCCCAAGTTAGTCTCTTACTAAGGATAACTTAGACAAACCTTAGAATGCGACTAACGAGACTAACTTGGGACGAACAAAGACAAACTTAAGTCTCATTCTAAGGTTTGTCTGAGTTCGTCCCAAGTTATTCTCTTTCTAAGGACGAACTTAGACAAACCTTAGAATGAGACTAACGAGACTAACTTTGGACGAACAAAGAAAAACGTTAGTCTCATTCTAAGGTTTGTCTTAGTTCGTCCCAAGTTAGTCTCTTTCTAAGGACGAACTTAGACAAACCTTAGAATGAGACTAACGAGACTAACTTGGGACGAACAAAGACAAACTTAAGTCCCATTCTAAGGTTTGTCTTAGTTCGTCCCAAGTTAGTCTCTTTCTAAAGGCGAACTTAGACAAACCTTAGAATGAGACTAACGAGACTAACTTGGAACGAACAAAGACAAACTTAAGTCTCATTCTAAGGTTTGTCTAAGTTCGTCCCAAGTTATTCTCTTTCTAAGGACGAACTTAGACGAACCTTAGAATGAGACTAACGAGACTAACTTGGGACGAACAAAGACAAACTTAAGTCCCATTCTAAGGTCTGTCTTAGTTCGTCCCAAGTTAGTCTCTTTATAAGGACGAACTTGGACAAACCTTAGAATGAGACTAACGAGACAAACTGGGGACGAACAAAGACAAACTTAAGTCTCATTCTAAGGTTTGTCTTAGTTCGTCCCAAGTTAGTCTCTTTCTAAGGACAAACTTAGACAAACCTTAGAATGAGACTAACGAGACTAACTTGGGACGAACAAAGACAAACTTAAGTCCCATTCTAAGGTTTGTCTTAGTTCGTCCCAAGTTAGTCTCTTTCTAAGGACGAACTTAGACAAACCTTAGAATGAGACTAACGAGACTAACTTGGAACGAACAAAGACAAACTTAAGTCTCATTCTAAGGTTTGTCTAAGTTCGTCCCAAGTTATTCTCTTTCTAAGGATGAACTTAGACAAACCTTAGAATGAGACTAACGAGACTAACTTTGGATGAACAAAGAAAAACGTTAGTCTCATTCTAAGGTTTGTCTAAGTTCGTCCCAAGTTAGTCTCTTTCTAAGGACGAACTTAGACAAACCTTAGAATGAGACTAACGAGACTAACTTTTGACGAACAAAGAAAAACGTTAGTCTCATTCTAAGGTTTGTCTTAGTTCGTCCCAAGTTAGTCTCTTTCTAAGGACAAACTTAGACAAACCATAGAATGAGACTAACGAGACTAACTTGGGACGAACAAAGACAAACTTAAGTCCCATTCTAAGGTTTGTCTTAGTTCGTCCCAAGTTAGACTCTTACTAAGGATAACTTAGACAAACCTTAGAATGCGACTAACGAGACTAACTTGGGACGAACAAAGACAAACTTAAGTCTCATTCTAAGGTTTGTCTGAGTTCGTCCCAAGTTATTCTCTTTCTAAGGACGAACTTAGACAAACCTTAGAATGAGACTAACGAGACTAACTTTGGACGATCAAAGAAAAACGTTAGTCTCATTCTAAGGTTTGTCTTAGTTCATCCCAAGTTAGTCTCTTTTTAAGGACGAACTTAGACAAACCTTAGAATGAGACTAACGAGACTAACTTGGGACGAGCAAAGACAAACTTAAGTCTCATTCTAAGGTTTGTCTAAGTTCGTCCCAAGTTATTCTCTTTCTAAGGACGAACTTAGACAAACCTTAGAATGAGACTAACGAGACTAACTTTTGACGAACAAAGAAAAACGTTAGTCTCATTCTAAGGTTTGTCTTAGTTCGTCCCAAGTTAGCCTCTTTCTAAGGACGAACTTAGACAAATCTTAGAATGAGACTAACGAGACTAACTTTTGACGAACAAAGAAAAATGTTAGTCTCATTCTAAGGTTTGTCTTAGTTCGTCCCAAGTTAGTCTCTTTCTAAGGACGAACTTAGACAAACCTTAGAATGAGACTAACGAGACTAACTTGGGACGAACAAAGACAAACTTAAGTCCCATTCTAAGGTTTGTCTTAGTTCGTCCCAAGTTAGTCTCTTTCTAAGGATAACTTAGACAAACCTTAGAATGAGACTAACGAGACTAACTTGGGACGAACAAAGACAAACTTAAGTCTCATTCTAAGGTTTGTCTGAGTTCGTCCCAAGTTAGTCTCTTTCTAAGGACGAACTTAGACAAACCTTAGAATGAGACTAACGAGACTAACTTGGGATGAACAAAAGACAAACTTAAGTCCCATTCTAAGGTTTGTCTTAGTTCGTCCCAAGTTAATCTCGTTAGTCTCATTCTAAGGTTTGTCTAAGTTCGTCCCAAGTTAGTCTCTTTCTAAGGACGAACTTAGACAAACCTTAGAATGAGACTAACGAGCCAAACTTGGGACGAACAAAGACAAACCTAAGTCTCATTCTAAGGTTTGTCTGAGTTCATCCCAAGTTAGTCTCTTTCTAAGGACGAACTTAGACAAACCATGGAATGAGACTAACGAGACAAACTTGGGACGAACAAAGACAAACTTAAGTCTCATTCTAAGGTTAGTCTAAGTTCATCCCAAGTTAGTCTCTTTCTTAGGACGAACTTAGACAAACCTTAGAATGAGACTAACGAGACTAACTTGGGACGAACAAAGACAATTTTAAGTCTCATTCTCAGGTTTGTCTTAGTTCGTCCCAAGTTAGTCTCTGTCTAAGGACAACTTAGAAAAACCTTAGAATGAGACTAACGAGACTAACTTGGGACGAACAAAGACAAACCTAAGTCTCATTCTAAGGTTTGTCTAAGTTCATCCCAAGTTAGTCTCTTTCTAAGGACGAACTTAGACAAACCTTAGAATGAGACTAACGAGACAAACTTGGGACGAACAAAGACAAACTTAAGTCTCATTCTAAGGTTAGTCTAAGTTCGTCCCAAGTTAGTCTCCTTCTAAGGACGAACTTAGACAAACCTTAGAATGAGACTAACGAGACTAACTTGGGACGAACAAAGACAAACTTAAGTCCCATTCTAAGGTCTGTCTTAGTTCGTCCCAAGTTAGTCTCTTTCTAAGGACGAACTTGGACAAACCTTAGAATGAGACTAACGAGACAAACTTGGGACGAACAAAGACAAACTTAAGTCTCATTCTAAGGTTTGTCTTAGTTCGTCCCAAGTTAGTCTCTTTCTTAGGACGAACTTAGACAAACCTTAGAATGAGACTAACGAGACTAACTTGGGACGAACAAAGACAAACTTAAGTCCCATTCTAAGGTTTGTCTTAGTTCGTCCCAAGTTAGTCTCTTTCTAAGGACGAACTTAGACAAACCTTAGAATGAGACTAACGAGACTAACTTGGAACGAACAAAGACAAACTTAAGTCTCATTCTAAGGTTTGTCTAAGT
This sequence comes from Rhodiola kirilowii, assembly GCA_033675215.1. NCBI lineage: Eukaryota > Viridiplantae > Streptophyta > Magnoliopsida > Saxifragales > Crassulaceae > Rhodiola > Rhodiola kirilowii. The sequence continues at coordinate 831,747 of JAUCNB010000012.1, read as the reverse complement.
TCGTCCCAAGTTATTCTCTTTCTAAGGATGAACTTAGACAAACCTTAGAATGAGACTAAAGAGACTAACTTTGGACGAACAAAGAAAAACGTTAGTCTCATTCTAAGGTTTGTCTTAGTTCGTCCCAAGTTAGTCTCTTTCTAAGGACGAACTTAGACAAACCTTAGAATGAGACTAACGAGACTAACTTTTGACGAACAAAGAAAAACGTTAGTCTCATTCTAAGGTTTGTCTTAGTTCGTCCCAAGTTAGTCTCTTTCTAAGGACGAACTTAGACAAACCTTAGAATGAGACTAACGAGACTAACTTGGGACGAACAAAGACAAACTTAAGTCCCATTCTAAGGTTTGTCTTAGTTCGTCCCAAGTTAGTCTCTTACTAAGGATAACTTAGACAAACCTTAGAATGCGACTAACGAGACTAACTTGGGACGAACAAAGACAAACTTAAGTCTCATTCTAAGGTTTGTCTGAGTTCGTCCCAAGTTATTCTCTTTCTAAGGACGAACTTAGACAAACCTTAGAATGAGACTAACGAGACTAACTTTGGACGAACAAAGAAAAACGTTAGTCTCATTCTAAGGTTTGTCTTAGTTCGTCCCAAGTTAGTCTCTTTCTAAGGACGAACTTAGACAAACCTTAGAATGAGACTAACGAGACTAACTTGGGACGAACAAAGACAAACTTAAGTCCCATTCTAAGGTTTGTCTTAGTTCGTCCCAAGTTAGTCTCTTTCTAAGGGCGAACTTAGACAAACCTTAGAATGAGACTAACGAGACTAACTTGGAACGAACAAAGACAAACTTAAGTCTCATTCTAAGGTTTGTCTAAGTTCGTCCCAAGTTAGTCTCTTTCTAAGGACAAACTTAGACGAACCTTAGAATGAGACTAACGAGACTAACTTGGGACGAGCAAAGACAAACTTAAGTCTCATTCTAAGGTTTGTCTAAGTTCGTCCCAAGTTATTCTCTTTCTAAGGACGAACTTAGACAAACCTTAGAATGAGACTAACGAGACTAACTTTTGACGAACAAAGAAAAACGTTAGTCTCATTCTAAGGTTTGTCTTAGTTCGTCCCAAGTTAGTCTCTTTCTAAGGACGAACTTAGACAAACCTTAGAATGAGACTAACGAGACTAACTTTTGACGAACAAAGAAAAACGTTAGTCTCATTCTAAGGTTTGTCTTAGTTCGTCCCAAGTTAGTCTCTTTCTAAGGACGAACTTAGACAAACCTTAGAATGAGACTAACGAGACTAACTTGGGACGAACAAAGACAAACTTAAGTCCCATTCTAAGGTTTGTCTTAGTTCGTCCCAAGTTAGTCTCTTTCTAAGGATAACTTAGACAAACCCTAGAATGAGACTAACGAGACTAACTTGGGACGAACAAAGACAAACTTAAGTCTCATTCTAAGGTTTGTCTGAGTTCGTCCCAAGTTAGTCTCTTTCTAAGGACGAACTTAGACAAACCTTAGAATGAGACTAACGAGACTAACTTGGGACGAACAAAAGACAAACTTAAGTCCCATTCTAAGGTTTGTCTTAGTTCGTCCCAAGTTAGTCTCTTTCTAAGGACAAACATAGACAAACCTTAGAATGAGACTAACGAGACTAACTTGGGACGAACAAAGACAAACTTAAGTCCCATTCTAAGGTTTGTCTAAGTTCGTCCCAAGTTATTCTCTTTCTAAGGATCAACTTCGACAAACCTTAGAATGAGACTAACGAGACTAACTTTGAACGAACAAAGAAAAATGTTAGTCTCATTCTAAGGTTTGTCTTAGTTCGTCCCAAGTTAGTCTCTTTCTAAGGACGAACTTAGACAAACCTTAGAATGAGACTAACGAGACTAACTTTGGACGAACAAAGAAAAACGTTAGTCTCATTCTAAGGTTTGTCTTAGTTCGTCCCAAGTTAGTCTCTTTCTAAGGACGAACTTAGACAAACCTTAGAATGAGACTAACGAGACAAACTTGGGACGAACAAAGACAAACTTAAGTCTCATTCTAAGGTTTGTCTTAGTTCGTCCCAAGTTAGTCTCTTTCTTAGGACGAACTTAGACAAACCTTAGAATGAGACTAACGAGACTAACTTGGGACGAACAAAGACAATTTTAAGTCTCATTCTCAGGTTTGTCTTAGTTCGTCCCAAGTTAGTCTCTGTCTAAGGACAACTTAGAAAAACCTTAGAATGAGACTAACGAGACTAACTTGAGACGAACAAAGACAAACCTAAGTCTCATTCTAAGGTTTGTCTATGTTCATCCCTAGTTAGTCTCTTTCTAAGGACGAACTTAGACAAACCTTAGAATGAGACTAACGAGACAAACTTGGGACGAACAAAGACAAACTTAAGTCTCATTGTAAGGTTAGTCTAAGTTCGTCCCAAGTTAGTCTCCTTCTAAGGACGAACTTAGACAAACCTTAGAATGAGACTAACGAGACTAACTTGGGACGAACAAAGACAAACTTAAGTCCCATTCTAAGGTCTGTCTTAGTTCGTCCCAAGTTAGTCTCTTTCTAAGGAAGAACTTGGACAAACCTTAGAATGAGACTAACGAGACAAACTTGGGACGAACAAAGACAAACTTAAGTCTCATTCTAAGGTTTGTCTTAGTTCGTCCCAAGTTAGTCTCTTTCTAAGGACAAACTTAGACAAACCTTAGAATGAGACTAACGAGACTAACTTGGGACGAACAAAGACAAACTTAAGTCCCATTCTAAGGTTTGTCTTAGTTCGTCCCAAGTTAGTCTCTTTCTAAGGACGAACTTAGACAAACCTTAGAATGAGACTAACGAGACTTACTTGGAACGAACAAAGACAAACTTAAGTCTCATTCTAAGGTTTGTCTAAGTTCGTCCCAAGTTATTCTCTTTCTAAGGATGAACTTAGACAAACCTTAGAATGAGACTAACGAGGCTAACTTTGGACGAACAAAGAAAAACGTTAGTCTCATTCTAAGGTTTGTCTTAGTTCATCCCAAGTTAGTCTCTTTCTAAGGACGAACTTACACAAACCTTAGAATGAGACTAACGAGACTAACTTTTGACGAACAAAGAAAAACGTTAGTCTCATTCTAAGGTTTGTCTTAGTTCGTCCCAAGTTAGTCTCTTTCTAAGGACAAACTTAGACAAACCTTAGAATGAGACTAACGAGACTAACTTTTGACGAACAAAGAAAAACGTTAGTCTCATTCTAAGGTTTGTCTTAGTTCGTCCCAAGTTAGTCTCTTTCTAAGGACGAACTTAGACAAACCTTAGAATGAGACTAACGAGACTAACTTTTGACGAACAAAGAAAAACGTTAGTCTCATTCTAAGGTTTGTCTTAGTTCGTCCCAAGTTAGTCTCTTTCTAAGGACGAACTTAGACAAACCTTAGAATGAGACTAACGAGACTAACTTGGGACGAACAAAGACAAACTTAAGTCCCATTCTAAGGTTTGTCTTAGTTCGTCCCAAGTTAGTCTCTTTCTAAGGATAACTTAGACAAACCCTAGAATGAGACTAACGAGACTAACTTGGGACGAACAAAGACAAACTTAAGTCTCATTCTAAGGTTTGTCTGAGTTCGTCCCAAGTTAATCTCTTTCTAAGGACGAACTTAGACAAACCTTAGAATGAGACTAACGAGACTAACTTGGGACGAACAAAAGACAAACTTAAGTCCCATTCTAAGGTTTGTCTTAGTTCGTCCCAAGTTAGTCTCTTTCTAAGGACAAACATAGACAAACCTTAGAATGAGACTAACGAGACTAACTTGGGACGAACAAAGACAAACTTAAGTCCCATTCTAAGGTTTGTCTAAGTTCGTCCCAAGTTATTCTCTTTCTAAGGATCAACTTCGACAAACCTTAGAATGAGACTAACGAGACTAACTTTGAACGAACAAAGAAAAATGTTAGTCTCATTCTAAGGTTTGTCTTAGTTCGTCCCAAGTTAGTCTCTTTCTAAGGACGAACTTAGACAAACCTTAGAATGAGACTAACGAGACTAACTTTGGACGAACAAAGAAAAACGTTAGTCTCATTCTAAGGTTTGTCTTAGTTCGTCCCAAGTTAGTCTCTTTCTAAGGACGAACTTAGACAAACCTTAGAATGAGACTAACGAGACAAACTTGGGACGAACAAAGACAAACTTAAGTCTCATTCTAAGGTTTGTCTTAGTTCGTCCCAAGTTAGTCTCTTTCTTAGGACGAACTTAGACAAACCTTAGAATGAGACTAACGAGACTAACTTGGGACGAACAAAGACAATTTTAAGTCTCATTCTCAGGTTTGTCTTAGTTCGTCCCAAGTTAGTCTCTGTCTAAGGACAACTTAGAAAAACCTTAGAATGAGACTAACGAGACTAACTTGGGACGAACAAAGACAAACCTAAGTCTCATTCTAAGGTTTGTCTAAGTTCATCCCAAGTTAGTCTCTTTCTAAGGACGAACTTAGACAAACCTTAGAATGAGACTAACGAGACAAACTTGGGACGAACAAAGACAAACTTAAGTCTCATTCTAAGGTTAGTCTAAGTTCGTCCCAAGTTAGTCTCCTTCTAAGGACGAACTTAGACAAACCTTAGAATGAGACTAACGAGACTAACTTGGGACGAACAAAGACAAACTTAAGTCTCATTCTTAGGTTTGTCTTAGTTCGTCCCAAGTTAGTCTCTTTCTAAGGACAAACTTAGACAAACCTTAGAATGAGACTAACGAGACTAACTTGGGACGAACAAAGACAAACTTAAGTCCCATTCTAAGGTTTGTCTTAGTTCGTCCCAAGTTAGTCTCTTTCTAAGGACGAACTTAGACAAACCTTAGAATGAGACTAACGAGACTAACTTGGAACGAACAAAGACAAACTTAAGTCTCATTCTAAGGTTTGTCTAAGTTCGTCCCAAGTTATTCTCTTTCTAAGGATGAACTTAGACAAACCTTAGAATGAGACTAACGAGACTAACTTTGGACGAACAAAGAAAAACGTTAGTCTCATTCTAAGGTTTGTCTTAGTTCGTCCCAAGTTAGTCTCTTTCTAAGGACGAACTTAGACAAACCTTAGAATGAGACTAACGAGACTAACTTTTGACGAACAAAGAAAAACGTTAGTCTCATTCTAAGGTTTGTCTTAGTTCGTCCCAAGTTAGTCTCTTTCTAAGGACAAACTTAGACAAACCTTAGAATGAGACTAACGAGACTAACTTGGGACGAACAAAGACAAACTTAAGTCCCATTCTAAGGTTTGTCTTAGTTCGTCCCAAGTTAGTCTCTTACTAAGGATAACTTAGACAAACCTTAGAATGCGACTAACGAGACTAACTTGGGACGAACAAAGACAAACTTAAGTCTCATTCTAAGGTTTGTCTGAGTTCGTCCCAAGTTATTCTCTTTCTAAGGACGAACTTAGACAAACCTTAGAATGAGACTAACGAGACTAACTTTGGACGAACAAAGAAAAACGTTAGTCTCATTCTAAGGTTTGTCTTAGTTCGTCCCAAGTTAGTCTCTTTCTAAGGACGAACTTAGACAAACCTTAGAATGAGACTAACGAGACTAACTTGGGACGAACAAAGACCAACTTAAGTCCCATTCTAAGGTTTGTCTTAGTTCGTCCCAAGTTAGTCTCTTTCTAAAGGCGAACTTAGACAAACCTTAGAATGAGACTAACGAGACTAACTTGGAACGAACAAAGACAAACTTAAGTCTCATTCTAAGGTTTGTCTAAGTTCGTCCCAAGTTATTCTCTTTCTAAGGACGAACTTAGACGAACCTTAGAATGAGACTAACGAGACTAACTTGGGACGAGCAAAGACAAACTTAAGTCTCATTCTAAGGTTTGTCTAAGTTCGTCCCAAGTTATTCTCTTTCTAAGGACGAACTTAGACAAACCTTAGAATGAGACTAACGAGACTAACTTTTGACGAACAAAGAAAAACGTTAGTCTCATTCTAAGGTTTGTCTTAGTTCGTCCCAAGTTAGTCTCTTTCTAAGGACGAACTTAGACAAACCTTAGAATGAGACTAACGAGACTAACTTTTGACGAACAAAGAAAAACGTTAGTCTCATTCTAAGGTTTGTCTTAGTTCGTCCCAAGTTAGTCTCTTTCTAAGGACGAACTTAGACAAACCTTAGAATGAGACTAACGAGACTAACTTGGGACGAACAAAGACAAACTTAAGTCCCATTCTAAGGTTTGTCTTAGTTCGTCCCAAGTTAGTCTCTTTCTAAGGATAACTTAGACAAACCCTAGAATGAGACTAACGAGACTAACTTGGGACGAACAAAGACAAACTTAAGTCTCATTCTAAGGTTTGTCTGAGTTCGTCCCAAGTTAGTCTCTTTCTAAGGACGAACTTAGACAAACCTTAGAATGAGACTAACGAGACTAACTTGGGACGAACAAAAGACAAACTTAAGTCCCATTCTAAGGTTTGTCTTAGTTCGTCCCAAGTTAGTCTCTTTCTAAGGACAAACATAGACAAACCTTAGAATGAGACTAACGAGACTAACTTGGGACGAACAAAGACAAACTTAAGTCCCATTCTAAGGTTTGTCTAAGTTCGTCCCAAGTTATTCTCTTTCTAAGGATCAACTTCGACAAACCTAAGAATGAGACTAACGAGACTAACTTTGAACGAACAAAGAAAAATGTTAGTCTCATTCTAAGGTTTGTCTTAGTTCGTCCCAAGTTAGTCTCTTTCTAAGGACGAACTTAGACAAACCTTAGAATGAGACTAACGAGACTAACTTGGGACGAACAAAAGACAAACTTAAGTCCCATTCTAAGGTTTGTCTTAGTTCGTCCCATGTTAGTCTATTTCTAAGGACAAACATAGACAAACCTTAGAATGAGACTAACGAGACTAACTTGGGACGAACAAAGACAAACTTAAGTCCCATTCTAAGGTTTGTCTAAGTTCGTCCCAAGTTATTCTCTTTCTAAGGATCAACTTAGACAAACCTTAGAATGAGACTAACGAGACTAACTTTGAACGAACAAAGAAAAATGTTAGTCTCATTCAAAGGTTTATCTTAGTTCGTCCCAAGTTAGTCTCTTTCTAAGGATGAACTTAGACAAACCTTAGAATGAGACTAACGAGACTAACTTGGGACGAACAAAAGACAAACTGAAGTCCCATTCTAAGGTTTGTCTTAGTTCGTCCCAAGTTAGTCTCTGTCTAAGGACAACTTAGACAAACCTTAGAATGAGACTAACGAGACTAACTTGGGACGAACAAAGACAAACCTAAGTCTCATTCTAAGGTTTGTCTAAGTTCATCCCAAGTTAGTCTCTTTCTAAGGACGAACTTAGACAAACCTTAGAATGAGACTAACAAGACAAACTTGGGACGAACAAAGACAAACTTAAGTCTCATTCTAAGGTTAGTCTAAGTTCGTCCCAAGTTAGTCTCTTTCTAAGGACGAACTTAGACAAACCTTAGAATGAGACTAACGAGACTAACTTGGGACGAACAAAGACAAACTTAAGTCCCATTCTAAGGTTTGTCTTAGTTCGTCCCAAGTTAGTCTCTTTCTAAGGACGAACTTGGACAAACCTTAGAATGAGACTAACGAGACAAACTTGGGACGAACAAAGACAAACTTAAGTCTCATTCTAAGGTTTGTCTTAGTTCGTCCCAAGTTAGTCTCTTTCTAAGGACGAACTTAGACAAACCTTAGAATAAGACTAACGAGACTAACTTGGGACGAACAAAGACAAACTTAAGTCCCATTCTAAGGTTTGTCTTAGTTCGTCCCAAGTTAGTCTCTTTCTAAGGATGAACTTAGACAAACCTTAGAATGAGACTAACGAGACTAACTTGGAACGAACAAAGACAAACTTAAGTCTCATTCTAAGGTTTGTCTAAGTTCGTCCCAAGTTATTCTCATTCTAAGGATGAACTTAGACAAACCTTAGAATGAGACTAACGAGACTAACTTTGGACGAACAAAGAAAAACGTTAGTCTCATTCTAAGGTTTGTCTTAGTTCGTCCCAAGTTAGTCTCTTTCTAAGGACGAACTTAGACAAACCTTAGAATGAGACTAACGAGACTAACTTGGGACGAACAAAGACAAACTTAAGTCCCATTCTAAGGTTTGTCTTAGTTCGTCCCAAGTTAGTCTCTTTCTAAAGGCGAACTTAGACAAACCTTAGAATGAGACTAACGAGACTAACTTGGGACGAACAAAGACAAACTTAAGTCTCATTCTAAGGTTTGTCTAAGTTCGTCCCAAGTTATTCTCTTTCTAAGGACGAACTTAGACAAACCTTAGAATGAGACTAACGAGACTAACTTGGGACGAACAAAGACAAACTTAAGTCTCATTCTAAGGTTTGTCTAAGTTCGTCCCAAGTTATTCTCTTTCTAAGGACGAACTTAGACAAACCTTAGAATGAGACTAACGAGACTAACTTTTGACGAACAAAGAAAAACGTTAGTCTCATTCTAAAGTTTGTCTTAGTTCGTCCCAAGTTAGTCTCTTTCTAAGGACGAACTTAGACAAACCTTAGAATGAGACTAACGAGACTAACTTTTGACGAACAAAGAAAAACGTTAGTCTCATTCTAAGGTTTGTCTTAGTTCGTCCCAAGTTAGTCTCTTTCTAAGGACGAACTTAGACAAACCTTAGAATGAGACTAACGAGACTAACTTGGGACGAACAAAGACAAACTTAAGTCCCATTCTAAGGTTTGTCTTAGTTCGTCCCAAGTTAGTCTCTTTCTAAGGATAACTTAGACAAACCTTAGAATAAGACTAACGAGACTAACTTGGGACGAACAAAGACAAACTTAAGTCTCATTCTAAGGTTTGTCTAAGTTTGTCCCAAGTTAGTCTCTTTCTAAGGACGAACTTAGACAAACCTTAGAATGAGACTAACGAGACTAACTTGGGACGAACAAAAGACAAACTTAAGTCCCATTCTAAGGTTTGTCTTAGTTCGTCCCAAGTTAGTCTCTTTCTAAGGACGAACATAGACAAACCTTAGAATGAGACTAACGAGACTAACTTGGGACGAACAAAGACAAACTTAAGTCCCATTCTAAGGTTTGTCTAAGTTCGTCCCAAGTTATTCTCTTTCTAAGGATCAACTTAGACAAACCTTAGAATGAGACTAACGAGACTAACTTTGAACGAACAAAGAAAAATGTTAGTCTCATTCTAAGGTTTGTCTTCGTTCGTCCCAAGTTAGTCTCTTTCTAAGGACGAACTTAGACAAACCTTAGAATGAGACTAACGAGACTAACTTGGGACGAACAAAATACAAACTGGAGTCCCATTCTAAGGCTTGTCTTAGTTCGTCCCAAGTTAGTCTCTTTCTAAGGACGAACTTAGACAAACCTTAGAATGAGACTAACGAGACTAACTTGGGACGAACAAAGACAAACTTAAGTCGCATTCTAAAGTTTGTCTAAGTTTGTCCCAAGTTATTCTCTTTCTAAGGATCAACTTAGACAACCCTTAGAATGAGACTAACGAGACTAACATTGGATGAACAAAGAAAAATGTTAGTCTCATTCTAAGGTTTGTCTTAGTTCGTCCCAAGTTAGTCTCTTTCTAAGGACGAACTTAGACAAACCTTAGAATGGGACTTACGAACTTAGACAAACCTTAGAATGAGACTAACGAGACTAACTTGGGACGAACAAAGACAAACTTAAGTCCCATTCTAAGGTTTGTCTTAGTTCGTCCCAAGTTAGTCTGTTTCTAAGGACAACTTAGACAAACCTTAGAATGAGACTAACGAGATTAACTTGGGATGAACAAAGACAAACTTAAGTCTCTTTCTAAGGTTTGTGTAAGTTCGTCCCAAGTTAGTCTCTTTCTAAGGACAAACTTTGACAAACCTTAGAATGTGACTAACGAGACTAACTTTGGACAAACATAGACAAACCTAAGTCCCATTCTAAGGTTTGTCTTAGTTCGTTCCAAGTTAGTCTCTTTCTAATGACGAACTTAGACAAACCTTAGAATGAGAGAATAACTTGGGACGAACTTAGACAGACCTTAGAAAGAGACTTAAGTTTGTCTTTGTTCGTCCCAAGTTATTCTCTTTCTAAGGACGAACTTAGACAAACCTTAGAATGAGACTAACGAGACTAACTTTTGACGAACAAAGAAAAACGATAGTCTCATTCTAAGGTTTGTCTTAGTTCGTCCCAAGTTAGTCTCTTTCTAAGGACGAACTTAGACAAACCTTAGAATGGGACTTAAGTTTGTCTTTGTTCGTCCAAAGTTAGTCTCGTTAGTCTCATTCTAAGGTTTGTCTAAGTTCGTCCTTAGAAAGAGACTAACTTGGGATGAACTAAGACAAACCTTAGAATGAGACTATCGTTTTTCTTTGTTCGTCAAAAGTTAGTCTCGTTAGTCTCATTCTAAGGTTAGTCTAAGTTCGTCCTTAGAAAGAGACTAACTTGGGACGAACAAAGACAAACTTAAGTCCCATTCTTAGGTTTGTCTTAGTTCGTCCCAAGTTAGTCTCTTTCAAAGGACGAACTTAGACAAACCTTAGAATGAGACTAACGAGACTAACTTCGGACGAACAAAGACAAACTTAAGTCTCATTCTAAGGTTTGTCTAAGTTCGTCCCAAGTTATTCTCTTTCCAAGGATGAACTTAGACAAACCTTAGAATGAGACTAACGAGACTAACTTTGGACGAACAAAGAAAAACGTTAGTCTCATTCTAAGGTTTGTCTTAGTTCGTCCCAAGTTAGTCTCTTTCTAAGGACGAACTTAGACAAACCTTAGAATGAGACTAACGATAGTAACTTGGGATGAACAAAGACAAACATAAGTCCCATTCTAAGGTTTGTCTAAGTTCGTCCCAAGTTAGTCTCTTTTTAAGGACGAACTTAGACAAACTTTAGAATGAGACTAACGAGACTAACTTGGGACGAACAAAGACAAACTTAAGTCCCATTCTAAGGTTTGTCTTAGTTCGTCCCAAGTTAGTCTCTTTCTAAGGACGAACTTAGACAACCCTTAGAATGAGACTAACTTGGGACGAACAAAGACAAACTTAAGTCTCATTCTAAGGTTTGTCTAAGTTCGTCCCAAGTTATTCTCTTTCTAAGGACGAACTTAGACAAACCTTAGAATGAGACTAACGAGACTAACTTTGGACAAACAAAGACAAACCTAAGTCCCATTCTAAGGTTTGTCTTAGTTCGTTCCAAGTTAGTCTCTTTCTAATGACGAACTTAGACAAACCTTAGAATGAGAGAATAACTTGGGACGAACTTAGACAGACCTTAGAAAGAGACTTAAGTTTGTCTTTGTTCGTCCCAAGTTATTCTCTTTCTAAGGACGAACTTAGACAAACCTTAGAATGAGACTAACGAGACTAACTTTTGACGAACAAAGAAAAACGATAGTCTCATTCTAAGGTTTGTCTTAGTTCGTCCCAAGTTAGTCTCTTTCTAAGGACGAACTTAGACAAACCTTAGAATGGGACTTAAGTTTGTCTTTGTTCGTCCCAAGTTAGTCTCGTTAGTCTCATTCTAAGGTTTGTCTAAGTTCGTCCTTAGAAAGAGACTAACTTGGGATGAACTAAGACAAACCTTAGAATGAGACTATCGTTTTTCTTTGTTCATCAAAAGTTAGTCTCGTTAGTCTCATTCTAAGGTTAGTCTAAGTTCGTCCTTAGAAAGAGACTAACTTGGGACGAACAAAGACAAACTTAAGTCTCATTCTAAGGTTTGTCTACGTTCGTCCCAAGTTAGTCTCTTTCTAAGGACGAACTTAGACAAACCTTAGAATGAGACTAACGAGACTAACATGGGACGAACAAAGACAAACTTAAGTCTCATTCTAAGGTTTGTCTAAGTTCGTCCCAAGTTAGTCTCTTTCTAAGGACGAACTTAGACAAACCTTAGAATTAGACTAACGAGACAAACTTGGGACGAACAAAGACAAACTTAAGTCTCATTCTGAGGTTTTTCTAAGTTCGTCCCAAGTTAGTCTCTTTCTAAGGACGAACTTAGACAAACCTTAGAATGAGACTAACGAGACTAACTTGGGACGAATAAAGACAAACTTAAGTCTCATTCTAAGGTTTGTCTAAGTTCGTCCCAAGTTATTCTCTTTCTAAGGATGAACTTAGACAAACCTTAGAATGAGACTAACGAGACTAACTTTGGACGAACAAAGAAAAACGTTAGTCTCATTCTAAGGTTTGTCTTAGTTCGTCCCAAGTTAGTCTCTTTCTAAGGACGAACTTAGACAAACCTTAGAATGAGACTAACGATACTAACTTGGGACGAACAAAGACAAACATAAGTCCCATTCTAAGGTTTGTCTAAGTTCGTCCCAAGTTAGTCTCTTTCTAAGGACGAACTTAGACAAACTTTAGAATGAGACTAACGAGACTAACTTGGGACGAACAAAGACAAACTTAAGTCCCATTCTAAGGTTTGTCTTAGTTCGTCCCAAGTTAGTTTCTTTCTAAGGACGAACTTAGACAACCCTTAGAATGAGACTAACTTGGGACGAACAAAGACAAACTTAAGTCTCATTCTAAGGTTTGTCTAAGTTCGTCCCAAGTTATTCTCTTTCTAAGGACGAACTTAGACAAACCTTAGAATGAGACTAACGCGACTAACTTTGGACGAACAAAGAAAAACGTTAGTCTCATTCTAAGGTTTGTCTTAGTTCGTCCCAAGTTAATCTCTTTCTAAGAACGAACTTAGACAAACCTTAGAATGAGACTAACGAGACTAACTTGGGACGAACAAAGACAAACTTAAGTCCCATTCTAAGGTTTGTCTTAGTTCGTCCCAAGTTAGTCTCTTTCTAAGGATAACTTAGACAACCCTTAGAATGAGACTAACGAGACTAACTTGGGACGAACAAAGACAAACTTAAGTCTCATTCTAAGGTTTGTCTAAGTTCGTCCCAAGTTAGTCTCTTTCTAAGGACGAACTTAGACAAACCTTAGAATGAGACTAACGAGACTAACTTGGGACGAACAAAAGACAAACTTAAGTCCCATTCTAAGGTTTGTCTTAGTTCGTCCCAAGTTAGTCTCTTTCTAAGGACGAACTTAGACAAACCTTAGAATGAGACTAACGAGACTAACTTGGGATGAACAAAGACAAACTTAAGTCTCATTCTAAGGTTTGTCTAAGTTCGTCCCAAGTTATTCTCTTTCTAAGGATCAACTTAGACAAACCTTAGAATGAGACTAACGAGACTAACATTGGACGAACAAAGAAAAACGTTAGTCTCATTCTAAGGTTTGTCTTAGTTCGTCCCAAGTTAGTCTCTTTCTAAGGACGAACTTAGACAAACCTTAGAATGAGACTAACGAGACTAACTTGGGATGAACAAAGACAAACTTAAGTCCCATTCTAAGGTTTGTCTTAGTTCGTCCCAAGTTAGTCTCTTTCTAAGGACGAACTTAGACAAACCTTGGAATGAGACTAACGAGACTAACTTGGGACGAACAAAGACAAACTTAAGTCTCATTCTAAGGTTTGTCTAAGTTCGTCCCAAGTTAGTCTCTTTCTAAGGACGAACTTAGACAAACCTTAGAATGAGACTAACGAGACTAACTTGGGATGAACAAAGACAAACTTAAGTCTCATTCTAAGGTTTGTCTAAGTTCGTCCCAAGTTAGTCTCTTTCTTAGGACGAACTTAGACAAACCTTAGATTGAGACTAACGAGACTAACTTTGGACAAACAACGACAAACGTTAGCCTCATTCTAAGGTTTTTCTAAGTTCTACCCAAGTTAGTCTCTTTCTAATGACGAACTTAGACAAACCTTAGAATGAGACTAACGAGACTAACTTGGGACGAACAAAGACAAACTTAAGTCTCATTCTAAGGTTTGTCTAAGTTCTTCCCAAGTTATTCTCTTTCTAAGGACGAACTTAGACAAACCTTAGAATGAGACTTACGAGACTAACTTTGGACGAACAAAGAAAAACGTTAGTCTCATTCTAAGGTTTGCCTTAGTTCATCCCAAGTTAGTCTCTTTCTAAGGACGAACTTTGACAAACCTTAGAATGAGACTAACGAGACTAACTTGGGACGAACAAAGACAAACTTAAGTCTCATTCTAAGGTTTGTCTTTGTTCGTCCCAAGTTAGTCTCTTTCTAAGGACGAACTTAGACAAACCTTAGAATGAGACTAACGAGACTAACTTGGGACGAACAAAGAAAAACTTAAGTCTCATTCTAAGGTTTGTCTAAGTTCGTCCCAAGTTAGTCTCTTTCTAAGGACGAACTTAGACAAACCTTAGAATGGGACTAACGAGACAAACTTGGGACGAACAAAGACAAACTTAAGTCTCATTCTGAGGTTTTTCTAAGTTCGTCCCAAGTTAGTCTCTTTCTAAGGACGAACTTAAACAACCCTTAGAATGAGACTAACTTGGGACGAACAAAGACAAACTTAAGTCTCATTCTAAGGTTGGTCTAAGTTCGTCCCAAGTTATTCTCTTTCTAAGGACAAACTTAGACAAACCTTAGAATGAGACTAACGAGACTAACTTTGGACGAACAAAGAAAAACGTTAGTCTCATTCTAAGGTTTGTCTTAGTTCGTCCAAAGTTAGTCTCTTTCTAAGAACGAACTTAGACAAACCTTAGAATGAGACTAACGAGACTAACTTGGGACAAACAAAGACAAACTTAAGTCCCATTCTAAGGTTTGTCTTAGTTCGTCCCAAGTTAGTCTCTTTCTAAGGATAACTTAGACAAACCTTAGAATGAGACTAACGAGACTAACTTGGAACGAACAAAGACAAACTTAAGTCTCATTCTAAGGTTTGTCTAAGTTCGTCTTAAGTTAGTCTCTTTCTAAGGACGAACTTAGACAAACCTTAGAATGAGACTAACGAGACTAACTTGGGACGAACAAAAGACAAACTTAAGTCCCATTCTAAGGTTTTTCTTAGTTCGTCCCAAGTTAGTCTCTTACTAAGGACGAACTTAGACAAACCTTAGAATGAGACTAACGAGACTAACTTGGGACGAACAAAGACAAACTTAAGTCTCATTCTAAGGTTTGTCTAAGTTCGTCCCAAGTTATTCTATTTCTAAGGATCAACTTAGACAAACCTTAGAATGAGACTAACGAGACTAACTTTGGACGAACAAAGAAAAACGTTAGTCTCATTCTAAGGTTTGTCTTAGTTCGTCCCAAGTTAGTCTCTTTCTAAGGACGAACTTAGACAAACCTTAGAATGAGACTAACGAGACTAACTTGGGATGAACAAAGACAAACTTAAGTCCCATTCTAAGGTTTGTCTTAGTTCGTCCCAAGTTAGTCTCTTTCTAAGGACGAACTTAGACAAACCTTGGAATGAGACTAACGAGACAAACTTGGGACGAACAAAGACAAACTTAAGTCTCATTCTATGGTTTGTCTAAGTTCGTCCCAAGTTAGTCTCAATCTAAGGTTTGTCTAAGTTCGTCCTTAGAAAGAGACTAACTTGGGATGAACTAAGACAAACCTTAGAATGAGACTATCTTTTTTCTTTGTTCGTCAAAAGTTAGTCTCGTTAGTCTCATTCTAAGGTTTGTCTAAGTTCGTCCTTAGAAAGAGACTAACTTGGGACGAACAAAGACAAACTTAAGTCTCATTCTAAGGTTTGTCTAAGTTCGTCCCAAGTTAGTCTCTTTCTAAGGACGAACTTAGACAAACCTTAGAATGAGACTAACGAGACTAACTTGGGACGAACAAACACAAACTTAAGTCTCATTCTAAGGTTTGTCTAAGTTCGTCCCAAGTTAGTCTCTTTCTGAGGACGAACTTCGACAAACCTTGGAATGAGACTAACAAGAAAACTTGGGACGAACAAAGACAAACTTAAGTCTCATTCTGAGGTTTTTCGAAGTTCGTCCCAAGTTAGTCTCTTTCTAAGGACGAACTTAGACAAACCTTAGAATAAGACTAACGAGACTAACTTGGGACGAACAAAGACAAACTTAAGTCTCATTCTAAGGTTTGTCTTTGTTCGTCCCAAGTTAGTCTCTTTCTAAGGACGAACTTAGACAAACCTTAGAATGAGACTAACAAGACTAACTTGGGACGAACAAAGACAAACTTAAGTCTCATTCTAAGGGTTGTCTAAGTTCGTCCCAAGTTATTCTCTTTCTAAAAACGAACTTAGACAAACCTTAGAATGAGACTAACGAGACTAACTTTGGACGAACAAAGAAAAACGTTAGTCTCATTCTAAGGTTTGTCTTAGTTCGTCCCAAGTTAGTCTCTTTCTAAGGACGAACTTAGACAAACCTTAGAATGAGCCTAACGAGACTAACTTGGGACGAACAAAGACAAACTTAAGTCTCATTCTAAGGGTTGTCTAAGTTCGTCCCAAGTTATTCTCTTTCTAAAGACGAACTTAGACAAACCTTAGAATGAGACTAACGAGACTAACTTTGGACGAACAAAGAAAAACGTTAGTCTCATTCTAAGGTTTGTCTTTGTTCGTCCCAAGTTAGTCTCTTTCTAAGGACGAACTTAGACAAACCTTAGAATGAGCCTAACAAGACTAACTTGGGACGAACAAAGACAAACTTAAGTCCCATTCTAAGGTTTGTCTTAGTTCGTCCCAAGTTAGTCTCTTTGAAAGGACGAACTTAGACAAACCTTAGAATGAGACTAACGAGACTAACTTGGGACGAACAAAGACAAACTTAAGTCTCATTCTAAGGTTTGTCTAAGTTCGTCCCAAGTTATTCTCTTTCTAAGGATGAACTTAGACAAACCATAGAAAGAGACTAACGAGACTAACTTTGGACGAACAAAGAAAAACGTTAGTCTCATTCTAAGGTTTGTCTTAGTTCGTCCCAAGTTAGTCTCTTTCTAAGGACGAACTTAGACAAACCTTAGAATGAAACTAACGATACTAACTTGGGACGAACAAAGACAAACTTAAGTCCCATTCTAAGGTTTGTCTTAGTTCGTCCCAAGTTAGTCTCTTTCTAAGGATAACTTAGACAAACCTTAGAATGAGACTAACGAGACAAACTTGGGACGAACAAAGACAAACTTAAGTCTCATTCTAAGGTTTGTCTAAGTTCATCCCAAGTTAGTCTCTTTCTAAGGACGAACTTAGACAAACCTTAGAATGAGACTAACCAGACTAACTTGGGACGAACAAAAGACAAACTTAAGTCCCATTCTAAGGTTTGTCTTAGTTCGTCCCAAGTTAGTCTCTTTCTAAGGACGAACTTAGACAAACCTTAGAATGAGACTAACGAGACTAACTTGGGACGAACAATGACAAACTTAAGTCTCATTCTAAGGTTTGTCTAAGTTCGTCCCAAGTTATTCTCTTTCTAAGGATCAACTTAGACAAACCTTTGAATGAGACTAACGAGACTAACATTGGATGAACAAAGAAAAACGTTAGTCTCATTCTAAGGTTTGTCTTAGTTCGTCCCAAGTTAGTCTCTTTCTAAGGACGAACTTAGACAAACCTTAGAATGAGACTAACGAGACTAACTTGGGATGAACAAAGACAAACTTAAGTCCCATTCTAAGGTTTGTCTTAGTTCGTCCCAAGTTAGTCTCTTTCTAAGGATGAACTTAGACAAACCTTGGAATGAGACTAACGAGACTAACTTGGGACGAACAAAGACAAACTTAAGTCTCATTCTAAGGTTTGTCTAAGTTCGTCCCAAGTTAGTCTCTTTCTAAGGACGAACTTAGACAAACCTTAGAATGAGACTAACGAGACAAACATGGGACGAACAAAGACAAACTTAAGTCTTATTCTAAGGTTTGTCTAAGTTCGTCCCAAGTTAGTCTCTTTCTAAGGACAAACTTAGACAAACCATAGAATGAGACTAACGAGACAAACTTGGGACGAACAAAGACAAACTTAAGTCTCATTCTAAGGTTAGTCTAAGTTCGTCCCAAGTTAGTCTCTTTCTAAGGACGAACTTAGACAAACCTTAGAATGAGACTAACGAGACTAACTTGGGACGAACAAGGACAAACTTAAGTCTCATTCTAAGGGTTGTCTTAGTTCGTCCCAAGTTAGTCTCTGTCTAAGGACAACTTAGACAAACCTTAGAATGAGACTAACGAGACTAACTTGGGACGAACAAAGACAAACCTAAGTCTCATTCTAAGGTTTGTCTAAGTTCATCCCAAGTTAGTCTCTTACTAAGGACGAACTTAGACAAACCTTAGAATGAGACTAACGAGACAAACTTGGGACGAACAAAGACAAACTTAAGTCTCATTCTAAGGTTAGTCTAAGTTCGTCCCAAGTTAGTCTCTTTCTAAGGACGAACTTAGACAAACCTTAGAATGAGACTAACGAGACTAACTTGGGACAAACAAAGACAAATTTAAGTCCCATTCTAAGGTTTGTCTTAGTTCGTCCCAAGTTAGTCTCTTTCTAAGGACGAACTTGGACAAACCTTAGAATGAGACTAACGAGACAAACTTGGGACGAACAAAGTCAAACTTAAGTCTCATTCTAAGGTTTGTCTTAGTTTGTCCCAAGTTAGTCTCTTTCTAAGGACGAACTTAGACAAACCTTAGAATGAGACTAACGAGACTAACTTGGGACGACCAAAGACAAACTTAAGTCCCATTCTAAGGTTTGTCTTAGTTCGTCCCAAGTTAGTCTCTTTCTAAGGACAAACTTAGACAAACCTTAGAATGAGACTAACGAGACTAACTTGGAACGAAAAAAGACAAACTTAAGTCTCATTCTAAGGTTTGTCTAAGTTCGTCCCAAGTTATTCTCTTTCTAAGGATGAACTTAGACAAACCTTAGAATGAGACTAACGAGACTAACTTTGGACGAACAAAGAAAAACGTTAGTCTCATTCTAAGGTTTGTCTTAGTTCATCCCAAGTTAGTCTCTTTCTAAGGACGAACTTAGACAAACCTTAGAATGAGACTAACGAGACTAACTTGGGACGAACAAAGACAAACTTAAGTCCCATTCTAAGGTTTGTCTTAGTTCGTCCCAAGTTGGTCTCTTTCTAAAGGCGAACTTAGACAAACCTTAGAATGAGACTAACGAGACTAACTTGGGACGAACAAAGACAAACTTAAGTCTCATTCTAAGGTTTGTCTAAGTTCGTCCCAAGTTATTCTTTTTCTAAGGACGAACTTAGACAAACCTTAGAATGAGACTAACGAGACTAACTTGGGATGAACAAAGACAAACTTAAGTCTCATTCTAAGGTTTGTCTAAGTTCGTCCCAAGTTATTCTCTTTCTAAGGACGAACTTAGACAAACCTTAGAATGAGACTAACGAGACTAACTTTTGACGAACAAAGAAAAACGTTAGTCTCATTCTAAGGTTTGTCTTAGTTCGTCCCAAGTTAGTCTCTTTCTAAGGACGAACTTAGAAAAACCTTAGAATGAGACTAACGAGACTAACTTTTGACGAACAAAGAAAAACGTTAGTCTCATTCTAAGGTTTGTCTTAGTTCGTCCCAAGTTAGTCTCTTTCTAAGGACGAACTTAGACAAACCTTAGAATGAGACTAACGAGACTAACTTGGGACGAACAAAGACAAACTTAAGTCCCATTCTAATGTTTGTCTTAGTTTGTCCCAAGTTAGTCTCTTTCTAAGGACGAACTTAGACAAACCTTAGAATGAGACTAACGAGACTAACTTGGGACGAACAAAAGACAAACTTAAGTCCCATTCTAAGGTTTGTCTTAGTTCGTCCCAAGTTAGTCTCTTTCTAACGACGAACATAGACAAACCTTAGAATGAGACTAACGAGACTAATTTGGGACGAACAAAGACAAACTTAAGTCCCATTCTAAGGTTTGTCTAATTTCGTCCCAAGTTATTCTCTTTCTAAGGATCAACTTAGACAAACCTTAGAATGAGACTAACGAGACTAACTTTGAACGAACAAAGAAAAATGTTAGTCTCATTCTAAGGTTTGTCTTAGTTCATCCCAAGTTAGTCTCTTTCTAATGACGAACTTAGACAAACCTTAGAATGAGACTAACGAGACTAACTTGGGACGAACAAAAGACAAACTGAAGTCCCATTCTAAGGTTTGTCTTAGTTCGTCCCAAGTTAGTCTCTTTCTAAGGACGAACTTAGACAAACCTTAGAATGAGACTAACGAGACTAACTTGGGACGAACAAAGACAAACTTAAGTCTCATTCTAAGGTTTGTCTAAGTTCGTCCCAAGTTATTCTCTTTCTAAGGATCAACTTAGACAAACCTTAGAATGAGACTAACGAGACTAACTTTGGATGAACAAAGAAAAATTTTAGTCTCATTCTAAGGTTTGTCTTAGTTCGTCCCAAGTTAGTCTCTCTTTTCGTTTCATCACTCCCTTGGGCTTGTGGCGGCCCAGTTTCGATTCCCTACAAGTCCCTATCGGCGCTAAAAAAAAAAGAAGCAGATACTACACTTGGAAACTAGTTGTGCGCCTATCAAAAAAAAACCCTTTAAAAAAAAGTTAGTCTCTTTCTAAGGACGAACTTAGACAAACCTTAGAATGGGACTTACGAACTTAGACAAACCTTAGAATGAGACTAACGAGACTAACTTGGGACGAACAAAGACAAACTTAAGTCCCATTCTAAGGGTTGTCTTAGTTCGTCCCAAGTTAGTCTCTTTCTAAGGACAACTTAGACAAAC
Organism: Rhodiola kirilowii; assembly: GCA_033675215.1. Classification (NCBI taxonomy): domain Eukaryota; kingdom Viridiplantae; phylum Streptophyta; class Magnoliopsida; order Saxifragales; family Crassulaceae; genus Rhodiola; species Rhodiola kirilowii. The sequence continues at coordinate 811,168 of JAUCNB010000012.1, read as the reverse complement.
CTTAGAATGAGACTAACGAGACTAACTTGGGACGAACAAAGACAAACTTAAGTCTCTTTCTAAGGTTTGTCTAAGTTCGTCCCAAGCTAGTCTCTTTCTAAGGACAAACTTTGACAACCCTTAGAATGAGACTAACGAGACTAACTTTGGACAAACAAAGACAAACTTAAGTCCCATTCTAAGGTTTGTCTTAGTTCGTTCCAAGTTAGTCTCTTTCTAATGACGAACTTAGACAAACCTTAGAATGAGAGAATAACTTGGGACGAACTTAGACAGACCTTAGAAAGAGACTTAAGTTTGTCTTTGTTCGTCCCAAGTTATTCTCTTTCTAAGGACGAACTTAGACAAACCTTAGAATGAGACTAACGAGACTAACTTTTGACGAACAAAGAAAAACGATAGTCTCATTCTAAGGTTTGTCTTAGTTCGTCCCAAGTTAGTCTCTTTCTAAGGACGAACTTAGACAAACCTTAGAATGGGACTTAAGTTTGTCTTTGTTCGTCCCAAGTTAGTCTCGTTAGTCTCATTCTAAGGTTTGTCTAAGTTCGTCCTTAGAAAGAGACTAACTTGGGATGAACTAAGACAAACCTTAGAATGAGACTATCGTTTTTCTTTGTTCGGCAAAAGTTAGTCTCGTTAGTCTCATTCTAAGGTTTGTCTAAGTTCGTCCTTAGAAAGAGACTAACTTGGGACGAACAAAGACAAACTTAAGTCTCATTCTAAGGTTTGTCTAAGTTCATCCCAAGTTAGTCTCTTTCTAAGGACAAACTTAGACAAACCTTAGAATGAGACTAACGAGACTAACTTGGGACGAACAAAGACAAACTTAAGTCTCATTCTAAGGTTTGTCTAAGTTAGTCCCAAGTTAGTCTCTTTCTAAGGACGAACTTAGACAAACCTTAGAATGAGACTAACGAGACAAACTTGGGACGAACAAAGACAAACTTAAGTCTCATTCTGCGGTTTTTCTAAGTTCGTCCCAAGCTAGTCTCTTTCTAAGGATGAACTTAGACAAACCTTAGAATGAGACTAACGAGACTAACTTGGGACGAACAAAGACAAACTTAAGTCTCATTCTAAGGTTTGTCTAAGTTTGTCCCAAGTTAGTCTCTTTCTAAGGACGAACTTAGACAAACCTTAGAATGAGTTTAACGAGACTAACTTGGGACGAACAAAAGACAAACTTAAGTCCCATTCTAAGGTTTGTCTTAGTTCGTCCCAAGTTAGTCTCTTTCTAAGGACGAACTTAGACAAACCTTAGAATGAGACTAACGAGACTAACTTGGGACGAACAAAGACAAACTTAAATCTCATTCTAAGGTTTGTCAAAGTTCGTCCCAAGTTATTCTCTTTCTAAGGATCAACTTAGACAAACCTTAGAATGAGACTAACGAGACTAACATGGGACGAACAAAGAAAAACGTTAGTCTCATTCTATGGTTTGTCTTAGTTCGTCCCAAGTTAGTCTCTTTCTAAGGACGAACTTAGACAAACCTTAGAATGAGCCTAACGAGACTAACTTGGGATGAACAAAGACAAACTTAAGTCCCATTCTAAGGTTTGTCTTAGTTCGTTCCAAGTTATTCTCTTTCTAAGGACGAACTTAGACAAACCTTAGAATGAGACTAACGAGACTAACTTGGGACGAACAAAGACAAACTTAAGTCTCATTCTAAGGTTTGTCTAAGTTCGTCCCAAGTTAGTCTCTTTCTAAGGACGAACTTAGACAAACCTTAGAATGAGACTAACGAGACTAACTTTTGACGAACAAAGAAAAACGATAGTCTCATTCTAAGGTTTGTCTTAGTTCGTCCCAAGTTAGTCTCTTTCTAAGGACGAACTTGGACAAACCTTAGAATGGGACTTAAGTTTGTCTTTGTTCGTCCCAAGTTAGTCTCGTTAGTCTCATTCTAAGGTTTGTCTAAGTTCGTCCTTAGAAAGAGACTAACTTGGGATGAACTAAGACAAACCTTAGAATGAGACTATCGTTTTTCTTTGTTCGTCAAAAGTTAGTCTCGTTAGTTTCATTCTAAGGTTTGTCAAATTTCGTCCTTAGAAAGAGACTAACTTGGGACGAATAAAGACAAACTTAAGTCTCATTCTAAGGTTTGTCTAAGTTCGTCCCAAGTTAGTCTCTTTCTAAGGACGAACTTAGACAAACCTTAGAATGAGACTAACGAGACTAACTTGGGACGAACAAAGACAAACTTAAGTCTCATTCTAAGGTTTGTCTAAGTTCGTCCTTAGAAAGAGACTAACTTGGGACGAACTTAGACAAACCTTAGAATGAAACTTAAGTTTGTCTTTGTTCGTCCCAAGTTTGTCTCGTTAGTCTCATTCTATGGTTTGTCTAAGTTCGTCCTTAGAAAGAGACTAACTTGGGACGAACTTAGACAAACCTTGGAATGAGACTAACGAGACTAATTTGGGACGAACAAAGACAAACTTAAGTCTCATTCTAAGGTTTGTCTAAGTTCGTCCCAAGTTAGTCTCTTTCTAAGGACGAACTTAGACAAACCTTAGAATGAGACTAACGAGACAAACTTGGGACGAACAAAGACAAACTTAAGTCTCATTCTGAGGTTTTTCTAAGTTCGTCCCAAGTTAGTCTCTTTCTAAGGATGAACTTAGACAAACCTTAGAATGAGACTAACGAGACTAACTTGGGACGAACAAAGACAAACTTAAGTCTTATTCTAAGGTTTGTCTAAGTTCGTCCCAAGTTAGTCTCTTTCTAAGGACGAACTTAGACAAACCTTAGAATGAGACTAACGAGACAAACTTGGGACGAACAAAGACAAACTTAAGTCTCATTCTGAGGTTTTTCTAAGTTCTTCCCAAGTTAGTCTCTTTCTAAGGATGAACTTAGACAAACCTTAGAATGAGACTAACGAGACTAACTTGGGACGAACAAAGACAAACTTAAGTCTCATTCTAAGGTTTGTCTAAGTTCGTCCCAAGTTAGTCTCTTTCTAAGGACGAACTTAGACAAACCTTAGAATGAGTTTAACGAGACTAACTTGGGACGAACAAAAGACAAACTTAAGTCCCATTCTAAGGTTTGTCTTAGTTCGTCCCAAGTTAGTCTCTTTCTAAGGACGAACTTAGACAAACCTTAGAATGAGACTAACGAGACTAACTTGGGACGAACAAAGACAAACTTAAGTCTCATTCTAAGGTTTGTCAAAGTTCGTCCCAAGTTATACTCTTTCTAAGGATCAACTTAGACAAACCTTAGAATGAGACTAAAGAGACTAACTTGGGACGAACAAAGAAAAACGTTAGTCTCATTCTAAGGTTTGTCTTAGTTCGTCCCAAGTTAGTCTCTTTCTAAGGACGAACTTAGACAAACCTTAGAATGAGACTAACGAGACTAACTTGGGACGAACAAAGACAAACTTAAGTCTCATTCTAAGGTTTGTCTAAGTTCGTCCCAAGTTATTCTCTTTCTAAGGATCAACTTAGACAAACCTTAGAATGAGACTAACGAGACTAACTTTGGATGAACAAAGAAAAATTTTAGTCTCATTCTAAGGTTTGTCTTAGTTCGTCCCAAGTTAGTCTCTCTTTTCGTTTCATCACTCCCTTGGGCTTGTGGCGGCCCAGTTTCGATTCCCTACAAGTCCCTATCGGCGCTAAAAAAAAAGAAGTAGATACTACACTTGGAAACAAGTTGTGCGCCTATCAAAAAAAACCCTTTAAAAAAAAGTTAGTCTCTTTCTAAGGACGAACTTAGACAAACCTTAGAATGGGACTTACGAACTTAGACAAACCTTAGAATGAGACTAACGAGACTAACTTGGGACGAACAAAGACAAACTTAAGTCCCATTCTAAGGTTTGTCTTAGTTCGTCCCAAGTTAGTCTCTTTCTAAGGACAACTTAGACAAACCTTAGAATGAGACTAACGAGACTAACTTGGGACGAACAAAGACAAACTTAAGTCTCTTTCTAAGGTTTGTCTAAGTTCGTCCCAAGCTAGTCTCTTTCTAAGGACAAACTTTGACAACCCTTTGAATGAGACTAACGAGACTAACTTTGGACAAACAAAGACAAACTTAAGTCCCATTCTAAGGTTTGTCTTAGTTCGTTCCAAGTTAGTCTCTTTCTAATGACGAACTTAGACAAACCTTCGAATGAGAGAATAACTTGGGACGAACTTAGACAGACCTTAGAAAGAGACTTAAGTTTGTCTTTGTTCGTCCCAAGTTATTCTCTTTCTAAGGACGAACTTAGACAAACCTTAGAATGAGACTAACGAGACTAACTTTTGACGAACAAAGAAAAACGATAGTCTCATTCTAAGGTTTGTCTTAGTTCGTCCCAAGTTAGTCTCTTTCTAAGGACGAACATAGACAAACCTTAGAATGAGACTTAAGTTTGTCTTTGTTCGTCCCAAGTTAGTCTCATTAGTCTCATTCTAAGGTTTGTCTAAGTTCGTCCTTAGAAAGAGACTAACTTGGGATGAACTAAGACAAACCTTAGAATGAGACTATCGTTTTTCTTTGTTCGGCAAAAGTTAGTCTCGTTAGTCTCATTCTAAGGTTTGTCTAAGTTCGTCCTTAGAAAGAGACTAACTTGGGACGAACAAAGACAAACTTAAGTCTCATTCTAAGGTTTGTCTAAGTTCATCCCAAGTTAGTCTCTTTCTAAGGACAAACTTAGACAAACCTTAGAATGAGACTAACGAGACTAACTTGGGACGAACAAAGACAAACTTAAGTCTCATTCTAAGGTTTGTCTAAGTTAGTCCCAAGTTAGTCTCTTTCTAAGGACGAACTTAGACAAACCTTAGAATGAGACTAACGAGACAAACTTGGGACGAACAAAGACAAACTTAAGTCTCATTCTGAGGTTTTTCTAAGTTCGTCCCAAGCTAGTCTCTTTCTAAGGATGAACTTAGACAAACCTTAGAATGAGACTAACGAGACTAACTTGGGACGAACAAAGACAAACTTAAGTCTCATTCTAAGGTTTGTCTAAGTTTGTCCCAAGTTAGTCTCTTTCTAAGGACGAACTTAGACAAACCTTAGAATGAGTTTAACGAGACTAACTTGGGACGAACAAAAGACAAACTTAAGTCCCATTCTAAGGTTTGTCTTAGTTCGTCCCAAGTTAGTCACTTTCTAAGGACGAACTTAGACAAACCTTAGAATGAGACTAACGAGACTAACTTGGGACGAACAAAGACAAACTTAAGTCTCATTCTAAGGTTTGTCAAAGTTCGTCCCAAGTTATTCTCTTTCTAAGGATCAACTTAGACAAACCTTAGAATGAGACTAACGAGACTAACTTGGGACGAACAAAGAAAAACGTTAGTCTCATTCTAAGGTTTGTCTTAGTTCGTCCCAAGTTAGTCTCTTTCTAAGGACGAACTTAGACAAACCTTAGAATGAGCCTAACGAGACTAACTTGGGATGAACAAAGACAAACTTAAGTCCCATTCTAAGGTTTGTCTTAGTTCGTTCCAAGTTATTCTCTTTCTAAGGACGAACTTAGACAAACCTTAGAATGAGACTAACGAGACTAACTTGGGACGAACAAAGACAAACTTAAGTCTCATTCTAAGGTTTGTCTAAGTTCGTCCCAAGTTAGTCTCTTTCTAAGGACGAACTTAGACAAACCTTAGAATGAGACTAACGAGACTAACTTTTGACGAACAAAGAAAAACGATAGTCTCATTCTAAGGTTTGTCTTAGTTCGTCCCAAGTTAATCTCTTTCTAAGGACGAACTTGGAAAAACCTCAGAATGGGACTTAAGTTTGTCTTTGTTCGTCCCAAGTTAGTCTCGTTAGTCTCATTCTAAGGTTTGTCTAAGTTCGTCCTTAGAAAGAGACTAACTTGGGATGAACTAAGACAAACCTTAGAATGAGACTATCGTTTTTCTTTGTTCGTCAAAAGTTAGTCTCGTTAGTCTCATTCTAAGGTTTGTCAAAGTTCGTCCTTAGAAAGAGACTAACTTGGGACGAATAAAGACAAACTTAAGTCTCATTCTAAGGTTTGTCTAAGTTCGTCCCAAGTTAGTCTCTTTCTAAGGACGAACTTAGACAAACCTTAGAATGAGACTAACGAGACTAACTTGGGACGAACAAAGACAAACTTAAGTCTCATTCTAAGGTTTGTCTAAGTTCGTCCCAAGTTAGTCTCTTTCTAAGGACGAACTTAGACAAACCTTAGAATGAGACTAACGAGACAAACTTGGGACGAACAAAGACAAACTTAAGTCTCATTCTGAGGTTTTTCTAAGTTCGTCCCAAGTTAGTCTCTTTCTAAGGATGAACTTAGACAAACCTTAGAATGAGACTAACGAGACTAACTTGGGACGAACAAAGACAAACTTAAGTCTCATTCTAAGGTTTGTCTAAGTTCGTCCCAAGTTAGTCTCTTTCTAAGGACGAACTTAGACAAACCTTAGAATGAGACTAACGAGAGAAACTTGGGACGAACAAAGACAAACTTAAGTCTCATTCTGAGGTTTTTCTAAGTTCTTCCCAAGTTAGTCTCTTTCTAAGGATGAACTTAGACAAACCTTAGAATGAGACTAACGAGACTAACTTGGGACGAACAAAGACAAACTTAAGTCTCATTCTAAGGTTTGTCTAAGTTCGTCCCAAGTTAGTCTCTTTCTAAGGACGAACTTAGACAAACCTTAGAATGAGTTTAACGAGACTAACTTGGGACGAACAAAAGACAAACTTAAGTCCCATTCTAAGGTTTGTCTTAGTTCGTCCCAAGTTAGTCTCTTTCTAAGGACGAACTTAGACAAACCTTAGAATGTGACTAACGAGACTAACTTGGGACGAACAAAGACAAACTTAAGTCTCATTCTAAAGTTTGTCTAAGTTCGTCCCAAGTTATTCTCTTTCTAAGGATCAACTTAGACAACCCTTAGAATGAGACTAACGAGACTAACTTTGGATGAACAAAGAAAAATTTTAGTCTCATTCTAAGGTTTGTCTTAGTTCGTCCCAAGTTAGTCTCTCTTTTCGTTTCATCACTCCCTTGGGCTTGTGGCGGCCCAGTTTCGATTCCCTACAAGTCCCTATCGGCGCTAAAAAAAAGAAGCAGATACTACACTTGGAAACAAGTTGTGCGCCTATCAAAAAAAAACCCTTTAAAAAAAAAGAAGTTAGTCTCTTTCTAAGGACGAACTTAGACAAACCTTAGAATGGGACTTACGAACTTAGACAAACCTTAGAATGAGACTAACGAGACTAACTTGGGACGAACAAAGACAAACTTAAGTCCCATTCTAAGGTTTGTCTTAGTTCGTCCCAAGTTAGTCTCTTTCTAAGGACAACTTAGACAAACCTTAGAATGAGACTAACGAGACTAACTTGGGACGAACAAAGACAAACTTAAGTCTCTTTCTAAGGTTTGTCTAAGTTCGTCCCAAGCTAGTCTCTTTCTAAGGACAAACTTTGACAACCCTTAGAATGAGACTAACGAGACTAACTTTGGACAAACAAAGACAAACTTAAGTCCCATTCTAAGGTTTGTCTTAGTTCGTTCCAAGTTAGTCTCTTTCTAATGACGAACTTAGACAAACCTTAGAATGAGAGAATAACTTGGGACGAACTTAGACAGACCTTAGAAAGGGACTTAAGTTTGTCTTTGTTCGTCCCAAGTTATTCTCTTTCTAAGGACGAACTTAGACAAACCTTAGAATGAGACTAACGAGACTAACTTTTGACGAACAAAGAAAAACGATAGTCTCATTCTAAGGTTTGTCTTAGTTTGTCCCAAGTTAGTATATTTCTAAGGACGAACTTAGACAAACCTTAGAATGGGACTTAAGTTTGTCTTTGTTCGTCCCACGTTAGTCTCGTTAGTCTCATTCTAAGGTTTGTCTAAGTTCGTCCTTAGAAAGAGACTAACTTGGGATGAACTAAGACAAACCTTAGAATGATACTATCGTTTTTCTTTGTTCGGCAAAAGTTAGTCTCGTTAGTCTCATTCTAAGGATTGTCTAAGTTCGTCCTTAGAAAGAGACTAACTTGGGACGAACAAAGACAAACTTAAGTCTCATTCTAAGGTTTGTCTAAGTTCATCCCAAGTTAGTCTCTTTCTAAGGACAAACTTAGACAAACCTTAGAATGAGACTAACGAGACTAACTTGGGACGAACAAAGACAAACTTAAGTCTCATTCTAAGGTTTGTCTAAGTTCGCCCAAGTTAGTCTCTTTCTAAGGACAAACTTAGACAAACCCTAGAATGAGACTAACGAGACTGACTTGAGACGAACAAAGACAAACTAAAGTCTCACTCTAAGGTTTCTCTAAGTTTGTCCCAAGTTAGTCACTTTCTACGTACGAACTTAGACAGACCTTAGAATGAGACTAACGAGACTAACTAGGGACGAACAAAGACAAACTAAAGTCTCATTCTAAGGTTTCTCTAAGGTCGTCCCAAGTTAGTCACTTTCTACGGACGAACTTAGACAAACCTTAGAATGAGACTAACGAGACTAACTTGGGACGAACAAAGACAAACGTAAGTCTCATTCTAAGGTTTGTCTTAGTTCGTCCCAAGTTAGTCTGTTTCTACGGACGAACTTAGACAAACCGTAGAATGAGACTAACGAGACTAACTTGGGACGAACAAAGACAAACGTTATTCTCATTCTAAGGTTTGTCTTAGTTCGTCCCAAGTTAGTCTCTTTCTAAGGACGAACTTAGACAAACCTTAGAATGAGACTAACGAGACTAATTTGGGACAAACAAAGACAAACATAAGTCTCATTCTAAGGTTTGTCTAAGTTTGCCCAAGTTAGTCTATTTCTAAGGACGAACTTAGACAAACCTTAGAATGAGACTAACGAGATTAACTTGGGACGAAGAAAGACAAACGTTAGTCTCTTTCTAAGGTTTGTCTAAGTTTGTCCCAAGTTAGTCTCTTTCTAAGGACGAACTTACACAAACCTTAGAATGAAACTAACGAGACTAACTTGAGACGAACAAAGACAAACTTAAGTCTCATTCTAAGGTTTGTCTAAGTTCGCCCAAGTTAGTCTCTTTCTAAGGACGAACTTCGACAAACCTTAGAATGAGACTAACGAGACTAACTTGGGACGAACAGAGACAAACGTTAGTCTCATTCTAACGTTTGTCTAAGTTCGTCCCAAGTTAGTCTCTTTCTAAGGACGATCTTAGACAAACCTTAGAATGCGACTAACAAGACTAACTTAGGACGAACAAAGACAAACTTAAGTCTCATTCTAAGGTTTCTCTAAGTTCGTCCCAAGTTAGTCACTTTCTACGGACGAACTTAGACAAACCGTAGAATGAGACCAACGAGACTAACTTTGGACGAACAAAGACAAACTTAAGTCTCACTCTAAGGTTTGTCTAAGTTCGTCCCAAGTTAGTCACTTTCTAAGGACAAACTTAGAAAAACCTTAGAATGAGACTAACGAGACTAACTTGATACGAACAAAGACAAAATTAAGTCTCATTCTAAGGTTTGTCTACGTTCGTCCCAAGTTAGTCTCTTTCTACGTACGAACTTAGATAGACCTTAGAATGAGACTAACGAGACTAACTTGGGACGAACAAAGACAAACTTAAGTCTCATTCTAAGGTTTCTCTAAGGTCGTCCCAAGTTAGTCACTTTCTACGGACGAACTTTGACAAACCTTAGAATGAGACTAACGAGACTAACTTTTGACGATTAAAGACAAACTTAAGTCTCATTCTAAGGTTTGTCTTAGTTCGCCCAAGTTAGTCTCTTTCTACGGACGAACTTAGACAAACCTTAGAATGAGACTAACGAGACTAACTTGGGATGAACAAAGACAAACTTAATTCTCATTCTAAGGTTTGTCTAAGTTCGCCCAAGTTAGTCTATTTCTAAGGACGAACTTAGACAAACCTTAGAATGAGACTAACGAGATTAACTTGGAACGAAGAAAGACAAACGTTAGTCTCATTCTAAGGTTTGTCTAAGTTTGTCTCAAGTTAGTCTCTTTCTAAGGACGAACTTACACAAACCTTAGAACGAGACTAACGAGACTAACTTGAGACGAACAAAGACAAACTTAAGTCTCATTCTAAGGTTTGTCTAAGTTCACCCAAGTTAGCCTCTTTCTAAGGACGAACTTCGACAAACCTTAGAATGAGACTAACGAGACTAACTTGGGACGAACAAAGACAAACTTGAGTCTCATTCTAAGGTTTATCTAAGTTCGTCCCAAGTTAGTCTATTTCTAAGGACGAACTTAGACAAACCTTAGAATGAGACTAACGAGATTAACTTGGGACGAAGAAAGACAAACGTTAGTCTCATTCTATGGTTTGTCTAAGTTCGTCCCAAGTTAGTCTCTTTCTAAGGACGAACTTACACAGACCTTAGAATGAGACTAACGAGACTAACTTGGGACGAACAAAGACAAACGTTAGTCTCATTCTAAGGTTTGTCTAAGTTCGTCCCAAGTTAGTCTCTTTCTAAGGACGAACTTAGACAAACCTTAGAATGAGACTAACGAGACTAGCTTGGGACGAACAAAGACAAACGTTAGTCTCATTCTAAGGTTTGTCTAAGTTCGTCCCAAGTTTGTCTCTTTCTAAGGACGAACTTAGACAAACCTTAGAATGAGACTAACGAGACAAACTTGGGACGAACAAAGACAAACTTAAGTCTCATTCTAAGGTTTGTCTAAGTTCATCCCAAGTTAGTCTCATTCTAAGGACGAACTTAGAGAAACCTTAGAATGAGACTAACGAGACTAACTTTGGAGGAACAAAGACAAACGTTAGTCTCATTTTAAGGTCTGTCATAGTTCGTCCCAAGTTAGTCTCTTTCTACGGACGAACTTAGACAAACCTTCGAATGAGACTAACGAGACTAACTTGGGATGAAAAAAGACAAACATTAGTCTCATTCTAAGGTTTGTCTTAGTTCATCCCAAGTTAGTCTCTTTCTAAGGACGAACTTAGACAAACCTTAGAATGAGCCTAACGAGACTAACTTGGGACGACCAAAGACAAACTTAAGTCTCATTCTAAGGTTTGTCTAAGTTTGCCCAAGTTAGTCTCTTTCTAAGGACGAACTTAGACAAACCTTAGAATGAGACTAACGAGACTAACTTGGGATGAACAAAGACAAACTTAAGTCTCATTCTAAGGTTTCTCTAAATTCGTCCCAAGTTAGTCACTTTCAACGGACGAACTTAGACAAACCTTAGAATGAGACTAACGAGACTAACTTGGGACGAACAAAGACAAACTTAAGTCTCATTCTAAGGTTTGTCTAAGTTCGTCCGTTGAAAGTGACTAACTTGGGACGAATTTAGAGAAACCTTAGAATGAGACTTAAGTTTGTCTTTGTTCATCCCAAGTTAGTCTCGTTAGTCTCATTCTAAGGTTTGTCTAAGTTCGTCCTTAGAAAGAGACTAACTTGGGACGAACTAAGACAAACCTTAGAATGAGACTTCAGTTTGTCTTTGTTCGTCCCAAGTTAGTCTCGTTAGTCTCATTCTAAGGTTTGTCTAAGGTCGTCATTAGAAAGAGACTAACTTGGGACGAATTTAGAGAAACCTTAGAATGAGACTTAAGTTTGTCTTAGTCCGTTCCAAGTTAGTCTCTTTCTAAGGACGAACTTAGACAAACCTTAGAATGAGACTAACGAGACTAACTTGGGACGAACAAAGACAAAATTAGTCTCATTCTAAGGTTTGTCTTAGTTCATCCCAAGTTAGTCTCTTTCTAAGGACGAACTTAGACAAACCTTAGAATGAGACTAACAATACTAACTTGGGACGAACAAAGACAAACTTAAGTCTCACTCTAAGGTTTGTCTAAGTTCGTCCCAAGTTAGTCACTTTCTACGGACGAATTTAGACAAACCTTAGAATGAGACTAACGAGACTAACTTGATACGAACAAAGACAAACGTAAGTCTCATTCTAAGTTTGTCTTAGTTCGTCCCAAGTTAGTCTCTTTCTACGGACGAACTTAGACAAACCTTAGAATGAGACTAACGAGACTAACTTGGGACGAACAAAGACAAACGTTATTCTCATTCTAAGGTTTGTCTTAGTTCGTCCCAAGTTAGTCTCTTTCTAAGGACGAACTTAGACAAACCTTAGAATGAGACTAACGAGACTAATTTGGGACAAACAAAGACAATGTTTAGTCTCATTCTAAGGTTGGTCTAAGTTCGCCCAAGTTAGTCTATTTCTAAGGACGAACTTAGACAAACCTTAGAATGAGACTAACAAGATTAACTTGGAACGAAGAAAGACAAACGTTAGTCTCATTCTAAGGTTTGTCTAAGTATGTCTCAAGTTAGTCTCTTTCTAAGGACGAACTTAGACAAACCTTAGAATGAGACTAACGAGACTAACTTGAGACGAACAAAGACAAACTTATGTCTCATTCTAAGGTTTGTCTAAGTTCGCCCAAGTTAGTCTCTTTCTAAGGACGAACTTCGACAAACCTTAGAATGAGACTAATGAGACTAACTTGGGACGAACAAATACAAACTTGAGTCTCATTCTAAGGTTTGTCTAAGTTCGTCCCAAGTTAGTCTATTTCTAAGGACGAACTTAGACAAACCTTAGAATGAGACTAACGAGATTAACTTGGGACGAAGAAAGACAAACGTTAGTCTCATTCTATGGTTTGTCTTAGTTCGTCCCAAGTTAGTCTCTTTCTAAGGACGAACTTACACAAACCTTAGAATGAGACTAACAAGACTAACTTGGGACGAACAAAGACAAACGTTAGTCTCATTCTAAGGTTTGTCTAAGTTCGTCCCAAGTTAGTCTCTTTCTAAGGATGAACTTAGACAAACCTTAGAATGAGACTAACGAGACTAGCTTGGGACGAACAAAGACAAACGTTAGTCTCATTCTAAGGTTTGTCTAAGTTCGTCCCAAGTTTGTCTCTTTCTAAGGACGAACTTAGACAAACCTTAGAATGAGACTAACGAGACAAACTTGGGATGAACAAAGACAAACTTAAGTCTCATTCTAAGGTTTGTCTAAGTTCATCCCAAGTTAGTCTCATTCTAAGGACGAACTTAGAGAAACCTTAGAATGAGACTAACGAGACTAACGAGACTAACTTTGGACGAACAAAGACAAACGTTAGTCTCATTTTAAGGTCTGTCTTAGTTCGTCCCAAGTTAGTCTCTTTCTACGGACGAACTTAGACAAACCTTAGAATGAGACTAACGAGACTAACTTGGGATGAAAAAAGACAAACATTAGTCTCATTCTAAGGTTTGTCTTAGTTCATCCCAAGTTAGTCTCTTTCTAAGGACGAACTTAGACAAACCTTAGAATGAGCCTAACGAGACTAACTTGGGACGACCAAAGACAAACTTAAGTCTCATTCTAAGGTTTGTCTAAGTTTGCCCAAGTTAGTCTCTTTCTAAGGACGAACTTAGACAAACCTTAGAATGAGACTAACGAGACTAACTTGGGATGAACAAAGACAAACTTAAGTCTCATTCTAAGGTTTCTCTAAATTCGTCCCAAGTTAGTCACTTTCTACGGACGAACTTAGACAAACCTTAGAATGAGACTAACGAGACTAACTTGGGACGAACAAAGACAAACTTAAGTCTCATTCTAAGGTTTGTCTAAGTTCGTCCGTTGAAAGTGACTAACTTGGGACGAATTTAGAGAAACCTTAGAATGAGACTTAAGTTTGTCTTTGTTCATCCCAAGTTAGTCTCGTTAGTCTCATTCTAAGGTTTGTCTAAGTTCGTCCTTAGAAAGAGACTAACTTGGGACGAACTAAGACAAACCTTAGAATGAGACTTAAGTTTGTCATTGTTCGTCCCAAGTTAGTCTCGTTAGTCTCATTCTAAGGTTTGTCTAAGGTTGTCATTAGAAAGAGACTAACTTGGGACGAATTTAGAGAAACCTTAGAATGAGACTTAAGTTTGTCTTAGTCCGTTCCAAGTTAGTCTCTTTCTAAGGACGAACTTAGACAAACCTTAGAATGAGACTAACGAGACTAACTTGGGACGAACAAAGACAAAATTAGTCTCATTCTAAGGTTTGTCTTAGTTCATCCCAAGTTAGTCTCTTTCTAAGGACGAACTTAGACAAACCTTAGAATGAGACTAACAATACTAACTTGGGACGAACAAAGACAAACTTAAGTCTCACTCTAAGGTTTGTCTAAGTTCGTCCCAAGTTAGTCACTTTCTACGGACGAATTTAGACAAACCTTAGAATGAGACTAACGAGACTAACTTGATACGAACAAAGACAAACGTAAGTCTCATTCTAAGTTTGTCTTAGTTCGTCCCAAGTTAGTCTCTTTCTACGGACGAACTTAGACAAACCTTAGAATGAGACTAACGAGACTAACTTGGGACGAACAAAGACAAACGTTATTCTCATTCTAAGGTTTGTCTTAGTTCGTCCCAAGTTAGTCTCTTTCTAAGGACGAACTTAGACAAACCTTAGAATGAGACTAACGAGACTAATTTGGGACAAACAAAGACAATGTTAAGTCTCATTCTAAGGTTGGTCTAAGTTCGCCCAAGTTAGTCTATTTCTAAGGACGAACTTAGACAAACCTTAGAATGAGACTAACGAGATTAACTTGGAACGAAGAAAGACAAACGTTAGTCTCATTCTAAGGTTTGTCTAAGTATGTCTCAAGTTAGTCTCTTTCTAAGGACGAACTTAGACAAACCTTAGAATGAGACTAACGAGACTAACTTGAGACGAACAAAGACAAACTTATGTCTCATTCTAAGGTTTGTCTAAGTTCGCCCAAGTTAGTCTCTTTCTAAGGACGAACTTCGACAAACCTTAGAATGAGACTAATGAGACTAACTTGGGACGAACAAATACAAACTTGAGTCTCATTCTAAGGTTTGTCTAAGTTCGTCCCAAGTTAGTCTATTTCTAAGGACGAACTTAGACAAACCTTAGAATGAGACTAACGAGATTAACTTGGGACGAAGAAAGACAAACGTTAGTCTCATTCTATGGTTTGTCTTAGTTCGTCCCAAGTTAGTCTCTTTCTAAGGACGAACTTACACAAACCTTAGAATGAGACTAACAAGACTAACTTGGGACGAACAAAGACAAACGTTAGTCTCATTCTAAGGTTTGTCTAAGTTCGTCCCAAGTTAGTCTCTTTCTAAGGACGAACTTAGACAAACCTTAGAATGAGACTAACGAGACTAGCTTGGGACGAACAAAGACAAACGTTAGTCTCATTCTAAGGTTTGTCTAAGTTCGTCCCAAGTTTGTCTCTTTCTAAGGACGAACTTAGACAAACCTTAGAATGAGACTAACGAGACAAACTTGGGATGAACAAAGACAAACTTAAGTCTCATTCTAAGGTTTGTCTAAGTTCATCCCAAGTTAGTCTCATTCTAAGGACGAACTTAGAGAAACCTTAGAATGAGACTAACGAGACTAACGAGACTAACTTTGGACGAACAAAGACAAACGTTAGTCTCATTTTAAGGTCTGTCTTAGTTTGTCCCAAGTTAGTCTCTTTCTACGGACGAACTTAGACAAACCTTAGAATGAGACTAACGAGACTAACTTGGGATGAAAAAAGACAAACATTAGTCTCATTCTAAGGTTTGTCTTAGTTCATCCCAAGTTAGTCTCTTTCTAAGGACGAACTTAGACAAACCTTAGAATGAGCCTAACGAGACTAACTTGGGACGACCAAAGACAAACTTAAGTCTCATTCTAAGGTTTGTCTAAGTTTGCCCAAGTTAGTCTCTTTCTAAGGACGAACTTAGACAAACCTTAGAATGAGACTAACGAGACTAACTTGGGATGAACAAAGACAAACTTAAGTCTCATTCTAAGGTTTCTCTAAATTCGTCCCAAATTAGTCACTTTCTACGGACGAACTTAGACAAACCTTAGAATGAGACTAACGAGACTAACTTGGGATGAACAAAGACAAACGTTAGCCTCATTCTATGGTTTGTCTTAGTTCGTCCCAAGTTAGTCTCTTTCTAATGACGAACTTAGACAAACCTTAGAATGAGACTAACGAGACTAACACGGGACGAACAAAGACAAACGTTAGTCTCATTCTAAGGTTTGTCTAAGTTCGTCCCAAGTTAGTCTCTTTCTAAGGACAAACTTAGACAAACCTTAGAATGAGACTAACGAGACTAACTTGGGACGAACAAAGACAAACTTAAGTCTCATTCTAAGGTTTCTCTAAGTTCGTCCCAAGTTAGTCACTTTCTACGGACGAACTTAGACAAACCGTAGAATGAGACCAACGAGACTAACTTTGGATGAACAAAGACAAACTTAAGTCTCACTCTAAGGTTTGTCTAAGTTCGTCCCAAGTTAGTCACTTTCTAAGGACAAACTTAGAAAAACCTTAGAATGAGACTAACGAGACTAACTTGATACGAACAAAGACAAAATTAAGTCTCATTCTAAGGTTTGTCTACGTTCGTCCCAAGTTAGTCTCTTTCTACGTACGAACTTAGATAGACCTTAGAATGAGACTAACGAGACTAACTTGGGACGAACAAAGACAAACTTAAGTCTCATTCTAAGGTTTCTCTAAGGTCGTCCCAAGTTAGTCACTTTCTACGGACGAACTTTGACAAACCTTAGAATGAGACTAACGAGACTAACTTTTGACGATTAAAGACAAACTTAATTCTCATTCTAAGGTTTGTCTTAGTTCGCCCAAGTTAGTCTCTTTCTACGGACGAACTTAGACAAACCTTAAAATGAGACTAACGAGACTAACTTGGGATGAACAAAGACAAACTTAAGTCTCATTCTAAGGTTTGTCTAAGTTCGCCCAAGTTAGTCTATTTCTAAGGACGAACTTAGACAAACCTTAGAATGAGACTAACGAGATTAACTTGGAACGAAGAAAGACAAACGTTAGTCTCATTCTAAGGTTTGTCTAAGTTTGTCTCAAGTTAGTCTCTTTCTAAGGACGAACTTACACAAACCTTAGAACGAGACTAACGAGACTAACTTGAGACGAACAAAGACAAACTTAAGTCACATTCTAAGGTTTGTCTAAGTTCGCCCAAGTTAGTCTCTTTCTAAGGACGAACTTCGACAAACCTTAGAATGAGACTAACGAGACTAACTTGGGACGAACAGAGACAAACGTTAGTCTCATTCTAACGTTTGTCTAAGTTCGTCCCAAGTTAGTCTCTTTCTAAGGACGATCTTAGACAAACCTTAGAATGCGACTAACAAGACTAACTTAGGACGAACAAAGACAAACTTAAGTCTCACTCTAAGGTTTGTCGAAGTTCATCCCAAGTTAGTCACTTTCTACGGACGAACTTAGACAAACCTTAGAATGAGACTAACGAGACTAACTTGGGACGAACAAAGACAAACGTAAGTCTCATTCTAAGGTTTGTCTTAGTTCGTCCCAAGTTAGTCTCTTTCTACGGACGAACTTAGACAAACCGTAGAATGAGACTAACGAGACTAACTTGGGACGAACAAAGACAAACGTTATTCTCATTCTAAGGTTTGTCTTAGTTCGTCCCAAGTTAGTCTCTTTCTAAGGACGAACTTAGACAAACCCTAGAATGAGACTAACGAGACTAATTTGGGACAAACAAAGACAAACTTAAGTCTCATTCTAAGGTTTGTCTAAGTTCGCCCAAGTTAGTCTATTTCTAAGGACGAACTTAGACAAACCTTAGAATGAGACTAACGAGATTAACTTGGGACGAAGAAAGACAAACGTTAGTCTCTTTCTAAGGTTTGTCTAAGTTTGTCCCAAGTTAGTCTCTTTCTAAGGACGAACTTACACAAACCTTAGAATGAAACTAACGAGACTAACTTGAGACGAACAAAGACAAACTTAAGTCTCATTCTAAGGTTTGTCTAAGTTCGCCCAAGTTAGTCTCTTTCTAAGGACGAACTTCGACAAACCTTAGAATGAGACTAACGAGACTAACTTGGGACGAACAGAGACAAACGTTAGTCTCATTCTAACGTTTGTCTAAGTTCGTCCCAAGTTAGTCTCTTTCTAAGGACGATCTTAGACAAACCTTAGAATGCGACTAACAAGACTAACTTGGGACGAATTTAGAGAAACCTTAGAATGAGACTTAAGTTTGTCTTAGTCCGTTCCAAGTTAGTCTCTTTCTAAGGACGAACTTAGACAAACCTTAGAATGAGACTAACGAGACTAACTTGGGACGAACAAAGACAAAATTAGTCTCATTCTAAGGTTTGTCTTAGTTCATCCCAAGTTAGTCTCTTTCTAAGGACGAACTTAGACAAACCTTAGAATGAGCCTAACGAGACTAACTTGGGACGACCAAAGACAAACTTAAGTCTCATTCTAAGGTTTGTCTAAGTTTGCCCAAGTTAGTCTCTTTCTAAGGACGAACTTAGACAAACCTTAGAATGAGACTAACGAGACTAACTTGGGATGAACAAAGACAAACTTAAGTCTCATTCTAAGGTTTCTCTAAATTCGTCCCAAGTTAGTCACTTTCAACGGACGAACTTAGACAAACCTTAGAATGAGACTAACGAGACTAACTTGGGACGAACAAAGACAAACTTAAGTCTCATTCTAAGGTTTGTCTTAGTTGGTTCCAAGTTAGTCTCTTTCTAAGGACGAACTTAGACAAACCTTAGAATGTGACTAACGAGACTAACTTGGGACGAACAAAGACAAAATTAGTCTCATTCTAAGGTTTGTCTTAGTTCATCCCAAGTTAGTCTCTTTCTAAGGACGAACCTAGACAAACCTTAGAATGAGACTAACAATACTAACTTGGGACGAACAAAGACAAACTTAAGTCTCACTCTAAGGTTTGTCTAAGTTCGTCCCAAGTTAGTCACTTTCTACGGACGAATTTAGACAAACCTTAGAATGAGACTAACGAGACTAACTTGATACGAACAAAGACAAACGTAAGTCTCATTCTAAGTTTGTCTTAGTTCGTCCCAAGTTAGTCTCTTTCTACGGATGAACTTAGACAAACCTTAGAATGAGACTAACGAGACTAACTTGGGACGAACAAAGACAAACGTTATTCTCATTCTAAGGTTTGTCTTAGTTCGTCCCAAGTTAGTCTCTTTCTAAGGACGAACTTAGATAAACCTTAGAATGAGACTAACGAGACTAATTTGGGACAAACAAAGACAAAGTTAAGTCTCATTCTAAGGTTGGTCTAAGTTCGCCCAAGTTAGTCTATTTCTAAGGACGAACTTAGACAAACCTTAGAATGAGACTAACGAGATTAACTTGGAACGAAGAAAGACAAACGTTAGTCTCATTCTAAGGTTTGTCTAAGTTCGTCCCAAGTTAGTCTCTTTCTAAGGACGAACTTAGACAAACCTTAGAATGAGACTAACGAGACTAACTTGAGACGAACAAAGACAAACTTATGTCTCATTCTAAGGTTTGGCTAAGTTCGCCCAAGTTAGTCTTTCTGAGGACGAACTTCGACAAACCTTAGAATGAGACTAACGAGACTAACTTGGGACGAACAAAGACAAACTTGAGTCTCATTCTAAGGTTTGTCTAAGTTCGTCCCAAGTTAGTCTATTTCTAAGGACGAACTTAGACAAACCTTAGAATGAGACTAACGAGATTAACTTGGGACGAAGAAAGACAAACATTAGTCTCATTCTAAGGTTTGTCTAAGTTCACCCAAGTTAGTCTCTTTCTAAGGACAAACTTAGACAAACCTTAGAATGAGACTAACGAGACTAACTTGGGACGAACAAAGACAAACTTAAGTCTCACTCTAAGGTTTCTCTACGTTCGTCCCAAGTTAGTCACTTTCTACGGACGAACTTAGACAGACCTTAGAATGAGACTAACGAGACTAACTAGGAACGAACAAAGACAAACTAAAGTCTCATTCTAAGGTTTCTCTAAGGTCGTCCCAAGTTAGTCACTTTCTACGGACGAACTTAGACAAACCTTAGAATGAGACTAACGAGACTAACTTGGGACGAACAAAGACAAACGTAAGTCTTATTCTAAGGTTTGTCTTAGTTCGTCCCAAGTTAGTCTCTTTCTACGGACGAACTTAGACAAACCTTAGAATGACACTAACGAGACTAACTTGGAACGAACAAAGACAAACGTTATTCTCATTCTAAGGTTTGCCTTAGTTCGTCCCAAGTTAGTCTCTTTCTAAGGACGAACTTAGACAAACCTTAGAATGAGACTAACGAGACTAATTTGGGACAAACAAAGACAAACTTAAGTCTCATTCTAAGGTTTGTCTAAGTTCGCCCAAGTTAGTCTATTTCTAAGGACGAACTTAGACAAACCTTAGAATGAGACTAACGAGATTAACTTGGGACGAAGAAAGACAAACGTTAGTCTCATTCTAAGGTTTGTCTAAGTTTGTCCCAAGTTAGTCTCTTTCTAAGGACGAACTTACACAAACCTTAGAATGAGACTAACGAGACTAACTTGAGACGAACAAAGACAAATTAAGTCTCATTCTAAGGTTTGTCTAAGTTCGCCCAAGTTAGTCTCTTTCTAAGGACGAACTTCGACAAACCTTAGAATGAGACTAACGAGACTAACTTGGGACGAACAAAGACAAACTTAAGTCTCATTCGAAGGTTTCTCTAAGTTTGTCCCAAGTTAGTCACTTTTTACGGACGAACTTAGACAAATCTTAGAATGAGACTAACGAGACTAACTTGGGACGAACAAAGACAAACGTTAGTCTCATTCTAAGGTTTGTCTAAGTTTGTCCCAAGTTAGTCTCTTTCTAAGGACGAACTTAGACAAACCATAGAATGAGTGATACGGGGGTTGGTTTCGATCTTCACGACGTAGGATTTTGATGAACTTTAACTATTGGAGCCACTCAAAGAAATGGGGTGATAATAGTGTAACCCGACGATTCTTGATGCCAACCACTGCTAGTGCAATGACCTGCGACAAGTAGACGCCTAACCACACTCTAAGTTTCCTAACCACACAACCACGCACGAAGTTGGAAGCACGGAAAGGTTGCCGTCGAACGACCGCTTCTGCAATATCACTTAAGAAATTACAAGAGCAAAGGGGTAGAGAAATCTCTCATTGATATTGAAATAGCACTTGGCTAAGTTTCATGTAGAAATCAGATTCAAGTAATGTCTATTCTGTTTGTAACAGAAATGAAAATGTGGTACTTATGCTAAGAAAACAATAAATCTTGTGTTTTTGATTCATGTGCAGCCATCCTCAAGTCTTGTGCAACCATGGTTGAGTTTTGTGTAGCCAAATTGGATCTTGTACAGCCATGGTTGAACCTTGTGCAATATTCATGTCTTGATGGCTGCATTAAATTCTTGGGGAGTTGCACCTCCTCTTGGAATTGAGATGTCCATAATGAAGTGTGGAAGGACGAACCCCTATTTTTAGATGTGCACTAAGTGATGGTGCGGAAAGCTTGCTGTCATTCTTCATGTCACACTTGAATTTCAGCACATCATATTCTTCATTAATTGATGCTTGTAGGCAATGCACGCCAATAGCTAAGCTTTGATTCTCCTTGTATGTCCCTTTAGCTTGAATTTCCTCCATAGTTAAAAACCTGAGTAAAAGAAGCACTCGAGACTTAGGCAGTATATAATTGTCATTAATATCATCATGAAGGTGAGTTAAGAGCGAATTCACCTCTTGTTGAATTTGTTTGGCACGATTCCTAGTCATGGGACCAAGATACGCATCTTTAGTCGATGTATCAGCTTGTACGCGTATAGGATCCTCATCATCCTCCCCCTCTTGAAAATGAGTCGTCCTCGACTCTAATTCTTCTTGACCCACGTAAGGAGACAAATCAGCTACGTTGAATGTTGGACTCACCGCATAGTCTTCTGGAAGCTAAATTTTGTAAGCATTGTCATTTATCCTCGAAAGCACTTTGAATGGTCCATCTCCGCGAGGCATTAGTTTTGACTTGCGCTTCTCTGGAAAACGATCTTTACGCAAGTGTACCCAGACAAGATCACCGGGGTTAAAAGTCACCTTCTTGCGGTTTTTGTTGGCCTTTGCGGCATAGTACTCTCCCTTTTTCTCTATTTCCTCTTTGGTTTTCTCATGAATTTTCTTCACATATTCAGCACATTTTGACGCCTCCATATTACTCCTCTCTTGCAATGGAAGTGGCAGCAAGTCAATAGGTGCAATTGGCTTGAACCCATAAACCACCTCAAAGGGGCACATGCCGGTAGTAGAGTGAACAACTCTATTGTAAGCAAACTCAACGTGTGGCAAGCAATCTTCCCATTCCTTCAAATTTTTCTTGATCATTGTCCTCAATAGTGTTGAAAGAGTTCTATTCACCACCTCTGTTTGTCCATCAGTTTGTGGGTGACACGTTGTCGAAAATAGCAACTTTGTTCCAAGCTTAGCCCACAAAGTTTTCCAAAAGTAACTCATAAACTTCACATCACGATCTGAAACAATTGTTCTCGGCATTCCATGAAGGCGCACAATTTCCCTGAAAAATAAATCAGCAACATGTGAAGCATCATCGCTCTTATGACATGGAATGAAATGTGCCATTTTCGAAAATCTATCAACAACTACAAAAACAGAATCCCTCCCCCTCTTAGTCCTAGGCAGTCCTAAAACAAAATCCATGCTAATATCTTCCCAAGGAGCATTTGGAACAGGTAGGGGAGTATATAAACCGTGGGGATTAAGTTTTGACTTAGCTTTGTGACATGTGACGCATCGTTGCACAAATCTTTCAACATCTTTCCTCATCTTTGGCCAATAAAAATGATCAGCCAACATCTCATAAGTCTTTTCACGGCCAAAGTGGCCCATCAAACCACCTGCATGTGATTCCTGCACTAACAAGGGTCTAACCGAAGAATCTGGAACACAAAGCTTGTTAGCCCTAAAAAGAAATCCATCATGCACATGATATTTATCCCATCCTTTCCCATCGTGGCATTTCTCATATGGTTCTGAAAAGTTAGGATCAGCAACATACAATTCTTTCAAACTCTCAAGTCCAAGCACGTTTACCTCTAACTGTTGTAACAAAACATGTCTACGAGATAAAGCATCAGCAACCATATTTTCTTTGCCCTTCTTATACTTCACAACATATGGAAAGGTTTCAATAAATTCAACCCATTTAGCATGCCTCCTATTCAGATTAGCTTGACTCTTTAAATGTTTCAATGCTTCATGATCAGAATGTATAACAAACTCTTTTGGCCATAAGTAATGTTGCCATGTTTCAAGTGCACGAACCAAAGCATACAATTCTTTATCATAAACAGAATAATTCAGTTGTGCACCACTCAATTTCTCACTAAAATATGCAACCGGTTTACGTTCTTGCATCAATACACCTCCAATACCTATTCCACTAGCATCACATTCTATTTCAAAGGTTTTCATGAAATCAGGTAAGACTAGCAAAGGTGCTTCAGTTAATCGCTTCTTAAGCTCAAGGAAGGCATTTTCTTGTGGCTCATCCCATTTAAAAACAACTCCTTTCTTTGTTAGTTCATTTAATGGTGCAGCAATGGTACTAAAATCTTTCACAAATCTTCTATAGAAACCAGCAAGACCATGAAAACTTCTAACTTGACTTACATTGATAGGAGTTGGCCAATTCTTGATTGCCTCTACCTTTGATTCATCAACTTCAATTCCTTGCCCTGAAACAACATAGCCAAGAAACACAACCTTGTTTGTGCAAAATGAGCACTTTTCCATGTTAGCATATAACTTTTCTTTCCTAAGAACATCCAACACTTGTTTGATATGATCAAGATGTTCTTCCTTGGACCTACTGTATATCAAGATATCATCAAAGTACACAACAACAAATCTGCCAATATAAGCTCTCAAAACATGGTTCATTAATCTCATGAAGGTACTAGGGGCGTTAGTTAAACCAAAAGGCATGACTAACCATTCATACAATCCAAATTTTGTTTTGAATGCTGTTTTCCATTCATCTCCTTCTTTCATCCTAATCTGGTGATATCCACTTCGCAAATCAATTTTAGAGAAGATAATAGAGCCACTTAGTTCATCTAGCATATCATCTAGCCTAGGAATATGATGACGATATCTAACAGTTATATTATTTATGGCCCTACAATCAACACACATACGCCAAGATCCATCTTTCTTAGGAACTAAAATCACAGGCACTGCACAAGGACTTAAACTTTCACGTACATAACCTTTATTTAAAAGTTCTTGTACCTGCCTTTGTATCTCCTTGGTTTCTTCGGGATTTGTATGGTATGGTGGTCGGTTTGGAAGTGAAGCTCCTGGAATGAGATCAATTTGATGTTCAATGCCACGCAATGGAGGTAAACCCGCTGGAACCTCCTCCGGAAAGACATCCTTGTAATCCTGCAAAACACGAGAAAAGGCACTAGGAAGACAAGTTAAGTCGTTAGTAGATACCAAAGTATCTTTGTACATGAGTACAAAGATCACACAATCTGGGCTTTGTATCACATCTCTCAACTCAGATTTTGTAGCTAGCATGACTAAGTTCTCTCCCTCTCTTTTCTTTTTGTCTCTCGTGTTTGATTTGGGGCGCTCACTCTCAGATGTGTGTAGGTCACTCAATTTCTATTTCTCTCGCTCATTCTCACTCCTCTGTGAAGAAACCTTTTGCATGTGTTCAGTCATGATTTGTTGCGGCGTCATGGGTCTCAGCACCAAATCCTTCCCTTTCCACTTGATAGTGTATTGGTTGGTCCGTCCACAGTGTTGGGCTGAAAGATCATATTGCCACGGCCTTCCCAATAGCAAGTGGCATACCTTCATTGGTACTACATCACACTCGACTACGTCGATGTAATCACCAATTTTGAATTGAACCTTCACATTGTGTGTAATCTTCATCTCACCACAATCACTTAACCATTGCACATGGTATGGGTAGGGATGTTGCAGCAGCTTGAGTCCAAGTTTTTCACACATCTCCTTACTTGCAAGATTATGGCAGCTCCCTCCATCAATTATAACCTTGCATACCTTATCCTCGATTCTAGCTCTTGTTTGGAAAAGATTGTGTCGTTGACAATTTTCAGTCTCCTTGATTTGTACACTTAGCACCTTGGTAACAACAAGTGATGTGCCTTGTTCAAAGTCACAATATGTTTGTTCTTCTCCTTCTAACATATCGCCTCCAACATCTTCTTCCAAATCGCTAGCAGATTCATATTCCCCTTCTTCCGTGACAAGCATAGTGCGATTGTTAGGGCACTCCTTAATCATATGACCACGCCCATTGCACTTAAAGCATACAATGTCACGACTCTTACCTGTAGATGCAACAGAAGATGAGATAGATGTTGCTACTTGTTTACCTTTCTCCCTTGGAGTTGAAACATCAGCTCCACTTGTAGTTGATCGAGCAAAGGCTCGGCTACCTCCACTAGAACTTGCTGTGATTCCTCGGCCAACACTAAATTGAGGTACAAACTTGCTTCCATTAGTGGCAGATCGAGCAATGAATGAGGTAGATCTACTTTGCTTGGATTCATCTTGTAGTTGACGCTCAGCCTTTGAAGCTAAATGCACCAACTCTATAACATTATGGTAGGGCTGCAATTCAACAATTCGCTTCACATTTGGGTTTAAACCATACAAAAATCGTGCCATGGACTGCTCTTCGTGTTCATGTATATTGGCTCGAATCATGGCTTTCTCCATCTCCTTATGATACTCCTCAACAGATTGTTTCCCTTGCCTCAAATTCTGGAGTTTATCAAAGATGTCTCTTCGATAATGTCTTGGAATGAATCTCGCCCTCATCTCCCTTTTCATTTCTGCCCATGTAGAAATAGGCACTCCTCCTCCTTCTTCTCGCTGAGATTGAACTTGCTCCCACCAGATTAGGGCATAATCTTCAAACTCAAGTGAAGCCATAGCAAGCTTCTTCTCCTCAGAATAATTATGCATGCGAAATATCTTATCAACCTTTAACTCCCAAGTGAGATATGCTTCCGGGTCAGATCCACCATCAAACTTTGGCATGGTAAATTTCAGCTTGCCAAATCTCTCCTCATCACGCTGTTCGCGTCCATAGTTTCCTCGTCTACGAAACCCATCATTCCTATGCAGTCCATAATCATCATCCTCATATTCATCATCAAAATCATCATGATCGATATTACCTCTTCCGCGTCCTCTTCCACGACCACGACCAGCAGTACCACCACCATTGTTTCTACGAATATCACCACGACCATCATATCGATGACCATCAGCCGCATTGTTCCTATGGCCAGCAACTTGATTCCTTCGTCCTTGGGCATTACGGGCAGCAGTTTCATCATTTATGTCATCATGCTCATCACCATGCACACTTGCATCTCCTGGGACTTGACGAAGCTCTCGGACAATCTGAGCTACAAGATCAACTTGCATTGCAGCAAGATTTTGTGTTAGTTGATCATTAGCATTACCCATAAGTTGTTGAAGGTCTTCGGATAGCTTGTCTTGCTTCTCCTCAACTGTATCAAGAATCGCTCTAAATTCTTGACGAAGATGATCACGTAAGACATTGAAATGGAAACGTGTGATGGGCTGATTGAGTTGTCCAGCGCCATCAATTTCATATTCATCTCCATCACCTGCCATGATTAGTTGTGGAAAACTCTATACTAAAGATAAATGTGTATGAAAGAAAAAAACGAAACTCAAACCTCACTTTCTCTTACCAACCGAAGCTCGTGCAAATTCCAAGTGAGTGCAGAGTACTTCTCAATTGTGGCGTTGGTGGTAGGTCACAATATAGTGATAATAAGGTGCATACAAGTCGAGAATTACACAAACAGTGGCCACCTTGGGATGCTCGGGCAGAATAAGTGTAAATCCAAAATGAGTGATACAAGAACACTAACTATCCCCGAAATTGGCTACTCTTGCTTCTCTTTTTTTTTCTTTTTTTTTTGATCAACAAGGAACTACTAAGAAGCTGAAACTTTTCTTCTTCTTTTTTTTTCTTTTTTTTTCTTTTTTTTTTCTTTTTTTTTTCAACGAAGCAAACTGAAGTAGACTAGAATGGAATAGATCCTACCGTGATAACCATGGCTTCTGATACCAGATGATACGGGGGTTGGTTTCGATCTTCACGACGTAGGATTTTGATGAACTTTAACTATTGGAGCCACTCAAAGAAATGGGGTGATAATAGTGTAACCCGACGATTCTTGATGCCAACCACTGCTAGTGCAATGACCTGCGACAAGTAGACGCCTAACCACACTCTAAGTTTCCTAACCACACAACCACGCACGAAGTTGGAAGCACGGAAAGGTTGCCGTCGAACGACCGCTTCTGCAATATCACTTAAGAAATTACAAGAGCAAAGGGGTAGAGAAATCTCTCATTGATATTGAAATAGCACTTGGCTAAGTTTCATGTAGAAATCAGATTCAAGTAATGTCTATTCTGTTTGTAACATAAATGAAAATGTGGTACTTATGCTAAGAAAACAATAAATCTTGTGTTTTTGATTCATGTGCAGCCATCCTCAAGTCTTGTGCAACCATGGTTGAGTTTTGTGTAGCCAAATTGGATCTTGTACAGCCATGGTTGAACCTTGTGCAATATTCATGTCTTGATGGCTGCATTAAATTCTTGGGGAGTTGCACCTCCTCTTGGAATTGAGATGTCCATAATGAAGTGTGGAAGGACGAACCCCTATTTTTAGATGTGCACTAAGTGATGGTGCGGAAAGCTTGCTGTCATTCTTCATGTCACACTTGAATTTCAGCACATCATATTCTTCATTAATTGATGCCTGTAGGCAATGCACGCCAATAGCTAAGCTTTGATTCTCCTTGTATGTCCCTTTAGCTTGAATTTCCTCCATAGTTAAAAACCTGAGTAAAAGAAGCACTCGAGACTTAGGCAGTATATAATTGTCATTAATATCATCATGAAGGTGAGTTAAGAGCGAATTCACCTCTTGTTGAATTTGTTTGGCACGATTCCTAGTCATGGGACCAAGATAAGCATCTTTAGTCGATGTATCAGCTTGTACGCGTATAGGATCCTCATCAATGAGACTAACAAGACTAACTTGGGACGAACAAAGACAAACTTAAGTCTCACAGTAAGGTTTGTCGAAGTTCGTCCCAAGTAAGTCACTTTCTACAGACGAACTTAGACAAACCTTAGAATGAGACTAACGAGACTAACTTGGGACGAACAAAGACAAACGTTAGTCTCATTCTATGGTTTGTCTTAGTTCGTCCCAAGTTAGTCACTTTCTAAGGACAAACATAGACAAACCTTAGAATGAGACTAACGAGACTAACTTGGGACGAACAAAGACAAACTTAAGTCTCATTCTAAGGTTTGTCAAAGTTCGTCCCAAGTTAGTCACTTTCTAAGGACGAACTTAGACAAACCTTAGAATGCGACTAACGAGACTAACTGGGGGCGAACAAAGACAAACTTAAGTCTCATTCTAAGGTTTCTCTAAGTTCGTCCCAAGTTAGTCACTTTCTACGGACGAACTTAGACAGACCTTAGAATGAGACTAACGAGACTAACATGGGACGAACAAAGACAAACTTAAGTCTCATTCTAAAGTTTCTCTAAGGTCGTCCCAAGTTAGTCACTTTCTACGGACGAACTTAGACAAACCTTAGAATGAGACTAACGAGACTAACTTGGGACGAATAAAGACAAAAGTAAGTCTCATTCTAAGGTTTGTCTAAGTTCGCCCTAGTAAGTCTCTTTCAAAGGACGAACTTAGAAAAACCTTAGAATGAGACTAACGAGACTAACTTAGGACGAACAAAGACAAACTTAACTCTCATTCTAAGGTTTCTCTAGGTTCGTCCCAAGTTAGTCACTTTCTACGGACGAACTTATAGAAACCATAGAATGGACTAACGAGACTAACTTGGGACGAACAATGACAAACGTTAGTCTCATTCTAAGGTTTGTCTTAGTTCGTCCCAAGTTAGTCTCTTTCTACGGACGAACTTAGACAAACCTTAGAATGAGACTAACGAGACTAACTTGGGACGAACAAAGACAAACGTTATTCTCATGCAAAGGTTTGTCTTAGTTCGTCAGAAGTTAGTCTCTTTCTAAGGACAAACTTAGACAAACCTTAGAATGAGACTAACGAGACTAACTTGGGACGAAGAAAGACAACCTTAAGTCTCATTCTAAGGTTTGTCTAAGTTCGCCCAAGTTTGTCTCTTTCTAAGGACGAACTTAGACAAACCTTAGAATGAGACTTAAGGTTGCCTAACTTGGGACAAAGAAAGACAAACATTTGTCTCATTCTAAGGTTTGTCTAAGTTCGTCCCAAGTTAGTCTCTTTATAATGACGAACTTAGACAAACCTTAGAATGAGACTAACGAGATTAACTTGGGACGAAGAAAGACAAACGTTAGTCTCATTCTAAGGTTTGTCAAAGTTCATCCCAAGTTAGTCACTTTCTAAGGATGAACTTAGACAAACCTTAGAATGAGACTAACGAGACTAAGTTGGGACGAACAAAGACAAACGTTATTCTCATTCTAAGGTTTGTCTTAATTCGTCCCAAGTTAGTCTCTTTATAATGACGAACTTAGACAAACCTTAGAATGAGACTAACGAGATTAACTTAGGACGAAGAAAGACAAACGTTAGTCTCATTCTAAGGTTTCTCAAAGTTCGTCCCAAGTTAGTCACTTTCTACGGATGAACTTAGACAAACCTTAGAATAAGACTAACGAGACTAACTTGGGACGAACAAAGACAAACTTAAGTCTCATTCTAAGGTTTCTCAAAGTTCGTCCCAAGTTAGTCAATTTCTACGGACGAACTTAGACAAACCTTAGAATGCGACTAACGAGACTAACTGGGTGCGAACAAAGACAAACTTAAGTCTCATTCTAAGGTTTCTATAAGTTCGTCCCAAGTTAGTCACTTTCTACGGACGAACTTAGACAGACCTTAGAATGAGACTAACGAGACTAACTTGGGACGAACAAAGACAAACTTAAGTCTCATTCTAAAGTTTCTCTAAGGTCGTCCCAAGTTAGTCACTTTCTACAGACGAACTTAGACAAACCTTAGAATGAGACTAACGAGACTAACTTGGGACGAATAATGACAAAGGTAAGTCTCATTCTAAGGTTTGTCTAAGTTCGCCCAAGTAAGTCTCTTTCAAAGGACGAACTTAGAAAAACCTTAGAATGAGACTAACGAGACTAACTTAGGACGAACAAAGACAAACTTAACTCTCATTCTAAGGTTTCTCTAGGTTCGTCCCAAGTTAGTCACTTTCTACGGACGAACTTATATAAACCATAGAATGGACTAACGAGACTAACTTGGGACGAACAATGACAAACGTTAGTCTCATTCTAAGGTTTGTCTTAGTTCGTCCCAAGTTAGTCTCTTTCTACGGATGAACTTAGACAAACCTTAGAATGAGACTAACGAGACTAACTTGGGACGAACAAAGACAAACGTTATTCTCATTCAAAGGTTTGTCTTAGTTCGTCACAAGTTAGTCTCTTTCTTAGGACAAACTTAGACAAACCTTAGAATGAGACTAACGAGACTAATTTGGGACAAACAAAGACAAAGTTAAGTCTCATTCTAAGGTTTGTCTAAGTTCGCCCAAGTTAGTCTATTTCTAAGGACGAACTTAGACAAA
This sequence comes from Rhodiola kirilowii, assembly GCA_033675215.1. Taxonomy (NCBI): domain Eukaryota; kingdom Viridiplantae; phylum Streptophyta; class Magnoliopsida; order Saxifragales; family Crassulaceae; genus Rhodiola; species Rhodiola kirilowii. The sequence goes on along the minus strand of JAUCNB010000012.1, from coordinate 780,589 downwards.
CCTTAGAATGACAATAACGAGATTAACTTGGAACGAAGAAAGACAAACGTTAGTCTCATTCTAAGGTTTGTCTAAGTATGTCTCAAGTTAGTCTCTTTCTAAGGACGAACTTAGACAAACCTTAGAATGAGACTAACGAGACTAACTTGAGACGAACAAAGACAAATGTTAGTCTCATTCTATGGTTTGTCTAAGTTCTTCCCAAGTTAGTCTCTTTCTAAGGACGAACTTAGACAAACCTTAGAATGAGCCTAACGAGACTAACTTGGGACGACCAAAGACAAACTTAAGTCTCATTCTAAGGTTTGTCTAAGTTTGCCCAAGTTAGTCTCTTTCTAAGGACGAACTTAGACAAACCTTAGAATGAGACTAACGAGACTAACTTGGGATGAACAAAGACAAACTTAAGTCTCATTCTAAGGTTTCTCTAAATTCGTCCCAAGTTAGTCACTTTCTACGGACGAACTTAGACAAACCTTAGAATGAGACTAACGAGACTAACTTGGGACGAAGATAGACAAACTTAAGTCTCATTCTAAGGTTTCTCTAAGTTGCCAAGTTAGTCACTTTCTACGGACGAACTTAGACAAATCTTAGAATGAGACTAACGAGACTAACTTGGGACGAACAAAGACAAACGTTAGTCTCATTCTAACGTTTGTCTAAGTTCGTCCCAAGTTAGTCTCTTTCTAAGGACGAACTTAGACAAACCTTAGAATGAGACTAACAATACTAACTTGGGACGAACAAAGACAAACTTAAGTTTCATTCTAAGGTTTCTCTAAGTTCGTCCCAAGTTAGTCACTTTCTACGGACGAACTTAGACAAACCGTAGAATGAGACCAACGAGACTAACTTTGGACGAACAAAGACAAACTTAAGTCTCATTCTAAGGTTTGTCTAAATTCGCCCAAGTTAGTCTCTTTCTAAGGACAAACTTAGACAAACCTTAGAATGAGACTAACGAGACTAACTTGGGATGAACAAAGACAAACTTAAGTCTCACTCTAAGGTTTCTCTACGTTCGTCCCAAGTTAGTCATTTTCTACGTACGAACTTAGACAGACCTTAGAATGAGACTAACGAGACTAATTTGGGACAAACAAAGACAAACTTAAGTCTCATTCTAAGGTTTGTCTAAGTTCGTCCCAAGTTAGTCTCTTTCTAAGGATAAACTAAGAAAAACCTTAGAATGAGACTAACGAGACTAACTTGGGACGAACAAAGACAAACTTAAGTCTCATTCTAAGGTTTCTCTAAGTTCGTCCCAAGTTAGTTACTTTCTACGGACGAACTTAGACAAACCGTAGAATGGGACCAACGAGACTAACTTTGGCGAACAAAGACAAACTTAAGTCTCATTCTAAGGTTTGTCTAAGTTAGCCCAAGTTAGTCTCTTTCTAAGGACAAACTTAGACAAACCTTAGAATGAGACTAACGAGACTAACTTGGGACGAACAAAGACAAACTTAAGTCTCACTCTAAGGTTTCTCTACGTTCGTCCCAAGTTAGTCACTTTCTACGGACGAACTTAGACAGACCTTAGAATGAGACTAACGAGACTAACTAGGGACGAACAAAGACAAACTAAAGTCTCATTCTAAGGTCTCTCTAAGGTCGTCCCAAGTAAGTCACTTTCTACGGACGAACTTAGACAAACCTTAGAATGAGACTAACGAGACTAACTTGGGATGAACAAAGACAAACGTAAGTCTTATTCTAAGGTTTGTCTTAGTTCGTCCCAAGTTAGTCTCTTTCTACGGACGAACTTAGACAAACCTTAGAATGAGACTAACGAGACTAACTTGGGACGAACAAAGACAAACGTTATTCTCATTCTAAGGTTTGTCTTAGTTCGTCCCAAGTTAGTCTCTTTCTAAGGACGAACTTAGACAAACCTTAGAATGAGACTAACGAGATTAACTTAGGACGAAGAAAGACAAACGTTAGTCTCATTCTAAGGTTTCTCAAAGTTCGTCCCAAGTTAGTCACTTTCTACGGATGAACTTAGACAAACCTTAGAATAAGACTAACGAGACTAACTTGGGACGGACAAAGACAAACTTAAGTCTCATTCTAAGGTTTGTCTAAGTTTGTCCCAAGTTAGTCTCTTTCTAAGGACGAACTTACACAAACCTTAGAATGAGACTAACGAGACAAACTTGAGACGAACAAAGACAAATTAAGTCTCATTCTAAGGTTTGTCTAAGTTCGCCCAAGTTAGTCTCTTTCTAAGGATGAACTTCGACAAACCTTAGAATGAGACTAACGAGACTAACTTGGGACGAACAAAGACAAACTTAAGTCTCATTCTAAGGTTTCTCTAAGTTCGTCCCAAGTTAGTCACTTTTTACGGACGAACTTAGACAAATCTTAGAATGAGACTAACGAGACTAACTTGGGACGAACAAAGACAAACGTTAGTCTCATTCTAAGGTTTGTCTAAGTTCGTCCCAAGTTAGTCTCTTTCTAAGGACGAACTTAGATAAACCATAGAATGAGACTAACAAGACTAACTTGGGACGAACAAAGACAAACTTAAGTCTCATTGTAAGGTTTGTCGAAGTTCGTCCCAAGTAAGTCACTTTCTACAGACGAACTTAGACAAACCTTAGAATGAGACTAACGAGACTAACTTGGGACGAACAAAGACAAACGTTAGTCTCATTCTAAGGTTTGTCTAAGTTCTCCAAAGTTAGTCTCTTTCTAAGGACGAACTTAGACAAACCTTAGAATGAGACTAACGAGACTAACTTGGGACGAACAAAGACAAACTTAAGTCTCATTCTAAGGTTTGTCAAAGTTCATCCCAAGTTAGTCACTTTCTACGAACGAACTTTGACAAACCTTAGAATGCGACTAACGAGACTAACTGGGGGCGAACAAAGACAAACTTAAGTCTCATTCTAAGGTTTCTCTAAGTTCGTCCCAAGTTAGTCACTTTCTACGGACGAACTTAGACAGACCTTAGAATGAGACTAACGAGACTAACTTGGGACGAACAAAGACAAACTTAAGACTCATTCTAAAGTTTCTCTAAGGTCGTCCCAAGTTAGTCACTTTCTGCGGACGAACTTAGACAAACCTTAGAATGAGACTAACGAGACTAACTTGGGACGAATAAAGACAAAGGTAAGTCTCATTCTAAGGTTTGTCTAAGTTCGCCCTAGTAAGTCTCTTTCAAAGGACGAACTTAGAAAAACCTTAGAATGAGACTAACGAGACTAACTTAGGATGAACAAAGACAAACTTAACTCTCATTCTAAGGTTTCTCTAGGTTCGTCCCAAGTTAGTCACTTTCTACGGACGAACTTATACAAACCATAGAATGGACTAACGAGACTAACTTGGGACGAACAATGACAAACGTTAGTCTCATTCTAAGGTTTGTCTTAGTTCGTCCCAAGTTAGTCTCTTTCTACGGACGAACTTAGACAAACCTTAGAATGAGACTAACGAGACTAACTGGGGACGAACAAAGACAAACGTTATTCTCATTCAAAGGTTTGTCTTAGTTCGTCACAAGTTAGTCTCTTTCTAATGACGAACTTAGACAAACCTTAGAATGAGACTAACGAGACTAACTTGGGACGAACAAAGACAAACTTAAGTCTCAATCTAAGGTTTGTCTAAGTTCGTCCCAAGTTAGTCTCTTTCTAAGGACGAACTTAGACAAACCTTAGAATGAGACTAACGAGACTAACTTGGGACGAACAAAGACAAACTTAAGTCTTATTCTAAGGTTTGTCTAAGTTCGCCTCAAGTTATTCTCTTTCTAAGGACGAACTTAGACAAACCTTAGAATGAGACTAACGAGACTAACTTTGGACGAACAAAGAAAAATGTTAGTCTCATTCTAAGGTTTGTCTTAGTTCGTCCCAAGTTAGTCTCTTACTAATGACGAACTTAGACAAAACTTAGAATGAGACTAACGAGACTAACTTGGGACGAACAAAGACAAACTTAAGTCCCATTCTAAGGTTTGTCTTAGTTCGTCCCAAGTTAGTCTCTTTCTAACGACAACTTAGACAAACCTTAGACTGAGACTAACGAGACTAACTAGTGACGAACAAAGACAAACTTAAGTCTCATTCTAAACTTTGTCTAAGTTCGTCCCAAGTTAGTCTCATCTTAAGGACGAACTTAGAACAACCTTAGAATGAGACTAACGAGACAAATTTGGGACGAACAAAGACAAACTTAAGTCTCATTCTAAGGTTTGTCTAAGTTCGTCCCAAGTAGTCTCTTTCTAAGGACGAACTTTGACAAACCTTAGAATGAGACTAACGAGACTAACTTGGGACGAACAAAGACAAACTTAAGTCCCATTCTAAGGTTTGTCTTAGTACGTCCCAAGTTAGTCTCTTTCTAAGGACGAACTTAGACAAACCTTAGAATGAGACTAACGAGACCAACTTGGGACGAACAAAGACAAACTTAAGTCTCATTCTAAGGTTTGTCTAAGTTCGTCCCAAGTTATTCTCTTTCTAAGGACGAACTTAGTCAAACATTAGAATGTGACTAACGAGACTAACTTTATACGGACAAAGAAAAACGTTAGTCTCATTCTAAGGTTTGTCTTAGTTCGTCCCAAGTTAGTCTCTTACTAAGGACGAAATTAGACAAACCTTAGAATGAGACAAACGAGACTAACTTGGGACGAACAAAGACAAACTTAAGTCCCATTCTAAGGTTTGTCTTAGTTCGTCCCAAGTTAGTCTCTTTCTAAGGACAACTTAGACAAACCTTAGAATGAGACTAACGAGACTAACTTGGGACGAAGAAAGACAAACTTAAGTCTCATTCTAAGGGTTATCTAAGTTCGCCCCAAGGTGTTCGCTTTTTAAGGACTAACTTAGACAAACCTTAGATTGAGACTAACGAGACTAACTTTGGACGAACAAAGAAAAACTTTAGTCTCATTCTAAGGTCTGTCTTAGTTCGTCCCAAGTTAGTCTCTTTCTAAGGACGAACTTAGACATACCATAGAATGAGACTAACGAGACTAACTTGGGACGAACAAAGACAAACTTAAGTCCCATTCTAAGGTTTGTCTTAGTTCGTCCCAAATTAGTCTCTTTCTAAGGACGAACTTAGATAAACCTTAGAATGAGACTAACGAGACTAACTTGGGACGAACAAAGACAAACTTAAGTCTCATTCTTAGGTTTGTCTAAGTTCGTCCCAAGTTAGTCTTTTTCTAAGGATGAACTTAGACAAACCTTTGAATGAGACTAACGAGACAAACTTAGGACGAACAAAGACAAACTTAAGTCTCATTCTAAGGTTTGTCAAAGTTCGCCCAAGTTAGTCTCTTTCTAAGGACGAACTTAGACAAAGCTTAGAATGAGACTAACGAGACTAAATTGGGACGAACAAAGACAATCTTAAGTCTCATTCTAAGGTTTGTCAAAGTTCGCCCAAGTTAGTCTCTTTCTAAGGATGAACGTAGACAAACCTTAGAATAAGACTAACGAGACTAACTTGGGACGAATAAAGACAAACTTAAGTCTCATTCTAAGATTTGTCTAAGTTCATCCCAAGTTAGTCTCTTTCTAAGGATGAACTTAGACAAACCTTAGAATGAAACTAACGAGACTAACTTTGGACGAACATAGACAGACGTTAGTGTCATTCTAAGGTTTGTCTTAGTTCGTCCCTAGTTAGTCTCTTTCAACGGACGAACTTAGACAAACCTTAGAATGAGACTAACGAGACTAACTTGGGATGAGCAAAGACAAACGTTAGTCTCATTCTAAGGTTTGTCTAAGTTCGTCCCAAGTTAGTCTCTTTCTAAGGGCGAACTTAGACAAACCTTAGAATGAGACTAACGAGACAAAGTTGGGACGAACAAAGACAAACTTAAGTCTCATTCTAAGGTTTGTCTAAGTTCGTCCCAAGTTAGTCTCTTTCTAAGGACGACCTTAGACAAACCTTAGAATGAGACTAACGAGACTACCTTGGGACGAACAAAGACAAACATAAGTCTCATTCTAAGGTTTCTCTAAGTTCGTCCCAAGTTAGTCTCTTTCTAATGACGACCTTAGACAAACCTTAGAATGAGACTAACGAGACTAACTTGGGACGAACAAAGACAAACTTAAGTCTCTTTCTATGGTTTGTCTTAGTTCGTCCCAAGTTAGTCTCTTTCTAAGGACGAACTTAGACAAACCTTTGAATGAGACTAACGAGACTAACTTGGGACGAACTAAGGCAAACTTAACTCTCATTCTAAGGTTTCTCTTAGTTCGTCCCAAGTTAGTCTCTTTCTAAGGATGAACTTAGACAAACCTTTGAATGAGACTAACGAGACAAACTTGGGACGAACAAAGACAAACTTAAGTCTCATTCTAAGGTTTTTCTAAGTTTGCCCAAGTTAGTCTCTTTCTAAGGACGAACTTAGACAAACCTTAGAATGAGACTTAAGTTTGTCTAACTTGGGACGAACAAAGAAAAACGTTAGTCTCATTCTTCGGTTTATCTTAGTTTGTCCCAAGTTAGTCTCTTTCTAAGGACGACCTTAGACAAACCTTAGAATGAGACTAACGAGACTAACTTGGGACGAACAAAGACAAACTTAAGTCTCATTCTAAGGTTTGTCTTAGTTCGTCCCAAGTTAGTCTCTTTCTAAGGACGAACTTAGACAAACCTTTGAATGAGACTAACGAGACTAACTTGGGACGAACAAAGACAAACTTCAGTCTCATTCCAAGGTTTGTCTAAGTTCGTCCCAAGTTATTCGCTTTCTAAGGACGAACTTAGACAAACCTTAGAATGAGACTAACGAGACTAACTTTGGACGAACAAAGAAAAACTTTAGTCTCATTCTAAGGTCCGTCTTAGTTCGTCCCAAGTTAGTCTCTTTCTAAGGACGAACTTAGACAAACCTTAGAATGGGACTAACGAGACTAACTTGGGATGAACAAAGACAAACTTAAGTCCCATTCTAAGGTTTGTCTTAGTTCGTCCCAAATTAGTCTCTTTCTAAGGACGAACTTAGATAAACCTTAGAATGAGACTAACGAGACTAACTTGGGACGAACAAAGACAAACTTAAGTCTCATTCTAAGGTTTGTCTAAGTTCGTCCCAAGTTAGTCTTCTTCTAAGGACGAACTTAGACAAACCTTAGAATGAGACTAACGAGTCAAACTTGGGACGAACAAAGACAAACTTAAGTCTTATTCTAAGGTTTGTCTTAGTTCGTCCCAAGTTAGTCACTTTCTAAGGGCGAACTTAGACAAACCTTAGAATGAGATTAACGAGACTAACTTGGGACGAACAAAGACAAACTTAAGTCTCATTCAAAGGTTTCTCTAAGTTCGTCCCAAGTTAGTCACTTTCTACGGACGAACTTAGACAGACCTTAGAATGAGACTAACGAGACTAACTTGGGACGAACAAAGACAAACTTAAGTCTCATTCTATGGTTTGTCAAAGTTCGCCCAAGTTAGTCTCTTTATAAGGATGAACTTAGACAAACCTTAGAATGAGACTAACGAGACTAACTTGGGACGAACAAAGACAAACTTAAGTCTCATTCTAAGGTTTGTCCAAGTTCATCCCAAGTTAGTCTCTTTCTAAGGACGAACTTAGACAAACCTTAGAATGAAACTAATGAGACTAACTTTGGACGAAGAAAGACAAACATTTGTCTCATTCTAAAGTTTGTCTTTGTTCGTCACAAGTTAGTCTCTTTCTAAGGACGAACTTAGACAAACCTTAGAATGAGACTAACGAGACTAACTTTGGATGAAGAAAGACAAACTTAAATCTCATTCTAAGGTTTGTCTAAGTTCGCCCAAGTTAGTCTCTTTCTAAGGACGAACTTAGACAAACCCTAGAATGAGACTAATGAGACTAACTTGGGACGAACAAAGACAAACTTAACTCTCATTCAAAGGTTTCTCTAAGTTCGTCCCAAGTTAGTCACTTTCTACGGACGAACTTAGACAGACCTTAGAATGAGACTAACGAGACTAACTTGGGACGAACAAAGACAAACTTAAGTCTCATTCTAAGGTTTGTCAAAGTTCGCCCCAGTTAGTCTCTTTCTAAGGATGAACTTAGACAAACCTTAGAATGAGACTAACGAGACTAACTTGGGACGAACAAAGACAAACTTAAGTCTCATTCTAAGGTTTGTCCAAGTTCATCCCAAGTTAGTCTCTTTCTAAGGACGAACTTCGACAAACCTTAGAATGAAACTAACGAGACTAACTTTGGACGAACATAGACAAACGTTAGTCTCATTCTAAGTTTTGTCTTAGTTCGTCCCAAGTTAGTCTCTTTCATTGGAAGAACTTAGACAAACCTTAGAATGAGACTAACGAGACTAACTTGGGACGAACAAAGACAAACGTTAGTCTCATTCTAAGGTTTGTCTAAGTTCGTCCCAAGTTAGTCTCTTTCTAAGGGCGAACTTAGACAAACCTTAGAATCAGACTAACGAGACAAAGTTGGGACGAACAAAGGCAAACTTAAGTCTCATTCTAAGGTTTGTCTAAGTTCGTCACAAGTTAGTCTCTTTCTAAGGACGAACTTAGACAAACCTTAGAATGAGACTAACGAGACTAACTTGGGACGAACAAAGACAAACTTAAGTCTCATTCTAAGGTTTCTCTAAGTTCGTCCCACGTTAGTCTCTTTCTAATGACGAACTTTGACAAACCTTAGAATGAGACTAACGAGACTAACTTGGGACTAACAAAGACAAACGTTAGTCTCATTCTAAGGTTTGTCTAAGTTTGTCCCAAGTTAGTCTCTTTCTAAGGACGAACTTAGACAAACCTTAGAATGAGACTAACGAGACCAACATGGGACGAACAAAGACAAACTTTAGTCTCATTCTAAGGTTTGTCTAAGTTCGTCCCAAGTTATTCTCTTTCTAAGGACGAACTTAGAATACCCTTAGAATGAGACTAACGAGACTAACTTTGGACGAACAAAGAAAAACGTTAGTCTCATTCTAAGGTTTGTCTTAGTTCGTCCCAAGTTAGTCTCTTACTAAGGACGAACTTAGACAAACCTTAGAATGAGACTAACGAGACTAACTTGGGACGAACAAAGACAAACTTAAGTCCCATTCTAAGGTTTGTCTTAGTTCGTCCCAAGTTAGTCTCTGTCTAAGGACAACTTAGACAAACCTTAGAATGAGACTAACGAGACTAACTTGGGACGAACAAAGACAAACTTAAGTCTCATTCCAAGGTTTGTCTAAGTTCGTCCCAAGTTATTCGCTTTCTAAGGACGAACTTAGACAAACCTTAGAATGAGACTAACGAGACTAACTTTGGACGAACAAAGAAAAACTTTAGTCTCATTCTAAGGTCTGTCTTAGTTCGTCCCAAGTTAGTCTCTTTCTAAGGACGAACTTAGACAAACCTTAGAATGAGACTAACGAGACTAACTTGGGACGAACAAAGACAAACTAAAGTCCCATTCTAAGGTTTGTCTTAGTTCGTCCCAAATTAGTCTCTTTCTAAGGACGAACTTAGATAAACCTTAGAATGAGACTAACGAGACTAACTTGGGATGAACAAAGACAAACTTAAGTCTCATTCTAAGGTTTGTCTAAGTTCGTCCCAAGTTAGTCTTTTTCTAAGGACGAACTTAGACAAACCTTAGAATGAGACTAACGAGACAAACTTGGGACGAACAAAGACAAACTTAAGTCTTATTCTAAGGTTTGTCTAAGTTCGTCCCAAGTTAGTCACTTTCTAAGGACGAACTTAGACAAACCTTAGAATGAGATTAACGAGACTAACTTGGGACGAACAAAGACAAACTTAAGTCTCATTCAAAGGTTTCTCTAAGTTCGTCCCAAGTTAGTCACTTTCTACGGACGAACTTAGACAGACCTTAGAATGAAACTAACGAGACTAACTTGGGACGAACAAAGACAAACTTAAGTCTCATTCTAAGGTTTGTCAAAGTTCGCCCAAGTTAGTCTCTTTATAAGGATGAACTTAGACAAACCTTAGAATGAGACTAACGAGACTATCTTGGGACGAACAAAGACAAACTTAAGTCTCATTCTAAGGTTTGGCTAAGTTCATCCCAAGTTAGTCTCTTTCTAAGGACGAACTTAGACAAACCTTAGAATGAAACTAACAAGACTAACTTTGGACGAACATAGACAGACGTTAGTCTCATTCTAAGGTTTGTCTTAGTTCGTCTCAAGTTAGTCTCTTTCAACGGACGAACTTAGACAAACCTTAGAATGAGACTAACGAGACTAACTTGGGACGAACAAAGACAAACGTTAGTCTCATTCTAAGGTTTGTCTAAGTTCGTCCCAAGTTAGTCTCTTTCTAAGGGCGAACTTAGACAAACCTTAGAATGAGACTAACGAGACAAAGTTGGGACGAACAAAGACAAACTTAAGTCTCATTCTAAGGTTTGTCTAAGTTTGTCCCAAGTTAGTCTCTTTCTAAGGACGACGTTAGACAAACCTTAGAATGAGACTAACGAGACTAACTTGGGACGAAGAAAGACAAACTTAAGTCTCATTCTAAGGTTTCTCTAAGTTCGTCCCAAGTTAGTCTCTTTCTAATGACGAACTTTCACAAACCTTAGAATGAGACTAACGAGACTAACTTGGGACTAATAAAGACAAACATTAGTCTCATTCTAAGGTTTGTCTAAGTTCGTCCCAAGTTAGTCTCTTTCTAAGGACGAACTTAGACAAACCTTTGAATGAGACTAACGAGACTAACTTGGGACGAACAAAGACAAACTTAACTCTCATTCTAAGGTTTCTCTAAGTTCGTCCCAAATTAGTCACTTTCAACGGACGAACTTAGACAAACCTTAGAATGAGACTAACGAGACTAACTTGGGACGAACAAAGACAAACTTAAGTCTCAATCTAAGGTTTGTCTAAGTTCGTCCCAAGTTAGTCTCTTTCTAAGGACGAACTTAGACAAACCTTAGAATGAGACTAACGAGACTAACTTGGGACGAACAAAGACAAACTTAAGTCTCATTCTAAGGTTTGTCTAAGTTCGCCCCAAGTTATTCTCTTTCTAAGGACGAACTTAGACAAACCTTAGAATGAGACTAACGAGACTAACTTTGGACGAACAAAGAAAAATGTTAGTCTCATTCTAAGGTTTGTCTTAGTTCGTCCCAAGTTAGTCTCTTACTAATGACGAACTTAGACAAAACTTAGAATGAGACTAACGAGACTAACTTGGGACGAACAAAGACAAACTTAAGTCCCATTCTAAGGTTTGTCTTAGTTCGTCCCAAGTTAGTCTCTTTCTAAGGACAACTTAGACAAACCTTAGAATGAGACTAACGAGACTAACTAGTGACGAACAAAGACAAACTTAAGTCTCATTCTAAACTTTGTCTAAGTTCGTCCCAAGTTAGTCTCATCTTAAGGACGAACTTAGAACAACCTTAGAATGAGACTAACGAGACAAATTTGGGACGAACAAAGACAAACTTAAGTCTCATTCTAAGGTTTGTCTAAGTTCGTCCCAAGTAGTCTCTTTCTAAGGACGAACTTTGACAAACCTTAGAATGAGACTAACGAGACTAACTTGGGACGAACAAAGACAAACTTAAGTCCCATTCTAAGGTTTGTCTTAGTACGTCCCAAGTTAGTCTCTTTCTAAGGACGAACTTAGACAAACCTTAGAATGAGACTAACGAGACCAACTTGGGACGAACAAAGACAAACTTAAGTCTCATTCTAAGGTTTGTCTAAGTTCGTCCCAAGTTATTCTCTTTCTAAGGACGAACTTAGTCAAACATTAGAATGAGACTAACGAGACTAACATTATACGGACAAAGAAAAACGTTAGTCTCATTCTAAGGTTTGTCTTAGTTCGTCCCAAGTTAGTCTCTTACTAAGGACGAAATTAGACAAACCTTAGAATGAGACTAACGAGACTAACTTGGGACGAACAAAGACAAACTTAAGTCCCATTATAAGGTTTGTCTTAGTTCGTCCCAAGTTAGTCTCTTTCTAAGGACAACTTAGACAAACCTTAGAATGAGACTAACGAGACTAACTTGGGACGAAGAAAGACAAACTTAAGTCTCATTCTAAGGGTTGTCTAAGTTCGCCCCAAGGTGTTCGCTTTTTAAGGACTAACTTAGACAAACCTTAGAATGAGACTAACGAGACTAACTTGGGACGAACAAAGACAAACTTAAGTCTCATTCTTAGGTTTGTCTTAGTTCGTCCCAAGTTAGTCTTTTTCTAAGGACGAACTTAGACAAACCTTAGAATGAGACTAACGAGACAAACTTTGGACGAACAAAGACAAACTTAAGTCTCATTCTAAGGTTTGTCAAAGTTCGCCCAAGTTAGTCTCTTTCTAAGGACGAACTTAGACAAACCTTAGAATGAGACTAACGAGACTAACTTGGGACGAACAAAGACAAACTTAAGTCCCATTCTACGGTTTGTCTTAGTTCGTCCCAAATTAGTCTCTTTCTAAGGACGAACTTAGATAAACCTTAGAATGAGACTAACGAGACTAACTTGGGACGAACAAAGACAAACTTAAGTCTCATTCTTAGGTTTGTCTAAGTTCGTCCCAAGTTAGTCTTTTTCTAAGGACGAACTTAGACAAACCTTAGAATGAGACTAACGAGACAAACTTTGGACGAACAAAGACAAACTTAAGTCTCATTCTAAGGTTTGTCAAAGTTCGCCCAAGTTAGTCTCTTTCTAAGGACGAACTTAGACAAAGCTTAGAATGAGACTAACGAGACTAAATTGGGACGAACAAAGACAATCTTAAGTCTCATTCTAAGGTTTGTCAAAGTTCGCCCAAGTTAGTCTCTTTCTAAGGATGAACGTAGACAAACCTTAGAATAAGACTAACGAGACTAACTTGGGACGAATAAAGACAAACTTAAGTCTCATTCTAAGGTTTGTCTAAGTTCATCCCAAGTTAGTCTCTTTCTAAGGATGAACTTAGACAAACCTTAGAATGAAACTAACGAGACTAACTTTGGACGAACATAGACAGACGTTAGTGTCATTCTAAGGTTTGTCTTAGTTCGTCCCTAGTTAGTCTCTTTCAACGGACGAACTTAGACAAACCTTAGAATGAGACTAACGAGACTAACTTGGGATGAGCAAAGACAAACGTTAGTCTCATTCTAAGGTTTGTCTAAGTTCGTCCCAAGTTAGTCTCTTTCTAAGGGCGAACTTAGACAAACCTTAGAATGAGACTAACGAGACAAAGTTGGGACGAACAAAGACAAACTTAAGTCTCATTCTAAGGTTTGTCTAAGTTCGTCCCAAGTTAGTCTCTTTCTAAGGACGACCTTAGACAAACCTTAGAATGAGACTAACGAGACTACCTTGGGACGAACAAAGACAAACATAAGTCTCATTCTAAGGTTTCTCTAAGTTCGTCCCAAGTTAGTCTCTTTCTAATGACGACCTTAGACAAACCTTAGAATGAGACTAACGAGACTAACTTGGGATGAACAAAGACAAACTTAAGTCTCTTTCTATGGTTTGTCTTAGTTCGTCCCAAGTTAGTCTCTTTCTAAGGACGAACTTAGACAAACCTTTGAATGAGACTAAAGAGACTAACTTGGGACGAACTAAGGCAAACTTAACTCTCATTCTAAGGTTTCTCTTAGTTCGTCCCAAGTTAGTCTCTTTCTAAGGATGAACTTAGACAAACCTTTGAATGAGACTAACGAGACTAACTTGGGACGAACAAAGACAAACTTAAGTCTCATTCTAAGGTTTTTCTAAGTTTGCCCAAGTTAGTCTCTTTCTAAGGACGAACTTAGACAAACCTTAGAATGAGACTTAAGTTTGTCTAACTTGGGACGAACAAAGAAAAACGTTAGTGTCATTCTTAGGTTTATCTTAGTTTGTCCCAAGTTAGTCTCTTTCTAAGGACGACCTTAGACAAACCTTAGAATGAGACTAACGAGACTAACTTGGGACGAACAAAGACAAACTTAAGTCTCATTCTAAGGTTTGTCTTAGTTCGTCCCAAGTTTGTCTCTTTCTAAGGACGAACTTAGACAAACCTTTGAATGAGACTAACGAGACTAACTTGGGACGAACAAAGACAAACTTCAGTCTCATTCCAAGGTTTGTCTAAGTTCGTCCCAAGTTATTCGCTTTCTAAGGACGAACTTAGACAAACCTTAGAATGAGACTAACGAGACTAACTTTGGACGAACAAAGAAAAACTTTAGTCTCATTCTAAGGTCCGTCTTAGTTCGTCCCAAGTTAGTCTCTTTCTAAGGACGAACTTAGACAAACCTTAGAATGGGACTAACGAGACTAACTTGGGATGAACAAAGACAAACTTAAGTCCCATTCTAAGGTTTGTCTTAGTTCGTCCCAAATTAGTCTCTTTCTAAGGACGAACTTAGATAAACCTTAGAATGAGACTAACGAGACTAACTTGGGACGAACAAAGACAAACTTAAGTCTCATTCTAAGGTTTGTCTAAGTTCGTCCCAAGTTAGTCTTCTTCTAAGGACGAACTTAGACAAACCTTAGAATGAGACTAACGAGTCAAACTTGGGACGAACAAAGACAAACTTAAGTCTTATTCTAAGGTTTGTCTAAGTTCGTCCCAAGTTAGTCACTTTCTAAGGGCGAACTTAGACAAACCTTAGAATGAGATTAACGAGACTAACTTGGGACGAACAAAGACAAACTTAAGTCTCATTCAAAGGTTTCTCTAAGTTCGTCCCAAGTTAGTCACTTTCTACGGACGAACTTAGACAGACCTTAGAATGAGACTAACGAGACTAACTTGGGACGAACAAAGACAAACTTAAGTCTCATTCTAAGGTTTGTCAAAGTTCGCCCAAGTTAGTCTCTTTATAAGGATGAACTTAGACAAACCTTAGAATGAGACTAACGAGACTAACTTGGGATGAACAAAGACAAACTTAAGTCTCATTCTAAGGTTTGTCTAAGTTCATCCCAAGTTAGTCTCTTTCTAAGGACGAACTTAGACAAACCTTAGAATGAAACTAACAAGACTAACTTTGGACAAACATAGACAGACGTTAGTCTCATTCTAAGGTTTGTCTTAGTTCGTCCCAAGTTAGTCTCTTTCAACAGACGAACTTAGACAAACCTTAGAATGAGACTAACGAGACTAACTTGGGACGAACATAGACAAACGTTAGTCTCATTCTAAGGTTTTTCTAAGTTCGTCCCAAGTTAGTCTCTTTCTAAGGGCGAACTTAGACAAACCTTAGAATGAGACTAACGAGATAAAGTTGGGACGAACAAAGACAAACTTAAGTCTCATTCTAAGGTTTGTCTAAGTTCATCCCAAGTTAGTCTCTTTCTAAGGACGACGTTAGACAAACCTTAGAATGAGACTAACGAGACTAACTTGCGACGAAGAAAGACAAACTTAAGTCTCATTCTAAGGTTTCTCTAAGTTCGTCCCAAGTTAGTCTCTTTCTAATGACGAACTTTCACAAACCTTAGAATGAGACTAACGAGACTAACTTGGGACTAATAAAGACAAACGTTAGTCTCATTCTAAGGTTTATCTAAGTTCGTCCCAAGTTAGTCTCTTTCTAAGGACGACGTTAGACAAACCTTAGAATGAGACTAACGAGACTAACTTGCGACGAAGAAAGACAAACTTAAGTCTCATTCTAAGGTTTCTCTAAGTTCGTCCCAAGTTAGTCTCTTTCTAATGACGAACTTTCACAAACCTTAGAATGAGACTAACGAGACTAACTTGGGACGAACAAAGACAAACTTAAGTCTCATTCTAAGGTTTGTCTAAGTTCGCCCCAAGTTATTCTCTTTCTAAGGACGAACTTAGACAAACCTTAGAATGAGACTAACGAGACTAACTTTGGACGAACAAAGAAAAATGTTAGTCTCATTCTAAGGTTTGTCTTAGTTCGTCCCAAGTTAGTCTCTTACTAATGACGAACTTAGACAAAACTTAGAATGAGACTAACGAGACTAACTTGGGACGAACAAAGACAAACTTAAGTCCCATTCTAAGGTTTGTCTTAGTTCGTCCCAAGTTAGTCTCTTTCTAAGGACAACTTAGACAAACCTTAGAATGAGACTAACGAGACTAACTAGTGACGAACAAAGACAAACTTAACTCTCATTCTAAACTTTGTCTAAGTTCGTCCCAAGTTAGTCTCATCTTAAGGACGAACTTAGAACAACCTTAGAATGAGACTAACGAGACAAATTTGGGACGAACAAAGACAAACTTAAGTCTCATTCTAAGGTTTGTCTAAGTTCGTCCCAAGTAGTCTCTTTCTAAGGACGAACTTTGACAAACCTTAGAATGAGACTAACGAGACTAACTTGGGACGAACAAAGACAAACTTAAGTCCCATTCTAAGGTTTGTCTTAGTACGTCCCAAGTTAGTCTCTTTCTAAGGACGAACTTAGACAAACCTTAGAATGAGACTAACGAGACCAACTTGGGACGAACAAAGACAAACTTAAGTCTCATTCTAAGGTTTGTCTAAGTTCGTCCCAAGTTATTCTCTTTCTAAGGACGAACTTAGTCAAACATTAGAATGAGACTAACGAGACTAACATTATACGGACAAAGAAAAACGTTAGTCTCATTCTAAGGTTTGTCTTAGTTCGTCCCAAGTTAGTCTCTTACTAAGGACGAAATTAGACAAACCTTAGAATGAGACTAACGAGACTAACTTGGGACGAACAAAGACAAACTTAAGTCCCATTATAAGGTTTGTCTTAGTTCGTCCCAAGTTAGTCTCTTTCTAAGGACAACTTAGACAAACCTTAGAATGAGACTAACGAGACTAACTTGGGACGAAGAAAGACAAACTTAAGTCTCATTCTAAGGGTTGTCTAAGTTCGCCCCAAGGTGTTCGCTTTTTAAGGACTAACTTAGACAAACCTTAGAATGAGACTAACGAGACTAACTTGGGACGAACAAAGACAAACTTAAGTCTCATTCTTAGGTTTGTCTTAGTTCGTCCCAAGTTAGTCTTTTTCTAAGGACGAACTTAGACAAACCTTAGAATGAGACTAACGAGACAAACTTTGGACGAACAAAGACAAACTTAAGTCTCATTCTAAGGTTTGTCAAAGTTCGCCCAAGTTAGTCTCTTTCTAAGGACGAACTTAGACAAACCTTAGAATGAGACTAACGAGACTAACTTGGGACGAACAAAGACAAACTTAAGTCCCATTCTACGGTTTGTCTTAGTTCGTCCCAAATTAGTCTCTTTCTAAGGACGAACTTAGATAAACCTTAGAATGAGACTAACGAGACTAACTTGGGACGAACAAAGACAAACTTAAGTCTCATTCTTAGGTTTGTCTAAGTTCGTCCCAAGTTAGTCTTTTTCTAAGGACGAACTTAGACAAACCTTAGAATGAGACTAACGAGACAAACTTTGGACGAACAAAGACAAACTTAAGTCTCATTCTAAGGTTTGTCAAAGTTCGCCCAAGTTAGTCTCTTTCTAAGGACGAACTTAGACAAAGCTTAGAATGAGACTAACGAGACTAAATTGGGACGAACAAAGACAATCTTAAGTCTCATTCTAAGGTTTGTCAAAGTTCGCCCAAGTTAGTCTCTTTCTAAGGATGAACGTAGACAAACCTTAGAATAAGACTAACGAGACTAACTTGGGACGAATAAAGACAAACTTAAGTCTCATTCTAAGGTTTGTCTAAGTTCATCCCAAGTTAGTCTCTTTCTAAGGATGAACTTAGACAAACCTTAGAATGAAACTAACGAGACTAACTTTGGACGAACATAGACAGACGTTAGTGTCATTCTAAGGTTTGTCTTAGTTCGTCCCTAGTTAGTCTCTTTCAACGGACGAACTTAGACAAACCTTAGAATGAGACTAACGAGACTAACTTGGGATGAGCAAAGACAAACGTTAGTCTCATTCTAAGGTTTGTCTAAGTTCGTCCCAAGTTAGTCTCTTTCTAAGGGCGAACTTAGACAAACCTTAGAATGAGACTAACGAGACAAAGTTGGGACGAACAAAGACAAACTTAAGTCTCATTCTAAGGTTTGTCTAAGTTCGTCCCAAGTTAGTCTCTTTCTAAGGACGACCTTAGACAAACCTTAGAATGAGACTAACGAGACTACCTTGGGACGAACAAAGACAAACATAAGTCTCATTCTAAGGTTTCTCTAAGTTCGTCCCAAGTTAGTCTCTTTCTAATGACGACCTTAGACAAACCTTAGAATGAGACTAACGAGACTAACTTGGGATGAACAAAGACAAACTTAAGTCTCTTTCTATGGTTTGTCTTAGTTCGTCCCATGTTAGTCTCTTTCTAAGGACGAACTTAGACAAACCTTTGAATGAGACTAAAGAGACTAACTTGGGACGAACTAAGGCAAACTTAACTCTCATTCTAAGGTTTCTCTTAGTTCGTCCCAAGTTAGTCTCTTTCTAAGGATGAACTTAGACAAACCTTTGAATGAGACTAACGAGACTAACTTGGGACGAACAAAGACAAACTTAAGTCTCATTCTAAGGTTTTTCTAAGTTTGCCCAAGTTAGTCTCTTTCTAAGGACGAACTTAGACAAACCTTAGAATGAGACTTAAGTTTGTCTAACTTGGGACGAACAAAGAAAAACGTTAGTGTCATTCTTAGGTTTATCTTAGTTTGTCCCAAGTTAGTCTCTTTCTAAGGACGACCTTAGACAAACCTTAGAATGAGACTAACGAGACTAACTTGGGACGAACAAAGACAAACTTAAGTCTCATTCTAAGGTTTGTCTTAGTTCGTCCCAAGTTTGTCTCTTTCTAAGGACGAACTTAGACAAACCTTTGAATGAGACTAACGAGACTAACTTGGGACGAACAAAGACAAACTTCAGTCTCATTCCAAGGTTTGTCTAAGTTCGTCCCAAGTTATTCGCTTTCTAAGGACGAACTTAGACAAACCTTAGAATGAGACTAACGAGACTAACTTTGGACGAACAAAGAAAAACTTTAGTCTCATTCTAAGGTCCGTCTTAGTTCGTCCCAAGTTAGTCTCTTTCTAAGGACGAACTTAGACAAACCTTAGAATGGGACTAACGAGACTAACTTGGGATGAACAAAGACAAACTTAAGTCCCATTCTAAGGTTTGTCTTAGTTCGTCCCAAATTAGTCTCTTTCTAAGGACGAACTTAGATAAACCTTAGAATGAGACTAACGAGACTAACTTGGGACGAACAAAGACAAACTTAAGTCTCATTCTAAGGTTTGTCTAAGTTCGTCCCAAGTTAGTCTTCTTCTAAGGACGAACTTAGACAAACCTTAGAATGAGACTAACGAGTCAAACTTGGGACGAACAAAGACAAACTTAAGTCTTATTCTAAGGTTTGTCTAAGTTCGTCCCAAGTTAGTCACTTTCTAAGGGCGAACTTAGACAAACCTTAGAATGAGATTAACGAGACTAACTTGGGACGAACAAAGACAAACTTAAGTCTCATTCAAAGGTTTCTCTAAGTTCGTCCCAAGTTAGTCACTTTCTACGGACGAACTTAGACAGACCTTAGAATGAGACTAACGAGACTAACTTGGGACGAACAAAGACAAACTTAAGTCTCATTCTAAGGTTTGTCAAAGTTCGCCCAAGTTAGTCTCTTTATAAGGATGAACTTAGACAAACCTTAGAATGAGACTAACGAGACTAACTTGGGATGAACAAAGACAAACTTAAGTCTCATTCTAAGGTTTGTCTAAGTTCATCCCAAGTTAGTCTCTTTCTAAGGACGAACTTAGACAAACCTTAGAATGAAACTAACAAGACTAACTTTGGACAAACATAGACAGACGTTAGTCTCATTCTAAGGTTTGTCTTAGTTCGTCCCAAGTTAGTCTCTTTCAACAGACGAACTTAGACAAACCTTAGAATGAGACTAACGAGACTAACTTGGGACGAACATAGACAAACGTTAGTCTCATTCTAAGGTTTTTCTAAGTTCGTCCCAAGTTAGTCTCTTTCTAAGGGCGAACTTAGACAAACCTTAGAATGAGACTAACGAGATAAAGTTGGGACGAACAAAGACAAACTTAAGTCTCATTCTAAGGTTTGTCTAAGTTCATCCCAAGTTAGTCTCTTTCTAAGGACGACGTTAGACAAACCTTAGAATGAGACTAACGAGACTAACTTGCGACGAAGAAAGACAAACTTAAGTCTCATTCTAAGGTTTCTCTAAGTTCGTCCCAAGTTAGTCTCTTTCTAATGACGAACTTTCACAAACCTTAGAATGAGACTAACGAGACTAACTTGGGACTAATAAAGACAAACGTTAGTCTCATTCTAAGGTTTATCTAAGTTCGTCCCAAGTTAGTCTCTTTCTAAGGACGACGTTAGACAAACCTTAGAATGAGACTAACGAGACTAACTTGCGACGAAGAAAGACAAACTTAAGTCTCATTCTAAGGTTTCTCTAAGTTCGTCCCAAGTTAGTCTCTTTCTAATGACGAACTTTCACAAACCTTAGAATGAGACTAACGAGACTAACTTGGGACGAACAAAGACAAACTTAAGTCTCATTCTAAGGTTTGTCTAAGTTCGCCCCAAGTTATTCTCTTTCTAAGGACGAACTTAGACAAACCTTAGAATGAGACTAACGAGACTAACTTTGGACGAACAAAGAAAAATGTTAGTCTCATTCTAAGGTTTGTCTTAGTTCGTCCCAAGTTAGTCTCTTACTAATGACGAACTTAGACAAAACTTAGAATGAGACTAACGAGACTAACTTGGGACGAACAAAGACAAACTTAAGTCCCATTCTAAGGTTTGTCTTAGTTCGTCCCAAGTTAGTCTCTTTCTAAGGACAACTTAGACAAACCTTAGAATGAGACTAACGAGACTAACTAGTGACGAACAAAGACAAACTTAACTCTCATTCTAAACTTTGTCTAAGTTCGTCCCAAGTTAGTCTCATCTTAAGGACGAACTTAGAACAACCTTAGAATGAGACTAACGAGACAAATTTGGGACGAACAAAGACAAACTTAAGTCTCATTCTAAGGTTTGTCTAAGTTCGTCCCAAGTAGTCTCTTTCTAAGGACGAACTTTGACAAACCTTAGAATGAGACTAACGAGACTAACTTGGGACGAACAAAGACAAACTTAAGTCCCATTCTAAGGTTTGTCTTAGTACGTCCCAAGTTAGTCTCTTTCTAAGGACGAACTTAGACAAACCTTAGAATGAGACTAACGAGACCAACTTGGGACGAACAAAGACAAACTTAAGTCTCATTCTAAGGTTTGTCTAAGTTCGTCCCAAGTTATTCTCTTTCTAAGGACGAACTTAGTCAAACATTAGAATGAGACTAACGAGACTAACATTATACGGACAAAGAAAAACGTTAGTCTCATTCTAAGGTTTGTCTTAGTTCGTCCCAAGTTAGTCTCTTACTAAGGACGAAATTAGACAAACCTTAGAATGAGACTAACGAGACTAACTTGGGACGAACAAAGACAAACTTAAGTCCCATTATAAGGTTTGTCTTAGTTCGTCCCAAGTTAGTCTCTTTCTAAGGACAACTTAGACAAACCTTAGAATGAGACTAACGAGACTAACTTGGGACGAAGAAAGACAAACTTAAGTCTCATTCTAAGGGTTGTCTAAGTTCGCCCCAAGGTGTTCGCTTTTTAAGGACTAACTTAGACAAACCTTAGAATGAGACTAACGAGACTAACTTGGGACGAACAAAGACAAACTTAAGTCTCATTCTTAGGTTTGTCTTAGTTCGTCCCAAGTTAGTCTTTTTCTAAGGACGAACTTAGACAAACCTTAGAATGAGACTAACGAGACAAACTTTGGACGAACAAAGACAAACTTAAGTCTCATTCTAAGGTTTGTCAAAGTTCGCCCAAGTTAGTCTCTTTCTAAGGACGAACTTAGACAAACCTTAGAATGAGACTAACGAGACTAACTTGGGACGAACAAAGACAAACTTAAGTCCCATTCTACGGTTTGTCTTAGTTCGTCCCAAATTAGTCTCTTTCTAAGGACGAACTTAGATAAACCTTAGAATGAGACTAACGAGACTAACTTGGGACGAACAAAGACAAACTTAAGTCTCATTCTTAGGTTTGTCTAAGTTCGTCCCAAGTTAGTCTTTTTCTAAGGACGAACTTAGACAAACCTTAGAATGAGACTAACGAGACAAACTTTGGACGAACAAAGACAAACTTAAGTCTCATTCTAAGGTTTGTCAAAGTTCGCCCAAGTTAGTCTCTTTCTAAGGACGAACTTAGACAAAGCTTAGAATGAGACTAACGAGACTAAATTGGGACGAACAAAGACAATCTTAAGTCTCATTCTAAGGTTTGTCAAAGTTCGCCCAAGTTAGTCTCTTTCTAAGGATGAACGTAGACAAACCTTAGAATAAGACTAACGAGACTAACTTGGGACGAATAAAGACAAACTTAAGTCTCATTCTAAGGTTTGTCTAAGTTCATCCCAAGTTAGTCTCTTTCTAAGGATGAACTTAGACAAACCTTAGAATGAAACTAACGAGACTAACTTTGGACGAACATAGACAGACGTTAGTGTCATTCTAAGGTTTGTCTTAGTTCGTCCCTAGTTAGTCTCTTTCAACGGACGAACTTAGACAAACCTTAGAATGAGACTAACGAGACTAACTTGGGATGAGCAAAGACAAACGTTAGTCTCATTCTAAGGTTTGTCTAAGTTCGTCCCAAGTTAGTCTCTTTCTAAGGGCGAACTTAGACAAACCTTAGAATGAGACTAACGAGACAAAGTTGGGACGAACAAAGACAAACTTAAGTCTCATTCTAAGGTTTGTCTAAGTTCGTCCCAAGTTAGTCTCTTTCTAAGGACGACCTTAGACAAACCTTAGAATGAGACTAACGAGACTACCTTGGGACGAACAAAGACAAACATAAGTCTCATTCTAAGGTTTCTCTAAGTTCGTCCCAAGTTAGTCTCTTTCTAATGACGACCTTAGACAAACCTTAGAATGAGACTAACGAGACTAACTTGGGATGAACAAAGACAAACTTAAGTCTCTTTCTATGGTTTGTCTTAGTTCGTCCCAAGTTAGTCTCTTTCTAAGGACGAACTTAGACAAACCTTTGAATGAGACTAAAGAGACTAACTTGGGACGAACTAAGGCAAACTTAACTCTCATTCTAAGGTTTCTCTTAGTTCGTCCCAAGTTAGTCTCTTTCTAAGGATGAACTTAGACAAACCTTTGAATGAGACTAACGAGACTAACTTGGGACGAACAAAGACAAACTTAAGTCTCATTCTAAGGTTTTTCTAAGTTTGCCCAAGTTAGTCTCTTTCTAAGGACGAACTTAGACAAACCTTAGAATGAGACTTAAGTTTGTCTAACTTGGGACGAACAAAGAAAAACGTTAGTGTCATTCTTAGGTTTATCTTAGTTTGTCCCAAGTTAGTCTCTTTCTAAGGACGACCTTAGACAAACCTTAGAATGAGACTAACGAGACTAACTTGGGACGAACAAAGACAAACTTAAGTCTCATTCTAAGGTTTGTCTTAGTTCGTCCCAAGTTTGTCTCTTTCTAAGGACGAACTTAGACAAACCTTTGAATGAGACTAACGAGACTAACTTGGGACGAACAAAGATAAACTTCAGTCTCATTCCAAGGTTTGTCTAAGTTCGTCCCAAGTTATTCGCTTTCTAAGGACGAACTTAGACAAACCTTAGAATGAGACTAACGAGACTAACTTTGGACGAACAAAGAAAAACTTTAGTCTCATTCTAAGGTCCGTCTTAGTTCGTCCCAAGTTAGTCTCTTTCTAAGGACGAACTTAGACAAACCTTAGAATGGGACTAACGAGACTAACTTGGGATGAACAAAGACAAACTTAAGTCCCATTCTAAGGTTTGTCTTAGTTCGTCCCAAATTAGTCTCTTTCTAAGGACGAACTTAGATAAACCTTAGAATGAGACTAACGAGACTAACTTGGGACGAACAAAGACAAACTTAAGTCTCATTCTAAGGTTTGTCTAAGTTCGTCCCAAGTTAGTCTTCTTCTAAGGACGAACTTAGACAAACCTTAGAATGAGACTAACGAGTCAAACTTGGGACGAACAAAGACAAACTTAAGTCTTATTCTAAGGTTTGTCTAAGTTCGTCCCAAGTTAGTCACTTTCTAAGGGCGAACTTAGACAAACCTTAGAATGAGATTAACGAGACTAACTTGGGACGAACAAAGACAAACTTAAGTCTCATTCAAAGGTTTCTCTAAGTTCGTCCCAAGTTAGTCACTTTCTACGGACGAACTTAGACAGACCTTAGAATGAGACTAACGAGACTAACTTGGGACGAACAAAGACAAACTTAAGTCTCATTCTAAGGTTTGTCAAAGTTCGCCCAAGTTAGTCTCTTTATAAGGATGAACTTAGACAAACCTTAGAATGAGACTAACGAGACTAACTTGGGATGAACAAAGACAAACTTAAGTCTCATTCTAAGGTTTGTCTAAGTTCATCCCAAGTTAGTCTCTTTCTAAGGACGAACTTAGACAAACCTTAGAATGAAACTAACAAGACTAACTTTGGACAAACATAGACAGACGTTAGTCTCATTCTAAGGTTTGTCTTAGTTCGTCCCAAGTTAGTCTCTTTCAACAGACGAACTTAGACAAACCTTAGAATGAGACTAACGAGACTAACTTGGGACGAACATAGACAAACGTTAGTCTCATTCTAAGGTTTTTCTAAGTTCGTCCCAAGTTAGTCTCTTTCTAAGGGCGAACTTAGACAAACCTTAGAATGAGACTAACGAGATAAAGTTGGGACGAACAAAGACAAACTTAAGTCTCATTCTAAGGTTTGTCTAAGTTCATCCCAAGTTAGTCTCTTTCTAAGGACGACGTTAGACAAACCTTAGAATGAGACTAACGAGACTAACTTGCGACGAAGAAAGACAAACTTAAGTCTCATTCTAAGGTTTCTCTAAGTTCGTCCCAAGTTAGTCTCTTTCTAATGACGAACTTTCACAAACCTTAGAATGAGACTAACGAGACTAACTTGGGACTAATAAAGACAAACGTTAGTCTCATTCTAAGGTTTATCTAAGTTCGTCCCAAGTTAGTCTCTTTCTAAGGACGACGTTAGACAAACCTTAGAATGAGACTAACGAGACTAACTTGCGACGAAGAAAGACAAACTTAAGTCTCATTCTAAGGTTTCTCTAAGTTCGTCCCAAGTTAGTCTCTTTCTAATGACGAACTTTCACAAACCTTAGAATGAGACTAACGAGACTAACTTGGGACGAACAAAGACAAACTTAAGTCTCATTCTAAGGTTTGTCTAAGTTCGCCCCAAGTTATTCTCTTTCTAAGGACGAACTTAGACAAACCTTAGAATGAGACTAACGAGACTAACTTTGGACGAACAAAGAAAAATGTTAGTCTCATTCTAAGGTTTGTCTTAGTTCGTCCCAAGTTAGTCTCTTACTAATGACGAACTTAGACAAAACTTAGAATGAGACTAACGAGACTAACTTGGGACGAACAAAGACAAACTTAAGTCCCATTCTAAGGTTTGTCTTAGTTCGTCCCAAGTTAGTCTCTTTCTAAGGACAACTTAGACAAACCTTAGAATGAGACTAACGAGACTAACTAGTGACGAACAAAGACAAACTTAACTCTCATTCTAAACTTTGTCTAAGTTCGTCCCAAGTTAGTCTCATCTTAAGGACGAACTTAGAACAACCTTAGAATGAGACTAACGAGACAAATTTGGGACGAACAAAGACAAACTTAAGTCTCATTCTAAGGTTTGTCTAAGTTCGTCCCAAGTAGTCTCTTTCTAAGGACGAACTTTGACAAACCTTAGAATGAGACTAACGAGACTAACTTGGGACGAACAAAGACAAACTTAAGTCCCATTCTAAGGTTTGTCTTAGTACGTCCCAAGTTAGTCTCTTTCTAAGGACGAACTTAGACAAACCTTAGAATGAGACTAACGAGACCAACTTGGGACGAACAAAGACAAACTTAAGTCTCATTCTAAGGTTTGTCTAAGTTCGTCCCAAGTTATTCTCTTTCTAAGGACGAACTTAGTCAAACATTAGAATGAGACTAACGAGACTAACATTATACGGACAAAGAAAAACGTTAGTCTCATTCTAAGGTTTGTCTTAGTTCGTCCCAAGTTAGTCTCTTACTAAGGACGAAATTAGACAAACCTTAGAATGAGACTAACGAGACTAACTTGGGACGAACAAAGACAAACTTAAGTCCCATTATAAGGTTTGTCTTAGTTCGTCCCAAGTTAGTCTCTTTCTAAGGACAACTTAGACAAACCTTAGAATGAGACTAACGAGACTAACTTGGGACGAAGAAAGACAAACTTAAGTCTCATTCTAAGGGTTGTCTAAGTTCGCCCCAAGGTGTTCGCTTTTTAAGGACTAACTTAGACAAACCTTAGAATGAGACTAACGAGACTAACTTGGGACGAACAAAGACAAACTTAAGTCTCATTCTTAGGTTTGTCTTAGTTCGTCCCAAGTTAGTCTTTTTCTAAGGACGAACTTAGACAAACCTTAGAATGAGACTAACGAGACAAACTTTGGACGAACAAAGACAAACTTAAGTCTCATTCTAAGGTTTGTCAAAGTTCGCCCAAGTTAGTCTCTTTCTAAGGACGAACTTAGACAAACCTTAGAATGAGACTAACGAGACTAACTTGGGACGAACAAAGACAAACTTAAGTCCCATTCTACGGTTTGTCTTAGTTCGTCCCAAATTAGTCTCTTTCTAAGGACGAACTTAGATAAACCTTAGAATGAGACTAACGAGACTAACTTGGGACGAACAAAGACAAACTTAAGTCTCATTCTTAGGTTTGTCTAAGTTCGTCCCAAGTTAGTCTTTTTCTAAGGACGAACTTAGACAAACCTTAGAATGAGACTAACGAGACAAACTTTGGACGAACAAAGACAAACTTAAGTCTCATTCTAAGGTTTGTCAAAGTTCGCCCAAGTTAGTCTCTTTCTAAGGACGAACTTAGACAAAGCTTAGAATGAGACTAACGAGACTAAATTGGGACGAACAAAGACAATCTTAAGTCTCATTCTAAGGTTTGTCAAAGTTCGCCCAAGTTAGTCTCTTTCTAAGGATGAACGTAGACAAACCTTAGAATAAGACTAACGAGACTAACTTGGGACGAATAAAGACAAACTTAAGTCTCATTCTAAGGTTTGTCTAAGTTCATCCCAAGTTAGTCTCTTTCTAAGGATGAACTTAGACAAACCTTAGAATGAAACTAACGAGACTAACTTTGGACGAACATAGACAGACGTTAGTGTCATTCTAAGGTTTGTCTTAGTTCGTCCCTAGTTAGTCTCTTTCAACGGACGAACTTAGACAAACCTTAGAATGAGACTAACGAGACTAACTTGGGATGAGCAAAGACAAACGTTAGTCTCATTCTAAGGTTTGTCTAAGTTCGTCCCAAGTTAGTCTCTTTCTAAGGGCGAACTTAGACAAACCTTAGAATGAGACTAACGAGACAAAGTTGGGACGAACAAAGACAAACTTAAGTCTCATTCTAAGGTTTGTCTAAGTTCGTCCCAAGTTAGTCTCTTTCTAAGGACGACCTTAGACAAACCTTAGAATGAGACTAACGAGACTACCTTGGGACGAACAAAGACAAACATAAGTCTCATTCTAAGGTTTCTCTAAGTTCGTCCCAAGTTAGTCTCTTTCTAATGACGACCTTAGACAAACCTTAGAATGAGACTAACGAGACTAACTTGGGATGAACAAAGACAAACTTAAGTCTCTTTCTATGGTTTGTCTTAGTTCGTCCCAAGTTAGTCTCTTTCTAAGGACGAACTTAGACAAACCTTTGAATGAGACTAAAGAGACTAACTTGGGACGAACTAAGGCAAACTTAACTCTCATTCTAAGGTTTCTCTTAGTTCGTCCCAAGTTAGTCTCTTTCTAAGGATGAACTTAGACAAACCTTTGAATGAGACTAACGAGACTAACTTGGGACGAACAAAGACAAACTTAAGTCTCATTCTAAGGTTTTTCTAAGTTTGCCCAAGTTAGTCTCTTTCTAAGGACGAACTTAGACAAACCTTAGAATGAGACTTAAGTTTGTCTAACTTGGGACGAACAAAGAAAAACGTTAGTGTCATTCTTAGGTTTATCTTAGTTTGTCCCAAGTTAGTCTCTTTCTAAGGACGACCTTAGACAAACCTTAGAATGAGACTAACGAGACTAACTTGGGACGAACAAAGACAAACTTAAGTCTCATTCTAAGGTTTGTCTTAGTTCGTCCCAAGTTTGTCTCTTTCTAAGGACGAACTTAGACAAACCTTTGAATGAGACTAACGAGACTAACTTGGGACGAACAAAGACAAACTTCAGTCTCATTCCAAGGTTTGTCTAAGTTCGTCCCAAGTTATTCGCTTTCTAAGGACGAACTTAGACAAACCTTAGAATGAGACTAACGAGACTAACTTTGGACGAACAAAGAAAAACTTTAGTCTCATTCTAAGGTCCGTCTTAGTTCGTCCCAAGTTAGTCTCTTTCTAAGGACGAACTTAGACAAACCTTAGAATGGGACTAACGAGACTAACTTGGGATGAACAAAGACAAACTTAAGTCCCATTCTAAGGTTTGTCTTAGTTCGTCCCAAATTAGTCTCTTTCTAAGGACGAACTTAGATAAACCTTAGAATGAGACTAACGAGACTAACTTGGGACGAACAAAGACAAACTTAAGTCTCATTCTAAGGTTTGTCTAAGTTCGTCCCAAGTTAGTCTTCTTCTAAGGACGAACTTAGACAAACCTTAGAATGAGACTAACGAGTCAAACTTGGGACGAACAAAGACAAACTTAAGTCTTATTCTAAGGTTTGTCTAAGTTCGTCCCAAGTTAGTCACTTTCTAAGGGCGAACTTAGACAAACCTTAGAATGAGATTAACGAGACTAACTTGGGACGAACAAAGACAAACTTAAGTCTCATTCAAAGGTTTCTCTAAGTTCGTCCCAAGTTAGTCACTTTCTACGGACGAACTTAGACAGACCTTAGAATGAGACTAACGAGACTAACTTGGGACGAACAAAGACAAACTTAAGTCTCATTCTAAGGTTTGTCAAAGTTCGCCCAAGTTAGTCTCTTTATAAGGATGAACTTAGACAAACCTTAGAATGAGACTAACGAGACTAACTTGGGATGAACAAAGACAAACTTAAGTCTCATTCTAAGGTTTGTCTAAGTTCATCCCAAGTTAGTCTCTTTCTAAGGACGAACTTAGACAAACCTTAGAATGAAACTAACAAGACTAACTTTGGACAAACATAGACAGACGTTAGTCTCATTCTAAGGTTTGTCTTAGTTCGTCCCAAGTTAGTCTCTTTCAACAGACGAACTTAGACAAACCTTAGAATGAGACTAACGAGACTAACTTGGGACGAACATAGACAAACGTTAGTCTCATTCTAAGGTTTTTCTAAGTTCGTCCCAAGTTAGTCTCTTTCTAAGGGCGAACTTAGACAAACCTTAGAATGAGACTAACGAGATAAAGTTGGGACGAACAAAGACAAACTTAAGTCTCATTCTAAGGTTTGTCTAAGTTCATCCCAAGTTAGTCTCTTTCTAAGGACGACGTTAGACAAACCTTAGAATGAGACTAACGAGACTAACTTGCGACGAAGAAAGACAAACTTAAGTCTCATTCTAAGGTTTCTCTAAGTTCGTCCCAAGTTAGTCTCTTTCTAATGACGAACTTTCACAAACCTTAGAATGAGACTAACGAGACTAACTTGGGACTAATAAAGACAAACGTTAGTCTCATTCTAAGGTTTATCTAAGTTCGTCCCAAGTTAGTCTCTTTCTAAGGACGAACTTAGACAAACCTTTGAATGAGACTAACGAGACTAACTTGGGACGAACAAAGACAAACTTAACTCTCATTCTAAGGTTTCTCTAAGTTCGTCCCAAGTTAGTCACTTTCTACGGACGAACTTAGACAAACCTTAGAATGAGACTAACGAGACTAAGTTGGGACGAACAAAGACAAACTTAAGTCTCAATCTAAGGTTTGTCTAAGTTCGTCCCAAGTTAGTCTCTTTCTAAGGACGAACTTAGACAAACCTTAGAATGCGACTAACGAGACTAACTTGGGACGAACAAAGACAAACTTAAGTCTCTTTTTTTTTATTGAAACTTGGCGCAGCCAGCACCCTTTATTAAACTCAGGATCCAAAAGCCTGAATCAAGGCGAAAAAACAAACGGCTCTCAAGCGCTTGGAGAGGAAAGATCCAAAACCCCACAAACCGCCGAACAAGCTAACACAAAAACACAGACCTGACTGCAAGAGCGACCAGACAGAATGGCTCTCAAGCGCCGAGACAAGGGACAAGGGCCCGAGCCTCTAACAACGCCAAACAAGCCTACAAGAACACGGAACAAAAACACCACAGGGCACATACGCCAAACCACAGCAACTAAGCAAAGAGAAACCTAGACATGGTCACACATCATAGACCTATTGACAAGGTCACCATACAGGTCTTTATCCAAAAAATGACTGCCATCCTTGCACCAACTAGGAAGCTTTAGATAATCACCAACCAAAGCTATCTTGACTTGCTTAGGCAGCTCATTCAGCAAGGAGAAAACCCCAGCGGGGGTCTTGGCAAAGCAAAGGGAGATGGCCGCCCCATTAACAGCAGGCGGAATGTGGATAAACTGAAGCTGACCCAGCACTTTCCTAATCTTTCTCCATTCAAGAAACTCTTCCACCGGAACACCAAAGATCTCTCCATGAGCCCAACGAAAAGACTGGTGAGAGCATTGAACTGAACCAATACTAAGGTCACGATGAGAGCACGCACGTAAGACTACACTGAGAGCCTCAAACAAATCATCGTTTGTGAGATCCATTTTAAGCCCCAGCTTGAATGAACCATGTTGATTCTGAACAATGGCCCCAAGCCGGAGGTCATTAATGGAAACGGACAGAGTAAAGGCCTGAAGACCAGGGCTCCAGCAGCTCCAGCGACCACTCTCAGCGCGGCCCTTAGGGATGACATAAAGAATGTCCACCGCAAGCTGATGGTCAAAGGATGGAGTAAAAGACGCGTTGATCATGGGCCCAATCTTAATTGCCCAACTTTTGAGATGAACAATGATGTCCCTGCATTTCCCCTCGTGGATCATGTGATTTCTATATAGCCAGATCTCCCAAACACAGCAACAGGCGAGAGCAACTTGCAAACAGTTGATGAAATCCTTCTTGTTTGGTTTCCAGAGCCATCCTACAGCAAGGCCTAGCTTGGAAATAGGCATCTCTCTGTCAAAAAGATTGCAGATGAACTTCCAGCCTCGTTTAGCCACATCACTGTTAAAAAAAAGATGTTCACTGGTTTCAATAGTAGGCTTGAGACAGCACATGCATTTCGAAGGGAGACAAAAGCCAATTCTCGCAATATTATCATCAGTTGAAACAATATTCCTGCACAGCTTCCAAACGATAACTGATACTTTAGGAGGGATCCAAGATTGCCACAAGTTAGCAAAAACACGATTATTAGGGAGCGGGGATCTAAAGGCATGGAAAGCCAACTTCATAGAGAACTCTCCTGTCCTAGATCCTTTCCACAGCAGCACATCCTCCTTAGCAGAAATGTGAACATCTTCAAGAATATGTCTAGAATCATGAGGTAAGAGGCATAAGAAAGCGTCCCTGATCTGCACATTATCTATAGCATCTTTAATGCACCAGCCATCAGCAACTTTTGGAAGCTTAATATCAAGCCATTCACAAAAATGGCTAACCTTTGTCACACCATTTCCAAAAATCCAGCAACTATTATTCTTGATATTTTGAATCAGCGGGTAGATAGTTCTCCAGAGAGCCGACCCTTGAGGCTTATTTTTATACCGGTGCCTAGCATAAGTAGCCCAAGCAGAATTGTTCAAAAGGTATTTCCAGGCCAACTTGGCCAGAACAGCCTTCCTAATCTCAGAAAGCTTTTTTACGCCCAGCCCACCTTCATGACGCGGGGTTGAAACTAGCTCCCAGCTGAGCCAATGTCTTCTAGAAGAAGAGCCACTATCCCACAGAAAGTTCGAGAGGTGCTTCTCAATATTTATAAGACAAGCCTTGGGGACTGGAAGAATGGACATAGTGTAGATGCTCATAGAAGAAAGGACTGAGTTTATAAGGGTAACTCTACCAGCGAAGGACAGGAAGTGCTTAGCCCAGCCGGAGATTCTGCCCTTGACCTTCTCCTCCAGGTGCTGAAAATAAGAAATATAGGCCCGTCCAGGAAAGAGAGGAACTCCCAGGTACGGAGTGGGGAAAGTGCCCTCTTTAAAGGTAGACTGGCGCAGCAACTCTGTCCTCCTGATGTGGCTAATATGCTTGCTGAAGAAGATCCTACTCTTATCCGGGCTTAATTGCTGGCCAGAGATCTTGCAGAACCTTTTAATCAAATCCAAAAGCTTGGAGATAGATGTTATCATGCCACTGGAGAAAATCAGCAGGTCATCGGCATACAACAAATGTTGAAACCTAGTACAAGTGCCCTTAACTTGGAAAGGAATAACCTTCCTTTGCAAAATAGCTTGGTTGAGCATCCTACTAAAGTATTCCATAGACAGAATGAACAAACTAGGAGAAAGAGGATCACCTTGCCTCACTCCTCTATTAGATTTGAAGAAACCGTAGGAGGAACCTTCCCAGCTCACAGAATACCAGCAATTAGAAATATTCCTATAAATCAAGTCACACCAATTATCTGAGAAGCCAAAGGCCCGCAAAATTTTCATCAGAAACCTCCATGAAAGCCTATCGTAAGCTTTGGACATGTCCAGCTTGATGAGAACATTTCCTCCAAAGATTTTGTGGTTGATATCCCTTACCAAGTCATGGGCCATAGCGACAGAGTCTTGAATGTTTCTTCCCCAAGAAAGCCAGATTGCTCAGGGCTGATAATAGCAGAAAGAACGATCTTCAGCCTATTGTTCAAGATCTTGGATAGAATTTTGTGAAGAAAATTGCACAGGCTAATAGGTCTCAGCTGGTCTAGAGAAGTAGCCCTGGGAATCTTTGGAAGCAAAACAATACTGGTGGATGAGATGATTTTCGGGAGTTGCAAACCACTGAAAAAAGCTGCAACGGCAGCAACAAGATCGACTTTAATGATATCCCAGCAGCCAGTAAAAAATTTCCCAGTAAAACCATCCGGACCAGGAGAACTATTGGAATTCATAGAGAAAACAGTATCCCTTATCTCCTTTTCCGACGGCTGAGTGATTAAGGCTACATTATCGCTATCAGAAATACAAGGGACCAAAAGATCAGAGACATCGATATCACCTGTATCCGGAAAGGCACAGAAAAGCGACTTGAAATACTCTTCAGCCCTTTTACCAATAACCTCCCCGTCTTCTGAATGGGATCCGTCCTCCAGCTGAAGCCGAACAGAATTTTGAGATCTTCTGGCCTTTATAGCGGCGTGGAAGATCTTAGAGTTACGCTCACCATCACGGATCCAAGTCGTCCTCGCTTTTTCCTCCAACATGCCCAGCTGAAACCGGAGCAACCCATTGAGGTCAGACTTGGCCGACGCAGCCTTGGCAGCACAGTCCTCGGACCAGCGCTGCTGCAGATCTGTCTCAAGGCCTTGAATCAAAGTCGAAGTGTCCTCGATTCGTCTCCGGATGTCGCCGAAAGTCTCCCAGTTCCAGATTTTGAGAGCTGCGCGAAGCCTTTTCAATTTTAGGGCAAAATTGACTAGCGGGTTTACATGGGCCTTCCCTTTCCAGGCCTGTTTGACCATTCTGGAGAAGTCAGCGTGCTCCAGCCAAGGACCAATAAACTTGAAGTTGGAGGCTCGCTTCCTGTCACCCTGCAACTCCACCAAAAGGGGACAGTGATCCGACGACACTCTTGTGAGATGCAACACCTTCATGCTCTGGAAATCCGCCATGGCTGTGCCGTTAACCAGAACTCTATCAAGACGTTCCCAGATACAAGAATTCCCTTGTTGATTATTAGACCAAGTATAGGGACAGCCCAAGAAACCAGCATCAGCAATGCCACTACTAGCCATGAAGTCGACGAAATCCCTGATATAGGTAGCGTTAGGTCTGTTGCCACCTCTTTTTTCCAGACGAGAAGCAACAACGTTAAAATCCCCCATGATGAGCCAAGGAAGGGAAACTTGCTGGGCCATAGCACTCAAATCCTCCCACAGCTCACGCCTAACAGTAGCGTCGATCGAGGCGTAAACGAAGCTGCATACGAAGGATATGTTCTTACTATTAATTGTCACTAAGGCCGTGACTTGCTGAGCCGAGTGATCAGTGGAAACCATTGAAACACTGTCATTCCATAGAAGCCAAATGTGAGAATTTCCTGGATTGAAATGCTTATAATTCGCGAAATTTGTAACCTGAGCCAGCTTAGAGATACCATCACCTCCTGACTTAGGCTCCAAGATAGCGCAGATGGACACTTTGTGAGAAGCAAGAACAAATTTAAGATAGTCAAGGGTACCCCGATTGAGAACACCCCTGGCATTCCAGCGCAGAATTTTTTCAGTTATCATTGACAACCATCAAAAAGGTAGTACTCTCTACCTGGGAAATCATCTTCTTTCTGCCCCTTGATCTTCGAATCCTTAGCTTTGTTTTGAATCTCCAGATATTTAGGAAGGGCTGCTGGATGGACTAAGACTCCAAGCTCCTCATCAAAGTAAATAGCATTTGGGTTGGGAGGCTGACATGAGTTACTTGTTTCGCTGTCCTCGTCTCCTCCATTGTAAATAACCAAGGCTAGCTTACTATTTTCCTCTGGCTGAACATTTCCAGAATCACGGCCTTCCGGACAGCCTACATTCATGCTTTTGTTGGATTCAGAAATCAGGGCCTCATCTGATAACTGACTGAAGCGAGTGGCCTTTCTTTTCGGGAGTTTGAACCCTCTATGCTTGAAATTACCCAAGCCCTTCAAAATTGAATTACTTGTCTTTCCCACAACCTCGGGGTTTACACTGCCCATGACAGAGCCTGTAGGCTTTTCAGGAGATAAATCCAGGACCAAATCAGGAGGGGCAGGAACTTTGGGAGAGGTCGGAGCCAAAACATCGATTTTCTGATGGCTGATACCTTCCTGATTCATCTTTCCTTTTTTTTCCTGCTGACGACTTGCCATTCGGTCTCCTTTGTTGTAACATTGTTACCAGTACTAGGATAACTACTACCAGAGATGTTGGCGCCGGTTTCCTGATGTGAATTAGATTTCCTAGCCTGAGCTATAATGGCTTTTCGACATATAGACACATCATGGCCATGCAGTTTGCATCTCTTGCAATAAGTCATGTTACCTTCAATAATCACCTCTTGGAAGAAACCTTTGTCGCTTGGGAGGTTGATCCATATTTTAGTAGGAATCTCTTTAGACACATCCAGTTCAACACAAGCTCTCGCAAAGGATAGGGAAGAAACCTCCTTTGTCCTTGCGTCAATGTCCAAGAAATTTGCAAACGACGATACCAATGACCTAATAGCTTGTTTATCATAGAATTCCATAGGCAAGCCAGGAAGCCGAATCCACTTGGTGATCTTGGTGGACTCCTTCTTTGGGTCATAGTCCGCAGACCATCTAAACAGACGAAACATCGTGTGACCAATCTTCCTCCACGGACATGTGAGGGCTGAGTTAACGTCTTTTTCAGAATCCAGAATCACCACAACATGGCGGTCATCCCAGTTACTTGAGATGGTAGCACGCCCATCTATATTCCAGTTTGACAGCATAAACTGTTTAATTGTTTCGAGCGAGGGACGCCCTACCTGAAACTTAGCAATCAGAGTATGTCGGAAACGCTGAGTCAAGGCTAGGTACTCTGCGGACGAAAAAGGGATCGATGGAACCCCATCCTTGGACCCATATTGACGAGCGGCGAGTTGTATTTCAGGAAAGCGAGGGGAGGTGGACGACTTGGAAGCCACAGCCGCGAAGGATAATTTTTCGGGTGGCGGCCCTGATGTGGGAGGTGTCCCCTGAGAAACAGGTTCCGCCGAGACATCTGAAGGTGTCCCCTCAGTAAAGGAACTGCCTTTACGCCTATCTCCGAACAAAAAGGACCCACCTTTACATCTAAGGATGTCCGTTGGGAAAAAGTTACCGCCTTTACGCCTGTCATCGAAGAGAAAGGAAGCACCTTTGTGTTTTTCGGATAAAGGTCTCTCCTTTTCGTCTGCATGGGGGAGCTTTGACAGAGATACGGCTGGAGCTTGCATTTGGGATGCTTGCGGAGTATCTGGGATAAAGGAGCCATCTTTGCGCCTGTCGACGAGGATAAAGGAACAACCATTGGGATTGCCGGAAGATAAAGGTCCAACCTTTACCTCTGCATGATGCGGATCTGGAGGTTTAGGGGTAGGGGGAAGCCTTTGAGATGTTTGAGAAGTAGACATGCCTGCCGGAGGTGGAAGCCTTAGAGTCAGGCGAGCTCCAACGGCTCAAAAACGCTCAAAAGATAGAGCTTCTCTCTCTTCGAAAATCATCTGAACTTGAACTCGACAAACTTAAGTCTCATTCTAAGGTTTGTCTAAGTTCGCCCCAAGTTATTCTCTTTCTAAGGACGAACTTAGACAAACCTTAGAATGAGACTAACGAGACTAACTTTGGACGAACAAAGAAAAATGTTAGTCTCATTCTAAGGTTTGTCTTAGTTCGTCCCAAGTTAGTCTCTTACTAATGACGAACTTAGACAAAACTTAGAATGAGACTAACGAGACTAACTTGGGACGAAAAAAGACAAACTTAAGTCCCATTCTAAGGTTTGTCTTAGTTCGTCCCAAGTTAGTCTCTTTCTAAGGACAACTTAGACAGACCTTAGAATGAGACTAACGAGACTAACTTGTGACGAACAAAGACAAACTTAAGTCTCATTCTAAACTTTGTCTAAGTTCGTCCCAAGTTAGTCTCATCTTAGAGACGAACTTAGAACAACCTTAGAATGAGACTAACGAGACAAATTTGGGACGAACAAAGACAAACTTAAGCCTCATTCTAAGGTTTGTCTAAGTTCGTCCCAAGTAGTCTCTTTCTAAGGACGAACTTTGACAAACCTTAGAATGAGACTAACGAGACTAACTTGGGACGAACAAAGACAAACTTAAGTCCCATTCTAAGGTTTGTCTTAGTACGTCCCAAGTTAGTCTCTTTCTAAGGACGAACTTAGACAAACCTTAGAATGAGACTAACGAGACCAACTTGGGACGAACAAAGACAAACTTAAGTCTCATTCTAAGGTTTGTCTAAGTTCGTCCCAAGTTATTCTCTTTCTAAGGACAACTTAGACCAACCTTAGAATGAGACTAACGAGACTAACTTGGGACGAAGAAAGACAAACTTAAGTCTCATTCTAAGGGTTGTCTAAGTTCGCCCCAAGTTGTTTGCTTTTTAAGGACGAACTTAGACAAACCTTAGAATGAGACTAACGAGACTAACTTTGGACGAACAAAGAAAAACTTTAGTCTCATTCTAAGGTCTGTCTTAGTTCGTCCCAAGTTAGTCTCTTTCTAAGGACGAACTTAGACAAACCATAGAACGAGACTAACGAGACTAACTTGGGACGAACAAAGACAAACTTAAGTCCCATTCTAAGGTTTGTCTTAGTTCGTCCCAAATTAGTCTCTTTCTAAGGACGAACTTAGATAAACCTTAGAATGAGACTAACGAGACTAACTTGGGACGAACAAAGACAAACTTAAGTCTCATTCTTAGGTTTGTCTAAGTTCGTCCCAAGTTAGTCTTTTTCTAAGGACGAACTTAGACAAACCTTAGAATGAGACTAACGAGACAAACTTAGGACGAACAAAGATAAACTTAAGTCTCATTCTAAGGTTTGTCTAAGTTCGTCCCAAGTTAGTCACTTTCTACGGACGAACTTAGACAAACCTTAGAATGAGACTAACGAGACTAACTTGGGACGAACAAAGACAAACGTTATTCTCATTCTAAGGTTTGTCTTAGTTCGTCCCAAGTTAGTCTCTTTATAATGACGAACTTAGACAAACCTTAGAATGAGACTAACGAGATTAACTTGGGACGAAGAAAGACAAACGTTAGTCTCATTCTAAGGTTTGTCAAAGTTCGTTCCAAGTTAGTCACTTTCTACGGATGAACTTAGACAAATCTTAGAATGAGACTAACGAGACTAACTTGGGACGAACAAAGACAAACTTAAGTCTCATTCTAAGGTTTCTCTAAGTTCGTCCCAAGTTGGTCACTTTCTACGGACGAACTTAGACAGACCTTAGAATGAGACTAACAAGACTAACTTGGGACGAACAAAGATAAACTTAAGTCTCATTCTAAGGTTTCTCTAAGGTCGTCCCAAGTTAGTCACTTTCTACGGACGAACTTAGAAAAACCTTAGAATGAGACTAACGAGACTAACTTGGGACGAACAAAGACAAACTTAAGTCTCATTCTAAGGTTTGTCTAAGTTCGTCCCAAGTTAGTCTCTTTCTAATGACGAACTTAGACAAACCTTAGAATGAGACTAACGAGATTAACTTGGGACGAAGAAAGACAAACTTTTGTCTCATTCTAAGGTTTGTCTTTGTTCGTCACAAGTTAGTCTCTTTCTAAGGACAAACTTAGACAAACCTTAGAAAGAGACTAACGAGACTAACTTGGGACGAAGAAAGACAAACTTAAGTCTCATTCTAAGGTTTGTCTAAGTTCGCCCAAGTTAGTCTCTTTCTAAGGACGAACTTAGACAAACCTTAGAATGAGACTAACAAGACTAAATTGGGACGAACAAAGACAAACTTAAGTCTCATTCTAAGGTTTGTCAAAGTTCGCCCAAGTTAGTCTCTTTCTAAGGATGAACGTAGACAAACCTTAGAATAAGACTAACGAGACTAACTTGGGACGATTAAAGACAAACTTAAGTCTCATTCTAAGGTTTGTCTAAGTTCATCCCAAGTTAGTCTCTTTCTAAGGATGAACTTAGACAAACCTTAGAATGAAACTAACGAGACTAACTTTGGACGAACATAGACAGACGTTAGTGTCATTCTAAGGTTTGTCTTAGACTGTCCCTAGTTAGTCTCTTTCAACGGACGAACTTAGACAAACCTTAGAATGAGACTAACGAGACTAACTTGGGACGAGCAAAGACAATCGTTAGTCTCATTCTAAGGTTTGTCCAAGTTCGTCCCAAGTTAGTCTCTTTCTAAGGGCGAACTTAGACAAACTGATGAGGACACACTAGCCTCACCTCGTCGGTCATCTACTATTACAAGTAATCCTATACAACTACAAGCTGATGCATCGACGAAAGAAGCTTTCAAAGGTCCAATGACTAGGAACCGAGCAAAACAAATTCAACATGAGATTCTCAAAAGTGGATGGACATAAAGAAGGGACACTTATGGAGGACTCATGCACTAAGAACAAAGGGAGAAGTCTAACATCATTTAGTGCAAGAAAGAAAGCAATAAAGGACCAGAATTGATGCTTTTCCCTTAGCACATCAAACCAAGCACAAATTAAAAGCATGGCTATTAATAGTATTGCACAAAGATCAATCATGGGCACTTATGGCTGAACAAGGATCAAAGGAGAATGCACAAGACTCCATGGTGGCTGCTCATTGCTCAAAAGAGGCTACTCAAGATCCCATGGTGGCTGCACAAGTCCACAACACATGCATTTACTTTCATTTCTTAGTATTAATCCTCATCTACATGTATTTTGAAAACACATTCAGATTTTGGAAATTTATTCATCAACATTTCAGATTTTAGCTATTGCTAGATCTTTTTCAAGAGAGAGTTCTCTACCCCCTTGCTCTTGTAGTTTTCTTGTGAGATTGCATAAGCGGTCGTTCGACGGCAACCAAATTGTGCTTCCAACTTCGTGCGTGGTTGTGTGGTTTGGAAACTTAGAGTGTGGTTAGGCAATTACTTATTGCAGGTCATTGTACAAGCAGTGGTTGGCTTCAAGAATCGTCGGGTTGCACTACCTATCCTCCTCCATCAAATCCTACATCGTAAAGTTCCGCTTCTGCCCCGTATCATTTGGTAATCAGAGCCATTGTTACATTGGTACCATCTATCCCTTTGTAGTTTTGTGGATTTCAGTTCTGTCAAAAAAACAGCAAAAAAAAAGCAAAAAAAAAGAAAAAAAAAGCAAAAAAAAGAGTTGCTGAATTTGTAGGGATTTCATCTAGTCTATTGAGTAGTGCATCCAAAATCAGCCATTGTTTGTGTGATTCTCGACTTGTATGCGCCTGATTGTCACTCTTTTGGACCAACCATCATCACCGAAGTAGAACACAAATCTGCACTCACTTGGAATCTTCACGAGCTTCGGTTGGTAAGAGAAGGTGAGGTTGAGTTTTCGTATACACTTTCTTTTTTCTTTGTTAGTTGTTTCTTTTTCTTTCTTTTGTGAGTAACTAATCATGGCAGATGATGAGAATGGGTACCAAATTGATGGTGTTGGACAGCTCAACCAGCCCATCACTCGCTTCCATTTCAATGCTTTACGTGATCATCTTCGTCAAGAGTTTCGGGCAAGCATTGAGTCATTGGAGGAAAAGCAAGATAGAATTTCCGAAGACCTTCAACAACTTATGGGTAATGTCAATGATCAACTAACCCAAAATCTTGCAGCAATACAAGTTGATCTTGTAGCTCAGATTGTCCGAGAGCTTCGTCAAGTCCCCGGAGATGCTAGTGTGCATGGTGATGAGCGTGATGACATAAATGATGGAACTGCTGCCCGTAATGCCCAAGGACGAAGGAATCAAGCTGCTGGCCATAAGAATAACGTGGCTGATGGTCATCGATATGATGGTCGTGGTCGTGGAAGAGAACGCGGAAGACGTAATATCGATCATGATGATTCTGATGATTATTATGGATTGCATAGGAATTATGGGTTTCGTAGACGAGGAAACTATGGACGCGAACAGTGTGATGAGGAGAGATTTGGCAAGCTGAAATTTACCATGCCAAAGTTTGATGGTGGATCTGACCCGGAAGCTTATCTCACTTGGGAGTTAAAGGTTGATAAGATATTTCGCATGCATATTTATTCTGAAGAGAAGAAGCTTCCTATGGCTTCACTTGAGTTTGAAGATTATGCCCTAATCTGGTGGGAGCAAGTTCAATCTCAGCAAGAAGAAGAAGGAGGAGTGCCTATTTCTACATGGGCAGAAATGAAAAGGGAGATGAGGGCGAGATTCATTGCAAGACATTATCGAAGAGACATCTTTGATAAACTCCAGAATTTGAGGCAAGGGAAACAATCTGTTGAGGAGTATCATAAGGAGATGGAGAAAGCCATGATTCGAGCCAACATACATGAACACAAAGAGCAGTCCATGGCACGATTTTTGTATGGTTTAAACCCAAATGTGAAACGGATTGTTGAGCTACAACCTTACCGAAATGTCATCGAGTTGGTGCATCTTGCTTCAAAGGCTGAACGACAATTGCAAGATGACTCAAAGCTGAACAAATCAACCTCATTCACTACTCGGACTACAGCAAGTGGAACTAAGTTTGTACCGCAATTTAATGTTGGTCGAGGCATCACCACTAACTCTGTAGGTGGCAACCGTTCCAACACTCGTAGTGGTGGAACCGAAACTTCAAGGGAGAAAGGCAAATCAGCGTCATCTAGTTCATCTTCCATCGGACCCACATCCAAGAGTAGGGACATTGAGTGTTTCAAGTGTAAGGGACGTGGTCATATGATCAAAGACTGCCCAAACAACCGTACTATGCTCGTCACTGAGGAAGGAGAGTATGAATCAGCAAGTGATTTGGAAGACGAAGTTGCTGATGCTACTCTTGATGATGAAGAACACAATTATTGTGATTATGAGCAAGGTGCCTCACTTGTTGTTACCAAGGTGCTCAGCGTGCAAATGAAGGATTCAGAGAACTGTCAACGGCACAACCTTTTCCAAACAAGAGCAATAGTTCAAGACAAAGTTGCGAAAGTAATAATTGATGGAGGAAGTTGCCAAAACCTTGCAAGTAAAGAGATGTGTGAAAAGCTTGAGCTGAAGTTGCTGCCACATCCTCACCCATACCATGTGCAATGGTTAAGTGAATGCGGAAAAATGAAGATTACACACAAGGTAAAAGTTCAGTTTAAGATTGGCGATTATATTGACACGGTTGAGTGTGATGTTCTACCCATGAAGGTGTGTCATTTACTTTTGGGAAGGCCATGGCAATATGATGTTTCAGCGCAACATTGTGGACGCACAAACCATTACACAATCAAGTGGAAAAGCAAGGATTTAGTGCTCCGACCTATGACACCGCAACAAATTATGACTGAACATATGCAAAAAGCCAGCGAGGGAAACAAATCTGAGTTGAGAGTTGGAGAGAAAAAAACATACGATCGGAAACCACAAAACAGTGAGTGAGTGTCCCAAAACAAACACGAGAGAGAAACAGAAAAGTGAGGGAGAGAATTTCGTCATGCTAGCCACCAAATCTGAGTTGAGAGATGTGAGGAATAACACCAGTCAAGTGATCTTTGTGCTGATGTACAAAGACACATTGGTATCGACTAACGACTTGACATCTCTTCCTAGTGCCTTTTCTCGTGTTTTGCAGGATTACAAGGATGTCTTTCCAGAGGAGGTTCCAGCGAGTTTACCTCCATTGCGTGGCATTGAACATCAAATTGATCTCATTCCAGGAGCTTCACTTCCGAACCGACCACCATACCGCACAAATCCCAAAGAGACAAAGGAGATACAAAGGCAGGTACAAGAACTTTTAAATAAAGGTTATGTACGTGAAAGTTTAAGTCCTTGTGCTGTCCCTGTTATTTTAGTTCCTTAGAAGGATGGTTCTTGGCGTATGTGTGTTGATTGTAGGGCCATAAACAATATTACTGTTCGATATCGTCATCCTATTCCTAGGTTAGATGATATGCTTGATGAACTTAGTGGCTCTATGATATTCTCTAAGGTTGATTTGCGTAGTGGATATCATCAAATTCGGATGAAAGAGGGAGATGAATGGAAAACGGCATTCAAAACAAAATTTGGATTGTATGAGTGGTTAGTCATGCCGTTTGGATTAACTAATGCACCTAGTACTTTCATGAGGTTAATGAATCATGTCTTGAGAGCTTACATTGGGAGATTTGTTGTTGTTTACTTTGATGACATCTTGATATACAGCAAGTCTATAGATGAGCATATTGATCATATCAAACTTGTGTTAGATGTTCTTAGGAGGGAACAGTTATATGCTAACATGGACAAGTGCTCATTTTGCACGAAGAAGGTTGTTTTTCTTGGCTATGTCGTTTCAGGGCAAGGAATTGAGGTTGACGAATAGAAAGTTGAGGCAATCAAGAATTGGCCTACTCCTCTCAATATGAGTCCTACTTTCAACGTGGCTGACTTGTCGCCTTACTTGGGTGAAGAAGAATCAGAGTCGAGGACAACTCTTTTTGAAGAGGGGGAGGATGATGAGGACACACTAGCCTCACCTCGTCGGTCATCTACTATTTCAAGTAATTGTATACAACTACAAGCTGATGCATCAACGAAGGACGCTTACAAAGGCCCAATGACTAGAAACCGAGCAAAACAAATTCAACATGAGGTGAATTCACTCCTAGTTGATTGTTATACTACAATTGATGAGAACTATATGCTGCCTAAATCTAGTGTGCATTTATTACTCGGATTCTCAAAAGTGGATGGACATAAAGAAGGGACACTTATGGAGGACTCGTGCACGAAGAACAAAGAGAGAAGTCTAAC
The DNA here is from genome assembly GCA_033675215.1 of Rhodiola kirilowii. Lineage (NCBI taxonomy): Eukaryota > Viridiplantae > Streptophyta > Magnoliopsida > Saxifragales > Crassulaceae > Rhodiola > Rhodiola kirilowii. The sequence goes on along the minus strand of JAUCNB010000012.1, from coordinate 736,834 downwards.
ATCATTTAGTGCAAGAAAGAAAGCAATAAAGGACCAGAATTGATGATTTTCCCTTAGCACATCAAACCAAGCACAAATTGAAAGAATGGCTATTAATAGTATTGCACAAAGATCAATCATGGGCACTTATGGTTGCACAAGGATCAAAGGAGATTGCACAAGACTCCATGGTGGCTGCTCATTGCTCAAAAGAGGCTACCCAAGATCCCATGGTGATTGCACAAGTCCACAACACATGCATTTACTTTCATTTCTTAGTATTAATCCTCATCTACATGTATTTTGGAAACATGTAGTCCCAGTATCATCAAGATGATACTCTTGATGATGAAGAACACAATTATTGTGATTATGAGCAAGGTGCCTCACTTGTTGTTACCAAGGTGCTCAGCGTGCAAGTGAAAGATTCAGAGAATTGTCAACGGCACAACCTTTTCCAAACAAGAGCAAAAGTTCAAGACAAAGTTGCGAAGGTAATAATTGATGGAGGAAGTTGCCAAAACCTTGCAAGTAAAGAGATGTGTGAAAAGCTTGAGCTGAAGTTGCTGCCACATCCTCACCCATACCATGTGCAATGGTTAAGTGATTGCGGAGAAATGAAGATTACACACAAGGTAAAAGTTCAGTTTAAGATTGGCGATTATATTGACACGGTTGAGTGTGATGTTCTACCCATGAAAGTGTGTCATTTACTATTGGGAAGGCCGTGGCAATATGATGTTTCAGCGCAACATTGTGGACGCACAAACCATTACACAATCAAGTGGAAAGGCAAGGATTTGGTGCTCCGACCTATGACACCTCAACAAATTATGACTGATCATATGCAAAAAGCCAGCGAGGGAAACAAAGTGAGTGTGAGAGTTGGAGAGAAAAAACATACGAGCGGAAACCACAAAACAGTGAGTGAGTGTCCCAAAACAAACACGAGAGAGAAACAAAAAAGTGAGGGAGAGAATTTCGTCATGCTAGCCACCAAATCTGAGTTGAGAGATGTGAGGAATAACACCAGTCAAGTGATCTTTGTGCTGATGTACAAAGACACATTGGTATCGACTAACGACTTGACATCTCTTCCTAGTGCCTTTTCTCGTGTTTTGCAGGATTACAAGGATGTCTTTCCAGAGGAGGTTCCAGCGGGTTTACCTCCATTGCGTGGCATTGAACATCAAATTGATCTCATTCCAGGAGCTTCACTTCCAAACCGACCACCATACCGCACAAATCCCAAAGAGACAAAGGAGATACAAAGGCAGGTACAAGAACTTTTAAATAAAGGTTATGTACGTGAAAGTTTAAGTCCTTGTGCTGTCCCTGTTATTTTAGTTCCTAAGAAGGATGGTTCTTGGCGTATGTGTGTTGATTGTAGGGCCATAAACAATATTACTGTTCGATATCGTCATCCTATTCCTAGGTTAGATGATATGCTTGATGAACTTAGTGGCTCTATGATATTCTCTAAGGTTGATTTGCGTAGTGGATATCATCAAATTCGGATGAAAGAGGGAGATGAATGGAAAACGGCATTCAAAACAAAATTTGGATTGTATGAGTGGTTAGTCATGCCGTTTGGATTAACTAATGCACCTAGTACTTTCATGAGGTTAATGAATCATGTCTTGAGAGCTTACATTGGGAGATTTGTTGTTGTTTACTTTGATGACATCTTGATATACAGCAAGTCTATAGATGAGCATATTGATCATATCAAACTTGTGTTAGATGTTCTTAGGAGGGAACAGTTATATGCTAACATGGACAAGTGCTCATTTTGCACGAAGAAGGTTGTTTTTCTTGGCTATGTCGTTTCAGGGCAAGGAATTGAGGTTGACGAATCAAAAGTTGAGGCAACCAAGAATTGGCCTACTCCTCTCAATATGAGTCAAGTAAGAAGTTTTCATGGTCTTGCTGGTTTCTATAGAAGGTTTGTTAAGGATTTTAGTACCATTGCTGCCCCATTGAATGAGTTAACAAAGAAGGGTGTTGTTTTCAAATGGGATGTGCCTCAAGAAAATGCTTTCAAAGAGCTTAAGAAACGATTAACGGAGTCACCGGTGCTTGTTCTTCCTGATTTTAACAAAACTTTTGAAATAGAGTGTGATGCTAGTGGAATAGGTATTGGTGGTGTCTTAATGCAAGAAAGCAAACCGATAGCATATTTTAGTGAGAAATTGGGCGGTGCAAAGTTGAACTATTCAGTTTATGATAAGGAATTGTATGCTTTAGTTCGTGTGCTTGAAACTTGGCAACATTACTTATGGACTAAGGAGTTTGTCATTCATTCTGATCATGAAGCATTGAAACATCTTAAGGGTCAAGCTAAGCTCAATAGGAGGCATGCTAAATGGGTAGAATTCATTGAGACTTTCCCATATGTTGTGAGATATAAGAAGGGTAAAGAAAACATGGTTGCTGATGCTCTATCTCGTAGACATGTTTTGTTGAACCAATTAGAGGTAAAAGTGCTTGGACTTGAAAGTTTGAAAGCTTTGTATGTTGCTGATCCTTACTTTTCAGAACCATATGAAAGATGTCAAGATGGAAAAGGATGGGATAAGTATCATATGCATGATGGATTTCTTTTAGAGCTAACAAACTTTGTGTTCCTGATTGTTCGGTTAGGCTTTTGTTATTGCAAGAATCACATGCAGGTGGTTTAATGGGTCATTTTGGCCGGGAGAAGACTTATGAGATGCTTGCTGATCATTTTTATTGGCCAAAGATGAGGAAGGATGTTGAAAGATTCGTGCAGCGATGCATTACATGTCACAAAGCTAAGTCAAAACTTAACCCTCACGGTTTATATACTCCTCTACCAGTTCCTAGTGTTCCTTGGAAAGATATTAGTATGGATTTTGTGGTAGGACTACCTAAAACTAAGAGGGGAAGGGATTCAGTTTTTGTTGTTGTTGATAGATTCTCGAAGATGGCACATTTCATTCCATGTCATAAGAGCGATGATGCTTCACATGTGGCTGATTTATTTTTCAGGGAGGTTGTGCGTCTGCATGGAGTACCAAGGACGATCGTATCTGATCGTGATGTGAAGTTTATGAGCTACTTTTGGAAGACATTATGGGGAAAGCTTGGGACCAAGCTATTGTTTTCAACAACTTGTCACCCACAAACTGATGGCCAAACGGAGGTGGTAAACCGTACCCTTTCAACGTTACTAAGGACTATGATCAAGAAGAACCTAAGGGAATGGGAAGAGTGCTTGCCGCACATCGAGTTCGCTTACAATAGGGCAGTTCACTCTACCACAAGCATGTGCCCATTTGAGGTGGTTTATGGATTCAAACCCATTTCACCACTCGACTTGCTGCCACTTCCATTGCAAGAACGAAGTAATATGGAGGCCTCAAAGCGTGCTGCATATGTGAGAAGGATTCACGAGAAGACTAAGGAGCAGATTGAGAAAAAGGTAAAGTATTACGCACACAAGGCTAACAAGAACCGAAAGAAGGTAACGTTTGAACCCGGAGATCTAGTTTGGATACATCTACGCAAAGAACGTTTTCCGGAGAAACGCAAGTCCAAACTCATGCCTCGTGGGGATGGACCATTCAAAGTGTTAGCAAAAATAAATGACAATGCCTACAAGATTGAACTTCCAGAAGACTATGCGGTGAGTCCCACTTTCAACGTGGCTGACTTGTCGCCTTACTTGGGTGAAGAAGAATCAGAGTCGAGGACGACTCTTTTTGAAGAGGGGGGAGGATGATGAGGACACACTAGCCTCACCTCGTCGGTCATCTACTACTACAAGTAATCCTATACAACTACAAGCTGATGCATCGACGAAAGAAGCTTTCAAAGGTCCAATGACTAGGAACCGAGCAAAACAAATTCAACATGAGATTCTCAAAAGTGGATGGACATAAAGAAGGGACACTTATGGAGGACTCATGCACGAAGAACAAAGGGAGAAGTCTAACATCATTTAGTGCAAGAAAGAAAGCAATAAAGGACCAGAATTGATGCTTTTCCCTTAGCACATCAAACCAAGCACAAATTGAAAGCATGGCTATTAATAGTATTGCACAAAGATCAATCATGTGCACTTATGGCTGAACAAGGATCAAAGGAGAATGCACAAGACTCCATGGTGGCTGCTCATTGCTCAAAAGAGGCTACTCAAGATCCCATGGTGGCTGCACAAGTCCACAACACATGCATTTACTTTCATTTCTTAGTATTAATCCTCATCTACATGTATTTTGAAAACACATTCAGATTTTGGAAATTTTATTCATCAACATTTCAGATTTAGCTATTGCTACATCTTTTTTCAAGAGAGAGTTCTCTACCCCCTTGCTCTTGTAGTTTCCTTGTGAGATTGCATAAGCGGTCGTTTGACGGCAACCAAATTGTGCTTCCAACTTCGTGCGTGGTTGTGTGGTTTGGAAACTTAGAGTGTGGTTAGGCAATTACTTGTTGCAGGTCATTGCACAAGCAGTGGTTGGCTTCAAGAGTCGTCGGGTTGCACTACCTATCCTCCTCCATCAAATCCTACATCGTGAAGTCCCGCTTCCGCCCCGTATCACAAACCTTAGAATGAGACTAACGAGAAAAAGTTGGGACGAACAAAGACAAACTTAAGTCTCATTCTAAGGTTTGTCTAAGTTCGTCCCAAGTTAGTCTCTTTCTAAGGACGACCTTAGACAAACCTTAGAATGAGACTAACGAGACTAACTTGGGACGAACAAAGACAAACTTAAGTCTCATTCTAAGGTTTGTCTAAGTTCGTCCCAAGTTAGTCTTTTTCTAAGGACGAACTTAGACAAACCTTAGAATGAGAGTCTTTTTCTAAGGACGAACTTAGACAAACCTTAGAATGAGACTAACGAGACAAACTTGGGACGAACAAAGACAAACTTAAGTCTTATTCTAAGGTTTGTCTAAGTTCGTCCCAAGTTAGTCACTTTATAAGGACGAACTTAGACAAACCTTAGAATGAGATTAACGAGACTAACTTGGGACGAACAAAGACAAACTTAAGTCTCATTCAAAGGTTTCTCTAAGTTCGTCCCAAGTTAGTCACTTTCTACGGACGAACTTAGACAGACCTTAGAATGAGACTAACGAGACTAACTTGGGACGAACAAAGACAAACTTAAGTCTCATTCTAAGGTTTGTCAAAGTTCTCCCAAGTTAGTCTCTTTATAAGGATGAACTTAGACAAACCTTAGAATGAGACTAACGAGACTAACTTGGGATGAACAAAGACAAACTTAAGTCTCATTCTAAGGTTTGTCTAAGTTCATCCCAAGTTAGTCTCTTTCTAAGGACGAACTTAGACAAACCTTAGAATGAAACTAACAAGACTAACTTTGGACGAACATGGACAGACGTTAGTCTCATTCTAAGGTTTATCTTAGTTCGTCCCAAGTTAGTCTCTTTCAACGGACGAACTTAGACAAACCTTAGAATGAGATTAACGAGACTAACTTGGGACGAACAAAGACAAACGTTAGTCTCATTCTAAGGTTTGTCTAAGTTCGTCCCAAGTTAGTCTCTTTCTAAGGGCGAACTTAGACAAACCTTAGAATGAGACTAACGAGACAAAGTTGGGACGAACAAAGACAAACTTAAGTCTCATTCTAAGGTTTGTCTAAGTTCGTCCCAAGTTAGTCTCTATCTAAGGACGACGTTAGACAAACCTTAGAATGAGACTAACGAGACTAACTTGGGACGAAGAAAGACAAACTTCAGTCTCATTCTAAGGTTTCTCTAAGTTCGTCACAAATTAGTCTCTTTCTAATGACGAACTTTCACAAACCTTAGAATGAGACTAACGAGACTAACTTGGGACGAAGAAAGACAAACGTTAGTCTCATTCTAAGGTTTGTCTAAGTTCGTCCCAAGTTAGTCTCTTTCTAAGGACGAACTTAGACAAACCTTTGAAAGAGACTAACGAGACTAACTTGGGACGAACAAAGACAAACTTAACTCTCATTCTAAGGTTTCTCTAAGTTCGTCCCAAGTTAGTCACTTTCTACGAACGAACTTAGACAAACCTTAGAATTTGACTAACGAGACTAACTTTGGGACGAACAAAGACAAACTTAAGTCTCAATCTAAGGTTTGTCTAAGTTCGTCCCAAGTTAGTCTCTTTCTAAGGACGAACTTAGACAAACCTTAGAATGCGACTAACGAGACTAACTTGGGACGAACAAAGACAAACTTAAGTCTCATTCTAAGGTTTGTCTAAGTTCGCCCCAAGTTATTCTCTTTCTAAGGACGAACTTAGACAAACCTTAGAATGAGACTAACGAGACTAACTTTGGACGAACAAAGAAAAATGTTAATCTCATTCTTCATTCTAAGGTTTGTCTTAGTTCGTCCCAAGTTAGTCTTTTACTAATGACGAACTTAGACAAAACTTAGAATGAGACTAACGAGACTAACTTGGGACGAACAAAGACAAACTTAAGTCCCATTCTAAGGTTTGTCTTAGTTCGTCCCAAGTTAGTCTCTTTCTAAGGACAACTTAGACAGACCTTAGAATGAGACTAACGAGACTAACTTGTGACGAACAAAGACAAACTTAAGTCTCATTCTAAACTTTGTCTAAGTTCGTCCCAAGTTAGTCTCATCTTAAGGACGAACTTAGAACAACCTTAGAATGAGACTAACGAGACAAATTTGGGACGAACAAAGACAAACTTAAGTCTCATTCTAAGGTTTGTCTAACTTTGTCCCAAGTAGTCTCTTTCTAAGGACGAACTTTGACAAACCTTAGAATGAGACTAACGAGACTAACTTGGGACGAACAAAGACAAACTTAAGTCCCATTCTAAGGTTTGTCTTAGTACGTCCCAAGTTAGTCTCTTACTAAGGACGAACTTAGACAAACCTTAGAATGAGACTAACGAGACTAACTTGGGACGAACAAAGACAAACTTAAGTCCCATTCTAAGGTTTGTCTTAGTTCGTCCCAAGTTAGTCTCTTTCTAAGGACAACTTAGACAAACCTTAGAATGAGACTAACGAGACTAACTTGGGACGAACAAAGACAAACTTAAGTCTCATTCTAAGGGTTGTCTAAGTTCGCCCCAAGTTGTTCGCTTTCTAAGGACGAACTTAGACAAACCTTAGAATGAGACTAACGAGACTAACTTTGGACGAACAAAGAAAAACTTTAGTCTCATTCTAAGGTCTGTCTTAGTTCGTCCCAAGTTAGTCTCTTTCTAAGGACGAACTTAGACAAACCATAGAATGAGACTAACGAGACTAACTTGGGACGAACAAAGACAAACTTAAGTCCCATTCTAAGGTTTGTCTTAGTTCGTCCCAAATTAGTCTCTTTCTAAGGACGAACTTAGACAAACCTTAGAATGAGACTAACGAGACTAACTTGGGACGAACAAAGACAAACTTAAGTCTCATTCTTAGGTTTGTCTAAGTTCGTCCCAAGTTAGTCTTTTTCTAAGGACGAACTTAGACAAACCTTAGAATGAGACTAACGAGACAAACTTAGGACGAACAAAGACAAACTTAAGTCTCATTCTAAGGTTTGTCTAAGTTCGTTCCAAGTTAGTCACTTTCTACGGACGAACTTAGACAAACCTTAGAATGAGACTAACGAGACTAACGAGACTAACTTGGGACGAACAAAGACAAACGTTATTCTCATTCTAAGGTTTGTCTTAGTTCGTCCCAAGTTAGTCTCTTTATAATGACGAACTTAGACAAACCTTAGAATGAGACTAACGAGATTAACTTGGGACGAAGAAAGACAAACGTTAGTCTCATTCTAAGGTTTGTCAAAGTTCATCCCAAGTTAGTCTCTTTCTAAGGAAGAACTTAGACAAACCTTAGAATGAGACTAACGAGACTAACTTGATACGAACAAAGACAAATTAAGTCTCATTCTAAGGTTTGTCTAAGTTCACCCAAGTTAGTCTCTTTCTAAGGACGAACTTAGACAAACCTTAGAATGAGACTAACGAGACTAAGTTGGGACGAACAAAGACAAACTTAAGTCTCATTCTAAGGTTTCTCTATGTTCGTCCCAAGTTAGTCACTTTCTACGGACGAACTTAGACAAATCGTAGAATGAGACCAACGAGACTAACTTTGGACGATTAAAGACAAACTTAAGTCTCATTCTAAGGTTTGTCTAAGTTTGCCCAAGTTAGTCTCTTTCTAAGGACGAACTTAGACAAACCTTAGAATGAGACTAACGAGACTGACTTGGGACGAACAAAGACAAACTTAAGTCTCACTCTAAGGTTTCTCTAAGTTCGTCGCAAGTTAGTCACTTTCTACGTGCGAACTTAGACAGACCTTAGAATGAGACTAACGAGACTAACAAAGGACGAACAAAGACAAACTAAAGTCTCATTCTAAGGTTTCTCTAAGGTCGTCCCAAGTTAGTCACTTTCTACGGACGAACTTAGACAAACCTTAGAATGAGACTAACGAGACTAACTTGGGACGAACAAAGACAAACGTAAGTCTCATTCTAAGGTTTGTCTTAGTTCGTCCCAAGTTAGTCTTTTTCTAAGGACGTACTTAGACAAACCTTAGAATGAGACTAACGAGACTAACTTGGGACGAACAAAGATAAACATAAGTCCCATTCTACGGTTTGTCTTTGTTCGTCTCAAGTTAGTCTCTTACTAAGGACGAACTTAGACAAACCTTAGAATGAGACTAACGAGACTAACTTGGGACGAACAAAGACAAACTTAAGTCCCATTCTAAGGTTTGTCTTAGTTCGTCCCAAGTTAGTCTCTGTCTAAGGACAACTTAGACAAACCTTAGAATGAGACTAACGAGACTAACTTGGGACGAACAAAGACAAACATAAGTCTCATTCCAAGGTTTGTCTAAGTTCGTCCCAAGTTATTCGCTTTCTAAGGACGAACTTAGACAAACCTTAGAATGAGACTAACGAGACTAACTTTGGATGAACAAAGAAAAACTTTAGTCTCATTCTAAGGTCTGTCTTAGTTCGTCCCAAGTTAGTCTCTTTCTAAGGACGAACTTAGACAAACCTTAGAATGAGACTAACGAGACTAACTTGGGACGAACAAAGACAAACTTAAGTCCCATTCTAAGGTTTGTCTTAGTTCGTCCCAAATTAGTCTCTTTCTAAGGACGAACTTAGATAAACATTAGAATGAAACTAACGAGACTAACTTGGGATGAACAAAGACAAACTTAAGTCTCATTCTAAGGTTTGTCTAAGTTCGTCCCAAGTTAGTCTTTTTCTAAGGACGAACTTAGACAAACCTTAGAATGAGACTAACGAGACAAACTTGGGACGAACAAAGACAAACTTAAGTCTTATTCTAAGGTTTGTCTAAGTTCGTCCCAAGTTAGTCACTTTCTAAGGACGAACTTAGACAAACCTTAGAATGAGATTAACGAGACTAACTTGGGACGAACAAAGACAAACTAAAGTCTCATTCAAAGGTTTCTCTAAGTTCGTCCCAAGTTAGTCACTTTCTACGGACGAACTTAGACAGACCTTAGAATGAGACTAACGAGACTAACTTGGGACGAACAAAGACAAACTTAAGTCTCATTCTAAGGTTTGTCAAAGTTCGCCCAAGTTAGTCTCTTTCTAAGGACGAACTTAGACAACCCTTAGAATGAAACTAACAAGACTAACTTTGGACGAACATAGACAGACGTTAGTCTCATTCTAAGGTTTGTCTTAGTTCGTCCCAAGTTAGTCTCTTTCAACGGACGAACTTAGACAAACCTTAGAATGAGACTAACGAGACTAACTTGGGACGAACAAAGACAAACGTTAGTCTCATTCTAAGGTTTGTCTAAGTTCGTCCCAAGTTAGTCTCTTTCTAAGGGCGAACTTAGACAAACCATAGAATGAGACTAACGAGACAAAGTTGGGACGAACAAAGACAAACTTAAGTCTCATTCTAAGGTTTGTCTAAGTTCGTCCCAAGTTAGTCTCTTTCTAAGGACGACGTAAGACAAACCTTAGAATGAGACTAACGAGACTAACTTGGGACGAAGAAAGACAAACTTAAGTCTCATTCTAAGGTTTCTCTAAGTTCGTCCCAAGTTAGTCTCTTTCTAATGACGAACTTTCACAAACCTTAGAATGAGACTAACGAGACTAACTTTGGACGAACAAAGAAAAACTTTAGTCTCATTCTAAGGTCTTTCTTAGTTCGTCCCAAGTTAGTCTCTTTCTAAGGACGAACTTAGACAAACCATAGAATGAGAATAACGAGACTAACTTGGGACGAACAAAGACAAACTTAAGTCCCATTCTAAGGTTTGTCTTAATTCGTCCCAAATTAGTCTCTTTCTAAGGACGAACTTAGATAAACCTTAGAATGAGACTAACGAGACTAACTTGGGACGAACAAAGACAAACTTAAGTCTCATTCTTAGGTTTGTCTAAGTTCGTCCCAAGTTAGTCTTTTTCTAAGGACGAACTTAGACAAACCTTAGAATGAGACTAACGAGACAAACTTAGGACGAACAAAGACAAACTTAAGTCTCATTCTAAGGTTTGTCTAAGTTCGTCCCAAGTTAGTCACTTTCTACGGACGAACATAGACAAACCTTAGAATGAGACTAACGAGACTAACTTGGGACGAACAAAGACAAACGTTATTCTCATTCTAAGGTTTGTCTTAGTTCGTCCCAAGTTAGTCTCTTTATAATGACGAACTTAGACAAACCTTAGAATGAGACTAACGAGATTAACTTGGGACGAAGAAAGACAAACGTTAGTCTCATTCTAGGGTTTGTCAAAGTTCGTTCCAAGTTAGTCACTTTCTACGGATGAACTTAGACAAATCTTAGAATGAGACTAACGAGACTAACTTGGGACGAACAAAGACAAACTTAAGTCTCATTCTAAGGTTTCTCTAAGTTCGTCCCAAGTTGGTCACTTTCTACGGACGAACTTAGACAGACCTTAGAATGAGACTAACGAGACTAACTTGGGACGAACAAAGATAAACTTAAGTCTCATTCTAAGGTTTCTCTAAGGTCGTCCCAAGTTAGTCACTTTCTACGGACGAACTTAGAAAAACCTTAGAATGAGACTAACGAGACTAACTTGGGACGAACAAAGACAAACTTAAGTCTCATTCTAAGGTTTGTCTAAGTTCGTCCCAAGTTAGTCTCTTTTGAATGACGAACTTAGACAAACCTTAGAATGAGACTAACGAGATTAACTTGGGACGAAGAAAGACAAACATTTGTCTCATTCTAAGGTTTGTCTTTGTTCGTCACAAGTTAGTCTCTTTCTAAGGACAAACTTAGACAAACCTTAGAAAGAGACTAACGAGACTAACTTGGGATGAAGAAAGACAAACTTAATTCTCATTCTAAGGTTTGTCTAAGTTCGCCCAAGTTAGTCTCTTTCTAAGGACGAACTTAGACAAAGCTTAGAATGAGACTAACGAGACTAAATTGGGACGAACAAAGACAAACTTAAGTCTCATTCTAAGGTTTGTCAAAGTTCGCCCAAGTTAGTCTCTTTCTAAGGATGAACGTAGACAACCCTTAGAATAAGACTAACGAGACTAACTTGGGACGAATAAAGACAAACTTAAGTCTCATTCTAAGGTTTGTCTAAGTTCATCCCAAGTTAGTCTCTTTCTAAGGATGAACTTAGACAAACCTTAGAATGAAACTAACGAGACTAACTTTGGACGAACATAGACAGACGTTAGTGTCATTCTAAGGTTTGTCTTAGTTTGTCCCTAGTTAGTCTCTTTCAACGGACGAACTTAGACAAACCTTAGAATGAGACTAACGAGACTAACTTGGGACGAGCAAAGACAAACGTTAGTCTCATTCTAAGGTTTGTCTAAGTTAGTCCCAAGTTAGTCTCTTTCTAAGGGCGAACTTAGACAAACCTTAGAATGAGACTAACGAGACAAAGTTGGGACGAACAAAGACAAACTTAAGTCTCATTCTAAGGTTTGTCTAAGTTCGTCCCAAGTTAGTCTCTTTCTAAGGACGACCTTAGACAAACCTTAGAATGAGACTAACGAGACTAACTTGGGACGAACAAAGACAAACTGAAGTCTCATTCTAAGGTTTCTCTAAGTTTGTCCCAAGTTAGTCTCTTTCTAATGACGACCTTAGACAAACCTTAGAATGAGACTAACGAGACTAACTTGAGACGAACAAAGACAAACTTAAGTCTCATTCTAAGGTTTGTCTTAGTTCGTCCCAAGTTAGTCTCTTTCTAAGGACGAACTTAGACAAACCTTTGAATGAGACTAACGAGACTAACTTGGGACGAACTAAGACAAACTTAACTCTCATTCTAAGGTTTCTCTTAGTTCGTCCCAAGTTGGTCTTTTTCTAAGGACGAACTTAGATAAACCTTAGAATGAGACTAACGAGACAAACTTGGGACGAACAAAGACAAACTTAAGTCTTATTCTAAGGTTTGTCTAAGTTCGTCCCAAGTTAGTCACTTTCTAAGGACGAACTTAGACAAACCTTAGAATGAGATTAACGAGACTAACTTGGGACGAACAAAGACAAACTTAAGTCTCATTCAAAGGTTTCTCTAAGTTCGTCCCAAGTTAGTCACTTTCTACGGACGAACTTAGACAGACCTTAGAATGAGACTAACGAGACTAACTTGGGACGAACAAAGACAAACTTAAGTCTCATTCTAAGGGTTGTCAAAGTTCGCCCAAGTTAGTCTCTTTATAAGGATGAACTTAGACAAACCTTAGAATGAGACTAACGATACTAACTTGGGATGAACAAAGACAAACTTAAGTCTCATTCTAAGGTTTGTCTAAGTTCATCCCAAGTTAGTCTCTTTCTAAGGACGAACTTAGACAAACCTTAGAATGAAACTAACAAGACTAACTTTGGACGAACATAGACAGACGTTAGTCTCATTCTAAGGTTTGTCTTAGTTCGTCCCAAGTTAGTCTCTTTCAACGGACGAACTTAGACAAACCTTAGAATGAGACTAACGAGACTAACTTGGGACGAACAAAGACAAACGTTAGTCTCATTCTAAGGTTTGTCTAAGTTCGTCCCAAGTTAGTCTCTTTCTAAGGGCGAACTTAGACAAACCTTAGAATGAGACAAACGAGACAAAGTTGGGACGAACAAAGACAAACTTAAGTCTCATTCTAAGGTTTGTCTAAGTTCGTCCCAAGTTAGTCTCTTTCTAAGGACGACGTTAGACAAACCTTAGAATGAGACTAACGAGACTAACTTGGGACGAAGAAAGACAAACTTAAGTCTCATTCTAAGGTTTCTCTAAGTTCGTCCCAAGTTAGTCTCTTTCTAATGACGAACTTTCACAAACCTTAGAATGAGACTAATGAGACTAACTTGGGACTAATAAAGACAAACGTTAGTCTCATTCTAAGGTTTGTCTAAGTTCGTCCCAAGTTAGTCTCTCTCTAAGGACGAACTTAGACAAACCTTTGAATGAGACTAACGAGACTAACTTGGGACGAACAAAGACAAACTTAACTCTCATTCTAAGGTTTCTCTAAGTTCGTCCCAAGTTAGTCACTTTCTACGGACGAACTTAGACAAACCTTAGAATGAGACTAACGAGACTAACTTGGGACGAACAAAGACAAACTTAAGTCTCAATCTAAGGTTTGTCTAAGTTCGTCCCAAGTTAGTCTCTTTCTAAGGACGAACTTAGACAAACCTTAGAATGAGACTAACGAGACTAACTTGGGACGAACAAAGACAAACTTAAGTCTCATTCTAAGGTTTGTCTAAGTTCGCCCTAAGTTATTCTCTTTCTATGGGCGAACTTAGACAAACCTTAGAATGAGACTAACGAGACTAACTTTGGACGAACAAAGAAAAATGTTAGTCTCATTCTAAGGTTTGTCTTAGTTCGTCCCAAGTTAGTCTCTTACTAAAGACGAACTTAGACAAAACTTAGAATGAGACTAACGAGACTAACTTGGGACGAACAAAGACAAACTTAAGTCTCATTCTAAGGTTTGTCTAAGTTCGTCCCAAGTAGTCTCTTTCTAAGGACGAACTTTGACAAACCTTAGAATGAGACTAACGAGACTAACTTGGGACGAACAAAGACAAACTTAAGTCCCATTCTAAGGTTTGTCTTAGTTCGTCCCAAGTTAGTCTCTTACTAAGGACGAACTTAGACAAACCTTAGAATGAGACTAACGAGACTAACTTGGGACGAACAAAGACAAACTTAAGTCCCATTCTAAGGTTTGTCTTAGTTCGTCCCAAGTTAGTCTCTTTCTAAGGACAACTTAGACAAACCTTAGAATGAGACTAACGAGACTAACTTGGGACGAACAAAGACAAACTTAAGTCTCATTCTAAATGTTGTCTAAGTTCGCCCCAAGTTGTTCACTTTCTAAGGACGAACTTAGACAAACCTTAGAATGAGACTAACGAGACTAACTTTGGACGAACAAAGAAAAACTTTAGTCTCATTCTAAGGTCTGTCTTAGTTCGTCCCAAGTTAGTCTCTTTCTAAGGACGAACTTAGACAAACCATAGAATGAGACTAACGAGACTAACTTTGGACGAACAAAGACAAACTTAAGTCCCATTCTAAGGTTTGTCATAGTTCGTCCCAAATTAGTCTCTTTCTAAGGACGAACTTAGATAAACCTTAGAATGAGACTAACGAGACTAACTTGGGACGAACAAAGACAAACTTAAGTCTCATTCTTAGGTTTGTCTAAGTTCGTCCCAATTTAGTCTTTTTCTATGGACGAACTTAGACAAACCTTAGAATGAGACTAACGAGACAAACTTGGAACGAACTAAGACAAACTTAACTCTCATTCTAAGGTTTCTCTTAGTTCGTCCCAAGTTAGTCTCTTTCTAAGGACGAACTTCGACAAACCTTTGAATGAGACTAACGAGACTAACTTGGGACGAACAAAGACAAACTTAAGTCTCATTTTAAGGTTTTTCTAAGTTCGCCCAAGTTAGTCTCTTTCTAAGGACGAACTTCGACAAACCTTAGAATGAGACTTAAGTTTGTCTAACTTGGGACGAACAAAGAAAAACGTTAGTCTCATTCTTAGTTTTGTCTTAGTTCGTCCCAAGTTAGTCTCTTTCTAAGGACGACCTTAGACAAACCTTAGAATGAGACTAACGACACTAACTTGGGACGAACAAAGACAAACTTAAGTCTCATTCTAAGGTTTGTCTTAGTTCGTCCCAAGTTAGTCTCTTTCTAAGGACGAACTTAGACAAACCTTTGAATGAGACTAACGAGACTAACTTGGGACGAACAAAGACAAACTTAACTCTCATTATAAGGTTTCTCTTAGTTCGTCCCAAGTTAGTCTTTCTAAGGACGAACTTAGACAAACCTTTGAATGAGACTAACGAGACTAACTTGGGACGAACAAAGACAAACTGAACTCTCATTCTAAGGTTTCTCTTAGTTCGTCACAAGTTAGTCTCGTTTTAAGGACGAACTTAGACAAACCTTATAATGAGACTAACGAGACTAACTTGGGACGAACAAAGACAAACTTAAGTCTCATTCTAAGGTTTCTCTTAGTTCGTCCCAAGTTAGTCTCTTTCTAAGGACGAACCCTAGAATGAGACTAACGAGACAAAGTTGGGACGAACAAAGACAAACTTAAGTCTCATTCTTTGGTTTGTCTTAGTTCGTCCCAAGTTAGTCTCTTTCTAAGGACGACCTGAGACAAACCTTAGAATGAGACTAACGAGACTAACTTGGGACGAACAAAGACAAACTTAAGTCTCATTCTAATGTTTCTCTAAGTTCGTCCCAAGTTAGTCTCTTTCTAATGACGACCTTAGACAAACCTTAGAATGAGACTAACGAGACTAACTTGGGACGAACAAAGACAAACTTAAGTCCCATTCTAAGGTTTCTCTTAGTTCGTCCCAAGTTAGTCTCTTTCTAAGGACGAACTTAGACAAACCTTTGAATGAGACTAACGAGACTAACTTGGGACGAACAAAGACAAACTTAAGTCTCATTCCAAGGTTTTTCTAAGTTTGCCCAAGTTAGTCTCTTTCTAAGGACGAACTTAGACAAACCTTAGAATGAGACTTAAGTTTGTCTAACTTGGGACGAACAAAGAAAAACGTTAGTCTCATTCTTAGGTTTATCTTAGTTTGTCCCAAGTTAGTCTCTTTCTAAGGATGACCTCAGACAAACCTTAGAATGAGACTAACGAGACTAACTTGGGACGAACAAAGACAAACTTAAGTCTCATTCTAAGGTTTGTCTTAGTTCGTCCCAAGTTAGTCTCTTTCTAAGGACGAACTTAGACAAACCTTTGAATGAGACTAACGAGACTAACTTGGGACGAACAAAGACAAACTTAAGTCTCATTCCAAGGTTTGTCTAAGTTCGTCCCAAGTTATTCGCTTTCTAAGGACGAACTTAGACAAACCTTAGAATGAGACTAACGAGACTAACTTTGGACAAACAAAGAAAAACTTTAGTCTCATTCTAAGGTCCGTCTTAGTTCGTCCCAAGTTAGTCTCTTTCTAAGGACGAACTTAGACAAACCTTAGAATGGGACTAACGAGACTAACTTGGGATGAACAAAGACAAACTTAAGTCCCATTCTAAGGTTTGTCTTAGTTTGTCCCAAATTAGTCTCTTTCTAAGGACGAACTTAGATAAACCTTAGAATGAGACTAACGAGACTAACTTGGGACGAACAAAGACAAACTTAAGTCTCATTCTAAGGTTTGTCTAAGTTCGTCCCAAGTTGGTCTTTTTCTAAGGACGAACTTAGACAAACCTTAGAATGAGACTAACGAGACAAACTTGGGACGAACAAAGACAAACTTAAGTCTTATTCTAAGGTTTGTCTAAGTTCGTCCCAAGTTAGTCACTTTCTAAGGACGAACTTAGACAAACCTTAGAATGAGATTAACGAGACTAACTTGGGACGAACAAAGACAAACTTAAGTCTCATTCAAAGGTTTCTCTAAGTTCGTCCCAAGTTAGTCACTTTCTACGGACGAACTTAGACAGACCTTAGAATGAGACTAACGAGACTAACTTGGGACGAACAAAGACAAACTTAAGTCTCATTCTAAGGTTTGTCAAAGTTCGCCCAAGTTAGTCTCTTTATAAGGATGAACTTAGACAAACCTTAGAATGAGACTAACGAGACTAACTTGGGATGAACAAAGACAAACTTAAGTCTCATTCTAAGGTTTGTCTAAGTTCATCCCAAGTTAGTCTCTTTCTAAGGACGAACTTAGACAAACCTTAGAATGAAACTAACAAGACTAACTTTGGACGAACATAGACAGACGTTAGTCTCATTCTAAGGTTTGTCTTAGTTCGTCCCAAGTTAGTCTCTTTCAACGGACGAACTTAGACAAACCTTAGAATGAGACTAACGAGACTAACTTGGGACGAACAAAGACAAACGTTAGTCTCATTCTAAGGTTTGTCTAAGTTCGTCCCAAGTTAGTCTCTTTCTAAGGGCGAACTTAGACAAACCTTAGAATGAGACAAACGAGACAAAGTTGGGACGAACAAAGACAAACTTAAGTCTCATTCTAAGGTTTGTCTAAATTCGCCCCAAGTTATTCTCTTTCTAAGGGCGAACTTAGACAAACCTTAGAATGAGACTAACGAGACTAACTTTGGACGAACAAAGACAAACGTTAGTCTCATTCTAAGGTTTGTCTAAGTTCGTCCCAAGTTAGTCTCTTTCTAAGGACGACGTTAGACAAACCTTAGAATGAGACTAACGAGACTAACTTGGGACGAAGAAAGACAAACTTAAGTCTCATTCTAAGGTTTCTCTAAGTTCGTCCCAAGTTAGTCTCTTTCTAATGACAAACTTTAACAAACCTTAGAATGAGACTAACGAGACTAACTTGGGACTAATAAAGACAAACGTTAGTCTCATTCTAAGGTTTGTCTAAGTTCGTCCCAAGTTAGTCTCTTTCTACGGACGAACTTAGACAAACCTTAGAATGAGACTAACGAGACTAACTTGGGACGAACAAAGACAAACTTAAGTCTCAATCTAAGGTTTGTCTAAGTTCGTCCCAAGTTAGTCTCTTTCTAAGGACGAACTTAGACAAACCTTAGAATGAGACTAACGAGACTAACTTGGGACGAACAAAGACAAACTTAAGTCTCATTCTAAGGTTTGTCTAAATTCGCCCCAAGTTATTCTCTTTCTAAGGGCGAACTTAGACAAACCTTAGAATGAGACTAACGAGACTAACTTTGGACGAACAAAGAAAAATGTTAGTCTCATTCTAAGGTTTGTCCTAGTTTGTCCCAAGTTAGTCTCTTACTAAAGACGAACTTAGACAAAACTTAGAATGAGACTAACGAGACTAACTTGGGACGAACAAAGACAAACTTAAATCCCATTCTAAGGTTTGTCTTAGTTCGTCCCAAGTTAGTCTCTTTCTAAGGACAACTTAGACAGACCTTAGAATGAGACTAACGAGACTAACTTGTGACGAACAAAGACAAACTTAAGTCTCATTCTAAACTTTGTCTAAGTTCGTCCCAAGTTAGTCTCATCTTAAGGACGAACTTAGAACAACCTTAGAATGAGACTAACGAGACAAATTTGGGACGAACAAAGACAAACTTAAGTCTCATTCTAAGGTTTGTCTAAGTTCGTCCCAAGTAGTCTCTTTCTAAGGACGAACTTTGACAAACCTTAGAATTAGACTAACGAGACTAACTTGGGACGAACAAAGACAAACTTAAGTCCCATTCTAAGGTTTGTCTTAGTACGTCCCAAGTTAGTCTCTTTCTAAGGACGAACTTAGACAAACCTTAGAATGAGACTAACGAGACCAACTTGGGACGAACAAAGACAAACTTAAGTCTCATTCTAAGGTTTGTCTAAGTTCGTCCCAAGTTATTCTCTTTCTAAGGACGAACTTAGACAAACATTAGAATGAGACTAACGAGACTAACTTTGGACGAACAAAGAAAAACGTTAGTCTCATTCTAAGGTTTGTCTTAGTTCGTCCCAAGTTAGTCTCTTACTAAGGACGAACTTAGACAAACCTTAGAATGAGACTAACGAGACTAACTTGGGACGAACAAAGACAAACTTAAGTCCCATTCTAAGGTTTGTCTTAGTTCGTCCCAAGTTAGTCTCTTTCTAAGGACAACTTAGACAAACCTTAGAATGAGACTAACGAGACTAACTTGGGACGAACAAAGACAAACTTAAGTCTCATTCTAAGGGTTGTCTAAGTTCGCCCCAAGTTGTTCGCTTTCTAAGGACGAACTTAGACAAACCTTAGAATGAGACTAACGAGACTAACTTTGGACGAACAAAGAAAAACTTTAGTCTCATTCTAAGGTCTGTCTTAGTTCGTCCCAAGTTAGTCTCTTTCTAAGGACGAACTTAGACAAACCATAGAATGAGACTAACGAGACTAACTTGGGACGAACAAAGACAAACTTAAGTCCCATTCTAAGGTTTGTCTTAGTTCGTCCCAAATTAGTCTCTTTCTAAGGACGAACTTAGACAAACCTTAGAATGAGACTAACGAGACTAACTTGGGACGAACAAAGACAAACTTAAGTCTCATTCTTAGGTTTGTCTAAGTTCGTCCCAATTTAGTCTTTTTCTAAGGACAAACTTAGACAAACCTTAGAATGAGACTAACGAGACAAACTTAGGACGAACAAAGACAAACTTAAGTCTCATTCTAAGGTTTGTCTAAGTTCGTCCCAAGTTAGTCACTTTCTACGGACGAACTTAGACAAACCTTAGAATGAGACTAACGAGACTAACTTGGGACGAACAAAGACAAACTTAAGTCTCATTCTAAGGTTTGTCTAAGTTCGTCCCAAGTTAGTCACTTTCTACGGACGAACTTAGACAAACCTTAGAATGAGACTAACGAGACTAACTTGGGACGAACAAAGACAAACTTTAGTCTCATTCTAAGGTCTGTCTTAGTTCGTCCCAAGTTAGTCTTTTTCTAAGGACGAACTTAGACAAACCATAGAATGAGACTAACGAGACTAACATGGGACGAACAAAGACAAACTTAAGTCCCATTCTAAGGTTTGTCTTAGTTCGTCCCAAATTAGTCTCTTTCTAAGGACGAACTTAGACAAACCTTAGAATGAGACTAACGAGACTAACTTGGGACGAACAAAGACAAACTTAAGTCTCATTCTTAGGTTTGTCTAAGTTCGTCCCAATTTAGTCTTTTTCTAAGGACAAACTTAGACAAACCTTAGAATGAGACTAACGAGACAAACTTAGGACGAACAAAGACAAACTTAAGTCTCATTCTAAGGTTTGTCTAAGTTCGTCCCAAGTTAGTCACTTTCTACGGACGAACTTAGACAAACCTTAGAATGAGACTAACGAGACTAACTTGGGACGAACAAAGACAAACGTTATTCTCATTCTAAGGTTTGTCTTAGTTCGTCCCAAGTTAGTCTCTTTATAATGACGAACTTAGACAAACCTTAGAATGAGACTAACGAGATTAACTTGGGACGAAGAAAGACAAACGTTAGTCTCATTCTAAGGTTTGCCAAAGTTCGTTCCAAGTTAGTCACTTTTTACGGATGAACTTAGACAGACCTTAGAATGAGACTAACGAGACTAACTTGGGACGAACAAAGATAAACTTAAGTCTCATTCTAAGGTTTCTCTAAGGTCGTCCCAAGTTAGTCACTTTCTACGGACGAACTTACAAAAACCTTAGAATGAGACTAACGAGACTAACTTGGGACGAACAAAGACAAACTTAAGTCTCATTCTAAGGTTTGTCTAAGTTCGTCCCAAGTTAGTCTCTTTCTAATGACGAACTTAGACAAACCTTAGAATGAGACTAACGAGATTAACTTGGGACGAAGAAAGACAAACATTTGTCTCATTCTAAGGTTTGTCTTTGTTCGTCACAAGTTAGTCTCTTTCTAAGGACAAACTTAGACAAACCTTAGAAAGAGACTAACGAGACTAACTTGGGACGAAGAAAGACAAACTTAAGTCTCATTCTAAGGTTTGTGTAAGTTCGCCCAAGTTAGTCTCTTTCCAAGGACGAACTTAGACAAAGCTTAGAATGAGACTAACGAGACTAACTTGGGACAAATAAAGACAAACTCAAGTCTCATTCTAAGGTTTGTCTAAGTTCATCCCAAGTTAGTCTCTTTCTGAGGATGAACTTAGACAAACCTTAGAATGAAACTAACGAGACTAACTTTGGACGAACATAGACAGACGTTAGTCTCATTCTAAGGTTTGTCTTAGTTCGTCCCTAGTTAGTCTCTTTCAACGGACGAACTTAGACAAACCTTAGAATGAGACTAACGAGACTAACTTGGGACGAGCAAAGACAAACGTTAGTCTCATTCTAAAGTTTGTCAAAGTTCGTCCCAAGTTAGTCTCTTTCTAAGGGTGAA
The DNA here is from genome assembly GCA_033675215.1 of Rhodiola kirilowii. Classification (NCBI taxonomy): domain Eukaryota; kingdom Viridiplantae; phylum Streptophyta; class Magnoliopsida; order Saxifragales; family Crassulaceae; genus Rhodiola; species Rhodiola kirilowii. The sequence goes on along the minus strand of JAUCNB010000012.1, from coordinate 715,485 downwards.
CTTAGACAAACCTTAGAATGAGACTAACGAGACTAACTTGGGACGAACAAAGACAAACTTAAGTCTCATTCTAAGGTTTCTCTAAGTTCGTCTCAAGTTAGTCACTTTCTAATGACGACCTTAGACAAACCTTAGAATGAGACTAACGAGACTAACTTGGGACGAACAAAGACAAACTTAAGTCTCATTCTAAGGTTTGTCTTAGTTCGTCCCAAGTTAGTCTCTTTCTAAGGACGAACTTAGACAAACCTTTGAATGAGACTAACGAGACTAACTTGGAACGAACTAAGACAAACTTAACTCTCATTCTAAGGTTTCTCTTAGTTCGTCCCAAGTTAGTCTCTTTCTAAGGACGAACATCGACAAACCTTTGAATGAGACTAACGAGACTAACTTGGGACGAACAAAGACAAACTTAAGTCTCATTCTAAGGTTTTTCTAAGTTCGCCCAAGTTAGTCTCTTTCTAAGGACGAACTTCGACAAACCTTAGAATGAGACTTAAGTTTGTCTAACTTGGGACGAACAAAGAAAAACGTTAGTCTCATTCTTAGGTTTATCTTAGTTCGTCCCAAGTTAGTCTCTTTCTAAGGACGACCTTAGACAAACCTTAGAATGAGACTAACGACACTAACTTGGGACGAACAAAGACAAACTTAAGTCTCATTCTAAGGTTTGTCTTAGTTCGTCCCAAGTTAGTCTCTTTCTAAGGACGAACTTAGACAAACCTTTGAATGAGACTAACGAGACTAACTTGGGACGAACAAAGACAAACTTAACTCTCATTCTAAGGTTTCTCTTAGTTCGTCCCAAGTTAGTCTCTTTCTAAGGACGAACTTAGACAAACCTTTGAATGAGACTAACGAGACTAACTTGGGACGAACAAAGACAAACTGAACTCTCATTCTAAGGTTTCTCTTAGTTCGTCAAAAGTTAGTCTCGTTTTAAGGACGAACTTAGACAAACCTTAGAATGAGACTAACGAGACTAACTTGGGACGAACAAAGACAAACTTAAGTCTCATTCTAAGGTTTCTCTGAGTTCGTCCCAAGTTAGTCTCTTTCTAAGGACGAACCCTAGAATGAGACTAACGAGACAAAGTTGGGACGAACAAAGACAAACTTAAGTCTCATTCTAAGGTTTGTCTTAGTTCGTCCCAAGTTAGTCTCTTTCTAAGGACGACCTTAGACAAACCTTAGAATGAGACTAACGAGACTAACTTGGGACGAACAAAGACAAACTTAAGTCTCATTCTAATGTTTCTCTAAGTTCGTCCCAAGTTAGTCTCTTTCTAATGACGACCTTAGACAAACCTTAGAATGAGACTAACGAGACTAACTTGGGACGAACAAAGACAAACTTAAGTCTCATTCAAAGGTTTATCTTAGTTCGTCCCAAGTTAGTCTCTTTCTAAGGACGAACTTAGACAAACCTTTGAATGAGACTAACGAGACTAACTTGGGACGAACTAAGACAAACTTAACTCTCATTCTAAGGTTTCTCTTAGTTCGTCCCAAGTTAGTCTCTTTCTAAGGACGAACTTCGACAAACCTTTGAATGAGACTAACGAGACTAACTTGGGACGAACAAAGACAAACTTAAGTCTCATTCTAAGGTTTTTCTAAGTTCGCCCAAGTTAGTCTCTTTCTAAGGACGAACTTAGACAAACCTTAGAATGAGACTTAAGTTTGTCTAACTTGGGACGAACAAAGAAAAACGTTAGTCTCATTCTTAGGTTTATCTTAGTTCGTCCCAAGTTAGTCTCTTTCTAAGGACGACCTTAGACAAACCTTAGAATGAGACTAACGACACTAACTTCGGACGAACAAAGACAAACTTAAGTCTCATTCTAAGGTTTGTCTTAGTTCGTCCCAAGTTAGTCTCTTTCTAAGGACGAACTTAGACAAACCTTTGAATGAGACTAACGAGACTAACTTGGGACGAACAAAGACAAACTTAACTCTCATTCTAAGGTTTCTCTTAGTTCGTCCCAAGTTAGTCTCTTTCTAAGGACGAACTTAGACAAACCTTCTAATGAGACTAACGAGACTAACTTGGGACGAACAAAGACAAACTGAACTCTCATTCTAAGGTTTCTCTTAGTTCGTCACAAGTTAGTCTCGTTTTAAGGACGAACTTAGATAAACCTTAGAATGAGACTAACGAGACTAACTTGGGACGAACAAAGACAAACTTAAGTCTCATTCTAAGGTTTCTCTTAGTTCGTCCCAAGTTAGTCTCTTTCTAAGGACGAACCCTAGAATGAGACTAACGAGACAAAGTTGGGACGAACAAAGACAAACTTAAGTCTCATTCTAAGGTTTGTCTTAGTTCGTCCCAAGTTAGTCTCTTTCTAAGGACGAACTTAGACAAACCTTTGAATGAGACTAACGAGACTAACTTGGGACGAACAAAGACAAACTTAACTCTCATTCTAAGGTTTCTCTTAGTTCGTCCCAAGTTAGTCTCTTTCTAATGACGAACTTAGACAAACCTTAGAATGAGACTAACGAGATTAACTTGGGACGAAGAAAGACAAACATTTGTCTCATTCTAAGGTTTGTCTTTGTTCGTCACAAGTTAGTCTCTTTCTAAGGACAAACTTAGACAAACCATAGAATGAGACTAACGAGACTAACTTGGGACAAAGAAAGACAAACTTAAGTCTCATTCTAAGGTTTGTCTAAGTTCGCCCAAGTTAGTCTCTTTCTAAGGACGAACTTAGACAAAGCATAGAATGAGACTAACGAGACTAACTTGGGACGAACAAAGACAAACTTAAGTCTCATTCTAAGGTCTGTCAAAGTTCGCCCAAGTTAGTCTCTTTCTAAGGATGAACGTAGACAAACCTTAGAATGAGACTAACGAGACTAACTTGGGACGAATAAAGACAAACTTAAGTCTCATTCTAAGGTTTGTCTAAGTTCATCCCAAGTTAGTCTCTTTCTAAGGATGAACTTAGACAAACCTTAGAATGAAACTAACGAGACTAACTTTGGACAAACATAGACAGACGTTAGTCTCATTCTAAGGTTTGTCTTAGTTCGTCCCTAGTTAGTCTCTTTCAACGGACGAACTTAGACAAACCTTAGAATGAGACTAACGAGACTTACTTGGGACGAGCAAAGACAAACGTTAGTCTCATTCTAAGGTTTGTCTAAGTTCGTCCCAAGTTAGTCTATTTCTAAGGGCGAACTTAGACAAACCTTAGAATGAGACTAACGAGACAAAGTTGGGACGAACAAAGACAAACTTAAGTCTCATTCTAAGGTTTGTCTAAGTTCGTCCCAAGTTAGTCTCTTTCTAAGGACGACCTTAGACAAACCTTAGAATGAGACTAACGAGACTAACTTGGGACGAACAAAGACAAACTTAAGTCTCATTCTAAGGTTTCTCTAAGTTCGTCCCAAGTTAGTCTCTTTCTAATTACGACCTTAGACAAACCTTAGAATGAGACTAACGAGACTAACTTGGGACGAACAATGACAAACTTAAGTCTCATTCTAAGGTTTGTCAAAGTTCGCCCAAGTTAGTCTCTTTCTAAGGATGAACGTAGACAAACCTTAGAATGAGACTAACGAGACTAACTTGGGACGAATAAAGACAAACATAAGTCTCATTCTAAGGTTTGTCTAAGTTCATCCCAAGTTAGTCTCTTTCTAAGGATGAACTTAGACAAACCTTAGAATGAAACTAACGAGACTAACTTTGGACAAACATAGACAGACGTTAGTCTCATTCTAAGGTTTGTCTTAGTTCGTCCCTAGTTAGTCTCTTTCAACGGACGAACTTAGACAAACCTTAGAATGAGACTAACGAGACTAACTTGGGACGAACAAAGACAAACTTAAGTCTCATTCTAAGGTTTGGCTAAGTTTGTCCCAAGTTAGTCTCTTTCTAATGACGAACTTAGACAAACCTTAGAATGAGACTAACGAGATTAACTTGGGACGAAGAAAGACAAACATTTGTCTCATTCTAAGGTTTGTCTTTGTTCGTCACAAGTTAGTCTCTTTATAAGGACAAACTTAGACAAACCATAGAATGAGACTAACGAGACTAACTTGGGACGAAGAAAGACAAACTTAAGTCTCATTCTAAGGTTTGTCTAAGTTCGTCCCAAGTTAGTCTCTTTCTAAGGACGACCTTAGACAAACCTTAGAATGAGACTAACGAGACTAACTTGGGACGAACAAAGACAAACTTAAGTCTCATTCTAAGGTTTCTCTAAGTTCATCCCAAGTTAGTCTCTTTCTAAGGACGAACTTAGACAAAGCCTAGAATGAGACTAACGACACTAACTTGGGACGAACAAAGACAAACTTAAGTCTCATTCTAAGGTTTGTCAAAGTTCGCCCAAGTTAGTCTCTTTCTAAGGATGAACGTAGACAAACCTTAGAATGAGACTAACGAGACTAACTTGGGACGAATAAAGACAAACTTAAGTCTCATTCTAAGGTTTGTCTTAGTTCGTCCCAAGTTAGTCTCTTTCTAAGGATGAACTTAGACAAACCTTAGAATGAGACTAACGAGACAAAGTTGGGACGAACAAAGACAAACTTAAGTTTCATTCTAAGGTTTGTCTTAGTTCGTCCCTAGTTAGTCTCTTTCAACGGACGAACTTAGACAAACCTTAGAATGAGACTAACGAGACTAACTTGGGACGAGCAAAGACAAACGTTAGTCTCATTCTAAGGTTTGTCTAAGTTCGTCCCAAGTTAGTCTCTTTCTAAGGGCGAACTTAGACAAACCTTAGAATGAGACTAACGAGACAAAGTTGGGACGAACAAAGACAAACTTAAGTCTCATTCTAAGGTTTGTCTAAGTTCGTCCCAAGTTAGTCTCTTTCTAAGGACGACCTTAGACAAACCTTAGAATGAGACTAACGAGACTAACTTGGGACGAACAAAGACAAACTTAAGTCTCATATTAAGGTTTCTCTAAGTTCGTCCCAAGTTAGTCTCTTTCTAATGACGACCTTAGACAAACCTTAGAATGAGACTAACGAGACTAACTTGGGACGAACAAAGACAAACTTAAGTCTCATTCTAAGGTTTGTCTTAGTTCGTCCCAAGTTAGTCTCTTTCTAAGGACGAACTTAGACAAACCTTTGAATGAGACTAACGAGACTAACTTGGGACGAACAAAGACAAACTTAAGTCTCATTCTAAGGTTTGTCTTAGTTCGTCCCAAGTTAGTCTCTTTCTAAGGACGAACTTAGACAAACCTTTGAATGAGACTAACGAGACTAACTTGGGACGAACAAAGACAAACTTAACTCTCATTCTAAGGTTTCTCTTAGTTCGTCCCAAGTTAGTTTCTTTCTAAGGACGAACTTAGACAAACCTTTTAATGAGACTAACGAGACTAACTTGGGACGAACAAAGACAAACTTAAGTCTCATTCTAAGGTTTTTCTAAGTTCGCCCAAGTTAGTCTATTTCTAAGGACGAACTTAGACAAACCTTAGAATGAGACTTAAGTTTGTCTAACTTGGGACGAACAAAGAAAAACGTTAGTCTCATTCTTAGGTTTATCTTAGTTCGTCCCAAGTTAGTCTCTTTCTAAGGACGACCTTAGACAAACCTTAGAATGAGACTAACGAGACTAACTTGGGACGAACAAAGACAAACTTAATTCTCATTCTAAGGGTTGTCTTAGTTCGTCCCAAGTTAGTCTCTTTCTAAGGACGAACTTAGACAAACCTTTGAATGAGACTAACGAGACTAACTTGGGACGAACAAAGACAAACTTAACTCTCATTCTAAGGCTTCTCTTAGTTCGTCCCAAGTTAGTCTCTTTCTAAGGACGAACTTAGACAAACCTTAGAATGAGACTAACGAGACTAACTTGGGACGAACAAAGACAAACTTAAGTCTCATTCTAAGGTTTCTCTTAGTTCGTCCCAAGTTAGTCTCTTTCTAAGGACGAACCCTAGAATGAGACTAACGAGACAAAGTTGGGACGAACAAAGACAAACTTAAGTCTCATTCTAAGGTTTGTCTTAGTTCGTCCCAAGTTAGTCTCTTTCTAAGGACGAACTTAGACAAACCTTTGAATGAGACTAACGAGACTAACTTGGGACGAACAAAGACAAACTTAACTCTCATTCTAAGGTTTCTCTTAGTTCGTCCCAAGTTAGTCGCTTTCTAAGGACGAACTTAGACAAACCTTTGAATGAGACTAACGAGACTAACTTGGGACGAACAAAGACAAACTTAACTCTCATTCTAAGGTTTCTCTTAGTTCGTCCCAAGTTAGTCTCTTTCTAAGGACGAACTTAGACAAACCTTTGAATGAGACTAACGAGACTAACTTGGGACGAACAAAGACAAACTGAACTCTCATTCTAAGGTTTCTCTTAGTTCGTCAAAAGTTAGTCTCGTTTTAAGGACGAACTTAGACAAACCTTAGAATGAGACTAACGAGACTAACTTGGGACGAACAAAGACAAACTTAAGTCTCATTCTAAGGTTTCTCTGAGTTCGTCCCAAGTTAGTCTCTTTCTAAGGACGAACCCTAGAATGAGACTAACGAGACAAAGTTGGGACGAACAAAGACAAACTTAAGTCTCATTCTAAGGTTTGTCTTAGTTCGTCCCAAGTTAGTCTCTTTCTAAGGACGACCTTAGACAAACCTTAGAATGAGACTAACGAGACTAACTTGGGACGAACAAAGACAAACTTAAGTCTCATTCTAATGTTTCTCTAAGTTCGTCCCAAGTTAGTCTCTTTCTAATGACGACCTTAGACAAACCTTAGAATGAGACTAACGAGACTAACTTGGGACGAACAAAGACAAACTTAAGTCTCATTCAAAGGTTTATCTTAGTTCGTCCCAAGTTAGTCTCTTTCTAAGGACGAACTTAGACAAACCTTTGAATGAGACTAACGAGACTAACTTGGGACGAACTAAGACAAACTTAACTCTCATTCTAAGGTTTCTCTTAGTTCGTCCCAAGTTAGTCTCTTTCTAAGGACGAACTTCGACAAACCTTTGAATGAGACTAACGAGACTAACTTGGGACGAACAAAGACAAACTTAAGTCTCATTCTAAGGTTTTTCTAAGTTCGCCCAAGTTAGTCTCTTTCTAAGGACGAACTTAGACAAACCTTAGAATGAGACTTAAGTTTGTCTAACTTGGGACGAACAAAGAAAAACGTTAGTCTCATTCTTAGGTTTATCTTAGTTCGTCCCAAGTTAGTCTCTTTCTAAGGACGACCTTAGACAAACCTTAGAATGAGACTAACGACACTAACTTCGGACGAACAAAGACAAACTTAAGTCTCATTCTAAGGTTTGTCTTAGTTCGTCCCAAGTTAGTCTCTTTCTAAGGACGAACTTAGACAAACCTTTGAATGAGACTAACGAGACTAACTTGGGACGAACAAAGACAAACTTAACTCTCATTCTAAGGTTTCTCTTAGTTCGTCCCAAGTTAGTCTCTTTCTAAGGACGAACTTAGACAAACCTTCTAATGAGACTAACGAGACTAACTTGGGACGAACAAAGACAAACTGAACTCTCATTCTAAGGTTTCTCTTAGTTCGTCACAAGTTAGTCTCGTTTTAAGGACGAACTTAGATAAACCTTAGAATGAGACTAACGAGACTAACTTGGGACGAACAAAGACAAACTTAAGTCTCATTCTAAGGTTTCTCTTAGTTCGTCCCAAGTTAGTCTCTTTCTAAGGACGAACCCTAGAATGAGACTAACGAGACAAAGTTGGGACGAACAAAGACAAACTTAAGTCTCATTCTAAGGTTTGTCTTAGTTCGTCCCAAGTTAGTCTCTTTCTAAGGACGAACTTAGACAAACCTTTGAATGAGACTAACGAGACTAACTTGGGACGAACAAAGACAAACTTAACTCTCATTCTAAGGTTTCTCTTAGTTCGTCCCAAGTTAGTCTCTTTCTAATGACGAACTTAGACAAACCTTAGAATGAGACTAACGAGATTAACTTGGGACGAAGAAAGACAAACATTTGTCTCATTCTAAGGTTTGTCTTTGTTCGTCACAAGTTAGTCTCTTTCTAAGGACAAACTTAGACAAACCATAGAATGAGACTAACGAGACTAACTTGGGACAAAGAAAGACAAACTTAAGTCTCATTCTAAGGTTTGTCTAAGTTCGCCCAAGTTAGTCTCTTTCTAAGGACGAACTTAGACAAAGCATAGAATGAGACTAACGAGACTAACTTGGGACGAACAAAGACAAACTTAAGTCTCATTCTAAGGTCTGTCAAAGTTCGCCCAAGTTAGTCTCTTTCTAAGGATGAACGTAGACAAACCTTAGAATGAGACTAACGAGACTAACTTGGGACGAATAAAGACAAACTTAAGTCTCATTCTAAGGTTTGTCTAAGTTCATCCCAAGTTAGTCTCTTTCTAAGGATGAACTTAGACAAACCTTAGAATGAAACTAACGAGACTAACTTTGGACAAACATAGACAGACGTTAGTCTCATTCTAAGGTTTGTCTTAGTTCGTCCCTAGTTAGTCTCTTTCAACGGACGAACTTAGACAAACCTTAGAATGAGACTAACGAGACTTACTTGGGACGAGCAAAGACAAACGTTAGTCTCATTCTAAGGTTTGTCTAAGTTCGTCCCAAGTTAGTCTATTTCTAAGGGCGAACTTAGACAAACCTTAGAATGAGACTAACGAGACAAAGTTGGGACGAACAAAGACAAACTTAAGTCTCATTCTAAGGTTTGTCTAAGTTCGTCCCAAGTTAGTCTCTTTCTAAGGACGACCTTAGACAAACCTTAGAATGAGACTAACGAGACTAACTTGGGACGAACAAAGACAAACTTAAGTCTCATTCTAAGGTTTCTCTAAGTTCGTCCCAAGTTAGTCTCTTTCTAATTACGACCTTAGACAAACCTTAGAATGAGACTAACGAGACTAACTTGGGACGAACAATGACAAACTTAAGTCTCATTCTAAGGTTTGTCAAAGTTCGCCCAAGTTAGTCTCTTTCTAAGGATGAACGTAGACAAACCTTAGAATGAGACTAACGAGACTAACTTGGGACGAATAAAGACAAACATAAGTCTCATTCTAAGGTTTGTCTAAGTTCATCCCAAGTTAGTCTCTTTCTAAGGATGAACTTAGACAAACCTTAGAATGAAACTAACGAGACTAACTTTGGACAAACATAGACAGACGTTAGTCTCATTCTAAGGTTTGTCTTAGTTCGTCCCTAGTTAGTCTCTTTCAACGGACGAACTTAGACAAACCTTAGAATGAGACTAACGAGACTAACTTGGGACGAACAAAGACAAACTTAAGTCTCATTCTAAGGTTTGGCTAAGTTTGTCCCAAGTTAGTCTCTTTCTAATGACGAACTTAGACAAACCTTAGAATGAGACTAACGAGATTAACTTGGGACGAAGAAAGACAAACATTTGTCTCATTCTAAGGTTTGTCTTTGTTCGTCACAAGTTAGTCTCTTTATAAGGACAAACTTAGACAAACCATAGAATGAGACTAACGAGACTAACTTGGGACGAAGAAAGACAAACTTAAGTCTCATTCTAAGGTTTGTCTAAGTTCGTCCCAAGTTAGTCTCTTTCTAAGGACGACCTTAGACAAACCTTAGAATGAGACTAACGAGACTAACTTGGGACGAACAAAGACAAACTTAAGTCTCATTCTAAGGTTTCTCTAAGTTCATCCCAAGTTAGTCTCTTTCTAAGGACGAACTTAGACAAAGCCTAGAATGAGACTAACGACACTAACTTGGGACGAACAAAGACAAACTTAAGTCTCATTCTAAGGTTTGTCAAAGTTCGCCCAAGTTAGTCTCTTTCTAAGGATGAACGTAGACAAACCTTAGAATGAGACTAACGAGACTAACTTGGGACGAATAAAGACAAACTTAAGTCTCATTCTAAGGTTTGTCTTAGTTCGTCCCAAGTTAGTCTCTTTCTAAGGATGAACTTAGACAAACCTTAGAATGAGACTAACGAGACAAAGTTGGGACGAACAAAGACAAACTTAAGTTTCATTCTAAGGTTTGTCTTAGTTCGTCCCTAGTTAGTCTCTTTCAACGGACGAACTTAGACAAACCTTAGAATGAGACTAACGAGACTAACTTGGGACGAGCAAAGACAAACGTTAGTCTCATTCTAAGGTTTGTCTAAGTTCGTCCCAAGTTAGTCTCTTTCTAAGGGCGAACTTAGACAAACCTTAGAATGAGACTAACGAGACAAAGTTGGGACGAACAAAGACAAACTTAAGTCTCATTCTAAGGTTTGTCTAAGTTCGTCCCAAGTTAGTCTCTTTCTAAGGACGACCTTAGACAAACCTTAGAATGAGACTAACGAGACTAACTTGGGACGAACAAAGACAAACTTAAGTCTCATATTAAGGTTTCTCTAAGTTCGTCCCAAGTTAGTCTCTTTCTAATGACGACCTTAGACAAACCTTAGAATGAGACTAACGAGACTAACTTGGGACGAACAAAGACAAACTTAAGTCTCATTCTAAGGTTTGTCTTAGTTCGTCCCAAGTTAGTCTCTTTCTAAGGACGAACTTAGACAAACCTTTGAATGAGACTAACGAGACTAACTTGGGACGAACAAAGACAAACTTAAGTCTCATTCTAAGGTTTGTCTTAGTTCGTCCCAAGTTAGTCTCTTTCTAAGGACGAACTTAGACAAACCTTTGAATGAGACTAACGAGACTAACTTGGGACGAACAAAGACAAACTTAACTCTCATTCTAAGGTTTCTCTTAGTTCGTCCCAAGTTAGTTTCTTTCTAAGGACGAACTTAGACAAACCTTTTAATGAGACTAACGAGACTAACTTGGGACGAACAAAGACAAACTTAAGTCTCATTCTAAGGTTTTTCTAAGTTCGCCCAAGTTAGTCTATTTCTAAGGACGAACTTAGACAAACCTTAGAATGAGACTTAAGTTTGTCTAACTTGGGACGAACAAAGAAAAACGTTAGTCTCATTCTTAGGTTTATCTTAGTTCGTCCCAAGTTAGTCTCTTTCTAAGGACGACCTTAGACAAACCTTAGAATGAGACTAACGAGACTAACTTGGGACGAACAAAGACAAACTTAATTCTCATTCTAAGGGTTGTCTTAGTTCGTCCCAAGTTAGTCTCTTTCTAAGGACGAACTTAGACAAACCTTTGAATGAGACTAACGAGACTAACTTGGGACGAACAAAGACAAACTTAACTCTCATTCTAAGGCTTCTCTTAGTTCGTCCCAAGTTAGTCTCTTTCTAAGGACGAACTTAGACAAACCTTAGAATGAGACTAACGAGACTAACTTGGGACGAACAAAGACAAACTTAAGTCTCATTCTAAGGTTTCTCTTAGTTCGTCCCAAGTTAGTCTCTTTCTAAGGACGAACCCTAGAATGAGACTAACGAGACAAAGTTGGGACGAACAAAGACAAACTTAAGTCTCATTCTAAGGTTTGTCTTAGTTCGTCCCAAGTTAGTCTCTTTCTAAGGACGAACTTAGACAAACCTTTGAATGAGACTAACGAGACTAACTTGGGACGAACAAAGACAAACTTAACTCTCATTCTAAGGTTTCTCTTAGTTCGTCCCAAGTTAGTCGCTTTCTAAGGACGAACTTAGACAAACCTTTGAATGAGACTAACGAGACTAACTTGGGACGAACAAAGACAAACTTAAGTCTCATTCTAAGGTTTTTCTAAGTTCGCCCAAGTTAGTCTCTTTCTAAGGACGAACTTAGACAAACCTTAGTATGAGACTAAAGTTTGTCTAACTTGGGACGAACAAAGAAAAACGTTAGTCTCATTCTTAGGTTTATCTTAGTTCGTCCCAAGTTAGTCTCTTTCTACGGACGAACTTTGACAAACCTTAGAATGAGACTAACGAGACTAACTTGGGACGAACAAAGACAAACTTAAGTCCTATTCTAAGGTTTGTCTTAGTACGTCCCAAGTTAGTCTCTTTCTACGGACGAACTTTGACAAACCTTAGAATGAGACTAACGAGACTAACTTGGGACGAACAAAGACAAAATTAAGTCCCATTCTAAGGTTTGTCTTAGTACGTCCCAAGTTAGTCTCTTTCTAAGGACGAACTTAGACAAACCTTAGAATGAGACTAACGAGACCAACTTGGGACGAACAAAGACAAACTTAAGTCTCATTCTAAGGGTTGTCTAAGTTCGCCCCAAGTTGTTCGCTTTCTAAGGACGAACTTAGACAAACCTTAGAATGAGACTAACGAGACTAACTTTGGACGAACAAAGAAAAACTTTAGTCTCATTCTAAGGTCTGTCTTAGTTCGTCCCAAGTTAGACTCTTTCTAAGGACGAACTTAGACAAACCATAGAATGAGACTAACGAGACTAACTTGGGACGAACAAAGACAAACTTAAGTCCCATTCTAAGGTTTGTCTTAGTTCGTCCCAAATTAGTCTCTTTCTAAGGACGAACTTAGTTAAACCTTAGAATGAGACAAACGAGACTAACTTGGGACGAACAAAGACAAACTTAAGTCTCATTCTTAGGTTTGTCTAAGTTCGTCCCAAGTTAGTCTTTTTCGAAGGACGAACTTAGACAAACCTTAGAATGAGACTAACGAGACAAACTTAGGACGAACAAAGACAAACTTAAGTCTCATTCTAAGGTTTGTCTAAGTTCGTCCCAAGTTAGTCACTTTCTACGGACGAACTTAGACAAACCTTAGAATGAGACTAACGAGACTAACTTGGGACGAACAAAGACAAACGTTATTCTCATTCTAAGGTTTGTCTTAGTTCGTCCCAAGTTAGTCTCTTTATAATGACGAACTTAGACAAACCTTAGAATGAGACTAACGAGATTAACTTGGGACGAAGAAAGACAAACGTTAGTCTCATTCTAAGGTTTGTCAAAGTTTGTTCCAAGTTAGTCACTTTCTACGGATGAACTTAGACAAATCTTAGAATGAGACTAACGAGACTAACTTGGGACGAACAAAGACAAACTTAAGTCTCATTCTAAGGTTTCTCTAAGTTCGTCCCAAGTTGGTCACTTTCTACGGACGAACTTAGACAGACCTTAGAATGAGACTAACGAGACTAACTTGGGACGAACAAAGACAAACTTAAGTCTCATTCTAAGGTTTCTCTAAGGTCGTCTCAAGTTAGTCACTTTCTACGGACGAACTTAGAAAAACCTTAAAATGAGACTAACGAGACTAACTTTGGACGAACAAAGACAAACTTAAGTCTCATTCTAAGGTTTCTCTAAGTTCGTCCCAAGTTAGTCTCTTTCTAATGACGAACTTAGACAAACCTTAGAATGAGACTAACGAGATTAACTTGGGACGAAGAAAGACAAACATTTGTCTCATTCTAAGGTTTGTCTTTGTTCGTCACAAGTTAGTCTCTTTCTAAGGACAAACTTAGACAAACCATAGAATGAGACTAACGAGACGAACTTGGGACGAAGAAAGACAAACTTAAGTCTCATTCTAAGGTTTGTCTAAGTTCCCCCAAGTTAGTCTCTTTCTAAGGACGAACTTAGACAAAGCCTAGAATGAGACTAACGAGACTAACTTGGGACGAACAAAGACAAACTTAAGTCTCATTCTAAGGTTTGTCAAAGTTCGCCCAAGTTAGTCTCTTTCTAAGGATGAACGTAGACAAACCTTAGAATGAGACTAACGAGACTAACTTGGGATGAATAAATACAAACTTAAGTCTCATTCTAAGGTTTGTCTAAGTTCTTCCCAAGTTAGTCTCTTTCTAAGGATGAACTTAGACAAACCTTAGAATGAAACTAACGAGACTAACTTTGGACAAACATAGACAGACGTTAGTCTCATTCTAAGGTTTGTCTTAGTTCGTCCCTAGTTAGTCTCTTTCAACGGACAAACTTAGACAAACCTTAGAATGAGACTAACGAGACTAACTTGGGACGAGCAAGGACAAACGTTAGTCTCATTCTATGGTTTGTCTAAGTTCATCCCAAGTTAGTCTCTTTCTAAGGGCGAACTTAGACAAACCTTAGAATGAGACTAACGAGACAAAGTTGGGACGAACAAAGACAAACTTAAGTCTCATTCTAAGGTTTGTCTAAGTTCGTCCCAAGTTAGTCTCTTTCTAAGGACGACCTTAGACAAACCTTAGAATGAGACTAACGAGACTAACTTGGACGAACAAAGACAAACTTAAGTCTCATTCTAAGGTTTCTCTAAGTTCGTCCCAAGTTAGTCTCTTTCTAATGACGACCTTAGACAAACCTTAGAATGAGACTAACGAGACTAACTTGGGACGAACAAAGACAAACTTAAGTCTCATTCTAAGGTTTCTCTTAGTTCGTCACAAGTTAGTCTCTTTCTAAGGACGAACTTAGACAAACCTTTGAATGAGACTAACGAGACTAACTTGGGACGAACAAAGACAAACTTAAGTCTCATTCTAAGGTTTGTCAAAGTTCGCCCAAGTTAGTCTCTTTCTAAGGATGAACGTAGACAAACCTTAGAATGAGACTAACGAGACTAACTTGGGATGAATAAATACAAACTTAAGTCTCATTCTAAGGTTTGTCTAAGTTCATCCCAAGTTAGTCTCTTTCTAAGGATGAACTTAGACAAACCTTAGAATGAAACTAACGAGACTAACTTTGGACAAACATAGACAGACGTTAGTCTCATTCTAAGGTTTGTCTTAGTTCGTCCCTAGTTAGTCTCTTTCAACGGACAAACTTAGACAAACCTTAGAATGAGACTAACGAGAATAACTTGGGACGAGCAAAGACAAACGTTAGTCTCATTCTAAGGTTTGTCTAAGTTCGTCCCAAGTTAGTCTCTTTCTAAGGGCGAACTTAGACAAACCTTAGAATGAGACTAACGAGACAAAGTTGGGACGAACAAAGACAAACTTAAGTCTCATTCTAAGGTTTGTCTAAGTTCGTCCCAAGTTAGTCTCTTTCTAAGGACGACCTTAGACAAACCTTAGAATGAGACTAACGAGACTAACTTGGGACGAACAAAGACAAACTTAAGTCTCATTCTAAGGTTTCTCTAAGTTCGTCCCAAGTTAGTCTCTTTCTAATGACGACCTTAGACAAACCATAGAATGAGACTAACGAGACTAACTTGGGACGAACAAAGACAAACTTAAGTCTCATTCTAAGGTTTCTCTTAGTTCGTCACAAGTTAGTCTCTTTCTAAGGACGAACTTAGACAAACCTTAGAATGAGACTAACGAGACTAACTTGGGACGAACAAAGACAAACTTAAGTCTCATTCTAAGGTTTTTCTAAGTTCGCCCAAGTTAGTCTCTTTCTAAGGACGAACTTAGACAAACCTTAGAATGAGACTAAAGTTTGTCTAACTTGGGACGAACAAAGAAAAACGTTAGTCTCATTCTTAGGTTTATCTTAGTTCGTCCCAAGTTAGTCTCTTTCTACGGACGAACTTTGACAAACCTTAGAATGAGACTAACGAGACTAACTTGGGACGAACAAAGAGAAACTTAAGTCCTATTCTAAGGTTTGTCTTAGTACGTCCCAAGTTAGTCTCTTTCTACGGACGAACTTTGACAAACCTTAGAATGAGACTAACGAGACTAACTTGGGACGAACAAAGACAAAATTAAGTCCCATTCTAAGGTTTGTCTTAGTACGTCCCAAGTTAGTCTCTTTCTAAGGACGAACTTAGACAAACCTTAGAATGAGACTAACGAGACCAACTTGGGACGAATAAAGACAAACTTAAGTCTCATTCTAAGGGTTGTCTAAGTTCGCCCCAAGTTGTTCGCTTTCTAAGGACGAACTTAGACAAACCTTAGAATGAGACTAACGAGACTAACTTTGGACGAACAAAGAAAAACTTTAGTCTCATTCTAAGGTCTGTCTTAGTTCGTCCCAAGTTAGTCTCTTTCTAAGGACGAACTTAGACAAACCATAGAATGAGACTAACGAGACTAACTTGGGACGAACAAAGACAAACTTAAGTCCCATTCTAAGGTTTGTCTTAGTTCGTCCCAAATTAGTCTCTTTCTAAGGACGAACTTAGTTAAACCTTAGAATGAGACAAACGAGACTAACTTGGGACGAACAAAGACAAACTTAAGTCTCATTCTTAGGTTTGTCTAAGTTCGTCCCAAGTTAGTCTTTTTCGAAGGACGAACTTAGACAAACCTTAGAATGAGACTAACGAGACAAACTTAGGACGAACAAAGACAAACTTAAGTCTCATTCTAAGGTTTGTCTAAGTTCGTCCCAAGTTAGTCACTTTCTACGGACGAACTTAGACAAACCTTAGAATGAGACTAACGAGACTAACTTGGGACGAACAAAGACAAACGTTATTCTCATTCTAAGGTTTGTCTTAGTTCGTCCCAAGTTAGTCTCTTTATAATGACGAACTTAGACAAACCTTAGAATGAGACTAACGAGATTAACTTGGGACGAAGAAAGACAAACGTTAGTCTCATTCTAAGGTTTGTCAAAGTTTGTTCCAAGTTAGTCACTTTCTACGGATGAACTTAGACAAATCTTAGAATGAGACTAACGAGACTAACTTGGGACGAACAAAGACAAACTTAAGTCTCATTCTAAGGTTTCTCTAAGTTCGTCCCAAGTTGGTCACTTTCTACGGACGAACTTAGACAGACCTTAGAATGAGACTAACGAGACTAACTTGGGACGAACAAAGACAAACTTAAGTCTCATTCTAAGGTTTCTCTAAGGTCGTCTCAAGTTAGTCACTTTCTACGGACGAACTTAGAAAAACCTTAGAATGAGACTAACGAGACTAACTTTGGACGAACAAAGACAAACTTAAGTCTCATTCTAAGGTTTCTCTAAGTTCGTCCCAAGTTAGTCTCTTTCTAATGACGAACTTAGACAAACCTTAGAATGAGACTAACGAGATTAACTTGGGACGAAGAAAGACAAACATTTGTCTCATTCTAAGGTTTGTCTTTGTTCGTCACAAGTTAGTCTCTTTCTAAGGACAAACTTAGACAAACCATAGAATGAGACTAACGAGACTAACTTGGGACGAAGAAAGACAAACTTAAGTCTCATTCTAAGGTTTGTCTAAGTTCCCCCAAGTTAGTCTCTTTCTAAGGACGAACTTAGACAAAGCCTAGAATGAGACTAACGAGACTAACTTGGGACGAACAAAGACAAACTTAAGTCTCATTCTAAGGTTTGTCAAAGTTCGCCCAAGTTAGTCTCTTTCTAAGGATGAACGTAGACAAACCTTAGAATGAGACTAACGAGACTAACTTGGGATGAATAAATACAAACTTAAGTCTCATTCTAAGGTTTGTCTAAGTTCTTCCCAAGTTAGTCTCTTTCTAAGGATGAACTTAGACAAACCTTAGAATGAAACTAACGAGACTAACTTTGGACAAACATAGACAGACGTTAGTCTCATTCTAAGGTTTGTCTTAGTTCGTCCCTAGTTAGTCTCTTTCAACGGACAAACTTAGACAAACCTTAGAATGAGACTAACGAGACTAACTTGGGACGAGCAAAGACAAACGTTAGTCTCATTCTAAGGTTTGTCTAAGTTCGTCCCAAGTTAGTCTCTTTCTAAGGGCGAACTTAGACAAACCTTAGAATGAGACTAACGAGACAAAGTTGGGACGAACAAAGACAAACTTAAGTCTCATTCTAAGGTTTGTCTAAGTTCGTCCCAAGTTAGTCTCTTTCTAAGGACGACCTTAGACAAACCTTAGAATGAGACTAACGAGACTAACTTGGGACGAACAAAGACAAACTTAAGTCTCATTCTAAGGTTTCTCTAAGTTCGTCCCAAGTTAGTCTCTTTCTAATGACGACCTTAGACAAACCATAGAATGAGACTAACGAGACTAACTTGGGACGAACAAAGACAAACTTAAGTCTCATTCTAAGGTTTCTCTTAGTTCGTCACAAGTTAGTCTCTTTCTAAGGACGAACTTAGACAAACCTTAGAATGAGACTAACGAGACTAACTTGGGACGAACAAAGACAAACTTAAGTCTCATTCTAAGGTTTTTCTAAGTTCGCCCAAGTTAGTCTCTTTCTAAGGACGAACTTAGACAAACCTTAGAATGAGACTAAAGTTTGTCTAACTTGGGACGAACAAAGAAAAACGTTAGTCTCATTCTTAGGTTTATCTTAGTTCGTCCCAAGTTAGTCTCTTTCTACGGACGAACTTTGACAAACCTTAGAATGAGACTAACGAGACTAACTTGGGACGAACAAAGACAAACTTAAGTCCTATTCTAAGGTTTGTCTTAGTACGTCCCAAGTTAGTCTCTTTCTACGGACGAACTTTGACAAACCTTAGAATGAGACTAACGAGACTAACTTGGGACGAACAAAGACAAAATTAAGTCCCATTCTAAGGTTTGTCTTAGTACGTCCCAAGTTAGTCTCTTTCTAAGGACGAACTTAGACAAACCTTAGAATGAGACTAACGAGACCAACTTGGGACGAATAAAGACAAACTTAAGTCTCATTCTAAGGGTTGTCTAAGTTCGCCCCAAGTTGTTCGCTTTCTAAGGACGAACTTAGACAAACCTTAGAATGAGACTAACGAGACTAACTTTGGACGAACAAAGAAAAACTTTAGTCTCATTCTAAGGTCTGTCTTAGTTCGTCCCAAGTTAGTCTCTTTCTAAGGACGAACTTAGACAAACCATAGAATGAGACTAACGAGACTAACTTGGGACGAACAAAGACAAACTTAAGTCCCATTCTAAGGTTTGTCTTAGTTCGTCCCAAATTAGTCTCTTTCTAAGGACGAACTTAGTTAAACCTTAGAATGAGACAAACGAGACTAACTTGGGACGAACAAAGACAAACTTAAGTCTCATTCTTAGGTTTGTCTAAGTTCGTCCCAAGTTAGTCTTTTTCGAAGGACGAACTTAGACAAACCTTAGAATGAGACTAATGAGACAAACTTAGGACGAACAAAGACAAACTTAAGTCTCATTCTAAGGTTTGTCTAAGTTCGTCCCAAGTTAGTCACTTTCTACGGACGAACTTAGACAAACCTTAGAATGAGACTAACGAGACTAACTTGGGACGAACAAAGACAAACGTTATTCTCATTCTAAGGTTTGTCTTAGTTCGTCCCAAGTTAGTCTCTTTATAATGACGAACTTAGACAAACCTTAGAATGAGACTAACGAGATTAACTTGGGACGAAGAAAGACAAACGTTAGTCTCATTCTAAGGTTTGTCAAAGTTTGTTCCAAGTTAGTCACTTTCTACGGATGAACTTAGACAAATCTTAGAATGAGACTAACGAGACTAACTTGGGACGAACAAAGACAAACTTAAGTCTCATTCTAAGGTTTCTCTAAGTTCGTCCCAAGTTGGTCACTTTCTACGGACGAACTTAGACAGACCTTAGAATGAGACTAACGAGACTAACTTGGGACGAACAAAGACAAACTTAAGTCTCATTCTAAGGTTTCTCTAAGGTCGTCTCAAGTTAGTCACTTTCTACGGACGAACTTAGAAAAACCTTAGAATGAGACTAACGAGACTAACTTTGGACGAACAAAGACAAACTTAAGTCTCATTCTAAGGTTTCTCTAAGTTCGTCCCAAGTTAGTCTCTTTCTAATGACGAACTTAGACAAACCTTAGAATGAGACTAACGAGATTAACTTGGGACGAAGAAAGACAAACATTTGTCTCATTCTAAGGTTTGTCTTTGTTCGTCACAAGTTAGTCTCTTTCTAAGGACAAACTTAGACAAACCATAGAATGAGACTAACGAGACTAACTTGGGACGAAGAAAGACAAACTTAAGTCTCATTCTAAGGTTTGTCTAAGTTCCCCCAAGTTAGTCTCTTTCTAAGGACGAACTTAGACAAAGCCTAGAATGAGACTAACGAGACTAACTTGGGACGAACAAAGACAAACTTAAGTCTCATTCTAAGGTTTGTCAAAGTTCGCCCAAGTTAGTCTCTTTCTAAGGATGAACGTAGACAAACCTTAGAATGAGACTAACGAGACTAACTTGGGATGAATAAATACAAACTTAAGTCTCATTCTAAGGTTTGTCTAAGTTCTTCCCAAGTTAGTCTCTTTCTAAGGATGAACTTAGACAAACCTTAGAATGAAACTAACGAGACTAACTTTGGACAAACATAGACAGACGTTAGTCTCATTCTAAGGTTTGTCTTAGTTCGTCCCTAGTTAGTCTCTTTCAACGGACAAACTTAGACAAACCTTAGAATGAGACTAACGAGACTAACTTGGGACGAGCAAAGACAAACGTTAGTCTCATTCTAAGGTTTGTCTAAGTTCGTCCCAAGTTAGTCTCTTTCTAAGGGCGAACTTAGACAAACCTTAGAATGAGACTAACGAGACAAAGTTGGGACGAACAAAGACAAACTTAAGTCTCATTCTAAGGTTTGTCTAAGTTCGTCCCAAGTTAGTCTCTTTCTAAGGACGACCTTAGACAAACCTTAGAATGAGACTAACGAGACTAACTTGGACGAACAAAGACAAACTTAAGTCTCATTCTAAGGTTTCTCTAAGTTCGTCCCAAGTTAGTCTCTTTCTAATGACGACCTTAGACAAACCTTAGAATGAGACTAACGAGACTAACTTGGGACGAACAAAGACAAACTTAAGTCTCATTCTAAGGTTTCTCTTAGTTCGTCACAAGTTAGTCTCTTTCTAAGGACGAACTTAGACAAACCTTTGAATGAGACTAACGAGACTAACTTGGGATGAACAAAGACAAACTTAAGTCTCATTCTAAGGTTTGTCAAAGTTCGCCCAAGTTAGTCTCTTTCTAAGGATGAACGTAGACAAACCTTAGAATGAGACTAACGAGACTAACTTGGGATGAATAAATACAAACTTAAGTCTCATTCTAAGGTTTGTCTAAGTTCATCCCAAGTTAGTCTCTTTCTAAGGATGAACTTAGACAAACCTTAGAATGAAACTAACGAGACTAACTTTGGACAAACATAGACAGACGTTAGTCTCATTCTAAGGTTTGTCTTAGTTCGTCCCTAGTTAGTCTCTTTCAACGGACAAACTTAGACAAACCTTAGAATGAGACTAACGAGACTAACTTGGGATGAGCAAAGACAAACTTAAGTCTCATTCTAAGGTTTGTCTAAGTTCGTCCCAATTTAGTCTCTTTCTAAGGGCGAACTTAGACAAACCTTAGAATGAGACTAACGAGACAAAGTTGGGACGAACAAAGACAAACTTAAGTCTCATTCTAAGGTTTCTCTAAGTTCGTCCCAAGTTAGTCTCTTTCTAATGACGACCTTAGACAAACCATAGAATGAGACTAACGAGACTAACTTGGGACGAACAAAGACAAACTTAAGTCTCATTCTAAGGTTTCTCTTAGTTCGTCACAAGTTAGTCTCTTTCTAAGGACGAACTTAGACAAACCTTAGAATGAGACTAACGAGACTAACTTGGGACGAACAAAGACAAACTTAAGTCTCATTCTAAGGTTTTTCTAAGTTCGCCCAAGTTAGTCTCTTTCTAAGGACGAACTTAGACAAACCTTAGAATGAGACTAAAGTTTGTCTAACTTGGGACGAACAAAGAAAAACGTTAGTCTCATTCTTAGGTTTATCTTAGTTCGTCCCAAGTTAGTCTCTTTCTACGGACGAACTTTGACAAACCTTAGAATGAGACTAACGAGACTAACTTGGGACGAACAAAGACAAACTTAAGTCCTATTCTAAGGTTTGTCTTAGTACGTCCCAAGTTAGTCTCTTTCTACGGACGAACTTTGACAAACCTTAGAATGAGACTAACGAGACTAACTTGGGACGAACAAAGACAAACTTAAGTCCCATTCTAAGGTTTGTCTTAGTACGTCCCAAGTTAGTCTATTTCTAAGGACGAACTTAGACAAACCTTAGAATGAGACTAACGAGACCAACTTGGGACGAACAAAGACAAACTTAAGTCTCATTCTAAGGGTTGTCTAAGTTCGCCCCAAGTTGTTCGCTTTCTAAGGACGAACTTAGACAAACCTTAGAATGAGACTAACGAGACTAACTTTGGACGAACAAAGAAATACTTTAGTCTTATTCTAAGGTCTGTCTTTGTTCGTCCCAAGTTAGTCTCTTTCTAAGGACGAACTTAGACAAACCATAGAATGAGACTAACGAGACTAACTTGGGACGAACAAAGACAAACTTAAGTCCCATTCTAAGGTTTGTCTTAGTTCGTCCCAAATTAGTCTCTTTCTAAGGACGAACTTAGTTAAACCTTAGAATGAGACAAACGAGACTAACTTGGGACGAACAAAGACAAACTTAAGTCTCATTCTTAGGTTTGTCTCAGTTCGTCCCAAGTTAGTCTTTTTCGAAGGACGAACTTAGACAAACCTTAGAATGAGACTAACGAGACAAACTTAGGATGAACAAAGACAAACTTAAGTCTCATTCTAAGGTTTGTCTAAGTTCGTCCCAAGTTAGTCACTTTCTACGGACGAACTTAGACAAACCTTTGAATGAGACTAACGAGACTAACTTGGGACGAACAAAGACAAACGTTATTCTCATTCTAAGGTTTGTCTTAGTTCGTCCCAACTTAGTCTCTTTATAATGACGAACTTAGACAAACCTTAGAATGAGACTAACGAGATTAACTTGGGACGAAGAAAGACAAACGTTAGTCTCATTCTAAGGTTTGTCAAAGTTTGTTCCAAGTTAGTCACTTTCTACGGATGAACTTAGACAAATCTTAGAATGAGACTAACGAGACTAACTTGGGACGAACAAAGACAAACTTAAGTCTCATTCTAAGGTTTCTCTAAGTTCGTCCCAAGTTGGTCACTTTCTACGGACGAACTTAGACAGACCTTAGAATGAGACTAACGAGACTAACTTGGGACGAACAAAGACAAACTTAAGTCTCATTCTAAGGTTTCTCTAAGGTCGTCTCAAGTTAGTCACTTTCTACGGACGAACTTAGAAAAACCTTAGAATGAGACTAACGAGACTAACTTTGGACGAACAAAGACAAACTTAAGTCTCATTCTAAGGTTTCTCTAAGTTCGTCCCACGTTAGTCTCTTTCTAATGACGAACTTAGACAAACCTTAGAATGAGACTAACGAGATTAACTTGGGACGAAGAAAGACAAATATTTGTCTCATTCTAAGGTTTGTCTTTGTTCGTCACAAGTTAGTCTCTTTCTAAGGACAAACTTAGACAAACCATAGAATGAGACTAACGAGACTAACTTGGGACGAAGAAAGACAAACTTAAGTCTCATTCTAAGGTTTGTCTAAGTTCCCCCAAGTTAGTCTCTTTCTAAGGACGAACTTAGACAAAGCCTAGAATGAGACTAACGAGACTAACTTGGGACGAACAAAGACAAACTTAAGTCTCATTCTAAGGTTTGTCAAAGTTCGCCCAAGTTAGTCTCTTTCTAAGGATGAACGTAGACAAACCTTAGAATGAGACTAACGAGACTAACTTGGGATGAATAAATACAAACTTAAGTCTCATTCTAAGGTTTGTCTAAGTTCTTCCCAAGTTAGTCTCTTTCTAAGGATGAACTTAGACAAACCTTAGAATGAAACTAACGAGACTAACTTTGGACAACCATAGACAGACGTTAGTCTCATTCTAAGGTCTGTCTTAGTTCGTCCCTAGTTAGTCTCTTTCAACGGACAAACTAAGACAAACCTTAGAATGAGACTAACGAGACTAACTTGGGACGAGCAAAGACAAACGTTAGTCTCATTCTAAGGTTTGTCTAAGTTCGTCCCAAGTTAGTCTCTTTCTAAGGGCGAACTTAGACAAACCTTAGAATGAGACTAACGAGACAAAGTTGGGACGAACAAAGACAAACTTAAGTCTCATTCTAAGGTTTGTCTAAGTTCGTCCCAAGTTAGTCTCTTTCTAAGGACGACCTTAGACAAACCTTAGAATGAGACTAACGAGACTAACTTGGGACGAACAAAGACAAACTTAAGTCTCATTCTAAGTTTTCTCTAAGTTCGTCCCAAGTTAGTCTCTTTCTAATGACGACCTTAGACAAACCTTAGAATGAGACTAACGAGACTAACTTGCGACGAACAAAGACAAACTTAAGTCTCATTCTAAGGTTTCTCTTAGTTCGTCACAAGTTAGTCTCTTTCTAAGGACGAACTTAGACAAACCTTAGAATGAGACTAACGAGACTAACTTGGGACGAACAAAGACAAACTTAAGTCTCATTCTAAGGTTTTTCTAAGTTCGCCCAAGTTAGTCTCTTTCTAAGGACGAACTTAGACAAACCTTAGAATGAGACTTAAGTTTGTCTAACTTGGGACGAACAAAGAAAAACGTTAGTCTCATTCTTAGGTTTATCTTAGTTCGTCCCAAGTTAGTCTCTTTCTACGGACGAACTTTGACAAACCTGAGAATGAGACTAACGAGACTAACTTGGGACGAACAAAGACAAACTTAAGTCTCATTCTAAGGTTTGTCTAAGTTCATCCCAAGTTAGTCACTTTCTACGGACGAACTTAGACAAACCTTAGAATGAGACTAACGAGACTAACTTGGGACGAACAAAGACAAACTTAAGTCTCATTCTAAGGTTTGTCTTAGTTCGCCCCAAGTTAGTCTCTTTATAATGACGAACTTAGACAAACCTTAGAATGAAACTAACGAGATTAACTTGGGACGAAGAAAGACAAACGTTAGTCTCATTCTAAGGTTTGTCAAAGTTCGTTCCAAGTTAGTCACTTTCTACGGATGAACTTAGACAAATCTTAGAATGAGACTAACGAGACTAACTTGGGACGAACAAAGACAAACTTAAGTCTCATTCTAAGGTTTCTCTAAGTTCGTCCCAAGTTGGTCACTTTCTACGGACGAACTTAGACAGACCTTAGAATGAGACTAACGAGACTAGCTTGGGACGAACAAAGACAAACTTAAGTCTCGATCTAAGGTTTCTCTAAGGTCATCCCAAGTTAGTCACTTTCTACGGACAAACTTAGAAAAACCTTAGAATGAGACTAACGAGACTAACTTGGGACGAACACAGACAAACTTAAGTCTCATTCTAAGGTTTCTCTAAGTTCGTCCCAAGTTAGTCTCTTTCTAATGACGAACTTAGACAAACCTTAGAATGAGACTAACGAGATTAACTTGGGACGAAGAAAGACAAACATTTGTCTCATTCTAAGGTTTGTCTTTGTTCGTCACAAGTTAGTCTCTTTCTAAGGACAAACTTAGACAAACCATAGAATGAGACTAACGAGACTAACTTGGGACGAAGAAAGACAAACTTAAGTCTCATTCTAAGGTTTGTCTAAGTTCGCCCAAGTTAGTCTCTTTCTAAGGACGAACTTAGACAAAGCCTAGAATGAGACTAACGAGACTAACTTGGGACGAACAAAGACAAACTTAAGTCTCATTCTAAGGTTTGTCAAAGTTCGCCCAAGTTAGTCTCTTTCTAAGGATGAACGTAGACAAACCTTAGAATGAGACTAACGAGACTAACTTGGGACGAATAAAGACAAACTTAAGTCTCATTCTAAGGTTTGTCTAAGTTCATCCCAAGTTAGTCTCTTTCTAAGGATGAACTTAGACAAACCTTAGAATGAAACTAACGAGACTAACTTTGGACAAACATATACAGACGTTAGTCTCATTCTAAGGTTTGTCTAAGTTCGTCCCAAGTTAGTCTCTTTCTAAGGACAAACTTAGACAAACCTTAGAATGAGACTTAAGTTTGTCTAACTTGGGACGAACAAAGAAAAACGTTAGTCTCATTCTTAGGTTTATCTTAGTTCGTCCCAAGTTAGTCTCTTTCTAAGGACGACCTTAGACAAACCTTAGAATGAGACTAACGAGACTAACTTGGGACGAACAAAGACAAACTTAAGTCTCATTCTAAGGTTTGTCTTAGTTCGTCCCAAGTTAGTCTCTTTCTAAGGACGAACTTAGACAAACCTTTGAATGAGACTAACGAGACTAACTTGGGACGAACAAAGACAAACTTAACTCTCATTCTAAGGTTTCTCTTAGTTCGTCCCAAGTTAGTCTCTTTCTAAGGACGAACTTAGACAAACCTTTGAATGAGACTAACGAGACTAACTTGGGACGAACAAAGACAAACTGAACTCTCATTCTAAGGTTTCTCTTAGTTCGTCACAAGTTAGTCTCGTTTTAAGGACGAACTTAGACAAACCTTAGAATGAGACTAACGAGACTAACTTGGGACGAACAAAGACAAACTTAAGTCTCATTCTAAGGTTTCTCTTAGTTCGTCCCAAGTTAGTCTCTTTCTAAGGACAAACCCTAGAACGAGACTAACGAGACAAAGTTGGGACGAACAAAGACAAACTTAACTCTCATTCTAAGGTTTCTCTTAGTTCGTCCCAAGTTAGTCTCTTTCTAAGGACGAACTTAGACAAACCTTTGAATGAGACTAACGAGACTAACTTGGGACGAACAAAGACAAACTTAACTCTCATTCTAAGGTTTTTCTAAGTTCGCCCAAGTTAGTCTCTTTCTAAGGACGAACTTAGACAAACCTTAGAATGAGACTTAAGTTTGTCTAACTTGGGACGAACAAAGAAAAACGTTAGTCTCATTCTTAGGTTTATCTTAGTTCGTCCCAAGTTCGTCTCTTTCTACGGACGAACTTTGACAAACCTTAGAATGAGACTAACGAGACTAACTTGGGATGAACAAAGACAAACTTAAGTCCCATTCTAAGGTTTGTCTTAGTACGTCCCAAGTTAATCTCTTTCTACGGACGAACTTTGACAAACCTTAGAATGAGACTAACGAGACTAACTTGGGACGAACAAAGACAAACTTAAGTCCCATTCGAAGGTTTGTCTTAGTACGTCCCAAGTTAGTCTCTTTCTAAGGACGAACTTAGACAAACCTTAGAATGAGACTAACGAGACCAACTTGGGACGAACAAAGACAAACTTAAGTCTCATTCTAAGGGTTGTCTAAGTTCGCCCCAAGTTGTTCGCTTTCTAAGGACGAACTTAGACAAACCTTAGAATGAGACTAACGAGACTAACTTTGGACGAACAAAGAAAAACTTTAGTCTCATTCTAAGTTCCGTCTTAGTTCGTCCCAAGTTAGTCTCTTTCTAAGGACGAACTTAGACAAACCATAGAATGAGACTAACGAGACTAACTTGAGACGAACAAAGACAAACTTAAGTCCCATTCTAAGGTTTGTCTTAGTTCGTCCCAAATTAGTCTCTTTCTAAGGACGAACTTAGATAAACCTTAGAATGAGACTAACGAGACTAACTTGGGACGAACAAAGACAAACTTAAGTCTCATTCTTAGGTTTGTCTAAGTTCGTCCCAAGTTAGTCTTTTTCGAAGGACGAACTTAGACAAACCTTAGAATGAGACTAACGAGACAAACTTAGGACGAACAAAGACAAACTTAAGTCTCATTCTAAGGTTTGTCTAAGTTCGTCCCAAGTTAGTCACTTTCTACGGACGAACTTAGACAAACCTTAGAATGAGACTAACGAGACTAAGTTGGGACGAACAAAGACAAACGTTATTCTCATTCTAAGGTTTGTCTTAGTTCGTCCCAAGTTAGTCTCTTTATAATGACGAACTTAGACAAACCTTTGAATGAGACTAACGAGACTAACTTGGGACGAACAAAGACAAACTTAAGTCTCATTCTAAGGTTTGTCTTAGTTCGTCCCAAGTTAGTCTCTTTCTAAGGACGAACTTAGACAAACCTTTGAATGAGACTAACGAGACTAACTTGGGACGAACAAAGACAAACTTAACTCTCATTCTAAGGTTTCTCTTAGTTCGTCCCAAGTTAGTCTCTTTCTAAGGACGAACTTAGACAAACCTTTGAATGAGACTAACGAGACTAACTTGGGACGAACAAAGACAAACTAAACTCTCATTCTAAGGTTTCTCTTAGTTCGTCACAAGTTAGTCTCGTTTTAAGGACGAACTTAGACAAACCTTAGAATGAGACTAACGAGACTAACTAGGGACGAACAAAGACAAACTTAAGTCTCATTCTAAGGTTTCTCTTAGTTCGTCCCAAGTTAGTCTCTTTCTAAGGACAAACCCTAGAACGAGACTAACGAGACAAAGTTGGGACGAACAAAGACAAACTTAACTCTCATTCTAAGGTTTCTCTTAGTTCGTCCCAAGTTAGTCTCTTTCTAAGGACGAACTTAGACAAACCTTTGAATGAGACTAACGAGACTAACTTGGGACGAACAAAGACAAACTTAACTCTCATTCTAAGGTTTTTCTAAGTTCGCCCAAGTTAGTCTCTTTCTAAGGACGAACTTAGACAAACCTTAGAATGAGACTTAAGTTTGTCTAACTTGGGACGAACAAAGAAAAACGTTAGTCTCATTCTTAGGTTTATCTTAGTTCGTCCCAAGTTCGTCTCTTTCTACGGACGAACTTTGACAAACCTTAGAATGAGACTAACGAGACTAACTTGGGATGAACAAAGACAAACTTAAGTCCCATTCTAAGGTTTGTCTTAGTACGTCCCAAGTTAATCTCTTTCTACGGACGAACTTTGACAAACCTTAGAATGAGACTAACGAGACTAACTTGGGACGAACAAAGACAAACTTAAGTCCCATTCGAAGGTTTGTCTTAGTACGTCCCTAGTTAGTCTCTTTCTAAGGACGAACTTAGACAAACCTTAGAATGAGACTAACGAGACCAACTTGGGACGAACAAAGACAAACTTAAGTCTCATTCTAAGGGTTGTCTAAGTTCGCCCCAAGTTGTTCGCTTTCTAAGGACGAACTTAGACAAACCTTAGAATGAGACTAACGAGACTAACTTTGGACGAACAAAGAAAAACTTTAGTCTCATTCTAAGTTCCGTCTTAGTTCGTCCCAAGTTAGTCTCTTTCTAAGGACGAACTTAGACAAACCATAGAATGAGACTAACGAGACTAACTTGGGACGAACAAAGACAAACTTAAGTCCCATTCTAAGGTTTGTCTTAGTTCGTCCCAAATTAGTCTCTTTCTAAGGACGAACTTAGATAAACCTTAGAATGAGACTAACGAGACTAACTTGGGACGAACAAAGACAAACTTAAGTCTCATTCTTAGGTTTGTCTAAGTTCGTCCCAAGTTAGTCTTTTTCGAAGGACGAACTTAGACAAACCTTAGAATGAGACTAACGAGACAAACTTAGGACGAACAAAGACAAACTTAAGTCTCATTCTAAGGTTTGTCTAAGTTCGTCCCAAGTTAGTCACTTTCTACGGACGAACTTAGACAAACCTTAGAATGAGACTAACGAGACTAAGTTGGGACGAACAAAGACAAACGTTATTCTCATTCTAAGGTTTGTCTTAGTTCGTCCCAAGTTAGTCTCTTTATAATGACAAACTTAGACAAACCTTAGAATGAGACTAACGAGATTAACTTGGGACGAAGAAAGACAAACGTTAGTCTCATTCTAAGGTTTGTCAAAGTTCGTTCCAAGTTAGTCACTTTCTACGGATGAACTTAGACAAATCTTAGAATGAGACTAACGAGACTAACTTGGGACGAACAAAGACAAACTTAACTCTCATTCTAACGTTTCTCTTAGTTCGTCCCAAGTTAGTCTCTTTCTAAGGACGAACTTAGACAAACCTTTGAATGAGACTAACGAGACTAACTTGGGACGAACAAAGACAAACTTAAGTCTCATTCTAAGGTTTTTCTAAGTTCGCCCAAGTTAGTCTCTTTCTAAGGACGAACTTAGACAAACCTTAGAATGAGACTTAAGTTTGTCTAACTTGGGACGAACAAAGAAAAACGTTAGTCTCATTCTTAGGTTTATCTTAGTTCGTCCCAAGTTAGTCTCTTTCTACGGACGAACTTTGACAAACCTTAGAATGAGACTAACGAGACTAACTTGGGACGAACAAAGACAAACTTAAGTCCCATTCTAAGGTTTGTCTTAGTACGTCCCAAGTTGGTCTCTTTCTACGGACGAACTTTGACAAACCTTAGAATGAGACTAACGAAACTAACTTGGGACGAACAAAGACAAACTTAAGTCCCATTCTAAGGTTTGTCTTAGTACGTCCCAAGTTAGTCTCTTTCTAAGGACGAACTTAGACAAACCTTAGAATGAGACTAACGAGACCAACTTGGGACGAACAAAGACAAACTTAAGTCTCATTCTAAGGGTTGTCTAAGTTCGCCCCAAGTTGTTCGCTTTCTAAGGATGAACTTAGACAAACCTTAGAATGAGACTAACGAGACTAACTTTGGACGAACAAAGAAAAACTTTAGTCTCATTCTAAGGTCTGTCTTAGTTCGTCCCAAGTTAGTCTCTTTCTAAGGACGAACTTAGACAAACCATAGAATGAGACTAACGAGACTAACTTGGGACGAACAAAGACAAACTTGAGTCCCATTCTAAGGTTTGTCTTAGTTCGTCCCAAATTAGTCTCTTTCTAAGGACGAACTTAGATAAACCTTAGAATGAGACTAACTTGGGACGAACAAAGACAAACTTAAGTCTCATTCTTAGGTTTGTCTAAGTTCGTCCCAAGTTTGTCTTTTTCGAAGGACGAACTTAGACAAACCTTAGAATGAGACTAACGAGACAAACTTAGGACGAACAAAGACAAACTTAAGTCTCATTCTAAGGTTTGTCTAAGTTCGTCCCAAGTTAGTCACTTTCTACGGACGAGCTTAGACAAACCTTAGAATGAGACTAACGAGACTAACTTGGGACGAACGAAGACAAACTTAACTCTCATTCTAAGGTTTCTCTTAGTTCGTCCCAAGTTAGTCTCTTTCTAAGGACGAACTTAGACAAACCTTTGAATGAGACTAACGAGACTAACTTGGGACGAACAAAGACAAACTTAAGTCTCATTCTAAGGTTTGTCTAAGTTCGTCCCAAGTTAGTCTCTTTCTAATGACGACATTAGACAAACCTTAGAATGAGACTAACGAGATTAACTTGGGACGAAGAAAGACAAACATTTGTCTCAATCTAAGGTTTGTCTTTGTTCGTCACAAGTTAGTCTCTTTCTAAGGACAAACTTAGACAAACCCTAGAATGAGACTAACGAAACTAACTTGGGACGAAGAAAGACAAACTTTAGTCTCATTCTAAGGTTTGTCTAAGTTCGCCCAAGTTAGTCTCTTTCTAAGGACGAACTGAGACAAAGCCTAGAATGAGACTAACGAGACTAACTTGGGACGAACAAAGACAAACTTAAGTCTCATTCTAAGGTTTGTCAAAGTTCGCCCAAGTTAGTCTCTTTCTAAGGATGAACGTAGACAAACCTTAGAATGAGACTAACGAGACTAACTTGGGACGAATAAAGACAAACTTAAGTCTCATTCTAAGGTTTGTCTAAGTTCATCCCAAGTTAGTCTCTTTCTAAGGATTAACTTAGACAAACCTTAGAATGAAACTAACGAGACTAACTTTGGACAAACATAGACAGACGTTAGTCTCATTCTAAGATTTGTCTTAGTTCATCCCTAGTTAGTCTCTTTCAGCGGACGAACTTAGACAAACCTTAGAATGAGACTAAGAAGACTAACTTGGGACGAGCAAAGACAAACGTTAGTCTCATTCTAAGGTTTGTCTAAGTTCGTCCCAAGTTAGTCTCTTTCTAAGGGCGAACTTAGACAAACCTTAGAATGAGACTAACGACACAAAGTTGGGATGAACAAAGACAAACTTAAGTCTCATTCTAAGGTTTGTCTAAGTTCATCCCAAGTTAGTCTCTTTCTAAGGACGACCTTAGACAAACCTTAGAATGAGACTAACGAGACTAACTTGGGACGAGCAAAGACAAACTTAAGTCTCATTCTAAGGTTTCTCTAAGTTCGTCCTAAGTTAGTCTCTTTCTAATGACGACCTTAGACAAACCTTAGAATGAGACTAACGAGACTAACTTGGGACGAACAAAGACAAACTTAAGTCTCATTCTAAGATTTGTCTTAGTTCGTCCCAAGTTAGTCTCTTTCTAAGGACGAACTTAGACAAACCTTTGAATGAGACTAACGAGACTAACTTGGGATGAACAAAGACAAACTTAACTCTCATTCTACGGTTTCTCTTAGTTCGTCCCAAGTTAGTCTCTTTCTAAGGACGAACTTAGACAAACCTTTGAATGAGACTAACGAGACTAACTTGGGACGAACAAAGACAAACTTAAGTCTCATTCTAAGGTTTTTCTAAGTTCGCCCAAGTTAGTCTCTTTCTAAGGACGAACTTAGACAAACCTTAGAATGAGACTTAAGTTTGTCTAACTTGGGACGAACAAAGAAAAACGTTAGTCTCATTCTTAGGTTTATCTTAGTTCGTCCCAAGTTAGTCTCTTTCTAAGGACGACCTTAGACAAATCTTAGAATGAGACTAACGAGACTAACTTGGGACGAACAAAGACAAACTTAAGTCTCATTCTAAGGTTTGTCTTAGTTCGTCCCAAGTTAGTCTCTTTCTAAGGACGAACTTAGACAAACCTTTGAATGAGACTAACGAGACTAACTTGGGACGAACAAAGACAAACTTAACTCTCATTCTAAGGTTTCTCTTAGTTCGTCCCAAGTTAGTCTCTTTCTAAGGACGAACTTAGACAAACCTTTGAATGAGACTAACGAGACTAACTTGGGACGAACAAAGACAAACTGAACTCTCATTCTAAGGTTTCTCTTAGTTCGTCACAAGTTAGTCTCGTTTTAAGGACGAACTTAGACAAACCTTAGAATGAGACTAACGAGACTAACTTGGGACGAACAAAGACAAAATTAAGTCTCATTCTAAGGTTTCTCTTAGTTCGTCCCAAGTTAGTCTCTTTCTAAGGACGAACCCAAGAATGAGACTAACGAGACAAAGTTGGGACAAACAAAGACAAACTTAAGTCTCATTCTAAGGTTTGTCTTAGTTCGTCCCAAGTTAGTCTCTTTCTAAGGACGAACTTAGACAAACCTTTGAATGAGACTAACGAGACTAACTTGGGACGAACAAAGACAAACTTAACTCTCATTCTAAGGTTTCTCTTAGTTCATCCCAAGTTAGTCTCTTTCTAAGGACGAACTTAGACAAACCTTTGAATGAGACTAACGAGACTAACTTGGGACGAACAAAGACAAACTTAAGTCTCATTCTAAGGTTTTTCTAAGTTCGTCCCAAGTTAGTCTTTTTCTAAGGACGAACTTAGACAAACCTTAGAATGAGACTAACGAGACAAACTTGGGACGAACAAAGACAAACTTAAGTCTCATTCTAAGGTTTGTCTAAGTTCATCCCAAGTTAGTCTCTTTCTAAGGACAAACTTAGACAAACCTTAGAATGAGACTTAAGTTTGTCTAACTTGGGACGAACAAAGAAAAACGTTAGTCTCATTCTTACGTTTATCTTAGTTCGTCCCAAGTTAGTCTCTTTCTACGGACGAACTTTGACAAACCTTAGAATGAGACTAACGAGACTAACTTGGGACGAACAAAGACAAACTTAAGTCCCATTCTAAGGTTTGTCTTAGTACGTCCCAAGTTAGTCTCTTTCTAAGGACGAACTTAGACAAACCTTAGAATGAGACCAACTTGGGACGAACAAAGACAAACTTAAGTCTCATTCTAAGGTTTGTCTAAGTTCGTCCCAAGTTGTTCTCTTTCTAAGGACGAACTTAGACAAACCTTAGAATGAGACTAACGAGACTAACTTTGGACGAACAAAGAAAAACGTTTGTCTCATTCTAAGGTTTGTCTTAGTTCGTCCCAAGTTAGTCTCTTACTAAGGACGAACTTAGACAAACCTTAGAATGAGACTAACGAGACTAACTTTGGACGAACAAAGAAAAACGTTAGTCTCATTCTGAGGTTTGTTTTAGTTCGTCCCAAGTTAGTCTCTTACTAAGGACGAACTTAGACAAACCTTAGAATGAGACTAACGAGACTAACTTGGGACGAACAAAGACAAACTTAAGACCCATTCTAAGGTTTGTCTTAGTTCATCCCAAGTTAGTCTCTTTCTAAGGACAACTTAGACAAACCTTAGAATGAGACTAACGAGACTAACTTGGGACGAACAAAGACAAACATAAGTCTCATTCTAAGGTTTGTCTAAGTTCGTCCCAAGTTATTCGCTTTCTAAGGACGAACTTAGACAAACCTTAGAATGAGACTAACGAGACTAACTTGGAACGAACAAAGACAAACTTAAGTCCCATTCTAAGGTTTGTCTTAGTTCTTCCCAAATTAGTCTCTTTCTACGGACGAACTTAGATAAACCTTAGAATGAGACTAACGAGACTAACTTGGGATGAACAAAGACAAACTTAAGTCTCATTCTAAGGTTTGTCAAAATTCGTCCCAAGTTAGTCTTTTTCTAAGGACGAACTTAGACAAACCTTAGAATGAGACTAACGAGACTAACTTGGGACGAACAAAGACAAACTTAAGTCTCATTCTAAGGTTTGTCTAAGTTCATCCCAAGTTAGTCTCTTTCTAAGGACGAACTTGGACAAACCTTAGAATGAGATTAACGAGACTAACTTGGGACGAACAAAGACAAACTTAAGTCCCATTCTAAGGTTTTTCTTAGTTCGTCCCAAGTTAGTCTCTTTCTAAGGACGAACTTAGACAAACCTTAGAATGAGACTAACGAGACTAATTTGGGACGAACAAAGACAAACTTAACTCTCATTCTAAGGTTTGTCTTAGTTCGTCCCAAGTTAGTCTCTTTCTAAGGACGAACTTTGACAAACCTTAGAATGAGACTAACGATACTAACTTGGGACGAACAAAGACAAAATTTAGTCTCATTCTAAGATTTGTCTAAGTTCGTCCCAAGTTAGTCTCTTTCTAAGGACGAACTTAGACAAACCTTAGAATGAGACTAACGAGACTAACTTGGGACGAACAAAGACAAACTTAAGTCCCATTCTAAGGTTTGTCTTAGTACGTCCCAAGTTAGTCTCTTTCTAAGGACGAACTTTGACAAACCTTAGAATGAGACTAACGATACTAACTTGGGACGAACAAAGACAAAATTTAGTCTCATTCAAAGATTTGTCTAAGTTCGTCCCAAGTTAGTCTCTTTCTAAGGACGAACTTAGACAAACCTTAGAATGAGACTAACGAGACTAACTTGGGACGAACAAAGACAAAATTTAGTCTCATTCTAAGATTTGTCTAAGTTCGTCCCAAGTTAGTCTCTTTCTAAGGACGAACTTAGACAAACCTTAGAATGAGACTAACGAGACTAACTTGGGACGAACAAAGACAAACTTAAGTCCCATTCTAAGGTTTGTCTTAGTACGTCCCAAGTTAGTCTCTTTCTAAGGATGAACTTTGACAAACCTTAGAATGAGACCAACTTGGGACGAACAAAGACAAACTTAAGTCTCATTCTAAGGTTTGTCTAAGTTCGTCCCAAGTTGTTCTCTTTCTAAGGACGAACTTAGACAAACCTTAGAATGAGACTAACGAGACTAACTTTGGACGAACAAAGAAAAACGTTAGTCTCATTCTAAGGTTTGTCTTAGTTCGTCCCAAGTTAGTCTCTTTCTAAGGACGAACTTAGACAAACCTTAGAATGAGACTAACGAGACTACCTTGGGACGAACAAAGACAAAATTTAGTCTCATTCTAAGATTTGTCTAAGTTCGTCCCAAGTTAGTCTCTTTCTAAGGATGAACTTAGACAAACCTTAGAATGAGACTAACGAGACTAACTTGGGACGAACAAAGACAAACATAAGTCTCATTCTAAGGTTTGTCTTAGTTCGTCCCAAGTTTGTCTTTTTCTAAGGACGAACTTAGACAAACCTTAGAATGAGACTTAGACAAACCATAAGTCACTTTTAGTGTCGACTAGAATAGGCCTTCTTTAGCGCTGTTTTGTTTGCTGTTTCGCTTTTCTTTTTTGGGCTTTGCCCTGAATAAAATTAGTTTGGTTAAAAAAAAAAATAAAAAAAAAAAACCTTAGAATGGGACTTAAGTTTGTCTTTGTTCGTCCCAAGTTAGTCTCGTTAGTCGCATTCTAAGGTTTGTCTAAGTTCGTCCTTAGAAAGAGACTAACTTGGGACGAACTTAGACAAATCTTAGAATGAGACTAAATTTTGTCTTTGTTCGTCCCAAGGTAGTCTCGTTAGTCTCATTCTAAGGTTTGTCTAAGTTCGTCCTTAGAAAGAGACTAACTTGGGACGAACTTAGACAAATCTTAGAATGAGACTAAATTTTGTCTTTGTTCGTCCCAAGGTAGTCTCGTTAGTCTCATTCTAAGGTTTGTCTAAGTTCGTCCTTAGAAAGAGACTAACTTGGGACCAACTAAGACAAACCTTAGAATGAGACTAACGTTTTTCTTTGTTCGTCCAAAGTTAGTCTCGTTAGTCTCATTCTAAGGTTTGTCTAAGTTCGTCCTTAGAAAGAGAACAACTTGGGACGAACTTAGACAAACCTTAGAATGAGACTTAAGTTTGTCTTTGTTCGTCCCAAGTTGGTCTCATTCTAAGGTTTGTCAAAGTTCGTCCTTAGAAAGAGACTAACTTGGGACGTACTAAGACAAACCTTAGAATGGGACTTAAGTTTGTCTTTGTTCGTCCCAAGTTAGTCTCGTTAGTCTCATTCTAAGGTTTGTCTAAGTTCGTCCTTAGAAAGAGACTAACTTGGGATGAACTTAAACAAACCTTAGAATGAGACTTAAGTTTGTCTTTGTTCGTCCCAAGTTTGTCTCGTTAGTCTCTTTCTAAGGTTTGTCTAAGTTTATCCTTAGAAAAAGACTAACTTGGGACGAACTTAGACAAACCTAAGAATGAGACTTAAGTTTGTCTTTGTTCGTCCCAAGTTAGTCTCGTTAGTCTCATTCTAAGGTTTGTCTAAGTTCGTCCTTAGAAAAAGACTAACTGGGGACGAATTAAGACAAACCTTAGAATGGGACTCAAGTTTGTCTTTGTTCGTCCCAAGTTAGTCTCGTTAGTCTCATTCTAAGGTTTGTCAAAGTTCATCCTTAGAAAGAGACTACTTGGGACGAACTTAGACAAACCTTAGAATGAGACTTAAGTTTGTCTTTGTTCGTCCCAAGTTTGTCTCGTTAGTCTCATTCTAAGGTTTGTCTAAGTTCGTCCTTAGAAAGAGACTAACTTGGGACGAACTTAGACAAAGTTTAAAATGAGACGTAAGTTTGTCTTTGTTCGTCACATGTTAGTCTCGTTAGTCTCATTCTAAGGTTTGTCTATGTTCGTCCTTAGTAAGAGAGTAACTTGGGACGAACTAAGACAAACCCCCAAGTTAGTCTCGTTAGTCTCATTCTAAGTTTTGTAAAAGTTCGTCCTTAGAAAGAGACTACTTGGGACGAACTTGGACAAACATTAGAATGAGACTTAAGTTTGTCTTTGTTCGTCCCAAGTTTGTCTCGTTAGTCTCATTCTAAGGTTGTTCTAAGTTCGTCCTTAAGAAGAGACTAACTTGGGACCAACTTAGACAAAGTTTAGAATGAGACTTAAGTTTGTCTTTGTTCGTCACAAGTTTGTCTCGTTAGTCTCATTCTAAGGTTTCTATAAGTTGTCCTTAGAAAGAGACTAACTTGGGACGAACTAAGACAAACCCTTGAATGGGACTTAAGTTTGTCTTTGTTCGTCCCAAGTTAGTCTCGTTAGTCTCATTCTAAGGTTTGTCTAATTTCGTCCTTAGTAATAGACTAACTTGGGACGAACTAAGACAAACCTTAGAATGAGACTAACGTTTTTCTTTGTTTGTCGAAAGTTAGTCTCGTTAGTCTCATTCTAAGGTTTGTCTAAGTTCGTCCTTAGAAAGAGAATAACTTGGGACGAACTTAGACAAAACTTAGAATGAGACTTAAGTTTGTCTTTGTTCGTCCCAAGTTAGTCTCGTTAGTCTCATTCTAAGGTTTGTCTAAGTTGTCCTTAGAAAGAGACTAACTTGGGACGAACTAAGACAAACCTTAGAATGGGACTTAAGTTTGCCTTTGTTCGTCCCAAGTCAATCAAGTTAGTCTCATTCTAAGGTTTGTCTAAGTTCGTCCTTAGTAAGAGACTAACTTGGGACGAACTAAGACAAACGTTAGAATGAGACTAAAGTTTTTCTTAGTTTGCCAAAGTTAGTCTCGTTAGTCTCATTCTAAGGTTTGTCAAAGTTCGTCCTTAGAAAGAGAATAACTTGGGATGAACTTAGACAAACCATAGAATGAGACTTAAGTTTGTCTTTGTTCGTCCCAAGTTAGTCTCCTTAGTCTCATTCTAAGGTTTGTTTAAGTTCGTCCTTAGAAAGAGACTAACTTGGGACGTACTAAGACAAACCTTAGAATGGGACTTAAGTTTGCCTTTGTTCGTCCCAAGTTAGTCTCGTTAGTCTCATTCTAAGGTTTGTCAAAGTTCATCCTTAGAAAGAGACTACTTGGGACGAACTTATCCAAAGCTTAGAATGAGACTAAAGTTTGTCTTTGTTCGTCCCAAGTTTGTCTCGTTAGTCTCATTCTAAGGTTTGTCTAAGTTCGTCCTTAGAAAGAGATCAACTTGGGACGAACTAAAACAAACCTTAGAAGAGGACTTAAGTTTGTCTTTGTTTGTCCCAAGTTAGTCTCATTAGTCTCATTCTAAGGATTGTCTAAGTTTGTCCTTAGAAAGAGACTAACTTGGGACGAACTTTGACAAAACTTAGAATGAGACTTAAGTTTGTCTTTATTCGTCCCAAGTTAGTCTCGTTAGTCTCATTCTAAGGTTTGTCTAAGTTCATCCTTAGAAAGAGACTAACTTGGGACGAACTAAGACAAACATTAGAATGGGACTTAAGTTTGTCTTTGTTCGTCCCAAGTTAGTCTCGTTAGTCTCATTCTAAGGTTTGTCTAAGTTCGTCCTTAGAAAGAGACTAACTTGGGACGAACTTAAACAAACCTTAGAATGAGACTTGAGTTTGTCTTTGTTCGTCCCAAGTTTGTCTCGTTAGTCTCATTCTAAGGTTTGTCTAAGTTTGTCCTTAGAAAAAGACTAACTTGGGACGAACTTAGACAAACCTTAGAATGAGACTTAAGTTTGTCTTTGTTCGTCCCAAGTTTGTCTCGTTAGTCTCATTCTAAGGTTTGTCTAAGTTCGTCCTTAGAAAGAGATCAACTTGGGACGAACTAAAACAAACCTTAGAATGGGACTTAAGTTTGTCTTTGTTTGTCCCAAGTTAGTCTCATTAGTCTCATTCTAAGGATTGTCTAAGTTCGTCCTTAGAAAGAGACTAACTTGGGACGGACTTTGACAAACCTTAGAATGGGACTTAAGTTTGTCTTTGTTCGTCCCAAGTTAGTCTCGTTAGTCTCATTCTAAGGTTTATCTAAGTTCGTCCTTAGAAAAAGACTAACTTGGGATGAAATAAGACAAACCTTAGAATGGGACTCAAGTTTGTCTTTGTTCGTCCCAAGTTAGTCTCGTTAGTCTCATTCTATGGTTTGTCAAAGTTCGTCCTTAGAAAGAGACTACTTGGGACGAACTTAGACAAACCTTAGAATGAGACTTAAGTTTGTCTTTGTTCGTCCCAAGTTTGTCTCGTTAGTCTCATTCTAAGGTTTATCTAAGTTCGTCCTTAGAAAGAGACTAACTTGGGACGAACTTAGACAAAGTTTAAAATGAGACGTAAGTTTGTCTTTGTTCGTCACATGTTAGTCTCGTTAGTCTCATTCTAAGGTTTGTAAAAGTTCGTCCTTAGAAAGAGACTACTTGGGACGAACTTGGACAAACATTAGAATGATACTTAAGTTTGTCTTTGTTCGTCCCAAGTTTGTCTCGTTAGTCTCATTCTAAGGTTGTTCTAAGTTCGTCCTTAAGAAGAGACTAACTTGGGACCAACTTAGACAAAGTTTAGAATGAGACTTAAGTTTGTCTTTGTTCGTCACAAGTTTGTCTCGTTAGTCTCATTCTAAGGTTTCTATAAGTTGTCCTTAGAAAGAGACTAACTTGGGACGAACTAAGACAAACCCTAGAATGGGACTTTAGTTTGTCTTTGTTCGTCCCAAGTTAGTCTCGTTAGTCTCATTCTAAGGTTTGTCTAATTTCGTCCTTAGTAATAGACTAACTTGGGACGAACTAAGACAAACCTTAGAATGAGACTAACATTTTTCTTTGTTTGTCGAAAGTTAGTCTCGTTAGTCTCATTCTAAGGTTTGTCTAAGTTCATCCTTAGAAAGAGAATAACTTGGGACGAACTTAGACAAAACTTAGAATGAGACTTAAGTTTGTCTTTGTTCGTCCTAAGTTAGTCTCGTTAGTCTCATTCTAAGGTTTGTCTAAGTTGTCCTTAGAAAGAGACTAACTTGGGACGAACTAAGACAAACCTTAGAATGGGACTTAAGTTTGCCTTTGTTCGTCCCAAGTCAATCAAGTTAGTCTCATTCTAAGGTTTGTCTAAGTTCGTCCTTAGTAAGAGACTAACTTGGGACGAACTAAGACAAACGTTAGAATGAGACTAAAGTTTTTCTTTGTTTCCCAAAGTTAGTCCCGTTAGTCTCATTCTAAGGTTTGTCAAAGTTCGTCCTTAGAAAGAGAATAACTTGGGACGAACTTGGACAAACCATAGAATGAGACTTAAGTTTGTCTTTGTTCGTCCCAAGTTAGTCTCGTTAGTCTCATTCTAAGGTTTGTTTAAGTTCGTCCTTAGAAAGAGACTAACTTGGGACGTACTAAGACAAACCTTAGAATGGGACTTAAGTTTGTCTTTGTTCGTCCCAAGTTAGTCTCGTTAGTCTCATTCTAAGGTTTGTCAAAGTTCATCCTTAGAAAGAGACTACTTGGGACGAACTTATCCAAAGCTTAGAATGAGACTAAAGTTTGTCTTTGTTCGTCCCAAGTTTGTCTCGTTAGTCTCATTCTAAGGTTTGTCTAAGTTCGTCCTTAGAAAGAGATCAACTTGGGACGAACTAAAACAAACCTTAGAATGGGACTTAAGTTTGTCTTTGTTTGTCCCAAGTTAGTCTCATTAGTCTCATTCTAAGGATTGTCTAAGTTCGTCCTTAGAAAGAGACTAACTTGGGACGGACTTTGACAAACCTTAGAATGAGACTTAAGTTTGTCTTTGTTCGTCCCAAGTTAGTCTCGTTAGTCTCATTCTAAGGTTTGTCTAAGTTCATCCTTAGAAAGAGACTAACTTGGGACGAACTAAGACAAACCTTAGAATGGGACTTAAGTTTGTCTTTGTTCGTCCCAAGTTAGTCTCGTTAGTCTCATTCTAAGGTTTGTCTAAGTTCGTCCTTAGAAAGAGACTAACTTGGGACGAACTTAAACAAACCTTAGAATGAGACTTGAGTTTGTCTTTGTTCGTCCCAAGTTTGTCTCGTTAGTCTCATTCTAAGGTTTGTCTAAGTTTGTCCTTAGAAAAAGACTAACTTGGGACGAACTTAGACAAACCTTAGAATGAGACTTAAGTTTGTCTTTGTTCGTCCCAAGTTAGTCTCGTTAGTCTCATTCTAAGGTTTGTCAAAGTTCATCCTTAGAAAGAGACTACTTGGGACGAACTTATCCAAAGCTTAGAATGAGACTAAAGTTTGTCTTTGTTCGTCCCAAGTTTGTCTCGTTAGTCTCATTCTAAGGTTTGTCTAAGTTCGTCCTTAGAAAGAGATCAACTTGGGACGAACTAAAACAAACCTTAGAATGGGACTTAAGTTTGTCTTTGTTTGTCCCAAGTTAGTCTCATTAGTCTCATTCTAAGGATTGTCTAAGTTCGTCCTTAGAAAGAGACTAACTTTGGACGGACTTTGACAAACCTTAGAATGAGACTTAAGTTTGTCTTTATTCGTCCCAAGTTAGTCTCGTTAGTCTCATTCTAAGGTTTGTCTAAGTTCATCCTTAGAAAGAGACTAACTTGGGACGAACTAAGACAAACCTTAGAATGGGACTTAAGTTTGTCTTTGTTCGTCCCAAGTTAGTCTCGTTAGTCTCATTCTAAGGTTTGTCTAAGTTCGTCCTTAGAAAGAGACTAACTTGGGACGAACTTAAACAAACCTTAGAATGAGACTTGAGTTTGTCTTTGTTCGTCCCAAGTTTGTCTCGTTAGTCTCATTCTAAGGTTTGTCTAAGTTTGTCCTTAGAAAAAGACTAACTTGGGACGAACTTAGACAAACCTTAGAATGAGACTTAAGTTTGTCTTTGTTCGTCCCAAGTTTGTCTCGTTAGTCTCATTCTAAGGTTTGTCTAAGTTCGTCCTTAGAAAGAGATCAACTTGGGACGAACTAAAACAAACCTTAGAATGGGACTTAAGTTTGTCTTTGTTTGTCCCAAGTTAGTCTCATTAGTCTCATTCTAAGGATTGTCTAAGTTCGTCTTTAGAAAGAGACTAACTTGGGACGGACTTTGACAAACCTTAGAATGGGACTTAAGTTTGTCTTTGTTCGTCCCAAGTTAGTCTCGTTAGTCTCATTCTGAGGTTTGTCTAAGTTCGTCCTTAGAAAAAGACTAACTTGGGACGAACTAAGACAAACCTTAGAATGGGACTCAAGTTTGTCTTTGTTCGTCCCAAGTTAGTCTCGTTAGTCTCATTCTAAGGTTTGTCAAAGTTCGTCCTTAGAAAGAGACTACTTGGGACGAACTTAGACAAACCTTAGAATGAGACTTAAGTTTGTCTTTGTTCGTCCCAAGTTTGTCTCGTTAGTCTCATTCTAAGGTTTGTCTAAGTTCGTCCTTAGAAAGAGACTAACTTGGGACGAACTTAGACAAAGTTTAAAATGAGACGTAAGTTTGTCTTTGTTCGTCACATGTTAGTCTCGTTAGTCTCATTCTAAGGTTTGTCTAAGTTCGTCCTTATTAAGAGACTAACTCGGGACGAACTAAGACAAACCTTAGAATGAGACTAACGTTATTCTTTTTTCGTCCAAAGGTAGTCTCGTTAGTCTCATTCCAAGGTTTGTATAAGTTCGTCCTTAGTAAGAGAT
The DNA here is from genome assembly GCA_033675215.1 of Rhodiola kirilowii. Taxonomy (NCBI): domain Eukaryota; kingdom Viridiplantae; phylum Streptophyta; class Magnoliopsida; order Saxifragales; family Crassulaceae; genus Rhodiola; species Rhodiola kirilowii. The sequence continues at coordinate 672,683 of JAUCNB010000012.1, read as the reverse complement.
TAACTTGGGACGAACTTAGACAAACCTTAGAATGACACTTAAATTTGTCTTTGTTCGTCCCAAGTTAGTCTCGTTAGTCTCATTCAAAGGTTTGTCTAAGTTTGTCCTTAGAAAGAGACTAACTTGGGATAAACTAAGACAAACCTTAGAATGGGACTTAAGTTTGTCTTTGTTCGTCCCAAGTTAGTCTCGTTAGTCTCATTCTAAGGCTTGTCTAAGTTCGTCCTTAGAAAGAGACTAACTTGGGACGAACTTATCCAAACCTTAGAATGAGACTTAAGTTTGTCTTTGTTCGTCCCAAGTTTGTCTCGTTAGTCTCACTCTAAGGTTTGTCTAAGTTCGTCCTTAGAAAAAGACTAACTTGGGACGAACTTAGACAAACCTTAAAATGAGACTTAAATTTGTCTTTGTTCGTCCCAAGTTAGTCTCGTTAGTCTCATTCTAAGGTTTGTCTAAGTTCGTCCTTAGAAATAGACTAACTTGGGACGAACAAAGACAAACCTTAGAATGAGACTTAAGTTTGTCTTTGTTCGTCCCAAGTTAGTCTCGTTAGTCTCATTCTAAGGTTTGTCTAAGTTCGTCCTTAGAAAGAGACTAACTTGGGACGAACTTAGACAAACCTTAGAACGAGACTAAAGTTTGTCTTTGTTCGTCCCAAGTTTGTCTCGTTAGTCTCATTCAAAGATTTGTCTAAGTTAGTACTTAGAAAGAGACTAACTTGGGACGAACTAAGACAAACCTTAAATTGGGACTTAAGTTTGTCTTTGTTCATCCCAAGTTAGTCTCGTTAGTCTCATTCTAACGTTTGTCTAAGTTCGTCCTTAGAAAGAGACTAACTTGGGACGAACTTAGAAAAACCTTAGAATGAGACTAAAGTTTGTCTTTGTTCGTCCCAAGTTAGTCTCGTTAGTCTCATTCTAAGATTTGTCAAAGTTCGTCCTTAGAAAGAGACTACTTGGGATGAACTTAGACAAACCTTAGAATGAGACTTAAGTTTGTCTTTGTTCGTCCCAAGTTTGTCTCGTTAGTCTCATTCTAAGGTTTGTCTAAGTTTGTCCTTAAGAAGAGAATAACTTGGGACCAACTTAGACAAAGTTTAGAATGAGACTTAAGTTTGTCTTTGTTCGTCACAAGTTAGTCTCGTTAGTCTCATTCAAAGGTTTGTCTAAGTTGTCCTTAGAAAGAGACTAACTTGGGACGAACTAAGACAAACCTTAGAATGGGACTTAAGTTTGTCATTGTTCGTCCCAAGTTAGTCTCGTTAGTCTCATTCTAAGGCTTGTCTAAGTTCGTCCTTAGTAATAGACTAACTTTGGACGAACTAAGACAAACCTTAGAATGAGATTAACGTTTTTCTTTGTTCGTCCAAAGTTAGTCTCGTTAGTCTCATTCTAAGGTTTGTCTAAGTTCGTCTTTAGAAAGAGAATAACTTGGGATGAACTTAGACAAACCTAAGAATGAGACTTAAGTTTGTCTTTGTTCGTCCCAAGTTAGTCTCGTTAGTCTCATTCTAAGGTTTGTCTAAGTTGTCCTTAGAAAGAGACTAACTTGGGACGAACTAAGATAAACCTTAGAATGGGACTTAAGTTTGTCTTTGTTCGTCCCAACTTAGTCTCGTAAGTCTCATTCTAAGGTTTGTCTAAGTTCGTCCTTAGTAAGAGACTAACTTGGGACGAACTAAGACAAACCTTAGAATGAGACTTAAGTTTGTCTTTGTTCGTCCCAAGTTTGTCTCGTTAGTCTCATTCAAAGGTTTGTCTAAGTTCGTCCTTAGAAAGAGACTAACTTGGGACGAACTAAGACAAACCTTAAATTGGGACTTAAGTTTGTCTTTATTCGTCCCAAGTTAGTCTCGTTGGTCTCATTCTAACGTTTGTCTAAGTTCGTCCATAGAAAGAGACTAACTTGGGACGAACTTAGAAAAACCTTAGAATGAGACTAAAGTTTGTCTTTGTTAGTCTCATTCAAAGATTTGTCTAAGTTAGTCCTTAGAAAGAGACTAACTTGGGACGAACTAAGACAAACCTTAAATTGGGACTTAAGTTTGTCTTTGTTCATCCCAAGTTAGTCTCGTTAGTCTCATTCTAACGTTTGTCTAAGTTCGTCCTTAGAAAGAGACTAACTTGGGACGAACTTAGAAAAACCTTAGAATGAGACTAAAGTTTGTCTTTGTTCGTCCCAAGTTAGTCTCGTTAGTCTCATTCTAAGATTTGTCAAAGTTCGTCCTTAGAAAGAGACTACTTGGGATGAACTTAGACAAACCTTAGAATGAGACTTAAGTTTGTCTTTGTTCGTCCCAAGTTTGTCTCGTTAGTCTCATTCTAAGGTTTGTCTAAGTTTGTCCTTAAGAAGAGAATAACTTGGGACCAACTTAGACAAAGTTTAGAATGAGACTTAAGTTTGTCTTTGTTCGTCACAAGTTAGTCTCGTTTGTCTCATTCAATGGTTTGTCTAAGTTGTCCTTAGAAAGAGACTAACTTGGGACGAACTAAGACAAACCTTAGAATGGGACTTAAGTTTGTCATTGTTCGTCCCAAGTTAGTCTCGTTAGTCTCATTCTAAGGTTTGTCTAAGTTCGTCCTTAGTAATAGACTAACTTGGGACGAACTAAGACAAACCTTAGAATGAGATTAACGTTTTTCTTTGTTCGTCCAAAGTTAGTCTCGTTAGTCTCATTCTAAGGTTTGTCTAAGTTCGTCTTTAGAAAGAGAATAACTTGGGATGAACTTAGACAAACCTAAGAATGAGACTTAAGTTTGTCTTTGTTCGTCCCAAGTTAGTCTCGTTAGTCTCATTCTAAGGTTTGTCTAAGTTGTCCTTAGAAAGAGACTAACTTGGGACGAACTAAGATAAACCTTAGAATGGGACTTAAGTTTGTCTTTGTTCGTCCCAACTTAGTCTCGTAAGTCTCATTCTAAGGTTTGTCTAAGTTCGTCCTTAGTAAGAGACTAACTTGGGACGAACTAAGACAAACCTTAGAATGAGACTTAAGTTTGTCTTTGTTCGTCCCAAGTTTGTCTCGTTAGTCTCATTCAAAGGTTTGTCTAAGTTCGTCCTTAGAAAGAGACTAACTTGGGACGAACTAAGACAAACCTTAAATTGGGACTTAAGTTTCTCTTTGTTCGTCCCAAGTTAGTCTCGTTAGTCTCATTCTAACGTTTGTCTAAGTTCGTCCATAGAAAGAGACTAACTTGGGACGAACTTAGAAAAACCTTAGAATGAGACTAAAGTTTGTCTTTGTTCGTCCCAAGTTAGTCTCGTTAGTCTCATTCTAAGATTTGTCAAAGTTCGTCCTTAGAAAGAGACTACTTGGGACGAACTTAGACAAACCTTAGAATGAGACTTAAGTTTGTCTTTGTTCGTCCCAAGTTTGTCTCGTTAGTCTCATTCTAAGGTTTGTCTAAGTTTGTCCTTAAGAAGAGAATAACTTGGGACCAACTTAGACAAAGTTTTTAATGAGACTTAAGTTTGTCTTTGTTCGTCACAAGTTAGTCTCGTTAGTCTCATTCAAAGGTTTTTCTAAGTTGTCCTTAGAAAGAGACTAACTTGGGACGAACTAAGACAAACCTTAGAATGGGACTTAAGTTTGTCATTGTTCGTCCCAAGTTAGTCTCGTTAGTCTCATTCTAAGGTTTGTCTAAGTTCGTCCTTAGTAAGAGACTAACTTGGGACGAACTAAGACAAACCTTAGAATGAGACTAACGTTTTTCTTTGTTCGTCCAAAGTTAGTCTCGTTAGTCTCATTCTAAGGTTTGTCAAAGTTCGTCCTTAGAAAGATAATAACTAGGAACGAACTTAGACAAACCTTAGAATGAGACTTAAGTTTGTCTTTGTTCGTCCCAAGTTAGTCTCGTTAGTCTCATTCTAAGGTTTGTCTAAATTCGTCCTTAGAAAGAGACTAACTTGGGAGGAACTAAGATAAACCTTAGAATGGGACATTAGTTTGTCTTTGTTCGTCGCAAGTTAGTCTCGTTAGTCTCATTATAAGGTTTGTCTAAGTTCATCCTTAGAAAGAGACTACCTTGGGACGAACTTATCCAAACCTTAGAATGAGACTTAAGTTTGTCTTTGTTCGTCCCAAGTTTGTCTCGTTAGTCTCATTCTAAGGTTTGTCTAAGTTCGTCTTTAGAAAAAGACTAACTTGGGGCAAACTTAGACAAACCTTAGAATGAGACTGAAGTTTGTCTTTGTTTGTCCCAAGTTAGTCTCGTTAGTCTCGTTAGTCTCATTCTAAGGATTGTCTAAGTTCGTCCTTATAAAGAGACTAACTTGGGACGAACTAAGACAAACCTTTGAATGGGACTTAAGTTTATCTTTGTTTGTCCCAAGTTAGTCTCGTTAGTCTCATTCTAAGGTTTGTCTAAGTTCGTCCTTAGAAAGAGACTAACTTGGGACGAACTAAGATAAACCTTAGAATGAGACTAACGTTTTTCTTTGTTCGTCCCAAGTTAGTCTCGTTAGTCTCATTCTAAGGTTTGTATAAGTTCGTCCTTAGAAAGAGACTAACTAGGGACGAACTTAGACAAACCTTAGAATGCGACTTAAGTTTGTCTTTGTTCGTCCCAAGTTAGTCTCATTCTAAGGTTTGTCTAAGTTCGTCCTTAGAAAGAGACTAACTTGGGACGAACAAAGACAAACCTTAGAATGAGACTTAAGTTTGTCTTTGTTCGTCCCAAGTTAGTCTCGTTAGGCTCATTCTATGGTTTGTCTAAGTTCGTCCTTAGAAAGAGACTAACTTGGGACGAACTTAGACAAACCTTAGAATGAGACTAAAGTTTGTCTTTGTTCGTCCCAAGTTTGTCTCGTTAGTCTCATTCTAAGGTTTGTCTAAGTTTGTCCTTAAGAAGAGAATAACTTGGGACCAACTTAGACAAAGTTTAGAATGAGACTTAAGTTTGTCTTTGTTCGTCACAAGTTAGTCTCGTTAGTCTCATTCAAAGGTTTGTCTAAGTTGTCCTTAGAAAGAGACTAACTTGGGACGAACTAAGACAAACCTTAGAATGGGACTTAAGTTTGTCATTGTTCGTCCCAAGTTAGTCTCGTTAGTCTCATTCTAAGGTTTGTCTAAGTTTGTCCTTAGTAATAGACTAACTTGGGACGAACTAAGACAAACCTTAGAATGAGACAAACTAATGTCCCATTCTAAGGTTTATCTTAGTTCCTCCCAAGTTAGTCTCTTTCTAAGGACAAATTTAGACAAACCTTAGAATGAGACTAACGAGGCTAACTTGGGACGAACAAAGACAAACTTAAGTCTCATTCTAAGGTTTGTCTAAGTTTGTCCCAAGTTATTCTCTTTCTAAGTACGAACTTTGACAAACCTTAGAATGAGACTAATGAGACTAACTTTGGACGAACAAAGAAAAACGTTAGTCTCATTCTAAGGTTTGTCTTAGTTAGTCCTAAGTTAGTCTCTTACTAAGGACGAACTTAGACAAACCTTAGAATGACATTAATGAGACTAACTTGGGACGAACAAAGACAAACTTAAGTCCCATTCAAAGGTTTGTCTTAGTTCGTCCCAAGTTAGTCTCTTTCTAAGGACAACTTAGATAAACCTTAGAATGAGACTAACGAGACTAACTTGGGACGAACAATGACAAACTTAAGTCCCATTCTAAGGTTTGTCTTTGTTCGTCCCAAGTTTGTCTCGTTAGTCTCATTCTAAGGTTTGTCTAAGTTTGTCCTTAAGAAGAGAATAACTTGGGACAAACTTAGACAAAGTTTAGAATGAGACTTAAGTTTGTCTTTGTTCGTCACAAGTTAGTCTCGTTAGTCTCATTCAAAGGTTTGTCTAAGTTGTCCTTAGAAAGAGACTAACTTGGGACGAACTAAGACAAACCTTAGAATGGGACTTAAGTTTGTCATTGTTCGTCCCAAGTTAGTCTCGTTAGTCTCATTCTAAGGTTTGTCTAAGTTGTCCGTAGAAAGAGACTAACTTGGGACGAACTAAGACAAACCTTTGAATGGGACTTAAGTTTTTCTTTGTTCGTCCCAAGTTAGTCTCGTTAGTCTCATTCTAAGGTTTGTCTAAGTTCGTCCTTAGTAAGAGACTAACTTGGGACGAACTAAGACAAACCTTAGAATGAGACTAACATTTTTCTTTGTTCGTCCAAAGTTAGTCTCATTAGTCTCATTCTAAGGTTTGTCAAAGTTCGTCCTTAGAAAGAGAATAACTTGGGACAAACTTAGACAAACCTTAGAATGAGACTTAAGTTTGTCTTTGTTCGTCCCAAGTTAGCCTCGTTAGTCTCATTCTAAGGTTTGTCTAAATTCGTCCTTAGAAAGAGACTAACTTGGGAGGAACTAAGATAAACCTTAGAATGGGACATTAGTTTGTCTTTGTTCGTCGCAAGTTAGTCTCGTTAGTCTCATTCTAAGGGTTGTCTAAGTTTGTCCTTAGAACACTACTACAGAAGACACCTTATGCAACGGTTATTTGGACCCTTATGCAACGGTTCATCATCCGTTGCATAAGCTACCGTTGCATAAGGTCATGACCTTATGCAACGGTTCAAGGAAAACCGTTGCATAAGGTCATGACCTTATGCAACGGTTTTGAGGAAAACCGTTGTATAAGGTCATGACCTTATGCAACGGTTTTGAGTAAAACCGTTGCATAATGTCATGACCTTATGCAACGGTTTTGAGCATAGAACCGTTGCATAAAGTACGAAAAAAATCTGGTAAATTTTGGCTATTTTATAGCTCAAATCCAGTTGTAAAATTAAATACAAATTGCAAACAAATGTAATTTCCTGTTACTCATTTTCCAAACATCAAAATACTTTCATTTCATTCAAAATACAACTATTCATTACACCATTCATACAACTTTACATAACAATCAAATGCATGAGGAATCACTGATATCACATAAAAAATAATCTCGAAGCCTTTAGTAGCTCACATACAACAGGTATACCCATAACAAGAACCAAAGAAGTCGATACTTGCAGAGTGCAACGGCTTCTGCGACTCCGATACTTGCAGCAAGAACCAAAGAAGTCGATACTGAGGAAAGCAGCTTTTTTCCTTTAGCATCACCTGCATGAAGTTTTAAATTGCGTCTAAGTCAAACAAAATAATCTTCACAGCTCAAGAAGTGTGTACCCAAGTAGAGCTTGCGAATCAAACACCATAAACTAATCTTCATAGCTTTAATTTAACCAAGAAAAATTCTAGTGTGTGAAGTGAATGATTACCTTGATAACAACTGAAGTTACTCCTTTGTCGACACAAAAGTATGTCCCTGATTTGCGAGCATACTGCTCCGAAAACTTCCTCAAAAGCTCCTCTCAAATCCTCCTTACAAATTCAAGCACAAATTCACACCTATTCAAAAATTAGGGCTAACAAACCAAACCATCTCAAAACCAATCATCCAGACACAAATGCAATACACATAACCAAACCCAAACCTACAAATTCTCAAGCAGCGAGATTACACAGTACCTTGACAGTGGACCGCGAGGCGGCGATAAGGGCGAGCGGATACGGCTGTGAACGCAGGGATTGCCAAGCTGTATGAAGACGACGAAGAAGCTTGCAAAGTCATTTCGTAGCCTCTCCAATTCGAATTCAAACCGTTTCTGCTGCTGTTGCTGAGGAGTCTGTTCTCCACGGCTCGAACAATCGGATGACTCCTCGGAAATCACTGTCAACGATGGCTTCCAGTTAGTCGACGAGACGGATCTGAACCGCCCTTGTGTGAAACTCCGGTCAAGCGGTTGCTGGCGGACAAGCGGCGCAGAGGCTTCGTCTCCGCCGGATCTGGAGGAAGATGTTCATCATTTCGCCCTTTCGAATCGAAATCCAACATCCCTGGAATCTCTTGCTTCTGTATCTAACAACTCCAAACCGATGAGAGTGAAGAGCGGATGAAGCGAAGAGCGGACGACTGACGAAGAAACAATGTGTTTTAATTTTAGGGTTTAGTATATGCAACGGTTAACACAAAACCGTTGCTTAATGTTATTCCTTATGCAACGGTTTATGTAAAAAACCGTTGCATAAGGTAGACTTTATGCAACGGTTCAAGGAAAACCGTTGCATAAGGTAGACTTTATGCAACGGTTCAAGGAAAACCGTTGCATAAGGTCATGACCTTATGCAACGGTTCAAGGAAAACCGTTGCATAAGGTAGACTTTATGCAACGGTTCTTAAAACCGTTGCATAAAGTTTACCTTATGCAACGGTTCTTAATAACCGTTGCATAAAGTATATCTTATGCAACGGTTCTTAAAAACCGTTGCATAAAGTCTACCTTATGCAACGGTTTTTTACATAAACCGTTGCATAAGGAATAACCGTTGCATAATAAGAAATTTGAACCGTTGCATAAGCTCTTCTCTGTAGTAGTGGAAAGAGAGTACCTTGGGACGAACTTATCCAAACCTTAGAATGAGACTTAAGTTTGTCTTTGTTCGTCCCAAGTTTGTCTCGTTAGTCTCATTCTAAGGTTTGTCTAAGTTCGTCCTTCGAAAAAGACTAACTTGGGGAGAACTTAGACAAACCTTAGAATGAGACTGAAGTTTGTCTTTGTTTGTCCCAAGTTAGTCTCGTTAGTCTCGTTAGTCTCATTCTAAGGTTTGTCTAAGTTCGTCCTTATAAAGAGACTAACTTGGGACGAACTAAGACAAACCTTTGAATGGGACTTAAGTTTATCTTTGTTCGTCCCAAGTTAGTCTCGTTAGTCTCATTCTAAGGTTTGTCTAAGTTCGTCCTTAGAAAGAGACTAACTTGGGACGAACTAAGACAAACCTTAGAATGAGACTAACGTTTTTCTTTGTTCATCCCAAGTTAGTCTCGTTAGTCTCATTCTAAGGTTTGTATAAGTTCGTCCTTAGAAAAAGACTAACTAGGGACGAACTTAGACAAACCTTAGAATGAGACTTAAGTTTGTCTTTGTTTGTCCCAAGTTAGTCTCATTCTAAGGTTTGTCTAAGTTCGTCCTTAGAACGAGACTAACTTGGGACGAACAAAGACAAACCTTAGAATGAGACTTAAGTTTGTCTTTGTTCATCCCAAGTTAGTCTCGTTAGGCTCATTCTATGGTTTGTCTAAGTTCGTCCTTAGAAAGAGACTAACTTGGGATGAACTTAGGCAAACCTTAGAATGAGACTAAAGTTTGTCTTTGTTCGTCCCAAGTTTGACTCGTTAGTCTCATTCTAAGGTTTGTCTAAGTTCGTCCTTAGAAAGAGACTAACTTGGGGTGAACTAAGACAAACCTTAGAATGGGACTTAAGTTTGTCTAAGTTCGTCCAAAGTTTGTCTCATTAGTCTCATTCTAAGGTTTGTCTAAGTTCGTCCTTAGAAAGAGAATAACTTGGGATGAACTTAGACAAACCTTAGAATGAGACTTAAGTTTGTCTTTGTTCGTCCCAATTTAGTCTCGTTAGTCTCATTCTAAGGTTTGTCTAAGTTCGTCCTTAGAAAGAGACTAACTTGGGACGAACTTAGACAAACCTTAGAATGAGACTTAAGTTTGTCTTTGTTCGTCCCAAGTTTGTCTCGTTAGTCTCATTCTAAGGTTTGTCTAAGTTCGTCCTTAGAAAGAGAATAACTTGGGATGAACTTAGACAAACTTTAGAATGAGACTTAAGTTTGTCTTTGTTCGTCCCAATTTAGTCTCGTTAGTCTCATTCTAAGGTTTGTCTAAGTTCGTCCTTAGAAAGAGACTAACTTGGGACGAACTAAGACAAACCTTAGATTGGGATTTAAGTTTACCTTTGTTCGTCCCAAGTTAGTCTCGTTAGTCTCATTCTAAGGTTTGTCTAAGTTCGTCCTTAGAAAGATACTAACTTGGGACGAACATAGACAAACCTTAGAATGAGACTTAAGTTTGTCTTTGTTCGTCCCAAGTTTGTCTCGTTAGTCTCATTCTAAGGTTTGTCTAACTTCGTCCTTAGAAAAAGACTAACTTGGGACGAACTAAGACAAACCTTAGAATGAGACTTAAGTTTGTCTTTGTTCGTCCCAAGTTTGTCTCGTTAGTCTCATTCTAAGGTTTGTCTAAGTTCGTCCTTAGAAAAAGACTAACTTGGGACGAACTTAGACAAACCTCAGAATGAGGCTTAAGTTTTTCTTTGTTCTTCCAAAGTTAGTCTCGTTAGTCTCACTCTAAGGTTTATCTAAGTTCGTCCTTAGAAAGAGACTAAATTGGGACGAACTAAGACAAACCTTAGAATGGGACTTAAGTTTGTCTTTGTTCGTCCTTAGTTAGTCTCGTTAGTCTCATTCTAAGGTTTGTCTAAGTTCGTCCTTAAGAAGTGACTAACTTGGGACCAACTTAGACAAAGTTTAGAATGAGACTTAAGTTTGTCTTTGTTCGTCACAAGTTAGTCTCGTTAGTCTCATTCAAAGGTTTGTCTAAGTTGTCCTTAGAAAGAGACTAACTTGGGACGAACTAAGACAAACCTTAGAATGGGACTTAAGTTTGTCATTGTTCGTCCCAAGTTAGTCTCGTTAGTCTCATTCTAAGGTTTGTCTAAGTTTGTCCTTAGAAAGAGACTAACTTGGGACGAACATAGACAAACCTTAGAATGAGACTAACGTTTTTCTTTGTTCGTCCCAAGGTAGTCTCGTTAGTCTCATTCTAAGGTTTGTCTAAGTTGGTCCTTAGTAAGAGACTAACTTGGGACGAACTTGGACAAACCTTAGAATGAGACTTTAGTTTGTCTTTGTTCGTCCCAAGTTTATCTCGTTAGTCTCATTCTAAGGTTTGTCTAAGTTCGTCATTAGAAAGAGACTAACTTGGGGCGAACTTAAAAAAACCTTTAAATGAAACTTAAGTTTGTCTTTGTTCGTCCCAAGTTAGTCTCGTTAGTCTCATTTTAAGGGTTGTCTAAGTTCGTCCTTAGAAAGAGACTAACTTGGGACGAACAAAGACAAACCTTAGAATGAGACTTAAGTTTGTCTTTGTTCGTCCCAAGTTAGTCTCGTTAGTCTCATTCTATGGTTTGTCTAAGTTCATCCTTAGAAAGAGACTAACGAGACTAACTTGGGATGAACTTAGACAAACCATAGAATGAGACTTAAGTTTGTCTTTGTTCGTCCCTAGTTAGTCTCGTTAGTCTCATTCTAAGGTTTGTCTAAGTTCGTCCTTAGAAAGAGACTAACTTGGAACAAACTTAGACAAACCTTAGAATGAGACTTAAGTTTGTCTTTGTTTGTCCCAAGTTAGTCTCGTTAGTCTCGTTCTAAGGTTTGTCTAAGTTCGTCCTTAGAAAGAGTCTAACTTGGGACGAACTTAGACAAACCTTAGAATGAGACTTAAGTTTGTCTTTGTTCGTCCCAACTTTGTCTCGTTAGTCTCATTCTAAGGTTTGTCTAAGTTCGTCCTTAGAAAGAGAACGAACTTAGACAAACCTTAGAATGAGACTTTAGTTTGTCTTTGTTCGTCCCAAGTTAATCTCGTTAGTCTTATTCTAAGGTTTGTCTAAGTTCGTCATTAGAAAGAGACTAACTTGGGACGAACTTAGACAAACCTTAGAATGAGACTTAAGTTTGTCTTTGTTCGTCCCAAGTTAGTCTCGTTAGTCTCATTCTAAGGTTTGTCTATGTTCGTCCTTAGAAAGAGACTAACTTGGGACGAACAAAGACAAACCTTAGAATGAGACTTAAGTTTGTCTTTGTTCGTCCCAAGTTAGTCTCGTTAGTCTCATTCTAAGGTTTGTCTAAGTTCATCCTTAGAAAGAGACTAACTTGGGATGAACTTAGACAAACCTTAGAATGAGACTTAAGTTAGTCTTTGTTCGTCCCTAGTTAGTCTCGTTAGTCTCATTCTAAGGTTTGTCTAAGTTCGTCCTTAGAAAGAGACTAACTTGGGACGTACTTAGACAAACCTTAGAATGAGACTTAAGTTTGTCTTTGTTCGTCCCAAGTTAGTCTCGTTAGTCTCCTTCTAAGGTTTGTCTGAGTTCGTCCTTAGAAAGAGACTAACTTGGGACGAACTTAGACAAACCTTAGAATGAGACTTAAGTTTGTCTTTGTTTGTCCCAACTTTGTCTCGTTACTCTCATTCTAAGGTTTTTCTAAGTTCGTCCTTAGAAAGCGACTAACTTGGGACGAACTTAGACAAACCTTAGAATGAGACTAACGTTTGTCTTTGTTCGTCCCTAGTTAGTCTCGTTAGTCTCATTCTAAGGTTTGTCTATGTTCGTCCTTAGAAAGAGAACGAACTTAGACAAACCTTAGAATGAGACTTAAGTTTGTCTTCGTTCGTCCATAGTTAGTCTCGTTAGTCTCATTCTAAGGTTTGTCTAAGTTCGTCCTTAGAAAGAGACTAGCTTGGGACGAACTAAGACAAACCTTAGAATGGGACTTAAGTTTGTCTTTGTTCGTCCCAAGTTAGTCTCGTTAGTCTTATTCTAAGGTTTGTCTAAGTTCGTCCTTAGAAAGAGACTAACTTGGGACGAACTTAGACAAACCTTAGAATGAGACTTTAGTTTGTTTTTGTTCGTCCCAAGTTAATCTCGTTAGTCTCATTCTAAGGTTTGTCTAAGTTCGTCCTTAGAAAGAGACTAACTTGGGACGAACTTAGACAAACCTTAGAATGAGACTTAAGTTTGTCTTTGTTCGTCCCAACTTTGTCTCGTTAGTCTCATTCTAAGGTTTGTCTAAGTTCGTCCTTAGAAAGAGACTAACTTGGGACGAACTAAGACAAACCTTAGAATGAGACTTTAGTTTGTTTTTGTTCGTCCCAAGTTAATCTCGTTAGTCTCATTCTAAGGTTTGTCTAAGTTCGTCCTTAGAAAGAGACTAACTTGGGACAAACTAAGACAAACCTTAGAATGGGACTTAAGTTTGTCTTTGTTCGTCCCAAGTTAGTCTCGTTAGTCTCATTCTAAGGTTTGTCAAAGTTCGTCCTTAGAAAGAGACTAACTTGGGACGAACAAAGACAAACCTTAGAATGAGACTTAAGTTTGTCTTTGTTCGTCCCAAGTTAGTCTCGTTAGTCTCATTCTAAGGTTTGTCTAAGTTCATCCTTAGAAAGAGACTAACCTGGGATGAACTTAGACAACCCTTAGAATGAGACTTAAGTTTGTCTTTGTTCGTCCCTAGTTAGTCTTGTTAGTCTCATTCTAAGGTTTGTCTAAGTTCGTCCTTAGAAAGAGACTAACTTGGGACGAACAAAGACAAACCTTAGAATGAGACTTAAGTTTGTCTTTGTTTGTCCAAAGTTTGTCTCATTAGTCTCATTCTAAGGTTTGTCTAAGTTCATCCTTAGAAAGAGACTAACTTGGGACGAACTTAGACAAACCTTAGAATCAGACTTAAGTTTGTCTTTGTTCGTCCCTAGTTAGTCTCGTTAGTCTCATTCTAAGGTTTGTCTAAGTTCGTCCTTAGAAAGAGACTAACCTGGGACGAACTTAGACAAACCTTAGAATGAGACTTAAGTTTGTCTTTGTTCGTCCCAAGTTAGTCTCGTTAGTCTCATTCTAAGATTTGTCTAAGTTCGTCCTTAGAAAGAGACTAACCTGGGATGAACTTGGACAAACCTTAGAATGAGACTTTAGTTTGTCTTTGTTCGTCCCAAGTTAATCTCGTTAGTCTCATTCTAAGGTTTGTCTAAGTTCGTCATTAGAAAGAGACTAACTTGGGACGAACTTAGACAAACCTTAGAACGAGACTTAAGTTTGTCTTTGTTCGTCCCAAGGTAGTCTCGTTAATCTCATTCTAAGGTTTGTCTAAGTTCGTCCTTAGAAAGATTCAAACTTGGGACGAACTTAGAGAAACCTTAGAATGAGACTTAAGTTTGTCTTTGTTCGTCCCAAGTCAGTCTCGTTAGTCTCATTCTAAGGTTTGTCTAAGTTCGTCCTTAGAAAGAGACTAACTTGGGACGAACTTGGACAAACCTTAGAATGAGACTTTAGTTTGTCTTTGTTCGTCCCAAGTTAATCTCGTTAGTCTCATTCTAAGGTTTGTCTAAGTTCGTCAATAGAAAGAGACTAACTTGGGACGAACTTAGACAAACCGTAGAATGAGACTTATGTTTGTCTTTGTTCGTCCCAAGGTAGTCTCGTTAGTCTCATTCTAAGGTTTGTCTAAGTTTGTCCTTAGAAAGAGACTAACTTGGGACGAACTTAGACAAACCTTAGAATAAGACTTAAGTTTGTCTTTGTTCTTTCCAAGTTAGTCTCGTTAGTCTCATTCTAAGGTTTGTCTAAGTTCATCATTAGAAAGAGACTAACTTGGGACGAACTTGGACAAACCTTAGAATGCGACTAACATTTTTCTTTGTTCATCCAAAGTTAGTCTCGTTAGTCTCATTCTAAGGTTTGTCTAAGTTCGTCCTTAGAAAGAGACTAACTTGGGACGAACTTAGACAAACCTTAGAATGAGACTTAAGTTGGTCTTTGTTCGTCCCAAGTCAGTCTCGTTAGTCTCATTCTAAGGTTTGTCTAAGTTCGTCCTTAGAAAAAGACTAACTTGGGACGAACTAAGAAAACCTTAGAATGAGACTTAAGTTTGTCTTTGTTCGTCCCAAGTTAGTCTCGTTAGTCTCATTCTAAGGTTTGTCTAAGTTCGTCCTTAGAAAGAGACTAACTTGGGACGAACTCGGACAAACCTTAGAATGAGACTTTAGGTTGTCTTTGTTCGTCCCAAGTTAATCTCGTTAGTCTCATTCTAAGGTTTGTCCAAGTTCGTCCTTAGAAAAAGACTAACTTGGGACGAACTAAGACAAACCTTAGAATGAGACTTAAGTTTGTCTTTGTTCGTCCCAAGTTAGTCTCGTTAGTCTCATTCTAAGGTTTGTCTAAGTTCGTCCTTAGAAAGAGACTAACTTGGGACAAACTTGGACAAACCTTAGAATGAGACTTTAGTTTGTCTTTGTTCGTCCCAAGTTAATCTCGTTAGTCTCATTCTAAGGTTTGTCTAAGTTCATCATTAGAAAGAGACTAACTTGGGACGAACTTAGACAAACCTTTGAATGAGACTCAAGTTTGTCTTTGTTCATCCCAAGTTAGTCTCATTAGTCTCATTTTAAGGTTTGTCTAAGTTCGTCCTTAGAAAGAGACTAACTTGGGACGAACAAAGACAAACCTTAGAATGAGACTTAAGTTTGTCTTTGTTCGTCCCAAGTTAGTCTCGTTAGTCTCATTCTAAGATTTGTCTAAGTTCGTCCTTAGAAAGAGACTAACTTGGACAAACCTTAGAATAAGACTTTAGTTTGTCTTTGTTCGTCCCAATTTAATCTCGTTAGTCTCATTCTAAGGTTTGTCTAAGTTCATCCTTAGAAAGACACTAACTTGGGATGAACTTAGACAAACCTTAGAATGAGACTTAAGTTTGTCTTTGTTCGTCCCTAGTTAGTCTTGTTAGTCTCATTCTAAGGTTTGTCTAAGTTCGTCCTTAGAAAGAGACTAACTTGGGACGAACAAAGACAAACCTTAGAATGAGACTTAAGTTTGTCTTTGTTCGTCCAAAGTTTGTCTCGTTAGTCTCATTCTAAGGTTTGTCTAAGTTCATCCTTAGAAAGAGACTAACTTGGGATGAACTTAGACAAACCTTAGAATGAGACTTAAGTTTGTCTTTGTTCGTCCCTAGTTAGTCTCGTTAGTCTCATTCTAAGGTTTGTCTAAGTTCATCCTTAGAAAGAGACTAACTTGGGACGAACTTAGACAAACCTTAGAATGAGACTTAAGTTTGTCTTTGTTCGTCCCAAGTTAGTCTCGTTAGTCTCATTCTAAGGTTTGTCTAAGTTCATCCTTAGAAAGAGACTAACCTAGGATGAACTTAGACAAACCTTAGAATGAGACTTAAGTTTGTCTTTGTTCGTCCCTAGTTAGTCTCGTTAGTCTCATTCCAAGGTTTGTCTAAGTTCGTCCTTAGAAAGAGACTAACTTGGGACGAACTTAGACAAACCTTAGAATGAGACTTAAGTTTGTCTTTGTTCGTCCATAGTTAGTCTCGTTAGTCTCATTCTAAGGTTTGTCTAAGTTCGTCCTTAGAAAGAGACTAACTTGGGACGAACTTAGACAAACCTTAGAATGAGACTTAAGTTTGTCTTTGTTCGTCCCAACTTTGTCTCGTTAGTCTCATTCTAAGGTTTGTCTAAGTTTGTCCTTGGCAAGAGACTAACTTGGGACGAACTTTGACAAACCTTAGAATGAGACTTAAGTTTGTCTTTGTTCGTCCCAACTTTGTCTCGTTAGTCTCATTCTAAGGTTTGTCTAAGTTCGTCCTTAGAAAGAGACTAACTTGGGACGAACATAGACAAACCTTAGAATGAGACTTAAGTTTGTCTTTGTTCGTCCAAACTTTGTCTCGTTAGTCTCATTCTAAGGTTTGTCTAAGTTCGTCCTTAGAAAGAGACTAACTTGGGACGAACTAAGACAAACCTTAGAATGAGACTTTAGTTTGTCTTTGTTCGTCCCAAGTTAATCTCGTTAGTCTCATTCTAAGGTTTGTCTAAGTTCGTCCTTAGAAAGAGACTAACTTGGGACAAACTAAGATAAACCTTAGAATGGGACTTAAGTTTGTCTTTGTTCGTCCCAAGTTAGTCTCGTTAGTCTCATTCTAAGGTTTGTCAAAGTTCATCCTTAGAAAGAGACTAACTTGGGACGAACAAAGACAAACCTTAGAATGAGACTTAAGTTTGTCTTTGTTCGTCCCAAGTTAGTCTCGTTAGTCTCATTCTAAGGTTTGTCTAAGTTCATCCTTAGAAAGAGACTAACCTGGGATGAACTTAGACAACCCTTAGAATGAGACTTAAGTTTGTCTTTGTTCGTCCCTAGTTAGTCTTGTTAGTCTGATTCTAAGGTTTGTCTAAGTTCGTCCTTAGAAATAGACTAACTTGGGACGAACAAAGACAAACCTTAGAATGAGACTTAAGTTTGTCTTTGTTCGTCCAAAGTTTGTCTCGTTAGTCTCATTCTAAGGTTTGTCTAAGTTCATCCTTAGAAAGAGACTAACTTGGGACGAACTTAGACAAACCTTAGAATCAGACTTAAGTTTGTCTTTGTTCGTCCCTAGTTAGTCTCGTTAGTCTTATTCTAAGGTTTGTCTAAGTTCGTCCTTAGAAAGAGACTAACTTGGGACGAACTTAGACAAACCTTAGAATGAGACTTAAGTTTGTCTTTGTTCGTCCCAAGTTAGTCTCGTTAGTCTCATTCTAAGATTTGTCTAAGTTCGTCCTTAGAAAGAGACTAACCTGGGATGAACTTGGACAAACCTTAGAATGAGACTTTAGTTTGTCTTTGTTCGTCCCAAGTTAATCTCGTTAGTCTCATTCTAAGGTTTGTCTAAGTTCGTCATTAGAAAGAGACTAACTTGGGACGAACTTAGACAAACCTTAGAACGAGACTTAAGTTTGTCTTTGTTCGTCCCAAGGTAGTCTCGTTAGTCTCATTCTAAGGTTTGTCTAAGTTCGTCCTTAGAAAGAGACTAACTTGGGACGAACTTAGAGAAACCTTAGAATGAGACTTAAGTTTGTCTTTGTTCGTCCCAAGTCAGTCTCGTTAGTCTCATTCTAAGGTTTGTCTAAGTTCGTCCTTAGAAAGAGACTAACTTGGGATGAACTTGGACAAACCTTAGAATGAGACTTTAGTTTGTCTTTGTTCGTCCCAAGTTAATCTCGTTAGTCTCATTCTAAGGTTTGTCTAAGTTCATCAATAGAAAGAGACTAACTTGGGACGAACTTAGACAAACCGTAGAATGAGACTTATGTTTGTCTTTGTTCGTCCCAAGGTAGTCTCGTTAGTCTCATTCTAAGGTTTGTCTAAGTTCGTCCTTAGAAAGAGACTAACTTGGGACGAACTTAGACAAACCTTAGAATGCGACTAACATTTTTCTTTGTTCATCCAAAGTTAGTCTCGTTAGTCTCATTCTAAGGTTTGTCTAAGTTCGTCCTTAGAAAGAGACTAACTTGGGACGAACTTAGACAAACCTTAGAATGAGACTTAAGTTTGTCTTTGTTCGTCCCAAGTTAGTCTCGTTAGTCTCATTCTAAGGTTTGTCTAAGTTCATCCTTAGAAAGAGACTAACTTGGGACGAACTTAGACAAACCTTAGAATCAGACTTAAGTTTGTCTTTGTTCGTCCCTAGTTAGTCTCGTTAGTCTCATTCTAAGGTTTGTCTAAGTTCGTCCTTAGAAAGAGACTAACTTGGGACGAACTTAGACAAACCTTAGAATGAGACTTAAGTTTGTATTTGTTCGTCCCATGTTAGTCTCATTAGTCTCATTCTAAGATTTGTCTAAGTTCGTCCTTAGAAAGAGACTAACCTGGGATGAACTTGGACAAACCTTAGAATGAGACTTTAGTTTGTCTTTGTTCGTCCCAAGTTAATCTTGTTAGTCTCATTCTAAGGTTTGTCTAAGTTCGTCATTAGAAAGAGACTAACTTGGGATGAACTTAGACAAACCTTAGAACGAGACTTAAGTTTGTCTTTGTTCGTCCCAAGGTAGTCTCGTTAGTCTCATTCTAAGGTTTGTCTAAGTTCGTCCTTAGAAAGAGACTAACTTGGGACGAACTTAGAGAAACCTTAGAATGAGACTTAAGTTTGTCTTTGTTCGTCCCAAGTCAGTCTCGTTAGTCTCATTCTAAGGTTTGTCTAAGTTCGTCCTTAGAAAGAGACTAACTTGGGACGAACTTGGACAAACCTTAGAATGGGACTTTAGTTTGTCTTTGTTCGTCCCAAGTTAATCTCGTTAGTCTCATTCTAAGGTTTGTCTAAGTTCGTCAATAGAAAGAGACTAACTTGGGACGAACTTAGACAAACCGTAGAATGAGACTTATGTTTGTCTTTGTTCGTCCCAAGGTAGTCTCGTTTGTCTCATTCTAAGGTTTGTCTAAGTTCGTCCTTAGAAAGAGACTAACTTGGGACGAACTTAGACAAACCTTAGAATAAGACTTAAGTTTGTCTTTGTTCTTTCCAAGTTAGTCTCGTTAGTCTCATTCTAAGGTTTGTCTAAGTTCATCATTAGAAAGAGACTAACTTGGGACGAACTTGGACAAACCTTAGAATGCGACTAACATTTTTCTTTGTTCATCCAAAGTTAGTCTCGTTAGTCTCATTCTAAGGTTTGTCTAAGTTCGTCCTTAGAAAGAGACTAACTTGGGACGAACTTAGACAAACCTTAGAATGAGACTTAAGTTTGTCTTTGTTCGTCCCAAGTCAGTCTCGTTAGTCTCATTCTAAGGTTTGTCTAAGTTCGTCCTTAGAAAAAGAATAACTTGGGACGAACTAAGAAAACCTTAGAATGAGACTTAAGTTTGTCTTTGTTCGTCCCAAGTTAGTCTCGTTAGTCTCATTCTAAGGTTTGTCTAAGTTCGTCCTTAGAAAGAGACTAACTTGGGACGAACTTGGACAAACCTTAAAATGAGACTTTAGGTTGTCTTTGTTCGTCCCAAGTTAATCTCATTAGTCTCATTCTAAGGTTTGTCCAAGTTCGTCCTTAGAAAAAGACTAACTTGGGACGAACTAAGACAAACCTTAGAATGAGACTTAAGTTTGTCTTTGTTCGTCCCAAGTTAGTCTCGTTAGTCTCATTCTAAGGTTTGTCTAAGTTCGTCCTTAGAAAGAGACTAACTTGGGACAAACTTGCACAAACCTTAGAATGAGACTTTAGTTTGTCTTTGTTCGTCCCAAGTTAATCTCGTTAGTCTCATTCTAAGGTTTGTCTAAGTTCGTCATTAGAAAGAGACAAACTTGGGACGAACTTAGACAAACCTTTGAATGAGACTCAAGTTTGTCTTTGTTCATCCCAAGTTAGTCTCATTAGTCTCATTTTAAGGTTTGTCTAAGTTCGTCCTTAGAAAGAGACTAACTTAAGACGAACAAAGACAAACCTTAGAATGAGACTTAAGTTTGTCTTTGTTCGTTCCAAGTTAGTCTCGTTAGTCTCATTCTAAGGTTTGTCTAAGTTCGTCCTTAGAAAGAGACTAACTTGGGATGAACTTAGACAAACCTTAGAATAAGACTTAAGTTTGTCTTTGTTCTTTCCAAGTTAGTCTCGTTAGTCTCATTCTAACGTTTGTCTAAGTTCATCATTAGAAAGAGACTAACTTGGGACGAACTTGGACAAACCTTAGAATGAGACTAACATTTTTCTTTGTTCATCCAAAGTTAGTCTCGTTAGTCTCATTCTAAGGGTTGTCTAAGTTCGTCCTTAGAAAGAGACTAACTTGGGATGAACTTAGACAAACCTTAGAATGAGACTTAAGTTTGTCTTTGTTCGTCCCAAGTCAGTCTCGTTAGTCTCATTCTAAGGTTTGTCTAAGTTCGTCCTTAGAAAGAGACTAACTTGGGACGAACTTAGACAAACCTTAGAATGAGACTTAAGTTTGTCTTTGTTCGTCCCAAGTTAGTCTCGTTAGTCTCATTCTAAGGTTTGTCTAAGTTCGTCCTTAGAAAGAGACTAACTTGGGATGAACTTGGACAAACCTTAGAATGAGACTTTAGGTTGTCTTTGTTCGTCCCTAGTTAATCTCGTTAGTCTCATTCTAAGGTTTGTCCAAGTTCGTCCTTAGAAAAAGACTAACTTGGGATGAACTTAGACAAACCTTAGAATGAGACTTAAGTTTGTCTTTGTTCGTCCCAAGTTAGTCTCGTTAGTCTCATTCTAAGGTTTGTCTAAGTTCATCCTTAGAAAGAGACTAACCTGGGATGAACTTAGACAAACCTTAGAATGAGACTTAAGTTTGTCTTTGTTCGTCCCTAGTTAGTCTCGTTAGTCTCATTCTAAGGTTTGTCTATGTTCGTCCTTAGAAAGAGACTAACTTGGGACGAACTTAGACAAACCTTATAATGAGACTTAAGTTTGTCTTTGTTCGTCCCTAGTTAGTCTCGTTAGTCTCATTCTAAGGTTTGTCTAAGTTCGTCCTTAGAAAGAGATTAACTTGGGACAAACTAAGACAAACCTTAGAATGGGACTTAAGTTTGTCTTTGTTCGTCCCAAGTTAGTCTCGTTAGTCTCATTCTAAGGTTTGTCAAAGTTCGTCCTTAGAAAGAGACTAACTTGGGACGAACAAAGACAAACCTTAGAATGAGACTTAAGTTTGTCTTTGTTCGTCCCAAGTTAGTCTCGTTAGTCTCATTCTAAGGTTTGTCTAAGTTCATCCTTAGAAAGAGACTAACCTGGGATGAACTTAGACAACCCTTAGAATGAGACTTAAGTTTGTCTTTGTTCGTCCCTAGTTAGTCTTGTTAGTCTCATTCTAAGGTTTGTCTAAGTTCGTCCTTAGAAATAGACTAACTTGGGACGAACAAAGACAAACCTTAGAATGAGACTTAAGTTTGTCTTTGTTCGTCCAAAGTTTGTCTCGTTAGTCTCATTCTAAGGTTTGTCTAAGTTCATCCTTAGAAAGAGACTAACTTGGGACGAACTTAGACAAACCTTAGAATCAGACTTAAGTTTGTCTTTGTTCGTCCCTAGTTAGTCTCGTTAGTCTCATTCTAAGGTTTGTCTAAGTTCGTCCTTAGAAAGAGACTAACTTGGGACGAACTTAGACAAACCTTAGAATGAGACTTAAGTTTGTCTTTGTTCGTCCCAAGTTAGTCTCGTTAGTCTCATTCTAAGATTTGTCTAAGTTCGTCCTTAGAAAGAGACTAACCTGGGATGAACTTGGACAAACCTTAGAATGAGACTTTAGTTTGTCTTTGTTCGTCCCAAGTTAATCTCGTTAGTCTCATTCTAAGGTTTGTCTAAGTTCGTCATTAGAAGGAGACTAACTTGGGATGAACTTAGACAAACCTTAGAACGAGACTTAAGTTTCTCTTTGTTCGTCCCAAGGTAGTCTCGTTAGTCTCATTCTAAGGTTTGTCTAAGTTCGTCCTTAGAAAGAGACTAACATGGGACGAACTTAGAGAAACATTAGAATGAGACTTAAGTTTGTCTTTGTTCGTCCCAAGTCAGTCTCGTTAGTCTCATTCTAAGGTTTGTCTAAGTTCGTCCTTAGAAAGAGACTAACTTGGGACGAACTTGGACAAACCTTAGAATGGGACTTTAGTTTGTCTTTGTTCGTCCCAAGTTAATCTCGTTAGTCTCATTCTAAGGTTTGTCTAAGTTCGTCAATAGAAAGAGACTAACTTGGGACGAACTTAGACAAACCGTAGAATGAGACTTATGTTTGTCTTTGTTCGTCCCAAGGTAGTCTCGTTAGTCTCATTCTAAGGTTTGTCTAAGTTCGTCCTTAGAAAGAGACTAACTTGGGACGAACTTAGACAAACCATAGAATAAGACTTAAGTTTGTCTTTGTTCTTTCCAAGTTAGTCTCGTTAGTCTCATTCTAAGGTTTGTCTAAGTTCATCATTAGAAAGAGACTAACTTGGGACGAACTTGGACAAACCTTAGAATGCGACTAACATTTTTCTTTGTTCATCCAAAGTTAGTCTCGTTAGTCTCATTCTAAGGTTTGTCTAAGTTCGTCCTTAGAAAGAGACTAACTTGGGACGAACTTAGACAAACCTTAGAATGAGACTTAAGTTTGTCTTTGTTCGTCCCAAGTCAGTCTCGTTAGTCTCATTCTAAGGTTTGTCTAAGTTCGTCCTTAGAAAAAGAATAACTTGGGACGAACTAAGAAAACCTTAGAATGAGACTTAAGTTTGTCTTTGTTCGTCCCAAGTTAGTCTCGTTAGTCTCATTCTAAGGTTTGTCTAAGTTCGTCCTTATAAAGAGACTAACTTGGGACGAACTTGGACAAACCTTAAAATGAGACTTTAGGTTGTCTTTGTTCGTCCCAAGTTAATCTCGTTAGTCTCATTCTAAGGTTTGTCCAAGTTCGTCCTTAGAAAAAGACTAACTTGGGACGAACTAAGACAAACCTTAGAATGAGACTTAAGTTTGTCTTTGTTCGTCCCAAGTTAGTCTCGTTAGTCTCATTCTAAGGTTTGTCTAAGTTCGTCCTTAGAAAGAGACTAACTTGGGACAAACTTGCACAAACCTTAGAATGAGACTTTAGTTTGTCTTTGTTCGTCCCAAGTTAATCTCGTTAGTCTCATTCTAAGGTTTGTCTAAGTTCGTCATTAGAAAGAGACAAACTTGGGACGAACTTAGACAAACCTTTGAATGAGACTCAAGTTTGTCTTTGTTCATCCCAAGTTAGTCTCATTAGTCTCATTTTAAGGTTTGTCTAAGTTCGTCCTTAGAAAGAGACTAACTTAAGACGAACAAAGACAAACCTTAGAATGAGACTTAAGTTTGTCTTTGTTCGTTCCAAGTTAGTCTCGTTAGTCTCATTCTAAGGTTTGTCTAAGTTCGTCCTTAGAAAGAGACTAACTTGGGATGAACTTAGACAAACCTTAGAATAAGACTTAAGTTTGTCTTTGTTCTTTCCAAGTTAGTCTCGTTAGTCTCATTCTAACGTTTGTCTAAGTTCATCATTAGAAAGAGACTAACTTGGGACGAACTTGGACAAACCTTAGAATGAGACTAACATTTTTCTTTGTTCATCCAAAGTTAGTCTCGTTAGTCTCATTCTAAGGGTTGTCTAAGTTCGTCCTTAGAAAGAGACTAACTTGGGATGAACTTAGACAAACCTTAGAATGAGACTTAAGTTTGTCTTTGTTCGTCCCAAGTCAGTCTCGTTAGTCTCATTCTAAGGTTTGTCTAAGTTCGTCCTTAGAAAGAGACTAACTTGGGACGAACTTAGACAAACCTTAGAATGAGACTTAAGTTTGTCTTTGTTCGTCCCAAGTTAGTCTCGTTAGTCTCATTCTAAGGTTTGTCTAAGTTCGTCCTTAGAAAGAGACTAACTTGGGATGAACTTGGACAAACCTTAGAATGAGACTTTAGGTTGTCTTTGTTCGTCCCTAGTTAATCTCGTTAGTCTCATTCTAAGGTTTGTCCAAGTTCGTCCTTAGAAAAAGACTAACTTGGGATGAACTTAGACAAACCTTAGAATGAGACTTAAGTTTGTCTTTGTTCGTCCCAAGTTAGTCTCGTTAGTCTCATTCTAAGGTTTGTCTAAGTTCATCCTTAGAAAGAGACTAACCTGGGATGAACTTAGACAAACCTTATAATGAGACTTAAGTTTGTCTTTGTTCGTCCCTAGTTAGTCTCGTTAGTCTCATTCTAAGGTTTGTCTATGTTCGTCCTTAGAAAGAGACTAACTTGGGACGAACTTAGACAAACCTTATAATAAGACTTAAGTTTGTCTTTGTTCGTCCCTAGTTAGTCTCGTTAGTCTCATTCTAAGGTTTGTCTAAGTTCATCCTTAGAAAGAGACTAACTTGGGACAAACTAAGACAAACCTTAGAATGGGACTTAAGTTTGTCTTTGTTCGTCCCAAGTTAGTCTCGTTAGTCTCATTCTAAGGTTTGTCAAAGTTCGTCCTTAGAAAGAGACTAACTTGGGACGAACAAAGACAAACCTTAGAATGAGACTTAAGTTTGTCTTTGTTCGTCCCAAGTTAGTCTCGTTAGTCTCATTCTAAGGTTTGTCTAAGTTCATCCTTAGAAAGAGACTAACCTGGGATGAACTTAGACAACCCTTAGAATGAGACTTAAGTTTGTCTTTGTTCGTCCCTAGTTAGTCTTGTTAGTCTCATTCTAAGGTTTGTCTAAGTTCGTCCTTAGAAATAGACTAACTTGGGACGAACAAAGACAAACCTTAGAATGAGACTTAAGTTTGTCTTTGTTCGTCCAAAGTTTGTCTCGTTAGTCTCATTCTAAGGTTTGTCTAAGTTCATCCTTAGAAAGAGACTAACTTGGGACGAACTTAGACAAACCTTAGAATCAGACTTAAGTTTGTCTTTGTTCGTCCCTAGTTAGTCTCGTTAGTCTCATTCTAAGGTTTGTCTAAGTTCGTCCTTAGAAAGAGACTAACTTGGGACGAACTTAGACAAACCTTAGAATGAGACTTAAGTTTGTCTTTGTTCGTCCCAAGTTAGTCTCGTTAGTCTCATTCTAAGATTTGTCTAAGTTCGTCCTTAGAAAGAGACTAACCTGGGATGAACTTGGACAAACCTTAGAATGAGACTTTAGTTTGTCTTTGTTCGTCCCAAGTTAATCTCGTTAGTCTCATTCTAAGGTTTGTCTAAGTTCGTCATTAGAAGGAGACTAACTTGGGATGAACTTAGACAAACCTTAGAACGAGACTTAAGTTTCTCTTTGTTCGTCCCAAGGTAGTCTCGTTAGTCTCGTTCTAAGGTTTGTCTAAGTTCGTCCTTAGAAAGAGACTAACATGGGACGAACTTAGAGAAACATTAGAATGAGACTTAAGTTTGTCTTTGTTCGTCCCAAGTCAGTTTCGTTAGTCTCATTCTAAGGTTTGTCTAAGTTCGTCCTTAGAAAGAGACTAACTTGGGACGAACTTGGACAAACCTTAGAATGGGACTTTAGTTTGTCTTTGTTCGTCCCAAGTTAATCTCGTTAGTCTCATTCTAAGGTTTGTCTAAGTTCGTCAATAGAAAGAGACTAACTTGGGACGAACTTAGACAAACCGTAGAATGAGACTTATGTTTGTCTTTGTTCGTCCCAAGGTAGTCTCGTTAGTCTCATTCTAAGGTTTGTCTAAGTTCGTCCTTAGAAAGAGACTAACTTGGGACGAACTTAGACAAACCTTAGAATAAGACTTAAGTTTGTCTTTGTTCTTTCCAAGTTAGTCTCGTTAGTCTCATTCTAAGGTTTGTCTAAGTTCATCATTAGAAAGAGACTAACTTGGGACGAACTTGGACAAACCTTAGAATGCGACTAACATTTTTCTTTGTTCATCCAAAGTTAGTCTCGTTAGTCTCATTCTAAGGTTTGTCTAAGTTCGTCCTTAGAAAGAGACTAACTAGGGACGAACTTAGACAAACCTTAGAATGAGACTTAAGTGTGTCTTTGTTCGTCCCAAGTCAGTCTCGTTAGTCTCATTCTAAGGTTTGTCTAAGTTCGTCCTTAGAAAAAGAATAACTTGGGACGAACTAAGAAAACCTTAGAATGAGACTTAAGTTTGTCTTTGTTCGTCCCAAGTTAGTCTCGTTAGTCTCATTCTAAGGTTTGTCTAAGTTCGTCCTTAGAAAGAGACTAACTTGGGACGAACTTGGACAAACCTTAGAATGAGACTTTAGGTTGTCTTTGTTCGTCCCAAGTTAATCTCGTTAGTCTCATTCTAAGGTTTGTCCAAGTTCGTCCTTAGAAAAAGACTAACTTGGGACGAACTAAGACAAACCTTAGAATGAGACTTAAGTTTGTCTTTGTTCGTCCCAAGTTAGTCTCGTTAGTCTCATTCTAAGGTTTGTCTAAGTTCGTCCTTAGAAAGAGACTAACTTGGGACAAACTTGCACAAACCTTAGAATGAGACTTTAGTTTGTCTTTGTTCGTCCCAAGTTAATCTCGTTAGTCTCATTCTAAGGTTTGTCTAAGTTCGTCATTAGAAAGAGACTAACTTGGGACGAACTTAGACAAACCTTTGAATGAGACTCAAGTTTGTCTTTGTTCATCCCAAGTTAGTCTCATTAGTCTCATTTTAAGGTTTGTCTAAGTTCGTCCTTAGAAAGAGACTAACTTGGGACGAACAAAGACAAACCTTAGAATGAGACTTAAGTTTGTCTTTGTTCGTTCCAAGTTAGTCTCGTTAGTCTCATTCTAAGGTTTGTCTAAGTTCGTCCTTAGAAAGAGACTAACTTGGGATGAACTTAGACAAACCTTAGAATAGGACTTAAATTGTCTTTGTTCGTCCCAAGTTAGTCTCATTAGTCTCATTTTAAGGTTTGTCAAAGTTCGTCCTTAGAAAGAGACTAACTTGGGACGAACAAAGACAAACCTTAGAATGAGACTTAAGTTTGTCTTTGTTCGTCCCAAGTTAGTCTCGTTAGTCTCATTCTAAGGTTTGTCTAAGTTCATCCTTAAAAAGAGACTAACCTGGGATGACCTTAGACAACCCTTAGAATGAGACTTAAGTTTGTCTTTGTTCGTCCCTAGTTAGTCTTGTTAGTCTCATTCTAAGGTTTGTCTAAGTTCGTCCTTAGAAAGAGACTAACTTGGGACGAACAAAGACAAACCTTAGAATGAGACTTAAGTTTCTCTTTGTTCGTCCAAAGTTTGTCTCGTTAGTCTCATTCTAAGGTTTGTCTAAGTTCATCCTTAGAAAGAGACTAACTTGGGACGAACTTAGACAAACCTTAGAATCAGACTTAAGTTTGTCTTTGTTCGTCCCTAGTTAGTCTCGTTAGTCTCATTCTAAGGTTTGTCTAAGTTCATCCTTAGAAAGAGACTAACTTGGGACGAACTTAGACAAACCTTAGAATGAGACTTAAGTTTGTCTTTGTTCGTCCCAAGTTAGTCTCGTTAGTCTCATTCTAAGGTTTGTCTAAGTTCATCCTTAGAAAGAGACTAACCTGGGATGAACTTAGACAAACCTTAGAATGAGACTTAAGTTTGTCTTTGTTCGTCCCTAGTTAGTCTCGTTAGTCTCATTCTAAGGTTTGTTTATGTTCGTCCTTAGAAAGAGACTAACTTGGGACGAACTTAGACAAACCTTAGAATGAGACTTAAGTTTGTCTTTGTTCGTCCCTAGTTAGTCTCGTTAGTCTCATTCTAAGGTTTGTCTAAGTTCTTCCTTAGAAAGAGACTAACTTGGGACGAACAAAGACAAACCTTAGAATGATACTTAAGTTTGTCTTTGTTCGTCCCAACTTTGTCTCGTTAGTCTCATTCTAAGGTTTGTCTAAGTTCGTCCTTAGAAA
Organism: Rhodiola kirilowii; assembly: GCA_033675215.1. Lineage (NCBI taxonomy): Eukaryota > Viridiplantae > Streptophyta > Magnoliopsida > Saxifragales > Crassulaceae > Rhodiola > Rhodiola kirilowii. The sequence continues at coordinate 645,065 of JAUCNB010000012.1, read as the reverse complement.
GAGACTAACTTGGGACGAACTTAGACAAACCTTAGAATGAGACTTAAGTTTGTCTTTGTTCGTCCCAACTTTATCTCGTTAGTCTCATTCTAAGGTTTGTCTAAGTTCGTCCTTAGAAAGAGACTAACTTGGGACGAACTTAGACAAACCTTAGAATGAGGCTTAAGTTTGTCTTTGTTCGTCCCAAGTCAGTCTCGTTAGTCTCATTCTAAGGTTTGTCTAAGTTCGTCCTTAGAAAGACACTAACTTGGGACGAACTTAGACAAACCTTAGAATGAGACTTAAGTTTGTCTTTGTTCGTCCCAAGTTAGTCTCGTTAGTCTCATTCTAAGGTTTTTCTAAGTTCGTCCTTAGAAAGAGACTAACTTGGGACAAACTTGGACAAACCTTAGAATGAGACTTTAGTTTGTCTTTGTTCGTACCAAGTTAATCTCGTTAGTCTCATTCTAAGGTTTGTCTAAGTTCGTCATTAGAAAGAGACTAACTTGGGACGAACTTAGACAAACCTTAGAATGAGACTAACGTTTGTCTTTGTTCGTCCCAAGGTAGTCTCGTTAGTCTCATTCTAATGTTTGTCTAAGTTCATCCTTAGAAAGAGACAAACTTGGGACGAACTTAGACAAACCTTAGAATGAGACTTAAGTTTGTCTTTGTTTGTCCCAAGTCAGTCTCGTTAGTCTCATTCTAAGGTTTGTTTAAGTTCGTCCTTAGAAAGAGACTAATTTCGGACGAACTTAGACAAACCTTAGAATGAGACTTAAGTTTGTCTTTGTTCGTCCCAAGTTAGTCTCGTTAGTCTCATTCTAAGGTTTGTCTAAGTTCGTCCTTAGAAAGTGACTAACTTGGGACAAACTTGGACAAACCTTAGAATGAGACTTTAGTTTGTCTTTGTTCGTCCCAAGTTAATCTCGTTAGTCTCATTCTAAGGTTTGTCTAAGTTCGTCATTAGAAAGAGACTAACTTGGGACGAACTTAGACAAACCTTTGAATGAGACTCAAGTTTGTCTTTGTTCGTCCCAAGTTAGTCTCATTAGTCTCATTTTAAGGTTTGTCAAAGTTCGTCCTTAGAAAGAGACTAACTTGGGACGAACAAAGACAAACCTTAGAATGAGACTTAAGTTTGTCTTTGTTCGTCCCAAGTTAGTCTCGTTAGTCTCATCCTAAGGTTTGTCTAAGTTCATCCTTAGAAAGAGACTAACCTGGGTTGAACTTAGACAACCCTTAGAATGAGACTTAAGTTTGTCTTTGTGCGTCCCTAGTTAGTCTTGTTAGTCTCATTCTAAGGTTTGTCTAAGTTCGTCCTTAGAAAGAGACTAACTTGGGACGAACAAAGACAAACCTTAGAATGAGACTTAAGTTTGTCTTTGTTCGTCCAAAGTTTGTCTCGTTAGTCTCATTCTAAGGTTTGTCTAAGTTCATCCTTAGAAAGAGACTAACTTGGGACGAACTTAGACAAACCTTAGAATGAGACTTAAGTTTGTCTTTGTTCGTCCCAAGTCAGTCTCGTTAGTCTCATTCTAAGGTTTGTCTAAGTTCGTCCTTAGAAAGAGACTAACTGCGGACGAACTTAGACAAACCTTAGAATGAGACTTAAGTTTGTCTTTGTTCGTCCCAAGTTAGTCTCGTTAGTCTCATTCTAAGGTTTGTCTAAGTTCGTCCTTAGAAAGTGACTAACTTGGGACAAACTTGGACAAACCTTAGAATGAGACTTTAGTTTGTCTTTGTTCGTCCCAAGTTAATCTCGTTAGTCTCATTCTAAGGTTTGTCTAAGTTCGTCATTAGAAAGAGACTAACTTGGGACGAACTTAGACAAACCTTTGAATGAGACTCAAGTTTGTCTTTGTTCATCCCAAGTTAGTCTCATTAGTCTCATTTTAAGGTTTGTCAAAGTTCGTCCTTAGAAAGAGACTAACTTTGGACGAACAAAGACAAACCTTAGAATGAGACTTAAGTTTGTCTTTGTTCGTCCCTAGTTAGTCTTGTTAGTCTCATTCTAAGGTTTGTCTAAGTTCGTCAATAGAAAGAGACTAACTTGGGACGAACTTAGACAAACCTTAGAATGAGACTTAAGTTTGTCTTTGTTCGTCCCAAGTCAGTCTCGTTAGTCTCATTCTAAGGTTTGTCTAAGTTCGTCCTTAGAAAGAGACTAACTGCGGACGAACTTAGACAAACCTTAGAATGAGACTTAAGTTTGTCTTTGTTCGTCCCAAGTCAGTCTCGTTAGTCTCATTCTAAGGTTTGTCTAAGTTCGTCCTTAGAAAGAGACTAACTGCGGACGAACTTAGACAAACCTTAGAATGAGACTTAAGTTTGTCTTTGTTCGTCCCAAGTTAGTCTCGTTAGTCTCATTCTAAGGTTTGTCTAAGTTCATCCTTAGAAAGAGACTAACCTGGGATGAACTTAGACAACCCTTAGAATGAGACTTAAGTTTGTCTTTGTTCGTCCCTAGTTAGTCTTGTTAGTCTCATTCTAAGGTTTGTCTAAGTTCGTCCTTAGAAAGAGACTAACTTGGGACGAACAAAGACAAACCTTAGAATGAGACTTAAGTTTGTCTTTGTTCGTCCCAAGTCAGTCTCGTTAGTCTCATTCTAAGGTTTGTCTAAGTTCGTCATTAGAAAGAGACTAACTTGGGACGAACTTAGACAAACCTTAGAATGAGACTAACGTTTGTCTTTGTTCGTCCCAAGGTAGTCTCGTTAGTCTCATTCTAATGTTTGTCTAAGTTCATCCTTAGAAAGAGACTAACTTTGGACGAACTTAGACAAACCTTAGAATGAGACTTAAGTTTGTCTTTGTTTGTCCCAAGTCAGTCTCGTTAGTCTCATTCTAAGGTTTGTTTAAGTTCGTCCTTAGAAAGAGACTAATTTCGGACGAACTTAGACAAACCTTAGAATGAGACTTAAGTTTGTCTTTGTTCGTCCCAAGTTAGTCTCGTTAGTCTCATTCTAAGGTTTGTCTAAGTTCGTCCTTAGAAAGTGACTAACTTGGGACAAACTTGGACAAACCTTAGAATGAGACTTTAGTTTGCCTTTGTTCGTCCCAAGTTAATCTCGTTAGTCTCATTCTAAGGTTTGTCTAAGTTCGTCATTAGAAAGAGACTAACTTGGGACGAACTTAGACAAACCTTTGAATGAGACTCAAGTTTGTCTTTGTTCGTCCCAAGTTAGTCTCATTAGTCTCATTTTAAGGTTTGTCAAAGTTCGTCCTTAGAAAGAGACTAACTTGGGACGAACAAAGACAAACCTTAGAATGAGACTTAAGTTTGTCTTTGTTCGTCCCAAGTTAGTCTCGTTAGTCTCATCCTAAGGTTTGTCTAAGTTCATCCTTAGAAAGAGACTAACCTGGGATGAACTTAGACAACCCTTAGAATGAGACTTAAGTTTGTCTTTGTGCGTCCCTAGTTAGTCTTGTTAGTCTCATTCTAAGGTTTGTCTAAGTTCGTCCTTAGAAAGAGACTAACTTGGGACGAACAAAGACAAACCTTAGAATGAGACTTAAGTTTGTCTTTGTTCGTCCAAAGTTTGTCTCGTTAGTCTCATTCTAAGGTTTGTCTAAGTTCATCCTTAGAAAGAGACTAACTTGGGACGAACTTAGACAAACCTTAGAATGAGACTTAAGTTTGTCTTTGTTCGTCCCAAGTCAGTCTCGTTAGTCTCATTCTAAGGTTTGTCTAAGTTCGTCCTTAGAAAGAGACTAACTGCGGACGAACTTAGACAAACCTTAGAATGAGACTTAAGTTTGTCTTTGTTCGTCCCAAGTTAGTCTCGTTACTCTCATTCTAAGGTTTGTCTAAGTTCGTCCTTAGAAAGTGACTAACTTGGGACAAACTTGGACAAACCTTAGAATGAGACTTTAGTTTGTCTTTGTTCGTCCCAAGTTAATCTCGTTAGTCTCATTCTAAGGTTTGTCTAAGTTCGTCATTAGAAAGAGACTAACTTGGGACGAACTTAGACAAACCTTTGAATGAGACTCAAGTTTGTCTTTGTTCATCCCAAGTTAGTCTCATTAGTCTCATTTTAAGGTTTGTCAAAGTTCGTCCTTAGAAAGAGACTAACTTGGGACGAACAAAGACAAACCTTAGAATGAGACTTAAGTTTGTCTTTGTTCGTCCCTAGTTAGTCTTGTTAGTCTCATTCTAAGGTTTGTCTAAGTTCGTCAATAGAAAGAGACTAACTTGGGACGAACTTAGACAAACCTTAGAATGAGACTTAAGTTTGTCTTTGTTCGTCCCAAGTCAGTCTCGTTAGTCTCATTCTAAGGTTTGTCTAAGTTCGTCCTTAGAAAGAGACTAACTGCGGACGAACTTAGACAAACCTTAGAATGAGACTTAAGTTTGTCTTTGTTCGTCCCAAGTCAGTCTCGTTAGTCTCATTCTAAGGTTTGTCTAAGTTCGTCCTTAGAAAGAGACTAACTGCGGACGAACTTAGACAAACCTTAGAATGAGACTTAAGTTTGTCTTTGTTCGTCCCAAGTTAGTCTCGTTAGTCTCATTCTAAGGTTTGTCTAAGTTCATCCTTAGAAAGAGACTAACCTGGGATGAACTTAGACAACCCTTAGAATGAGACTTAAGTTTGTCTTTGTTCGTCCCTAGTTAGTCTTGTTAGTCTCATTCTAAGGTTTGTCTAAGTTCGTCCTTAGAAAGAGACTAACTTGGGACGAACAAAGACAAACCTTAGAATGAGACTTAAGTTTGTCTTTGTTCGTCCAAAGTTTGTCTCGTTAGTCTCATTCTAAGGTTTGTCTAAGTTCATCCTTAGAAAGAGACTAACTTGGGACGAACTTAGACAAACCTTAGAATCAGACTTAAGTTTGTCTTTGTTCGTCCCTAGTTAGTCTCGTTAGTCTCATTCTAAGGTTTGTCTGAGTTCATCCTTAGAAAGAGACTAACTTGGGACGAACTTAGACAAACCTTAGAATGAGACTTAAGTTTGTCTTTGTTCGTCCCAAGTCAGTCTCGTTAGTCTCATTCTAAGGTTTGTCTAAGTTCGTCCTTAGAAAGAGACTAACTGCGGACGAACTTAGACAAACCTTAGAATGAGACTTAAGTTTGTCTTTGTTCGTCCCAAGTTAGTCTCGTTAGTCTCATTCTAAGGTTTGTCTAAGTTCATCCTTAGAAAGAGACTAACCTGGGATGAACTTAGACAACCCTTAGAATGAGACTTAAGTTTGTCTTTGTTCGTCCCTAGTTAGTCTTGTTAGTCTCATTCTAAGGTTTGTCTAAGTTCGTCCTTAGAAAGAGACTAACTTGGGACGAACAAAGACAAACCTTAGAATGAGACTTAAGTTTGTCTTTGTTCGTCCAAAGTTTGTCTCGTTAGTCTCATTCTAAGGTTTGTCTAAGTTCATCCTTAGAAAGAGACTAACTTGGGACGAACTTAGACAAACCTTAGAATCAGACTTAAGTTTGTCTTTGTTCGTCCCTAGTTAGTCTCGTTAGTCTCATTCTAAGGTTTGTCTAAGTTCATCCTTAGAAAGAGACTAACTTGGGACGAACTTAGACAAACCTTAGAATAAGACTTAAGTTTGTCTTTGTTCGTCCCTAGTTAGTCTCGTTAGTCTCATTCTAAGGTTTGTCTAAGTTCATCCTTAGAAAGAGACTAACTTGGGACGAACTTAGACAAACCTTAGAATGAGACTTAAGTTTGTCTTTGTTCGTCCCAAGTTAGTCTCGTTAGTCTCATTCTAAGATTTGTCTAAGTCCGTCCTTAGAAAGAGACTAACCTGGGATGAACTTGGACAAACCTTAGAATGAGACTTTAGTTTGTCTTTGTTCATCCCAAGTTAATCTCGTTAGTCTCATTCTAAGGTTTGTCTAAGTTCGTCATTAGAAAGAGACTAACTTGGGACGAACTTAGACAAACCTTAGAACGAGACTTAAGTTTGTCTTTGTTCGTCCCAAGGTAGTCTCGTTAGTCTCATTCTAAGGTTTGTCTAAGTTCGTCCTTAGAAAGAGACTAACTTGGGACGAACTTAGACAAACCTTAGAATGAGACTTAAGTTTGTCTTTGTTCGTCCCAAGTCAGTCTCGTTAGTCTCATTCTAAGGTTTGTCTAAGTTCGTCTTTAGAAAGAGACTAACTTGGGACGAACTTGGACAAACCTTAGAATGAGACTTTAGTTTGTCTTTGTTCGTCCCAAGTTAATCTCGTTAGTCTCATTCTAAGGTTTGTCTAAGTTCGTCAATAGAAAGAGACTAACTTGGGACGAACTTAGACAAACCTTAGAATGATACTTATGTTTGTCTTTGTTCGTCCCAAGGTAGTCTCGTTAGTCTCATTCTAAGGTTTGTCTAAGTTCGTCCTTAGAAAGAGACTAACGTGGGACGAACTTAGACAAACCTTAGAATAAGACTTAAGTTTGTCTTTGTTCTTTCCAAGTTAGTCTCGTTAGTCTCATTCTAAGGTTTGTCCAAGTTCATCATTAGAAAGAGACTAACTTGGGACGAACTTGGACAAACCTTAGAATGAGACTAACATTTTTCTTTGTTCATCCAAAGTTAGTCTCGTTAGTCTCATTCTAAGGTTTGTCTAAGTTCGTCCTTAGAAAGAGACTAACTTGGGACGAACTTAGACAAACCTTAGAATGAGACTTAAGTTTGTCTTTGTTCGTCCCAAGTCAGTCTCGTTAGTCTCATTCTAAGGTTTGTCTAAGTTCGTCCTTAGAAAAAGACTAACTTGGGACGAACTAAGAAAACCTTAGAATGAGACTTAAGTTTGTCTTTGTTCGTCCCAAGTTAGTCTCGTTAGTCTCATTCTAAGGTTTGTCAAAGTTCGTCCTTAGAAAGAGACTAACTTGGGACGAACTTGGACAAACCTTAGAATGAGACTTTAGGTTGTTTTTGTTCGTCCCAAGTTAATCTCGTTAGTCTCATTCTAAGGTTTGTCCAAGTTCGTCCTTAGAAAAAGTCTAACTTGGGACGAACTAAGAAAAACCTTAGAATGAGACTTAAGTTTGTCTTTGTTCGTCCCAAGTTAGTCTCGTTAGTCTCATTATAAGGTTTGTCTAAGTTCGTCCTTAGAAAGAGACTAACTTGGGACAAACTTGGACAAACCTTAGATTGGGACTTTAGTTTGTCTTTGTTCGTCCCAAGTTAATCTCGTTAGTCTCATTCTAAGGTTTGTCTAAGTTCGTCATTAGAAAGAGACTAACTTGGGTCGAACTTAGACAAACCTTTGTATGAGACTCAAGTTTGTCTTTGTTCGTCCCAAGTTAGTCTCATTAGTCTCATTTTAAGGTTTGTCTAAGTTCGTCCTTAGAAAGAGACTAACTTGGGACGAACAAAGACAAACCTTAGAATGAGACTTAAGTTTGTCTTTGTTCGTTCCAAGTTAGTCTCGTTAGTCTCATTCTAAGGTTTGTCTAAGCTCATCCTTAGAATGAGACTAATCTGGGATGAACTTAGACAACCCTTAGAATGAGACTTAAGTTTGTCTTTGTTCGTCCCTAGTTAGTCTTGTTAGTCTCATTCTAAGGTTTGTCTAAGTTTGTCCTTAGAAAGAGACTAACTTGGGACGAACAAAGACAAACCTTAGAATGAGACTTAAGTTTGTCTTTGTTTGTCCAAAGTTTGTCTCGTTAGTCTCATTCTAAGGTTTGTCTAAGTTCATCCTTAGAAAGAGACTAACTTGGGATGAACTTAGACAAACCTTAGAATGAGACTTAAGTTTGTCTTTGTTCGTCCCTAGTTAGTCTCGTTAGTCTCGTTCTAAGGTTTGTTTAAGTTCATCCTTAGAAAGAGACTAACTTGGGACGAACTTAGACAAACCTTAGAATGAGACTTAAGTTTGTCTTTGTTCGTCCCAAGTTAGTCTCGTTAGTCTCATTCTAAGGTTTGTCTAAGTTCATCCTTAGAAAGAGACTAACTTGGGATGAACTTAGACAAACCTTAGAATGAGACTGAAGTTTATCTTTGTTCGTCCCTAGTTAATCCCGTTAGTCTCATTCTAAGGTTTTTCTAAGTTCGTCCTTAGAAAGAGACTAACTTGGGATGAACTTAGACAAACCTTAGAATGAGACTTAAGTTAGTCTTTGTTCGTCCCAACTTTGTCTCGTTAGTCTCATTTTAAGGATTGTCTAAGTTCGTCCTTAGAAAGAGACTAACTTGGGACGAACAAAAACAAACCTTAGAATGAGACTCAAGTTTGTCTTTGTTCGTCCCAAGTTAGTCTCATTAGTCTCATTTTAAGGTTTGTCTAAGTTCCTCCTTAGAAAGAGACTAACTTGGGACGAACTTAGACAAACCTTAGAATGAGACTTAAGTTTGTCTTTGTTCGTCCCTAGTTAGTCTCGTTAGTCTCATTCTAAGGTTTGTCTAAGTTCGTCCTTAGAAAGAAACTAACTTGGGACGAACTTCGACAAACCTTAGAATGAGACTTAAGTTTGTCTTTGTTCGTCCATAGTTAGTCTCGTTAGTCTCATTCTAAGGTTTGTCTAAGTTCGTCCTTAGAAAGGGACTAACTTGGGACGAACTTAGACAAACCTTAGAATGAGACTTAAGTTTGTCTTTGTTCGTCCCAAGTTTGTCTCGTTAGTCTCATTCTAAGGTTTGTCTAAGTTCGTCATTAGAAAGAGACTAACTTGGGACGAACTTAGACAAACCTTAGAATGACACTTAAGTTTGTCTTTGTTCGTCCCAACTTTGTCTCGTTAGTCTCATTCTAAGGTTTGTCTAAGTTCGTCCTTGGAAAGAGACTAACTTGGGACGAACTTAGACAAACCTTAGAATGAGACTTAAGTTTGTCTTTGTTCGTCCCAACTTTGTCTCGTTAGTCTCATTCTAAGGTTTGTCTAAGTTCGTCCTTAGAAAGAGACTAACTTGGGACGAACTTAGACAAACCTTAGAATGAGACTAACGTTTGTCTTTGTTCGTCCCAAGTTAGTCTCGTTAGTCCCATTCTAAGGTTTGTCTAAGTTCATCCTTAGAAAAAGACTAACTTGGGATGAACTTAGACAAACCTTAGAATGAGACTTAAGTTTGTCTTTGTTCGTCCCTAGTTAGTCTCGTTAGTCTCATTCTATGGTTTGTCTAAGTTCATCCTTAGAAAGAGACTAACTTGGGACGAACTTAGACAAACTTTAGAATGAGACTTAAGTTTGTCTTTGTTCGTCCCAAGTTAGTCTCGTTAGTCTCATTCTAAGGTTTGTCTAAGTTCATCCTTAGAAAGAGACTAACCTGGGATGAACTTAGACAAACCTTAGAATGAGACTTAAGTTTGTCTTTGTTCGTCCCTAGTTAGTCTCGTTAGTCTCATTCTAAGGTTTGTCTAAGTTCGTCCTTAGAAAGAGACTAACTTGGGACGAACTTAGACAAACCTTAGAATGAGACTTAAGTTTGTCTTTGTTCGTCCCAAGTTTGTCTCGTTAGTCTCATTCTAAGGTTTGTCTAAGTTCGTCCTTAGAAAACGACTAACTTGGGACGAACTAAGACAAACCTTAGAATGAGACTTAAGTTTGTCTTTAATCGTCCCTAGTTAGTCTCGTTAGTCTCATTCTAAGGTTTGTCTAAGTTCGTCCTTAGAAAGAGACTAACTTGGGACGAACTTCGACAAACCTTAGAATGAGACTTAAGTTTGTCTTTGTTCGTCCATAGTTAGTCTCGTTAGTCTCATTCTAAGGTTTGTCTAAGTTCGTCCTTAGAAAGGGACTAACTTGGGACGAACTTAGACAAACCTTAGAATGAGACTTAAGTTTGTCTTTGTTCGTCCCAAGTTTGTCTCGTTAGTCTCATTCTAAGGTTTGTCTAAGTTCGTCATTAGAAAGAGACTAACTTGGGACGAACTTAGACAAACCTTAGAATGACACTTAAGTTTGTCTTTGTTCGTCCCAACTTTGTCTCGTTAGTCTCATTCTAAGGTTTGTCTAAGTTCGTCCTTGGAAAGAGACTAACTTGGGACGAACTTAGACAAACCTTAGAATGAGACTTAAGTTTGTCTTTGTTCGTCCCAACTTTGTCTCGTTAGTCTCATTCTAAGGTTTGTCTAAGTTCGTCCTTAGAAAGAGACTAACTTGGGATGAACTTAGACAAACCTTAGAATGAGACTTAAGTTTGTCTTTGTTCGTCCCAACTTTTTCTCGTTAGTCTCATTCTAAGGTTTGTCTAAGTTCGTCCTTAGAAAGAGACTAACTTGGGACGAACTTAGACAAACCTTAGAATGAGACTAACGTTTGTCTTTGTTCGTCCCAAGTTAGTCTCGTTAGTCCCATTCTAAGGTTTGTCTAAGTTCATCCTTAGAAAAAGACTAACTTGGGATGAACTTAGACAAACCTTAGAATGAGACTTAAGTTTGTCTTTGTTCGTCCCTAGTTAGTCTCGTTAGTCTCATTCTATGGTTTGTCTAAGTTCATCCTTAGAAAGAGACTAACTTGGGACGAACTTAGACAAACTTTAGAATGAGACTTAAGTTTGTCTTTGTTCGTCCCAAGTTAGTCTCGTTAGTCTCATTCTAAGGTTTGTCTAAGTTCATCCTTAGAAAGAGACTAACCTGGGATGAACTTAGACAAACCTTAGAATGAGACTTAAGTTTGTCTTTGTTCGTCCCTAGTTAGTCTCGTTAGTCTCATTCTAAGGTTTGTCTAAGTTCGTCCTTAGAAAGAGACTAACTTGGGACGAACTTAGACAAACCTTAGAATGAGACTTAAGTTTGTCTTTGTTCGTCCCAAGTTTGTCTCGTTAGTCTCATTCTAAGGTTTGTCTAAGTTCGTCCTTAGAAAACGACTAACTTGGGACGAACTAAGACAAACCTTAGAATGAGACTTAAGTTTTTCTTTGTTCGTCCCAAGTTAGTCTCGTTAGTCTCATTCTAAGGTTTGTCTAAGTTCGTCCTTAGAAAGAGACTAACCTGGGACAAACTTGGACAAACCTTAGAATGAGACTTTATTATGTGTTTGTTCGTCCCAAGTTAATCTCGTAGGTCTCATTCTTAGGTTTGTCTAAGTTCGTCATTAGAAAGAGACTAACTTGGGACGAACTTAGATAAACCTTTGAATGAGACTCAAGTTTGTCTTTGTTCGTCCCAAGTTAGTCTCGTTAGTCTAATTTAAGGTTTGTCTAAGTTCGTCCTTAGAAAGAGACTAACTTGGGACGAACAAAGACAAACCTTAGAATGTGACTTAAGTTTGTCTTTGTTCGTCCCAAGTTAGTCTCGTTAGTCTCATTCTAAGGTTTGTCTAAGTTCATCCTTAGAAAGAGACTAACTTGGGATGAACTTAGACAAACCTTAGAATGAGACTTAAGTTTATCTTTGTTCGTCCCTAGTTAGTCTTGTTAGCCTCATTCTAAGGTTTGTCTAAGTTCTTCCTTAGAAAGAGACTAACTTGGGATGAACAAAGACAAACTTTAGAATGAGACTTAAGTTTGTCTTTGTTCGTCCAAATTTTGTCTCGTTAGTCTAATTCTAAGGTTTGTCTAAGTTCGTCCTTAGAAAGAGACTTACTTGAGACGAACTTAGACAAACCTTAGAATGAGACTTAAGTTTGTCTTTGTTCGTCCCAACTTTTTCTCGTTAGTCTCATTCTAAGGTTTGTCTAAGTTCGTCCTTGGAAAGAGACTAACTTGGGACGAACTTAGACAAACCTTAGAATGAGACTTAAGTTTGTCTTTGTTCGTCCCAACTTTGTCTCGTTAGTCTCATTCTAAGGTTTGTCTAAGTTCGTCCTTAGAAAGAGACTAACTTGGGACGAACTTAGACAAACCTTAGAATGAGACTTAAGTTTGTCTTTGTTCGTCCCTAGTTAGTCTGGTTAGTCTCATTCTAAGGTTTGTCTAAGTTCGTCCTTAGAAAGAGACTAACTTGGGACGAACTTAGACAAACCTTAGAATGAGACTAACGTTTGTCTTTGTTCGTCCCAAGTTAGTCTCATTAGTCCCATTCTAAGGTTTGTCTAAGTTCATCCTTAGAAAGAGACTAACTTGGGATGAACTTAGACAAACTTTAGAATGAGACTTAAGTTTGTCTTTGTTCGTCCCTAGTTAGTCTCGTTAGTCTCATTCTAAGGTTTGTCTAAGTTCATCCTTAGAAAGAGACTAACTTGGGACGAACTTAGACAAACCTTAGAATGAGACTTAAGTTTGTCTTTGTTCGTCCCAAGTTAGTCTCGTTAGTCTCATTCTAAGGTTTGTCTAAGTTCATCCTTAGAAAGAGACTAACCTGGGATGAACTTAGACAAACCTTAGAATGAGACTTAAGTTTGTCTTTGTTCGTCCCTAGTTAGTCTCGTTAGTCTCATTCTAAGGTTTGTCTAAGTTCGTCCTTAGAAAGAGACTAACTTGGGACGAACTTAGACAAACCTTAGAATGAGACTTAAGTTTGTCTTTGTTCGTCCATAGTTAGTCTCGTTATTCTCATTCTAAGGTTTGTCTAAGTTCGTCCTTAGAAAGAGACTAACTTGGGACGAACTTAGACAAACCTTAGAATGAGACTTAAGTTTGCCTTTGTTCGTCCCAAGTTTGTCTCGTTAGTCTCATTCTAAGGTTTGTCTAAGTTCGACATTAGAAAGAGACTAACTTGGGACGAACTGAGACAAACCTTAGAATGAGACTTAAGTTTGTCTTTGTTCGTCCCAAGTCAGTCTCGTTAGTCTCATTCTAAGGTTTATCTAAGTTCGTCATTAGAAAGATACTAACTTGGGACGAACTTAGACAAACCTTTGAATGAGACTCAAGTTTGTCTTTGTTTGTCCCAAGTTTGTCTCATTAGTCTCATTTTAAGGTTTGTGATGAGGATCCTATACGCGTACAAGCTGATACATCGACTAAAGATGCTTATCTTGGTCCCATGACTAGGAATCGTGCCAAACAAATTCAACAAGAGGTGAATTCGCTCTTAACTCACCTTCATGATGATATTAATGACAATTATATACTGCCTAAGTCTCGAGTGCTTCTTTTACTCAGGTTTTTAACTATGGAGGAAATTCAAGCTAAAGGGACATACAAGGAGAATCAAAGCTTAGCTATTGGCGTGCATTGCCTACAAGCATCAATTAATGAAGAATATGATGTGCTGAAATTCAAGTGTGACATGAAGAATGACAGCAAGCTTTCCGCACCATCACTTAGTGCACATCTAAAAATAGGGGTTCGTCCTTCCACACCTCATTATGGACATCTCAATTCCAAGAGGAGGTGCAACTCCCCAAGAATTTAATGCAGCCATCAAGACATGAATATTGCACAAGGTTCAACCATGGCTGTACAAGATCCATTTTGGCTACACAAAACTCAACCATGGTTGCACAAGACTTGAGGATGGCTGCACATGAATCAAAAACCTAAGATTTATTGTTTTCTTAGCATAAGTACCACATTTTAATTTCTGTTACAGACAGAATAGACATTACTTGAATCTGATTTCTACATGAAACTTAGCCAAGTGCTATTTCAATATCAATGAGAGATTTCTCTACCCCTTTGCTCTTGTAATTTCTTAAGTGATATTGCAGAAGCGGTCGTTCGACGGCAACCTTTCCGTGCTTCCAACTTCGTGCGTGGTTGTGTGGTTAGGAAACTTAGAGTGTGGTTAGGCGTCTACTTGTCGCAGGTCATTGCACTAGCAGTGGTTGGCATCAAGAATCATCGGGTTACACTATTATCACCCCATTTCTTTGAGTGACTCCAATAGTTAAAGTTCATCAAAATCCTACGTCGTGAAGATCGAAACCAACCCCGTATCATCTGGTATCAAAAGCCATGGTTATCACGGTAGGATCTATTCCATTCTACTCTACTTCAGTTTGCTTCGTTGAAAAAAAAAAGGAAAAAAAGAAAAAAAAGAAGAAGAAAAGTTTCAGCTTCTTAGTAGTTCCTTGCTGATCAAAAAAAAAGAAAAAAAAAGAGAAGCAAGAGTATCCAATTTCGGGGATAGTTAGTGTTCTTGTATCACTCATTTTGGATTTACACCTATTCTGCCCGAGCATCCCAAGGTGGCCACTGTTTGTGTAATTCTCGACTTGTATGCACCTTATTATCACTATATTGTGACCTACCACCAACGCCACAATTGAGAAGTACTCTGCACTCACTTGGAATTTGCACGAGCTTCGGTTGGTAAGAGAAAGTGAGGTTTGAGTTTCTTTTTTTTTCTTTCATACACATTTATCTTTAGTATAGAGTTTTCCACAACTAATCATGGCAGGTGATGGAGATGAATATGAAATTGATGGCGCTGGACAACTCAATCAGCCCATCACACGTTTCCATTTCAATGTCTTACGTGATCATCTTCGTCAAGAATTTAGAGCGAGTCTTGATACAGTTGAGGAGAAGCAAGACAAGCTGTCCGAAGACCTTCAACAACATATGGGTAATGTCAATGATCAACTAACACAAAATCTTGCTGCAATGCAAGTTGATCTTGTAGCTCAAATTGTCCGAGAGCTTCGTCAAGTCCCGGGAGATGCAAGTGTGCATGGTGATGAGCATGATGACATAAATGATGAAACTGCTGCCCGTAATGCCCAAGGACGAAGGAATCAAGTTGCTGGCCATAGGAACAATGCGGCTGAGGGTCATCGATATGATGGTCGTGGTGATATTCGTAGAAACAATGGTGGTGGTACTGCTGGCCGTGGTCGTGGAAGAGGACGCGGAAGAGGTAATATCGATCATGATGATTTTGATGATGAATATGAGGATGATGATTATGGACTGCATAGGAATGATGGGTTTCGTAGACGAGGAAACTATGGACGCGAACAGCGTGATGAGGAGAGATTTGGCAAGCTGAAATTTACCATGCCAAAGTTTGATGGTGGATCTGACCCGGAAGCTTATCTCACTTGGGAGTTAAAGGTTGATAAGATATTTCGCATGCATAATTATTCTGAGGAGAAGAAGCTTGCTATGGCTTCACTTGAGTTTGAAGATTATGCCCTAATCTGGTGGGAGCAAGTTCAATCTCAGCGAGAAGGAGGAGGAGTGCCTATTTCTACATGGGCAGAAATGAAAAGGGAGATGAGGGCGAGATTCATTCCAAGACATTATCGAAGAGACATCTTTGATAAACTCCAGAATTTGAGGCAAGGGAAACAATCTGTTGAGGAGTATCATAAGGAGATGGAGAAAGCCATGATTCGAGCCAACATACATGAACACGAAGAGCAGTCCATGGCACGATTTTTGTATGGTTTAAACCCAAATGTGAAGCGAATTGTTGAGTTGCAGCCCTACCATAATGTTATAGAGTTGGTGCATTTAGCTTCAAAGGCTGAGCGTCAACTACAAGATGACTCCAAGCAAAGCAGATCTACCTCATTCATTGCTCGATCTGCCACTAATGGAAGCAAGTTTGTACCTCAATTTGGTGTTGGCCGAGGAATCACAGCAAGTTCTAGTGGAGGTAGCCGAGCCTTTGCTCGATCAACTACAAGTGGAGCTGATGTTTCAACTCCAAGGGAGAAAGGTAAACAAGTAGCAACATCTATCTCATCTTCTGTTGCATCTACAGGTAAGAGTCGTGACATTGTATGCTTTAAGTGCAATGGGCGTGGTCATATGATTAAGGAGTGCCCTAACAATCGCACTATGCTTGTCACGGAAGAAGGGGAATATGAATCTGCTAGCGATTTGGAAGAAGATGTTGGAGGCGATATGTTAGAAGGAGAAGAACAAACATATTGTGACTTTGAACAAGGCACATCACTTGTTGTTACCAAGGTGCTAAGTGTACAAATCAAGGAGACTGAAAATTGTCAACGACACAATCTTTTCCAAACAAGAGCTAGAATCGAGGATAAGGTATGCAAGGTTATAATTGATGGAGGGAGCTGCCATAATCTTGCAAGTAAGGAGATGTGTGAAAAACTTGGACTCAAGCTGCTGCAACATCCCTACCCATACCATGTGCAATGGTTAAGTGATTGTGGTGAGATGAAGATTACACACAAGGTGAAGGTTCAATTCAAAATTGGTGATTACATCGACGTAGTCGAGTGTGATGTAGTACCAATGAAGGTATGCCACTTGCTATTGGGAAGGCCGTGGCAATATGATCTTTCAGCCCAACACTGTGGACGGACCAACCAATAAACTATCAAGTGGAAAGGGAAGGATTTGGTGCTGAGACCCATGACGCCGCAACAAATCATGACTGAACACATGCAAAAGGTTTCTTCACAGAGGAGTGAGAATGAGCGAGAGAAACAGAAATTGAGTGACCTACACACATCTGAGAGTGAGCGCCCCAAATCAAACACGAGAGACAAAAAGAAAAGAGAGGGAGAGAACTTAGTCATGCTAGCTACAAAATCTGAGTTGAGAGATGTGATACAAAGCCCAGATTGTGTGATCTTTGTACTCATGTACAAAGATAATTTGGTATCTACTATCGACTTAACTTGTCTTCCTAGTTCCTTTTCTCGTGTTTTGCAGGATTACAAGGATGTCTTTCCGGAGGAGGTTCCAGCGGGTTTACCTCCATTACGTGGCATTGAACATCAAATTGATCTCATTCCAGGAGCTTCACTTCCAAACCGACCACCATACCGTACAAATCCCAAAGAGACAAAGGAGATACAAAGGCAGGTACAAGAACTTTTAAATAAAGGTTATGTACGTGAAAGTTTAAGTCCTTGTGCAGTGCCTGTGATTTTAGTTCCTAAGAAAGATGGATCTTGGCGTATGTGTGTTGATTGTAGGGCCATAAATAATATAACTGTTAGATATCGTCATCCTATTCCTAGGCTAGAGGATATGCTAGATGAACTAATTGGCTCTATTATCTTCTCTAAAATTGATTTGCGAAGTGGATATCACCAGATTAGGATGAAAGAAGGAGATGAATGGAAAACAGCATTCAAAACAAAATTTGGATTGTATGAATGGTTAGTCATGCCTTTTGGTTTAACTAACGCCCCTAGTACCTTCATGAGATTAATGAACCATGTTTTGAGAGCTTATATTGGCAGATTTGTTGTTGTGTACTTTGATGATATCTTGATATACAGTAGGTCCAAGGAAGAACATCTTGATCATATCAAACAAGTGTTGGATGTTCTTAGGAAAGAAAAGTTATATGCTAACATGGAAAAGTGCTCATTTTGCACAAACAAGGTTGTGTTTCTTGGCTATGTTGTTTCAGGGCAAGGAATTGAAGTTGATGAATCAAAGGTAGAGGCAATCAAGAATTGGCCAACTCCTATCAATGTAAGTCAAGTTAGAAGTTTTCATGGTCTTGCTGGTTTCTATAGAAGATTTGTGAAAGATTTTAGTACCATTGCTGCACCATTAAATGAACTAACAAAGAAAGGAGTTGTTTTTAAATGGGATGAGCCACAAGAAAATACCTTCCTTGAGCTTAAGAATCGATTAACTGAAGCACCTTTGCTAGTCTTACCTGATTTCACGAAAACCTTTGAAATAGAATGTGATGCTAGTGGAATAGGTATTGGAGGTGTATTGATGCAAGAACGTAAACCGGTTGCATATTTTAGTGAGAAAATGAGTGGTGCACAACTGAATTATTCTGTTTATGATAAAGAATTGTATGCTTTGGTTCGTGCACTTGAAACATGGCAACATTACTTATGGCCAAAAGAGTTTGTTATACATTCTGATCATGAAGCTTTGAAACATTTAAAGAGTCAAGCTAGTCTGAATAGGAGGCATGCTAAATGGGTTGAATTTATTGAAACCTTTCCATATGTTGTGAAGTATAAGAAGGGCAAAGAAAATATGGTTGCTGATGCTTTATCTCGTAGACATGTTTTGTTACAACAGTTAGAGGTAAACGTGCTTGGACTTGAGAGTTTGAAATAATTGTATGTTGCTGATCCTAACTTTTCAGAACCATATGAGAAATGCCACGATGGGAAAGGATGGGATAAATATCATGTGCATGATGGATTTCTTTTTAGGGCTAACAAGCTTTGTGTTCCAGATTCTTCGGTTAGACCCTTGTTAGTGCAGGAATCACATGCAGGTGGTTTGATGGGCCACTTTGGCCGTGAAAAGACTTATGAGATGTTGGCTGATCATTTTTATTGGCCAAAGATGAGGAAAGATGTTGAAAGATTTGTGCAACGATGCGTCACATGTCACAAAGCTAAGTCAAAACTTAATCCCCACGGTTTATATACTCCCCTACCTGTTCCAAATGCTCCTTGGGAAGATATTAGCATGGATTTTGTTTTAGGACTGCCTAGGACTAAGAGGGGGAGGGATTCTGTTTTTGTAGTTGTTGATAGATTTTCAAAAATGGCACATTTCATTCCATGTCATAAGAGCGATGATGCTTCACATTTTGCTGATTTGTTTTTCAGGGAAATTGTGCGCCTTCATGGAATGCCGAGAACAATTGTTTCAGATCGTGATGTGAAGTTTATGAGTTACTTTTGGAAAACTTTGTGGGCTAAGCTTGGAACAAAGTTGCTATTTTCGAAAACGTGTCACCCACAAACTGATGGACAAACAGAGGTGGTGAATCGAACTCTTTCAACACTATTGAGGACAATGATCAAGAAAAATTTGAAGGAATGGGAAGATTGCTTGCCACACGTTGAGTTTGCTTACAATAGAGTTGTTCACTCTACTACCGGCATGTGCCCCTTTGAGGTGGTTTATGGGTTCAAGCCAATTGCACCTATTGACTTGCTGCCACTTCCATTGCAAGAGAGGAGTAATATGGAGGCGTCAAAACGTGCTGAATATGTGAAGAAAATTCATGAGAAAACCAAAGAGGAAATAGAGAAAAAGGGAGAGTACTATGCCGCAAAGGCCAACAAAAACCGCAAGAAGGTGACTTTTAACCCCGGTGATCTTGTCTGGGTACACTTGCGTAAAGATCGTTTTCCAGAGAAGCGCAAGTCAAAACTAATGCCTCGCGGAGATGGACCATTCAAAGTGCTTTCGAGGATAAATGACAATGCTTACAAAATTGAGCTTCCAGAAGACTATGCGGTGAGTCCAACATTCAACGTAGCTGATTTGTCTCCTTACGTGGGTCAAGAAGAATTAGAGTCGAGGACGACTCATTTTCAAGAGGGGGAGGATGATGAGGATCCTATACGCGTACAAGCTGATACATCGACTAAAGATGCTTATCTTGGTCCCATGACTAGGAATCGTGCCAAACAAATTCAACAAGAGGTGAATTCGCTCTTAACTCACCTTCATGATGATATTAATGACAATTATATACTGCCTAAGTCTCGAGTGCTTCTTTTACTCATGTTTTTAACTATGGAGGAAATTCAAGCTAAAGGGACATACAAGGAGAATCAAAGCTTAGCTATTGGCGTGCATTGCCTACAAGCATCAATTAATGAAGAATATGATGTGCTGAAATTCAAGTGTGACATGAAGAATGACAGCAAGCTTTCCGCACCATCACTTAGTGCACATCTAAAAATAGGGGTTCGTCCTTCCACACCTCATTATGGACATCTCAATTCCAAGAGGAGGTGCAACTCCCCAAGAATTTAATGCAGCCATCAAGACATGAATATTGCACAAGGTTCAACCATGGCTGTACAAGATCCAATTTGGCTACACAAAACTCAACCATGGTTGCACAAGACTTGAGGATGGCTGCACATGAATCAAAAACCTAAGATTTATTGTTTTCTTAGCATAAGTACCACATTTTAATTTCTGTTACAGACAGAATAGACATTACTTGAATCTGATTTCTACATGAAACTTAGCCAAGTGCTATTTCAATATCAATGAGAGATTTCTCTACCCCTTTGCTCTTGTAATTTCTTAAGTGATATTGCAAAAGCGGTCGTTCGACGGCAACCTTTCCGTGCTTCCAACTTCATGCGTGGTTGTGTGGTTAGGAAACTTAGAGTGTGGTTAGGCGTCTACTTGTCGCAGGTCATTGCACTAGCAGTGGTTGGCATCAAGAATCGTCGGGTTACACTATTATCACCCCATTTCTTTGAGTGACTCCAATAGTTAAAGTTCATCAAAATCCTACGTCGTGAAGATCGAAACCAACCCCGTATCATCTGGTATCAAAAGCCATGGTTATCACGGTAGGATCTATTCCATTCTACTCTACTTCAGTTTGCTTCATTGAAAAAAAAAAGGAAAAAAAGAAAAAAAAGAAGAAGAAAAGTTTCAGCTTCTTAGTAGTTCCTTGCTGATCAAAAAAAAAGAAAAAAAAAGAGAAGCAAGAGTAGCCAATTTCGGGGATAGTTAGTGTTCTTGTATCACTCATTTTGGATTTACACCTATTCTGCCCGAGCATCCCAAGGTGGCCACTGTTTGTCTAAGTTCGTCCTTAGAAAGAGACTAACTTGGGACGAACAAAGACAAACCTTAGAATGAGACTTAAGTTTGTCTTTGTTCGTCCAAAGTTTGTCTCGTTAGTCTCATTCTAAGGTTTGTCTAAGTTCATCCTTAGAAAGAGACTAACTTGGGATGAACTTAGACAAATCTTAGAATGAGACTTAAGTTTGTCTTTGTTCGTCCCTAGTTAGTCTCGTTAGTCTCATTCTAAGGTTTGCCTAAGTTCGTCCTTAGAAAAAGACTAACTTGGGACGAACTAAGATAAACCTTATAATGAGACTTAAGTTTGTCTTTGTTCGTCCTAAGTTAGTCTCGTTAGTCTCATTCTAAGATTTGTCTAAGTTCGTCCTTAGAAAGAGACTAACTTGGACAAACCTTAGAATGAGACTTTAGTTTATCTTTGTTCGTCCCAAGTTAATCTCGTTAGTCTCATTCTAAGGATTGTCTAAGTTCGTCCTTAGAAAGAGACTAACTTGGGACGAACTTAGACAAACCTTAGAATGAGACTTAAGTTTGTCTTTGTTCGTCCCTAGTTAGTCTTCTTAGTCTCATTCTAAGGTTTGTCTAAGTTCGTCCTTAGAAAGAGACTAACCTGGGATGAACTTAGACAACCCTTAGAATGAGACTTAAGTTTGTCTTTGTTCGTCCCTAGTTAGTCTTGTTAGTCTCATTCTAAGGTTTGTCTAAGTTCGTCCTTAGAAAGAGACTAACTTGGGACGAACAAAGACAAACCTTAGAATGAGACTTAAGTTTGTCTTTGTTCGTCCAAAGTTTGTCTCGTTAGTCTCATTCTAAGGTTTGTCTAAGTTCATCCTTAGAAAGAGACTAACTTGGGATGAACTTAGACAAATCTTAGAATGAGACTTAAGTTTGTCTTTGTTCGTCCCTAGTTAGTCTCGTTAGTCTCATTCTAAGGTTTGCCTAAGTTCGTCCTTAGAAAAAGACTAACTTGGGACGAACTAAGATAAACCTTATAATGAGACTTAAGTTTGTCTTTGTTCGTCCTAAGTTAGTCTCGTTAGTCTCATTCTAAGATTTGTCTAAGTTCGTCCTTAGAAAGAGACTAACTTGGACAAACCTTAGAATGAGACTTTAGTTTATCTTTGTTCGTCCCAAGTTAATCTCGTTAGTCTCATTCTAAGGATTGTCTAAGTTCGTCCTTAGAAAGAGACTAACTTGGGACGAACTTAGACAAACCTTAGAATGAGACTTAAGTTTGTCTTTGTTCGTCCATAGTTAGTCTCGTTAGTCTCATTCTAAGGTTTGTCTAAGTTCGTCCTTAGAAAGAGACTAACTTGGGACGAACTTAGACAAACCTTAGAATGAGACTTAAGTTTATCTTTGTTCGTCCCAACTTTGTCTCGTTAGTCTCATTCTAAGGTTTGTCTAATTTCGTCCTTAGAAAGAGACTAACTTGGGACGAACTTAGACAAACCTTAGAATGAGACTAACGTTTGTCTTTGTTCGTCTCAAGTTAGTCTCGTTAGTCTCATTCTAAGGTTTGTCTAAGTTTGTCATTAGAAAGAGACTAACTTGAGACGAACTTAGACAAACCTTAGAATGCGACTTAAGTTTGTCTTTGTTCGTCCCAAGTTAGTCTCGTTAGTCTCATTCTAAGGTTTCTCTAAGTTTGTCCTTAGAAAGAGACTAAATTGGGATGAACTTAGACAAACCTTAGAATGAGACTTAAGTTTGTCTTTGTTCGTCCAAAGTTAGTCTCGTTAGTCTCATTCTAAGGTTTGTCTAAGTTCATCCTTAGAAAGAGACTAACTTGGGACGAACTTAGACAAACCTTAGAATGAGACTTAAGTTTGTCTTTGTTCGTCCCAAGTTAGTCTCGTTAGTCTCATTCTAAGGTTTGTCTAAGTTCGTCCTTAGAAAAAGAATAACTTGGGACGAACTAAGACAAACCTTTGAATGAGACTTAAGTTTGTCTTTGTTCGTCCCAAGTTAGTCTCGTTACTCTTATTCTAAGGTTAGTCTAAGTTCGTCGTTAGAAAGAGACTAACTTGGGACGAACTTGGACAAACCTTAGAATGAGACTTAAGTTTGTCTTTGTTCGTCCCAAGTTAGTCTCGTTAGTCTCATTCTACGGTTTCTCTAAGTTCGTCATTAGAAAAAGACTAACTTGGGACGAACTTAGACAAACCTTAGAATGAGACTTAAGTTTGTCTTTGTTCGTCCCAAGTTAGTCTCGTTAGTCTCATTCCAAGGTTTGTCTAAGTTCGTCCTTAAAAAGAGACTAACTTGGGACGAACAAAGACAAACCTCAGAATGAGACTTAAGTTTGTCTTTGTTCGTCCCAAGTTAGTCTCGTTAGTCTCATTCTAAGGTTTGTCTAAGTTCATCCTTAGAAAGAGACTAACTTGGGATGAACTTAGACAAACCTTAGAATGAGACTTAAGTTTGTCTTTGTTCGTCCCTAGTTAGTCTCGTTAGTCTCATTCTAAGGTTTGTCTAAGTTCGTCCTTAGAAAGAGACTAACCAGGGATGAACTTAGGCAACCCTTAGAATGAGACTTAAGTTTGTCTTTGTTCGTCCCTAGTTAGTCTTGTTAGTCTCATTCTAAGGTTTGTCTAAGTTCGTCCTTAGAAAGAGACTAACTTGGGACGAACAAAGACAAACCTTAGAATGAGACTTAAGTTTATCTTTGTTCATCTCAAGTTAGTCTCGTTAGTCTCATTCTAAGGTTTGTCTAAGTTCATCCTTAGAAAGAGACTAACCAGGGATGAACTTAGGCAACCCTTAGAATGAGACTTAAGTTTGTCTTTGTTCGTCCCTAGTTAGTCTTGTTAGTCTCATTCTAAGGTTTGTCTAAGTTCGTCCTTTGAAAGAGACTAACTTGGGACGAACAAAGACAAACCTTAGAATGAGACTTAAGTTTGTCTTTGTTCGTCCAAAGTTTGTCTCGTTAGTCTCATTCTAAGGTTTGTCTAAGTTCATCCTTAGAAAGAGACTAACTTGGGACGAACAAAGACAAACCTTAGAATGAGACTTAAGTTTGTCTTTGTTCGTCCCTAGTTAGTCTCGTTAGTCTCATTCTAAGGTTTGTCTAAGTTCATCCTTAGAAAGAGACTAACTTGGGACGAACTTAGACAAACCTTAGAATGAGACTTAAGTTTGTCTTTGTTCGTCCCAAGTTAGTCTCGTTAGTCTCATTCTAAGGTTTGTCTAAGTTCATCCTTAGAAAGAGACTAACCTGGGACGAACTTAGACAAAACTTAGAATGAGACTTAAGTTTGTCTTTGTTCGTCACTAGTTAGTCTCGTTAGTCTCATTCTAAGGTTTGTCTAAGTTCATCCTTAGAAAGAGACTAACTTGGGATGAACTTAGACAAACCTTAGAATGAGACTTAAGTTTGTCTTTGTTTTTCCATAGTTAGTCTCGTTAGTCTCATTCTAAGGTTTGTCTAAGTTCGTCCTTAGAAAGAGACTAACTTGGGACGAACTTAGACAAACCTTAGAATGAGACTTAAGTTTGTCTTTGTTCGTCCCAACTTTGTCTCGTTAGTCTTATTCTAAGGTTTGTCGAAGTTCGTCCTTGGAAAGAGACTAACTTGGGACGAACTTAGACAAACCTTAGAATGAGACTTAAGTTTGTCTTTGTTCGTCCCAACTTTGTCTCGTTAGTCTCATTCTAAGGTTTGTCTAAGTTCGTCATTGGAAAGAGACTAACTTGGGACGAACTTAGACAAACATTAGAATGAGACTAACGTTTGTCTTTGTTCGTCCCAAGTTAGTCTCGTTAGTCTCATTCTAAGGTTTGCCTAAGTTCGTCCTTAGAAAAAGACTAACTTGGGACGAACTAAGATAAACCTTATAATGAGACTTAAGTTTGTCTTTGTTCGTCCCAAGTTAGTCTCGTTAGTCTCATTCTAAGATTTGTCTAAGTTCGTCCTTAGAAAGAGACTAAATTGGGATGAACTTAGACAAACCTTAGAATGAGACTTAAGTTTGTCTTTGTTCGTCCCTAGTTAGTCTCGTTAGTCTCATTCTAAGGTTTGTCTAAGTTCATCCTTAGAAAGAGACTAACCTGGGATGAACTTAGACCAACCTTAGAATGAGACTTAAGTTTGTCTTTGTTCGTCCCTAGTTAGTCTCGTTAGTCTCATTCGAAGGTTTGTCCAAGTTCGTCCTTAGAAAGAGACTAACTTGGGACGAACTTAGACAAACCTTAGAATGAGACTTAAGTTTGTCTTTGTTCGTCCATAGTTAGTCTCGTTAGTCTCATTCTAAGGTTTGTCTAAGTTCGTCCTTAGAAAGAGACTAACTTGGGAAGAACTTAGACAAACCTTAGAATGAGACTTAAGTTTGTCTTTGTTCGTCCCAAGTTTGTCTCGTTAGTCTCATTCTAAGGTTTGTCTAAGTTCGACATTAGAAAGAGACTAACTTGGGACGAACTTAGACAAACCTTAGAATGAGACTTAAGTTTGTCTTTGTTCGTCCATAGTTAGTCTCGTTAGTCTCATTCTAAGGTTTGTCTAAGTTCATCCTTAGAAAGAGACTAACCTGGGATGAACTTAGACCAACCTTAGAATGAGACTTAAGTTTGTCTTTGTTCGTCCCAAGTTTGTCTCGTTAGTCTCATTCTAAGGTTTGTCTAAGTTCGACATTAGAAAGAGACTAACTTGGGACGAACTTAGACAAACCTTAGAATGAGACTTAAGTTTGTCTTTGTTCGTCCCAAGTCAGTCTCGTTAGTCTCATTCTAAGGTTTGTCTAAGTTCGTCATTAGAAAGATACTAACTTGGGACGAACTTAGACAAACCTTTGAATGAGACTCAAGTTCGTCTTTGTTCGTCCCAAGTTTGTCTCATTAGTCTCATTTTAAGGTTTGTCTAAGTTCGTCCTTAGAAAGAGACTAACTTGGGACGAACAAAGACAAACCTTAGAATGAGACTTAAGTTTGTCTTTGTTCGTCCCAAGTTAGTCTCGTTAGTCTCATTCTAAGGTTTATCTAAGTTCATCCTTAGAAAGAGACTAACCTGGGATGAACTTAGACAACCCTTAGAATGAGACTTAAGTTTGTCTTTGTTCGTCCCTAGTTAGTCTTGTTAGTCTCATTCTAAGGTTTGTCTAAGTTCGTCCTTAGAAAGAGACTAACTTGGGACGAACAAAGACAAACCTTAGAATGAGACTTAAGTTTGTCTTTGTTCGTCCAAAGTTTGTCTCGTTAGTCTCATTCTAAGGTTTGTCTAAGTTCATCCTTAGAAAGAGACTAACTTGGGATGAACTTAGACAAATCTTAGAATGAGAATTAAGTTTGTCTTTGTTCGTCCCTAGTTAGTCTCGTTAGTCTCATTCTAAGGTTTGCCTAAGTTCGTCCTTAGAAAAAGACTAACTTGGGACGAACTAAGATAAACCTTATAATGAGACTTAAGTTTGTCTTTGTTCGTCCTAAGTTAGTCTCGTTAGTCTCATTCTAAGATTTGTCTAAGTTCGTCCTTAGAAAGAGACTAACTTGGACAAACCTTAGAATGAGACTTTAGTTTATCTTTGTTCGTCCCAAGTTAATCTCGTTAGTCTCATTCTAAGGTTTGTCTAAGTTCGTCCTTAGAAAGAGACTAACTTGGGATGAACTTAGACAAACCTTAGAATGAGACTTAAGTTTGTCTTTGTTCGTCCCTAGTTGGTCTCGTTAGTCTCATTCTAAGGTTTGTCTAAGTTCGTCCTTAGAAAGAGACTAACTTGAGACGAACTTAGACAAACCTTAGAATGAGACTTAAGTTTGTCTTTGTTCGTCCATAGTTAGTCTCGTTAGTCTCATTCTAAGGTTTGTCTAAGTTCGTCGTTAGAAAGAGACTAACTTGGGACGAACTTAGACAAACCTTAGAATGAGACTTAAGTTTGTCTTTGTTCGTCCCAACTTTGTCTCGTTAGTCTCATTCTAAGGTTTGTCTAATTTCGTCCTTAGAAAGAGACTAACTTGGGACGAACTTAGACAAACCTTAGAATGAGACTAACGTTTGTCTTTGTTCGTCTCAAGTTAGTCTCGTTAGTCTCATTCTAAGGTTTGTCTAAGTTTGTCATTAGAAAGAGACTAACTTGAGACGAACTTAGACAAACCTTAGAATGCGACTTAAGTTTGTCTTTGTTCGTCCCAAGTTAGTCTCGTTAGTCTCATTCTAAGGTTTCTCTAAGTTTGTCCTTAGAAAGAGACTAAATTGGGATGAACTTAGACAAACCTTAGAATGAGACTTAAGTTTGTCTTTGTTCGTCCAAAGTTAGTCTCGTTAGTCTCATTCTAAGGTTTGTCTAAGTTCATCCTTAGAAAGAGACTAACTTGGGACGAACTTAGACAAACCTTAGAATGAGACTTAAGTTTGTCTTTGTTCGTCCCAAGTTAGTCTCGTTAGTCTCATTCTAAGGTTTGTCTAAGTTCGTCCTTAGAAAAAGAATAACTTGGGACGAACTAAGACAAACCTTTGAATGAGACTTAAGTTTGTCTTTGTTCGTCCCAAGTTAGTCTCGTTACTCTTATTCTAAGGTTAGTCTAAGTTCGTCGTTAGAAAGAGACTAACTTGGGACGAACTTGGACAAACCTTAGAATGAGACTTAAGTTTGTCTTTGTTCGTCCCAAGTTAGTCTCGTTAGTCTCATTCTACGGTTTCTCTAAGTTCGTCATTAGAAAAAGACTAACTTGGGACGAACTTAGACAAACCTTAGAATGAGACTTAAGTTTGTCTTTGTTCGTCCCAAGTTAGTCTCGTTAGTCTCATTCCAAGGTTTGTCTAAGTTCGTCCTTAAAAAGAGACTAACTTGGGACGAACAAAGACAAACCTCAGAATGAGACTTAAGTTTGTCTTTGTTCGTCCCAAGTTAGTCTCGTTAGTCTCATTCTAAGGTTTGTCTAAGTTCATCCTTAGAAAGAGACTAACTTGGGATGAACTTAGACAAACCTTATAATGAGACTTAAGTTTGTCTTTGTTCGTCCCAAGTTAGTCTCGTTAGTCTCATTCTAAGATTTGTCTAAGTTCGTCCTTAGAAAGAGACTAAATTGGGATGAACTTCGACAAACCTTAGAATGAGACTTAAGTTTGTCTTTGTTCGTCCCTAGTTAGTCTCGTTAGTCTCATTCTAAGGTTTGTCTAAGTTCATCCTTAGAAAGAGACTAACCTGGGATGAACTTAGACAAACCTTAGAATGAGACTTAAGTTTGTCTTTGTTCGTCCCTAGTTAGTCTCGTTAGTCTCATTCGAAGGTTTGTCCAAGTTCGTCCTTAGAAAGAGACTAACTTGGGACGAACTTAGACAAACCTTAGAATGAGACTTAAGTTTGTCTTTGTTCGTCCATAGTTAGTCTCGTTAGTCTCATTCTAAGGTTTGTCTAAGTTCGTCCTTAGAAAGAGACTAACTTGGGACGAACTTAGACAAACCTTAGAATGAGACTTAAGTTTGTCTTTGTTCGTCCCAAGTTTGTCTCGTTAGTCTCATTCTAAGGTTTGTCTAAGTTCGACATTAGAAAGAGACTAACTTGGGACGAACTTAGACAAACCTTAGAATGAGACTTAAGTTTGTCTTTGTTCGTCCCAAGTCAGTCTCGTTAGTCTCATTCTAAGGTTTGTCTAAGTTCGTCATTAGAAAGATACTAACTTGGGACGAACTTAGACAAACCTTTGAATGAGACTCAAGTTTGTCTTTGTTCGTCCCAAGTTTGTCTCATTAGTCTCATTTTAAGGTTTGTCTAAGTTCGTCCTTAGAAAGAGACTAACTTGGGACGAACAAAGACAAACCTTAGAATGAGACTTAAGTTTGTCTTTGTTCGTCCCAAGTTAGTCTCGTTAGTCTCATTCTAAGGTTTATCTAAGTTCATCCTTAGAAAGAGACTAACCTGGGATGAACTTAGACAACCCTTAGAATGAGACTTAAGTTTGTCTTTGTTCGTCCCTAGTTAGTCTTGTTAGTCTCATTCTAAGGTTTGTCTAAGTTCGTCCTTAGAAAGAGACTAACTTGGGACGAACAAAGACAAACCTTAGAATGAGACTTAAGTTTGTCTTTGTTCGTCCAAAGTTTGTCTCGTTAGTCTCATTCTAAGGTTTGTCTAAGTTCATCCTTAGAAAGAGACTAACTTGGGATGAACTTAGACAAATCTTAGAATGAGACTTAAGTTTGTCTTTGTTCGTCCCTAGTTAGTCTCGTTAGTCTCATTCTAAGGTTTGCCTAAGTTCGTCCTTAGAAAAAGACTAACTTGGGACGAACTAAGATAAACCTTATAATGAGACTTAAGTTTGTCTTTGTTCGTCCTAAGTTAGTCTCGTTAGTCTCATTCTAAGATTTGTCTAAGTTCGTCCTTAGAAAGAGACTAACTTGGACAAACCTTAGAATGAGACTTTAGTTTATCTTTGTTCGTCCCAAGTTAATCTCGTTAGTCTCATTCTAAGGTTTGTCTAAGTTCGTCCTTAGAAAGAGACTAACTTGGGATGAACTTAGACAAACCTTAGAATGAGACTTAAGTTTGTCTTTGTTCGTCCCTAGTTGGTCTCGTTAGTCTCATTCTAAGGTTTGTCTAAGTTCGTCCTTAGAAAGAGACTAACTTGGGACGAACTTAGACAAACCTTAGAATGAGACTTAAGTTTGTCTTTGTTCGTCCATAGTTAGTCTCGTTAGTCTCATTCTAAGGTTTGTCTAAGTTCGTCCTAAGAAAGAGACTAACTTGGGACGAACTTAGACAAACCTTAGAATGAGACTTAAGTTTGTCTTTGTTCGTCCCAACTTTGTCTCGTTAGTCTCATTCTAAGGTTTGTCTAATTTTGTCCTTAGAAAGAGACTAACTTGGGACGAACTTAGACAAACCTTAGAATGAGACTAACGTTTGTCTTTGTTCGTCTCAAGTTAGTCTCGTTAGTCTCATTCTAAGGTTTGTCTAAGTTTGTCATTAGAAAGAGACTAACTTGAGACGAACTTAGACAAACCTTAGAATGCGACTTAAGTTTGTCTTTGTTCGTCCCAAGTTAGTCTCGTTAGTCTCATTCTAAGGTTTCTCTAAGTTTGTCCTTAGAAAGAGACTAAATTGGGATGAACTTAGACAAACCTTAGAATGAGACTTAAGTTTGTCTTTGTTCGTCCAAAGTTAGTCTTGTTAGTCTCATTCTAAGGTTTGTCTAAGTTCATCCTTAGAAAGAGACTAACTTGGGACGAACTTAGACAAACCTTAGAATGAGACTTAAGTTTGTCTTTGTTCGTCCCAAGTTAGTCTCGTTAGTCTCATTCTAAGGTTTGTCTAAGTTCGTCCTTAGAAAAAGAATAACTTGGGACGAACTAAGACAAACCTTTGAATGAGACTTAAGTTTGTCTTTGTTCGTCCCAAGTTAGTCTCGTTACTCTTATTCTAAGGTTAGTCTAAGTTCGTCGTTAGAAAGAGACTAACTTGGGACGAACTTGGACAAACCTTAGAATGAGACTTAAGTTTGTCTTTGTTCGTCCCAAGTTAGTCTCGTTAGTCTCATTCTACGGTTTCTCTAAGTTCGTCATTAGAAAAAGACTAACTTGGGACGAACTTAGACAAACCTTAGAATGAGACTTAAGTTTGTCTTTGTTCGTCCCAAGTTAGTCTCGTTAGTCTCATTCCAAGGTTTGTCTAAGTTCGTCCTTAAAAAGAGACTAACTTGGGACGAACAAAGACAAACCTCAGAATGAGACTTAAGTTTGTCTTTGTTCGTCCCAAGTTAGTCTCGTTAGTCTCATTCTAAGGTTTGTCTAAGTTCATCCTTAGAAAGAGACTAACTTGGGATGAACTTAGACAAACCTTAGAATGAGACTTAAGTTTGTCTTTGTTCGTCCCTAGTTAGTCTCGTTAGTCTCATTCTAAGGTTTGTCTAAGTTCGTCCTTAGAAAGAGACTAACTTGGGACGAACTTAGACAAACCATAGAATGAGACTTAAGTTTGTCTTTGTTCGTCCCAAGTTAGTCTTGTTAGTCTCATTCTAAGGTTTGTCTAAGTTCGTCCTTAGAAAGAGACTAACTTGGGACGAACTTAGACAAACCTTAGAATGAGACTTAGGTTTGTCTTTGTTCGTCCATAGTTAGTCTCGTTAGTCTCATTCTAAGGTTTGTCTAAGTTCATCCTTAGAAAGAGACTAACTTGGGACGAACTTAGACAAACCTTAGAATGAGACTTAAGTTTGTCTTTGTTCGTCCCAACTTTGTCTCGTTAGTCTCATTCTAAGGTTTGTCTAAGTTCGTCCTTGGAAAGAGACTAACTTGGGACGAACTTAGACAAACCTTAGAATGAGACTTATGTTTGTCTTTGTTTGTCCCAACTTTGTCTCGTTAGTCTCATTCTAAGGTTTGTCTAAGTTCGTCCTTAGAAATAGACTAACTTGGGACGAACTTAGACAAACCTTAGAATGAGACTTAAGTTTGTCTTTGTTCGTCCCAACTTTGTCTCGTTAGTCTAATTCTAAGGTTTGTCTAAGTTCGTCCTTAGAAAGAGACTAACTTGGGACGAACTTAGACAAACCTTAGAATGAGACTAACGTTTGTATTTGTTCGTCCCAAGTTAGTCTCGTTAGTCCCATTCTAAGGTTTCTCTAAGTTCATCCTTAGAAAGAGACTAACTTGGGACGAACTTAGACAAACCTTAGAATGAGACTTAAGTTTGTCTTTGATCGTCCCAAGTTAGTCTCGTTAGTCTCATTCAAAGGTTTGTCTAAGTTTGTCCTTAGAAAGAGACTAAATTGGGATGAACTTAGACAAACCTTAGAATGAGCCTAACGTTTTTCTTTGTTCGTCCAAAGTTAGTCTCGTTAGTCTCATTCTAAGGTTTGTCTAAGTTCATCCTTAGAAAGAGACTAACTTGGGACGAACTCAGACAAACCTTAGAATGAGACTTAAGTTTGTCTTTGTCCATCCCAAGTCAGTCTCGTTAGTCTCATTCTAAGGTTTGCCTAAGTTCGTCCTTAGAAAAAGACTAACTTGGGACGAACTAAGATAAACCTTAGAATGAGACTTAAGTTTGTCTTTGTTCGTCCCAAGTTAGTCTCGTTAGTCTCATTCTAAGATTTGTCTAAGTTCGTCCTTAGAAAGAGACTAACTTGGACAAA
The DNA here is from genome assembly GCA_033675215.1 of Rhodiola kirilowii. Taxonomy (NCBI): domain Eukaryota; kingdom Viridiplantae; phylum Streptophyta; class Magnoliopsida; order Saxifragales; family Crassulaceae; genus Rhodiola; species Rhodiola kirilowii. The sequence goes on along the minus strand of JAUCNB010000012.1, from coordinate 613,799 downwards.
CCTTATAATGAGACTTTAGTTTATCTTTGTTCGTCCCAAGTTAATCTCGTTAGTCTCATTCTAAGGTTTGTCTAAGTTCGTCATTAGAAAGAGACTAACTTGGGACGAACTTAGACAAACCTTAGAATGAGACTTAAGTTTGTCTTTGTTCATCCCAAGTTAGTCTCGTTAGTCTCATTCTAAGGTTTGTCTAAGTTCGTCCTTAGAAAGAGACTAACTTGGGACGAACAAAGACAAACCTTAGAATGAGACTTAAGTTTGTCTTTGTTCGTCCCAAGTTAGTCACGTAAGTCTCATTCTAAGGTTTGTCTAAGTTCATCCTTAGAAAGAGACTAACTTGGGATGAACTTAGACAAACCTTAGAATGAGACTTAAGTTTGTCTTTGTTCGTCCCTAGTTAGTCTCGTTAGTCTCATTCTAAGGTTTGTCTAAGTTCGTCCTTAGAAAGAGACTAACTTGGGACGAACTTAGACAAACCTTAGAATGAGACTTAAGTTTGTCTTTGTTCGTCCATAGTTAGTCTCGTTAGTCTCATTCTAAGGTTTGTCTAAGTTCGTCCTTAGAAAGAGACTAACTTGGGACGAACTTAGACAAACCTTAGAATGAGACTTAAGTTTGTCTTTGTTCGTCCCAACTTTGTCTCGTTAGTCTCATTCTAAGGTTTGTCTAAGTTCGTCCTTAGAAAGAGACTAACTTGGGACGAACTTAGACAAACCTTAGAATGAGACTTAAGTTTGTCTTTGTTCGTCCCAAGTTAGTCTCGTTAGTCTCATTCTAAGGTTTGCCTAAGTTCGTCCTTAGAAAAAGACTAACTTGGGACGAACTAAGATAAACCTTAGAATGAGACTTAAGTTTGTCTTTGTTCGTCCCAAGTTAGTCTCGTTAGTCTCATTCTAAGATTTGTCTAAGTTCGTCCTTAGAAAGAGACTAACTTGGACAAACCTTATAATGAGACTTTAGTTTATCTTTGTTCGTCCCAAGTTAATCTCGTTAGTCTCATTCTAAGGTTTGTCTAAGTTCGTCCTTGGAAAGAGACTAACTTGGGACGAACTTAGACAAACCTTAGAATGAGACTTAAGTTTGTCTTTGTTTGTCCCAACTTTGTCTCGTTAGTCTCATTCTAAGGTTTGTCTAAGTTCGTCCTTAGAAAGAGACTAACTTGGGACGAACTTAGACAAACCTTAGAATGAGACTTAAGTTTGTCTTTGTTCGTCCCAACTTTGTCTCGTTAGTCTCATTCTAAGGTTTGTCTAAGTTCGTCCTTAGAAAGAGACTAACTTGGGACGAACTTAGACAAACCTTAGAATGAGACTAACGTTTGTATTTGTTCGTCCCAAGTTAGTCTCGTTAGTCCCATTCTAAGGTTTGTCTAAGTTCATCCTTAGAAAGAGACTAACTTGGGACGAACTTAGACAAACCTTAGAATGAGACTTAAGTTTGTCTTTGATCGTCCCAAGTTAGTCTCGTTAGTCTCATTCAAAGGTTTGTCTAAGTTTGTCCTTAGAAAGAGACTAAATTGGGATGAACTTAGACAAACCTTAGAATGAGACTTAAGTTTGTCTTTGTTCGTCCCAAGTTAGTCTCGTTAGTCTCATTCCAAGGTTTGCCTAAGTTCGTCCTTAAAAAGAGACTAACTTGGGACGAACAAGGACAAACTTGGGACGATCAAAGACAAACTTGGGAATGAGACTTAAGGTTTGCCTAAGTTCGTCCTTAGAAAAAGACTAACTTGGGACGAACTAAGATAAACCTTAGAATGAGACTTAAGTTTGTCTTTGTTCGTCCCAAGTTAGTCTCGTTAGTCTCATTCTAAGATTTGTCTAAGTTCGTCCTTAGAAAGAGACTAACTTGGACAAACCTTATAATGAGACTTTAGTTTATCTTTGTTCGTCCCAACTTTGTCTCGTTAGTCTCATTCTAAGGTTTGTCTAAGTTCGTCCTTAGAAAGAGACTAACTTGGGACGAACTTAGACAAACCTTAGAATGAGACTTAAGTTTGTCTTTGTTCGTCCCAACTTTGTCTCGTTAGTCTCATTCTCAGGTTTGTCTAATTTCGTCCTTAGAAAGAGACTAACTTGGGACGAACTTAGACAAACCTTAGAATGAGACTAACGTTTGTCTTTGTTCGTCTCAAGTTAGTCTCGTTAGCCTCATTCTAAGGTTTGTCTAAGTTCGTCATTAGAAAGAGACTAACTTGAGACGAACTTAGACAAACCTTAGAATGCGACTTAAGTTTGTCTTTGTTCGTCCCAAGTTAGTCTCGTTAGTCTCATTCTAAGGTTTCTCTAAGTTTGTCCTTAGAAAGAGACTAAATTGGGATGAACTTAGACAAACCTTAGAATGAGACTTAAGTTTGTCTTTGTTCGTCCAAAGTTAGTCTCGTTAGTCTCATTCTAAGGTTTGTCTAAGTTCATCCTTAGAAAGAGACTAACTTGGGACGAACTTAGACAAACCTTAGAATGAGACTTAAGTTTGTCTTTGTTCGTCCCAAGTTAGTCTCGTTAGTCTCATTCTAAGGTTTGTCTAAGTTCGTCCTTAGAAAAAGAATAACTTGGGACGAACTAAGACAAACCTTTGAACGAGACTTAAGTTTGTCTTTGTTCGTCCCAAGTTAGTCTCGTTACTCTTATTCTAAGGTTAGTCTAAGTTCGTCGTTAGAAAGAGACTAACTTGGGACGAACTTGGACAAACCATAGAATGAGACTTAAATTTGTCTTTGTTCGTCCCAAGTTAGTCTCGTTAGTCTCATTCTAAGGTTTGTCTAAGTTCGTCCTTATATAGAGACTAACTTGGCACGAACTAAGACAAACCTTAGAATGGGACTTAAGTTTGTCTTTGTTCGTCCCAAGTTAGTCTCGTTAGTCTCATTCTAAGGTTTGTCTAAGTTCGTCCTTAGAAAGAGACTAACTTGGGACGAACTTAGACAAACCTTAGAATGAGACTTTAGTTTGTCTTTGTTCATCCCAAGTTAGTCTCGTTAGTCTCATTCTAAGGTTTGTCTAAGTTCATCCTTAGAAAGAGACTAACTTGGGACGAACTTAGACAAACCTTAGAATGAGACTTAAGTTTGTCTTTGTTCGTCCCAACTTTGTCTCGTTAGTCTCATTCTAAGGTTTGTCTAAGTTCGTCCTTAGAAACTAACTTGGGACAAACTTAGACAAACCTTAGAATGAGACTTAAGTTTGTCTTTGTTCGTCCAAACTTTGTCTCGTTAGTCTCATTCTAAGGTTTGTCTAAGTTCGTCCTTAGAAAGAGACTAACTTGGGACGAACTTAGACAAACCTTAGAATGAGACTAACGTTTGTCTTTGTTCGTCCCAAGTTAGTCTCATTAGTCCCATTCTAAGGTTTGTCTAAGTTCATCCTTAGAAAGAGACTAACTTGGGACGAACTTAGACAAACCTTAGAATGAGACTTAAGTTTGTCTTTGTTCATCCCTAGTTAGTCTCGTTAGTCTCATTCTAAGGTTTCTCTAAGTTCATCCTTAGAAAGAGACTAACTTGGGACGAACTTCAAACCTTAGAATGAGACTTCAGTTTGTCTTTGTTCGTCCCAAGTTAGTCTCGTTAGTCTCATTCTAAGGTTTGTCTAAGTTCATCCTTAGAAAGAGACTAACCTGGGATGAACTTAGACAAACCTTAGAATGAGACTTAAGTTTGTCTTTGTTCGTCCCTAGTTAGTCTCGTTAGTCTCATTCTAAGGTTTGTCTAAGTTCGTCCTTAGAAAGAGACTAACTTGGGACGAACTTAGACAAACCTTAGAATGAGACTTAAGTTTGTCTTTGTTCGTCCATAATTAGTCTCGTTAGTCTCATTCTAAGGTTTGTCTAAGTTCGTCCTTAGAAAGAGACTAACTTGGGACGAACTTAGGCAAACCTTAGAATGAGACTTAAGTTTGTCTTTGTTCGTCCCAAGTTTGTCTCGTTAGTCTCATTCTAAGGTTTGTCTAAGTTCGACATTAGAAAGAGACTAACTTGGGACGAACTTAGACAAACCTTAGAATGAGACTTAAGTTTGTCTTTGTTCGTCCCAACTCAGTCTCGTTAGTCTCATTCTAAGGTTTATCTAAGTTCGTCATTAGAAAGATACTAACTTGGGACGAACTTAGACAAACCTTTGAATGAGACTCAAGTTTGTCTTTGTTCGTCCCAAGTTTGTCTCATTAGTCTCATTTTAAGGTCTGTCTAAGTTCGTCCTTAGAAAGAGACTAACTTGGGACGAACAAAGACAAACCTTAGAATGAGACTTAAGTTTGTCTTTGTTCGTCCCAAGTTAGTCTCGTTAGTCTCATTCTAAGGTTTGTCTAAGTTCGTCCTTGGAAAGAGACTAACTTGGGACGAACTTAGACAAACCTTAGAATGAGACTTAAGTTTGTCTTTGTTTGTCCCAACTTTGTCTCGTTAGTCTCATTCTAAGGTTTGTCTAAGTTCGTCCTTAGAAAGAGACTAACTTGGGACGAACTTAGGCAAACCTTAGAATGAGACTTAAGTTTGTCTTTGTTCGTCCCAACTTTGTCTCGTTAGTCTCATTCTAAGGTTTGTCTAAGTTCGTCCTTAGAAAGAGACTAACTTGGGACGAACTTAGACAAACCTTAGAATGAGACTAACGTTTGTATTTGTTCGTCCCAAGTTAGTCTCGTTAGTCCCATTCTAAGGTTTGTCTAAGTTCATCCTTAGAAAGAGACTAACTTGGGACGAACTTAGACAAAACTTAGAATGAGACTTAAGTTTGTCTTTGATCGTCCCAAGTTAGTCTCGTTAGTCTCATTCAAAGGTTTGTCTAAGTTTGTCCTTAGAAAGAGACTAAATTGGGATGAACTTAGACAAACCTTAGAATGAGCCTAACGTTTTTCTTTGTTCGTCCAAAGTTAGTCTCGTTAGTCTCATTCTAAGGTTTGTCTAAGTTCATCCTTAGAAAGAGACTAACTTGGGACGAACTCAGACAAACCTTAGAATGAGACTTAAGTTTGTCTTTGTCCATCCCAAGTCAGTCTCGTTAGTCTCATTCTAAGGTTTGCCTAAGTTCGTCCTTAGAAAAAGACTAACTTGGGACGAACTAAGATAAACCTTAGAATGAGACTAACGAGATTAACTTGGGACGAACAAAGATAAACTAAAGTCTCATTCTAAGGTTTGTCCAAGTTAGTCTCTTTCTAAGGACGAACTTAGACAATTCGTCATTAGAAAGAGACTAACTTGGGACGAACTTAGACAAACCTTAGAATGAGACTTAAGTTTGTCTTTGTTCGTCCCAAGTTAGTCTCGTTAGTCTCATTCTAAGGTTTGTCTAAGTTCGTCCTTAGAAAGAGACTAACTTGGGACGAACAAAGACAAACCTTTGAATGAGACTTAAGTTTGTCTTTGTTCGTCCCAAGTTAGTCTCGTTAGTCTCATTCTAAGGTTTGTCTAAGTTCATCCTTAGAAAGAGACTAACTTGGGATGAACTTAGACAAACCTTAGAATGAGACTTAAGTTTGTCTTTGTTCGTCCCTAGTTAGTCTCGTTAGTCTCATTCTAAGGTTTGTCTAAGTTCGTCCTTAGAAAGAGACTAACTTGGGACGAACTTAGACAAACCTTAGAATGAGACTTAAGTTTGTCTTTGTTCGTCCATAGTTAGTCTCGTTAGTCTCATTCTAAGGTTTGTCTAAGTTCGTCCTTAGAAAGAGACTAACTTGGGACGAACTTAGACAAACCTTAGAATGAGACTTAAGTTTGTCTTTGTTCGTCCCAACTTTGTCTCGTTAGTCTCATTCTAAGGTTTGTCTAAGTTCGTCCTTAGAAAGAGACTAACTTGGGCCGAACTTAGACAAACCTTAGAATGAGACTGAAGTTTGTCTTTGTTCGTCCAAAGTTAGTCTCGTTAGTCTCATTCTAAGGTTTGTCTAAGTCATCCTTAGAAAGAGACTAACTTGGGACGAACTTAGACAAACCTTAGAATGAGACTTAAGTTTGTCTTTGTTCGTCCCAAGTTAGTCTCGTTAGTCTCATTCTAAGGTTTGTCTAAGTTCGTCCTTAGAAAAAGACTAACTTGGAACGAACTAAGACAAACCTTTGAATGAGACTTAAGTTTGTCTTTGTTCGTCCCAAGTTAGTCTCGTTAGTCTTATTCTAAGGTTTGTCTAAGTTCGTCGTTAGAAAGAGACTAACTTGGGACGAACTTGGACAAACCTTAGAATGAAACTTAAGTTTGTCTTTGTTCGTCCCAAGTTAGTCTCGTTAGTCTCATTCTACGGTTTCTCTAAGTTCGTCATTAGAAAGAGACTAACTTGGGACGAACTTAGACAAACCTTAGAATGAGACTTAAGTTTGTCTTTGTTCGTCCCAAGTTAGTCTCGTTAGTCTCATTCCAAGGTTTGCCTAAGTTCATCCTTAGAAAGAGACTAACTTGGGACGAACAAGGACAAACCTTAGAAAGAGACTTAAGTTTGTCTTTGTTCGTCCCAAGTTAGTCTCGTTAGTCTCATTCTATGGTTTGTCTAAGTTCATCCTTAGAAAGAGACTAACTTGGGACGAACTTAGACAAACCTTAGAATGAGACTTCAGTTTGTCTTTGTTCGTCCCTAGTTAGTCTCGCTAGTCTCATTCTAAGGTTTGTCTAAGTTCGTCCTTAGAAAGAGACTAACTTGGGACGAACTTAGACAAACCTTAGAATGAGACTTAAGTTTGTCTTTGTTCGTCCCAAGTCAGTCTCGTTAGTCTCATTCTAAGGTTTTTCTAAGTTCTTCCTTATATAGAGACTAACTTGGGACGAACTATGACAAACCTTAGAATGGGACTTAAGTTTGTCTTTGTTCGTCCCAAGTTAGTCTGGTTAGTCTCATTCTAAGGTTTGTCTAAGTTCGTCCTTAGAAAGAGACTAACTTGGGACGAACTTAGACAAACCTTAGAATGAGACTAACGTTTGTCTTTGTTCGTCCCAAGTTAGTCTCGTTAGTCTCATTCTAAGGTTTGTCTAAGTTCGTCATTAGAAAGAGATTAACTTGAGACGAACTTAGACAAACCTTAGAATGCGACTTAAGTTTGTCTTTGTTCGTCCCAAGTTAGTCTCGTTAGTCTCATTCTAAGGTTTCTCTAAGTTTGTCCTTAGAAAGAGACTAAATTGGGATGAACTAAGACAAACCTTAGAATGAGACTTAAGTTTGTCTTTGTTCGTCCAAAGTTAGCCTCGTTAGTCACATTCTAAGGTTTGTCTAAGTTCATCCTTAGAAAGAGACTAACTTGGGACGAACTTAGACAAACCTTAGAATGAGACTTAGGTTTGTCTTTGTTCGTCCCAAGTTAGTCTCGTTAGTCACATTCTAAGGTTTGTCTAAGTTCGTCCTTAGAAAAAGACTAACTTGGGACGAACTAAGACAAACCTTAGAATGAGACTTAAGTTTGTCTTTGTTCGTCCCAAGTTAGTCTCGTTAGTCTTATTCTAAGGTTTGTCTAAGTTCGTCGTTAGAAAGAGACTAACTTGGGACGAACTTGGACAAACTTTAGAATGAGACTTAAGTTTGTCTTTGTTCGTCCCAAGTTAGTCTCGTTAGTCTCATTCTAAGGTTTCTCTAAGTTCATCATTAGAAAGAGACTAACTTGGGACGAAATTAGACAAACCTTAGAATGAGACTTAAGTTTGTCTTTGTTCGTCCCAAGTTAGTCTCGTTAGTCTCATTCCAAGTTTTGTCTAAGTTCGTCCTTAAAAAGAGACTAACTTGGGACGAACAAGGACAAACCTTAGAATGAGACTTAAGTTTGTCTTTGTTCGTCCCAAGTTAGTCTCGTTAGTCTCATTCTAAGGTTTGTCTAAGTTCATCCTTAGAAAGAGACTAACTTGGGACGAACTTAGACAAACCTTAGAATGAGACTTAAGTTTGTCTTTGTTCGTCCCTAGTTAGTCTCGTTAGTCTCATTCTAAGGTTTGTCTAAGTTCGTCCTTAGAAAGAGACTAACTTGGGACGAACTTAGACAAACCTTAGAATGAGACTTAAGTTTGTCTTTGTTCGTCCCAAGTTAGTCTCGTTAGTCTCATTCTAAGGTTTGTCTAAGTTCGTCCTTATATAGAGACTAACTTGGGACGAACTAAGACAAACCTTAGAATGGGACTTAAGTTTGTCTTTGTTCGTCCCAAGTTAGTCTCGTTAGTCTCATTCTAAGGTTTGTCTAAGTTCGTCCTTAGAAAGAGACTAACTTGGGACGAACTTAGACAAACCTTAGAATGAGACTTAAGTTTGTCTTTGTTCGTCCCATGTTTGTCTCGTTAGTCTCATTCTAAGGTTTGTCTAAGTTCGACATTAGAAAGAGACTAACTTGGGACGAACTTAGACAAACCTTAGAATGAGACTTAAGTTTGTCTTTGTTCGTCCCAAGTCAGTCTCGTTAGTCTCATTCTAAGGTTTATCTAAGTTCGTCATTAGAAAGATACTAACTTGGGACGAACTTAGACAAACCTTTGAATGAGACTCAAGTTTGTCTTTGTTCGTCCCAAGTTTGTCTCATTAGTCTCATTTTAAGGTTTGTCTAAGTTCGTCCTTAGAAAGAGACTAACTTGGGACGAACAAAGGCAAACCTTAGAATGAGACTTAAGTTTGTCTTTGTTCGTCCCAAGTTAGTCTCGTTAGTCTCATTCTGAGGTTTGTCTAAGTTCATCCTTAGAAAGAGACTAACCTGGGATGTACTTAGACAACCCTTAGAATGAGACTTAAGTTTGTCTTTGTTCGTCCCTAGTTAGTCTTGTTAGTCTCATTCTAAGGTTTGTCTAAGTTCGTCCTTAGAAAGAGACTAACTTAGGACGAACAAAGACAAACCTTAGAATGAGACTTAAGTTTGTCTTTGTTCGTCCAAAGTTTGTCTCGTTAGTCTCATTCTAAGGTTTGTCTAAGTTCATCCTTAGAAAGAGACTAACTTGGGATGAACTTAGACAAACCTTAGAATGAGACTTGAGTTTGTCTTTGTTCGTCCCTATTTAGTCTCGTTAGTCTCATTATAAGGTTTGTCTAAGTTCATCCTTAGAAAGAGACTAACTTGGGATGAACTTAGACAAACCTTAGAATGAGACTTAAGTTTGTATTTGTTCGTCCCAAGTTAGTCTCGTTAGTCTCATTCTAAGGTTTGTCTAAGTTCATCCTTAGAAAGAGACTAACCTGGGATAAACTTAGACAAAACTTAGAATGAGACTTAAGTTTGTCTTTGTTCGTCCCTAGTTAGTCTCGTTAGTCTCATTCTAAGGTTTGTCTAAGTTCGTCCTTAGAAAGAGACTAACTTGGGACGAACTTAGACAAACCTTAGAATGAGACTTAAGTTTGTCTTTGTTCGTCCCAACTTTGTCTCGTTAGTCTCATTCTAAGGTTTGTCTAAGTTCGTCCTTAGAAAGAGACTAACTTGGGACGAACTTAGACAAACCTTAGAATGAGACTTAAGTTTGTCTTTGTTCGTCCCAACTTTGTCTCGTTAGTCTCATTCTAAGGTTTGTCAAATTTCGTCCTTAGAAAGAGACTAACTTGGGACGAACTTAGACAAACCTTAGAATGAGACTAACGTTTGTATTTGTTCGTCCCAAGTTAGTCTCGTTAGTCACATTCTAAGGTTTGTCTAAGTTCGTCCTTAGAAAAAGACTAACTTGGGACGAACTAAGACAAACCTTAGAATGAGACTTAAGTTTGTCTTTGTTCGTCCCAAGTTAGTCTCGTTAGTCTTATTCTAAGGTTTGTCTAAGTTCGTCGTTAGAAAGAGACTAACTTGGGACGAACTTGGACAAACTTTAGAATGAGACTTAAGTTTGTCTTTGTTCGTCCCAAGTTAGTCTTGTTAGTCTCATTCTACGGTTTCTCTAAGTTCATCATTAGAAAGAGACTAACTTGGGACGAACTTAGACAAACCTTAGAATGAGACTTAAGTTTGTCTTTGTTCGTCCCAAGTTAGTCTCGTTAGTCTCATTCCAAGTTTTGTCTAAGTTCGTCCTTAAAAAGAGACTAACTTGGGACCAACAAGGACAAACCTTAGAATGAGACTTAAGTTTGTCTTTGTTCGTCCCAAGTTAGTCTCGTTAGTCTCATTCTAAGGTTTGTCTAAGTTCATCCTTAGAAAGAGACTAACTTGGGACGAACTTAGACAAACCTTAGAATGAGACTTAAGTTTGTTATTGTTCGTCCCTAGTTAGTCTCGTTAGTCTCATTCTAAGGTTTGTCTAAGTTCGTCCTTAGAAAGAGACTAACTTGGGACGAACTTAGACAAACCTTAGAATGAGACTTAAGTTTGTCTTTGTTCGTCCCAAGTTAGTCTCGTTAGTCTCATTCTAAGGTTTGTCTAAGTTCGTCCTTATATAGAGACTAACTTGGGACGAACTAAGACAAACCTTAGAATGGGACTTAAGTTTGTCTTTGTTCGTCCCAAGTTAGTCTCGTTAGTCTCATTCTAAGGTTTGTCTAAGTTCGTCCTTAGAAAGAGACTAACTTGGGACGAACTTAGACAAACCTTTGAATGAGACTTAAGTTTGTCTTTGTTCGTCCCAAGTTAGTCTCGTTAGTCTCATTCTAAGGTTTGTCTAAGTTCATCCTTAGAAAGAGACTAACCTGGGATGAACTTAGACAAACCTTAGAATGAGACTTAAGTTTGTCTTTGTTCGTCCCTAGTTAGTCTCGTTAGTCTCATTCTAAGGTTTGTCTAAGTTCGTCCTTGGAAAGAGACTAACTTGGGACGAACTTAGACAAACCTTAGAATGAGACTTAAGTTTGTCTTTGTTCGTCCATAGTTAGTCTCGTTAGTCTCATTCAAAGGTTTGTCTAAGTTCGTCCTTAGAAAGAGACTAACTTGGGACGAACTTAGACAAACTTTAGAATGAGACTTAAGTTTGTCTTTGTTTGTCCCAACTTTGTCTCGTTAGTCTCATTCTAAGGTTTGTCTAAGTTCGTCCTTGGAAAGAGACTAACTTGGGACGAACTTAGACAAACCTTAGAATGAGACTTAAGTTTGTCTTTGTTCGTCCCAACTTTGTCTCGTTAATCTCATTCTAAGGTTTGTCTAAGTTCGTCCTTAGAAACTAACTTGGGACGAACTTAGACAAACCTTAGAATGAGACTTAAGTTTGTCTTTGTTCGTCCCAACTTTGTCTCGTTAGTCTCATTCTAAGGTTTGTCTAAGTTCGTCCTTAGAAAGAGACTAACTTGGGATGAACTTAGACAAACCTTAGAATGAGACTAACGTTTGTCTTTGTTCGTCCCAAGTTAGTCTCATTAGTCCCATTCTAAGGTTTGTCTAAGTTCATCCTTAGAAAGAGACTAACTTGGGACGAACTTAGACAAACCTTAGAATGAGACTTAAGTTTGTCTTTGTTCGTCCCTAGTTAGTCTCGTTAGTCTCATTCTAAGGTTTGTCTAAGTTCATCTTTAGAAAGAGACTAACTTGGGACGAACTTAGACAAGCCTTAGAATGAGACTTAAGTTTGTCTTTGTTCGTCCCAAGTTAGTCTCGTTAGTCTCATTCTAAGGTTTGTCTAAGTTCATCCTTAGAAAGAGACTAACCTGGGATGAACTTAGACAAACCTTAAAATGAGACTTAAGTTTGTCTTTGTTCGTCCCTAGTTAGTCTCGTTAGTCTCATTCTAAGGTTTGTCTAAGTTCGTCCTTAGAAAGAGACTAACCTGGGATGAACTTAGACAAACCTTAAAATGAGACTTAAGTTTGTCTTTGTTCGTCCCTAGTTAGTCTCGTTAGTCTCATTCTAAGGTTTGTCTAAGTTCGTCCTTAGAAAGAGACTAACTTGGGACGAACTTAGACAAACCTTAGAATGAGACTTAAGTTTGTCTTTGTTCGTCCATAGTTAGTCTCGTTAGTCTCATTCTAAGGTTTGTCTAAGTTCGTCCTTAGAAAGAGACTAACTTGGGACGAACTTAGACAAACCTTAGAATGAGACTTAAGTTTGTCTTTGTTCGTCCCAAGTCAGTCTCGTTAGTCTCATTCTAAGGTTTATCTAAGTTCGTCATTAGAAAGATACTAACTTGGGACGAACTTAGACAAACCTTTGAATGAGACTCAAGTTTGTCTTTGTTCGTCCCAAGTTTGTCTCATTAGTCTCATTTTAAGGTTTGTCTAAGTTCGTCCTTAGAAAGAGACTAACTTGGGACGAACAAAGACAAACCTTAGAATGAGACTTAAGTTTGTCTTTGTTCGTCCCAAGTTAGTCTCGTTAGTCTCATTCTAAGGTTTGTCTAAGTTCATCCTTAGAAAGAGACTAACCTGGGATGTACTTAGACAACCCTTAGAATGAGACTTAAGTTTGTCTTTGTTCGTCCCTTGTTAGTCTTGTTAGTCTCATTCTAAGGTTTGTCTAAGTTCGTCCTTAGAAAGAGACTAACTTGGGACGAACAAAGACAAACCTTAGAATGAGACTTAAGTTTGTCTTTGTTCGTCCAAAGTTTGTCTCGTTAGTCTCATTCTAAGGTTTGTCTAAGTTCATCCTTAGAAAGAGACTAACTTGGGACGAACTTAGACAAACCTTAGAATGAGACTTAAGTTTGTCTTTGTTCGTCCATAGTTAGTCTCGTTAGTCTCATTCAAAGGTTTGTCTAAGTTCGTCCTTAGAAAGAGACTAACTTGGGACGAACTTAGACAAACCTTAGAATGAGACTTAAGTTTGTCTTTGTTTGTCCCAACTTTGTCTCGTTAGTCTCATTCTAAGGTTTGTCTAAGTTCGTCCTTGGAAAGAGACTAACTTGGGACGAACTTAGACAAACCTTAGAATGAGACTTAAGTTTGTCTTTGTTCGTCCCAACTTTGTCTCGTTAATCTCATTCTAAGGTTTGTCTAAGTTCGTCCTTAGAAACTAACTTGGGACGAACTTAGACAAACCTTAGAATGAGACTTAAGTTTGTCTTTGTTCGTCCCAACTTTGTCTCGTTAGTCTCATTCTAAGGTTTGTCTAAGTTCGTCCTTAGAAAGAGACTAACTTGGGATGAACTTAGACAAACCTTAGAATGAGACTAACGTTTGTCTTTGTTCGTCCCAAGTTAGTCTCATTAGTCCCATTCTAAGGTTTGTCTAAGTTCATCCTTAGAAAGAGACTAACTTGGGACGAACTTAGACAAACCTTAGAATGAGACTTAAGTTTGTCTTTGTTCGTCCCTAGTTAGTCTCGTTAGTCTCATTCTAAGGTTTGTCTAAGTTCATCTTTAGAAAGAGACTAACTTGGGACGAACTTAGACAAGCCTTAGAATGAGACTTAAGTTTGTCTTTGTTCGTCCCAAGTTAGTCTCGTTAGTCTCATTCTAAGGTTTGTCTAAGTTCATCCTCAGAAAGAGACTAACCTGGGATGAACTTAGACAAACCTTAAAATGAGACTTAAGTTTGTCTTTGTTCGTCCCTAGTTAGTCTCGTTAGTCTCATTCTAAGGTTTGTCTAAGTTCGTCCTTAGAAAGAGACTAACCTGGGATGAACTTAGACAAACCTTAAAATGAGACTTAAGTTTGTCTTTGTTCGTCCCTAGTTAGTCTCGTTAGTCTCATTCTAAGGTTTGTCTAAGTTCGTCCTTAGAAAGAGACTAACTTGGGACGAACTTAGACAAACCTTAGAATGAGACTTAAGTTTGTCTTTGTTCGTCCATAGTTAGTCTCGTTAGTCTCATTCTAAGGTTTGTCTAAGTTCGTCCTTAGAAAGAGACTAACTTGGGACGAACTTAGACAAACCTTAGAATGAGACTTAAGTTTGTCTTTGTTCGTCCCAAGTCAGTCTCGTTAGTCTCATTCTAAGGTTTATCTAAGTTCGTCATTAGAAAGATACTAACTTGGGACGAACTTAGACAAACCTTTGAATGAGACTCAAGTTTGTCTTTGTTCGTCCCATGTTTGTCTCATTAGTCTCATTTTAAGGTTTGTCTAAGTTCGTCCTTAGAAAGAGACTAACTTGGGACGAACAAAGACAAACCTTAGAATGAGACTTAAGTTTGTCTTTGTTCGTCCCAAGTTAGTCTCGTTAGTCTCATTCTAAGGTTTGTCTAAGTTCATCCTTAGAAAGAGACTAACCTGGGATGTACTTAGACAACCCTTAGAATGAGACTTAAGTTTGTCTTTGTTCGTCCCTTGTTAGTCTTGTTAGTCTCATTCTGAGGTTTGTCTAAGTTCGTCCTTAGAAAGAGACTAACTTGGGACGAACAAAGACAAACCTTAGAATGAGACTAAGTTTGTCTTTGTTCGTCCAAAGTTTGTCTCGTTAGTCTCATTCTAAGGTTTGTCTAAGTTCATCCTTAGAAAGAGACTAACTTGGGATGAACTTAGACAAACCTTAGAATGAGACTTGAGTTTGTCTTTGTTCGTCCCTAGTTAGTCTCGTTAGTCTCATTATAAGGTTTGTCTAAGTTCATCCTTAGAAAGAGACTAACTTGGGATGAACTTAGACAAACCTTAGAATGAGACTTAAGTTTGTATTTGTTCGTCCCAAGTTAGTCTCGTTAGTCTCATTCTAAGGTTTGTCTAAGTTCATCCTTAGAAAGAGACTAACCTGGGATGAACTTAGACAAAACTTAGAATGAGACTTAAGTTTGTCTTTGTTCGTCCCTAGTTAGTCTCGTTAGTCTCATTCTATGGTTTGTCTAAGTTTGTCCTTAGAAAGAGACTAACTTGGGACGAACTTAGACAAACCTTAGAATGAGACTTAAGTTTGTCTTTGTTCGTCCCAACTTTGTCTCGTTAGTCTCATTCTAAGGTTTGTCTAAGTTCGTCCTTAGAAAGAGACTAACTTGGGACGAACTTAGACAAACCTTAGAATGAGACTTAAGTTTGTCTTTGTTCGTCTGACTTTGTCTCGTTAGTCTCATTCTAAGGTTTGTCTAAGTTCGTCCTTAGAAAGAGACTAACTTGGGACGAACTTAGACAAACCTTAGAATGAGACTAACGTTTGTATTTGTTCGTCCCAAGTTAGTCTCGTTAGTCCCATTCTAAGGTTTGTCTAAGTTCATCCTTAGAAAGAGACTAACTTGGGACGAACTTAGACAAACCTTAGAATGAGACTTAAGTTTGTCTTTGTTCGTCCCAAGTTAGTCTCGTTAGTCTCATTCAAAGGTTTGTCTAAGTTTGTCCTTAGAAAGAGACGAAATTGGGATGAACTTAGACAAACCTTAGAATGAGCCTAACGTTTTTCTTTGTTCGTCCAAAGTTATTCTCGTTAGTCTCATTCTAAGGTTTGTCTAAGTTCATCCTTAGAAAGAGACTAACTTGGGACGAACTCAGACAAACCTTAGAATGAGACTTAAGTTTGTCTTTGTTCATCCCAAGTCAGTCTCGTTAGTCTCATTCTAAGGTTTGCCTAAGTTCGTCCTTAGAAAAAGACTAACTTGGGACGAACTAATATAAACCTTAGAATGAGACTTAAGTTTGTCTTTGTTCGTCCCAAGTTAGTCTCGTTAGTCTCATTCTAAGATTTGTCTAAGTTCGTCATTAGAAATAGACTAACTTGGGACGAACTTAGACAAACCTTAGAATGAGACTTAAGTTTGTCTTTGTTCGTCTCAAGTTAGTCTCGTTAGTCTCATTCTAAGGTTTGTCTGAGTTCGTCCTTAGAAAGAGACTAACTTGGGACGAACAAAGACAAACCTTAGAATGAGACTTAAGTTTGTCTTTGTTCATCCCAAGTCAGTCTCGTTAGTCTCATTCTAAGGTTTGCCTAAGTTCGTCCTTAGAAAAAGACTAACTTGGGACGAACTAATATAAACCTTAGAATGAGACTTAAGTTTGTCTTTGTTCGTCCCAAGTTAATCTCGTTAGTCTCATTCTAAGGTTTGTCTAAGTTCGTCATTAGAAATAGACTAACTTGGGACGAACTTAGACAGACCTTAGAATGAGACTTAAGTTTGTCTTTGTTCGTCCCAAGTTAGTCTCGTTAGTCTCATTCTAAGGTTTGTCTGAGTTCGTCCTTAGAAAGAGACTAACTTGGGACGAACAAAGACAAACCTTAGAATGAGACTTAAGTTTGTCTTTGTTCGTCTCAAGTTAGTCTCGTTAGTCTCATTCTAAGGTTTGTCTAAGTTCATCCTTAGAAAGAGACTAACTTGGGATGAACTTAGACAAACCTTAGAATGATACTTAAGTTTGTCTTTGTTCGTCCCTAGTTAGTCTCGTTAGTCTCATTCTAAGGTTTGTCTAAGTTCGTCCTTAGAAAGAGACTAACTTGGGACGAACTAAGACAAACCTTTGAATGAGACTTAAGTATGTCTTTGTTCGTCCCAAGTTAGTCTCGTTAGTCTTATTCTAAGGTTTGTCTAAGTTCGTCGTTAGAAAGAGACTAACTTGGGACGAACTTGGACAAACCTTAGAATGAGACTTAAGTTTGTCTTTGTTCGTCCCAAGTTAGTCTCGTTAGTCTTATTCTAAGGTTTGTCTAAGTTCGTCGTTAGAAAGAGACTAACTTGGGACGAACTTGGACAAACCTTAGAATGAGACTTAAGTTTGTCTTTGTTCGTCCCAAGTTAGTCTCGTTAGTCTCATTCTACGGTTTCTCTAAGTTCGTCATTAGAAAGAGACTAACTTGGGACGAACTTAGACAAACCTTAGAATGAGACTTAAGTTTGTCTTTGTTCGTCCCAAGTTAGTCTCGTTAGTCTCATTCCAAGGTTTGTCTAAGTTCGTCCTTAAAAAGAGACTAACTTGGGACGAACAAGGACAAACCTTAGAATGAGACTTAAGTTTGTCTTTGTTCGTCCCAAGTTAGTCTCGTTAGTCTCATTCTAAGGTTTGTCTAAGTTCATCCTTAGAAAGAGACTAACCTGGGATGAACTTAGACAAATCTTAAAATGAGACTTAAGTTTGTCTTTGTTCGTCCCTAGTTAGTCTCGTTAGTCTCATTCTAAGGTTTGTCTAAGTTCGTCCTTAGAAAGAGACTAACTTGGGACGAACTTAGACAAACCTTAGAATGAGACTTAAGTTTGTCTTTGTTCGTCCATAGTTAGTCTCGTTAGTCTCATTCTAAGGTTTGTCTAAGTTCGTCCTTAGAAAGAGACTAACTTGGGACGAACTTAGACAAACCTTAGAATGAGACTTAAGTTTGTCTTTGTTCGTCCCATGTTTGTCTCGTTAGTCTCATTCTAAGGTTTGTCTAAGTTCGACATTAGAAAGAGACTAACTTGGGACGAACTTAGACAAACCTTAGAATGATACTTAAGTTTGTCTTTGTTCGTCCCAAGTCTGTCTCGTTAGTCTTATTCTAAGGTTTATCTAAGTTCGTCATTAGAAAGATACTAACTTGGGACGAACTTAGACAAACCTTTGAATGAGACTCAAGTTTGTCTTTGTTCGTCCCAAGTTTGTCTCATTAGTCTCATTTTAAGGTTTGTCTAAGTTCGTCCTTAGAAAGAGACTAACTTGGGACGAACAAAGACAAACCTTAGAATGAGACTTAAGTTTGTCTTTGTTCGTCCCAAGTTAGTCTCGTTAGTCTCATTCTAAGGTTTGTCTAAGTTCATCCTTAGAAAGAGACTAACCTGGGATGTACTTAGACAACCCTTAGAATGAGACTTAAGTTTGTCTTTGTTCGTCCCTTGTTAGTCATGTTAGTCTCATTCTAAGGTTTGTCTAAGTTCGTCCTTAGAAAGAGACTAACTTGGGACGAACAAAGACAAACCTTAGAATGAGACTTAAGTTTGTCTTTGTTCGTCCAAAGTTTGTCTCGTTAGTCTCATTCTAAGGTTTGTCTAAGTTCATCCTTAGAAAGAGACTAACTTGGGATGAACTTAGACAAACCATAGAATGAGACTTGAGTTTGTCTTTGTTCGTCCCTAGTTAGTCTCGTTAGTCTCATTATAAGGTTTGTCTAAGTTCATCCTTAGAAAGAGACTAACTTGGGATGAACTTAGACAAACCTTAGAATGAGACTTAAGTTTGTATTTGTTCATCCCAAGTTAGTCTCGTTAGTCTCATTCTAAGGTTTGTCTAAGTTCATCCTTAGAAAGAGACTAACCTGGGATGAACTTAGACAAAACTTAGAATGAGACTTAAGTTTGTCTTTGTTCGTCCCTAGTTAGTCTCGTTAGTCTCATTCTATGGTTTGTCTAAGTTTGTCCTTAGAAAGAGACTAACTTGGGACGAACTTAGACAAACCTTAGAATGAGACTTAAGTTTGTCTTTGTTCGTCCCAACTTTGTCTCGTTAGTCTCATTCTAAGGTTTGTCTAAGTTCGTCCTTAGAAAGAGACTAACTTGGGACGAATTTAGACAAACCTTAGAATGAGACTTAAGTTTGTCTTTGTTCGTCCCAACTTTGTCTCGTTAGTCTCATTCTAAGGTTTGTCTAAGTTCGTCCTTAGAAAGAGACTAACTTGGGACGAACTTAGACAAACCTTAGAATGAGACTAACGTTTGTATTTGTTCGTCCCAAGTTAGTCTCGTTAGTCCCATTCTAAGGTTTGTCTAAGTTCATCCTTAGAAAGAGACTAACTTGGGACGAACTTAGACAAACCTTAGAATGAGACTTAAGTTTGTCTTTGTTCGTCCCAAGTTAGTCTCGTTAGTCTCATTCAAAGGTTTGTCTAAGTTTGTCCTTAGAAAGAGACTAAATTGGGATGAACTTAGACAAACCTTAGAATGAGCCTAACGTTTTTCTTTGTTCGTCCAAAGTTAGTCTCGTTAGTCTCATTCTAAGGTTTGTCTAAGTTCATCCTTAGAAAGAGACTAACTTGGGACGAACTCAGACAAACCTTAGAATGAGACTTAAGTTTGTCTTTGTTCATCCCAAGTCAGTCTCGTTAGTCTCATTCTAAGGTTTGCCTAAGTTCGTCCTTAGAAAAAGACTAACTTGGGACGAACTAAGATAAACCTTAGAATGAGACTTAAGTTTGTCTTTGTTCGTCCCAAGTTAGTCTCGTTAGTCTCATTCTAAGATTTGTCTAAGTTCGTCCTTAGAAAGCGACTAACTTGGACAAACCTTAGAATGAGACTTTAGTTTATCTTTGTTCGTCCCAAGTTAATCTCGTTAGTCTCATTCTAAGGTTTGTCTAAGTTCGTCATTAGAAATAGACTAACTTGGGACGAACTTAGACAAACCTTAGAATGAGACTTAAGTTTGTCTTTGTTCGTCCCAAGTTAGTCTCGTTAGTCTCATTCTAAGGTTTGTCTAAGTTCGTCCTTAGAAAGAGACTAACTTGGGACGAACAAAGACAAACCTTAGAATGAGACTTAAGTTTGTCTTTGTTCGTCCCAAGTTAGTCTCGTTAGTCTCATTCTAAGGTTTGTCTAAGTTCATCCTTAGAAAGAGACTAACTTGGGATGAACTTAGACAAACCTTAGAATGAGACTTAAGTTTGTCTTTGTTCGTCCCTAGTTAGTCTCGTTAGTCTCATTCTAAGGTTTGTCTAAGTTCGTCCTTAGAAAGAGACTAACTTGGGACGAACTTAGACAAACCTTAGAATGAGACTTAAGTTTGTCTTTGTTCGTCCATAGTTAGTCTCGTTAGTCTCATTCTAAGGTTTGTCTAAGTTCGTCCTTAGAAAGAGACTAACTTGGGACGAACTTAGACAAACCTTAGAATGAGACTTAAGTTTGTCTTTGTTCGTCCCAACTTTGTCTCGTTAGTCTCATTCTAAGGTTTGTCTAAGTTCATCCTTAGAAAGAGACTAACTTGGGACAAACTTAGACAAACCTTAGAATGAGACTAACGTTTGTCTTTGTTCGTCCCAAGTTAGTCTCGTTAGTCTCATTCTAAGGTTTGTCTAAGTTCGTCATTAGAAAGAGACTAACTTGAGACGAACTTAGACAAACCTTAGAATGCGACTTAAGTTTGTCTTTGTTCGTCCCAAGTTAGTCTCGTTAGTCTCATTCTAAGGTTTCTCTAAGTTTGTCCTTAGAAAGAGACTAAATTGGGATGAACTTAGACAAACCTTAGAATGAGACTTAAGTTTGTCTTTGTTCGTCCAAAGTTAGTCTCGTTAGTCTCATTCTAAGGTTTGTCTAAGTTCATCCTTAGAAAGAGACTAACTTGGGACGAACTTAGACAAACCTTAGAATGAGACTTAAGTTTGTCTTTGTTCGTCCCAAGTTAGTCTCGTTAGTCTCATTCTATGGTTTGTCCAAGTTCGTCCTTAGAAAAAGACTAACTTGGGACGAACTAAGACAAACCTTTGAATGAGACTTAAGTATGTCTTTGTTCGTCCCAAGTTAGTCTCGTTAGTCTTATTCTAAGGTTTGTCTAAGTTCGTCGTTAGAAAGAGACTAACTTGGGACGAACTTGGACAAACCTTAGAATGAGACTTAAGTTTGTCTTTGTTCGTCCCAAGTTAGTCTCGTTAGTCTCATTCTACGGTTTCTCTAAGTTCGTCATTAGAAAGAGACTAACTTGGGACGAACTTAGACAAACCTTAGAATGAGACTTAAGTTTGTCTTTGTTCGTCCCAAGTTAGTCTCGTTAGTCTCATTCCAAGGTTTGTCTAAGTTCGTCCTTAAAAAGAGACTAACTTGGGACGAACAAGGACAAACCTTAGAATGAGACTTAAGTTTGTCTTTGTTCGTCCCAAGTTAGTCTCGTTAGTCTCATTCTAAGGTTTGTCTAAGTTCATCCTTAGAAAGAGACTAACTTGGGACGAACTTAGACAAACCTTAGAATGAGACTTAAGTTTGTCTTTGTTCGTCCCAAGTTAGTCTCGTTAGTCTCATTCCAAGGTTTGTCTAAGTTCGTCCTTAAAAAGAGACTAACTTGGGACGAACAAGGACAAACCTTAGAATGAGACTTAAGTTTGTCTTTGTTCGTCCCAAGTTAGTCTCGTTAGTCTCATTCTAAGGTTTGTCTAAGTTCATCCTTAGAAAGAGACTAACCTGGGATGAACTTAGACAAACCTTAAAATGAGACTTAAGTTTGTCTTTGTTCGTCCCTAGTTAGTCTCGTTAGTCTCATTCTAAGGTTTGTCTAAGTTCGTCCTTAGAAAGAGACTAACTTGGGACGAACTTAGACAAACCTTAGAATGAGACTTAAGTTTGTCTTTGTTCGTCCATAGTTAGTCTCGTTAGTCTCATTCTAAGGTTTGTCTAAGTTCGTCCTTAGAAAGAGACTAACTTGGGACGAACTTAGACAAACCTTAGAATGAGACCTAAGTTTGTCTTTGTTCGTCCCATGTTTGTCTCGTTAGTCTCATTCTAAGGTTTGTCTAAGTTCGACATTAGAAAGAGACTAACTTGGGACGAACTTAGACAAACCTTAGAATGAGACTTAAGTTTGTCTTTGTTCGTCCCAAGTCAGTCTCGTTAGTCTTATTCTAAGGTTTATCTAAGTTCGTCATTAGAAAGATACTAACTTGGGACGAACTTAGACAAACCTTTGAATGAGACTCAAGTTTGTCTTTGTTCGTCCCAAGTTTGTCTCATTAGTCTCATTTTAAGGTTTGTCTAAGTTCGTCCTTAGAAAGAGACTAACTTGGGACGAACAAAGACAAACCTTAGAATGAGACTTAAGTTTGTCTTTGTTCGTCCCAAGTTAGTCTCGTTAGTCTCATTCTAAGGTTTGTCTAAGTTCATCCTTAGAAAGAGACTAACTTGGGATGAACTTAGACAAACCATAGAATGAGACTTGAGTTTGTCTTTGTTCGTCCCTAGTTAGTCTCGTTAGTCTCATTATAAGGTTTGTCTAAGTTCATCCTTAGAAAGAGACTAACTTGGGATGAACTTAGACAAACCTTAGAATGAGACTTAAGTTTGTATTTGTTCGTCCCAAGTTAGTCTCGTTAGTCTCATTCTAAGGTTTGTCTAAGTTCATCCTTAGAAAGAGACTAACCTGGGTTGAACTTAGACACAACTTAGAATGAGACTTAAGTTTGTCTTTGTTCGTCCCTAGTTAGTCTCGTTAGTCTCATTCTATGGTTTGTCTAAGTTTGTCCTTAGAAAGAGACTAACTTGGGACGAACTTAGACAAACCTTAGAATGAGACTTAAGTTTGTCTTTGTTCGTCCCAACTTTGTCTCGTTAGTCTCATTCTAAGGTTTGTCTAAGTTCGTCCTTAGAAAGAGACTAACTTGGGACGAATTTAGACAAACCTTAGAATGAGACTTAAGTTTGTCTTTGTTCGTCCCAACTTTGTCTCGTTAGTCTCATTCTAAGGTTTGTCTAAGTTCGTCCTTAGAAAGAGACTAACTTGGGACGAACTTAGACAAACCTTAGAATGAGACTAACGTTTGTATTTGTTCGTCCCAAGTTAGTCTCGTTAGTCCCATTCTAAGGTTTGTCTAAGTTCATCCTTAGAAAGAGACTAACTTGGGACGAACTTAGACAAACCTTAGAATGAGACTTAAGTTTGTCTTTGTTCGTCCCAAGTTAGTCTCGTTAGTCTCATTCAAAGGTTTGTCTAAGTTTGTCCTTAGAAAGAGACTAAATTGGGATGAACTTAGACAAACCTTAGAATGAGCCTAACGTTTTTCTTTGTTCGTCCAAAGTTAGTCTCGTTAGTCTCATTCTAAGGTTTGTCTAAGTTCATCCTTAGAAAGAGACTAACTTGGGACGAACTCAGACAAACCTTAGAATGAGACTTAAGTTTGTCTTTGTTCATCCCAAGTCAGTCTCGTTAGTCTCATTCTAAGGTTTGCCTAAGTTCGTCCTTAGAAAAAGACTAACTTGGGACGAACTAAGATAAACCTTAGAATGAGACTTAAGTTTGTCTTTGTTCGTCCCAAGTTAGTCTCGTTAGTCTCATTCTAAGATTTGTCTAAGTTCGTCCTTAGAAAGCGACTAACTTGGACAAACCTTAGAATGAGACTTTAGTTTATCTTTGTTCGTCCCAAGTTAATCTCGTTAGTCTCATTCTAAGGTTTGTCTAAGTTCGTCATTAGAAATAGACTAACTTGGGACGAACTTAGACAAACCTTAGAATGAGACTTAAGTTTGTCTTTGTTCGTCCCAAGTTAGTCTCGTTAGTCTCATTCTAAGGTTTGTCTAAGTTCGTCCTTAGAAAGAGACTAACTTGGGACGAACAAAGACAAACCTTAGAATGAGACTTAAGTTTGTCTTTGTTCGTCCCAAGTTAGTCTCGTTAGTCTCATTCTAAGGTTTGTCTAAGTTCATCCTTAGAAAGAGACTAACTTGGGATGAACTTAGACAAACCTTAGAATGAGACTTAAGTTTGTCTTTGTTCGTCCCTAGTTAGTCTCGTTAGTCTCATTCTAAGGTTTGTCTAAGTTCGTCCTTAGAAAGAGACTAACTTGGGACGAACTTAGACAAACCTTAGAATGAGACTTAAGTTTGTCTTTGTTCGTCCATAGTTAGTCTCGTTAGTCTCATTCTAAGGTTTGTCTAAGTTCGTCCTTAGAAAGAGACTAACTTGGGACGAACTTAGACAAACCTTAGAATGAGACTTAAGTTTGTCTTTGTTCGTCCCAACTTTGTCTCGTTAGTCTCATTCTAAGGTTTGTCCAAGTTCGTCCTTAGAAAAAGACTAACTTGGGAAGAACTAAGACAAACCTTTGAATGAGACTTAAGTATGTCTTTGTTCGTCCCAAGTTAGTCTCGTTAGTCTTATTCTAAGGTTTGTCTAAGTTCGTCGTTAGAAAGAGACTAACTTGGGACGAACTTGGACAAACCTTAGAATGAGACTTAAGTTTGTCTTTGTTCGTCCCAAGTTAGTCTCGTTAGTCTCATTCTACGGTTTCTCTAAGTTCGTCATTAGAAAGAGACTAACTTGGGACGAACTTAGACAAACCTTAGAATGAGACTTAAGTTTGTCTTTGTTCGTCCCAAGTTAGTCTCGTTAGTCTCATTCCAAGGTTTGTCTAAGTTCGTCCTTAAAAAGAGACTAACTTGGGACGAACAAGGACAAACCTTAGAATGAGACTTAAGTTTGTATTTGTTCGTCCCAAGTTAGTCTCGTTAGTCTCATTCTAAGGTTTGTCTAAGTTCATCCTTAGAAAGAGACTAACTTGGGACGAACTTAGACAAACCTTAGAATGAGACTTAAGTTTGTCTTTGTTCGTCCCTAGTTAGTCTCGTTAGTCTCATTCTAAGGTTTGTCTAAGTTCGTCCTTAGAAAGAGACTAACTTGGGACGAACTTAGACAAACCTTAGAATGAGACTTAAGTTTGTCTTTGTTCGTCCCAAGTTAGTCTCGTTAGTCTCATTCTAAGGTTTGTCTAAGTTCGTCCTTATATAGAGACTAACTTGGGACGAACTAAGACAAACCTTAGAATGGGACTTAAGTTTGTCTTTGTTCGTCCCAAGTTAGTCTCGTTAGTCTCATTCTAAGGTTTGTCTAAGTTCGTCCTTAGAAAGAGACTAACTTGGGACGAACTTAGACAAACCTTAGAATGAGACTAACGTTTGTCTTTGTTCGTCCCAAGTTAGTCTCGTTAGTCTCATTCTAAGGTTTGTCTAAGTTCGTCATTAGAAAGAGACTAACTTGAGACGAACTTAGACAAACCTTAGAATGCGACTTAAGTTTGTCTTTGTTCGATCCAAGTTAGTCTCGTTAGTCTCATTCTGAGGTTTCTCTAAGTTTGTCCTTAGAAAGAGACTAAATTGGGATGAACTTAGACAAACCTTAGAATGGGACTTAAGTTTGTCTTTGTTCGTCCCAAGTTAGTCTCGTTAGTCACATTCTAAGGTTTGTCTAAGTTCTTCCTTAGAAAAAGACTAACTTGGGACGAACTAAGACAAACCTTTGAATGAGACTTAAGTATGTCTTTGTTCGTCCCAAGTTAGTCTCGTTAGTCTTATTCTAAGGTTTGTCTAAGTTCGTCGTTAGAAAGAGACTAACTTGGGACGAACTTGGACAAACCTTAGAATGGGAATTAAGTTTGTCTTTGTTTGTCCCAAGTTAGTCTCGTTAGTCTCATTCTAAGGTTTGTCTAAGTTCGTCCTTAGAAAGAGACTAACTTGGGACGAACTTAGACAAACCTTAGAATGAGACTAACGTTTGTCTTTGTTCGTCCCAAGTTAGTCTCGTTAGTCTCATTCTAAGGTTTCTCTAAGTTTGTCCTTAGAAAGAGACTAAATTGGGATGAACTTAGACAAACCTTAGAATGAGACTTAAGTTTGTCTTTGTTCGTCCAAAGTTAGTCTCGTTAGTCTCATTCTAAGGTTTGACTAAGTTCGTCATTAGAAAGAGACTAACTTGGGACGAACTTAGTAGACAAACCTTAGAATGAGACTTAAGTTTGTCTTTTTTCGTCCCAAGTTAGTCTCGTTAGTCTCATTCTAAGGTTTGTCTAAGTTCGTCCTTACAAAGAGACTAACTTGGGACGAACTTAGACAAACCTTAGAATGAGACTAACGTTTGTCTTTGTTCGTCCCAAGTTAGTCTCGTTAGTCTCATTCCAAGGTTTGTCTAAGTTCATCATTAGAAAGAGACTAACTTGGGACGAACTAAGACAAACCTTAGAATGAGACTTAATTTTGTCTTTGTTCGTTCCAAGTTAGTCTCATTAGTCTCATTCTAAGGTTTGTCTAAGTTTGTCCGTAGAAAGTGACTAACTTGGGACGAACTTAGACAAACCTTAGAATGAGACTTAAGTTTGTCTTTGTTCATCCAAAGTTAGTCTCGTTAGTCTCATTCTAAGGTTTGTCTAAGTTCGTCCTTAGAAAGAGACTAACTTGGGACAAACTTAGACAAACCTTAGAATGAGACTTAAGTTTGTCTTTGTTCGTCCCAACTTTGTCTCGTTAGTCTCATTCTAAGGTTTGTCAATGTTCATCTTTAGAAAGAGACTAACTTGGGACGAACTAAGACAAACCTTAGAATGAGACTTAATTTTGTCTTTGTTCGTCCCTAGTTAGTCTCGTTAGTCTCATTCTAAGGTTTGTCTAAGTTGGTCCTTAGAAAGAGACTAAGTTGGGACGAACTTAGACAAACCTTAGAATGAGACTTAAGTTTGTCTTTGTTCGTCCATAGTTAGTTTCGTTAGTCTCATTCTAAGGTTTGTCTAAGTTCGTCCCATGTTAGTCTCTTTCTAAGGACGAACTTAGACAAACCTTGGAATGAGACTAGCGAGACAAAGTTGGGACGAACAAAGACAAACTTAAGTCTTATTCTAAGGTTTGTCTAAGTTCGTCCCAAGTTAGACTCTTTCTAAGGACGAACTTGGACAAACCTTAGAATGAGACTAACGAGACTAACTATGGACGAACAAAGACAAACTTAAGTCTCATTCTAAGGTTTGTCTAAGTTCGTCCCAACTTAGTCTCTTTCTAAGGACCAACTTAGACAAACCTTAGAATGAGACTAACGAGACTAACTAGGGACGAACAAAGACAAACTTAAGTCTCATTCTAAGGTTTGTCTAAGTTCATCCCAAGTTAGTCTCTTTCTAAGGATGAACTTAGACAAACCTTACAATGAGACTAACGAGACTAACTTGGGACGAACAAAGACAAACTTAAGTCTCATTCTAAGGTTTGTCCTTGTTCGTCCCAAGTTAGTCTCTTTTTAATGACGAACTTAGACAAACCTTAGAATGAGACTAACGAGACTAACTTGGGACGAAAAAAGACAAACTTAAGTCTCATTCTAAGGTTTGTCTAAGTTCGACCCAAGTTAGTCTCTTTCTAATGACAAACTTAGACAAACCATAGAATGAGACTAAAGAGACTAACTTGGGACGAACAAAGACAAACGTTAGTCTCATTCTAAGGTTTGTCTATGTTCGTCCCAAGTTAGTCTCTTTCTAAGGGCGAACTTAGCCAAACCTTAGAATGAGACTAACGAGACAAAGTTGGGATGAACAAAGACAAACTTAAGTCTCATTCTAAGGTTTGTCTAAGTTCGTCCCAAGTTAGTCTCTTTCTAAGGACGAACTTAGACAAACCTTAGAATGAGACTAACGAGACAAAGTTGGGACGAACAAAGACAAACTTAAGTCTCATTCTAAGGCTTGTCTAAGTTCGTCCCAAGTTTTTTTTTTTAAAACCAAACTCATTTTATTAAGGGGCAAAGCCCAAAAAGGAAAAACGAAACAGCAAACAAAACAGCGCTAAAGGAGGCCTATTCTAGTCTCTTTCTAAGGACGAACTTAGACAAACCTTAGAATGAGACTAACGAGACTAACTAGGGACGAACAAAGACAAACTTAAGTCTCATTCTAAGGTTTGTCTAAGTTCGTCCCAAGTTAGTCTCTTTTTAAGGATGAACTTAGAAAAACCTTAGAATGAGACTAACGAGACAAAGTTGGGACGAACAAAGACAAACTTAAGTCTCATTCTAAGGTTTGTCTAAGTTTGTCCCAAGTTAGTCTCTTTCTAAGGACGAACTTAGACAAACCTTAGAATGAGACTAACGAGACTAACTTTGGATGAACAAAGACAAACTTAAGTCTCATTCTAAGGTTTGTCTAAGTTCGTCCCAAGTTAGTCACTTTCTACGGACGAACTTAGACAAACCTTAGAATGAGACTAATGAGACTAACTTGGAACGAACAAAGACAAAATTAAGTCTCATTCTACGGTTTCTCTAAGTTCGTCATTAGAAAGAGACTAACTTGGGACCAACTTAGACAAACCTTAGAATGAGACTTAAGTTTGTCTTTGTTCGTCCCAAGTTAGTCTCGTTAGTCTCATTCCAAGGTTTGTCTAAGTTCGTCCTTAAAAAGAGACTAACTTGGGACGAACAAGGACAAACCTTAGAATGAGACTTAAGTTTGTCTTTGTTCGTCCCAAGTTAGTCTCGTTAGTCTCATTCTAAGGTTTGTCTAAGTTCATCCTTAGAAAGAGACTAACTTGGGACGAACTTAGACAAACCTTAGAATGAGACTTAAGTTTGTCTTTGTTCGTCCCTAGTTAGTCTCGTTAGTCTCATTCTAAGGTTTGTCTAAGTTCGTCCTTAGAAAGAGACTAACTTGGGACGAACTTAGACAACCCTTAGAATGAGACTTAAGTTTGTCTTTGTTCGTCCCAAGTTAGTCTCGTTAGTCTCATTCTAAGGTTTGTCTAAGTTCGTCCTTATATAGAGACTAACTTGGGACGAACTAAGACAAACCTTAGAATGGGACTTAAGTTTGTCTTTGTTCGTCCCAAGTTAGTCTCGTTAGTCTCATTCTAAGGTTTGTCTAAGTTCGTCCTTAGAAAGAGACTAACTTGGGACGAACTTAGACAAACCTTAGAATGAGACTAACGTTTGTCTTTGTTCGTCCCAAGTTAGTCTCGTTAGTCTCATTCTAAGGTTTGTCTAAGTTCGTCATTAGAAAGAGAATAACTTGAGACGAACTTAGACAAACCTTAGAATGCGACTTAAGTTTGTCTTTGTTCGATCCAAGTTAGTCTCGTTAGTCTCATTCTGAGGTTTCTCTAAGTTTGTCCTTAGAAAGAGACTAAATTGGGATGAACTTAGACAAACCTTAGAATGGGACTTAAGTTTGTCTTTGTTCGTCCCAAGTTAGTCTCGTTAGTCACATTCTAAGGTTTGTCCAAGTTCGTCCTTAGAAAAAGACTAACTTGGGACGAACTAAGACAAACCTTTGAATGAGACTTAAGTATGTCTTTGTTCGTCCCAAGTTAGTCTCGTTAGTCTTATTCTAAGGTTTGTCTAAGTTCGTCGTTAGAAAGAGACTAACTTGGGACGAACTTGGACAAACCTTAGAATGGGAATTAAGTTTGTCTTTGTTTGTCCCAAGTTAGTCTCGTTAGTCTCATTCTAAGGTTTGTCTAAGTTCGTCCTTAGAAAGAGACTAACTTGGGACGAACTTAGACAAACCTTAGAATGAGACTAACGTTTGTCTTTGTTCGTCCCAAGTTAGTCTCGTTAGTCTCATTCTAAGGTTTCTCTAAGTTTGTCCTTAGAAAGAGACTAAATTGGGATGAACTTAGACAAACCTTAGAATGAGACTTAAGTTTGTCTTTGTTCGTCCAAAGTTAGTCTCGTTAGTCTCATTCTAAGGTTTGACTAAGTTCGTCATTAGAAAGAGACTAACTTGGGACGAACTTAGTAGACAAACCTTAGAATGAGACTTAAGTTTGTCTTTTTTCGTCCCAAGTTAGTCTCGTTAGTCTCATTCTAAGGTTTGTCTAAGTTCGTCCTTACAAAGAGACTAACTTGGGACGAACTTAGACAAACCTTAGAATGAGACTAACGTTTGTCTTTGTTCGTCCCAAGTTAGTCTCGTTAGTCTCATTCCAAGGTTTGTCTAAGTTCATCATTAGAAAGAGACTAACTTGGGACGAACTAAGACAAACCTTAGAATGAGACTTAATTTTGTCTTTGTTCGTTCCAAGTTAGTCTCATTAGTCTCATTCTAAGGTTTGTCTAAGTTCGTCCGTAGAAAGTGACTAACTTGCGACGAACTTAGACAAACCTTAGAATGAGACTTAAGTTTGTCTTTGTTCATCCAAAGTTAGTCTCGTTAGTCTCATTCTAAGGTTTGTCTAAGTTCGTCCTTAGAAAGAGACTAACTTGGGACAAACTTAGACAAACCTTAGAATGAGACTTAAGTTTGTCTTTGTTCGTCCCAACTTTGTCTCGTTAGTCTCATTCTAAGGTTTTTCTAAGTTCATCCTTAAAAAGAGACTAACTTGGGACGAACTTAGACAAACCGTAGAATGAGACTTAAGTTTGTCTTTGTTCGTCCCTAGTTAGTCTCGTTAGTCTCATTCAAAGGTTTGTCTAAGTTCGTCCTTAGAAAGAGACTAGAATAGGCCTCCTTTAGCGCTGTTTTGTTTGCTGTTTCGTTTTTCCTTTTTGGGCTTTGCCCCTTAATAAAATGAGTTTGGTTTAAAAAAAAAAAACTTGGGACGAACTTAGACAAGCCTTAGAATGAGACTTAAGTTTGTCTTTGTTCGTCCCAACTTTGTCTCGTTAGTCTCATTCTAAGGTTTGTCTAAGTTCGTCCTTAGAAAGAGACTAACTTGGGACGAACTTAGACAAACCTTAGAATGAGACTTAAGTTTGTCTTTGTTCATCCCAACTTTGTCTCGTTAGTCTCATTCTAAGGTTTGTCTAAGTTCGCCCTTAGAAAGAGACTAACTTGGGACGAACATAGACAAACCTTAGAATGAGACTAACGTTTGTCTTTGTTCGTCCCAAGTTAGTCTCTTTAGTCTCATTCTATGGTTTGTCTAAGTTTGTCATTAGAAAGAGACTAACTTGGGTCGAACTTAGACAAACCTTAGAATGAGACTTAAGTTTGTCTTTTTTCGTCCCAAGTTAGTCTCGTTAGTCTCATTCTAAGGTTTGTCTAAGTTCGTCATTAAAAAGAGACTAACTTGGGACGAACAAGGACAAACCTTAGAATGAGACTTAAGTTTGTCTTTGTTCGTCCCAAGTTAGTCTCGTTAGTCTCATTGTAAGGTTTGTCTAAGTTCATCCTTAGAAAGAGACTAACTTGGGATGAACTTAGACAAACCTTAGAATGAGACTTAAGTTTGTCTTTGTTCGTCCCTAGTTAGTCTCGTTAGTCTCATTCTAAGGTTTGTCTAAGTTGGTCCTTAGAAAGAGACTAAGTTGGGACGAACTTAGACAAACCTTAGAATGAGACTTAAGTTTGTCTTTGTTCGTCCATAGTTAGTCTCGTTAGTCTCATTCTAAGGTTTGTCCAAGTTCGTCCTTAGAAAGAGTCTAACTTGGGACGAACTTAGACAAACCTTAGAATAAGACTTAAGTTTGTCTTTGTTCGTCCCAACTTTGTCTCGCTAGTCTCATTCCAAGGTTTGTCTAAGTTCGTCCTTAGAAAGAGACTAACATGGGACGAACTTAGACAAACCTTAGAATGAGACTAACGTTTGTCTTTGTTCATCCCAAGTTAGTCTCGTTAGTCTCTCTCTAAGGTATGTCTAAGTTCGTCATTAGAAACAGACTAACTTGGGACGAACTTAGACAAACCTTAGAATGAGACTTAAGTTTGTCTTTTTTTGTCCCAAGTTAGTCTCGTTAGTCTCATTCTAAGGTTTGTCTAAGTTCGTCCCAACTTAGTCTCTTTCTAAGGACCAACTTAGACAAACCTTAGAATGAGACTAACGAGACTAACTAGGGACGAACAAAGACAAACTTTAGTCTCATTCTAAGGTTTGTCTAAGTTCATCCTTAGAAAGAGACTAACTTGGGATGAACTTAGACAAACCTTAGAATGAGACTAAAGTTTGTCTTTGTTCGTCCCTAGTTAGTCTCGTTAGTCTCATTCTAAGGTTTGTCTAAGTTGGTCCTTAGAAAGAGACTAAGTTGGGACGAACTTAGACAAACCTTAGAATGAGACTTAAGTTTGTCTTTGTTCCTCCAAAGTTAGTCTCGTTAGTCTCATTCTAAGGTTTGTCTAAGTTCATCCTTAGAAAGAAACTAACTTGGGACGAACTTAGACAAACCTTAGAATGAGACTTAAGTTTGTCTTTGTTCGTCCCAAGTTAGTCTCGTTAGTCACATTCTAAGGTTTGTCTAAGTTCGTCCTTAGAAAAAGACTAACTTGGGACGAACTAAGAGAAACCTTAGAATGAGACGTAAGTTTGTCTTTGTTCGTCCCAAGTAAGTCTCGTTAGTCTTATTCTAAGGTTTGTCTAAGTTCGTCGTTAGAAAGAGACTAACTTGGGACGAACTTGGACAAACTTTAGAATGAGACTTAAGTTTGTCTTTGTTCGTCCCAAGTTAGTCTCGTTAGTCTCATTCTACGGTTTCTCTAAGTTTGTCATTAGAAAGAGACTAACTTGGGACGAACTTAGACAAACCTTAGAATGAGACTTAAGTTTGTCTTTGTTCGTCCCAAGTTAGTCTCGTTAGTCTCATTCCAAGGTTTGTCTAAGTTCGTCCTTAAAAAGAGACTAACTTGGGACGAACAAGGACAAACCTTAGAATGAGACTTAAGTTTGTCTTTGTTCGTCCCAAGTTAGTCTCGTTAGTCTCATTCTAAGGTTTGTCTAAGTTCATCCTTAGAAAGAGACTAACTTGGGATGAACTTAGACAAGCCTTAGAATGAGACTTAAGTTTGTCTTTGTTCGTCCCTAGTTAGTCTCGTTAGTCTCATTCTAAGGTTTGTCTAAGTTCGTCCTTAGAAAGAGACTAACTTGAGACGAACTTAGACAAACCTTAGAATGAGACTTAAGTTTGTCTTTGTTCGTCCCAAGTTAGTCTCGTTAATCTCATTCTAAGGTTTGTCTAAGTTCGTCCTTATATAGAGACTAACTTGGGACGAACTAAGACAAACCTTAGAATGGGACTTAAGTTTGTCTTTGTTCGTCCCAAGTTAGTCTCGTTAGTCTCATTCTAAGGTTTGTCTAAGTTCGTCCTTAGAAAGAGACTAACTTGGGACGAACTTAGACAAACCTTAGAATGAGACTAACGTTTGTCTTTGTTCGTCCCAAGTTAGCCTCGTTAGTCTCATTCTAAGGTTTGTCTAAGTTCGTCATTAGAAAGAGACTAACTTGAGACGAACTTAGACAAACCTTAGAATGAGACTTAAGTTTGTCTTTGTTCGTCCCAAGTTAGTCTCGTTAGTCTCATTCAAAGGTTTGTCTAAGTTTGTCCTTAGAAAGAGACTAAATTGGGATGAACTTAGACAAACCTTAGAATGAGACTAACGTTTTTCTTTGTTCGTCCAAAGTTAGTCTCGTTAGTCTCATTCTAAGGTTTGTCCAAGTTCGTCTTTAGAAAGAGACTAACTTGGGACGAACTTAGACAAACCTTAGAATGAGACTTAAGTTTGTCTTTGTTCGTCCCAAGTCAGTCTCGTTAGTCTCATTCTAAGAATTGTCTAAGTTCGTCCTTAGAAAAAGACTAACTTGGGACAAACTAAGACAAACCTTAGAATGAGACTTAAGTTTGTCTTTGTTCGTCCCAAGTTAGTCTCGTTAGTCTTATTCTAAGGTTTGTCTAAGTTCGTCGTTAGAAAGAGACTAACTTGGGACGAACTTGGACAAACCTTAGAATGAGACTTTTGTTTGTCTTTGTTCGTCCCAAGTTAGTCTCGTTAGTCTCATTCTAAGGTTTGTCTAAGTTCGTCCTTAAAAAGAGACTAACTTGGGACGAACAAGGACAAACCTTAGAATGAGACTTAAGTTTGTCTTTGTTCGTCCCAAGTTAGTCTCGTTAGTCTCATTCTAAGGTTTGTCTAAGTTCGTTCTTAGAAAGAGACTAACTTGGGACGAACTTAGACAAACCTTAGAATGAGACTAACGTTTGTCTTTGTTCGTCCCAAGTTAGTCTCGTTAGTCTCATTCTAAGGTTTCTCTAAGTTTGTCCTTAGAAAGAGACTAAATTGGGATGAACTTAGACAAACCTTAGAATGAGACTTAAGTTTGTCTTTGTTCGTCCAAAGTTAGTCTCGTTAGTCTCATTCTAAGGTTTGACTAAGTTCGTCATTAGAAAGAGACTAATTTGGGACGAACTTAGTAGACAAACCTTAGAATGAGACTTAAGTTTGTCTTTTTTCGTCCCAAGTTAGTCTCGTTAGTCTCATTCTAAGGTTTGTCTAAGTTCGTCCTTACAAAGAGACTAACTTGGGACGAACTTAGACAAACCTTAGAATGAGACTAACGTTTGTCTTTGTTCGTCCCAAGTTAGTCTCGTTAGTCTCATTCCAAGGTTTGTCTAAGTTCATCATTAGAAAGAGACTAACTTGGGACGAACTAAGACAAACCTTAGAATGAGACTTAATTTTGTCTTTGTTCGTTCCTAGTTAGTCTCGTTAGTCTCATTCTAAGGTTTGTCTATGTTCGTCGTTAGAAAGAGACTAACTTGGGATGAACTTGGACAAACCTTAGAATGAGACTTTAGTTTGTCTTTGTTCGTCCCAAGTTAATCTCGTTAGTCTCATTCTAAGGTTTGTCTAAGTTCGTCATTAGCAAGAGACTAACTTGGGACGAACTTAGACAAACCTTAGAATGAGACTTAAGTTTGTATTTGTTCGTCCCAAGTTAGTCTCGTTAGTCTCATTCTAAGGTTTGTCTATGTTCGTCGTTAGAAAGAGACTAACTTGGGATGAACAAAGACAAACCTTAGAATGAGACTTAAGTTTGTCTTTGTTCGTCCCAAGTTAGTCTCGTTAGTCTCATTCTAAGGTTTGTCTAAGTTCATCCTTAGAAAGAGACTAACTTTTGATGAACTTAGACAAACCTTAGAATGAGACTTAAGTTTGTCTTTGTTCGTCCCTAGTTAGTCTCGTTAGTCTCATTCTAAGGTTTGTCTAAGTTGGTCCTTAGAAAGAGACTAAGTTGGGACGAACTTAGACAAACCTTAGAATGAGACTTAAGTTTGTCTTTGTTCGTCCATAGTTAGTCTCGTTAGTCTCATTCTAAGGTTTGTCCAAGTTCGTCCTTAGAAAGAGTCTAACTTGGGACGAACTTAGACAAACCTTAGAATAAGACTTAAGTTTGTCTTTGTTCGTCCCAACTTTGTCTCGCTAGTCTCATTCCAAGGTTTGTCTAAGTTCGTCCTTAGAAAGAGACTAACATGGGACGAACTTAGACAAACCTTAGAATGAGACTAACGTTTGTCTTTGTTCATCCCAAGTTAGTCTCGTTAGTCTCTCTCTAAGGTATGTCTAAGTTCGTCATTAGAAACAGACTAACTTGGGACGAACTTAGACAAACCTTAGAATGAGACTTAAGTTTGTCTTTTTTTGTCCCAAGTTAGTCTCGTTAGTCTCATTCTAAGGTTTGTCTAAGTTCGTCCCAACTTAGTCTCTTTCTAAGGACCAACTTAGACAAACCTTAGAATGAGACTAACGAGACTAACTAGGGACGAACAAAGACAAACTTTAGTCTCATTCTAGGGTTTGTCTAAGTTCGTCATTAGCAAGAGACTAACTTGGGACGAACAAAGACAAACCTTAGAATGAGACTTAAGTTTGTCTTTGTTCGTCAATAGTTAGTCTCGTTAGTCTCATTCTAAGGTTTGTCTAAGTTCGTCCTTAGAAAGAGACGAACTTGGGACGAACTTAGACAAACCTTAGAATGAGACTTAAGTTTGTCTTTGTTCGTCCCAAGTCAGTCTCGTTAGTCTCATTCTTAGGTTTGTCTAAGTTCGTCCTTAGAAAATGACTAACTTGGGACGAACTAAGACAAACCTTAGAATGAGACTTAAGTTTGTCTTTGTTCGTCCCAAGTTAGTCTCGTTAGTCTCATTCTAAGGTTTGTCTAAGTTCGTCCATAGAAAAAGACTAACTCGGGACAAACTTGGACAAACCTTAGAATGAGACTTTAGTTTGTCTTTGTTCGTCCCAAGTTAATCTCGTTAGTCTCATTCTAAGGTTTGTCTAAGTTCGTCATTAGAAAGAGACTAACTTGGGATGAACTTAGACAAACCTTTGATTGAGACTCAAGTTTGTCTTTGTTCGTCCCAAGTTAGTCTCGTTAGTCTCATTTTAAGGTTTGTCTAAGTTCGTCCTTAGAAAGAGACTAACTTGGGACGAACAAAGACAAACCTTAGAATGAGATTTAAGTTTGTCTTTGTTCGTCCCAAGTTAGTCTCGTTAGTCTCATTCTAAGGTTTGTCTAAGTTCATCCTTAGAAAGAGACTAACTTGGGATGAACTTAGACAAACCTTAGAATGAGACTTAAGTTTGTCTTTGTTCGTCCCTTGTTAGTCTCGTTAGTCTCATTCTAAGGTTTGTCTAAGTTCGTCCTTAGAAAGAGACTAACTTGGGACGAACTTAGACAAACCTTAGAATGAGACTTAAGTTTGTCTTTCTTAGTCCATAGTTAGTCTCGTTAGTCTCATTCTAAGGTTTGTCTAAGTTCGTCCTTAGAAAGAGACTAGCTTGGGACGAACTTAGACAAACCTTAGAATGAGACTTAAGTTTGTCTTTGTTCGTCCCAACTTTGTCTCGTTAGTCTCATTCTAAGGTTTGTCTAAGTTCGTCCTTAGAAAGAGACTAACTTGGGACGAACTTAGATAAACCTTAGAATGAGACTTAAGTTTGTCTTTGTTCGTCCCAACTTTGTCTCGTTAGTCTCATTCTAAGGTTTGTCTAAGTTCGTCCTTAGAAAGAGACTAACTTGGGACGAACTTAGACAAACCTTAGATTGAGACTTAAGTTTGTTTTTGTTCGTCCCAACTTTGTCTCGTTATTCTCATTCTAAGGTTTGTCTAAGTTTGTCCTTAGAAAGAGACTAACTTGGGATGAACTTAGACAAACCTTAGAATGAGACTAACGTTTGTCTTTGTTCGTCCCAAGTTAGTCTCGTTAGTCTCATTCTAAGGTTTCTCTAAGTTCGTCATTAGAAAGAGACTAACTTGGGACGAACTTAGACAAACCTTAGAATGAGACTTAAGTTTGTCTTTGTTCGTCCCAAGTTAGTCTCGTTAGTCTCATTCAAAGGTTTGTTTAAGTTTGTCCTTAGAAAGAGACGAAATTAGGATGAACTTAGACAAACCTTAGAATGAGCCTAACGTTTTTCTTTGTTCGTCCAAAGTTAGTCTCGTTAGTCTCATTCTAAGGTTTGTCTAAGTTCGTCCTTAGAAAGAGACTAACTTGGGACGAACTTGGACAAACCTTAGAATGAGACTTAAGTTTGTCTTTGTTCATCCCAAGTCAGTCTCGTTAGTCTCATTCTAAGGTTTGCCTAAGTTCGTCCTTAGAAAAAGACTAACTAGGGACGAACTAAGATAAACCTTAGAATGAGACTTAAGTTTGTCTTTGTTCGTCCCAAGTTAGTCTCGTTAGTCTCATTCTAAGATTTGTCTAAGTTCGTCCTTAGAAAGAGACTAACTTGGACAAACCTTAGAATGAGACTTTAGTTTGTCTTTGTTCGTCCCAAGTTAATCTCGTTAGTCACATTCTAAGGTTTGTCTAAGTTCGTGATTAGAAAGAGACTAACTTGGGACGAACTTAGACAAACCTTAGAATGAGACTTAAGTTTGTCTTTGTTCATCCCAAGTTAGTCTCGTTAGTCTCATTCTAAGGTTTGTCTAAGTTCGTCCTTAGAAAGAGACTAACTTGGGACGAACAAAGACAAACCTTAGAATGAGACTTAAGTTTGTCTTTGTTCGTCCCAAGTTTGTCTCGTTAGTCTCATTCTAAGGTTTGTCTATGTTCATCCTTAGAAAGAGACTAACTTGAGATGAACTTAGACAAACCTTAGAATGAGACTTAAGTTTGTCTTTGGTCGTCCCTAGTTAGTCTCATTCTAAGGTTTGTCTAAGTTCATCCTTAGAAAGAGACTAACTTGGGACGAACTTAGACAAACTTTAGAATGAGACTTAAGTTTGTCTTTGTTCGTCCATAGTTAGTCTCGTTAGTCTCATTCTAAGGTTTGTCTAAGTTCGTCCTTAGAAAGAGACTAACTTGGGACGAACTTAGACAAACCTTAGAATGAGACTTAAGTTTGTTTTTGTTCGTCCCAACTTTGTCTCGTTAGTCTCATTCTAAGGTTTGTCTAAGTTTGTCCTTAGAAAGAGACTAACTTGGGACGAACTTAGACAAACCTTAGAATGAGACTAACGTTTGTCTTTGTTCGTCCCAATTTAGTCTTGTTAGTCTCATTCTAAGGTTTGTCTAAGTTTTTTTTTTTTTATTAAACTGGGCGGTGCAAGCGCCTTTATTTGATAACGGGTCCAAAAAGCCTGGACCGTGGCGAATACAAGAAACCCTCAAGCGCCAGAGGAAAGTTATAAACCCCTTCCTCTTAACAACGCCGAACAGGCAAAAAAGGGGAACCAGGCAACTACCCGGTAAACCACAGGCCAAACCTTATACAAAAAAAAACCCCATGACGGGCAACAAACAAAACAGCCTCATCACTCAACCAGGAGGACTCAAAGGCAAAACAACTAGACAAGCCATAACTAATCCTGACATGAATAACCAATAACCAATAACCAAATGGAAAAATGCAATTAGATGCGCAAAAGAATATCATCCCGAACTTGTCTAAGGACAAGGTCCATTGTTTCATCACTGTGGTCGCACTCATCCCTATCACAATAGAAGCAATGGCTGAGTTGATCAAACAAGAGGGCTTGCTTGACAAAGGTCGGCATTCGCTCTAAACTAACATCCTTACCTTGCGCATAAGCACACGCAACAGCAATGGCCAAGCCATTCCCCCTTGGGCAGCACCTGGAAAAATGCACAGAATGGAACTCATCAAACATATTCCTTTGCCTGTAGATTTCATTCCAAGGAATGTCATCTTTGCGAGATCTATCCAGCCAGTCCATAAAAGGAGAAGATCCAACCACCATCCCAACCTCCAAACTGTCGGAACAAACTCCTCTAATCAAGTCCAACAGACAAATCCACTCATCATTGCCAGCCAAGGTAAGGCCGCGCATCCGGACACAGGAACCTGACGACGCTTTGGCAACAACTCCTCCAAACATCGATCCTCCTCTCCAAACAAGGGCTACATAGACTGTATGCCCATTGCCATGCAAAGGAGCCTTAAGCCATTTACCTGATACAAGCCGCCTACCCGGAATAAAGAAATGAAGCACCTTGCGCAAGGCATGATCGCTCATCTTAATAGCATACTTGAGGGGAATAAGGCGACCCAGGTCATAACCCCATTTGCTAAGGCACAATTTAATATCAAGGCAAGACTTGTCAAAGAACTTCGCATTTCGATTCTTCCAAATCTCCCTCATCGTGCAGCAGGCCATACCAATCTTATAACAATCCATAAAGTCCTTGGGCTTTCTCCCAGCGATAACTCTTAGAAGAGAACCTCTTCCCCTAATAGAATCTCCTCCCAAGATTGAATTGAAGGATTTCCAAGCCATCAAAGCAACATCACCTCTAAAAAAATATATGATCAATGGTCTCTATCTTCGCCTCATGACAACAGCGACATTTAGACGCCATATTAATCCCCATTTCCATCACCTTATCATCTGTTGGTATAGCATCCATGAAAAACTTCCACATAAAACAACTAAGCTTCATAGGAATCCAATGGCTCCAGATATGCTTAGCCCATTGGACATCAGGCCATTTTGTTTGAAAGGAGATTCTGAAGGCTTTGGTAGAAAACCTCCTAGAGTCATTGCCTTCCCAGACAAGAATATCATCCCCACTTGTGAAGGCGATTTGCTCATAAGAACCTCGTCGTTGCTCTGGAATGGTGACTAAAAAGCGAGCCCAATCAGTATTTTTGTTGCGAACTTCCTGTATACTGTAGGAGCTCAAATCCCCGGGGGCCTCAAAGCCCAGACTAGAGCAGAAGGTGTTAACAGAAATTCACCCTTGCCCTATAATCCATCGAGATTCTTCCTTCAATTTGAGAATAATATGATCAATGGAATTCCAAATACAGGATCCCCTAACACCATGTTGGAATTTTCTTTTAGCATGCATAGCCCACAAGGAATTAGATGTTAGAAAGCTCCAAGCCAACTTGCCTTTAAAAGCGAGCATAATATCCTCCAAGTTCTTGATGCCCAGGCCTCCAGCAGATTTTTCTCTACAAATATTCTCCCAGTTCACCCAATGCTTCCTTCTCTCATCTCCTTTGTCCCAAAGAAAGCTACGAATCAGACCACCAATTCTATTGAGGACAGTCTTAGGAATAGGCAGGACAGACATGCAATGAATGCCAACAGAGTTCAGAACAGATTCAAACAAGGTGACTTTGCCACCAAAGGATAACAGATTCTTCATCCACCCACCTATCCTCTTACGAATCTTCTCTTCGAGATCCTGGAAGTATTCAATCTTCGTACGACCAGTATAAAGGGGAACTCCCAAGTACTTAACTGGAAAGCTGCCTTTATGGAATTTAGTAGTATCGAGCAGCTGCCGTTGCCTTGAATTACTCATATGCTTTGGAAAGAAAATAAAGCTTTTCTCGTTATTAAGCTGCTGTCCAGACAAGTGACAGAACTCCTCTATAATACCCATCAAGGCTTCCATGGAGTTCTTGCACCCATTAGTGAAGATAAGAATGTCGTCTGCAAACATCAAAATATTGATAAACCTGCCATAGAACCATTTTGATATCCCTTGACAAGCCTATCCAGCACAGCATTGTTAATAGCCTTGGTTAGCCATTCCATAGCAATAACAAAGAGAGTCGGTGAGACAGGGTCTCCTTGCCGCAAGCCTTGAGTAGATTTAAAACTCCCATAAGTATGACCATCCCATTTAATAGAAAACCAAGGACTGGAAATACATCGAAACACCAAATCCACAAAGATTTCAGTGCATCCAGAAGCCCTCAAAGCAGCCAAGATAAAATTCCAAGATATTCTATCATAAGCTTTAGACATATCAAGCTTCACCATAACATTCCCTCCTTCTGTCTTCCTTTTAAGATCAAAGACCATATCATGAGCAAGAGCTATGTTCTCATGAATACTTCTCTCTTTAACAAAGCCCACTTGCTCAGGACTGACCAATTTATGAAGAAGGAGAGAGAGTCTTGAATTCAGAATTCGGGAGAACAGCTTATGCAGAACATTGCATAAACTAATGGGACGCAAATCAGAGATACCTGTAGGAGTAGTTGATTTTGGAATTAAGGTAAGATAGGTATCACCCATAATTTTGGGGACTTGAAGACCATAGAAGAAACCAGCCACAGCAGCTACCAAATCAACTTTAATAAGGCTCCAGATTACACAAAGAATCTGGAGGTAAAGCCATCCGGACCAGGAGCACTATCATCACTCATAGCTTTCAACTCCTGAAGGATCTCCTCCTCCCCGGGACACTTACAAAGGGAAATATTATCTTCATCATAAATAACCTTCTCAAAGGAGCCAAAAACCTCCGGATTAGGGGGAGGATTATGGCCAATGAGAAGGTTGGAATAAAACTGCACAGCATCTTCACCTATCTGTTCCGACGTCCGATCAGGGGACCCATCATCTTCCTGAATAAAATTGATCCGGGCACTATTTCTTCTCACCTTAATAGCTCCATGGAAAAAAGCAGAATTGAAGTCACCGTCTTTGAGCCATCTGACACGGGCTTTTTCCTTCAGCAAGGCAAAGTCTTGCCGAAGAGCATCCTCCAGCATCGAGTTACAGGTAATAATTTCTGAATAAAGAGTATCATCATGTCTCTCTTGCAAACTCCTCTCCAAAACCTGAATTTTCAACTTCAGCTCTCGAATTCTTTTTTTTGTGCAACGGAAGACTGCCCAGTTCCCCACTTTAAGTTTAAGCCTGTCCCGAACTCTCTTTAATTTCAGCCCAACATTCAAAATAGGATTAGTATGTAGGGAGCCCCTCCAAGCTTCCTCCACCACTGATTTGAAGCCTGGATGCTCCTCCCATATTTTTAAATAATGAAAGAAAGGTCTCCTCTTAACCTTCAGCTCTATATCAATTAACAAAGGGCAGTGATCTGATTTAATACGAGCCAGATGCTGGACCTGCATATTAGGAAAACAACAGAACGCTTGATCATTACAAAGAACACGATCCAGCCGTTCCCAAATTCTTGTCTCCCCTTTGTGATTGTTGCTCCAAGTAAACGGATTCTCTTTAAACCCAGCATCAGTAATACCTGCATCCATTTGGAACTGATTAAAAGCACCCATACTACCATCATCCTCCGAACTCCCTCCCCGTTTCTCCTCCAAACTAGAAATAACATTAAAGTCACCGGCCATAATCCAAGGCAGATCGACCATAGCACCATAATCCACCAAGTCATCAAAATGCTCCTGCCGAATATCTTTGTCACAAGAAGCATAAATAAAAGAACAGGGTACTGCATCCTCGCCATCGTTACCGAAAATCTCAAAAGTGACACATTGTTCCTTCCAAACCACATTAGTAATCACAAGACACTCTCTCCAGAAAACCCAGATATGAGTATTAACAACACCATCATTCATCCAATTTTCATAACCAAGAAAATCCGCAATAGGACCCATTCGATCAACAGCAATTTTAGGTTCAAGAATAACTAACATATCAATAGAATGATTAGAAAGAAGATCTTTCAAATACTGCTGGGTAGGCATATTACCAATACCCCTAATATTCCAACACATAATTTGTGAAATCATGAGGAACCAGTAGGAAGGCAGTACTTGCTACCTGTGTGCGGATCATTGCATTGTTCCTTCTGTGGGGACTTATCAGCCACCTCTCCACCTGAAGAGGAAATTGAGAGAGCTATAGCTTCTAAAGCAGAAGAGATTTTATCGTCTTTACAGCCCTTACGAACTTTAAGAGCATGCTGAATTGCACTAGGAGCCACTAAGCCTCCAAGCTCCTCACAAAAGATCAATCCTTCAGTCTGACCCTCCACATTGGGGCTGTGGGAAACATTGCCCTGACCTGCAGGGTCCTTGTTCGGCTCCTTGAGCTTTTCTTGCCTTTTGAGATTGGCTTCATGTGAAACACAAGGGTACTGCGTCTTGAGGATAGGCTTGATAGGCTTCAGGGCTGGATCAAACCTCAAAGCATTGACAGCCACCTCTTTAACTCCTCCATCAGCAGGGCCATCAATAACCATGTCAACTGCCATTTTACATGAATCATTCGAATTATCTGATGCACTTTGTTCCTTAATTATCTCCACTTGAGCCTCCTTCTCTCCCTTGTTCAGCAAACCCCCATCAGAGGGCTCTACCAATATTTCAGCAGCCTTACTAATGCCAGAATTCTTTTTGGTGGTAGTGGCCGTGAACTTAACCGACCTGCCCTTTTTCCTTGATTTAACTTCAGTCCAGACCTCCTTAGAAGCCTCAAATAAGTGTCCCTTTCCATTATTATTTTGTTCACCTGAAATGTTGATAGATAGCGAATTGTTCTCAATAACTCTTTGCTTGTTACCAGCTTGCTTGGATGATTCACTAGAATCCTTTGTCTCCTTGGGATCATTCTTCCTCTTCCTGTATTCCGTGAGGGAATGCCCATGAGTTTTACAAAACGAACAGTATGATAAATTGCCTTCAACCTCTATTTTTTGATAAAATTTCCTTCCATCAGACAATACTAGAGTAACCTCATCAGGGATTGGCTTTGCTACATCAACCTCCACACAGGCCCGGGCATATTTGAGAGAAGTACACGCCTTTGTATAGATATCCAAATCCAGAAATTCGCCAAAGACATTGACAATACCTGCCACATAGTTCCTTGTAAAGAAACCCGGATGAAGGCCAGGCAGCCGCACCCATTTGGTGGTAGTAGATGACTCACGGCGAGGGTTATAATCAGGAGTATACCTGAACAGCCTAAACATGGTGTGCCCAATTTTCCTCACCTGAGAAGTCAGGGCTATTCTCGCATCTTCTTCCGAATCAAGTATTATCATTAAGTGGCGTCCATCCCATATGTCGCTGATGGTAGCACGCCCCTTAATCTGCCAATTTTCCTTGAAGACCTTCCTTATTTCTGCAATCGGAGGATGACCAATGGTGAACTTAGCCACAAGCGAGTGTTTGAAGAGGGCTACGCCGGCTTCAAACTCTGCTGTGGTGAAGTACACCGCCGGTTTGCCATCCATTTGCCCATACTGTCTGCCGGCCAAAGGAATAGATTGAAATCTCGGCTGGAGCATCGGCTTGGCTGCGGCGGAGACGAATGACATCTTCGAGACTGGCGGAGCTCCCACCACCCCGGATGAAGGAGTTAGGCTCACCGCAGCCCCCCGAGAATAATTCATCGGATCCCCGTTCCCAGAGACGCCCGAAGAAA
The DNA here is from genome assembly GCA_033675215.1 of Rhodiola kirilowii. Classification (NCBI taxonomy): domain Eukaryota; kingdom Viridiplantae; phylum Streptophyta; class Magnoliopsida; order Saxifragales; family Crassulaceae; genus Rhodiola; species Rhodiola kirilowii. Next base: position 570,376 of record JAUCNB010000012.1, on the reverse strand, counting down.
TCCTGTTTTCCAGATCTACTTTCTCCAGATTTGGAAATTCGAAAATGACCGAGTCACCAACCGGTAGAGACGACCACCGAGAAGAACAAAGATGAGAGGAAACAGCCACAAGCAGATTTGCCAACCGTCGAGAGGAACGAAATCGAGAAGCCGAGACTCGCCGAAATCGCCAAAGTCGCCAGAGCTAGAGAGAGAAAGAAAACTCTCATTCCAGGTTTGTCTAAGTTCGTCATTAGAAAGAGACTAACTTGGGATGAACTTTGACAAAACTTAGAATGAGACTTAAGTTTGTCTTTGTTCGTCCCAAGTTAGTCTCGTTAGTCTCATTCAAAGGTTTGTCTAAGTTTGTCCTTAGAAAGAGACTAAATTGGGATGAACTTAGACAAACCTTAGAATGAGACTAACGTTTTTCTTTGTTCGTCCAAAGTTAGTCTTGTTAGTCTCATTCTAAGGTTTGTCTAAGTTTGTCCTTAGAAAGAGACTAACTTGGGACGAACTTAGACAAACCTTAGAATGAGACTTAAGTTTGTCTTTGTTCGTCCCAAGTCAGTCTCGTTAGTCTCATTCTAAGGTTTGTCTAAGTTCGTCCTTAGAAAAAGACTAACTTGGGATGAACTTAGATAAACCTTAGAATGAGACTTAAGTTTGTCTTTGTTCGTCCCAAATTAATCTCGTTAGTCTCATTCTAAGGTTTGTCTAAGTTCGTCATTAGAAAGAGACTAACTTGGGACGAACATAGACAAACCTTAGAATGAGCCTTAAGTTTGTCTTTGTTCGTCCCAAGTCAGTCTCGTTAGTCTCATTCTAAGGTTTGTCTAAGTACGTCCTTAGAAAAAGAGTAACTTGGGACGAACTAAGACAAACCTTAGAATGAGACTTAAGTTTGTCTGTGTTCGTCCCAAGTTAGTCTAGTTAGTCTCATTCTAAGGTTTGTCTAAGTTCATCCTTAGAAAGAGACTAACTTGGGACAAACTTGGACAAACCTTAGAATGAGACTTTAGTTTGTCTTTGTTCGTCCCAAGTTAATCTCGTTAGTCTCATTCTAAGGTTTGTCTAAGTTCGTCCTTAGAAAGAGACTAACTTGGGACAAACTTGGACAAACCTTTGAATGAGACTCAAGTTTGTCTTTGTTCGTCCCAAGTTAGTCTCGTTAGTCTCATTTTAAGGTTTGTCTAAGTTCGTCCTTAGAAAGAGACTAACTTGGGACGAACAAAGACAAACCTTAGAATGAGACTTAAGTTTGTCTTTGTTCGTCCCAAGTTAGTCACGTTAGTCTCATTCTAAGGTTTGTCTAAGTTCATCCTTAGAAAGAGGCTAACTTGGGATGAACTTAGACAAACCTTAGAATGAGACTTAAGTTTGTCTTTGTTCGTCCCTAGTTAGTCTCGTTAGTCTCATTCCAAGGTTTGTCTAAGTTCGTCCTGAGAAAGAGACTAACTTGGGACAAACTTAGACAAACCTTAGAATGAGACTTAAGTTTGTCTTTGTTCGTCCATAGTTAGTCTCGTTAGTCTCATTCTAAGGGTTGTCTAAGTTTGTCCTTAGAAAGAGACTAACTTGGGACGAACTTGGACAAACCTTAGAATGAGACTTAAGTTTGTCTTTGTTCGTCCCAACTTTGTCTCGTTAGTCTCATTCTGAGGTTTGCCTAAGTTCGTCCTTAGAAAAAGACTAACTTGGGACAAACTAAGATAAACCTTAGAATGAGGCTTAAGTTTGTCTTTGTTCGTCCCAAGTTAGTCTCGTTAGTCTCATTCTAAGATTTGTCTAAGTTCGTCCTTAGAAAGAGACTAACTTGGACAAACCTTAGAATGAGACTTTAGTTTGTGTTTGTTCGTCCCAAGTTAATCTCGTTAGTCACATTCTAAGGTTTGTCTTAGTTCGTCATTAGAAAGAGACTAACTTTGGACGAACTTAGACAAACCTTAGAATGAGACTTAAGTTTGTCTTTGTTCATCCCAAGTTAGTCTCGTTAGTCTCATTCTAAGGTTTGTCTAAGTTCGTCCTTAGAAAGAGACTAACTTGGGACGAACAAAGACAACCCTTAGAATGAGACTTAAGTTTGTCTTTGTTCGTCCCAAGTTTGTCTCGTTAGTCTCATTCTAAGGTTAGTCTAAGTTCATCCTTAGAAAGAGACTAACTTGGGATGAACTTAGACAAACCTTAGAATGAGACTTAAGTTTGTCTTTGTTCGTCCCTAGTTAGTCTCGTTAGTCTCATTCTAAGGTTTGTCTAAGTTGGTCCTTAGAAAGAGACTAACTTGGGACGAACTTAGACAAACCTTAGAATGAGACTAAAGTTTGTCTTTGTTCATCCATAGTTAGTCTCGTTAGTCTCATTCTAAGGTTTGTCTAAGTTCGTCCATAGAAAGAGACTAACTTGGGACGAACTTAGACAAACTTTAGAATGAGACTTAAGTTTGTCTTTGTTCGTCCCAAGTCAGTCTCGTTAGTCTCATTCTAAGGTTTGTCTAAGTTCGTCCTTAGAAAAAGACTAACTTGGGACGAACTTAGACAAACCTTAGAATGAGACTAACGTTTGTCTTTGGTCGTCCCAAGTTAGTCTCGTTAGTCTCATTCTAAGGTTTATCTAAGTTCGTCGTTAGAAAGAGACTAACTTGAGACGAACTTAGACAAACCTTAGAGTGAGACTTAAGTTTGCCTTTGTTCGTCCCAAGTTAGTCTCGTTAGTCTCATTCAAAGGTTTGTCTAAGTTTGTCCTTAGAAAGAGACTAAATTGGGATAAACTTAGACAAACCTTAGAATGAGACTAACGTTTTTCTTTGTTCGTCAAAAGTTAGTCTCGTTAGTCTCATTCTAAGGTTTGTCTAAGTTCGTCCTTAGAAAGAGACTAACTTGGGACGAACTTAGACAAACTTTAGAATGAGACTTAAGTTTGTCTTTGTTCGTCCCAAGTCAGTCTCGTTAGTCTCATTCTAAGGTTTGTCTAAGTTCGTCCTTAGAAAAAGACTAACTTGGGACGAACTAAGACAAACCTTAGTATGACACTTAAGTTTGTCTTTGTTCGTCCCAAGTTAGTCTCGTTACTCTTATTCTAAGGTTTGTCTAAGTTCGTCGTTAGAAAGAGACTAACTTGGGACGAACTTGGACAAACCTTAGAATGAGACTTTAGTTTGTCTTTGTTCGTCCCAAGTTAATCTCGTTAGTCTCATTCTAAGGGTTGTCTAAGTTCGTCATTAGAAAGAGACTAACTTGGGACGAACTTAGACAAACCATAGAATGAGACTTATGTTTGTGTTTGTTCGTCCCAAGTTAGTCTCGTTAGTCTCATTCTAAGGTTTGTCTATGTTCGTCCTTAGAAAGAGACTAACTTGGGACGAACAAAGACAAACCTTAGAATGAGACTTAAGTTTGTCTTTGTTCGTCCCAAGTTAGTCTCGTTAGTCTCATTCTAAGGTTTATCTAAGTTCATCCTTAGAAAGAGACTAACTTGGGATGAACTTAGACAAACCTTAGAATGAGACTTAAGTTTGTCTTTGTTCGTCCCTAGTTAGTCTCGTTAGTCTCATTCTAAGGTTTGTCTAAGTTCGTCCTTAGAAAGAGACTAACTTGGGACGAACTTCGACAAACCTTAGAATGAGACTTAAGTTTGTCTTTGTTCGTCCCAACTTTGTCTCGTTAGTCTCATTCTAAGGTTTGTCTAAGTTCGTCCTTAGAAAGAGACTAACTTGGGACGAACTTAGACAAACCTTAGAATAACACTTAAGTTTGTCTTTGTTCGTCCCAAGTTAGTCTCGTTAGTCTCATTCTAAGGTTTCTCTAAGTTCGTCCTTTGAAAGAGACTAACTTGGGACGAACAAAGACAAACCTTAGAATGAGACTTAAGTTTGTCTTTGTTCGTCCCAAGTTAGTCTCGTTAGTCTCATTCTAAGGTTTGTCTAAGTTCATCCTTAGAAAGAGACTAACTTGGGATGAACTTAGACAAACCTTAGAATGAGACTTAAGTTTGTCTTTGTTCGTCCCTAGTTAGTCTCGTTAGTCTCATTCTAAGGTTTGTCTAAGTTCGTCCTTAGAAAGAGACTAACTTGGGACGAACTTAGACAAACCTTAGAATGAGACTTAAGTTTGTCTTTGTTCGTCCATAGTTAGTCTCGTTAGTCTCATTCTAAGGTGTGTCTAAGTTTGTCCTTAGAAAGAGACTAACTTGGGACGAACTTAGACAAACCTTAGAATGAGACTTTAGTTTGTCTTTCTTCGTCCCAACTTTGTCTCGTTAGTCTCATTCTAAGGTTTGTCTAAGTTCATCCTTAGAAAGAGACTAACTTGGGACGAACTTAGACAAACCTTAGAATGAGACTAACGTTTGTCTTTGTTTGTCCCAAGCTAGTCTCGTTAGTCTCATTCTAAGGTTTGTCTAAGTTCGTCATTAGAAAGAGACTAACTTGAGACGAACTTAGAGAAACCTTAGAATGCGACTTAAGTTTGTCTTTGTTTGTCCCAAGTTAGTCTCGTTAGTCTCATTCAAAGGTTTGTCAAAGTTTGTCCTTAGAAAGAGACTAAATTGGGATGAACTTAGACAAACCTTAGAATGAGACTAACGTTTTTCTTAGTTCGTCCAAAGTTAGTCTCGTTAGTCTCATTCTAAGGTTTGTCTAAGTTCGTCTCAAGTTAGTCTCTTTCTAATGAGACTAACGTTTGTCTTTGTTCGTCCCAAGTTTGTCTAAGTTCGCCCTTAGAAAGAGACTAACTTGGGACGAACTTAGACAAACCTTAGAATGAGACTAACGTTTGTCTTTGTTCGTCCCAAGTTAGTCTCGTTAGTCTCATTCTAAGGTTTGTCTAAGTTCGTCCTTAGAAAGAGACTAACTTGGGACGAAATTAGACAAACCTTAGAATGAGACTAACGTTGTCTTTGTTCATCCCAAGTTAGTCTCGTTAGTCTCATTCTAAGGTTTGTCTAAGTTCGTCCTTAGAAAGAGACTAACTTGGGACGAACTTAGACAAACCTTAGAATGAGACTAACGTTGTCTTTGTTCATCTCAAGTTAGTCTCGTTAGTCTCATTCCATGGTTTGTCTAAGTTCATCCTTAGAAAGAGACTAACTTGGGACGAACAAAGACAAACCTTAGAATGAGACTTAAGTTTGTCTTTGTTCGTCCCAAGTTAGTCTCGTTAGTCTCATTCTAAGGTTTATCTAAGTTCATCCTTAGAAAGAGACTAACTTGGGATGAACTTAGACAAACCTTAGAATGAGACTTAAGTTTGTCTTTGTTCGTCCCTAGTTAGTCTCGTTAGTCTCATTCTAAGGTTTGTCTAAGTTCGTCCTTAGAAAGAGACTAACTTGGGACGAACTTCGACAAACCTTAGAATGAGACTTAAGTTTGTCTTTGTTCGTCCCAACTTTGTCTCGTTAGTCTCATTCTAAGGTTTGTCGAAGTTCGTCCTTAGAAAGAGACTAACTTGGGACGAACTTAGACAAACCTTAGAATAACACTTAAGTTTGTCTTTGTTCATCCCAAGTTAGTCTCGTTAGTCTCATTCTAAGGTTTCTCTAAGTTCGTCCTTTGAAAGAGACTAACTTGGGACGAACAAAGACAAACCTTAGAATGAGACTTAAGTTTGTCTTTGTTCGTCCCAAGTTAGTCTCGTTAGTCTCATTCTAAGGTTTGTCTAAGTTCATCCTTAGAAAGAGACTAACTTGGGATGAACTTAGACAAACCTTAGAATGAGACTTAAGTTTGTCTTTGTTCGTCCCTAGTTAGTCTCGTTAGTCTCATTCTAAGGTTTGTCTAAGTTCGTCCTTAGAAAGAGACTAACTTGGGACGAACTTAGACAAACCTTAGAATGAGACTTAAGTTTGTCTTTGTTCGTCCATAGTTAGTCTCGTTAGTCTCATTCTAAGGTGTGTCTAAGTTTGTCCTTAGAAAGAGACTAACTTGGGACGAACTTAGACAAACCTTAGAATGAGACTTTAGTTTGTCTTTCTTCGTCCCAACTTTGTCTCGTTAGTCTCATTCTAAGGTTTGTCTAAGTTCATCCTTAGAAAGAGACTAACTTGGGACGAACTTAGACAAACCTTAGAATGAGACTAACGTTTGTCTTTGTTTGTCCCAAGCTAGTCTCGTTAGTCTCATTCTAAGGTTTGTCTAAGTTCGTCATTAGAAAGAGACTAACTTGAGACGAACTTAGAGAAACCTTAGAATGCGACTTAAGTTTGTCTTTGTTTGTCCCAAGTTAGTCTCGTTAGTCTCATTCAAAGGTTTGTCAAAGTTTGTCCTTAGAAAGAGACTAAATTGGGATGAACTTAGACAAACCTTAGAATGAGACTAACGTTTTTCTTTGTTCGTCCAAAGTTAGTCTCGTTAGTCTCAATTTAAGGTTTGTCTAAGTTCGTCTCAAGTTAGTCTCTTTCTAATGAGACTAACGTTTGTCTTTGTTCGTCCCAAGTTTGTCTAAGTTCGCCCTTAGAAAGAGACTAACTTGGGACGAACTTAGACAAACCTTAGAATGAGACTAACGTTTGTCTTTGTTCGTCCCAAGTTAGTCTCGTTAGTCTCATTCTAAGGTTTGTCTAAGTTCGTCCTTAGAAAGAGACTAACTTGGGACGAAATTAGACAAACCTTAGAATGAGACTAACGTTGTCTTTGTTCATCCCAAGTTAGTCTCGTTAGTCGCATTCTAAGGTTTGTCTAAGTTCGTCCTTAGAAAGAGACTAACTTGGGACGAACTTAGACAAACCTTAGAATGAGACTAACGTTGTCTTTGTTCATCTCAAGTTAGTCTCGTTAGTCTCATTCCATGGTTTGTCTAAGTTCATCCTTAGAAAGAGACTAACTTGGGACGAACAAAGACAAACTTAAGTCTCGTTCTTAGGTTTCTCTAAGTTCGTCCCAAGTTAGTCACTTTCTACGGACGAACATAGACAGACCTTAGAATGAGACTAACGAGACTAACTTGGGACGAACAAAGACAAACGTAAGTCTCATTCTAAGGTTTGTCTTAGTTCGTCCCAATTTAGTCTCTTTGTATGGACGAACTTAGACAAACCTTAGAATGAGACTAACGAGACTAACTTGAGATGAACAAAGACAACGTTAGTCTCATTCTAAGGTTTGTCTAAGTTCGTCCCAAGTTAGTCTCTTTCTAAGGACGAACTTAGACAAACCTTAGAATGAGACTAACGAGACTAACTTGGGATGAACAAAGACAACGTTAGTCTCATTCTAAGGTTTGTCTAATTTCGTCCCAAGTTAGTCTCTTTCTAAGGACGAACTTAGACAAACCTTAGAATGAGACTAACGAGACTAACTTGGGACGAACAAAGACAAACGTTAGTCTCATTCTAAGGTTTGTCTAAGTTCGTCCCAAGTTAGTCTCTTTCTAAGGGCGAACTTAGACAAACCTTAGAATGAGACTAACGAGACTAACTTGGGACGAATACAGACAAACTTAAGTCTCATTCTAAGTTTTGTCTAAGTTCGCCCAAGTTAGTCTCTTTCTAAGGACGAACTTAGACAAACCTTAGAATGAGACTAACGAGACTAACTTGGGACGAACAAAGACAAACTTAAGTCTCATTCTAAGGTTTCTCTATGTTCATCCCAAGTTAGTCACTTTCTACGTACAAACTTAGACAGACCTTAGAATGAGACTAACGAGACGTACTTCGGACGAACAAAGACAAACTTTGGTCTTATTCTAAGGTTTCTCTAAGTTCATCCCAAGTTAGTCACTTTCTACGGACGAACTTTGACAAACCTTAGAATGAGACTAACGAGACTAACTTGGGACGAACAAAGACAAACATAAGTCTCATTCTAAGGTTTGTCTTAGTTCGTCCCAAGTTATTCTCTTTCTACGGACGAACTTAGACAAACCTTAGAATGAGACTAACGAGACTGACTTGGGACGAACAAAGACAAACGTTATTCTCATTCTACAGTTTGTCTTAGTTCGTCCCAAGTTAGTCTCTTTCTAAGGACGAACTTAGACAAACCTTAGAATGAGACTAACGAGACTAACTTGGGACGAACAAAGACAAACTTAAGTCTCATTCTAAGGTTTGTCTGAGTTCGTCTCAAGTTAGTCACTTTCTACGGATGAACATAGACAGACCTTAGAATGAGACTAACGAGACTAACTTGGGACGAACAAAGACAAACGTAAGTCTCATTCTAAGGTTTGTCTTAGTTCGTCCCAAGTTAGTCTCTTTCTAAGGACGAACTTAGACAAACCTTAGAATTTGACTAACGAGACTAACTTGGGATGAACAAAGACAACGTTAGTCTCATTCTAAGGTTTGTCTAAGTTCGTCCCAAGTTAGTCTCTTTCTAAGGACGAACTTAGACAAACCTTAGAATGAGACTAACGAGACTAACTTGGAACGAACAAAGACAAACGTTAGTCTCATTCTAAGGTTTGTCTATGTTCGTCCCAAGTTAGTCTCTTTCTAAGGGAGAACTTAGACAAACCTTAGAATGAGACTAACGAGACTAACTTGGGACGAACACAGACAAACTTAAGTCTCATTCTGAGGTTTGTCTAAGTTCGCCCAAGTTAGTCTCTTTCTAAAGATGAACTTAGACAAACATTAGAATGAGACTTAAGTTTCTCTAACTTGGGACGAACAAAGACAAACGTTAGTCTCATTCTAAGGTTTGCCTAAGTTCGTCCCAAGTATGTCTCTTTCTAATGACAAACTTAGACAAACCTTAGAATGAGACTAACGAGACAAACTTGGGACGAACAAAGACAAACGTTAGTCTCATTCTAAGGTTTGTCTAAGTTCGTCCCAAGTTAGTCTCTTTCTAAGGACGAATTTAGACAAACCTTAGAATGAGACTAACGAGACTAACTTGGGACGAACAAAGACAAACGTTTGTCTCATTCTAAGGTTTGTCTAAGTTCGTCCCTAGTTAGTCTCTTTCTAAGGACGAACTTAGACAAACCTTAGAATGAGACTAACGAGACTAACTTGAGATGAAGAAAGACAAACTTTAGCCTCATTCTAAGGTTTGTCTAAGTTCGCCAAAGTTAGTCTCTTTCTGAGGACGAACATAGACAAACCTTAGAATGAGACTAACAAGAGACTAACTTGGGACGAACAAAGGCAAACTTAAGTCTCATTCTTAGGTTTCTCTAAGTTCGTCCCAAGTTAGTCACTTTCTACGGACGAACATAGACAGACCTTAGAATGAGACTAACGAGACTAACTTGGGACGAACAAAGACAAACGTAAGTCTCATTCTAAGGTTTGTCTTAGTTCGTCCCAATTTAGTCTCTTTGTAAGGACGAACTTAGACAAACCTTAGAATGAGACTAACGAGACTAACTTGAGATGAACAAAGACAACGTTAGTCTCATTCTAAGGTTTGTCTAAGTTCGTCCCAAGTTAGTCTCTTTCTAAGGACGAACTTAGACAAACCTTAGAATGAGACTAACGAGACTAACTTGGGATGAACAAAGACAACGTTAGTCTCATTCTAAGGTTTGTCTAATTTCGTCCCAAGTTAGTCTCTTTCTAAGGACGAACTTAGACAAACCTTAGAATGAGACTAACGAGACTAACTTGGGACGAACAAAGACAAACGTTAGTCTCATTCTAAGGTTTGTCTAAGTTCGTCCCAAGTTAGTCTCTTTCTAAGGGCGAACTTAGAAAAACCTTAGAATGAGACTAACGAGACTAACTTGGGACGAACACAGACAAACTTAAGTCTCATTCTAAGGTTTGTCTAAGTTCGCCCAAGTTAGTCTCTTTCTAAGGACGAACTTAGACAAACCTTAGAATGAGACTAACGAGACTAACTTGGGACGAACAAAGACAAACTTAAGTCTCATTCTAAGGTTTCTCTATGTTCATCCCAAGTTAGTCACTTTCTACGTACAAACTTAGACAGACGTTAGAATGAGACTAACGAGACTTACTTCGGACGAACAAAGACAAACTTTGGTCTCATTCTAAGGTTTCTCTAAGTTCATCCCAAGTTAGTCACTTTCTACGGACGAACTTTGACAAACCTTAGAATGAGACTAACGAGACTAACTTGGGACGAACAAAGACAAACGTAAGTCTCATTCTAAGGTTTGTCTTAGTTCGTCCCAAGTTAGTCTCTTTCTACGGACGAACTTAGACAAACCTTAGAATGAGACTAACGAGACTAACTTGGGACGAACAAAGACAAACGTTATTCTCATTCTACAGTTTGTCTTAGTTCGTCCCAAGTTAGTCTCTTTCTAAGGACGAACTTAGACAAACCTTAGAATGAGACTAACGAGACTAACTTGGGACGAACAAAGACAAACTTAAGTCTCATTCTAAGGTTTGTCTAAGTTCGTCTCAAGTTAGTCACTTTCTACGGACGAACATAGACAGACCTTAGAATGAGACTAACGAGACTAACTTCGGACGAACAAAGACAAACATAAGTCTCATTGTAAGGTTTGTCTTAGTTCGTCCCAAGTTAGTCTCTTTCTAAGGACGAACTTAGACAAACCTTAGAATTTGACTAACGAGACTAACTTGGGATGAACAAAGACAACGTTAGTCTCATTCTAAGGTTTGTCTAAGTTCGTCCCAAGTTAGTCTCTTTCTAAGGACGAACTTAGACAAACCTTAGAATGAGACTAACGAGACTAACTTGGGACGAACAAAGACAAACGTTAGTCTCATTCTAAGGTTTGTCTAAGTTTGTCCCAAGTTAGTCTCTTTCTAAGGGAGAACTTAGACAAACCTTAGAATGAGACTAACGAGACTAAATTGGGATGAACACAGACAAACTTAAGTCTCATTCTGAGGTTTGTCTAAGTTCGCCCAAGTTAGTCTCTTTCTAAAGATGAACTTAGACAAACCTTAGAATGAGACTTAAGTTTCTCTTACTTGGGACGAACAAAGACAAACGTTAGTCTCATTCTAAGGTTTGTCTAAGTTCGTCCCAAGTTTGTCTCTTTCTAAGGACGAATTTAGACAAACCTTAGAATGAGACTAACGAGACAAACTTGGGATGAACAAAGACAAACTTAAGTCCCATTCTAAGGTTTGTCTTAGTTCGTCCCAAGTTAGTCTCTTTCTAACGACGAACTTAGACAAACCTTAGAATGAGACTAACGAGACAAACTTGGGACGAACAAAGACAAACGTTAGTCTCATTCTAAGGTTTGTCTAAGTTCGTCCCAAGTTAGTCTCTTTCTAAGGACGAATTTAGACAAACCTTAGAATGAGACTAACGAGACTAACTTGGGACGAACAAAGACAAACGTTTGTCTCATTCTAAGGTTTGTCTAAGTTCGTCCCTAGTTAGTCTCTTTCTAAGGACGAACTTAGACAAACCTTAGAATGAGACTAACGAGACTAACTTGAGATGAAGAAAGACAAACTTTAGCCTCATTCTAAGGTTTGTCTAAGTTCGCCAAAGTTAGTCTCTTTCTAAGGACGAACTTAGACAAACCTTAGAATGAGACTAACGAGAGACTAACTTGGGACGAACAAAGGCAAACTTAAGTCTCATTCTTAGGTTTCTCTAAGTTCGTCCCAAGTTAGTCACTTTCTACGGACGAACATAGACAGACCTTAGAATGAGACTAACGAGACTAACTTGGGATGAACAAAGACAAACGTAAGTCTGATTCTAAGGTTTGTCTTAGTTCGTCCCAAGTTAGTCTCTTTCTAAGGACGAACTTAGACAAACCTTAGAATTTGACTAAGGAGACTAACTTGGGATGAACAAAGACAACGTTAGTCTCATTCTAAGGTTTGTCTAAGTTCATCCCAAGTTAGTCTCTTTCTAAGGACGAACTTAGACAAACCTTAGAATGAGACTAACGAGACTAACTTGGGACGAACAAAGACAAACGTAAGTCTCATTCTAAGGTTTGTCTTAGTTCGTCCCAAGTTAGTCTCGTTAGTCTCATTCTAAGGTTTGTCTAAGTTCGTCCGTAGAAAGAGACTAACTTGGGACGAACTAAGACAAACCTTAGAATGAGACTTACGTTTGTCTTTGTTCGTCCCAAGTTAGTCTCGTTAGTCTCATTCTAAGGTTTGTCTAAGTTCGTCCTTAGAAAGAGACTAACTTGGGACGAACTTAGACAAACCTTAGAATGAGACTAACGTTGTCTTTGTTCATCCCAAGTTAGTCTCCTTAGTCAAATTCTAAGGTTTGTCTAAGTTCGTCCTTAGAAAGAGACTAACTTGGGACGAACTAAGACAAACCTTAGAATCAGACTTACGTTTGTCTTTGTTCATCCCAAGTTAGTCTCGTTAGTCTCATTCTAAGGTCTGTCTATGTTCGTCCGTAGAAAGTGACTAACTTGGGACGAACTTAGAGAAACCTAAGAATGAGACTTAAGTTTGCCTTTGTTCGTCCCAAGTTAGTCTCTCGTTAGTCTCATTCTAAGGTTTGTCTAAGTTCGTCCTTAGAAAGAGACTAACTTTGGCGAACTTAGACAAACCTTAGAATGAGGCTAAAGTTTGTCTTTCTTCATCTCAAGTTAGTCTCGTTAGTCTCATTCTAAGGTTTGTCTAAGTTCGTCCTTAGAAAGAGACTAACTAGGGACGAACTTAGACAAACCTTAGAATGAGACAAACGTTTGTCTTTGTTCGTCCCAAGTTAGTCTCGTTAGTCTCATTCTAAGGTTTGTCTAAATTCGTCCTTAGAAAGAGACTAACTTGGGACGAACTTAGACAAACCTTAGAATGAGACTAACGTTTGTCTTTGTTCGTCCCAAGTTTGTCTCGTTAGTCTCATTCTAAGGTTTGTCTAAGTTTGTCCTTAGAAAGAGACAAACTTGGGACGAACTTAGACAAACCTTAGAATGAGACTAACGTTTGTCTTTGTTCGTCCCAAGTAAGAGAAACTTAAGTCTCATTCTAAGGTTTGTCTAAGTTCATCTTTAGAAAGAGACTAACTTGGGCGAACTTAGACAAACCTCAGAATGAGACTTAAGTTTGTCTGTGTTCATCCCAAGTTAGTCTCGTTAGTCTCATTCTAAGGTTTGTCTAAGTTCTCCCTTAGAAAGAGACTAACTTGGGACAAACTTAGACAAACCTTAGAATGAGACTAACGTTTGTCTTTGTTCGTCCCAAGTTAGTCTCGTTAGTCTCATTCTAAGGTTTGTCTAAGTTCGTCCTTAGAAAGAGACTAACTTGGGACGAACTTAGACAAACCTTAGAATGAGACTAACGTTGTCTTTGTTCATCCCAAGTTAGTCTCGTTAGTCAAATTCTAAGGTTTGTCTAAGTTCGTCCTTAGAAAGAGACTAACTTGGGACGAACTAAGACAAACCTTACAATGAGACTTACGTTTGTCTTTGTTCGTCCCAAGTTAGTCTCGTTAGTCTCATTCTAAGGTCTGTCTATGTTCGTCCGTAGAAAGTGACTAACTTGAGACGAACTTAGACAAACCTTAGAATGAGACTTAAGTTTGTCTTTTTTCGTCCCAAGTTAGTCTCGTTAGTCTCATTCTAAGGTTTGTCTAAGTTCGTCCTTAGAAAGAGACTAACTTGGGACGAACTAAGACAAACTGTAGAATGAGAATAACGTTTGTCTTTGTTCGTCCCAAGTTAGTCTCGTTAGTCTCATTCTAAGGTTTGTCTAAGTTCGTCCGTAGAAAGAGACTAACTTGGGACGAACTAAGACAAACCTTAGAATGAGACTTACGTTTGTCTTTGTTCGTCCCAAGTTAGTCTCGTTAGTCTCATTCTAAGGTTTGTCAAAGTTCGTCCGTAGAAAGTGACTAACTTGGGATGAACTTAGAGAAACCTTAGAATGAGACCAAAGTTTGTCTTTGTTCGTCCGAAGTAAGTCTCGTTAGTCTCATTCTAACGTCTGTCTAAGTTTGTACGTAGAAAGTGACTAACTTGGGATGAACATAGAGAAACCTTAGAATGAGACTTAAGTTTGTCTTTGTTCGTCCCAAATTAATCTCGTTAGTCTCATTCTAAGGTTTGTCTAAGTTCGTCATTAGAAAGAGACTAACTTGGGACGAACTTAGACAAACCTTAGAATGAGCCTTAAGTTTGTCTTTGTTCGTCCCGAGTCAGTCTCGTTAGTATCATTCTAAGGTTTGTCTAAGTACGTCCTTAGAAAAAGAGTAACTTGGGACGAACTAAGACAAACCTTAGAATGAGACTTAAGTTTGTCTTTGTTCGTCCCAAGTTAGTCTAGTTAGTCTCATTCTAAGGTTTGTCTAAGTTCATCCTTAGAAAGAGACTAACTTGGGACAAACTTGGACAAACCTTAGAATGAGACTTTAGTTTGTCTTTGTTCGTCCCAAGTTAATCTCGTTAGTCTCATTCTAAGGTTTGTCTAAGTTCGTCCTTAGAAAGAGACTAACTTGGGACAAACTTGGACAAACCTTTGAATGAGACTCAAGTTTGTCTTTGTTCGTCCCAAGTTAGTCTCGTTAGTCTCATTTTAAGGTTTGTCTAAGTTCGTCCTTAGAAAGAGACTAACTTGGGACGAACAAAGACAAACCTTAGAATGAGACTTAAGTTTGTCTTTGTTCGTCCCAAGTTAGTCACGTTAGTCCCATTCTAAGGTTTGTCTAAGTTCATCCTTAGAAAGAGGCTAACTTGGGATGAACTTAGACAAACCTTAGAATGAGACTTAAGTTTGTCTTTGTTCGTCCCTAGTTAGTCTCGTTAGTCTCATTCCAAGGTTTGTCTAAGTTCGTCCTGAGAAAGAGACTAACTTGGGACAAACTTAGACAAACCTTAGAATGAGACTTAAGTTTGTCTTTGTTCGTCCATAGTTAGTCTCGTTAGTCTCATTCTAAGGTTTGTCTAAGTTTGTCCTTAGAAAGAGACTAACTTGGGACGAACTTGGACAAACCTTAGAATGAGACTTAAGTTTGTCTTTGTTCGTCCCAACTTTGTCTCGTTAGTCTCATTCTGAGGTTTGCCTAAGTTCGTCCTTAGAAAAAGACTAACTTGGGACAAACTAAGATAAACCTTAGAATGAGGCTTAAGTTTGTCTTTGTTCGTCCCAAGTTAGTCTCGTTAGTCTCATTCTAAGATTTGTCTAAGTTCGTCCTTAGAAAGAGACTAACTTGGACAAACCTTAGAATGAGACTTTAGTTTGTGTTTGTTCGTCCCAAGTTAATCTCGTTAGTCACATTCTAAGGTTTGTCTTAGTTCGTCATTAGAAAGAGACTAACTTTGGACGAACTTAGACAAACCTTAGAATGAGACTTAAGTTTGTCTTTGTTCGTCCCAAGTTAGTCTCGTTAGTCTCATTCTAAGGTTTGTCTAAGTTCGTCCTTAGAAAGAGACTAACTTGGGACGAACAAAGACAACCCTTAGAATGAGACTTAAGTTTGTCTTTGTTCGTCCCAAGTTTGTCTCGTTAGTCTCATTCTAAGGTTAGTCTAAGTTCATCCTTAGAAAGAGACTAACTTGGGATGAACTTAGACAAACCTTAGAATGAGACTTAAGTTTGTCTTTGTTCGTCCCTAGTTAGTCTCGTTAGTCTCATTCTAAGGTTTGTCTAAGTTGGTCCTTAGAAAGAGACTAACTTGGGACGAACTTAGACAAACCTTAGAATGAGACTAAAGTTTGTCTTTGTTCATCCATAGTTAGTCTCGTTAGTCTCATTCTAAGGTTTGTCTAAGTTCGTCCATAGAAAGAGACTAACTTGGGACGAACTTAGACAAACTTTAGAATGAGACTTAAGTTTGTCTTTGTTCGTCCCAAGTCAGTCTCGTTAGTCTCATTCTAAGGTTTGTCTAAGTTCGTCCTTAGAAAAAGACTAACTTGGGACGAACTTAGACAAACCTTAGAATGAGACTAACGTTTGTCTTTGGTCGTCCCAAGTTAGTCTCGTTAGTCTCATTCTAAGGTTTATCTAAGTTCGTCGTTAGAAAGAGACTAACTTGAGACGAACTTAGACAAACCTTAGAGTGAGACTTAAGTTTGCCTTTGTTCGTCCCAAGTTAGTCTCGTTAGTCTCATTCAAAGGTTTGTCTAAGTTTGTCCTTAGAAAGAGACTAAATTGGGATAAACTTAGACAAACCTTAGAATGAGACTAACGTTTTTCTTTGTTCGTCAAAAGTTAGTCTCGTTAGTCTCATTCTAAGGTTTGTCTAAGTTCGTCCTTAGAAAGAGACTAACTTGGGACGAACTTAGACAAACTTTAGAATGAGACTTTAGTTTGTCTTTGTTCGTCCCAAGTCAGTCTCGTTAGTCTCATTCTAAGGTTTGTCTAAGTTCGTCCTTAGAAAAAGACTAACTTGGGACGAACTAAGACAAACCTTAGAATGACACTTAAGTTTGTCTTTGTTCGTCCCAAGTTAGTCTCGTTACTCTTATTCTAAGGTTTGTCTAAGTTCGTCGTTAGAAAGAGACTAACTTGGGACGAACTTGGACAAACCTTAGAATGAGACTTTAGTTTGTCTTTGTTCGTCCCAAGTTAATCTCGTTAGTCTCATTCTAAGGGTTGTCTAAGTTCGTCATTAGAAAGAGACTAACTTGGGACGAACTTAGACAAACCATAGAATGAGACTTATGTTTGTGTTTGTTCGTCCCAAGTTAGTCTCGTTAGTCTCATTCTAAGGTTTGTCTATGTTCGTCCTTAGAAAGAGACTAACTTGGGACGAACAAAGACAAACCTTAGAATGAGACTTAAGTTTGTCTTTGTTCGTCCCAAGTTAGTCTCGTTAGTCTCATTCTAAGGTTTATCTAAGTTCATCCTTAGAAAGAGACTAACTTGGGATGAACTTAGACAAACCTTAGAATGAGACTTAAGTTTGTCTTTGTTCGTCCCTAGTTAGTCTCGTTAGTCTCATTCTAAGGTTTGTCTAAGTTCGTCCTTAGAAAGAGACTAACTTGGGACGAACTTCGACAAACCTTAGAATGAGACTTAAGTTTGTCTTTGTTCGTCCCAACTTTGTCTCGTTAGTCTCATTCTAAGATTTGTCTAAGTTCGTCCTTAGAAAGAGACTAACTTGGGACGAACTTAGACAAACCTTAGAATAACACTTAAGTTTGTCTTTGTTCGTCCCAAGTTAGTCTCGTTAGTCTCATTCTAAGGTTTCTCTAAGTTCGTCCTTTGAAAGAGACTAACTTGGGACGAACAAAGACAAACCTTAGAATGAGACTTAAGTTTGTCTTTGTTCGTCCCAAGTTAGTCTCGTTAGTCTCATTCTAAGGTTTGTCTAAGTTCATCCTTGGAAAGAGACTAACTTGGGATGAACTTAGACAAACCTTAGAATGAGACTTAAGTTTGTCTTTGTTCGTCCCTAGTTAGTCTCGTTAGTCTCATTCTAAGGTTTGTCTAAGTTCGTCCTTAGAAAGAGACTAACTTGGGACGAACTTAGACAAACCTTAGAATGAGACTTAAGTTTGTCTTTGTTCGTCCATAGTTAGTCTCGTTAGTCTCATTCTAAGGTGTGTCTAAGTTTGTCCTTAGAAAGAGACTAACTTGGGACGAACTTAGACAAACCTTAGAATGAGACTTTAGTTTGTCTTTCTTCGTCCCAACTTTGTCTCGTTAGTCTCATTCTAAGGTTTGTCTAAGTTCATCCTTAGAAAGAGACTAACTTGGGACGAACTTAGACAAACCTTAGAATGAGACTAACGTTTGTCTTTGTTTGTCCCAAGCTAGTCTCGTTAGTCTCATTCTAAGGTTTGTCTAAGTTCGTCATTAGAAAGAGACTAACTTGAGACGAACTTAGAGAAACCTTAGAATGCGACTTAAGTTTGTCTTTGTTTGTCCCAAGTTAGTATCGTTAGTCTCATTCAAAGGTTTGTCAAAGTTTGTCCTTAGAAAGAGACTAAATTGGGATGAACTTAGACAAACCTTAGAATGAGACTAACGTTTTTCTTTGTTCGTCCAAAGTTAGTCTCGTTAGTCTCATTCTAAGGTTTGTCTAAGTTCGTCTCAAGTTAGTCTCTTTCTAATGAGACTAACGTTTGTCTTTGTTCGTCCCAAGTTTGTCTAAGTTCGCCCTTAGAAAGAGACTAACTTGGGACGAACTTAGACAAACCTTAGAATGAGACTAACGTTTGTCTTTGTTCGTCCCAAGTTAGTCTCGTTAGTCTCATTCTAAGGTTTGTCTAAGTTCGTCCTTAGAAAGAGACTAACTTGGGACGAAATTAGACAAACCTTAGAATGAGACTAACGTTGTCTTTGTTCATCCCAAGTTAGTCTCGTTAGTCTCATTCTAAGGTTTGTCTAAGTTCGTCCTTAGAAAGAGACTAACTTGGGACGAACTTAGACAAACCTTAGAATGAGACTAACGTTGTCTTTGTTCATCTCAAGTTAGTCTCGTTAGTCTCATTCCATGGTTTGTCTAAGTTCATCCTTAGAAAGAGACTAACTTGGGACGAACAAAGACAAACTTAAGTCTCGTTCTTAGGTTTCTCTAAGTTCGTCCCAAGTTAGTCACTTTCTACGGACGAACATAGACAGACCTTAGAATGAGACTAACGAGACTAACTTGGGACGAACAAAGACAAACTTAAGTCTCGTTCTTAGGTTTCTCTAAGTTCGTCCCAAGTTAGTCACTTTCTACGGACGAACATAGACAGACCTTAGAATGAGACTAACGAGACTAACTTGGGACGAACAAAGACAAACGTAAGTCTCATTCTAAGGTTTGTCTTAGTTCGTCCCAATTTAGTCTCTTTGTATGGACGAACTTAGACAAACCTTAGAATGAGACTAACGAGACTAACTTGAGATGAACAAAGACAACGTTAGTCTCATTCTAAGGTTTGTCTAAGTTCGTCCCAAGTTAGTCTCTTTCTAAGGACGAACTTAGACAAACCTTAGAATGAGACTAACGAGACTAACTTGGGATGAACAAAGACAACGTTAGTCTCATTCTAAGGTTTGTCTAATTTCGTCCCAAGTTAGTCTCTTTCTAAGGACGAACTTAGACAAACCTTAGAATGAGACTAACGAGACTAACTTGGGACGAACAAAGACAAACGTTAGTCTCATTCTAAGGTTTGTCTAAGTTCGTCCCAAGTTAGTCTCTTTCTAAGGGCGAACTTAGACAAACCTTAGAATGAGACTAACGAGACTAACTTGGGACGAATACAGACAAACTTAAGTCTCATTCTAAGTTTTGTCTAAGTTCGCCCAAGTTAGTCTCTTTCTAAGGACGAACTTAGACAAACCTTAGAATGAGACTAACGAGACTAACTTGGGACGAACAAAGACAAACTTAAGTCTCATTCTAAGGTTTCTCTATGTTCATCCCAAGTTAGTCACTTTCTACGTACAAACTTAGACAGACCTTAGAATGAGACTAACGAGACGTACTTCGGACGAACAAAGACAAACTTTGGTCTTATTCTAAGGTTTCTCTAAGTTCATCCCAAGTTAGTCACTTTCTACGGACGAACTTTGACAAACCTTAGAATGAGACTAACGAGACTAACTTGGGACGAACAAAGACAAACATAAGTCTCATTCTAAGGTTTGTCTTAGTTCATCCCAAGTTATTCTCTTTCTACGGACGAACTTAGACAAATCATAGAATGAGACTAACGAGACTGACTTGGGACGAACAAAGACAAACGTTATTCTCATTCTACAGTTTGTCTTAGTTCGTCCCAAGTTAGTCTCTTTCTAAGGACGAACTTAGACAAACCTTAGAATGAGACTAACGAGACTAACTTGGGACGAACAAAGACAAACTTAAGTCTCATTCTAAGGTTTGTCTAAGTTCATCTCAAGTTAGTCACTTTCTACGGATGAACATAGACAGACCTTAGAATGAGACTAACGAGACTAACTTGGGACGAACAAAGACAAACGTAAGTCTCATTCTAAGGTTTGTCTTAGTTCGTCCCAAGTTAGTCTCTTTCTAAGGACGAACTTAGACAAACCTTAGAATTTGACTAACGAGACTAACTTGGGATGAACAAAGACAACGTTAGTCTCATTCTAAGGTTTGTCTAAGTTCGTCCTAAGTTAGTCTCTTTCTAAGGACGAACTTAGACAAACCTTAGAATGAGACTAACGAGACTAACTTGGAACGAACAAAGACAAACGTTAGTCTCATTCTAAGGTTTGTCTATGTTCGTCCCAAGTTAGTCTCTTTCTAAGGGAGAACTTAGACAAACCTTAGAATGAGACTAACGAGACTAACTTGGGACGAACACAGACAAACTTAAGTCTCATTCTGAGGTTTGTCTAAGTTCGCCCAAGTTAGTCTCTTTCTAAAGATGAACTTAGACAAACATTAGAATGAGACTTAAGTTTCTCTAACTTGGGACGAACAAAGACAAACGTTAGTCTCATTCTAAGGTTTGCCTAAGTTCGTCCCAAGTATGTCTCTTTCTAAGGACAAACTTAGACAAACCTTAGAATGAGACTAACGAGACAAACTTGGGACGAACAAAGACAAACGTTAGTCTCATTCTAAGGTTTGTCTAAGTTCGTCCCAAGTTAGTCTCTTTCTAAGGACGAATTTAGACAAACCTTAGAATGAGACTAACGAGACTAACTTGGGACGAACAAAGACAAACGTTTGTCTCATTCTAAGGTTTGTCTAAGTTCGTCCCTAGTTAGTCTCTTTCTAAGGACGAACTTAGACAAACCTTAGAATGAGACTAACGAGACTAACTTGAGATGAAGAAAGACAAACTTTAGCCTCATTCTAAGGTTTGTCTAAGTTCGCCAAAGTTAGTCTCTTTCTGAGGACGAACATAGACAAACCTTAGAATGAGACTAACGAGAGACTAACTTGGGACGAACAAAGGCAAACTTAAGTCTCATTCTTAGGTTTCTCTAAGTTCGTCCCAAGTTAGTCACTTTCTACGGACGAACATAGACAGACCTTAGAATGAGACTAACGAGACTAACTTGGGACGAACAAAGACAAACGTAAGTCTCATTCTAAGGTTTGTCTTAGTTCGTCCCAATTTAGTCTCTTTGTAAGGACGAACTTAGACAAACCTTAGAATGAGACTAACGAGACTAACTTGAGATGAACAAAGACAACGTTAGTCTCATTCTAAGGTTTGTCTAAGTTCGTCCCAAGTTAGTCTCTTTCTAAGGACAAACTTAGACAAACCTTAGAATGAGACTAACGAGACTAACTTGGGATGAACAAAGACAACGTTAGTCTCATTCTAAGGTTTGTCTAATTTCGTCCCAAGTTAGTCTCTTTCTAAGGACGAACTTAGACAAACCTTAGAATGAGACTAACGAGACTAACTTGGGACGAACAAAGACAAACGTTAGTCTCATTCTAAGGTTTGTCTAAGTTCGTCCCAAGTTAGTCTCTTTCTAAGGGCGAACTTAGACAAACCTTAGAATGAGACTAACGAGACTAACTTGGGACGAACACAGACAAACATAAGTCTCATTCTAAGGTTTGTCTAAGTTCGCCCAAGTTAGTCTCTTTCTAAGGACGAACTTAGACAAACCTTAGAATGAGACTAACGAGACTAACTGGGGACGAACAAAGACAAACTTAAGTCTCATTCTAAGGTTTCTCTATCTTCATCCCAAGTTAGTCACTTTCTACGTACAAACTTAGACAGACGTTAGAATGAGACTAACGAGACTTACTTCGGACGAACAAAGACAAACTTTGGTCTCATTCTAAGGTTTCTCTAAGTTCATCCCAAGTTAGTCACTTTCTACGGACGAACTTTGACAAACCTTAGAATGAGACTAACGAGACTAACTTGGGACGAACAAAGACAAACGTAAGTCTCATTCTAAGGTTTGTCTTAGTTCGTCCCAAGTTAGTCTCTTTCTACGGACGAACTTAGACAAACCTTAGAATGAGACTAACGAGACTAACTTGGGACGAACAAAGACAAACGTTATTCTCATTCTACAGTTTGTCTTAGTTCGTCCCAAGTTAGTCTCTTTCTAAGGACGAACTTAGACAAACCTTAGAATGAGACTAACGAGACTAACTTGGGACGAACAAAGACAAACTTAAGTCTCATTCTAAGGTTTGTCTAAGTTCGTCTCAAGTTAGTCACTTTCTACGGACGAACATAGACAGACCTTAGAATGAGACTAACGAGACTAACTTGGGACGAACAAAGACAAACGTAAGTCTCATTGTAAGGTTTGTCTTAGTTCGTCCCAAGTTAGTCTCTTTCTAAGGACGAACTTAGACAAACCTTAGAATTTGACTAACGAGACTAACTTGGGATGAACAAAGACAACGTTAGTCTCATTCTAAGGTTTGTCTAAGTTCGTCCCAAGTTAGTCTCTTTCTAAGGACGAACTTAGACAAACCTTAGAATGAGACTAACGAGACTAACTTGGGACGAACAAAGACAAACGTTAGTCTCATTCTAAGGTTTGTCTAAGTTTGTCCCAAGTTAGTCTCTTTCTAAGGGAGAACTTAGACAAACCTTAGAATGAGACTAACGAGACTAACTTGGGATGAACACAGACAAACTTAAGTCTCATTCTGAGGTTTGTCTAAGTTCGCCCAAGTTAGTCTCTTTCTAAAGATGAACTTAGACAAACCTTAGAATGAGACTTAAGTTTCTCTTACTTGGGACGAACAAAGACAAACGTTAGTCTCATTCTAAGGTTTGTCTAAGTTCGTCCCAAGTTAGTCTCTTTCTAAGGACGAACTTAGACAAACCTTAGAATGAGACTAACGAGACTAACTTGGGATGAACAAAGACAACGTTAGTCTCATTCTAAGGTTTGTCTAAGTTCGTCCCAAGTTAGTCTCTTTCTAAGGACGAACTTAGACAAACCTTAGAATGAGACTAACGAGACTAACTTGGGACGAACAAAGAAAAACTTAAGTCTCATTCTAAGGTTTCTCTAAGTTTATCCCAATTTAGTCACTTTCTACAGACAAACTTAGACAGACCTTAGAATGAGACTAACGAGACTAACTTGGGACGAACAAAGACAGACTTTAGTCTCATTCTAAGGTTTCTCTAAGTTCATCCCAAGTTAGTCACTTTCTACGGACGAACTTAGTCAAACCTTAGAATGAGACTAACGAGACTAACTTGGGATGAACAAAGACAAACGTAAGTCTCATTCTAAGGTTTGTCTTAGTTCGTCCCAAGTTAGTCTCTTTCTACGGACGAACTTAGACAAACCTTAGAATGAGACTAACGAGACTAACTTGGGATGAAGAAAGACAAACGTTATTCTCATTCTAAGGTTTGTCTTAGTTCGTCCCAAGTTAGTCTCTTTCTAAGGACGAACTTAGACAAACCTTAGAATGAGACTAACGAGACTAACTTGGGATGAACAAAGACAAACTTAAGTCTCATTCTAAGGTTTGTCTAAGTTCGCCCAAGTGAGTCTCTTTCTAAGGACGAACTTAGACAAACCTTAGAATGAGACTTAAGTTTCTCTAACATGGGACGAACAATGACAAACGTTAGTCTCATTCTAAGGTTTGTCTAAGTTCGTCCCAAGTTTGTCTCTTTCTAAGGACGATTTTTGACAAACCTTAGAATGAAACTAACGAGACAAACTTGGGACGAACAAAAACAAACGTTAGTCTCATTCTAAGGTTTGTTTAAGTTCGTCCCAAGTTAGTCTCTTTCTAAGGACGAACTTAGACAAACCTTAGAATGAGACTAACGAGACTAACTTGGGACGAACAAAGACAAATGTTAGTCTCATTCTAAGGTTTGTCTAAGTTCGTCCCAAGTTAGTCTCTTTGTAAGGACGAACTTAGACAAACCTTAGAATGAGACTAACGAGACTACCTTGGGACGAACAAAGACAAACGTTAGTCTCATTCTAAGGTTTGTCTAAGTTTGCCAAAGTTAGTCTCTTTCTAAGGACGAACTTAGACAAACCTTAGAATGAGACTAACGAGACTAACTTGGGATGAACAAAGGCAAACTTAAGTCTCATTCTTAGGTTTCTCTAAGTTCGTCCCAAGTTAGTCTCTTTCTACGGACGAACATAGACAGACCTTAGAATGAGACTAACGAGACTAACTTGGGACGAACAAAGACAAACGTAAGTCTCATTCTAAGGTTTGTCTTAGTTCGTCCCAAGTTAGTCTCTTTCTAAGGACGAACTTAGACAAACCTTAGAATGAGACTAACAAGACTAACTTGGGATGAACAAAGACAACGTTAGTCTCATTCTAAGGTTTGTCTAAGTGCGTCCCAAGTTAGTCTCTTTCTAAGGACGAACTTAGACAAACCTTAGAATGAGACTAACGAGACTAACTTGGGACGAACAAAGACAAACGTTAGACTCATTCTAAGGTTTGTCTAAGTTCGTCCCAAGTTAGTCTCTTTCTAAGGGCGAACTTAGACAAACCTTGGAATGAGACTAACGAGACTAACTTGGGACGAACGCAGACAAACTTAAGTCTTATTCTAAGGGTTGTCTAAGTTCGCCCAAGTTAGTCTCTTTCTAAGGACGAACTTAGACAAACCTTAGAATGAGACTAACGAGACTAACTTGGGATGAACAAAGACAAACTTAAGTCTCATTCTAAGGTTTCTCTAAGTTCGTCCCAAGTTAGTCACTTTCTACGGACGAACTTAGATAGACCTTAGAATGAGACTAACGAGACTAACTTGGGACGAACAAAGACAAACTTTAGTCTCATTCTAAGGTTTCTCTAAGTTCATCCCAAGTTAGTCACTTTCTACGGACGAACTTAGACAAACCTTAGAATGAGACTAACGAGACTAACTTGGGACGACAAAAGACAAATGTAAGTCTCATTCTAAGGTTTGTCATATTTCGTCCCAAGTTAGTCTCTTTCTACGGACGAACTTAGACAAACCTTAGATTGAGACTAACGAGACTAACTTGGGACGAACAAAACAAACGTTATTCTCATTCTAAGGTTTGTCTTAGTTCGTCCCAAGTTAGTCTCTTTCTAAGGACGAACTTAGACAAACCTTAGAATGAGACTAACGAGACTAACTTGGGACGAACAAAGATAAACTTAAGTCTCATTCTAAGGTTTGTCTTAGTTCTCCCAAGTTTGTCTCTTTCTAAGGACGAACTTAGACAAACCTTAGAATGAGACTTAAGTTTCTCTAACTTGGGACGAACAAAGACAAACGTTAGTCTCATTCTAAGGTTTGTCTAAGTTTGTCCCAAGTTTGTCTCTTTCTAAGGACGAACTAAGACAAACCTTAGAATGAGACTAACGAGACAAACATGGGACGAACAAAGACAAACGTTAGTCTCATTCTAAGGTTTGTCTAAGTTCGTCCCAAGTTAGTCTCTTTCTAAGGACGAACTTAGACAAACCTTAGAATGAGACTAACGAGACAAACTTGGGACGAACAAAGACAAACGTTAGTCTCATTCTAAGGTTTGTCTAAGTTCGTCCCAAGTTAGTCTCTTTCTAAGGACAAACTTAGACAAACCTTAGAATGAGACTAACGAGACTACCTTGGAACGAACAAAGACAAACGTTAGTCTCATTCTAGAGTTTGTCTAAGTTCGTCCCAAGTTAGTCTCTTTCTAAGGACGAACTTAGACAAACCTTAGAATGAGACTAACGAGACAAACTTGGGACGAACAAAGACAAACGTTAGTCTCATTCTAAGGTTTGTCTAAGTTCGTCCCAAGTTAGTCTCTTTCTAAGGACAAACTTAGACAAACCTTAGAATGAGACTAACGAGACTAACTTGGGATGAACAAAGACAACGTTAGTCTCATTCTAAGGTTTGTCTAATTTCGTCCCAAGTTAGTCTCTTTCTAAGGACGAACTTAGACAAACCTTAGAATGAGACTAACGAGACTAACTTGGGACGAACAAAGACAAACGTTAGTCTCATTCTAAGGTTTGTCTAAGTTCGTCCCAAGTTAGTCTCTTTCTAAGGGCGAACTTAGACAAACCTTAGAATGAGACTAACGAGACTAACTTGGGACGAACACAGACAAACATAAGTCTCATTCTAAGGTTTGTCTAAGTTCGCCCAAGTTAGTCTCTTTCTAAGGACGAACTTAGACAAACCTTAGAATGAGACTAACGAGACTAACTTGGGACGAACAAAGACAAACTTAAGTCTCATTCTAAGGTTTGTCTAAGTTCATCCCAAGTTAGTCTCTTTCTAAGGACGAACTTAGACAATCCTTAGAATTAAACTAACGAGACTAACTTTGGACGAACAAAGACAAACTTTAGTCTCATTCTAAGGTTTGTCTATGTTCGTCAAAATTTAGTCTCTTTCTAATGACGAACTTAGACAAACCTTAGAATGAGACTAACGAGACTAACTTTGGACGAACAAAGACAAACTTAAGTCTCATTCTAAGGTTTGTCTTAGTTCATCCCAAGTTAGTCTCTTTCTACGGACGAACTTAAACAAACCTTAGAATGAGACTAACGAGACTAACTTGGGACGAACAAAGACAAACTTTAGTCTCATTCTAAGGTTTCTCTAAGTTCATACCAAGTTAGTCACTTTCTACGGACGAACTTAGACAAACCTTAAAATGAGACTAACGAGACTAACTTGGGACGAACAAAGACAAACGTAAGTCTCATTCTAAGGTTTGTCTTAGTTCGTCCCAAGTTAGTCTCTTTCTACGGACAAACTTAGATAAACCTTAGAATGAGACTAACGAGACTAACTTGGGACGAACAAAGACAAACGTTATTCTCATTCTAAGGTTTGTCTTAGTTCGTCCCAAGTTAGTCTCTTTCTAAGGACGAACTTAGACAAACCTTAGAATGAGACTAACGAGACTAACTTGGGACGAACAAAGACAAACTTAAGTCTCATTCTAAGGTTTGTCTTAGTTCGCCCAAGTTAGTCTCTTTCTAAGGACGAACTTAGACAAACCTTAGAATGAGACTTAAGTTTCTCTAACTTGGGACGAACAAAGACAAACGTTAGTCTCATTCTTAGGTTTCTCTAAGTTCGTCCCAAGTTAGTCTCTTTCTACGGACGAACGTCGACAAACCTTAGAATGAGACTAACGAGACTAACTTGGGACGAACAAAGACAAACGTAAGTCTCATTCTAAGGTTTGTCTTAGTTCGTCCCAAGTTAGTCTCTTTCTAAGGACGAACTTAGACAAATCTTAGAATTAGACTAACGAGACTAACTTGGGACGAACAAGACAAACGTTAGTCTCATTCTAAGGTTTGTCTAAGTGCGTCCCAATTTAGTCTCTTTCTAAGGACGAACTTAGACAAACCTTAGAATGAGACTAACGAGACTAACTTGGGACGAACAAAGACAAACGTTAGACTCATTCTAAGGTTTGTCTAAGTTCGTCCCAAGTTAGTCTCTTTCTAAGGGCGAACTTAGACAAACCTTGGAATGAGACTAACGAGACTAACTTGGGACGAACACAGACAAACTTAAGTCTTATTCTAAGGTTTGTCTAAGTTCGCCCAAGTTAGTCTCTTTCTAAGGACGAACTTAGACAAACCTTAGAATGAGACTAACGAGACTAACTTGGGACGAACAAAGACAAACTTAAGTCTCATTCTAAGGTTTCTCTATGTTCATCCCAAGTTAGTCACTTTCTACGTACAAACTTAGACAGACGTTAGAATGAGACTAACGAGACTAACTTGGGACGAACAAAGACAAACTTTAGTCTCATTCTAAGGTTTCTCTAAGTTCATCCCAAGTTAGTCACTTTCTACGGACGAACTTAGACAAACCTTAGAATGAGACTAACGAGACTAACTTGAGACGACAAAAGACAAACGTAAGTCTCATTCTAAGGTTTGTCATAGTTCGTCCCTAGTTAGTCTCTTTCCACGGACGAACTTAGACAAACCTTAGATTGAGACTAACGAGACTAACTTGGGACGAACAAAACAAACGTTATTCTCATTCTAAGGTTTGTCTTAGTTCGTCCCAAGTTAGTCTCTTTCTAAGGACGAACTTAGACAAACCTTAGAATGAGACTAACGAGACTAACTTGGGACGAACAAAGACAAACTTAAGTCTCATTCTAAGGTTTGTCTTAGTTCTCCCAAGTTTGTCTCTTTCTAAGGACGAACTTAGACAAACCTTAGAATGAGACTTAAATTTCTCTAACTTGGGACGAACAAAGACAAACGTTAGTCTCATTCTAAGGTTTGTCTAAGTTTGTCCCAAGTTTGTCTCTTTCTAAGGATGAACTAAGACAAACCTTAGAATGAGACTAACGAGACAAACTTGGGACGAAAAAAGACAAACGTTAGTCTCATTCTACGGTTTGTCTAAGTTCGTCCCAAGTTAGTCTCTTTCTAAGGACGAACTTATACAAACCTTAGAATGAGACTAACGAGACAAACTTGGTACGAACAAAGACAAATGTTAGTCTCATTCTAAGGTTTGTCTAAGTTCGTCCCAAGTTAGTCTCTTTCTAAGGACAAACTTAGACAAACCTTAGAATGAGACTAACGAGACTACCTTGGAACGAACAAAGACAAACGTTAGTCTCATTCTAAGGTTTGTCTAAGTTCGTCCCAAGTTTGTCTCTTTCTAAGAACGAACTTAGACAAACCTTAGAATGAGACTAACGAGACTAACTTGGGACGAACAAAGACAAACTTAAGTCTCATTCTAAGGTTTGTCTAAGTTCATCCCAAGTTAGTCTCTTTCTAAGGACGAACTTAGACAATCCTTAGAATGAAACTAACGAGACTAACTTTGGACGAACAAAGACAAACGTTAGTCTCATTCTAAGGTTTGTCTATGTTCGTCAAAATTTAGTCTGTTTCTAATGACGAACTTAGACAAACCTTAGAATGAGACTAACGAGACTAACTTTGGACGAACAAAGACAAACTTAAGTCTCATTCTATGGTTTGTCTTAGTTCGTCCCATGTTAGTCTCTTTCTACGGACGAACTTAAACAAACTTAGAATGAGACTAACGAGACTAACTTGGGACGAACAAAGACAAACTTTAGTCTCATTCTAAGGTTTCTCTAAGTTCATCCCAAGTTAGTCACTTTCTACGGACGAACTTAGACTAACCTTAAAATGAGACTAACGAGACTAACTTGGGACGAACAAAGACAAACGTAAGTCTCATTCTAAGGTTTGTCTTAGTTCGTCCCAAGTTAGTCTCTTTCTACGGACGAACTTAGACAAACCTTAGAAGGAGACTAACGAGACTAACTTGGGACGAACAAAGACAAACGTTATTCTCATTCTAAGGTTTGTCTTAGTTCGTCCCAAGTTAGTCTCTTTCTAAGGACGAACTTAGACAAACCTTAGAATGAGACTAACGAGACTAACTTGGGACGAACAAAGACAAACTTAAGTCTCATTCTAAGGTTTGTCTTAGTTCGCCCAAGTTAGTCTCTTTCTAAGGACGAACTTAGACAAACCTTAGAATGAGACTTAAGTTTCTCTAACTTGGGACGAACAAAGAGAAACGTTAGTCTAATTCTAAGGTTTGTCTAAGTTTGTCCCAAGTTTGTCTCTTTCTAAGGACGAACTAAGACAAACCTTAGAATGAGACTAACGAGACAAACTTGGGACGAACAAAGACAAACGTTAGTCTCATTCTAAGGTTTGTCTAAGTTCGTCCCAAGTTAGTCTCTTTCTAAGGACGAACTTAGACAAACCTTAGAATGAGACTAACGAGACTAACTTGGGACGAACAAGACAAACGTTAGTCTCATTCTAAGGTTTGTCTAAGTTCGTCCCAAGTTAGTCTCTTTCTAAGGACGAACTTAGACAAACCTTAGAATGAGACTTAAGTTTCTCTAACTTGGGACGAACAAAGACAAACGTTAGTCTCATTCTAAGGTTTGTCTAAGTTTGTCCCAAGTTTGTCTCTTTCTAAGGACGAACTTAGACAAACCTTAGAATGAGACTAACGAGACAAACTTGGGACGAACAAAGACAAACGTTAGTCTCATTCTAAGGTTTGTCTAAGTTCGTCCCAAGTTAGTCTCTTTCTAAGGACGAACTTAGACAAACCTTAGAATGAGACTAACGAGACTACCTTGGGAGGAACAAAGACAAACGTTAGTCTCATTCTAAGGTTTATCTAAGTTCGTCCCAAGTTAGTCTCTTTCTAAGGACGAACTTAGACAAACCTTAGAATGAGACTAACGAGACTAACTTGGGAAGAACAAAGACAAACTTAAGTCTCATTTTAAGGTTTGTCTAAGTTCATCCGAAGTTAGTCTCTTTCTAAGGACGAACTTAGACAAACCTTAGAATGAAACTAACGAGACTAACTTTGGACGAACAAAGACAAACGTTAGACTCATTCTAAGGTTTGTCTAAGTTCGTCAAAAATTTAGTCTCTTTCTAATGACGAACTTAGACAAACCTTAGAATGAGACTAACCAGACTAACTTTGGACGAACAAAGACAAACTTAAGTCTCATTCTAAGGTTTGTCTTAGTTCGTCCCAAGTTAGCCTCTTTCTACAAACGAACTTAGACAAACCTTAGAATGAGACTAACGAGACTAACTTGGGACGAACAAAGACAAACGTTAGTCTTATTCTAAGGTTTGTCTAAGTTCGTCCCAAGTTAGTCTCTTTCTAAGGACGAACTTAGACAAACCTTAGAATGAGACTAACGAGACTAACTTGGGATGAACAAAGACAAACGTTAGTCTCATTCTAAGGTTTGTCTTAGTTCGTCCCAAGTTAGTCTCTTTCTAATGACGAACTTAGCCAAACCTTAGAATGAGACTAACGAGACTAACTTGGGACGAACAAAGACAAACGTTTGTCTCATTCTAAGGTTTTTCTAAGTTCGTCCCAAGTTAGTCTCTTTCTAAGGACGAACTTAGACAAACCTTAGAATGAGACTAACGAGACTAACTTGGGACGAACAAAGACAAACTTAAGTCTCATTCTAAGGTTTGTCTAAGTTCGTCCCAAGTTAGTCTCTTTCTAATGACGAACTTAGACAAACCTTAGAATGAGACTAACGAGACTAACTGGGGACGAACAAAGACAAACATTAGTTTCATTCTAAGGCTTGTCTAAGTTCGTCCCAAGTTATTCTCTTTCTAAGGACGAACTTAGACAAACTTTAGAATGAGACTAACAAGACTAACTTGGGACGAACAAAGACAAACGTTAGTCTCATTCTAAGGTTTGTCTAAGTTCGTCCCAAGTTAGTCTCTTTCTAAGGATGAACTTAGACAAACCTTAGAATGAGACTAACGAGACTAACTTGGGATGAACAAAGACAAATTTAAGTCTCATTCTAAGGTATGTCTAAGTTCGTCCCAAGTTAGTCACTTTCTACGGACGAACTTAGACAAACCGTAGAATGAGACTAACGAGACTAACTTGGGATGAACAAAGACAAATGTTAGTCTCATTCTAAGGTTTGTCTTAGTTCGTCCCAAGTTAGTCTCTTTCTAAGGACGAACTGAGACAAACCTTAGAATGAGACTAACGCGACTAACTTGGGACGAACAAAGACAAACCTTAGAATGAGACTAACGCGACTTACTTGGGACGAACAAAGACAAAATTAAGTCTCATTCTAAGGTTTGTCTAAGTTCGCCCAAGTTAGTCACTTTCTAATTACGAACTTAGACAACCCTTAGAATGAGACTAACGAGACTAACTTCGGACGAACAAAGACAAACATTAGTCTCATTCTAAGGCTTGTCTAAGTTCGTCCCGAGTTAGTCTCTTTCTAAGGACGAACTTAGACAAACCTTAGAATGAGACTAACGAGACTAACTAGGGACGAACAAACACAAACTTAAGTCTCATTCTAAGGTTTGTCTAAGTTCATCCCAAGTTAGTCTCTTTCTAATGACGAACTTAGACAAACTTTTGAATGAAACTAACGAGACTAACATGGGACGAACAAAGACAAACGTTAGTCTCATTCTAAGGTTTGTCTAAGTTCGTCCCAAGTTAGTCTCTTTCTTAGGACGAACTTAGACAAACCCTTGAATGAGACCAACGAGACAAAGTTGGGACGAACAAAGACAAACTTAAGTCTTATTCTAAGGTTTATCTAAGTTCGTCCCAAGTTAGTCTCTTTCTAAGGACGAACTTAGACAAACCTTAGAATGAGACTAACGAGACTAACTTTGGACGAACAAAGACAGACTTAAGTCTCATTCTAAGGTTTGTCTAAGTTCGTCCAAAGTTAGTCTCTTTCTAAGGACGAACTTAGACAATCCTTAGAATGAGACTAACGAGACTAACTTGGGACGAACAAACACAAACTTAAGTCTCATTCTAAGGTTTGTCTAAGTTCGTCCCAAGTTAGTCTCTTTCTAATGACGAACTTAGACAAACCTTAGAATGAGACTAACGAGACTAACTTGGGATGAACAAAGACAAACGTTTGTCTCATTCTAAGGTTTCTCTAAGTTCGTCCCAAGTTAGTCTCTTTCTAAGGAGGAACTTAGACAAACCTTAGATTGAGACTAACGAGACTAACTTGGGACGAACAAAGACAAACTTAAGTCTCATTCTAAGGTTTGTTGTCTAAGTTTGTCCCAAGTTCGTCTCTTTGTAATGACGAACTTTGACAAACCTTAGAATGAGACTAACGAGACTAACTTAGGACGAACAAAGACAAACGTTAGTCTCATTTTAAGGCTTGTCTAAGTTCGTCCCAAGTTAGTCTCTTTCTAAGGACGAACTTAGACAATCCTTAGAATGAAACTAACGAGACTAATCTTGGACGAACAAAGACAAACGTTAGTCTCATTCTAAGGTTTGTCTAAGTTCGTCAAAATTTAGTCTCTTTCTAATGACGAACTTAGACAAACCTTAGAATGAGACTAACGAGACTAACTTGGGACGAACAAAGACAAACGTTAGTCTCATTCTAAGGTTTGTCTTAGTTCGCCCAAGTTTGTCTCTTTCTAAGGACGAACTTAGACAACCCTTAGAATGAGACTTAAGTTTCTCTAACTTGGGACGAACAAAGACAAACGTTAGTCTCATTCTAAGGTTTGTCTAAGTTTGTCCCAAGTTTGTCTCTTTCTAAGGACGAACTAAGACAAACCTTAGAATGAGACTAACGAGACAAACTTGGGACGAACAAAGAAAAACGTTAGTCTCATTCTAAGGTTTGTCCAAGTTCGTCCCAAGTTAGTCTCTTTCTAAGGACGAACTTAGACAAACCTTAGAATGAGACTAACGAGACTAACTTGGGACGAACAAAGACAAACGTTAGTCTCATTCTAAGGTTTGTCTAAGTTTGTCCCAAGTTAGTCTCTTTCTAAGGACGAACTTAGACAAACCTTAGAATGAGACTAACGAGACTACCTTGGGACGAAAAAAGACAAACGTTAGTCTCATTCTAAGGTTTGTCTAAGTTCGTCCCAAGTTTGTCTCTTTCTAAGAACGAACTTAGACAAACCTTAGAATGAGACTAACGAGACTAACTTGGGACGAACAAAGACAAACTTAAGTCTCATTCTAAGGTTTGTCTAAGTTCATCCCAAGTTAGTCTCTTTCTAAGGACGAACTTAGACAATCCTTAGAATGAAACTAACGAGACTAACTTTGGACGAACAAAGACAAACGTTAGTCTCATTCTAAGGTTTGTCTATGTTCGTCAAAATTTAGTCTCTTTCTAATGACGAACTTAGACAAACCTTAGAATGAGACTAACGAGACTAACTTTGGACGAACAAAGACAAACTTAAGTCTCATTCTAAGGTTTGTCTTAGTTCGTCCCATGTTAGTCTCTTTCTACGGACGAACTTAAACAAACCTTAGAATGAGACTAACGAGACTAACTTGGGACGAACAAAGACAAACTTTAGTCTCATTCTAAGGTTTCTCTAAGTTCATCCCAAGTTAGTCACTTTCTACGGACGAACTTAGACTAACCTTAAAATGAGACTAACGAGACTAACTTGGGACGAACAAAGACAAACGTAAGTCTCATTCTAAGGTTTGTCTTAGTTCGTCCCAAGTTAGTCTCTTTCTACGGACGAACTTAGACAAACCTTAGAATGAGACTAACGAGACTAACTTGGGACGAACAAAGACAAACATTATTCTCATTCTAAGGTTTGTCTTAGTTCGTCCCAAGTTAGTCTCTTTCTAAGGACGAACTTAGACAAACCTTAGAATGAGACTAACGAGACTAACTTGGGACGAACAAAGACAAATTTAAGTCAAATTCTAAGGTTTGTCTTAGTTCGCCCAAGTTAGTCTCTTTCTAAGGACGAACTTAGACAAACCTTAGAATGAGACTTAAGTTTCTCTAACTTGGGACGAACAAAGACAAACGTTAGTCTCATTCTAAGGTTTGTCTAAGTTTGTCCCAAGTTTGTCTCTTTCTAAGGACGAACTTAGACAAACCTTAGAATGAGACTAACGAGACAAACTTGGGACGAACAAAGACAAACGTTAGTCTCATTCTAAGGTTTGTCTAAGTTCGTCCCAAGTTAGTCTCTTTCTAAGGACGAACTTAGACAAACCTTAGAATGAGACTAACGAGACTAACTTGGGACGAACAAGACAAACGTTAGTCTCATTCTGAGGTTTGTCTAAGTTCGTCCCAAGTTAGTCTCTTTCTAAGGACGAACTTAGACAAACCTTAGAATGAGACTTAAGTTTCTCTAACTTGGGACGAACAAAGACAAACGTTTGTCTCATTCTAAGGTTTGTCTAAGTTTGTCCCAAGTTTGTCTCTTTCTAAGGACGAACTTAGACAAACCTTAGAATGAGACTAACGAGACAAACTTGGGACGAACAAAGACAAACGTTAGTCTCATTCTAAGGTTTGTCTAAGTTCGTCCCAAGTTAGTCTCTTTCTAAGGACGAACTTAGACAAACCTTAGAATGAGACTAACGAGACTACCTTGGGAGGAACAAAGACAAACGTTAGTCTCATTCTAAGGTTTATCTAAGTTCGTCCCAAGTTAGTCTCTTTCTAAGGACGAACTTAGACAAACCATAGAATGAGACTAACGAGACTAACTTGGGAAGAACAAAGACAAACTTAAGTCTCATTTTAAGGTTTGTCTAAGTTCATCCGAAGTTAGTCTCTTTCTAAGGACGAACTTAGACAAACCTTAGAATGAAACTAATGAGACTAACTTTGGACGAACAAAGACAAACGTTAGTCTCATTCTAAGGTTTGTCTAAGTTCGTCAAAAATTTAGTCTCTTTCTAATGACGAACTTAGACAAACCTTAGAATGAGACTAACCAGACTAACTTTGGATGAACAAAGACAAACTTATGTCTCATTCTAAGGTTTGTCTTAGTTCGTCCCAAGTTAGCCTCTTTCTACAGACGAACTTAGACAAACCTTAGAATGAGACTAACGAGACTAACTTGGGACGAACAAAGACAAACGTTAGTCTTATTCTAAGGTTTGTCTAAGTTCGTCCCAAGTTAGTCTCTTTCTAAGGACGAACTTAGACAAACCTTAGAATGAGACTAACGAGACTAACTTGGGACGAACAAAGACACACGTTAGTCTCATTCTAAGGTTTGTCTTAGTTCGTCCCAAGTTAGTCTCTTTCTAATGACGAACTTTGACAAACCTTAGAATGAGACTAACGAGACTAACTTGGGACGAACAAAGACAAACGTTTGTCTCATTCTAAGGTTTTTCTAAGTTTGTCCCAAGTTAGTCTCTTTCTAAGGACGAACTTAGACAAACCTTAGAATGAGACTAACGAGATTAACTTGGGACGAACAAAGACAAACTTAAGTCTTATTCTAAAGTTTGTCTAAGTTCGTCCCAAGTTAGTCTCTTTCTAATGACGAACTTAGACAAACCTTAGAATGAGACTAACGAGACTAACTTGGGACGAACAAAGACAAACATTAGTTTCATTCCAAGGCTTGTCTAAGTTCGTCCCAAGTTAGTCTCTTTCTAAGGACGAATTTAGACAAACCTTAGAATGAGACTAACAAGACTAACTTGGGACGAACAAAGACAAACGTTCGTCTCATTCTAAGGTTTGTCTAAGTTCGTCCCAAGTTAGTCTCTTTCTAAGAACGAACTTAGACAAACCTTAGAATGAGACTAACGAGACTAACTTGGGACGAACAAAGACAAACTTAAGTCTCATTCTAAGGATTGTCTAAGTTCATCCCAAGTTAGTCTCTTTCTAAGGACGAACTTAGACAATCCTTAGAATGAAACTAACGAGACTAACTTTGGACGAACAAAGACAAACGTTAGTCTCATTCTAAGGTTTGTCTAAGTTCATCAAAATTTAGTCTCTTTCTAATGACGAACTTAGACAAACCTTAGAATGAGACTAACGAGACTAACTTTGGACGAACAAAGACAAACTTAAGTCTCATTCTAAGGTTTGTCTTAGTTCGTCCCAAGTTAGTCTCTTTCTACGGACGAACTTAGACAAACCTTAGAATGAGACTAACGAGACTAACTTGGGACGAACAAATACAAACTTTAGTCTCATTCTAAGGTTTCTCTAACTTCATCCCAAGTTAGTCACTTTCTACGCACGAACTTAGACAAACCTTAAAATGAGACTAACGAGACTAACTTGGGACGAACAAAGACAAACGTGAGTCTCATTCTAAGGTTTGTCTTAGTTCGTCCCAAGTTAGTCTCTTTCTACGGACGAACTTAGACAAACCTTAGAATGAGACTAATGAGACAAACTTGGGACGAACAAAGACAAACGTTATTCTCATTCTAAGGTTTGTCTTAGTTCGTCACAAGTTAGTCTCTTTCTAAGGACGAACTTAGACAACCCTTAGAATGAGACTAACGAGACTAACTAGGGACGAACAAACACAAACTTAAGTCTCATTCTAAGGTTTGTCTAAGTTCATCCCAAGTTAGTCTCTTTCTAATGACGAACTTAGACAAACTTTTGAATGAAACTAACGAGACTAACATGGGACGAACAAAGACAAACGTTAGTCTCATTCTAAGGTTTGTCTTAGTTCGTCCCAAGTTAGTCTCTTTCTAAGGATGAACTGAGACAAACCTTAGAATGAGACTAACGCGACTAACTTGGGACGAACAAAGACAAACCTTAGAATGAGACTAACGCGACTAACTTGGGACGAACAAAGACAAAATTAAGTCTCATTCTAAGGTTTGTCTAAGTTCGCCCAAGTTAGTCACTTTCTAATTACGAACTTAGACAACCCTTAGAATGAGACTAACGAGACTAACTTCGGACGAACAAAGACAAACGTTAGTCTCATTCTAAGGCTTGTCTAAGTTCGTCCCAAGTTAGTCTCTTTCTAAGGACGAACTTAGACAAACCTTAGAATGAGACTAACGAGACTAACTAGGGACGAACAAACACAAACTTAAGTCTCATTCTAAGGTTTGTCTAAGTTCGTCCCAAGTTAGTCTCTTTCTAAGGACGAACTTAGACAAACCCTTGAATGAGACTAACGAGACAAAGTTGGGACGAACAAAGACAAACTTAAGTCTTATTCTAAGGTTTATCTAAGTTCGTCCCAAGTTAGTCTCTTTCTAAGGACGAACTTAGACAAACCTTAGAATGAGACTAACGAGACTAACTTTGGACGAACAAAGACAGACTTAAGTCTCATTCTAAGGTTTGTCTAAGTTCGTCCAAAGTTAGTCTCTTTCTAAGGACGAACTTAGACAATCCTTAGAATGAGACTAACGAGACTAACTTGGGACGAACAAACACAAACTTAAGTCTCATTCTAAGGTTTGTCTAAGTTCGTCCCAAGTTTGTCTCCTTCTAAGAACGAACTTAGACAAACCTTAGAATGAGACTAACGAGACTAACTTGGGATGAACAAAGACAAACTTAAGTCTCATTCTAAGGTTTGTCTAAGTTCATCCCAAGTTAGTCTCTTTCTAAGGACGAACTTAGACAATCCTTAGAATGAAACTAACGAGACTAACTTGGGACGAACAAAGACAAACTTAAGTCTCATTCTAAGGTTTGTTGTCTAAGTTTGTCCCAAGTTCGTCTCTTTGTAATGACGAACTTTGACAAACCTTAGAATGAGACTAACGAGACTAACTTGGGACGAACAAAGACAAACGTTAGTCTCATTCTAAGGTTTGTCCAAGTTCGTCCCAAGTTAGTCTCTTTCTAAGGACGAACTTAGACAAACCTTAGAATGAGACTAACGAGACTAACTTGGGACGAACAAAGACAAACGTTAGTCTCATTCTAAGGTTTGTCTAAGTTCGTCCCAAGTTAGTCTCTTTCTAAGGACGAACTTAGACAAACCTTAGAATGAGACTAACGAGACTACCTTGGGACGAACAAAGACAAACGTTAGTCTCATTCTAAGGTTTGTCTAAGTTCGTCCCAAGTTTGTCTCTTTCTAAGAACGAACTTAGACAAACCTTAGAATGAGACTAACGAGACTAACTTGGGATGAACAAAGACAAACTTAAGTCTCATTCTAAGGTTTGTCTAAGTTCATCCCAAGTTAGTCTCTTTCTAAGGACGAACTTAGACAATCCTTAGAATGAAACTAACGAGACTAACTTGGGACGAACAAAGACAAACGTTAGTCTCATTCTAAGGTTTGTCTTAGTTCGCCCAAGTTTGTCTCTTTCTAAGGACGAACTTAGACAACCCTTAGAATGAGACTTAAGTTTCTCTAACTTGGGACGAACAAAGACAAACGTTAGTCTCATTCTAAGGTTTGTCTAAGTTTGTCCCAAGTTTGTCTCTTTCTAAGGACGAACTAAGACAAACCTTAGAATGAGACTAACGAGACTAACTTGGGACGAACAAAGACAAACGTTAGTCTTATTCTAAGGTTTGTCTAAGTTCGTCCCAAGTTAGTCTCTTTCTAAGGACGAACTTAGACAAACCTTAGAATGAGACTAACGAGACTAACTTGGGATGAACAAAGACAAACGTTAGTCTCATTCTAAGGTTTGTCTTAGTTCGTCCCAAGTTAGTCTCTTTCTAATGACGAACTTAGCCAAACCTTAGAATGAGACTAACGAGACTAACTTGGGACGAACAAAGACAAACGTTTGTCTCATTCTAAGGTTTTTCTAAGTTCGTCCCAAGTTAGTCTCTTTCTAAGGACGAACTTAGACAAACCTTAGAATGAGACTAACGAGACTAACTTGGGACGGACAAAGACAAACTTAAGTCTCATTCTAAGGTTTGTCTAAGTTCGTCCCAAGTTAGTCTCTTTCTAATGACGAACTTAGACAAACCTTAGAATGAGACTAACGAGACTAACTTGGGACGAACAAAGACAAACATTATTTTCATTCTAAGGCTTGTCTAAGTTCGTCCCAAGTTAGTCTCTTTCTAAGGACGAACATAGACAAACTTTAGAATGAGACTAACAAGACTAACTTGGGACGAACAAAGACAAACGTTAGTCTCATTCTAAGGTTTGTCTAAGTTCGTCCCAAGTTAGTCTCTTTCTAAGGATGAACTTAGACAAACCTTAGAATGAGACTAACGAG
Organism: Rhodiola kirilowii; assembly: GCA_033675215.1. NCBI lineage: Eukaryota > Viridiplantae > Streptophyta > Magnoliopsida > Saxifragales > Crassulaceae > Rhodiola > Rhodiola kirilowii. The sequence goes on along the minus strand of JAUCNB010000012.1, from coordinate 531,194 downwards.
ACTAACTTGGGATGAACAAAGACAAATTTAAGTCTCATTCTAAGGTATTTCTAAGTTCGTCCCAAGTTAGTCACTTTCAACGGACGAACTTAGACAAACCATAGAAGGAGACCAACGAGACTAACTTGGGATGAACAAAGACAAATGTTAGTCTCATTCTAAGGTTTGTCTTAGTTCGTCCCAAGTTAGTCTCTTTCTAAGGATGAACTGAGACAAACCTTAGAATGAGACTAACGCGACTAACTTGGGACGAACAAAGACAAACCTTAGAATGAGACTAACGCGACTAACTTGGGACGAACAAAGACAAAATTAAGTCTCATTCTAAGGTTTGTCTAAGTTCGCCCAAGTTAGTCACTTTCTAATTACGAACTTAGACAACCCTTAGAATGAGACTAACGAGACTAACTTCGGACGAACAAAGACAAACGTTAGTCTCATTCTAAGGCTTGTCTAAGTTCGTCCCAAGTTAGTCTCTTTCTAAGGACGAACTTAGACAAACCTTAGAATGAGACTAACGAGACTAACTAGGGACGAACAAACACAAACTTAAGTCTCATTCTAAGGTTTGTCTAAGTTCATCCCAAGTTAGTCTCTTTCTAATGACGAACTTAGACAAACTTTTGAATGAAACTAACGAGACTAACATGGGACGAACAAAGACAAACGTTAGTCTCATTCTAAGGTTTGTCTAAGTTCGTCCCAAGTTAGTCTCTTTCTAAGGACGAACTTAGACAAACCCTTGAATGAGACTAACGAGACAAAGTTGGGACGAACAAAGACAAACTTAAGTCTTATTCTAAAGTTTATCTAAGTTCGTCCCAAGTTAGTCTCTTTCTAAGGACGAACTTAGACAAACCTTAGAATGAGACTAACGAGACTAACTTTGGACGAACAAAGACAGACTTAAGTCTCATTCTAAGGTTTGTCTAAGTTCGTCCAAAGTTAGTCTCTTTCTAAGGACGAACTTAGACAATCCTTAGAATGAGACTAACGAGACTAACTTGGGACGAACAAACACAAACTTAAGTCTCATTCTAAGGTTTGTCTAAGTTCGTCCCAAGTTAGTCTCTTTCTAATGACGAACTTAGACAAACCTTAGAATGAGACTAACGAGACTAACTTGGGATGAACAAAGACAAACGTTTGTCTCATTCTAAGGTTTCCCTAAGTTCGTCCCAAGTTTGTCTCTTTCTAAGGAGGAACTTAGACAAACCTTAGATTGAGACTAACGAGACTAACTTGGGACGAACAAAGACAAACTTAAGTCTCATTCTAAGGTTTGTTGTCTAAGTTTGTCCCAAGTTCGTCTCTTTGTAATGACGAACTTTGACAAACCTTAGAATGAGACTAACGAGACTAACTTAGGACGAACAAAGACAAACGTTAGTCTCATTTTAAGGCTTGTCTAAGTTCGTCCCAAGTTAGTCTCTTTCTAAGGACGAACTTAGACAATCCTTAGAATGAAACTAACGAGACTAATCTTGGACGAACAAAGACAAACGTTATTCTCATTCTAAGGTTTGTCTAAGTTCGTCAAAATTTAGTCTCTTTCTAATGACGAACTTAGACAAACATTAGAATGAGACTAACGAGACTAACTTGGGACGAACAAAGACAAACGTTAGTCTCATTCTAAGGTTTGTCTTAGTTCGCCCAAGTTTGTCTCTTTCTAAGGACGAACTTAGACAACCCTTAGAATGAGACTTAAGTTTCTCTAACTTGGGACGAACAAAGACAAACGTTAGTCTCATTCTAAGGTTTGTCTAAGTTTGTCCCAAGTTTGTCTCTTTCTAAAGACAAACTAAGACAAACCTTAGAATGAGACTAACGAGACAAACTTGGGACGAACAAAGACAAACGTTAGTCTCATTCTAAGGTTTGTCCAAGTTCGTCCCAAGTTAGTCTCTTTCTAAGGACGAACTTAGACAAACCTTAGAATGAGACTAACGAGACTAACTTGGGACGAACAAAGACAAACGTTAGTCTCATTCTAAGGTTTGTCTAAGTTCGTCCCAAGTTAGTCTCTTTCTATGGACGAACTTAGACAAACCTTAGAATGAGACTAACGAGACTACCTTGGGACGAACAAAGACAAACGTTAGTCTCATTCTAAGGTTTGTCTAAGTTCGTCCCAAGTTTGTCTCTTTCTAAGAACGAACTTAGACAAACCTTAGAATGAGACTAACGAGACTAACTTGGGACGAACAAAGACAAACTTAAGTCTCATTCTAAGGTTTGTCTAAGTTCGTCCCAAGTTAGTCTCTTTCTAATGACGAACTTAGACAAACCTTAGAATGAGACTAACGAGACTAACTTGGGACGAACAAAGACAAACATTAGTTTCATTCTAAGGCTTGTCTAAGTTCGTCCCAAGTTAGTCTCTTTCTAAGGACGAACATAGACAAACTTTAGAATGAGACTAACAAGACTAACTTGGGACGAACAAAGACAAACGTTAGTCTCATTCTAAGGTTTGTCTAAGTTCGTCCCAAGTTAGTCTCTTTCTAAGGATGAACTTAGACAAACCTTAGAATGAGACTAACGAGACTAACTTGGGATGAACAAAGACAAATTTAAGTCTCATTCTAAGGTATTTCTAAGTTCGTCCCAAGTTAGTCACTTTCAACGGACGAACTTAGACAAACCATAGAAGGAGACTAACGAGACTAACTTGGGATGAACAAAGACAAATGTTAGTCTCATTCTAAGGTTTGTCTTAGTTCGTCCCAAGTTAGTCTCTTTCTAAGGATGAACTGAGACAAACCTTAGAATGAGACTAACGCGACTAACTTGGGACGAACAAAGACAAACCTTAGAATGAGACTAACGCGACTAACTTGGGACGAACAAAGACAAAATTAAGTCTCATTCTAAGGTTTGTCTAAGTTCGCCCAAGTTAGTCACTTTCTAATTACGAACTTAGACAACCCTTAGAATGAGACTAACGAGACTAACTTCGGACGAACAAAGACAAACGTTAGTCTCATTCTAAGGCTTGTCTAAGTTCGTCCCAAGTTAGTCTCTTTCTAAGGACGAACTTAGACAAACCTTAGAATGAGACTAACGAGACTAACTAGGGACGAACAAACACAAACTTAAGTCTCATTCTAAGGTTTGTCTAAGTTCATCCCAAGTTAGTCTCTTTCTAATGACGAACTTAGACTAACTTTTGAATGAAACTAACGAGACTAACATGGGACGAACAAAGACAAACGTTAGTCTCATTCTAAGGTTTGTCTAAGTTCGTCCCAAGTTAGTCTCTTTCTAAGGACGAACTTAGACAAACCCTTGAATGAGACTAACGAGACAAAGTTGGGACGAACAAAGACAAACTTAAGTCTTATTCTAAGGTTTATCTAAGTTCGTCCCAAGTTAGTCTCTTTCTAAGGACGAACTTAGACAAACCTTAGAATGAGACTAACGAGACTAACTTTGGACGAACAAAGACAGACTTAAGTCTCATTCTAAGGTTTGTCTAAGTTCGTCCAAAGTTAGTCTCTTTCTAAGGACGAACTTAGACAATCCTTAGAATGAGACTAACGAGACTAACTTGGGACGAACAAACACAAACTTAAGTCTCATTCTAAGGTTTGTCTAAGTTCGTCCCAAGTTAGTCTCTTTCTAATGACGAACTTAGACAAACCTTAGAATGAGACTAACGAGACTAACTTGGGATGAACAAAGACAAACGTTTGTCTCATTCTAAGGTTTCCCTAAGTTCGTCCCAAGTTTGTCTCTTTCTAAGGAGGAACTTAGACAAACCTTAGATTGAGACTAACGAGACTAACTTGGGACGAACAAAGACAAACTTAAGTCTCATTCTAAGGTTTGTTGTCTAAGTTTGTCCCAAGTTCGTCTCTTTGTAATGACGAACTTTGACAAACCTTAGAATGAGACTAACGAGACTAACTTAGGACGAACAAAGACAAACGTTAGTCTCATTTTAAGGCTTGTCTAAGTTCGTCCCAAGTTAGTCTCTTTCTAAGGACGAACTTAGACAATCCTTAGAATGAAACTAACGAGACTAATCTTGGACGAACAAAGACAAACGTTAGTCTCATTCTAAGGTTTGTCTAAGTTCGTCAAAATTTAGTCTCTTTCTAATGACGAACTTAGACAAACATTAGAATGAGACTAACGAGACTAACTTGGGACGAACAAAGACAAACGTTAGTCTCATTCTAAGGTTTGTCTTAGTTCGCCCAAGTTTGTCTCTTTCTAAGGACGAACTTAGACAACCCTTAGAATGAGACTTAAGTTTCTCTAACTTGGGACGAACAAAGACAAACGTTAGTCTCATTCTAAGGTTTGTCTAAGTTTGTCCCAAGTTTGTCTCTTTCTAAGGACGAACTAAGACAAACCTTAGAATGAGACTAACGAGACAAACTTGGGACGAACAAAGACAAACGTTAGTCTCATTCTAAGGTTTGTCCAAGTTCGTCCCAAGTTAGTCTCTTTCTAAGGACGAACTTAGACAAACCTTAGAATGAGACTAACGAGACTAACTTGGGACAAACAAAGACAAACGTTAGTCTCATTCTAAGGTTTGTCTAAGTTCGTCCCAAGTTAGTCTCTTTCTAAGGACGAACTTAGACAAACCTTAGAATGAGACTAACGAGACTACCTTGGGACGAACAAAGACAAACGTTAGTCTCATTCTAAGGTTTGTCTAAGTTCGTCCCAAGTTTGTCTCTTTCTAAGAACGAACTTAGACAAACCTTAGAATGAGACTAACGAGACTAACTTGGGATGAACAAAGACAAACTTAAGTCTCATTCTAAGGTTTGTCTAAGTTCATCCCAAGTTAGTCTCTTTCTAAGGACGAACTTAGACAATCCTTAGAATGAAACTAACGAGACTAACTTTGGACGAACAAAGACAAACGTTAGTCTCATTCTAAGGTTTGTCTAAGTTCGTCAAAATTTAGTCTCTTTCTAATGACGAACTTAGACAAATCTTAGAATGAGACTAACGAGACTAACTTTGGAAGAACAAAGACAAACTTAAGTCTCATTCTAAGGTTTGTCTTAGTTCGTCCCAAGTTAGTCTCTTTCTACGGACGAACTTAGACAAACCTTAGAATGAGACTAACGAGACTAACTTGGGACGAACAAAGACAAACTTTAGTCTCATTCTAAGGTTTCTCTAAGTTCATCCCAAGTTAGTCACTTTCTATGGACGAACTTAGACAAACCTTAGAATGAGACTAACGAGACTTACTTGGGACGAACAAAGACAAACGTAAGTCTCATTCTAAGATTTGTCTTAGTTCGTCCCAGTTAGTCTCTTTCTACGGACGAACTGAGACAAACCTTAGAATGAGACTAACGAGACTAACTTGGGACGAACAAAGACAAACGTTATTCTCATTCTAAGGTTTGTCTTAGTTCGTCCCAAGTTAGTCTCTTTCTAAGGACGAACTTAGACAAACCTTAGAATGAGACTAACGAGACTAACTTGGGACGAACAAAGACAAACTTAAGTCTCATTCTAAGGTTTGTCTTAGTTCGCCCAAGTTAGTCTCTTTCTAAGGATGAACTTAGACAAACCTTAGAACGAGACTTAAGTTTCTCTAACTTGGGACGAACAAAGACAAACGTTAGTCTCATTCTAAGGGTTTGTCTTAGTTCGTCCCAAGTTAGTCTCTTTCTCCGGACGAACTTAGACAACCTTAGAATGAGACTAACGAGACTAACTTGGGGCGAACAAAGACAAACGTTATTCTCATTCTAAGGTTTGTCTTAGTTCGTCCCAAGTTAGTCTCTTTCTAAGGACGAACTTAGACAAACCTTAGAAAGAGACTTAAGTTTATCTAACTTGGGACGAACAAAGACAAACTTTAGTCTCATTCTAAGGTTTGTCTAAGTTTGTCCCAAGTTAGTCTCTTTCTAAGGACGAACTTAGACAAACCTTACAATGAGACTAACGAGACTAACTTGGGACGAACAAAGACAAATGTTAGTCTCATTCTATGGTTTGTCTAAGTTTGTCCCAAGTTAGTCTCTTTCTAAGGACGAACTTAGACAAACCTTACAATGAGACTAACGAGACTAACTTCGGACGAACAAAGACAAATGTTAGTCTCATTCTAAGGTTTGTCTAAGTTCGTCCCAAGTTAGTCTCTTTCTAAGGACGAACTTAGACAAACCTTAGAATGAGACTAACGAGACTAACTTGCGACGAACAAAGACAAACTTAAGTCTCATTCTAAGGTTTGTCTAAGTTCGCCCAAGTTAGTCTCTTTCTAAGGACGAACTTAGACAAACCTTAGAATGAGACTAACGAGACTAACTTGGGACGAACAAAGACAAACTTAAGTCTCATTCTAAGGTTTGTCTAAGTTCGTCCCAAGTTAGTCTCTTTCTAAGGACGAACTTAGACAAACCTTAGAATGAGACTAACGAGACTAACTTGGGACGAAGAAAGACAAACGTTAGTCTCATTCTAAGGTTTGTCTAAGTTCGTCCCAAGTTAGTCTCTTTCTAAGGACAAACTTAGACAAACCTTAGAATGAGACTAACGAGATTAACTTGGGACGAACAAAGACAAACGTTAGTCTCATTCTAAGGTTTGTCTAAGTTCGTCCCAAGTTAGTCTCTTTCTAAGGACGAACTTAGACAAACCTTAGAATGAGACTAACGAGACTAACTTGGGATGAACAAAGACAAACTTAAGTCTCATTCTAAGGTTTGTCTTAGTTCGTCCCAAGTTAGCCTCTTTCTACAGACGAACTTAGACAAACCTTAGAATGAGACTAACGAGACTAACTTGGGACGAACAAAGACAAACGTTAGTCTTATTCTAAGGTTTGTCTAAGTTTGTCCCAAGTTAGTCTCTTTCTAAGGACGAACTTAGACAAACCTTACAATGAGACTAACGAGACTAACTTGGGATGAACAAAGACAAACTTAAGTCTCATTCTAAGGTTTGTCTTAGTTCGTCCCAAGTTAGCCTCTTTCTACAGACGAACTTAGACAAACCTTAGAATGAGACTAACGAGACTAACTTGGGACGAACAAAGACAAACTTAAGTCTCATTCTAAGGTTTGTCTAAGTTCGTCCCAAGTTAGTCTCTTTCTAAGGACGAACTTAGACAAACCTTAGAATGAGACTAACGAGACTAACTTGGGACGAACAAACACAAACTTTAGTCTCATTCTAAGGTTTGTCTGAGTTCGTCCCAAGTTAGTCTCTTTCTAATGACGAACTTAGACAAACCTTAGAATGAGACTAACGAGACTAACTTGGGATGAACAAAGACAAACGTTTGTCTCATTCTATGGTTTCTCTAAGTTCATCCCAAGTTAGTCTCTTTCTTAGGACGAACTTAGACAAACCTTAGATTGAGACTAACGAGACTAACTTGGGACGAACAAAGACAAACTTAAGTCTCATTCTAAGGTTTGTTGTCTAAGTTTGTCCCAAGTTCGTCTCTTTGTAATGACGAACTTTGACAAACCTTAGAATGAGACTAACGAGACTAACTTGGGACGAACAAAGACAAACGTTAGTCTCATTTTAAGGCTTGTCTAAGTTTGTCCCAACTTAGTCTCTTTCTAAGGACGAACTTAGACAATCCTTAGAAGGAAACTAATGAGACTAATCTTGGACGAACAAAGACAAACGTTTGTCTCTTTCTAAGGAAGAACTAAGACAAACCTTAGAATGAGACTAACGAGACAAACTTGGGACGAACAAAGACAAACGTTAGTCTCATTCTAAGGTTTGTCTAAGTTCGTCCCAAGTTAGTCTCTTTCTAAGGACGAACTTAGACAAACCTTAGAATGAGACTAACGAGACTACCTTGGGACGAACAAAGACAAACGTTAGTCTCATTCTAAGGTTTGTCTAAGTTCGTCCCAAGTTAGTCTCTTTCTAAGGACGAACTTAGACAAACCTTAGAATGAGACTAACGAGACTACCTTGGGACGAACAAAGACAAACGTTAGTCTCATTCTAAGGTTTGTCTAAGTTCGTCCCAAGTTTGTCTCTTTCTAAGAACGAACTTAGACAAACCTTAGAGTGAGACTAACGAGACTAACTTGGGACGAACAAAGACAAACTTAAGTCTCATTCTAAGGTTTGTCTAAGTTCATCCCAAGTTAGTCTCTTTCTAAGGACGAACTTAGACAATCCTTAGAATGAAACTAACGAGACTAACTTTGGACGAACAAAGACAAACGTTAGTCTCATTCTAAGGTTTGTCTAAGTTCGTCAAAATTTAGTCTCTTTCTAATGACGAACTTAGACAAACCTTGACTAACGACACTAACTTTGGACGAACAAAGACAAACTTAAGTCTCATTCTAAGGTTTGTCTTAGTTCGTCCCAAGTTAGTCTCTTTCTACGGACGAACTTAGACAAACCTTAGAATGAGACTAACGAGACTAACTTGGGACGAACAAAGACAAACGTTAGTCTCATTCTAAGGTTTGTCTAAGTTCATCCCAAGTTAGTCTCTTTCTAAGGACGAACTTAGACAAACCTTAGAATGAGACTAACGAGACTAACTTGCGACGAACAAAGACAAACTTAAGTCTCATTCTAAGGTTTGTCTAAGTTCGCCCAAGTTAGTCTCTTTCTAAGGACGAACTTAGACATACCTTAGAATGAGACTAACGAGACTAACTTGGGACGAACAAAGACAAACTTAAGTCTCATTCTAAGGTTTGTCTAAGTTCGTCCCAAGTTAGTCACTTTCTACGGACGAACTTAGACAAACCATAGAATGAGACTTACGAGACTAACTTGGGACGAACAAAGACAAACGTTAGTCTCATTCTAAGGTTTGTCTTAGTTCGTCCCAAGTTAGTCTCTTTCTAAGGACGAACTTAGACAAACCTTAGAATGAGACTAACGCGACTAACTTGGGACGAACAAAGACAAACTTAAGTCTCATTCTAAGGTTTGTCTAAGTTCGCCCAAGTTAGTCTCTTTCTAAGGACGAACTTAGACAAACCTTAGAATGAGACTAACGAGACTAACTTTGGACGCACAAAGACAAACTTTAGTCTCATTCTAAGGTTTCTCTAAGTTCGTCCCAAGTAAGTCACTTTCTATGGACAAACTTAGACAAACCTTAGAATGAGACTAACGAGACTAACTTGGGACGAACAAAGACAAACGTAAGTCTCATTAGTCTCATTCTAACAAACCTTAGTCTCATTAGTCTCATTCTAACAAACTTAGACAAACCTTAGAATGAGACTTAACTTTCTCTAACTTGGGACGAACAAAGACAAACGTTAGTCTCATTCTAAGGGTTTGTCTTAGTTCGTCCCAAGTTAGTCTCTTTCTCCGGACGAACTTAGACAACCTTAGAATGAGACTAACGAGACTAACTTGGGGCGAACAAAGACAAACGTTATTCTCATTCTAAGGTTTGTCTTAGTTCGTCCCAAGTTAGTCTCTTTCTAAGGACGAACTTAGACAAACCTTAGAAAGAGACTTAAGTTTATCTAACTTGGGACGAACAAAGACAAACGTTAGTCTCATTCTAAGGTTTGTCTAAGTTCGTCCCAAGTTTGACTCTTTCTGAGGACGAAATTAGACAAACCTTAGAACGAGACTAACGAGACTAACTTGGGACGAACAAAGACAAACGTTAGTCTCATTCTAAGGTTTGTCTAAGTTTGTCCCAAGTTAGTCTCTTTCTAAGGACGAACTTAGACAAACCTTAGAATGAGACTAACGAGACTAACTTGGGACGAACAAAGACAAACGTTAGTCTCATTCTAAGGTTTGTCTAAGTTCGTCCCAAGTAAGTCTCTTTCTAAGGACGAACTTAGACAAACCTTAGAATGAGACTAACGAGACTAACTTGCGACGAACAAAGACAAACTTAAGTCTCATTCTAAGGTTTGTCTAAGTTCGTCCCAAGTTTGTCTCTTTCTGAGGACGAAATTAGACAAACCTTAGAACGAGACTAACGAGACTAACTTGGGACGAACAAAGACAAACGTTAGTCTCATTCTAAGGTTTGTCTAAGTTTGTCCCAAGTTAGTCTCTTTCTAAGGACGAACTTAGACAAACCTTAGAATGAGACTAACGAGACTAACTTGGGACGAACAAAGACAAACGTTAGTCTCATTCTAAGGTTTGTCTAAGTTCGTCCCAAGTAAGTCTCTTTCTAAGGACGAACTTAGACAAACCTTAGAATGAGACTAACGAGACTAACTTGCGACGAACAAAGACAAACTTAAGTCTCATTCTAAGGTTTGTCTAAGTTCGCCCAAGTTAGTCTCTTTCTAAGGACGAACTTAGACAAACCTTAGAATGAGACTAACGAGACTAACTTGGGACGAACAAAGACAAACTTAAGTCTCATTCTAAGGTTTGTCTAAGTTCGTCCCAAGTTAGTATCTTTCTAAGGACGAACTTAGACAAACCTTAGAATGAGACTAACGAGACTAACTTGGGACGAAGAAAGACAAACGTTAGTCTCATTCTAAGGTTTGTCTAAGTTCGTCCCAAGTTAGTCTCTTTCTAAGGACAAACTTAGACAAACCTTAGAATGAGACTAACGAGATTAACTTGGTACGAACAAAGACAAACGTTAGTCTCATTCTAAGGTTTGTCTAAGTTCGTCCCAAGTTAGTCTCTTTCTAAGGACGAACTTAGACAAACCTTAGAATGAGACTAACGAGACTAACTTGGGATGAACAAAGACAAACTTAAGTCTCATTCTAAGGTTTGTCTTAGTTCGTCCCAAGTTAGCCTCTTTCTACAGACGAACTTAGACAAACCTTAGAATTAGACTAACGAGACTAACTTGGGACGAACAAAGACAAACGTTAGTCTTATTCTAAGGTTTGTCTAAGTTCGTCCCAAGTTAGTCTCTTTCTAAGGACGAACTTAGACAAACCTTAGAATGAGACTAACGAGACTAACTTGGGATGAACAAAGACAAACGTTAGTCTCATTCTAAGGTTTGTCTTAGTTCGTCCCAAGTTAGTCTCTTTCTAATGACGAACTTAGCCAAACCTTAGAATGAGACTAACGAGACTAACTTGGGACGAACAAAGACAAACGTTTGTCTCATTCTAAGGTTTTTCTAAGTTCGTCCCAAGTTAGTCTCTTTCTAAGGACGAACTTAGACAAACCTTAGAATGAGACTAACGAGACTAACTTGGGACGAACAAAGACAAACTTAAGTCTCATTCTAAGGTTTGTCTAAGTTCGTCCCTTTCTAATGACGAACTTAGACAAACCTTAGAATGAGACTAACGAGACTAACTTGGGACGAACAAAGACAAACATTAGTTTCATTCTAAGGCTTGTCTAAGTTCGTCCCAAGTTAGTCTCTTTCTAAGGACGAACTTAGACAAACTTTACAATGAGACTAACAAGACTAACTTGGGACGAACAAAGACAAACGTTAGTCTCATTCTAAGGTTTGTCTAAGTTCGTCCCAAGTTAGTCTCTTTCTAAGGATGAACTTAGACAAACCTTAGAATGAGACTAACGAGACTAACTTGAAATGAACAAAGAAAAATTTAAGTCTCATTCTAAGGTATGTCTAAGTTCGTCCCAAGTTAGTCACTTTCTACGGACGAACTTAGACAAACCATAGAATGAGACTAACGAGACTAACTTGGGACGAACAAAGACAAACGTTAGTCTCATTCTAAGGTTTGTCTTAGTTCGTCCCAAGTTAGTCTCTTTCTAAGGATGAACTTAGACAAACCTTAGAATGAGACTAACGCGACTAACTTGGGACGAACAAAGACAAACCTTAGAATGAGACTAACGCGACTAACTTGGGACGAACAAAGACAAACTTAAGTCTCATTCTAAGGTTTGTCTAAGTTCGCCCAAGTTAGTCACTTTCTAATGACGAACTTAGACAACCCTTAGAATGAGACTAACGAGACTAACTTCGGACGAACAAAGACAAACGTTAGTCTCATTCTAAGGCTTGTCTAAGTTCGTCCCAAGTTAGTCTCTTTCTAAGGACGAACTTAGACAAACCTTAGAATGAGACTAACAAGACTAACTAGGGACGAATAAACACAAACTTAAGTCTCATTCTTAGGTTTGTCTAAGTTCATCCCAAGTTAATCTCTTTCTAATGACGAACTTAGACAAACTTTTGAATGAAACTAACGAGACTAACATGGGACGAACAAAGACAAACGTTAGTCTCATTCTAAGGTTTGTCTAAGTTCGTCCCAAGTTAGTCTCTTTCTAAGGACGAACTTAGACAAACCCTTAAATGAGACTAACGAGACAAAGTTGGGACGAACAAAGACAAACTTAAGTCTTATTCTAAGGTTTATCTAAGTTCGTCCCAAGTTAGTCTCTTTCTAAGGACGAACTTACACAAACCTTAGAATGAGACTAACGAGACTAACTTTGGACGAACAAAGACAGACTTAAGTCTCATTCTAAGGTTTGTCTAAGTTCGTCCCAAGTTAGTCTCTTTCTAAGGACGAACTTAGACAATCCTTAGAATGAGACTAACGAGACTAACTTGGGGCGAACAAACACAAACTTAAGTCTCATTCTAAGGTTTGTCTAAGTTCGTCCCAAGTTAGTCTCTTTCTAATGACGAACTTAGACAAACCATAGAATGAGACTAACGAGACTAACTTGGGATGAACAAAGACAAACGTTTGTCTCATTCTAAGGTTTCTCTGAGTTCATCCCAAGTTAGTCTCTTTCTAAGGACGAACTTAGACAAACCTTAGATTGAGACTAACGAGACTAACTTGGGACGAACAAAGACAAACTTAAGTCTCATTCTAAGGTTTGTTGTCTAAGTTTGTCCCAAGTTCGTCTCTTTGTAATGACAAACTTTGACAAACCTTAGAATGAGACTAACGAGACTAACTTGGGACGAACAAAGACAAACGTTAGTCTCATTTTAAGGCTTGTCTAAGTTCATCCCAAGTTAGTCTCTTTCTAAGGACGAACTTAGACAATCCTTAGAATGAAACTAACGAGACTAATCTTGGACGAACAAAGACAAACGTTAGTCTCATTCTAAGGTTTGTCTAAGTTCGTCAAAATTTAGTCTCTTTCTAATGACGAACTTAGACAAACCTTAGAATGAGACTAACGAGACTAACTTGGGACGAACAAAGACAAACGTTAGTCTCATTCTAAGGTTTGTCTTAGTTCGCCCAAGTTTGTCTCTTTCTAAGGACGAACTTAGACAAACCTTAGAATGAGACTTAAGTTTCTCTAACTTGGGACGAACAAAGACAAACGTTAGTCTCATTCTAAGGTTTGTCTAAGTTTGTCCCAAGTTTGTCTCTTTCTAAGGACGAACTAACACAAACCTTAGAATGAGACTAACGAGACAAACTTGGGACGAACAAACACAAACGTTAGTCTCATTCTAAGGTTTGTCTAAGGTCGTCCCAAGTTAGTCTCTTTCTAAGGACGAACTTAGACAAACCTTAGAATGAGACTAACGAGACTACCTTGGGACGAACAAAGACAAACGTTAGTCTCATTCTAAGGTTTGTCTAAGTTCGTCCCAAGTTAGTCTATTTCTAAGGACGAACTTAGACAAACCTTAGAATGAGACTAACGAGACTACCTTGGGACGAACAAAGACAAACGTTAGTCTCATTCTAAGGTTTGTCTAAGTTCGTCCCAAATTTGTCTCTTTCTAAGAACGAACTTAGACAAACCTTAGAATGAGACTAACGAGACTAACTTGGGACGAACAAAGACAAATTTAAGTCTCATTCTAAGGTTTGTCTAAGTTCATCCCAAGTTAGTCTCATTCTAAGGACGAACTTAGACAATCCTTAGAATGAAACTAACGAGACTAACTTTGGACGAACAAAGACAAACGTTAGTCTCATTCTAAGGTTTGTCTAAGTTCGTCAAAATTTAGTCTCTTTCTAATGACGAACTTAGACAAACCTTAGAATGAGACTAACGAGACTAACTTTGGACGAACAAAGACAAACTTAAGTCTCATTCTAAGGTTTGTCTTAGTTCGTCCCAAGTTAGTCTCTTTCTACGGACGAACTTAGACAAACCTTAGAATGAGACTAACGAGACTAACTTGGGACGAACAAAGACAAACTTTAGTCTCATTCTAAGGTTTCTCTAAGTTCATCCCAAGTTAGTCACTTTCAATGGACGAACTTAGACAAACCTTAGAATGAGACTAACGAGACTAACTTGGGACGAACAAAGACAAACGTTATTCTCATTCTAAAGTTTGTCTAAGTTCGTCCCAAGTTTGTCTCTTTCTGAGTACGAAATTAGACAAACCTTAGAACGAGACTAACGAGACTAACTTGGGACGAACAAAGACAAACGTTAGTCTCATTCTAAGGTTTGTCTAAGTTTGTCCCAAGTTAGTCTCTTTCTAAGGACGAACTTAGACAAACCTTAGAATGAGACTAACGAGACTAACTTGGGACGAACAAAGACAAACGTTAGTCTCATTCTAAGGTTTGTCTAAGTTCATCCCAAGTTAGTCTCTTTCTAAGGACGAACTTAGACAAACCTTAGAATGAGACTAACGAGACCAACTTGCGACGAACAAAGACAAACTTAAGTCTCATTCTAAGGTTTGTCTAAATTCGCCCAAGTTAGTCTCTTTCTACGGACGAACTTAGACAACCTTAGAATGAGACTAACGAGACTAACTTGGGGCGAACAAAGACAAACGTTATTCTCATTCTAAGGTTTGTCTTAGTTCGTCCCAAGTTAGTCTCTTTCTAAGGACGAACTTAGACAAACCTTTGAAAGAGACTTAAGTTTATCTAACTTGGGACGAACAAAGACAAACGTTAGTCTCATTCTAAGGTTTGTCTAAGTTCGTCCCAAGTTAGTCTCTTTCTAAGGACGAAATTAGACAAACGTTAGAACGAGACTAACGAGACTAACTTGGGACGAACAAAGACAAACGTTAGTCTCATTCTAAGGTTTGTCTAAGTTCGTCCCAAGTTAGTCTCTTTCTAAGGACGAACTTAGACAAACCTTAGAATGAGACTAACGAGACTAACTTGGGACGAACAAAGACAAACGTTAGTCTCATTCTAAGGTTTGTCTAAGTTCGTCCCAAGTTAGTCTCTTTCTAAGGACAAACTTAGACAAACCTTAGAATGAGACTAACGAGACTAACTTGGGACGAACAAAGACAAACTTAAGTCTCATTCTAAGGTTTGTCTAAGTTCGTCCCAAGTTAGTCTCTTTCTAAGGACGAACTTAGACAAACCTTAGAATGAGACTAACGAGACTAACTTGGGACGAAGAAAGACAAACGTTAGTCTCATTCTAAGGTTTGTCTAAGTTCGTCCCAAGTTAGTCTCTTTCTAAGGACAAACTTAGACAAACCTTAGAATGAGACTAACGAGATTAACTTGGGACGAACAAAGACAAACGTTAGTCTCATTCTAAGGTTTGTCTAAGTTCGTCCCAAGTTAGTCTCTTTCTAAGGACGAACTTAGACAAACCTTAGAATGAGACTAACGAGACTAACTTGGGATGAACAAAGACAAACTTAAGTCTCATTCTAAGGTTTGTCTTAGTTCGTCTCATTCTACAGACGAACTTAGACAAACCTTAGAATGAGACTAACGAGACTAACTTGGGACGAACAAAGACAAACGTTAGTCTTATTCTAAGGTTTGTCTAAGTTTGTCCCAAGTTAGTCTCTTTCTAAGGACGAACTTAGACAAACCTTACAATGATACTAACGAGACTAACTTGGGATGAACAAAGACAAACTTAAGTCTCATTCTAAGGTTTGTCTTAGTTCGTCCCAAGTTAGCCTCTTTCTACAGACGAACTTAGACAAACCTTAGAATGTGACTAACGAGACTAACTTGGGACGAACAAAGACAAACTTAAGTCTCATTCTAAGGTTTGTCTAAGTTCGTCCCAAGTTAGTCTCTTTCTAAGGACGAACTTAGACAAACCTTAGAATGAGACTAACGAGACTAACTTGGGACGAACAAACACAAACTTAAGTCTCATTCTAAGGTTTGTCTGAGTTCGTCCCAAGTTAGTCTCTTTCTAATGACGAACTTAGACAAACCTTAGAATGAGACTAACGAGACTAACTTGGGATGAACAAAGACAAACGTTTGTCTCATTCTATGGTTTCTCTAAGTTCATCCCAAGTTAGTCTCTTTCTAAGGACGAACTTAGACAAACCTTAGATTGAGACTAACGAGACTAACTTGGGACGAACAAAGACAAACTTAAGTCTCATTCTAAGGTTTGTTGTCTAAGTTTGTCCCAAGTTCGTCTCTTTGTAATGACGAACTTTGACAAACCTTAGAATGAGACTAACGAGACTAACTTGGGACGAACAAAGACAAACGTTAGTCTCATTTTAAGGCTTGTCTAAGTTTGTCCCAACTTAGTCTCTTTCTAAGGACGAACTTAGACAATCCTTAGAATGAAACTAATGAGACTAATCTTGGACGAACAAAGACAAACGTTAGTCTCATTCTAAGGTTTGTCTAAGTTTGTCCCAAGTTTGTCTCTTTCTAAGGAAGAACTAAGACAAACCTTAGAATGAGACTAACGAGACAAACTTGGGACGAACAAAGACAAACGTTAGTCTCATTCTAAGGTTTGTCTAAGTTCGTCCCAAGTTAGTCTCTTTCTAAGGACGAACTTAGACAAACCTTAGAATGAGACTAACGAGACTACCTTGGGACGAACAAAGACAAACGTTAGTCTCATTCTAAGGTTTGTCTAAGTTCGTCCCAAGTTAGTCTCTTTCTAAGGACGAACTTAGACAAACCTTAGAATGAGACTAACGAGACTACCTTGGGACGAACAAAGACAAACGTTAGTCTCATTCTAAGGTTTGTCTAAGTTCGTCCCAAGTTTGTCTCTTTCTAAGAACGAACTTAGACAAACCTTAGAGTGAGACTAACGAGACTAACTTGGGACGAACAAAGACAAACTTAAGTCTCATTCTAAGGTTTGTCTAAGTTCATCCCAAGTTAGTCTCTTTCTAAGGACGAACTTAGACAATCCTTAGAATGAAACTAACGAGACTAACTTTGGACGAACAAAGACAAACGTTAGTCTCATTCTAAGGTTTGTCTAAGTTCGTCAAAATTTAGTCTCTTTCTAATGACGAACTTAGACAAACCTTAGAATGAGACTAACGACACTAACTTTGGACGAACAAAGACAAACTTAAGTCTCATTCTAAGGTTTGTCTTAGTTCGTCCCAAGTTAGTCTCTTTCTACGGACGAACTTAGACAAACCTTAGAATGAGACTAACGAGACTAACTTGGGACGAACAAAGACAAACTTTAGTCTCATTCTAAGGTTTCTCTAAGTTCATCCCAAGTTAGTCACTTTCTATGGACGAACTTAGACAAACCTTAGAATGAGACTAACGAGACTAACTTGGGACGAACAAAGACAAACGTTATTCTCATTCTAAGGTTTGTCTAAGTTCGTCCCAAGTTTGTCTCTTTCTGAGGACGAAATTAGACAAACCTTAGAACGAGACTAACGAGACTAACTTGGGACGAACAAAGACAAACGTTAGTCTCATTCTAAGGTTTGTCTAAGTTTGTCCCAAGTTAGTCTCTTTCTAAGGACAAACTTAGACAAACCTTAGAATGAGACTAACGAGACTAACTTGGGACGAACAAAGACAAACGTTAGTCTCATTCTAAGGTTTGTCTAAGTTCATCCCAAGTTAGTCTCTTTCTAAGGACGAACTTAGACAAACCTTAGAATGAGACTAACGAGACTAACTTGCGACGAACAAAGACAAACTTAAGTCTCATTCTAAGGTTTGTCTAAGTTCGCCCAAGTTAGTCTCTTTCTAAGGACGAACTTAGACATACCTTAGAATGAGACTAACGAGACTAACTTGGGACGAACAAAGACAAACTTAAGTCTCATTCTAAGGTTTGTCTAAGTTCGTCCCAAGTTAGTCACTTTCTACGGACGAACTTAGACAAACCATAGAATGAGACTTACGAGACTAACTTGGGACGAACAAAGACAAACGTTAGTCTCATTCTAAGGTTTGTCTTAGTTCGTCCCAAGTTAGTCTCTTTCTAAGGACGAACTTAGACAAACCTTAGAATGAGACTAACGCGACTAACTTGGGACGAACAAAGACAAACTTAAGTCTCATTCTAAGGTTTGTCTAAGTTCGCCCAAGTTAGTCTCTTTCTAAGGACGAACTTAGACAAACCTTAGAATGAGACTAACGAGACTAACTTTGGACGCACAAAGACAAACTTTAGTCTCATTCTAAGGTTTCTCTAAGTTCGTCCCAAGTAAGTCACTTTCTACGGACAAACTTAGACAAACCTTAGAATGAGACTAACGAGACTAACTTGGGACGAACAAAGACAAACGTAAGTCTCATTAGTCTCATTCTAACAAACCTTAGTCTCATTAGTCTCATTCTAACAAACTTAGACAAACCTTAGAATGAGACTTAACTTTCTCTAACTTGGGACGAACAAAGACAAACGTTAGTCTCATTCTAAGGGTTTGTCTTAGTTCGTCCCAAGTTAGTCTCTTTCTCCGGACGAACTTAGACAACCTTAGAATGAGACTAACGAGACTAACTTGGGGCGAACAAAGACAAACGTTATTCTCATTCTAAGGTTTGTCTTAGTTCGTCCCAAGTTAGTCTCTTTCTAAGGACGAACTTAGACAAACCTTAGAAAGAGACTTAAGTTTATCTAACTTGGGACGAACAAAGACAAACGTTAGTCTCATTCTAAGGTTTGTCTAAGTTCGTCCCAAGTTTGTCTCTTTCTGAGGACGAAATTAGACAAACCTTAGAACGAGACTAACGAGACTAACTTGGGACGAACAAAGACAAACGTTAGTCTCATTCTAAGGTTTGTCTAAGTTTGTCCCAAGTTAGTCTCTTTCTAAGGACGAACTTAGACAAACCTTAGAATGAGACTAACGAGACTAACTTGGGACGAACAAAGACAAACGTTAGTCTCATTCTAAGGTTTGTCTAAGTTCGTCCCAAGTAAGTCTCTTTCTAAGGACGAACTTAGACAAACCTTAGAATGAGACTAACGAGACTAACTTGCGACGAACAAAGACAAACTTAAGTCTCATTCTAAGGTTTGTCTAAGTTCGCCCAAGTTAGTCTCTTTCTAAGGACGAACTTAGACAAACCTTAGAATGAGACTAACGAGACTAACTTGGGACGAACAAAGACAAACTTAAGTCTCATTCTAAGGTTTGTCTAAGTTCGTCCCAAGTTAGTCTCTTTCTAAGGACGAACTTAGACAAACCTTAGAATGAGACTAACGAGACTAACTTGGGACGAAGAAAGACAAACGTTAGTCTCATTCTAAGGTTTGTCTAAGTTCGTCCCAAGTTAGTCTCTTTCTAAGGACAAACTTAGACAAACCTTAGAATGAGACTAACGAGATTAACTTGGGACGAACAAAGACAAACGTTAGTCTCATTCTAAGGTTTGTATAAGTTCGTCCCAAGTTAGTCTCTTTCTAAGGACGAACTTAGACAAACCTTAGAATGAGACTAACGAGACTAACTTGGGATGAACAAAGACAAACTTAAGTCTCATTCTAAGGTTTGTCTTAGTTCGTCCCAAGTTAGCCTCTTTCTACAGACGAACTTAGACAAACCTTAGAATTAGACTAACGAGACTAACTTGGGACGAACAAAGACAAACGTTAGTCTTATTCTAAGGTTTGTCTAAGTTCGTCCCAAGTTAGTCTCTTTCTAAGGACGAACTTAGACAAACCTTAGAATGAGACTAACGAGACTAACTTGGGATGAACAAAGACAAACGTTAGTCTCATTCTAAGGTTTGTCTTAGTTCGTCCCAAGTTAGTCTCTTTCTAATGACGAACTTAGCCAAACCTTAGAATGAGACTAACGAGACTAACTTGGGACGAACAAAGACAAACGTTTGTCTCATTCTAAGGTTTTTCTAAGTTCGTCCCAAGTTAGTCTCTTTCTAAGGACGAACTTAGACAAACCTTAGAATGAGACTAACGAGACTAACTTGGGACGAACAAAGACAAACTTAAGTCTCATTCTAAGGTTTGTCTAAGTTCGTCCCAAGTTAGTCTCTTTCTAATGACGAACTTAGACAAACCTTAGAATGAGACTAACGAGACTAACTTGGGACGAACAAAGACAAACATTAGTTTCATTCTAAGGCTTGTCTAAGTTCGTCCCAAGTTAGTCTCTTTCTAAGGACGAACTTAGACAAACTTTAGAATGAGACTAACAAGACTAACTTGGGACGAACAAAGACAAACGTTAGTCTCATTCTAAGGTTTGTCTAAGTTCGTCCCAAGTTAGTCTCTTTCTAAGGATGAACTTAGACAAACCTTAGAATGAGACTAACGAGACTAACTTGGAATGAACAAAGAAAAATTTAAGTCTCATTCTAAGGTATGTCTAAGTTCGTCCCAAGTTAGTCACTTTCTACGGACGAACTTAGACAAACCATAGAATGAGACTAACGAGACTAACTTGGGACGAACAAAGACAAACGTTAGTCTCATTCTAAGGTTTGTCTTAGTTCGTCCCAAGTTAGACTCTTTCTAAGGACGAACTTAGACAAACCTTAGAATGAGACTAACGCGACTAACTTGGGACGAACAAAGACAAACCTTAGAATGAGACTAACGCGACTAACTTGGGACGAACAAAGACAAACTTAAGTCTCATTCTAAGGTTTGTCTAAGTTCGCCCAAGTTAGTCACTTTCTAATGATGAACTTAGACAACCCTTAGAATGAGACTAACGAGACTAACTTCGGACGAACAAAGACAAACGTTAGTCTCATTCTAAGGCTTGTCTAAGTTCGTCCCAAGTTAGTCTCTTTCTAAGGACGAACTTAGACAAACCTTAGAATGAGACTAACAAGACTAACTAGGGACGAACAAACACAAACTTAAGTCTCATTCTTAGGTTTGTCTAAGTTCATCCCAAGTTAGTCTCTTTCTAATGACGAACTTAGACAAACTTTTGAATGAAACTAACGAGACTAACATGGGACGAACAAAGACAAACGTTAGTCTCATTCTAAGGTTTGTCTAAGTTCGTCCCAAGTTAGTCTCTTTCTAAGGACGAACTTAGACAAACCCTTAAATGAGACTAACGAGACAAAGTTGGGACGAACAAAGACAAACTAATGTCTTATTCTAAGGTTTATCTAAGTTCGTCCCAAGTTAGTCTCTTTCTAAGGACGAACTTACACAAACCTTAGAATGAGACTAACGAGACTAACTTTGGACGAACAAAGACAGACTTAAGTCTCATTCTAAGGTTTGTCTAAGTTCGTCCCAAGTTAGTCTCTTTCTAAGGACGAACTTAGACAATCCTTAGAATGAGACTAACGAGACTAACTTGGGGCAAACAAACACAAACTTAAGTCTCATTCTAAGGTTTGTCTAAGTTCGTCCCAAGTTAGTCTCTTTCTAATGACGAACTTAGACAAACCTTAGAATGAGACTAACGAGACTAACTTGGGATGAACAAAGACAAACGTTTGTCTCATTCTAAGGTTTCTCTGAGTTCATCCCAAGTTAGTCTCTTTCTAAGGACGAACTTAGACAAACCTTAGATTGAGACTAACGAGACTAACTTGGGACGAACAAAGACAAACTTAAGTCTCATTCTAAGGTTTGTTGTCTAAGTTTGTCCCAAGTTCGTCTCTTTGTAATGACAAACTTTGACAAACCTTAGAATTAGACTAACGAGACTAACTTGGGACGAACAAAGACAAACGTTAGTCTCATTTTAAGGCTTGTCTAAGTTCATCCCAAGTTAGTCTCTTTCTAAGGACGAACTTAGACAATCCTTAGAATGAAACTAACGAGACTAATCTTGGACGAACAAAGACAAACGTTAGTCTCATTCTAAGGTTTGTCTAAGTTCGTCAAAATTTAGTCTCTTTCTAATGACGAACTTAGACAAACCTTAGAATGAGACTAACGAGACTAACTTGGGACGAACAAAGACAAACGTTAGTCTCATTCTAAGGTTTGTCTTAGTTCGCCCAAGTTTGTCTCTTTCTAAGGACGAACTTAGACAAACCTTAGAATGAGACTTAAGTTTCTCTAACTTGGGACGAACAAAGACAAACGTTAGTCTCATTCTAAGGTTTGTCTAAGTTTGTCCCAAGTTTGTCTCTTTCTAAGGACGAACTAACACAAACCTTAGAATGAGACTAACGAGACAAACTTGGGACGAACAAACACAAACGTTAGTCTCATTCTAAGGTTTGTCTAAGGTCGTCCCAAGTTAGTCTCTTTCTAAGGACGAACTTAGACAAACCTTAGAACGAGACTAACGAGACTACCTTGGGACGAACAAAGACAAACGTTAGTCTCATTCTAAGGTTTGTCTAAGTTCGTCCCAAGTTAGTCTCTTTCTAAGGACGAACTTAGACAAACCTTAGAATGAGACTAACGAGACTACCTTGGGACGAACAAAGACAAACGTTAGTCTCATTCTAAGGTTTGTCTAAGTTCGTCCCAACTTTGTCTCTTTCTAAGAACGAACTTAGACAAACCTTAGAATGAGACTAACGAGACTAACTTGGGACGAACAAAGACAAACTTAAGTCTCATTCTAAGGTTTGTCTAAGTTCATCCCAAGTTAGTCTCATTCTAAGGACGAACTTAGACAATCCTTAGAATGAAACTAACGAGACTAACTTTGGACGAACAAAGACAAACGTTAGTCTCATTCTAAGGTTTGTCTAAGTTCGTCAAAATTTAGTCTCTTTCTAATGACGAAATTAGACAAACCTTTGAAAGAGACTTAAGTTTATCTAACTTGGGACGAACAAAGACAAACGTTAGTCTCATTCTAAGGTTTGTCTAAGTTCGTCCCAAGTTAGTCTCTTTCTAAGGACGAAATTAGACAAACGTTAGAACGAGACTAACGAGACTAACTTGGGACGAACAAAGACAAACGTTAGTCTCATTCTAAGGTTTGTCTAAGTTCGTCCCAAGTTAGTCTCTTTCTAAGGACGAACTTAGACAAACCTTAGAATGAGACTAACGAGACTAACTTGGGACGAACAAAGACAAACGTTTGTCTCATTCTAAGGTTTGTCTAAGTTCGTCCCAAGTTAGTCTCTTTCTAAGGACAAACTTAGACAAACCTTAGAATGAGACTAACGAGACTAACTTGCGACGAACAAAGACAAACTTAAGTCTCATTCTAAGGTTTGTCTAAGTTCATCCCAAGTTAGTCTCTTTCTAAGGACGAATTTAGACAAACCTTAGAATGAGACTAACGAGACTAACTTGGGACGAACAAAGACAAACGTTTGTCTCATTCTAAGGTTTGGCTAAGTTCGTTCCAAGTTAGTCTCTTTCTAAGGACGAACTTAGACAACCCTTAGAATGAGACTAACGAGACTAACTTGAGATGAAGAAAGACAAACTTTAGCCTCATTCTAAGGTTTGTCTAAGTTCGCCAAAGTTAGTCTCTTTCTAAGGACGAACTTAGACTAACCTTAGAATGAGACTAACGAGACTAACTTGGGACGAACAAAGGCAAACTTTAGTCTCATTCTTAGGTTTCTCTAAGTTCGTCCCAAGTTAGTCACTTTCTACGGACGAACATAGACAGACCTTAGAATGAGACTAACGAGACTAACTTGGGACGAACAAAGACAAACGTAAGTCTCATTCTAAGGTTTGTCTTAGTTCGTCCCAAGTTAGTCTCTTTCTAAGGACGAACTTACACAAACCTTAGAATTTGACTAACGAGAGTAACTTGGGATGAACAAAGACAACGTTAGTCTCATTCTAAGGTTTGTCTAAGTTCGTCACAAGTTAGTCTCTTTCTAAGGATGAACTTAGACAAACCTCAGAATGAGACTAACGAGACTAACTTGGGTTGAACAAAGACAACGTTAGTCTCATTCTAAGGTTTGTCTAAGTTCGTCCCAAGTTAGTCTCTTTCTAAGGACGAACTTAGACAAACCTTAGAATGAGACTAACGAGACTAACTTGGGACGAACAAAGACAAACGTTAGTCTCATTCTAAGGTTTGTCTAAGTTCGTCCCAAGTTAGTCTCTTTCTAAGGGCGAACTTAGACAAACCTTAGAATGAGACTAACGAGACTAACTTGGGACGAACACAGACAAACTTAAGTCTCATTATAAGGTTTGTCTAAGTTCGCCCAAGTTAGTCTCTTTCTAAGGATGAACTTAGACAAACCTTAGAATGAGACTTAAGTTTCTCTAACTTGGGACGAACAAAGACAAACGTTAGTCTCATTCTAAGGTTTGTCTAAGGTCGTCCCAAGTTAGTCTCTTTCTAAGGACGAACTTAGACAAACCTTAGAATGAGACTAACAAGACTAACTTGGGACGAACAAATACAAACTTTAGTCTCATTCTAAGGTTTCTCTAAGTTCGTCCCAAGTAAGTCACTTTCTACGGACAAACTTAGACAAACCTTAGAATGAGACTAACGAGACTAACTTGGGACGAACAAAGACAAACGTAAGTCTCATTCTAAGGTTTGTCTTAGTTCGTCCCAAGTTAGTCTCTTTCTACGGACGAACTTAGACAAACCTTAGAATGAGACTAACGCGACTAACTTGGGACGAACAATGACAAACTTAAGTCTCATTCTAAGGTTTATCTAAGTTCGCCCAAGTTAGTCTCTTTCTAAGGACGAACTTAGACAAACCTTAGAATGAGACTAACGAGACTAACTTTGGACGAACAAAGACAAACTTTAGTCTCATTCTAAGGTTTCTCTAAGTTCGTCCCAAGTAAGTCACTTTCTACGGACAAACTTAGACAAACCTTAGAATGAGACTAACGAGACTAACTTGGGACGAACAAAGACAAACGTAAGTCTCATTCTATGGTTTGTCTTAGTTCGTCCCAAGTTAGTCTCTTTCTACGGACGAACTTAGACAAACCTTAGAATGAGACTAACGAGACTAACTTGGGACGAACAAAGACAAACGTTATTCTCATTCTAAGGTTTGTCTTAGTTCGTCCCAAGTTAGTCTCTTTCTAAGGACGAACTTAGACAAACCTTAGAATGAGACTAACGAGACTAATTTGGGACAAACAAAGACAAACTTAAGTCTCATTCTAAGGTTTGTCTAAGTTCGCCCAAGTTAGTCTATTTCTAAGGACGAACTTAGACAAACTTCAAAATGAGACTAACGAGATTAACTTGGGACGAAAAAAGACAAACGTTAGTCTCATTCTAAGGTTTGTCAAAGTTCGTCCCAAGTTAGTCTCTTTCTAAGGACAAACTTAGACAAACCTTAGAATGAGACTAACGAGACCAACTTGAGACGAACAAAGACATACTGAAGTCTCAATCTAAGGTTTGTCTAAGTTCGCCCAAGTTAGTCTCTTTCTAAGGACGAACTTCGACAAACCTTAGAATGAGACTAACGAGACTAACTTGGGACGAATAAAGACAAATTAAGTCTCATTCTAAGGTTTGTCTAAGTTCGCCCAAGTTAGTCTCTTTCTAAGGACAAACTTAGACAAACCTTAGAATGAGACTAACGAGACTAACTTGGGACGAACAAAGATAAACTTAAGTCTCATTCTAAGGTTTCTCTAAGTTCGTCCCAAGTAAGTCACTTTCTACCGACGAACTTAGACAAATCTTAGAATGAGACTAACGAGACTAACTTGGGACGAACAAAGACAAACGTTAGTCTCATTCTAAGGTTTGTCTAAGTTCGTCCCAAGTTAGTCTCTTTCTAAAGACGAACTTGGACAAACCTTAGAATGAGACTAACAAGACTAACTTGGGACGAACAGAGACAAACTTAAGTCTCACTCTAAGGTTTGTCGAAGTTCGTCCCAAGTTAGTCACTTTCTACGGACGAACTTAGACAAACCTTAGAATGAGACTAACGAGACTAACTTGGGACGAACAAAGACAAACGTTAGTCTCATTCTAAGGTTTGTCTACGTTCGTCCCAAGTTAGTCTCTTTCTAAGGACAAACTTAGACAAACCTTAGAATGAGACTAACGAGACTAACTTGGGACGAACAAAGACAAACTTAAGTCTCATTCTAAGGTTTGTCTAAGTTCGTCCCAAGTTAGTCTCTTTCTAATGACGAACTTAGACAAACCTTAGAATGAGACTAACGAGATTAACTTGGGACGAAGAAAGACAAACGTTAGTCTCATTCTAAGGTTTGTCAAAGTTCGTCCCAAGTTAGTCACTTTCTACGGACGAACTTAGACAAACCTTAGAATGAGACTAACGAGACTAACTTGGGCCGAACAAAGACAAACTTAAGTCTCATTCTAAGGTTTCTCTAAGTTCGTCCCAAGTTATACACTTTCTATGGACGAAGTTAGACAGACCTTAGAATGAGATTAACGAGACTAACTTGGGACGAACAAAGACAAACTTAAGTCTCATTCTAAGGTTTCTCTAAGGTCGTCCCAAGTTAGTCACTTTCTACGGACGAACTTAGACAAACCTTATAATGAGACTAACGAGACTAACTTGGGACGAACAAAGACAAACATAAGTCTCATTCTAAGGTTTGTCTAAGTTCGCCCAAGTTAGTCTCTTTCTAAGGACGAACTTAGACAAAACTTAGAATGAGACTAACGAGACTAACTTGGGATGAACAAAGACAAACTAAAGTCTCATTCTAAGGTTTCTCTAAGTTCGTCCCAAGTTAGTCACTTTCTACGGACGAACTTAGACAGACCTTAGAATGAGACTAACGAGACTAACTAGGGACGAACAA
This sequence comes from Rhodiola kirilowii, assembly GCA_033675215.1. NCBI lineage: Eukaryota > Viridiplantae > Streptophyta > Magnoliopsida > Saxifragales > Crassulaceae > Rhodiola > Rhodiola kirilowii. The sequence continues at coordinate 504,506 of JAUCNB010000012.1, read as the reverse complement.
AGACAAACTTAAGTCTCATTCTAAGGTTTCTCTAAGGTCGTCCCAAGTTAGTCACTTTCTACGGACGAACTTAGACAAACCTTAGAATGAGACTAACGAGACTAACTTGGGACGAACAAAGACAAACGTAAGTCTCATTCTAAGGTTTGTCTAAGTTCGTCCCAAGTTAGTCTCTTTCTACGGACGAACTTAGACAAACCTTAGAATGAGACTAACGAGACTAATTTGGGACGAACAAAGACAAACGTTATTCTCATTCTAAAGTTTGTCTTAGTTCGACCCAAGTTAGTCTCTTTCTAAGGACGAACTTAGACAAACCTTAGAATGAGACTAACGAGACTAACTTGGGACAAACAAAGACAAACTTAAGTCTCATTCTAAGGTTTGTCCAAGTTCACCCAAGTTAGTCTCTTTCTAAGGACGAACTTAGACAAACCTTAGAATGAGACTAACGAGATTAACTTGGGACGAAGAAAGACAAACGTTAGTCTCATTCTAAGGTTTGTCTAAGTTCGTCCCAAGTTAGTCTCTTTCTAATGACGAACATCGACAAACCTTATAATGAGACTAACGAGACTAACTTGGGACGAACAAAGACAAACTTAAGTCTCATTCTAAGGTTTCTCTAAGTTCGTCCCAAGTTATACACTTTCTATGGACGAAGTTAGACAGACCTTAGAATGAGATTAACGAGACTAACTTGGGACGAACAAAGACAAACTTAAGTCTCATTCTAAGGTTTCTCTAAGGTCGTCCCAAGTTAGTCACTTTCTACGGACGAACTTAGACAAACCTTATAATGAGACTAACGAGACTAACTTGGGACGAACAAAGACAAACATAAGTCTCATTCTAAGGTTTGTCTAAGTTCGCCCAAGTTAGTCTCTTTCTAAGGACGAACTTAGACAAAACTTAGAATGAGACTAACGAGACTAACTTGGGACGAACAAAGACAAACTAAAGTCTTATTCTAAGGTTTCTCTAAGTTCGTCCCAAGTTAGTCACTTTCTACGGACGAACTTAGACAGACCTTAGAATGAGACTAACGAGACTAACTAGGGACGAACAAAGACAAACTTAAGTCTCATTCTAAGGTTTCTCTAAGGTCGTCCCAAGTTAGTCACTTTCTACGGACGAACTTAGACAAACCTTAGAATGAGACTAACGAGACTAACTTGGGACGAACAAAGACAAACGTAAGTCTCATTCTAAGGTTTGTCTAAGTTCGTCCCAAGTTAGTCTCTTTCTACGGACGAACTTAGACAAACCTTAGAATGAGACTAACGAGACTAATTTGGGACGAACAAAGACAAACGTTATTCTCATTCTAAAGTTTGTCTTAGTTCGTCCCAAGTTAGTCTCTTTCTAAGGACGAACTTAGACAAACCTTAGAATGAGACTAACGAGACTAACTTGGGACAAACAAAGACAAACTTAAGTCTCATTCTAAGGTTTGTCCAAGTTCGCCCAAGTTAGTCTCTTTCTAAGGACGAACTTAGACAAACCATAGAATGAGACTAACGAGATTAACTTGGGACGAAGAAAGACAAACGTTAGTCTCATTCTAAGGTTTGTCTAAGTTCGTCCCAAGTTAGTCTCTTTCTAATGACGAACATCGACAAACCTTAGAATGAGACTAACGAGACTAACTTGGGACGAACAAAGACAAACTTAAGTCTCATTCTAAGGTTTCTCTAAGTTCGTCCCAAGTTAGTCACTTTCTACGGACGAACTTAGACAAATCTTAGAATGAGACTAACGAGACTAACTTGGGACGAACAAAGACAAACGTTTGTCTCATTCTAAGGTTTGTCTAAGTTCCTCCCAAGGTAGTCTCTTTCTAAGGACGAACTTAGACAAACCTTAGAATGAGACTAACAAGACTAACTTGGGACGAACAAAGACAAACTTAAGTCTCACTCTAAGGTTTGTCTAAGTTCGTCCCAAGTTAGTCACTTTCTACTGACGAACTTAGACAAACCTTAGAATGAGACTAACGAGACTAACATGGGATGAACAAAGACAAACGTTAGTCTCATTCTATGGTTTGTCTTAGTTCGTCCCAAGTTAGTCTCTTTCTAATGACGAACTTAGACAAACCTTAGAATGAGACTAACGAGACTAACTTGGGACGAACAAAGACAAACGTTAGTCTCATTCTAAGGTTTGTCTAAGTTCGTCCCAAGTTAGTCTCTTTCTAAGGACAAACTTAGACAAACCTTAGAATGAGACTAATGAGACTAACTTGCGAAGAACAAAGACAAACGTTAGTCTCATTCTAAGGTTTGTCTAAGTTCGTCCCAAGTTAGTCTCTTTCTAAGGACAAACTTAGACAAACCTTAGAATGAGACTAACGAGACTAACTTGGGACGAACAAAGAAAAACTTAAGTCTCATTCTAAGGTTTGTCTAAGTTCGTCCCAAGTTAGTCTCTTTCTAATGACGAACCTAGACAAACCTTAGAATGAGACTAACGAGATTAACTTGCGACGAAGAAAGACAAACGTTAATCTCAATCTAAGGTTTGTCAAAGTTCGTCCCAAGTTAGTCACTTTCTACGGATGAACTTAGACAAACCTTAGAATGAGACTAACGAGACTAACTTGGGACGAACAAAGAAAAACTTAAGTCTCATTCTTAGGTGTCTCTAAGTTCGTCCCAAGTTAGTCACTTTCTACGGACGAACTTAGACAGACCTTAGAATGAGACTAACGAGACTAACTTGGGACGAACAAAGACAAACTTCAGTCTCATTCTATGGTTTCTTTAAGGTCGTCCCAAGTTAGTCACTTTCTACGGACGAACTTTGACAAACCTTAGAATGAGACTAACGAGACTAACTTGGGACGAACAAAGACAAACTTAAGTCTCATTCTAAGGTTTGTCTAAGTTCGTCCCAAGTTAGTCTCTTTCTAAAGACGAACTTAGACAAACCTTTGAATGAGACTAACGAGACTAACTTGGGACGAACAAAGACAAACATAACTCTCATTCTAAGGTTTCTCTAAGTTCGTCCCAAGTTAGTCACTTTCTACGGACGAACTTAGACAAACCTTAGAATGAGACTAACGAGACTAACTTGGGACGAACAAAGACAAACTTAAGTCTCATTCTAAGGTTTGTTTAAGTTCGTCCCAAGTAAGTCTCTTTCTAAGGACGAACTTATACAAACCTTAGAATGAGACTAACGAGACTAACTTGGGACGAACAAAGACAAACTTAAGTCTCATTCTAAGGTTTGTCTAAGTTCTTCCCAAGTAAGTCACTTTCTACAGACGAACTTAGACAAACCTTAGAATGAGACTAACGAGACTAACTTGGGACGAACAAAGACAAACGTTAGTCTCATTCTAAGGTTTTTCTTAGTTCGTCCCAAGTTAGTCTCTTTCTAATGACGAACTTAGAAAAACGTTAGAATGAGACTAACGAGACTAACTTGGGACGAACAAAGAAAAAGGTTAGTCTCATTCTAAGGTTTGCCTAAGTTCGTCCCAAGTTAGTCTCTTTCTAAGGACGAACTTAGACAAACCTTAGAATGAGACTAACGAGACTAACTTGGGACGAACAAAGACAAACTTAAGTCTCATTCTAAGGTTTGTCTAAGTTCGTCCCAAGTTAGTCACTTTCTACGGACGAACTTAGACAAACCTTAGAATGAGACTAACGAGACTAATTTGGGACGAACAAAGACAAACGTTATTCTCATTCTAAAGTTTGTCTTAGTTCGTCCCAAGTTAGTCTCTTTCTAAGGACGAACTTAGACAAACCTTAGAATGAGACTAACGAGACTAACTTGGGACAAACAAAGATAAACTTAAGTCTCATTCTAAGGTTTGTCCAAGTTCGCCCAAGTTAGTCTCTTTCTAAGGACGAACTTAGACAAACCTTAGAATGAGACTAACGAGATTAACTTGGGATGAAGAAAGACAAACGTTAGTCTCATTCTAAGGTTTGTCTAAGTTCGTCCCAAGTTAGTCTCTTTCTAATGACGAACTTCGACAAACCTTAGAATGAGACTAACGAGACTAACTTGGGATGAACAAAGACAAACTTAAGTCTCATTCTAAGGTTTCTCTAAGTTCGTCCCAAGTTAGTCACTTTCTACGGACGAACTTAGACAAATCTTAGAATGAGACTAACGAGACTAACTTGGGACGAACAAAGACAAACGTTTGTCTCATTCTAAGGTTTGTCTAAGTTCCTCCCAAGTTAGTCTCTTTCTAAGGACGAACTTAGACAAACCTTAGAATGAGACTAACAAGACTAACTTGGGACGAACAAAGACAAACTTAAGTCTCACTCTAAGGTTTGTCTAAGTTCGTCCCAAGTTAGTCACTTTCTACTGACGAACTTAGACAAACCTTAAAATGAGACTAACGAGACTAACATGGGACGAACAAAGACAAACGTTAGTCTCATTCTATGGTTTGTCTTAGTTCGTCCCAAGTTAGTCTCTTTCTAATGACGAACTTAGACAAACCTTAGAATGAGACTAACGAGACTAACTTGGGACGAACAAAGACAAACGTTAGTCTCATTCTAAGGTTTGTCTAAGTTCGTCCCAAGTTAGTCTCTTTCTAAGGACAAACTTAGACAAACCTTAGAATGAGACTAACGAGACTAACTTGGGACGAACAAAGACAAATTTAAGTCTCATTCTAAGGTTTGTCTAAGTTCGTCCCAAGTTAGTCTCTTTCTAATGACGAACCTAGACAAACCTTAGAATGAGACTAACGAGATTAACTTGGGACGAAGAAAGACAAACGTTAATCTCATTCTAAGGTTTGTCAAAGTTCGTCCCAAGTTAGTCACTTTCTACGGATGAACTTAGACAAACCTTATAATGAGACTAACGAGACTAACTTGGGACGAACAAAGAAAAACTTAAGTCTCATTCTAAGGTGTCTCTAAGTTCGTCCCAAGTTAGTCACTTTCTACGGACGAACTTAGACAGACCTTAGAATGAGACTAACGAGACTAACTTGGGACGAACAAAGACAAACTTAAGTCTCATTCTATGGTTTCTTTAAGGTCGTCCCAAGTTAGTCACTTTGTACGGACGAACTTAGACAAACCTTAGAATGAGACTAACGAGACAAACTTGGAACGAACAAAGACAAACTTAAGTCTCATTCTAAGGTTTGTCTAAGTTCGTCCCAAGTTAGTCTCTTTCTAAAGATGAACTTAGACAAACCTTTGAATGAGACTAACGAGACTAACTTGGGACGAACAAAGACAAACATAACTCTCATTCTAAGGTTTCTCTAAGTTCGTCCCAAGTTAGTCACTTTCTACGGACGAACTTAGACAAACCTTAGAATGAGACTAACGAGACTAACTTGGGACGAACAAAGACAAACGTTAGTCTCATTCTAAGGTTTGTCTAAGTTCGTCCCAAGTTAGTCTCTTTCTAAGGACAAACTTAGACAAACCTTAGAATGAGACTAACGAGACTAACTTGCGACGAACAAAGACAAACTTAAGTCTCATTCTAAGGTTTGTCTAAGTTCATCCCAAGTTAGTCTCTTTCTAAGGACGAATTTAGACAAACCTTAGAATGAGACTAACGAGACTAACTTGGGACGAACAAAGACAAACGTTTGTCTCATTCTAAGGTTTGGCTAAGTTCGTTCCAAGTTAGTCTCTTTCTAAGGACGAACTTAGACAAACCTTAGAATGAGACTAACGAGACTAACTTGAGATGAAGAAAGACAAACTTTAGCCTCATTCTAAGGTTTGTCTAAGTTCGCCAAAGTTAGTCTCTTTCTAAGGACGAACTTAGACAAACCTTAGAATGAGACTAACGAGACTAACTTGGGACGAACAAAGGCAAACTTAAGTCTCATTCTTAGGTTTCTCTAAGTTCGTCCCAAGTTAGTCTCTTTTTAATGACGAACTTTGACAAATCTTAGAATGAGACTAACGAGACTAACTTGGGACGAACAAAGACAAATGTTAGTCTCATTCTAAGGTTTGTCTAAGTTCGTCCCAAGTTAGTCTCTTTCTAAGGACGAACTTAGACAAACCTTTGAATGAGACTAACGAGACTAACTTGGGACGAACAAAGAAAAATTTAACTCTCATTCTAAGGTTTCTTTAAGTTCGTCCCAAGTTAGTCACTTTCTACGGACAAACTTAGACAGACCTTAGAATGAGACTAACGAGACTAACTTGGGACGAACAAAGACAAACTGAATTCTCATTCTAAGGTTTCACTAAGTTCGTCCCAAGTTAGTCACTTTCTATGGACGAACTTAGACAAACCATAGAATGAGACTAACGAGACTAACTTGGGACGAACAAAGACAAACTTAAGTCTCATGCTAAGGTTTGTCAAAGTTTGCCCAAGTTAGTCTCTTTCTAAGGACGAACTTAGACAAACCTTAGAACGAGACTAACTTGGGACGAACAAAGACAAACTTGAGTCTCATTCTAAGGTTTCTCTAAGTTCGTCCCAAGTTAGTCTCTTTCTAAGGACGAACTTAGACAAACCTTAGAATGAGACTAACGAGACTAACTTGGGACGAACAAAGACAAACTTAAGTCTCATTCTAAGGTTTGTCTAAGTTAGTCCCAAGTTAGTCTCTTTCTAATGACGAACTTTGACAAACCATAGAATGAGGCTAACGAGACTAACTTGGGACGAACAAAGACAAACGTTAGTCTCATTCTAAGGTTTGTCTAAGTTCGTCCCAAGTTAGTCACTTTCTACGGATGAACTTAGACAAACCTTAGAATGAGACTAACGAGACTAACTTGGGACGAACAAAGAAAAACGTAAGTCTCATTCTAAGGTGTCTCTAAGTTCATCCCAAGTTAGTCACTTTCTTCGGATGAACTTAGACAGACCTTAGAATGAGACTAACGAGACTAACTTGGGACGAACAAAGACAAACATAATTCTCATTCTAAGGTTTCTCTAAGGTCGTCCCAAGTTAGTCACTTTCTACGGACGAACTTAGACAAACCTTAGAATGAGACTAACGAGAATAACTTGGGACGAACAAAGACAAACTTAAGTTTCATTCTAAGGTTTGTCTAAGTTCGTCCCAAGTAAGTCTCTTTCTAAGAACGAACTTAGACAAACCTTAGAATGAGACTAACGAGACTAACTTGGGACGAACAAAGACAAACTTAAGTCTCATTCTAAGGTTTGTTTAAGTTCATCCCAAGTAAGTCTCTTTCTAAGGACGAACTTAGACAAACCTTAGAATGAGACTAACGAGACTAACTTGGGACGAACAAAGACAAACTTAAGTCTCATTCTAAGGTTTGTCTAAGTTCGTCCCAAGTAAGTCACTTTCTACGGATGAACTTAGACAAACCTTAGAATGAGACTAACGAGACTAACTTGGGACGAACAAAGACAAACGTTAGTCTCAATCTAAGGTTTGTCTTAGTTCGTCCCAAGTTAGTCTCTTTCTAATGACGAACTTAGAAAAATGTTAGAATGAGACTAACGAGACTAACTTGGGACGAACAAAGACAAACGTTAGTCTCATTCTAAGATTTGCCTAAGTTCGTCCCAAGTTAGTCTCTTTCTAAGGACGAACTTTGACAAACCTTAGAATGAGACTAACGAGACTAACTAGGGACGAACAAAGACAAACTTAAGTCTCATTCTAAGGTTTCTCTAAGGTCGTCCCAAGTTAGTCACTTTCTACGGACGAACTTAGACAAACCTTAGAATGAGACTAACGAGACTAACTTGGGACGAACAAAGACAAACGTAAGTCTCATTCTAAGGTTTGTCTAAGTTCGTCCCAAGTTAGTCTCTTTCTACGGACGAACTTAGACAAACCTTAGAATGAGACTAACGAGACTAATTTGGGACGAACAAAGACAAACGTTATTCTCATTCTAAAGTTTGTCTTAGTTCGTCCCAAGTTAGTCTCTTTCTAAGGACGAACTTAGACAAACCTTAGAATGAGACTAACGAGACTAACTTGGGACAAACAAAGACAAACTTAAGTCTCATTCTAAGGTTTGTCCAAGTTCGCCCAAGTTAGTCTCTTTCTAAGGACGAACTTAGACAAACCTTAGAATGAGACTAACGAGATTAACTTGGGACGAAGAAAGACAAACGTTAGTCTCATTCTAAGGTTTGTCTAAGTTCGTCCCAAGTTAGTCTCTTTCTAATGACGAACATCGACAAACCTTAGAATGAGACTAACGAGACTAACTTGGGACGAACAAAGACAAACTTAAGTCTCATTCTAAGGTTTCTCTAAGTTCGTCCCAAGTTCGTCACTTTCTACGGACGAACTTAGACAAATCTTAGAATGAGACTAACGAGACTAACTTGGGACGAACAAAGACAAACGTTTGTCTCATTCTAAGGTTTGTCTAAGTTCCTCCCAAGTTAGTCTCTTTCTAAGGACGAACTTAGACAAACCTTAGAATGAGACTAACAAGACTAACTTGGGACGAACAAAGACAAACTTAAGTCTCACTCTAAGGTTTGTCTAAGTTCGTCCCAAGTTAGTCACTTTCTACTGACGAACTTAGACAAACCTTAGAATGAGACTAACGAGACTAACATGGGACGAACAAAGACAAACGTTAGTCTCATTCTATGGTTTGTCTTAGTTCGTCCCAAGTTAGTCTCTTTCTAATGACGAACTTAGACAAACCTTAGAATGAGACTAACGAGACTAACTTGGGACGAACAAAGACAAACGTTAGTCTCATTCTAAGGTTTGTCTAAGTTCGTCCCAAGTTAGTCTCTTTCTAAGGACAAACTTAGACAAACCTTAGAATGAGACTAACGAGACTAACTTGGGACGAACAAAGACAAACGTTAGTCTCATTCTAAGGTTTGTCTAAGTTCGTCCCAAGTTAGTCTCTTTCTAAGGACAAACTTAGACAAACCTTAGAATGAGACTAACGAGACTAACTTGGGACGAACAAAGAAAAACTTAAGTCTCATTCTAAGGTTTGTCTAAGTTCGTCCCAAGTTAGTCTCTTTCTAATGACGAACCTAGACAAACCTTAGAATGAGACTAACGAGATTAACTTGGGACGAAGAAAGACAAACGTTAATCTCATTCTAAGGTTTGTCAAAGTTCGTCCCAAGTTAGTCACTTTCTACGGATGAACTTAGACAAACCTTAGAATGAGACTAACGAGACTAACTTGGGACGAACAAAGAAAAACTTAAGTCTCATTCTAAGGTGTCTCTAAGTTCGTCCCAAGTTAGTCACTTTCTACGGACGAACTTAGACAGACCTTAGAATGAGACTAACGAGACTAACTTGGGACGAACAAAGACAAACTTAAGTCTCATTCTATGGTTTCTTTAAGGTCGTCCCAAGTTAGTCACTTTCTACGGACGAACTTTGACAAACCTTAGAATGAGACTAACGAGACTTACTTGGGACGAACAAAGACAAACTTAAGTCTCATTCTAAGGTTTGTCTAAGTTCGTCCCAAGTTAGTCTCTTTCTAAAGACGAACTTAGACAAACCTTTGAATGAGACTAACGAGACTAACTTGGGACGAACAAAGACAAACATAACTCTCATTCTAAGGTTTCTCTAAGTTCGTCCCAAGTTAGTCTCTTTCTAATGACGAACTTTGACAAACCATAGAATGAGGCTAACGAGACTAACTTGGGACGAACAAAGACAAACGTTAGTCTCATTCTAAGGTTTGTCTAAGTTCGGCCCAAGTTAGTCACTTTCTACGGATGAACTTAGACAAACCTTAGAATGAGACTAACGAGACTAACTTGGGACGAACAAAGAAAAACGTAAGTCTCATTCTAAGGTGTCTCTAAGTTCACCCAAGTTAGTCACTTTCTTCGGATGAACTTAGACAGACCTTAGAATGAGACTAACGAGACTAACTTGGGACGAACAAAGACAAACTTAATTCTCATTCTAAGGTTTCTCTAAGGTCGTCCCAAGTTAGTCACTTTCTACGGACGAACTTAGACAAACCTTAGAATGAGACTAACGAGACTAACTTGGGACGAACAAAGACAAACTTAAGTTTCATTCTAAGGTTTGTCTAAGTTCGTCCCAAGTAAGTCTCTTTCTAAGGACGAACTTAGACAAACCTTAGAATGAGACTAACGAGACTAACTTGGGACGAACAAAGACAAACTTAAGTCTCATTCTAAGGTTTGTTTAAGTTCGTCCCAAGTAAGTCTCTTTCTAAGGACGAACTTAGACAAACCTTAGAATGAGACTAACGAGACTAACTTGGGACGAACAAAGACAAACTTAAGTCTCATTCTAAGGTTTGTCTAAGTTCGTCCCAAGTAAGTCACTTTCTGCGGATGAACTTAGACAAACCTTAGAATGAGACTAACGAGACTAACTTGGGACGAACAAAGACAAACGTTAGTCTCAATCTATGGTTTGTCTTAGTTCGTCCCAAGTTAGTCTCTTTCTAATGACGAACTTAGAAAAATGTTAGAATGAGACTAACGAGACTAACTTGGGACGAACAAAGACAAACGTTAGTCTCATTCTAAGATTTGCCTAAGTTCGTCCCAAGTTAGTCTCTTTCTAAGGACGAACTTAGACAAACCTTAGAATGAGACTAACGAGACTAACTTGGGACGAACAAAGACAAACTTAAGTCTCATTCTAAGGTTTGTCTAAGTTCGTCCCAAGTTAGTCTCTTTCTAATGACGAACTTTGACAAACCATAGAATGAGGCTAACGAGACTAACTTGGGACGAACAAAGACAAACGTTAGTCTCATTCTAAGGTTTGTCTAAGTTCGTCCCAAGTTAGTCACTTTCTACGGATGAACTTAGACAAACCTTAGAATGAGACTAACGAGACTAACTTGGGACGAACAAAGAAAAACTTAAGTCTCATTCTAAGGTGTCTCTAAGTTCATCCCAAGTTAGTCACTTTCTTCGGATGAACTTAGACAGACCTTAGAATGAGACTAACGAGACTAACTTGGGACGAACAAAGACAAACTTAAGTCTCATTCTAAGGTTTCTCTAAGGTCGTCCCAAGTTAGTCACTTTCTACGGACGAACTTAGACAAACCTTAGAATGAGACTAACGAGACTAACTTGGGACGAACAAAGACAAACTTAAGTTTCATTCTAAGGTTTGTCTAAGTTCGTCCCAAGTTAGTCTCTTTCTAATGACGAACTTAGACAAACCTTGGAATGAGACTAACGAGACTAACTTGGGACGAACAAAGACAAACGTTAGTCTCATTCTAAGGTTTGTCTAAGTTCGTCCCAAGTTAGTCTCTTTCTAAGGACAAACTTAGACAAACCTTAGAATGAGACTAACGAGACTAACTTGGGACGAACAAAGACAAACTTAAGTCTCATTCTAAGGTTTGTCTAAGTTCGTCCCAAGTTAGTCTCTTTCTAATGACGAACCTAGACAAACCTTAGAATGAGACTAACGAGATTAACTTGGGACGAACAAAGACAAACGTTAGTCTCATTCTAAGGTTTGTCAAAGTTTGTCCCAAGTTAGTCACTTTCTACGGATGAACTTAGACAAACCTTAGAATGAGACTAACGAGACTAACTTGGGACGAACAAAGACAAACTTAAGTCTCATTCTAAGGTTTGTCAAAGTTCGTCCCAAGTAAGTCTCTTTCTAAGGACGAACTTAGACAAACCTTAGAATGAGACTAACGAGACTAACTTGGGACGAACAAAGACAAACTTAAGTCTCATTCCAAGGTTTGTCTAAGTTCGTCCCCAGTTAGTCACATTCTACGGACGAACTTAGACAAACCTTAGAATGAGACTAACGAGACTAACTTGGGACGAACAAAGACAAACGTTAGTCTCATTCTAAGGTTTGTCTTCGTTTGTCCCAAGTTAGTCTCTTTCTAATGACGAACTTAGACATACCTTAGAATGAGACTAACGAGACTAACTTGGGACGAACAAAGACAAACGTTAGTCTCATTCTAAGGTTTGCCTAAGTTCGTCCCAAGTTAGTCTCTTTCTAAGGACGAACTTAGACAAACCTTAGAATGAGACTAACGAGACTAACTTGGGACGAACAAAGACAAACTTAAGTTTCATTCTAAGGTTTGTCTAAGTTCGTCCCAAGTTAGTCTCTTTCTAATGACGAACTTAGACAAACCTTAGAATGAGACTAACGAGACTAACTTGGGACGAACAAAGACAAACGTTAGTCTCATTCTAAGGTTTGTCTAAGTTCGTCCCAAGTTAGTCTCTTTCTAAGGACAAACTTAGACAAACCTTAGAATGAGACTAACGAGACTAACTTGGGACGAACAAAGACAAACTTAAGTCTCATTCTAAGGTTTGTCTAAGTTCGTCCCAAGTTAGTCTCTTTCTAATGACGAACCTAGACAAACCTTAGAATGAGACTAACGAGATTAACTTGGGACGAACAAAGACAAACGTTAGTCTCATTCTAAGGTTTGTCAAAGTTCGTCCCAAGTTAGTCACTTTCTACGGATGAACTTAGACAAACCTTAGAATGAGACTAACGAGACTAACTTGGGACGAACAAAGACAAACTTAAGTCTCATTCTAAGGTTTGTCAAAGTTCGTCCCAAGTAAGTCTCTTTCTAAGGACGAACTTAGACAAACCTGAGAATGAGACTAACGAGACTAACTTGGGACGAACAAAGACAAACTTAAGTCTCATTCCAAGGTTTGTCTAAGTTCGTCCCAAGTTAGTCACTTTCTACGGACGAACTTAGACAAACCTTAGAATGAGACTAACGAGACTAACTTGGGACGAACAAAGACAAACGTTAGTCTCATTCTAAGGTTTGTCTTCGTTTGTCCCAAGTTAGTCTCTTTCTAATGACGAACTTGGACATACCTTAGAATGAGACTAACGAGACTAACTTGGGACGAACAAAGACAAACGTTAGTCTCATTCTAAGGTTTGCCTAAGTTCGTCCCAAGTTAGTCTCTTTCTAAGGACGAACTTAGACAAACCTTAGAATGAGACTAACGAGACTAACTTGGGACGAACAAAGACAAACTTAAGTCTCATTCTAAGGTTTGTCTAAGTTCGTCCCAAGTAAGTCACTTTCTACGGACGAACTTAGACAAACCTTAGAATGAGACTAACGAGACTAACTTGGGACGAACAAAGACAAACTTAAGTTTCATTCTAAGGTTTGTCTAAGTTCGTCCCAAGTTAGTCTCTTTCTAATGACGAACTTAGACAAACCTAAGAATGAGACTAACGAGACTAACTTGGGACGAACAAAGACAAACGTTAGTCTCATTCTAAGGTTTGTCTAAGTTCGTCCCAAGTTAGTCTCTTTCTAAGGACAAACTTAGACAAACCTTAGAATGAGACTAACGAGACTAACTTGGGACGAACAAAGACAAACTTAAGTCTCATTCTAAGGTTTGTCTAAGTTCGTCCCAAGTTAGTCTCTTTCTAATGACGAACTTAGACAAACCTTAGAATGAGACTAACGAGATTAACTTGGGACGAACAAAGACAAACGTTAGTCTCATTCTAAGGTTTGTCAAAGTTCGTCCCAAGTTAGTCACTTTCTACGGATGAACTTAGACAAACCTTAGAATGAGACTAACGAGACTAACTTGGGACGAACAAAGACAAACTTAAGTCTCATTCTAAGCTTTGTCAAAGTTCGTCCCAAGTAAGTCTCTTTCTAAGGACGAACTTAGACAAACCTTAGAATGAGACTAACGAGACTAACATGGGACGAACAAAGACAAACTTAAGTCTCATTCCAAGGTTTGTCTAAGTTCGTCCCAAGTTAGTCACTTTCTACGGACGAACTTAGACAAAACTTAGAATGAGACTAACGAGACTAACTTGGGACGAACAATGACAAACATTAGTCTCATTCTAAGGTTTGTCTTCGTTTGTCCCAAGTTAGTCTCTTTCTAATGACGAACTTAGACATACCTTAGAATGAGACTAACGAGACTAACTTGGGACGAACAAAGACAAACGTTAGTCTCATTCTAAGGTTTGCCTAAGTTCGTCCCAAGTTAGTCTCTTTCTAAGGACAAACTTAGACAAACCTTAGAATGAGACTAACGAGACTAACTTGGGACGAACAAAGACAAACTTAAGTCTCATTCTAAGGTTTGTCTAAGTTCGTCCCAAGTAAGTCACTTTCTACGGACGAACTTAGACAAACCTTAGAATGAGACTAACGAGACTAACTTGGGACGAACAAAGACAAACTTAAGTCTCATTCTAAGGTTTGTCTAAGTTCGTCCCAAGTTAGTCTCTTTCTAATGACGAACCTAGACAAACCTTAGAATGAGACTAACGAGATTAACTTGGGACGAACAAAGACAAACGTTAGTCTCATTCTAAGGTTTGTCAAAGTTTGTCCCAAGTTAGTCACTTTCTACGGATGAACTTAGACAAACCTTAGAATGAGACTAACGAGACTAACTTGGGACGAACAAAGACAAACTTAAGTCTCATTCTAAGGTTTGTCAAAGTTCGTCCCAAGTAAGTCTCTTTCTAAGGACGAACTTAGACAAACCTTAGAATGAGACTAACGAGACTAACTTGGGACGAACAAAGACAAACTTAAGTCTCATTCCAAGGTTTGTCAAAGTTCGTCCCCAGTTAGTCACATTCTACGGACGAACTTAGACAAACCTTAGAATGAGACTAACGAGACTAACTTGGGACGAACAAAGACAAACGTTAGTCTCATTCTGAGGTTTGTCTTCGTTTGTCCCAAGTTAGTCTCTTTCTAATGACGAACTTAGACATACCTTAGAATGAGACTAACGAGACTAACTTGGGACGAACAAAGACAAACGTTAGTCTCATTCTAAGGTTTGCCTAAGTTCGTCCCAAGTTAGTCTCTTTCTAAGGACGAACTTAGACAAACCTTAGAATGAGACTAACGAGACTAACTTGGGACGAACAAAGACAAACTTAAGTTTCATTCTAAGGTTTGTCTAAGTTCGTCCCAAGTTAGTCTCTTTCTAATGACGAACTTAGACAAACCTTAGAATGAGACTAACGAGACTAACTTGGGACGAACAAAGACAAACGTTAGTCTCATTCTAAGGTTTGTCTAAGTTCGTCCCAAGTTAGTCTCTTTCTAAGGACAAACTTAGACAAACCTTAGAATGAGACTAACGAGACTAACTTGGGACGAACAAAGACAAACTTAAGTCTCATTCTAAGGTTTGTCTAAGTTCGTCCCAAGTTAGTCTCTTTCTAATGACGAACCTAGAGAAACCTTAGAATGAGACTAACGAGGTTAACTTGGGACGAACAAAGACAAACGTTAGTCTCATTCTAAGGTTTGTCAAAGTTCGTCCCAAGTTATTTACTTTCTACGGATGAACTTAGACAAACCTTAGAATGAGACTAACGAGACTAACTTGGGACGAACAAAGACAAACTTAAGTCTCATTCTAAGGTTTGTCAAAGTTCATCCCAAGTAAGTCTCTTTCTAAGGACGAACTTAGACAAACCTTAGAATGAGACTAACGAGACTAACTTGGGACGAACAAAGACAAACTTAAGTCTCATTCCAAGGTTTGTCTAAGTTCGTCCCAAGTTAGTCACTTTCTACGGACGAACTTAGACAAACCTTAGAATGAGACTAACGAGACTAACTTGGGACGAACAAAGACAAACGTTAGTCTCATTCTAAGGTTTGTCTTCGTTTGTCCCAAGTTAGTCTCTTTCTAATGACGAACTTGGACATACCTTAGAATGAGACTAACGAGACTAACTTGGGACGAACAAAGACAAACGTTAGTCTCATTCTAAGGTTTGCCTAAGTTCGTCCCAAGTTAGTCTCTTTCTAAGGACGAACTTAGACAAACCTTAGAATGAGACTAACGAGACTAACTTGGGACGAACAAAGACAAACTTAAGTCTCATTCTAAGGTTTGTCTAAGTTCGTCCCAAGTAAGTCACTTTCTACGGACGAACTTAGACAAACCTTAGAATGAGACTAACGAGACTAACTTGGGACGAACAAAGACAAACTTAAGTTTCATTCTAAGGTTTGTCTAAGTTCGTCCCAAGTTAGTCTCTTTCTAATGACGAACTTAGACAAACCTTAGAATGAGACTAACGAGACTAACTTGGGACGAACAAAGACAAACGTTAGTCTCATTCTAAGGTTTGTCTAAGTTCGTCCCAAGTTAGTCTCTTTCTAAGGACAAACTTAGACAAACCTTAGAATGAGACTAACAAGACTAACTTGGGACGAACAAAGACAAACTTAAGTCTCGTTCTAAGGTTTGTCTAAGTTCGTCCCAAGTTAGTCTCTTTCTAATGACGAACCAAGACAAACCTTAGAATGAGACTAACGAGATTAACTTGGGACGAACAAAGACAAACGTTAGTCTCATTCTAAGGTTTGTCAAAGTTCGTCCCAAGTTAGTCACTTTCTACGGATGAACTTAGACAAACCTTAGAATGAGACTAACGAGACTAACTTGGGACGAACAAAGACAAACTTAAGTCTCATTCTAAGGTTTGTCAAAGTTCGTCCCAAGTAAGTCTCTTTCTAAGGACGAACTTAGACAAACCTTAGAATGAGACTAACGAGACTAACTTGGGACGAACAAAGACAAACTTAAGTCTCATTCCAAGGTTTGTCTAAGTTCGTCCCAAGTTCGTCACTTTCTACGGACGAACTTAGACAAACCTTAGAATGAGACTAACGAGACTAACTTGGGACGAACAAAGACAAACGTTAGTCTCATTCTAAGGTTTGTCTTCGTTTGTCCCAAGTTAGTCTCTTTCTAATGACGAACTTGGACATACCTTAGAATGAGACTAACGAGACTAACTTGGGACGAACAAAGACAAACATTAGTCTCATTCTAAGGTTTGCCTAAGTTCGTCCCAAGTTAGTCTCTTTCTAAGGACGAACTTAGACAAACCTTAGAATGAGACTAACGAGACTAACTTAGGACGAACAAAGACAAACTTAAGTCTCATTCTAAGGTTTGTCTAAGTTCGTCCCAAGTAAGTCACTTTCTACGGACGAACTTAGACAAACCTTAGAATGAGACTAACGAGACTAACTTGGGACGAACAATGACAAACATTAGTCTCATTCTAAGGTTTGTCAAAGTTCGTCCCAAGTTAGTCACTTTCTACGGATGAACTTAGACAAACCTTAGAATGAGACTAACGAGACTAACTTGGGACGAACAAAGACAAACTTAAGTCTCATTCTAAGGTTTGTCAAAGTTCGTCCCAAGTAAGTCTCTTTCTAAGGACGAACTTAGACAAACCTTAGAATGAGACTAACGAGACTAACTTGGGACGAACAAAGACAAACTTAAGTCTCATTCCAAGGTTTGTCTAAGTTCGTCCCAAGTTAGTCACTTTCTACGGACGAACTTAGACAAACCTTAGAATGAGACTAACGAGACTAACTTGGGACGAACAATGACAAACATTAGTCTCATTCTAAGGTTTGTCTTCGTTTGTCCCAAGTTAGTCTCTTTCTAATGACGAACTTAGACATACCTTAGAATGAGACTAACGAGACTAACTTGGGACGAACAAAGACAAACGTTAGTCTCATTCTAAGGTTTGCCTAAGTTCGTCCCAAGTTAGTCTCTTTCTAAGGACGAACTTAGACAAACCTTAGAATGAGACTAACGAGACTAACTTGGGACGAACAAAGACAAACTTAAGTCTCATTCTAAGGTTTGTCTAAGTTCGTCCCAAGTAAGTCACTTTCTACGGACGAACTTAGACAAACCTTAGAATGAGACTAACGAGACTAACTTGGGACGAACAAAGACAAACGTTAGTCTCATTCTAAGGTTTGTCTTAGTTCGTCCCAAGTTAGTCTCTTTCTAATGACGAACTTAGAAAAACGTTAGAATGAGACTAACGAGACTAACTTGGGACGAACAAAGACAAACGTTAGTCTCATTCTAAGGTTTGCCTAAGTTCGTCCCAAGTTAGTCTCTTTCTAAGGACGAACTTAGACAAACCTTAGAATGAGACTAACGAGACTAACTTGGGACGAACAAAGACAAACTTAAGTCTCATTCTAAGGTTTGTCTAAGTTCGTCCCAAGTTAGTCTCTTTCTAATGACGAACTTTGACAAATCTTAGAATGAGACTAACGAGACTAACTTGGGACGAACAAAGACAAATGTTAGTCTCATTCTAAGGTTTGTCTAAGTTCGTCCCAAGTTAGTCTCTTTCTAAGGATGAACTTAGACAAACCTTTGAATGAGACTAACGAGACTAACTTGGGACGAACAAAGAAAAATTTAACTCTCATTCTAAGGTTTCTCTAAGTTCGTCCCAAGTTAGTCACTTTCTACGGACGAACTTAGACAAACCTTAGAATGAGACTAACGAGACTAACTTGGGACGAACAATGACAAACATTAGTCTCATTCTAAGGTTTGTCTTCGTTTGTCCCAAGTTAGTCTCTTTCTAATGACGAACTTAGACATACCTTAGAATGAGACTAACGAGACTAACTTGGGACGAACAAAGACAAACGTTAGTCTCATTCTAAGGTTTGCCTAAGTTCGTCCCAAGTTAGTCTCTTTCTAAGGACGAACTTAGACAAACCTTAGAATGAGACTAACGAGACTAACTTGGGACGAACAAAGACAAACTTAAGTCTCATTCTAAGGTTTGTCTAAGTTCGTCCCAAGTAAGTCACTTTCTACGGACGAACTTAGACAAACCTTAGAATGAGACTAACGAGACTAACTTGGGACGAACAAAGACAAACGTTAGTCTCATTCTAAGGTTTGTCTTAGTTCGTCCCAAGTTAGTCTCTTTCTAATGACGAACTTAGAAAAACGTTAGAATGAGACTAACGAGACTAACTTGGGACGAACAAAGACAAACGTTAGTCTCATTCTAAGGTTTGCCTAAGTTCGTCCCAAGTTAGTCTCTTTCTAAGGACGAACTTAGACAAACCTTAGAATGAGACTAACGAGACTAACTTGGGACGAACAAAGACAAACTTAAGTCTCATTCTAAGGTTTGTCTAAGTTCGTCCCAAGTTAGTCTCTTTCTAATGACGAACTTTGACAAATCTTAGAATGAGACTAACGAGACTAACTTGGGACGAACAAAGACAAATGTTAGTCTCATTCTAAGGTTTGTCTAAGTTCGTCCCAAGTTAGTCTCTTTCTAAGGATGAACTTAGACAAACCTTTGAATGAGACTAACGAGACTAACTTGGGACGAACAAAGAAAAATTTAACTCTCATTCTAAGGTTTCTCTAAGTTCGTCCCAAGTTAGTCACTTTCTACGGACGAACTTAGACAGACCTTAGAATGAGACTAACGAGACTAACTTGGGACGAACAAAGACAAACTGAAGTCTCATTCTAAGGTTTCACTAAGTTCGTCCCAAGTTAGTCACTTTCTATGGACGAACTTAGACAAACCATAGAATGAGACTAACGAGACTAACTTGGGACGAACAAAGACAAACTTAAGTCTCATGCTAAGGTTTGTCAAAGTTTGCCCAAGTTAGTCTCTTTCTAAGGACGAATTTAGACAAACCTTAGAACGAGACTAACGAGACTAACTTGGGACGAACAAAGACAAACTTAAGTCTCATTCTAAGGTTTCTCTAAGTTCGTCCCAAGTTAGTCTCTTTCTAAGGACGAACTTAGACAAACCTTAGAATGAGACTAACGAGACTAACTTGGGACGAACAAAGACAAACTTAAGTCTCATTCTAAGGTTTGTCTAAGTTCGTCCCAAGTTAGTCTCTTTCTAATGACGAACTTTGACAAACCATAGAATGAGGCTAACGAGACTAACTTGGGACGAACAAAGACAAACGTTAGTCTCATTCTAAGGTTTGTCTAAGTTCATCCCAAGTTAGTCTCTTTCTACGGATGAACTTAGACAAACCTTAGAATGAGACTAACGAGACTAACTTGGGACGAACAAAGAAAAACTTAAGTCTCATTCTAAGGTGTCTCTAAGTTCGTCCCAAGTTAGTCACTTTCTACGGATGAACTTAGACAGACCTTAGAATGAGACTAACGAGACTAACTTGGGACGAACAAAGACAAACTTAAGTCTCATTCTAAGGTTTCTCTAAGGTCGTCCCATGTTAGTCTCTTTCTAAGTACGAACTTAGACAAACCTTAGAATGAGACTGACGAGACTAACTTGGGACGAACAAAGACAAACTTAAGTCTCATTCTAAGGTTTTTCTAAGTTCGTCCCAAGTTAGTCTCTTTCTAATGACGAACTTTGACAAATCTTAGAATGAGACTAACGAGACTAACTTGGGACGAACAAAGACAAACGTTAGTCTCATTCTAAGGTTTGTCTAAGTTCGTCCCAAGTTAGTCTCTTTCTAAGGACGAACTTAGACAAACCTTTGAATGAGACTAACGAGACTAACTTGGGACGAACAAAGAAAAACTTAACTCTCATTCTAAGGTTTCTCTAAGTTCGTCCCAAGTTAGTCACTTTCTACGGAAGAACTTAGACAGACCTTAGAATGAGACTAACGAGACTAACTTGGGACGAACAAAGACAAACGTTAGTCTCATTCTAAGGTTTGTCTTAGTTCGTCCCAAGTTAGTCTCTTTCTAATGACGAACTTAGAAAAACGTTAGAATGAGACTAACGAGACTAACTTGGGACGAACAAAGACAAACGTTAGTCTCATTCTAAGGTTTGCCTAAGTTCGTCCCAAGTTAGTCTCTTTCTAAGGACGAACTTAGACAAACCTTAGAATGAGACTAACGAGACTAACTTGGGACGAACAAAGACAAACTTAAGTCTCATTCTAAGGTTTGTCTAAGTTCGTCCCAAGTTAGTCTCTTTCTAATGACGAACTTTGACAAATCTTAGAATGAGACTAACGAGACTAACTTGGGACGAACAAAGACAAACGTTAGTCTCATTCTAAGGTTTGTCTAAGTTCGTCCCAAGTTAGTCTCTTTCTAAGGACGAACTTAGACAAACCTTTGAATGAGACTAACGAGACTAACTTGGGACGAACAAAGAAAAACTTAACTCTCATTCTAAGGTTTCTCTAAGTTCGTCCCAAGTTAGTCTCTTTCTAATGACGAACCTGGACAAACCTTAGAATGAGACTAACGAGACTAACTTGGGACGAACAAAGACAAACTTAAGTCTCATTCTAAGGTTTGTCTAAGTTCGTCCCATGTTAGTCTCTTTCTAATGACGAACTTTGACAAACCTTAGAATGAGACTAACGAGACTAACTTGGGACGAACAAAGACAAACGTTAGTCTCATTCTAAGGTTTGTCTAAGTTCGTCCCAAGTTAGTCTCTTTCTAAGGACAAACTTAGACAAACCTTAGAATGAGACTAACGAGACTAACTTAGGACGAACAAAGACAAACTTAAGTCTCATTCTAAGGTTTGTCTAAGTTCGTCCCAAGTTAGTCTCTTTCTAATGACGAACCTAGACAAACCTTAGAATGAGACTAACGAGAATAACTTGGGACGAACAAAGACAAACGTTAGTCTCATTCTAAGGTTTGTCAAAGTTCGTCCCAAGTTAGTCACTTTCTACGGATGAACTTAGACAAACCTTAGAATGAGACTAACGAGACTAACTTGGGACGAACAAAGACAAACTTAAGTCTCATTCTAAGGTTTGTCAAAGTTCGTCCCAAGTAAGTCTCTTTCTAAGGACGAACTTAGACAAACCTTAGAATGAGACTAACGAGACTAACTTGGGACGAACAAAGACAAACTTAAGTCTCATTCCAAGGTTTGTCTAAGTTCGTCCCAAGTTAGTCACTTTCTACGGACGAACTTAGACAAACCTTAGAATGAGACTAACGAGACTAACTTGGGACGAACAAAGACAAACGTTAGTCTCATTCTAAGGTTTGTCTTCGTTTGTCCCAAGTTAGTCTCTTTCTAATGACGAACTTGGACATACCTTAGAATGAGACTAACGAGACTAACTTGGGACGAACAAAGACAAACGTTAGTCTCATTCTAAGGTTTGCCTAAGTTCGTCCCAAGTTAGTCTCTTTCCAAGGACGAACTTAGACAAACCTTAGAATGAGACTAACGAGACTAACTTGGGACGAACAAAGACAAACTTAAGTCTCATTCTAAGGTTTGTCTAAGTTCGTCCCAAGTAAGTCACTTTCTACGGACGAACTTAGACAAACCTTAGAATGAGACTAACGAGACTAACTTGGGACGAACAAAGACAAACTTCAGTTTCATTCTAAGGTTTGTCTAAGTTCGTCCCAAGTTAGTCTCTTTCTAATGACGAACTTGGACAAACCTTAGAATGAGACTAACGAGACTAACTTGGGACGAACAAAGACAAACGTTAGTCTCATTCTAAGGTTTGTCTAAGTTCGTCCCAAGTTAGTCTCTTTCTAAGGACAAACTTAGACAAACCTTAGAATGAGACTAACGAGACTAACTTGGGACGAACAAAGACAAACTTAAGTCTCATTCTAAGGTTTGTCTAAGTTCGTCCCAAGTTAGTCTCTTTCTAATGACAAACCTAGACAAACCTTAGAATGAGACTAACGAGATTAACTTGGGACGAACAAAGACAAACGTTAGTCTCATTCTAAGGTTTGTCAAAGTTCGTCCCAAGTTAGTCACTTTCTACGGATGAACTTAGACAAACCTTAGAATGAGACTAACGAGACTAACTTGGGACGAACAAAGACAAACTGAAATCTCATTCTAAGGTTTGTCAAAGTTCGTCCCAAGTAAGTCTCTTTCTAAGGACGAACTTAGACAAACCTTAGAATGAGACTAACGAGACTAACTTGGGACGAACAAAGACAAACTTAAGTCTCATTCCAAGGTTTGTCTAAGTTCGTCCCAAGTTAGTCACTTTCTACGGACGAACTTAGACAAACCTTAGAATGAGACTAACGAGACTAACTTGGGACGAACAAAGACAAACGTTAGTCTCATTCTAAGGTTTGTCTTCGTTTGTCCCAAGTTAGTCTCTTTCTAATGACGAACTTAGACATACCATAGAATGAGACTAACGAGACTAACTTGGGACGAACAAAGACAAACGTTAGTCTCATTCTAAGGTTTGCCTAAGTTCGTCCCAAGTTAGTCTCTTTCTAAGGACGAACTTAGACAAACCTTAGAATGAGACTAACGAGACTAACTTGGGACGAACAAAGACAAACTTAAGTCTCATTCTAAGGTTTGTCTAAGTTCGTCCCAAGTAAGTCACTTTCTACGGACGAACTTAGACAAACCTTAGAATGAGACTAACGAGACTAACTTGGGACGAACAAAGACAAACGCTAGTCTCATTCTAAGGTTTGTCTTAGTTCGTCCCAAGTTAGTCTCTTTCTAATGACGAACTTAGAAAAACGTTAGAATGAGACTAACGAGACTAACTTGGGACGAACAAAGACAAACGTTAGTCTCATTCTAAGGTTTGCCTAAGTTCGTCCCAAGTTAGTCTCTTTCTAAGGACGAACTTAGACAAACCATAGAATGAGACTAACGAGACTAACTTGGGACGAACAAAGACAAACTTAAGTCTCATTCTAAGGTTTGTCTAAGTTCGTCCCAAGTTAGTCTCTTTCTAATGACGAACTTTGACAAATCTTAGAATGAGACTAACGAGACTAACTTGGGACGAACAAAGACAAATGTTAGTCTCATTCTAAGGTTTGTCTAAGTTCGTCCCAAGTTAGTCTCTTTCTAAGGACGAACTTAGACAAACCTTTGAATGAGACTAACGAGACTAACTTGGGACGAATAAAGAAAAATTTAACTCTCATTCTAAGGTTTCTCTAAGTTCGTCCCAAGTTAGTCACTTTCTACGGACGAACTTAGATAGACCTTAGAATGAGACTAACGAGACTAACTTGGGACGAAAAAAGACAAACTGAAGTCTCATTCTAAGGTTTCACTAAGTTCGTCCCAAGTTAGTCACTTTCTATGGACGAACTTAGACAAACCATAGAATGAGACTAACGAGACTAACTTGGGACGAACAAAGACAAACTTAAGTCTCATGCTAAGGTTTGTCAAAGTTTGCCCAAGTTAGTCTCTTTCTAAGGACGAATTTAGACAAACCTTAGAACGAGACTAACGAGACTAACTTGGGACGAACAAAGACAAACTTAAGTCTCATTCTAAGGTTTCTCTAAGTTCGTCCCAAGTTAGTCTCTTTCTAAGGACGAACTTAGACAAACCTTAGAATGAGACTAACGAGACTAACTTGGGACGAACAAAGACAAACTTAAGTCTCATTCTAAGGTTTGTCAAAGTTCGTCCCAAGTAAGTCTCTTTCTAAGGATGAACTTAGACAAACCTTAGAATGAGACTAACGAGACTAACTTGGGACGAACAAAGACAAACTTAAGTCTCATTCCAAGGTTTGTCTAAGTTCGTCCCAAGTTAGTCACTTTCTACGGACGAACTTAGACAAACCTTAGAATGAGACTAACGAGACTAACTTGGGACGAACAAAGACAAACGTTAGTCTCATTCTAAGGTTTGTCTTCGTTTGTCCCAAGTTAGTCTCTTTCTAATGACGAACTTGGACATACCTTAGAATGAGACTAACGAGACTAACTTGGGACGAACAAAGACAAACGTTAGTCTCATTCTAAGGTTTGCCTAAGTTCGTCCCAAGTTAGTCTCTTTCTAAGGACGAACTTAGACAAACCTTAGAAAGAGACTAACGAGACTAACTTGGGACGAACAAAGACAAACTTAAGTCTCATTCTAAGGTTTGTCTAAGTTCGTCCCAAGTAAGTCACTTTCTACGGAAGAACTTAGACAAACCTTAGAATGAGACTAACGAGACTAACTTGGGACGAACAAAGACAAACTTCAGTTTCATTCTAAGGTTTGTCTAAGTTCGTCCCAAGTTAGTCTCTTTCTAATGACGAACTTAGACAAACCTTAGAATGAGACTAACGAGACTAACTTGGGACGAACAAAGACAAACGTTAGTCTCATTCTAAGGTTTGTCTAAGTTCGTCCCAAGTTAGTCTCTTTCTAAGGACAAACTTAGACAAACCTTAGAATGAGACTAACGAGACTAACTTGGGACGAACAAAGACAAACTTAAGTCTCATTCTAAGGTTTGTCTAAGTTCGTCCCAAGTTAGTCTCTTTCTAATGACGAACCTAGACAAACCTTAGAATGAGACTAACGAGATTAACTTGGGACGAACAAAGACAAACGTTAGTCTCATTCTAAGGTTTGTCAAAGTTCGTCACAAGTTAGTCACTTTCTACGGATGAACTTAGACAAACCTTAGAATGAGACTAACGAGACTAACTTGGGACGAACAAAGACAAACTTAAATCTCATTCTAAGGTTTGTCAAAGTTCGTCCCAAGTAAGTCTCTTTCTAAGGACGAACTTAGACAAACCTTAGAATGAGACTAACGAGACTAACTTGGGACGAACAAAGACAAACTTAAGTCTCATTCCAAGGTTTGTCTAAGTTCGTCCCAAGTTAGTCACTTTCTACGGACGAACTTAGACAAACCTTAGAATGAGACTAACGAGACTAACTTGGGACGAACAAAGACAAACGTTAGTCTCATTCTAAGGTTTGTCTTCGTTTGTCCCAAGTTAGTCTCTTTCTAATGACGAACTTAGACATACCTTAGAATGAGACTAACGAGACTAACTTGGGACGAACAAAGACAAACGTTAGTCTCATTCTAAGGTTTGCCTAAGTTCGTCCCAAGTTAGTCTCTTTCTAAGGACGAACTTAGACAAACCTTAGAATGAGACTAACGAGACTAACTTGGGACGAACAAAGACAAACTTAAGTCTCATTCTAAGGTTTGTCTAAGTTCGTCCCAAGTAAGTCACTTTCTACGGACGAACTTAGACAAACCTTAGAATGAGACTAACGAGACTAACTTGGGACGAACAAAGACAAACGCTAGTCTCATTCTAAGGTTTGTCTTAGTTCGTCCCAAGTTAGTCTCTTTCTAATGACGAACTTAGAAAAACGTTAGAATGAGACTAACGAGACTAACTTGGGACGAACAAAGACAAACGTTAGTCTCATTCTAAGGTTTGCCTAAGTTCGTCCCAAGTTAGTCTCTTTCTAAGGACGAACTTAGACAAACCATAGAATGAGACTAACGAGACTAACTTGGGACGAACAAAGACAAACTTAAGTCTCATTCTAAGGTTTGTCTAAGTTCGTCCCAAGTTAATCTCTTTCTAATGACGAACTTTGACAAATCTTAGAATGAGACTAACGAGACTAACTTGGGACGAACAAAGACAAATGTTAGTCTCATTCTAAGGTTTGTCTAAGTTCGTCCCAAGTTAGTCTCTTTCTAAGGACGAACTTAGACAAACCTTTGAATGAGACTAACGAGACTAACTTGGGACGAATAAAGAAAAATTTAACTCTCATTCTAAGGTTTCTCTAAGTTCGTCCCAAGTTAGTCACTTTCTACGGACGAACTTAGATAGACCTTAGAATGAGACTAACGAGACTAACTTGGGACGAAAAAAGACAAACTGAAGTCTCATTCTAAGGTTTCACTAAGTTCGTCCCAAGTTAGTCACTTTCTATGGACGAACTTAGACAAACCATAGAATGAGACTAACGAGACTAACTTGGGACGAACAAAGACAAACTTAAGTCTCATGGTAAGGTTTGTCAAAGTTTGCCCAAGTTAGTGTCTTTCTAAGGACGAATTTAGACAAACCTTAGAACGAGACTAACGAGACTAACTTGGGACGAACAAAGACAAACTTAAGTCTCATTCTAAGGTTTCTCTAAGTTCGTCCCAAGTTAGTCTCTTTCTAAGGACGAACTTAGACAAACCTTAGAATGAGACTAACGAGACTAACTTGGGACGAACAAAGACAAACTTAAGTCTCATTCTAAGGTTTGTCTAAGTTCGTCCCAAGTTAGTCTCTTTCTAATGACGAACTTTGACAAACCATAGAATGAGGCTAACGAGACTAACTTGGGACGAACAAAGACAAACGTTAGTCTCATTCTAAGGTTTGTCTAAGTTCGTCCCAAGTTAGTCACTTTCTACGGATGAACTTAGACAAACCTTAGAATGAGACTAACGAGACTAACTTGGGACGAACAAAGAAAAACTTAAGTCTCATTCTAAGGTGTCTCTAAGTTCGTCCCAAGTTAGTCACTTTCTACGGATGAACTTAGACAGACCTTAGAATGAGACTAACGAGACTAACTTGGGACGAACAAAGACAAACTTAAGTCTCATTCTAAGGTTTCTCTAAGGTCGTCCCAAGTTAGTCTCTTTCTAAGGACGAACTTAGACAAACCTTAGAATGAGACTGACGAGACTAACTTGGGACGAACAAAGACAAACTTAAGTCTCATTCTAAGGTTTTTCTAAGTTCGTCCCAAGTTAGTCTCTTTCTAATGACGAACTGTGACAAATCTTAGAATGAGACTAACGGGACTAACTTGGGACGAACAAAGACAAACGTTAGTCTCATTCTAAGGTTTGTCTAAGTTCGTCCCAAGTTAGTCTCTTTCTAAGGACGAACTTAGACAAACCTTTGAATGAGACTAACGAGACTAACTTGGGACGAACAAAGAAAAACTTAACTCTCATTCTAAGGTTTCTCTAAGTTCGTCCCAAGTTAGTCACTTTCTACGGACGAACTTAGACAGACCTTAGAATGAGACTAACGAGACTAACTTGGGACGAACAAAGACAAACTGAAGTCTCATTCTAAGGCTTCACTAAGTTCGTCCCAAGTTAGTCACTTTCTATAGACGAACTTAGACAAACCATAGAATAAGACTAACGAGACTAACTTGGGACGAACAAAGACAAACTTAAGTCTGATTCTAAGGTTTGTCAAAGTTCGCCCAAGTAAGTCTCTTTCTAAGGACGAACTTAGACAAACCTTAGAACGAGACTAACGAGACTAACTTGGGACGAACAAAAACAAACTTAAGTCTCATTCTAAGGTTTCTCTAAGTTCGTCCCAAGTTAGTCTCTTTCTAAGGACGAACTTAGACAAACCTTAGAATGAGACTAACGAGACTAACTTGGGACGAACAAAGACAAACTTAAGTCCCATTCTGAGGTTTGTCTAAGTTCGTCCCAAGTTAGTCACTTTCTACTGACGAACTTAGACAAACCTTAGAATGAGACTAACGAGACTAACATGGGACGAACAAAGACAAACGTTAGTCTCATTCTATGGTTTGTCTTAGTTCGTCCCAAGTTAGTCACTTTCTAATGACGAACTTAGACAAACCTTAGAATGAGACTAACGAGACTAACTTGGGACGAACAAAGACAAACGTTAGTCTCATTCTAAGGTTTGTCTAAGTTCGTCCCAAGTTAGTCTCTTTCTAAGGACAAACTTAGACAAACCTTAGAATGAGACTAACGAGACTAACTTGGGACGAACAAAGACAAACTTAAGTCTCATTCTAAGGTTTGTCAAAGTTCGTCCCAAGTTAGTCACTTTCTACGGATGAACTTAGACAAACCTTAGAATGAGACTAACGAGACTAACTTGGGACGAACAAAGAAAAACTTAAGTCTCATTCTGAGGTTTGTCTAAGTTCGTCCCAAGTTAGTCACTTTCTACTGACGAACTTAGACAAACCTTAGAATAAGACTAACGAGATTAACTTTTGGGACGAACAAAGACAAACGTTAGTCTCATTCTAAGGTTTGTCAAAGTTCGTCCCAAGTTAGTCACTTTCTACGGATGAACTTAGACAAACCTTAGAATGAGACTAACGAGACTAACTTGGGACGAACAAAGACAAACTTAAGTCTCATTCTAAGGTTTGTCAAAGTTCGTCCCAAGTAAGTCTCTTTCTAAGGACGAACTTAGACAAACCTTAGAATGAGACTAACGAGACTAACTTGGGACGAACAAAGACAAACGTTAGTCTCATTCTAAGGTTTGTCCAAGTTCGTCCCAAGTTAGTCACTTATACGGATGAACTTAGACAAACCTTAGAATGAGACTAACGAGACTAACTTGGGACGAACAAAGACAAACTTAAGTCTCATTCTAAGGTTTGTCAAAGTTCGTCCCATGTAAGTCTCTTTCTAAGGACGAACTTAGACAAACCTTAGAATGAGACTAACGAGACTAACTTGGGACGAACAAAGACAAACGTAAATCTCATTCTAAGGTTTGCCTAAGTTCGTCCCAAGTTAGTCTCTTTCTAAGGACGAACTTAGACAAACCTTAGAATGAGACTAACGAGACTAACTTGGGACGAACAAAGACAAACTTAAGTTTCATTCTAAGGTTTGTCTAAGTTCGTCCCAAGTTAGTCTCTTTCTAATGACGAACTTAGACAAACCTTAGAATGAGACTAACGAGACTAACTTGGGACGAACAAAGACAAACGTTAGTCTCATTCTAAGGTTTGTCTAAGTTCGTCCCAAGTTAGTCTCTTTCTAAGGACAAACTTAGACAAACCTTAGAATGAGACTAACGAGACTAACTTGGGACGAACAAAGACAAACTTAAGTCTCATTCTAAGGTTTGTCTAAGTTCGTCCCAAGTTAGTCTCTTTCTAATGACGAACCTAGACAAACCTTAGAATGAGACTAACGAGATTAACTTGGGACGAACAAAGACAAACGTTATTCTCATTCTAAGGTTTGTCAAAGTTCGTCCCAAGTTAGTCACTTTCTACGGATGAACTTAGACAAACCTTAGAATGAGACTAACGAGACTAACTTGGGACGAACAAAGACAAACTTAAGTCTCATTCTAAGGTTTGTCAAAGTTCGTCCCAAGTAAGTCTCTTTCTAAGGAAGAACTTAGACAAACCTTAGAATGAGACTAACGAGACTAACTTGGGACGAACAAAGACAAACTTAAGTCTCATTCCAAGGTTTGTCTAAGTTCGTCCCAAGTTAGTCACTTTCTACGGACGAACTTAGACAAACCTTAGAATGAGACTAACGAGACTAACTTGGGACGAACAAAGACAAACGTTAGTCTCATTCTAAGGTTTGTCTTCGTTTGTCCCAAGTTAGTCTCTTTCTAATGACGAACTTGGACATACCTTAGAATGAGACTAACGAGACTAACTTGGGACGAACAAAGACAAATGTTAGTCTCATTCTAAGGTTTGCCTAAGTTCGTCCCATGTTAGTCTCTTTCTAAGGACGAACTTAGACAAACCTTAGAATGAGACTAACGAGACTAACTTGGGACGAACAAAGACAAACTTAAGTCTCATTCTAAGGTTTGTCTAAGTTCGTCCCAAGTTAGTCTCTTTCTAATGACGAACTTAGACAAACCTTAGAATGAGACTAACGAGACTAACTTGGGACGAACAAAGACAAACGTTAGTCTCATTCTAAGGTTTGTCTAAGTTCGTCCCAAGTTAGTCTCTTTCTAAGGAATAACTTAGACAAACCTTAGAATGAGACTAACGAGACTAACTTGGGACGAACAAAGACAAACTTAAGTCTCATTCTAAGGTTTGTCTAAGTTCGTCCCAAGTTAGTCTCTTTCTAATGACGAACCTAGACAAACCTTAGAATGAGACTAACGAGATTAACTTGGGACGAACAAAGACAAACGTTAGTCTCATTCTAAGGTTTGTCTAAGTTCGTCCCAAGTTAGTCTCTTTCTAAGGAATAACTTAGACAAACCTTAGAATGAGACTAACGAGACTAACTTGGGACGAACAAAGACAAACTTAAGTCTCATTCTAAGGTTTGTCAAAGTTCGTCCCAAGTAAGTCTCTATCTAAGGACGAACTTAGACAAACCTTAGAATGAGACTAACGAGACTAACTTGGGACGAACAAAGACAAACTTAAGTCTCATTCCAAGGTTTGTCTAAGTTCGTCCCAAGTTAGTCACTTTCTACGGACGAACTTAGACAAACCATAGAATGAGACTAACGAGACTAACTTGGGACGAACAAAGACAAACGTTAGTCTCATTCTAAGGTTTGTCTTCGTTTGTCCCAAGTTAGTCTCTTTCTAATGACGAACTTAGACATACCTTAGAATGAGACTAACGAGACTAACTTGGGACGAACAAAGACAAACGTTAGTCTCATTCTAAGGTTTGCCTAAGTTCGTCCCAAGTTAGTCTCTTTCTAAGGACGAACTTAGACAAACCTTAGAATGAGACTAACGAGACTAACTTGGGACGAACAAAGACAAACTTAAGTCTCATTCTAAGGTTTGTCTAAGTTCGTCCCAAGTAAGTCACTTTCTACGGACGAACTTAGACAAACCTTAGAATGAGACTAACGAGACTAACTTGGGACGAACAAAGACAAACGTTAGTCTCATTCTAAGGTTTGTCTTAGTTCGTCCCAAGTTAGTCTCTTTCTAATGACGAACTTAGAAAAACGTTAGAATGAGACTAACGAGACTAACTTGGGACGAACAAAGACAAACGTTAGTCTCATTCTAAGGTTTGCCTAAGTTCGTCCCAAGTTAGTCTCTTTCTAAGGACGAACTTAGACAAACCTTAGAATGAGACTAACGAGACTAACTTGGGACGAACAAAGACAAACTTAAGTCTCTTTCTAAGGTTTGTCTAAGTTCGTCCCAAGTTAGTCTCTTTCTAATGACGAACTTTGACAAATCTTAGAATGAGACTAACGAGACTAACTTGGGACGAACAAAGACAAATGTTAGTCTCATTCTAAGGTTTGTCTAAGTTCGTCCCAAGTTAGTCTCTTTCTAAGGACGAACTTAGACAAACCTTTGAATGAGACTAACGAGACTAACTTGGGACGAACAAAGAAAAATTTAACTCTCATTCTAAGGTTTCTCTAAGTTCGTCCCAAGTTAGTCACTTTCTACGGACGAACTTAGACAGACCTTAGAATGAGACTAACGAGACTAACTTGGGACGAACAAAGACAAACTGAAGTCTCATTCTAAGGTTTCACTAAGTTCGTCCCAAGTTAGTCACTTTCTATGGACGAACTTAGACAAACCATAGAATGAGACTAACGAGACTAACTTGGGACGAACAAAGACAAACTTAAGTCTCATGCTAAGGTTTGTCAAAGTTTGCCCAAGTTAGTCTCTTTCTAAGGACGAATTTAGACAAACCTTAGAACGAGACTAACGAGACTAACTTGGGACGAACAAAGACAAACTTAAGTCTCATTCTAAGGTTTCTCTAAGTTCGTCCCAAGTTAGTCTCTTTCTAAGGACGAACTTAGACAAACCTTAGAATGAGACTAACGAGACTAACTTGGGACGAACAAAGACAAACTTAAGTCTCATTCTAAGGTTTGTCTAAGTTCGTCCCAAGTTAGTCTCTTTCTAATGACAAACTTTGACAAACCATAGAATGAGGCTAACGAGACTAACTTGGGACGAACAAAGACAAACGTTAGTCTCATTCTAAGGTTTGTCTAAGTTCGTCCCAAGTTAGTCACTTTCTACGGATGAACTTAGACAAACCTTAGAATGAGACTAACGAGACTAACTTGGGACGAACAAAGACAAACTTAAGTCTCATTCTAAGGTTTCTCTAAGGTCGTCCCAAGTTAGTCACTTTCTACGGACGAACTTAGATAAACCTTAGAATGAGACTAACGAGACTAACTAGGGACGAACAAAGACAAACTTAAGTCTCATTCTAAGGTTTCTCTAAGGTCGTCCCAAGTTAGTCTCTTTCTAAGGACGAACTTAGACAAACCTTAGAATGAGACTGACGAGACTAACTTGGGACGAACAAAGACAAACTTAAGTCTCATTCTAAGGTTTTTCTAAGTTCGTCCCAAGTTAGTCTCTTTCTAATGACGAACTTTGACAAATCTTAGAATGAGACTAACGAGACTAACTTGGGACGAACAAAGACAAACGTTAGTCTCATTCTAAGGTTTGTCTAAGTTCGTCCCAAGTTAGTCTCTTTCTAAGGACGAACTTAGACAAACCTTTGAATGAGACTAATGAGACTAACTTGGGACGAACAAAGAAAAACTTAACTCTCATTCTAAGGTTTCTCTAAGTTCGTCCCAAGTTAGTCACTTTCTACGGACGAACTTAGACAGACCTTAGAATGAGACTAACGAGACTAACTTGGGACGAACAAAGACAAACTGAAGTCTCATTCTAAGGTTTCACTAAGTTCGTCCCAAGTTAGTCACTTTCTATGGACGAACTTAGACAAACCATAGAATAAGACTAACGAGACTAACTTGGGACGAACAAAGACAAACTTAAGTCTGATTCTAAGGTTTGTCAAAGTTCGCCCAAGTAAGTCTCTTTCTAAGGACGAACTTAGACAAACCTTAGAACGAGACTAACG
This sequence comes from Rhodiola kirilowii, assembly GCA_033675215.1. NCBI lineage: Eukaryota > Viridiplantae > Streptophyta > Magnoliopsida > Saxifragales > Crassulaceae > Rhodiola > Rhodiola kirilowii. The sequence goes on along the minus strand of JAUCNB010000012.1, from coordinate 471,348 downwards.
AGACTAACTTGGGACGAACAAAGACAAACTTAAGTCTCATTCTAAGGTTTCTCTAAGTTCGTCCCAAGTTAGTCTCTTTCTAAGGACGAACTTAGACAAACCTTAGAATGAGACTAACGAGACTAACTTGGGACGAACAAAGACAAACTTAAGTCCCATTCTGAGGTTTGTCTAAGTTCGTCCCAAGTTAGTCACTTTCTACTGACGAACTTAGACAAACCTTAGAATGAGACTAACGAGACTAACATGGGACGAACAAAGACAAACGTTAGTCTCATTCTATGGTTTGTCTTAGTTCGTCCCAAGTTAGTCTCTTTCTAACGACGAACTTAGACAAACCTTAGAATGAGACTAACGAGACTAACTTGGGACGAACAAAGACAAACGTTAGTCTCATTCTAAGGTTTGTCTAAGTTCGTCCCAAGTTAGTCTCTTTCTAAGGACAAACTTAGACAAACCTTAGAATGAGACTAACGAGACTAACTTGGGACGAACAAAGACAAACTTAAGTCTCATTCTAAGGTTTGTCAAAGTTCGTCCCAAGTTAGTCACTTTCTACGGATGAACTTAGACAAACCTTAGAATGAGACTAACGAGACTAACTTGGGACGAACAAAGAAAAACTTAAGTCCCATTCTGAGGTTTGTCTAAGTTCGTCCCAAGTTAGTCACTTTCTACTGACGAACTTAGACAAACCTTAGAATAAGACTAACGAGACTAACTTGGGACGAACAAAGACAAACGTTAGTCTCATTCTAAGGTTTGTCTAAGTTCATCCCAAGTTACACTCTTTCTAAGGACGAACTTAGACAAACCTTAGAATGAGACTAACGAGACTAACTTGGGACGAACAAAGACAAACTTAAGTCTCATTCTAAGGTTAGTCTAAGTTCATCCTTAGAAAGAGACTAACTTGGTACTAACTTAGACAAACCTTAGAATGAGACTAACGAGACTAACTTGGGACGAACAAAGACAAACGTTAGTGTCATTCTATGGTTTGTCTAAGTTAGTACCAAGTTAGTCTCTTTCTATGGACGAACTTAGACAAACCTTAGAATGAGACTAACGAGACAAAGTTGGAACGAAGAAAGACAAACTTAAGTCTCATTCTAAGGTTTGTCTAAGTTCATCCCAAGTTAGTCTCTTTCAAAGGACGAACTTAGACAAACCTTAGAATGAGACTAACGAGACTAACTTTGGATGAACAAAGACAAACTTAAGTCTCATTCTAAGGTTTGTCTAAGTTCGTCCCAAGTTAGTCACTTTCTACGGACGAACTTACACAAACCATAGAATGAGACTAACGAGACTAAATTGGGACGAACAAAGACAAACTTAAGTCTCATTCTAAGGTTTCTCTAAGTTCGTCCTAAGTTAGTCACTTTCTACGGATGAACTTAGACAGACCTTAGAATGAGACTAACGAGACTAACTTGGGACGAACAAAGACAAACTAAAGTCTCATTCTAAGGTTTGTCAAAGTTCGTCCCAAGTTAGTCACTTTCTACGGACGAACTTAGACAGACCTTAGAATGAGACTAACGAGACTAACTTGGGACGAACAAAGACAAACTGAAGTCTCATTCTAAGGTTTCACTAAGTTCGTCCCAAGTTAGTCACTTTCTATGGACGAACTTAGACAAACCATAGAATGAGACTAACGAGACTAACTTGGGACGAACAAAGACAAACTTAAGTCTCATGCTAAGGTTTGTCAAAGTTTGCCCAAGTTAGTCTCTTTCTAAGGACGAATTTAGACAAACCTTAGAACGAGACTAACGAGACTAACTTGGGACGAACAAAGACAAACTTAAGTCTCATTCTAAGGTTTCTCTAAGTTCGTCCCAAGTTAGTCTCTTTCTAAGGACGAACTTAGACAAACCTTAGAATGAGACTAACGAGACTAACTTGGGACGAACAAAGACAAACTTAAGTCTCATTCTAAGGTTTGTCTAAGTTCGTCCCAAGTTAGTCTCTTTCTAATGACAAACTTTGACAAACCATAGAATGAGGCTAACGAGACTAACTTGGGACGAACAAAGACAAACGTTAGTCTCATTCTAAGGTTTGTCTAAGTTCGTCCCAAGTTAGTCACTTTCTACGGATGAACTTAGACAAACCTTAGAATGAGACTAACGAGACTAACTTGGGACGAACAAAGACAAACTTAAGTCTCATTCTAAGGTTTCTCTAAGGTCGTCCCAAGTTAGTCACTTTCTACGGACGAACTTAGATAAACCTTAGAATGAGACTAACGAGACTAACTTGGGACGAACAAAGACAAACTTAAGTCTCATTCTAAGGTTTCTCTAAGGTCGTCCCAAGTTAGTCTCTTTCTAAGGACGAACTTAGACAAACCTTAGAATGAGACTGACGAGACTAACTTGGGACGAACAAAGACAAACTTAAGTCTCATTCTAAGGTTTTTCTAAGTTCGTCCCAAGTTAGTCTCTTTCTAATGACGAACTTTGACAAATCTTAGAATGAGACTAACGAGACTAACTTGGGACGAACAAAGACAAACGTTAGTCTCATTCTAAGGTTTGTCTAAGTTCGTCCCAAGTTAGTCTCTTTCTAAGGACGAACTTAGACAAACCTTTGAATGAGACTAATGAGACTAACTTGGGACGAACAAAGAAAAACTTAACTCTCATTCTAAGGTTTCTCTAAGTTCGTCCCAAGTTAGTCACTTTCTACGGACGAACTTAGACAGACCTTAGAATGAGACTAACGAGACTAACTTGGGACGAACAAAGACAAACTGAAGTCTCATTCTAAGGTTTCACTAAGTTCGTCCCAAGTTAGTCACTTTCTATGGACGAACTTAGACAAACCATAGAATAAGACTAACGAGACTAACTTGGGACGAACAAAGACAAACTTAAGTCTGATTCTAAGGTTTGTCAAAGTTCGCCCAAGTAAGTCTCTTTCTAAGGACGAACTTAGACAAACCTTAGAACGAGACTAACGAGACTAACTTGGGACGAACAAAGACAAACTTAAGTCTCATTCTAAGGTTTCTCTAAGTTCGTCCCAAGTTAGTCTCTTTCTAAGGACGAACTTAGACAAACCTTAGAATGAGACTAACGAGACTAACTTGGGACGAACAAAGACAAACTTAAGTCCCATTCTGAGGTTTGTCTAAGTTCGTCCCAAGTTAGTCACTTTCTACTGACGAACTTAGACAAACCTTAGAATGAGACTAACGAGACTAACATGGGACGAACAAAGACAAACGTTAGTCTCATTCTATGGTTTGTCTTAGTTCGTCCCAAGTTAGTCTCTTTCTAACGACGAACTTAGACAAACCTTAGAATGAGACTAACGAGACTAACTTGGGACGAACAAAGACAAACGTTAGTCTCATTCTAAGGTTTGTCTAAGTTCGTCCCAAGTTAGTCTCTTTCTAAGGACAAACTTAGACAAACCTTAGAATGAGACTAACGAGACTAACTTGGGACGAACAAAGACAAACTTAAGTCTCATTCTAAGGTTTGTCAAAGTTCGTCCCAAGTTAGTCACTTTCTACGGATGAACTTAGACAAACCTTAGAATGAGACTAACGAGACTAACTTGGGACGAACAAAGAAAAACTTAAGTCCCATTCTGAGGTTTGTCTAAGTTCGTCCCAAGTTAGTCACTTTCTACTGACGAACTTAGACAAACCTTAGAATAAGACTAACGAGACTAACTTGGGACGAACAAAGACAAACGTTAGTCTCATTCTAAGGTTTGTCTAAGTTCATCCCAAGTTACACTCTTTCTAAGGACGAACTTAGACAAACCTTAGAATGAGACTAACGAGACTAACTTGGGACGAACAAAGACAAACTTAAGTCTCATTCTAAGGTTAGTCTAAGTTCATCCTTAGAAAGAGACTAACTTGGTACTAACTTAGACAAACCTTAGAATGAGACTAACGAGACTAACTTGGGACGAACAAAGACAAACGTTAGTGTCATTCTATGGTTTGTCTAAGTTAGTACCAAGTTAGTCTCTTTCTATGGACGAACTTAGACAAACCTTAGAATGAGACTAACGAGACAAAGTTGGAACGAAGAAAGACAAACTTAAGTCTCATTCTAAGGTTTGTCTAAGTTCATCCCAAGTTAGTCTCTTTCAAAGGACGAACTTAGACAAACCTTAGAATGAGACTAACGAGACTAACTTTGGATGAACAAAGACAAACTTAAGTCTCATTCTAAGGTTTGTCTAAGTTCGTCCCAAGTTAGTCACTTTCTACGGACGAACTTACACAAACCATAGAATGAGACTAACGAGACTAAATTGGGACGAACAAAGACAAACTTAAGTCTCATTCTAAGGTTTCTCTAAGTTCGTCCTAAGTTAGTCACTTTCTACGGATGAACTTAGACAGACCTTAGAATGAGACTAACGAGACTAACTTGGGACGAACAAAGACAAACTAAAGTCTCATTCTAAGGTTTGTCAAAGTTCGTCCCAAGTTAGTCACTTTCTACGGATGAACTTAGACAAACCTTAGAATGAGACTAACGAGACTAACTTGGGACGAACAAAGACAAACTTAAGTCTCATTCTAAGGTTTGTCAAAGTTCGTCCCAAGTAAGTCTCTTTCTAAGGACGAACTTAGACAAACCTTAGAATGAGACTAACGAGACTAACTTGGGACGAACAAAGACAAACTTATGTCTCATTCCAAGGTTTGTCTAAGTTCGTCCCAAGTTAGTCACTTTCTACGGACGAACTTAGATAAACCTTAGAATGAGACTAACGAGACTAACTTGGGACGAACAAAGACAAACGTTAGTCTCATTCTAAGGTTTGTCTTCGTTTGTCCCAAGTTAGTCTCTTTCTAATGACGAACTTAGACATACCTTAGAATGAGACTAACGAGACTAACTTGGGACGAACAAAGACAAACGTTAGTCTCATTCTAAGGTTTGCCTAAGTTCGTCCCAAGTTAGTCTCTTTCTAAGGACGAACTTAGACAAACCTTAGAATGAGACTGACGAGACTAACTTGGGACGAACAAAGACAAACTTAAGTCTCATTCTAAGGTTTTTCTAAGTTCGTCCCAAGTTAGTCTCTTTCTAATGACGAACTTTGACAAATCTTAGAATGAGACTAACGAGACTAACTTGGGACGAACAAAGACAAACGTTAGTCTCATTCTAAGGTTTGTCTAAGTTCGTCCCAAGTTAGTCTCTTTCTAAGGACGAACTTAGACAAACCTTTGAATGAGACTAACGAGACTAAGTTGGGACGAACAAAGAAAAACTTAACTCTCATTCTAAGGTTTCTCTAAGTTCGTCTTAAGTTAGTCACTTTCTACGGACGAACTTAGACAGACCTTAGAATGAGACTAACGAGACTAACTTGGGACGAACAAAGACAAACTGAAGTCTCATTCTAAGGTTTCACTAAGTTCGTCCCAAGTTAGTCACTTTCTATGGACGAACTTAGACAAACCATAGAATAAGACTAACGAGACTAACTTGGGACGAACAAAGACAAACTTAAGTCTGATTCTAAGGTTTGTCAAAGTTCGCCCAAGTTAGTCTCTTTCTAAGGACGAACTTAGACAAACCTTAGAACGAGACTAACGAGACTAACTTGGGATGAACAAAGACAAACTTAAGTCTCATTCTAAGGTTTCTCTAAGTTCGTCCCAAGTTAGTCTCTTTCTAAGGATGAACTTAGACAAACCTTAGAATGAGACTAACGAGACTAACTTGGGACGAACAAAGACAAACTTAAGTCCCATTCTGAGGTTTGTCTAAGTTCGTCCCAAGTTAGTCACTTTCTACTGACGAACTTAGACAAACCTTAGAATGAGACTAACGAGACTAACATGGGACGAACAAAGACAAACGTTAGTCTCATTCTATGGTTTGTCTTAGTTCGTCCCAAGTTAGTCTCTTTCTAATGACGAACTTAGACAAACCTTAGAATGAGACTAACGAGACTAACTTAGGACGAACAAAGACAAACGTTAGTCTCATTCTAAGGTTTGTCTAAGTTCGTCCCAAGTTAGTCTCTTTCTAAGGACAAACTTAGACAAACCTTAGAATGAGACTAACGAGACTAACTTGGGACGAACAAAGACAAACTTAAGTCTCATTCTAAGGTTTGTCAAAGTTCGTCCCAAGTTAGTCACTTTCTACGGATGAACTTAGACAAACCTTAGAATGAGACTAATGAGACTAACTTGGGACGAACAAAGAAAAACTTAAGTCCCATTCTGAGGTTTGTCTAAGTTCGTCCCAAGTTAGTCACTTTCTACTGACGAACTTAGACAAACCTTAGAATAAGACTAAAGAGACTAACTTGGGACGAACAAAGACAAACGTTAGTCTCATTCTAAGGTTTGTCTAAGTTCGTCCCAAGTTACACTCTTTCTAAGGACGAACTTAGACAAACCTTAGAATGAGACTAACGAGACTAACTTGGGACGAACAAAGACAAACTTAAGTCTCATTCTAAGGTTAGTCTAAGTTCATCCTTAGAAAGAGACTAACTTGGTACTAACTTAGACAAACCTTAGAATGAGACTAACGAGACTAACTTGGGACGAACAAAGACAAACGTTAGTCTCATTCTAAGGTTTGTCTAAGTTAGTACCAAGTTAGTCTCTTTCTATGGACAAACTTAGACAAACCTTAGACTGAGACTAACGAGACAAAGTTGGAACGAAGAAAGACAAACTTAAGTCTCATTCTAAGGTTTGTCTAAGTTCATCCCAAGTTAGTCTCTTTCAAAGGACGAACTTAGACAAACCTTAGAATGAGACTAACGAGACTAACTTTGGATGAACAAAGACAAACTTAAGTCTCATTCTAAGGTTTGTCTAAGTTCGTCCCAAGTTAGTCACTTTCTACGGACGAACTTACACAAACCATAGAATTAGACTAATGAGACTAAATTGGGACGAACAAAGACAAACTTAAGTCTCATGCTAAGGTTTGTCAAAGTTTGCCCAAGTTAGTCTCTTTCTAAGGACGAATTTAGACAAACCTTAGAACGAGACTAACGAGACTAACTTGGTACGAACAAAGACAAACGTTATTCTCATTCTAAGGTTTGTCTTAGTTCGTCACAAGTTAGTCTATTTCTAAGGATGAACTTAGACAAACATTAGAATGAGACTAACGAGACTAACTTGGGACGAACAAAGACAAACGTTAGTCTCATTCTAAGGTTTGTCTAAGTTCGTCCAAAGTTACACTCTTTCTAAGGACGAACTTAGACAAACCTTAGAATGAGACTAACGAGACTAACTTGGGACGAACAAAGGCAAACTTAAGTCTCATTCTAAGGTTAGTCTAAGTTCATCCTTAGAAAGAGACTAACTTGGCACTAACTTAGACAAACCTTAGAATGAGACTAACGAGACTAACTTGGGACGAACAAAGACAAACGTTAGTCTCATTCTAAGGTTTGTCTACGTTAGTACCAAGTTAATCTCTTTCTAAGGACGAACTTAGACAAACCTTAGAATGAGACTAACGAGACAAAGTTGGAACGAACAAAGACAAACTTAAGTCTCATTCTAAGGTTTGTCTAAGTTCATCCCAAGTTAGTCTCTTTCAAAGGACGAACTTAGACAAACCTTAGAATGGGACTAACGAGACTAACTTTGGATGAACAAAGACAAACTTAAGTCTCATTCTAAGGTTTGTCTAAGTTCGTCCCAAGTTAGTCAGCCAAACCTTAGAATGAGACTATCGAGACTAACTTGGGACGAACAAAGACAAACTTAAGTCTCATTCTAAGGTTTGTCTTAGTTCATCCCAAGTTAGTCTCTTTCTAATGACGAACTTGGACATACCTTAGAATGAGACTAACGAGACTAACTTGGGACGAACAAAGACAAATGTTAGTCTCATTCTAAGGTTTGTCTAAGTTCGTCCCAAGTAAGTCACTTTCTACGGACGAACTTAGACAAACCTTAGAATGAGACTAACGAGACTAACTTGGGACGAACAAAGACAAACTTAAGTTTCATTCTAAGGTTTGTCTAAGTTCGTCCCAAGTTAGTCTCTTTCTAATGACGAACTTAGACAAACCTTAGAATGAGACTAACGAGACTAACTTGGGACGAACAAAGACAAACGTTAGTCTCATTCTAAGGTTTGTCTAAGTTCGTCCCAAGTTAGTCTCTTTCTAAGGAATAACTTAGACAAACCTTAGAATGAGACTAACGAGACTAACTTGGGACGAACAAAGACAAACTTAAGTCTCATTCTAAGGTTTGTCTAAGTTCGTCCCAAGTTAGTCTCTTTCTAATGACGAACCTAGACAAACCTTAGAATGAGACTAACGAGATTAACTTGGGACGAACAAAGACAAACGTTAGTCTCATTCTAAGGTTTGTCAAAGTTCGTCCCAAGTTAGTCACTTTCTACGGATGAACTTAGACAAACCTTAGAATGAGACTAACGAGACTAACTTGGGACGAACAAAGACAAACTTAAGTCTCATTCTAAGGTTTGTCAAAGTTCGTCCCAAGTAAGTCTCTATCTAAGGACGAACTTAGACAAACCTTAGAATGAGACTAACGAGACTAACTTGGGACGAACAAAGACAAACTTAAGTCTCATTCCAAGGTTTGTCTAAGTTCGTCCCAAGTTAGTCACTTTCTACGGACGAACTTAGACAAACCTTAGAATGAGACTAACGAGACTAACTTGGGACGAACAAAGACAAACGTTAGTCTCATTCTATGGTTTGTCTTCGTTTGTCCCAAGTTAGTCTCTTTCTAATGACGAACTTAGACATACCTTAGAATGAGACTAACGAGACTAACTTGGGACGAACAAAGACAAACGTTAGTCTCATTCTAAGGTTTGCCTAAGTTCGTCCCAAGTTAGTCTCTTTCTAAGGACGAACTTAGACAAACCTTAGAATGAGACTAACGAGACTAACTTGGGACGAACAAAGACAAACTTAAGTCTCATTCTAAGGTTTGTCTAAGTTCGTCCCAAGTAAGTCACTTTCTACGGACGAACTTAGACAAACCTTAGAATGAGACTAACGAGACTAACTTGGGACGAACAAAGACAAACGTTAGTCTCATTCTAAGGTTTGTCTTAGTTCGTCCCAAGTTAGTCTCTTTCTAATGACGAACTTAGAAAAACGTTAGAATGAGACTAACGAGACTAACTTGGGACGAACAAAGACAAACGTTAGTCTCATTCTAAGGTTTGCCTAAGTTCGTCCCAAGTTAGTCTCTTTCTAAGGACGAACTTAGACAAACCTTAGAATGAGACTAACGAGACTAACTTGGGACGAACAAAGACAAACTTAAGTCTCATTCTAAGGTTTGTCTAAGTTCGTCCCAAGTTAGTCTCTTTCTAATGACGAACTTTGACAAATCTTAGAATGAGACTAACGAGACTAACTTGGGACGAACAAAGACAAATGTTAGTCTCATTCTAAGGTTTGTCTAAGTTCGTCCCAAGTTAGTCTCTTTCTAAGGACGAACTTAGACAAACCTTTGAATGAGACTAACGAGACTAACTTGGGACGAACAAAGAAAAATTTAACTCTCATTCTAAGGTTTCTCTAAGTTCGTCCCAAGTTAGTCACTTTCTACGGACGAACTTAGACAGACCTTAGAATGAGACTAACGAGACTAACTTGGGACGAACAAAGACAAACTGAAGTCTCATTCTAAGGTTTCACTAAGTTCGTCCCAAGTTAGTCACTTTCTATGGACGAACTTAGACAAACCATAGAATGAGACTAACGAGACTAACTTGGGACGAACAAAGACAAACTTAAGTCTCATGCTAAGGTTTGTCAAAGTTTGCCCAAGTTAGTCTCTTTCTAAGGACGAATTTAGACAAACCTTAGAACGAGACTAACGAGACTAACTTGGGACGAACAAAGACAAACTTAAGTCTCATTCTAAGGTTTCTCTAAGTTCGTCCCAAGTTAGTCTCTTTCTAAGGACGAACTTAGACAAACCTTAGAATGAGACTAACGAGACTAACTTGGGACGAACAAAGACAAACTTAAGTCTCATTCTAAGGTTTGTCTAAGTTCGTCCCAAGTTAGTCTCTTTCTAATGACAAACTTTGACAAACCATAGAATGAGGCTAACGAGACTAACTTGGGACGAACAAAGACAAACGTTAGTCTCATTCTAAGGTTTGTCTAAGTTCGTCCCAAGTTAGTCACTTTCTACGGATGAACTTAGACAAACCTTAGAATGAGACTAACGAGACTAACTTGGGACGAACAAAGAAAAACTTAAGTCTCATTCTAAGGTGTCTCTAAGTTCGTCCCAAGTTAGTCACTTTCTACGGATGAACTTAGACAGACCTTAGAATGAGACTAACGAGACTAACTTGGGACGAACAAAGACAAACTTAAGTCTCATTCTAAGGTTTCTCTAAGGTCGTCCCAAGTTAGTCTCTTTCTAAGGACGAACTTAGACAAACCTTAGAATGAGACTGACGAGACTAACTTGGGACGAACAAAGACAAACTTAAGTCTCATTCTAAGGTTTTTCTAAGTTCGTCCCAAGTTAGTCTCTTTCTAATGACGAACTTTGACAAATCTTAGAATGAGACTAACGAGACTAACTTGGGACGAACAAAGACAAACGTTAGTCTCATTCTAAGGTTTGTCTAAGTTCGTCCCAAGTTAGTCTCTTTCTAAGGACGAACTTAGACAAACCTTTGAATGAGACTAATGAGACTAACTTGGGACGAACAAAGAAAAACTTAACTCTCATTCTAAGGTTTCTCTAAGTTCGTCCCAAGTTAGTCACTTTCTACGGACGAACTTAGACAGACCTTAGAATGAGACTAACGAGACTAACTTGGGACGAACAAAGACAAACTGAAGTCTCATTCTAAGGTTTCACTAAGTTCGTCCCAAGTTAGTCACTTTCTATGGACGAACTTAGACAAACCATAGAATAAGACTAACGAGACTAACTTGGGACGAACAAAGACAAACTTAAGTCTGATTCTAAGGTTTGTCAAAGTTCGCCCAAGTAAGTCTCTTTCTAAGGACGAACTTAGACAAACCTTAGAACGAGACTAACGAGACTAACTTGGGACGAACAAAGACAAACTTAAGTCTCATTCTAAGGTTTCTCTAAGTTCGTCCCAAGTTAGTCTCTTTCTAAGGACGAACTTAGACAAACCTTAGAATGAGACTAACGAGACTAACTTGGGACGAACAAAGACAAACTTAAGTCCCATTCTGAGGTTTGTCTAAGTTCGTCCCAAGTTAGTCACTTTCTACTGACGAACTTAGACAAACCTTAGAATGAGACTAACGAGACTAACATGGGACGAACAAAGACAAACGTTAGTCTCATTCTATGGTTTGTCTTAGTTCGTCCCAAGTTAGTCTCTTTCTAACGACGAACTTAGACAAACCTTAGAATGAGACTAACGAGACTAACTTGGGACGAACAAAGACAAACGTTAGTCTCATTCTAAGGTTTGTCTAAGTTCGTCCCAAGTTAGTCTCTTTCTAAGGACAAACTTAGACAAACCTTAGAATGAGACTAACGAGACTAACTTGGGACGAACAAAGACAAACTTAAGTCTCATTCTAAGGTTTGTCAAAGTTCGTCCCAAGTTAGTCACTTTCTACGGATGAACTTAGACAAACCTTAGAATGAGACTAACGAGACTAACTTGGGACGAACAAAGAAAAACTTAAGTCCCATTCTGAGGTTTGTCTAAGTTCGTCCCAAGTTAGTCACTTTCTAATGACGAACTTAGACAAACCTTAGAATAAGACTAACGAGACTAACTTGGGACGAACAAAGACAAACGTTAGTCTCATTCTAAGGTTTGTCTAAGTTCATCCCAAGTTACACTCTTTCTAAGGACGAACTTAGACAAACCTTAGAATGAGACTAACGAGACTAACTTGGGACGAACAAAGACAAACTTAAGTCTCATTCTAAGGTTAGTCTAAGTTCATCCTTAGAAAGAGACTAACTTGGTACTAACTTAGACAAACCTTAGAATGAGACTAACGAGACTAACTTGGGACGAACAAAGACAAACGTTAGTGTCATTCTATGGTTTGTCTAAGTTAGTACCAAGTTAGTCTCTTTCTATGGACGAACTTAGACAAACCTTAGAATGAGACTAACGAGACAAAGTTGGAACGAAGAAAGACAAACTTAAGTCTCATTCTAAGGTTTGTCTAAGTTCATCCCAAGTTAGTCTCTTTCAAAGGACGAACTTAGACAAACCTTAGAATGAGACTAACGAGACTAACTTTGGATGAACAAAGACAAACTTAAGTCTCATTCTAAGGTTTGTCTAAGTTCGTCCCAAGTTAGTCACTTTCTACGGACGAACTTACACAAACCATAGAATGAGACTAACGAGACTAAATTGGGACGAACAAAGACAAACTTAAGTCTCATTCTAAGGTTTCTCTAAGTTCGTCCTAAGTTAGTCACTTTCTACGGATGAACTTAGACAGACCTTAGAATGAGACTAACGAGACTAACTTGGGACGAACAAAGACAAACTAAAGTCTCATTCTAAGGTTTGTCAAAGTTCGTCCCAAGTTAGTCACTTTCTACGGATGAACTTAGACAAACCTTAGAATGAGACGAACGAGACTAACTTGGGACGAACAAAGACAAACTTAAGTCTCATTCTAAGGTTTGTCAAAGTTCGTCCCAAGTAAGTCTCTTTCTAAGGACGAACTTAGACAAACCTTAGAATGAGACTAACGAGACTAACTTGGGACGAACAAAGACAAACTTATGTCTCATTCCAAGGTTTGTCTAAGTTCGTCCCAAGTTAGTCACTTTCTACGGACGAACTTAGATAAACCTTAGAATGAGACTAACGAGACTAACTTGGGACGAACAAAGACAAACGTTAGTCTCATTCTAAGGTTTGTCTTCGTTTGTCCCAAGTTAGTCTCTTTCTAATGACGAACTTAGACATACCTTAGAATGAGACTAACGAGACTAACTTGGGACGAACAAAGACAAACGTTAGTCTCATTCTAAGGTTTGCCTAAGTTCGTCCCAAGTTAGTCTCTTTCTAAGGACGAACTTAGACAAACCTTAGAATGAGACTGACGAGACTAACTTGGGACGAACAAAGACAAACTTAAGTCTCATTCTAAGGTTTTTCTAAGTTCGTCCCAAGTTAGTCTCTTTCTAATGACGAACTTTGACAAATCTTAGAATGAGACTAACGAGACTAACTTGGGACGAACAAAGACAAACGTTAGTCTCATTCTAAGGTTTGTCTAAGTTCGTCCCAAGTTAGTCTCTTTCTAAGGACGAACTTAGACAAACCTTTGAATGAGACTAACGAGACTAAGTTGGGACGAACAAAGAAAAACTTAACTCTCATTCTAAGGTTTCTCTAAGTTCGTCTTAAGTTAGTCACTTTCTACGGACGAACTTAGACAGACCTTAGAATGAGACTAACGAGACTAACTTGGGACGAACAAAGACAAACTGAAGTCTCATTCTAAGGTTTCACTAAGTTCGTCCTAAGTTAGTCACTTTCTATGGACGAACTTAGACAAACCATAGAATAAGACTAACGAGACTAACTTGGGACGAACAAAGACAAACTTAAGTCTGATTCTAAGGTTTGTCTAAGTTCGTCCCAAGTTAGTCTCTTTCTAAGGACGAACTTAGACAAACCTTAGAACGAGACTAACGAGACTAACTTGGGATGAACAAAGACAAACTTAAGTCTCATTCTAAGGTTTCTCTAAGTTCGTCCCAAGTTAGTCTCTTTCTAAGGATGAACTTAGACAAACCTTAGAATGAGACTAACGAGACTAACTTGGGACGAACAAAGACAAACTTAAGTCCCATTCTGAGGTTTGTCTAAGTTCGTCCCAAGTTAGTCACTTTCTACTGACGAACTTAGACAAACCTTAGAATGAGACTAACGAGACTAACATGGGACGAACAAAGACAAACGTTAGTCTCATTCTATGGTTTGTCTTAGTTCGTCCCAAGTTAGTCTCTTTCTAATGACGAACTTAGACAAACCTTAGAATGAGACTAACGAGACTAACTTAGGACGAACAAAGACAAACGTTAGTCTCATTCTAAGGTTTGTCTAAGTTCGTCCCAAGTTAGTCTCTTTCTAAGGACAAACTTAGACAAACCTTAGAATGAGACTAACGAGACTAACTTGGGACGAACAAAGACAAACTTAAGTCTCATTCTAAGGTTTGTCAAAGTTCGTCCCAAGTTAGTCACTTTCTACGGATGAACTTAGACAAACCTTAGAATGAGACTAATGAGACTAACTTGGGACGAACAAAGAAAAACTTAAGTCCCATTCTGAGGTTTGTCTAAGTTCGTCCCAAGTTAGTCACTTTCTACTGACGAACTTAGACAAACCTTAGAATAAGACTAAAGAGACTAACTTGGGACGAACAAAGACAAACGTTAGTCTCATTCTAAGGTTTGTCTAAGTTCGTCCCAAGTTACACTCTTTCTAAGGACGAACTTAGACAAACCTTAGAATGAGACTAACGAGACTAACTTGGGACGAACAAAGACAAACTTAAGTCTCATTCTAAGGTTAGTCTAAGTTCATCCTTAGAAAGAGACTAACTTGGTACTAACTTAGACAAACCTTAGAATGAGACTAACGAGACTAACTTGGGACGAACAAAGACAAACGTTAGTCTCATTCTAAGGTTTGTCTAAGTTAGTACCAAGTTAGTCTCTTTCTATGGACAAACTTAGACAAACCTTAGACTGAGACTAACGAGACAAAGTTGGAACGAAGAAAGACAAACTTAAGTCTCATTCTAAGGTTTGTCTAAGTTCATCCCAAGTTAGTCTCTTTCAAAGGACGAACTTAGACAAACCTTAGAATGAGACTAACGAGACTAACTTTGGATGAACAAAGACAAACTTAGGTCTCATTCTAAGGTTTGTCTAAGTTCGTCCCAAGTTAGTCACTTTCTACGGACGAACTTACACAAACCATAGAATTAGACTAATGAGACTAAATTGGGACGAACAAAGACAAACTTAAGTCTCATGCTAAGGTTTGTCAAAGTTTGCCCAAGTTAGTCTCTTTCTAAGGACGAATTTAGACAAACCTTAGAACGAGACTAACGAGACTAACTTGGGACGAACAAAGACAAACGTTATTCTCATTCTAAGGTTTGTCTTAGTTCGTCACAAGTTAGTCTATTTCTAAGGATGAACTTAGACAAACATTAGAATGAGACTAACGAGACTAACTTGGGACGAACAAAGACAAACGTTAGTCTCATTCTAAGGTTTGTCTAAGTTCGTCCAAAGTTACACTCTTTCTAAGGACGAACTTAGACAAACCTTAGAATGAGACTAACGAGACTAACTTGGGACGAACAAAGGCAAACTTAAGTCTCATTCTAAGGTTAGTCTAAGTTCATCCTTAGAAAGAGACTAACTTGGCACTAACTTAGACAAACCTTAGAATGAGACTAACGAGACTAACTTGGGACGAACAAAGACAAACGTTAGTCTCATTCTAAGGTTTGTCTACGTTAGTACCAAGTTAATCTCTTTCTAAGGACGAACTTAGACAAACCTTAGAATGAGACTAACGAGACAAAGTTGGAACGAACAAAGACAAACTTAAGTCTCATTCTAAGGTTTGTCTAAGTTCATCCCAAGTTAGTCTCTTTCAAAGGACGAACTTAGACAAACCTTAGAATGGGACTAACGAGACTAACTTTGGATGAACAAAGACAAACTTAAGTCTCATTCTAAGGTTTGTCTAAGTTCGTCCCAAGTTAGTCAGCCAAACCTTAGAATGAGACTATCGAGACTAACTTGGGACGAACAAAGACAAACTTAAGTCTCATTCTAAGGTTTGTCTTAGTTCATCCCAAGTTAGTCTCTTTCTAATGACGAACTTAGACAAACCTTAGAATGAGACTAACGAGACTAACTTGGGACGAACAAAGACAAACGTTAGTCTCATTCTAAGGTTTGTCTAAGTTCGTCCTTAGAATGAGACTAACTTGGGATGAACTTAGACAAACCTTAGAATGAGACTAACGTTTGTCTTTGTTCGTCCCAAGTTAGTCTCATTAGTCTCATTCTAAGGTTTGTCTAAGTTCGTCCTTAGAAAGAGACTAACTTGGGCAAACTTAGACAAACCTTAGAATGAGACTTAAGTTTGTCTTTGTTCGTCCCAAGTTAGTCTCGTTAGTCTCATTCTAAGGTTTGTCTAAGTTCATCCTTAGAAAGTGACTAACTTGGGACGAACTAAGACAAACCTTGGAATGAGACTAACGTTTGTATATTTGTTCATCCCAAGTTAGTCTCGTAAGTCTCATTCTAAGGTTTGTCTAACTTCGTCCCAAGTTAGTCACTTTCTACGGACGAACTTAGACAAACCATAGAATGAGACTAACGAGACTAACTTGGGATGAACAAAGACAAACCTAAGTCTCATTCTAAGGTTTGTCTTAGTTCGTCCCAAGTTGGTCTCTTTCTACGGACGAACTTAAACAAACCTTAGAATGGGACTAACGAGACTAACTTGGGACAAACAAAGACAAACGTTAGTCTCATTCTAAGGTTTGTCTTTGTTCGTCCCAAGTTTGTCTCGTTAGGATCATTCTAAGGTTTGTCTAAGTTCGTCCTTAGAAAGAGACTAACTTGGGATGAACTTAGACAAACCTTAGAATGAGACTTAAGTTTGTCTTTGTTCGTCCCAAGTTAGTCTCGTTAGTCTCATTCTAATGTTTGTCTAAGTTCGTCCTTAGAAAGAGACTAACTTGGGATGAACTTAGACAAACCTTAGAATGAGACTAACGTTTGTCTTTGTTCGTCCCAAGTTTGTCTCGTTAGTCTCATTCTAAGGTTTGTCTAAGTTCGTCCTTAGAAAGAGACTAACTTGGGACGAACTAAGACAAACCTTAGAATGAGACTTAAGTTTGTCTTTGTTTGTCCCAAGTTAGTCTCATTCTAAGGTTTGTCTAAGTTCGTCCGTAGAAAGTGACTAACTTGGGACGAACTTAGAGAAACCTTAGAATGAGACTTAAGTTTGTCTTTGTTTGTCCCAAGTTAGTCTCATTAGTCTCATTCTAAGGTTTGTCTAAGTTCGTCCTTAGAAAGAGACTAACTTGGGCGAACTTAGACAAACCTTAGAATGAGACTTAAGTTTGTCTTTGTTCGTCCCAAGTTAGTCTCGTTAGTCTCATTCTAAGGTTTGTCTAAGTTCATCCTTAGAAAGTGACTAACTTGGGACGAACTAAGACAAACCTTGGAATGAGACTAACGTTTGTATATTTGTTCATCCCAAGTTAGTCTCGTAAGTCTCATTCTAAGGTTTGTCTAACTTCGTCCCAAGTTAGTCACTTTCTACGGATGAACTTAGACAAACCATAGAATGAGACTAACGAGACTAACTTGGGATGAACAAAGACAAACCTAAGTCTCATTCTAAGGTTTGTCTTAGTTCGTCCCAAGTTGGTCTCTTTCTACGGACGAACTTAAACAAACCTTAGAATGGGACTAACGAGACTAACTTGGGACAAACAAAGACAAACGTTAGTCTCATTCTAAGGTTTGTCTTTGTTCGTCCCAAGTTTGTCTCGTTAGGATCATTCTAAGGTTTGTCTAAGTTCGTCCTTAGAAAGAGACTAACTTGGGATGAACTTAGACAAACCTTAGAATGAGACTTAAGTTTGTCTTTGTTCGTCCCAAGTTAGTCTCGTTAGTCTCATTCTAATGTTTGTCTAAGTTCGTCCTTAGAAAGAGACTAACTTGGGATGAACTTAGACAAACCTTAGAATGAGACTTAAGTTTGTCTTTGTTCGTCCAAAGTTAGTCTCTTTAGTCTCATTCTAATGTTTGTTTAAGTTCGTCCTTAGAAAGAGACTAACTTGGAATGAACTTAGACAAACCTTAGAATGAGACTAACGTTTGTCTTTGTTCGTCCCAAGTTTGTCTCGTTAGTCTCATTCTAAGGTTTGTCTAAGTTCGTCCTTAGAAAGAGACTAACTTGGGACGAACTAAGACAAACCTTAGAATGAGACTTAAGTTTTTGTTCGTCCCAAGTTAGTCTCGTTAGTCTCATTCTAAGGTTTGTCTAAGTTCGTCCGTAGAAAGTGACTAACTTGGGACGAACTTAGAGAAACCTTAGAATGAGACTTAAGTTTGTCTTTGTTTGTCCCAAGTTAGTCTCATTAGTCTCATTCTAAGGTTTGTCTAAGTTCGTCCTTAGAAAGAGACGAACTTGGGCGAACTTAGACAAACCTTAGAATGAGACTTAAGTTTGTCTTTGTTCGTCCCAAGTTAGTCTCGTTAGTCTCATTCTAAGGTTTGTCTAAGTTCATCCTTAGAAAGTGACTAACTTGGGACGAACTAAGACAAACCTTGGAATGAGACTAACGTTTGTCTTTGTTCATCCCAAGTTAGTCTCGTAAGTCTCATTCTAAGTCTCATTCCAATCATCTCTGCCCAGGATAACCTCATGCTCTCCTCTATCCCCGATGAAACTGAGATCCACCAGGCGGTTACGAGGCTGAATCCCTCCAGCGCGCCTGGCCCAGACGGCTTTACTGGCCACTTCTATATCCACTGCTGGAACATTATTAAAGACGACCTCATCAAAGCCGTCCATGGTTTCTTCAAAGGCCTGACTCTTCCCGACGCGATTTCTGCTACTAATCTTGTTCTCATTCCGAAGAAGCAAAATGCGTCTAGGGTGGATCAGCTGAGGCCCATCAGCCTGTGCAACTTCATCCACAAAGTGGTGTCCGGCATCCTGAACTCGCGTTTCTCAGCGCTCCTTCCTCGCATCATCAGCCAAGAGCAAAGCGGCTTCATGCCGGGCAGGGGTAGCATGGATTCCATTGCCCTCGCCCATGATCTTACATGCCACATCAATAATGGCCATCCGGGGGGGAATATCCTCATGAAGATTGACATGTCTAAAGCGTACGATCGCGTTTCTTGGATCTTCCTCCTTCGTATGCTTCAAGCTCTAGGGTTTGATCAAACTTGGTTCGATCTGATCTACCGTAACATATCCAATTGTTGGTATTCGGTGTTGTGGGATGGCTCTGCCTTTGGCCACTTCAAATCAAATCAGGGCGTCCGACAAGGTGATCCTCTCTCGCCCACCTTGTTCATCATCTGCATGGAAGCTTTCTCTCGCATGCTTCAACACCAAGTCGCCTTGAAACGCATATATCCTTATTTTGTCAATGTCGGGGCGCTGGTGGTCACCCACGTTTTATATGCCGATGATATGCTCATCTTCACTAACGGCTCCAAGGTTTCCATGGATAGGCTCATGTTGCTGATTCACAATTTTTGCACCAACTCTGGCCAACTCCTTAACTCCTCCAAAAGTGTTATCTTCTTTGATAATAACATCCCTCTTGAGCGCCGGCGGACCCTGCTTGCTAATACGCAGTTCACTCAAGGCACCTTCCCTACTACCTATCTTGGGGCCCCCCTTTTCCCGGGCAGGGTTAAGATTGAGTACTTTCAATTACTTGAGGATAAGGTGCGAGCTCGTATCAATGGCTGGATCAGGAACCTGCTTTCCATGGGGGGAAAATAACCATCATTGAGTCTATCTTAAGCTCCATGCTCACTCATATCCTTGGGACTCTGCCAACCCCGATCACTGTGATTACCTGTCTTACAAGCCTAATGAGCAGTTTCCTTTGGAATCAAAAGGGTGAGAGAAGGAGGCACTGGGTTGGGTGGACTGATGTTTGCCGTCCTAAAGATGCCGGCGGGCTCGGCATCCGATCTCTTGATGAAACCAAACAGGCGCTCCAAAGTAAGCTTGCTTGGCGCTGCATGGAGTCCACGGCTCTTTGGGGCAGGTATATCCGGGACCGATACAAACATGGGGAGCGTGGATCTCATATGTGGACTGCTCTTAACAAAATCCTCCCGGATATGAAGAGCCAAGTCACTTGGAGTGTTGGGCAGGGCAAAATAACGCTCCTTGACTTCTGCTGGATCTACAAAGCTCACCCGCCGGACGACTTGAAGTGGATAAAGCTCCATGACATTCTATCCGACCCTACGCTTCTAGCAGAAGTCCTCCACAACCTCCCAACCCATGGAAGGATGGATATCGAACTCGCCACCCTTAGCAATAATCCTGACCGGCTTTGTTGGGCCAGAAGTACAGATGGTTGCTTCTCTACGAAAGCCTTTCGCCGTTGCCTTGGCTCTCCTGCGGCTCACCACAAAATCCTCTGGAAAGCTTGGCACTCGTGGCTTCCGCCTCGCATCAGTGTTTTCATCTGGTGCCTGCATCTTCGTGCCCTCTCTACAGACGACAACATCAGCCAGTGCGGCATCCCCCTCGCTTCGAAATGTCGCTGCTGTGCGTCTCCTGATGTTGAGACCTTACACCACATTTTCCTGCATAGTGACTTGGCTCGCCAAATATGGACTGCTGGCCACAAGCTGTTCAACATCCGCCCTCCCCTCACTATGCGTATGCTTTGGTTCGCTTGGTTCCAGCAAAACAGTGTCAGCTCTTATCTAGATGGGGTTCGGTTGCTTTGGGTGTGCACCAGTCTTTGGGGTGTCTGGAAGAGCAGAAATCATGCCATCCACGCCACTGGCGGCTTTGATCTTTTCGGTCATATCACCGTCTGGATCCACCGTGTGGCCCCGACCATCAAGCTCCCTCACATCAATAATTTCTGCAACGCCCTCACCTTAAATACCCTCCATCTTCACACCCCATATAGACCGAAACCGAAATGGAAAATGTGGATCGCTCACCCTACAGGTTTGACGCTCAACATCACTTGGCAGCAGGGTAATGCGGGCCTCATCGGGGCCTTTGTTCTTCGCAACCATTTGGGCAGCGTCCTCTGGCTTCACAGTTCCGCTGCTCACAGCATCCTGGATAGTCTTCACGCCGTCTTGAGCAGCCTTCATTGCAAGAACCAGCTTCCTGCGGCCATTCAAAGCTGGCATCCGGCCATCCTCGACGTCTGCCAACAAACTCATCCTCTTCAAGCTCAGCTCTATCAGCTTCTTCGTGATAGAGAGATTCATCGCATCTGTATGGTTGCGAATTCAGCTGCTCAGGCCCTCGTCTCCTCCCACCATTCTAGTCCAACCCCCTGGACCCCCTTGCAGCCACAGTTCGCCAAGCTTTACGCAGCGATCGTCTCAGGCTCCCTTCCATCTGTGATAACTGTCATGCATGCAGCTCCGTTCATGTTCCATCTGCTTAGATCTTTTGTTCTTGTTTCTTCCTTTAGTCCGTTCAGCGTTTTTAAGAGGTTAGGTGTTATAACTAACCTCTGGCGCTTGAGGACCTCCTGTATTAGCCACGATCCAGGCTTTTTGGATTTTATCGAATAAACTGACCCGGCTCCGCCCGGTTTAAAAAAAAGGTTTGTCTAAGTTCGTCCTTAGAAAGAGACTAACTTGGGCGAACTTAGACAAACCTTAGAATGAGACTTAAGTTTGTCTTTGTTCGTCCCAAGTTAGTCGCGTTAGTCTCATTCTAAGGTTTGTCTAAGTTCGTCCTTAGAAAGAGACTAACTTGGGATGAACTAAGACAAACCTTAGAATGAGACTAACGTTTGTCTTTGTTTGTCCCAAGTTAGCCTCGTTAGTCTCATTCTATGGTTTGTCTAAGTTCGTCCGTAGAAAGTGACTAACTTGGGACGAACTTAGACATACCTTAGAATGAGACTTAAGTTTGTCTTTGTTCATCCCAAGTTAGTCTCGTTAGTCTCATTCTAAGGTTTGTCTAAGTTCGTCCTTAGAAAGAGACTAACTTGGGACGAACTTAGACAAACCTTAGAATGAGACTAACATTTGTCTTTGTTCGTCCCAAGTTAGTCTCGTTAGTGTCATTCTAAGGTTTGTCTAAGTTCGTCCTTAGAAAGAGACTAACTTGGGACGAACTAAGACAAACCATAGAATGAGACTAACGTTTGTCTTTGTTCGTCCGAAGTTAGTCTCGTTAGTCTCATTCTAAGGTTTGTCTAAGTTCATCCGTAGAAAGAGACTAACTTGGAACGAACTAAGACAAACCATAGAATGAGACTAACGTTTGTCTTTGTTCGTCCAAAGTTAGTCTCGTTAGTCCCATTCTATGGTTTGTCTAAGTTCGTCCTTAGAAAGAGACTAACTTGGGACGAACTAAGACAAACCTTAGAATGAGACTAACAGTTGTCTTTGTTCGTCCCAAGTTAGTCTCGTTAGTCTCTTTCTAAGGTTTGTCTAAGTTTGTCCTTAGAAAGAGACTAACTTGGGACGAACTAAGACAAACCTTAGAATGAGACTAACGTTTTTCTTTATTCGTCCAAAGTTAGTCTCGTTATTCTCATTCTAAGGTTTGTCTAAGTTCGTCCTTAGAAAGAGAATAACTTGGGACGAACTTAGACAAACCTTAGAATGAGACTAATGTTTTTCTTTGTTCATCCAAAGTTAGTCTCGTTAGTCTCATTCTAAGGTTTGTCTAAGTTCGTCCTTAGAAAGAGAATAACTTGGGACGAACTAAGACAAACTTTAGAATGAGACTTTAGTTTGTCTTTGTTCGTCCCATGTTAGTCTCGTTAGTCTCATTCAAAGGTTTGTCTAAGTTCGTCCTTAGAAAGAGACTAACTTGGGACGAACTAAGACAAACCTTAGAATGAGACTAACGTTTGTCTTTGTTCGTCCCAAGTTAGTCTCGTTAGTCTCATTCTAAGGTTTGTCTAAGTTCTTCCTTAGAAAGAGACTAACTTGGGACGAACTAAGACAAACCTTACAATGAGACTAACGTTTGTCTTTGTTCATCCAGTGTTAGTCTCGTTAGTCTCATTCTAAGGTTTGTCTAAGTTCGTCATTAGAAAGAGACTAATTGGGACGAAGTTAGACAAACCTTAGAATGAGACTAACGTTTGTCTTTGTTCGTCTAAAGTTAGTCTCGTTAGTCTCATTCTAAGGTTTGTCTAAGTTTGTCCTTAGAAAGAGACTAACTTGGGACGAACTTAGACAAATCTTAGAAGGAGACTAACGTTTGTCTTTCTTCGTCCCAAGTTAGTCTCGTTAGTCTCATTCTAAGGTTTGTCTAAGTTCGTCCTTAGAAAGAGACTAACTTGGGACAAACTTAGACAAACCTTAGAATGAGACTTAAGTTTGTCTTTGTTCGTCCCAAGTTAGTCTCGTTAGTCTCATTCTATGGTTTGTCTAAGTTCGTCCTTAGAAAGAGACTAACTTGGGCGAACTTAGACAAACCTAAGAATGAGACTTAAGTTTGTCGTTGTTCGTCGCAAGTTAGTCTCGTTAGTCTCATTCTAAGGTTTGTCTAAGTTCGTCCTTAGAAAGAGACTAACTTGGGACGAACTTAGACAAACCTTAGAATGAGACTAACGTTTGTCTTTGTTCATCCCAAGTTTGTCTCGTTAGTCTCATTCTAAGGTTTGTCTCCTTATCCTTTGCTAGAGCTTGTGTTGAGTTGGACGTTACTAAAGAGATTCCGACAAAGTTGTGGATCAATCTACCAGGAGATAGAGGCTTTTTCCAAGAGGTTATTATTGAAGGAAATATGTCCTACTGTAAAAGATGTAAGCTGCATGGTCATGATGTGTCCACGTGCCGCAAAGTTAATACAAACCAGGTTAAAAGAGTTAGTCCTCAGCAGGGGAACAGCGCTAATAACTTTGATTGCAATATTCCTGGTGTAGGAAACAATGGCACATCCAAAGATCAAGAATGGCAAATTGTTAGCAGAAAAAAGAAAGGCAACATGATTCAGGGAGATGTAACCCAACAGACTCAGAAAAAAGAGGACGTTTTGGCCTACATTTCTCTCCCAGAAAGACCTGAACCTCCTGTTAAGACCAGTGTGCCCCAGGAGGTAGTGGGAAAGACTAGTATTTCCGTTTTGAAGGGCGTGGGCTTCAAATATAGAGGAATTAGACTCTCTAAAAGAAAGGCGACTCGTTTCAGTCACTTATCAGATGATGCCCTGTTCTTGGAAGCCAACAAGTCCACACAAAGTTCAGACCTCGAGACGCGCCAACGTCTGGACACTCAGAAATCTCCGACAACCTTTAAACCTCATCCGGAGGGAAAGGGTATGATGGCCTTGGCTATTCTATCAGGAGAGGAAGCTTCCCCGTCTACCTCTTCCTAGCAGGGAAAGACTGGAGCTGAATTAGATACCGAGACAGGAGCCTCTCTTGTATCCCAGAACTTGATGAAGGACAATGTGACGTTAACTGTTGACCAGGGGGAAGCCCATTCTGTAGTGGAGACACCTCAATGTGTTGAAGAAGAAACTACATGTGAGCCTATAGACCCTAAAGCTATTTACTATGATGAGAATTTGGGTGTTTTAGTTCATCCAGCAGCCCTTCCTAGATATTTGGAGATCCAAGAAAAAGCTAAGGACTCGAAAATCAAGGGGCAACTAGAAGATGATCTCCTAGGCAGCGAGTACTGCCTTTCCGACGGTCCCAATGATTAAAGACAAAATTCTTTGCTGGAACGCTCGGGGAGTGCTCAATCAGGGTACTCTTGATTACTTAAAATTTTTATTTGCTTCTCATAAAATCTCTATTTTTGCCATTTTGGAACCTAAATCAGGAGGGGATGGTATCCTGAAGTTGGCTCAAGAGACTAAGTTTGCTAACCACAGACAGTACAACCCGGAGAATTCCCATGTTTGGCTCCTCTGGGATGAGAGTGTTAAGGTGGATCCAGTCGATCACTCCTCTCAACATGTCACAGTTCAAGTAACTAATTGCAAGAAAAGTGTCAGTTTCTTATGCAGTTTTGTTTATGCCTTGATCGATGCCAACATCAGGAAGGACCTCTGGGAGGAGCTGAGTTCGTTGGCCCAACAAGTCTCTCTTCCTTGGTTCATTTTGGGGGACTTTAATATCATTGCTTCTCCGTCTGAGAAAAGGGGAGGGCACAGGCCTAATGCTAGCCATATTCGGGATTTTGTGGAGCTCATGGCCAACATAGGCGTTTCAGATGCTGGCTATAATGGATGTCCCTTCACTTGGTCTAATAATCAACAAGGTTCCTCATGTATTTGGGAGCGCCTTGACAGAGTTCTGGTTAATGGTCAGGGTATGGCTGATTTTCAGAGTATGGAGGTGCTGCATCTTGCTAGAGTCTCCTCAGATCACTGTCCTATTTTGCTGGAGTTGAAGGGCGAAAAACGAGGGAAACCCAGCTTTAAATTCATTGGAGTTTGGCTGGACCATGAGGACTTTAATAGGGTTGTCAAACAGGCCTGGAGGGGAAAAGCCCACTCTAATGGATTAGTCAATTTTGCCCTTAAGCTGAAACGGGTTCGGTCTGCCCTCAAGGGTTGGAATTGGGAAACCTTCGGCGACATCAATAGGAGAATCCACGACGCGACGACTCTGATTCAATCTCTGGAGGGTGAATTACAGCAGATTTGGTCGAACGAGATAGCCGCTAAGGTTAGTACCGCTAAATCTGACCTAAATGGCTTACTGCGATTCCGTCTTGGTATGTTGGAGGAGAAAGCAAAGCTGGATTGGATCCGTGAAGGAGATCGTAACTCCAAGGTCTTTCATGCCGCCATCAAGGCCAGGAGAATTCATAACTCGGTCCGTTTACAATTGGAGGACGGCAGTCATACGGACGATAGGGACGTGATTGGAAGAAAGGCGGAACAATATTTCAGCTGTCTCTTTTGCGTTTTCCCGGATACCACAGATATTGATGTTTCTGATCTTATTTTTCCCTTTATTTCTGCTACTGACAATGATGCCTTGGTTACTCAGCCCTCGGAGCAGGAAATTAGAGATGTTGTTTTTTCGATGAATCCAAACAGTTCTCCAGGCCCGGATGGTTTTACAGGCAAATTTTATACTGGCTGCTGGGACATAATCAAGGAGGATCTTTTGGATGCTGTTGGTGCTTTCTTCAATGGTTTGCAGCTTCCTAAAATCATCTCCTCAACCAACATTGTCCTGATTCCGAAGGTTCCCAAGGTTATTTCTCTGGACCAGC
This sequence comes from Rhodiola kirilowii, assembly GCA_033675215.1. Lineage (NCBI taxonomy): Eukaryota > Viridiplantae > Streptophyta > Magnoliopsida > Saxifragales > Crassulaceae > Rhodiola > Rhodiola kirilowii. The sequence goes on along the minus strand of JAUCNB010000012.1, from coordinate 445,397 downwards.
TAAGACCAATAAGCTTATGTAATTTCCTGCACAAAATTATCTCAAAGATTCTGAACAATAGACTGAAATCTGTTCTCAGCTCCATCATCAGTCCTGAACAGGCTGGCTTTATTGCAAACAGGAATATCCAGGATTCAGTCGCCATGGCCCATGATCTGGTCAGGGATATCAACCACAAAGTCTATGGTGGTAATGTGATGATCAAACTAGACATGTCTAAAGCATATGACAGGCTTTCTTGGAGGTTTTTACTGAAAATGTTGCGTGCCTTCGGTTTCTCCGAAAAGTGGTGTGACCTGATTTATAGGAACATCTCCAACTGCTGGTATTCTGTGGTTTGGGATGGCTCTCCCTTTGGTTTCTTTAAGTCTAATAGAGGTGTTAGGCAAGGTGACCCCATTTCTCCTAGCCTCTTCATTCTCTCCATGGAATATTTCAGCAGACTGATAAATCACTCTATTGTGCAAAGAAGGGTGCTTCCTTACCAGGTTAAGGGTACTATTTCTAGTATCCAGCACTTGCTATATGCTGATGATCTTCTCATTTTTACAAGTGGTATGAAAAACTCTATCTCAAAGCTCCTTGAGTTGATCAATGACTTCTGCAAGCTCTCTGGTCAACAGCTTAGCCATGAGAAAAGCCGTATTTTCTTCTCCAAACACATTAGCCACATTAGGAAGGCTGAATTGCTTCGTCAAACGTTCTTTCGGAAAGGTACCTTTCCCACCCCTTATCTGGGTGTTCCCCTCTTTCCTGGAAGGGCTTATATATCTTATTTCCACCACCTGGAGGAGAAAATTAGGGGAAGAATTTCTGGCTGGGCTAAACATTTCCTCTCCTTTACTGGTAGAGCAACTATCATTATGTCAGTTCTTGCTTCCATGAGTATATATACTATGTCCATCCTCCCGGTTCCCAAGACCTGTCTTCTTAATATTGAGCGGCTCCTTTCCAATTTCCTTTGGGATAGTGGTGCGGCTTCTCGCAGGCATTGGCTCTGTTGGGACTTAATTTGTACCCCTCGTCAAGAAGGCGGCCTGGGCTTAAAGCGGTTTTCTGAGATTAAGAAGGCAGTTCTGGCCAAATTGGCGTGGAATTTCCTCCTCAATAATTCTGCGTGGGCCAACTATGCTAGACAACGGTACAAAAATAATTCCCAGGGATCAGCTCTTTGGAGAGCCATATTCCCTTTGATCCAAAGCATCAGGCAACACAGCAGCTGGCTTTTTGGGAATGGTTCTACCAAGATCAGTCACTATAATGAATGGATTAATGCTAGGCTTCCTAAAGAAGCTATAGGCTGGTCTCTCAAGGATGTTATCACCAATGACGAGATCAAGGTGAAGTTTACAAGCTGTTTACCTGCTGAGCTCAGCAATTGTCTTGACGATGTACAGCTTTCCGATGATGCTGATCGTCTGCTGTGGAGGGGCTCCCAGACAGGGGAGTTTACCGTGCAAAAGGCCTACCATGCTTTCAGAACTCCACTCCCTAAGAATCGTGCCTTTGCTAATCTGTGGCAAACTTGGATCCCTCCTAAAGTTTCTGCTATTGTTTGGAAGTTGTTCCGGAACATTGTGCCTACTGATGATAATATTGCTAAAGTGGGTATCCCCCTCCCGTCTAAATGCCTCTGCTGTGATATTTCCCATTCTGAAACCAGTGACCATCTTTTCTTCAAAAGCGACGTGGCGAGGAAGGGATGGAATTTTATTTACAAGCTTTTTAATAAAGAGCCTCCTGCGACCAAGCTGGATCTTGCAGTGGGCTGTTTCTGGAAACCGGACAACAGTAACTTCATGAACTGCTTGCACCTTGCTCTTGCTTGCAGTTGTGTGTGGGAGGTCTGGCTTTTCAGAAACCAGCTTATTCATGAGGGAACCCACAGGGACATTGTTTCTCACCTCAAAATCTGGGCTACTAAAATTGGTCCTATGATCCATGCTCCCTGCAGTCCTTCCTTTGATGATCAGCTTGTCCTTGACATCCTCCATGTCAGGCCTAGTTGCCCTGGGAAGGATGGTGTTTGGAATTGCTGGAGGCCGGGAGTGAAGGAGCTCACACTGTCTATGTCCCTCAATGACCGCCACCTCGGTGCCATTGTCCGAAACCATAGAGGCACCTTCAAGTGTGGTATTAAATTGGAGCTGGCCTCGAACGACCTGACGGAGGCCTTTTACGCTGTTCTGGCTTCCTGCTCCCAGCTTGGTCTTTCTATTGGCTCTATCCAATGTTCGCACCCGGCCCTCCTGTTTGCCAACGCTAGAGTCCTGGACGTCCCGCTGGAGGCCTTTTTTCTGTGGAGAAAAGTGAAGAAACGGCTGGATCATATTCAGTTTGCCCATATCCCTCCTGCAGTGAATGGGGCTGCGATAGCTCTTTGTTTTGCAAAAGTCCCTATCGGCTTCTTTTCTTCCTTGAAGTTCCTCCCTAAACAGGTCAAAGTAGCGTTGGTGGGTGACTACTTGAAGCTTCCCAACTGGTGCAAGGAAGGCTCTCCCTTCTTGGATAGGGACTTCTTTAACGAGGTGTCTTACAGGTCTTCGCCGGGGAATCATGCTTAGGTCCTATGTCTGTGCTCTTTTGTCTTTCGTTTCTTCTTGTGTGTTTTCAGCCCTTGATCCCTCCTGCGTGTGTGGGGAGGCTAGTCTCGTTTGGTGTCCTTGGGCTTTTGGGTGCCGATGAAGCGTTCCTGCGTGTCTGCTGAGGTTCCGTGCCTTTCTGTCTTCTCCTTCTCGTAGGCCTGGTCGGCGTTTTTAGAGGTGCGGGTTGTCTTCCCTTGCCTCGGCGCTTGAGGGGCCTTTGCGTTGTATTTGCCCCGGTTCAGGCTGTTTGAACCCTATAAATAAATTGCTGGCATGATGCCAGTTTTTAAAAAAAAAAAAAAGGTTTGTCTAAGTTCATCCTTAGAAAGAGATTAACTTGGGACGAACTTAGACAAACCTTAGAATGAGACTAACGTTTGTCTTTGTTCGTCCCAAGTTAGTCTCGTTAGTCTCGTTCTAAGGTTTGTCTAATTTCGTCCTTAGAAAGAGACAAACTTGGGACGAACTTAGACAAACCTTAGAATGAGACTAACGTTTGTCTTTGTTCGTCCCAAGTTAGTCTCGTTAGTCTCATTCTAAGGTTTGTCTAAGTTCGTCCTTAGAAAGAGACTAACTTGGGCGAACTTAGACAAACCTTAGAATGAGACTTAAGTTTGTCTTTGTTCGTCCCAAGTTAGTCTCGGTAGTCTCATTCTAAGGTTTGTCTAAGTTCGTCCTTAGAAAGAGACTAACTTGGGACGAACTTAGACAAACCTTAGAATGAGACTAACGTTTGTCTTTGTTCGTCCCAAGTTAGTCTCGTTAGTCTCATTCTAAGGTTTGTCTAAGTTCGTCCTTAGAAAGAGACTAACATGGGACGAACTAAGACAAACCATAGAATGAGACTAACGTTTGTCTTTGTTCGTCCGAATTTAGTCTCGTTAGTCTCATTCTAAGGTTTGTCTAAGTTCATCCGTAGAAAGAGACTAACTTGGCACGAACTAAGACACACCATAGAATGAGACTAACGTTTGTCTTTGTTCGTCCAAAGTTAGTCTCGTTAGTCCCATTCTATGGTTTGTCTAAGTTCGTCCTTAGATAGAGACTAACTTAGGACGAACTAAGACAAACCTTAGAATTAGACTAACGTTTGTCTTTGTTCGTCCCAAGGTAGTCTCGTTAGTCTCTTTCTAAGGTTTGTCTAAGTTCGTCCTTAGAAAGAGACTAACTTGGGACAAACAAAGACAAACCTTAGAATGAGACTAACGTTTTTCTTTGTTCGTCCAAAGTTAGTCTCGTTATTCTCATTCTAAGGTTTGTCTAAGTTCGTCCTTAGAAAGAGAATAACTTGGGATGAACTTAGACAAACCTTAGAATGAGACTAACGTTTTTCTTTGTTCATCCAAAGTTAGTCTCGTTAGTCTCATTCTAAGGTTTGTCTAAGTTCGTCCTTAGAAAGAGAATAACTTGGGACGAACTAAGACAAACCTTAGAATGAGACTTTAGTTTGTCTTTGTTCGTCTTATGTTAGTCTCGTTAGTCTCATTCAAAGGTTTGTCTAAGTTCGTCCTTAGAAAGAGACTAACTTGGGACGAACTAAGACAAACCTTAGAATGAGACTAACGTTTGTCTTTGTTCGTCCCAAGTTAGTCTCGTTAGTCTCATTCTAAGGTTTGTCTAAGTTCTTCCTTAGAAAGAGACTAACTTGGGACGAACTAAGACAAACCTTTGAATGAGACTAACGTTTGTCTTTGTTCATCCAAAGTTAGTCTCGTTAGTCTCATCCTAAGGTTTGTCTAAGTTTGTCCTTAGAAAGAGACTAACTTGGGACGAACTTAGACAAACCTTAGAATGAGACTAACGTTTGTCTTTCTTCGTCCCAAGTTAGTCTCGTTAGTCTCATTCTAAGGTTTGTCTAAGTTCGTCCTTAGAAAGAGACTAACTTGGGATGAACTTAGACAAACCTTAGAATGAGACTAACGTTTGTCTTTGTTCGTCCCAAGTAAGTCTCGTTAGTCTCATTCTAAGGTTTGTCTAAGTTCGTCCTTAGAAAGAGACTAACTTGGGACGAACTTACACAAACCTTAGAATAAGACTAACGTTTGTCTTTGTTCGTCCCAAGTTAGTCTCGTTAGTCTCATTCTAAGGTTTGTCCAATTTCGTCCTTAGAAAGTGACAAACTTGGGACGAACTTAGACAAACCTTAGAATGAGACTAACGTTTGTCTTTGTTCGTCCCAAGTTAGATAAACTTAAGTCTCTTTCTAAGGTTTGTCTAAGTTCGTCCTTAGAAAAAGACTAACTTGGGACGAACTAAGACAAACCTTAGAATGAGAATAACGTTTGTCTTTGTTCGCCTCAACTTAGTCTCGTTAGTCTCATTCTAAGGTTTGTCTAAGTTCGTCCTTAGAAAGAGAATAACTTGGGACGAACTTAGACAAACCTTAGAATGAGACTTAAGTTTGTCTTTGTTCGTCCCAAGTTAGTCTCGTTAGTCTCATTCTAAGGTTTATCTAAGTTCGTCATTAGAAAGAGACTAACTTGGGACAAACTTAGACAAACCTTAGAATGAGACTTAAGTTTGTCTTTGTTCGTCCCAAGTTTGTCTCGTTAGTCTCATTCTAAGGTTTGTCTAAGTTCGTCCTTAGAGAGACTAACTCGGGACGAACTAAAACAAACCTTAGAATGAGACTTTAGTTTGTCTTTGTTCGTCCCATGTTAGTCTCGTTAGTCTCATTCAAAGGTTTGTCTAAGTTCGTCCTTAGAAAGAGACTAACTTGGGACGAACTAAGACAAACCTTAGAATGAGAATAACGTTTGTCTTTGTTCGCCCCAAGTTAGGCTCGTTAGTCTCATTCTAAGGTTGTCTAAGTTCGTCCGTAGAAAGAGACTAACTTGGGACGAACTAAGACAAACCTTAGAATGAGACTTACGTTTGTCTTTGTTCGTCCCAAGTTAGTCTCGTTAGTCTCATTCTAAGGTTTGTCTAAGTTTGTCCGTAGAAAGTGACTTACTTGGGACGAACTTAGAGAAACCTTAGAATGAGACTTAAGTTTGTCTTTGTTCGTCCAAAGTTAGTCTCGTTAGTCTCATTCTAAGGTTTGTCTAAGTTCGTCCTTAGAAAGAGACTAACTTGGGCGAACTTAGACAAACCTTAGAATGAGACTTAAGTTTGTCTTTGTTCGTCCCAAGTTAGTCTCTTTCTAAGGACGAACTTAGACAAACCTTAGAATGAGACTAACGCGATTAACTTGGGACGAACAAAGACAAACTTAAGGCTCATTCTAAGGTTTGTCTAAGTTCGCCCAAGTTAGTCTCTTTCTAAGGACGAACTTAGACAAACCTTAGAATGAGACTAACGAGACTAACTTTGGACGAACAAAGACAAACTTGAGTGATACGGGGCGGAAGCGGGACTTCACGATGTAGGATTTGATGGAGGAGGATAGGTAGTGCAACCCGACGACTCTTGAAGCCAACCACTGCTTGTGCAATGACCTACAACAAGTAATTGCCTAACCACACTCTAAGTTTCCAAACCACACAACCACGCACGAAGTTGGAAGCACAATTTGGTTGCCGTCGAACGACCGCTTATGCAATCTCACAAGGAAACTACAAGAGCAAGGGGGTAGAGAACTCTCTCTTGAAAAAAGATGTAGCAATAGCTAAATCTGAAATGTTGATGAATAAAATTTCCAAAATCTGAATGTGTTTTCAAAATACATGTAGATGAGGATTAATACTAAGAAATGAAAGTAAATGCATGTGTTGTGGACTTGTGCAGCCACCATGGGATCTTGAGTAGCCTCTTTTGAGCAATGAGCAGCCACCATGGAGTCTTGTGCATTCTCCTTTGATCCTTGTTCAGCCATAAGTGCCCATGATTGATCTTTGTGCAATACTATTAATAGCCATGCTTTCAATTTGTGCTTGGTTTGATGTGCTAAGGGAAAAGCATCAATTCTGGTCCTTTATTGCTTTCTTTCTTGCACTAAATGATGTTAGACTTTTCCCTTTGTTCTTCGTGCATGAGTCCTCCATAAGTGTCCCTTCTTTATGTCCATCCACTTTTGAGAATCTGAGTAATAAAAGCACACTAGATTTAGGCAGCATAAAGTTCTCATCAATTGTAGTATAACAATCAACTAGGAGTGAATTCACCTCATGTTGAATTTGTTTTGCTCGGTTCCTAGTCATTGGACCTTTGAAAGCTTCTTTCGTCGATGCATCAGCTTGTAGTTGTATAGGATTACTTGTAATAGTAGATGACCGACGAGGTGAGGCTAGTGTGTCCTCATCAAACTTAGACAACAAACCTTAAAATGAGACTTAAGTTTATCTTTGTTCGTCCCAAGTTAGTCTCGTTAGTCTCATTCTAAGGTTTGTCTAAGTTCGTCCTTAGAAAGAGACTAACTTGGGACGAACTTAGACAAACCTTAGAATGAGACTTAAGTTTGTCTTTGTTCGTTCCAAGTTAGTCTAGTTAGTCTCATTCTAAGGTTTGTCTAAGTTGTCCTTAGAAAGAGACTAACTTGGGACGAACTAAGACAAACCTTAGAATGAGACTTAAGTTTGTCTTTGTTCGTCCCAAGTTAGTCTCGTTAGTCTAATTCTAAGGTTTGTCTAAGTTCGTCCTTGGAAAGAGAATAACTTGGGACGAACTTAGACAAACCTTTGAATGAGACTTAAGTTTGTCTTTGTTCGTCCCAAGTTAGTCTCGTTAGTCTCATTCTAAGGTTTGTCTAAGTTCGTCCTTAGAAAGAGACTAACTTGGGACAAACTTAGACAACAAACCTTAAAATGAGACTTAAGTTTGTCTTTGTTCGTCCCAAGTGAGTCTCGTTAGTCTCATTCTAAGGTTTGTCTAAGTTCGTCCTTAGAAAGAGACTAACTTGGGACGAACTTAGACAAACCTTTGAATGAGACTTAAGTTTGTCTTTGTTCGTTCCAAGTTAGTCTCGTTAGTCTCATTCTAAGGTTTGTCTAAGTTGTCCTTAGAAAGAGACTAACTTGGGACGAACTGAGACAAACCTTAGAATGGGACTTAAGTTTGTCTTTGTTCGTCCCAAGTTAGTCTCGTTAGTCTCATTTTACGGTTTGTCTAAGTTCTTCCTTAGAAAGAGAGTAACTTGGGACGAACTAAGACAACCCTTAGAATGAGACTAACGTTTTTCTTTGTTCGACCCAAGTTAGTCTCGTTAGTCTCATTCTAAAGTTTGTCTAAGTTCGTCCTTAGAAAGAGACTAACTTGGGACGAACTTTGAAAAACCTCAGAATGAGACTTAAGTTTGTCTTTATTCGTCCCAAGTTTGTCTCGTTAGTCTCATTCTAAGGTTTGTCTAAGTTCGTCCTTAGAAAGAGAATAACTTGGGACGAACTTAGACAAACCTTAGAATGAGACTTAAGTTTGTCTTTGTTCGTCCCAAGTTAGTCTCATTCTAAGGGTTGTCTAAGTTCGTCCTTATAAAGAGACTAACTTGGGACGAACTTAGACAAACCTTAGAATGGGACTTAAGTTTGTCTTTGTTCGTCCCAAGTTAGTCTCGTTAGTCTCATTCTAAAGTTTGTCTAAGTTCCTCCTTAGAAAGAGACAAACTTGGGACGAACTTAGACAAACCTTAGAATGAGACTTAAGTTTGTCTTTGTTCGTCCCAAGTTAGTCTCATTCTAAGGGTTGTCTAAGTTCGTCCTTATAAAGAGACTAACTTGGGACGAACTAAGACAAACCTTAGAATGGGACTTAAGTTTGTCTTTGTTCGTCCCAAGTTAGTCTCGCTAGTCTCATTCTAAAGTTTGTCTAAGTTCGTCCTTAGAAAGAGACTAACTTGGGACGAACTTAGACAAACCTTAGAATGGGACTTATGTTTGTCTTTGTTCGTCCCAAGTTAGTCTCGTTAGTCTCATTCTAAGGTTTGTCTAAGTTCGTCCTAAGAAAGAGACTAACTTGGGACGAACAAAGACAAACCTTAGAATGAGACTTAAGTTTGTCTTTGTTCGCCCCAAGTTCGTCTCGTTAGTCTCATTCTAAGGTTTGTCTAAGTTCGTCCTTAGAAAGAGACTAACTTGGGACGAACTTAGAAAAACCTCAGAATGAGACTTAAGTTTGTCTTTATTCGTCCCAAGTTTGTCTCGTTAGTCTCATTCTAAGGTTTGTCTAAGTTCGTCCTTAGAAAGAGACTAACTTGGGACGAACTTAGACAAACCTTAGAATGAGACTTAAGTTTGTCTTTGTTCGTCCCAAGTTAGTCTCGTTAGTCTCATTCTAAGGTTTGTCTAAGTTCGTCCTTAGAAAGAGACTAACTTGGGACGAACAAAGACAAACCTTAGAATGAGACTTAAGTTTGTCTTTGTTCGTCCCAAGTTAGTCTCGTTAGTCTCATTCCAATGTTTGTCTAAGTTCGTCCTTAGAAAGAGACTAACTTGGGACGAACTTAGACAAACCTTAGAATGAGACTTAAGTTTGCCTTTGTTCGTCCCAAGTTAATCTCGTTAGTCTCATTCCAAGGTTTGTCTAAGTTCGTCCTTAGAAAGAGACTAACTTGGGACGAACTAAGACAAACCTTAGAATGGGACTTAAGTTTGTCTTTTGTTCGTCCCAAGTTAGTGTCGTTAGTCTCATTCTAAGGTTTGTCTAAGTTCATCCTTAGAAAGAGACAAACTTGGGACGAACTTAGACAAACCTTAGAATGAGACTTAAGTTTGTCTTTGTTCGTCCCAAGTTAGTCTCGTTAGTCTCATTCTAAGGTTTGTTTAAGTTCGTCCTTAGAAAGAGACTAACTTGGGACGAACAAAGACAAACCTTAGAATGAGACTTAAGTTTGTCTTTGTTCGTCCCAAGTTAGTCTCGTTAGTCTCATTCTAAGGTTTGTCTGAGTTCATCCTTAGAAAGAGACTAACTTGGGACGAACTTAGAAAAACCTCAGAGTGAGACTTAAGTTTGTCTTTATTCGTCCCAAGTTTGTCTCGTTAGTCTCATTCTAAGGTTTGTGTAAGTTCGTCCTTAGAAAGAGACTAACTTGGGACGAACTTAGACAAACCTTAGAATGAGACTTAAGTTTTTCTTTGTTCGTCCCAAGTTAGTCTCGTTAGTCTCATTCTAAGGTTTGTCTAAGTTCGTCCTTAGAAAGAGGCTAACTTGGGATGAACAAAGACAAACCTTAGAATGAGACTTAAGTTTGTCTTTGTTCGTCCCAAGTTAGTCTCGTTAGTCTCATTCCAAGGTTTGTCTAAGTTCGTCCTTAGAAAGAGACTAACTTGGGACGAACTTAGACAAACCTTAGAATGAGACTTAAGTTTGTCTTTGTTCGTCCCAAGTTAGTCTCGTTAGTCTCATTCCAAGGTTTGTCTAAGTTCGTCCTTAGAAAGAGACTAACTTGGGACGAACTAAGACAAACCTTAGAATGGGACTTAAGTTTGTCTTTTGTTCGTCCCAAGTTAGTCTCGTTAGTCTCATTCTAAGGTTTGTCTAAGTTCGTCCTTAGAAAGAGACTAACTTGGGACGAACTTAGACAAACCTTAGAATGAGACTTAAGTTTGTCTTTGTTCATCCCAAGTTAGTCTCGTTAGTCTCATTCTAAGGTTTGTCTAGGTTTGTCCTTAGAAAGAGACTAACTTGGGACGAACTAAGACAAACCTTAGAATGAGACTAACATTTTTCTTTGTTCGTCCCAAGTTAGTGTCGTTAGTCTCATTCTAAGGTTTGTCTAAGTTGATCCTTAGAAAGAGAATAACTTGGGACGAACTTAGACAAACCTTAGAATGAGACTTAAGTTTGTCTTTGTTCTTCCCAAGTTAGTCTCGTTAGTCTCATTCTAAGGTTTGTCTAAGTTCGTCCTTAGAAAGAGACTAACTTGGGACGAACTAAGACAAACCTTAGAATGGGACTTAAGTTTGTCTTTTGTTCGTCCCAAGTTAGTCTCGTTAGTCTCATTCTAAGGTTTGTCTAAGTTCGTCCTTAGAAAGAGACTAACTTGGGACGAACTTAGAAAAACCTCAGAGTGAGACTTAAGTTTGTCTTTATTTGTCCCAAGTTTGTCTCGTTAGTCTCATTCTAAGGTTTGTGTAAGTTCGTCCTTAGAAAGAGACTAACTTGGGACGAACTTAGACAAACCTTAGAATGAGACTTAAGTTTGTCTTTGTTCGTCCCAAGTTAGTCTCGTTAGTCTCATTCTAAGGTTTGTCTAAGTTCGTCCTTAGAAAGAGGCTAACTTGGGATGAACAAAGACAAACCTTAGAATGAGACTTAAGTTTGTCTTTGTTCGTCCCAAGTTAGTCTCGTTAGTCTCATTCCAAGGTTTGTCTAAGTTCGTCCTTAGAAAGAGACTAACTTGGGACGAACTTAGACAAACCTTAGAATGAGACTAAAGTTTGTCTTTGTTCGTCCCAAGTTAGTCTCGTTAGTCTCATTCCAAGGTTTGTCTAAGTTCGTCCTTAGAAAGAGACTAACTTGGGACGAACTAAGACAAACCTTAGAATGGGACTTAAGTTTGTCTTTTGTTCGTCCCAAGTTAGTCTCGTTAGTCTCATTCTAAGGTTTGTCTAAGTTCGTCCTTAGAAAGAGACTAACTTGGGACGAACTTAGACAAACCTTAGAATGAGACTTAAGTTTGTCTTTGTTCATCCCAAGTTAGTCTCGTTAGTCTCATTCTAAGGTTTGTCTAAGTTCATCCTTAGAAAGAGACTAACTTGGGACGAACTAAGACAAACCTTAGAATGAGACTAACATTTTTCTTTGTTCGTCCCAAGTTAGTCTCGTTAGTCTCATTCTAAGGTTTGTCTAAGTTGATCCTTAGAAAGAGAATAACTTGGGACGAACTTAGACAAACCTTAGAATGAGACTTAAGTTTGTCTTTGTTCTTCCCAAGTTAGTCTCGTTAGTCTCATTCTAAGGTTTGTCTAAGTTCGTCCTTAGAAAGAGACTAACTTGGGACGAACTAAGACAAACCTTAGAATGGGACTTAAGTTTGTGTTTTGTTCGTCCCAAGTTAGTCTCGTTAGTCTCATTCTAAGGTTTGTCTAAGTTCGTCCTTAGAAAGAGACTAACTTGGGACGAACTTAGACAAACCTTAGAATGAGACTTAAATTTGTCTTTGTTCGTCCCAAGTTAGTCTCGTTAGTCTCATTCCAAGGTTTGTCTAAGTTCGTCCTTAGAAAGAGACTAACTTGGGACGAACTAAGACAAACCTTAGAATGGGACTTAAGTTTCTCTTTTGTTCGTCCCAAGTTAGTCTCGTTAGTCTCATTCTAAGGTTTGTCTAAGTTCATCCTTAGAAAGAGACAAACTTGGGACGAACTTAGACAAACCTTAGAATGAGACTTAAGTTTGTCTTTGTTCGTCCCAAGTTAGTCTCGTTAGTCTCATTCTAAGGTTTGTCTAAGTTCGTCCTTAGAAAGAGACTAACTTGGGACAAACTTAGACAAACCTTAGAATGAGACTTAAGTTTGTCTTTGTTCGTCCCAAGTTAGTCTCGTTAGTCTCATTCCAAGGTTTGTCTAAGTTCGTCCTTAGAAAGAGACTAACTTGGGACGAACTAAGACAAACCTTAGAATGGGACTTAAGTTTGTCTTTTGTTCGTCCCAAGTTAGTCTGGTTAGTCTCATTCTAAGGTTTGTCTAAGTTCATCCTTAGAAAGAGACAAACTTGGGACGAACTTAGACAAACCTTAGAATGAGACTTAAGTTTGTCATTGTTCGTCCCAAGTTAGTCTCGTTAGTCTCATTCTAAGGTTTGTCTAAGTTCGTCCTTAGAAAGAGACTGACTTGGGACGAACTAGGACAAACCTCAGAATGGGACTTAAGTTTGTCTTTTGTTCGTCCCAAGTTAGTCTCGTTAGTCTCATTCTAAAGTTTGTCTAAGTTCGTCCTTAGAAAAAGACTAACTTGGGACGAACTTAGACAAACCTTAGAATGAGACTTAAGTTTGTCTTTGTTCGTCCCAAGTTAGTCTCGTTAGTCTCATTCCAAGGTCTGTCTAAGTTCGTCCTTATAAAGAGACTAACTTGGGACGAACTAAGACAAACCTTAGAATGGGACTCAAGTTTGTCTTTTGTTCGTCCCAAGTTAGTCTCGTTAGTCTCATTCAAAGGTTTGTCTATGTTCGTCCTTAGAAAGAGACTAACTTGGGACGAACTTAGACAAACCTTAGAATGAGACTTAAGTTTGTCTTTGTTCATCCCAAGTTAGTCTCGTTAGTCTCATTCTAAGGTTTGTCTAGGTTCGTCCTTAGAAAGAGACTAACTTGGGACGAACTAAGACAAACCTTAGAATGAGACTAACATTTTTCTTTGTTCGTCCCAAGTTAGTCTCGTTAGTCTCATTCTAAGGTTTGTCTAAGTTGATCCTTAGAAAGAGAATAACTTGGGACGAACTTAGACAAACCTTAGAATGAGACTTAAGTTTGTCTTTGTTCTTCCCAAGTTAGTCTCGTTAGTCTCATTCGAAGGTTTGTCTAAGTTCGTCCTTAGAAAGAGACTAACTTGGGACGAACTAAGACAAACCTTAGAATGGGACTTAAGTTTGTCTTTTGTTCGTCCCAAGTTAGTCTCGTTAGTCTCATTCTAAGGTTTGTCTAAGTTCGTCCTTAGAAAGAGACTAACTTGGGACGAACTTAGACAAACCTTAGAATGAGACTTAAATTTGTCTTTGTTCGTCCCAAGTTAGTCTCGTTAGTCTCATTCCAAGGTTTGTCTAAGTTCGTCCTTAGAAAGAGACTAACTTGGGACGAACTAAGACAAACCTTAGAATGAGACTTAAGTTTGTCTTTGTTCATCCCAAGTTAGTCTCGTTAGTCTCATTCAAAGGTTTGTCTAGGTTCGTCCTTAGAAAGAGACTAACTTGGGACGAACTAAGACAAACCTTAGAATGAGACTAACGTTTTTCTTTGTTCGTCCAAAGTTAGTCTCGTTAGTCTCATTCTAAGGTTTGTCTAAGTTGATCCTTAGAAAGAGAATAACTTGGGACGAACTTTGACAACCCTTAGAATGAGACTTAAGTTTGTCTTTGTTCGTCCCAAGTTAGTCTCGTTAGTCTCTTTCTAAGGTTTGTCTAAGTTCGTCCTTAGAAAGAGACTAACTTGGGACGAACTAAGACAAACCTTAGAATGGGACTTAAGTTTGTCTTTTGTTCGTCCCAAGTTAGTCTCGTTAGTCTCATTCTAAGGTTTGTCTAAGTTCGTCCTTAGAAAGAGACTAACTTGGGACGAACTTAGACAAACCTTAGAATGAGACTTAAGTTTGTCTTTGTTCATCCCAAGTTAGTCTCGTTAGTCTCATTCTAAGGTTTGTCTAGGTTCGTCCTTAGAAAGAGACTAACTTGGGACGAACTAAGACAAACCTTAGAATGGGACTTAAGTTTGTCTTTTGTTCGTCCCAAGTTAGTCTCGTTAGTCTCATTCTAAGGTTTGTCTAAGTTCGTCCTTAGAAAGAGACTAACTTGGGACGAACTTAGACAAACCTTAGAATGAGACTTAAATTTGTCTTTGTTCGTCCCAAGTTAGTCTCGTTAGTCTCATTCCAAGGTTTGTCTAAGTTCGTCCTTAGAAAGAGACTAACTTGGGACGAACTAAGACAAACCTTAGAATGGGACTTAAGTTTGTCTTTTGTTCGTCCCAAGTTAGTCTCGTTAGTCTCATCCTAAAGTTTGTCTAAGTTCGTCCCAAGTTAGTCTCTTTCTAAGGACGAACTTAGACAAACCTTGGAATGAGACTAACGAGACTAACTTGGGACGAACAAAGACAAACTTAAGTCTCATTCTAAGGTTTGTCTAAGTTCGTCCCAAGTTAGTCTCTTTCTAAGGACGAACTTACACAAACCTTAGAATGAGACTAACGAGACAAACTTGGGACGAACAAAAGACAAACTTAAGTCCCATTCTAAGGTTTGTCTTAGTTCGTCCCAAGTTAGTCTCTTTCTAAGGACGAACTTAGACAAACCTTAGAATGAGACTAACGAGACTAACTTGGGAAGAACAAAGACAAACTTAAGTCTCATTCTAAGGTTTGTCTAAGTTCGTCCCAAGTTATTCTCTTTCTAAGGATCAACTTAGACAAACCTTAGAATGAGACTAACGAGACTAACTTGGGACGAACAAAGAAAAATGTTAGTCTCATTCTAAGGTTTGTCTTAGTTCGTCCCAAGTTAGTCTCTTTCTAAGGACGAACCTAGACAAACCTTAGAATGAGACTAACGAGACTAACTTGGGATGAACAAAGACAAACTTAAGTCTCATTCTAAGGTTTGTCTAAGTTCGTCCCAAGTTAGTCTCTTTCTAAGGACGAACTTAGACAAACCTTAGAATGAGACTAACGAGACTAACTTGGGACGAACAAAAGACAAACTTAAGTCCCATTCTAAGGTTTGTCTTAGTTCGTCCCAAGTTAGTCTCTTTCTAAGGACGAACTTAGACAAACCTTAGAATGAGACTAACGAGACTAACTTGGGACGAACAAAGACAAACTTAAGTCTCATTCTAAGGGTTGTCAAAGTTCGTCCCAAGTTATTCTCTTTCTAAGGATCAACTTAGACAAACCTTAGAATGAGACTAACGAGACTAACTTTGGACAAACAAAGAAAAACGTTAGTCTCATTCTAAGGTTTGTCTTAGTTCGTCCCAAGTTAGTCTCTTTCTAAGGACGAACCTAGACAAACCTTTGAATGAGACTAACGAGACTAACTTGGGATGAACAAAGACAAACTTAAGTCTCATTCTAAGGTTTGTCTTAGTTCGTCCCAAGTTAGTCTCTTTCTAAGGACGAACTTAGACAAACCTTGGAATGAGACTAACGAGACTAACTTGGGACGAACAAAGACAAATTTAAGTCTCATTCTAAGGTTTGTCTAAGTTCGTCCCAAGTTAGTCTCTTTCTAAGGACGAACTTAGACAAACCTTAGAATGAGACTAACGAGACTAACTTGGGACGAACAAAAGACAAACTTAAGTCCCATTCTAAGGTTTGTCTTAGTTCGTCCCAAGTTAGTCTCTTTCTAAGGACGAACTTAGACAAACCTTAGAATGAGACAAACTTGGGACGAACTTAGACAAACCTTAGAATGAGACTTAAGTTTGTCATTGTTCGTCCCAAGTTAGTCTCGTTAGTCTCATTCTAAGGTTTGTCTAAGTTCGTCCTTAGAAAGAGACTGAATTGGGACGAACTAGGACAAACCTCAGAATGGGACTTAAGTTTGTCTTTTGTTCGTCCCAAGTTAGTCTCGTTAGTCTCATCCTAAAGTTTGTCTAAGTTCGTCCTTAGAAAAAGACTAACTTGGGACGAACTTAGACAAACCTTAGAATGAGACTTAAGTTTGTCTTTGTTCGTCCCAAGTTAGTCTCGTTAGTCTCATTCCAAGGTCTGTCTAAGTTCATCCTTATAAAGAGACTAACTTGGGACGAACTAAGACAAACCTTAGAATGGGACTTAAGTTTGTCTTTTGTTCGTCCCAAGTTAGTCTCGTTAGTCTCATTCTAAGGTTTGTCTAAGTTCGTCCTTAGAAAGAGACTAACTTGGGACGAACTAAGACAAACCTTAGAATGAGACTTAAGTTTGTCTTTGTTCATCCCAAGTTAGTCTCGTTAGTCTCATTCAAAGGTTTGTCTAGGTTCGTCCTTAGAAAGAGACTAACTTGGGACGAACTAAGACAAACCTTAGAATGAGACTAACGTTTTTCTTTGTTCGTCCAAAGTTAGTCTCGTTAGTCTCATTCTAAGGTTTGTCTAAGTTGATCCTTAGAAAGAGAATAACTTGGGATGAACTTTGACAACCCTTAGAATGAGACTTAAGTTTGTCTTTGTTCGTCCCAAGTTAGTCTCGTTAGTCTCATTCTAAGGTTTGTCTAAGTTCGTCCTTAGAAAGAGACTAACTTGGGACGAACTAAGACAAACCTTAGAATGGGACTTAAGTTTGTCTTTTGTTCGTCCCAAGTTAGTCTCGTTAGTCTCATTCTAAGGTTTGTCTAAGTTCGTCCTTAGAAAGAGACTAACTTGGGACGAACTTAGACAAACCTTAGAATGAGACTTAAGTTTGTCTTTGTTCATCCCAAGTTAGTCTCGTTAGTCTCATTCTAAGGTTTGTCTAGGTTCGTCCTTAGAAAGAGACTAACTTGGGACGAACTAAGACAAACCTTAGAATGAGACTAACATTTTTCTTTGTTCGTCCCAAGTTAGTCTCGTTAGTCTCATTCTAAGGTTTGTCTAAGTTGATCCTTAGAAAGAGAATAACTTGGGACGAACTTAGACAAACCTTAGAATGAGACTTAAGTTTGTCTTTGTTCTTCCCAAGTTAGTCTCGTTAGTCTCATTCTAAGGTTTGTCTAAGTTCGTCCTTAGAAAGAGACTAACTTGGGACGAACTAAGACAAACCTTAGAATGGGACTTAAGTTTGTCTTTTGTTCGTCCCAAGTTAGTCTCGTTAGTCTCATTCTAAGGTTTGTCTAAGTTCGTCCTTAGAAAGAGACTAACTTGGGACGAACTTAGACAAACCTTAGAATGAGACTTAAATTTGTCTTTGTTCGTCCCAAGTTAGTCTCGTTAGTCTCATTCCAAGGTTTGTCTAAGTTCGTCCTTAGAAAGAGACTAACTTGGGACGAACTAAGACAAACCTTAGAATGGGACTTAAGTTTGTCTTTTGTTCGTCCCAAGTTAGTCTCGTTAGTCTCATCCTAAAGTTTGTCTAAGTTCGTCCCAAGTTAGTCTCTTTCTAAGGACGAACTTAGACAAACCTTGGAATGAGACTAACGAGACTAACTTGGGACGAACAAAGACAAACTTAAGTCTCATTCTAAGGTTTGTCTAAGTTCGTCCCAAGTTAGTCTCTTTCTAAGGACGAACTTACACAAACCTTAGAATGAGACTAACGAGACAAACTTGGGACGAACAAAAGACAAACTTAAGTCCCATTCTAAGGTTTGTCTTAGTTCGTCCCAAGTTAGTCTCTTTCTAAGGACGAACTTAGACAAACCTTAGAATGAGACTAACGAGACTAACTTGGGAAGAACAAAGACAAACTTAAGTCTCATTCTAAGGTTTGTCTAAGTTCGTCCCAAGTTATTCTCTTTCTAAGGATCAACTTAGACAAACCTTAGAATGAGACTAACGAGACTAACTTGGGACGAACAAAGAAAAATGTTAGTCTCATTCTAAGGTTTGTCTTAGTTCGTCCCAAGTTAGTCTCTTTCTAAGGACGAACCTAGACAAACCTTAGAATGAGACTAACGAGACTAACTTGGGATGAACAAAGACAAACTTAAGTCTCATTCTAAGGTTTGTCTAAGTTCGTCCCAAGTTAGTCTCTTTCTAAGGACGAACTTAGACAAACCTTAGAATGAGACTAACGAGACTAACTTGGGACGAACAAAAGACAAACTTAAGTCCCATTCTAAGGTTTGTCTTAGTTCGTCCCAAGTTAGTCTCTTTCTAAGGACGAACTTAGACAAACCTTAGAATGAGACTAACGAGACTAACTTGGGACGAACAAAGACAAACTTAAGTCTCATTCTAAGGGTTGTCAAAGTTCGTCCCAAGTTATTCTCTTTCTAAGGATCAACTTAGACAAACCTTAGAATGAGACTAACGAGACTAACTTTGGACGAACAAAGAAAAACGTTAGTCTCATTCTAAGGTTTGTCTTAGTTCGTCCCAAGTTAGTCTCTTTCTAAGGACGAACCTAGACAAACCTTTGAATGAGACTAACGAGACTAACTTGGGATGAACAAAGACAAACTTAAGTCTCATTCTAAGGTTTGTCTTAGTTCGTCCCAAGTTAGTCTCTTTCTAAGGACGAACTTAGACAAACCTTGGAATGAGACTAACGAGACTAACTTGGGACGAACAAAGACAAATTTAAGTCTCATTCTAAGGTTTGTCTAAGTTCGTCCCAAGTTAGTCTCTTTCTAAGGACGAACTTAGACAAACCTTAGAATGAGACTAACGAGACTAACTTGGGACGAACAAAAGACAAACTTAAGTCCCATTCTAAGGTTTGTCTTAGTTCGTCCCAAGTTAGTCTCTTTCTAAGGACGAACTTAGACAAACCTTAGAATGAGACAAACTTGGGACGAACTTAGACAAACCTTAGAATGAGACTTAAGTTTGTCATTGTTCGTCCCAAGTTAGTCTCGTTAGTCTCATTCTAAGGTTTGTCTAAGTTCGTCCTTAGAAAGAGACTGACTTGGGACGAACTAGGACAAACCTCAGAATGGGACTTAAGTTTGTCTTTTGTTCGTCCCAAGTTAGTCTCGTTAGTCTCATCCTAAAGTTTGTCTAAGTTCGTCCTTAGAAAAAGACTAACTTGGGACGAACTTAGACAAACCTTAGAATGAGACTTAAGTTTGTCTTTGTTCGTCCCAAGTTAGTCTCGTTAGTCTCATTCCAAGGTCTGTCTAAGTTCGTCCTTATAAAGAGACTAACTTGGGACGAACTAAGACAAACCTTAGAATGGGACTTAAGTTTGTCTTTTGTTCGTCCCAAGTTAGTCTCGTTAGTCTCATTCTAAGGTTTGTCTAAGTTCGTCCTTAGAAAGAGACTAACTTGGGACGAACTTAGACAAACCTTAGAATGAGACTTAAGTTTGTCTTTGTTCTTCCCAAGTTAGTCTCGTTAGTCTCATTCTAAGGTTTGTCTAGGTTCGTCCTTAGAAAGAGACTAACTTGGGACGAACTAAGACAAACCTTAGAATGAGACTAACATTTTTCTTTGTTCGTCCCAAGTTAGTCTCGTTAGTCTCATTCTAAGGTTTGTCTAAGTTGATCCTTAGAAAGAGAATAACTTGGGACGAACTTAGACAAACCTTAGAATGAGACTTAAGTTTGTCTTTGTTCTTCCCAAGTTAGTCTCGTTAGTCCCATTCTAAGGTTTGTCTAAGTTCGTCCTTAGAAAGAGACTAACTTGGGACGAACTAAGACAAACCTTAGAATGGGACTTAAGTTTGTCTTTTGTTCGTCCCAAGTTAGTCTCGTTAGTCTCATTCTAAGGTTTGTCTAAGTTCGTCCTTAGAAAGAGACTAACTTGGGACGAACTTAGACAAACCTTAGAATGAGACTTAAATTTGTCTTTGTTCGTCCAAAGTTAGTCTCGTTAGTCTCATTCCAAGGTTTGTCTAAGTTCGTCCTTAGAAAGAGACTAACTTGGGACGAACTAAGACAAACCTTAGAATGAGACTTAAGTTTGTCTTTGTTCGTCCCAAGTTAGTCTCGTTAGTCTCATTCCAAGGTTTGTCTAAGTTCGTCCTTAGAAAGAGACTAACTTGGGACGAACTAAGACAAACCTTAGAATGGGACTTAAGTTTGTCTTTTGTTCGTCCCAAGTTAGTCTCGTTAGTCTCATCCTAAAGTTTGTCTAAGTTCGTCCCAAGTTAGTCTCTTTCTAAGGACGAACTTAGACAAACCTTGGAATGAGACTAACGAGACTAACTTGGGACGAACAAAGACAAACTTAAGTCTCATTCTAAGGTTTGTCTAAGTTCGTCCCAAGTTAGTCTCTTTCTAAGGACGAACTTACACAAACCTTAGAATGAGACTAACGAGACAAACTTGGGACGAACAAAAGACAAACTTAAGTCCCATTCTAAGGTTTGTCTTAGTTCGTCCCAAGTTAGTCTCTTTCTAAGGACGAACTTAGACAAACCTTAGAATGAGACTAACGAGACTAACTTGGGAAGAACAAAGACAAACTTAAGTCTCATTCTAAGGTTTGTCTAAGTTCGTCCCAAGTTATTCTCTTTCTAAGGATCAACTTAGACAAACCTTAGAATGAGACTAACGAGACTAACTTGGGACGAACAAAGAAAAATGTTAGTCTCATTCTAAGGTTTGTCTTAGTTCGTCCCAAGTTAGTCTCTTTCTAAGGACGAACCTAGACAAACCTTAGAATGAGACTAACGAGACTAACTTGGGATGAACAAAGACAAACTTAAGTCTCATTCTAAGGTTTGTCTAAGTTCGTCCCAAGTTAGTCTCTTTCTAAGGACGAACTTAGACAAACCTTAGAATGAGACTAACGAGACTAACTTGGGACGAACAAAAGACAAACTTAAGTCCCATTCTAAGGTTTGTCTTAGTTCGTCCCAAGTTAGTCTCTTTCTAAGGACGAACTTAGACAAACCTTAGAATGAGACTAACGAGACTAACTTGGGACGAACAAAGACAAACTTAAGTCTCATTCTAAGGGTTGTCAAAGTTCGTCCCAAGTTATTCTCTTTCTAAGGATCAACTTAGACAAACCTTAGAATGAGACTAACGAGACTAACTTTGGACGAACAAAGAAAAACGTTAGTCTCATTCTAAGGTTTGTCTTAGTTCGTCCCAAGTTAGTCTCTTTCTAAGGACGAACCTAGACAAACCTTTGAATGAGACTAACGAGACTAACTTGGGATGAACAAAGACAAACTTAAGTCTCATTCTAAGGTTTGTCTTAGTTCGTCCCAAGTTAGTCTCTTTCTAAGGACGAACTTAGACAAACCTTGGAATGAGACTAACGAGACTAACTTGGGACGAACAAAGACAAATTTAAGTCTCATTCTAAGGTTTGTCTAAGTTCGTCCCAAGTTAGTCTCTTTCTAAGGACGAACTTAGACAAACCTTAGAATGAGACTAACGAGACTAACTTGGGACGAACAAAAGACAAACTTAAGTCCCATTCTAAGGTTTGTCTTAGTTCGTCCCAAGTTAGTCTCTTTCTAAGGACGAACTTAGACAAACCTTAGAATGAGACAAACTTGGGACGAACTTAGACAAACCTTAGAATGAGACTTAAGTTTGTCATTGTTCGTCCCAAGTTAGTCTCGTTAGTCTCATTCTAAGGTTTGTCTAAGTTCGTCCTTAGAAAGAGACTGACTTGGGACGAACTAGGACAAACCTCAGAATGGGACTTAAGTTTGTCTTTTGTTCGTCCCAAGTTAGTCTCGTTAGTCTCATCCTAAAGTTTGTCTAAGTTCGTCCTTAGAAAAAGACTAACTTGGGACGAACTTAGACAAACCTTAGAATGAGACTTAAGTTTGTCTTTGTTCGTCCCAAGTTAGTCTCGTTAGTCTCATTCCAAGGTCTGTCTAAGTTCGTCCTTATAAAGAGACTAACTTGGGACGAACTAAGACAAACCTTAGAATGGGACTTAAGTTTGTCTTTTGTTCGTCCCAAGTTAGTCTCGTTAGTCTCATTCTAAGGTTTGTCTAAGTTCGTCCTTAGAAAGAGACTAACTTGGGACGAACTTAGACAAACCTTAGAATGAGACTTAAGTTTGTCTTTGTTCTTCCCAAGTTAGTCTCGTTAGTCTCATTCTAAGGTTTGTCTAGGTTCGTCCTTAGAAAGAGACTAACTTGGGACGAACTAAGACAAACCTTAGAATGAGACTAACATTTTTCTTTGTTCGTCCCAAGTTAGTCTCGTTAGTCTCATTCTAAGGTTTGTCTAAGTTGATCCTTAGAAAGAGAATAACTTGGGACGAACTTAGACAAACCTTAGAATGAGACTTAAGTTTGTCTTTGTTCTTCCCAAGTTAGTCTCGTTAGTCCCATTCTAAGGTTTGTCTAAGTTCGTCCTTAGAAAGAGACTAACTTGGGACGAACTAAGACAAACCTTAGAATGGGACTTAAGTTTGTCTTTTGTTCGTCCCAAGTTAGTCTCGTTAGTCTCATTCTAAGGTTTGTCTAAGTTCGTCCTTAGAAAGAGACTAACTTGGGACGAACTTAGACAAACCTTAGAATGAGACTTAAATTTGTCTTTGTTCGTCCAAAGTTAGTCTCGTTAGTCTCATTCCAAGGTTTGTCTAAGTTCGTCCTTAGAAAGAGACTAACTTGGGACGAACTAAGACAAACCTTAGAATGAGACTTAAGTTTGTCTTTGTTCGTCCCAAGTTAGTCTCGTTAGTCTCATTCCAAGGTTTGTCTAAGTTCGTCCTTAGAAAGAGACTAACTTGGGACGAACTAAGACAAACCTTAGAATGGGACTTAAGTTTGTCTTTTGTTCGTCCCAAGTTAGTCTCGTTAGTCTCATCCTAAAGTTTGTCTAAGTTCGTCCCAAGTTAGTCTCTTTCTAAGGACGAACTTAGACAAACCTTGGAATGAGACTAACGAGACTAACTTGGGACGAACAAAGACAAACTTAAGTCTCATTCTAAGGTTTGTCTAAGTTCGTCCCAAGTTAGTCTCTTTCTAAGGACGAACTTACACAAACCTTAGAATGAGACTAACGAGACAAACTTGGGACGAACAAAAGACAAACTTAAGTCCCATTCTAAGGTTTGTCTTAGTTCGTCCCAAGTTAGTCTCTTTCTAAGGACGAACTTAGACAAACCTTAGAATGAGACTAACGAGACTAACTTGGGAAGAACAAAGACAAACTTAAGTCTCATTCTAAGGTTTGTCTAAGTTCGTCCCAAGTTATTCTCTTTCTAAGGATCAACTTAGACAAACCTTAGAATGAGACTAACGAGACTAACTTGGGACGAACAAAGAAAAATGTTAGTCTCATTCTAAGGTTTGTCTTAGTTCGTCCCAAGTTAGTCTCTTTCTAAGGACGAACCTAGACAAACCTTAGAATGAGACTAACGAGACTAACTTGGGATGAACAAAGACAAACTTAAGTCTCATTCTAAGGTTTGTCTAAGTTCGTCCCAAGTTAGTCTCTTTCTAAGGACGAACTTAGACAAACCTTAGAATGAGACTAACGAGACTAACTTGGGACGAACAAAAGACAAACTTAAGTCCCATTCTAAGGTTTGTCTTAGTTCGTCCCAAGTTAGTCTCTTTCTAAGGACGAACTTAGACAAACCTTAGAATGAGACTAACGAGACTAACTTGGGACGAACAAAGACAAACTTAAGTCTCATTCTAAGGGTTGTCAAAGTTCGTCCCAAGTTATTCTCTTTCTAAGGATCAACTTAGACAAACCTTAGAATGAGACTAACGAGACTAACTTTGGACGAACAAAGAAAAACGTTAGTCTCATTCTAAGGTTTGTCTTAGTTCGTCCCAAGTTAGTCTCTTTCTAAGGACGAACCTAGACAAACCTTTGAATGAGACTAACGAGACTAACTTGGGATGAACAAAGACAAACTTAAGTCTCATTCTAAGGTTTGTCTTAGTTCGTCCCAAGTTAGTCTCTTTCTAAGGACGAACTTAGACAAACCTTGGAATGAGACTAACGAGACTAACTTGGGACGAACAAAGACAAATTTAAGTCTCATTCTAAGGTTTGTCTAAGTTCGTCCCAAGTTAGTCTCTTTCTAAGGACGAACTTAGACAAACCTTAGAATGAGACTAACGAGACTAACTTGGGACGAACAAAAGACAAACTTAAGTCCCATTCTAAGGTTTGTCTTAGTTCGTCCCAAGTTAGTCTCTTTCTAAGGACGAACTTAGACAAACCTTAGAATGAGACAAACTTGGGACGAACTTAGACAAACCTTAGAATGAGACTTAAGTTTGTCATTGTTCGTCCCAAGTTAGTCTCGTTAGTCTCATTCTAAGGTTTGTCTAAGTTCGTCCTTAGAAAGAGACTGACTTGGGACGAACTAGGACAAACCTCAGAATGGGACTTAAGTTTGTCTTTTGTTCGTCCCAAGTTAGTCTCGTTAGTCTCATCCTAAAGTTTGTCTAAGTTCGTCCTTAGAAAAAGACTAACTTGGGACGAACTTAGACAAACCTTAGAATGAGACTTAAGTTTGTCTTTGTTCGTCCCAAGTTAGTCTCGTTAGTCTCATTCCAAGGTCTGTCTAAGTTCGTCCTTATAAAGAGACTAACTTGGGACGAACTAAGACAAACCTTAGAATGGGACTTAAGTTTGTCTTTTGTTCGTCCCAAGTTAGTCTCGTTAGTCTCATTCTAAGGTTTGTCTAAGTTCGTCCTTAGAAAGAGACTAACTTGGGACGAACTTAGACAAACCTTAGAATGAGACTTAAGTTTGTCTTTGTTCATCCCAAGTTAGTCTCGTTAGTCTCATTCTAAGGTTTGTCTAGGTTCGTCCTTAGAAAGAGATTAACTTGGGACGAACTAAGACAAACCTTAGAATGAGACTAACATTTTTCTTTGTTCGTCCCAAGTTAGTCTCGTTAGTCTCATTCTAAGGTTTGTCTAAGTTGATCCTTAGAAAGAGAATAACTTGGGACGAACTTAGACAAACCTTAGAATGAGACTTAAGTTTGTCTTTGTTCTTCCCAAGTTAGTCTCGTTAGTCCCATTCTAAGGTTTGTCTAAGTTCGTCCTTAGAAAGAGACTAACTTGGGACGAACTAAGACAAACCTTAGAATGGGACTTAAGTTTGTCTTTTGTTCGTCCCAAGTTAGTCTCGTTAGTCTCATTCTAAGGTTTGTCTAAGTTCGTCCTTAGAAAGAGACTAACTTGGGACGAACTTAGACAAACCTTAGAATGAGACTTAAATTTGTCTTTGTTCGTCCAAAGTTAGTCTCGTTAGTCTCATTCCAAGGTTTGTCTAAGTTCGTCCTTAGAAAGAGACTAACTTGGGACGAACTAAGACAAACCTTAGAATGAGACTTAAGTTTGTCTTTGTTCATCCCAAGTTAGTCTCGTTAGTCTCATTCAAAGGTTTGTCTAGGTTCGTCCTTAGAAAGAGACTAACTTGGGACGAACTAAGACAAACCTTAGAATGAGACTAACGTTTGTCTTTGTTCTTCCCAAGTTAGTCTCGTTAGTCTCATTCTAAGGTTTGTCTAAGTTGATCCTTAGAAAGAGAATAACTTGGGACGAACTTAGACAAACCTTAGAATGAGACTTAAGTTTGTCTTTGTTCTTCCCAAGTTTGTCTCGTTAGTCTCATTCCAAGGTTTGTCTAAGTTCGTCCTTAGAAAGAGACTAACTTGGGACGAACTAAGACAAACCTTAGAATGAGACTTAAGTTTGTCTTTGTTCATCCCAAGTTAGTCTCGTTAGTCTCATTCTAAGGTTTGTCTAGGTTCGTCCTTAGAAAGAGACTAACTTGGGACGAACTAAGACAAACCTTAGAATGAGACTAACGTTTTTCTTTGTTCGTCCAAAGTTAGTCTCGTTAGTCTCATTCTAAGGTTTGTCTAAGTTGATCCTTAGAAAGAGAATAACTTGGGACGAACTTTGACAACCCTTAGAATGAGACTTAAGTTTGTCTTTGTTCGTCCCAAGTTAGTCTCGTTAGTCTCATTCTAAGGTTTGTCTAAGTTCGTCCTTAGAAAGAGACTAACTTGGGACGAACTAAGACAAACCTTAGAATGGGACTTAAGTTTGTCTTTGTTCATCCCAATTTAGTCTCGTTAGTCTCATTCTATGGTTTGTCTAGGTTCGTCCTTAGAAAGAGACTAATTTGGGACGAACTAAGACAAACCTTAGAATGAGACTAACGTTTTTCTTTGTTCGTCCAAAGTTAGTCTCGTTAGTCTCATTCTAAGGTTTGTCTAAGTTGATCCTTAGAAAGAGAATAACTTGGGACGAACTTAGACAAACCTTAGAATGAGACTTAAGTTTGTCTTTGTTCGTCCCAAGTTAGTCTCGTTAGTCTCATTCTAAGGTTTGTCTTAGTTCGTCCTTAGAAAGAGACTAACTTGGGACGAACTAAGACAAACCTTAGAATGGGACTTAAGTTTGTCTTTTGTTCATCCCAAGTTAGTCTCGTTAGTCTCATTCTAAGGTTTGTCTAAGTTCGTCCTTAGAAAGAGACTAACTTGGGACGCACTTAGACAAACCTTAGAATGAGACTTAAGTTTGTCTTTGTTCGTCCCAAGTTAGTCTCTTTAGTCTCATTCTAAGGTTTGTATTAGTTGTCCTTAGAAAGAGACTAACTTGGGACGAACAAAGACAAACCTTAGAATGAGACTTAAGTTTGTCTTTGTTCGTCCCAAGTTAGTCTCGTTAGTCTCATTCTAAGGTTTGTCTAAGTTCGTCCTTAGAAAGAGACTAACTTGGGACGAACTTAGAAAAACCTCAGAATGAGACTTAAGTTTGTCTTTGTTCGTCCCAAGTTTGTCTCGTTAGTCTCATTCTAAGGTTTGTCTAAGTTCGTCCTTAGAAAGAGACTAACTTGGGACGAACTTAGACAAACCTTAGAATGAGACTTAAGTTTGTCTTTGTTCGTCCAAAGTTAGTCTCGTTAGTCTCATTCTAAGGTATGTCTAAGTTCGTCCTTAGAAAGAGACTAACTTGGGACGAACTAAGACAAACCTTAGAATGAGACTTAAGTTTGTCTTTGTTCATCCCAAGTTAGTCTCGTTAGTCTCATTATAAGGTTTGTCTAGGTTCGTCCTTAGAAAGAGACTAACTTGGGACGAACTAAGACAAACCTTAGAATGAGACTAACGTTTTTCTTTGTTCGTCCAAAGTTAGTCTCGTTAGTCTCATTCTACGGTTTGTCTAAGTTCGTCCTTAGAAAGAGAATAACTTGGGACGAACTTAGACAAACCTTAGAATGAGACTTAAGTTTGTCTTTGTTCGTCCCAAGTTAGTCTCATTCTAAGGGTTGTCTAAGTTCGTCCTTATAAAGAGACTAACTTGGGACGAACTAAGACAAACCTTAGAATGGGACTTAAGTTTGTCTTTGTTCGTCCCAAGTTAGTCTCGTTAGTCTCATTCTAAAGTTTGTCTAAGTTCGTCCTTAGAAAGAGACTAACTTGGGACGAACTTAGACAAACCTTAGAATGGGACTTATGTTTGTCTTTGTTCGTCCCAAGTTAGTCTCGTTAGTCTCATTCTAAGGTTTGTCTAAGTTCGTCCTTAGAAAGAGACTAACTTGGGACGAACAAAGACAAACCTTAGAATGAGACTTAAGTTTGTCTTTGTTCGTCCCAAGTTAGTCTTGTTAGTCTCATTCTAAGGTTTGTCTAAGTTCGTCCTTAGAAAGAGACTAACTTGGGACGAACTTAGAAAAACCTCAGAATGAGACTTAAGTTTGTCTTTATTCGTCCCAAGTTTGTCTCGTTAGTCTCAATCTAAGGTTTGTCTAAGTTCGTCCTTTGAAAGAGACTAACTTGGGACGAACTTAGACAAACCTTAGAATGAGACTTAAGTTTGTCTTTGTTCGTCCCAAGTTATTCTCGTTAGTCTCAGTCTAAGGTTTGTCTAAGTTCTTCCTTAGAAAGAGACTAACTTGGGACGAACAAAGACAAACCTTAGAATGAGACTTAAGTTTGTCTTTGTTCGTCCCAAGTTAGTCTCGTTAGTCTCATTCCAAGGTTTGTCTAAGTTCGTCCTTAGAAAGAGACTAACTTGGGACGAACTAAGACAAACCTTAGAATGGGACTTAAGTTTGTCTTTGTTCATCCCAAGTTAGTCTCGTTAGTCTCATTCTAAGGTTTGTCTAAGTTCGTCCTTAGAAAGAGACTAACTTGGGACGAACTAAGACAAACCTTAGAATGAGACAAACATTTTTCTTTGTTCGTCCAAAGTTAGTCTCGTTAGTCTCATTCTAAGGTTTGTCTAAGTTGATACTTAGAAAGAGAATAACTTGGGACGAACTTAGACAAACCTTAGAATAAGACTTAAGTTTGTCTTTGTTCGTCCCAAGTTAGTCTCGTTAGTCTCATTCTAAGGTTTGTCTAAGTTTGTCCATAGAAAGAGACTAACTTGGGACGAACTAAGACAAACCTTAGAATAGGACTTAAGTTTGTCTTTTGTTCGTCCCAAGTTAGTCTCGTTAGTCTCATTCTAAGGTTTGTCTAAGTTCGTCCTTAGAAAGAGACTAACTTGGGACGAACTAAGACAAACCTTAGAATGAGACTTAAGTTTGTCTTTGTTCATCCCAAGTTAGTCTCGTTAGTCTCATTCTAAGGTTTGTCTAAGTTGATCCTTAGAAAGAGAATAACTTGGGACGAACTTAGACAAACGTTAGAATGAGACTTAAGTTTGTCTTTGTTCTTCCCAAGTTTGTCTCGTTAGTCTCATTCCAAGGTTTGTCTAAGTTCGTCCTTAGAAAGAGACTAACTTGGGACGAACTAAGACAAACCTTAGAATGAGACTTAAGTTTGTCTTTGTTCATCCCAAGTTAGTCTCGTTAGTCTCATTCTAAGGTTTGTCTAGGTTCGTCCTTAGAAAGAGACTAACTTGGGACGAACTAAGACAAACCTTAGAATGAGACTAACGTTTTTCTTTGTTCGTCCAAAGTTAGTCTCGTTAGTCTCATTCTAAGGTTTGTCTAAGTTGATCCTTAGAAAGAGAATAACTTGGGACGAACTTTGACAACCCTTAGAATGAGACTTAAGTTTGTCTTTGTTCGTCCCAAGTTAGTCTCGTTAGTCTCATTCTAAGGTTTGTCTAAGTTCGTCCTTAGAAAGAGACTAACTTGGGACGAACTAAGACAAACCTTAGAATGGGACTTAAGTTTGTCTTTGTTCATCCCAATTTAGTCTCGTTAGTCTCATTCTATGGTTTGTCTAGGTTCGTCCTTAGAAAGAGACTAATTTGGGACGAACTAAGACAAACCTTAGAATGAGACTAACGTTTTTCTTTGTTCGTCCAAAGTTAGTCTCGTTAGTCTCATTCTAAGGTTTGTCTAAGTTGATCCTTAGAAAGAGAATAACTTGGGACGAACTTAGACAAACCTTAGAATGAGACTTAAGTTTGTCTTTGTTCGTCCCAAGTTAGTCTCGTTAGTCTCATTCTAAGGTTTGTCTTAGTTCGTCCTTAGAAAGAGACTAACTTGGGACGAACTAAGACAAACCTTAGAATGGGACTTAAGTTTGTCTTTTGTTCATCCCAAGTTAGTCTCGTTAGTCTCATTCTAAGGTTTGTCTAAGTTCGTCCTTAGAAAGAGACTAACTTGGGACGCACTTAGACAAACCTTAGAATGAGACTTAAGTTTGTCTTTGTTCGTCCCAAGTTAGTCTCTTTAGTCTCATTCTAAGGTTTGTATTAGTTGTCCTTAGAATAAGACTAACTTGGGACGAACAAAGACAAACCTTAGAATGAGACTTAAGTTTGTCTTTGTTCGTCCCAAGTTAGTCTCGTTAGTCTCATTCTAAGGTTTGTCTAAGTTCGTCCTTAGAAAGAGACTAACTTGGGATGAACTTAGAAAAACCTCAGAATGAGACTTAAGTTTGTCTTTGTTCGTCCCAAGTTTGTCTCGTTAGTCTCATTCTAAGGTTTGTCTAAGTTCGTCCTTAGAAAGAGACTAACTTGGGACGAACTTAGACAAACCTTAGAATGAGACTTAAGTTTGTCTTTGTTCGTCCAAAGTTAGTCTCGTTAGTCTCATTCTAAGGTTTGTCTAAGTTCGTCCTTAGAAAGAGACTAACTTGGGACGAACTAAGACAAACCTTAGAATGAGACTTAAGTTTGTCTTTGTTCATCCCAAGTTAGTCTCGTTAGTCTCATTATAAGGTTTGTCTAGGTTCGTCCTTAGAAAGAGACTAACTTGGGACGAACTAAGACAAACCTTAGAATGAGACTAACGTTTTTCTTTGTTCGTCCAAAGTTAGTCTCGTTAGTCTCATTCTACGGTTTGTCTAAGTTCGTCCTTAGAAAGAGAATAACTTGGGACGAACTTAGACAAACCTTAGAATGAGACTGAAGTTTGTCTTTGTTCGTCCCAAGTTAGTCTCATTCTAAGGGTTGTCTAAGTTCGTCCTTATAAAGAGACTAACTTGGGACGAACTAAGACAAACCTTAGAATGGGACTTAAGTTTGTCTTTGTTCGTCCCAAGTTAGTCTCGTTAGTCTCATTCTAAAGTTTGTCTAAGTTCGTCCTTAGAAAGAGACTAACTTGGGACGAACTTAGACAAACCTTAGAATGGGACTTATGTTTGTCTTTGTTCGTCCCAAGTTAGTCTCGTTAGTCTCATTCTAAGGTTTGTCTAAGTTCGTCCTTAGAAAGAGACTAACTTGGGACGAACAAAGACAAACCTTAGAATGAGACTTAAGTTTGTCTTTGTTCGTCCCAAGTTAGTCTCGTTAGTCTCATTCTAAGGTTTGTCTAAGTTCGTCCTTAGAAAGAGACTAACTTGGGACGAACTTAGAAAAACCTCAGAATGAGACTTAAGTTTGTCTTTATTCGTCCCAAGTTTGTCTCGTTAGTCTCATTCTAAGGTTTGTCTAAGTTCGTCCTTAGAAAGAGACTAACTTGGGACGAACTTAGACAAACCTTAGAATGAGACTTAAGTTTGTCTTTGTTCGTCCCAAGTTAGTCTCGTTAGTCTCAGTCTAAGGTTTGTCTAAGTTCTTCCTTAGAAAGAGACTAACTTGGGACGAACAAAGACAAACCTTAGAATGAGACTTAAGTTTGTCTTTGTTCGTCCCAAGTTAGTCTCGTTAGTCTCATTCCAAGGTTTGTCTAAGTTCGTCCTTAGAAAGAGACTAACTTGGGACGAACTAAGACAAACCTTAGAATGGGACTTAAGTTTGTCTTTGTTCATCCCAAGTTAGTCTCGTTAGTCTCATTCTAAGGTTTGTCTAAGTTCGTCCTTAGAAAGAGACTAACTTGGGACGAACTAAGACAAACCTTAGAATGAGACAAACATTTTTCTTTGTTCGTCCAAAGTAAGTCTCGTTAGTCTCATTTTAAGGTTTGTCTAAGTTGATACTTAGAAAGAGAATAACTTGGGACGAACTTAGACAAACATTAGAATAAGACTTAAGTTTGTCTTTGTTCGTCCCAAGTTAGTCTCGTTAGTCTCATTCTAAGGTTTGTTTAAGTTTGTCCTTAGAAAGAGACTAACTTGGGACGAACTAAGACAAACCTTAGAATAGGACTTAAGTTTGTCTTTTGTTCGTCCCAAGTTTGTCTCGTTAGTCTCATTCTAAGGTTTGTCTAAGTTCGTCCTTAGAAAGAGACTAACTTGGGACGAACTTAGACAAACCTTAGAATGAGACTTAAGTTTGTCTTTGTTCGTCCCAAGTTAGTCTCGTTAGTCTCATTCCAAGGTTTGTCTAAGTTCATCCTTAGAAAGAGACTAACTTGGGACGAACTAAGACAAACCTTAGAATGGGACTTAAGTTTGTCTTTTGTTCGTCCCAAGTTAGTCTCGTTAGTCTCCTTCTAAGGTTTGTCTAAGTTCATCCTTAGAAAGAGACAAACTTGGGACGAACTTAGACAAACCTTAGAATGAGACTTAAGTTTCTCTTTGTTCGTCCCAAGTTAGTCTCGTTAGTCTCATTCTAAGGTTTGTCTAAGTTGATCCTTAGAAAGAGAATAACTTGGGACGAACTTAGACAAACCTTAGAATGAGACTTAAGTTTGTCTTTGTTCTTCCCAAGTTAGTCTCGTTAGTCCCATTCTAAGGTTTGTCTAAGTTCGTCCTTAGAAAGAGACTAACTTGGGACGAACTAAGACAAACCTTAGAATGGGACTTAAGTTTGTCTTTTGTTCGTCCCAAGTTAGTCTCGTTAGTCTCATTCTAAGGTTTGTCTAAGTTCGTCCTTAGAAAGAGACTAACTTGGGACGAACTAAGACAAACCTTAGAATGAGACTTAAGTTTGTCTTTGTTCTTCCCAAGTTTGTCTCGTTAGTCTCATTCCAAGGTTTGTCTAAGTTCGTCCTTAGAAAGAGACTAACTTGGGACGAACTTAGACAAACCTTAGAATGAGACTTAAGTTTGTCTTTGTTCTTCCCAAGTTTGTCTCGTTAGTCTCATTCCAAGGTTTGTCTAAGTTCGTCCTTAGAAAGAGACTAACTTGGGACGAACTAAGACAAACCTTAGAATGAGACTTAAGTTTGTCTTTGTTCATCCCAAGTTAGTCTCGTTAGTCTCATTCTAAGGTTTGTCTAGGTTCGTCCTTAGAAAGAGACTAACTTGGGACGAACTAAGACAAACCTTAGAATGAGACTAACGTTTTTCTTTGTTCGTCCAAAGTTAGTCTCGTTAGTCTCATTCTAAGGTTTGTCTAAGTTGATCCTTAGAAAGAGAATAACTTGGGACGAACTTTGACAACCCTTAGAATGAGACTTAAGTTTGTCTTTGTTCGTCCCAAGTTAGTCTCGTTAGTCTCATTCTAAGGTTTGTCTAAGTTCGTCCTTAGAAAGAGACTAACTTGGGACGAACAAAGACAAACCTTAGAATGGGACTTAAGTTTGTCTTTGTTCATCCCAATTTAGTCTCGTTAGTCTCATTCTATGGTTTGTCTAGGTTCGTCCTTAGAAAGAGACTAATTTGGGACGAACTAAGACAAACCTTAGAATGAGACTAACGTTTTTCTTTGTTCGTCCAAAGTTAGTCTCGTTAGTCTCATTCTAAGGTTTGTCTAAGTTGATCCTTAGAAAGAGAATAACTTGGGACGAACTTAGACAAACCTTAGAATGAGACTTAAGTTTGTCTTTGTTCGTCCCAAGTTAGTCTCGTTAGTCTCATTCTAAGGTTTGTCTTAGTTCGTCCTTAGAAAGAGACTAACTTGGGACGAACTAAGACAAACCTTAGAATGGGACTTAAGTTTGTCTTTTGTTCATCCCAAGTTAGTCTCGTTAGTCTCATTCTAAGGTTTGTCTAAGTTCGTCCTTAGAAAGAGACTAACTTGGGACGCACTTAGACAAACCTTAGAATGAGACTTAAGTTTGTCTTTGTTCGTCCCAAGTTAGTCTCTTTAGTCTCATTCTAAGGTTTGTATTAGTTGTCCTTAGAAAGAGACTAACTTGGGACGAACAAAGACAAACCTTAGAATGAGACTTAAGTTTGTCTTTGTTCGTCCCAAGTTAGTCTCGTTAGTCTCATTCTAAGGTTTGTCTAAGTTCGTCCTTAGAAAGAGACTAACTTGGGACGAACTTAGAAAAACCTCAGAATGAGACTTAAGTTTGTCTTTGTTCGTCCCAAGTTTGTCTCGTTAGTCTCATTCTAAGGTTTGTCTAAGTTCGTCCTTAGAAAGAGACTAACTTGGGACGAACTTAGACAAACCTTAGAATGAGACTTAAGTTTGTCTTTGTTCGTCCAAAGTTAGTCTCGTTAGTCTCATTCTAAGGTTTGTCTAAGTTCGTCCTTAGAAAGAGACTAACTTGGGAAGAACTAAGACAAACCTTAGAATGAGACTTAAGTTTGTCTTTGTTCATCCCAAGTTAGTCTCGTTAGTCTCATTATAAGGTTTGTCTAGGTTCGTCCTTAGAAAGAGACTAACTTGGGACGAACTAAGACAAACCTTAGAATGAGACTAACGTTTTTCTTTGTTCGTCCAAAGTTAGTCTCGTTAGTCTCATTCTACGGTTTGTCTAAGTTCGTCCTTAGAAAGAGAATAACTTGGGACGAACTTAGACAAACCTTAGAATGAGACTTAAGTTTGTCTTTGTTCGTCCCAAGTTAGTCTCATTCTAAGGGTTGTCTAAGTTCGTCCTTATAAAGAGACTAACTTGGGACGAACTAAGACAAACCTTAGAATGGGACTTAAGTTTGTCTTTGTTCGTCCCAAGTTAGTCTCGTTAGTCTCATTCTAAAGTTTGTCTAAGTTCGTCCTTAGAAAGAGACTAACTTGGGACGAACTTAGACAAACCTTAGAATGGGACTTATGTTTGTCTTTGTTCGTCCCAAGTTAGTCTCGTTAGTCTCATTCTAAGGTTTGTCTAAGTTCGTCCTTAGAAAGAGACTAACTTGGGACGAACAAAGACAAACCTTAGAATGAGACTTAAGTTTGTCTTTGTTCGTCCCAAGTTAGTCTCATTATTCTCATTCTAAGGTTTGTCTAAGTTCGTCCTTAGAAAGAGACTAACTTGGGACGAACTTAGAAAAACCTCAGAATGAGACTTAAGTTTGTCTTTGTTCATCCCAAGTTTGTCTCGTTAGTCTCATTCTGAGGTTTGTCTAAGTTCGTCCTTAGAAAGAGACTAACTTGGGACGAACTTAGACAAACCTTAGAATGAGACTTAAGTTTGTCTTTGTTCGTCCCAAGTTAGTCTCGTTAGTCTAATTCTAAGGTTTGTCTAAGTTCGTCCTTAGAAAGAGACTAACTTGGGACGAACAAAGACAAACCTTAGAATGAGACTTAAGTTTGTCTTTGTTCGTCCCAAGTTAGTCTCGTTAGTCTCATTCTAAGGTTTGTCAAAGTTCGTCCTTAGAAAGAGACTAACTTGGGATGAACTAAGACAAACCTTAGAATGAGACTAATGTTTTTCTTTGTTCGTCCAAAGTTAGTCTCGTTAGTCTCATTCTAAGGTTTGTCTAAGTTCGTCCTTAGAAAGAGAATAACTTGGGACGAACTTAGACAAACCTTAGAATGAGACTTAAGTTTGTCTTTGTTCGTCCCAAGTTAGTCTCGTTAGTCTCATTCTAAGGTTTGTCTAAGTTCGTCATTAGAAAGAGACTAACTTGGGACGAACTTAGACAAACCTTAGAATGAGGCTAACGTTTGTCGTTGTTTGTCCAAAGTTAGCCTCGTTAGTCTCATTCTAAGGTTTGTCTAAGTTCGTCCTTAGATAGAGACTAACTTGGGACGAACTTAGACAAACCTTAGAATGAGACTTAAGTTTGTCTTTGTTCGTCCCAAGTTTGTCTCGTTAGTCTCATTCTAAGGTTTGTCTAAGTTGATCCTTAGAAAGAGAATAACTTGGGACGAACTTAGACAAACCTTAGAATGAGACTTAAGTTTGTCTTTGTTCTTCCCAAGTTAGTCTCGTTAGTCTCATTCTAAGGTTTGTCTAAGTTCGTCCTTAGAAAGAGACTAACTTGGGACGAACTAAGACAAACCTTAGAATGGGACTTAAGTTTGTCTTTTGTTCGTCCCAAGTTAGTCTCGTTAGTCTCATTCTAAGGTTTGTCTAAGTTCGTCCTTAGAAAGAGACTAACTTGGGACGAACTTAGACAAACCATAGAATGAGACTTAAATTTGTCTTTGTTCGTCCCAAGTTAGTCTCGTTAGTCTCATTCCAAGGTTTGTCTAAGTTCGTCCTTAGAAAGAGACTAACTTGGGACGAACTAAGACAAACCTTAGAATGAGACTTAAGTTTGTCTTTGTTCATCCCAAGTTAGTCTCGTTAGTCTCATTCTAAGGTTTGTCTAGGTTCATCCTTAGAAAGAGACTAACTTGGGACGAACTAAGACAAACCTTAGAATGAGACTAACGTTTTTCTTTGTTCGTCCAAAGTTAGTCTCGTTAGTCTCATTCTAAAGTTTGTCTAAGTTGATCCTTAGAAAAAGAATAACTTGGGACGAACTTTGACAACCCTTAGAATGAGACTTAAGTTTGTCTTTGTTCATCCCAAGTTAGTCTCGTTAGTCTCATTCTAAGGTTTATCTAAGTTCGTCCTTAGAAAGAGACTAACTTGGGACGAACTAAGACAAACCTTAGAATGGGACTTAAGTTTGTCTTTGTTCATCTCAAGTTAGTCTCGTTAGTCTCATTCTATGGTTTGTCTAGGTTCGTCCTTAGAAAGAGACTAACTTGGGACGAACTAAGACAAACCTTAGAATGAGACTAACGTTTTTCTTTGTTCGTCCAAAGTTAGTCTCGTTAGTCTCATTCTAAGGTTTGTCTAAGTTGATCCTTAGAAAGAGAATAACTTGGGACGAACTTAGACAAACCTTAGAATGAGACTTAAGTTTGTCTTTGTTCGTCCCAAGTTAGTCTCGTTAGTCTCATTCTAAGGTTTGTCTTAGTTCGTCCTTAGAAAGAGACTAACTTGGGACGAACTAAGACAAACCTTAGAATGGGACTTAAGTTTGTCTTTTGTTCGTCCCAAGTTAGTCTCGTTCGTCTCATTCTAAGGTTTGTCTAAGTTTGTCCTTAGAAAGAGACTAACTTGGGACGCACTTAGACAAACCTTAGAATGAGACTTAAGTTTGTCTTTGTTCGTCCCAAGTTTGTCTCTTTAGTCTCATTCTAAGGTTTGTATTAGTTGTCCTTAGAAAGAGACTAACTTGGGACGAACTTAGACAAACCTTAGAATGGGACTTTAGTTTCTCTTTGTTCATCCCAAGTTAGTCTCGTTATTCTCATTCTAAAGTTTGTCTAGGTTCATCCTTAGAAAGAGACTAACTTGGGACGAACTAAGACAAACCTTAGAATGAGACTAACGTTTTTCTTTGTTCGTCCCAAGTTAGTCTCGTTAGTCTCATTCTAAGGTTTGTCTAAGTTGATCCTTAGAAAGAGAATAACTTGGGACGAACTTAGACAAACCTTAGAATGAGACTTAAGTTTGTCTTTGTTCTTCCCAAGTTAGTCTCGTTAGTCTCATTCTAAGGTTTGTCTAAGTTCGTCCTTAGAAAGAGACTAACTTGGGACGAACTAAGACAAACCTTAGAATAGGACTTAAGTTTGTCTTTTGTTCGTCCCAAGTTAGTCTCGTTAGTCTCATTCTAAGGTTTGTCTAAGTTCGTCCTTAGAAAGAGATTAACTTGGGACGAACTTAGACAAACCTTAGAATGAGACTTAAATTTGTCTTTGTTCGTCCCAAGTTAGTCTCGTTAGTCTCATTCCAAGGTTTGTCTAAGTTCGTCCTTAGAAAGAGACTAACTTGGGACGAACTAAGACAAACCTTAGAATGGGACTTAAGTTTGTCTTTGTTCATCCCAAGTTAGTCTCGTTAGTCTCATTCTAAGGTTTGTCTAAGTTCGTCCTTAGAAAGAGACTAACTTGGGACGAACTAAGACAAACCTTAGAATGAGACTAACGTTTTTCTTTGTTCGTCCAAAGTTAGTCTCGTTAGTCTCATTCTAAGGTTTGTCTAAGTTGATCCTTAGAAAGAGAATAACTTGGGACGAACTTAGACAAACCTTAGAATGAGACTTAAGTTGGTCTTTGTTCGTCCCAAGTTAGTCTCGTTAGTCTCATTCTAAGGTTTGTCTAAGTTCGTCCTTAGAAAGAGACTAACTTGGGACGAACTAAGACAAACCTTAGAATGGGACTTAAGTTTGTCTTTTGTTCGTTTCAAGTTAGTCTCGTTAGTCTCGTTAGTCTCATTCTAAGGTTTGTCTAAGTTCGTCCTTAGAAAGAGACTAACTTGGGACGAACTTAGACAAACCTTAGAATGAGACTTAATGATACGGGGCGGAAGCGGGACTTCACGATGTAGGATTTGATGGAGGAGGATAGGTAGTGCAACCCGACGACTCTTGAAGCCAACCACTGCTTGGGCAATGACCTGCAACAAGTAATTGCCTAACCACACTCTAAGTTTCCAAACCACACAACCACGCACGAAGTTGGAAGCACAATTTGGTTGCCGTCGAACGAACGCTTATGCAATCTCACAAGGAAACTACAAGAGCAAGGGGGTAGAGGACTCTCTCTTGAAAAAAGATGTAGCAATAGCTAAATCTGAAATGTTGATGAATAAAATTTCCAAAATCTGAATGTGTTTTCAAAATACATGTAGATGAGGATTAATACTAAGAAATGAAAGTAAATGAATGTGTTGTGGACTTGTGCAGCCACCATGGGATCTTGAGTAGCCTCTTTTGAGCAATGAGCCGCCACCATGGAGTCTTGTGCATTCTCCTTTGATCCTTGTTCAGCCATAAGTGCCCATGATTGATCTTTGTGCAATACTATTAATAGCCATGCTTTCAATTTGTGTTTGGTTTGATGTGCTAAGGGAAAAGCATCAATTCTGGTCCTTTATTGCTTTCTTTCTTGCACTAAATGATGTTAGACTTCTCCCTTTGTTCTTCGTGCATGAGTCCTCCATAAGTGTCCCTTCTTTAGGTCCATCCACTTTTGAGAATCTGAGTAATAAAAGCACACTAGATTTAGGCAGCATAAAGTTCTCATCAATTGTAGTATAACAATCAACTAGGAGTGAATTCACCTCATGTTGAATTTGTTTTGCTCGGTTCCTAGTCATTGGACCTTTGAAAGCTTCTTTCGTCGATGCATCAGCTTGTAGTTGTATAGGATTACTTGTAATAGTAGATGACCGACGAGGTGAGGCTAGTGTGTCCTCATCACTTAAGTTTGTCTTTGTTCGTCCCAAGTTAGTCTCGTTAGTCTCATTCCAAGGTTTGTCTAAGTTCGTCCTTAGAAAGAGACTAACTTGGGACGAACTAAGACAAACCTTAGAATGGGACTTAAGTTTGTCTTTTGTTCGTCCCAAGTTAGTCTCGTTAGTCTCATTCTAAGGTTTGTCTAAGTTCATTATTAGAAAGAGACTAACTTGGGACGAACTTAGACAAACCTTAGAATGAGACTTAAGTTTGTCTTTGTTCGTCCCAAGTTAGTCTCGTTAGTCTCATTCTAAGGTTTTCTAAGTTCGTCCTTAGAAAGAGACTAACTTGGGACGAACTTAGACAAACCTGAGAATGAGACTTAAGTTTGTCTTTGTTCGTCCCAAGTTAGTCTCGTTAGTCTCATTCCAAGGTCTGTCTAAGTTCGTCCTTAGAAAGAGACTAACTTGGGACGAACTAAGACAAACCTTAGAATGGGACTGAAGTTTGTCTTTTGTTCGTCCCAAGTTAGTCTCGTTAGTCTCATTCTAAGGTTTGTCTAAGTTCGTCCTTAGAAAGAGACTAACTTGGGACGAACTTAGACAAACCTTAGAATGAGACTTAAGTTTGTCTTTGTTCATCCCAAGTTAGTCTCGTTAGTCTCATTCTAAGGTTTGTCTAGGTTCGTCCTTAGAAAGAGACTAACTTGGGACGAACTAAGACAAACCTTAGAATGAGACTAATGTTTTTCTTTGTTCATCCCAAGTTAGTCTCGTTAGTCTCATTCTAAGGTTTGTCTAAGTTGATCCTTAGAAAGAGAATAACTTGGGACGTAATTAGACAAACCTTAGAATGAGACTTAAGTTTGTCTTTGTTCTTCCCAAGTTAGTCTCGTTAGTCTCATTCTAAGGTTTGTCTAAGTTCGTCCTTAGAAAGAGACTAACTTGGGACGAACTAAGACAAACCTTAGAATGAGACTAACGTTTTTCTTTGTTCGTCCAAAGTTAGTCTCGTTAGTCTCATTCTAAGGTTTGTCTAAGTTGATCCTTAGAAAGAGAATAACTTGGGACAAACTTAGACAAACCTTAGAATGAGACTTAAGTTTGTCTTTGTTCGTCCCAAGTTAGTCTCGTTAGTCTCATTCTAAGGTTTGTCTAAGTTCGTCCTCAGAAAGAGACTAACTTGGGACGAACTAAGACAAACCTTAGAATGGGACTTAAGTTTGTCTTTTGTTCGTCCCAAGTTAGTCTCGTTAGTCTCATTCTAAGGTTTGTCTAAGTTCATCCTTAGAAAGAGACTACCTTGGGACGAACTTAGACAAACCTTAGAATGAGACTTAAGTTTGTCTTTGTTCGTCCCAAGTTAGTCTCGTTAGTCTCATTCCAAGGTTTGTCTAAGTTCGTCCTTAGAAAGAGACTAACTTGGGACGAACTAAGACAAACCTTAGAATGGGACTTAAGTTTGTCTTTTGTTCGTCCCAAGTTAGTCTCGTTAGTCTCATTCTAAGGTTTGTCTAAGTTCATCCTTAGAAAGAGACTAACTTGGGACGAACTTAGACAAACCTTAGAATGAGACTTAAGTTTGTCTTTGTTCGTCCCAAGTTAGTCTCGTTAGTCTCATTCTAAGGTTTGTCTAAGTTCGTCCTTAGAAAGAGACTGACTTGGGACGAACTAAGACAAACCTTAGAATGGGACTTAAGTTTGTCTTTTGTTCATCCCAAGTTAGTCTCGTTAGTCTCATTCTATGGTTTGTCTAAGTTCATCCTTAGAAAGAGACTAACTTGGGACGAACTTAGACAAACCTTAGAATGAGACTTAAGTTTGTCTTTGTTCGTCCCAAGTTTGTCTCGTTAGTCTCATTCCAAGGTCTGTCTAAGTTCGTCCTTAGAAAGAGACTAACTTGGGACGAACTAAGACAAACCTTAGAATGGGACTTAAGTTTGTCTTTTGTTCGTCCCAAGTTAGTCTCGTTAGTCTCATTCTAAGGTTTGTCTAAGTTCGTCCTTAGAAAGAGACTAACTTGGGACGAACTTAGACAAACCTTAGAATGAGACTTAAGTTTGTCTTTGTTCATCCCAAGTTAGTCTCGTTAGTCTCATTCTAAGGTTTGTCTAGGTTCATCCTTAGAAAGAGACTAACTTGGGACGAACTAAGACAAACCTTAGAATGAGACTAACGTTTTTCTTTGTTCGTCCCAAGTTAGTCTCGTTAGTCTCATTCTAAGGTTTGTCTAAGTTGATCCTTAGAAAGAGAATAACTTGGGACGAACTTAGACAAACCTTAGAATGAGACTTAAGTTTGTCTTTGTTCTTCCCAAGTTAGTCTCATTCTAAGGTTTG
This sequence comes from Rhodiola kirilowii, assembly GCA_033675215.1. Lineage (NCBI taxonomy): Eukaryota > Viridiplantae > Streptophyta > Magnoliopsida > Saxifragales > Crassulaceae > Rhodiola > Rhodiola kirilowii. The sequence goes on along the minus strand of JAUCNB010000012.1, from coordinate 404,805 downwards.
TCTAAGTTTGTCCTTAGAAAGAGACTAACTTGGGACGAACTAAGACAAACCTTAGAATAGGACTGAAGTTTGTCTTTTGTTCGTCCCAAGTTAGTCTCGTTAGTCTCATTCTAAGGTTTGTCTAAGTTCGTCCTTAGAAAGAGACTAACTTGGGACGAACTTAGACAAACCTTAGAATGAGACTTAAATTTGTCTTTGTTCGTCCCAAGTTAGTCTCGTTAGTCTCATTCCAAGGTTTGTCTAAGTTCGTCCTTAGAAAGAGACTAACTTGGGACAAACTAAGACAAATTTTAGAATGGGACTTAAGTTTGTCTTTGTTCATCCCAAGTTAGTCTCGTTAGTCTCATTCTAAGGTTTGTCTAGGTTCATCCTTAGAAAGAGACTAACTTGGGACGAACTAAGACAAACCTTAGAATGAGACTAACGTTTTTCTTTGTTCGTCCAAAGTTAGTCTCGTTAGTCTCATTCTAAGGTTTGTCTATGTTGATCCTTAGAAAGAGAATAACTTGGGACGAACTTTGACAAACCTTAGAATGAGACTTAAGTTTGTCTTTGTTCGTCCCAAGTTAGTCTCGTTAGTCTCATTCTAAGGTTTGTCTAAGTTCGTCCTTAGAAAGAGACTAACTTGGGACGAACTAAGACAAACCTTAGAATGGGACTTAAGTTTGTCTTTTGTTCGTCCCAAGTTAGTCTCGTTAGTCTCATTCTAAGGTTTGTCTAAGTTTGTCCTTAGAAAGAGACTAACTTGGGACGAACTTAGACAAACCTTAGAATGAGACTTAAGTTTGTCTTTGTTCGTCCCAAGTTAGTCTCGTTAGTCTCATTCTAAGGTTGGTATTAGTTGTCCTTAGAAAGAGACTAACTTGGGAGAACTAAGACAAACCTTAGAATGGGACTTTAGTTTGTCTTTGTTCGTTCCAAGTTAGTCTCGTTAGTCTCATTCTAAGGTTTGTCTAAGTTCTTCCTTAGAAAGAGACTAACTTGGGACGAACTAAGACAAACCTTAGAATGAGACTAACGTTTATCTTTGTTCGTCCAAAGTTAGTCTCGTTAGTCTCATTCTAAGGTTTGTCTAAGTTCGTCCTTAGAAAGAGAATAACTTGGGACAAACTTAGACAAACCTTAGAATGAGACTTAAGTTTGTCTTTGTTCGTCCCAAGTTAGTCTCATTCTAAGGGTTGTCTAAGTTCGTCCTTATAAAGAGACTAACTTGGGACGAACTAAGACAAACCTTAGAATGGGATTTAAGTTTGTCTTTGTTCGTCCCAAGTTAGTCTCGTTAGTCTCAATCTAAAGTTTGTCCAAGTTCGTCCTTAGAAAGAGACTAACTTGGGATGAACTTAGACAAACCTTAGAATGGGACTTATGTTTGTCTTTGTTCGTCCCAAGTTAGTCTCGTTAGTCTCATTCTAAGGTTTGTCTAAGTTCATCCTTATAAAGAGACTAACTTGGGACGAACAAAGACAAACCTTAGAATGAGACTTAAGTTTGTCTTTGTTCGTCCCAAGTTAGTCTCGTTAGTCTCATTCTAAGGTTTGTCTAAGTTCGTCCTTAGAAAGAGACTAACTTGGGACGAACTTAGAAAAACCTCAGAATGAGACTTAAGTTTGTCTTTGTTCGTCCCATGTTTGTCTCGTTAGTCTCATTCTAAGGTTTGTCTAAGTTCGTCCTTAGAAAGAGACTAACTTGGGACGAACTTAGACAAACCTTAGAATGAGACTTAAGTTTGTCTTTGTTCGTCCCAAGTTAGTCTCGTTAGTTTCATTCTAAGGTTTGTCTAAGTTCGTCCTTAGAAAGAGACTAACTTGGGACGAACAAAGACAAACCTTAGAATGAGACTTAAGTTTGTCTTTGTTCGTCCCAAGTTAGTCTCGTTAGTCTCATTCTAAGGTTTGTCAAAGTTCGTCCTTAGAAAGAAACTAACTTGGGATGAACTAAGACAAACCTTAAAATGAGACTAACGTTTTTCTTTGTTCGTCCAAAGTTAGTCTCGTTAGTCTCATTCTAAGGTTTGTCTAAGTTCGTCCTTAGAAAGAGAATAACTTGGGAAGAACAAAGACAAACCTTAGAATGAGACTTAAGTTTGTCTTTGTTTGTCCCAAGTTAGTCTCGTTAGTCTCATTCTAAGGTTTGTCAAAGTTCGTCCTTAGAAAGAAACTAACTTGGGATGAACTAAGACAACCCTTAAAATGAGACTAACGTTTTTCTTTGTTCGTCCAAAGTTAGTCTCGTTAGTCTCATTCGAAGGTTTGTCTAAGTTCGTCCTTAGAAAGAGAATAACTTGGGACGAACTTAGACAAACCTTAGAATGAGACTTAAGTTTGTCTTTGTTCTTCCCAAGTTAGTCTCGTTAGTCTCATTCTAAGGTTTGTCTAAGTTCGTCCTTAGAAAGAGACTAACTTGGGACGAACTAAGACAAACCTTAGAATAGGACTTAAGTTTGTCTTTTGTTCGTCCCAAGTTAGTCTCGTTAGTCTCATTCTAAGGTTTGTCTAAGTTCGTCCTTAGAAAGAGACTAACTTGGGACGAAATTAGACAAACCTTAGAATGAGACTTAAATTTGTCTTTGTTCGTCCCAAGTTAGTCTCGTTAGTCTCATTCCAAGGTTTGTCTAAGTTCGTCCTTAGAAAGAGACTAACTTGGGACGAACTAAGACAAACCTTAGAATGGGACTTAAGTTTGTCTTTGTTCATCCCAAGTTAGTCTCGTTAGTCTCATTCTAAGGTTTGTGTAAGTTCGTCCTTAGAAAGAGACTAACTTGGGACGAACTAAGACAAACCTTAGAATGAGACTAACGTTTTTCTTTGTTCGTCCAAAGTTAGTCTCGTTAGTCTCATTCTAAGGTTTGTCTAAGTTGATCCTTAGAAAGAGAATAACTTGGGACGAACTTAGACAAACCTTAGAATGAGACTTAAGTTTGTCTTTGTTCGTCCCAAGTTAGTCTCGTTAGTCTCATTCTAAGGTTTGTCTAAGTTCGTCCTTAGAAATAGACTAACTTGGGACGAACTAAGACAAACCTTAGAATGGGACTTAAGTTTGTCTTTTGTTCGTTTCAAGTTAGTCTCGTTAGTCTCGTTAGTCTCATTCTAAGGTTTGTCTAAGTTCGTCCTTAGAAAGAGACTAACTTGGAACGAACTTAGACAAACCTTAGAATGAGACTTAATGATACGGGGCGGAAGCGGGACTTCACGATGTAGGATTTGATGGAGGAGGATAGGTAGTGGAACCCGACGACTCTTGAAGCCAACCACTGCTTGGGCAATGACCTGCAACAAGTAATTGCCTAACCACACTCTAAGTTTCCAAACGACACAACCACGCACGAAGTTGGCAGCACAATTTGGTTGCCGTCGAACGAACGCTTATGCAATCTCACAAGGAAACTACAAGAGCAAGGGGGTAGAGGACTCTCTCTTGAAAAAAGATGTAGCAATAGCTAAATCTGAAATGTTGATGAATAAAATTTCCAAAATCTGAATGTGTTTTCAAAATACATGTAGATGAGGATTAATACTAAGAAATGAAAGTAAATGAATGTGTTGTGGACTTGTGCAGCCACCATGGGATCTTGAGTAGCCTCTTTTGAGCAATGAGCAGCCACCATGGAGTCTTGTGCATTCTCCTTTGATCCTTGTTCAGCCATAAGTGCCCATGATTGATCTTTGTGCAATACTATTAATAGCCATGCTTTCAATTTGTGTTTGGTTTGATGTGCTAAGGGAAAAGCATCAATTCTGGTCCTTTATTGCTTTCTTTCTTGCACTAAATGATGTTAGACTTCTCCCTTTGTTCTTCGTGCATGAGTCCTCCATAAGTGTCCCTTCTTTAGGTCCATCCACTTTTGAGAATCTGAGTAATAAAAGCACACTAGATTTAGGCAGCATAAAGTTCTCATCAATTGTAGTATAACAATCAACTAGGAGTGAATTCACCTCATGTTGAATTTGTTTTGCTCGGTTCCTAGTCATTGGACCTTTGAAAGCTTCTTTCGTCGATGCATCAGCTTGTAGTTGTATAGGATTACTTGTAATAGTAGATGACCGACGAGGTGAGGCTAGTGTGTCCTCATCACTTAAGTTTGTCTTTGTTCGTCCCAAGTTAGTCTCGTTAGTCTCATTCCAAGGTTTGTCTAAGTTCGTCCTTAGAAAGAGACTAACTTGGGACGAACTAAGACAAACCTTAGAATGGGACTTAAGTTTGTCTTTTGTTCGTCCCAAGTTAGTCTCGTTAGTCTCATTCTAAGGTTTGTCTAAGTTCATCATTAGAAAGAGACTAACTTGGGACGAACTTAGACAAACCTTAGAATGAGACTTAAGTTTGTCTTTGTTCGTCCCAAGTTAGTCTCGTTAGTCTCATTCTAAGGTTTTCTAAGTTCGTCCTTAGAAAGAGACTAACTTGGGACGAACTTAGACAAACCTGAGAATGAGACTTAAGTTTGTCTTTGTTCGTCCCAAGTTAGTCTCGTTAGTCTCATTCCAAGGTCTGTCTAAGTTCGTCCTTAGAAAGAGACTAACTTGGGACGAACTAAGACAAACCTTAGAATGGGACTGAAGTTTGTCTTTTGTTCGTCCCAAGTTAGTCTCGTTAGTCTCATTCTAAGGTTTGTCTAAGTTCGTCCTTAGAAAGAGAATAACTTGGGAAGAACAAAGACAAACCTTAGAATGAGACTTAAGTTTGTCTTTGTTCGTCCCAAGTTAGTCTCGTTAGTCTCATTCTAAGGTTTGTCAAAGTTCGTCCTTAGAAAGAAACTAACTTGGGATGAACTAAGACAAACCTTAAAATGAGACTAACGTTTTTCTTTGTTCGTCCAAAGTTAGTCTCGTTAGTCTCATTCTAAGGTTTGTCTAAGTTCGTCCTTAGAAAGAGAATAACTTGGGACGAACTTAGACAAACCTTAGAATGAGACTTAAGTTTGTCTTTGTTCTTCCCAAGTTAGTCTCGTTAGTCTCATTCTAAGGTTTGTCTAAGTTCGTCCTTAGAAAGAGACTAACTTGGGACGAACTAAGACAAACCTTAGAATAGGACTTAAGTTTGTCTTTTGTTCGTCCCAAGTTAGTCTCGTTAGTCTCATTCTAAGGTTTGTCTAAGTTCGTCCTTAGAAAGAGACTAACTTGGGACGAACTTAGACAAACCTTAGAATGAGACTTAAATTTGTCTTTGTTCGTCCCAAGTTAGTCTCGTTAGTCTCATTCCAAGGTTTGTCTAAGTTCGTCCTTAGAAAGAGACTAACTTGGGACGAACTAAGACAAACCTTAGAATGGGACTTAAGTTTGTCTTTGTTCATCCCAAGTTAGTCTCGTTAGTCTCATTCTAAGGTTTGTGTAAGTTCGTCCTTAGAAAGAGACTAACTTGGGACGAACTAAGACAAACCTTAGAATGAGACTAACGTTTTTCTTTGTTCGTCCAAAGTTAGTCTCGTTAGTCTCATTCTATGGTTTGTCTAAGTTGATCCTTAGAAAGAGAATAACTTGGGACGAACTTAGACAAACCTTAGAATGAGACTTAAGTTGGTCTTTGTTCGTCCCAAGTTAGTCTCGTTAGTCTCATTCTAAGGTTTGTCTAAGTTCGTCCTTAGAAAGAGACTAACTTGGGACGAACTAAGACAAACCTTAGAATGGGACTTAAGTTTGTCTTTTGTTCGTTTCAAGTTAGTCTCGTTAGTCTCGTTAGTCTCATTCTAAGGTTTGTCTAAGTTCGTCCTTAGAAAGAGACTAACTTGGGACGAACTTAGACAAACCTTAGAATGAGACTTAATGATACGGGGCGGAAGCGGGACTTCACGATGTAGGATTTGATGGAGGAGGATAGGTAGTGCAACCCGACGACTCTTGAAGCCAACCACTGCTTGGGCAATGACCTGCAACAAGTAATTGCCTAACCACACTCTAAGTTTCCAAACCACACAACCACGCACGAAGTTGGAAGCACAATTTGGTTGCCGTCGAACGAACGCTTATGCAATCTCACAAGGAAACTACAAGAGCAAGGGGGTAGAGGACTCTCTCTTGAAAAAAGATGTAGCAATAGCTAAATCTGAAATGTTGATGAATAAAATTTCCAAAATCTGAATGTGTTTTCAAAATACATGTAGATGAGGATTAATACTAAGAAATGAAAGTAAATGAATGTGTTGTGGACTTGTGCAGCCACCATGGGATCTTGAGTAGCCTCTTTTGAGCAATGAGCAGCCACCATGGAGTCTTGTGCATTCTCCTTTGATCCTTGTTCAGCCATAAGTGCCCATGATTGATCTTTGTGCAATACTATTAATAGCCATGCTTTCAATTTGTGTTTGGTTTGATGTGCTAAGGGAAAAGCATCAATTCTGGTCCTTTATTGCTTTCTTTCTTGCACTAAATGATGTTAGACTTCTCCCTTTGTTCTTCGTGCATGAGTCCTCCATAAGTGTCCCTTCTTTAGGTCCATCCACTTTTGAGAATCTGAGTAATAAAAGCACACTAGATTTAGGCAGCATAAAGTTCTCATCAATTGTAGTATAACAATCAACTAGGAGTGAATTCACCTCATGTTGAATTTGTTTTGCTCGGTTCCTAGTCATTGGACCTTTGAAAGCTTCTTTCGTCGATGCATCAGCTTGTAGTTGTATAGGATTACTTGTAATAGTAGATGACCGACGAGGTGAGGCTAGTGTGTCCTCATCACTTAAGTTAGTCTTTGTTCGTCCCAAGTTAGTCTCGTTAGTCTCATTCCAAGGTTTGTCTAAGTTCGTCCTTAGAAAGAGACTAACTTGGGACGAACTAAGACAAACCTTAGAATGGGACTTAAGTTTGTCTTTTGTTCGTCCCAAGTTAGTCTCGTTAGTCTCATTCTAAGGTTTGTCTAAGTTCATCATTAGAAAGAGACTAACTTGGGACGAACTTAGACAAACCTTAGAATGAGACTTAAGTTTGTCTTTGTTCGTCCCAAGTTAGTCTCGTTAGTCTCATTCTAAGGTTTTCTAAGTTCGTCCTTAGAAAGAGACTAACTTGGGACGAACTTAGACAAACCTGAGAATGAGACTTAAGTTTGTCTTTGTTCGTCCCAAGTTAGTCTCGTTAGTCTCATTCCAAGGTCTGTCTAAGTTCGTCCTTAGAAAGAGACTAACTTGGGACGAACTAAGACAAACCTTAGAATGGGACTGAAGTTTGTCTTTTGTTCGTCCCAAGTTAGTCTCGTTAGTCTCATTCTAAGGTTTGTCTAAGTTCGTCCTTAGAAAGAGACTAACTTGGGACGAACTTAGACAAACCTTAGAATGAGACTTAAGTTTGTCTTTGTTCATCCCAAGTTAGTCTCGTTAGTCTCATTCTAAGGTTTGTCTAGGTTCGTCCTTAGAAAGAGACTAACTTGGGACGAACTAAGACAAACCTTAGAATGAGACTAACGTTTTTCTTTGTTCATCCCAAGTTAGTCTCGTTAGTCTCATTCTAAGGTTTGTCTAAGTTGATCCTTAGAAAGAGAATAACTTGGGACGAACTTAGACAAACCTTAGAATGAGACTTAAGTTTGTCTTTGTTCTTCCCAAGTTAGTCTCGTTAGTCTCATTCTAAGGTTTGTCTAAGTTCGTCCTTAGAAAGAGACTAACTTGGGACGAACTAAGACAAACCTTAGAATGAGACTAACTTTTTTCTTTGTTCGTCCAAAGTTAGTCTCGTTAGTCTCATTCTAAGGTTTGTCTAAGTTGATCCTTAGAAAGAGAATAACTTGGGACGAACTTAGACAAACCTTAGAATGAGACTTAAGTTTGTCTTTGTTCGTCCCAAGTTAGTCTCGTTAGTCTCATTCTAAGGTTTGTCTAAGTTCGTCCTTAGAAAGAGACTAACTTGGGACGAACTAAGACAAACCTTAGAATGGGACTTAAGTTTGTCTTTTGTTCGTCCCAAGTTAGTCTCGTTAGTCTCATTCTAAGGTTTGTCTAAGTTCATCCTTAGAAAGAGACTAACTTGGGACGAACTTAGACAAACCTTAGAATGAGACTTAAGTTTGTCTTTGTTCGTCCCAAGTTAGTCTCGTTAGTCTCATTCCAAGGTTTGTCTAAGTTCGTCCTTAGAAAGAGATTAACTTGGGACGAACTAAGACAAACCTTAGAATGGGACTTAAGTTTGTCTTTTGTTCGTCCCAAGTTAGTCTCGTTAGTCTCATTCTAAGGTTTGTCTAAGTTCATCCTTAGAAAGAGACTAACTTGGGACGAACTTAGACAAACCTTAGAATGAGACTTAAGTTTGTCTTAGTTCGTCCCAAGTTAGTCTCGTTAGTCTCATTCTAAGGTTTGTCTAAGTTCGTCCTTAGAAAGAGACTGACTTGGGACGAACTAAGACAAACCTTAGAATGGGACTTAAGTTTGTCTTTTGTTCATCCCAAGTTAGTCTCGTTAGTCTCATTCTATGGTTTGTCTAAGTTCATCCTTAGAAAGAGACTAACTTGGGACGAACTTAGACAAACCTTAGAATGAGACTTAAGTTTGTCTTTGTTCGTCCCAAGTTAGTCTCGTTAGTCTCATTCCAAGGTCTGTCTAAGTTCGTCCTTAGAAAGAGACTAACTTGGGACGAACTAAGACAAACCTTAGAATGGGACTTAAGTTTGTCTTTTGTTCGTCCCAAGTTAGTCTCGTTAGTCTCATTCTAAGGTTTGTCTAAGTTCGTCCTTAGAAAGAGACTAACTTGGGACGAACTTAGACAAACCTTAGAATGAGACTTAAGTTTGTCTTTGTTCATCCCAAGTTAGTCTCGTTAGTCTCATTCTATGGTTTGTCTAGGTTCATCCTTAGAAAGAGACTAACTTGGGACGAACTAAGACAAACCTTAGAATGAGACTAACGTTTTTCTTTGTTCGTCCCAAGTTAGTCTCGTTAGTCTCATTCTAAGGTTTGTCTAAGTTGATCCTTAGAAAGAGAATAACTTGGGACGAACTTAGACAAACCTTAGAATGAGACTTAAGTTTGTCTTTGTTCTTCCCAAGTTAGTCTCATTCTAAGGTTTGTCTAAGTTCGTCCTTAGAAAGAGACTAACTTGGGACGAACTAAGACAAACCTTAGAATAGGACTTAAGTTTGTCTTTTGTTCGTCCCAAGTTAGTCTCGTTAGTCTCATTCTAAGGTTTGTCTAAGTTCGTCCTTAGAAAGAGACTAACTTGGGACGAACTTAGACAAACCTTAGAATGAGACTTAAATATGTCTTTGTTCGTCCTAAGTTAGTCTCGTTAGTCTCATTCCAAGGTTTGTCTAAGTTCGTCCTTAGAAAGAGACTAACTTGGGACAAACTAAGACAAACCTTAGAATGGGACTTAAGTTTGTCTTTGTTCATCCCAAGTTAGTCTCGTTAGTCTACTTCTAAGGTTTGTCTAGGTTCATCCTTAGAAAGAGTCTAACTTGGGACGAACTAAGACAAACCTTAGAATGAGACTAACGTTTTTCTTTGTTCGTCCAAAGTTAGTCTCGTTAGTCTCATTCTAAGGTTTGTCTAAGTTGATCCTTAGAAAGAGAATAACTTGGGACGAACTTTGACAAACCTTAGAATGAGACTTAAGTTTGTCTTTGTTCGTCCCAAGTTAGTCTCGTTAGTCTCATTCTAAGGTTTGTCTAAGTTCGTCCTTAGAAAGAGACTAACATGGGACGAACTAAGACAAACCTTAGAATGGGACTTAAGTTTGTCTTTTGTTCGTCCCAAGTTAGTCTCGTTAGTCTCATTCTAAGGTTTGTCTAAGTTTGTCCTTAGAAAGAGACTAACTTGGGACGAACTTAGACAAACCATAGAATGAGACTTAAGTTTGTCTTTGTTCGTCCCAAGTTAGTCTCGTTAGTCTCATTCTAAGGTTGGTATTAGTTGTCCTTAGAAAGAGACTAACTTGGGACGAACTAAGACAAACCTTAGAATGGGACTTTAGTTTGTCTTTGTTCGTTCCAAGTTAGTCTCGTTAGTCTCATTCTAAGGTTTGTCTAAGTTCTTCCTTAGAAAGAGACTAACTTGGGACGAACAAAGACAAACCTTAGAATGAGACTAACGTTTTTCTTTGTTCGTCCAAAGTTAGTCTCGTTAGTCTCATTCTAAGGTTTGTCTAAGTTCGTCCTTAGAAAGAGAATAACTTGGGACAAACTTAGACAAACCTTAGAATGAGACTTAAGTTTGTCTTTGTTCGTCCCAAGTTAGTCTCATTCTAAGGGTTGTCTAAGTTCGTCCTTATAAAGAGACTAACTTAGGATGAACTAAGACAAACCTTAGAATGGGACTTAAGTTTGTCTTTGTTCGTCCCAAGTTAGTCTCGTTAGTCTCAATCTAAAGTTTGTCCAAGTTCGTCCTTAGAAAGAGACTAACTTGGGACGAACTTAGACAAACCTTAGAATGGGACTTATGTTTGTCTTTGTTCGTCCCAAGTTAGTCTCGTTAGTCTCATTCTAAGGTTTGTCTAAGTTCATCCTTATAAAGAGACTAACTTGGGACGAACAAAGACAAACCTTAGAATGAGACTTAAGTTTGTCTTTGTTCGTCCCAAGTTAGTCTCGTTAGTCTCATTCTAAGGTTTGTCTAAGTTCGTCCTTAGAAAGAGACTAACTTGGGACGAACTTAGAAAAACCTCAGAATGAGACTTAAGTTTGTCTTTGTTCGTCCCAAGTTTGTCTCGTTAGTCTCATTCTAAGGTTTGTCTAAGTTCGTCCTTAGAAAGAGACTAACTTGGGACGAACTTAGACAAACCTTAGAATGAGACTTAAGTTTGTCTTTGTTCGTCCCAAGTTAGTCTCGTTAGTTTCATTCTAAGGTTTGTCTAATTTCGTCCTTAGAAAGAGACTAACTTGGGACGAACAAAGACAAACCTTAGAATGAGACTTAAGTTTGTCTTTGTTCGTCCCAAGTTAGTCTCGTTAGTCTCATTCTAAGGTTTGTCAAAGTTCGTCCTTAGAAAGAAACTAACTTGGGATGAACTAAGACAAACCTTAAAATGAGACTAACGTTTTTCTTTGTTCGTCCAAAGTTAGTCTCGTTAGTCTCATTCTAAGGTTTGTCTAAGTTCGTCCTTAGAAAGAGAATAACTTGGGAAGAACTTAGACAAACCTTAGAATGAGACTTAAGTTTGTCTTTGTTCGTCCCAAGTTAGTCTCGTTAGTCTCATTCTAAGGTTTGTCTAAGTTCGTCATTAGAAATAGACTAACTTGGGACGAACTTAGACAAACCTTAGAATGAGGCTAACGTTTGTCGTTGTTTGTCCAAAGTTAGTCTCGTTAGTCTCATTCTAAGGTTTGTCTAAGTTCGTCCTTAGAAAGAGACTAACTTGGGACGAACTTAGACAAACCTTAGAATGAGACTTAAGTTTGTCTTTGTTCGTCCCAAGTTTGTCTCGTTAGTCTCATTCTAAGGTTTGTCTAAGTTCGTCCTTAGAAAGAGACTAACTTGGGACGAACTTAGACAAACCTTAGAATGAGACTTAAGTTTGTCTTTGTTCGTCCCAAGTTAGTCTCGTTAGTCTCATTCCAAGGTTTGTCTAAGTTCGTCCTTAGAAAGAGAATAACTTGGGACGAACTAAGACAAACCTTAGAATGGGACTTAAGTTTGTCTTTGTTCATCCCAAGTTAGTCTCCTTAGTCTCATTCTAAGGTTTGTCTAAGTTCGTCCTTAGAAAGAGACTAACTTGGGACGAACTAAGACAAACCTTAGAATGAGACTAACGTTTTTCTTTGTTCGTCCAAAGTTAGTCTCGTTAGTCTCATTCTAAGGTTTGTCTAAGTTGATCCTTAGAAAGAGAATAACTTGGGACGAACTTAGACAAACCTTAGAATGAGACTTAAGTTTGTCATTGTTCATCCCAAGTTAGTCTCGTTAGTCTCTTTCTAAGGTTTGTCTAAGTTCGTCCTTAAAAAGAGACTAACTTGGGACGAACTAAGACAAACCTTAGAATGGGACTTAAGTTTGTCTTTTGTTCGTCCCAAGTTAGTCTCGTTAGTCTCATTCTAAGGTTTGTCTAAGTTCGTCCTTAGAAAGAGACTAACTTGGGACGAACTAAGACAAACCTTAGAATCGGACTTAAGTTTGTCTTTTGTTCGTTTCAAGTTAGTCTCGTTAGTCTCATTCTAAGGTTTGTCTAAGTTCGTCCTTAGAAAGAGACTAACTTGGGACGAACTTAGACAAACCTTAGAATGAGACTTAAGTTTGTCTTTGTTCGTCCCAAGTTAGTCTCGTTAGTCTCATTCTAAGGTTTGTCTAAGTTCGTCCTTAGAAAGAGAATAACTTGGGACGAACTAAGACAAACCTTAGAATGGGACTTCAGTTTGTCTTTGTTCATCCCAAGTTAGTCTCGTTAGGCTCATTCTAAGGTTTGTCTAAGTTCGTCCTTAGAAAGAGACTAACTTGGGACGAACTAAGACAAACCTTAGAATGAGACTAACGTTTGTCTTTGTTCGTCCCAAGTTAGTCTCGTTAGTCTCATTCTAAGGTTTGTCTAAGTTGATCCTTAGAAAGAGAATAACTTGGGACGAACTTTGACAAACCTTAGAATGAGACTTAAGTTTGTCTTTGTTCGTCCCAAGTCAGTCTCGTTAGTCTCATTCTAAGGTTTGTCTAAGTTCGCCCTTAGAAAGAGACTAACTTGGGACGAACTAAGACAAACCTTAGAATGTGACTTAAGTTTGTCTTTTGTTCGTCCCAAGTTAGTCTCGTTAAACTCATTCTAAGGTTTGTCTAAGTTCGTCCTTAGAAAGAGACTAACTTGGGACGAACTAAGACAAATCTTAGAATAGGACTTAAGTTTGTCTTTTGTTCGTCCCAAGTTAGTCTCGTTAGTCTCATTCTAAGGTTTGTCTAAGTTCGTCCTTAGAAAGAGACTAACTTGGGACGAACTTAGACAAACCTTAGAATGAGACTTAAGTTTGTCTTTGTTCATCCCAAGTTAGTCTCGTTAGTCTCATTCTAAGGTTTGTCTAGGTTCGTCCTTAGAAAGAGACTAACTTGGGACGAACTAAGACAAACCTTAGAATGAGACTAACGTTTTTCTTTGTTCATCCCAAGTTAGTCTCGTTAGTCTCATTCTAAGGTTTGTCTAAGTTGATCCTTAGAAAGAGAATAACTTGGGACGAACTTAGACAAACCTTAGAATGAGACTTAAGTTTGTCTTTGTTCTTCCCAAGTTAGTCTCGTTAGTCTCATTCTAAGGTTTGTCTAAGTTCGTCCTTAGAAAGAGACTAACTTGGGACGAACTAAGACAAATCTTAGAATGAGACTAAGGTTTTTCTTTGTTCGTCCAAAGTTAGTCTCGTTAGTCTCATTCTAAGGTTTGTCTAAGTTGATCCTTAGAAAGAGAATAACTTGGGACGAACTTAGACAAACCTTAGAATGAGACTTAAGTTTGTCTTTGTTCGTCCCAAGTTAGTCTCGTTAGTCTCATTCTAAGGTTTGTCTAAGTTCGTCCTTAGAAAGAGACTAACTTGGGACGAACGAAGACAAACCTTAGAATGGGACTTAAGTTTGTCTTTTGTTCGTCCCAAGTTAGTCTCGTTAGTCTCATTCTAAGGTTTATCTAAGTTCGTCCTTAGAAAGAGACTAACTTGGGACGAACTTAGACAAACCTTAGAATGAGACTTAAGTTTGTCTTTGTTCGTCCCAAGTTAGTCTCGTTAGTCTCATTCTAAGGTTTGTCTAAGTTCGTCCTTAGAAAGAGACTAACTTGGGACGAACTTAGACAAACCTTAGAATGAGACTTAAGTTTGTCTTTGTTCGTCCCAAGTTAGTCTCGTTAGTCTCATTCTAAGGTTTGTCTAAGTTCGTCCTTAGAAAGAGAATAACTTGGGACGAACTAAGACAAACCTTAGAATGGGACTTAAGTTTGTCTTTGTTCATCCCAAGTTAGTCTCGTTAGGCTCATTCTAAGGTTTGTCTAAGTTCGTCCTTAGAAAGAGACTAACTTGGGACGAACTAAGACAAACCTTAGAATGAGACTAACGTTTGTCTTTGTTCGTCCCAAGTTAGTCTCGTTAGTCTCATTCTAAGGTTTGTCTAAGTTGATCCTTAGAAAGAGAATAACTTGGGACGAACTTTGACAAACCTTAGAATGAGACTTAAGTTTGTCTTTGTTCATCCCAAGTTAGTCTCGTTAGTCTCATTCTAAGGTTTGTCTAAGTTCGTCCTTAGAAAGAGACTAACTTGGGACGAACTTAGACAAACCTTAGAATGAGACTTAAGTTTGTCTTTGTTCTTCCCAAGTTAGTCTCGTTAGTCTCATTCTAAGGTTTGTCTAAGTTCTTCCTTAGAAAGAGACTAACTTGGGACGAACTAAGACAAACCTTAGAATGAGACTAACGTTTTTCTTTGTTCGTCCAAAGTTAGTCTCGTTAGTCTCATTCTAAGGTTTGTCTAAGTTGATCCTTAGAAAGAGAATAACTTGGGACGAACTTAGACAAACCTTAGAATGAGACTTAAGTTTGTCTTTGTTCGTCCCAAGTTAGTCTCGTTAGTCTCATTCTAAGGTTTGTCTAAGTTCGTACTTAGAAAGAGACTAACTTGGGACGAACTAAGACAAACCTTAGAATGGGACTTAAGTTTGTCTTTTGTTCGTCCCAAGTTAGTCTCGTTAGTCTCATTCTAAGGTTTGTCTAAGTTCGTCCTTAGAAAGAGACTAACTTGGGACGAACTAAGACAAACCTTAGAATGGGACTTAAGTTTGTCTTTTGTTCGTTTCAAGTTAGTCTCGTTAGTCTCATTCTAAGGTTTGTCTAAGTTCGTCCTTAGAAAGAGACTAACTTGGGACGAACTTAGACAAACCTTAGAATGAGACTTAAGTTTGTCTTTGTTCGTCCCAAGTTAGTCTCGTTAGTCTCATTCTAAGGTTTGTCTAAGTTCGTCCTTAGAAAGAGACTAACTTGGGACGAACTAAGACAAACCTTAGAATGGGACTTAAGTTTGTCTTTGTTCATCCCAAGTTAGTCTCGTTAGGCTCATTCTAAGGTTTGTCTAAGTTCGTCCTTAGAAAGAGACTAACTTGGGACGAACTAAGACAAACCTTAGAATGAGACTAACGTTTGTCTTTGTTCGTCCCAAGTTAGTCTCGTTAGTCTCATTCTAAGGTTTGTCTAAGTTGATCCTTGGAAAGAGAATAACTTGGGACGAACTTTGACAAACCTTAGAATGAGACTTAAGTTTGTCTTTGTTCGTCCCAAGTTAGTCTCGTTAGTCTCATTCTAAGGTTTGTCTAAGTTCGTCCTTAGAAAGAGACTAACTTGGGACGAACTAAGACAAACCTTAGAATGGGACTTAAGTTTGTCTTTTGTTCGTCCCAAGTTAGTCTCGTTAAACTCATTCTAAGGTTTGTCTAAGTTCGTCCTTAGAAAGAGACTAACTTGGGACGAACTAAGACAAATCTTAGAATAGGACTTAAGTTTGTCTTTTGTTCGTCCCAAGTTAGTCTCGTTAGTCTCATTCTAATGTTTTTCTAAGTTCGTCCTTAGAAAGAGACTAACTTGGGACGAACTTAGAAAAACCTTAGAATGAGACTTAAGTTTGTCTTTGTTCATCCCAAGTTAGTCTCGTTAGTCTCATTCTAAGGTTTGTCTAGGTTCGTCCTTAGAAAGAGACTAACTTGGGACGAACTAAGACAAACCTTAGAATGAGACTAACGTTTTTCTTTGTTCATCCCAAGTTAGTCTCGTTAGTCTCATTCTAAGGTTTGTCTAAGTTGATCCTTAGAAAGAGAATAACTTGGGACGAACTTAGACAAACCTTAGAATGAGACTTAAGTTTGTCTTTGTTCTTCCCAAGTTAGTCTCGTTAGTCTCATTCTAAGGTTTGTCTAAGTTCGTCCTTAGAAAGAGACTAACTTGGGACGAACTAAGACAAACCTTAGAATGAGACTAACGTTTTTCTTTGTTCGTCCAAAGTTAGTCTCGTTAGTCTCATTCTAAGGTTTGTCTAAGTTGATCCTTAGAAAGAGAATAACTTGGGACGAACTTAGACAAACCTTAGAATGAGACTTAAGTTTGTCTTTGTTCGTCCCAAGTTAGTCTCGTTAGTCTCATTCTGAGGTTTGTCTAAGTTCGTCCTTAGAAAGACTCTAACTTGGGACGAACTAAGACAAACCTTAGAATGGGACTTAAGTTTGTCTTTTGTTCGTCCCAAGTTAGTCTCGTTAGTCTCATTCTAAGGTTTGTCTAAGTTCGTCCTTAGAAAGAGACTAACTTGTGACGAACCTAGACAAACCTTAGAATGAGACTTAAGTTTGTCTTTGTTCGTCCCAAGTTAGTCTCGTTAGTCTCATTCCAAGGTTTGTCTAAGTTCGTCCTTAGAAAGAGACTAACTTGGGACGAACTAAGACAAACCTTAGAATGGGACTTAAGTTTGTCTTTTGTTCGTCACAAGTTAGTCTCGTTAGTCTCATTCTAAGGTTTGTCTAAGTTCATCCTTAGAAAGAGACTAACTTGGGACGAACTTAGACAAGCCTTAGAATGAGACTTAAGTTTGTCTTTGTTCGTCCCAAGTTAGTCACGTTAGTCTCATTCAAAGGTTTGTCTAAGTTCGTCCTTAGAAAGAGACTGACTTGGGACGAACTAAGACAAACCTTAGAATGGGACTTAAGTTTGTCTTTTGTTCGTCCCAAGTTAGTCTCGTTAGTCTCATTCTAAGCTTTGTCTAAGTTCATCCTTAGAAAGAGACTAACTTGGGACGAACTTAGACAAACCTTAGAATGAGACTTAAGTTTGTCTTTGTTCGTCCCAAGTTAGTCTCGTTAGTCTCATTCCAAGGTCTGTCTAAGTTCGTCCTTAGAAAGAGACTAACTTGGGACGAACTAAGACAAACCTTAGAATGGGACTTAAGTTTGTCTTTTGTTCGTCCCAAGTTAGTCTCGTTAGTCTCATTCTAAGGTTTGTCTAAGTTCGTCCTTAGAAAGAGACTAACTTGGGACGAACTTAGACAAACCTTAGAATGAGACTTAAGTTTGTCTTTGTTCATCCCAAGTTAGTCTCGTTAGTCTCATTCTAAGGTTTGTCTAGGTTCATCCTTAGAAAGAGACTAACTTGGGACGAACTAAGACAAACCTCAGAATGAGACTAACGTTTTTCTTTGTTCGTCCCAAGTTAGTCTCGTTAGTCTCATTCTAAGGTTTGTCTAAGTTGATCCTTAGAAAGAGAATAACTTGGGACGAACTTAGACAAACCTTAGAATGAGACTTAAGTTTGTCTTTGTTCTTCCCAAGTTAGTCTCGTTAGTCTCATTCTAAGGTTTGTCTAAGTTCGTCCTTAGAAAGAGACTAACTTGGGACGAACTAAGACAAATCTTAGAATAGGACTTAAGTTTGTCTTTTGTTCGTCCCAAGTTAGTCTCGTTAGTCTCATTCTAAGGTTTGTCTAAGTTCGTCCTTAGAAAGAGACTAACTTGGGACGAACTTAGACAAACCTTAGAATGAGACTTAAATTTGTCTTTGTTCGTCCCAAGTTAGTCTCGTTAGTCTCATTCCAAGGTTTGTCTAAGTTCGTCCTTAGAAAGAGACTAACTTGGGACAAACTAAGACAAACCTTAGAATGGGACTTAAGTTTGTCTTTGTTCATCCCAAGTTAGTCTCGTTAGGCTCATTCTAAGGTTTGTCTAAGTTCGTCCTTAGAAAGAGACTAACTTGGGATGAACTAAGACAAACCTTAGAATGAGACTTAAGTTTGTCTTTTGTTCGTCCCAAGTTAGTCTCGTTAGTCTCATTCTAAGGTTTGTCTAAGTTCATCCTTAGAAAGAGACTAACTTGGGACGAACTTAGAAAAACCTCAGAATGAGACTTAAGTTTGTCTTTGTTCGTCCCAAGTTTGTCTCGTTAGTCTCATTCTAAGGTTTGTCTAAGTTCGTCCTTAGAAAGAGACTAACTTGGGACGAACTAAGACAAATCTTAGAATAGGACTTAAGTTTGTCTTTTGTTCGTCCCAAGTTAGTCTAGTTAGTCTCATTCTAAGGTTTGTCTAAGTTCGTCCTTAGAAAGAGACTAACTTGGGACGAACTTAGACAAACCTTAGAATGAGACTTAAGTTTGTCTTTGTTCATCCCAAGTTAGTCTCGTTAGTCTCATTCTAAGGTTTGTCTAGGTTCGTCCTTAGAAAGAGACTAACTTGGGACGAACAAAGACAAACCTTAGAATGAGACTAACGTTTTTCTTTTTTCATCCCAAGTTAGTCTCGTTAGTCTCATTCTAAGGTTTGTCTAAGTTGATCCTTAGAAAGAGAATAACTTGGGACGAACTTAGACAAACCTTAGAATGAGACTTAAGTTTGTCTTTGTTCTTCCCAAGTTAGTCTCGTTAGTCTCATTCTAAGGTTTGTCTAAGTTCGTCCTTAGAAAGAGACTAACTTGGGATGAACTAAGACAAACCTTAGAATGAGACTAACGTTTTTCTTTGTTCGTCCAAAGTTAGTCTCGTTAGTCTCATTCTAAGGTTTGTCTAAGTTGATCCTTAGAAAGAGAATAACTTGGGACGAAGTTAGACAAACCTTAGAATGAGACTTAAGTTTGTCTTTGTTCGTCCCAAGTTAGTCTCGTTAGTCTCATTCTAAGGTTTGTCTAAGTTCGTCCTTAGAAAGAGACTAACTTGGGACGAACTAAGACAAACCTTAGAATGGGACTTAAGTTTGTCTTTTGTTCGTCCCAAGTTAGTCTCGTTAGTCTCATTCTAAGGTTTGTCTAAGTTCGTCCTTAGAAAGAGACTAACTTGGGACGAAATTAGACAAACCTTAGAATGAGACTTAAGTTTGTCTTTGTTCGTCCCAAGTTAGTCTCGTTAGTCTCATTCCAAGGTCTGTCTAAGTTCGTCCTTAGAAAGAGACTAACTTGGGACGAACAAAGACAAACTTTAGAATGGGACTTAAGTTTGTCTTTTGTTCGTCCCAAGTTAGTCTCGTTAGTCTCATTCTAAGGTTTGTCTAAGTTCGTCCTTAGAAAGAGACTAACTTGGGATGAACTTAGACAAACCTTAGAATGAGACTTAAATTTGTCTTTGTTCATCCCAAGTTAGTCTCGTTAGTCTCATTCTAAGGTTTGTCTAGGTTCATCCTTAGAAAGAGACTAACTTGGGACGAACTAAGACAAACCTTAGAATGAGACTAACGTTTTTCTTTGTTCGTCCCAAGTTAGTCTCGTTTGTCTCATTCTAAGGTTTGTCTAAGTTGATCCTTAGAAAGAGAATAACTTGGGACGAACTTAGACAAACCTTAGAATGAGACTTAAGTTTGTCTTTGTTCTTCCCAAGTTAGTCTCGTTAGTCTCATTCTAAGGTTTGTCTAAGTTCGTCCGTAGAAAGAGACTAACTTGGGACGAACTAAGACAAATCTTAGAATAGGACTTAAGTTTGTCTTTTGTTCGTCCCAAGTTAGTCTCGTTAGTCTCATTCTAAGGTTTGTCTAAGTTCGTCCTTAGAAAGAGACTAACTTGGGACGAACTAAGACAAACCTTAGAATGGGACTTAAGTTTGTCTTTTGTTCGTCCCAAGTTAGTCTCGTTAGTCTCATTCTAAGGTTTGTCTAAGTTCGTCCTTAGAAAGAGACTAACTTGGGACGAACTTAGACAAACCTTAGAATGAGACTTAAGTTTGTCTTTGTTCATCCCAAGTTAGTCTCGTTAGTCTCATTCTAAGGTTTGTCTAGGTTCATCCTTAGAAAGAGACTAACTTGGGACGAACTAAGACAAACCTTAGATTGAGACTAACGTTTTTCTTTGTTCGTCCCAAGTTAGTCTCGTTAGTCTCATTCTAAGGTTTGTCTAAGTTGATCCTTAGAAAGAGAATAACTTGGGAGGAACTTAGACAAACCTTAGAATGAGACTTAAGTTTGTCTTTGTTCTTCCCAAGTTAGTCTCGTTAGTCTCATTCTAAGGTTTTTCTAAGTTCGTCCTTAGAAAGAGACTAACTTGGGACGTACTAAGACAAATCTTAGAATAGGACTTCAGTTTGTCTTTTGTTCGTACCAAGTTAGTCTCGTTAGTCTCATTCTAAGGTTTGTCTAAGTTCGTCCTTAGAAAGAGACTAACTTGGGACGAACTTAGACAAACCTTAGAATGAGACTTAAATTTGTCTTTGTTCGTCCCAAGTTAGTCTCGTTAGTCTCATTCCAAGGTTTGTCAAAGTTCGTCCTTAGAAAGAGACTAACTTGGGACAAACTAAGACAAACCTTAGAATGGGACTTAAGTTTGTCTTTGTTCATCCCAAGTTAGTCTCGTTAGTCTCATTCTAAGGTTTGTCTAGGTTCATCCTTAGAAAGAGACTAACTTCGGACGAACTAAGACAAACCTTAGAATGAGACTAACGTTTTTCTTTGTTCGTCCAAAGTTAGTCTCGTTAGTCTCATTCTAAGGTTTGTCTAAGTTGATCCTTAGAAAGAGAATAACTTGGGACGAACTTCGACAAACCTTAGAATGAGACTTAAGTTTGTCTTTGTTCGTCCCAAGTTAGTCTCGTTAGTCTCATTCTAAGGTTTGTCTAAGTTCGTCCTTAGAAAGAGACTAACTTGGGACGAACTAAGACAAACCTTAGAATGGGACTTAAGTTTGTCTTTTGTTCGTCCCAAGTTAGTCTCGTTAGTCTCATTCTAAGGTTTGTCTAAGTTCGTCCTTAGAAAGAGACTAACTTGGGACGAACTTAGACAAACCTTAGAATGAGACTTAAGTTTGTCTTTGTTCATCCCAAGTTAGTCTCGTTAGTCTCATTCTAAGGTTTGTCTAGGTTCATCCTTAGAAAGAGACTAACTTGGGACGAACTAAGACAAACCTTAGATTGAGACTAACGTTTTTCTTTGTTCGTCCCAAGTTAGTCTCGTTAGTCTCATTCTAAGGTTTGTCTAAGTTGATCCTTAGAAAGAGAATAACTTGGGACGAACTTAGACAAACCTTAGAATGAGACTTAAGTTTGTCTTTGTTCTTCCCAAGTTAGTCTCGTTAGTCTCATTCTAAGGTTTTTCTAAGTTCGTCCTTAGAAAGAGACTAACTTGGGACGTACTAAGACAAATCTTAGAATAGGACTTCAGTTTGTCTTTTGTTCGTACCAAGTTAGTCTCGTTAGTCTCATTCTAAGGTTTGTCTAAGTTCGTCCTTAGAAAGAGACTAACTTGGGACGAACTTAGACAAACCTTAGAATGAGACTTAAATTTGTCTTTGTTCGTCCCAAGTTAGTCTCGTTAGTCTCATTCCAAGGTTTGTCTAAGTTCGTCCTTAGAAAGAGACTAACTTGGGACAAACTAAGACAAACCTTAGAATGGGACTTAAGTTTGTCTTTGTTCATCCCAAGTTAGTCTCGTTAGTCTCATTCTAAGGTTTGTCTAGGTTCATCCTTAGAAAGAGACTAACTTCGGACGAACTAAGACAAACCTTAGAATGAGACTAACGTTTTTCTTTGTTCGTCCAAAGTTAGTCTCGTTAGTCTCATTCTAAGGTTTGTCTAAGTTGATCCTTAGAAAGAGAATAACTTGGGACGAACTTCGACAAACCTTAGAATGAGACTTAAGTTTGTCTTTGTTCGTCCCAAGTTAGTCTCGTTAGTCTCATTCTAAGGTTTGTCTAAGTTCGTCCTTAGAAAGAGACTAACTTGGGACGAACTAAGACAAACCTTAGAATGGGACTTAAGTTTGTCTTTTGTTCGTCCCAAGTTATTCTCGTTAGTCTCATTCTAAGGTTTGTCTAAGTTTGTCCTTAGAAAGAGACTAACTTGGGACGAACTTAGACAAACCTTAGAATGAGACTTAAGTTTGTCTTTGTTCGTCCCAAGTTAGTCTCGTTAGTCTCATTCTAAGGTTTGTATTAGTTGTCCTTAGAAAGAGACTAACTTGGGACGAACTAAGACAAACCTTAGAATGGGACTTTAGTTTGTCTTTGTTCGTTCCAAGTTAGTCTCGTTAGTCTCATTCTAAGGTTTGTCTAAGTTCTTCCTTAGAAAGAGACTAACTTGGGACGAACTAAGACAAACCTTAGAATGAGACTTAAGTTTGTCTTTGTTCGTCCCAAGTTAGTCTCATTCTAAGGGTTGTCTAAGTTCGTCCTTATAAAGAGACTAACTTGGGACGAACTAAGACAAACCTTAGAATGGGACTTAAGTTTGTCTTTGTTCGTCCCAAGTTAGTCTCGTTAGTCTCATTCTAAAGTTTGTCCAAGTTCGTCCTTAGAAAGAGACTAACTTGGGACGAACTTAGGCAAACCTTAGAATGGGACTTATGTTTGTCTTTGTTCGTCCCAAGTTAGTCTCGTTAGTCTCATTCTAAGGTTTGTCTAAGTTCATCCTTATAAAGAGACTAACTTGGGACGAACAAAGACAAACCTTAGAATGAGACTTAAGTTTGTCTTTGTTCGTCCCAAGTTAGTCTCGTTAGTCTCATTCTAAGGTTTGTCTAAGTTCGTCCTTAGAAAGAGACTAACTTGGGACGAATTTAGAAAAACCTCAGAATGAGACATAAGTTTGTCTTTGTTCGTCCCAAGTTTGTCTCGTTAGTCTCCTTCTAAGGTTTGTCTAAGTTCGTCCTTAGAAAGAGACTAACTTGGGACGAACTTAGACAAACCTTAGAATGAGACTTAAGTTTGTCTTTGTTCGTCCCAAGTTAGTCTCGTTAGTCTCATTCTAAGGTTTGTCTAAGTTCGTCCTTAGAAAGAGACTAACTTGGGACGAACAAAGACAAACCTTAGAATGAGACTTAAGTTTGTCTTTGTTCGTCCCAAGTTAGTCTCGTTAGTCTCATTCTAAGGTTTGTCAAAGTTCGTCCTTAGAAAGAAACTAACTTGGGATGAACTAAGACAAACCTTAGAATGAGACTAACGTTTTTCTTTGTTCGTCCAAAGTTAGTCTCGTTAGTCTCATTCTAAGGTTTGTCTAAGTTCGTCCTTAGAAAGAGAATAACTTGGGAAGAACTTAGACAAACCTTAGAATGAGACTTAAGTTTGTCTTTGTTCGTCCCAAGTTAGTCTCGTTAGTCTCATTCTAAGGTTTGTCTAAGTTCGTCCTTAGAAAGAGAATAACTTGGGACGAACTTAGACAAACCTTAGAATGAGACTTAAGTTTGTCTTTGTTCATCCCAAGTTAGTCTCGTTAGTCTCATTCTAAGGTTTGTCTAGGTTCATTCTTAGAAAGAGACTAACTTGGGACGAACTAAGACATACCTTAGATTGAGACTAACGTTTTTCTTTGTTCATCCCAAGTTAGTCTCGTTAGTCTCATTCTAAGGTTTGTCTAAGTTGATCCTTAGAAAGAGAACAACTTGGGACGAACTTAGACAAACCTTAGAATGAGACTTAAGTTTGTCTTTGTTCTTCCCAAGTTAGTCTCGTTAGTCTCATTCTAAGGTTTGTCTAAGTTCGTCCTTAGAAAGAGACTAACTTGGGACGAACTAAGACAAATATTAGAATAGGACTTCAGTTTGTCTTTTGTTCGTCCCAAGTTAGTCTCGTTAGTCTCATTCTAAGGTTTGTCTAAGTTCGTCCTTAGAAAGAGAATAACTTGGGAAGAACTTAGACAAACCTTAGAATGAGACTTAAGTTTGTCTTTGTTCGTCCCAAGTTAGTCTCGTTAGTCTCATTCTAAGGTTTGTCTAAGTTCGTCCTTAGAAAGAGACTAACTTGGGACGAACTTAGACAAACCTTAGAATGAGACTTAAGTTTGTCTTTGTTCGTCCCAAGTTTGTCTCGTTAGTCTCATTCTAAGGTTTGTCTAAGTTGATCCTTAGAAAGAGAATAACTTGGGACGAACTTTGACAAACCTTAGAATGAGACTTAAGTTTGTCTTTGTTCGTCCCAAGTTAGTCTCGTTAGTCTCATTCTAAGGTTTGTCTAAGTTCGTCCTTAGAAAGAGACTAACTTGGGACGAACTAAGACAAACCTTAGAATGGGACTTAAGTTTGTCTTTTGTTCGTCCCAAGTTAGTCTCGTTAGTCTCATTCAAAGGTTTGTCTAAGTTCGTCCTTAGAAAGAGACTAACTTGGGACGAAATTAGACAAACCTTAGAATGAGACTTAAGTTTGTCTTTGTTCGTCCCAAGTTAGTCTCGTTAGTCTCATTCCAAGGTTTGTCTAAGTTCGTCCTTAGAAAGAGACTAACTTGGGACGAACTAAGACAAACCTTAGAATGGGACTTAAGTTTGTCTTTTGTTCGTCCCAAGTTAGTCTCGTTAGTCTCATTCTAAGGTTTGTCTAAGTTCATCCTTAGAAAGAGACTAACTTGGGACGAACTTATACAAGCCTTAGAATGAGACTTAAGTTTGTCTTTGTTCGTCCCAAGTTAGTCTCGTTAGTCTCATTCAAAGGTTTGTCTAAGTTCGTCCTTAGAAAGAGACTGACTTGGGACGAACTAAGACAAACCTTAGAATGGGACTTAAGTTTGTCTTTTGTTCGTCCCAAGTTAGTCTCGTTAGTCTCATTCTAAGGTTTGTCTAAGTTCATCCTTAGAAAGAGACTAACTTGGGACGAACTTAGACAAACCTTAGAATGAGACTTAAGTTTGTATTTGTTCGTCCCAAGTTAGTCTCGTTAGTCTCATTCCAAGGTCTGTCTAAGTTCGTCCTTAGAAAGAGACTAACTTGGGACGAACAAAGACAAACTTTAGAATGGGACTTAAGTTTGTCTTTTGTTCGTCCCAAGTTAGTCTCGTTAGTCTCATTCTAAGGTTTGTCTAAGTTCGTCCTTAGAAAGAGACTAACTTGGGACGAACTTAGACAAACCTTAGAATGAGACTTAAATTTGTCTTTGTTCATCCCAAGTTAGTCTCGTTAGTCTCATTCTAAGGTTTGTCTAGGTTCATCCTTAGAAAGAGACTAACTTGGGACGAACTAAGACAAACCTTAGAATGAGACTAACGTTTTTCTTTGTTCGTCCCAAGTTAGTCTCGTTAGTCTCATTCTAAGGTTTGTCTAAGTTGATCCTTAGAAAGAGAATAACTTGGGACGAACTTAGACAAACCTTAGAATGAGACTTAAGTTTGTCTTTGTTCTTCCCAAGTTAGTCTCGTTAGTCTCATTCTAAGGTTTGTCTAAGTTCGTCCTTAGAAAGAGACTAACTTGGGACGAACTAAGACAAATCTTAGAATAGGACTTAAGTTTGTCTTTTGTTCGTCCCAAGTTAGTCTCGTTAGTCTCATTCTAAGGTTTGTCTAAGTTCGTCCTTAGAAAGAGACTAACTTGGGACGAACTAAGACAAACCTTAGAATGGGACTTAAGTTTGTCTTTTGTTCGTCCCAAGTTAGTCTCGTTAGTCTCATTCTAAGGTTTGTCTAAGTTCGTCCTTAGAAAGAGACTAACTTGGGACGAACTTAGACAAACCTTAGAATGAGACTTAAGTTTGTCTTTGTTCATCCCAAGTTAGTCTCGTTAGTCTCATTCTAAGGTTTGTCTAGGTTCATCCTTAGAAAGAGACTAACTTGGGACGAACTAAGACAAACCTTAGATTGAGACTAACGTTTTTCTTTGTTCGTCCCAAGTTAGTCTCGTTAGTCTCATTCTAAGGTTTGTCTAAGTTGATCCTTAGAAAGAGAATAACTTGGGACGAACTTAGACAAACCTTAGAATGAGACTTAAGTTTGTCTTTGTTCTTCCCAAGTTAGTCTCGTTAGTCTCATTCTAAGGTTTTTCTAAGTTCGTCCTTAGAAAGAGACTAACTTGGGACGAACTAAGACAAATCTTAGAATAGGACTTCAGTTTGTCTTTTGTTCGTCCCAAGTTAGTCTCGTTAGTCTCATTCTAAGGTTTGTCTAAGTTCGTCCTTAGAAAGAGACTAACTTGGGACGAACTTAGACAAACCTTAGAATGAGACTTAAATTTGTCTTTGTTCGTCCCAAGTTAGTCTCGTTAGTCTCATTCCAAGGTTTGTCTAAGTTCGTCCTTAGAAAGAGACTAACTTGGGACAAACTAAGACAAACCTTAGAATGGGACTTAAGTTTGTCTTTGTTCATCCCAAGTTAGTCTCGTTAGTCTCATTCTAAGGTTTGTCTAGGTTCATCCTTAGAAAGAGACTAACTTCGGACGAACTAAGACAAACCTTAGAATGAGACTAACGTTTTTCTTTGTTCGTCCAAAGTTAGTCTCGTTAGTCTCATTCTAAGGTTTGTCTAAGTTGATCCTTAGAAAGAGAATAACTTGGGACGAACTTCGACAAACCTTAGAATGAGACTTAAGTTTGTCTTTGTTCGTCCCAAGTTAGTCTCGTTAGTCTCATTCTAAGGTTTGTCTAAGTTCGTCCTTAGAAAGAGACTAACTTGGGACGAACTAAGACAAACCTTAGAATGGGACTTAAGTTTGTCTTTTGTTCGTCCCAAGTTAGTCTCGTTAGTCTCATTCTAAGGTTTGTCTAAGTTCATCCTTAGAAAGAGACTAACTTGGGACGAACTTATACAAGCCTTAGAATGAGACTTAAGTTTGTCTTTGTTCGTCCCAAGTTAGTCTCGTTAGTCTCATTCAAAGGTTTGTCTAAGTTCGTCCTTAGAATGAGACTGACTTGGGACGAACTAAGACAAACCTTAGAATGGGACTTAAGTTTGTCTTTTGTTCGTCCCAAGTTAGTCTCGTTAGTCTCATTCTAAGGTTTGTCTAAGTTCATCCTTAGAAAGAGACTAACTTGGGACGAACTTAGACAAACCTTAGAATGAGACTTAAGTTTGTATTTGTTCGTCCCAAGTTAGTCTCGTTAGTCTCATTCCAAGGTCTGTCTAAGTTCGTCCTTAGAAAGAGACTAACTTGGGACGAACAAAGACAAACTTTAGAATGGGACTTAAGTTTGTCTTTTGTTCGTCCCAAGTTAGTCTCGTTAGTCTCATTCTAAGGTTTGTCTAAGTTCGTCCTTAGAAAGAGACTAACTTGGGATGAACTTAGACAAACCTTAGAATGAGACTTAAATTTGTCTTTGTTCATCCCAAGTTAGTCTCGTTAGTCTCATTCTAAGGTTTGTCTAGGTTCATCCTTAGAAAGAGACTAACTTGGGACGAACTAAGACAAACCTTAGAATGAGACTAACGTTTTTCTTTGTTCGTCCCAAGTTAGTCTCGTTTGTCTCATTCTAAGGTTTGTCTAAGTTGATCCTTAGAAAGAGAATAACTTGGGACGAACTTAGACAAACCTTAGAATGAGACTTAAGTTTGTCTTTGTTCTTCCCAAGTTAGTCTCGTTAGTCTCATTCTAAGGTTTGTCTAAGTTCGTCCTTAGAAAGAGACTAACTTGGGACGAACTAAGACAAATCTTAGAATAGGACTTAAGTTTGTCTTTTGTTCGTCCCAAGTTAGTCTCGTTAGTCTCATTCTAAGGTTTGTCTAAGTTCGTCCTTAGAAAGAGACTAACTTGGGACGAACTAAGACAAACCTTAGAATGGGACTTAAGTTTGTCTTTTGTTCGTCCCAAGTTAGTCTCGTTAGTCTCATTCTAAGGTTTGTCTAAGTTCGTCCTTAGAAAGAGACTAACTTGGGACGAACTTAGACAAACCTTAGAATGAGACTTAAGTTTGTCTTTGTTCATCCCAAGTTAGTCTCGTTAGTCTCATTCTAAGGTTTGTCTAGGTTCATCCTTAGAAAGAGACTAACTTGGGACGAACTAAGACAAACCTTAGATTGAGACTAACGTTTTTCTTTGTTCGTCCCAAGTTAGTCTCGTTAGTCTCATTCTAAGGTTTGTCTAAGTTGATCCTTAGAAAGAGAATAACTTGGGACGAACTTAGACAAACCTTAGAATGAGACTTAAGTTTGTCTTTGTTCTTCCCAAGTTAGTCTCGTTAGTCTCATTCTAAGGTTTTTCTAAGTTCGTCCTTAGAAAGAGACTAACTTGGGACGTACTAAGACAAATCTTAGAATAGGACTTCAGTTTGTCTTTTGTTCGTACCAAGTTAGTCTCGTTAGTCTCATTCTAAGGTTTGTCTAAGTTCGTCCTTAGAAAGAGACTAACTTGGGACGAACTTAGACAAACCTTAGAATGTGACTTAAATTTGTCTTTGTTCGTCCCAAGTTAGTCTCGTTAGTCTCATTCCAAGGTTTGTCTAAGTTCGTCCTTAGAAAGAGACTAACTTGGGACAAACTAAGACAAACCTTAGAATGGGACTTAAGTTTGTCTTTGTTCATCCCAAGTTAGTCTCGTTAGTCTCATTCTAAGGTTTGTCTAGGTTCATCCTTAGAAAGAGACTAACTTCGGACGAACTAAGACAAACCTTAGAATGAGACTAACGTTTTTCTTTGTTCGTCCAAAGTTAGTCTCGTTAGTCTCATTCTAAGGTTTGTCTAAGTTGATCCTTAGAAAGAGAATAACTTGGGACGAACTTCGACAAACCTTAGAATGAGACTTAAGTTTGTCTTTGTTCGTCCCAAGTTAGTCTCGTTAGTCTCATTCTAAGGTTTGTCTAAGTTCGTCCTTAGAAAGAGACTAACTTGGGACGAACTAAGACAAACCTTAGAATGGGACTTAAGTTTGTCTTTTGTTCGTCCCAAGTTAGTCTCGTTAGTCTCATTCTAAGGTTTGTCTAAGTTCGTCCTTAGAAAGAGACTAACTTGGGACGAACTTAGACAAACCTTAGAATGAGACTTAAGTTTGTCTTTGTTCATCCCAAGTTAGTCTCGTTAGTCTCATTCTAAGGTTTGTCTAGGTTCATCCTTAGAAAGAGACTAACTTGGGACGAACTAAGACAAACCTTAGATTGAGACTAACATTTTTCTTTGTTCGTCCCAAGTTAGTCTCGTTAGTCTCATTCTAAGGTTTGTCTAAGTTGATCCTTAGAAAGAGAATAACTTGGGACGAACTTAGACAAACCTTAGAATGAGACTTAAGTTTGTCTTTGTTCTTCCCAAGTTAGTCTCGTTAGTCTCATTCTAAGGTTTTTCTAAGTTCGTCCTTAGAAAGAGACTAACTTGGGACGTACTAAGACAAATCTTAGAATAGGACTTCAGTTTGTCTTTTGTTCGTACCAAGTTAGTCTCGTTAGTCTCATTCTAAGGTTTGTCTAAGTTCGTCCTTAGAAAGAGACTAACTTGGGACGAACTTAGACAAACCTTAGAATGAGACTTAAATTTGTCTTTGTTCGTCCCAAGTTAGTCTCGTTAGTCTCATTCCAAGGTTTGTCTAAGTTCGTCCTTAGAAAGAGACTAACTTGGGACAAACTAAGACAAACCTTAGAATGGGACTTAAGTTTGTCTTTGTTCATCCCAAGTTAGTCTCGTTAGTCTCATTCTAAGGTTTGTCTAGGTTCATCCTTAGAAAGAGACTAACTTCGGACGAACTAAGACAAACCTTAGAATGAGACTAACGTTTTTCTTTGTTCGTCCAAAGTTAGTCTCGTTAGTCTCATTCTAAGGTTTGTCTAAGTTGATCCTTAGAAAGAGAATAACTTGGGACGAACTTCGACAAACCTTAGAATGAGACTTAAGTTTGTCTTTGTTCGTCCCAAGTTAGTCTCGTTAGTCTCATTCTAAGGTTTGTCTAAGTTCGTCCTTAGAAAGAGACTAACTTGGGACGAACTAAGACAAACCTTAGAATGGGACTTAAGTTTGTCTTTTGTTCGTCCCAAGTTAGTCTCGTTAGTCTCATTCTAAGGTTTGTCTAAGTTCGTCCTTAGAAAGAGACTAACTTGGGACGAACTTAGACAAACCTTAGAATGAGACTTAAGTTTGTCTTTGTTCATCCCAAGTTAGTCTCGTTAGTCTCATTCTAAGGTTTGTCTAGGTTCATCCTTAGAAAGAGACTAACTTGGGACGAACTAAGACAAACCTTAGATTGAGACTAACGTTTTTCTTTGTTCGTCCCAAGTTAGTCTCGTTAGTCTCATTCTAAGGTTTGTCTAAGTTGATCCTTAGAAAGAGAATAACTTGGGACGAACTTAGACAAACCTTAGAATGAGACTTAAGTTTGTCTTTGTTCTTCCCAAGTTAGTCTCGTTAGTCTCATTCTAAGGTTTTTCTAAGTTCGTCCTTAGAAAGAGACTAACTTGGGACGTACTAAGACAAATCTTAGAATAGGACTTCAGTTTGTCTTTTGTTCGTACCAAGTTAGTCTCGTTAGTCTCATTCTAAGGTTTGTCTAAGTTCGTCCTTAGAAAGAGACTAACTTGGGACGAACTTAGACAAACCTTAGAATGAGACTTAAATTTGTCTTTGTTCGTCCCAAGTTAGTCTCGTTAGTCTCATTCCAAGGTTTGTCTAAGTTCGTCCTTAGAAAGAGACTAACTTGGGACAAACTAAGACAAACCTTAGAATGGGACTTAAGTTTGTCTTTGTTCATCCCAAGTTAGTCTCGTTAGTCTCATTCTAAGGTTTGTCTAGGTTCATCCTTAGAAAGAGACTAACTTCGGACGAACTAAGACAAACCTTAGAATGAGACTAACGTTTTTCTTTGTTCGTCCAAAGTTAGTCTCGTTAGTCTCATTCTAAGGTTTGTCTAAGTTGATCCTTAGAAAGAGAATAACTTGGGACGAACTTCGACAAACCTTAGAATGAGACTTAAGTTTGTCTTTGTTCGTCCCAAGTTAGTCTCGTTAGTCTCATTCTAAGGTTTGTCTAAGTTCGTCCTTAGAAAGAGACTAACTTGGGACGAACTAAGACAAACCTTAGAATGGGACTTAAGTTTGTCTTTTGTTCGTCCCAAGTTATTCTCGTTAGTCTCATTCTAAGGTTTGTCTAAGTTTGTCCTTAGAAAGAGACTAACTTGGGACGAACTTAGACAAACCTTAGAATGAGACTTAAGTTTGTCTTTGTTCGTCCCAAGTTAGTCTCGTTAGTCTCATTCTAAGGTTTGTATTAGTTGTCCTTAGAAAGAGACTAACTTGGGACGAACTAAGACAAACCTTAGAATGGGACTTTAGTTTGTCTTTGTTCGTTCCAAGTTAGTCTCGTTAGTCTCATTCTAAGGTTTGTCTAAGTTCTTCCTTAGAAAGAGACTAACTTGGGACGAACTAAGACAAACCTTAGAATGAGACTTAAGTTTGTCTTTGTTCGTCCCAAGTTAGTCTCATTCTAAGGGTTGTCTAAGTTCGTCCTTATAAAGAGACTAACTTGGGACGAACTAAGACAAACCTTAGAATGGGACTTAAGTTTGTCTTTGTTCGTCCCAAGTTAGTCTCGTTAGTCTCATTCTAAAGTTTGTCCAAGTTCGTCCTTAGAAAGAGACTAACTTGGGACGAACTTAGACAAACCTTAGAATGGGACTTATGTTTGTCTTTGTTCGTCCCAAGTTAGTCTCGTTAGTCTCATTCTAAGGTTTGTCTAAGTTCATCCTTATAAAGAGACTAACTTGGGACGAACAAAGACAAACCTTAGAATGAGACTTAAGTTTGTCTTTGTTCGTCCCAAGTTAGTCTCGTTAGTCTCATTCTAAGGTTTGTCTAAGTTCGTCCTTAGAAAGAGACTAACTTGGGACGAATTTAGAAAAACCTCAGAATGAGACATAAGTTTGTCTTTGTTCGTCCCAAGTTTGTCTCGTTAGTCTCCTTCTAAGGTTTGTCTAAGTTCGTCCTTAGAAAGAGACTAACTTGGGACGAACTTAGACAAACCTTAGAATGAGACTTAAGTTTGTCTTTGTTCGTCCCAAGTTAGTCTCGTTAGTCTCATTCTAAGGTTTGTCTAAGTTCGTCCTTAGAAAGAGACTAACTTGGGACGAACAAAGACAAACCTTAGAATGAGACTTAAGTTTGTCTTTGTTCGTCCCAAGTTAGTCTCGTTAGTCTCATTCTAAGGTTTGTCAAAGTTCGTCCTTAGAAAGAAACTAACTTGGGATGAACTAAGACAAACCTTAGAATGAGACTAACGTTTTTCTTTGTTCGTCCAAAGTTAGTCTCGTTAGTCTCATTCTAAGGTTTGTCTAAGTTCGTCCTTAGAAAGAGAATAACTTGGGAAGAACTTAGACAAACCTTAGAATGAGACTTAAGTTTGTCTTTGTTCGTCCCAAGTTAGTCTCGTTAGTCTCATTCTAAGGTTTGTCTAAGTTCGTCCTTAGAAAGAGAATAACTTGGGACGAACTTAGACAAACCTTAGAATGAGACTTAAGTTTGTCTTTGTTCATCCCAAGTTAGTCTCGTTAGTCTCATTCTAAGGTTTGTCTAGGTTCATTCTTAGAAAGAGACTAACTTGGGACGAACTAAGACATACCTTAGATTGAGACTAACGTTTTTCTTTGTTCATCCCAAGTTAGTCTCGTTAGTCTCATTCTAAGGTTTGTCTAAGTTGATCCTTAGAAAGAGAACAACTTGGGACGAACTTAGACAAACCTTAGAATGAGACTTAAGTTTGTCTTTGTTCTTCCCAAGTTAGTCTCGTTAGTCTCATTCTAAGGTTTGTCTAAGTTCGTCCTTAGAAAGAGACTAACTTGGGACGAACTAAGACAAATATTAGAATAGGACTTCAGTTTGTCTTTTGTTCGTCCCAAGTTAGTCTCGTTAGTCTCATTCTAAGGTTTGTCTAAGTTCGTCCTTAGAAAGAGAATAACTTGGGAAGAACTTAGACAAACCTTAGAATGAGACTTAAGTTTGTCTTTGTTCGTCCCAAGTTAGTCTCGTTAGTCTCATTCTAAGGTTTGTCTAAGTTCGTCCTTAGAAAGAGACTAACTTGGGACGAACTTAGACAAACCTTAGAATGAGACTTAAGTTTGTCTTTGTTCGTCCCAAGTTTGTCTCGTTAGTCTCATTCTAAGGTTTGTCTAAGTTCGTCCTTAGAAAGAGACTAACTTGGGACGAACTTAGACAAACCTTAGAATGAGACTTAAGTTTGTCTTTGTTCGTCCCAAGTTAGTCTCGTTAGTCTCATTCCAAGGTTTGTCTAAGTTCGTCCTTAGAAAGAGACTAACTTGGGACGAACTAAGACAAACCTTAGAATGGGACTTAAGTTTGTCTTTGTTCATCCCAAGTTAGTCTCGTTAGTCTCATTCTAAGGTTTGTCTAAGTTCGTCCTCAGAAAGAGACTAACTTGGAACGAACTAAGACAAACCTTAGAATGCGACTAACGTTTTTCTTTGTTCGTCCAAAGTTAGTCTCGTTAGTCTCATTCTATGGTTTGTCTAAGTTGATCCTTAGAAAGAGAATAACTTGGGACGAACTTAGACAAACCTTAGAATGAGACTTAAGTTTGTCATTGTTCGTCCCAAGTTAGTCTCGTTAGTCTCATTCTAAGGTTTGTCTAAGTTCGTCCTTAAAAAGAGACTAACTTGGGACGAACTAAGACAAACCTTAGAATGGGACTTAAGTTTGTCTTTTGTTCGTCCCAAGTTAGTCTCGTTAGTCTCATTCTAAGGTTTGTCTAAGTTCGTCCTTAGAAAGAGACTAACTTGGGACGAACTAAGACAAACCTTAGAATGGGACTTAAGTTTGTCTTTTGTTCGTTTCAAGTTAGTCTCGTTAGTCTCATTCTAAGGTTTGTCTAAGTTCGTCCTTAGAAAGAGACTAACTTGGGACCAACTTAGACAAACCTTAGAATGAGACTTAAGTTTGTCTTTGTTCGTCCCAAGTTAGTCTCGTTAGTCTCATTCTAAGGTTTGTCTAAGTTCGTCCTTAGAAAGAGAATAACTTGGGACGAACTAAGACAAACCTTAGAATGGGACTTAAGTTTGTCTT
Organism: Rhodiola kirilowii; assembly: GCA_033675215.1. Taxonomy (NCBI): domain Eukaryota; kingdom Viridiplantae; phylum Streptophyta; class Magnoliopsida; order Saxifragales; family Crassulaceae; genus Rhodiola; species Rhodiola kirilowii. Next base: position 371,340 of record JAUCNB010000012.1, on the reverse strand, counting down.
TGTTCATCCCAAGTTAGTCTCGTTAGGCTCATTCTAAGGTTTGTCTAAGTTCGTCCTTAGAAAGAGACTAACTTGGGACGAACTAAGACAAACCTTAGAATGAGACTAACGTTTGTCTTTGTTCGTCCCAAGTTAGTCTCGTTAGTCTCATTCTAAGGTTTGTCTAAGTTGATCCTTAGAAAGAGAATAACTTGGGACGAACTTTGACAAACCTTAGAATGAGACTTAAGTTTGTCTTTGTTCGTCCCAAGTTAGTCTCGTTAGTCTCATTCTAAGGTTTGTCTAAGTTCTTCCTTAGAAAGAGACTAACTTGGGACGAACTAAGACAAACCTTAGAATGGGACTTAAGTTTGTCTTTTGTTCGTCCCAAGTTAGTCTCGTTAAACTCATTCTAAGGTTTGTCTAAGTTCGTCCTTAGAAAGAGACTAACTTGGGACGAACTTAGACAAACCTTAGAATGAGACTTAAGTTTGTCTTTGTTCGTCCCAAGTTAGTCTCGTTAGTCTCATTCTAAGGTTTGTCTAAGTTCATCCTTAGAAAGAGACTAACTTGGGACGAACTTAGAAAAACCTCAGAATGAGACTTAAGTTTGTCTTTGTTCGTCCCAAGTTTGTCTCGTTAATCTCATTCTAAGGTTTGTCTAAGTTCGTCCTTAGAAAGAGACTAACTTGGGACGAACTTAGACAAACCTTAGAATGAGACTTAAGTTTGTCTTTGTTCGTCCCAAGTTAGTCTCGTTAGTCTCATTCTAAGGTTTGTCTAAGTTCGTCCTTAGAAAGAGACTAACTTGGGACGAACTTAGACAAACCTTAGAATGAGACTTAAGTTTGTCTTTGTTCGTCCCAAGTTAGTCTCTTTCTAAGGACGAACTTAGACAAACCTTAGAATGAGACTAACGAGACTAACTTTTGACGATCAAAGAAAAACGATAGTCTCATTCTAAGGTTTGTCTTAGTTCATCCCAAGTTAGTCTCTTTCTAAGGACGAACTTAGACAAACCTTAGAATGAGACTAACGAGACTAACTTGGGACGAACAAAGACAAACTTAAGTCCCATTCTAAGGTTTGTCTAAGTTCGTCCTTAGAAAGAGACTAACCTGGGACGAACTAAGACAAACCTTAGAATGAGACTATCGTTTTTCTTTGTTCGTCAAAAGTTAGTCTCGTTAGTCTCATTCTAAGGTTTGTCTAAGTTCGTCCTTAGAAAGAGACTAACTTGGGACGAACTTAGACAAACCTTAGAATGAGACTTAAGTTTGTCTTTGTTCGTCCCAAGTTAGTCTCGTTAGTCTCATTCTAAGGTTTGTCTAAGTTCGTCCTTAGAAAGAGAATAACTTGGGACGAACTAAGACAAACCTTAGAATGGGACTTAAGTTTGTCTTTGTTCATCCCAAGTTAGTCTTGTTAGGCTCATTCTAAGGTTTGTCTAAGTTCGTCCTTAGAAAGAGACTAACTTGGGACGAACTAAGACAAACCTTAGAATGAGACTAACGTTTTTCTTTGTTCGTCCCAAGTTAGTCTCGTTAGTCTCATTCTAAGGTTTGTCTAAGTTGATCCTTAGAAACAGTATAACTTGGGACGAACTTTGACAAACCTTAGAATGAGACTTAAGTTTGTCTTTGTTCGTCCCAAGTTAGTCTCGTTAGTCTCATTCTAAGGTTTGTCTAAGTTCGTCCTTAGAAAGAGACTAACTTGGGACGAACTAAGACAAACCTTAGAATGGGACTTAAGTTTGTCTTTTGTTCGTCCCAAGTTAGTCTCGTTAAACTCATTCTAAGGTTTGTCTAAGTTCGTCCTTAGAAAGAGACTAACTTGGGACGAACTTAGACAAACCTTAGAATGAGACTTAAGTTTGTCTTTGTTCGTCCCAAGTTAGTCTCGTTAGTCTCATTCTAAGGTTTGTCTAAGTTCATCCTTAGAAAGAGACAAACTTGGGAAGAACTTAGAAAAACCTCAGAATGAGACTTAATTTTGTCTTTGTTCGTCCCAAGTTTGTCTCGTTAGTCTCATTCTAAGGTTTGTCTAAGTTCGTCCTTAGAAAGAGACTAACTTGGGACGAACTTAGACAAACCTTAGAATGAGACTTAAGTTTGTCTTTGTTCGTCCCAAGTTAGTCTCGTTAGTCTCATTCTAAGGTTTGTCTAAGTTCATCCTTAAAAAGAGACTAACTTGGGACGAACTTAGAAAAACCTCAGAATGAGACTTAAGTTTGTCTTTGTTCGTCCCAAGTTTGTCTCGTTAGTCTCATTCTAAGGTTTGTCTAAGTTCGTCCTTAGAAAGAGACTAACTTGGGACGAACTTAGACAAACCTTAGAATGAGACTTAAGTTTGTCTTTGTTCGTCCTAAGTTAGTCTCGTTAGTCTCATTCTAAGGTTTGTCTAAGTTCGTCCTTAGAAAGAGACTAACTTGGGACGAACTTAGACAAACCTTAGAATGAGACTTAAGTTTGTCTTTATTCGTCCCAAGTTAGTCTCTTTCTAAGGACGAACTTTGACAAACCTTAGAATGAGACTAACGAGACTAACTTTTGACGAACAAAGAAAAACGATAGTCTCATTCTAAGGTTTGTCTTAGTTCATCCCAAGTTAGTCTCTTTCTAAGGATGAACTTAGACAAACCTTAGAATGAGACTAACGAGACTAACTTGGGACGAACAAAGACAAACTTAAGTCCCATTCTAAGGTTTGTCCAAGTTCGTCCTTAGAAAGAGACTAACTTGGGACGAACTAAGACAAACCTTAGAATGAGACTATCGTTTTTCTTTGTTCGTCAAAAGTTAGTCTCGTTAGTCTCATTCTAAGGTTTGTCTAAGTTCGTCCTTAGAAAGAGACTAACTTGGGACGAACTTAGACAAACCTTAGAATGAGACTTAAGTTTGTCTTTGTTCGTCCCAAGTTAGTCTCGTTAGTCTCATTCTAAGGTTTGTCTAAGTTCGTCCTTAGAAAGATAATAACTTGGAACGAACTAAGACAAACCTTAGAATGGGACTTAAGTTTGTCTTTGTTCATCCCAAGTTAGTCTCGTTAGGCTCATTTTAAGGTTTGTCTAAGTTCGTCCTTAGAAAGAGACTAACTTGGGACGAACTAAGACAAACCTTAGAATGAGACTAACGTTTTTCTTTGTTCGTCCCAAGTTAGTCTCGTTAGTCTCATTCTAAGGTTTGTCTAAGTTGATCCTTAGAAAGAGAATAACTTGGGACGAACTTTGACAAACCTTAGAATGAGACTTCAGTTTGTCTTTGTTCGTCCCAAGTTAGTCTCGTTAGTCTCATTCTAAGGTTTGTCTAAGTTCGTCCTTAGAAAGAGACTAACTTGGGACGAACTAAGACAAACCTTAGAATGGGACTTAAGTTTGTCTTTTGTTCGTCCCAAGTTAGTCTCGTTAAACTCATTATAAGGTTTGTCTAAGTTCGTCCTTAGAAAGAGACTAACTTGGGACAAACTTAGACAAACCTTAGAATGAGACTTAAGTTTGTCTTTGTACGTCCCAAGTTAGTCTCGTTAGTCTCATTCTAAGGTTTGTCTAAGTTCATCCTTAGAAAGAGACTAGCTTGGGACGAACTTAGAAAAACCTCAGAATGAGACTTAAGTTTGTCTTTGTTCGTCCCAAGTTTGTCTCGTTAGTCTCATTCTAAGGTTTGTCTAAGTTCGTCCTTAGAAAGAGACTAACTTGGGACTAACTTAGACAAACCTTAGAATGATACTTAAGTTTGTCTTTGTTCGTCCCAAGTTAGTCTCGTTAGTCTCATTCTAAGGTTTGTCTAAGTTTGTCCTTAGAAAGAGACTAACTTGGGATGAACTTAGACAACCCTTAGAATGAGACTTAAGTTTGTCTTTGTTCGTCCCAAGTTAGTCTCTTTCTAAGGACGAACTTAGACAAACCTTAGAATGAGACTAACGAGACTAACTTTTGCCGAACAAAGAAAAACGATAGTCTCATTCTAAGGTTTGTCTTAGTTCATCCCAAGTTAGTCTCTTTCTAAGGACGAACTTAGACAAACCTTAGAATGAGACTAACGAGACTAACTTGGGACGAACAAAGACAAACTTAAGTCCCATTCTAAGGTTTGTCTAAGTTCGTCCTTAGAAAGAGACTAACTTGGGACGAACTAAGACAAACCTTAGAATGAGACTATCGTTTTTCTTTGTTCGTCAAAAGTTAGTCTCGTTAGTCTCATTCTAAGGTTTGTCTAAGTTCGTCCTTAGAAAGAGAATAACTTGGGACGAACAAAGACAAACTTAAGTCTCTTTCTAAGGTCTGTCTAAGTTCGTCCCAAGTTATTTTCTCATTCTAAGGTTTGTCTAAGTTCGTCATTAGAAAGAGACTAACTTGGAACGAACTAAGACAAACCTTAGAATGGGACTTAAGTTTGTCTTTGTTTGTCCAAAGTTAGTCTCGTTAGTCTCATTCTAAGGGTTGTCAAAGTTTGTCCTTAGAAAGAGACTAGCTTGGGACGAACTTAGACAAACCTTAGAAAGAGACTTAAGTTTGTCTTTGTTCGTCCCAAGTTAGTCTCGTTAGTCTCATTCTAAGGTTTGTCTAAGTTGTCCTTAGAAAGAGACTAACTTGGGACGAACTAAGACAAACCTTAGAATGGGACTTAAGTTTGTCTTTGTTCGTCCCAAGTTAGTCTCGTTAGTCTCATTCTAAGGTTTGTCTAAGTTCGTAAGTCCCATTCTAAGGTTTGTCTAAGTTCGTCCTTAGAAAGAGACTAACTTTTTTTTTTTAAAGGGTTTTTTTTTATAGGCGCACAACTTGTTTCCAAGTGTAGTATCTGCTTCTTTTTTTTTAGCGCCGATAGGGACTTGTAGGGAATCGAAACTGGGCCGCCACAAGCCCAAGGGAGTGATGAAACGAAAAGAGAGACTAACTTGGGACGAACTAAGACAAACCTTAGAATGAGACTAAAATTTTTCTTTGTTCATCCAAAGTTAGTCTCGTTAGTCTCATTCTAAGGTTTGTCTAAGTTGATCCTTAGAAAGAGAATAACTTGGGACGAACTTAGACAAACCTTAGAATGAGACTTAAGTTTGTCTTTGTTCGTCCCAAGTTAGTCTCGTTAGTCTCATTCTAAGGTTTGTCTAAGTTCGTCCTTAGAAAGAGACTAACTTGGGACGAACTAAGACAAACCTTAGAATGGGACTTAAGTTTGTCTTTTGTTCGTCCCAAGTTAGTCTCGTTAAACTCATTCTAAGGTTTGTCGAAGTTCGTCCTTAGAAAGAGACTAACTTGGGACGAACTTAGACAAACCTTAGAATGAGACTTAAGTTTGTCTTTGTTCGTCCCAAGTTAGTCTCGTTAGTCTCATTCTAAGGTTTGTCTAAGTTCATCCTTAGAAAGAGACTAACTTGGGAAGAACTTAGAAAAACCTCAGAATGAGACTTAAGTTTGTCTTTGTTCGTCCCAAGTTTTTCTCGTTAGTCTCATTCTAAGGTTTGTCTAAGTTCGTCCTTAGAAAGAGACTAACTTGGGACGAACTTAGACAAACCTTAGAATGAGACTTAAGTTTGTCTTTGTTCGTCCCAAGTTAGTCTCGTTAGTCTCATTCTAAGGTTTGTCTAAGTTCATCCTTAGAAAGAGACTAACTTGGGACGAACTTAGAAAAACCTCAGAATGAGACTTAAGTTTGTCTTTGTTCGTCCCAAGTTTGTCTCGTTAGTCTCATTCTAAGGTTTGTCTAAGTTCGTCCTTAGAAAGAGACTAACTTGGGACGAACTTAGACAAACCTTAGAATGAGACTTAAGTTTGTCTTTGTTCGTCCCAAGTTAGTCTCGTTAGTCTCATTCTAAGGTTTGTCTAAGTTCGTCCTTAGAAAGAGACTAACTTGGGACGAACTTAGACAAACCTTAGAATGAGACTTAAGTTTGTCTTTATTCGTCCCAAGTTAGTCTCTTTCTAAGGACGAACTTTGATAAACCTTAGAATGAGACTAACGAGACTAACTTTTGACGAACCAAGAAAAACGATAGTCTCATTCTAAGGTTTGTCTTAGTTCATCCCAAGTTAGTCTCTTTCTAAGGACGAACTTAGACAAACCTTAGAATGAGACTAACGAGACTAACTTGGGACGAACAAAGACAAACTTAAGTCCCATTCTAAGGTTTGTCCAAGTTCGTCCTTAGAAAGAGACTAACTTGGGACGAACTAAGACAAACCTTAGAATGAGACTATCGTTTTTCTTTGTTCGTCAAAAGTTAGTCTCGTTAGTCTCATTCTAAGGTTTGTCTAAGTTCGTCCTTAGAAAGAGACTAACTTGGGACGAACTTAGACAAACCTTAGAATGAGACTTAAGTTTGTCTTTGTTCGTCCCAAGTTAGTCTCGTTAGTCTCATTCTAAGGTTTGTCTAAGTTCGTCCTTAGAAAGAGAATAACTTGGAACGAACTAAGACAAACCTTAGAATGGGACTTAAGTTTGTCTTTGTTCATCCCAAGTTAGTCTCGTTAGGCTCATTCTAAGGTTTGTCTAAGTTTGTCCTTAGAAAGAGACTAACTTGGGACGAACTAAGACAAACCTTAGAATGAGACTAACGTTTTTCTTTGTTCGTCCCAAGTTAGTCTCGTTAGTCTCATTCTAAGGTTTGTCTAAGTTGATCCTTAGAAAGAGAATAACTTGGGACGAACTTTGACAAACCTTAGAATGAGACTTAAGTTTGTCTTTGTTCGTCCCAAGTTAGTCTCGTTAGTCTCATTCTAAGGTTTGTCTAAGTTCGTCCTTAGAAAGAGACTAACTTGGGACGAACTAAGACAAACCTTAGAATGGGACTTAAGTTTGTCTTTTGTTCGTCCCAAGTTAGTCTCGTTAAACTCATTCTAAGGTTTGTCTAAGTTCGTCCTTAGAAAGAGACTAACTTGGGACAAACTTAGACAAACCTTAGAATGAGACTTAAGTTTGTCTTTGTTCGTCCCGAGTTAGTCTCGTTAGTCTCATTCTAAGGTTTGTCTAAGTTCATCCTTAGAAAGAGACTAGCTTGGGACGAACTTAGAAAAACCTCAGAATGAGACTTAAGTTTGTCTTTGTTCGTCCCAAGTTTGTCTCGTTAGTCTCATTCTAAGGTTTGTCTAAGTTCGTCCTTAGAAAGAGACTAACTTGGGACTAACTTAGACAAACCTTAGAATGAGACTTAAGTTTGTCTTTGTTCGTCCCAAGTTAGTCTCGTTAGTCTCATTCTAAGGTTTGTCTAAGTTTGTCCTTAGAAAGAGACTAACTTGGGATGAACTTAGACAAACCTTAGAATGAGACTTAAGTTTGTCTTTGTTCGTCCCAAGTTAGTCTCTTTCTAAGGACGAACTTAGACAAACCTTAGAATGAGACTAACGAGACTAACTTTTGCCGAACAAAGAAAAACGATAGTATCATTCTAAGGTTTGTCTTAGTTCATCCCAAGTTAGTCTCTTTCTAAGGATGAACTTAGACAAACCTTAGAATGAGACTAACGAGACTAACTTGGGACGAACAAAGACAAACTTAAGTCCCATTCTAAGGTTTGTCTAAGTTCGTCCTTAGAAAGAGACTAACTTGGGACGAACTAAGACAAACCTTAGAATGAGACTATCGTTTTTCTTTGTTCGTCAAAAGTTAGTCTCGTTAGTCTCATTCTAAGGTTTGTCTAAGTTCGTCCTTAGAAAGAGAATAACTTGGGACGAACAAAGACAAACTTAAGTCTCTTTCTAAGGTCTGTCTAAGTTCGTCCCAAGTTATTCTCTCATTCTAAGGTTTGTCTAAGTTCGTCATTAGAAAGAGACTAACTTTGAACGAACTAAGACAAACCTTAGAATGGGACTTAAGTTTGTCTTTGTTTGTCCAAAGTTAGTCTCGTTAGAATGAGACTTAAGTTTGTCTTTGTTCGTTCCAAGTTAGTCTCGTTAGTCTCATTCTAAGGTTTGTCTAAGTTCGTCCTTAGAAAGAGACTAACTTGGGACGAACTAAGACAAACCTTAGAATGGGACTTAAGTTTGTCTTTGTTCGTCGCAAGTTAGTCTCGTTAGTCTCATTCTAAGGTTTGTCTAAGTTTGTCCTTAGAAAGAGACTAACTTGGGACGAACTAAGACAAACCTTAGAATGAGACTTAAGTTTGTCTTTGTTCGTCCCAAGTTTGTCTCGTTAGTCTCATTCTAAGGTTTGTCCAAGTTCGTCCTTAGAAAGAGACTAACTTGGGACGAACTAAGACAAACCTTAGAATGGGACTTAAGTTTGTCTTTGTTCGTCCCAAGTTAGTCTCGTTAGTCTCATTCTAAGGTTTGTCTAAGTTCGTCCTTAGAAAGAGACTAAATTGGGACGAACTTAGACTAACCTTAGAATGAGACTTAAGTTTGTCTTTGTTCGTCCCAAGTTTGTCTCGTTAGTCTCATTCTAAGGTTTGTCTAAGTTCGTCCTTAGAAAGAGACTAACTTGGGATGAACTTAGACAAACCTTAGAATGAGACTTAGGTTTGTCTTTGTTCGTCCCAAGTTAGTTTCGTTAGTCTCATTCTAAGGTTTTTCTAAGTTGTCCTTAGACAGAGACTAACTTGGGACGAACTAAGACAAACCTTAGAATGAGACTTAAAATTGTCTTTGTTCGTCCCAAGTTAGTCTCGTTAGTCTCATTCTAAGGTTTGTCTAAGTTCGTCCTAAGAAAGAGACTAACTTGGGATGAACTTAGACTAACCTTAGAATGAGACTTAAGTTTGTCTTTGTTCGTCCCAAGTTTGTCTCGTTAGTCTCATTCTATGGTTTGTCTAAGTTCGTCCTTAGAAAGAGACTAACTTGGGATGAACTTAGACAAACCTTAGAATGAGACTTAGGTTTGTCTTTGTTCGTCCCAAGTTAGTCTCGTTAGTCTCATTCTAAGGTTTGTCTAAGTTTGTCCTTAGAAAGAGACTAACTTGGGACGAACTCAGACAAACCTTAGAATGAGACTTAAGTTTGTCTTTGTTCGTCCCAAGTTTGTCTCGTTAGTCTCATTCTAAGGTTTGTCTAAGTTTGTCCTTAGAAAGAGACTAACTTGGGACGAACTTAGACAAACCTTAGAATGAGACTTAAGTTTGTCTTTGTTCGTTCCAAGTGAGTCTCGTTAGTCTCATTTTAAGGTTTGTCTAAGTTCGTCCTTAGAAAGAGACTAACTTGGGACAAACTAAGACAAACCATAGAATGGGACTTAAGTTTGTCTTTGTTCGTCCCAAGTTAGTCTCGTTAGTCTCATTCTAAGGTTTGTCTAAGTTCATCCTTAGAAAGAGACTAACTTGGGACGAACTAAGACAAACCTTAGAATGGGACTTCAGTTTGTCTTTTGTTCGTCCCAAGTTAGTCTCGTTAGTCTCATTCTAAGGCTTGTCTAAGTTCGTCCTTTGAAAGAGACTAACTTGGGACGAACTTAGACAAACCTTAGAAAGAGACTTAAGTTTGTCTTTGTTCGTCCCAAGTTAGTCTCGTTAGTCTCATTCTAAGGTTTGTCTAAGTTCATCCTTAGAAAGAGACTAACTTGGGACGAACTAAGACAAACCTTAGAATGAGACTAACGTTTTTCTTTGTTCGTCCAAAGTTAGTCTTGTTAGTCTAATTCTAAGGTTTTTCTAAGTTTGTCCTTAGAAAGAGAATAACTTGGGACAAACTTAGACAAACCTTAGAATGAGACTTAAGTTTGTGTTTGTTCGTCCCAAGTTAGTCTCATTCTAAGGTTTGTCTAAGTTCGTCCTTAGAAAGAGACTAATTTGGGACGAACTAAGACAAACCTTAGAATGGGACTTAAGTTTGTCTTTGTTCGTCCCAAGTTAGTCTCGTTAGTGTCATTCTAAAGTTTGTCTAAGTTCGTCCTTAGAAAGAGACTAACTTGGGACGAACTTAGACAAACCTTAGAATGGGACTTATATTTGTCTTTGTTCGTCCCAAGTTAGTCTCGTTAGTCTCATTCTAAGGTTTGTCTAAGTTCGTCCTTAGAAAGAGACTAACTTGGGGCGGACTAAGGCAAACCTTAGAATGAGACTAACGTTTTTCTTTGTTCGTCCAAAGTTAGTCTCGTTAGTCTCATTCTAAGGTTTGTCTAAGTTCATCCTTAGAAAGAGAATAACTTGGGACGAACTTAGACAAACCTTAGAATGAGACTTAAGTTTGTCTTTGGTCGTCCCAAGTTAGTCTCGTTAGTCTCATTCTAAGGTTTGTCTAAGTTCGTCCTTAGAAAGAGACTAACTTGGGACGAACTTAGACAAACCTTAGAATGGGACTTATATTTGTCTTTGTTCGTCCCAAGTTAGTCTCGTTAGTCTCATTCTAAGGTTTGTCTAAGTTCGTAAGTCCCATTCTAAGGTTTGTCTAAGTTCGTCCTTAGAAAGAGACTAACTTTTTTTTTTTAAAGGGTTTTTTTTTATAGGCGCACAACTTGTTTCCAAGTGTAGTATCTGCTTCTTTTTTTTTAGCGCCGATAGGGACTTGTAGGGAATCGAAACTGGGCCGCCACAAGCCCAAGGGAGTGATGAAACGAAAAGAGAGACTAACTTGGGACGAACTAAGACAAACCTTAGAATGAGACTAAAATTTTTCTTTGTTCATCCAAAGTTAGTCTCGTTAGTCTCATTCTAAGGTTTGTCTAAGTTGATCCTTAGAAAGAGAATAACTTGGGACGAACTTAGACAAACCTTAGAATGAGACTTAAGTTTGTCTTTGTTCGTCCCAAGTTAGTCTCGTTAGTCTCATTCTAAGGTTTGTCTAAGTTCGTCCTTAGAAAGAGACTAACTTGGGACGAACTAAGACAAACCTTAGAATGGGACTTAAGTTTGTCTTTTGTTCGTCCCAAGTTAGTCTCGTTAAACTCATTCTAAGGTTTGTCGAAGTTCGTCCTTAGAAAGAGACTAACTTGGGACGAACTTAGACAAACCTTAGAATGAGACTTAAGTTTGTCTTTGTTCGTCCCAAGTTAGTCTCGTTAGTCTCATTCTAAGGTTTGTCTAAGTTCATCCTTAGAAAGAGACTAACTTGGGAAGAACTTAGAAAAACCTCAGAATGAGACTTAAGTTTGTCTTTGTTCGTCCCAAGTTTTTCTCGTTAGTCTCATTCTAAGGTTTGTCTAAGTTCGTCCTTAGAAAGAGACTAACTTGGGACGAACTTAGACAAACCTTAGAATGAGACTTAAGTTTGTCTTTGTTCGTCCCAAGTTAGTCTCGTTAGTCTCATTCTAAGGTTTGTCTAAGTTCATCCTTAGAAAGAGACTAACTTGGGACGAACTTAGAAAAACCTCAGAATGAGACTTAAGTTTGTCTTTGTTCGTCCCAAGTTTGTCTCGTTAGTCTCATTCTAAGGTTTGTCTAAGTTCGTCCTTAGAAAGAAACTAACTTGGGACGAACTTAGACAAACCTTAGAATGAGACTTAAGTTTGTCTTTGTTCGTCCCAAGTTAGTCTCGTTAGTCTCATTCTAAGGTTTGTCTAAGTTCGTCCTTAGAAAGAGACTAACTTGGGACGAACTTAGACAAACCTTAGAATGAGACTTAAGTTTGTCTTTATTCGTCCCAAGTTAGTCTCTTTCTAAGGACGAACTTTGATAAACCTTAGAATGAGACTAACGAGACTAACTTTTGACGAACCAAGAAAAACGATAGTCTCATTCTAAGGTTTGTCTTAGTTCATCCCAAGTTAGTCTCTTTCTAAGGACGAACTTAGACAAACCTTAGAATGAGACTAACGAGACTAACTTGGGACGAACAAAGACAAACTTAAGTCCCATTCTAAGGTTTGTCCAAGTTCGTCCTTAGAAAGAGACTAACTTGGGACGAACTAAGACAAACCTTAGAATGAGACTATCGTTTTTCTTTGTTCGTCAAAAGTTAGTCTCGTTAGTCTCATTCTAAGGTTTGTCTAAGTTCGTCCTTAGAAAGAGACTAACTTGGGACGAACTTAGACAAACCTTAGAATGAGACTTAAGTTTGTCTTTGTTCGTCCCAAGTTAGTCTCGTTAGTCTCATTCTAAGGTTTGTCTAAGTTCGTCCTTAGAAAGAGAATAACTTGGAACGAACTAAGACAAACCTTAGAATGGGACTTAAGTTTGTCTTTGTTCATCCTAAGTTAGTCTCGTTAGGCTCATTCTAAGGTTTGTCTAAGTTTGTCCTTAGAAAGAGACTAACTTGGGACGAACTAAGACAAACCTTAGAATGAGACTAACGTTTTTCTTTGTTCGTCCCAAGTTAGTCTCGTTAGTCTCATTCTAAGGTTTGTCTAAGTTGATCCTTAGAAAGAGAATAACTTGGGACGAACTTTGACAAACCTTAGAATGAGACTTAAGTTTGTCTTTGTTCGTCCCAAGTTAGTCTCGTTAGTCTCATTCTAAGGTTTGTCTAAGTTCGTCCTTAGAAAGAGACTAACTTGGGACGAACTAAGACAAACCTTAGAATGGGACTTAAGTTTGTCTTTTGTTCGTCCCAAGTTAGTCTCGTTAAACTCATTCTAAGGTTTGTCTAAGTTCGTCCTTAGAAAGAGACTAACTTGGGACAAACTTAGACAAACCTTAGAATGAGACTTAAGTTTGTCTTTGTTCGTCCCGAGTTAGTCTCGTTAGTCTCATTCTAAGGTTTGTCTAAGTTCATCCTTAGAAAGAGACTAGCTTGGGACGAACTTAGAAAAACCTCAGAATGAGACTTAAGTTTGTCTTTGTTCGTCCCAAGTTTGTCTCGTTAGTCTCATTCTAAGGTTTGTCTAAGTTCGTCCTTAGAAAGATACTAACTTGGGACTAACTTAGACAAACCTTAGAATGAGACTTAAGTTTGTCTTTGTTCGTCCCAAGTTAGTCTCGTTAGTCTCATTCTAAGGTTTGTCTAAGTTTGTCCTTAGAAAGAGACTAACTTGGGATGAACTTAGACAAACCTTAGAATGAGACTTAAGTTTGTCTTTGTTCGTCCCAAGTTAGTCTCTTTCTAAGGACGAACTTAGACAAACCTTAGAATGAGACTAACGAGACTAACTTTTGCCGAACAAAGAAAAACGATAGTATCATTCTAAGGTTTGTCTTAGTTCATCCCAAGTTAGTCTCTTTCTAAGGATGAACTTAGACAAACCTTAGAATGAGACTAACGAGACTAACTTGGGACGAACAAAGACAAACTTAAGTCCCATTCTAAGGTTTGTCTAAGTTCGTCCTTAGAAAGAGACTAACTTGGGACGAACTAAGACAAACCTTAGAATGAGACTATCGTTTTTCTTTGTTCGTCAAAAGTTAGTCTCGTTAGTCTCATTCTAAGGTTTGTCTAAGTTCGTCCTTAGAAAGAGAATAACTTGGGACGAACAAAGACAAACTTAAGTCTCTTTCTAAGGTCTGTCTAAGTTCGTCCCAAGTTATTCTCTCATTCTAAGGTTTGTCTAAGTTCGTCATTAGAAAGAGACTAACTTTGAACGAACTAAGACAAACCTTAGAATGGGACTTAAGTTTGTCTTTGTTTGTCCAAAGTTAGTCTCGTTAGAATGAGACTTAAGTTTGTCTTTGTTCGTTCCAAGTTAGTCTCGTTAGTCTCATTCTAAGGTTTGTCTAAGTTCGTCCTTAGAAAGAGACTAACTTGGGACGAACTAAGACAAACCTTAGAATGGGACTTAAGTTTGTCTTTGTTCGTCGCAAGTTAGTCTCGTTAGTCTCATTCTAAGGTTTGTCTAAGTTTGTCCTTAGAAAGAGACTAACTTGGGACGAACTAAGACAAACCTTAGAATGAGACTTAAGTTTGTCTTTGTTCGTCCCAAGTTTGTCTCGTTAGTCTCATTCTAAGGTTTGTCCAAGTTCGTCCTTAGAAAGAGACTAACTTGGGACGAACTAAGACAAACCTTAGAATGGGACTTAAGTTTGTCTTTGTTCGTCCCAAGTTAGTCTCGTTAGTCTCATTCTAAGGTTTGTCTAAGTTCGTCCTTAGAAAGAGACTAAATTGGGACGAACTTAGACTAACCTTAGAATGAGACTTAAGTTTGTCTTTGTTCGTCCCAAGTTTGTCTCGTTAGTCTCATTCTAAGGTTTGTCTAAGTTCGTCCTTAGAAAGAGACTAACTTGGGATGAACTTAGACAAACCTTAGAATGAGACTTAGGTTTGTCTTTGTTCGTCCCAAGTTAGTTTCGTTAGTCTCATTCTAAGGTTTTTCTAAGTTGTCCTTAGACAGAGACTAACTTGGGACGAACTAAGACAAACCTTAGAATGAGACTTAAAATTGTCTTTGTTCGTCCCAAGTTAGTCTCGTTAGTCTCATTCTAAGGTTTGTCTAAGTTCGTCCTAAGAAAGAGACTAACTTGGGATGAACTTAGACTAACCTTAGAATGAGACTTAAGTTTGTCTTTGTTCGTCCCAAGTTTGTCTCGTTAGTCTCATTCTATGGTTTGTCTAAGTTCGTCCTTAGAAAGAGACTAACTTGGGATGAACTTAGACAAACCTTAGAATGAGACTTAGGTTTGTCTTTGTTCGTCCCAAGTTAGTCTCGTTAGTCTCATTCTAAGGTTTGTCTAAGTTTGTCCTTAGAAAGAGACTAACTTGGGACGAACTCAGACAAACCTTAGAATGAGACTTAAGTTTGTCTTTGTTCGTCCCAAGTTTGTCTCGTTAGTCTCATTCTAAGGTTTGTCTAAGTTTGTCCTTAGAAAGAGACTAACTTGGGACGAACTTAGACAAACCTTAGAATGAGACTTAAGTTTGTCTTTGTTCGTTCCAAGTGAGTCTCGTTAGTCTCATTTTAAGGTTTGTCTAAGTTCGTCCTTAGAAAGAGACTAACTTGGGACAAACTAAGACAAACCATAGAATGGGACTTAAGTTTGTCTTTGTTCGTCCCAAGTTAGTCTCGTTAGTCTCATTCTAAGGTTTGTCTAAGTTCATCCTTAGAAAGAGACTAACTTGGGACGAACTAAGACAAACCTTAGAATGGGACTTCAGTTTGTCTTTTGTTCGTCCCAAGTTAGTCTCGTTAGTCTCATTCTAAGGCTTGTCTAAGTTCGTCCTTTGAAAGAGACTAACTTGGGACGAACTTAGACAAACCTTAGAAAGAGACTTAAGTTTGTCTTTGTTCGTCCCAAGTTAGTCTCGTTAGTCTCATTCTAAGGTTTGTCTAAGTTCATCCTTAGAAAGAGACTAACTTGGGACGAACTAAGACAAACCTTAGAATGAGACTAACGTTTTTCTTTGTTCGTCCAAAGTTAGTCTTGTTAGTCTAATTCTAAGGTTTTTCTAAGTTTGTCCTTAGAAAGAGAATAACTTGGGACAAACTTAGACAAACCTTAGAATGAGACTTAAGTTTGTGTTTGTTCGTCCCAAGTTAGTCTCATTCTAAGGTTTGTCTAAGTTCGTCCTTAGAAAGAGACTAATTTGGGACGAACTAAGACAAACCTTAGAATGGGACTTAAGTTTGTCTTTGTTCGTCCCAAGTTAGTCTCGTTAGTGTCATTCTAAAGTTTGTCTAAGTTCGTCCTTAGAAAGAGACTAACTTGGGACGAACTTAGACAAACCTTAGAATGGGACTTATATTTGTCTTTGTTCGTCCCAAGTTAGTCTCGTTAGTCTCATTCTAAGGTTTGTCTAAGTTCGTCCTTAGAAAGAGACTAACTTGGGGCGGACTAAGACAAACCTTAGAATGAGACTAACGTTTTTCTTTGTTCGTCCAAAGTTAGTCTCGTTAGTCTCATTCTAAGGTTTGTCTAAGTTCATCCTTAGAAAGAGAATAACTTGGGACGAACTTAGACAAACCTTAGAATGAGACTTAAGTTTGTCTTTGGTCGTCCCAAGTTAGTCTCGTTAGTCTCATTCTAAGGTTTGTCTAAGTTCGTCCTTAGAAAGAGACTAACTTGGGACGAACTTAGACAAACCTTAGAATGGGACTTAAGTTTGTCTTTGTTCATCCCAAGTTAGTCTCGTTAGTCTCATTCTAAGGTTTGTCTAAGTTCGTCCTTAGAAAGAGACTAACTTGGAACGAACTAAGACAAACCTTAGAATGAGACTAACGTTTTTCTTTGTTCGTCCAAAGTTAGTCTCGTTAGTCTCATTCTATGGTTTGTCTAAGTTCATCCTTAGAAAGAGAATAACTTGGGACGAACTTAGACAAACCTTAGAATAAGACTTAAGTTTGTCTTTGTTCGTCCCAAGTTAGTCTCGTTAGTCTCATTCTAAGGTTTGTCTAAGTTCGTCCTTAGAAAGAGACTAACTTGGGACAAACTAAGACAAACCTTAGAAGGGGACTTAAGTTTGTCTTTGTTCATCCCAAGGTAGTCTCGTTAGTCTCATTCTAAGGTTTGTCTAAGTTCGTCCTTAAAAAGAGACTAACTTGGGACGCACTAAGACAAACCTTAGAATGGGACTTAAGTTTGTCTTTGTTCGTCCCAAGTTAGTCTCGTTAGTCTCATTCTAAGGTTTATCTAAGTTCTTCCTTAGAAAGAGACTAACTCGGGACGAACTAAGACAAACCTTAGAATGAGACTAACGTTTTTCTTTGTTCGTCCAAAGTTCGTCTCGTTAGTCTCATTCTAAGGTTTGTCTAAGTTCGTCCTTAGAAAGAGAATAACTTGGGACGAACTTAGACAAACCTTAGAATGAGACTTAAGTTTGTCTTTGTTCGTCCCAAGTTAGTCTCATTCTAAGGTTTGTCTAAGTTCTTCCTTAGCAAGAGACTAACTTGGGATGAACTAAGACAAACCTTAGAATGGGACTTAAGTTTGTCTTTCTTCGTCCCAAGTTAGTCTCGTTAGTCTCATTCTAAAGTTTGTCTAAGTTCGTCCTTAGAAAGAGACTAACTTGGGACGAACTTATCCAAACCTCAGAATGAGACTTAAGTTTGTCTTTGTTCGTCCCAAGTTTGTCTCGTTAGTCTCATTCTATGGTTTGTCTAAGTTCGTCCTTAGAAAAAGACTAACTTGGGACGAACTTAGACAAACCTTAGAATGAGACTTAAGTTTGTCTTTGTTCGTCCCAACTTAGTCTCGTTAGTCTCATTCTAAGGTTTGTCTAAGTTCATCCTTAGAAAGAGACTAACTTGGGACGAACTAAGACCAACCTTAGAATGGGACTTAAGTTTGTCTTTGTTCGTCCCATGTTAGTCTCGTTAGTCTCATTCTAAGGTTTGTCTAACTTCATCCTTTGAAAGAGACTAACTTGGGACGAACTAAGACAAACCTTAGAATGAGACTAACGTTTTTCTTTGTTCGTCCCAAGTTAGTCTCGTTAGTCTCATTCTGAGGTTTGTCTAAGTTCGTCCTTAGAAAGTGACTAACTAGGGACGAACTTAGACAAACCTTAGAATGAGACTTAAGTTTGTCTTTGTTCGTCCCAAGTTAGTCTCGTTAGTCTCATTCTAAGGTTTGTCAAAGTTCGTCCTTAGAAAGAGACTAACTTGGGACGAACAAAGACAAACCTTAGAATGAGACTTAAGTTTGTCTTTGTTCGTCCCAAGTTAGTCTTCTTAGTCTCATTCTAAGGTTTGTCTAAGTTTGTCCTTAGAAAGAGACTAACTTGGGACGAACTAAGACAAACCTTAGAATGGGACTTAAGTTTGTCTTTGTTCGCCCCAGGTTTGTCTCTTTAGTCTCATTCTAAGGTTTGTCTAAGTTCGTCCTTAGAAAGAGACTAACTTGGGATGAACTAAGACAAACCTTAGAATGAGACTAACGTTTTTCTTTGTTCGTCCAAAGTTAGTCTCGTTAGTCTCATTCTATGGTTTGTCTAAGTTCATCCTTAGAAAGAGAATAAATTGGGACGAACTTAGACAAACCTTAGAATGAGACTTAAGTTTGTCTTTGTTCGTCCCAAGTTAGTCTCGTTAGTCTCATTCTAAGGTTTGTCTAAGTTTGTCCTTAGAAAGAGACTAACTTGGGACGAACTAAGACAAACCTTAGAATGGGACTTAAGTTTGTCTTTATTCGTCCCAAGTTTGTCTCGTTAGTCTCATTCTAAGGTTTGTCTAAGTTCGTCCTTAGAAAGAGACTAACTTGGGACGAACTATGACAAACCTTAGAATGAGACTAACGTTTTTCTTTGTTCGTCCAAAGTTAGTCTCTTTAGTCTCATTCTATGGTTTGTCTAAGTTCATCCTTAGAAAGAGAATAACTTGGGACGAACTTAGACAAACCTTAGAATGAGACTTAAGTTTGTCTTTGTTCGTCCCAAGTTAGTCTCGTTAGTCTCATTCTAAGGTTTGTCTAAGTTCGTCCTTAGAAAGAGACTAACTTGGGACGAACTTAGACAAACCTTAGAATGGGACTTAAGTTTGTCTTTGTTCATCCCAAGTTAGTCTCGTTAGTCTCATTCTAAGGTTTGTCTAAGTTCGTCATTAGAAAGAGACTAACTTGGGACGAACTAAGACAAACCTTAGAATGAGACTAACGTTTTTCTTTGTTCGTCCAAAGTTAGTCTCGTTAGTCACATTCTATGGTTTGTCTAAGTTCATCCTTAGAAAGAGAATAACTTGGGACGAACTTAGACAAACCTTAGAATGAGACTTAAGTTTGTCTTTGTTCGTCCCAAGTTAGTCTCGTTAGTCTCATTCTAAGGTTTATCTAAGTTCGTCCTTAGAAAGAGACTAACTTGGGACGAACTAAGACAAACCTTAGAATGAGACTAACGTTTTTCTTTGTTCGTCCAAAGTTCGTCTCGTTAGTCTCATTCTAAGGTTTGTCTAAGTTCGTCCTTAGAAAGAGAATAACTTGGGACGAACTTAGACAAACCTTAGAATGAGACTTAAGTTTGTTTTTGTTCGTCCCAAGTTAGTCTCATTCTTAGGTTTGTCTAAGTTCGTCCTTAGAAAGAGACTAACTTGGGACGAACTTTGACAAACCTTAGAATGAGACTTAAGTTTGTCTTTGTTCGTCCCAAGTTAGTCTCGTTAGTCTCATTCTAAGGTTTATCTAAGTTCGTCCTTAGAAAGAGACTAACTTGGGACGAACTAAGACAAACTTTAGAATGAGACTAACGTTTTTCTTTGTTCGTCCAAAGTTCGTCTCGTTAGTCTCATTCTAAGGTTTGTCTAAGTTCGTCCTTAGAAAGAGAATAACTTGGGACGAACTTAGACAAACCTTAGAATGGGACTTAATTTTGTCTTTGTTCGTCCCAAGTTAGTCTCATTCTAAGGTTTGTCTAAGTTCGTCCTTAGCAAGAGACTAACTTGGGATGAACTAAGACAAACCTTAGAATGGGACTTAAGTTTGTCTTTCTTCGTCCCAAGTTAGTCTCGTTAGTCTCATTCTAAAGTTTGTCTAAGTTCGTCCTTAGAAAGAGACTAACTTGGGACGAACTTATCCAAACCTCAGAATGAGACTTAAGTTTGTCTTTGTTCGTCCCAAGTTTGTCTCGTTAGTCTCATTCTATGGTTTGTTTAAGTTCGTCCTTAGAAAAAGACTAACTTGGGACGAACTTAGACAAACCTTAGAATGAGACTTAAGTTTGTCTTTGTTCGTCCCAACTTAGTCTCGTTAGTCTCATTCTAAAGTTTGTCTAAGTTCATCCTTAGAAAGAGACTAACTTGGGACGAACTAAGACTAACCCTAGAATGGGACTTAAGTTTGTCTTTGTTCGTCCCAAGTTAGTCTCGTTAGTCTCATTCTAAGGTTTGTCTAACTTCATCCTTTGAAAGAGACTAACTTGGGACGAACTAAGACAAACCTTAGAATGAGACTAACGTTTTTCTTTGTTCGTCCCAAGTTAGTCTCGTTAGTCTCATTCTAAGGTTTGTCTAAGTTTGTCCTTAGAAAGAGACTAACTTGGGACGAACTAAGACAAACCTTAGAATGGGACTTAAGTTTGTCTTTGTTCGTCCCAAGTTTGTCTCGTTAGTCTCATTCTAAGGTTTGTCTAAGTTCGTCCTTAGAATGAGACTAACTTGGGACGAACTAAGACAAACCTTAGAATGAGACTAACGTTTTTCTTTGTTCGTCCAAAGTTAGTCTCTTTAGTCTCATTCTATGGTTTGTCTAAGTTCATCCTTAGAAAGAGAATAACTTGGGACGAACTTAGACAAACCTTAGAATGAGACTTAAGTTTGTCTTTGTTCGTCCCAAGTTAGTCTCGTTAGTCTCATTCTAAGGTTTGTCTAAGTTCGTCCTTAGAAAGAGACTAACTTGGGACGAACTTAGACAAACCTTAGAATGGGACTTAAGTTTGTCTTTGTTCATCCCAAGTTAGTCTCGTTAGTCTCATTCTAAGGTTTGTCTAAGTTCGTCCTTAGAAAGAGACTAACTTGGGACGAACTAAGACAAACCTTAGAATGAGACTAACGTTTTTCTTTGTTCGTCCAAAGTTAGTCTCGTTAGTCTCATTCTATGGTTTGTCTAAGTTCATCCTTAGAAAGAGAATAACTTGGGACGAACTTAGACAAACCTTAGAATGAGACTTAAGTTTGTCTTTGTTCGTCCCAAGTTAGTCTCGTTAGTCTCATTCTAAGGTTTATCTAAGTTCGTCCTTAGAAAGAGACTAACTTGGGACGAACTAAGGCAAACCTTAGAATGAGACTAACGTTTTTCTTTGTTCGTCCAAAGTTCGTCTCGTTAGTCTCATTCTAAGGTTTGTCTAAGTTCGTCCTTAGAAAGAGAATAACTTGGGACGAACTTAGACAAACCTTAGAATGAGACTTAAGTTTGTTTTTGTTCGTCCCAAGTTAGTCTCATTCTTAGGTTTGTCTAAGTTCGTCCTTAGAAAGAGACTAACTTGGGACGAACTTTGACAAACCTTAGAATGAGACTTAAGTTTGTCTTTGTTCGTCCCAAGTTAGTCTCGTTAGTCTCATTCTAAGGTTTATCTAAGTTCGTCCTTAGAAAGAGACTAACTTGGGACGAACTAAGACAAACTTTAGAATGAGACTAACGTTTTTCTTTGTTCGTCCAAAGTTCGTCTCTTTAGTCTCATTCTAAGGTTTGTCTAAGTTCGTCCTTAGAAAGAGAATAACTTGGGACGAACTTAGACAAACCTTAGAATGGGACTTAATTTTGTCTTTGTTCGTCCCAAGTTAGTCTCATTCTAAGGTTTGTCTAAGTTCGTCCTTAGCAAGAGACTAACTTGGGATGAACTAAGACAAACCTTAGAATGGAACTTAAGTTTGTCTTTCTTCGTCCCAAGTTAGTCTCGTTAGTCTCATTCTAAAGTTTGTCTAAGTTCGTCCTTAGAAAGAGACTAACTTGGGACGAACTTATCCAAACCTTAGAATGAGACTTAAGTTTGTCTTTGTTCGTCCCAAGTTTGTCTCGTTAGTCTCATTCTATGGTTTGTCTAAGTTCGTCCTTAGAAAAAGACTAACTTGGGACGAACTTAGACAAACCTTAGAATGAGACTTAAGTTTGTCTTTGTTCGTCCCAACTTAGTCTCGTTAGTCTCATTCTAAGGTTTGTCGAAGTTCATCCTTATAAAGAGACTAACTTGGGACGAACTAAGACTAACCTTAGAATGGGACTTAAGTTTGTCTTTGTTCGTCCCAAGTTAGTCTCGTTAGTCTCATTCTAAGGTTTGTCTAAGTTCATCCTTTGAAAGAGACTAACTTGGGACGAACTAAGACAAACCTTAGAATGAGACTAACGTTTTTCTTTGTTCGTCCCAAGTTATTCTCGTTAGTCTCATTCTAAGGTTTGTCTAAGTTCGTCCTTAGAAAGAGACTAACTAGGGACGAACTTAGACAAACCTTAGAATGAGACTTAAGTTTGTCTTTGTTCGTCCCAAGTTAGTCTCGTTAGTCTCATTCTAAGGTTTGTCTAAGTTCGTCCTTAGAAAGAGACTAACTTGGGACGAACAAAGAAAAACCTTAGAATGAGACTTAAGTTTGTCTTTGTTCGTCCCAAGTTAGTCTTCTTAGTCTCATTCTAAGGTTTGTCTAAGTTTGTCCTTAGAAAGAGACTAACTTGGGACGAACTAAGACAAACCTTAGAATGGGACTTAAGTTTGTCTTTGTTCGTCCCAAGTTAGTCTTCTTAGTCTCATTCTAAGGTTTGTCTAAGTTTGTCCTTAGAAAGAGACTAACTTGGGACGAACTAAGACAAACCTTAGAATGGGACTTAAGTTTGTCTTTGTTCGTCCCAGGTTTGTCTCGTTAGTCTCATTCTAAGGTTTGTCTAAGTTCGTCCTTAGAAAGAGACTAACTTGGGACGAACTAAGACAAACCTTAGAATGAGACTAATGTTTTTCTTTGTTCGTCCAAAGTTAGTCTCGTTAGTCTCATTCTATGGTTTGTCTAAGTTCATCCTTAGAAAGAGAATAACTTGGGACGAACTTAGACAAACCTTAGAATGAGACTTAAGTTTGTCTTTGTTCGTCCCAAGTTAGTCTCGTTAGTCTCATTCTAAGGTTTGTCTAAGTTTGTCCTTAGAAAGAGACTAACTTGGGACGAACTAAGACAAACCTTAGAATGGGACTTAAGTTTGTCTTTGTTCGTCCCAAGTTTGTCTTGTTAGTCTCATTCTAAGGTTTGTCTAAGTTCGTCCTTAGAAAGAGACTAACTTGAGACGAACTAAGACAAACCTTAGAATGAGACTAACATTTTTCTTTGTTCGTCCAAAGTTAGTCTCTTTAGTCTCATTCTATGGTTTGTCTCAGTTCATCCTTAGAAAGAGAATAACTTGGGACGAACTTAGACAAACCTTAGAATGAGACTTAGGTTTGTCTTTGTTCGTCCCAAGTTAGTCTCGTTAGTCTCATTCTAAGGTTTGTCTAAGTTCGTCCTTAGAAAGAGACTAACTTGGGACGAACTTAGACAAACCTTAGAATGGGACTTAAGTTTGTCTTTGTTCAGCCCAAGTTAGTCTCGTTAGTCTCATTCTAAGGTTTGTCTAAGTTCGTCCTTAGAAAGAGACTAACTTGGGACGAACTAAGACAAACCTTAGAATGAGACTAACGTTTTTCTTTGTTCGTCCAAAGTTAGTCTCGTTAGTCTCGTTCTATGGTTTGTCTAAGTTCATCCTTAGAAAAAGAATAACTTGGGACGAACTTAGACAAACCTTAGAATGAGACTTAAGTTTGTCTTTGTTCGTCCCAAGTTAGTCTCGTTAGTCTCATTCTAAGGTTTATCTAAGTTCGTCCTTAGAATGAGACTAACTTGGGACGAACTAAGACAAACCTTAGCATGAGACTAACGTTTTTCTTTGTTCGTCCAAAGTTCGTCTCGTTAGTCTCATTCTAAGGTTTGTCTAAGTTCGTCCTTAGAAAGAGAATAACTTGGGACGAACTTAGACAAACCTTAGAATGAGACTTAAGTTCTGTTTTTGTTCGTCCCAAGTTAGTCTCATTCTTAGGTTTGTCTAAGTTCGTCCTTAGAAAGAGACTAACTTGGGACGAACTTTGACAAACCTTAGAATGAGACTTAAGTTTGTCTTTGTTCGTCCCAAGTTAGTCTCGTTAGTCTCATTTTAAAGTTTATCTAAGTTCGTCCTTAGAAAGAGACTAACTTGGGACGAACTAAGACAAACTTTAGAATGAGACTAACGTTTTTCTTTGTTCGTCCAAAGTTCGTCTCGTTAGTCTCATTCTAAGGTTTGTCTAAGTTCGTCCTTAGAAAGAGAATAACTTGGGACGAACTTAGACAAACCTTAGAATGGGACTTAATTTTGTCTTTGTTCGTCCCAAGTTAGTCTCATTCTAAGGTTTGTCTAAGTTCGTCCTTAGCAAGAGACTAACTTGGGATGAACTAAGACAAACCTTAGAATGGGACTTAAGTTTGTCTTTCTTCGTCCCAAGTTAGTCTCGTTAGTCTCATTCTAAAGTTTGTCTAAGTTCGTCCTTAGAAAGAGACAAACTTGGGACGAACTTATCCAAACCTTAGAATGAGACTTAAGTTTGTCTTTGTTCGTCCCAAGTTTGTCTCGTTAGTCTCATTCTATGGTTTGTCTAAGTTCGTCCTTAGAAAAATACTAACTTGGGACGAACTTAGACAAACCTTAGAATGAGACTTAAGTTTGTCTTTGTTCGTCCCAACTTAGTCTCGTTAGTCTCATTCTAAGGTTTGTCTAAGTTCATCCTTAGAAAGAGACTAACTTGGGACGAACTAAGACTAACCTTAGAATGGGACTTAAGTTTGTCTTTGTTCGTCCCAAGTTAGTCTCGTTAGTCTCATTCTAAGGTTTGTCTAAGTTCATCCTTTGAAAGAGACTAACTTGGGACGAACTAAGACAAACCTTAGAATGAGACTAACGTTTTTCTTTGTTCGTCCCAAGTTAGTCTCGTTAGCCTCATTCTAAGGTTTGTCTAAGTTCGTCCTTAGAAAGAGACTAACTAGGGACGAACTTAGACAAACCTTAGAATGAGACTTAAGTTTGTCTTTGTTCGTCCCAAGTTAGTCTCGTTAGTATCATTCTAAGGTTTGTCTAAGTTCGTCCTTAGAAAGAGACTAACTTGGGACGAACAAAGACAAAACTTAGAATGAGACTTAAGTTTGTCTTTGTTCGTCCCAAGTTAGTCTTCTTAGTCTCATTCTAAGGTTTGTCTAAGTTTGTCCTTAGAAAGAGACTAACTTGGGACGAACTAAGACAAACCTTAGAATGGGACTTAAGTTTGTCTTTGTTCGTCCCAAGTTTGTCTCGTTAGTCTCATTCTAAGGTTTGTCTAAGTTCGTCCTTAGAAAGAGACTAACTTGGGACGAACTAAGACAAACCTTAGAATGAGACTAACGTTTTTCTTTGTTCGTCCAAAGTTAGTCTCGTTAGTCTCATTCTATGGTTTGTCTAAGTTCATCCTTAGAAAGAGAATAACTTGGGACGAACTTAGACAAACCTTAGAATGAGACTTAAGTTTGTCTTTGTTCGTCCCAAGTTCGTCTCGTTAGTCTCATTATAAGGTTTGTCTAAGTTTGTCCTTAGAAAGAGACTAACTTGGGACGAACTAAGACAAACCTTAGAATGGGACTTAAGTTTGTCTTTGTTCGTCCCAAGTTTGTCTCGTTAGTCTCATTCTAAGGTTTGTCTAAGTTCGTCCTTAGAAAGAGACTAACTTGGGACGAACTAAGACAAACCTTAGAATGAGACTAACGTTTTTCTTTGTTCGTCCAAAGTTAGTCTCGTTTGTCTCATTCTATGGTTTGTCTAAGTTCATCCTTAGAAAGAGAATAACTTGGGACGAACTTAGACAAACCTTAGAATGAGACTTAAGTTTGTCTTTGTTCGTCCCAAGTTAGTCTCGTTAGTCTCATTCTAAGGTTTGTCAAAGTTCGTCCTTAGAAAGAGACTAACTTGGGACGAACTTAGACAAACCTTAGATTGGGACTTAAGTTTGTCTTTGTTCATCCCAAGTTAGTCTCGTTAGTCTCATTCTAAGGTTTGTCTAAGTTCGTCCTTAGAAAGAGACTAACTTGGGACGAACTAAGACAAACCTTAGAATGAGACTAACGTTTTTCTTTGTTCGTCCAAAGTTAGTCTCGTTAGTCTCATTCTATGGTTTGTCCAAGTTAATCCTTAGAAAGAGAATAACTTGGGACGAACTTAGACAAACCTTAGAATGAGACTTAAGTTTGTCTTTGTTCGTCCCAAGTTAGTCTCGTTAGTCTCATTCTAAGGTTTGTCAAAGTTCGTCCTTAGAAAGAGACTAACTTGGGACGAACTTAGACAAACCTTAGATTGGGACTTAAGTTTGTCTTTGTTCATCCCAAGTTAGTCTCGTTAGTCTCATTCTAAGGTTTGTCTAAGTTCGTCCTTAGAAAGAGACTAACTTGGGACGAACTAAGACAAACCTTAGAATGAGACTAACGTTTTTCTTTGTTCGTCCAATGTTAGTCTCGTTAGACTGATTCTATGGTTTGTCTAAGTTCATCCTTAGAAAGAGAATAACTTGGGACAAACTTAGACAAACCTTAGAATGAGACTTAAGTTTGTTTTTCTTCGTCCCAAGTTAGTCTCATTCTTAGGTTTGTCTAAGTTCGTCCTTAGAAAGAGACTAACTTGGGACGAACTTTGACAAACCTTAGAATGAGACTTAAGTTTGTCTTTGTTCATCCCAAGTTAGTCTCGTTAGTCTCATTCTAAGGTTTATCTAAGTTCGTCCTTAGAAAGAGACTGACTTGGGACGAACTAAGACAAACCTTAGAATGAGACTGACGTTTTTCTTTGTTCGTCCAAAGTTAGTCTCGTTAGTCTCATTCTACGGTTTGTCTAAGTTCGTCCTTAGAAAGAGAATAAGTTGGGACGAACTTAGACAAACCTTAGAATGAGACTTAAGTTTGTTTTTGTTCGTCCCAAGTTAGTCTCATTCTTAGGTTTGTCTAAGTTCGTCCTTAGAAAGAGACTAACTTGGGACGAACTTTGACAAACCTTAGAATGAGACTTAAGTTTGTCTTTGTTCGTCCCAAGTTAGTCTCGTTAGTCTCATTCTAAGGTTTATCTAAGTTCGTCCTTAGAAAGAGACTAACTTGGGACGAACTAAGACAAACCTTAGAATGAGACTAACATTTTTCTTTGTTCGTCCAAAGTTCGTCTCGTTAGTCTCATTCTAAGGTTTGTCTAAGTTCATCCTTAGAAAGAGAATAACTTGGGACGAACTTAGACAAACCTTAGAATGAGACTTAAGTTTGTCTTTGTTCGTCCCAAGTTAGTCTCATTCTAAGGTTTGTCTAAGTTCGTCCTTAGCAAGAGACTAACTTGGGATGAACTAAGACAAACCTTAGAATGGGACTTAAGTTTGTCTTTCTTCGTCCCAAGTTAGTCTCGTTAGTCTCATTCTAAAGTTTGTCTAAGTTCGTCCTTAGAAAGAGACTAACTTGGGATGAACTTATCCAAACCTTAGAATGAGACTTAAGTTTGTCTTTGTTCGTCCCAAGTTTGTCTCGTTACTCTCATTCTATGGTTTGTCTAAGTTCGTCCTTAGAAAAAGACTAACTTGGGACGAACTTAGACAAACCTTAGAATGAGACTTAAGTTTCTCTTTGTTCGTCCTAACTTAGTCTCGTTAGTCTCATTCTAAGGTTTGTCTAAGTTCATCCTTAGAAAGAGACTAACTTGGGACGAACTAAGACTAACCTTAGAATGGGACTTAAGTTTGTCTTTGTTCGTCCCAAGTTAGTCTCGTTAGTCTCATTCTAAGGTTTGTCTAAGTTCATCCTTAGAAAGAGACTAACTTGGGACGAACTAAGACAAAACTTAGAATGAGACTAACGTTTTTCTTTGTTCTTCCCAAGTTAGTCTCGTTAGTCTCATTCTAAGGTTTGTCTAAGTTCGTCCTTAGAAAGAGACTAACTAGGGACGAACTTAGACAAACCTTAGAATGAGACTTAAGTTTGTCTTTGTTCGTCCCAAGTTAGTCTCGTTAGTCTCATTATAAGGTTTGTCTAAGTTCGTCCTTAGAAAGAGACTAACTTGGGACGAACAAAGACAAACCTTAGAATGAGACTTAAGTTTGTCTTTGTTCATCCCAAGTTTGTCTCGTTAGTCTCATTCTAAGGTTTGTCTAAGTTCGTCCATAGAAAGAGACTAACTTGGGACGAACTAAGACAAACCTTAGAATGAGACTAACGCTTTTCTTTGTTCGTCCAAAGTTAGTCTCGTTAGTCTCATTCTATGGTTTGTCTAAGTTCATCCTTAGAAAGAGAATAACTTGGGACGAACTTAGACAAACCTTAGAATGAGACTTAAGTTTGTCTTTGTTCGTCCCAAGTTAGTCTCGTTAGTCTCATTATAAGGTTTGTCTAAGTTTGTCCTTAGAAAGAGACGCTCGTTAGTCTCATTATAAGGTTTGTCTAAGTTTGTCCTTAGAAAGAGACTAACTTGGGACGAACTAAGACAAACCTTAGAATGGGACTTAAGTTTGTCTTTGTTCGTCCTAAGTTTGTCTCGTTAGT
Organism: Rhodiola kirilowii; assembly: GCA_033675215.1. Lineage (NCBI taxonomy): Eukaryota > Viridiplantae > Streptophyta > Magnoliopsida > Saxifragales > Crassulaceae > Rhodiola > Rhodiola kirilowii. The sequence goes on along the minus strand of JAUCNB010000012.1, from coordinate 343,639 downwards.
CTCATTCTAAGGTTTGTCTAAGTTCGTCCTTAGAAAGAGACTAACTTGGGACGAACTAAGACAAACCTTAGAATCAGACTAACGTTTTTTTTTGTTCGTCCAAAGTTAGTCTCGTTTGTCTCATTCTATGGTTTGTCTAAGTTCATCCTTAGAAAGAGAATAACTTGGGACGAACTTAGACAAACCTTAGAATGAGACTTAAGTTTGTCTTTGTTCGTCCCAAGTTAGTCTCGTTAGTCTCATTCTAAGGTTTGTCTAAGTTCGTCCTTAGAATGAGACTAACTTGGGACGAACTAAAACAAACCTTAGAATGAGACTAACGTTTTTCTTTGTTCGTCCAAAGTTTGTCTCGTTAGTCTCATTCTAAGGTTTTGTCTAAGTTCGTCCTTAGAAAGAGAATAACTTGGGACGAACTTAGACAAACCTTAGAATGAGACTTAATTTTGTCTTTGTTCGTCCCAAGTTAGTCTCGTTAGTCTCATTCTAAGGTTTGTCTAAGTTCATCCTTAGAAAGAGACTAACTTGGGACGAACTAAGACAAACCTTAGAATGGAACTTAAGTTTGTCTTTGTTCGTCCCAAGTTAGTCTCGTTATTCTCATTCTAAGGTTTGTCAAAGTTCGTCCTTAGAAAGAGACTAACTTGGGATGAACTTAGACTAACATTAGAATGAGACTTAAGTTTGTCTTTGTTCGTCCCAAGTTAATCTCGTTAGTCTCATTCTAAGGATTGTCTAAGTTCGTCCTTAGAAAGAGACTAACTTGGGACGAACTTTGACAAACCTTAGAATGAGACTTAAGTTTGTCTTTGTTCGTCCCAAGTTAGTCTCGTTAGTCTCATTCTAAGGTTTGTCTAAGTTCGTCCTTAGAAAGAGAATAACTTGGGACGAACTTAGACAAACCTTAGAATGAGACTTAAGTTTGTTTTTGTTCGTCCCAAGTTAGTCTCATTCTTAGGTTTGTCTAAGTTCGTCCTTAGAAAGAGACTAACTTGGAACGAACTTTGACAAACCTTAGAATGAGACTTAAGTTTGTCTTTGTTCGTCCCAAGTTAGTCTCGTTAGTCTCATTCTAAGGTTTATCTAAGTTCGTCCTTAGAAAGAGACTAACTTGGGACGAACTAAGACAAACCTTAGAATGAGACTAACGTTTTTCTTTGTTCGTCCAAAGTTCGTCTCGTTAGTCTCATTCTAAGGTTTGTCTAAGTTCGTCCTTTGAAAGAGAATAACTTGGGACGAACTTAGACAAACCTTAGAATGAGACTTAAGTTTGTCTTTGTTCGTCCCAAGTTAGTCTCATTCTAAGGTTTGTCTAAGTTCGTCCTTAGCAAGAGACTAACTTGGGATGAACTAAGACAAACCTTAGAATGGGACTTAAGTTTGTCTTTCTTCGTCCCAAGTTAGTCTCGTTAGTCTCATTCTAAAGTTTGTCTAAGTTCGTCCTTAGAAAGAGACTAACTTGGGATGAACTTATCCAAACCTTAGAATGAGACTTAAGTTTGTCTTTGTTCGTCCCAAGTTTGTCTCGTTACTCTCATTCTATGGTTTGTCTAAGTTCGTCCTTAGAAAAAGACTAACTTGGGACGAACTTAGACAAACCTTAGAATGAGACTTAAGTTTCTCTTTGTTCGTCCTAACTTAGTCTCGTTAGTCTCATTCTAAGGTTTGTCTAAGTTCATCCTTAGAAAGAGACTAACTTGGGACGAACTAAGACTAACCTTAGAATGGGACTTAAGTTTGTCTTTGTTCGTCCCAAGTTAGTCTCGTTAGTCTCATTCTAAGGTTTGTCTAAGTTCATCCTTAGAAAGAGACTAACTTGGGACGAACTAAGACAAAACTTAGAATGAGACTAACGTTTTTCTTTGTTCGTCCAAAGTTAGTCTCGTTAGTCTCATTCTAAGGTTTTGTCTAAGTTCGTCCTTAGAAAGAGAATAACTTGGGACGAACTTAGACAAACCTTAGAATGAGACTTAATTTTGTCTTTGTTCGTCCCAAGTTAGTCTCGTTAGTCTCATTCTAAGGTTTGTCTAAGTTCATCCTTAGAAAGAGACTAACTTGGGACGAACTAAGACAAACCTTAGAATGGAACTTAAGTTTGTCTTTGTTCGTCCCAAGTTAGTCTCGTTAGTCTCATTCAAAGGTTTGTCAAAGTTCGTCCTTAGAAAGAGACTAACTTGGGATGAACTTAGACTAACATTAGAATGAGACTTAAGTTTGTCTTTGTTCGTCCCAAGTTAATCTCGTTAGTCTCATTCTAAGGATTGTCTAAGTTCGTCCTAAGAAAGAGACTAACTTGGGACGAACTTTGACAAACCTTAGAATGAGACTTAAGTTTGTCTTTGTTCGTCCCAAGTTAGTCTCGTTAGTCTCATTCTAAGGTTTGTCTAAGTTCGTCCTTAGAAAGAGAATAACTTGGGACGAACTTAGACAAACCTTAGAATGAGACTTAAGTTTGTTTTTGTTCGTCCCAAGTTAGTCTCATTCTTAGGTTTGTCTAAGTTCGTCCTTAGAAAGAGACTAACTTGGAACGAACTTTGACAAACCTTAGAATGAGACTTAAGTTTGTCTTTGTTCGTCCCAAGTTAGTCTCGTTAGTCTCATTCTAAGGTTTATCTAAGTTCGTCCTTAGAAAGAGACTAACTTGGGACGAACTAAGACATACCTTAGAATGAGACTAACGTTTTTCTTTGTTCGTCCAAAGTTCGTCTCGTTAGTCTCATTCTAAGGTTTGTCTAAGTTCGTCCTTTGAAAGAGAATAACTTGGGACGAACTTAGACAAACCTTAGAATGAGACTTAAGTTTGTCTTTGTTCGTCCCAAGTTAGTCTCATTCTAAGGTTTGTCTAAGTTCGTCCTTAGCAAGAGACTAACTTGGGATGAACTAAGACAAACCTTAGAATGGGACTTAAGTTTGTCTTTCTTCGTCCCAAGTTAGTCTCGTTAGTCTCATTCTAAAGTTTGTCTAAGTTCGTCCTTAGAAAGAGACTAACTTGGGATGAACTTATCCAAACCTTAGAATGAGACTTAAGTTTGTCTTTGTTCGTCCCAAGTTTGTCTCGTTACTCTCATTCTATGGTTTGTCTAAGTTCGTCCTTAGAAAAAGACTAACTTGGGACGAACTTAGACAAACCTTAGAATGAGACTTAAGTTTCTCTTTGTTCGTCCTAACTTAGTCTCGTTAGTCTCATTCTAAGGTTTGTCTAAGTTCATCCTTAGAAAGAGACTAACTTGGGACGAACTAAGACTAACCTTAGAATGGGACTTAAGTTTGTCTTTGTTCGTCCCAAGTTAGTCTCGTTAGTCTCATTCTAAGGTTTGTCTAAGTTCATCCTTAGAAAGAGACTAACTTGGGACGAACTAAGACAAAACTTAGAATGAGACTAACGTTTTTCTTTGTTCGTCCAAAGTTAGTCTCGTTAGTCTCATTCTAAGGTTTTGTCTAAGTTCGTCCTTAGAAAGAGAATAACTTGGGACGAACTTAGACAAACCTTAGAATGAGACTTAATTTTGTCTTTGTTCGTCCCAAGTTAGTCTCGTTAGTCTCATTCTAAGGTTTGTCTAAGTTCATCCTTAGAAAGAGACTAACTTGGGACGAACTAAGACAAACCTTAGAATGGAACTTAAGTTTGTCTTTGTTCGTCCCAAGTTAGTCTCGTTAGTCTCATTCTAAGGTTTGTCAAAGTTCGTCCTTAGAAAGAGACTAACTTGGGATGAACTTAGACTAACATTAGAATGAGACTTAAGTTTGTCTTTGTTCGTCCCAAGTTAATCTCGTTAGTCTCATTCTAAGGATTGTCTAAGTTCGTCCTTAGAAAGAGACTAACTTGGGACGAACTTTGACAAACCTTAGAATGAGACTTAAGTTTGTCTTTGTTCGTCCCAAGTTAGTCTCGTTAGTCTCATTCTAAGGTTTGTCTAAGTTCGTCCTTAGAAAGAGAATAACTTGGGACGAACTTAGACAAACCTTAGAATGAGACTTAAGTTTGTTTTTGTTCGTCCCAAGTTAGTCTAATTCTTAGGTTTGTCTAAGTTCGTCCTTAGAAAGAGACTAACTTGGAACGAACTTTGACAAACCTTAGAATGAGACTTAAGTTTGTCTTTGTTCGTCCCAAGTTAGTCTCGTTAGTCTCATTCTAAGGTTTATCTAAGTTCGTCCTTAGAAAGAGACTAACTTGGGACGAACTAAGACAAACCTTAGAATGAGACTAACGTTTTTCTTTGTTCGTCCAAAGTTCGTCTCGTTAGTCTCATTCTAAGGTTTGTCTAAGTTCGTCCTTTGAAAGAGAATAACTTGGGACGAACTTAGACAAACCTTAGAATGAGACTTAAGTTTGTCTTTGTTCGTCCCAAGTTAGTCTCATTCTAAGGTTTGTCTAAGTTCGTCCTTAGCAAGAGACTAACTTGGGATGAACTAAGACAAACCTTAGAATGGGACTTAAGTTTGTCTTTCTTCGTCCCAAGTTAGTCTCGTTAGTCTCATTCTAAAGTTTGTCTAAGTTCGTCCTTAGAAAGAGACTAACTTGGGATGAACTTATCCAAACCTTAGAATGAGACTTAAGTTTGTCTTTGTTCATCCCAAGTTTGTCTCGTTACTCTCATTCTATGGTTTGTCTAAGTTCGTCCTTAGAAAAAGACTAACTTGGGACGAACTTAGACAAACCTTAGAATGAGACTTAAGTTTCTCTTTGTTCGTCCTAACTTAGTCTCGTTAGTCTCATTCTAAGGTTTGTCTAAGTTCATCCTTAGAAAGAGACTAACTTGGGACGAACTAAGACTAACCTTAGAATGGGACTTAAGTTTGTCTTTGTTCGTCCCAAGTTAGTCTCGTTAGTCTCATTCTAAGGTTTGTCTAAGTTCATCCTTAGAAAGAGACTAACTTGGGACGAACTAAGACAAAACTTAGAATGAGACTAACGTTTTTCTTTGTTCTTCCCAAGTTAGTCTCGTTAGTCTCATTCTAAGGTTTGTCTAAGTTCGTCCTTAGAAAGAGACTAACTAGGGACGAACTTAGACAAACCTTAGAATGAGACTTAAGTTTGTCTTTGTTCGTCCCAAGTTAGTCTCGTTAGTCTCATTATAAGGTTTGTCTAAGTTCGTCCTTAGAAAGAGACTAACTTGGGACGAACAAAGACAAACCTTAGAATGAGACTTAAGTTTGTCTTTGTTCATCCCAAGTTTGTCTCGTTAGTCTCATTCTAAGGTTTGTCTAAGTTCGTCCATAGAAAGAGACTAACTTGGGACGAACTAAGACAAACCTTAGAATGAGACTAACGCTTTTCTTTGTTCGTCCAAAGTTAGTCTCGTTAGTCTCATTCTATGGTTTGTCTAAGTTCATCCTTAGAAAGAGAATAACTTGGGACGAACTTAGACAAACCTTAGAATGAGACTTAAGTTTGTCTTTGTTCGTCCCAAGTTAGTCTCGTTAGTCTCATTATAAGGTTTGTCTAAGTTTGTCCTTAGAAAGAGACGCTCGTTAGTCTCATTATAAGGTTTGTCTAAGTTTGTCCTTAGAAAGAGACTAACTTGGGACGAACTAAGACAAACCTTAGAATGGGACTTAAGTTTGTCTTTGTTCGTCCTAAGTTTGTCTCGTTAGTCTCATTCTAAGGTTTGTCTAAGTTCGTCCTTAGAAAGAGACTAACTTGGGACGAACTAAGACAAACCTTAGAATCAGACTAACGTTTTTTTTTGTTCGTCCAAAGTTAGTCTCGTTTGTCTCATTCTATGGTTTGTCTAAGTTCATCCTTAGAAAGAGAATAACTTGGGACGAACTTAGACAAACCTTAGAATGAGACTTAAGTTTGTCTTTGTTCGTCCCAAGTTAGTCTCGTTAGTCTCATTCTAAGGTTTGTCTAAGTTCGTCCTTAGAATGAGACTAACTTGGGACGAACTAAGACAAACCTTAGAATGAGACTAACGTTTTTCTTTGTTCGTCCAAAGTTAGTCTCGTTAGTCTCATTCTAAGGTTTTGTCTAAGTTCGTCCTTAGAAAGAGAATAACTTGGGACGAACTTAGACAAACCTTAGAATGAGACTTAAGTTTGTCTTTGTTCGTCCCAAGTTAGTCTCGTTAGTCTCATTCTAAGGTTTGTCTAAGTTCGTCCTTAGAATGAGACTAACTTGGGACGAACTAAGACAAACCTTAGAATGAGACTAACGTTTTTCTTTGTTCGTCCAAAGTTAGTCTCGTTAGTCTCATTCTAAGGTTTTGTCTAAGTTCGTCCTTAGAAAGAGAATAACTTGGGACGAACTTAGACAAACCTTAGAATGAGACTTAATTTTGTCTTTGTTCGTCCCAAGTTAGTCTCGTTAGTCTCATTCTAAGGTTTGTCTAAGTTCATCCTTAGAAAGAGACTAACTTGGGACGAACTAAGACAAACCTTAGAATGGAACTTAAGTTTGTCTTTGTTCGTCCCAAGTTAGTCTCGTTAGTCTCATTCTAAGGTTTGTCAAAGTTCGTCCTTAGAAAGAGACTAACTTGGGATGAACTTAGACTAACATTAGAATGAGACTTAAGTTTGTCTTTGTTCGTCCCAAGTTAATCTCGTTAGTCTCATTCTAAGGATTGTCTAAGTTCGTCCTTAGAAAGAGACTAACTTGGGACGAACTTTGACAAACCTTAGAATGAGACTTAAGTTTGTCTTTGTTCGTCCCAAGTTAGTCTCGTTAGTCTCATTCTAAGGTTTGTCTAAGTTCGTCCTTAGAAAGAGAATAACTTGGGACGAACTTAGACAAACCTTAGAATGAGACTTAAGTTTGTTTTTGTTCGTCCCAAGTTAGTCTCATTCTTAGGTTTGTCTAAGTTCGTCCTTAGAAAGAGACTAACTTGGAACGAACTTTGACAAACCTTAGAATGAGACTTAAGTTTGTCTTTGTTCGTCCCAAGTTAGTCTCGTTAGTCTCATTCTAAGGTTTATCTAAGTTCGTCCTTAGAAAGAGACTAACTTGGGACGAACTAAGACAAACCTTAGAATGAGACTAACGTTTTTCTTTGTTCGTCCAAAGTTCGTCTCGTTAGTCTCATTCTAAGGTTTGTCTAAGTTCGTCTTTTGAAAGAGAATAACTTGGGACGAACTTAGGCAAACCTTAGAATGAGACTTAAGTTTGTCTTTGTTCGTCCCAAGTTAGTCTCATTCTAAGGTTTGTCTAAGTTCGTCCTTAGCAAGAGACTAACTTGGGATGAACTAAGACAAACCTTAGAATGGGACTTAAGTTTGTCTTTCTTCGTCCCAAGTTAGTCTCGTTAGTCTCATTCTAAAGTTTGTCTAAGTTCGTCCTTAGAAAGAGACTAACTTGGGATGAACTTATCCAAACCTTAGAATGAGACTTAAGTTTGTCTTTGTTCATCCCAAGTTTGTCTCGTTACTCTCATTCTATGGTTTGTCTAAGTTCGTCCTTAGAAAAAGACTAACTTGGGACGAACTTAGACAAACCTTAGAATGAGACTTAAGTTTCTCTTTGTTCGTCCTAACTTAGTCTCGTTAGTCTCATTCTAAGGTTTGTCTAAGTTCATCCTTAGAAAGAGACTAACTTGGGACGAACTAAGACTAACCTTAGAATGGGACTTAAGTTTGTCTTTGTTCGTCCCAAGTTAGTCTCGTTAGTCTCATTCTAAGGTTTGTCTAAGTTCATCCTTAGAAAGAGACTAACTTGGGACGAACTAAGACAAAACTTAGAATGAGACTAACGTTTTTCTTTGTTCTTCCCAAGTTAGTCTCGTTAGTCTCATTCTAAGGTTTGTCTAAGTTCGTCCTTAGAAAGAGACTAACTAGGGACGAACTTAGACAAACCTTAGAATGAGACTTAAGTTTGTCTTTGTTCGTCCCAAGTTAGTCTCGTTAGTCTCATTATAAGGTTTGTCTAAGTTCGTCCTTAGAAAGAGACTAACTTGGGACGAACAAAGACAAACCTTAGAATGAGACTTAAGTTTGTCTTTGTTCATCCCAAGTTTGTCTCGTTAGTCTCATTCTAAGGTTTGTCTAAGTTCGTCCATAGAAAGAGACTAACTTGGGACGAACTAAGACAAACCTTAGAATGAGACTAACGCTTTTCTTTGTTCGTCCAAAGTTAGTCTCGTTAGTCTCATTCTATGGTTTGTCTAAGTTCATCCTTAGAAAGAGAATAACTTGGGACGAACAAAGACAAACCTTAGAATGAGACTTAAGTTTGTCTTTGTTCGTCCCAAGTTAGTCTCGTTAGTCTCATTATAAGGTTTGTCTAAGTTTGTCCTTAGAAAGAGACGCTCGTTAGTCTCATTATAAGGTTTGTCTAAGTTTGTCCTTAGAAAGAGACTAACTTGGGACGAACTAAGACAAACCTTAGAATGGGACTTAAGTTTGTCTTTGTTCGTCCTAAGTTTGTCTCGTTAGTCTCATTCTAAGGTTTGTCTAAGTTCGTCCTTAGAAAGAGACTAACTTGGGACGAACTAAGACAAACCTTAGAATCAGACTAACGTTTTTTTTTGTTCGTCCAAAGTTAGTCTCGTTTGTCTCATTCTATGGTTTGTCTAAGTTCATCCTTAGAAAGAGAATAACTTGGGACGAACTTAGACAAACCTTAGAATGAGACTTAAGTTTGTCTTTGTTCGTCCCAAGTTAGTCTCGTTAGTCTCATTCTAAGGTTTGTCTAAGTTCGTCCTTAGAATGAGACTAACTTGGGACGAACTAAGACAAACCTTAGAATGAGACTAACGTTTTTCTTTATTCGTCCAAAGTTTGTCTCGTTAGTCTCATTCTAAGGTTTTGTCTAAGTTCGTCCTTAGAAAGAGAATAACTTGGGACGAACTTAGACAAACCTTAGAATGAGACTTAATTTTGTCTTTGTTCGTCCCAAATTAGTCTCGTTAGTCTCATTCTAAGGTTTGTCTAAGTTCATCCTTAGAAAGAGACTAACTTGGGACGAACTAAGACAAACCTTAGAATGGAACTTAAGTTTGTCTTTGTTCGTCCCAAGTTAGTCTCGTTAGTCTCATTCTAAGGTTTGTCAAAGTTCGTCCTTAGAAAGAGACTAACTTGGGATGAACTTAGAATAACATTAGAATGAGACTTAAGTTTGTCTTTGTTCGTCCCAAGTTAATCTCGTTAGTCTCATTCTAAGGATTGTCTAAGTTCGTCCTTAGAAAGAGACTAACTTGGGACGAACTTTGACAAACCTTAGAATGAGACTTAAGTTTGTCTTTGTTCGTCCCAAGTTAGTCTCGTTAGTCTCATTCTAAGGTTTGTCTAAGTTCGTCCTTAGAAAGAGAATAACTTGGGACGAACTTAGACAAACCTTAGAATGAGACTTAAGTTTGTTTTTGTTCGTCCCAAGTTAGTCTCATTCTTAGGTTTGTCTAAGTTCGTCCTTAGAAAGAGACTAACTTGGAACGAACTTTGACAAACCTTAGAATGAGACTCAAGTTTGTCTTTGTTCGTCCCAAGTTAGTCTCGTTAGTCTCATTCTAAGGTTTATCTAAGTTCGTCCTTAGAAAGAGACTAACTTGGGACGAACTAAGACAAACCTTAGAATGAGACTAACGTTTTTCTTTGTTCGTCCAAAGTTCGTCTCGTTAGTCTCATTCTAAGGTTTGTCTAAGTTCGTCCTTTGAAAGAGAATAACTTGGGACGAACTTAGACAAACCTTAGAATGAGACTTAAGTTTGTCTTTGTTCGTCCCAAGTTAGTCTCATTCTAAGGTTTGTCTAAGTTCGTCCTTAGCAAGAGACTAACTTGGGATGAACTAAGACAAACCTTAGAATGGGACTTAAGTTTGTCTTTCTTCGTCCCAAGTTAGTCTCGTTAGTCTCATTCTAAAGTTTGTCTAAGTTCGTCCTTAGAAAGAGACTAACTTGGGATGAACTTATCCAAACCTTAGAATGAGACTTAAGTTTGTCTTTGTTCGTCCCAAGTTTGTCTCGTTACTCTCATTCTATGGTTTGTCTAAGTTCGTCCTTAGAAAAAGACTAACTTGGGACGAACTTAGACAAACCTTAGAATGAGACTTAAGTTTCTCTTTGTTCGTCCTAACTTAGTCTCGTTAGTCTCATTCTAAGGTTTGTCTAAGTTCATCCTTAGAAAGAGACTAACTTGGGACGAACTAAGACTAACCTTAGAATGGGACTTAAGTTTGTCTTTGTTCGTCCCAAGTTAGTCTCGTTAGTCTCATTCTAAGGTTTTTCTAAGTTCATCCTTAGAAAGAGACTAACTTGGGACGAACTAAGACAAAACTTAGAATGAGACTAACGTTTTTCTTTGTTCTTCCCAAGTTAGTCTCGTTAGTCTCATTCTAAGGTTTGTCTAAGTTCGTCCTTAGAAAGAGAATAACTTGGGACAAACTTAGACAAACCATAGAATGAGACTTAAGTTTGTCTTTGTTCGTCCCAAGTTAGTCTCATTCTAAGGTTTGTCTAAGTTCGTCCTTAGCAAGAGACTAACTTGGGATGAACTAAGACAAACCTTAGAATGGGACTTAAGTTTGTCTTTCTTCGTCCCAAGTTAGTCTCGTTAGTCTCATTCTAAAGTTTGTCTAAGTTCGTCCTTAGAAAGAGACTAACTTGGGATGAACTTATCCAAACCTTAGAATGAGACTTAAGTTTGTCTTTGTTCGTCCCAAGTTTGTCTCGTTACTCTCATTCTATGGTTTGTCTAAGTTCGTCCTTAGAAAAAGACTAACTTGGGACGAACTTAGACAAACCTTAGAATGAGACTTAAGTTTCTCTTTGTTCGTCCTAACTTAGTCTCGTTAGTCTCATTCTAAGGTTTGTCTAAGTTCATCCTTAGAAAGAGACTAACTTGGGACGAACTAAGACTAACCTTAGAATGGGACTTAAGTTTGTCTTTGTTCGTCCCAAGTTAGTCTCGTTAGTCTCATTCTAAGGTTTGTCTAAGTTCATCCTTAGAAAGAGACTAACTTGGGACGAACTAAGACAAAACTTAGAATGAGACTAACGTTTTTCTTTGTTCTTCCCAAGTTAGTCTCGTTAGTCTCATTCTAAGGTTTGTCTAAGTTCGTCCTTAGAAAGAGACTAACTTGGGACGAACTAAGACAAACCTTAGAATGGAACTTAAGTTTGTCTTTGTTCGTCCCAAGTTAGTCTCGTTAGTCTCATTCTAAGGTTTGTCAAAGTTCGTCCTTAGAAAGAGACTAACTTGGGATGAACTTAGACTAACATTAGAATGAGACTTAAGTTTGTCTTTGTTCGTCCCAAGTTAATCTCGTTAGTCTCATTCTAAGGATTGTCTAAGTTCGTCCTTAGAAAGAGACTAACTTGGGACGAACTTTGACAAACCTTAGAATGAGACTTAAGTTTGTCTTTGTTCGTCCCAAGTTAGTCTCGTTAGTCTCATTCTAAGGTTTGTCTAAGTTCGTCCTTAGAAAGAGAATAACTTGGGACGAACTTAGACAAACCTTAGAATGAGACTTAAGTTTGTTTTTGTTCGTCCCAAGTTAGTCTCATTCTTAGGTTTGTCTAAGTTCGTCCTTAGAAAGAGACTAACTTGGAACGAACTTTGACAAACCTTAGAATGAGACTTAAGTTTGTCTTTGTTCGTCCCAAGTTAGTCTCGTTAGTCTCATTCTAAGGTTTATCTAAGTTCGTCCTTAGAAAGAGACTAACTTGGGACGAACTAAGACAAACCTTAGAATGAGACTAACGTTTTTCTTTGTTCGTCCAAAGTTCGTCTCGTTAGTCTCATTCTAAGGTTTGTCTAAGTTCGTCCTTTGAAAGAGAATAACTTGGGACGAACTTAGACAAACCTTAGAATGAGACTTAAGTTTGTCTTTGTTCGTCCCAAGTTAGTCTCATTCTAAGGTTTGTCTAAGTTCGTCCTTAGCAAGAGACTAACTTGGGATGAACTAAGACAAACCTTAGAATGGGACTTAAGTTTGTCTTTCTTCGTCCCAAGTTAGTCTCGTTAGTCTCATTCTAAAGTTTGTCTAAGTTCGTCCTTAGAAAGAGACTAACTTGGGATGAACTTATCCAAACCTTAGAATGAGACTTAAGTTTGTCTTTGTTCGTCCCAAGTTTGTCTCGTTACTCTCATTCTATGGTTTGTCTAAGTTCGTCCTTAGAAAAAGACTAACTTGGGACGAACTTAGACAAACCTTAGAATGAGACTTAAGTTTCTCTTTGTTCGTCCAAACTTAGTCTCGTTAGTCTCATTCTAAGGTTTGTCTAAGTTCATCCTTAGAAAGAGACTAACTTGGGACGAACTAAGACTAACCTTAGAATGGGACTTAAGTTTGTCTTTGTTCGTCCCAAGTTAGTCTCGTTAGTCTCATTCTAAGGTTTGTCTAAGTTCATCCTTAGAAAGAGACTAACTTGGGACGAACTAAGACAAAACTTAGAATGAGACTAACGTTTTTCTTTGTTCTTCCCAAGTTAGTCTCGTTAGTCTCATTCTAAGGTTTGTCTAAGTTCGTCCTTAGAAAGAGACTAACTAGGGACGAACTTAGACAAACCTTAGAATGAGACTTAAGTTTGTCTTTGTTCGTCCCAAGTTAGTCTCGTTAGTCTCATTATAAGGTTTGTCTAAGTTCGTCCTTAGAAAGAGACTAACTTGGGACGAACTAAGACAAACCTTAGAATGAGACTTAAGTTTGTCTTTGTTCATCCCAAGTTTGTCTCGTTAGTCTCATTCTAAGGTTTGTCTAAGTTCGTCCATAGAAAGAGACTAACTTGGGACGAACTAAGACAAACCTTAGAATGAGACTAACGCTTTTCTTTGTTCGTCCAAAGTTTGTCTCGTTAGTCTCATTCTATGGTTTGTCTAAGTTCATCCTTAGAAAGAGAATAACTTGGGACGAACTTAGACAAACCTTAGAATGAGACTTAAGTTTGTCTTTGTTCGTCCCAAGTTAGTCTCGTTAGTCTCATTATAAGGTTTGTCTAAGTTTGTCCTTAGAAAGAGACGCTCGTTAGTCTCATTATAAGGTTTGTCTAAGTTTGTCCTTAGAAAGAGACTAACTTGGGACGAACTAAGACAAACCTTAGAATGGGACTTAAGTTTGTCTTTGTTCGTCCTAAGTTTGTCTCGTTAGTCTCATTCTAAGGTTTGTCTAAGTTCGTCCTTAGAAAGAGACTAACTTGGGACGAACTAAGACAAACCTTAGAATCAGACTAACGTTTTTTTTTGTTCGTCCAAAGTTAGTCTCGTTTGTCTCATTCTATGGTTTGTCTAAGTTCATCCTTAGAAAGAGAATAACTTGGGACGAACTTAGACAAACCTTAGAATGAGACTTAAGTTTGTCTTTGTTCGTCCCAAGTTAGTCTCGTTAGTCTCATTCTAAGGTTTGTCTAAGTTCGTCCTTAGAATGAGACTAACTTGGGACGAACTAAGACAAACCTTAGAATGAGACTAACGTTTTTCTTTGTTCGTCCAAAGTTAGTCTCGTTAGTCTCATTCTAAGGTTTTGTCTAAGTTCGTCCTTAGAAAGAGAATAACTTGGGACGAACTTAGACAAACCTTAGAATGAGACTTAATTTTATCTTTGTTCGTCCCAAGTTAGTCTCGTTAGTCTCATTCTAAGGTTTGTCTAAGTTCATCCTTAGAAAGAGACTAACTTGGGACGAACTAAGACAAACCTTAGAATGGAACTTAAGTTTGTCTTTGTTCGTCCCAAGTTAGTCTCGTTAGTCTCATTCTAAGGTTTGTCAAAGTTCGTCCTTAGAAAGAGACTAACTTGGGATGAACTTAGACTAACATTAGAATGAGACTTAAGTTTGTCTTTGTTCGTCCCAAGTTAATCTCGTTAGTCTCATTCTAAGGATTGTCTAAGTTCGTCCTTAGAAAGAGACTAACTTGGGACGAACTTTGACAAACCTTAGAATGAGACTTAAGTTTGTCTTTGTTCGTCCCAAGTTAGTCTCGTTAGTCTCATTCTAAGGTTTGTCTAAGTTCGTCCTTAGAAAGAGAATAACTTGGGACGAACTTAGACAAACCTTAGAATGAGACTTAAGTTTGTTTTTGTTCGTCCCAAGTTAGTCTCATTCTTAGGTTTGTCTAAGTTTGTCCTTAGAAAGAGACTAACTTGGAACGAACTTTGACAAACCTTAGAATGAGACTTAAGTTTGTCTTAGTTCGTCCCAAGTTAGTCTCGTTAGTCTCATTCTAAGGTTTATCTAAGTTCGTCCTTAGAAAGAGACTAACTTGGGACGAACTAAGACAAACCTTAGAATGAGACTAACGTTTTTCTTTGTTCGTCCAAAGTTCGTCTCGTTAGTCTCATTCTAAGGTTTGTCTAAGTTCGTCCTTTGAAAGAGAATAACTTGGGACGAACTTAGACAAACCTTAGAATGAGACTTAAGTTTGTCTTTGTTCGTCCCAAGTTAGTCTCATTCTAAGGTTTGTCTAAGTTCGTCCTTAGCAAGAGACTAACTTGGGATGAACTAAGACAAACCTTAGAATGGGACTTAAGTTTGTCTTTCTTCGTCCCAAGTTAGTCTCGTTAGTCTCATTCTAAAGTTTGTCTAAGTTCGTCCTTAGAAAGAGACTAACTTGGGATGAACTTATCCAAACCTTAGAATGAGACTTAAGTTTGTCTTTGTTCGTCCCAAGTTTGTCTCGTTACTCTCATTCTATGGTTTGTCTAAGTTCGTCCTTAGAAAAAGACTAACTTGGGACGAACTTAGACAAACCTTAGAATGAGACTTAAGTTTCTCTTTGTTCGTCCTAACTTAGTCTCGTTAGTCTCATTCTAAGGTTTGTCTAAGTTCATCCTTAGAAAGAGACTAACTTGGGACGAACTAAGACTAACCTTAGAATGGGACTTAAGTTTGTCTTTGTTCGTCCCAAGTTAGTCTCGTTAGTCTCATTCTAAGGTTTGTCTAAGTTCATCCTTAGAAAGAGACTAACTTGGGACGAACTAAGACAAACCTTAGAATGAGACTAACGTTTTTCTTTGTTCGTCCAAAGTTCGTCTCGTTAGTCTCATTCTAAGGTTTGTCTAAGTTCGTCCTTTGAAAGAGAATAACTTGGGACGAACTTAGACAAACCTTAGAATGAGACTTAAGTTTGTCTTTGTTCGTCCCAAGTTAGTCTCATTCTAAGGTTTGTCTAAGTTCGTCCTTAGCAAGAGACTAACTTGGGATGAACTAAGACAAACCTTAGAATGGGACTTAAGTTTGTCTTTCTTCGTCCCAAGTTAGTCTCGTTAGTCTCATTCTAAAGTTTGTCTAAGTTCGTCCTTAGAAAGAGACTAACTTGGGATGAACTTATCCAAACCTTAGAATGAGACTTAAGTTTGTCTTTGTTCGTCCCAAGTTTGTCTCGTTACTCTCATTCTATGGTTTGTCTAAGTTCGTCCTTAGAAAAAGACTAACTTGGGACGAACTTAGACAAACCTTAGAATGAGACTTAAGTTTCTCTTTGTTCGTCCTAACTTAGTCTCGTTAGTCTCATTCTAAGGTTTGTCTAAGTTCATCCTTAGAAAGAGACTAACTTGGGACGAACTAAGACTAACCTTAGAATGGGACTTAAGTTTGTCTTTGTTCGTCCCAAGTTAGTCTCGTTAGTCTCATTCTAAGGTTTGTCTAAGTTCATCCTTAGAAAGAGACTAACTTGGGACGAACTAAGACAAAACTTAGAATGAGACTAACGTTTTTCTTTGTTCTTCCCAAGTTAGTCTCGTTAGTCTCATTCTAAGGTTTGTCTAAGTTCGTCCTTAGAAAGAGACTAACTAGGGACGAACTTAGACAAACCTTAGAATGAGACTTAAGTTTGTCTTTGTTCGTCCCAAGTTAGTCTCGTTAGTCTCATTATAAGGTTTGTCTAAGTTCGTCCTTAGAAAGAGACTAACTTGGGACGAACAAAGACAAACCTTAGAATGAGACTTAAGTTTGTCTTTGTTCATCCCAAGTTTGTCTCGTTAGTCTCATTCTAAGGTTTGTCTAAGTTCGTCCATAGAAAGAGACTAACTTGGGACGAACTAAGACAAACCTTAGAATGAGACTAACGCTTTTCTTTGTTCGTCCAAAGTTAGTCTCGTTAGTCTCATTCTATGGTTTGTCTAAGTTCATCCTTAGAAAGAGAATAACTTGGGACGAACTTAGACAAACCTTAGAATGAGACTTAAGTTTGTCTTTGTTCGTCCCAAGTTAGTCTCGTTAGTCTCATTATAAGGTTTGTCTAAGTTTGTCCTTAGAAAGAGACGCTCGTTAGTCTCATTATAAGGTTTGTCTAAGTTTGTCCTTAGAAAGAGACTAACTTGGGACGAACTAAGACAAACCTTAGAATGGGACTTAAGTTTGTCTTTGTTCGTCCTAAGTTTGTCTCGTTAGTCTCATTCTAAGGTTTGTCTAAGTTCGTCCTTAGAAAGAGACTAACTTGGGACGAACTAAGACAAACCTTAGAATCAGACTAACGTTTTTTTTTGTTCGTCCAAAGTTAGTCTCGTTTGTCTCATTCTATGGTTTGTCTAAGTTCATCCTTAGAAAGAGAATAACTTGGGACGAACTTAGACAAACCTTAGAATGAGACTTAAGTTTGTCTTTGTTCGTCCCAAGTTAGTCTCGTTAGTCTCATTCTAAGGTTTGTCTAAGTTCGTCCTTAGAATGAGACTAACTTGGGACGAACTAAGACAAACCTTAGAATGAGACTAACGTTTTTCTTTGTTCGTCCAAAGTTAGTCTCGTTAGTCTCATTCTAAGGTTTTGTCTAAGTTCGTCCTTAGAAAGAGAATAACTTGGGACGAACTTAGACAAACCTTAGAATGAGACTTAATTTTGTCTTTGTTCGTCCCAAGTTAGTCTCGTTAGTCTCATTCTAAGGTTTGTCTAAGTTCATCCTTAGAAAGAGACTAACTTGGGACGAACTAAGACAAACCTTAGAATGGAACTTAAGTTTGTCTTTGTTCGTCCCAAGTTAGTCTCGTTAGTCTCATTCTAAGGTTTGTCAAAGTTCGTCCTTAGAAAGAGACTAACTTGGGATGAACTTAGACTAACATTAGAATGAGACTTAAGTTTGTCTTTGTTCGTCCCAAGTTAATCTCGTTAGTCTCATTCTAAGGATTGTCTAAGTTCGTCCTTAGAAAGAGACTAACTTGGGACGAACTTTGACAAACCTTAGAATGAGACTTAAGTTTGTCTTTGTTCGTCCCAAGTTAGTCTCGTTAGTCTCATTCTAAGGTTTGTCTAAGTTCGTCCTTAGAAAGAGAATAACTTGGGACGAACTTAGACAAACCTTAGAATGAGACTTAAGTTTGTTTTTGTTCGTCCCAAGTTAGTCTCATTCTTAGGTTTGTCTAAGTTCGTCCTTAGAAAGAGACTAACTTGGAACGAACTTTGACAAACCTTAGAATGAGACTTAAGTTTGTCTTTGTTCGTCCCAAGTTAGTCTCGTTAGTCTCATTCTAAGGTTTATCTAAGTTCGTCCTTAGAAAGAGACTAACTTGGGACGAACTAAGACAAACCTTAGAATGAGACTAACGTTTTTCTTTGTTCGTCCAAAGTTCGTCTCGTTAGTCTCATTCTAAGGTTTGTCTAAGTTCGTCCTTTGAAAGAGAATAACTTGGGACGAACTTAGACAAACCTTAGAATGAGACTTAAGTTTGTCTTTGTTCGTCCCAAGTTAGTCTCATTCTAAGGTTTGTCTAAGTTCGTCCTTAGCAAGAGACTAACTTGGGATGAACTAAGACAAACCTTAGAATGGGACTTAAGTTTGTCTTTCTTCGTCCCAAGTTAGTCTCGTTAGTCTCATTCTAAAGTTTGTCTAAGTTCGTCCTTAGAAAGAGACTAACTTGGGATGAACTTATCCAAACCTTAGAATGAGAGTTAAGTTTGTCTTTGTTCGTCCCAAGTTTGTCTCGTTACTCTCATTCTATGGTTTGTCTAAGTTCGTCCTTAGAAAAAGACTAACTTGGGACGAACTTAGACAAACCTTAGAATGAGACTTAAGTTTCTCTTTGTTCGTCCTAACTTAGTCTCGTTAGTCTCATTCTAAGGTTTGTCTAAGTTCATCCTTAGAAAGAGACTAACATGGGACGAACTAAGACTAACCTTAGAATGGGACTTAAGTTTGTCTTTGTTCGTCCCAAGTTAGTCTCGTTAGTCTCATTCTAAGGTTTGTCTAAGTTCATCCTTAGTAAGAGACTAACTTGGGACGAACTAAGACAAAACTTAGAATGAGACTAACGTTTTTCTTTGTTCTTCCCAAGTTAGTCTCGTTAGTCTCATTCTAAGGTTTGTCTAAGTTCGTCCTTAGAAAGAGACTAACTAGGGACGAACTTAGACAAACCTTAGAATGAGACTTAAGTTTGTCTTTGTTCGTCCCAAGTTAGTCTCGTTAGTCTCATTATAAGGTTTGTCTAAGTTCGTCCTTAGAAAGAGACTAACTTGGGACGAACAAAGACAAACCTTAGAATGAGACTTAAGTTTGTCTTTGTTCATCCCAAGTTTGTCTCGTTAGTCTCATTCTAAGGTTTGTCTAAGTTCGTCCATAGAAAGAGACTAACTTGGGACGAACTAAGACAAACCTTAGAATGAGACTAACGCTTTTCTTTGTTCGTCCAAAGTTAGTCTCGTTAGTCTCATTCTATGGTTTGTCTAAGTTCATCCTTAGAAAGAGAATAACTTGGGACGAACTTAGACAAACCTTAGAATGAGACTTAAGTTTGTCTTTGTTCGTCCCAAGTTAGTCTCGTTAGTCTCATTATAAGGTTTGTCTAAGTTTGTCCTTAGAAAGAGACGCTCGTTAGTCTCATTATAAGGTTTGTCTAAGTTTGTCCTTAGAAAGAGACTAACTTGGGACGAACTAAGACAAACCTTAGAATGGGACTTAAGTTTGTCTTTGTTCGTCCTAAGTTTGTCTCGTTAGTCTCATTCTAAGGTTTGTCTAAGTTCGTCCTTAGAAAGAGACTAACTTGGGACGAACTAAGACAAACCTTAGAATCAGACTAACGTTTTTTTTTGTTCGTCCAAAGTCAGTCTCGTTTGTCTCATTCTATGGTTTGTCTAAGTTCATCCTTAGAAAGAGAATAACTTGGGACGAACTTAGACAAACCTTAGAATGAGACTTAAGTTTGTCTTTGTTCGTCCCAAGTTAGTCTCGTTAGTCTCATTCTAAGGTTTGTCTAAGTTCGTCCTTAGAAAGAGACTAACTTGGGACAAACTAAGACAAACCTTAGAATGGGACTTAAGTTTGTCTTTGTTCATCCCAAGGTAGTCTCGTTAGTCTCATTCTAAGGTTTGTCTAAGTTTGTCCTTAGAAAGAGACTAACTTGGGACGCACTCAGACAAACCTTAGAATGAGACTTAAGTTTGTCTTTGTTCGTCCCAAGTTAGTCTCATTCTAAGGTTTGTCTAAGTTCGTCCTTAGAAAGAGACTAACTTGGGACCAACTAAGATAAACCTTAGAATGGGACTTAAGTTTGTCTTTGTTCGTCCCAAGTTAGTCTCGTTAGTCTCATTCCAAAGTTTGTCTAAGTTCGTCCTTAGAAAGAGACTAACTTGGGACAAACTTAGACAAACCCTAGAATGGGACTTAAGTTTGTCTTTGTTCGTCCCAAGTTAGTCTCGTTAGTCTCATTCTAAGGTTTGTCTAAGTTCGTCCTTAGAAAGAGACTAAGTTGGGACGAACTAAGACAAACCTTTGAATGGGACTTAAGTTTGTCTTTGTTCGTCCCAAGTTAGTCTCATTCTAAGGTTTGTCAAAGTTCGTCCTTAGAAAGAGACTAACTTGGGACCAACTAAGATAAACCTTAGAATGGGACTTAAGTTTGTCTTTGTTCATCCCAAGTTAGTCTCGTTAGTCTCATTCCAAAGTTTGTCTAAGTTCGTCCTTAGAAAGAGACTAACTTGGGACAAACTTAGACAAACCCTAGAATGGGACGTAAGTTTGTCTTTGTTCGTCCCAAGTTAGTCTCGTTAGTCTCATTCTAAGGTTTGTCTAAGTTCGTCCTTAGAAAGAGACTGAATTGGGACGAACTAAGACAAACCTTAGAATGAGACTAACGAGTTTCTTTGTTCGTCCAAAGTTAGTCTCGTTAGTCTCATTCTAAGGTTTGTCTAAGTTCGTCCTTAGAAAGAGACTAACTTGGGACGAACTAAGACAAACCTTAGAATGGGACTTAAGTTTGTCTTTGTTCGTCCCAAGTTAGTCTCGTTAGTCTCATTCTAAGGTTTGTCTAAGTTCGTCCTTAGAAAGAGACTAACTTGGGACGAACTAAGACAAACCTTAGAAAGAGACTAACGTTTTTCTTTGTTCGTCCAAAGTTAGTCTCGTTAGTCTCATTCTAAGGTTTGTCTAAGTTCGTCCTTAGAATGAGACTAACTTGGGACGAACTAAGACAAACCTTAGAATGGGACTTAAGTTTGTCTTCGTTCGTCCCAAGTTAGTCTCGTTAGTCTCATTCTAAGGTTTGTCTAAGTTCGTCCTTAGAAAGAGACTAACTTGGGACGAACTAAGACAAACCTTAGAAAGAGACTAACGTTTTTCTTTGTTCGTCCAAAGTTAGTCTCGTTAGTCTCATTCTAAGGTTTGTCTAAGTTCGTCCTTAGAATGAGACTAACTTGGGACGAACTAAGACAAACCTTAGAAAGAGACTAACTTGGGACGAACTAAGACAAACCTTAGAATGGGACTTAAGTTTGTCTTTGTTCGTCCCAAGTTAGTCTCGTTAGTCTCATTCTAAGGTTTGTCTAAGTTCGTCCTTAGAAAGAGACTAACTTGGGACGAACTAAGACAAACCTTAGAAAGAGACTAACGTTTTTCTTTGTTCGTCCCAAGTTAGTCTCGTTAGTCTCATTCTAAGGTTTGTCTAAGTTCGTCCTTAGAATGAGACTAACTTGGGACGAACTAAGACAAACCTTAGAATGAGACTAACGTTTTTCTTTGTTCGTCCAAAGTTAGTCTCGTTAGTCTCATTCTAAGGTTTGTCTAAGTTCGTCCTTAGAAAGAGAATAACTTGGGACGAACTTAGACAAACCTTAGAATGAGACTTAATTTTGTCTTTGTTCGTCCCAAGTTAGTCTCGTTAGTCTCATTCTAAGGTTTGTCTAAGTTCATCCTTAGAAAGAGACTAACTTGGGACGAACTAAGACAAACCTTAGAATGGAACTTAAGTTTGTCTTTGTTCGTCCCAAGTTAGTCTCGTTAGTCTCATTCTAAGGTTTGTCAAAGTTCGTCCTTAGAAAGAGACTAACTTGGGATGAACTTAGACTAACATTAGAATGAGACTTAAGTTTGTCTTTTTTCGTCCCAAGTTAATCTCGTTAGTCTCATTCTAAGGATTGTCTAAGTTCGTCCTTAGAAAGAGACTAACTTGGGACGAACTTTGACAAACCTTAGAATGAGACTTAAGTTTGTCTTTGTTCGTCCCAAGTTAGTCTCGTTAGTCTCATTCTAAGGTTTGTCTAAGTTCGTCCTTAGAAAGAGAATAACTTGGGACGAACTTAGACAAACCTTAGAATGAGACTTAAGTTTGTTTTTGTTCGTCCCAAGTTAGTCTCATTCTTAGGTTTGTCTAAGTTCGTCCTTAGAAAGAGACTAACTTGGAACGAACTTTGACAAACCTTAGAATGAGACTTAAGTTTGTCTTTGTTCGTCCCAAGTTAGTCTCGTTAGTCTCATTCTAAGGTTTATCTAAGTTCGTCCTTAGAAAGAGACTAACTTGGGACGAACTAAGACAAACCTTAGAATGAGACTAACGTTTTTCTTTGTTCGTCCAAAGTTCGTCTCGTTAGTCTCATTCTAAGGTTTGTCAAAGTTCGTCCTTAGAAAGAGAATAACTTGGGACGAACTTAGACAAACCTTACAATGAGACTTAAGTTTGTCTTTGTTCGTCCCAAGTTAGTCTCATTCTAAGGTTTGTCTAAGTTCGTCCTTAGCAAGAGACTAACTTGGGATGAACTAAGACAAACCTTAGAATGGGACTTAAGTTTGTCTTTCTTCGTCCCAAGTTAGTCTCGTTAGTCTCATTCTAAAGTTTGTCTAAGTTCGTCCTTAGAAAGAGACTAACTTGGGATGAACTTATCCAAACCTTAGAATGAGACTTAAGTTTGTCTTTGTTCGTCCCAAGTTTGTCTCGTTAGTCTCATTCTATGGTTTGTCTAAGTTCGTCCTTAGAAAAAGACTAACTTGGGACGAACTTAGACAAACCTTAGAATGAGACTTAAGTTTCTCTTTGTTCGTCCTAACTTAGTCTCGTTAGTCTCATTCTAAGGTTTGTCTAAGTTCATCCTTAGAAAGAGACTAACTTGGGACGAACTAAGACTAACCTTAGAATGGGACTTAAGTTTGTCTTTGTTCGTCCCAAGTTAGTCTCGTTAGTCTCATTCTAAGGTTTGTCTAAGTTCATCCTTAGAAAGAGACTAACTTGGGATGAACTAAGACAAAACTTAGAATGAGACTAACGTTTTTCTTTGTTCGTCCCAAGTTAGTCTCGTTAGTCTCATTCTAAGGTTTGTCTAAGTTCGTCCTTAGAAAGAGACTAACTAGGGACGAACTTAGACAAACCTTAGAATGAGACTTAAGTTTGTCTTTGTTCGTCCCAAGTTAGTCTCGTTAGTCTCATTCTAAGGTTTGTCTAAGTTCGTCCTTAGAAAGAGACTAACTTGGGACGAACAAAGACAAACCTTAGAATGAGACTTAAGTTTGTCTTTGTTCGTCCCAAGTTAGTCTTCTTAGTCTCATTCTAAGGTTTGTCTAAGTTCGTCCTTAGAAAGAGACTAACTTGGGACGAACTTAGAAAAACCTCAGACTGAGACTTAAGTTTGTCTTTGTTCGTCCCAAGTTTGTCTCGTTAGTCTCATTCAAAGGTTTGTCTACGTTCGTCTTTAGAAAGAGACTAACTTGGGACGAACTTAGACAAACCTTAGAATGAGACTTAAGTTTGTCTTTGTTCGTCCCAAGTTTGTCTCGTTAGTCTCATTCTATGGTTTGTCTAAGTTGTCCTTAGAAAGAGACTAACTTGGGACGAACTCAGACAAACCTTAGAATGGGACTTAAGTTTGTCTTTGTTCGTCCAAAGTTTGTCTCGTTAGTCTCATTCTAAGGTTTGTCTAAGTTCGTCCTTAGAAAGAGACTAACTTGGGACGAACTTAGACAAACCTTAGAATGAGACTTAAGTTTGTCTTTGTTCGTTCCAAGTGAGTCTCGTTAGTCTCATTCTAAGGTTTGTCTAAGTTCGTCCTTAGAAAGAGACTAACTTGGGACGAACTATGACAACACATAGAATGGGACTTAAGTTTGTCTTTGTTCGTCCCAAGTTAGTCTCGTTAGTCTCATTCTAAGGTTTGTCTAAGTTCTTCCTTAGATAGAGACTAACTTGGGACGAACTAAGACAAACCTTAGAATGGGACTTAAGTTTGTCTTTTGTTTGTCCCACGTTAGTCTTGTTAGTCTCATTCTAAAGTTTGTCTAAGTTCGTCCTTAGAAAGAGACTAGCTTGGGACGAACTAAGACAAACCTTAGAATGAGACTAACGTTTTTCTTTGTTCGTCCAAAATTCGTCTCGTTAGTCTCATTTCTAAGGTTTGTCTAAGTTCTTCCTTAGAAAGAGAATAACTTGGGACGAAATTAGACAATCCTTAGAATGAGACTTAAGTTTGTCTTTGTTCGTCCCAAGTTAATCTCATTCTAAGGTTTGTCTAAGTTCGTCCTTAGAAAGAGACTAACTTGGGACGAACTTAGACAAACCTTAGAATGAAACTTAAGTATGTCTTTGTTCGTCCCAAGTTAGTCTCGTTAGTCTCATTCTAAGGTTTGTCAAAGTTTGTCCTTAGAAAGAGACTAACTTGGGACGAACTAAGACAAACCTTAGAATGAGACTAACGTTTTTCTTTGTTCGTCCTAAATACGTCTCGTTAGTCTCATTCTATGGTTTGTCTAAGTTCTTCCTTAGAAAGAGAATAACTTGGGACGAAATTAGACAATCCTTAGAATGAGACTTAAGTTTCTCTTTGTTCGTCCCAAGTTAGTCTCATTCTAAGGTTTGTCTAAGTTCGTCCTTAGAAAGAGACTAACTTGGGACGAACTAAGACAAACCTTAGAATGGGACTTAAGTTTGTCTTTGTTCGTCCCAAGTTTGTCTCGTTAGTCTCATTCTAAGGTTTGTCTAAGTTTGTCCTTAGAAAGAGACTAACTTGGGATGAACTAAGACAAACCTTTGAATGAGACTAACGTTTTTCTTTGTTCGTCCAAAGTTAGTCTCGCTAGTCTCATTCTATGGTTTGTCTAAGTTCGTCCTTAGAAAGAGAATAACTTGGGACGAACTTAGACAAACCTTAGAATGAGACTTAAGTTTGTCTTTGTTCGTCCCAAGTTAGTCTCGTTAGTCTCATTCTAAGGTTTGTCTAAGTTCGTCCTTAGAAAGAGAATAACTTGGGACGAACTTAGACAAACCTTAGAATGAGACTTAAGTTTGTTTTTGTTCGTCCCAAGTTAGTCTCATTCTTAGGTTTGTCTAAGTTCGTCCTTAGAAAGAGACTAACTTGGGACGAACTTTGACAAACCTAAGAATGAGACTTAAGTTTGTCTTTGTTCGTCCCAAGTTAGTCTCGTTAGTCTCATTCTAAGGTTTATCTAAGTTCGTCCTTAGAAAGAGACTAACTTGGGACGAACTAAGACAAACCTTAGAATGAGACTAACGTTTTTCTTTGTTCGTCCAAAGTTCGTCTCGTTAGTCTCATTCTAAGGTTTGTCTAAGTTCGTCCTTAGAAAGAGAATAACTTGGGACGAACTTAGACAAACCTTAGAATGAGACTTAAGTTTGTCTTTGTTCGTCCCAAGTTAGTCTCATTCTAAGGTTTGTCTAAGTTCGTCCTTAGCAAGAGACTAACTTGGGATGAACTAAGACAAACCTTAGAATGGGACTTAAGTTTGTCTTTCTTCGTCCCAAGTTAGTCTCGTTAGTCTCATTCTAAAGTTTGTCTAAGTTCGTCCTTAGCAAGAGACTAACTTGGGATGAACTAAGACAAACCTTAGAATGGGACTTAAGTTTGTCTTTCTTCGTCCCAAGTTAGTCTCGTTAGTCTCATTCTAAAGTTTGTCTAAGTTCGTCCTTAGAAAGAGACTAACTTGGGATGAACTTATCCAAACCTTAGAATGAGACTTAAGTTTGTCTTTGTTCGTCCCAAGTTTGTCTCGTTAGTCTCATTCTATGGTTTGTCTAAGTTCGTCCTTAGAAAAAGACTAACTTGGGACGAACTTAGACAAACCTTAGAATGAGACTTAAGTTTCTCTTTGTTCGTCCCAACTTAGTCTCGTTAGTCTCATTCTAAGGTTTGTCTAAGTTCATCCTTAGAAAGAGACTAACTTGGGACGAACTAAGACTAACCTTAGAATGGGACTTAAGTTTGTCTTTGTTCGTCCCAAGTTAGTCTCGTTAGTCTCATTCTAAGGTTTGTCTATGTTCATCCTTAGAAAGAGACTAACTTGGGACGAACTAAGACAAAACTTAGAATGAGACTAACGTTTTTCTTTGTTCGTCCCAAGTTAGTCTCGTTAGTCTCATTCTAAGGTTTGTCTAAGTTCGTCCTTAGAAAGAGACTAACTAGGGACGAACTTAGACAAACCTTAGAATGAGACTTAAGTTTGTCTTTGTTCGTCCCAAGTTAGTCTCGTTAGTCTCATTCTAAGGTTTGTCTAAGTTCGTCCTTAGAAAGAGACTAACTTGGGACGAACAAAGACAAACCTTAGAATGAGACTTAAGTTTGTCTTTGTTCGTCCCAAGTAAGTCTTCTTAGTCTCATTCAAAGGTTTGTCTAAGTTCGTCCTTAGAAAGAGACTAACTTGGGACGAACTTAGAAAAACCTCAGACTGAGACTTAAGTTTGTCTTTGTTCGTCCCAAGTTTGTCTCGTTAGTCTCATTCAAAGGTTTGTCTAAGTTCGTCTTTAGAAAGAGACTAACTTGGGACGAACTTAGACAAACCTTAGAATGAGACTTAAGTTTGTCTTTGTTCGTCCCAAGTTTGTCTCGTTAGTCTCATTCTATGGTTTGTCTAAGTTGTCCTTAGAAAGAGACTAACTTGGGACGAACTCAGACAAACCTTAGAATGGGACTTAAGTTTGTCTTTGTTCGTCCAAAGTTTGTCTCGTTAGTCTCATTCTAAGGTTTGTCTAAGTTCGTCCTTAGAAAGAGACTAACTTGGGACGAACTTAGACAAACCTTATAATGAGACTTCAGTTTGTCTTTGTTCGTTCCAAGTGAGTCTCGTTAGTCTCATTCTAAGGTTTGTCTAAGTTCGTCCTTAGAAAGAGACTAACTTGGGACGAACTATGACAACCCATAGAATGGGACTTAAGTTTGTCTTTGTTCGTCCCAAGTTAGTCTCGTTAGTCTCATTCTAAGGTTTGTCTAAGTTCTTCCTTAGATAGAGACTAACTTGGGACGAACTAAGACAAACCTTAGAATGGGACTTAAGTTTGTCTTTTGTTTGTCCCACGTTAGTCTTGTTAGTCTCATTCTAAGGTTTGTCTAAGTTCGTCCTTAGAAAGAGACTAACTTGGGACGAACTAAGACAAACCTTAGAATGAGACTAACGTTTTTCTTTGTTCGTCCAAAATTCGTCTCGTTAGTCTCATTCTAAGGTTTGTCTAAGTTCTTCCTTAGAAAGAGAATAACTTGGGACGAAATTAGACAATCCTTAGAATGAGACTTAAGTTTGTCTTTGTTCGTCCCAAGTTAATCTCATTCTAAGGTTTGTCTAAGTTCGTCCTTAGAAAGAGACTAACTTGGGACGAACTTAGACAAACCTTAGAATGAAACTTAAGTATGTCTTTGTTCGTCCCAAGTTAGTCTCGTTAGTCTTATTCTAAGGTTTGTCTAAGTTTGTCCTTAGAAAGAGACTAACTTGGGACGAACTAAGACAAACCTTAGAATGAGACTAACGTTTTTCTTTGTTCGTCCTAAATACGTCTCGTTAGTCTCATTCTATGGTGTGTCTAAGTTCTTCCTTAGAAAGAGAATAACTTGGGACGAAATTAGACAATCCTTAGAATGAGACTTAAGTTTGTCTTTGTTCGTCCCAAGTTAGTCTCATTCTAAGGTTTGTCTAAGTTCGTCCTTAGAAAGAGACTAACTTGGGACGAACTAAGACAAACCTTAGAATGGGACTTAAGTTTGTCTTTGTTCGTCCCAAGTTTGTCTCGTTAGTCTCATTCTAAGGTTTGTCTAAGTTTGTCCTTAGAAAGAGACTAACTTGGGATGAACTAAGACAAACTTTTGAATGAGACTAACGTTTTTCTTTGTTCGTCCAAAGTTAGTCTCGCTAGTCTCATTCTAAGGTTTGTCTAAGTTCGTCCTTAGAAAGAGAATAACTTGGGACGAACTTAGACAAACCTTAGAATGAGACTTAAGTTTGTCTTTGTTCGTCCCAAGTTAGTCTCGTTTGTCTCATTCTAAGGTTTGTCTAAGTTCGTCATTAGAAAGAGACTAACTTGGGACGAACTTAGACAAACCTTAGAATGGGACTTAAGTTTGTCTTTGTTCATCCCAAGTTAGTCTCGTTAGTCTCATTCTAAGGTTTGTCTAAGTTCGTCCTTAGAAAGAGACTAACTTGGGACGAACTAAGACAAACCTTAGAATGAGACTAACATTTTTCTTTGTTCGTCCAAAGTTAGTCTCGTTAGTCTCATTCTAAGGTTTGTCTAAGTTCGTCCTTAGAAAGAGAATAACTTGGGACGAACTTAGACAAACCTTAGAATGAGACTTAAGTTTGTCTTTGTTCGTCCCAAGTTAGTCTCGATAGTCTCATTCTAAGATTTGTCTAAGTTCGTCCTTAGAAAGAGACTAAGTTGGGACGAACTAAGACAAACCTTAGAATGGGAGTTAAGTTTGTCTTTGTTCGTCCCAAGTTAGTCTAATTCTAAGGTTTGTCTAAGTTCGTCCTTAGAAAGAGACTAACTTGGGACCAACTAAGATAAACCTTAGAATGGGACTTAAGTTTGTCTTTGTTCGTCCCAAGTTAGTCTCGTTAGTCTCATTCCAAAGTTTGTCTAAGTTCGTCCTTAGAAAGAGACTAACTTGGGACAAACTTAGACAAACCCTAGAATGGGACTTAAGTTTTTCTTTGTTCGTCCCAAGTTAGTCTCGTTAGTCTCATTCTAAGGTTTGTCTAAGTTCGTCCTTAGAAAGAGACTGACTTGGGACGAACTAAGACAAACCTCAGAATGAGACTAACAAGTTTCTTTGTTCGTCCAATGTTAGTCTCGTTAGTCTCATTCTAAGGTTTGTCTAAGTTCATCCTTAGAAAGAGACTAACTTGGGACGAACTAAGACAAACCTTAGAATGAGACTTAAGTTTGTCTTTGTTCGTCCCAAGTTTGTCTCGTTAGTCTCATTCTAAGGTTTGTCTAAGTTCGTCCTTAGAAAGAGAATAACTTGGGACGAACTTAGAAAAACCTCAGAATGAGACTTAAGTTTGTCTTTGTTCGTCCCAAGTTTGTCTCGTTAGTCTCATTCAAAGGTTTGTCCAAGTTCGTCTTTAGAAAGAGACTAACTTGGGACGAACTTAGACAAACCTTAGAATGAGACTTAAGATTGTCTTTGTTCGTCCCAAGTTTGTCTCGTTAGTCTCATTCTAAGGTTTGTCTAAGTTGTCCTTAGAAAGAGACGAACTTGGGATGAACTCAGACAAACCTTAGAATGGGACTTGAGTTTGTCTTTGTTCGTCCAAAGTTTGTCTCGTTAGTCTCATTTTAAGGTTTGTCTAAGTTCGTCCTTAGAAAG
Organism: Rhodiola kirilowii; assembly: GCA_033675215.1. NCBI lineage: Eukaryota > Viridiplantae > Streptophyta > Magnoliopsida > Saxifragales > Crassulaceae > Rhodiola > Rhodiola kirilowii. The sequence goes on along the minus strand of JAUCNB010000012.1, from coordinate 315,002 downwards.
AGACTAACTTGGGACGAACTTATCCAAACCTTAGAATGAGACTTAAGTTTGTCTTTGTTCGTCCCAAGTTTGTCTCGTTAGTCTCATTCTAAGGTTTGTCTAAGTTCGTCCTTAGAAAAAGACTAACTTGGGATGAACTTAGACAAACCGTAGAATGAGACTTAAGTTTGTCTTTGTTCGTCCCAAGTTAGGCTCGTTAGTCTCATTCAAAGGTTTGTCTGAGTTTGTCCTTAGAAAGAGACTAACTTGGGACGAACAAAGACAAACCTTAGAATGGGACTTGAGTTTATCTGTGTTCGTCCCAAGTTAGTCTCGTTAGTCTCATTCTAAGGTTTGTCTAAGTTCGTCCTCAGATAGAGACTAACTTGGGACGAACTAAGATAAACCTTAGAATGAGACTAACGTTTTTATTTGTTCGTCCCAAGTTAGTCTCGTTAGTCTCATTCTAAGGTTTGTCTAAGTTCGTCCTTAGAAAGAGACTAACTAGGGACGAACTTAGACAAACCTTAGAATGAGACTTAATTTTGTCTTTGTTCGTCCCAAGTTAGTCTCGTTAGTCTCATTCTAAGGTTTGTCTAAGTTCGTCCTTAGAAAGAGACTACTTGAAACGAACTTAGACAAACCTTAGAATGAGACTAAAGTTTGTCTTTGTTCGTCCCAAGTTTGTCTCGTTAGTCTCATTCTAAGGTTTGTCTAAGTTCGTCCTTAGAAAGAGATCCACTTGGGACGAACTAAGACAAACCTTAGAATGGGACTTAAGTTTGTCTTTGTTCGTCCCAAGTTAGTCTCGTTAGTCTCATTCTAAGGATTGTCTAAGTTCGTCCTTAGAAAGAGACTAAGTTGGGATGAACTAAGACAAACCTTAGAATGGGACTTAAGTTTGTCTTTGTTCGTCCCAAGTTAGTCTCATTCTAAGGTTTGTCTAAGTTCGTCCTTAGAAAGAGACTAACTTGGGACCAACTTAGACAAACCTTAGAATGAGACTTAAGTTTGTCTTTGTTCGTCCCAAGTTAGTCTCGTTAGTCTCATTCTAAGGTTTGTCTAAGTTTGTCCTTAGAAAGAGACTAACTTGGGACGAACAAAGACAAACCTTAGAATGGGACTTAAGTTTGTCTTTGTTCGTCCCAAGTTAGTCTTGTTAGTCTCATTCTAAGGTTTGTCTAAGTTTGTCCTTAGAAAGAGACTAACTTGGGACGAACTAAGAAAAACCATAGAATGAGACTAACGTTTTTCTTTGTTCGTCCAAAGTTAGTCCCGTTAGTCTCATTCTAAGGTTTATCTAAGTTCGTCCTTAGAAAGAGAATAACTTGGGACGAACTTAGACAAACCTTAGAATGAGACTTAATTTTGTCTTTGTTCGTCCCAAGTTAGTCTCGTTAGTCTCATTCTAAGGTTTGTCTAAGTTCATCCTTCGAAAGAGACTAACTTGGGACGAACTAAGACAAACCTTAGAATGGGACTTAGGTTTGTCTTTGTTCGTCCCAAGTTAGTCTCATTCTAAGGTTTGTCTAAGTTCGTCCTTAGAAAGAGACTAACTTGGGACGAACTTAGACAAACATTAGAATGATACTTAAGTTTGTCTTTGTTCGTCCCAAGTTAATCTCGTTAGTCTCATTCTAAGGATTGTCTAAGTTCGTCCTTAGAAAGAGACTAACTTGGGACGAACTTTGACAAACCTTAGAATGAGACTTAAGTTTGTCTTTGTTCGTCCCAAGTTAGTCTCGTTAGTCTCATTCTAAGGTTTATCTAACTTCGTCCTTAGAAAGAGACTAACTTGGGATGAACTAAGACAAACCTAAGAATGAGACTAACGTTTTTCTTTGTTCGTCCAAAGTTCTTCTCGTTAGTCTCATTCTAAGGTTTGTCTAAGTTCGTCCTTAGAAAGAGAATAACTTGGGACGAACTTAGACAAACCTTAGAATGAGACTTAAGTTTGTCTTTGTTCGTCCCAAGTTAGTCTCATTCTAAGGTTTGTCTAAGTTCGTCCTTAGAAAGAGACTAACTTGGGACGAACTTTGACAAACCTTAGAATGAGACTGAAGTTTGTCTTTGTTCGTCCCAAGTTAGTCTCGTTAGTCTCATTCTAAGGTTTATCTAAGTTGATCCTTAGAAAGAGACTAACTTGGGACGAACTAAGACAAACCTTAGAATGAGACTAACGTTTTTCTTTGTTCGTCCAAAGTTCGTCTCGTTAGTCTCATTCTAAGGTTTGTCTAAGTTCGTCCGTAGAAAGAGAATAACTTGGGACGAACTTAGACAAACCTTAGAATGAGACTTAAGTTTGTCTTTGTTCGTCCCAAGTTAGTCTCGTTAGTCTCATTCTAAGGTTTGTCTAAGTTCGTCCTTAGAAAGAGAATAACTTGGGACGAACTTAGACAAACCTTAGAATGAGACTTAAGTTTGTTTTTGTTCGTCCCAAGTTAGTCTCATTCTTAGGTTTGTCTAAGTTCGTCCTTAGAAAGAGACTAACTTGGGACGAACTTTGACAAACCTTAGAATGAGACTTAAGTTTGTCTTTGTTCGTCCCAAGTTAGTCTCGTTAGTCTCATTCTAAGGTTTATCTAAGTTCGTCCTTAGAAAGAGACTAACTTGGGACGAACTAAGACAAACCTTAGAATGAGACTAACGTTTTTCTTTGTTCGTCCAAAGTTCGTCTCGTTAGTCTCATTCTAAGGTTTGTCTAAGTTCGTCCTTAGAAAGAGAATAACTTGGGACGAACTTAGACAAACCTTAGAATGAGACTTAAGTTTGTCTTTGTTCGTCCCAAGTTAGTCTCATTCTAAGGTTTGTCTAAGTTCGTCCTTAGCAAGAGACTAACTTGGGATGAACTAAGACAAACCTTAGAATGGGACTTAAGTTTGTCTTTCTTCGTCCCAAGTTAGTCTCGTTAGTCTCATTCTAAAGTTTGTCTAAGTTCGTCCTTAGAAAGAGACTAACTTGGGATGAACTTATCCAAACCTTAGAATGAGACTTAAGTTTGTCTTTGTTCGTCCCAAGTTTGTCTCGTTAGTCTCATTCTATGGTTTGTCTAAGTTCGTCCTTAGAAAAAGACTAACTTGGGACGAACTTAGACAAACCTTAGAATGAGACTTAAATTTCTCTTTGTTCGTCCCAACTTAGTCTCGTTAGTCTCATTCTAAGGTTTGTCTAAGTTCATCCTTAGAAAGAGACTAACTTGGGACGAACTAAGACTAACCTTAGAATGGGACTTAAGTTTGTCTTTGTTCGTCCCAAGTTAGTCTCGTTAGTCTCATTCTAAGGTTTGTCTAAGTTCATCCTTAGAAAGAGACTAACTTGGGACGAACTAAGACAAAACTTAGAATGAGACTAACGTTTTTCTTTGTTCGTCCCAAGTTAGTCTCGTTAGTCTCATTCTAAGGTTTGTCTAAGTTCGTCCTTAGAAAGAGACTAACTAGGGACGAACTTAGACAAACCTTAGAATGAGACTTAAGTTTGTCTTTGTTCGTCCCAAGTTAGTCTCGTTAGTCTCATTCTAAGGTTTGTCTAAGTTCGTCCTTAGAAAGAGACTAACTTGGGACGAACAAAGACAAACTTTAGAATGAGACTTAAGTTTGTCTTTGTTCGTCCCAAGTTAGTCTTCTTAGTCTCATTCTAAGGTTTGTCTAAGTTCGTCCTTAGAAAGAGACTAACTTGGGACGAACTTAGAAAAACCTCAGACTGAGACTTAAGTTTGTCTTTGTTCGTCCCAAGTTTGTCTCGTTAGTCTCATTCAAAGGTTTGTCTAAGTTCGTCTTTAGAAAGAGACTAACTTGGGACGAACTTAGACAAACCTTAGAATGAGACTTAAGTTTGTCTTTGTTTGTCCCAAGTTTGTCTCGTTAGTCTCATTCTATGGTTTGTCTAAGTTGTCCTTAGAAAGAGACTAACTTGGGACGAACTCAGACAAACCTTAGAATGGGACTTAAGTTTGTCTTTGTTCGTCCAAAGTTTGTCTCGTTAGTCTCATTCTAAGGTTTGTCTAAGTTCGTCCTTAGAAAGAGACTAACTTGGGACGAACTTAGACAAACCTTAGAATGAGACTTCAGTTTGTCTTTGTTCGTTCCAAGTGAGTCTCGTTAGTCTCATTCTAAGGTTTGTCTAAGTTCGTCCTTAGAAAGAGACTAACTTGGGACGAACTATGACAACCCATAGAATGGGACTTAAGTTTGTCTTTGTTCGTCCCAAGTTAGTCTCGTTAGTCTCATTCTAAGGTTTGTCTAAGTTCTTCCTTAGATAGAGACTAACTTGGGACGAACTAAGACAAACCTTAGAATGGGACTTAAGTTTGTCTTTTGTTTGTCCCACGTTAGTCTTGTTAGTCTCATTCTAAGGTTTGTCTAAGTTCGTCCTTAGAAAGAGACTAACTTGGGACGAACTAAGACAAACCTTAGAATGAGACTAACGTTTTTCTTTGTTCGTCCAAAATTCGTCTCGTTAGTCTCATTCTAAGGTGTGTCTAAGTTCTTCCTTAGAAAGAGAATAACTTGGGACGAAATTAGACAATCCTTAGAATGAGACTTAAGTTTGTCTTTGTTCGTCCATAGTTAGTCTCGTTAGTCTCATTCTAAGGTTTGTCTAAGTTCGTCCTTAGAAAGAGACTAACTTGGGACGAACTTAGACAAACCTTAGAATGAAACTTAAGTATGTCTTTGTTCGTCCCAAGTTAGTCTCGTTAGTCTCATTCTAAGGTTTGTCTAAGTTTGTCCTTAGAAAGAGACTAACTTGGGACGAACTAAGACAAACCTTAGAATGAGACTAACGTTTTTCTTTGTTCGTCCTAAATACGTCTCGTTAGTCTCATTCTATGGTTTGTCTAAGTTCTTCCTTAGAAAGAGAATAACTTGGGACGAAATTAGACAATCCTTAGAATGAGACTTAAGTTTGTCTTTGTTCGTCCCAAGTTAGTCTCATTCTAAGGTTTGTCTAAGTTCGTCCTTAGAAAGAGACTAACTTGGGACGAACTAAGACAAACCTTAGAATGGGACTTAAGTTTGTCTTTGTTCGTCCCAAGTTTGTCTCGTTAGTCTCATTCTAAGGTTTGTCTAAGTTTGTCCTTAGAAAGAGACTAACTTGGGATGAACTAAGACAAACTTTTGAATGAGACTAACGTTTTTCTTTGTTCGTCCAAAGTTAGTCTCGCTAGTCTCATTCTAAGGTTTGTCTAAGTTCGTCCTTAGAAAGAGAATAACTTGGGACGAACTTAGACAAACCTTAGAATGAGACTTAAGTTTGTCTTTGTTCGTCCCAAGTTAGTCTCGTTTGTCTCATTCTAAGGTTTGTCTAAGTTCGTCATTAGAAAGAGACTAACTTGGGACGAACTTAGACAAACCTTAGAATGGGACTTAAGTTTGTCTTTGTTCATCCCAAGTTAGTCTCGTTAGTCTCATTCTAAGGTTTGTCTAAGTTCGTCCTTAGAAAGAGACTAACTTGGGACGAACTAAGACAAACCTTAGAATGAGACTAACATTTTTCTTTGTTCGTCCAAAGTTAGTCTCGTTAGTCTCATTCTAAGGTTTGTCTAAGTTCGTCCTTAGAAAGAGAATAACTTGGGACGAACTTAGACAAACCTTAGAATGAGACTTAAGTTTGTCTTTGTTCGTCCCAAGTTAGTCTCGATAGTCTCATTCTAAGATTTGTCTAAGTTCGTCCTTAGAAAGAGACTAAGTTGGGACGAACTAAGACAAACCTTAGAATGGGAGTTAAGTTTGTCTTTGTTCGTCCCAAGTTAGTCTAATTCTAAGGTTTGTCTAAGTTCGTCCTTAGAAAGAGACTAACTTGGGACCAACTAAGATAAACCTTAGAATGGGACTTAGGTTTGTCTTTGTTCGTCCCAAGTTAGTCTCGTTAGTCTCATTCCAAAGTTTGTCTAAGTTCGTCCTTAGAAAGAGACTAACTTGGGACAAACTTAGACAAACCCTAGAATGGGACTTAAGTTTTTCTTTGTTCGTCCCAAGTTAGTCTCGTTAGTCTCATTCTAAGGTTTGTCTAAGTTCGTCCTTAGAAAGAGACTGACTTGGGACGAACTAAGACAAACCTCAGAATGAGACTAACAAGTTTCTTTGTTCGTCCAATGTTAGTCTCGTTAGTCTCATTCTAAGGTTTGTCTAAGTTCATCCTTAGAAAGAGACTAACTTGGGACGAACTAAGACAAACCTTAGAATGAGACTTAAGTTTGTCTTTGTTCGTCCCAAGTTTGTCTCGTTAGTCTCATTCTAAGGTTTGTCTAAGTTCGTCCTTAGAAAGAGAATAACTTGGGACGAACTTAGAAAAACCTCAGAATGAGACTTAAGTTTGTCTTTGTTCGTCCCAAGTTTGTCTCGTTAGTCTCATTCAAAGGTTTGTCCAAGTTCGTCTTTAGAAAGAGACTAACTTGGGACGAACTTAGACAAACCTTAGAATGAGACTTAAGTTTGTCTTTGTTCGTCCCAAGTTTGTCTCGTTAGTCTCATTCTAAGGTTTGTCTAAGTTGTCCTTAGAAAGAGACTAACTTGGGATGAACTCAGACAAACCTTAGAATGGGACTTGAGTTTGTCTTTGTTCGTCCAAAGTTTGTCTCGTTAGTCTCATTCTAAGGTTTGTCTAAGTTCGTCCTTAGAAAGAGACTAACTTGGGATGAACTTATCCAAACCTTAGAATGAGACTTAAGTTTGTCTTTGTTCGTCCCAAGTTTGTCTCGTTAGTCTCATTCTAAGGTTTGTCTAAGTTCGTCCTTAGAAAAAGACTAACTTGGGATAAACTTAGACAAACCGTAGAATGAGACTTAAGTTTGTCTTTGTTCGTCCCAAGTTAGGCTCGTTAGTCTCATTCAAAGGTTTGTCTGAGTTTGTCCTTAGAAAGAGACTAACTTGGGACGAACAAAGACAAACCTTAGAATGGGACTTGAGTTTATCTGTGTTCGTCCCATGTTAGTCTCGTTAGTCTCATTCTAAGGTTTGTCTAAGTTCGTCCTCAGATAGAGACTAACTTGGGACGAACTAAGATAAACCTTAGAATGAGACTAACGTTTTTCTTTGTTCGTCCCAAGTTAGTCTCGTTAGTCTCATTCTAAGGTTTGTCTAAGTTCGTCCTTAGAAAGAGACTAACTAGGGACGAACTTAGACAAACCTTAGAATGAGACTTAATTTTGTCTTTGTTCGTCCCAAGTTAGTCTCGTTAGTCTCATTCTAAGGTTTGTCTAAGTTCGTCCTTAGAAAGAGACTACTTGAAACGAACTTAGACAAACCTTAGAATGAGACTAAAGTTTGTCTTTGTTCGTCCCAAGTTTGTCTCGTTAGTCTCATTCTAAGGTTTGTCTAAGTTCGTCCTTAGAAAGAGATCCACTTGGGACGAACTAAGACAAACCTTAGAATGGGACTTAAGTTTGTCTTTGTTCGTCCCAAGTTAGTCTCGTTAGTCTCATTCTAAGGATTGTCTAAGTTCGTCCTTAGAAAGAGACTAAGTTGGGATGAACTAAGACAAACCTTAGAATGGGACTTAAGTTTGTCTTTGTTCGTCCCAAGTTAGTCTCATTCTAAGGTTTGTCTAAGTTCGTCCTTAGAAAGAGACTAACTTGGGACCAACTTAGACAAACCTTAGAATGAGACTTAAGTTTGTCTTTGTTCGTCCCAAGTTAGTCTCGTTAGTCTCATTCTAAGGTTTGTCTAAGTTTGTCCTTAGAAAGAGACTAACTTGGGACGAACAAAGACAAACCTTAGAATGGGACTTAAGTTTGTCTTTGTTCGTCCCAAGTTAGTCTTGTTAGTCTCATTCTAAGGTTTGTCTAAGTTTGTCCTTAGAAAGAGACTAACTTGGGACGAACTAAGAAAAACCATAGAATGAGACTAACGTTTTTCCTTGTTCGTCCAAAGTTAGTCCCGTTAGTCTCATTCTAAGGTTTGTCTAAGTTCGTCCTTAGAAAGAGAATAACTTGGGACGAACTTAGACAAACCTTAGAATGAGACTTAATTTTGTCCTTGTTCGTCCCAAGTTAGTCTCGTTAGTCTCATTCTAAGGTTTGTCTAAGTTCATCCTTCGAAAGAGACTAACTTGGGACGAACTAAGACAAACCTTAGAATGGGACTTAGGTTTGTCTTTGTTCGTCCCAAGTTAGTCTCATTCTAAGGTTTGTCTAAGTTCGTCCTTAGAAAGAGACTAACTTGGAACGAACTTAGACAAACATTAGAATGAGACTTAAGTTTGTCTTTGTTCGTCCCAAGTTAATCTCGTTAGTCTCATTCTAAGGATTGTCTAAGTTCGTCCTTAGAAAGAGACTAACTTGGGACGAACTTTGACAAACCTTAGAATGAGACTTAAGTTTGTCTTTGTTCGTCCCAAGTTAGTCTCGTTAGTCTCATTCTAAGGTTTATCTAACTTCGTCCTTAGAAAGAGACTAACTTGGGATGAACTAAGACAAACCTTAGAATGAGACTAACGTTTTTCTTTGTTCGTCCAAAGTTCTTCTCGTTAGTCTCATTCTAAGGTTTGTCTAAGTTCGTCCTTAGAAAGAGAATAACTTGGGACGAACTTATACAAACCTTAGAATGAGACTTAAGTTTGTCTTTGTTCGTCCCAAGTTAGTCTCATTCTAAGGTTTGTCTAAGTTCGTCCTTAGAAAGAGACTAACTTGGGACGAACTTTGACAAACCTTAGAATGAGACTTAAGTTTGTCTTTGTTCGTCCCAAGTTAGTCTCGTTAGTCTCATTCTAAGGTTTATCTAAGTTGATCCTTAGAAAGAGACTAACTTGGGACGAACTAAGACAAACTTTAGAATGAGACTAACGTTTTTCTTTGTTCGTCCAAAGTTCGTCTCGTTAGTCTCATTCTAAGGTTTGTCTAAGTTCGTCCTTAGAAAGTGAATAACTTGGGACGAACTTAGACAAACCTTAGTATGAGACTTAAGTTTGTCTTTGTTTGTCCCAAGTTAGTCTCGTTAGTCTCATTCTAAGGTTTGTCTAAGTTCGTCCTTAGAAAGAGACTAACTTGGGACGAACAAAGAAAAACCTTACAATGAGACTTACGTTTGTCTTTGTTCGTCCCAAGATAGTCTCGTTAGTCTCATTCTAAGGTTTGTCTAAGTTCGTCCTTAGAAAGAGACTAACTTGGGACGAACTTAGACAAACCTTAGAATGAGACTAAAGTTTGTCTTTGTTCGTCCCAAGTTTGTCTCGTTAGTCTCATTCTAAGGTTTGTCTAAGTTCGTCCTTAGAAAGAGACTAACTTGGGACGAAATAAGACAAACCTTAGAATGAGACTAACGTTTTTCATTGTTCGTCCAAAGTTAGTCTCGTTAGTCTCATTCTAAGGTTTGTCTAAGTTCATCCTTGGAAAGAGAATAACTTGGGATGAACTTAGACAAACCTTAGAATGAGACTTAAGTTTGTCTTTGTTCGTCCCAAGTTAGTCTCGTTAGTCTCATTCTAAGGTTTGTCTAAGTTCGTCCTTAGAAAGAGTCTAACTTGGGACGAACTAAGACAAACCTTAGAATGGGACTTAAGTTTGTCTTTGTTCGTCCCAAATTAGTCTCGTTAGTCTCATTCTAAGGTTTGTCAAAGTTCGTTCTTAGAAAGAGACAAACTTGGGACGAACTAAGACAAACCTTAGAATGAGACTAACGTTTTTCTTTGTTCGTCCAAATTTAGTCTCATTATTCTCATTCTAAGGTTTGTCTAAGTTCGTCCTTAGAAACAGAATAACTTGGGACGAACTTAGACAAACCTTAGAATGAGACTTAAGTTTGTCTTTGTTCGTCCCAAGTTAGTCTCGTTAGTCTCATTCTAAGGTTTGTCTAAGTTCGTCCTTAGAAAGAGACTACTTGAAACGAACTTAGACAAACCTTAGAATGAGACTAAAGTTTGTCTTTGTTCGTCCCAAGTTTGTATCGTTAGTCTCATTCTAAGGTTTGTCTAAGTTCGTCCTCAGAAAGAGATCCACTTGGGACGAACTAAGACAAACCTTAGAATGGGACTTAAGTTTGTCTTTGTTCGTCCCAAGTTAGTCTCGTTAGTCTCATTCTAAGGATTGTCTAAGTTCGTCTATAGAAAGAGACTAACTTGGGACGAACTTTGACAAACTGATGAGGACACACTAGCCTCACCTCGTCGGTCATCTACTATTACAAGTAATCCTATACAACTACAAGCTGATGCATCGACGAAAGAAGCTTTCAAAGGTCCAATGACTAGGAACCGAGCAAAACAAATTCAACATGAGGTGAATTCACTCCTAGTTGATTGTTATACTACAATTGATGAGAACTTTATGCTGCCTAAATCTAGTGTGCTTTTATTACTCAGATTCTCAAAATTGGATGGACATAAAGAAGGGACACTTATGGAGGACTCATGCACGAAGAACAAAGGGAGAAGTCTAACATCATTTAGTGCAAGAAAGAAAGCAATAAAGGACCAGAATTGATGCTTTTCCCTTAGCACATCAAACCAAGCACAAATTGAAAGCATGGCTATTAATAGTATTGCACAAAGATCAATCATGGGCACTTATGGCTGAACAAGGATCAAAGGAGAATGCACAAGACTCCATGGTGGCTGCTCATTGCTCAAAAGAGGCTACTCAAGATCCCATGGTGGCTGCACAAGTCCACAACACATGCATTTACTTTCATTTCTTAGTATTAATCCTCATCTACATGTATTTTGAAAACACATTCAGATTTTGGAAATTTTATTCATCAACATTTCAGATTTAGCTATTGCTACATCTTTTTCAAGAGAGAGTTCTCTACCCCCTTGCTCTTGTAGTTTCCTTGTGAGATTGCATAAGCGGTCGTTCGACGGCAACCAAATTGTGCTTCCAACTTTGTGCGTGGTTGTGTGGTTTGGAAACTTAGAGTGTGGTTAGGCAATTACTTGTTGCAGGTCATTGCACAAGCAGTGGTTGGCTTCAAGAGTCGTCGGGTTGCACTACCTATCCTCCTCCATCAAATCCAACATCGTGAAGTCCCGCTTCCGCCCCGTATCATTTGGTAATCAGAGCCATTGTTACATTGGTACCATCTATCCCTTTGTAGTTTTGTTGATTTCAATTCTGTCAAAAAAACAGCAAAAAAAAGCAAAAAAAAAGCAAAAAAAAGCAAAAAAAAGCAAAAAAAAGCAAAAAAAAAGTTGCTGAATTTGTAGGGATTTCATCTAGTCTATTGAGTAGTGAATCCAAAATCAGTCATTGTTTGTGTGATTCTCGACTTGTATGCGCTTGATTGTTCACTCTTTTGGACCAACCATCATCACCGAAGTAAAACACAAATCTGCACTCACTTGGAATCTTCACGAGCTTCGGTTGGTAAGAGAAAGTGAGGTTTGAGGTTCTTTTTTTTTCTTTCATACACATTTATCTTTAGTATAGAGTTTTCCACAGCTAATCATGGCAGGTGATGGAGATGAATATGAAATTGATGGCGCTGAACAACTCAATCAGCCCATCACACGTCTCCATTTCAATGCTTTACGTGATCATCTTCGTCAAGAGTTTCGGGCAAGCATTGAGTCATTGGAGGAAAAGCAAGATAGAATATCTGAGGATCTTCAACAACTTATGGGTAATGTTAATCAACAACTAACCCAAAATCTTGCTGCTATGCAAGTTAATATAGTTGCTCAAGTTGTTCGAGAACTACGACAAGCCACGGGAGATGCAAGTGTGCATGGCGATGAGACTGAGAGGACTAATGGAGAGGTTGCTGCACCAATTGCTCAAGGAGGGCGAAACCATGTCGCCAACAACACAAACAACGTAGTTGCTGGTCGTGGGAATAATTTTAGAGATGCTCCATTCAATGGACGAGGACGAGGTCGTGGAAGAGGTAATATGAACCATGGTTACATTGATGATGAATTTGACAATGAGGATCGTGACATGTTCAGAAATGCTGGATTCCGTCAACGTGGAAACTTTGTTCGTGATGAGGAAAGGTTTGGTAAGCTGAAATTTACTATGCCAAAGTTTGAAGGAGGATCTGATCCAGAAGCTTATCTTACATGGGAGTTGAAGGTTGATAAGATTTTCCGCATGCATAACTATTCCGAAGAGAAGAAGCTTGCCATGGCTTCATTGGAGTTTGAAGACTATGCGCTTATATGGTGGGAACAAGTCCAGGGACAACGAGAAGAAGGAGAAGGATTCCCTATTGCTACTTGGGCAGAAATGAAGCGTGAGATGAGGGCGAGATTCATTCCAAGACACTATAGAAGAGACATCTTTGACAAGCTTCAAAACTTGAGTCAAGGTAAACAATCTGTTGAGGAATACCACAAGTAGATGGAGAAGGCTATTATACGTGCCGATATACAAGAAGATGAGGAGCAGTCCATGGCTCGATTCTTGTATGGGTTGAACACAAGTGTGAAACGGATTGTTGAGCTACAACCTTACCGAAATGTCATAGAGTTGGTGCATCTTGCTTCAAAGGCTGAACGACAATTGCAAGAGGACTCAAAGCTGAACAAATCAACCTCATTCACTACTCGGACTACAACAAGTGGAAGTAAGTTTGTACCGCAATTTAATGTTGGTCGAGGCATCACCACTAACTCTGTAGGTGGCAATTGTTCCAACACTCGTAGTGGTGGAACTGAAACTTCAGGGGAGAAAGGCAAATCAGCGTCATCTAGTTCATCTTCCATTGGACCCACATCCAAGAGTAGAGACATTGAGTGTTTCAAGTGTAAGGGACGTGGTCATATGATCAAAGACTGCCCAAACAACCGTACTATGCTCGTCACTGAGGAAGGAGAGTATGAATCAGCAAGTGATTTGGAAGACGAAGTTGCTAATGATACTCTTGATGATGAAGAACGCAATTATTGTGATTTTGAGCAAGGTGCCTCACTTGTTGTTACCAAGGTGCTCAGCGTGCAAGTGAAAGATTCAGAGAATTGTCAACGGCACAACCTTTTCCAAACAAGAGCAAAAGTTCAAGACAAAGTTGCGAAGGTAATAATTGATGGAGGAAGTTGCCAAAACCTTGCAAGTAAAGAGATGTGTGAAAAGCTTGAGCTGAAGTTGCTGCCACATCCTCACCCATACCATGTGCAATGGTTAAGTGATTGCGGAGAAATGAAGATTACACACAAGGTAAAAGTTCAGTTTAAGATTGGCGATTATATTGACACGGTTGAGTGTGATGTTCTACCCATGAAGGTGTGTCATTTACTATTGGGAAGGCCGTGGCAATATGATGTTTCAGCGCAACATTGTGGACGCACAAACCATTACAAAATCAAGTGGAAAGGCAAGGATTTGGTGCTCCGACCTATGACACCTCAACAAATTATGACTGATCATATGCAAAAAGCCAGCGAGGGAAACAAAGTGAGTGTGAGAGTTGGAGAGAAAAAACATACGAGCGGAAACCACAAAACAGTGAGTGAGTGTCCCAAAACAAACACGAGAGAGAAACAGAAAAGTGAGGGAGAGAATTTCGTCATGCTAGCCACCAAATCTGAGTTGAGAGATGTGAGGAATAACACCAGTCAAGTGATCTTTGTGCTGATGTACAAAGACACATTGGTATCGACTAACGACTTGACATCTCTTCCTAGTGCCTTTTCTCGTGTTTTGCAGGATTACAAGGATGTCTTTCCAGAGGAGGTTCCAGCGGGTTTACCTCCATTGCGTGGCATTGAACATCAAATTGATCTCATTCCAGGAGCTTCACTTCCAAACCGACCACCATACCGCACAAATCCCGAAGAGACAAAGGAGATACAAAGGCAGGTACAAGAACTTTTAAATAAAGGTTATGTACGTGAAAGTTTAAGTCCTTGTGCTGTCCCTGTTATTTTAGTTCCTAAGAAGGATGGTTCTTGGCGTATGTGTGTTGATTGTAGGGCCATAAACAATATTACTGTTCGATATCGTCATCCTATTCCTAGGTTAGATGATATGCTTGATGAACTTAGTGGCTCTATGATATTCTCTAAGGTTGATTTGCGTAGTGGATATCATCAAATTCGGATGAAAGAGGGAGATGAATGGAAAACGGCATTCGAAACAAAATTTGGATTGTATGAGTGGTTAGTCATGCCCTTTGGATTAACTAATGCACCTAGTACTTTCATGAGGTTAATGAATCATGTCTTGAGAGCTTACATTGGGAGATTTGTTGTTGTTTACTTTGATGACATCTTGATATACAGCAAGTCTATAGATGAGCATATTGATCATATCAAACTTGTGTTAGATGTTCTTAGGAGGGAACAGTTATATGCTAACATGGACAAGTGCTCATTTTGCACGAAGAAGGTTGTTTTTCTTGGCTATGTCGTTTCAGGGCAAGGAATTGAGGTTGACGAATCAAAAGTTGAGGCAATCAAGAATTGGCCTACTCCTCTCAATATGAGTCAAGTAAGAAGTTTTCATGGTCTTGCTGGTTTCTATAGAAGGTTTGTTAAGGATTTTAGTACCATTGCTGCCCCATTGAATGAGTTAACAAAGAAGGGTGTTGTTTTCAAATGGGATGTGCCTCAAGAAAATGCTTTCACAGAGCTTAAGAAACGATTAACGGAGTCACCGGTGCTTGTTCTTCCTGATTTTAACAAAACTTTTGAAATAGAGTGTGATGCTAGTGGAATAGGTATTGGTGGTGTCTTAATGCAAGAAAGCAAACCGATAGCATATTTTAGTGAGAAATTGGGCGGTGCAAAGTTGAACTATTCAGTTTATGATAAGGAATTGTATGCTTTTGTTCGTGTGCTTGAAACTTGGCAACATTACTTATGGACTAAGGAGTTTGTCATTCATTCTGATCATGAAGCATTGAAACATCTTAAGGGTCAAGCTAAGCTCAATAGGAGGCATGCTAAATGGGTAGAATTCATTGAGACTTTCCCATATGTTGTGAGATATAAGAAGGGTAAAGAAAACATGGTTGCTGATGCTCTATCTCGTAGACATGTTTTGTTGAACCAATTAGAGGTAAAAGTGCTTGGACTTGAAAGTTTGAAAGCTTTGTATGTTGCTGATCCTTACTTTTCAGAACCATATGAAAGATGTCAAGATGGAAAAGGATGGGATAAGTATCATATGCATGATGGATTTCTTTTTAGAGCTAACAAACTTTGTGTTCCTGATTGTTCGGTTAGGCTTTTGTTATTGCAAGAATCACATGCAGGTGGTTTAATGGGTCATTTTGGCCGGGAGAAGACTTATGAGATGCTTGCTGATCATTTTTATTGGCCAAAGATGAGGAAGGATGTTGAAAGATTCATGTAGCGATGCATTACATGTCACAAAGCTAAGTCAAAACTTAACCCTCACGGTTTATATACTCCTCTACCAGTTCCTAGTGTTCCTTGGGAAGATATTAGTATGGATTTTGTGTTAGGACTACCTAAAACTAAGAGGGGAAGGGATTCAGTTTTTGTTGTTGTTGATAGATTCTCGAAGATGGCACATTTCATTCCATGTCATAAGAGCGATGATGCTTCACATGTGGCTGATTTATTTTTCAGGGAGGTTGTGCGTCTGCATGGAGTACCAAGGACGATCGTATCTGATCGTGATGTGAAGTTTATGAGCTACTTTTGGAAGACATTATGGGGAAAGCTTGGGACCAAGCTATTGTTTTCAACAACTTGTCACCCACAAACTGATGGCCAAACGGAGGTGGTAAACCGTACCCTTTCAACGTTACTAAGAACTATGATCAAGAAGAACCTAAGGGAATGGGAAGAGTGCTTGCCGCACATCGAGTTCGCTTACAATAGGGCAGTTCACTCTACCACAAGCATGTGCCCATTTGAGGTGGTTTATGGATTCAAACCCATTTCACCACTCGACTTGCTGCCACTTCCATTGCAAGAACGAAGTAATATGGAGGCCTCAAAGCGTGCTGCATATGTGAGAAGGATTCACGAGAAGACTAAGGAGCAGATTGAGAAAAAGGTAAAGTATTACGCACACAAGGCTAACAAGAACCGAAAGAAGGTAACGTTTGAACCCGGAGATCTAGTTTGGATACATCTACGTAAAGAACGTTTTCCGGAGAAACGCAAGTCCAAACTCATGCCTCGTGGGGATGGACCATTCAAAGTGTTAGCAAAAATAAATGACAATGCCTACAAGATTGAACTTCCAGAAGACTATGCGGTGAGTCCCACATTCAACGTGGCTGACTTGTCGCCTTACTTGGGTGAAGAAGAATCAGAGTCGAGGACGACTCTTTTTGAAGAGGGGGAGGATGATGAGGACACACTAGCCTCACCTCGTCGGTCATCTACTATTACAAGTAATCCTATACAACTACAAGCTGATGCATCGACGAAAGAAGCTTTCAAAGGTCCAATGACTAGGAACCGAGCAAAACAAATTCAACATGAGGTGAATTCACTCCTAGTTGATTGTTATACTACAATTGATGAGAACTTTATGCTGCCTAAATCTAGTGTGCTTTTACTACTCAGATTCTCAAAAGTGGATGGACATAAAGAAGGGACACTTATGGATGACTCATGCACGAAGAACAAAGGGAGAAGTCTAACATCATTTAGTGCAAGAAAGAAAGCAATAAAGGGCCAGAATTGATGCTTTTCCCTTAGCACATCAAACCAAGCACAAATTGAAAGCATGGCTATTAATAGTATTGCACAAAGATCAATCATGGGCACTTATGGCTGAACAACGATCAAAGGAGAATGCACAAGACTCCATGGTGGCTGCTCATTGCTCAAAAGAGGCTACTCAAGATCCCATGGTGGCTGCACGAGTCCACAACACGTGCATTTACTTTCATTTCTTAGTATTAATCCTCATCTACATGTATTTTGAAAACACATTCAGATTTTGGAAATTTTATTCATCAACATTTCAGATTTAGCTATTGCTACATCTTTTTCAAGAGAGAGTTCTCTACCCCCTTGCTCTTGTAGTTTCCTTGTGAGATTGCATAAGCGGTCGTTCGACGGCAACCAAATTGTACTTCCAACTTTGTGCGTGGTTGTGTGGTTTGGAAACTTAGAGTGTGGTTAGGCAATTACTTGTTGCAGGTCATTGCACAAGCAGTGGTTGGCTTCAAGAGTCGTCGGGTTGCACTACCTATCCTCCTCCATCAAATCCTACATCGTGAAGTCCCGCTTCCACCCCGTATCATTTGGTAATCAGAGCCATTGTTACATTGGTACCATCTATCCCTTTGTAGTTTTGTTGATTTCAATTCTGTCAAAAA
This sequence comes from Rhodiola kirilowii, assembly GCA_033675215.1. Lineage (NCBI taxonomy): Eukaryota > Viridiplantae > Streptophyta > Magnoliopsida > Saxifragales > Crassulaceae > Rhodiola > Rhodiola kirilowii. The sequence goes on along the minus strand of JAUCNB010000012.1, from coordinate 297,846 downwards.
AAAACAGCAAAAAAAAAGCAAAAAAAGCAAAAAAAAAAGCAAAAAAAAAGCAAAAAAAAAAAGTTGCTGAATTTGTAGGGATTTCATCTAGTCTATTGAGTAGTGCATCCAAAATCAGCCATTGTTTGTGTGATTCTCGACTTGTATGCGCTTGATTGTTCACTCTTTTGGACCAACCATCATCACCGAAGTAAAACACAAATCTGCACTCACTTGGAATCTTCACGAGCTTCGGTTGGTAAGAGAAAGTGAGGTTTGAGGTTCTTTTTTTTTATTTCATACACATTTATCTTTAGTATAGAGTTTTCCACAGCTAATCATGGCAGGTGATGGAGATGAATATGAAATTGATGGCGCTGAACAACTCAATCAGCCCATCACACGTCTCCATTTCAATGCTTTACGTGATCATCTTCGTCAAGAGTTTCGGGCAAGCATTGAGTCATTGGAGGAAAAGCAAGATAGAATATCTGAGGATCTTCAACAACTTATGGGTAATGTTAATCAACAACTAACCCAAAATCTTGCTGCTATGCAAGTTAATATAGTTGCTCAAGTTGTTCGAGAACTACGACAAGCCACGGGAGATGCAAGTGTGCATGGCGATGAGACTGAGAGGACTAATGGAGAGGTTGCTGCACCAATTGCTCAAGGAGGGCGAAACCATGTCGCCAACAACACAAACAACGTAGTTACTGGTCGTGGGAATAATTTTAGAGATGCTCCATTCAATGGACGAGGACGAGGTCGTGGAAGAGGTAATATGAACCATGGTTACATTGATGATGAATTTGACAATGAGGATCGTGACATGTTAAGAAATGCTGGATTCCGTCAACGTGGAAACTTTGTTCGTGATGAGGAAAGGTTTGGTAAGTTGAAATTTACTATGCCAAAGTTTGAAGGAGGATCTGATCCAGAAGCTTATCTTACATGGGAGTTGAAGGTTGATAAGATTTTCCGCATGCATAACTATTCCGAAGAGAAGAAGCTTGCCATGGCTTCATTGGAGTTTGAAGACTATGCGCTTATATGGTGGGAACAAGTCCAGGGACAACGAGAAGAAGGAGAAGGATTCCCTATTGCTACTTGGGCAGAAATGAAGCGTGAGATGAGGGCGAGATTCATTCCAAGACACTATAGAAGAGACATCTTTGATCAAAACTTGAGTCAAGGTAAACAATCTGTTGAGGAATACCACAAGGAGATGGAGAAGGCTATTATACGTGCCGATATACAAGAAGATGAGGAGCAGTCCATGGCTCGATTCTTGTATGGGTTGAACACAAGTGTGAAACGGATTGTTGAGCTATAACCTTACCGAAATGTCATAGAGTTGGTGCATCTTGCTTCAAAGGCTGAACGACAATTGCAAGAGGACTCAAAGCTGAACAAATCAACCTCATTCACTACTCGGACTACAACAAGTGGAAGTAAGTTTGTACCGCAATTTAATGTTGGTCGAGGCATCACCACTAACTCTGTAGGTGGCAATCGTTCCAACACTCGTAGTTGTGGAACTGAAACTTCAGGGGAGAAAGGCAAATCAGCGTCATCTAGTTCATCTTCCATTGGACCCACATCCAAGAGTAGAGACATTGAGTGTTTCAAGTGTAAGGGACGTGGTCATATGATCAAAGACTGCCCAAACAACCGTACTATGCTCGTCACTGAGGAAGGAGAGTATGAATCAGCAAGTGATTTGGAAGACGAAGTTGCTAATGATACTCTTGATGATGAAGAACGCAATTATTTTGATTATGAGCAAGGTGCCTCACTTGTTGTTACCAAGGTGCTCAGCGTGCAAGTGAAAGATTCAGAGAATTGTCAACGGCACAACCTTTTCCAAACAAGAGCAAAAGTTCAAGACAAAGTTGCGAAGGTAATAATTGATGGAGGAAGTTGCCAAAATGATGAGGACACACTAGCCTCACCTCGTCGGTCATCTACTATTACAAGTAATCCTATACAACTACAAGCTGATGCATCGACGAAAGAAGCTTTCAAGGGTCCAATGACTAGGAACCGAGCAAAACAAATTCAACATGAGGTGAATTCACTCCTAGTTGATTGTTATACTACAATTGATGAGAACTTTATGCTGCCTAAATCTAGTGTGCTTTTATTACTCAGATTCTCAAAAGTGGATGGACATAAAGAAGGGACACTTATGGAGGACTCATGCTCGAAGAACAAAGGGAGAAGTCTAACATCATTTAGTGCAAGAAAGAAAGCAATAAAGGACCAGAATTGATGCTTTTCCCTTATCACATCAAAACAAGCACAAATTGAAAGCATGGCTATTAATAGTATTGCACAAAGATCAATCATGGGCACTTATGGCTGAACAAGGATCAAAGGAGAATGCACAAGACTCCATGGTGGCTGCTCATTGCTCAAAAGAGGCTACTCAAGATCCCATGGTGGCTGCACAAGTCCACAACACATGCATTTACTTTCATTTCTTAGTATTAATCCTCATCTACATGTATTTTGAAAACACATTCAGATTTTGGAAAATTTTATTCATCAACATTTCAGATTTAGCTATTGCTACATCTTTTTTTCAAGAGAGAGTTCTCTACCCCCTTGCTCTTGTAGTTTCCTTGTGAGATTGCATAAGCGGTCGTTCGACGGCAACCAAATTGTGCTTCCAACTTCGTGCGTGGTTGTGTGGTTTGGAAACTTAGAGTGTGGTTAGGCAATTCCTTGTTGCAGGTCATTGCACAAGTAGTGGTTGGCTTCAAGAGTCGTCGGGTTGCACTACCTATCCTCCTCCATCAAATCCTACATCGTGAAGTCCCGCTTCCGCCCCGTATCATTTGGTAATCAGAGCCATTGTTACATTGGTACCATCTATCCCTTTGTAGTTTTGTTGATTTCAATTCTGTCAAAAAAAAAAGCAAAAAAAAAAGCAAAAAAAAAAGCAAAAAAAAAACAAAAAAAAAAAGCAAAAAAAAAGCAAAAAAAAAAAGCAAAAAAAAAAGCAAAAAAAAAGCAAAAAAAAAGTTGCTGAATTTGTAGGGATTTCATCTAGTCTATTGAGTAGTGCATCCAAAATCAGCATTGTTTGTGTGATTCTCGACTTGTATGCGCTTGATTGTTCACTCTTTTGGACCAACCATCATCACCGAAGTAAAACACAAATCTGCACTCACTTGGAATCTTCACGAGCTTCGGTTGGTAAGAGAAAGTGAGGTTTGAGTTTCTTTTTTTTTTCTTTCATGCACATTTATCTTTAGTATAGAGTTTTCCACAACTAATCATGGCAGGTGATGGAGATGAATATGAAATTGATGGCGCTGGACAACTCAATCAGCCCATCACACGTTTCCATTTCAATGTCTTACGTGATCATCTTCGTCAAGAATTTAGAGCGAGTCTTAATACAGTTGAGGAGAAGCAAGACAAGCTGTCCGAAGACCTTCAACAACTTATGGGTAATGTCAATGATCAACTAACACAAAATCTTGCTGCAATGCAAGTTGATCTTGTAGCTCAGATTGTCCGAGAGCTTCGTCAAGTCCCAGGAGATGCAAGTGTGCATGGTGATGAGCGTGAAGACATAAATGATGAAACTGCTACCCGTAATGCCCAAGGACGAAGGAATCAAGTTGCTGGCCATAGGAACAATGCGGCTGATGGTCATCGATATGATGGTCGTGGTGATATTCGTAGAAACAATGGTGGTGGTGCTGCTGGTCGTGGTCGTGGAAGAGGACGCGGAAGAGGTAATATCGATCATGATGATTTTGATGATGAATATGAGGATGATGATCATGGACTGCATAGGAATGATAGGTTTCATAGACGAGGAAACTATGGACGCGAACAGCATGATGAGGAGAGATTTGGTAAGCTGAAATTTACTATGCCAAAGTTTGAAGGAGAATCTAATCCAGAAGCTTATCTTACATGGGAGTTGAAGGTTGATGAGATTTTCCGCATGCATAACTATTCCGAAGAGAAGAAGCTTGCCATGGCTTCATTGGAGTTTGAAGACTATGCGCTTATATGGTGGGAACAAGTCCAGCGACAACGAGAAGAAGGAGAAGGATTCCCTATTGCTACTTGGGCAGAAATGAAGCGTGAGATGAGGGCGAGATTCATTCCAAGACACTATAGAAGAGACATCTTTGACAAGCTTCAAAACTTGAGGCAAGGTAAACAATCTGTTGAGGAGTACCACAAGGAGATGGAGAAGGCTATTATACGTGCCGATATACAAGAAGATGAGGAGCAGTCCATGGCTCGATTCTTGTATGGGTTGAACACAAGTGTGAAACGGATTGTTGAGCTACAACCTTACCGAAATGTCATAGAGTTGGTGCATCTTGCTTCAAAGGCTGAACGACAATTGCAAGATGACTCAAAGCTGAACAAATCAACCTCATTCACTACTCGGACTACAACAAGTGGAAGTAAGTTTGTACCGCAATTTAATGTTGGTCGAGGCATCACCACTAACTCTGTAGGTGGCAATCGTTCCAACACTCGTAGTGGTGGAACTGAAACTTCAAGGGAGAAAGGCAAATCAGCGTCATCTAGTTCATCTTCCATTGGATCCACATCCAAGAGTAGAGACATTGAGTGTTTCAAGTGTAAGGGACGTGGTCATATGATCAAAGACTGCCCAAACAACCGTACTATGCTCGTCACTGAGGAGGGAGAGTATGAATCAGCAAGTGATTTGGAAGACGAAGTTGCAAATGATACTCTTGATGATGAAGAACACAATTATTGTGATTATGAGCAAGGTGCCTCACTTGTTGTTACCAAGGTGCTCAGCGTGCAAGTGAAAGATTCAGAGAATTGTCAACGGCACAACCTTTTCCAAACAAGAGCAAAAGTTCAAGACAAAGTTGCGAAGGTAATAATTGATGGAGGAAGTTGCCAAAACCTTGCAAGTAAAGAGATGTGTGAAAAGCTTGAGCTGAAGTTGCTGCCACATCCTCACCCATACCATGTGCAATGGTTAAGTGAATGCGGAGAAATGAAGATTACACACAAGGTAAAAGTTCAGTTTAAGATTGGCGATTAAATTGACACGGTTGAGTGTGATGTTCTACCCATGAAGGTGTGTCATTTACTTTTGGGAAGGCCGTGGCAATATGATGTTTCAGCGCAACATTGTGGACGCACAAACCATTACACAATCAAGTGGAAAGGTAAGGATTTAGTGCTCCGACCTATGACACCTCAACAAATTATGACTGATCATATGCAAAAAGCCAGCGAGGGAAACAAAGTGAGTGTGAGAGTTGGAGAGAAAAAACATACGAGCGGAAACCACAAAATAGTGAGTGAGTGTCCCAAAACAAACACGAGAGAGAAACAGAAAAGTGAGGGAGAGAATTTCGTCATGCTAGCCACCAAATCTGAGTTGAGAGATGTGAGGAATAACACAAGTCAAGTGATCTTTGTGCTGATGTACAAAGACACATTGGTATCGACTAACGACTTGACATCTCTTCCTAGTGCATTTGCTCATGTCTTGCAGGATTATAAAGATGTTTTTCCCGAGGAGATTCCACCGGGACTACCTCCTTTGCGTGGCATTGAGCATCAAATTGATCTCATTCCGGGAGCTTCACTTCCAAACCGTCCAGCCGATCGCACTAACCCCGAAGAGACAAAGGAGATACAATGGCAGGTTGTTTTTCTTGGCCATGTTGTTTCTGGGCAAGGAATAGAGGTTGACGAATCAAAAGTTGAGGCAATCAAGAATTGGCCTACTCCTCTCAATATGAGTCCTACTTTCAACGTGGCTGACTTGTCACCTTACTTGGGTGAAGAAGAATCAGAGTCGAGGACGACTCATTTTGAAGTGGGGGAGGATGATGAGGACACACTAGCCTTACCTCGTCGGTTATCTACTATTACAAGTAATCCTATACAACTACAAGCTGATGCATCGACGAAAGAAGCTTTCAAGGGTCCAATGACTAGGAACCGAGCAAAACAAATTCAACATGAGGTGAATTCACTCCTAGTTGATTGTTATACTACAATTGATGAGAACTTTATGCTGCCTAAATCTAGTGTGCTTTTATTACTCAGATTCTCAAAAGTGGATGGACATAAAGAAGGGACACTTATGGAGGACTCATGCACGAAGAACAAAGGGAGAAGTCTAACATCATTTAGTGCAAGAAAGAAAGCAATAAAGGACTAGAATTGATGCTTTTCCCTTAGCACATCAAACCAAGCACAAATTGAAAGCATGGCTATTAATAGTATTGCACAAAGATCAATCATGGGCACTTATGGCTGAACAAGGATCAAAGGAGAATGCACAAGACTCCATGGTGGCTGCTCATTGCTCAAAAGAGGCTACTCAAGATCCCATGGTGGCTGCACAAGTCCACAACACATGCATTTACTTTCATTTCTTAGTATTAATCCTCATCTACATGTATTTTGAAAACACATTCAGATTTTGGAAAATTTTATTCATCAACATTTCAGATTTAGCTATTGCTACATCTTTTTTTCAAGAGAGAGTTCTCTACCCCCTTGCTCTTGTAGTTTCCTTGTGAGATTGCATAAGCGGTCGTTCGACGGCAACCAAATTGTGCTTCCAACTTCGTGCGTGGTTGTGTGGTTTGGAAACTTAGAGTGTGGTTAGGAAATTACTTGTTGCAGGTCATTGCACAAGCAGTGGTTGGCTTCAAGAGTCGTCGGGTTGCACTACCTATCCTCCTCCATCAAATCCTACATCGTGAAGTCCCGCTTCCGCCCCGTATCACAAAACCTTGCAAGTAAAGAGATGTGTGAAAAGCTTGAGCTGAAGTTGCTGCAACATCCTCACCCATACCATGTGCAATGGTTAAGTGATTGCGGAGAAATGAAGATTACACACAAGGTAAAAGTTCAGTTTAAGATTGGCGATTATATTGACACGGTTGAGTGTGATGTTCTACCCATGAAGGTGTGTCATTTACTATTGGGAAGGCCGTGGCAATATGATGTTTCAGCGCAACATTGTGGACGCACAAACCATTACACAATCAAGTGGAAAGGCAAGGATTTGGTGCTCCGACCTATGACACCTCAACAAATTATGACTGAATATATGCAAAAAGCCAGCGAGGGAAACAAAGTGAGTGTGAGAGTTGGAGAGAAAAAACATACGAGCGGAAACCACAAAACAGTGAGTGAGTGTCCCAAAACAAACACGAGAGAGAAACAGAAAAGTGAGGGAGAGAATTTCGTCATGCTAGCCACCAAATCTGAGTTGAGAGATGTGAGGAATAACACCAGTCAAGTGATCTTTGTGCTGATGTACAAAGACACATTGGTATCGACTAACGACTTGACATCTCTTCCTAGTGCCTTTTCTCGTGTTTTGCAAGATTACAAGGATGTCTTTCCAGAGGAGGTTCCAGCGGGTTTACCTCCATTGCGTGGCATTGAACATCAAATTGATCTCATTCCAGGAGCTTCACTTCCAAACCGACCACCATACCGCACAAATCCCGAAGAGACAAAGGAGATACAAAGGCAGGTACAAGAACTTTTAAATAAAGGTTATGTACGTGAAAGTTTAAGTCCTTGTGCTGTCCCTGTTATTTTAGTTCCTAAGAAGGATGGTTCTTGGCGTATGTGTGTTGATTGTAGGGCCATAAACAATATTACTGTTCGATATCGTCATCCTATTCCTAGGTTAGATGATATGCTTGATGAACTTAGTGGCTCTATGATATTCTCTAAGGTTGATTTGCGTAGTGGATATCATCAAATTCGGATGAAAGAGGGAGATGAATGGAAAACGGCATTCGAAACAAAATTTGGATTGTATGAGTGGTTAGTCATGCCCTTTGGATTAACTAATGCACCTAGTACTTTCATGAGGTTAATGAATCATGTCTTGAGAGCTTACATTGGGAGATTTGTTGTTGTTTACTTTGATGACATCTTGATATACAGCAAGTCTATAGATGAGCATATTGATCATATCAAACTTGTGTTAGATGTTCTTAGGAGGGAACAGTTATATGCTAACATGGACAAGTGCTCATTTTGCACGCAGAAGGTTGTTTTTCTTGGCTATGTCGTTTCAGGGCAAGGAATTGAGGTTGACGAATCAAAAGTTGAGGCAATCAAGAATTGGCCTACTCCTCTCAATATGAGTCAAGTAAGAAGTTTTCATGGTCTTGCTGGTTTCTATAGAAGGTTTGTTAAGGATTTTAGTACCATTGCTGCCCCATTGAATGAGTTAACAAAGAAGGGTGTTGTTTTCAAATGGGATGTGCCTCAAGAAAATGCTTTCACAGAGCTTAAGAAACGATTAACGGAGTCACCGGTGCTTGTTCTTCCTGATTTTAACAAAACTTTTGAAATAGAGTGTGATGCTAGTGGAATAGGTATTGGTGGTGTCTTAATGCAAGAAAGCAAACCGATAGCATATTTTAGTGAGAAATTGGGCGGTGCAAAGTTGAACTATTCAGTTTATGATAAGGAATTGTATGCTTTAGTTCGTGTGCTTGAAACTTGGCAACATTACTTATGGACTAAGGAGTTTGTCATTCATTCTGATCATGAAGCATTGAAACATCTTAAGGGTCAAGCTAAGCTCAATAGGAGGCATGCTAAATGGGTAGAATTCATTGAGACTTTCCCATATGTTGTGAGATATAAGAAGGGTAAAGAAAACATGGTTGCTGATGCTCTATCTCGTAGACATGTTTTGTTGAACCAATTAGAGGTAAAAGTGCTTGGACTTGAAAGTTTGAAAGCTTTGTATGTTGCTGATCCTTACTTTTCAGAACCATATGAAAGATGTCAAGATGGAAAAGGATGGGATAAGTATCATATGCATGATGTATTTCTTTTTAGAGCTAACAAACTTTGTGTTCCTGATTGTTCGGTTAGGCTTTTGTTATTGCAAGAATCACATGCAGGTGGTTTAATGGGTCATTTTGGCCGGGAGAAGACTTATGAGATGCTTGCTGATCATTTTTATTGGCCAAAGATGAGGAAGGATGTTGAAAGATTCGTGCAGCGATGCATTACATGTCACAAAGCTAAGTCAAAACTTAACCCTTACGGTTTATATACTCCTCTACCAGTTCCTAGTGTTCCTTGGGAAGATATTAGTATGGATTTTGTGTTAGGACTACCTAAAACTAAGAGGGGAAGGGATTCAGTTTTTGTTGTTGTTGTTAGATTCTCGAAGATGGCACATTTCATTCCATGTCATAAGAGCGATGATGCTTCACATGTGGCTGATTTATTTTTCAGGGAGGTTGTGCGTCTGCATGGAGTACCAAGGACGATCGTATCTGATCGTGATGTGAAGTTTATGAGCTACTTTTGGAAGACATTATGGGGAAAGCTTGGGACCAAGCTATTGTTTTCAACAACTTGTCACCCACAAACTGATGGCCAAACGGAGGTGGTAAACCGTACCCTTTCAACGTTACTAAGGACTATGATCAAGAAGAACCTAAGGGAATGGGAAGAGTGCTTGCCGCACATCGAGTTCGCTTACAATAGGGCAGTTCACTCTACCACAAGTATGTGCCCATTTGAGGTGGTTTATGGATTCAAACCCATTTCACCACTCGACTTGCTGCCACTTCCATTGCAAGAACGAAGTAATATGGAGGCCTCAAAGCGTGCTGCATATGTGAGAAGGATTCACGAGAAGACTAAGGAGCAGATTGAGAAAAAGGTAAAGTATTACGCACACAAGGCTAACAAGAACCGAAAGAAGGTAACGTTTGAACCCGGAGATCTAGTTTGGATACATCTACGTAAAGAACGTTTTCCGGAGAAACGCAAGTCCAAACTCATGCCTCGTGGGGATGGACCATTCAAAGTGTTAACAAAAATAAATGACAATGCCTACAAGATTGAACTTCCAGAAGACTATGCGGTGAGTCCCACTTTCAACGTGGCTGACTTGTCGCCTTACTTGGGTGAAGAAGAATCAGAGTCGAGGACGACTCTTTTTGAAGAGGGGGAGGATGATGAGGACACACTAGCCTCACCTCGTCGGTCATCTACTATTACAAGTAATCCTATACAACTACAAGCTGATGCATCGACGAAGGAAGCTTTCAAAGGTCCAATGACTAGGAACCGAGCAAAACAAATTCAACATGAGGTGAATTCACTCCTAGTTGATTGTTATACTACAATTGATGAGAACTTTATGCTGCCTAAATCTAGTGTGCTTTTATTACTCAGATTCTCAAAAGTGGATGGACATAAAGAAGGGACACTTATGGAGGACTCATGCACGAAGAACAAAGGGAGAAGTCTAACATCATTTAGTGCAAGAAAGAAAGCAATAAAGGACCAGAATTGATGCTTTTCCCTTAGCACATCAAACCAAGCACAAATTGAAAGCATGGCTATTAATAGTATTGCACAAAGATCAATCATGGGCACTTATGGCTGAACAAGGATCAAAGGAGAATGCACAAGACTCCATGGTGGCTGCTCATTGCTCAAAAGAGGCTACTCAAGATCCCATGGTGGCTGCACAAGTCCACAACACATGCATTTACTTTCATTTCTTAGTATTAATCCTCATCTACATGTATTTTGAAAACACATTCAGATTTTGGAAATTTTATTCATCAACATTTCAGATTTAGCTATTGCTACAGCTTTTTCAAGAGAGAGTTCTCTACCCCCTTGCTCTTGTAGTTTCCTTGTGAGATTGCATAAGCGGTCGTTCGACGGCAACCAAATTGTGCTTCCAACTTCGTGCGTGGTTGTGTGGTTTGGAAACTTAGAGTGTGGTTAGGCAATTACTTGTTGCAGGTCATTGCACAAGCAGTGGTTGGCTTCAAGAGTCGTCGGGTTGCACTACCTATCCTCCTCCATCAAATCCTACATCGTGAAGTTCCGCTTCCGCCCCGTATCACAAACCTTAGAATGAGACTTAAGTTTGTCTTTGTTCGTCCCAAGTTAGTCTCGTTAGTCTCATTCTAAGGTTTGTCTAAGTTCGTCCTTAGAAAGAGACTAAGTTGGGATGAACTAAGACAAACCTTAGAATGGGACTTAAGTTTGTCTTTGTTCGTCCCAAGTTAGTCTCATTCTAAGGTTTGTCTAAGTTCATCCTTAGAAAGAGACAAACTAGGGACCAATTTAGACAAACCTTAGAATGAGACTTAAGTTTGTCTTTGTTCGTCCCAAGTTAGTCTCGTTAGTCTCATTCTAAGGTTTGTCTAAGTTCGTCCTTCGAAAGAGACTAACTTGGGACGAACAAAGACAAACCTTAGAATGGGACTTAAGTTTGTCTTTGTTCGTCCCAAGTTAGTCTCGTTAGTCTCATTCTAAGGTTTGTCTAAGTTCGTCCTTAGAAAGAGACTAACTTGGGACGAACTAAGACAAACCATAGAATGAGACTAACGTTTTTCTTTGTTCGTCCAAAGTTAGTCTCGTTAGTATCATTCTAAGGTTTGTCTAAGTTCGTCCTTAGAAAGAGAATAACTTGGGACGAACTTAGACAAACATTAGAATGAGACTTAATTTTGTCTTTGTTCGTCCCAAGTTAGTCTCGTTAGTCTCATTCTAAGGTTTGTCTAAGTTCATCCATAGAAAGAGACTAACTTGGGACGAACTAAGACAAACCTTAGAATGGGACTTAGGTTTGTCTTTGTTCGTCCCAAATTAGTCTCGTTAGTTGAGTTCGTCAAAGTTCGTCCTTAGAAAGAGACTAACTTGGGACGAACTTACACTAACATTAGAATGAGACTTAAGTTTGTCTTTGTTCGTCCCAAGTTAATCTCGTTAGTCTCATTCTAAGGATTGTCTAAGTTCGTCCTTAGAAAGAGACTAACTTGGGACGAACTTTGACAAACCTTAGAATGAGACTTAAGTTTGTCTTTGTTCGTCCCAAGTTAGTCTCGTTAGTCTCATTCTAAGGTTTATCTAACTTCGTCCTTAGAAAGAGACTAACTTGGGATGAACTAAGACAAACCTTAGAATGAGACAAACATTTTTCTTTGTTCGTCCAAAGTTCGTCTCGTTAGTCTCATTCTAAGGTTTGTCTAAGTTCGTCCTTAGAAAGAGAATAACTTGGGACGAACTTAGACAAACCTTAGAATGAGACTTAAGTTTGTCTTTGTTCGTCCCAAGTTAGTCTCATTCTAAGGTTTGTCTAAGTTCGTCCTTAGAAAGAGACTAACTTGGGACGAACTTTGACAAACCTTAGAATGAGACTTAAGTTTGTCTTTGTTCGTCCCAAGTTAGTCTCGTTAGTCTCATTCTAAGGTTCATCTAAGTTGATCCTTAGAAAGAGACTAACTTGGGACGAACTAAGACAAACCTTAGAATGAGACTAACGTTTTTCTTTGTTCGTCCAAAGTTCGTCTCGTTAGTCTCATTCTAAGGTTTGTCTAAGTTCGTCCTTAGAAAGAGAATAACTTGGGACGAACTTAGACAAACCTTAGAATGAGACTTAAGTTTGTCTTTGTTCGTCCCAAGTTAGTCTCGTTAGTCTCATTCTAAGGCTTGTCTAAGTTCGTCCTTAGAAAGAGACTAACTTGGGACGAACTAAGACAAACCTTAGAATGGGACTTAAGTTTGTCTTTCTTCGTCCCAAGTTAGTCTCGTTAGTCTCATTCTAAAGTTTGTCTAAGTTCGTCCTTAGAAAGAGACTAACTTGGGACGAACTTATCCAAACCTTAGAATGAGACTTAAGTTTGTCTTTGTTCGTCCCAAGTTTGTCTCGTTAGTCTCATTCTATGGTTTGTCTAAGTTCGTCCTTAGAAAAAGACTAACTTGGGACGAACTTAGACAAACCTTAGAATGAGACTTAAGTTTGTCTTTGTTCGTCCAAACTTAGTCTCGTTAGTCTCATTCTAAGGTTTGTCTAAGTTCGTCCTTAGAAAGAGACTAACTTGGGACGAACTAAGACAAACCTTAGAATGGGACTTAAATTTGTCTTTGTTCGTCCCAAGTTAGTCTCGTTAGTCTCATTCTAAGGTTTGTCTAAGTTCATCCTTAGAAAGAGACTAACTTGGGACGAACTAAGACAAACCTTAGAATGAGACTAACGTTTTTCTTTGTTCGTCCCAAGTTAGTCTCGTTAGTCTCATTCTAAGGTTTGTCTAAGTTCGTCCTTAGAAAGAGACTAACTTGGGACGAACAAAGACAAACCTTACAATGAGACTTACGTTTGTCTTTGTTCGTCCCAAGATAGTCTCGTTAGTCTCATTCTAAGGTTTGTCTAAGTTGTCCTTAGAAAGAGACTAACTTGGGACGAACTAAGACAAACCTTAGAATGGGACTTAAGTTTGTCTTTGTTCACTCCAAGTTAGTCTCGTTAGTCTCATTCTAAGGTTTGTCTAAGGACTAACTTGGGACGAACTAAGACAAACCATAGAATGAGACTAACATTTTTCTTTGTTCGTCCAAAGTTAGTCTCGTTAGTCTCATTCTAAGGTTTGTCTAAGTTCGTCCTTACAAAGAGAATAACTTGGGACGAACTTAGACAAACCTTAGAATGAGACTTAAGTTTGTCTTTTTTTGTCCCAAGTTAGTCTCGTTAGTCTGATTCTAAGGTTTGTCTAAGTTCGTCCATAGAAGGAGACTAACTTGGGACGAACAAAGACAAACCTTAGAATGGGACTTAAGTTTGTCTTTGTTCGTCCCAAGTTAGTCTCGTTTGTCTCATTCTAAGGTTTGTCTAAGTTCGTTCTTAGAAAGAGACTAACTTGGGACGAACTTATCCAAACCTTAGAATGAGACTTAAGTTTGTCTTTGTTCGTCCCAAGTTTGTCTCGTTAGTCTCATTCTAAGGTTTGTCTAAGTTCGTCCTTAGAAAAAGACTAACTTGGGACGAACTTAGACAAACCTTAGAATGAGACTTAAGTTTGTCTTTGTTCGTCCCAAGTTAGTCTCGTTAGTCTCATTCTAAGGTTTATCTAAGTTCGTCCTTAGAAAGAGACTAACTTGGGACGTACTAAGACAAACCTTAGAATGGGACTTAAGTTTGTCTTTGTTCGTCCCAAATTAGTCTCGTTAGTCTCATTCTAAAGTTTGTCAAAGTTCGTCCTTAGAAAGTGACTAACTTGGGACGAACTTAGACAAACCTTAGAATGAGACTTAAGTTTGTCTTTGTTCGTCCCAAGTTTGTCTCGTTAGTCTCATTCTAAGGTTTGTCTAAGTTCGTCCTTAGAAAGAGACTAACTTGGGACAAACTTAGACAAAGTTTAGAATGAGACTTAAGTTTGTCTTTGTTCGTCACAAGTTAGTCTCGTTAGTCTCATTCTAAGGTTTGTCTAAGTTGTCCTTAGAAAGAGACTAACTTGGGACGAACTAAGACAAACCTTAGAATGGGACTTAAGTTTGTCTTTGTTCACTCCAAGTTAGTCTCGTTAGTCTCATTCTAAGGTTTGTCTAAGGACTAACTTGGGACCAACTAAGACAAACCATAGAATGAGACTAACATTTTTCTTTGTTCGTCCAAAGTTAGTCTCGTTAGTCTCATTCTAAGGTTTGTCTAAGTTCGTCCTTACAAAGAGAATAACTTGGGACGAACTTAGACAAACCTTAGAATGAGACTTAAGTTTGTCTTTTTTTGTCCCAAGTTAGTCTCGTTAGTCTGATTCTAAGGTTTGTCTAAGTTCGTCCATAGAAGGAGACTAACTTGGGACGAACTAAGACAAACCTTAGAATGGGACTTAAGTTTGTCTTTGTTCGTCCCAAGTTAGTCTCGTTTGTCTCATTCTAAGGTTTGTCTAAGTTCGTTCTTAGAAAGAGACTAACTTGGGACGAACTTATCCAAACCTTAGAATGAGACTTAAGTTTGTCTTTGTTCGTCCCAAGTTTGTCTCGTTAGTCTCATTCTAAGGTTTGTCTAAGTTCGTCCTTAGAAAAAGACTAACTTGGGACGAACTTAGACAAACCTTAGAATGAGACTTAAGTTTGTCTTTGTTCGTCCCAAGTTAGTCTCGTTAGTCTCATTCTAAGGTTTGTCTGAGTTCGTCCTTAGAAAGAGACTAACTTGGGACGAACAAAGACAAACCTTAGAATGGGACTTAAGTTTATCTTTGTTCGTCCCAAGTTAGTCTCGTGAGTCTCATTCTAAGGTTTGTCTAAGTTCGTCCTTAGAAAGAGACTAACTTAAGACGAACTAAGATAAACCTTAGAATGAGACTAACGTTTTTCTTTGTTCGTCCCAAGTTAGGCTCGTTAGTCTCATTCTAAGGTTTGTCTAAGTTCGTCCTTAGAAAGAGACTAACTAGGGACGAACTTAGACAAACCTTAGAATGAGACTTAAGTTTGTCTTTGTTCGTCCCAAGTTAGTCACGTTAGTCTCATTCTAAGGTTTGTCTAAGTTCGTTCTTAGAAAGAGACTACTTGGGACGAACTTAGACAAACCTTAGAATGAGACTAAAGTTTGTCTTTGTTCGTCCCAAGTTTGTCTCGTTAGTCTCATTCTAAGGTTTGTCTAAGTTCGTCCTTAGAAAGAGATCCACTTGGGACGAACTAAGACAAACCTTAGAATGGGACTTAAGTTTGTCTTCGTTCGTCCCAAGTTAGTCTCGTTAGTCTCATTCTAAGGATTGTCTAAGTTCGTCCTTAGAAAGAGACTAACTTGGGACGAACTTTGACAAACCTTAGAATGAGACTTAAGTTTGTCTTTGTTCGTCCCAAGTTAGTCTCGTTAGTCTCATTCTAAGGTTTGTCTAAGTTCGTCCTTAGAAAGAGACTAAGTTGGGACGAACTAAGACAAACCTTAGAATGGGACTTAAGTTTGTCTTTGTTCGTCCCAAGTTAGTCTCATTCTAAGGTTTGTCTAAGTTCGTCCTTAGAAAGAGACTAACTTGGGACCAACTAAGATAAACCTTAGAATGGGACTTAAGTTTGTCTTTGTTCGTCCCAAGTTAGTCTCGTTAGTCTCATTCCAAAGTTTGTCTAAGTTCGTCCTTAGAAAGAGACTAACTTGGGACAAACTTAGACAAACCCTAGAATGGGACTTAAGTTTGTCTTTGTTCGTCCCAAGTTAGTCTCGTTAGTCTCATTCTAAGGTTTGTCTAAGTTCGTCCTTAGAAAGAGAATGACTTTGGACGAACTAAGACAAACCTTAGAATGAGACTAACGAGTTTCTTAGTTCGTCCAAAGTTAGTCTCGTTAGTCTCATTCTAAGGTTTGTCTAAGTTCATCCTTAGAAAGAGAATAACTTGGGACGAACTTAGACAAACCTTAGAATGAGACTTAAGTTTGTCTTTGTTCATCCCAAGTTAGTCTCGTTAGTCTCATTCTAAGGTTTGTCTAAGTTCGTCCTTAGAAAGAGACTAACTTGGGACGAACTAAGACAAACCTTAGAATGGGACTTAAGTTTGTCTTTGTTTGTCCCAAGTTAGTCTCATTCTAAGGTTTGTCTAAGTTCGTCCTTAGAAAGAGACTAACTTGGGACGAACTAAGACAAACCTTAGAATGAGACTAACGTTTTTCTTTGTTCGTCCAAAGTTAGTCTCGTTAGTCTCATTCTAAGGTTTGTCTAAGTTCGTCCTTAGAAAGAGAATAACTTGGGACGAACTTAGACAAACCTTAGAATGAGACTTAATTTTGTCTTTGTTCGTCCCAAGTTAGAGCTGTTAGTCTCATTCTAAGGTTTGTCTAAGTTCATCCTTAGAAAGAGACTAACTTGGGACGAACTAAGACAAACCTTAGAATGGGACTTAAGTTTGTCTTTGTTCGTCCCAAATTAGTCTCGTTAGTTGAGTTCGTCAAAGTTCGTCCTTAGAAAGAGACTAACTTAGGACGAACTTAGACTAACATTAGAATGAGACTTAAGTTTGTCTTTGTTCGTCCCAAGTTAATCTCGTTAGTCTGATTCTAAGGATTGTCTAAGGTCGTCCTTAGAAAGAGACTAACTTGGGACGAACTTTGACAAACCTTAGAATGAGACTTAAGTTTGTCTTTGTTCGTCCCAAGTTAGTCTCTTTAGTCTCATTCTAAGGTTTATCTAAGTTCGTCCTTAGAAAGAGACTAACTTGGGACGAACTAAGACAAACCTTAGAATGAGACTAACGTTTTTCTTTGTTCGTCCAAAGTTCGTCTCGTTAGTCTCATTCTAAGGTTTGTCTAAGTTCGTCCTTAGAAAGAGAATAACTTGGGACGAACTTAGACAAACCTTAGAATGAGACTTAAGTTTGTCTTTGTTCGTCCCAAGTTAGTCTCATTCTAAGGTTTGTCTATGTTCGTCCTTAAAAAGAGACTAACTTGGGACGAACTTAGACAAACCTTAGAATGAGACTTAAGTTTGTCTTTGTTCGTCCCAAGTTAGTCTCGTCAGTCTCATTCTAAGGTTTGTCTGAGTTCGTCCTTAGAAAGAGACTAACTTGGGACGAACAAAGACAAACCTTAGAATGGGACTTAAGTTTATCTTTGTTCGTCCCAAGTTAGTCTCGTTAGTCTCATTCTAAGGTTTGTCTAAGTTCGTCCTTAGAAAGAGACTAACTTAAGACGAACTAAGATAAACCTTAGAATGAGACTAACGTTTTTCTTTGTTCGTCCCAAGTTAGGCTCGTTAGTCTCATTCTAAGGTTTGTCTAAGTTCGTCCTTAGAAAGAGACTAACTAGGGACGAACTTAGACAAACCTTAGAATGAGACTTAAGTTTGTCTTTGTTCGTCCCAAGTTAGTCACGTTAGTCTCATTCTAAGGTTTGTCTAAGTTCGTCCTTAGAAAGAGACTACTTGGGACGAACTTAGACAAACCTTAGAATGAGACTAAAGTTTGTCTTTGTTCGTCCCAAGTTTGTCTCGTTAGTCTCATTCTAAGGTTTGTCTAAGTTCGTCCTTAGAAAGAGATCCACTTGGGATGAACTAAGACAAACCTTAGAATGGGACTTAAGTTTGTCTTCGTTCGTCCCAAGTTAGTCTCGTTAGTCTCATTCTAAGGAATGTCTAAGTTCGTCCATAGAAGGAGACTAACTTGGGACGAACTAAGACAAACCTTAGAATGGGACTTAAGTTTGTCTTTGTTCGTCCCAAGTTAGTCTCGTTTGTCTCATTCTAAGGTTTGTCTAAGTTCGTTCTTAGAAAGAGACTAACTTGGGACGAACTTATCCAAACCTTAGAATGAGACTTAAGTTTGTCTTTGTTCGTCCCAAGTTTGTCTCGTTAGTCTCATTCTAAGGTTTGTCTAAGTTTGTCCTTAGAAAAAGACTAACTTGGGACGAACTTAGACAAACCTTAGAATGAGACTTAAGTTTGTCTTTGTTCGTCCCAAGTTAGTCTCGTTAGTCTCATTCTAAGGTTTGTCTGAGTTCGTCCTTAGAAAGAGACTAACTTGGGACGAACAAAGACAAACCTTAGAATGGGACTTAAGTTTATCTTTGTTCGTCCCAATTTAGTCTCGTTAGTCTCATTCTAAGGTTTGTCTAAGTTCGTCCTTAGAAAGAGACTAACTTAAGACGAACTAAGATAAACCTTAGAATGAGACTAACGTTTTTCTTTGTTCGTCCCAAGTTAGGCTCGTTAGTCTCATTCTAAGGTTTGTCTAAGTTCGTCCTTAGAAAGAGACTAACTAGGGACGAACTTAGACAAACCTTAGAATGAGACTTAAGTTTGTCTTTGTTCGTCCCAAGTTAGTCACGTTAGTCTCATTCTAAGGTTTGTCTAAGTTCGTCCTTAGAAAGAGACTACTTGGGACGAACTTAGACAAACCTTAGAATGAGACTAAAGTTTGTCTTTGTTCGTCCCAAGTTTGTCTCGTTAGTCTCATTCTAAGGTTTGTCTAAGTTCGTCCTTAGAAAGAGATCCACTTGGGACGAACTAAGACAAACCTTAGAATGGGACTTAAGTTTGTCTTCGTTCGTCCCAAGTTAGTCTCGTTAGTCTCATTCTAAGGATTGTCTAAGTTCGTCCTTAGAAAGAGACTAACTTGGGACGAATTTTGACAAACCTTAGAATGAGACTTAAGTTTGTCTTTGTTCGTCCCAAGTTAGTCTCGTTAGTCTCATTCCAAAGTTTGTCTAAGTTCGTCCTTAGAAAGAGACTAACTTGGGACAAACTTAGACAAACCCTAGAATGGGACTTAAGTTTGTCTTTGTTCGTCCCAAGTTAGTCTCGTTAGTCTCATTCTAAGGTTTGTCTAAGTTCGTCCTTAGAAAGAGAATGACTTGGGACGAACTAAGACAAACCTTAGAATGAGACTAACGAGTTTCTTAGTTCGTCCAAAGTTAGTCTCGTTAGTCTCATTCTAAGGTTTGTCTAAGTTCATCCTTAGAAATAGAATAACTTGGGACGAACTTAGACAAACCTTAGAATGAGACTTAAGTTTGTCTTTGTTCATCCCAAGTTAGTCTCGTTAGTCTCATTCTAAGGTTTGTCTAAGTTCGTCCTTAGAAAGAGACTAAGTTGGGACGAACTAAGACAAACCTTAGAATGGGACTTAAGTTTGTCTTTGTTTGTCCCAAGTTAGTCTCGTTAGTCTCATTCTAAGGTTTGTCTAAGTTCGTCCTTAGAAAGAGACTAACTTGGGACGAACTAAGACAAACCTTAGAATGAGACTAACGTTTTTCTTTGTTCGTCCAAAGTTAGTCTCGTTAGTCTCATTCTAAGGTTTGTCTAAGTTCGTCCTTAGAAAGAGAATAACTTGGGACGAACTTAGACAAACCTTAGAATGAGACTTAATTTTGTCTTTGTTCGTCCCAAGTTAGAGCTGTTAGTCTCATTCTAAGGTTTGTCTAAGTTCATCCTTAGAAAGAGACTAACTTGGGACGAACTAAGACAAACCTTAGAATGGGACTTAAGTTTGTCTTTGTTCGTCCCAAATTAGTCTCGTTAGTTGAGTTCGTCAAAGTTCGTCCTTAGAAAGAGACTAACTTGGGACGAACTTAGACTAACATTAGAATGAGACTTAAGTTTGTCTTTGTTCGTCCCAAGTTAATCTCGTTAGTCTGATTCTAAGGATTGTCTAAGGTCGTCCTTAGAAAGAGACTAACTTGGGACGAACTTTGACAAACCTTAGAATGAGACTTAAGTTTGTCTTTGTTCGTCCCAAGTTAGTCTCTTTAGTCTCATTCTAAGGTTTATCTAAGTTCGTCCTTAGAAAGAGACTAACTTGGGACGAACTAAGACAAACCTTAGAATGAGACTAACGTTTTTCTTTGTTCGTCCAAAGTTCGTCTCGTTAGTCTCATTCTAAGGTTTGTCTAAGTTCATCCTTAGAAAGAGAATAACTTGGGACGAACTTAGACAAACCTTAGAATGAGACTTAAGTTTGTCTTTGTTCGTCCCAAGTTAGTCTCATTCTAAGGTTTGTCTAAGTTCGTCCTTAGAAAGAGACTAACTTGGGACGAACTTTGACAAACCTTAGAATGAGACTTAAGTTTGTCTTTGTTTGTCCCAAGTTAGTCTCGTTAGTCTCATTCTAAGGTTTGTCTAAGTTCGTCCTTAGAAAGAGACTACTTGGGACGAACTTAGACAAACCTTAGAATGAGACTAAAGTTTGTCTTTGTTCGTCCCAAGTTAGTCTCGTTAGTCTCATTCTAAGGTTTGTCTAAGTTCGTCCTTAGAAAGAGACTAACTTTGGACGAACTAAGACAAACCTTAGAATGAGACTTACGTTTTTCTTTGTTCGTCCAAAGTTCGTCTCGTTAGTCTCATTCTAAGGTTTGTCTAAGTTCGTCCTTAGAAAGAGAATAACTTGGGACGAACTTAGACAAACCTTAGAATGAGACTTAAGTTTGTCTTTGTTCGTCCCAAGTTAGTCTCATTCTAAGGTTTGTCTAAGTTTGTCCTTAGAAAGAGACTAACTTGGGACGAACTTTGACAAACCTTAGAATGAGACTTAAGTTTGTCTTTGTTCGTCCCAAGTTAGTCTCGTTAGTCTCATTCTAAGGTTTATCTAAGTTCGTCCTTAGAAAGAGACTAACGTGGGACGAACTAAGACAAACCTTAGAATGAGACTAACGTTTTTCTTTGTTCGTCCAAAGTTCGTCTCGTTAGTCTCATTCTAAGGTTTGTCTAAGTTCGTCCTTAGAAAGAGAATAACTTGGGACGAACTTAGACAAACCTTAGAATGAGACTTAAGTTTGTCTTTGTTCGTCCCAAGTTAGTCTCATTCTAAGGTTTGTCTAAGTTCATCCTTAGCAAGAGACTAACTTGGGACGAACTAAGACAAACCTTAGAATGGGACTTAAGTTTGTCTTTCTTCGTCCCAAGTTAGTCTCGTTAGTCTCATTCTAAAGTTTGTCTAAGTTCGTCCTTAGAAAGAGACTAACTTGGGACAAACTTATCCAAACCTTAGAATGAGACTTAAGTTTGTCTTTGTTCGTCCCAAGTTTGTCTCGTTAGTCTCATTCTATGGTTCGTCTAAGTTCGTCCTTAGAAAAAGACTAACTTGGGATGAACTTTGACAAACCTTAGAATGAGACTTAAGTTTGTCTTTGTTCGTCCAAACTTAGTCTCGTTAGTCTCATTCTAAGGTTTGTCTAAGTTCGTCCTTAGAAAGAGACTAACTTGGGACGAACTAAGACAAACCTTAGAATGGGACTTAAGTTTGTCTTTGTTCGTCCCAAGTTAGTCTCGTTAGTCTCATTCTAAGGTTGTCTAAGTTCATCCTTAGAAAGAGACTAACTTGGGACGAACTAAGACAAACCTTAGAATGAGACTAACGTTTTTCTTTGTTCGTCCCAAGTTAGTCTCGTTAGTCTCATTATAACGTATGTCTAAGTTCATCCTTAGAAAGAGACTAACTAGGGACGAACTTAGACAAACCTTAGAATGAGACTTAAGTTTGTCTTTGTTCGTCCCAAGTTAGTCTCGTTAGTCTCATTCTAAGGTTTGTCTAAGTTCGTCCTTAGAAAGAGACTAACTTGGGACGAACAAAGACAAACCTTACAATGAGACTTAAGTTTGTCTTTGTTCGTCCCAAGTTAGTCTCGTTAGTCTCATTCTAAGGTTTGTCTAAGTTCGTCCTTAGAAAGAGATCCACTTGGGACGAACTAAGACAAACCTTAGAATTGGACTTAAGTTTGTCTTTGTTCGTCCCAAGTTAGTCTCGTTAGTCTCATTCTAAGGATTGTCTAAGTTCGTCCTTAGAAAGAGACTAACTTGGGACGAACTTTGACAAACCTTAGAATGAGACTTATGTTTGTCTTTGTTCGTCCCAAGTTAGTCTCGTTAGTCTCATTCTAAGGTTTGTCTAAGTTCGTCCTTAGAAAGACACTAAGTTGGGACGAACTAAGACAAACCTTAGAATGCGACTTAAGTTTGTCTTTGTTCGTCCCAAGTTAGTCTCATTCTAAGGTTTGTCTAAGTTCGTCCTTAGAAAGAGACTAACTTGGGACCAACTAAGATAAACCTTAGAATGGGACTTAAGTTTGTCTTTGTTCGTCCCAAGTTAGTCTCGTTAGTCTAATTCCAAAGTTTGTCTAAGTTCGTCCTTAGAAAGAGACTAACTTGGGACAAACTTAGACAAACTCTAGAATGGGACTTAAGTTTGTCTTTGTTCGTCCCAAGTTAGTCTCGTTAGTCTCATTCTAAGGTTTGTCTAAGTTCGTCCTTAGAAAGAGAATGACTTGGGACGAACTAAGACAAACCTTAGAATGAGACTAACGAGTTTCTTAGTTCGTCCAAAGTTAGTCTCGTTAGTCTCATTCTAAGGTTTGTCTAAGTTCCTCCATAGAAAAAGAATAACTTGGGACGAACTTAGACAAACCTTAGAATGAGACTTAAGTTTGTCTTTGTTCGTCCCAAGTTAGTCTCGTTAGTCTCATTCTAAGGTTTGTCTAAGTTCGTCCTTAGAAAGAGACTAACTTGGGACGAACTAATACAAACCTTAGAATGGGACTTAAGTTTGTCTTTGTTCGTCCCAAGTTAGTCTCGTTAGTCTCATTCTAAGGTTTGTCTAAGTTCGTCCTTAGAAGTTCGTCCCAAAAATGATTTTCTCTCTCTAGCTCTGGCGACCTCGGCGATTTCGGTGACTTCTTCGTCCCGATTTCGTTTCTCGTCTTCTCCGGTGATTGTGGTGAGTTGACAAGGCCGCTCGTTTCTGTTTCGGCTCGGCGGAAGTCTTAAGCTCGGCGGTCGACGTTTCTGGAGCTTGCGTCGTCCTCGTTTTCCAGATCTGGAAAATCTTCTCGGCGGTTGTCTCATCCCAGTCGCACGGCTGATTCGATGGCGTCTTAGATACTCACGTCTCCTCCAGATCTGGTACACTCCGATGCAAAGGTCGGACCTTTTTGGCCGAAGCTAGCGTCGTCTTCGAATCCCAGATCTGGGAAAGTCGAAAAGGCAAAGCTCGTGTCTGGTTCCTCTCGGTTGTCGTCTTTTCCCAGTCACACGGCTGATCCAATGGTAAAGTCGACACACATGTCTTCTCCAGATTTGGTGCTTTCCGATACAAAGTGTGGACCTGTTTGGTCGGAAATAGCTCCCGGTTTAAAGCAGCAGTCGCCGGAGATAATGGTGAATATGAAGGATATGAGCTCGTATGCTTCGGCATTGAAGGGCATTCAGACGAATTTATCTGCTTCGGTGGTGGCTGCCACTAGATTGGTTCCTCGCTTCAAGCCAATCGTTCTACCATCTCGGCAATACTCGAATGTAGATGGGAAGCCTTCTGTTCATTTCACAACAGCTGAGTTCGAAGCAGGGGTAGCTCTATTCAAGCACTCGCTTGTTGCGAAGTTCACCATGGGGAGGCCGACCATTGAGGTTATCCGGCAAGTATTCAAGGAAAATTGGCATATTAAAGACAGAGCTACGGTCAGTGATATATGGGACTCTCGGCATTTGATGATAATATTAGATTCGGAGGAAGATGCGAATGCGGTCCTTACTTCTCCTCTCCGAAAGGTAGGGCATGCTATGTTTCGCCTATTACGGTATTCCCCTGATTACAGTCCGAAGAAGGAATCTTCTACTACTACTAAGTGGGTCAGACTACCAGGTATTCATCCTGGTTTCGTTACTAGTAACTATGTGGCAAGTATTGTGAATACCTTTGGTTGTTTTCTTGATTTGGATGAGAGATCGAAGGCTTGTGCCACTCTTAGATATGTTAGAGCTTGTGTGGAGCTTGATGTTTGTATTCCTATTCCGGAGGAAGTTAGGATTTCTCTATCAGATGGGAGAGTGTTCTGGCAAAAAATTGAAGTGGAAGGCAATATGGCCTATTGTTTTTACTGTAAGGTTCATGGGCATGACTTATCGATGTGTAGGAAGAAACATGTCTCAAAAAGTGTTCCAAAGGAGCAGTTCAATATGCCTGTTATGAAGGAGCACATTCCCATAGAAATTATTATCCAGAATAGTCCTGAACTCCCAGGGTATGAGAATATGGACACTAGCAAGCAAGATGAATGGGTGCACGTCAAGAAGAAAAAGAGCGCAAGGAAAGCCCGCAAGAAGGACACTGCTAAAAGTGTCACTCTTGAGACACAAGTAGTTTCTGCTTGTGATATTAATGTTGCAGTGCCAAGTGAAGATGTTCAGGAGGAAACTCCTAAGTCGGCTGTGGAAGTTTCGAATGACAAGGAGGCTGTGGTGGTATCTTTAGAGAAGAAAGAGGATGTTAAAGATTGGAATATGAGTGATCCTTACAACAGCTCCTATCATTAGCTCCCACATGGACAATCTTGATGGGATCAAAAAGAGTTATGACAGCGTTCTCCCGGATCTTATCCTTACCAAGGAAACCAAGGCCAAATTCATGAAAGCCTTAGCCCTAGCTCCTAGCACTCAAACTAAGCCTATTCCAATGTGTTCTAAGGATGTTGCGGTTTCGCCCAAATCGAACCGTAAGGTCACTTTTAGTGGTGACTAGAATAGGCCTCCTTTAGCGCTGTTTTGTTTGCTGTTTCGTTTTTCCTTTTTTTTGGGCTTTGCCCCTTAATAAAATAAGTTTGTTAAAAAAAAAAGTTCGTCCTTAGAAAGGGACAAACTTGGGACGAACTAAGACAAACCTTAGAATGAGACTAACGTTTTTCTTTGTTCGTCCAAAGTTAGTCTCGTTAGTCTCATTCTAAGGTTTGTCTAAGTTCGTCCTTAGAAAGAGAATAACTTGGGACGAACTTAGACAAACCTTAGAATGAGACTTAATTTTGTCTTTGTTCGTCCCAAGTTAGTCTCGTTAGTCTCATTCTAAGGTTTGTCTAAGTCATCCTTAGAAAGAGACTAACTTGGGACGAACTAAGACAAACCTTAGAATGGGACTTAAGTTTGTCTTTGTTCGTCCCAAATTAGTCTCGTTAGTTGAGTTCGTCAAAGTTTGTCCTTAGAAAG
The DNA here is from genome assembly GCA_033675215.1 of Rhodiola kirilowii. NCBI lineage: Eukaryota > Viridiplantae > Streptophyta > Magnoliopsida > Saxifragales > Crassulaceae > Rhodiola > Rhodiola kirilowii. Next base: position 272,639 of record JAUCNB010000012.1, on the reverse strand, counting down.
AGACTAACTTGGGACGAACTTAGACTAACATTAGAATGAGACTTAAGTTTGTCTTTGTTCGTCCCAAGTTAATCTCGTTAGTCTGATTCTAAGGATTGTCTAAGGTCGTCCTTAGAAAGAGACTAACTTGGGACGAACTTTGACAAACCTTAGAATGAGACTTAAGTTTGTCTTTGTTCGTCCCAAGTTAGTCTCGTTAGTCTCATTCTAAGGTTTATCTAAGTTCGTCCTTAGAAAGAGACTAACTTGGGACGAACTAAGACAAACCTTAGAATGAGACTAACGTTTTTCTTAGTTCGTCCAAAGTTCGTCTCGTTAGTCTCATTCTAAGGTTTGTCTAAGTTAATCCTTAGAAAGAGAATAACTTGGGACGAACTTAGACAAACCTTGGAATGAGACTTAAGTTTGTCTTTGTTCGTCCCAAGTTAGTCTCATTCTAAGGTTTGTCTAAGTTCGTCCTTAGAAAGAGACTAACTTGGGACGAACTTTGACAAACCTTAGAATGAGACTTAAGTTTGTCTTTGTTCGTCCCAAGTTAGTCTCGTTAGTCTCATTCTAAGGTTTGTCTAAGTTCGTCCTTAGAAAGAGACTACTTGGGAAGAACTTAGACAAACCTTAGAATGAGACTAAAGTTTGTCTTTTTTCGTCCCAAGTTAGTCTCGTTAGTCTCATTCTAAGGTTTGTCTAAGTTCGTCCATAGAAAGAGACTAACTTTGGACGAACTAAGACAAACCTTAGAATGAGATATACATTTTTCTTTGTTCGTCCAAAGTTCGTCTCGTTAGTCTCATTCTAAGGTTTGTCTAAGTTCGTCCTTAGAAAGAGACTAACTTGGGACAAACAAAGAAAAACATTACAATGAGACTTAAGTTTGTCTTTGTTCGTCCCAAGATAGTCTCGTTAGTCTCATTCTATGGTTGGTCTAAGTTCGTCCTTAGAAAGAGACTAACTTGGGACGAACTTAGACAAACCTTAGAATGAGACTAAAGTTTGTCTTTGTTCGTCCCAAGTTTGTCTCGTTAGTCTCATTCTAAGGTTTGTCTAAGTTCGTCCTTAGAAAGAGACTAACTTGGGACGAACTAAGACAAACCTTAGAATGAGACTAACGTTTTTCTTTGTTCGTCCAAAGTTAGTCTCGTTAGTCTCATTCTATGGTTTGTCTAAGTTCGTCCTTAGAAAGAGAATAACTTGGGACGAACTTAGACAAACCTTAGAATGAGACTTAATTTTGTCTTTGTTCGTCCCAAGTTAGTCTCGTTAGTATCATTCTAAGGATGAACTTAGACAAACTTTGGACGAACAAAGAAAAATGTATATCTCATTCTAAGGTTTGTCTTAGTTCGTCCAAAGTTAGTCTCTTTCTAAGGACGAACTTAGACAAACCTTAGAATGAGACTAACGAGACTAACTTGGGACGAAAAAAGACAAACTTTAGTCTCATTCTAAGGTTTGTCTAAGTTCGTCCCAAGTAGTCTCTTTCTAAGGACGAACTTAGACAAACCTTAGAATGAGACTAACGAGACTAACTTGGGACGAACAAAGACAAACTTAAGTCTCATTCTAAGGTTTGTCTAAGTTCGTCCCAAGTTATTCTCTTTGTAATGACGAACTTAGACAAACCTTAGAATGAGACTAACGAGACTAACTTTGGACGAACAAAGAAAAACGTTAGTCTCATTCTATGGTTTGTCTTAGTTCGTCCCAAGTTAGTCTCTTACTAAGGACGAACTTAGACAAACCTTAGAATGAGACTAACGAGACTAACTTGGGATGAACAAAGACAAACTTAAGTCCCATTCTAAGGTTTGTCTTAGTTCGTCCCAAGTTAGTCTCTTTCTAAGGACAACTTAGACAACCCTTAGAATGAGACTAACGAGACTAACTTTTGACGAACAAAGACAAACTTAACTCTCATTCTAAACTTTGTCTAAGTTTGTCCCAAGTTAGTCTCTTTCTAAGGACGAACTTAGACAAACCTTAGAATGAAACTAACGAGACAAACTTGGGACGAACAAAGACAAACTTAAGTCTCATTCTAAGGTTTGTCTAAGTTCGTCCCAAGTTAGTCACTTTCTAAGGACGAACTTTGACAAACTTTAGAATGAGACTAACGAGACTAACTTGGGACGAACAAAGAAAAACTTAAGTCCCATTCTAAGGTTTGTCTTAGTACGTCCCAAGCTAGTCTCTTTCTAAGGATGAATTTAGACAAACCTTAGAATGAGACTAACGAGGCTAACTTGGGACGAACAAAGACAAACTTAAGTCTCATTCTAAGGTTTGTCTAAGTTCGTCCCAAGTTATTCTCTTTCTAAGGACGAACTTAGACAAACCTAAGAATGAGAATAATGAGACTAACTTTGGACGAACAAAGAAAAACGTTAGTCTCATTCTAAGGTTTGTCTTAGTTCGTCCCAAGTTAGTCTCTTTCTAAGAACGAACTTAGACAACCCTTAGAATGAGACTAACGAGACTAATTTGGGACGAACAAAGACAAACTTAAGTCCCATTCTGAGGTTTGTCTTAGTTCGTCCCAAGTTAGTCTCTTTCTAAGGACGAACTTAGACAAACCTTAGAATGAGACTAACGAGACTAACTTGGGACGAACAAAGACAAACTTAAGTCTCATTCTAAGGTTTGTCTAAGTTCGTCCCAAATTAGTCTTTTTCTAAGGATGAACTTAGACAAACCTTAGAATGAGACTAACGAGACTAACTTTGGACGAACAAAGAAAAACGTTAGTCTCATTCTAAGGTTTGTCTTAGTTCGTCCCAACTTAGTCTCTTTCTAAGGATGAACTTAGACAAACCTTAGAATGAGACTAACGAGACAAACTTGGGACGAACAAAGACAAACTTTAGTCTCATTCTAAGCTTTGTCTAAGTTCGTCCCATTTAGTCTCTTTCTAAGAACGAACTTAGACAAACCTTAGAATGAGACTAACGAGATTAACTTGGGACGAACAAAGACAAACTTAAGTTTCATTGTAAGGTTTGTCTTTGTTCGTCCCAAGTTAGTCTCTTTCTAAGGACGAACTTAGACAAACCTTAGAATGAGACTAACGAGACTAACTTGGGACGAACAAAGACAAACTTAAGTCTCATTCTAAGGTTTGTCTTAGTTCGTCCCAAGTTAGTCTCTTTCTAAGGACAAACTTAGACAAACCTTAGAATGAGACTAACGAGACTAATTTGGGACGAACAAAGAAAAACGTTAGTCTCATTCTAAGGTTTGTCTTAGTTCGTCCCAAGTTAGTCTCTTTCTAAGGACGAACTTAGACAAACTTTAGAATCAGACAAACGAGACTAACTTGGGACGAACAAAGACAAACTTAAGTCTCATTCTAAGGTTTGTCTAAGTTCGTCCCAAGTTACTCTTTTTCTAAGGACGAACTTAGACAAACCTTAGAATGAGACTAACGAGACAAACTTGGGACGAACCAAGACAAACTTAAGTCTCATTCTACGGTTTGGATAAGTTCGTCCCAAGTTAGTCTCTATCTAAGGACGAACTTAGACAAACCTTAGAATGAGACAAACGAGACTAACTTGGGACGAACAAAGATAAACTTAAGTCCCATTCTAAGGTTTGTCTTAGTCCGTCCCAAGTTAGTCTCTTTCTAAGGACGAACTTTGACAAACTTTAGTATGAGACTAACGAGACTAATTTGGGACGAACAAAGATAAACTTAAGTCCCATTCTAAGGTTTGACTTAGTACATCCCAAGTTAGTCTCTTTCTAAGGACGAACTTAGACAAACCTTAGAATGAGACTAACGAGACTAACTTTGGACGAACAAAGAAAAACGTTAGTCTCATTCTATGGTTTGTCTTAGTTCGTCCCAAGTTAGTCCTTAGACAAACCTTAGAATGAGACTAACGAGAATAACTTGGAATGAACAAAGACAAACTTAAGTCCCATTCTAAGGTTTGTCTTAGTTCGTCCCAAGTTAGTCTCTTTCTAAGGACAACTTAGACAAACCTTAGAATGAGACTAACGAGACTAACTTGTGACGAACAAAGACAAACTTAAGTCTCATTCTAAACTTTGTCTAAGTTTGTCCCAAGTTAGTCTCTTTCTAAGGACGAACTAAGACAAACCTTAGAATGAGACTAACGAGACGAACTTGGGACGAACAAAGACAAACTTAAGTCTCATTCTAAGGTTTGTCTAGGTTCGTCCCAAGTTAGTCACTTTCTAAGGACGAACTTTGACAAACTTTAGAATGAGACTAACGAGACTAATTTGGGACGAACAAAGACAAACTTAAGTCCCATTCTAAGGTTTGACTTAGTACGTCCCAAGTTAGTCTCTTTCTAAGGATGAACTTAGACAAACCTTAGAATAAGACTAACGAGACTAACTTGGGACGAAGAAAGACAAACTTAAATCTCATTCTAAGGTTTGTCTAAGTTCGTCCCAAGTTATTCTCTTTCTAAGGACGAACTTAGACAAACCTTAGAATGAGAATAATGAGACTAACTTTGGACGAACAAAGAAAAACGTTAGTCTCATTCTAAGGTTTGTCTTAGTTCGTCCCAAGTTTGTCTCTTTCTAAGAACGAACTTAGACAACCCTTAGAATGAGACTAACGAGACTAATTTAGGCAGAACAAAGACAAACTTAAGTCCCATTATAAGGTTTGTCTTAGTTCGTCCCAAGTTAGTCTCTTTCTAAGGACGAACTTAGACAAACCTTAGAATGAGACTAACGAGACTAACTTTGGACGAACAAAGAAAAACGTTAGTCTCATTCTAAGGTTTGTCTTAGTTCGTCCCAAGTTAGTCTCTTTCTAAGGATGAACTTAGACAAACCTTAGAATGAGACAAACGAGACAAACTTGGGACGAACAAAGACAAACTTTAGTCTCATTCTAAGGTTTGTCTAAGTTCGTCCCAAGTTAGTCTCTTTCTAAGGACGAACTTAGACAAACCTTAGAATGAGACTAACGAGACTATCTTGGGACGAACAAAGACAAACTTAAGTCTCATTCTAAGGTTTGTCTTTGTTCGTCCCAAGTTAGTCTCTTTCTAAGGACGAACTTAGACAAACTTTAGAATGAGACTAACGAGACTAACTTTGGACGAACAAAGAAAAACGTTAGTCTCATTCTAAGGTTTGTCTTAGTTCGTCCCAAGTTAGTCTCTTTCTAAGGACGAACTTAGACAAACCTTAGAATGAGACTAACGAGACTAACTTGGGACGAACAAAGATAAAGTTAAGTCTCATTCTAAGGTTTGTCTAAGTTCGTCCCTAGTTAGTCTCTTTCTAAGGACGAACTTAGACATACCTTATAATGAGACTAACGAGACTAACTTGGGACGAACAAAGAAAAACGTTAGTCTCATTCTAAGGTTTGTCTTAGTTAGTCTCTTTCTAAGGATGAACTTAGACAAACCTTAGAATGAGACTAACGAGACTAACTTGGGACGAACAAAGACAAACTTAAGTCCCATTCTAAGGTTTGTCTTAGTTCGTCCCAAGTTAGTCTCTTTCTAAGGACGAACTTAGACAAACCTTAGAATGAGACTAACGAGACTAAGTTTGGACGAACAAAGACAAACTTAAGTCTCATTCTAAGGTTTGTCTAAGTTCGTCCCAAGTTAGTCTTTTTCTAAGGACGAACTTAGACGAACCATAGAATGAGACTAACGAGACAAACATGGGACGAACAAAGACAAACTTAAGTCTCATTCTAAGGTTTGGATAAGTTCGTCCCAAGTTAGTCTCTTTCTAAGGACGAACTTAGACAAACATTAGAATGAGACTAACGAGACTAACTTGGGACGAAGAAAGACAAACTTAAGTCTCATTCTAAGGTTTGTCTAAGTTCGTCCCAAGTTATTCTCTTTCTAAGGACGAACTTAGACAAACCTTAGAATGAGACTAACGAGACGAACTTTGGACGAACAAAGAAAAACGTTAGTCTCATTCTAAGGTTTGTCTTAGTTCGTCCCAAGTTAGTCTCTTTCTAAGGACGAACTTAGATAAACCTTAGAATGAGACTAACGAGACTAACTTGGGACGAACAAAGACAAACTTAAGTCTCATTCTAAGGTTTGTCAAAGTTCGCCCCAAGTTAGTCTCTTTCTAAGGACGAACTTAGACAATCCTTATAATGAGACTAACAAGATTAACTTGGGACGAACAAAGACGAACTTAAGTTTCATTCTAATGTTAGTCTAAGTTCGTCCCAAGTTAGTCTCTTTCTAAGGACAAACTTTGACGAACTCAACTAACGAGACTAATTTGGGACGAACAAAGACAAACTTAAGTCCCATTCTAAGGTTTGTCTTAGTTCGTCCCAAGTTAGTATCTTTCTAAGGATGAACTTAGACAAACTTTAGAATGAGACTAACGAGACTAACTTGGGACGAACAAAGACAAAATTAAGTCTCATTCTAAGGTTTGTCTAAGTTCGTCCCAAGTTATTCTCTTTCTGAGGACGAACTTAGACAAACCTTAGAATGAGACTAACGAGACTAACTTTGGACGAACAAAGAAAAACGTTAGTCTCATTCTAAGGTTTGTCTTAGTTCGTCCCAAGTTAGTCTCTTTCTAAGGACGAACTTAGACAAACCTTAGAATGAGACTAACGAGACTAACTTGGGACGAACAAAGACAAACTTAAGTCCCATTCTAAGGTTTGTCTTAGTTCATCCAAAGTTAGTCTCTTTCTAAGGACGAACTTAGACAAACCTTAGAATGAGACTAACGAGACTAACTTGGGACGAACAAAGACAAACTTAAGTCTCATTCTAAGGTTTGTCTAAGTTCGTCCCAAGTTATTCTCTTTCTAAGGATGAACTTAGACAAACCTTAGAATGAGACTAACGAGACTAACTTTGGACGAACTAAGAAACTCGTTAGTCTCATTCTAAGGTTTGTCTTAGTTCGTCCCAAGTCATTCTCTTTCTAAGGACGAACTTAGACAAACCTTAGAATGATACTAATGAGACTAACTTGGGACGAACAAAGACAAACTTAAGTCCCATTCTAGGGTTTGTCTAAGTTTGTCCCAAGTTAGTCTCTTTCTAAGGACGAACTTAGACAAACTTTGGAATGAGACTAACGAGACTAACTTGGGACGAACAAAGACAAACTTAAGTCCCATTCTAGGGTTTGTCTAAGTTTGTCCCAAGTTAGTCTCTTTCTAAGGACGAACTTAGACAAACTTTGGAATGAGACTAACGAGACTAACTTGGGACGAACAAAGACAAACTTAAGTCCCATTCTAAGGTTTATCTTAGTTGGTCCCAAGTTAGTCTCTTTCTAAGGACGAACTTAGACAAACCTAAGAATAAAACTAACGAGACTAACTTGGGACGAACAAAGACAAACTTAAGTCCCATTCTAAGGTTTGTCTTAGTTCGTCCCAACTTTGTCTCTTTCTAAGGACGAACTTAGACAATCCATAGAATGAGACTAACAAGACTAACTTGGGACGAACAAAGACAAACTTAAGTCCCATTCTAAGGTTTGTCTTAGTTCGTCCCAAGTGGATCTCTTTCAAAGGACGAACTTAGACAAACCTTAGAATGAGACTAACGAGACAAACTTGGGACGAACAAAGACAAACTTTATTCTCATTCTAAGGTTTGTCTAAGTTCGTCCCTAGTTAATCTCTTTCTAAGGATGAACTTAGACAAACCTTAGAATGAGACTAACGAGACTAACTTGGGACGAACAAAGAAAAACGTTAGTCTCATTCTAAGGTTTATCTTAGTTCGTCCCAAGTTAGTCTCTTTCTAAGGACGAACTTAGACAAACCTTAGAATGAGACTAACGAGACTAACTTGGGATGAACAAAGATAAACTTAAGTCCCATTCTAAGGTTTGTCTTTGTTCGTCCCAAGTTAGTCTCCTTCTAAGGATGAACTCAGACAAACCTTAGAATGAGACTAACGAGACAAACTTGGGACGAACAAAGACAAACTTAAGTCTCATTCTAAGGTTTGGATAAGTTCGTCCCAAGTTAGTCTCTTTCTAAGGACGAACTTAGACAAACCTTAGAATGAGACAAACGAGACTAACTTGGGACGAACAAAGACAAACTTAAGTCCCATTCTAAGGTTTGTCTTAGTTCGTCGCAAGTTAGTCTCTTTCTAAGGACGAACTTAGACAAACCTTAGAATCCGACTAACGAGACTAACTTGGGACAAAAAAAGACAAACTTAAGTCTCATTCTAAGGTTTGTCTAAGTTCGTCCCAAGTTATTCTCTTTGTAAGGACGAACTTAGACAAACCTTAGAATGAGACTAACGAGACTAACTTTGGACGAACAAAGAAAAACGTTAGTCTCATTCTATGGTTTGTCTTAGTTCGTCCCAAGTTAGTCCTTAAACAAACCTTAGAATGAGACTAACGAGACTAACTTGGAATGAACAAAGACAAACTTAAGTCCCATTCTGAGGTTTGTCTTAGTTCGTCCCAAGTTAGTCTCTTTCTAAGGACAACTTAGACAAACCTTAGAATGAGACTAACGAGCCTAACTTGTGACGAACAAAGACAAACTTAAGTCTCATTCTAAACTTTGTCTAAGTTTGTCCCAAGTTAGTCTCTTTCTAAGGACGAACTTAGATAAACCTTAGAATGAGACTAACGAGACAAACACGGGACGAACAAAGACAAACTTAAGTCTCATTCTAAGGTTTGTCTAAGTTCGTCCCAAGTTAGTCACTTTCTAAGGACAAACTTTGACAAACTTTAGAATGAGACTAACGAGACTAATTTGGGACGAACAAAGACAAACTTAAGTCCCATTCTAAGGTTTGTCTTAGTACGTCCCAAGTTAGTCTCTTTCTAAGGACGAACTTAGACAAACCTTAGAATGAGACTAACGAGACTAACTTGGGACGAACAAAGACAAACTTAAGTCTCATTCTAAGGTTTGTCTAAGTTCGTCCCAAGTTATTCTCTTTCTAAGGACGAACTTAGACAAACCTTAGAATGAGAATAATGAGACTAACTTTGGATGAACAAAGAAAAACGTTAGTCTCATTCTAAGGTTTGTCTTAGTTCGTCCCATGTTTGTCTCTTTCTAAGAACGAACTTAGACAAATCTTAGAATGAGACTAACGAGACTAATTTGGGACGAACAAAGACAAACTTAAGTCCCATTCTAAGGTTTGTCTTAGTTCGTCCCAAGTTAGTCTCTTTCTAAGGACGAACTTAGACAAACCTTAGAATGAGACTAACGAGACTAACTTGGGACGAACAAAGACAAACTTAAGTCTCATTCTAAGTTTTGTCTAAGTTCGTCCCAATTATTCTCTTTCTAAGGATGAACTTAGACAAACCTTAGAATGAGACTAACAAGACTAACTTTGGACGAACAAAGAAAAACGTTAGTCTCATTCTAAGGTTTGTCTTAGTTCGTCCCAAGTTAGTCTCTTTCTAAGGACGAACTTAGACAAACCTTAGAATGAGACTAACGAGACAAACTTGGGACAAACAAAGACAAACTTTAGTCTCATTCTAAGGTTTGTCTAAGTTCATCCCAAGTTAGTCTCTTTTTAAGGACGAACTTAGACAAACCATAGAATGAGACTAATGAGACTATCTTGGGACGAACAAAGACAAACTTAAGTCTCATTGTAAGGTTTGTCTTTGTTCGTCCCAAGTTAGTCTCTTTCTAAGGACGAACTTAGACAAACCTTAGAATGAGACTAACGAGACTAACTTGGGACGAACAAAGACAAACTTAAGTCTCATTCTAAGGTTTGTCTTAGTTCGTCCCAAGTTAGTCTCTTTCTAAGGACGAACTTAGATAAACCTTAGAATGAGACTAATGAGACTAACTTGGGACGAACAAAGACAAACTTAAGTCTCATTCTAAGGTTTGTCAAAGTTCGTCCCAAGTTAGTCTCTTTCTAAGGACGAACTTAGACAGTCCTTAGAATGAGACAAACAAGATTAACTTGGGACGAACAAAGACAAACTTAAGTCTCATTCTAATGTTAGTCTAAGTTCGTCCCAAGTTAGTCTCTTTCTAAGGACGAACTTTGACGAACTCAACTAACGAGACTAATTTGGGACGAACAAAGACAAAATTAAGTCCCATTCTAAGGTTTGTCTTAGTTCGTCCCAAGTTAGTATCTTTCTAAGGATGAACTTAGACAAACCTTAGAATGAGACTAACGAGACTAACTTGGGACGAACAAAGACAAAATTAAGTCTCATTCTAAGGTTTGTCTAAGTTCGTCCCAAGTTATTCTCTTTCTGAGGACGAACTTAGACAAACCTTAGAATGAGACTAACGAGACTAACTTTGGACGAACAAAGAAAAACGTTAGTCTCATTCTAAGGTTTGTTTTAGTTCGTCCCAAGTTAGTCTCTTTCTAAGGATAAACTTAGACAAACCTTAGAATGAGACTAACGAGACTAACTTGGGACGAACAAAGACAAACTTAAGTCCCATTCTAAGATTTGTCTTAGTTCATCCAAAGTTAGTCTCTTTCTAAGGACGAACTTAGACAAACCTTAGAATGAGACTAACGAGACTAACTTGGGACGAACAAAGACAAACTTAAGTCTCATTCTAAGGTTTGTCTAAGTTCGTCCCAAGTTATTCTCTTTCTAAGGATGAACTTAGACAAACCTTAGAATGAGACTAACGAGACTAACTTTGGACGAACTAAGAAACTCATTAGTCTCATTCTAAGGTTTGTCTTAGTTCGTCCCAAGTCATTCTCTTTCTAAGGACGAACTTAGACAAACCTTAGAATGAGACTAACGAGACTAACTTGGGACGAACAAAGACAAACTTAAGTCCCATTCTAGGGTTTTTCTAAGTTTGTCCCAAGTTAGTCTCTTTCTAAGGACGAACTTAGACAAACTTTGGAATGAGACTAACGAGACTAACTTGGGACGAACAAAGACAAACTTAAGTCCCATTCTAAGGTTTATCTTAGTTGGTCCCAAGTTAGTCTCTTTCTAAGGACGAACTTAGACAAACCTTAGAATGAAACTAACGAGACTAACTTGGGACGAACAAAGACAAACTTAAGTCCCATTCTAAGGTTTGTCTTAGTTCGTCCCAAGTTAGTATCTTTCTAAGGATGAACTTTGACAAACCTTAGAATGAGACTAACGAGACTAACTTGGGACGAACAAAGACAAAATTAAGTCTCATTCTAAGGTTTGTCTAAGTTCGTCCCAAGTTATTCTCTTTCTAAGGACGAACTTAGACAAACCTTAGAATGAGACTAACGAGACTAACTTTGGACGAACAAAGAAAAACGTTAGTCTCCTTCTAAGGTTTGTCTTAGTTCGTCCCAAGTTAGTCTCTTTCTAAGGACGAACTTACACCAACCTTAGAATGAGACTAACGAGACTAACTTGGGACGAACAAAGACAAAATTAAGTCCCATTCTAAGGTTTGTCTTAGTTCATCCAAAGTTAGTCTCTTTCTAAGGACAAAATTAGACAAACCTTAGAATGAGACTAACGAGACTAACTTGGGACGAACAAAGACAAACTTAAGTCTCATTCTATGGTTTGTCTTAGTTCGTCCCAAGTTATTCTCTTTCTAAGGTTGAACTTAGACAAACCTTAGAATGAGACTAACGAGACTAACTTTGGACGAACTAAGAAACTCGTTAGTCTCATTCTAAGGTTTGTCTTAGTCCGTCCCAAGTTAGTCTCTTTCTAAGGACGAACTTTGACAAACTTTAGAATGAGACTACCGAGACTAATTTGGGACGAACAAAGATAAACTTAAGTCCCATTCTAAGGTTTGACTTAGTACGTCCCAAGTTAGTCTCTTTCTAAGGACGAACTTAGACAAACCTTAGAATGAAACTAACGAGACTAACTTTGGACGAACAAAGAAAAACGTTAGTCTCATTCTATGGTTTGTCTTAGTTCGTCCCAAGTTAGTCCTTAGACAAACCTTAGAATGAGACTAACGAGAATAACTTGGAATGAACAAAGACAAACTTAAGTCCCATTCTAAGGTTTGTCTTAGTTCGTCCCAAGTTAGTCTCTTTCTAAGGACAACTTAGACAAACCTTAGAATGAGACTAACGAGACTAACTTGTGACGAACAAAGACAAACTTAAGTCTCATTCTAAACTTTGTCTAAGTTTGTCCCAGGTTAGTCTCTTTCTAAGGACGAACTAAGACAAACCTTAGAATGAGACTAACGAGACGAACTTGGGACGAACAAAGACAAACTTAAGTCTCATTCTAAGGTTTGTCTAGGTTCGTCCCAAGTTAGTCACTTTCTAAGGACGAACTTTGACAAACTTTAGAATGAGACTAACGAGACTAATTTGGGACGAACAAAGACAAACTTAAGTCCCATTCTAAGGTTTGACTTAGTACGTCCCAAGTTAGTCTCTTTCTAAGGACGAACTTAGACAAACCTTAGAATGAGACTAACGAGACTAACTTGGGACGAAGAAAGACAAACTTAAGTCTCATTCTAAGGTTTGTCTAAGTTCGTCCCAAGTTATTCTCTTTCTAAGGAAGAACTTAGACAAACCTTAGAATGAGAATAATGAGACTAACTTTGGACGAACAAAGAAAAACGTTAGTCTCATTCTAAGGTTTGTCTTAGTTCGTCCCAAGTTTGTCTCTTTCTAAGAACGAACTTAGACAACCCTTAGAATGAGACTAACGAGACTAATTTAGGCAGAACAAAGACAAACTTAAGTCCCATTATAAGGTTTGTCTTAGTTCGTCCCAAGTTAGTCTCTTTCTAAGGACGAACTTAGACAAACCTTAGAATGAGACTAACGAGACTAACTTGGGACGAACAAAGACAAACTTAAGTCTCATTCTAAGGTTTGTCTAAGTTCGTCCCAAGTTATTCTCTTTCTAAGGATGAACTTAGACAAACCTTAGAATGAGACTAACGAGACTAACTTTGGACGAACAAAGAAAAACGTTAGTCTCATTCTAAGGTTTATCTTAGTTCGTCCCAAGTTAGTCTCTTTCTAAGGACGAACTTAGACAAACCTTAGAATGAGACAAACGAGACAAACTTGGGACGAACAAAGACAAACTTTAGTCTCATTCTAAGGTTTGTCTAAGTTCGTCCCAAGTTAGTCTCTTTCTAAGGACGAACTTAGACAAACCTTAGAATGAGACTAACGAGACTATCTTGGGACGAACAAAGACAAACTTAAGTCTCATTCTAAGGTTTGTCTTTGTTCGTCCCAAGTTAGTCTCTTTCTAAGGACGAACTTAGACAAACCTTAGAATGAGACTAACGAGACTAACTTTGGACGAACAAAGAAAAACGTTAGTCTCATTCTAAGGTTTGTCTTAGTTCGTCCCAAGTTAGTCTCTTTCTAAGGACGAACTTAGACAAACCTTAGAATGAGACTAACGAGACTAACTTGGGACGAACAAAGATAAAGTTAAGTCTCATTCTAAGGTTTGTCTAAGTTCGTCCCTAGTTAGTCTCTTTCTAAGGACGAACTTAGACATACCTTATAATGAGACTAACGAGACTAACTTGGGACGAACAAAGAAAAACGTTAGTCTCATTCTAAGGTTTGTCTTAGTTAGTCTCTTTCTAAGGATGAACTTAGACAAACCTTAGAATGAGACTAACGAGACTAACTTGGGACGAACAAAGACAAACTTAAGTCCCATTCTAAGGTTTGTCTTAGTTCGTCCCAAGTTAGTCTCTTTCTAAGGACGAACTTAGACAAACCTTAGAATGAGACTAACGAGACTAAGTTTAGACGAACAAAGACAAACTTAAGTCTCATTCTAAGGTTTGTCTAAGTTCGTCCCAAGTTAGTCTTTTTCTAAGGACGAACTTAGACGAACCATAGAATGAGACTAACGAGACAAACATGGGACGAACAAAGACAAACTTAAGTCTCATTCTAAGGTTTGGATAAGTTCGTCCCAAGTTAGTCTCTTTCTAAGGACGAACTTAGACAAACATTAGAATGAGACTAACGATACTAACTTGGGACGAAGAAAGACAAACTTAAGTCTCATTCTAAGGTTTGTCTAAGTTCGTCCCAAGTTATTCTCTTTCTAAGGACGAACTTAGACAAACCTTAGAATGAGACTAACGAGACGAACTTTGGACGAACAAAGAAAAACGTTAGTCTCCTTCTAAGGTTTGTCTTAGTTCGTCCCAAGTTAGTCTCTTTCTAAGGACGAACTTAGATAAACCTTAGAATGAGACTAACGAGACTAACTTGGGACGAACAAAGACAAACTTAAGTCTCATTCTAAGGTTTGTCAAAGTTCGCCCCAAGTTAGTCTCTTTCTAAGGACGAACTTAGACAATCCTTAGAATGAGACTAACAAGATTAACTTGGGACGAACAAAGACAAACTTAAGTCTCATTCTAATGTTAGTCTAAGTTCGTCCCAAGTTAGTCTCTTTCTAAGGACAAACTTTGACGAACTCAACTAACGAGACTAATTTGGGACGAACAAAGACAAACTTAAGTCCCATTCTAAGGTTTGTCTTAGTTCGTCCCAAGTTAGTATCTTTCTAAGGATGAACTTAGACAAACCTTAGAATGAGACTAACGAGACTAACTTGGGACGAACAAAGACAAAATTAAGTCTCATTCTAAGGTTTGTCTAAGTTCGTCCCAAGTTATTCTCTTTCTGAGGACGAACTTAGACAAACCTTAGAATGAGACTAACGAGACTAACTTTGGACGAACAAAGAAAAACGTTAGTCTCATTCTAAGGTTTGTCTTAGTTCGTCCCAAGTTAGTCTCTTTCTAAGGACGAACTTAGACAAACCTTAGAATGAGACTAACGAGACTAACTTGGGACGAACAAAGACAAACTTAAGTCCCATTCTAAGGTTTGTCTTAGTTCATCCAAAGTTAGTCTCTTTCTAAGGACGAACTTAGACAAACCTTAGAATGAGACTAACGAGACTAACTTGGGACGAACAAAGACAAACTTAAGTCTCATTCTAAGGTTTGTCTAAGTTCGTCCCAAGTTATTCTCTTTCTAAGGATGAACTTAGACAAACCTTAGAATGAGACTAACGAGACTAACTTTGGACGAACTAAGAAACTCGTTAGTCTCATTCTAAGGTTTGTCTTAGTTCGTCCTTAGAAAGAGAATAACTTGGGACGAACTTAGACAAACCTTAGAATGAGACTTAAGTTTGTCTTTGTTCGTCCCAAGTTAGTCTCGTTAGTCTCATTCTAAGGTTTGTCTAAGTTCGTCCATAGAAAGAGACTAACTTTGGATGAACTAAGACAAACCTTAGAATGGGACTTAAGTTTGTCTTTGTTCGTCCTAAGTTAGTCTCGTTAGTCTCATTCTAAGGTTTGTCTAAGTTCGTCCTTAGAAAGAGACTAACTTGGGACGAACTAAGACAAACCTTAGAATGAGACTAACGTTTTTCTTTGTTCGTCCAAAGTTAGTCTCGTTGGTCTCATTCTAAGGTTTGTCTAAGTTCGTCCTCAGAAAGAGAATAACTTGGGACGAACTTAGACAAACCTTAGAATGAGACTTAATTTTGTCTTTGTTCGTCCCAAGTTAGTCTCGTTAGTCTCATTCTAAGGTTTGTCTAAGTTCATCCTTAGAAAGATACTAACTTGGGACGAACTAAGACAAACCTTAGAATGGGACTTAAGTTTGTCTTTGTTCGTCCCAAATTAGTCTCGTTAGTTGAGTTCGTCAAAGTTTGTCCTTAGAAAGAGACTAACTTGGGACGAACTTAGACTAACATTGGAATGAGACTTAAGTTTGTCTTTGTTCGTCCCAAGTTAATCTTGTTAGTCTCATTCTAAGGATTGTCTAAGTTCGTCCTTAGAAAGAGACTAACTTGGGGCGAACTTTGACAAACCTTAGAATGAGACTTAAGTTTGTCTTTGTTCGTCCCAAGTTAGTCTCGTTAGTCTCATTCTAAGGTTTATCTAAGTTCATCCTTAGAAAGAGACTAACTTGGGACGAACTAAGACAAACCTTAGAATGAGACTAACGTTTTTCTTTGTTCGTCCAAAGTTCGTCTCGTTAGTCTCATTCTAAGGTTTGTCTAAGTTCGTCCTTAGAAAGAGAATAACTTGGGACGAACTTAGACAAACCTTAGAATGAGACTTAAGTTTGTCTTTCTTCGTCCCAAGTTAGTCTCGTTAGTCTCATTCTAATGTTTGTCTAAGTTCGTCCTTAGAAAGAGACTAACTCTGGACGAACTTATCCAAACCTTAGAATGAGACTTAAGTTTGTCTTTGTTCGTCCCATGTTTGTCTCGTTAGTCTCATTCTATGGTTCGTCTAAGTTCGTCCTTAGAAAAAGACTAACTTGGGACGAACTTAGACAAACCTTAGAATGAGACTTAAGTTTGTCTTTGTTCGTCCAAACTTAGTCTCGTTAGTCTCATTCTAAGGTTTGTCTAAGTTCGTCCTTAGAAAGAGACTAACTTGGGACGAACTAAGACAAACCTTAGAATGGGACTTAAGTTTGTCTTTGTTCGTCCCAAGTTAGTCTCGTTAGTCTCATTCTAAGGTTTGTCTAAGTTCGTCATTACAAAGAGAATAACTTGGGACGAACTTAGACAAACCTTAGAATGAGACTTAAGTTTGTCTTTGTTCGTCCCAAGTTAGTCTCGTTTGTCTCATTCTAAGGTTTGTCTATGTTCGTCCTTAGAAAGAGACTAACTTGGGCCGAACTTATCCAAACCTTAGAATGAGACTTAAGTTTGTCTTTGTTCGTCCTAAGTTTGTCTCGTTAGTCTCATTCTAAGGTTTGTCTAAGTTCGTCCTTAGAAAAAGGCTAACTTGGGACGAACTTAGACAAACCTTAGAATGAGACTTAAGTTTGTCTTTGTTCGTCCCAAGTTAGTCTCGTTAGTCTCATTCTACGGTTTGTCTAAGTTTGTCCTTAGAAAGAGACTAACTTGGGACGAACAAAGACAAACCTTAGAATGGGACTTATGTTTATCTTTGTTCGTCCCAAGTTAGTCTCGTTAGTCTTATTCTAAGGTTTGTCTAAGTTCGTCCTTAGAAAGAGACTAACTTGGGACGAACTAAGATAAACCTTAGAATGAGACTAACGTTTTTCTTTGTTCGTCCCAAGTTAGTCTCGTTAGTTTCATTCTAAGGTTTGTCTAAGTACGTCCTAAGAAAGAGACTAACTAGGGACGAACTTAGACAAACCTTAGAATGAGACTTAAGTTTGTCTTTGTTCGTCCCAAGTTAGTCTCGTTAGTCTCATTCTAATGTTTGTCTAAGTTCGTTCCTAGAAAGAGAATAACTTGGGACGATCTTAGACAAACCTTAGAATGAGACTTAAGTTTGTCTTTGTTCGTCCCAAGTTGGTCTCGTTAGTCTCATTCTAAAGTATGTCTAAGTTCATCCTTAGAAAGAGACTAACTTGGGACGAACTAAGACAAACCTTAGAATGAGACTAACGTTTTTCTTTGTTCGTCCCAAGTTAGTCTCGTTAGTCTCATTCTAAGGTTTGTCTAAGTTTGTCCTTAGAAAGAGACTAACTAGGCACGAACTTAGACAAACCTTAGAATGAGACTTAAGTTTGTCTTTGTTCATCCCAAGTTAGTCTCGTTAGTCTCATTCTAAGGTTTGTCTAAGTTCGTCCTTAGAAAGAGATTAACTTGGGACGAACAAAGACAAACCTTACAATGAGACTTAAGTTTGTCTTTGTTCGTCCCAAGTTAGTCTCGTTAGTCTCATTCTAAGGTTTGTCTAAGTTCATCCTTAGAAAGAGACCAAATGGGACGAAGTTAGACAAACCTTAGAATGAGACTAAAGTTTGTCTTTGTTCGTCCCAAGTTTGTCTCGTTAGTCTCATTCTAAGGTTTGTCTAAGTTCGTCCTTAGAAAGAGACTAACTTCGGACGAACTAAGACAAACCTTAGAATGAGACTAACGTTTTTCTTTGTTCGTCCAAAGTTAGTCTCGTTAGTCTGATTCTAAGGTTTGTCTAAGTTCGTCCTTTGAAAGAGACTAACTTGGGACGAACTAAGACAAACCTTAGAATGGGACTTAAGTTTGTCTTTGTTCGTCCCAAGTTAGTCTCGTTTGTCTCATTCTAAGGTTTGTCTAAGTTCGTCCTTAGAAAGAGACTAACTTGGGACGAACTTATCCAAACCTTAGAATGAGACTTAAGTTTGTCTTTGTTCGTCCCAAGTTTGTCTCGTTAGTCTCATTCTAAGGTTTGTCTAAGTTCATCCTTAGAAAGAGACTAACTTGGGACGTACTAAGACAAACCTTAGAATGGGACTTAAGTTTGTCTTTGTTCGTCCCAAGTTAGTCTCGTTAGTGTTATTCTAAAGTTTGTCAAAGTTCGTCCTTAAAAAGTGACTAACTTGGGACGAACTTAGACAAACCTTAGAATGAGACTTAAGTTTGTCTTTGTTCATCCCAAGTTTGTCTCGTTAGTCTCATTCTAAGGTTTGTCTAAGTTCGTCCTTAGAAAGAGATTAACTTGGGACGAACAAAGACAAACCTTACAATGAGACTTAAGTTTGTCTAAGTTCGTCGTTAGAAAGAGACTAACTTGGGACAAACTTAGACAAAGTTTAGAATGAGACTAACGTTTTTCTTTGTTCATCCCAAGTTAGTCTCGTTAGTCTCATTCTAAGGTTTGTCTAAGTTCGTCCTTAGTAAGAGACTAACATGGGACGAACTAAGACAAACCATAGAATGAGACTAACGTTTTTCTTTGTTCGTCCAAAGTTAGTCTCGTTAGTCTCATTCTAAGGTTTGTCTAAGTTCGTCCTAAGAAAGAGACTAACTAGGGACGAACTTAGACAAACCTTAGAATGAGACTTAAGTTTGTCTTTGTTCGTCCCAAGTTAGTCTCGTTAGTCTCATTCTAAGGTTTGTCTAAGTTCGTTCCTAGAAAGAGAATAACTTGGGACGAACTAAGATAAACCTTAGAATGAGACTAACATTTTTCTTTGTTCGTCCCAAGTTAGTCTCGTTAGTTTCATTCTAAGGTTTGTCTAAGTTCGTCCTAAGAAAGAGATTAACTGGGGACGAACTTAGACAAACCTTAAAATGAGACTTAAGTTGGTCTTTGTTCGTCCCAAGTTAGTCTCGTTAGTCTCATTCTACGGTTTGTCTAAGTTTGTCCTTAGAAAGAGACTAACTTGGGACGAACAAAGACAAACCATAGAATGGGACTTATGTTTATCTTTGTTCGTCCCAAGTTAGTCTCGTTAGTCTCATTCTAAGGTTTGTCTAAGTTCGTCCTTAGAAAGAGACTAACTTGGGACGAACTAAGATAACCCTTAGAATAAGACTAACGTTTTTCTTTGTTCGTCCCAAGTTAGTCTCGTTAGTTTCATTCTAAGGTTTGTCTAAGTTCGTCCTAAGAAAGAGACCAACTAGGGACGAACTTAGACAAACCTTAGAATGAGACTTAAGTTTGTCTTTGTTCGTCCCAAGTTAGTCTCGTTAGTCTCATTCTAAGGTTTGTCTAAGTTCGTTCCTAGAAAGAGAATAACTTGGGACGATCTTAGACAAACCTTAGAATGAGACTTAAGTTTGTCTTTGTTCGTCCCAAGTTAGTCTCGTTAGTCTCATTCTAAAGTATGTCTAAGTTCATCCTTAGAAAGAGACTAACTTGGGACGAACTAAGACAAACCTTAGAATGAGACTAACGTTTTTCTTTGTTCGTCCCAAGTTAGTCTCGTTAGTCTCATTCTAAGGTTTGTCTAAGTTCGTCCTTAGAAAGAGACTAACTAGGCACGAACTTAGACAAACCTTAGAATGAGACTTAAGTTTGTCTTTGTTCATCCCAAGTTAGTCTCGTTAGTCTCATTCTAAGGTTTGTCTAAGTTCGTCCTTAGAAAGAGATTAACTTGGGACGAACAAAGACAAACCTTACAATGAGACTTAAGTTTGTCTTTGTTCGTCCCAAGTTAGTCTCGTTAGTCTCATTCTAAGGTTTGTCTAAGTTCGTCCTTAGAAAGAGACTAAATGGGACGAAGTTAGACAAACCTTAGAATGAGACTAAAGTTTGTCTTTGTTCGTCCCAAGTTTGTCTCGTTAGTCTCATTCTAAGGTTTGTCTAAGTTCGTCCTTAGAAAGAGACTAACTTCGGACGAACTAAGACAAACCTTAGAATGAGACTAACGTTTTTCTTTGTTCGTCCAAAGTTAGTCTCGTTAGTCTGATTCTAAGGTTTGTCTAAGTTCGTCCTTTGAAAGAGACTAACTTGGGACGAACTAAGACAAACCTTAGAATGGGACTTAAGTTTGTCTTTGTTCGTCCCAAGTTAGTTCCGTTTGTCTCATTCTAAGGTTTGTCTAAGTTCGTCCTTAGAAAGAGACTAACTTGGGACGAACTTATCCAAACCTTAGAATGAGACTTAAGTTTGTCTTCGTTCGTCCCAAGTTTGTCTCGTTAGTCTCATTCTAAGGTTTGTCAAAGTTCGTCCTTAGAAAGAGACTAACTTGGGACGAACAAAGACAAACCTTAGAATGGGACTTATGTTTATCTTTGTTCGTCCCAAGTTAGTCTCGTTAGTCTCATTCTAAGGTTTGTCTAAGTTCGTCCTTAGAAAGAGACTAACTTGGGACGAACTAAGATAAACCTTAGAATGAGACTAACGTTTTTCTTTGTTCGTCCCAAGTTAGTCTCGTTAGTTTCATTCTAAGGTTTGTCTAAGTTCGTCCTAAGAAAGAGACAAACTTTTTTTTTTTAATTAAACTGGGCGGTGCCAGTGCCTTTATTAGATAAAAGATCCAAAAAGCCTGGATCGTGGCGAATACAGAAAAGCCCTCAAGTGCCAGAAGAAAAGTCAAGAAAGAGACTAACTAGGACGAACTTAGACAAACCTTAGAATGAGACTTAAGTTTGTCTTTGTTCGTCCCAAGTTAGTCTCGTTAGTCTCATTCTAAGGTTTGTCTAAGTTCGTCCTTAGAAAGAGAATAACTTGGGACGAACTTAGACAAACCTTAGAATGAGACTTAAGTTTGTCTTTGTTCGTCCCAAGTTAGTCTCGTTAGTCTCATTCTAAAGTTTGTCTAAGTTCATCCTTAGAAAGAGACTAACTTGGGACGAACTTCGACAAACCTTAGAATGAGACTAACGTTTTTCTTTGTTCGTCCCAAGTTAGTCTCGTTAGTCTCATTCTAAGGTTTGTCTAAGTTCGTCCTTAGAAAGAGACTAACTAGGGACGAACTTAGACAAACCTTAGAATGAGACTTAAGTTTGTCTTTGTTCGTCCCAAGTTAGTCTCGTTAGTCTCATTCTAAGGTTTGTCTAAGTTCGTCCTTAGAAAGAGACTAACTTGGGACGAACAAAGACAAACCTTACAATGAGACTTAAGTTTGTCTTTGTTCGTCCCAAGTTAGTCTCGTTAGTCTCATTCTAAGGTTTGTCTAAGTTCATCCTTAGAAAGAGACTAACTTGGGACGTACTAATACAAACCTTAGAATGGGACTTAAGTTTGTCTTTGTTCGTCCCAAGTTAGTCTCGTTAGTGTTATTCTAAAGTTTGTCAAAGTTCGTCCTTAAAAAGTGACTAACTTGGGACGAACTTAGACAAACCTTAGAATGAGACTTAAGTTTGTCTTTGTTCGTCCCAAGTTTGTCTCGTTAGTCTCATTCTAAGGTTTGTCTAAGTTCGTCCTTAGAAAGAGATTAACTTGGGACGAACAAAGACAAACCTTACAATGAGACTTAAGTTTGTCTAAGTTCGTCCTTAGAAAGAGACTAACTTGGGACAAACTTAGACAAAGTTTAGAATGAGACTAACGTTTTTCTTTGTTCGTCCAAAGTTAGTCTCGTTAGTCTCATTCTAAGGTTTGTCTAAGTTGTCCTTAGAAAGAGACTAACTTGGGACGAACTAAGACAAACCTTAGAATGGGACTTAAGTTTGTCTTTGTTCATCCCAAGTTAGTCTCGTTAGTCTCATTCTAAGGTTTGTCTAAGTTCGTCCTTAGTAAGAGACTAACTTGGGACGAACTAAGACAAACCATAGAATGAGACTAACGTTTTTCTTTGTTCGTCCAAAGTTAGTCTCGTTAGTCTCATTCTAAGGTTTGTCTAAGTTCGTCCTAAGAAAGAGACTAACTAGGGACGAACTTAGACAAACCTTAGAATGAGACTTAAGTTTGTCTTTGTTCGTCCCAAGTTAGTCTCGTTAGACTCATTCTAAGGTTTGTCTAAGTTCGTTCCTAGAAAGAGAACAACTTGGGACGAACTAAGATAAACCTTAGAATGAGACTAACGTTTTTCTTTGTTCGTCCCAAGTTAGTCTCGTTAGTTTCATTCTAAGGTTTGTCTAAGTTCGTCCTAAGAAAGAGATTAACTGGGGACGAACTTAGAACAAACCTTAAAATGAGACTTAAGTTTGTCTTTGTTCGTCCCAAGTTAGTCTCGTTAGTCTCATTCTACGGTTTGTCTAAGTTTGTCCTTAGAAAGAGACTAACTTGGGACGAACAAAGACAAACCATAGAATGGGACTTATGTTTATCTTTGTTCGTCCCAAGTTAGTCTCGTTAGTCTCATTCTAAGGTTTGTCTAAGTTCGTCCTTAGAAAGAGACTAACTTGGGACGAACTAAGATAACCCTTAGAATGAGACTAACGTTTTTCTTTGTTCGTCCCAAGTTAGTCTCGTTAGTTTCATTCTAAGGTTTGTCTAAGTTCGTCCTAAGAAAGAGACTAACTAGGGACGAACTTAGACAAACCTTAGAATGAGACTTAAGTTTGTCTCTGTTCGTCCCAAGTTAGTCTCGTTAGTCTCATTCTAAGGTTTGTCTAAGTTCGTTCCTAGAAAGAGAATAACTTGGGACGATCTTAGACAAACCTTAGAATGAGACTTAAGTTTGTCTTTGTTCGTCCCAAGTTAGTCTCGTTAGTCTCATTCTAAAGTTTGTCTAAGTTCATCCTTAGAAAGAGACTAACTTGGGACGAACTAAGACAAACCTTAGAATGAGACTAACGTTTTTCTTTGTTCGTCCCAAGTTAGTCTCGTTAGTCTCATTCTAAGGTTTGTCTAAGTTCGTCCTTAGAAAGAGACTAACTAGGCACGAACTTAGACAACCCTTAGAATGAGACTTAAGTTTGTCTTCGTTCGTCCCAAGTTAGTCTCGTTAGTCTCATTCTAAGGTTTGTCTAAGTTCGTCCTTAGAAAGAGACTAACTTGGGACGAACAAAGACAAACCTTACAATGAGACTTAATTTGTCTTTGTTCGTCCCAAGTTAGTCTCGTTAGTCTCATTCTAAGGTTTGTCTAAGTTCGTCCTTAGAAAGAGACTAAATGGGACGAAGTTAGACAAACCTTATAATGAGACTAAAGTTTGTCTTTGTTCGTCCCAAGTTTGTCTCGTTAGTCTCATTCTAAGGTTTGTCTAAGTTCGTCCTTAGAAAGAGACTAACTTGGGACGAACTAAGACAAACCTTAGAATGAGACTAACGTTTTTCTTTGTTCGTCCAAAGTTAGTCTCGTTAGTCTGATTCTAAGGTTTGTCTAAGTTCGTCCTTTGAAAGAGACTAACTTGGGACGAACTAAGACAAACCTTAGAATGGGACTTAAGTTTGTCTTTGTTCGTCCCAAGTTAGTCCCGTTTGTCTCATTCTAAGGTTTGTCTAAGTTCGTCCTTAGAAAGAGACTAACTTGGGACGAACTTATCCAAACCTTAGAATGAGACTTAAGTTTGTCTTTGTTCGTCCCAAGTTTGTCTCGTTAGTCTCATTCTAAGGTTTGTCTAAGTTCGTCCTTAGAAAAAGACTAACTTGGGACGAACTTAGACAAACCTTAGAATGAGACTTAAGTTTGTCTTTGTTCGTCCCAAGTTAGTCTCGTTAGTCTCATTCTAAGGTTTGTCTAAGTTCGTCCTTAGAAAGAGACTAACTTGGGACGAACAAAGACAAACCTTAGAATGGGACTTATGTTTATCTTTGTTCGTCCCAAGTTAGTCTCGTTAGTCTCATTCTAAGGTTTGTCTAAGTTCGTCCTTAGAAAGAGACTAACTTGGGACGAACTAAGATAAACCTTAGAATGAGACTAACGTTTTTCTTTGTTCGTCCCAAGTTAGTCTCGTTAGTTTCATTCTAAGGTTTGTCTAAGTTCGTCCTAAGAAAGAGACTAACTTTTTTTTTTATAAATAAACTGGGCGGTGCCAGTGCATTTATTAGATAAAAGATCCAAAAAGCCTGGATCGTGGCGAATACAGAAAACCCCTCAAGTGCCAGAAGAAAAGTCAAGAAAGAGACTAACTAGGACGAACTTAGACAAACCTTAGAATGAGACTTAAGTTTGTCTTTGTTCGTCCCAAGTTAGTCTCGTTAGTCTCATTCTAAGGTTTGTCTAAGTTCGTCCTTAGAAAGAGAATAACTTGGGACGAACTTAGACAAACTTTAGAATGAGACTTAAGTTTGTCTTTGTTCGTCCCAAGTTAGTCTCGTTAGTCTCATTCTAAAGTTTGTCTAAGTTCATCCTTAGAAAGAGACTAACTTGGGACGAACTTCGACAAACCTTAGAATGAGACTAACGTTTTTCTTTGTTCGTCCCAAGTTAGTCTCGTTAGTCTCATTCTAAGGTTTGTCTAAGTTCGTCCTTAGAAAGAGACTAACTAGGGACGAACTTAGACAAACCTTAGAATGAGACTTAAGTTTGTCTTTGTTCATCCCAAGTTAGTCTCGTTAGTCTCATTCTAAGGTTTGTCTAAGTTCGTCCTTAGAAAGAGACTAACTTGGGACGAACAAAGACAAACCTTACAATGAGACTTAAGTTTGTCTTTGTTCGTCCCAAGTTAGTCTCGTTAGTCTCATTCTAAGGTTTGTCTAAGTTCATCCTTAGAAAGAGACTAACTTGGGACGTACTAAGACAAACCTTAGAATGAGACTTAAGTTTGTCTTTGTTCGTCCCAAGTTAGTCTGATTCTAAAGTTTGTCAAAGTTCGTCCTTAAAAAGTTACTAACTTGGGACGAACTTAGACAAACCTTAGAATGAGACTTAAGTTTGTCTTTGTTCGTCCCAAGTTTGTCTCGTTAGTTTCATTCTAAGGTTTGTCTAAGTTCGTCCTTAGAAAGAGACTAACTTGGGACAAACTTAGACAAAGTTTAGAATGAGACTAACGTTTTTCTTTGTTCGTCCAAAGTTAGTCTCGTTAGTCTCATTCTAAGGTTTGTCTAAGTTGTCCTTAGAAAGAGACTAACTTGGGACGAACTAAGACAAACCTTAGAATGGGACTTAAGTTTGTCTTTGTTCATCCCAAGTTAGTCTCGTTAGTCTCATTCTAAGGTTTGTCTAAGTTCGTCCTTAGTAAGAGACTAACTTGGGACGAACTAAGACAAACCATAGAATGAGACTAACGTTTTTCTTTGTTCGTCCAAAGTTAGTCTCGTTAGTCTCATTCTAAGGTTTGTCTAAGTTCGTCCTAAGAAAGAGACTAACTAGGGACGAACTTAGACAAACCTTAGAATGAGACTTAAGTTTGTCTTTGTTCGTCCCAAGTTAGTCTCGTTAGTCTCATTCTAAGGTTTGTCTAAGTTCGTTCCTAGAAAGAGAATAACTTGGGACGATCTTAGACAAACCTTAGAATGAGACTTAAGTTTGTCTTTGTTCGTCCCAAGTTAGTCTCGTTAGTCTTATTCTAAAGTTTGTCTAAGTTCATCCTTAGAAAGAGACTAACTTGGGACGAACTAAGACAAACCTTAGAATGAGACTAACGTTTTTCTTTGTTCGTCCCAAGTTAGTCTCGTTAGTCTCATTCTAAGGTTTGTCTAAGTTCGTCCTTAGAAAGATACTAACTAGGGACGAACTTAGACAACCTTAGAATGAGACTTAAGTTTGTCTTTGTTCGTCCCAAGTTAGTCTCGTTAGTCTCATTCTAAGGTTTGTCTAAGTTCGTCCTTAGAAAGAGACTAACTTGGGCGAACAAAGACAAACCTTACAATGAGACTTAAGTTTGTCTTTGTTCGTCCCAAGTTAGTCTCGTTAGTCTCATTCTAAGGTTTGTCTAAGTTCGTCCTTAGAAAGAGACTAAATGGGACGAAGTTAGACAAAGCTTAGAATGAGACTAAAGTTTGTCTTTGTTCGTCCCAAGTTTGTCTCGTTAGTCTCATTCTATGGTTTGTCTAAGTTCGTCCTTAGAAAGAGACTAACTTGGGACGAACTAAGACAAACCTTAGAATGAGCTTAACGTTTTTCTTTGTTCGTCCAAAGTTAGTCTCGTTAGTCTGATTCTAAGGTTTGTCTAAGTTCGTCCTTTGAAAGAGACTAACTTGGGACGAACTAAGACAAACCTTAGAATGGGACTTAAGTTTGTCTTTGTTCGTCCCAAGTTAGTCTCGTTTGTCTCATTCTAAGGTTTGTCTAAGTTCGTCCTTAGAAAGAGACTAACTTGGGACGAACTTATCCAAACCTTAGAATGAGACTTAAGTTTGTCTTTGTTCGTCCCAAGTTTGTCTCGTTAGTCTCATTCTAAGGTTTGTCTAAGTTCGTCCTTAGAAAAAGACTAACTTGGGACGAACTTAGACAAACCTTAGAATGAGACTTAAGTTTGTCTTTGTTCGTCCCAAGTTAGTCTCGTTAGTCTCATTCTATGGTTTGTCTAAGTTCGTCCTTAGAAAGAGACTAACTTGGGACGAACAAAGACAAACCTTAGAATGGGACTTATGTTTATCTTTGTTCGTCCCAAGTTAGTCTCGTTAGTCTCATTCTAAGGTTTGTCTAAGTTCGTCCTTAGAAAGAGACTAACTTGGGACGAACTAAGATAAACCTTAGAATGAGACTAACGTTTTTCTTTGTTCGTCCCAAGTTAGTCTCGTTAGTTTCATTCTAAGGTTTGTCTAAGTTCGTCCTAAGAAAGAGACTAACTTTTTTTTTTTAAATAAACTGGGCGGTGCCAGTGCCTTTATTAGATAAAAGATCCAAAAAGCCTGGATCGTGGCGAATACAGAAAAGCCCTCAAGTGCCAGAAGAAAAGTCAAGAAAGAGACTAACTAGGACGAACTTAGACAAACCTTAGAATGAGACTTAAGTTTGTCTTTGTTCGTCCCAAGTTAGTCTCGTTAGTCTCATTCTAAAGTTTGTCTAAGTTCATCCTTAGAAAGAGACTAACTTGGGACGAACTTCGACAAACCTTAGAATGAGACTAACGTTTTTCTTTGTTCGTCCCAAGTTAGTCTCGTTAGTCTCATTCTAAGGTTTGTCTAAGTTCGTCCTTAGAAAGAGACTAACTAGGGACGAACTTAGACAAACCTTAGAATGAGACTTAAGTTTGTCTTTGTTCGTCCCAAGTTTGTCTCGTTAGTTTCATTCTAAGGTTTGTCTAAGTTCGTCCTTAGAAAGAGACTAACTTGGGACAAACTTAGACAAAGTTTAGAATGAGACTAACGTTTTTCTTTGTTCGTCCAAAGTTAGTCTCGTTAGTCTCATTCTAAGGTTTGTCTAAGTTGTCCTTAGAAAGAGACTAACTTGGGACGAACTAAGACAAACCTTAGAATGGGACTTAAGTTTGTCTTTGTTCATCCCAAGTTAGTCTCGTTAGTCTCATTCTAAGGTTTGTCTAAGTTCGTCCTTAGTAAGAGACTAACTTGGGACGAACTAAGACAAACCATAGAATGAGACTAACGTTTTTCTTTGTTCGTCCAAAGTTAGTCTCGTTAGTCTCATTCTAAGGTTTGTCTAAGTTCGTCCTAAGAAAGAGACTAACTAGGGACGAACTTAGACAAACCTTAGAATGAGACTTAAGTTTGTCTTTGTTCGTCCCAAGTTAGTCTCGTTAGTCTCATTCTAAGGTTTGTCTAAGTTCGTTCCTAGAAAGAGAATAACTTGGGACGATCTTAGACAAACCTTAGAATGAGACTTAAGTTTGTCTTTGTTCGTCCCAAGTTAGTCTCGTTAGTCTTATTCTAAAGTTTGTCTAAGTTCATCCTTAGAAAGAGACTAACTTGGGACGAACTAAGACAAACCTTAGAATGAGACTAACGTTTTTCTTTGTTCGTCCCAAGTTAGTCTCGTTAGTCTCATTCTAAGGTTTGTCTAAGTTCGTCCTTAGAAAGAGACTAACTAGGGACGAACTTAGACAACCTTAGAATGAGACTTAAGTTTGTCTTTGTTCGTCCCAAGTTAGTCTCGTTAGTCTCATTCTAAGGTTTGTCTAAGTTCGTCCTTAGAAAGAGACTAACTTGGGCGAACAAAGACAAACCTTACAATGAGACTTAAGTTTGTCTTTGTTCGTCCCAAGTTAGTCTCGTTAGTCTCATTCTAAGGTTTGTCTAAGTTCGTCCTTAGAAAGAGACTAAATGGGACGAAGTTAGACAAAGCTTAGAATGAGACTAAAGTTTGTCTTTGTTCGTCCCAAGTTTGTCTCGTTAGTCTCATTCTATGGTTTGTCTAAGTTCGTCCTTAGAAAGAGACTAACTTGGGACGAACTAAGACAAACCTTAGAATGAGCTTAACGTTTTTCTTTGTTCGTCCAAAGTTAGTCTCGTTAGTCTGATTCTAAGGTTTGTCTAAGTTCGTCCTTTGAAAGAGACTAACTTGGGACGAACTAAGACAAACCTTAGAATGGGACTTAAGTTTGTCTTTGTTCGTCCCAAGTTAGTCTCGTTTGTCTCATTCTAAGGTTTGTCTAAGTTCGTCCTTAGAAAGAGACTAACTTGGGACGAACTTATCCAAACCTTAGAATGAGACTTAAGTTTGTCTTTGTTCGTCCCAAGTTTGTCTCGTTAGTCTCATTCTAAGGTTTGTCTAAGTTCGTCCTTAGAAAAAGACTAACTTGGGACGAACTTAGACAAACCTTAGAATGAGACTTAAGTTTGTCTTTGTTCGTCCCAAGTTAGTCTCGTTAGTCTCATTCTATGGTTTGTCTAAGTTCGTCCTTAGAAAGAGACTAACTTGGGACGAACAAAGACAAACCTTAGAATGGGACTTATGTTTATCTTTGTTCGTCCCAAGTTAGTCTCGTTAGTCTCATTCTAAGGTTTGTCTAAGTTCGTCCTTAGAAAGAGACTAACTTGGGACGAACTAAGATAAACCTTAGAATGAGACTAACGTTTTTCTTTGTTCGTCCCAAGTTAGTCTCGTTAGTTTCATTCTAAGGTTTGTCTAAGTTCGTCCTAAGAAAGAGACTAACTTTTTTTTTTTAAATAAACTGGGCGGTGCCAGTGCCTTTATTAGATAAAAGATCCAAAAAGCCTGGATCGTGGCGAATACAGAAAAGCCCTCAAGTGCCAGAAGAAAAGTCAAGAAAGAGACTAACTAGGACGAACTTAGACAAACCTTAGAATGAGACTTAAGTTTGTCTTTGTTCGTCCCAAGTTAGTCTCGTTAGTCTCATTCTAAAGTTTGTCTAAGTTCATCCTTAGAAAGAGACTAACTTGGGACGAACTTCGACAAACCTTAGAATGAGACTAACGTTTTTCTTTGTTCGTCCCAAGTTAGTCTCGTTAGTCTCATTCTAAGGTTTGTCTAAGTTCGTCCTTAGAAAGAGACTAACTAGGGACGAACTTAGACAAACCTTAGAATGAGACTTAAGTTTGTCTTTGTTCGTCCCAAGTTAGTCTCGTTAGTCTCATTCTAAGGTTTGTCTAAGTTCGTCCTTAGAAAGAGACTAACTTGGGACGAACAAAGACAAACCTTACAATGAGACTTAAGTTTGTCTTTGTTCGTCCCAAGTTAGTCTCGTTAGTCTCATTCTAAGGTTTGTCTAAGTTCATCCTTAGAAAGAGACTAACTTGGGACGTACTAAGACAAACCTTAGAATGGGACTTAAGTTTGTCTTTGTTCGTCCCAAGTTAGTCTCGTTAGTCTGATTCTAAAGTTTGTCATAGTTCGTCCTTAAAAAGTGACTAACTTGGGACGAACTTAGACAAACCTTAGAATGAGACTTAAGTTTGTCTTTGTTCGTCCCAAGTTTGTCTCGTTAGTTTCATTCTAAGGTTTGTCTAAGTTCGTCCTTAGAAAGAGACTAACTTGGGACAAACTTAGACAAAGTTTAGAATGAGACTAACGTTTTTCTTTGTTCGTCCAAAGTTAGTCTCGTTAGTCTCATTCTAAGGTTTGTCTAAGTTGTCCTTAGAAGAGACTAACTTGGGACGAACTAAGACAAACCTTAGAATGGGACTTAAGTTTGTCTTTGTTCATCCCAAGTTAGTCTCGTTAGTCTCATTCTAAGGTTTGTCTAAGTTCGTCCTTAGTAAGAGACTAACTTGGGACGAACTAAGACAAACCATAGAATGAGACTAACGTTTTTCTTTGTTCGTCCAAAGTTAGTCTCGTTAGTCTCATTCTAAGGTTTGTCTAAGTTCATCCTAAGAAAGAGACTAACTAGGGACGAACTTAGACAAACCTTAGAATGAGACTTAAGTTTGTCTTTGTTCATCCCAAGTTAGTCTCGTTAGTCTCATTCTAAGGTTTGTCTAAGTTCGTTCCTAGAAAGAGAATAACTTGGGACGAACTAAGATAAACCTTAGAATGAGACTAACGTTTTTCTTTGTTCGTCCCAAGTTAGTCTCGTTAGTTTCATTCTAAGGTTTGTCTAAGTTCGTCCTAAGAAAGAGACTAACTAGGGACGAACTTAGACAAACCTTAGAATGAGACTTAAGTTTGTCTTTGTTCGTCCCAAGTTAGTCTCGTTAGTCTCATTCTAAGGTTTGTCTAAGTTCGTTCCTAGAAAGAGAATAACTTGGGACGATCTTAGACAAACCTTAGAATGAGACTTAAGTTTGTCTTTGTTCGTCCCAAGTTAGTCTCGTTAGTCTCATTCTAAAGTTTGTCTAAGTTCATCCTTAGAAAGAGACTAACTTGGGACGAACTAAGACAAACCTTAGAATGAGACTAACGTTTTTCTTTGTTCGTCCCAAGTTAGTCTCGTTAGTCTCATTCTAAGGTTTGTCTAAGTTCGTCCTTAGAAAGAGACTAACTAGGGACGAACTTAGACAAACCTTAGAATGAGACTTAAGTTTGTCTTTGTTCGTCCCAAGTTAGTCTCGTTAGTCTCTGATGGACCACAATTATACGAATCAAAAACACAGATAAACCCCCTAAGTTAGACTGTTTGTCTGTCTAACATCCACTTGTTAGTCCCGATATATTTCCACAGGGCATTTTAGAGATTAAAGTGAAAACACGTTAAGGAGAGGCTTTTAGCACAGAAAAGATATAAGGAGTCGATTCAAGGTCAAGATCATATGCCGACTGAAGAAATATCAAGGATCCTGACGATGAATCACTCATCACAAATTGTGCAGAGATGGAATCAAGTCAACCCAGTGCCAAATTACACTGACAGTTTTGTGAAAAGACAGTGCAAAACTGTACAAAACTCACATATGGGCAAGATGACTTGTGACTTGGAGAAGAGGTGGCCAAAGAGGAAAACCACCCCAAAACCACCACCCACCACCGGCGGCTCCTCCCTCCTCCTCCATGGATGACCGGCTCTCCTCCGCCCAATGAGCCGCCGCCATGTGGTGGCTCCTCCACCACATGTTCCTCCTCTCTCCTCCTTGGATGACTTGATGACTTGCTTGGAAGGTGGCTTCCACCACCATTTGCTCCTCCCCCACCACCTCCTACCGGCGGCTGAGCTCCACCACTCCACCACCGCCAAGTGGCGGCGCCTCCTTGGCTCCTCCATGCCTCATCCTCCACCCTTGGATCAAATCAATCCTAGCCCTCCATTTCCTCCCATTTCTCCTATAAAAGGAGGCTCACCCCTCCTCATTTTATCATCCAAAAAACCATTCCATACACAATCACTTATCTCTCTACATTTTGTAATATTTTGTAAGTTGGTTTGGATCAATAAAGTTACGATATTTGGCTAGGCGCCCTCCTCCATGGACAGGCGAGGCTAAACTCCTCATTCGGCGGAAGGTATAATCTTGTATTATTTAATGTTTAATTAGCTTAGTTTATTTTCTTAGTATTCAATACTTGTTCTATGTGCCATATAAAAGTCAGAATGTCTCTAAGGTAGAGTGAACGATTTTGGGAATGTGACCATTAGGGGTCCAACTTCGTAAGCTCTTCCTTAAGATATTCGTGATCACACCCGGATAGGGGAGGTCGTAACAGACAAAGCTATCTGAAAGAGGTCGACTATATTTAAAAAACCATTATGGGAAACCGTAACAGGAGAGCAGGTGGACGCACATAGACTAGCGTACCTAACTGGTACTGGCGCTAGTCTAAATAGAACAAGTGTGATTTAGCCGATGTTGCAAGTCTTGAGCTATCGCTAGCCTCGATTCATCGTTTGAATACTTAGAAGATTTACTAAACTAATAAACATGTGATAATACAAGAATACCTGAAACCGAATACGCTCTTTCAATTGCAAACACCCCCTGTATTTAATTTCCTAGTATAACTGCTCAATCAAACACAACCACAAACCACTCACATACCGGAGGAATCAACAATCACGCATCACCCACTGTAAGTCTTCTAACCCTCAACTCCTTTATTTTCTGTATTTAATTTCAGTATTTATTTTCTGTATTTACTTTCCGCACAAAAAACCCAAAAAACCCAAAAACAGTAGTTTAGTAATTAGCAGTAAGTCCACACTCGACCTAAAATCACGCACCGTGTAAGCCGTAACGAACAATCTATCCCCCTAATTCCCTTGGGTTCGACCCCTACTTACCCTTACTACCCAGTAGTTAAGTCGCGAGTAGTGGACATTATAAATTTATTTGTACGAGACGCATTGCACCCTAACAACAGTGCAACCGACGCTCCCGTCAAATTGGCGCCGTTGCCGAGGAATTAGTCAGTTAATCGGATAAGTTGTTCAAATCGATACGCGCTTCAAAACGACCATGTCTCGCGAAGAAAGTCACCATGACTACCAGGATGACGAAGAAATAAACCTGTACGATCGAAACGATGAGATGCCGCTTCCATATATCGACGATCCGGAACAGCTCATCAGAAACAGGAGAGCTCGCGATAGGGAAGCTAATAGACGAAACCAAGAACCACCCGAGGACCGAAATGCAGCTGGTCCAGTACAACCCCCTAGATATCCACCACCCCCACGCCCTCGACAAGTACCAAGACGTGAACCCGTCTTTGATAATTACTATGGGGATAACGACCATTATCACGAACCTACTTTGGGAGAACTCAACGCACCGGATTTCAGGATTCAGTTGTGGTGTATCTACGAAAGCCCTGAGCTGGAAAATATCAACATCAACGCTTCAGTGGCCCACAACTTACCGAAGTTCGCAGGAAATCGTGGAGAGTCAGCAATGGCCCAACTCCAGCGCTTACATGGAATTTTCCAAAACTTAAAACCGAATGGCGTAAACGTAGACGACTTCAAGTTAAAAGCGTTCTACTTTTCCCTCATTGACGCGGAAAACGATTGGTTCCTTTCATTGCCTTCCGGAAGCATCAGAACATGGGCTCAGATGCAGAAGAAATTCTTAGACAAATACTACCCAGCAGGAAGGGCAATGCAAGTAAGAAGGCAACTGCAGGACATCAAGCAAGGACCCAACGAAACCATGTACGATTACCTGGAAAAGTTCAACCACCTGGAGAGAAGCTGCTGTACGCTGGGACTTCCCGAGAAACTCATAATCGAGTACCTCATTGATGGATTAAGACCCTTAGACAAAATGCTCCTGGATGCCTCAGCTGGAGGGTCCATAATGAATCTATCATTGAGCGGAGTTAGGCAACTGATAAATGACGTTGCTGAAAATGCTCGATTCCGAGAGGAGACAACTCGGCAGGAAGAATTCTCCCGAACAAAAAGTGTGGAAAAGGCCGAAACACCATTGAACTCTATGTCTGAGGAGATGAAACAGTTAAAAGAAATGATGATTCAGATCCTACGAAGGCAGCCAGTTCCTGTTAAGCCTTGCGAATCTTGTGGCTCGACGGACCACAAAACTGACGCATGCCCAACTTTAATAGAAGAGGAACCAGTAGAAGTGAATGCGGTGGGAGGATACCAAGGATACAACAACAATAACAATAACAGAACCAGACAAATCAGACAGTTTGGTCAAACAACCAACCCGAGCTGGCATAACGGCAACTATACTCAGAAAAATGCTCAACCAGCTGTCCGTCAATCAACTCAGTCATCCTACCAACCCCCACACCAGCAGTATAATCAGAACACTCCTTCGGCAAGCCAATATCAGCAAGGAGGACCAAACCAGAATCAAGCCAGCCCGAGCAATCAGCAAGAACCAAGCAAGTCACTCAATGACACGATAAAGGAACTTGCGGGAAACGTTAATCAGTTGGGAGCTTCACTACACCAGTTCCAGGCAAAAACAGACGGGGCAATTTCTGAATTAACCAAACAAATGTCCCAGCTTGCCACTGCCATGTCAACACTCACTGCTGAACCGGGCAGACTTCCTTCACAGACCATCCAAAATCCAAAGGCTAATATAAGCATGATAAGAAGGTCGGACATGAAAGCTACACTAGGAGAAGTAGCACGATCCCCAGCCTACAAACTGACGAGCAATCACTTCAACCGCAGACGTCGACCTGATTGGGACCAAGAGGAAGACCGACCCAAGGATGGCAAAATATGGGTCACACATGCCGACAACGGACGATATGCATTCACTGTTTGCATAACACCTCCGCCAATCTTACACTCTGACGTACCAGCATCTGGATGGGATGACGACAACAAGCTAAGGCGGGATCCCCCGACAAATATTTAAGCTTCAAGGCAAAAGATAAAAGGGCCCGAATATCCAAATCCGACCCAACAACTGAAAAAGCCCTCACTTCAGATCATGAGTCACAACCGGAAAGAAACAAAGACCCAGGGGCCTTCACAGTCACCTGTGGTATTGGGGAAATCCAGATCCGTAAGTGCTTAATCGATCTTGGGGCTGCGGTCAATGCCATGCCTTCCTCCTTATACTATTTATTAGGACTGGGTCCGTTGAAACCACCCAGGTCGAATATCGAGCTAGGGGATAAGTCGTGCATCCGTCCGATTGGAGAGTTGGAGGATGTAATACTTCATGTAGGAAAACTCGCTGTGGCTGCAGACTTCTATGTCATACCAACAGAAGAGACCTGCGAAGACGACTCGCCAACAATAATATTGGGACGACCATTCCTCTACGCCGCTAAAGCAAGAATCGATGTAGGTAAGGGATCGTTATTGCTTAAGTTCGGCGGCAAAATTGCACACTTCTACATCAATACAAGCCGCCCGGACACAAAAAAACCACCGGACATAACACCTATCTCAGATCACAGTGCACAGTTTGCTGACCTGTTATTAGAAACCAAAAAAGTAACAAGACCAGCAGCTATGGTCAAGGGTCTCTCGCCCTGTCAGAAGCAATGGAAAGAGAAAACACCAAAACCCTGGAGTTCTATCCCAGGCACAGGAAAAGTTAAAACAAAAAGCAACGCAGGAACGGTGACAAAATTCGACCTAAGCCACCCATGGGATCCCAACCAATGATCCAGAACAAGGTACTGTCGAGCCAACGACGTTAAACAAGTGCACTAGTCGGGAGGTAACCCGACACTATCTTACTTTCTGTCATTTTAATTTTCAATAAGCGCTCTCACCCATCTTTTTGTCCAGAAGAAATGTCTTACATGTAGGAATTAAGTTTCGGAGCAAGGATCAGATCAGCCAGGCAGCTTCCGTGAATTTACCGGGCCTGCGCTGAGAGTTTAAGGCCCCAGCCGAACTCCCTCGATTATCCAGCCTCATGCCATGTCGTTCACTCGACACCTTAAAGGGAGTTCTGCTCTTCTTTTTTCCTAAAGTCATTTCCTTCTCCTATATATATTTGCATGACTTTTGAACTAAGGCTTGCCTTCGTTCAAAAGTGGGGGGTGAGAACCAATGCATGTTTTTTCTTTTTTAAAAAAAAAGTATCTTTTTGAAAGTATGAACTTAAGAATGTGAAAAAGATAGATCATGATTCATGCATCAACCTTATGAAAAGGCAAACTGTTTAAAAACTTAGAATGTAACTTTTCATTTGTCCCTTTGTGTTGAGATAACCTAGGGATGTGGAGTTGATAGAAATTGCCCTAGAGAGGCTTGGCAAGCACTTAAAGGATCAAATCAAACTATATGGTTTTCGAAGTCAGTGGAGGCTGCACTTCGGATTTTCAGTGAACAATTGAGTCAAACTCCGCCAGGAAGCATCTATGCAAAGGCGAGGACGGGAATCAGACCGTCCTCTCTCTAGTCAAAATAGCCGAGACAATAAATGAGCGACCCTCATCTTGACCCGCGCGAAACGACGAAGACGAGAGGAGAGGGGAGGTATTTCCATAGGCTTGCGGGCGATGATTGGACCTCCCAAGAAGGCTGACAAAATGGACTAGCAAGTCACAAAGGAGCAAAAAACTCAAAGAAGAAAATCAAAAGAGGCCTAAGGCCCAAAAAATTGTGAAGGTTTTAACCGAGCAAAAGTGAAGCACTCAAAAAGACAGAGGCAGAATCACTACAAAAAAAGCTAGTCCCTCGCCAAAGTAGAAAAAAGAAAATCAAAAAGGCTCAACTCACTGAAACCCGAATCGAATCACGTGCTAGAGAAAGCTACAAGAAAACCATATAGTGCGAGACGGTCCCGAGGGTGTAGTCCAAGAGCCTAAAAAGGGCTATCTCCCGAAACATCCGGAATAATTCGCATCTCGGCACGAAGGTACACGTATCAAGTTACTTCTAATTATTTTTACAGTTTAAATTGGCTATAAGTAGTAATGCATGAATTAGGAGAAATCGAGTACCGCAAACTTAATTTCATACTTCAAACCAACTTACATAGTGACGCCCATATAAAGCATTGTTCGGGACGAACAACTAAAAGTGGGGGGTGATTTGATGGACCACAATTATACGAATCAAAAACACAGATAAACCCCCCAAGTTAGACTGTTTGTCTGTCTAACATCCACTTGTTAGTCCCGATATATTTCCACAGGGCATTTTAGAGATTAAAGTGAAAACACGTTAAGGAGAGGCTTTTAGCACAGAAAAGATATAAGGAGTCGATTCAAGGTCAAGATCATATGCCGACTGAAGAAATATCAAGGATCCTGACGATGAATCACTCATCACAAATTGTGCAGAGATGGAATCAAGTCAACCCAGTGCCAAATTACACTGACAGTTTTGTGAAAAGACAGTGCAAAACTGTACAAAACTCACATATGGGCAAGATGACTTGTGACTTGGAGAAGAGGTGGCCAAAGAGGAAAACCACCCCAAAACCACCACCCACCACCGGCGGCTCCTCCCTCCTCCTCCATGGATGACCGGCTCTCCTCCGCCCAATGAGCCGCCGCCATGTGGTGGCTCCTCCACCACATGTTCCTCCTCTCTCCTCCTTGGATGACTTGATGACTTGCTTGGAAGGTGGCTTCCACCACCATTTGCTCCTCCACCACCACCTCCTACCGGCGGCTGAGCTCCACCACTCCACCACCGCCAAGTGGCGGCGCCTCCTTGGCTCCTCCATGCCTCATCCTGCACCCTTGGATCAAATCAATCCTAGCCCTCCATTTCCTCCCATTTCTCCTATAAAAGGAGGCTCACCCCTCCTCATTTTATCATCCAAAAAACCATTCCATACACAATCACTTATCTCTCTACATTTTGTAATATTTTGTAAGTTGGTTTGGATCAATAAAGTTACGATATTTGGCTAGGCGCCCTCCTCCATGGACAGGCGAGGCTAAACTCCTCATTCGGCGGAAGGTATAATCTTGTATTATTTAATGTTTAATTAGCTTAGTTTATTTTCTTAGTATTCAATACTTGTTCTATGTGCCATATAAAAGTCAGAATGTCTCTAAGGTAGAGTGAACGATTTTGGGAATGTGACCATTAGGGGTCCAACTTCGTAAGCTCTTCCTTAAGATATTCGTGATCACACCCGGATAGGGGAGGTCGTAACAGACAAAGCTATCTGAAAGAGGTCGACTATATTTAAAAAACCATTATGGGAAACCGTAACAGGAGAGCAGGTGGATGCACATAGACTAGCGTACCTAACTGGTACTGGCGCTAGTCTAAATAGAACAAGTGTGATTTAGCCGATGTTGCAAGTCTTGAGCTATCGCTAGCCTCGATTCATCGTTTGAATACTTAGAAGATTTACTAAACTAATAAACATGTGATAATACAAGAATACCTGAAACCGAATACGCTCTTTCAATTGCAAACACCCCCTGTATTTAATTTCCTAGTATAACTGCTCAATCAAACACAACCACCAACCACTCACATACCGGAGGAATCAACAATCACGCATCACCCACTGTAAGTCTTCTAACCCTCAACTCCTTTATTTTCTGTATTTAATTTCAGTATTTATTTTCTGTATTTACTTTCCGCACAAAAAACCCAAAAAACCCAAAAACAGTAGTTTAGTAATTAGCAGTAAGTCCACACTCGACCTAAAATCACGCACCGTGTAAGCCGTAACGAACAATCTATCCCCCTAATTCCCTTGGGTTCGAC
The DNA here is from genome assembly GCA_033675215.1 of Rhodiola kirilowii. Lineage (NCBI taxonomy): Eukaryota > Viridiplantae > Streptophyta > Magnoliopsida > Saxifragales > Crassulaceae > Rhodiola > Rhodiola kirilowii. The sequence continues at coordinate 234,276 of JAUCNB010000012.1, read as the reverse complement.
CCCTACTTACCCTTACTACCCAGTAGTTAAGTCGCGAGTAGTGGACATTATAAATTTATTTGTACGAGACGCATTGCACCATAACAACAGTGCAACCGACGCTCCCGTCAAATTGGCGCCGTTGCCGGGGAATTAGTCAGTTAATCGGATAAGTTGTTCAAATCGATACGCGCTTCAAAACGACCATGTCTCGCGAAGAAAGTCACCATGACTACCAGGATGACGAAGAAATAAACCTGTACGATCGAAACGATGAGATGCCGCTTCCATATATCGACGATCCGGAACAGCTCATCAGAAACAGGAGAGCTCGCGATAGGGAAGCTAACAGACGAAACCAAGAACCACCCGAGGACCAAAATGCAGCTGGTCCAGTACAACCCCCTAGATATCCACCACCCCCACGCCCTCGACAAGTACCAAGACGTGAACCCGTCTTTGATAATTACTATGGGGATAACGACCATTATCACGAACCTACTTTGGGAGAACTCAACGCACCGGATTTCAGGATTCAGTTGTGGTGTATCTACGAAAGCCCTGAGCTGGAAAATATCAACATCAACGCTTCAGTGGCCCACAACTTACCGAACTTCGCAGGAAATCGTGGAGAGTCAGCAATGGCCCATCTCCAGCGCTTACATGGAATTTGCCAAAACTTAAAACCGAATGGCGTAAACGTAGACGACTTCAAGTTAAAAGCGTTCTACTTTTCCCTCATTGACGCGGCAAACGATTGGTTCCTTTCATTGCCTTCTGGAAGCATCAGAACATGGGCTCAGATGCAGAAGAAATTCTTAGACAAATACTACCCAGCAGGAAGGGCAATGCAAGTAAGAAGGCAACTGCAAGACATCAAGCAAGGACCCAACGAAACCATGTACGATTACCTGGAAAAGTTCAACCACCTGGAGAGAAGCTGCTGTACGCTGGGACTGCCCGAGAAACTCATAATCGAGTACCTCATTGATGGATTAAGACCCTTAGACAAAATGCTCCTGGATGCCTCAGCTGGAGGGTCCATAATGAATCTATCATTGAGCGGAGTTAGGCAACTGATAAATGACGTTGCTGAAAATGCTCGATTCCGAGAGGAAACAACTCGGCAGGAAGAATTCTCCCGAACAAAAAGTGTGGCAAAGGCCGAAACACCATTGAACTCTATGTCTGAGGAGATGAAACAGTTAAAAGAAATGATGATTCAGATCCTACGAAGGCAGCCAGTTCCTGTTAAGCCTTGCGAATCTTGTGGCTCGACGGACCACAAAACTGACGCATGCCCAACTTTAATAGAAGAGGAACCAGCAGAAGTGAATGCGGTGGGAGGATACCAAGGATACAACAACAATAACAATAACAGAACCGGACAAATCAGACAGTTTGGTCAAACAACCAACCCGAGCTGGCATAACGGCAACTATACTCAGAAAAATGCTCAACCAGCTGTCCGTCAATCAACTCAGTCATCCTACCAACCCCCACACCAGAAGTATAATCAGAACACTCCTTCGGCAAGCCAATATCAGCAAGGAGGACCAAACCAGAATCAAGCCAGCCCGAGCAATCAGCAAGAACCAAGCAAGTCACTCAATGACACGATAAAGGAACTTGCGGGAAACGTTAATCAGTTGGGAGCTTCACTACACCAGTTCCAGGCAAAAACAGACGGGGCAATTTCTGAATTAACCAAACAAATGTCCCAGCTTGCCACTGCCATGTCAACACTCACTGCTGAACCGGGCAGACTTCCTTCACAGACCATCCAAAATCCAAAGGCTAATATAAGCATGATAAGAAGGTCGGACATGAAAGCTACACTAGGAGAAGTAGCACGATCCCCAGCCTACAAACTGACGAGCAATCACTTCAACCGCAGACGTCGACCTGATTGGGACCAAGAGGAAGACCGACCCAAGGATGGCAAAACATGGGTCACACATGCCGACAACGGACGATATGCATTCACTGTTTGCATAACACCTCCGCCAATCCTACACTCTGACGTACCAGCATCTGGATGGGATGACGACAACAAGCTAAGGCGGGATCCCCCGACAAATATTTATGCTTCAAGGCAAAAGATAAAAGGGCCCGAATATCCAAATCCCAAGCCAAGGAATTGGCAGAATGACCCAACAACTGAAAAAGCCCTCACTTCAGATCATGAGTCACAACCGGAAAGAAACAAAGACCCAGGGGCCTTCACAGTCACCTGTGGTATTGGGGAAATCCAGATCCGTAAGTGCTTAATCGATCTTGGGGCTGCGGTCAATGCCATGCCTTCCTCCTTATACTATTTATTAGGACTGGGTCCGTTGAAACCACCCAGGTCGAATATCGAGCTAGGGGATAAGTCGTGCATCCGTCCGATTGGAGAGTTGGAGGATGTAATACTTCATGTAGGAAAACTCGCTGTGGCTGCAGACTTCTATGTCATACCAACAGAAGAGACCTGCGAAGACGACTCGCCAACAATAATATTGGGACGACCATTCCTCTACGCCACTAAAGCAAGAATCGATGTAGGTAAGGGATCGTTATTGCTTAAGTTCGGTGGCAAAATTGCACACTTCTAAATCAATACAAGCCGCCCGGACACAAAGAAACCACCGGACATAACACCTATCTCAGATCACAGTGCACAGTTTGCTGACCTGTCATTAGAAACCAAAAAAGTAACAAGACCAGCAGCTATGGTCAAGGGTCTCTCGCCCTGTCAGAAGCAATGGAAAGAGAAAACACCAAAACCCTGGAGTTCTATCCCAGGCACAGGAAAAGTTAAAACAAAAAGCAACGCAGGAACGGTGACAAAATTCGACCTAAGCCACCCATGGGATCCCAACCAATGATCCAGAACAAGGTACTGTCGAGCCAACGACGTTAAACAAGTGCACTAGTCGGGAGGTAACCCGACACTATCTTACTTTCTGTCATTTTAATTTTCAATAAGCGCTCTCACCCATCTTTTTGTCCAGAAGAAATGTCTTACATGTAGGAATTAAGTTTCGGAGCAAGGATCAGATCAGCCAGGCAGCTTCTGTGAATTTACCGGGCCTGCGCTGAGAGTTTAAGGCCCCAGCCGAACTCCCTCGATTATCCATCCTCATGCCATGTCGTTCACTCGACACCTTAAAGGGAGTTCTGCTCTTCTTTTTTCCTAAAGTCATTTCCTTCTCCTATATATATTTGCATGACTTTTGAACTAAGGCTTGCCTTCGTTCAAAAGTGGGGGGTGAGAACCAATGCATGTTTTTTCTTTTTTAAAAAAAAGTATCTTTTTGAAAGTATGAACTTAAGAATGTGAAAAAGATAGATCATGATTCATGCATCAACCTTATGAAAAGGCAAACTGTTTAAAAACTTAGAATGTAACTTTTCATTTGTCCCTTTGTGTTGAGATAACCTAGGGATGTGGAGTTGATAGAAATTGCCCTAGAGAGGCTTGGCAAGCACTTAAAGGATCAAATCAAACTATAAGGTTTTCGAAGTCAGTGGAGGCTGCACTTCGGATTTTCAGTGAACAATTGAGTCAAACTCCGCAAGGAAGCATCTATTCAAAGGCGAGGACGGGAATCAGACCGTCCTCTCTCTAGTCAAAATAGCCGAGAAAATAAATGAGCGACCCTCATCTTGACCCGCGCGAAACGACGAAGACGAGAGGAGAGGGGAGGTATTTCCATAGGCTTGCGGGCGATGATTGAACCTCCCAAGAAGGCTGACAAAATGGACTAGCAAGTCACAAAGGAGCAAAAAACTCAAAGAAGAAAATCAAAAGAGGCCTAAGGCCCAAAAAATTGTGAAGGTTTTAACCGAGCAAAAGTGAAGCACTCAAAAAGACAGAGGCAGAATCACTACAAAAAAAGCTAGTCCCTCGCCAAAGTAGAAAAAAGAAAATCAAAAAGGCTCAACTCACTGAAACCCGAATCGAATCACGTGCTAGAGAAAGCTACAAGAAAACCATATAGTGCGAGACGGTCCCGAGGGTGTAGTCCAAGAGCCTAAAAAGGGCTATCTCCCGAAACATCCGGAATAATTCGCATCTCGGCACGAAGGTACACGTATCAAGTTACTTCTAATTATTTTTACAGTTTAAATTGGCTATAAGTAGTAATGCATGAATTAGGAGAAATCGAGTACCGCAAACTTAATTTCATACTTCAAACCAACTTACATAGTGACGCCCATATAAAGCATTGTTCGGGACGAACAACTAAAAGTGGGGGGTGATTTGATGGACCACAATTATACGAATCAAAAACACAGATAAACCCCCCAAGTTAGACTGTTTGTCTGTCTAACATCCACTTGTTAGTCCCGATATATTTCCACAGGGCATTTTAGAGATTAAAGTGAAAACACGTTAAGGAGAGGCTTTTAGCACAGAAAAGATATAAGGAGTCGATTCAAGGTCAAGATCATATGCCGACTGAAGAAATATCAAGGATCCTGACGATGAATCACTCATCACAAATTGTGCAGAGATGGAATCAAGTCAACCCAGTGCCAAATTACACTGACAGTTTTGTGAAAAGACAGTGCAAAACTGTACAAAACTCACATATGGGCAAGATGACTTGTGACTTGGAGAAGAGGTGGCCAAAGAGGAAAACCACCCCAAAACCACCACCCACCACCGGCGGCTCCTCCCTCCTCCTCCATGGATGACCGGCTCTCCTCCGCCCAATGAGCCGCCGCCATGTGGTGGCTCCTCCACCACATGTTCCTCCTCTCTCCTCCTTGGATGACTTGATGACTTGCTTGGAAGGTGGCTTCCACCACCATTTGCTCCTCCACCACCACCTCCTACCGGCGGCTGAGCTCCACCACTCCACCACCGCCAAGTGGCGGCGCCTCCTTGGCTCCTCCATGCCTCATCCTCCACCCTTGGATCAAATCAATCCTAGCCCTCCATTTCCTCCCATTTCTCCTATAAAAGGAGGCTCACCCCTCCTCATTTTATCATCCAAAAAACCATTCCATACACAATCACTTATCTCTCTACATTTTGTAATATTTTGTAAGTTGGTTTGGATCAATAAAGTTACGATATTTGGCTAGGCGCCCTCCTCCATGGACAGGCGAGGCTAAACTCCTCATTCGGCGGAAGGTATAATCTTGTATTATTTAATGTTTAATTAGCTTAGTTTATTTTCTTAGTATTCAATACTTGTTCTATGTGCCATATAAAAGTCAGAAAGTCTCTAAGGTAGAGTGAACGATTTTGGGAATGTGACCATTAGGGGTCCAACTTCGTAAGCTCTTCCTTAAGATATTCGTGATCACACCCGGATAGGGGAGGTCGTAACAGACAAAGCTATCTGAAAGAGGTCGACTATATTTAAAAAACCATTATGGGAAACCGTAACAGGAGAGCAGGTGGACGCACATAGACTAGCGTACCTAACTGGTACTGGCGCTAGTCTAAATAGAACAAGTGTGATTTAGCCGATGTTGCAAGTCTTGAGCTATCGCTAGCCTCGATTCATCGTTTGAATACTTAGAAGATTTACTAAACTAATAAACATGTGATAATACAAGAATACCTGAAACCGAATACGCTCTTTCAATTGCAAATAACTGCTCAATCAAACACAACCACCAACCACTCACATACCGGAGGAATCAACAATCACGCATCACCCACTGTAAGTCTTCTAACCCTCAACTCCTTTATTTTCTGTATTTAATTTCAGTATTTATTTTCTGTATTTACTTTCCGCACAAAAGTCCCAAAAAACCCAAAAACAGTAGTTTAGTAATTAGCAGTAAGTCCACACTCGACCTAAAATCACGCACCGTGTAAGCCGTAACGAACAATCTATCCCCCTAATTCCCTTGGGTTCGACCCCTACTTACCCTTACTACCCAGTAGTTAAGTCGCGAGTAGTGGACATTATAAATTTATTTGTACGAGACGCATTGCACCCTAACGACAGTGCAACCGACGCTCCCGTCAGTCTCATTCTAAGGTTTGTCTAAGTTCGTCCTTAGAAAGAGACTAACTTGGGACGAACAAACACAAACCTTACAATGAGACTTAAGTTTGTCTTTGATCGTCCCAAGTTAGTCTCGTTAGTCTCATTCTAAGGTTTGTCTAAGTTCGTCCTTAGAAAGAGACTAAATGGGACGAAGTTAGACAAAGCTTAGAATGAGACTAAAGTTTGTCTTTGTTCGTCCCAAGTTTGTCTCGTTAGTCTCATTCTAAGGTTTGTCTAAGTTTGTTCTTAGAAAGAGACTAACTTGGGACGAACTAAGACAAACCTTAGAATGAGACTAACGTTTTTCTTTGTTCGTCCAAAGTTAGTCTCGTTAGTCTGATTCTAAGGTTTGTCTAAGTTCGTCCTTTGAAAGAGACTAACTTGGGACGAACTAAGACAAACCTTAGAATGGGACTTAAGTTTGTCTTTGTTCGTCCCAAGTTAGTCTCGTTTGTCTCATTCTAAGGTTTGTCTAAGTTCGTCTTTAGAAAGAGACTAACTTGGGACGAACTTATCCAAACCTTAGAATGAGACTTAAGTTTGTCTTTGTTCGTCCCAAGTTTGTCTCGTTAGTCTCATTCTAAGGGTTGTCTAAGTTCGTCCTTAGAAAAAGACTAACTTGGGACGAACTTAGACAAACCTTAGAATGAGACTTAAGTTTGTCTTTGTTCGTCCCAAGTTAGTCTCGTTAGTCTCATTCTAAGATTTGTCTAAGTTCGTCCTTAGAAAGAGACTAACTTGGGACGAACAAAGACAAACCTTAGAATGGGACTTATGTGTATCTTTGTTCGTCCCAAGTTAGTCTCGTTATTCTCATTCTAAGGTTTGTCTAAGTTCGTCCTTAGAAAGAGACTAACTTGGGACGAACTAAGATAAACCTTAGAATGAGACTAACGTTTTTCTTTGTTCGTCCCAAGTTAGTCTCGTTAGTTTCATTCTAAGGTTTGTCTAAGTTCGTCCTAAGAAAGAGACTAACTGGGATGAACTTAGACAAACCTTAGAATGAGACTTAAGTTTGTCTTTGTTCGTCCCAAGTTAGTCTCGTTAGTCTCATTCTAAGGTTTGTCTAAGTTCGTCCTTAGAAAGAGAATAACTTGGGACGAACTTAGACAAACCTTAGAATGAGACTTAAGTTTGTCTTTGTTCGTCCCCAGTTAGTCTCGTTAGTCTCATTCTAAAGTTTGTCTAAGTTCATCCTTAGAAAGAGACTAACTTGGGACGAACTAAGAAAAACCTTAGAATGAGACTAACGTTTTTCTTTGTTCGTCCCAAGTTAGTCTCGTTAGTCTCATTCTAAGGTTTGTCTAAGTTCGTCCTTAGAAAGAGTCTAACTAGGGACGAACTTAGACAAACCTTAGAATGAGACTTAAGTTTGTCTTTGTTCGTCCCAAGTTAGTCTCGTTAGTCTCATTCTAAGGTTTGTCTAAGTTCGTCCTTAGAAAGAGACTAACTTGGGACGAACAAAGACAAACCTTACAATGAGACTTAAGTTTTTCTTTGTTCATCCCAAGTTAGTCTCGTTAGTCTCATTCTAAGGTTTGTCTAAGTTCATCCTTAGAAAGAGACTAACTTGGGACGTACTAAGACAAACCTTAGAATGCGACTTAAGTTTGTCTTTGTTCGTCCCAAGTTAGTCTCGTTAGTCTGATTCTAAAGTTTGTCAAAGTTCGTCCTTAAAAAGTGACTAACTTGGGACGAACTTAGACAAACCTTAGAATGAGACTTAAGTTTGTCTTTGTTCGTCCCAAGTTTGTCTCGTTAGTTTCATTCTAAGGTTTGTCTAAGTTCGTCCTTAGAAAGAGACTAACTTGGGACAAACTTAGACAAAGTTTAGAATGAGACTGACGTTTTTCTTTGTTCGTCCAAAGTTAGTCTCGTCAGTCTCATTCTAAGGTTTGTCTAAGTTGTCCTTAGAAAGAGACTAACTTGGGACGAACTAAGCCAAATCTTAGAATGGGACTTAAGTTTGTCTTTGTTCATCCCAAGTTAGTCTCGTTAGTCTCATTCTAAGGTTTGTCTAAGTTCGTCCTTAGTAAGAGACTAACATGGGACGAACTAAGACAAACCATAGAATGAGACTAACGTTTTTCTTTGTTCGTCCAAAGTTAGTCTCGTTAGTCTCATTCTAAGGTTTGTCTAAGTTCGTCCTTACAAAGAGAATAACTTGGGACGAACTTAGACAAACCTTAGAATGAGACTTAAGTTTGTCTTTGTTCGTCCTAAGTTTGTCTCGTTAGTCTGATTCTAAGGTTTGTCTAAACACGTCCTTTGAAAGAGACTAACTTGGGACGAACTAAGACAAACCTTAGAATGGGACTTAAGTTTGTCTTTGTTCGTCCCAAGGTAGTCTCGTTTGTCTCATTCTAAGGTTTGTCTAAGTTCGTCCTTAGAAAGAGACTAACTTGGGACGAACTTATCCAAACCTTAGAATGAGACTTATGTTTGTCTTTGTTCGTCCCAAGTTTGTCTCGTTAGTCTAATTCTAAGGTTTGTCTAAGTTCGTCCTTAGAAAAAGGCTAACTTGGGACGAACTTAGACAAACCTTAGAATGAGACTTAAGTTTGTCTTTGTTCGTCCCAAGTTAGTCTCGTTAGTCTCATTCTAAGGTTTGTCTAAGTTCGTCCTCTGAAAGAGACTAACTTGGGACGAACAAAGACAAACCTTAGTTCGTCCCAAGTTAGTCTCGTTAGTCTCATTCTAAGGTTTGTCTAAGTTCGTCCTTAGAAAGAGACTAACTTGGGACGAACTAAGATAAACCTTAGAATGAGACTAACGTTTTTCTTTGTTCGTCCCGAGTTAGTCTCGTTAGTTTCATTCTAAGGTTTGTCCTAAGAAAGAGACTAACTAGGGACGAACTTAGACAAACCTTAGAATGAGACTTAAGTTTGTCTTTGTTCGTTCCAAGTTAGTCTCGTTAGTCTCATTCTAAGGTTTGTCTAAGTTCGTCCTTAGAAAGAGAATAACTTGGGACGAACTTAGACAAACCTTAGAATGAGACTTAAGTTTGTCTTTGTTCGTCCCAAGTTAGTCTCGTTAGTCTCATTCTAAAGTTTGTCTAAGTTCATCCTTAGAAAGCGACTAACTTGGGACGAACTAAGACAAACTTTAGAATGAGAATAACGTTTTTCTTTGTTCGTCCCAAGTTAGTCTCATTAGTCTCATTCTAAGGTTTGTCTAAGTTCGTCCTTAGAAAGAGACTAACTAGGGACGAACTGAGACAAACCTTAGAATGAGACTTAAGTTTGTCTTTGTTCGTCCCAAGTTAGTCTCGTTAGTCTCATTCTAAGGTTTGTCTAAGTTCGTCCTTAGAAAGAGACTAACTTGGGACGAACAAAGACAAACCTTACAATGAGACTTAAGTTTGTCTTTGTTCGTCCCAAGTTAGTCTCGTTAGTCTCATTCTAAGGTTTGTCTAAGTTCGTCCTTAGAAAGTGACTAAATGAAACGAACTTAGACAAAGCTTAGAATGAGACTAAAGTTTGTCTTTGTTCGTCCCAAGTTTGTCTCGTTAGTCTTATTCTAAGGTTTGTCTAAGTTCGTCCTTAGAAAGAGACTAACTTGGGACGAACTAAGATAAACCTCAGAATGAGACTAACCACGTCCAAGGGTGGCGGCATGATCCCAGGTGACCAGTCTCAAGGTTGTCTCTGCTTCCGCAAGTATCGAGGACCTTAAGCCCATCTTTTAAGGACTCAACTTTTCAGATTGACCAGTTTGTATCTGATTTGTTGAGAAAACTCCATGGCAAAATTTCTCCACAGCAAGGTCATCTTTTCTCATTCATGTTGCTCTGCCTACATTGGAACCTTATGATATGTAAAGTTGTCAATCGGTGTACAACTTGGTCATTTGATCCATTTCAGGTTCTCAAATCTCAACTGCTTCAATAGAGAATACAAAATGGTACAAGTAAAAAAAAGAATGAGACTAACGTTTTTCTTTGTTCGTCCAAAGTTAGTCTCGTTAGTCTCATTCTAAGGTTTGTCTAAGTTCATCCTTAGAAAAAGACTAACTTGGGACGAACTTAGACAAACCTAAGAATGAGACTTAAGTTTGTCTTTGTTCGTCCCAAGTTAGTCTCGTTAGTCTCATTCTAAAGTTTGTCTAAGTTCATCCTTAGAAAGAGACTAACTTGGGACGAACTAAGACAAACTTTAGAATGAGAATAACGTTTTTCTTTGTTCGTCCCAAGTTAGTCTCGTTAGTCTCATTCTAAGGTTTGTCTAAGTTCGTCCTTAGAAAGAGACTAACTAGGGACGAACTTAGACAAACCTTAGAATGAGACTTAAGTTTGTCTTTGTTCGTCCCAAGTTCGTCCCTAGTTAGTCTCATTCTAAGGTTTGTCTAAGTTCGTCCTTAGAAAGAGACTAACTTGGGACGAACAAAGACAAACCTTACAATGAGACTTAAGTTTGTCTTTGTTCATCCCAAGTTAGTCTCGTTAGTCTCATTCTAAGGTTTGTCTAAGTTCGTCCTTAGAAAGTGACTAAATGGGACGAACTTAGACAAAGCTTAGAATGAGACTAAAGTTTGTCTTTGTTCGTCCCAAGTTTGTCTCGTTAGTCTTATTCTAAGGTTTGTCTAAGTTCGTCCTTAGAAAGAGACTAACTTGGGACGAACTAAGACAAACCTCAGAATGAGACTAACCACGTCCAAGGGTGGCGGCATGATCCCAGGTGACCAGTCTCAAGGTTGTCTCTGCTTCCGCAAGTATCGAGGACCTTAAGCCCATCTTTTAAGGACTCAACTTTTCAGATTGACCAGTTTGTATCTGATTTGTTGAGAAAACTCCATGACAAAATTTCTCCACAGCAAGGTCATCTTTTCTCATTCATGTTGCTCTGCCTACATTGGAACCTTATGATATGTAAAGTTGTCAATCAGTGTACAACTTGGTCATTTGATCCATTTCAGGTTCTCAAATCTCAACTGCTTCAATAGAGAATACAAAATGGTACAAGTAAAAAAAAAGAATGAGACTAACGTTTTTCTTTGTTCGTCCAAAGTTAGTCTCGTTAGTCTCATTCTAAGGTTTGTCTAAGTTCATCCTTAGAAAAAGACTAACTTGGGACAAACTTAGACAAACCTTAGAATGAGACTTGAGTTTGTCTTTGTTCGTTCCAAGTTAGTCTCGTTAGTCTCATTCTAAGGTTTGTCTAAGTTTGTCCTTAGAAAGAGACTAACTTGGGACGAACTAAGACAAACCTCAGAATGGGACTTAAGTTTGTCTTTGTTTGTCCCAAATTAGTCTCGTTAGTCTCATTCTAAGGTTTGTCTAAGTTCGTTCTTAGAAAGAGACTAACTTGGGACGAACAAAGACAAACCTTAGAATGAGACTAACGTTTTTCTTTGTTTGTCCAAAGTTAGTCTCATTATTCTCATTCTAAGGTTAGTCTAAGTTCGTCCTTAGAAAGAGAATAACTTGGGACGAACTTAGACAAACCTTAGAATGAGACTTAAGTTTGTCTTTGTTCGTCCCTAGTTAGTCTCGTTAGTCTCATTCTAAAGTTTGTCAAAGTTCGTCCTTAGAAAGTGACTAACTTGGGACAAACTTAGACAAAGTTTAGAATGAGACTTAAGTTTACCTTTGTTCGTCACAAGTTAGTCTCGTTAGTCTCATTCTAAGGTTTGTCTAAGTTCGTCCTTAGAAAGAGACTAACTTGGGACAAACTTAGACAAAGTTTAGAATGAGACTTAAGTTTATCTTTGTTCGTACAAGTTAGTCTCGTTAGTCTCATTCTAAGGTTTGTCTAAGTTGTCCTTAGAAAGAGACTAATTTGGGACGAACTAAGACAAACCTTAAAATAGGACTTAAGTTTGTCTTTGTTCATCCCAAGTTAGTCTCGTTAATCTCATTCTAAGGTTTGTCTAAGTTCGTCCTTAGTAAGAGACTAACTTGGGACGAACTTAGACAAACCTTAGAATGAGACTTAAGTTTGTCTTTGTTCGTCCTAAGTTTGTCTCGTTAGTCTGATTCTAAGGTTTGTCTAAACACGTCCTTTGAAAGAGACTAACTTGGGACGAACTAAGACAAACCATAGAATGGGACTTAAGTTTGTCTTTGTTCGTCCCAAGTTAGTCTCGTTTGTCTCATTCTAAGGTTTTTCTAAGTTCGTCCTTAGAAAGAGACTAACTTGGGACGAACTTATCCAAACCTTAGAATGAGACTTAAGTTTGTCTTTGTTCGTCCCAAGTTTGTCTCGTTAGTCTCATTCTAAGGTTTGTCTAAGTTCGTCCTTAGAAAAAGGCTAACTTGGGACGAACTTAGACAAACCTTAGAATGAGACTTAAGTTTGTCTTTGTTCGTCCCAAGTTAGTCTCGTTAGTCTCATTCTAAGGTTTGTCTAAGTTCGTCCTTAGAAAGAGACTAACTTGGGACGAACAAAGACAAACCTTAGAATGGGACTTATGTTTATCTTTGTTCGTCCCAAGTTAGTCTCGTTAGTCTCATTCTAAGGTTTGTCTAAGTTCGTCCTTAGAAAGAGACTAACTTGGGACGAACTAAGATAAACCTTAGAATGAGACTAACGTTTTTCTTTGTTCGTCCCAAGTTAGTCTCGTTAGTTTCATTCTAAGGTTTGTCTAAGTTTGTCCTAAGAAAGAGACTAACTAGGGACGAACTTAGACAAACCTTAGAATGAGACTTAAGTTTGTCTTTGTTCGTCCCAAGTTAGTCTCGTTAGTCTCATTCTAAGGTTTGTCTAAGTTCGTCCTTAGAAAGAGAATAACTTGGGACGAACTTAGACAAACCTTAGAATGAGACTTAAGTTTGTCTTTGTTCGTCCCAAGTTAGTCTCGTTAGTCTCATTCTAAAGTTTGTCTAAGTTCATCCTTAGAAAGAGACTAACTTGGGACGAACTAAGACAAACTTTAGAATGAGAATAACGTTTTTCTTTGTTCGTCCCAAATTAGTCTCGTTAGTCTCATTCTAAGGTTTGTCTAAGTTCGTCCTTAGAAAGAGAGTAACTAGGGACGAACTTAGACAAACCTTAGAATGAGACTTAAGTTTGTCTTTGTTCGTCCCAAGTTAGTCTCGTTAGTCTCATTCTAAGGTTTGTCTAAGTTCGTCCTTAGAAAGAGACTAACTTGGGACGAACAAAGACAAACCTTACAATGAGACTTAAGTTTGTCTTTGTTCGTCCCAAGTTAGTCTCGTTAGTCTCATTCTAAGGTTTGTCTAAGTTCGTCCTTAGAAAGTGACTAAATGGGACGAACTTAGACAAAGCTTAGAATGAGACTAAAGTTTGTCTTTGTTCGTCCCAAGTTTGTCTCGTTAGTCTTATTCTAAGGTTTGTCTAAGTTCGTCCTTAGAAAGAGACTAACTTGGGACGAACTAAGATAAACCTCAGAATGAGACTAACCACGTCCAAGGGTGGTGGCATGATCCCAGGTGACCAGTCTCAAGGTTGTCTCTGCTTCCGCAAGTATCGAGGACCTTAAGCCCATCTTTTAAGGACTCAACTTTTCAGATTGACCAGTTTGTATCTGATTTGTTGAGAAAACTCCATGACAAAATTTCTCCACAGCAAGGTCATCTTTTCTCATTCATGTTGCTCTGCCTACATTGGAACCTTATGATATGTAAAGTTGTCAATCAGTGTACAACTTGGTCATTTGATCCATTTCAGGTTCTCAAATCTCAACTGCTTCAATAGAGAATACAAAATGGTACAAGTAAGAAAAAAAGAATGAGACTAACGTTTTTCTTTGTTCGTCCAAAGTTAGTCTCGTTAGTCTCATTCTAAGGTTTGTCTAAGTTCATCCTTAGAAAAAGACTAACTTGGGACGAACTTAGACAAACCTTAGAATGAGACTTAAGTTTGTCTTTGTTCGTCCCAAGTTAGTCTCGTTAGTCTCATTCTAAAGTTTGTCTAAGTTCATCCTTAGAAAGAGACTAACTTGGGACGAACTAAGACAAACTTTAGAATGAGAATAACGTTTTTCTTTGTTCGTCCCAAGTTAGTCTCGTTAGTCTCATTCTAAGGTTTGTCTAAGTTCGTCCTTAGAAAGAGACTAACTAGGGACGAACTTAGACAAACCTTAGATTGAGACTTAAGTTTGTCTTTGTTCGTCCCAAGTTAGTCTCGTTAGTCTCATTCTAAGGTTTGTCTAAGTTCATCCTTAGAAAGAGACTAACTTGGGACGAACAAAGACAAACCTTACAATGAGACTTAAGTTTGTCTTTGTTCGTCCCAAGTTAGTCTCGTTAGTCTCATTCTAAGGTTTGTCTAAGTTCGTCCTTAGAAAGTGACTAAATGGGACGAACTTAGACAAAGCTTAGAATGAGACTAAAGTTTGTCTTTGTTCGTCCCAAGTTTGTCTCGTTAGTCTTATTCTAAGGTTTGTCTAAGTTCGTCCTTAGAAAGAGACTAACTTGGGACGAACTAAGACAAACCTCAGAATGAGACTAACCACGTCCAAGGGTGGCGGCATGATCCCAGGTGACCAGTCTCAAGGTTGTCTCTGCTTCCGCAAGTATCGAGGACCTTAAGCCCATCTTTTAAGGACTCAACTTTTCAGATTGACCAGTTTGTTTCTGATTTGTTGAGAAAACTCCATGACAAAATTTCTCCACAGCAAGGTCATCTTTTCTCATTCATGTTGCTCTGCCTACATTGGAACCTTATGATATGTAAAGTTGTCAATCAGTGTACAACTTGGTCATTTGATCCATTTCAGGTTCTCAAATCTCAACTGCTTCAATAGAGAATACAAAATGGTACAAGTAAAAAAAAAAAGAATGAGACTAACGTTTTTCTTTGTTCGTCCAAAGTTAGTCTCGTTAGTCTCATTCTAAGGTTTGTCTAAGTTCATCCTTAGAAAAAGACTAACTTGGGACGAACTCAGACAAACCTTAGAATGAGACTTGAGTTTGTCTTTGTTCGTTCCAAGTTAGTCTCGTTAGTCTCATTCTAAGGTTTGTCTAAGTTTGTCCTTAGAAAGAGACTAACTTGGGACGAACTAAGACAAACCTCAGAATGGGACTTAAGTTTGTCTTTGTTCGTCCCAAATTAGTCTCGTTAGTCTCATTCTAAGGTTTGTCTAAGTTCGTTCTTAGAAAGAGACTAACTTGGGACGAACAAAGACAAACCTTAGAATGAGACTAACGTTTTTCTTTGTTTGTCCAAAGTTAGTCTCATTATTCTCATTCTAAGGTTTGTCTAAGTTCGTCCTTAGAAAGAGAATAACTTGGGATGAACTTAGACAAACCTTAGAATGAGACTTAAGTTTGTCTTTGTTCTCCCCAAGTTAGTCTCGTTAGTCTCATTCTAAGGTTTGTCTAAGTTCATCCTTAGAAAGAGACTAACTTGGGACGTACTAAGACAAACCTTAGAATGGGACTGAAGTTTGTCTTTGTTCGTCCCTAGTTAGTCTCGTTAGTCTCATTCTAAAGTTTGTCAAAGTTCGTCCTTAGAAAGTGACTAACTTGGGACAAACTTAGACAAAGTTTAGAATGAGACTTAAGTTTACCTTTGTTCGTCACAAGTTAGTCTCGTTAGTCTCATTCTAAGGTTTGTCTAAGTTCGTCCTTAGAAAGAGACTAACTTGGGACAAACTTAGACAAAGTTTAGAATGAGACTTAAGTTTATCTTTGTTCGTCACAAGTTAGTCTCGTTAGTCTCATTCTAAGGTTTGTCTAAGTTGTCCTTAGAAAGAGACTAACTTGGGACGAACTAAGACAAACCTTAAAATAGGACTTAAGTTTGTCTTTGTTCATCCCAAGTTAGTCTCGTTAATCTCATTCTAAGGTTTGTCTAAGTTCGTCCTTAGTAAGAGACTAACTTGGGACGAACTAAGACAAACCATAGAATGAGACTAACGTTTTTCTTTGTTCGTCCAAAGTTAGTCTCGTTAGTCTCATTCAAAGGTTTGTCTAAGTTGTCCTTAGAAAGAGACTAACTTGGGACGAACTAAGACAAACCTTAGAATGAGACTTAAGTTTGTCTTTGTTCGTCCCAAGTTTGTCTCGTTAGTCTGATTCTAAGGTTTGTCTAAGTTCGTCCTTTGAAAGAGACTAACTTGGGACGAACTAAGACAAACCTTAGAATGGGACTTAAGTTTGTCTTTGTTCGTCCCAAGTTAGTCTCGTTTGTCTCATTCTAAGGTTTGTCTAAGTACATCTTTAGAAAGAGACTAACTTGGGACGAACTTATCCAAACCTTAGAATGAGACTTAAGTTTGTCTTTGTTCGTCCCAAGTTTGTCTCGTTAGTCTCATTCTAAGGTTTGTCTAAGTTCGTCCTTAGAAAAAGACTAACTTGGGACGAACTTAGACAAACCTTAGAATGAGACTTAAGTTTGTCTTTGTTCGTCCCAAGTTAGTCTCGTTAGTCTCATTCTAAGATTTGTCTAAGTTCGTCCTTAGAAAGAGACTAACTTGGGACGAACAAAGACAAACCTTAGAATGGGACTTATGTGTATCTTTGTTCGTCCCAAGTTAGTCTCGTTATTCTCATTCTAAGGTTTGTCTAAGTTCGTCCTTAGAAAGAGACTAACTTGGGACGAACTAAGATAAACCTTAGAATGAGACTAACGTTTTTCTTTGTTCGTCCCAAGTTAGTCTCGTTAGTTTAATTCTAAGGTTTGTCTAAGTTCGTCCTAAGAAAGAGACTAACTAGGATGAACTTAGACAAACCTTAGAATGAGACTTAAGTTTGTCTTTGTTCGTCCCAAGTTAGTCTCGTTAGTCTCATTCTAAGGTTTGTCTAAGTTCGTCCTTAGAAAGAGAATAACTAGGGACGAACTTAGACAAACCTTAGAATGAGACTTAAGTTTGTCTTTGTTCGTCCCAAGTTAGTCTCGTTAGTCTCATTCTAAGGTTTGTCTAAGTTCGTTCCTAGAAAGAGACTAACTTGGGACGAACAAAGACAAACCTTAGAATGGGACTTATGTGTATCTTTGTTCGTCCCAAGTTAGTCTCGTTATTCTCATTCTAAGGTTTGTCTAAGTTGTCCTTAGAAAGAGACTAACTTGGGACGAACTAAGACAAATCTTAGAATGGGAATTAAGTTTGTCTTTGTTCGTTCCAAGTTTGTCTCGTTAGTTTCATTCTAAGGTTTGTCTAAGTTCGTCCTTAGAAAGAGACTAACTTGGGACAAACTTAGACAAAGTTTAGAATGAGACTGACGTTTTTCTTTGTTCGTCCAAAGTTAGTCTCGTTAGTCTCATTCTAAGGTTTGTCTAAGTTCGTCCTTACAAAGAGAATAACTTGGGACGAACTTAGACAAACCTTAGAATGTGACTTAAGTTTGTCTTTGTTCGTCCTAAGTTTGTCTCATTAGTCTGATTCTAAGGTTTGTCTAAACACGTCCTTTGAAAGAGACTAACTTGGGACGAACTAAGACAAACCTTAGAATGGGACTTAAGTTTGTCTTTGTTCGTCCCAAGTTAGTCTCGTTTGTCTCATTCTAAGGTTTGTCTAAGTTCGTCCTTAGAAAGAGACTAACTTGGGACAAACTTATCCAAACCTTAGAAAGAGACTGACGTTTTTCTTTGTTCGTCCCAAGTTTGTCTCGTTAGTCTAATTCTAAGGTTTGTCTAAGTTGTCCTTAGAAAGAGACTAACTTGGGACGAACTTAGACAAACCTTAGAATGAGACTTAAGTTTGTCTTTGTTCGTCCCAAGTTAGTCTCGTTAGTCTCATTCTAAGGTTTGTCTAAGTTCGTCCTTAGAAAGAGACTAACTTGGGACGAACAAAGACAAACCTTAGAATGGGACTTATGTTTATCTTTGTTCGTCCCAAGTTAGTCTCGTTAGTCTCATTCTAAGGTTTGTCTAAGTTCGTCCTTAGAAAGAGACTACTTGGGACGAACTAAGATAAACCTTAGAATGAGACTAACGTTTTTCTTTGTTCGTCCCAAGTTAGTCTCGTTAGTTTCATTCTAAGGTTTGTCTAAGTTTGTCCTAAGAAAGAGACTAACTAGGGACGAACTTAGAAAAACCTTAGAATGAGACTTAAGTTTGTCTTTGTTCGTCCCAAGTTAGTCTCGTTAGTCTCATTCTAAGGTTTGTCTAAGTTCGTCCTTAGAAAGAGAATAACTTGGGACGAACTTAGACAAACCTTAGAATGAGACTTAAGTTTGTCTTTGTTCGTCCCAACACTACTACAGAAAGGACATTATGCAACGGTTCGAAAATCACATTATGCAACGGTTCAATGTTATGCAACGGTTTTCAAAAAAACCATTGCATAATGTGTACTTTATGCAACGGTTTTCAAATGGGACGAACTTAGACAAAGCTTAGAACGAGACTAAAATGGGACGAACTTAGACAAAGCTTAGAATGAGACTAAAGTTTGTCTTTGTTCGTCCCAAGTTTGTCTCGTTAGTCTGATTCTAAGGTTTGTCTAAGTTCGTCCTTTGAAAGAGACTAACTTGGGACGAACTAAGACAAACCTTAGAATGGTACTTAAGTTTGTCTTTGTTCGTCCCAAGTTAGTCTCGTTTGTCTCATTCTAAGGTTTGTCTAAGTTCATCTTTAGAAAGAGACTAACTTGGGACGAACTTATCCAAACCATAGAATGAGACTAACGTTTTTCTTTGTTCGTCCAAAGTTAGTCTCGTTAGTCTCATTCTAAGGTTTGTCTAAGTTCGTCCTAAGAAAGAGACTAACTAGGGACGAACTTAGACAAACCTTAGAATGAGACTTAAGTTTGTCTTTGTTCGTCCCAAGTTAGTCTCGTTAGTCTCATTCTAAGGTTTGTCTAAGTTCGTTCCTAGAAAGAGACTAACTTGGGACGAACAAAGACAAACCTTAGAATGGGACTTATGTGTATCTTTGTTCGTCCCAAGTTAGTCTCGTTATTCTCATTCTAAGGTTTGTCTAAGTTGTCCTAAGAAAGAGACTAACTTGGGACGAACTAAGACAAATCTTAGAATGGGACTTAAGTTTGTCTTTGTTCATCCCAAGTTAGTCTCGTTAGTCTCATTCTAAGGTTTGTCTATGTTCGTCCTTAGTAAGAGACTAACTTGGGACGAACTAAGACAAACCATAGAATGAGACTAACGTTTTTCTTTGTTCGTCCAAAGTTAGTCTCGTTAGTCTCATTCTAAGGTTTGTCTAAGTTCGTCCTTACAAAGAGAATAACTTGGGACGAACTTAGACAAACCTTAGAATGAGACTTAAGTTTGTCTTTGTTCGTCCTAAGTTTGTCTCGTTAGTCTGATTCTAAGGTTTGTCTAAACACGTTCTTTGAAAGAGACTAACTTGGGACGAACTAAGACAAACCTTAGAATGGGACTTAAGTTTGTCTTTGTTCGTCCCAAGTTAGTCTCGTTTGTCTCATTCTAAGGTTTGTCTAAGTTCGTCCTTAGAAAGAGACTAACTTGGGACGAACTTATCCAAACCTTAGAATGAGACTTAAGTTTGTCTTTGTTCGTCCCAAGTTTGTCTCGTTAGTCTCATTCTAAGGTTTGTCTAAGTTCGTCCTTAGAAAAAGGCTAACTTGGGACGAACTTAGACAAACCTTAGAATGAGACTTAAGTTTGTCTTTGTTCGTCCCAAGTTAGTCTCGTTAGTCTCATTCTAAGGTTTGTCTAAGTTCGTCCTTAGAAAGAGACTAACTTGGGACGAACAAAGACAAACCTTAGAATGGGACTTATGTTTATCTTTGTTCGTCCCAAGTTAGTCTCGTTAGTCTCATTCTAAGGTTTGTCTAAGTTCGTCCTTAGAAAGAGACTAACTTGGGACGAACTAAGATAAACCTTAGAATGAGACTAACGGTTTTCTTTGTTCATCCCAAGTTAGTCTCGTTAGTTTCATTCTAAGGTTTGTCTAAGTTTGTCCTAAGAAAGAGACTAACTAGGGACGAACTTAGACAAACCTTAGAATGAGACTTAAGTTTGTCTTTGTTCGTCCCAAGTTAGTCTCGTTAGTCTCGTTCTAAGGTTTGTCTAAGTTCGTCCTTAGAAAGAGAATAACTTGGGACGAACTTAGACAAACCTTAGAATGAGACTTAAGTTTGTCTTTGTTCGTCCCAACACTACTACAGAAAGGACATTATGCAACGGTTCGAAAATCACATTATGCAACGGTTCAATGTTATGCAACGGTTTTAAAAAAAACCATTGCATAATGTGTACTTTATGCAACGGTTTTCAAAAAAACCGTTGCATAATGTATACTTTATGCAACGGTTTTAAAGAACCGTTGCATAATGTGTACTTTATGCAACGGTTTTAAAGAACCGTTGCATAATGTATACTTTACGCAACGGTTCTTAATAACCGTTGCATAAGTATATACATTACGCAAAGGTTAAATTCAAACTGTTGCATAATAGTAAACCCTAAAATTAAAACACAAAGTCTCTCTTCACAATCGCCCTCACTCTCCGATGCTTCTCCCCGTAAACAACCTCCATCCTCTCCATAAACTCCGGCTCTCCACAAATATCCAAGTAATCGCAGTCGGATTTGACGCAAGCTTTGACGACTGGCTCACAGGCGGAAGGGCCGACGCAGTTACCAAAATCTGATTTCAATTTGGCAGAATGGATGAACAATCGGCTTCGGATAGTGTCCAGAATGCTTTGAATTAGATCGATGTGACGACGGTTGCTACTGCTGCTGCTTCATCGTCGACTTCTGTTGAAGTTAACGTTGAGGAAGAGCGAGGTCGGAGTGGATTGGAGGATTAGGAGCCTCATCGTTCTGCTCACCGTCTGGTTTTTTCGGTTCGTCCGTAATGCATTTTCATTTTTTTTGAAGAAAAATGTAATTGCTAGTGTTGTTTGTTTTACTAGGTTTGCTATTTGAGAGTAGAAAAGCCTGAGGAATCAATATAAGTGGCTTAGTGTTTTACCGAGTTTCCATTTTGTCCATGAATGTGTGATTAATATGTAAAGGATACAGGCAAATTTTCGATGTTCTTTCTGATGCGGGGAGGCCTTGCAGTGTATCTTCAGTGTGTTGTAAGCTTTTCTAATGGTGGAGTATTTAATTGTTTATGTTCTGGTATATGTATGTGGAAACTGGACATGATTGAAGCGCTAGTTTATGGTTTCAGACTGATTTACTCTTCGCCATACTTATCAGGATTTTGTTATTGGCACTCCTGGTCGATTGAAAGATCTCATGGATATGGGTCTTTGCTCCCTTGCAGAATTATCTTTTGTTGTAAGTGTGGTGTTGTTTAAGTAAAAGGATTAAATTGGAAGAGCTGATGCTGCCAGTGGGAAAGATTTGGAAGGTATTGTACATTCTACACATCTTTAGAAAAATTACCCTTAAAATTATACCTGTCAGAGGGATTTGATTATAAATATCTCGCACAACTCAAGTTATATTGCTGACAAGTGCTAAATGTTGAAGTCCTTGTAAATGTTCTGTGCCTTCATACATATAAAATCATATGATTGTGTTTGACAGTTCTTTTGACTTGAGAAACATTGTTTTCATCCCACTTGGTTGATATCTTAGCCTTTAGGATTTTGTGTGTGTGTGCAGAAACTGGAAGTGAGGATATCTTAGCGATGGTTTTTTCTCACATGGAAGCTCAAGTGACGAAGCAAATGCAGACGATGAGTGGACTGACAAAAGCGCAAGGTGCTTTGATTTACAGCTGATATAGTGGGATAGTGAACAGACTAGATGCTTGTATGTTTGTTATATGAAGTTATATGAATGGTGTAATGAATGGTTGTATTTTGAGTGAAATGAAAGTATTTTGATGTTTGGAAAATGAGTAATAGGACATTACACTTGTTTGCATTTTGTATTTAATTTTTTAGGTGGATTTGAGCTATAAAACAATTAAAATATTGCAGAATTTGTCATGACATTATGCAACGGTTCATGGAAAACCGTTGCATAATGTCATGACATTACGCAACGGTTCTATGCTCAAAACCGTTGCATAATGTCATGACTTTATGCAACGGTTTTCTCTTGAACCGTTGCATAATGTCATGACTTTATGCAACGGTTTTCTTTGTACCGTTGCATAATGTCATGACATTATGCAACGGTAGCTTATGCAACGGATCATGAACCGTTGCATAAGGGTCCAAATAACCGTTGCATAAGGGTCCAAATAACCGTTGCATAAGGTGTCTTCTGTAGTAGTGCAAGTTAGTCTCGTTAGTCTCATTCTAAAGTTTGTCTAAGTTCATCCTTAGAAAGAGACTAACTTGGGACGAACTAAGACAAACTTTAGAATGAGAATAACGTTTTTCTTTGTTCGTCCCAAGTTAGTCTCGTTAGTCTCATTCTAAGGTTTGTCTAAGTTCGTCCTTAGAAAGAGACTAACTAGGGACAAACTTAGACAAACCTTAGAATGAGACTTAAGTTTGTCTTTGTTCGTCCCAAGTTAGTCTCGTTAGTCTCATTCTAAGGTTTGTCTAAGTTCGTCCTTAGAAAGAGACTAACTTGGGACGAACAAAGACAAACCTTACAATGAGACTTAAGTTTGTCTTTGTTCGTCCCAAGTTAGTCTCGTTAGTCTCATTCTAAGGTTTGTCTAAGTTCGTCCTTAGAAAGTGACTAAATGGGACGAACTTAGACAAAGCTTAGAATGAGACTAAAGTTTGTCTTTGTTCGTCCCAAGTTTGTCTCGTTAGTCTTATTCTAAGGTTTGTCTAAGTTCGTCCTTAGAAAGAGACTAACTTGGGACGAACTAAGACAAACCTCAGAATGAGACTAACCACGTCCAAGGGTGGCGGCATGATCCCAGGTGACCAGTCTCAAGGTTGTCTCTGCTTCCGCAAGTATCGAGGACCTTAAGCCCATCTTTTAAGGACTCAACTTTTCAGATTGACCAGTTTGTATCTGATTTGTTGAGAAAACTCCATGACAAAATTTCTCCACAGCGAGGTCATCTTTTCTCATTCATGTTGCTCTGCCTACATTGGAACCTTATGATATGTAAAGTTGTCAATCAGTGTACAACTTGGTCATTTGATCCATTTCAGGTTCTCAAATCTCAACTGCTTCAATAGAGAATACAAAATGGTACAAGTAAAAAAAAAGAATGAGACTAACGTTTTTCTTTGTTCGTCCAAAGTTAGTCTCGTTAGTCTCATTCTAAGGTTTGTCTAAGTTCATCCTTAGAAAAAGACTAACTTGGGACGAACTTAGACAAACCTTAGAATGAGACTTGAGTTTGTCTTTGTTCGTTCCAAGTTAGTCTCGTTAGTCTCATTCTAAGGTTTGTCTAAGTTTGTCCTTAGAAAGAGACTAACTTGGGACGAACTAAGACAAACCTCAGAATGGGACTTAAGTTTGTCTTTGTTCGTCCCAAATTAGTCTCGTTAGTCTCATTCTAAGGTTTGTCTAAGTTCGTTCTTAGAAAGAGACTAACTTGGGACGAACAAAGACAAACCTTAGAATGAGACTAACGTTTTTCTTTGTTTGTCCAAAGTTAGTCTCATTATTCTCATTCTAAGGTTTGTCTAAGTTCGTCCTTAGAAAGAGAATAACTTGGGACGAACTTAGACAAACCTTAGAATGAGACTTAAGTTTGTCTTTGTTCGTCCCAAGTTAGTCTCGTTAGTCTCATTCTAAGGTTTGTCTAAGTTCATCCTTAGAAAGAGACTAACTTGGGACGTACTAAGACAAACCTTAGAATGGGACTTAAGTTTGTCTTTGTTCGTCCCAAGTTAGTCTCGTTAGTCTCATTCTAAAGTTTGTCAAAGTTCGTCCTTAGAAAGTGACTAACTTGGGACAAACTTAGACAAAGTTTAGAATGAGACTTAAGTTTACCTTTGTTCGTCACAAGTTAGTCTCGTTAGTCTCATTCTAAGGTTTGTCTAAGTTCGTCCTTAGAAAGAGACTAACTTGGGACAAACTTAGACAAAGTTTAGAATGAGACTTAAGTTTATCTTTGTTCGTCACAAGTTAGTCTCGTTAGTCTCATTCTAAGGTTTGTCTAAGTTGTCCTTAGAAAGAGACTAACTTGGGACGAACTAAGACAAACCTTAAAATGGGACTTAAGTTTGTCTTTGTTCATCCCAAGTTAGTCTCGATAATCTCATTCTAAGGTTTGTCTAAGTTCGTCCTTAGTAAGAGACTAACTTGGGACGAACTAAGACAAACCATAGAATGAGACTAACGTTTTTCTTTGTTCGTCCAAAGTTAGTCTCGTTAGTCTCATTCTAAGGTTTGTCTAAGTTGTCCTTAGAAAGAGACTAACTTGGGACGAACTAAGACAAACCTTAGAATGAGACTTAAGTTTGTCTTTGTTCGTCCCAAGTTTGTCTCGTTAGTCTCATTCTAAGGTTTGTCTAAGTTGTCCTTAGAAAGAGACTAACTTGGGACGAACTTAGACAAACCTTAGAATGATACTTAAGTTTGTCTTTGTTCGTCCTAAGTTAGTCTTGTTAGTCTGATTCTAAGGTTTGTCTAAGTTTGTCCTTTGAAAGAGACTAACTTGGGATGAACTAAGACAAACCTTAGAATGGGACTTAAGTTTGTCTTTGTTCGTCCCAAGTTAGTCTCGTTTGTCTCATTCTAAGGTTTGTCAAAGTTCGTCCTTAGAAAGAGACTAACTTGGGACGAACTTATCCAAACCTTAGAATGAGACTTCAGTTTGTCTTTGTTCGTCCCATGTTTGTCTCGTTAATCTCATTCTAAGGTTTGTCTAAGTTCGTCCTTAGAAAAAGACTAACTTGGGACGAACTTAGACAAACCTTAGAATGAGACTTAAGTTTGTCTTTGTTCGTCCCAAGTTAGTCTCGTTAGTCTCATTCTAAGGTTTGTCTAAGTTCATCCTTAGAAAGAGACTAACTTGGGACGTACTAAGACAAACCTTAGAATGGGACTTAAGTTTGTCTTTGTTCGTCCCAAGTTAGTCTCGTTAGTCTCATTCTAAAGTTTGTCAAAGTTCGTCCTTAGAAAGTGACTAACTTGGGACAAACTTAGACAAAGTTTAGAATGAGACTTAAGTTTACCTTTGTTCGTCACAAGTTAGTCTCGTTAGTCTCATTCTAAGGTTTGTCTAAGTTCGTCCTTAGAAAGAGACTAACTTGGGACAAACTTAGACAAAGTTTAGAATGAGACTTAAGTTTATCTTTGTTCGTCACAAGTTAGTCTCGTTAGTCTCATTCTAAGGTTTGTCTAAGTTGTCCTTAGAAAGAGACTAACTTGGGACGAACTAAGACAAACCTTAAAATGGGACTTAAGTTTGTCTTTGTTCAACCCAAGTTAGTCTCGTTAATCTCTTTCTAAGGTTTGTCTAAGTTCGTCCTTAGTAAGAGACTAACTTGGGACGAACTAAGACAAACCATAGAATGAGACTAACGTTTTTCTTTGTTCGTCCAAAGTTAGTCTCGTTAGTCTCATTCTAAGGTTTGTCTAAGTTGTCCTTAGAAAGAGACTAACTTGGGACGAACTAAGACAAACCTTAGAATGAGACTTAAGTTTGTCTTTGTTCGTCCCAAGTTTGTCTCAGTAGTCTCATTCTAAGGTTTGTCTAAGTTGTCCTTAGAAAGAGACTAACTTGGGACGAACTTAGACAAACCTTAGAATGATACTTAAGTTTGTCTTTGTTCGTCCTAAGTTAGACTCGTTAGTTTGATTCTAAGGTTTGTCTAAGTTCGTCCTTTGAAAGAGACTAACTTGGGTCGAACTAAGACAAACCTTAGAATGGGACTTAAGTTTGTCTTTGTTCGTCCCAAGTTAGTCTCGTTTGTCTCATTCTAAGGTTTGTCTAAGTTCGTCCTTAGAAAGAGCCTAACTTGGGATGAACTTAGACAAACCTTAGAATGGGACTTAAGTTTTTCTTTGTTCGTCCCAAGTTAGTCTCGTTAGTTTCATTCTAAGGTTTGTCTAAGTTCGTCCTAAGAAAGAGACTAACTAGGGACGAACTTAGACAAACCTTAGAATGAGACTTAAGTTTGTCTTTGTTCGTCCTAAGTTAGACTCATTAGTCTGATTCTAAGGTTTGTCTAAGTTCGTCCTTTGAAAGAGACTAACTTGGGACGAACTAAGACAAACCTTAGAATGGGACTTAAGTTTGTCTTTGTTCGTCCCAAGTTAGTCTCGTTTGTCTCATTCTAAGGTTTGTCTAAGTTCGTCCTTAGAAAGAGCCTAACTTGGGATGAACTTAGACAAACCTTCGAATGGGACTTAAGTTTTTCTTTGTTCGTCCCAAGTTAGTCTCGTTAGTTTCATTCTAAGGTTTGTCTAAGTTCGTCCTAAGAAAGAGACTAACTAGGGACGAACTTAGACAAACCTTAGAATGAGACTAAATTTTGTCTTTGTTCGTCCCAAGTTAGTCTCGTTAGTCTCATTCTAAGGTTTGTCTAAGTTCGTCCTTAGAAAGAGACTAACTTGGGACGAACAAAGACAAACCTTGGAATGAGACTTAAGTTTGTCTTTGTTCGTCCCAAGTTAGTCTCGTTAGTCTCATTCTAAGGTTTGTTTAAGTTCGTCCTTAGAAAGAGACTAACTAGGGACGAACTTAGACAAACCATAGAATGAGACTAAAGTTTGTCTTTGTTCGTCCCAAGTTTGTCTCGTTAGTCTCATTCTAAGGTTTGTCTAAGTTCGTCCTTAGAAAGAGACTAACTTGGGACAAACTAAGACAAACCTTAGAATGGGACTTAAGTTTGTCTTTGTTCGTCCCAAGTTAGTCTCGTTAATCTCAGTCTAAGGTTTGGCTAAGTTCGTCCTTAGAAAGAGACTAACTTGGGACGAACTTAGTCAAACCTTAGAATGAGACTTAAGTTTGTCTTTGTTCGTCCCAAGTTTGTCTCATTAGTCTCATTCTAAGGTTTGTCTAAGTTCGTCCTTAGAAAAAGACTAACTTGGGACGAACTTAGACACACCTTAGAATGAGACTTAAGTTTGTCTTTGTTCGTCCCAAGTTAGTCTCGTTAGTCTCATTCTAAGGTTTATCTAAGTTCGTCCTTAGAAAGAGACTAATTTTGGAAGAACTAAGACAAACCTTAGAATGAGACTAACATTTTTCTTTGTTCGTCCAAAGTTAGTCTCGTTAGTCTCATTCTAAGGTTTGTCTAAGTTGTCCTTAGAAAGAGACTAACTTGGGACGAACTAAGACAAACCTTAGAATGAGACTTAAGTTTGTCTTTGTTCGTCCCAAGTTTGTCTCGTTAGTCTCATTCTAAGGTTTGTCTAAGTTGTCCTTAGAAAGAGACTAACTTGGGACGAACTTAGACAAACCTTAGAATGATACTTAAGTTTGTCTTTGTTCGTCCTAAGTTAGTCTCGTTAGTCTGATTCTAAGGTTTGTCTAAGTTCGTCCTTTGAAAGAGACTAACTTGGGACGAACTAAGACAAACCTTAGAATGGGACTTAAGTTTGTCTTTGTTCGTCCCAAGTTAGTCTCGTTTGTCTCATTCTAAGGTTTGTCTAAGTTCGTCCTTAGAAAGAGACTAACTTGGGACGAACTTATCCAAACCTTAGAATGAGACTTCAGTTTGTCTTTGTTCGTCCCAAGTTTGTCTCGTTAGTCTCATTCTAAGGTTTGTCTAAGTTCGTCCTTAGAAAAAGACTAACTTGGGATGAACTTAGACAAACCTTAGAATGAGACTTAAGTTTGTCTTTGTTCGTCCCAAGTTAGTCTCGTTAGTCTCATTCTAAGGTTTGTCTAAGTTTGTCCTTAGAAAGAGACTAACTTGGGACGAACAAAGACAAACCTTAGAATGGGACTTATGTTTATCTTTGTTCGTCCCAAGTTAGTCTCGTTAGTCTCATTCTAAGGTTTGTCTAAGTTCGTCCTTAGAAAGAGACTAACTTGGGACGAACTAAGATAAACCTTAGAATGAGACTAACGTTTTTCTTTGTTTGTCCCAAGTTAGTCTCGTTAGTTTCATTCTAAGGTTTGTCTAAGTTCGTCCTAAGAAAGAGACTAACTAGGGACGAACTTAGACAAACCTTAGAATAAGACTTAAGTTTGTCTTTGTTCGTCCCAAGTTAGTCTCGTTAGTCTCATTCTAAGGTTTGTCTAAGTTCGTCCTTAGAAAGAGACTACATGGGATGAACTTAGACAAACCATAGAATGAGACTAAAGTTTGTCTTTGTTCGTCCCAAGTTTGTCTCGTTAGTCTTATTCTATGGTTTGTCTAAGTTCGTCCTTAGAAAGAGATCAACTTGGGACGAACTAAGACAAACCTTAGAATGGGACTTAAGTTTGTCTTTGTTCGTCCCAAGTTAGTCTCGTTAGTCTCATTCTAAGGATTGTCTAAGTTCGTCCTTAGAAAGAGACTAACTTGGGACGAACTTTGACAAACCTTAGAATGAGACTTAAGTTTGTCTTTGTTCGTCCCAAGTTAGTCTCGTTAGTCTCATTCTAAGGTTTGTCTAAGTTCGTCCTAAGAAAGAGACTAACTAGGGACGAACTTAGACAAAACTTAGAATGAGACTAAATTTTGTCTTTGTTCGTCCCAAGTTAGTCTCGTTAGTCTCATTCTAAGGTTTGTCTAAGTTCGTCCTTAGAAAGAGACTAACTTGGGACGAACAAAGACAAACCTTGGAATGAGACTTAAGTTTGTCTTTGTTCGTCCCAAGTTAGTCTCGTTAGTCTCATTCTAAGGATTGTCTAAGTTCGTCCTTAGAAAGAGACTAACTTGGGACGAACTTTGACAAACCTTAGAATGGGACTTAAGTTTTTCTTTGTTCGTCCCAAGTTAGTCTCGTTAGTTTCATTCTAAGGTTTGTCTAAGTTCGTCCTAAGAAAGAGACTAACTAGGGACGAACTTAGACAAACCTTAGAATGAGACTAAATTTTGTCTTTGTTCGTCCCAAGTTAGTCTCGTTAGTCTCATTCTAAGGTTTGTCTAAGTTCGTCCTTAGAAAGAGACTAACTTGGGACGAACAAAGACAAACCTTGGAATGAGACTTAAGTTTGTCTTTGTTCGTCCCAAGTTAGTCTCGTTAGTCTCATTCTAAGGTTTGTCTAAGTTCGTCCTTAGAAAGAGACTAACTTGGGACGAACTTAGACAAACCATAGAATGAGACTAAAGTTTGTCTTTGTTCGTCCCAAGTTTGTCTCGTTAGTCTCATTCTAAGGTTTGTCTAAGTTCGTCCTTAGAAAGAGACTAACTTGGGACAAACTAAGACAAACCTTAGAATGGGACTTAAGTTTGTCTTTGTTCGTCCCAAGTTAGTCTCGTTAATCTCAGTCTAAGGTTTGGCTAAGTTCGTCCTTAGAAAGAGACTAACTTGGGACGAACTTAGTCAAACCTTAGAATGAGACTTAAGTTTGTCTTTGTTCGTCCCAAGTTTGTCTCGTTAGTCTCATTCTAAGGTTTGTCTAAGTTCGTCCTTAGAAAAAGACTAACTTTGGACGAACTTAGACAAACCTTAGAATGAGACTTAAGTTTGTCTTTGTTCGTCCCAAGTTAGTCTCGTTAGTCTCATTCTAAGGTTTATCTAAGTTCGTCCTTAGAAAGAGACTAATTTTGGAAGAACTAAGACAAACCTTAGAATGAGACTAACATTTTTCTTTGTTCGTCCAAAGTTAGTCTCGTTAGTCTCATTCTAAGGTTTGTCTAAGTTGTCCTTAGAAAGAGACTAACTTGGGACGAACTAAGACAAACCTTAGAATGAGACTTAAGTTTGTCTTTGTTCGTCCCAAGTTTGTCTCGTTAGTCTCATTCTAAGGTTTGTCTAAGTTGTCCTTAGAAAGAGACTAACTTGGGACGAACTTAGACAAACCTTAGAATGATACTTAAGTTTGTCTTTGTTCGTCCTAAATTAGTCTCGTTAGTCTGATTCTAAGGTTTGTCTAAGTTCGTCCTTTGAAAGAGACTAACTTGGGACGAACTAAGACAAACCTTAGAATGGGACTTAAGTTTGTCTTTGTTCGTCCCAAGTTAGTCTCGTTTGTCTCATTCTAAGGTTTGTCTAAGTTCGTCCTTAGAAAGAGACTAACTTGGGACGAACTTATCCAAACATTAGAATGAGACTTCAGTTTGTCTTTGTTCGTCCCAAGTTTGTCTCGTTAGTCTCATTCTAAGGTTTGTCTAAGTTCGTCCTTAGAAAAAGACTAACTTGGGACGTACTTAGACAAACCTTAGAATGAGACTTAAGTTTGTCTTTGTTCGTCCCAAGTTAGTCTCGTTAGTCTCATTCTAAGGTTTTGTCTAAGCTGGTCCTTAGAAAGAGACTAACTTGGGACGAACAAAGACAAACCTTAGAATGGGACTTATGTTTATCTTTGTTTGTCCCAAGTTAGTCTCGTTAGTCTCATTCTAAGGTTTGTCTAAGTTCGTCCTTAGAAAGAGACTAACTTGGGACGAACTAAGATAAACCTTAGAATGAGACTAACGTTTTTCTTTGTTCGTCCCAAGTTAGTCTCGTTAGTTTCATTCTAAGGTTTGTCTAAGTTCGTCCTAAGAAAGAGACTAACTAGGGATGAACTTAGACAAACCTTAGAATGAGACTTAAGTTTGTCTTTGTTCGTCCCAAGTTAGTCTCGTTAGTCTCATTCTAAGGTTTGTCTAAGTTCGTCCTTAGAAAGAGACTACTTGGGACGAACTTAGACAAACCATAGAATGAGACTAAAGTTTGTCTTTGTTCGTCCCAAGTTTGTCTCGTTAGTCTTATTCTATGGTTTGTCTAAGTTCGTCCTTAGAAAGAGATCAACTTGGGACGAACTAAGACAAACCTTAGAATGGGACTTAAGTTTGTCTTTGTTCGTCCCAAGTTAGTCTCGTTAGTCTCATTCTAAGGATTGTCTAAGTTCGTCCTTAGAAAGAGACTAACTTGGGACGAACTTTGACAAACCTTAGAATGAGACTTAAGTTTGTCTTTGTTCGTCCCAAGTTAGTCTCGTTAGTCTCATTCTAAGGTTTGTCTAATTTCGTCCTTAGAAAGAGACTAACTTGGGACGTACTAAGACAAACCTTAGAATGGGACTTAAGTTTATCTTTGTTCGTCCCAAGTTAGTCTCGTTAGTCTCATTCAAAGGGTTGTCTAAGTTCGTCCTTAGAAAGAGACTAACTTGGGATAAACTAAGACAAACCTTAGAATGGGACATAAGTTTGTCTTTGTTCATCCCAAGTTAGTCTCGTTAGTCTCATTCTAAGGTTTGTCTAAGTTCGTCCTTAGAAAGAGACTAACTTGGGACGAACTTATCCAAACCTTAGAATGAGACTTAAGTTTGTTTTTGTTCGTCCCAAGTTTGTCTCGTTAGTCTCATTCTAAGGTTTGTCTAAGTTCGTCCTTAGAAAAAGACTAACTTGGGACGAACTTAGACAAACCTTAGAATGAGACTTAAGTTTGTCTTTGTTCGTCCCAAGTTAGTCTCGTTAGTCTCATTCTAAGGTTTGTCTAAGTTCGTCCTTAGAAAAAGACCAACTTGGGATGAACTAAGACAAACCTTAGAATGAGACTTATGTTTGTCTTTGTTCGTCCCAAGTTAGTCTCGTTAGTCTCATTCTAAGGTTTGTCTAAGTTCGTCCTTAGAAAGAGACTAACTTGGGATGAACTTAGACAAATCTTAGAATGAGACTAAATTTTGTCTTTATTCGTCCCAAGTTAGTCTCGTTAGTCTCATTCAAAGGGTTGTCTAAGTTCGTCCTTAGAAAGAGACTAACTTGGGATAAACTAAGACAAACCTTAGAATGGGACATAAGTTTGTCTTTGTTCGTCCCAAGTTAGTCTCGTTAGTCTCATTCTAAGGTTTGTCTAAGTTCGTCCTTAGAAAGAGACTAACTTGGGACAAACTTATCCAAACCTTAGAATGAGACTTAAGTTTGTCTTTGTTCGTCCCAAGTTTGTCTCGTTAGTCTCATTCTAAGGTTTTTCTAAGTTCGTCCTTAGAAAAAGACTAACTTGGGACGAACTTAGACAAACCTTAGAATGAGACTTAAGTTTGTCTTTGTTCGTCCCAAGTTAGTCTCGTTAGTCTCATTCTAAGGTTTGTCTAAGTTCGTCCTTAGAAAAAGACTAACTTGGGACGAACTAAGACAAACCTTAGAATGAAAGTTATGTTTGTCTTTGTTCGTCCCAAGTTAGTCTCGTTAGTCTCATTCTAAGGTTTGTCTAAGTTCGTCCTTAGAAAGAGACTAACTTGGGACGAACTTAGACAAATCTTAGAATGAGACTAAATTTTGTCTTTGTTCGTCCCAAGTTAGTCTCGTTAGTCTCATTCTAAGGTTTGTCTAAGTTCGTCCTTAGAAAGAGACTAACTTGGGACGTACTAAGACAAACCTTAGAATGGGACTTAAGTTTATCTTTGTTCGTCCCAAGTTAGTCTCGTTAGTCTCATTCAAAGGGTTGTCTTAGTTCGTCCTTAGAAAGAGACTAACTTGGGATAAACTAAGACAAACCTTAGAATGGGACATAAGTTTGTCTTTGTTCGTCCCAAGTTAGTCTCGTTAGTCTCATTCTAAGGTTAGTCTAAGTTCGTCCTTAGAAAGAGACTAACTTGGGACGAACTTATCCAAACCTTAGAATGAGACTTAAGTTTGTCTTTGTTCGTCCCAAGTTTGTCTCGTTAGTCTCATTCTAAGGTTTGTCTAAGTTCGTCCTTAGAAAAAGACTAACTTGGGACGAACTTAGACAAACCTTAGAATGAGACTTAAGTTTGTCTTTGTTCATCCCAAGTTAGTCTCGTTAGTCTCATTCTAAGGTTTGTCTAAGTTCGTCCTTAGAAAAAGACTAACTTGGGACGAACTAAGACAAACCTTAGAATGAGACTTATGTTTGTCTTTGTTCGTCCCAAGTTAGTCTCGTTAGTCTCATTCGAAAGTTTGTCTAAGTTCGTCCTTAGAAAGAGACTAACTTGGGACGAACTTAGACAACTCTTAGAATGAGACTAAATTTTGTCTTTGTTCGTCCCAAGTTAGTATCGTTAGTCTCATTCTAAGGTTTGTCTAAGTTCGTCCTTAGAAAGAGACTAACTTGGGACGTACTAAGACAAACCTTAGAATGGGACTTAAGTTTATCTTTGTTCGTCCCAAGTTAGTCTCGTTAGTCTCATTCAAAGGGTTGTCTAAGTTCGTCCTTAGAAAGAGACTAACTTGGGATAAACTAAGACAAACCTTAGAATGGGACATAAGTTTGTCTTTGTTCGTCCCAAGTTAGTCTCGTTAGTCTCATTCTAAGGTTTGTCTAAGTTCGTCCTTAGAAAGAGACTAACTTGGGACGAACTTATCCAAATCTTAGAATGAGACTTAAGTTTGTCTTTGTTCGTCCAAAGTTTGTCTCGTTAGTCTCATTCTAAGGTTTGTCTAAGTTCGTCCTTAGAAAAAGACTAGCTTGGGATGAACTTAGACATACCTTAGAATGAGACTTAAGTTTGTCTTTGTTCGTCCGAAGTTAGTCTCGTTAGTCTCATTCTAAGGTTTGTCTAAGTTCGTCCTTAGAAAAAGGCTAACTTGGGACGAACTAAGATAAACCTTAGAATGAGACTTATGTTTGTCTTTGTTCGTCCCAAGTTAGTCTCGTTAGTCTCATTCTAAGGTTTGTCTAAGTTCGTCCTTAGAAAGAGACTAACGTGGGACGAACTTAGACAAATCTTAGAATGAGACTAAATTTTGTCTTTGTTCGTCCCAAGTTAGTCTCGTTAGTCTCATTCTAAGGTTTGTCTAAGTTCATCCTTAGAAAGAGACTAACTTGGGACGAACAAAGACAAACCTTGGAATGAGACTTAAGTTTGTCTTTGTTCGTCCCAAGTTAGTCTCGTTAGTCTCATTCTAAGGTTTGTCTAAGTTCGTCCTTAGAAAGAGACTAACTTGGGACGAACTTAGACAAACCTTAGAATGAGACTAAAGTTTGTCTTTGTTCGTCCCAAGTTTGTCTCGTTAGTCTCATTCTAAGGTTTGTCTAAGTACGTCCTTAGAAAGAGACTTACTTGGGACAAACTAAGACAAACCTTAGAATGGGACTTAAGTTTGTCTTTGTTCGTCCCAAGTTAGTCTCGTTAATCTCAGTCTAAGGTTTGTCTCAGTTCGTCCTTAGAAAGAGACTAACTTGGGACGAACAAAGACAAACCTTGGAATGAGACTTAAGTTTGTCTTTGTTCGTCCCAAGTTAGTCTCGTTAGTCTCATTCTAAGGATTGTCTAAGTTCGTCCTTAGAAAGAGACTAACTTGGGACGAACTTTGACAAACCTTAGAATGGGACTTAAGTTTTTCTTTGTTCGTCCCAAGTTAGTCTCGTTAGTTTCATTCTAAGGTTTGTCTAAGTTCGTCCTAAGAAAGAGACTAACTAGGGACGAACTTAGACAAACCTTAGAATGAGACTAAATTTTGTCTTTGTTCGTCCCAAGTTAGTCTCGTTAGTCTCATTCTAAGGTTTGTCTAAGTTCGTCCTTAGAAAGAGACTAACTTGGGACGAACAAAGACAAACCTTGGAATGAGACTTAAGTTTGTCTTTGTTCGTCCCAAGTTAGTCTCGTTAGTCTCATTCTAAGGTTTGTCTAAGTTCGTCCTTAGAAAGAGACTAACTTGGGACGAACTTAGACAAACCATAGAATGAGACTAAAGTTTGTCTTTGTTCGTCCCAAGTTTGTCTCGTTAGTCTCATTCTAAGGTTTGTCTAAGTTCGTCCTTAGAAAGAGACTAACTTGGGACAAACTAAGACAAACCTTAGAATGGGACTTAAGTTTGTCTTTGTTCGTCCCAAGTTAGTCTCGTTAATCTCAGTCTAAGGTTTGGCTAAGTTCGTCCTTAGAAAGAGACTAACTTGGGACGAACTTAGTCAAACCTTAGAATGAGACTTAAGTTTGTCTTTGTTCGTCCCAAGTTTGTCTCGTTAGTCTCATTCTAAGGTTTGTCTAAGTTCGTCCTTAGAAAAAGACTAACTTTGGACGAACTTAGACAAACCTTAGAATGAGACTTAAGTTTGTCTTTGTTCGTCCCAAGTTAGTCTCGTTAGTCTCATTCTAAGGTTTATCTAAGTTCGTCCTTAGAAAGAGACTAATTTTGGAAGAACTAAGACAAACCTTAGAATGAGACTAACATTTTTCTTTGTTCGTCCAAAGTTAGTCTCGTTAGTCTCATTCTAAGGTTTGTCTAAGTTGTCCTTAGAAAGAGACTAACTTGGGACGAACTAAGACAAACCTTAGAATGAGACTTAAGTTTGTCTTTGTTCGTCCCAAGTTTGTCTCGTTAGTCTCATTCTAAGGTTTGTCTAAGTTGTCCTTAGAAAGAGACTAACTTGGGACGAACTTAGACAAACCTTAGAATGATACTTAAGTTTGTCTTTGTTCGTCCTAAATTAGTCTCGTTAGTCTGATTCTAAGGTTTGTCTAAGTTCGTCCTTTGAAAGAGACTAACTTGGGACGAACTAAGACAAACCTTAGAATGGGACTTAAGTTTGTCTTTGTTCGTCCCAAGTTAGTCTCGTTTGTCTCATTCTAAGGTTTGTCTAAGTTCGTCCTTAGAAAGAGACTAACTTGGGACGAACTTATCCAAACATTAGAATGAGACTTCAGTTTGTCTTTGTTCGTCCCAAGTTTGTCTCGTTAGTCTCATTCTAAGGTTTGTCTAAGTTCGTCCTTAGAAAAAGACTAACTTGGGACGTACTTAGACAAACCTTAGAATGAGACTTAAGTTTGTCTTTGTTCGTCCCAAGTTAGTCTCGTTAGTCTCATTCTAAGGTTTTGTCTAAGCTGGTCCTTAGAAAGAGACTAACTTGGGACGAACAAAGACAAACCTTAGAATGGGACTTATGTTTATCTTTGTTTGTCCCAAGTTAGTCTCGTTAGTCTCAT
Source organism: Rhodiola kirilowii (assembly GCA_033675215.1). Classification (NCBI taxonomy): domain Eukaryota; kingdom Viridiplantae; phylum Streptophyta; class Magnoliopsida; order Saxifragales; family Crassulaceae; genus Rhodiola; species Rhodiola kirilowii. The sequence continues at coordinate 198,674 of JAUCNB010000012.1, read as the reverse complement.
TCTAAGGTTTGTCTAAGTTCGTCCTTAGAAAGAGACTAACTTGGGACGAACTAAGATAAACCTTAGAATGAGACTAACGTTTTTCTTTGTTCGTCCCAAGTTAGTCTCGTTAGTTTCATTCTAAGGTTTGTCTAAGTTCGTCCTAAGAAAGAGACTAACTAGGGATGAACTTAGACAAACCTTAGAATGAGACTTAAGTTTGTCTTTGTTCGTCCCAAGTTAGTCTCGTTAGTCTCATTCTAAGGTTTGTCTAAGTTCGTCCTTAGAAAGAGACTACTTGGGACGAACTTAGGCAAACCATAGAATGAGACTAAAGTTTGTCTTTGTTCGTCCCAAGTTTGTCTCGTTAGTCTTATTCTATGGTTTGTCTAAGTTCCTCCTTAGAAAGAGATCAACTTGGGACGAACTAAGACAAACCTTAGAATGGGACTTAAGTTTGTCTTTGTTCGTCCCAAGTTAGTCTCGTTAGTCTCATTCTAAGGATTGTCTAAGTTCGTCCTTAGAAAGAGACTAACTTGGGACGAACTTTGACAAACCTTAGAATGAGACTTAAGTTTGTCTTTGTTCGTCCCAAGTTAGTCTCGTTAGTCTCATTCTAAGGTTTGTCTAATTTCGTCCTTAGAAAGAGACTAACTTGGGACGTACTAAGACAAACCTTAGAATGGGACTTAAGTTTATCTTTGTTCGTCCCAAGTTAGTCTCGTTAGTCTCATTCAAAGGGTTGTCTAAGTTCGTCCTTAGAAAGAGACTAACTTGGGATAAACTAAGACAAACCTTAGAATGGGACATAAGTTTGTCTTTGTTCATCCCAAGTTAGTCTCGTTAGTCTCATTCTAAGGTTTGTCTAAGTTCGTCCTTAGAAAGAGACTAACTTGGGACGAACTTATCCAAACCTTAGAATGAGACTTAAGTTTGTTTTTGTTCGTCCCAAGTTTGTCTCGTTAGTCTCATTCTAAGGTTTGTCTAAGTTCGTCCTTAGAAAAAGACTAACTTGGGACAAACTTAGACAAAACTTAGAATGAGACTTAAGTTTGTCTTTGTTCGTCCCAAGTTAGTCTCGTTAGTCTCATTCTAAGGTTTGTCTAAGTTCGTCCTTAGAAAAAGACTAACTTGGGATGAACTAAGACAAACCTTAGAATGAGACTTATGTTTGTCTTTGTTCGTCCCAAGTTAGTCTCGTTAGTCTCATTCTAAGGTTTGTCTAAGTTCGTCCTTAGAAGGAGACTAACTTGGGATGAACTTAGACAAATCTTAGAATGAGACTAAATTTTGTCTTTATTCGTCCCAAGTTAGTCTCGTTAGTCTCATTCAAAGGGTTGTCTAAGTTCGTCCTTAGAAAGAGACTAACTTGGGATAAACTAAGACAAACCTTAGAATGGGACATAAGTTTGTCTTTGTTCGTCCCAAGTTAGTCTCGTTAGTCTCATTCTAAGGTTTGTCTAAGTTCGTCCTTAGAAAGAGACTAACTTGGGACAAACTTATCCAAACCTTAGAATGAGACTTAAGTTTGTCTTTGTTCGTCCCAAGTTTGTCTCGTTAGTCTCATTCTAAGGTTTTTCTAAGTTCGTCCTTAGAAAAAGACTAACTTGGGACGAACTTAGACAAACCTTAGAATGAGACTTAAGTTTGTCTTTGTTCGTCCCAAGTTAGTCTCGTTAGTCTCATTCTAAGGTTTGTCTAAGTTCGTCCTTAGAAAAAGACTAACTTGGGACGAACTAAGACAAACCTTAGAATGAAAGTTATGTTTGTCTTTGTTCGTCCCAAGTTAGTCTCGTTAGTCTCATTCTAAGGTTTGTCTAAGTTCGTCCTTAGAAAGAGACTAACTTGGGACGAACTTAGACAAATCTTAGAATGAGACTAAATTTTGTCTTTGTTCGTCCCAAGTTAGTCTCGTTAGTCTCATTCTAAGGTTTGTCTAAGTTCGTCCTTAGAAAGAGACTAACTTGGGACGTACTAAGACAAACCTTAGAATGGGACTTAAGTTTATCTTTGTTCGTCCCAAGTTAGTCTCGTTAGTCTCATTCAAAGGGTTGTCTTAGTTCGTCCTTAGAAAGAGACTAACTTGGGATAAACTAAGACAAACCTTAGAATGGGACATAAGTTTGTCTTTGTTCGTCCCAAGTTAGTCTCGTTAGTCTCATTCTAAGGTTAGTCTAAGTTCGTCCTTAGAAAGAGACTAACTTGGGACGAACTTATCCAAACCTTAGAATGAGACTTAAGTTTGTCTTTGTTCGTCCCAAGTTTGTCTCGTTAGTCTCATTCTAAGGTTTGTCTAAGTTCGTCCTTAGAAAAAGACTAACTTGGGACGAACTTAGACAAACCTTAGAATGAGACTTAAGTTTTTCTTTGTTCATCCCAAGTTAGTCTCGTTAGTCTCATTCTAAGGTTTGTCTAAGTTCGTCCTTAGAAAAAGACTAACTTGGGACGAACTAAGACAAACCTTAGAATGAGACTTATGTTTGTCTTTGTTCGTCCCAAGTTAGTCTCGTTAGTCTCATTCGAAAGTTTGTCTAAGTTAGTCCTTAGAAAGAGACTAACTTGGGACGAACTTAGACAACTCTTAGAATGAGACTAAATTTTGTCTTTGTTCGTCCCAAGTTAGTATCGTTAGTCTCATTCTAAGGTTTGTCTAAGTTCGTCCTTAGAAAGAGACTAACTTGGGACGTACTAAGACAAACCTTAGAATGGGACTTAAGTTTATCTTTGTTCGTCCCAAGTTAGTCTCGTTAGTCTCATTCAAAGGGTTGTCTAAGTTCGTCCTTAGAAAGAGACTAACTTGGGATAAACTAAGACAAACCTTAGAATGGGACATAAGTTTGTCTTTGTTCGTCCCAAGTTAGTCTCGTTAGTCTCATTCTAAGGTTTGTCTAAGTTCGTCCTTAGAAAGAGACTAACTTGGGACGAACTTATCCAAACCTTAGAATGAGACTTAAGTTTGTCTTTGTTCGTCCAAAGTTTGTCTCGTTAGTCTCATTCTAAGGTTTGTCTAAGTTCGTCCTTAGAAAAAGACTAACTTGGGATGAACTTAGACATACCTTAGAATGAGACTTAAGTTTGTCTTTGTTCGTCCCAAGTTAGTCTCGTTAGTCTCATTCTAAGGTTTGTCTAAGTTCGTCCTTAGAAAAAGGCTAACTTGGGACGAACTAAGATAAACCTTAGAATGAGACTTATGTTTGTCTTTGTTCGTCCCAAGTTAGTCTCGTTAGTCTCATTCTAAGGTTTGTCTAAGTTCGTCCTTAGAAAGAGACTAACGTGGGACGAACTTAGACAAATCTTAGAATGAGACTAAATTTTGTCTTTGTTCGTCCCAAGTTAGTCTCGTTAGTCTCATTCTAAGGTTTGTCTAAGTTCATCCTTAGAAAGAGACTAACTTGGGACGAACAAAGACAAACCTTGGAATGAGACTTAAGTTTGTCTTTGTTCGTCACAAGTTAGTCTCGTTAGTCTCATTCTAAGGTTTGTCTAAGTTCGTCCTTAGAAAGAGACTAACTTGGGACGAACTTAGACAAACCTTAGAATGAGACTTAAGTTTGTCTTTGTTCGTCCCAAGTTAGTCTCGTTAGTCTCATTCTAAGGTTTATCTAAGTTCGTCCTTAGAAAGTGACTAATTTGGGAAGAACTAAGACAAACCTTAGAATGGGACTTAAGTTTGTCTTTGTTCGTCCCAAGTTAGTCTCGTTAGTCTCATTCTAAGGTTTGTCTAAGTTCGTCCTTAGAAAGAGACTAACTTGGGACGAACTAAGACAGACCTTAGAATGAGACTAAAGTTTTTCTTTGTTCGTCCAAAGTTAGTCTCGTTAGTCTCATTCTAAGGTTTGTCTAAGTTCGTCCTTAGAAAGCGAATAACTTGGGACGAACTTAGACAAACCTTAGAATGAGACTTAAGTTTGTCTTTGTTCGTCCCAATTTAGTCTCGTTAGTCTCATTCTAAGGTTTGTCTAAGTTTTCCTTAGAAAGAGACTAACTTGGGACGAACTAAGACAAACCTTAGAATGGGACTTAAGTTTGTCTTTGTTCGTCCCAAGTTAGTCTCGTTAGTCTCATTCTAAGGTTTGTCAAAGTTCGTCCTTAGTAAGAGACTAACTTGGGTCGAACTAAGACAAACCTTCGAATGAGACTAACGTTTTTCTTTTTTCATCCAAAGTTAGTCTCGTTAGTCTCATTCTAAGGTTTGTCTAAGTTCGTCCTTAGTAAGAGACTAACTTGGGATGAACTAAGACAAACCTTAGAATGAGACTAACGTTTTTCTTTGTTCGTCCAAAGTTAGTCTCGTTAGTCTCATTCTAAGGTTTGTCTAAGTTCGTCCTCAGAAAGAGAATAACTTGGGATGAACTTAGACAGACCTTAGAATGAGACTTAAGTTTGTCTTTGTTCGTCACAACTTAGTCTCGTTAGTCTCATTCTAAGGTTTGTCTAAGTTCGTCCTTAGAAAGAGACTAACTTGGGACGAACTTAGACAAACCTTAGAATGAGACTAACGTTTGACTTTCTTCGTCCCAAGTTAGTCTCGTTAGTCTCATTATAAGGTTTGTGTAAGTTCGTCCTTAGATAGAGACTAACTTGGGACGAACTTAGACAAACCTTAGAATGAGACTAACATTTGTCTTTGTTCGTCCCAAGTTAGTCTCGTTAGTCTCATTATAAGGTTTTTCTAAGTTTGTCCTTAGAAAGAGACTAACTTGGGACGAACTTAGACAAACCTTAGAATGAGACTAACATTTGTCTTTGTTCGTCCAAAGTTAGTCTCGTTCTAAGGTTTGTCTAAGTTCGTCTTTAGAAAGAGACTAACTTGGGATAAACTTAGACAAACCTTAGAATGAGACTAAAGTTTGTCTTTGTTCATCCCAAGTTAGTCTCGTTAGTCTCATTCTAAGGTTTGTCTAAGTTCGTCCTTTGAAAGAGACTAACTTGGGACGAACTAAGACAAACCTTAGAATGGGACTTAAGTTTGTCTTTGTTCGTCCCAAGTTAGTCTCGTTTGTCTCATTCTAAGGTTTGTCTAAGTTCGTCCTTAGAAAGAGACTAACTTGGGACGAACTAAGACAAACCTTAGAATGGGACTTAAGTTTGTCTTTGTTCGTCCCAAGTTTGTCTCGTTAGTCTCATTCTAAGGTTTGTCTAAGTTCGTCCTTAGAAAGAGACTAACTTGGGACGAACTTATCCAAACTTTAGAATGAGACTTAAGTTTGTCTTTGTTCGTCCCAAGTTTGTCTCGTTAGTCTCATTCTAAGGTTTGTCTAAGTTCGTCCTTAGAAAAAGACTAACTTGGGACGAACTTAGACAAACCTTAGAATGAGACTTAAGTTTGTCTTTGTTCTTCCCAAGTTAGTCTCGTTAGTCTCATTCTAAGGTTTGTCTAAGTTCGTCCTTAGAAAAAGACTAACTTGGGACGAGCTAAGACAAACCTTAGAATGAGACTTATGTTTGTCTTTGTTCGTCCCAAGTTAGTCTCGTTAGTCTCATTCTAAAGTTTGTCTAAGTTCGTCCTTAGAAAGAGACTAACTTGGGACGAACTTAGACAAATCTTAGAATGAGACTAAATTTTGTCTTTGTTCGTCCCAAGTTAGTATCGTTAGTCTCATTCTAAGGTTTGTCTAAGTTTGTCCTTAGAAAGAGACTAACTTGGGACGTACTAAGACAAAACTTAGAATGGGACTTAAGTTTATCTTTGTTCGTCCCGAGTTAGTCTCGTTAGTCTCATTCAAAGGGTTGTCTAAGTTCGTCCTTAGAAAGAGACTAACTTGGGATAAACTAAGACAAACCTTAGAATGGGACATAAGTTTGTCTTTGTTCGTCCCAAGTTAGTCTCGTGAGTCTCATTCTAAGGTTTGTCTAAGTTCGTCTTTAGAAAGAGACTAACTTGGGACGAACTTATCCAAACCTTAGAATGAGACTTAAGTTTGTCTTTGTTCGTCCCAAGTTTGTCTCGTTAGTCTCATTCTAAGGTTTGTCAAAGTTCGTCCTTAGAAAAAGACTAACTTGGGATGAACTTAGACATACCTTAGAATGAGACTTAAGTTTGTCTTTGTTCGTCCCAAGTTAGTCTCGTTAGTCTCATTCTAAGGTTTGTCTAAGTTCGTCCTTAGAAAAAGGCTAACTTGGGACGAACTAAGATAAACCTTAGAATGAGACTTATGTTTGTCTTTGTTCGTCCCAAGTTAGTCTTGTTAGTCTCATTCTAAGGTTTGTCTAAGTTCGTCCTTAGAAAGAGACTAACTTGGGACGAACTTAGACAAATCTTAGAATGAGACTAAATTTTGTCTTTGTTCGTCCCAAGTTAGTCTCGTTAGTCTCATTCTAAGGTTTGTCTAAGTTCGTCCTTAGAAAGAGACTAACTTGGGACGAACAAAGACAAACCTTGGAATGAGACTTAAGTTTGTCTTTGTTCGTCCCAAGTTAGTCTCGTTAGTCTCATTCTAAGGTTTGTCTAAGTTCGTCCTTAGAAAGAGACTAACTTGGGACGAACTTAGACAAACCTTAGAATGAGACTAAAGTTTGTCTTTGTTCGTCCCAAGTTTGTCTCGTTAGTCTCATTCTAAGGTTTGTCTAAGTTCGTCCTTAGAAAGAGACTAACTTGGGACAAACTAAGACAAACCTTAGAATGGGACTTAAGTTTGTCTTTGTTCGTCCCAAGTTAGTCTCGTTAATCTCAGTCTAAGGTTTGTCTAAGTTCGTCCTTAGAAAGAGACTAACTTGGGACGAACTTAGTCAAACCTTAGAATGAGACTTAAGTTTGTCTTCGTTCGTCCCAAGTTTGTCTCGTTAGTCTCATTCTAAGTTTGTCTAAGTTCGTCCTTAGAAAAAGACTAACTTGGGACGAACTTAGACAAACCTTAGAATGAGACTTAAGTTTGTCTTTGTTCGTCCCAAGTTAGTCTCGTTAGTCTCATTCTAAGGTTTATCTAAGTTCGTCCTTAGAAAGAGACTAATTTGGGAAGAACTAAGACAAACCTTAGAATGGGACTTAAGTTTGTCTTTGTTCGTCCCAAGTTAGTCTCGTTAGTCTCATTCTAAGGTTTGTCTAAGTTCGTCCTTAGAAAGAGACTAACTTGGGATGAACTAAGACAGACCTTAGAATGAGACTAAAGTTTTTCTTTGTTCGTCCAAAGTTAGTCTCGTTAGTCTCATTCTAAGGTTTGTCTAAGTTCGTCCTTAGAAAGCGAATAACTTGGGACAAACTTAGACAAACCTTAGAATGAGACTTAAGTTTGTCTTTGTTCGTCCCAATTTAGTCTCGTTAGTCTCATTCTAAGGTTTGTCTAAGTTGTCCTTAGAAAGAGACTAACTTGGGACGAACTAAGACAAACCTTAGAATGTGACTTAAGTTTGTCTTTGTTCGTCCCAAGTTAGTCTCGTTAGTCTCATTCTAAGGTTTGTCAAAGTTCGTCCTTAGTAAGAGACTAACTTGGGACGAACTAAGACAAACCTTAGAATGAGACTAACGTTTTTCTTTGTTCATCCAAAGTTAGTCTCGTTAGTCTCATTCTAAGGTTTGTCTAAGTTCGTCCTTAGTAAGAGACTAACTTGGGATGAACTAAGACAAACCTTAGAATGAGACTAACATTTTTCTTTGTTCGTCCAAAGTTAGTCTCGTTAGTCTCATTCTAAGGTTTGTCTAAGTTTGTCCTTAGAAAGAGAATAACTTGGGACGAACTTAGACAGACCTTAGAATGAGACTTAAGTTTGTCCTTGTTTGTCACAAGTTAGTCTCGTTAGTATCATTCTAAGGTTTGTCTAAGTTCGTCCTTAGAAAGAGACTAACTTGGGACGAACTTAGACAAACGTTAGAATGAGACTAACGTTTGACTTTCTTCGTCCCAAGTTAGTCTCGTTAGTCTCATTATAAGGTTTGTCTAAGTTCGTCCTTAGATAGAGACTAACTTGGGACGAACTTAGACAAACCTTAGAATGAGACTAACATTTGTCTTTGTTCGTCCCAAGTTAGTCTCGTTAGTCTCATTATAAGGTTTTTCTAAGTTTGTCCTTAGAAAGAGACTAACTTGGGACGAACTTAGACAAACCTTAGAATGAGACTAACATTTGTCTTTGTTCGTCCAAAGTTAGTCTCGTTCTAAGGTTTGTCTAAGTTCGTCTTTAGAAAGAGACTAACTTGGGACAAACTTAGACAAACCTTAGAATGAGACTAAAGTTTGTCTTTGTTCATCCCAAGTTAGTCTCGTTAGTCTCATTCTAAGGTTTGTCTAAGTTCATCCTTAGTAAGAGACTAACTTGGGACGTACTATGACAAACCATAGAATGAGACTAACGTTTTTCTTTGTTCGTCCAAAGTTAGTCTCGTTAGTCTCATTCTAAGGTTTGTCTAAGTTCGTCCTTACAAAGAGAATAACTTGGGACGAACTTAGACAAACCTTAGAATGAGACTTAAGTTTGTCTTTGTTCGTCCTAAGTTAGTCTCGTTTGTCTGATTCTAAGGTTTGTCTAAGTTCGTCCTTTGAAAGAGACTAACTTGGGACGAACTAAGACAAACCTTAGAATGGGACTTAAGTTTGTCTTTGTTCGTCCCAAGTTAGTCTCGTTTGTCTCATTCTAAGGTTTGTCTAAGTTCGTCCTTAGAAAGACACTAACTTGGGACGAACTTATCCAAACCTTAGAATGAGACTTAAGTTTGTCTTTGTTCGTCCCAAGTTTGTCTCGTTAGTCTCATTCTAAGGTTTGTCTAAGTTCGTCATTAGAAAAAGACTAACTTGGGACGAACTTTGAAAAACCTTAGAATGAGACTTAAGTTTGTCTTTGTTCGTCCCAAGTTAGTCTCGTTAGTCTCATTCTAAGGTTTGTCTAAGTTCGTCCTTAGAAAGAGACTAACTTGGGACGAACAAAGACAAACCTTAGAATGGGACTTATGTTTATCTTTGTTCGTCCCAAGTTAGTCTCGTTAGTCTCATTCTAAGGTTTGTCTAAGTTTGTCCTTAGAAAGAGACTAACTTGGGATGAACTAAGATAAACCTTAGAATGAGACTAACGTTTTTCTTTGATCGTCCCAAGTTAGTCTCGTTAGTTTCATTCTAAGGTTTGTCTAAGTTCGTCCTAAGAAAGAGACTAACTAGGGACGAACTTAGACAAACCTTAGAATGAGACTTAAGTTTGTCTTTGTTCGTCCCAAGTTAGTCTCGTTAGCCTCATTCTAAGGTTTGTCTAAGTTCGTCCTTAGAAAGAGACTACTTTGGACGAACTTAGACAAACCTTAGAATGAGACTTAAGTTTGTCTTTGTTCGTCCCAAGTTTGTCTCGTTAGTCTCATTCTAAGGTTTGTCTAAGTTCGTCCTTAGAAAAAGACTAACTTGGGATGAACAAAGACAAACCTTAGAATGGGACTTAAGTTTGTCTTTGTTCGTCCCAAGTTAGTCTCGTTAGTCTCATTCTAAGGATTGTCTAAGTTCGTCCTTAGAAAGAGACTAACTTGGGACGAACTTTGACAAACCTTAGAATGAGACTTAAGTTTGTCTTTGTTCGTCCCAAGTTAGTCTCGTTAGTCTCATTTTAAGGTTTTTCTAAGTTCGCCCTTAGAAAGAGACTAACTTGGGACGAACTAAGAGAAACCTTAGAATGAGACTAAAGTTTTTCTTTATTCGTCCAAAGTTAGTCTCGTTAGTCTCATTCTAAGGTTTGTCTAAGTTCGTCCTTAGAATAAGAATAACTTGGGACGAACTTAGACAAACCTTAGAATGAGACTTAAGTTTGTCTTTGTTCGTCCCAAGTTAGTATCGTTAGTCTCATTCTAAGGTTTGTCTAAGTTCGTCCTTAGAAAGAGACTAACTTGGGACATACTAAGACAAACCTTAGAATGGGACTTAAGTTTATCTTTGTTCGTCCCAAGTTAGTCTCGTTAGTCTCATTCAAAGGGTTGTCTAAGTTCGTCCTTAGAAAGAGACTAACTTGGGATAAACTAAGAAAAACCTTAGAATGGGACATAAGTTTATCTTTGTTCGTCCCAAGTTAGTCTCGTTAGTCTCATTCTAAGGTTTGTCTAAGTTCGTCCTTAGAAAGAGACTAACTTGGGACGAACTTATCCAAACCTTAGAATGAGACTTAAGTTTGTCTTTGTTCGTCCCAAGTTAGTCTCGTTAGTCTCATTCTAAGGTTTGTCTAAGTTCATCCTTAGTAAGAGACTAACTTGGGACGTACTATGACAAACCATAGAATGAGACTAACGTTTTTCTTTGTTCGTCCAAAGTTAGTCTCGTTAGTCTCATTCTAAGGTTTGTCTAAGTTCGTCCTTACAAAGAGAATAACTTGGGATGAACTTAGACAAACCTTAGAATGAGACTTAAGTTTGTCTTTGTTCGTCCCAAGTTAGTATCGTTAGTCTCATTCTAAGGTTTGTCTAAGTTCGTCCTTAGAAAGAGACTAACTTGGGACGTACTAAGACAAACCTTAGAATGGGACTTAAGTTTATCTTTGTTCGTCCCAAGTTAGTCTCGTTAGTCTCATTCAAAGGGTTGTCTAAGTTCGTCCTTAGAAAGAGACTAACTTGGGATAAACTAAGACAAACCTTAGAATGGGACTTAAGTTTGTCTTTGTTCGTCCCAAGTTTGTCTCGTTAGTCTCATTCTAAGGTTTGTCTAAGTTCGTCCTTAGAAAAAGACTAACTTGGGACGAACTTTGACAAACCTTAGAATGAGACTTAAGTTTGTCTTTGTTCGTCCCAAGTTAGTCTCGTTAGTCTCATTCTAAGGTTTGTCTAAGTTCGTCCTTAGAAAGAGACTAACTTGGGACGAACAAAGACAAACCTTAGAATGGGACTTATGTTTATCTTTGTTCGTCCCAAGTTAGTCTCGTTAGTCTCATTCTAAGGTTTGTCTAAGTTTGTCCTTAGAAAGAGACTAACTTGGGACGAACTAAGATAAACCTTAGAATGAGACTAACGTTTTTCTTTGTTCGTCCCAAGTTAGTCTCGTTAGTTTCATTCTAAGGTTTGTCTAAGTTCGTCCTAAGAAAGAGACTAACTAGGGACGAACTTAGACAAACCTTAGAATGAGACTTAAGTTTGTCTTTGTTCGTCCCAAGTTAGTCTCGTTAGCCTCATTCTAAGGTTTGTCTAAGTTCGTCCTTAGAAAGAGACTACTTTGGACGAACTTAGACAAACCTTAGAATGAGACTTAAGTTTGTCTTTGTTTGTCCCAAGTTTGTCTCGTTAGTCTCATTCTAAGGTTTGTCTAAGTTCGTCCTTAGAAAAAGACTAACTTGGGATGAACAAAGACAAACCTTAGAATGGGACTTAAGTTTGTCTTTGTTCGTCCCAAGTTAGTCTCGTTAGTCTCATTCTAAGGATTGTCTAAGTTCGTCCTTAGAAAGAGACTAACTTGGGACGAACTTTGACAAACCTTAGAATGAGACTTAAGTTTGTCTTTGTTCGTCCCAAGTTAGTCTCGTTAGTCTCATTTTAAGGTTTTTCTAAGTTCGCCCTTAGAAAGAGACTAACTTGGGACGAACTAAGAGAAACCTTAGAATGAGACTAAAGTTTTTCTTTATTCGTCCAAAGTTAGTCTCGTTAGTCTCATTCTAAGGTTTGTCTAAGTTCGTCCTTAGTAAGAGAATAACTTGGGACGAACTTAGACAAACCTTAGAATGAGACTTAAGTTTGTCTTTGTTCGTCCCAAGTTAGTATCGTTAGTCTCATTCTAAGGTTTTTCTAAGTTCGTCCTTAGAAAAAGACTAACTTGGGACGTACTAAGACAAACCTTAGAATGGGACTTAAGTTTATCTTCGTTCGTCCCAAGTTAGTCTCGTTAGTCTCATTCAAAGGGTTGTCTAAGTTCGTCCTTAGAAAGAGACTAACTTGGGATAAACTAAGACAAACCTTAGAATGGGACATAAGTTTATCTTTGTTCGTCCCAAGTTAGTCTCGTTAGTCTCATTCTAAGGTTTGTCTAAGTTCGTCATTAGAAAGAGACTAACTTGGGACGAACTTATCCAAACCTTAGAATGAGACTTAAGTTTGTCTTTGTTCGTCCCAAGTTTGTCTCGTTAGTCTCATTCTAAGGTTTGTCTAAGTACGTCCTTAGAAAAAGACTAACTTGGGACGAACTTAGACAAACCTTAGAATGAGACTTAAGTTTGTCTTTGTTCGTCCCAAGTTAGTCTCGTTAGTCTCATTCTAAGGTTTGTCTAAGTTCGTCCTTAGAAAAAGACTAACTTGTGACGAACTAAGACAAACCTTAGAATGAGACTTATGTTTGTCTTTGTTCATCCCAAGTTAGTCTCGTTAGTCTCATTCTAAGGTTTGTCTAAGTTCGTCCTTAGAAAGAGACTAACTTGGGACGAACTTAGACAAATCTTAGAATGAGACTAAATTTTGTCTTTGTTCGTCCCAAGTTAGTATCGTTAGTCTCATTCTAAGGTTTGTCAAAGTTCATCCTTAGAAAGAGACTAACTTGGGACGTACTAAGACAAACCTTAGAATGGGACTTAAGTTTGTCTTTGTTCGTCCCAAGTTTGTCTCGTTAGTCTCATTCTAAGGTTTGTCTAAGTACGTCCTTAGAAAAAGACTAACTTGGGACGAACTTAGACAAACCTTAGAATGAGACTTAAGTTTGTCTTTGTTCGTCCCAAGTTAGTCTTGTTAGTCTCATTCTAAGGTTTGTCTAAGTTCGTCCTTAGAAAAAGACTAACTTGGGACGAACTAAGACAAACCTTAGAATGAGACTTATGTTTGTCTTTGTTCGTCCCAAGTTAGTCTCGTTAGTCTCATTCTAAGGTTTGTCTAAGTTCGTCCTTAGAAAGAGACTAACTTGGGACAAACTTAGACAAATCTTAGAATGAGACTAAAATTTGTCTTTGTTCGTCCCAAGTTAGTATCGTTAGTCTCATTCTAAGGTTTGTCAAAGTTCATCCTTAGAAAGAGACTAACTTGGGACGTACTAAGACAAACCTTAGAATGGGACTTAAGTTTATCTTCCTTCGTCCCAAGTTAGTCTCGTTAGTCTCATTCAATGGGTTGTCTATGTTCGTCCTTAGAAAGAGACTAACTTGGGATAAACTAAGACAAACCTTAGAATGGGATATAAGTTTGTTTTTGTTCGTCCCAAGTTAGTCTCGTTAGTCTCATTCTAAGGTTTGTCTAAGTTCGTCATTAGAAAAAGACTAACTTGGGACGAACTTTGACAAACCTTAGAATGAGACTTAAGTTTGTCTTTGTTCGTCCCAAGTTAGTCTCGTTAGTCTCATTCTAAGGTTTGTCTAAGTTCGTCCTTAGAAAGAGACTAACTTGGGACGAACAAAGACAAACCTTAGAATGGGACTTATGTTTATCTTTGTTTGTCCCAAGTTAGTCTCGTTAATCTCATTCTAAGGTTTGTCTAAGTTCGTCCTTAGAAAAAGACTAACTTGGGACGAACTAAGACAAACCTTAGAATGAGACTAAAGTTTGTCTTTGTTCGTCCCAAGTTTGTCTCGTTAGTCTCATTCTAAGGTTTGTCTAAGTTCATCCTTAGAAAGAGAATAAATTGGGACGAACTTAGACAAACCTTAGAATGAGACTTAAGTTTGTCTTTGTTCGTCCCAAGTTAGTATCGTTAGTCTCATTCTAAGGTTTGTCTAAGTTCGTCCTTAGAAAGAGACTAACTTGGGACGTACTAAGACAAACCTTAGAATGGGACTTAAGTTTATCTTTGTTCGTCCCAAGTTAGTCTCGTTAGTCTCATTCAAAGGGTTGTCTAAGTTCGTCCTTAGAAAGAGACTAACTTGGGATAAACTAAGACAAACCTTAGAATGGGACATAAGTTTGTCTTTGTTCGTCCCAAGTTAGTCTCGTTAGTCTCATTCTAAGGTTTGTCTAAGTTCGTCCTTAGAAAGAGACTAACTTGGGACGAACTTATCCAAACCTTAGAATGAGACTTAAGTTTGTCTTTGTTCGTCCCAAGTTTGTCTCGTTAGTCTCATTCTAAGGTTTGTCTAAGTACGTCCTTAGAAAAAGACTAACTTGGGACGAACTTAGACAAACCTAAGAATGAGACTTAAGTTTGTCTTTGTTCGTCCCAAGTTAGTCTCGTTAGTCTCATTCTAAGGTTTGTCTAAGTTCGTCCTTAGAAAAAGACTAACTTGGGACGAACTAAGACAAACCTTAGAATGAGACTTATGTTTGTCTTTGTTCGTCCCAAGTTAGTCTCGTTAGTCTCATTCTAAGGTTTGTCTAAGTTCGTCCTTAGAAAGAGACTAACTTGGGACGAACTTAGATAAATCTTAGAATGAGACTAAATTTTGTCTTTGTTCGTCCCAAGTTAGTATCGTTAGTCTCATTCTAAGGTTTGTCAAAGTTCATCCTTAGAAAGAGACTAACTTGGGACGTACTAAGACAAACCTTAGAATGGGACTTAAGTTTATCTTCGTTCGTCCCAAGTTAGTCTCGTTAGTCTCATTCAATGGGTTGTCTATGTTCGTCCTTAGAAAGAGACTAACTTGGGATAAACTAAGACAAACCTTAGAATGGGATATAAGTTTGTTTTTGTTCGTCCCAAGTTAGTCTCGTTAGTCTCATTCTAAGGTTTGTCTAAGTTCGTCCTTAGAAAGAGACTAACTTGGGATGAACTTATCCAAACCTTAGAATGAGACTTAAGTTTGTCTTTGTTCGTCCCAAGTTTGTCTCGTTAGTCTCATTCTAAGGTTTGTCTAAGTACGTCCTTAGAAAAAGACTAACTTGGGACGAATTTAGACAAACCTTAGAATGAGACTTAAGTTTTTCTTTGTTCGTCCCAAGTTAGTCTCGTTAGTCTCATTCTAAGGTTTGTCTAAGTTCGTCCTTAGAAAAAGACTAACTTGGGATGAACTAAGACAAACCTTAGAATGAGACTTATGTTTGTCTTTGTTCGTCCCAAGTTAGTCTCGTTAGTCTCATTCTAAGGTTTGTCTAAGTTCGTCCTTAGAAAGAGACTAACTTGGGACGAACTTAGACAAATCTTAGAATGAGACTAAATTTTGTCTTTGTTCGTCCCAAGTTAGTCTCGTTAGTCTCATTCTAAGGTTTGTCTAAGTTCGTTCTTAGAAAGAGACTAACTTGGGACGAACAAAGACAAACCGTAGAATGAGACTTAAGTTTGTCTTTGTTCGTCCCAAGTTAGTCTCGTAAGTCTCATTCTAAGGTTTGTCTAAGTTCGTCCTTAGAAAGAGACTAACTTGGGATGAACTTATCCAAACCTTAGAATGAGACTTAAGTTTGTCTTTGTTCGTCCCAAGTTTGTCTCGTTAGTCTCATTCTAAGGTTTGTCTAAGTACGTCCTTAGAAAAAGACTAACTTGGGACGAACTTAGACAAACCTTACAATGAGACTTAAGTTTGTCTTTGTTCGTCCCAAGTTAGTCTCGTTAGTCTCATTCTAAGGTTTGTCTAAGTTCGTCCTTAAAAAAAGACTAACTTGGGATGAACTAAGACAAACCTTAGAATGAGACTTATGTTTGTCTTTGTTCGTCCCAAGTTAGTCTCGTTAGTCTCATTCTAAGGTTTGTCTAAGTTCGTCCTTAGAAAGAGACTAACATGGGACGAACTTAGACAAATCTTAGAATGAGACTAAATTTTGTCTTTGTTCGTCCCAAGTTAGTCTCGTTAGTCTCATTCTAAGGTTTGTCTAAGTTCGTCCTTAGAAAGAGACTAACTTGGGACGAACAAAGACAAACCGTAGAATGAGACTTAAGTTTGTCTTTGTTCGTCCCAAGTTAGTCTCGTTAGTCTCATTCTATGGTTTGTCTAAGTTCGTCCTTAGAAAGAGACTAACTTGGGACGAACTTAGACAAACCATAGAATGAGACTAAAGTTTGTCTTTGTTCGTCCCAAATTTGTCTCGTTAGTCTCATTCTAAGGTTTGTCTAAGTTCGTCCTTAGAAAGAGACTAACTTGGGACGAACTAAGACAAACCTTAGAATGGGACTTAAGTTTGTCTTTGTTTGTCCCAAGTTAGTCTCGTTAATCTCATTCTAAGGTTTGTCTAAGTTCGTCCTTAGAAAAAGACTAACTTGGGACGAACTTAGACAAACCTTAGAATGAGACTAAAGTTTGTCTTTGTTCGTCCCAAGTTTGTCTCGTTAGTCTCATTCTAAGGTTTGTCTAAGTTCGTCCTTAGAAAGAGAATAACTTGGGACGAACTTAGACAAACCTTAGAATGAGACTTAAGTTTGTCTTTGTTCGTCCCAAGTTAGTAACGTTAGTCTCATTCTAAGGTTTGTCTAAGTTCGTCCTTAGAAAGAGACTAACTTGGGACGAACTTAGACAAACCTTATAATGAGACTTAAGTTTGTCTTTGTTCGTCCCAAGTTAGTCTCGTTAGTCTCATTCTAAGGTTTGTCTAAGTTCGTCCTTAGAAAGAGACTAACTTGGGACGAACTTAGACAAATCTTAGAATGAGACTAAATTTTGTCTTTGTTCGTCCCAAGTTAGTATCGTTAGTCTCATTCTAAGGTTTGTCAAAGTTCATCCTTAGAAAGAGACTAACTTGGGATGAACTTATCCAAACCTTAGAATGAGACTTAAGTTTGTCTTTGTTCGTCCCAAGTTTGTCTCGTTAGTCTCATTCTAAGGTTTGTCTAAGTACGTCCTTAGAAAAAGACTAATTTAGGACGAACTTAGACAAACCTTAGAATGAGACTTAAGTTTGTCTTTGTTCGTCCCAAGTTAGTCTTGTTAGTCTCATTCTAAGGTTTGTCTATGTTCGTCCTTAGAAAAAGACTAACTTGGGACGAACTAAGACAAACCTTAGAATGAGACTTATGTTTGTCTTTGTTCGTCCCAAGTTAGTCTCGTTAGTCACATTCTAAGGTTTGTCTAAGTTCGTCCTTAGAAAGAGACTAACTTGGGACAAACTTAGACAAATCTTAGAATGAGACTAAATTTTGTCTTTGTTCGTCCCAAGTTAGTATCGTTAGTCTCATTCTAAGGTTTGTCAAAGTTCATCCTTAGAAAGAGACTAACTTGGGACGTACTAAGACAAACCTTAGAATGGGACTTAAGTTTATCTTCGTTCGTCCCAAGTTAGTCTCGTTAGTCTCATTCAATGGGTTGTCTATGTTCGTCCTTAGAAAGAGACTAACTTGGGATAAACTAAGACAAACCTTAGAATGAGACTAACTTGGGACGTACTAAGACAAACCTTAGAATGGGACTTAAGTTTATCTTCGTTCGTCCCAAGTTAGTCTCGTTAGTCTCATTCAAAGGTTTGTCTAAGTTCGTCCTTAGAAAGAGACTAACTTGGGACGAACTAAGACAAACCTTAGAATGAGACTTAAGTTTGTCTTTGTTCGTCCCAAGTTAGTCTCGTTAGTCTCATTCTAACGTTTGTCTAAGGTCGTCCTTAGAAAGCGACTAACTTGGGACGAACTAAGATAAACCTTAGAATGAGACTAACGTTTTTCTTTGTTCGTCCCAAGTTAGACAAACTTAAGTCTCATTCTAAGGTTTGTCTAAGTTCGTCCTTAGAAAGAGACTAACTTGGGCGAACTTAGAAAAACCTTAGAATGAGACTTAAGTTTGTCTTTGTTCGTCCCAAGTTAGTCTCGTTAGTCTCATTCAAAGGTTTGTCTAAGTTCGTCCTTAGAAAGAGACTAACTTGGGACGAACTAAGAGAAACCTTAGAATGAGAGTTAAGTTTGTCTTTGTTCGTCCCAAGTTAGTCTCGTTAGTCTCATTCAAAGGTTTGTCTAAGTTCGTCCTTAGAAAGAGACTAACTTGGGACGAACTTAGACAAACCTTAGAATGAGACTTAAGTTTGTCTTTGTTCGTCCCAAGTTAGTCTCGTTAGTCTCATTCTAAGGTTTGTATAAGTTCGTCCTTAGAAAAAGACAAACTTGGGACGAAATAAGACAAACCTTAGAATGAGACTTATGTTTGTCTTTGTTCGTCCCAAGATAGTCTCGTTAGTCTCATTCTAAGGTTTGTCTAAGTTCGTCCTTAGAAAGAGACTAACTTGGGACGAACTTAGACAAATCTTAGAATGAGACTAAATTTTGTCTTTGTTCGTCCCAAGTTAGTCTCGTTAGGCTCATTCTAAGGTTTGTCTAAGTTCGTCCTTAGAAAGAGACTAACTTGGGACGTACTAAGACAAACCTTAGAATGGGAGTTAAGTTTATCTTTGTTCGTCCCAAGTTAGTCTCGTTAGTCTCATTCAAAGGGTTGTCTAAGTTCATCCTTAGAAAGAGACTAACTTGGGATAAACTAAGACAAACCTTAGAATGGGTCATAAGTTTGTCTTTGTTCGTCCCAAGTTAGTCTCGTTAGTCTCATTCTAAGGTTTGTCTAAGTTCGTCCTTAGAAATAGACTAACTTGGGACGAACTTATCCAAACCTTAGAATGAGACTTATGTTTGTCTTTGTTCGTCCCAAGTTTGTCTCGTTAGTCTCATTCTAAGGTTTGTCTAAGTTCGTCCTTAGAAAAAGATTAACCTGGGACGAACTTAGACAAACCTTAGAATGAGACTTAAGTTTGTCTTTGTTCGTCCCAAGTTAGTCTCGTTAGTCTCATTCTAAGGTTTGTCTAAGTTCATCCTTAGAAAAAGACTAACTTGGGACGAACTAAGACAAACCTTAGAATGAGACTTATGTTTGTCTTTGTTCGTCCCAAGATAGTCTCGTTAGTCTCATTCTAAGGTTTGTCTAAGTTCGTCCTTAGAAAAAGACTAACTTGGGACGAACTAAGACAAACCTTAGAATGAGACTTATGTTTGTCTTTGTTCGTCCCAAGATAGTCTCGTTAGTCTCATTCTAAGGTTTGTCTAAGTTCGTCCTTAGAAAGAGACTAACTTGGGACGAACTTAGACAAATCTTAGAATGAGACTAAATTTTGTCTTTGTTCGTCCCAAGTTAGTCTCGTTAGTCTCATTCTAAGGTTTGTCTAAGTTCGTCCTTAGAAAGAGACTAACTTGGGACGTACTAAGACAATCCTTAGAATGGGAGTTAAGTTTATCTTTGTTCGTCCCAAGTTAGTCTCGTTAGTCTCATTCAAAGGGTTGTCTAAGTTCATCCTTAGAAAGAGACTAACTTGGGATAAACTAAGACAAACCTTAGAATGGGTCATAAGTTTGTCTTTGTTCGTCCCAAGTTAGTCTCGTTAGTCTCATTCTAAGGTTTGTCTAAGTTCGTCCTTAGAAATAGACTAACTTGGGACGAACTTATCCAAACCTTAGAATGAGACTTATGTTTGTCTTTGTTCGTCCCAAGTTTGTCTCGTTAGTCTCATTCTAAGGGTTGTCTAAGAATGTCCTTAGAAAAAGACTAACCTGGGACGAACTTAGACAAACCTTAGAATGAGACTTAAGTTTGTCTATGTTCGTCCCAAGTTAGTCTCGTTAGTCTCATTCTAAGGTTTGTCTAAGTTCATCCTTAGAAAAAGACTAACTTGGGACGAACTAAGACAAACCTTAGAATGAGACTTATGTTTGTCTTTGTTCGTCCCAAGTTAGTCTCGTTAGTCTCATTCTAAGGTTTGTCTAAGTTTGTCCTTAGAAAGAGACTAACTTCGGACGAACTTAGACAAATCTTAGAATGAGACTAAATTTTGTCTTTGTTCGTCCCAAGTTAGTATCGTTAGTCTCATTCTAAGGTTTGTCAAAGTTCGTCCTTAGAAAGAGACTAACTTGGGACGTACTAAGACAAACCTTAGAATGGGACTTAAGTTTATCTTTGTTCGTCCAAAGTTAGTCTCGTTAGTCTCATTCAAAGGGTTGTCTAAGTTCGTCCTTAGAAAGAGACTAACTTGGGATAAACTAAGACAAACCTTAGAATGGGACATAAGTTTGTCTTTGTTCGTCCCAAGTTAGTCTCGTTAGTCTCATTCTAAGGTTTGTCTAAGTTTGTCCTTAGAAAGAGACTAACTTGGGAAGAACTTATCCAAACCTTAGAATGAGACTTAAGTTTGTCTTTGTTCGTCCCAAGTTTGTCTCGTTAGTCTCATTCAAAGGTTTGTCTAAGTTCGTCCTTAGAAAGAGACTAACTTGGGACGAACTAAGAGAAACCTTAGAATGAGAGTTAAGTTTGTCTTTGTTCGTCCCAAGTTAGTCTCGTTAGTCTCATTCAAAGGTTTGTCTAAGTTCGTCCTTAGAAAGAGACTAACTTGGGACGAACTAAGACAAACTTTAGAATGAGACTTAAGTTTGTCTTTGTTCGTCCCAAGTTAGTCTCGTTAGTCTCATTCTAAGGTTTGTCTAAGGACGTCATTAGAAAGAGACTAACTTGGGACGAACTTAGAGAAACCTTAGAATGAGACTTAAGTTTGTCTTTGTTCGTCCCAAGTTAGTCTCGTTAGTCTCATTCTAAGGTTTGTCTAAGGTCGTCCTTAGAAAGAGACTAACTTGGGACGAACTTAGACAAACCTTAGAATGAGACTTAAGTTTGTCTTTGTTCGTCCCAACTTTGTCTCGTTAGTCTCATTCTAAGGTTTGTCTAAGTTCGCCATTAGAAAGAGACTAACTTGGGACGAACTTAGACAAACCTTAGAATGAGACTTAAGTTTGTCTTTGTTCGTCCCAAGTTAGTCTCGTTAGTCTCATTCTAAGGTTTGTCTAAGTTCGTCCTTAGAAAAAGACTAACTTGGGACGAACTAAGACAAACCTTAGAATGAGACTTATGTTTGTCTTTGTTCGTCCCAAGATAGCCTCGTTAGTATCATTCAAAGGTTTTTCTAAGTTCGTCCTTAGAAAGAGACTAACTTGGGATGAACTTAGACAAACCTTAGAATGAGACTTAAGTTTGTCTTTGTTCGTCCCAAGATAGTCTCGTTAGTATCATTCAAAGGTTTTTCTAAGTTCGTCCTTAGAAAGAGACTAACTTGGGACGTACTAAGACAAACCTTAGAATGGGACTTAAGTTTATCTTTGTTCGTCCCAAGTTAGTCTCGTTAGTCTCATTCAAAGGGTTGTCTAAGTTCGTCCTTAGAAAGAGACTAACTTGGGATAAACTAAGACAAACCTTTGAATGGGTCATAAGTTTGTCTTTGTTCGTCCCAAGTTAGTCTCGTTAGTCTCATTCTAAGGTTTGTCTAAGTTCGTCCTTAGAAAGAGACTAACTTGGGACGAACTTATCCAAACCTTAGAATGAGACTTAAGTTTGTCTTTGTTCGTCCCAAGTTTGTCTCGTTAGTCTCATTCTAAGGTTTTTCTAAGTTCGTCCTTAGAAAAAGACTAACTTGGGACGAACTTAGACAAACCATAGAATGAGACTAACGTTTTTCTTTGTTCGTCCCAAGTTAGACAAACTTAAGTCTCATTCTAAGGTTTGTCTAAGTTCGTCCTTAGAAAGAGACTAACTTGGGCGAACTTAGAAAAACCTTAGAATGAGGCTTAAGTTTGTCTTTGTTCGTCCCAAGTTAATCTCGTCAGTCTCATTCAAAGGTTTGTCTAAGTTCGTCCTTAGAAAGAGACTAACTTGGGACGAACTAAGATAAACCTTAGAATGAGAGTTAAGTTTGTCTTTGTTCGTCCCAAGTTAGTCTCGTTAGTCTCATTCAAAGGTTTGTGTAAGTTCATCCTTAGAAAGAGACTAACTTGGGACGAACTTAGACAAACCTTAGAATGAGACTTAAGTTTGTCTTTGTTCGTCCCAAGTTAGTCTTGTTAGTCTCATTCTAAGGTTTGTCGAAGTTCATCCTTAGAAAAAGACTAACTTGGGACGAACTAAGACAAACCTTAGAATGAGACTTATGTTTGTCTTTGTTCGTCCCAAGATAGTCTCGTTAGTATCATTCAAAGGTTTGTCTAAGTTCGTCCTTAGAAAGAGACTAACTTGGGATGAACTTAGACAAATCTTAGAATGAGACTAAATTTTGTCTTTGTTCGTCCCAAGTTAGTCTCGTTAGTCTCATTCTAAGGTTTGTCTAAGTTCGTCCTTAGAAAGAGACTAACTTGGGACGTACTAAGACAAACCTTAGAATGGGACTTAAGTTTATCTTTGTTCGTTCCAAGTTAGTCTCATTAGTCTCATTCAAAGGGTTGTCTAAGTTCGTCCTTAGAAAGAGACTAACTTGGGATAAACTAAGACAAACCTTAGAATGGGTCATAAGTTTGTCTTTGTTCGTCCCAAGTTAGTCTCGTTAGTCTCATTCTAAGGTTTGTCTAAGTTCGTCCTTAGAAAGAGACTAACTTGGGACGAACTTATCCAAACCTTAGAATGAGACTTAAGTTTGTCTTTGTTCGTCCCAAGTTTGTCTCGTTAGTCTCATTCTAAGGTTTGTCTAAGTTCGTCCTTAGAAAAAGACTAACTTGGGACGAACTTAGACAAACCTTAGAATGAGACTTAAATTTGTCTTTGTTCGTCCCAAGTTAGTCTCGTTAGTCTCATTCTAAGGTTTGTCAAAGTTCGTCCGTAGAAAGAGACTAACTTGGGACGAACTAAGATAAACCTAAGAATGAGACTAACGTTTTTCTTTGTTCGTCCCAAGTTAGACAAACTTAAGTCTCATTCTAAGGTTTGTCTAAGTTCGTCCTTAGAAAGAGACTAACTTGGGCGAACTTAGAAAACCCTTAGAATGAGACTTAAGTTTGTCTTTGTTCGTCCCAAGTTAGTCTCGTTAGTCTCATTCAAAGGTTTGTCTAAGTTCGTCCTTAGAAAGTGACTAACTTGGGACGAACTAAGAGAAACCTTAGAATGAGAGTTAAGTTTGTCTTTGTTCGTCCCAAGTTAGTCTCGTTAGTCTCATTCAAAGGTTTGTCTAAGTTCGTCTTTAGAAAGAGACTAACTTGGGACGAACTAAGACAAACCTTAGAATGAGACTTAAGTTTGTCTTTGTTCGTCCCAACTTTGTCTCGTTAGTCTCATTCTAGGGTTCGTCCTTAGAAAGAGACTAACTTGGGATGAACTAAGAGAAACCTTAGAATGAGACTTAAGTTTGTCTTTGTTCGTCCCAAGTTAGTCTCGTTAGTCTCATTCTAAGGTTTGTCTAAGTTCGTCCTTAGAACGAGACTAACTTGTGACGAACTAAGAGAAACCTTAGAATGAGAGTTCAGTTTGTCTTTGTTCGTCCCAAGTTAGTCTCGTTAGTCTCATTCAAAGGTTTGTCTAAGTTCGTCCTTAGAAAGAGACTAACTTGGGACGAACTAAGAGAAACCTTAGAATGAGAGTTAAGTTTGTCTTTGTTCGTCCCAAGTTAGTCTCGTTTGTCTCATTCAAAGGTTTGTCTAAGTTCGTCCTTAGAAAGAGACTAACTTTGGACGAACTAAGACAAACCTTAGAATGAGACTTAAGTTTGTCTTTGTTCGTCCCAAGTTAGTCTCGTTAGTCTCATTCTAAGGTTTGTCTAAGGTCGTCCTTAGAAAGAGACTAACTTGGGACGAACTAAGATAAACCTAAGAATGAGACTAACGTTTTTCTTTGTTCGTCCCAAGTTAGACAAACTTAAGTCTCATTCTAAGGTTTGTCTAAGTTCGTCCTTAGAAAGAGACTAACTTGGGCGAACTTTGAATAACCTTAGAATGAGACTTAAGTTTGTCTTTATTCGTCCCAAGTTAGTCTCGTTAGTCTCATTCAAAGGTTTGTCTAAGTTCGTCCTTAGAAAGAGACTAACTTGGGACGAACTAAGAGAAACCTTAGAATGAGAGTTAAGTTTGTCTTTGTTCGTCCCAAGTTAGTCTCGTTAGTCTCATTCAAAGGTTTGTCTAAGTTCGTCCTTAGAAAGAGACTAACTTGGGACGAACTTAGACAAACCTTAGAATGAGACTTAAGTTTGTCTTTGTTCGTCCCAAGTTAGTCTCGTTAGTCTCATTCTAAGGTTTGTCTAAGTTCGTCCTTAGAAAAAGACTAACTTGGGACGAACTAAGACAAACCTCAGAATGAGACTTATGTTTGTCTTTGTTCGTCCCAAGATAGTCTCGTTAGTCTCATTCTAAGGTTTGTCTAAGTTCGTCCTTAGAAAGAGACTAACTTGGGACGAACTTAGACAAATCTTAGAATGAGACTAAATTTGGTCTTTGTTCGTCCCAAGTTAGTCTCGTTAGTCTCATTCAAAGGTTTGTCTAAGTTCGTCCTTAGAAAGTGACTAACTTGGGACGAACTAAGAGAAACCTTAGAATGAGAGTTAAGTTTGTCTTTGTTCGTCCCAAATTAGTCTCGTTAGTCTCATTCAAAGGTTTGTCTAAGTTCGTCTTTAGAAAGAGACTAACTTGGGACGAACTAAGACAAACCTTAGAATGAGACTTAAGTTTGTCTTTGTTCGTCCCAACTTTGTCTCGTTAGTCTCATTCTAGGGTTCGTCCTTAGAAAGAGACTAACTTGGGATGAACTAAGAGAAACCTTAGAATGAGACTTAAGTTTGTCTTTGTTCGTCCCAAGTTAGTCTCGTTAGTCTCATTCTAAGGTTTGTCTAAGTTCGTCCTTAAAACGAGACTAACTTGTGACGAACTAAGAGAAACCTTAGAATGAGAGTTCAGTTTGTCTTTGTTCGTCCCAAGTTAGTCTCGTTAGTCTCATTCAAAGGTTTGTCTAAGTTCGTCCTTAGAAAGAGACTAACTTGGGACGAACTAAGAGAAACCTTAGAATGAGAGTTAAGTTTGTCTTTGTTCGTCCCAAGTTAGTCTCGTTTGTCTCATTCAAAGGTTTGTCTAAGTTCGTCCTTAGAAAGAGACTAACTTGGGACGAACTAAGACAAACCTTAGAATGAGACTTAAGTTTGTCTTTGTTCGTCCCAAGTTAGTCTCGTTAGTCTCATTCTAAGGTTTGTCTAAGGTCGTCCTTAGAAAGCGACTAACTTGGGACGAACTAAGATAAACCTAAGAATGAGACTAACGTTTTTCTTTGTTCGTCCCAAGTTAGACAAACTTAAGTCTCATTCTAAGGTTTGTCTAAGTTCGTCCTTAGAAAGAGACTAACTTGGGCGAACTTTGAATAACCTTAGAATGAGACTTAAGTTTGTCTTTATTCGTCCCAAGTTAGTCTCGTTAGTCTCATTCAAAGGTTTGTCTAAGTTCGTCCTTAGAAAGAGACTAACTTGGGACGAACTAAGAGAAACCTTAGAATGAGAGTTAAGTTTGTCTTTGTTCGTCCCAAGTTAGTCTCGTTAGTCTCATTCAAAGGTTTGTCTAAGTTCGTCCTTAGAAAGAGACTAACTTGGGACGAACTTAGACAAACCTTAGAATGAGACTTAAGTTTGTCTTTGTTCGTCCCAAGTTAGTCTCGTTAGTCTCATTCTAAGGTTTGTCTAAGTTCGTCCTTAGAAAAAGACTAACTTGGGACGAACTGAGACAAACCTCAGAATGAGACTTATGTTTGTCTTTGTTCGTCCCAAGATAGTCTCGTTAGTCTCATTCTAAGGTTTGTCTAAGTTCGTCCTTAGAAAGAGACTAACTTGGGACGAACTTAGACAAATCTTAGAATGAGACTAAATTTGGTCTTTGTTCGTCCCAAGTTAGTCTCGTTAGTCTCATTCAAAGGTTTGTCTAAGTTCGTCCTTAGAAAGTGACTAACTTGGGACGAACTAAGAGAAACCTTAGAATGAGAGTTAAGTTTGTCTTTGTTCGTCCCAAATTAGTCTCGTTAGTCTCATTCAAAGGTTTGTCTAAGTTCGTCTTTAGAAAGAGACTAACTTGGGACGAACTAAGACAAACCTTAGAATGAGACTTAAGTTTGTCTTTGTTCGTCCCAACTTTGTCTCGTTAGTCTCATTCTAGGGTTCGTCCTTAGAAAGAGACTAACTTGGGATGAACTAAGAGAAACCTTAGAATGAGACTTAAGTTTGTCTTTGTTCGTCCCAAGTTAGTCTCGTTAGTCTCATTCTAAGGTTTGTCTAAGTTCGTCCTTAAAACGAGACTAACTTGTGACGAACTAAGAGAAACCTTAGAATGAGAGTTCAGTTTGTCTTTGTTCGTCCCAAGTTAGTCTCGTTAGTCTCATTCAAAGGTTTGTCTAAGTTCGTCCTTAGAAAGAGACTAACTTGGGACGAACTAAGAGAAACCTTAGAATGAGAGTTAAGTTTGTCTTTGTTCGTCCCAAGTTAGTCTCGTTTGTCTCATTCAAAGGTTTGTCTAAGTTCGTCCTTAGAAAGAGACTAACTTGGGACGAACTAAGACAAACCTTAGAATGAGACTTAAGTTTGTCTTTGTTCGTCCCAAGTTAGTCTCGTTAGTCTCATTCTAAGGTTTGTCTAAGGTCGTCCTTAGAAAGCGACTAACTTGGGACGAACTAAGATAAACCTAAGAATGAGACTAACGTTTTTCTTTGTTCGTCCCAAGTTAGACAAACTTAAGTCTCATTCTAAGGTTTGTCTAAGTTCGTCCTTAGAAAGAGACTAACTTGGGCGAACTTTGAATAACCTTAGAATGAGACTTAAGTTTGTCTTTATTCGTCCCAAGTTAGTCTCGTTAGTCTCATTCAAAGGTTTGTCTAAGTTCGTCCTTAGAAAGAGACTAACTTGGGACGAACTAAGAGAAACCTTAGAATGAGAGTTAAGTTTGTCTTTGTTCGTCCCAAGTTAGTCTCGTTAGTCTCATTCAAAGGTTTGTCTAAGTTCGTCCTTAGAAAGAGACTAACTTGGGACGAACTTAGACAAACCTTAGAATGAGACTTAAGTTTGTCTTTGTTCGTCCCAAGTTAGTCTCGTTAGTCTCATTCTAAGGTTTGTCTAAGTTCGTCCTTAGAAAAAGACTAACTTGGGATGAACTAAGACAAACCTCAGAATGAGACTTATGTTTGTCTTTGTTCGTCCCAAGATAGTCTCGTTAGTCTCATTCTAAGGTTTGTCTAAGTTCGTCCTTAGAAAGAGACTAACTTGGGACGAACTTAGAGAAACCTTAGAATGAGACTTAAGTTTGTCTTTGTTCGTCCCAAGTTAGTCTCGTTAGTCTCATTCTAAGGTTTGTCTAAGTTCGTCCTTAGAAAAAGACTAACTTGGGACGAACTAAGACAAACCTTAGAATGAGACTTATGTTTGTCTTTGTTCGTCCCAAGATAGCCTCGTTAGTATCATTCAAAGGTTTTTCTAAGTTCGTCCTTAGAAAGAGACTAACTTGGGATGAACTTAGACAAACCTTAGAATGAGACTTAAGTTTGTCTTTGTTCGTCCCAAGATAGTCTCGTTAGTATCATTCAAAGGTTTTTCTAAGTTCGTCCTTAGAAAGAGACTAACTTGGGACGTACTAAGACAAACCTTAGAATGGGACTTAAGTTTATCTTTGTTCGTCCCAAGTTAGTCTCGTTAGTCTCATTCAAAGGGTTGTCTAAGTTCGTCCTTAGAAAGAGACTAACTTGGGATAAACTAAGACAAACCTTTGAATGGGTCATAAGTTTGTCTTTGTTCGTCCCAAGTTAGTCTCGTTAGTCTCATTCTAAGGTTTGTCTAAGTTCGTCCTTAGAAAGAGACTAACTTGGGACGAACTTATCCAAACCTTAGAATGAGACTTAAGTTTGTCTTTGTTCGTCCCAAGTTTGTCTCGTTAGTCTCATTCTAAGGTTTTTCTAAGTTCGTCCTTAGAAAAAGACTAACTTGGGACGAACTTAGACAAACCATAGAATGAGACTAACGTTTTTCTTTGTTCGTCCCAAGTTAGACAAACTTAAGTCTCATTCTAAGGTTTGTCTAAGTTCGTCCTTAGAAAGAGACTAACTTGGGCGAACTTAGAAAAACCTTAGAATGAGGCTTAAGTTTGTCTTTGTTCGTCCCAAGTTAATCTCGTCAGTCTCATTCAAAGGTTTGTCTAAGTTCGTCCTTAGAAAGAGACTAACTTGGGACGAACTAAGATAAACCTTAGAATGAGAGTTAAGTTTGTCTTTGTTCGTCCCAAGTTAGTCTCGTTAGTCTCATTCAAAGGTTTGTGTAAGTTCATCCTTAGAAAGAGACTAACTTGGGACGAACTTAGACAAACCTTAGAATGAGACTTAAGTTTGTCTTTGTTCGTCCCAAGTTAGTCTTGTTAGTCTCATTCTAAGGTTTGTCGAAGTTCATCCTTAGAAAAAGACTAACTTGGGACGAACTAAGACAAACCTTAGAATGAGACTTATGTTTGTCTTTGTTCGTCCCAAGATAGTCTCGTTAGTATCATTCAAAGGTTTGTCTAAGTTCGTCCTTAGAAAGAGACTAACTTGGGATGAACTTAGACAAATCTTAGAATGAGACTAAATTTTGTCTTTGTTCGTCCCAAGTTAGTCTCGTTAGTCTCATTCTAAGGTTTGTCTAAGTTCGTCCTTAGAAAGAGACTAACTTGGGACGTACTAAGACAAACCTTAGAATGGGACTTAAGTTTATCTTTGTTCGTTCCAAGTTAGTCTCATTAGTCTCATTCAAAGGGTTGTCTAAGTTCGTCCTTAGAAAGAGACTAACTTGGGATAAACTAAGACAAACCTTAGAATGGGTCATAAGTTTGTCTTTGTTCGTCCCAAGTTAGTCTCGTTAGTCTCATTCTAAGGTTTGTCTAAGTTCGTCCTTAGAAAGAGACTAACTTGGGACGAACTTATCCAAACCTTAGAATGAGACTTAAGTTTGTCTTTGTTCGTCCCAAGTTTGTCTCGTTAGTCTCATTCTAAGGTTTGTCTAAGTTCGTCCTTAGAAAAAGACTAACTTGGGACGAACTTAGACAAACCTTAGAATGAGACTTAAATTTGTCTTTGTTCGTCCCAAGTTAGTCTCGTTAGTCTCATTCTAAGGTTTGTCAAAGTTCGTCCGTAGAAAGAGACTAACTTGGGACGAACTAAGATAAACCTAAGAATGAGACTAACGTTTTTCTTTGTTCGTCCCAAGTTAGACAAACTTAAGTCTCATTCTAAGGTTTGTCTAAGTTCGTCCTTAGAAAGAGACTAACTTGGGCGAACTTAGAAAACCCTTAGAATGAGACTTAAGTTTGTCTTTGTTCGTCCCAAGTTAGTCTCGTTAGTCTCATTCAAAGGTTTGTCTAAGTTCGTCCTTAGAAAGTGACTAACTTGGGACGAACTAAGAGAAACCTTAGAATGAGAGTTAAGTTTGTCTTTGTTCGTCCCAAGTTAGTCTCGTTAGTCTCATTCAAAGGTTTGTCTAAGTTCGTCTTTAGAAAGAGACTAACTTGGGACGAACTAAGACAAACCTTAGAATGAGACTTAAGTTTGTCTTTGTTCGTCCCAACTTTGTCTCGTTAGTCTCATTCTAGGGTTCGTCCTTAGAAAGAGACTAACTTGGGATGAACTAAGAGAAACCTTAGAATGAGACTTAAGTTTGTCTTTGTTCGTCCCAAGTTAGTCTCGTTAGTCTCATTCTAAGGTTTGTCTAAGTTCGTCCTTAGAACGAGACTAACTTGTGACGAACTAAGAGAAACCTTAGAATGAGAGTTCAGTTTGTCTTTGTTCGTCCCAAGTTAGTCTCGTTAGTCTCATTCAAAGGTTTGTCTAAGTTCGTCCTTAGAAAGAGACTAACTTGGGACGAACTAAGAGAAACCTTAGAATGAGAGTTAAGTTTGTCTTTGTTCGTCCCAAGTTAGTCTCGTTTGTCTCATTCAAAGGTTTGTCTAAGTTCGTCCTTAGAAAGAGACTAACTTTGGACGAACTAAGACAAACCTTAGAATGAGACTTAAGTTTGTCTTTGTTCGTCCCAAGTTAGTCTCGTTAGTCTCATTCTAAGGTTTGTCTAAGGTCGTCCTTAGAAAGAGACTAACTTGGGACGAACTAAGATAAACCTAAGAATGAGACTAACGTTTTTCTTTGTTCGTCCCAAGTTAGACAAACTTAAGTCTCATTCTAAGGTTTGTCTAAGTTCGTCCTTAGAAAGAGACTAACTTGGGCGAACTTTGAATAACCTTAGAATGAGACTTAAGTTTGTCTTTATTCGTCCCAAGTTAGTCTCGTTAGTCTCATTCAAAGGTTTGTCTAAGTTCGTCCTTAGAAAGAGACTAACTTGGGACGAACTAAGAGAAACCTTAGAATGAGAGTTAAGTTTGTCTTTGTTCGTCCCAAGTTAGTCTCGTTAGTCTCATTCAAAGGTTTGTCTAAGTTCGTCCTTAGAAAGAGACTAACTTGGGACGAACTTAGACAAACCTTAGAATGAGACTTAAGTTTGTCTTTGTTCGTCCCAAGTTAGTCTCGTTAGTCTCATTCTAAGGTTTGTCTAAGTTCGTCCTTAGAAAAAGACTAACTTGGGACGAACTAAGACAAACCTCAGAATGAGACTTATGTTTGTCTTTGTTCGTCCCAAGATAGTCTCGTTAGTCTCATTCTAAGGTTTGTCTAAGTTCGTCCTTAGAAAGAGACTAACTTGGGACGAACTTAGACAAATCTTAGAATGAGACTAAATTTGGTCTTTGTTCGTCCCAAGTTAGTCTCGTTAGTCTCATTCAAAGGTTTGTCTAAGTTCGTCCTTAGAAAGTGACTAACTTGGGACGAACTAAGAGAAACCTTAGAATGAGAGTTAAGTTTGTCTTTGTTCGTCCCAAATTAGTCTCGTTAGTCTCATTCAAAGGTTTGTCTAAGTTCGTCTTTAGAAAGAGACTAACTTGGGACGAACTAAGACAAACCTTAGAATGAGACTTAAGTTTGTCTTTGTTCGTCCCAACTTTGTCTCGTTAGTCTCATTCTAGGGTTCGTCCTTAGAAAGAGACTAACTTGGGATGAACTAAGAGAAACCTTAGAATGAGACTTAAGTTTGTCTTTGTTCGTCCCAAGTTAGTCTCGTTAGTCTCATTCTAAGGTTTGTCTAAGTTCGTCCTTAAAACGAGACTAACTTGTGACGAACTAAGAGAAACCTTAGAATGAGAGTTCAGTTTGTCTTTGTTCGTCCCAAGTTAGTCTCGTTAGTCTCATTCAAAGGTTTGTCTAAGTTCGTCCTTAGAAAGAGACTAACTTGGGACGAACTAAGAGAAACCTTAGAATGAGAGTTAAGTTTGTCTTTGTTCGTCCCAAGTTAGTCTCGTTTGTCTCATTCAAAGGTTTGTCTAAGTTCGTCCTTAGAAAGAGACTAACTTGGGACGAACTAAGACAAACCTTAGAATGAGACTTAAGTTTGTCTTTGTTCGTCCCAAGTTAGTCTCGTTAGTCTCATTCTAAGGTTTGTCTAAGGTCGTCCTTAGAAAGCGACTAACTTGGGACGAACTAAGATAAACCTAAGAATGAGACTAACGTTTTTCTTTGTTCGTCCCAAGTTAGACAAACTTAAGTCTCATTCTAAGGTTTGTCTAAGTTCGTCCTTAGAAAGAGACTAACTTGGGCGAACTTTGAATAACCTTAGAATGAGACTTAAGTTTGTCTTTATTCGTCCCAAGTTAGTCTCGTTAGTCTCATTCAAAGGTTTGTCTAAGTTCGTCCTTAGAAAGAGACTAACTTGGGACGAACTAAGAGAAACCTTAGAATGAGAGTTAAGTTTGTCTTTGTTCGTCCCAAGTTAGTCTCGTTAGTCTCATTCAAAGGTTTGTCTAAGTTCGTCCTTAGAAAGAGACTAACTTGGGACGAACTTAGACAAACCTTAGAATGAGACTTAAGTTTGTCTTTGTTCGTCCCAAGTTAGTCTCGTTAGTCTCATTCTAAGGTTTGTCTAAGTTCGTCCTTAGAAAAAGACTAACTTGGGACGAACTAAGACAAACCTCAGAATGAGACTTATGTTTGTCTTTGTTCGTCCCAAGATAGTCTCGTTAGTCTCATTCTAAGGTTTGTCTAAGTTCGTCCTTAGAAAGAGACTAACTTGGGACGAACTTAGACAAATCTTAGAATGAGACTAAATTTGGTCTTTGTTCGTCCCAAGTTAGTCTCGTTAGTCTCATTCAAAGGTTTGTCTAAGTTCGTCCTTAGAAAGTGACTAACTTGGGACGAACTAAGAGAAACCTTAGAATGAGAGTTAAGTTTGTCTTTGTTCGTCCCAAATTAGTCTCGTTAGTCTCATTCAAAGGTTTGTCTAAGTTCGTCTTTAGAAAGAGACTAACTTGGGACGAACTAAGACAAACCTTAGAATGAGACTTAAGTTTGTCTTTGTTCGTCCCAACTTTGTCTCGTTAGTCTCATTCTAGGGTTCGTCCTTAGAAAGAGACTAACTTGGGATGAACTAAGAGAAACCTTAGAATGAGACTTAAGTTTGTCTTTGTTCGTCCCAAGTTAGTCTCGTTAGTCTCATTCTAAGGTTTGTCTAAGTTCGTCCTTAAAACGAGACTAACTTGTGACGAACTAAGAGAAACCTTAGAATGAGAGTTCAGTTTGTCTTTGTTCGTCCCAAGTTAGTCTCGTTAGTCTCATTCAAAGGTTTGTCTAAGTTCGTCCTTAGAAAGAGACTAACTTGGGACGAACTAAGAGAAACCTTAGAATGAGAGTTAAGTTTGTCTTTGTTCGTCCCAAGTTAGTCTCGTTTGTCTCATTCAAAGGTTTGTCTAAGTTCGTCCTTAGAAAGAGACTAACTTGGGACGAACTAAGACAAACCTTAGAATGAGACTTAAGTTTGTCTTTGTTCGTCCCAAGTTAGTCTCGTTAGTCTCATTCTAAGGTTTGTCTAAGGTCGTCCTTAGAAAGCGACTAACTTGGGACGAACTAAGATAAACCTAAGAATGAGACTAACGTTTTTCTTTGTTCGTCCCAAGTTAGACAAACTTAAGTCTCATTCTAAGGTTTGTCTAAGTTCGTCCTTAGAAAGAGACTAACTTGGGCGAACTTTGAATAACCTTAGAATGAGACTTAAGTTTGTCTTTATTCGTCCCAAGTTAGTCTCGTTAGTCTCATTCAAAGGTTTGTCTAAGTTCGTCCTTAGAAAGAGACTAACTTGGGACGAACTAAGAGAAACCTTAGAATGAGAGTTAAGTTTGTCTTTGTTCGTCCCAAGTTAGTCTCGTTAGTCTCATTCAAAGGTTTGTCTAAGTTCGTCCTTAGAAAGAGACTAACTTGGGACGAACTTAGACAAACCTTAGAATGAGACTTAAGTTTGTCTTTGTTCGTCCCAAGTTAGTCTCGTTAGTCTCATTCTAAGGTTTGTCTAAGTTCGTCCTTAGAAAAAGACTAACTTGGGATGAACTAAGACAAACCTCAGAATGAGACTTATGTTTGTCTTTGTTCGTCCCAAGATAGTCTCGTTAGTCTCATTCTAAGGTTTGTCTAAGTTCGTCCTTAGAAAGAGACTAACTTGGGACGAACTTAGACAAATCTTAGAATGAGACTAAATTTGGTCTTTGTTCGTCCCAAGTTAGTCTCGTTAGTCTCATTCAAAGGTTTGTCTAAGTTCGTCCTTAGAAAGTGACTAACTTGGGACGAACTAAGAGAAACCTTAGAATGAGAGTTAAGTTTGTCTTTGTTCGTCCCAAATTAGTCTCGTTAGTCTCATTCAAAGGTTTGTCTAAGTTCGTCTTTAGAAAGAGACTAACTTGGGACGAACTAAGACAAACCTTAGAATGAGACTTAAGTTTGTCTTTGTTCGTCCCAACTTTGTCTCGTTAGTCTCATTCTAGGGTTCGTCCTTAGAAAGAGACTAACTTGGGATGAACTAAGAGAAACCTTAGAATGAGACTTAAGTTTGTCTTTGTTCGTCCCAAGTTAGTCTCGTTAGTCTCATTCTAAGGTTTGTCTAAGTTCGTCCTTAAAACGAGACTAACTTGTGACGAACTAAGAGAAACCTTAGAATGAGAGTTCAGTTTGTCTTTGTTCGTCCCAAGTTAGTCTCGTTAGTCTCATTTAAAGGTTTGTCTAAGTTCGTCCTTAGAAAGAGACTAACTTGGGACGAACTAAGAGAAACCTTAGAATGAGAGTTAAGTTTGTCTTTGTTCGTCCCAAGTTAGTCTCGTTTGTCTCATTCAAAGGTTTGTCTAAGTTCGTCCTTAGAAAGAGACTAACTTGGGACGAACTAAGACAAACCTTAGAATGAGACTTAAGTTTGTCTTTGTTCGTCCCAAGTTAGTCTCGTTAGTCTCATTCTAAGGTTTGTCTAAGGTCGTCCTTAGAAAGCGACTAACTTGGGACGAACTAAGATAAACCTAAGAATGAGACTAACGTTTTTCTTTGTTCGTCCCAAGTTAGACAAACTTAAGTCTCATTCTAAGGTTTGTCTAAGTTCGTCCTTAGAAAGAGACTAACTTGGGCGAACTTTGAAAAACCTTAGAATGAGACTTAAGTTTGTCTTTATTCGTCCCAAGTTAGTCTCGTTAGTCTCATTCAAAGGTTTGTCTAAGTTCGTCCTTAGAAAGAGACTAACTTGGGACGAACTAAGAGAAACCTTAGAATGAGAGTTAAGTTTGTCTTTGTTCGTCCCAAGTAAGTCTCGTTAGTCTCATTCAAAGGTTTGTCTAAGTTCGTCCTTAGAAAGAGACTAACTTGGGACGAACTTAGACAAACCTTAGAATGAGACTTAAGTTTGTCTTTGTTCGTCCCAAGTTAGTCTCGTTAGTCTCATTCTAAGGTTTGTCTAAGTTCGTCCTTAGAAAAAGACTAACTTGGGACGAACTAAGACAAACCTTAGAATGAGACTTATGTTTGTCTTTTTTCGTCCCAAGATAGTCTCGTTAGTCTCATTCTAAGGTTTGTCTAAGTTCGTCCTTAGAAAGAGACTAACTTGGGACGAACTTAGACAAATCTTAGAATGAGACTAAATTTGGTCTTTGTTCGTCCCAAGTTAGTCTCGTTAGTCTCATTCTAAGGTTTGTCTAAGTTCGTCCTTAGAAAGAGACTAACTTGGGACGTACTAAGACAAACCTTAGAATGGGACTTAAGTTTATCTTTGTTCGTCCCAAGTTAGTCTCGTTAGTCTCATTCAAAGGGTTGTCTAAGTTCATCCTTAGAAAGAGACTAACTTGGGATAAACTAAGACAAACCTTAGAATGGGTCATAAGTTTGTCTTTGTTCGTCCCAAGTTAGTCTCGTTAGTCTCATTCTAAGGTTTGTCTAAGTTCGTCCTTAGAAATAGACTAACTTGGGACGAACTTATCCAAACCTTAGAATGAGACTTATGTTTGTCTTTGTTCGTCCCAAGTTTGTCTCGTTAGTCTCATTCTAAGGTTTGTCTAAGTTCGTCCTTAGAAAAAGACTAACCTGGGACGAACTTAGACAAACCTTAGAATGAGACT
Organism: Rhodiola kirilowii; assembly: GCA_033675215.1. NCBI lineage: Eukaryota > Viridiplantae > Streptophyta > Magnoliopsida > Saxifragales > Crassulaceae > Rhodiola > Rhodiola kirilowii. Next base: position 163,776 of record JAUCNB010000012.1, on the reverse strand, counting down.
TAAGTTTGTCTTTGTTCGTCCCAAGTTAGTCTCGTTAGTCTCATTCTAAGGTTTGTCTAAGTTCATCCTTAGAAAAAGACTAACTTGGGACGAACTAAGACAAACCTTAGAATGAGACTTATGTTTGTCTTTGTTCGTCCCAAGTTAGTCTCGTTAGTCTCATTCTAAGGTTTGTCTAAGTTCGTCCTTAGAAAGAGACTAACTTGGGACGAACTTAGACAAATCTTAGAATGAGACTAAATTTTGTCTTTGTTCGTCCCAAGTTAGTATCGTTAGTCTCATTCTAAGGTTTGTCAAAGTTCGTCCTTAGAAAGAGACTAACTTGGGACGTACTAAGACAAACCTTAGAATGGGACATAAGTTTATCTTTGTTCGTCCCAAGTTAGTCTCGTTAGTCTCATTCAAAGGGTTGTCTAAGTTCGTCCTTAGAAAGAGACTAACTTGGGATAAACTAAGACAAACCTTAGAATGGGACATAAGTTTTTCTTTGTTCGTCCCAAGTTAGTCTCGTTAGTCTCATTCTAAGGTTTGTCTAAGTTCGTCCTTAGAAAGAGACTAACTTGGGACGAACTTATCCAAACCTTAGAATGAGACTTAAGTTTGTCTTTGTTCGTCCCAAGTTTGTCTCGTTAGTCTCATTCAAAGGTTTGTCTAAGTTCATCCTTAGAAAGAGACTAACTTGGGACGAACTAAGAGAAACCTTAGAATGAGAGTTAAGTTTGTCTTTGTTCGTCCCAAGTTAGTCTCGTTAGTCTCATTCAAAGGTTTGTCTAAGTTCGTCCTTAGAAAGAGACTAACTTGGGACGAACTAAGACAAACCTTAGAATGAGACTTAAGTTTGTCTTTGTTCGTCCCAAGTTAGTCTCGTTAGTCTCATTCTAAGGTTTGTCTAAGGTCGTCATTAGAAAGAGACTAACTTGGGACGAACTTAGAGAAACCTTAGAATGAGACTTAAGTTTGTCTTTGTTCGTCCCAAGTTAGTCTCGTTAGTCTCATTCTAAGGTTTGTCTAAGTTCGTCCTTAGAAAAAGACTAACTTGGGATGAACTAAGACAAACCTCAGAATGAGACTTATGTTTGTCTTTGTTCGTCCCAAGATAGTCTCGTTAGTCTCATTCTAAGGTTTGTCTAAGTTCGTCCTTAGAAAGAGACTAACTTGGGACGAACTTAGACAAATCTTAGAATGAGACTAAATTTGGTCTTTGTTCGTCCCAAGTTAGTCTCGTTAGTCTCATTCAAAGGTTTGTCTAAGTTCGTCCTTAGAAAGTGACTAACTTGGGACGAACTAAGAGAAACCTTAGAATGAGAGTTAAGTTTGTCTTTGTTCGTCCCAAATTAGTCTCGTTAGTCTCATTCAAAGGTTTGTCTAAGTTCGTCTTTAGAAAGAGACTAACTTGGGACGAACTAAGACAAACCTTAGAATGAGACTTAAGTTTGTCTTTGTTCGTCCCAACTTTGTCTCGTTAGTCTCATTCTAGGGTTCGTCCTTAGAAAGAGACTAACTTGGGATGAACTAAGAGAAACCTTAGAATGAGACTTAAGTTTGTCTTTGTTCGTCCCAAGTTAGTCTCGTTAGTCTCATTCTAAGGTTTGTCTAAGTTCGTCCTTAAAACGAGACTAACTTGTGACGAACTAAGAGAAACCTTAGAATGAGAGTTCAGTTTGTCTTTGTTCGTCCCAAGTTAGTCTCGTTAGTCTCATTCAAAGGTTTGTCTAAGTTCGTCCTTAGAAAGAGACTAACTTGGGACGAACTAAGAGAAACCTTAGAATGAGAGTTAAGTTTGTCTTTGTTCGTCCCAAGTTAGTCTCGTTTGTCTCATTCAAAGGTTTGTCTAAGTTCGTCCTTAGAAAGAGACTAACTTGGGACGAACTAAGACAAACCTTAGAATGAGACTTAAGTTTGTCTTTGTTCGTCCCAAGTTAGTCTCGTTAGTCTCATTCTAAGGTTTGTCTAAGGTCGTCCTTAGAAAGCGACTAACTTGGGACGAACTAAGATAAACCTAAGAATGAGACTAACGTTTTTCTTTGTTCGTCCCAAGTTAGACAAACTTAAGTCTCATTCTAAGGTTTGTCTAAGTTCGTCCTTAGAAAGAGACTAACTTGGGCGAACTTTGAAAAACCTTAGAATGAGACTTAAGTTTGTCTTTATTCGTCCCAAGTTAGTCTCGTTAGTCTCATTCAAAGGTTTGTCTAAGTTCGTCCTTAGAAAGAGACTAACTTGGGACGAACTAAGAGAAACCTTAGAATGAGAGTTAAGTTTGTCTTTGTTCGTCCCAAGTTAGTCTCGTTAGTCTCATTCAAAGGTTTGTCTAAGTTCGTCCTTAGAAAGAGACTAACTTGGGACGAACTTAGACAAACCTTAGAATGAGACTTAAGTTTGTCTTTGTTCGTCCCAAGTTAGTCTCGTTAGTCTCATTCTAAGGTTTGTCTAAGTTCGTCCTTAGAAAAAGACTAACTTGGGACGAACTAAGACAAACCTTAGAATGAGACTTATGTTTGTCTTTTTTCGTCCCAAGATAGTCTCGTTAGTCTCATTCTAAGGTTTGTCTAAGTTCGTCCTTAGAAAGAGACTAACTTGGGACGAACTTAGACAAATCTTAGAATGAGACTAAATTTGGTCTTTGTTCGTCCCAAGTTAGTCTCGTTAGTCTCATTCTAAGGTTTGTCTAAGTTCGTCCTTAGAAAGAGACTAACTTGGGACGTACTAAGACAAACCTTAGAATGGGACTTAAGTTTATCTTTGTTCGTCCCAAGTTAGTCTCGTTAGTCTCATTCAAAGGGTTGTCTAAGTTCATCCTTAGAAAGAGACTAACTTGGGATAAACTAAGACAAACCTTAGAATGGGTCATAAGTTTGTCTTTGTTCGTCCCAAGTTAGTCTCGTTAGTCTCATTCTAAGGTTTGTCTAAGTTCGTCCTTAGAAATAGACTAACTTGGGACGAACTTATCCAAACCTTAGAATGAGACTTATGTTTGTCTTTGTTCGTCCCAAGTTTGTCTCGTTAGTCTCATTCTAAGGTTTGTCTAAGTTCGTCCTTAGAAAAAGACTAACCTGGGACGAACTTAGACAAACCTTAGAATGAGACTTAAGTTTGTCTTTGTTCGTCCCAAGTTAGTCTCGTTAGTCTCATTCTAAGGTTTGTCTAAGTTCATCCTTAGAAAAAGACTAACTTGGGACGAACTAAGACAAACCTTAGAATGAGACTTATGTTTGTCTTTGTTCGTCCCAAGTTAGTCTCGTTAGTCTCATTCTAAGGTTTGTCTAAGTTCGTCCTTAGAAAGAGACTAACTTGGGACGAACTTAGACAAATCTTAGAATGAGACTAAATTTTGTCTTTGTTCGTCCCAAGTTAGTATCGTTAGTCTCATTCTAAGGTTTGTCAAAGTTCGTCCTTAGAAAGAGACTAACTTGGGACGTACTAAGACAAACCTTAGAATGGGACATAAGTTTATCTTTGTTCGTCCCAAGTTAGTCTCGTTAGTCTCATTCAAAGGGTTGTCTAAGTTCGTCCTTAGAAAGAGACTAACTTGGGATAAACTAAGACAAACCTTAGAATGGGACATAAGTTTTTCTTTGTTCGTCCCAAGTTAGTCTCGTTAGTCTCATTCTAAGGTTTGTCTAAGTTCGTCCTTAGAAAGAGACCAACTTGGGACGAACTTATCCAAACCTTAGAATGAGACTTAAGTTTGTCTTTGTTCGTCCCAAGTTTGTCTCGTTAGTCTCATTCAAAGGTTTGTCTAAGTTCATCCTTAGAAAGAGACTAACTTGGGACGAACTAAGAGAAACCTTAGAATGAGAGTTAAGTTTGTCTTTGTTCGTCCCAAGTTAGTCTCGTTAGTCTCATTCAAAGGTTTGTCTAAGTTCGTCCTTAGAAAGAGACTAACTTGGGACGAACTAAGACAAACCTTAGAATGAGACTTAAGTTTGTCTTTGTTCGTCCCAAGTTAGTCTCGTTAGTCTCATTCTAAGGTTTGTCTAAGGTCGTCATTAGAAAGAGACTAACTTGGGACGAACTTAGAGAAACCTAAGAATGAGACTTAAGTTTGTCTTTGTTCGTCCCAAGTTAGTCTCGTTAGTCTCATTCTAAGGTTTGTCTAAGGTCGTCCTTAGAAAGAGACTAACTTGGGACGAACTTAGACAAACCTTAGAATGAGACTTAAGTTTGTCATTGTTCGTCCCAACTTTGTCTCGTTAGTCTCATTCTAAGGTTTGTCTAAGTTCGCCATTAGAAAGAGACTAACTTGGGACGAACTTAGACAAACCTTAGAATGAGACTTAAGTTTGTCTTTGTTCGTCCCAAGTTAGTCTCGTTAGTCTCATTCTAAGGTTTGTCTAAGTTCGTCCTTAGAAAAAGACTAACTTGGGACGAACTAAGACAAACCTTAGAATGAGACTTATGTTTGTCTTTGTTCGTCCCAAGATAGTCTCGTTAGTATCATTCAAAGGTTTTTCTAAGTTCGTCCTTAGAAAGAGACTAACTTGGGACGAACTTAGACAAATCTTAGAATGAGACTAAATTTTGTCTTTGTTCGTCCCAAGTTAGTCTCGTTAGTCTCATTCTAAGGTTTGTCTAAGTTCGTCCTTAGAAAGAGACTAACTTGGGACGTACTAAGACAAACCTTAGAATGGGACTTAAGTTTATCTTTGTTCGTCCCAAGTTAGTCTCGTTAGTCTCATTTAAAGGGTTGTCTAAGTTCGTCCTTAGAAAGAGACTAACTTTGGATAAACTAAGAGAAACCTTTGAATGGGTCATAAGTTTGTCTTTGTTCGTCCCAAGTTAGTCTCGTTAGTCTCATTCTAAGGTTTGTCTAAGTTCGTCCTTAGAAAGAGACTAACTTGGGACGAACTTATCCAAACCTTAGAATGAGACTTAAGTTTGTCTTTGTTCGTCCCAAGTTTGTCTAGTTAGTCTCATTCTAAGGTTTGTCTAAGTTCGTCCTTAGAAAAAGACTAACTTGGGACGAACTTAGACAAACCTTAGAATGAGACTTAAGTTTGTCTTTGTTCGTCCCAAGTTAGTCTCGTTAGTCTCATTCTAAGGTTTGTCTAAGTTCATCCTTAGAAAAAGACTAACTTGGGACGAACTAAGACAAACCTTAGAATGAGACTTATGTTTGTCTTTGTTCGTCCCAAGTTAGTCTCGTTAGTCTCATTCTAAGGTTTGTCTAAGTTCGTCCTTAGAAAGAGACTAACTTGGGACGAACTTAGACAAATCTTAGAATGAGACTAAATTTTGTCTTTGTTCGTCCCAAGTTAGTATCGTTAGTCTCATTCTAAGGTTTGTCAAAGTTCGTCCTTAGAAAGAGACTAACTTGGGAAGTACTAAGACATACCTTAGAATGGGACTTAAGTTTATCTTTGTTCGTCCCAAGTTAGTCTCGTTAGTCTCATTCAAAGGGTTGTCTAAGTTCGTCCTTAGAAAGAGACTAACTTGGGATAAACTAAGACAAACCTTAGAATGGGACATAAGTTTGTCTTTGTTCGTCCCAAGTTAGTCTCGTTAGTCTCATTCTAAGGTTTGTCTAAGTTCGTCCTTAGAAAGAGACTAACTTGGGACGAACTTATCCAAACCTTAGAATGAGAGTTAAGTTTATCGTTGTTCGTCCAAAGTTAGTCTCGTTAGTCTCATTCAAAGGGTTGTCTAAGTTCGTCCTTAGAAAGAGACTAACTTGGGACGAACTAAGAGAAACCTTAGAATGGGACATAAGTTTGTCTTTGTTCGTCCCAAGTTAGTCTCGTTAGTCTCATTCTAAGGTTTGTCTAAGTTCGTCCTTAGAAAGAGACTAACATGGGACGAACTTATCCAAACCTTAGAATGAGACTTAAGTTTGTCTTTGTTCGTCCCAAGTTTGTCTCGTTAGTCTCATTCTAAGGTTTGTCTAAGTACGTCCTTAGAAAAAGACTAACTTGGGACGTACTAAGACAAACCTTAGAATGGGACTTAAGTTTATCTTTGTTCGTCCCAAGTTAGTCTCGTTAGTCTCATTCAAAGGGTTGTCTAAGTTCGTCCTTAGAAAGAGACTAACTTGGGATAAACTAAGACAAACCTTAGAATGGGACATAAGTTTGTCTTTGTTCGTCCCAAGTTAGTCTCGTTAGTCTCATTCTAAGGTTTGTCTAAGGTCGTCATTAGAAAGAGACTAACTTGGGACGAACTTAGAGAAACCTTAGAATGAGACTTAAGTTTGTCTTTGTTCGTCCCAAGTTAGTCTCGTTTGTCTCATTCTAAGGTTTGTCTAAGGTCGTCCTTAGAAAGAGACTAACTTGGGACGAACTTGGACAAACCTTAGAATGAGACTTAAGGTTGTCTTTGTTCGTCCCAACTTTGTCTCGTTAGTCTCATTCTAAGGTTTGTCTAATTTCGCCATTAGAAAGAGACTAACTTGGGACGAACTTAGACAAACCTTAGAATGAGACTTAAGTTTGTCTTTGTTCGTCCCAAGTTAGTCTCGTTAGTCTCATTCTATGGTTTGTCTAAGTTCGTCCTTAGAAAAAGACTAACTTGGGACGAACTAAGACAAACCTTAGAATGAGACTTATGTTTGTCTTTGTTCGTCCCAAGATAGTCTCGTTAGTATCATTCAAAGGTTTGTCTAAGTTCGTCCTTAGAAAGAGACTAACTTGGGACGAACTTAGACAAATCTTAGAATGACACTAAATTTTGTCTTTGTTCGTCCCAAGTTAGTCTCGTTAGTCTCATTCTAAGGTTTGTCTAAGTTCGTCCTTAGAAAGAGACTAACTTGGGACGAACTTATCCAAACCTTAGAATGAGACTTAAGTTTGTCTTTGTTCGTCCCAAGTTTGTCTCGTTAGTCTCATTCTAAGGTTTGTCTAAGTTCGTCCTTAGTAAGAGACTAACTTGGGACGAACTAAGACAAACCTTAGAATGACACTAACGTTTTTCTTTGTTCATCCAAAGTTAGTCTCGTTAGTCTCATTCTAAGGTTTGTCTATGTTCGTCCTTAGTAAGAGACTAACTTGGGACGAACTAAGACAAACCTTAGAATGAGACTAACGTTTTTCTTTGTTCGTCCAAAGTTAGTCTCGTTAGTATCTTTCTAAGGTTTGTCTAAGTTCGTCCTTAGAAAGAGAACAACTTGGGACGAACTTAGACAAACCTTAGAATGAGACTTAAGTTTGTCTTTGTTCGTCCCAAGTTGGTCTCATTCTAAGGTTTCTCTATGTTCGTCCTTAGAAAGAGACTAACTTGGGACGTACTAAGACAAACCTTAGAATGGGACTTAAGTTTGTCTTTGTTCGTCCCAAGTTAGTCTCGTTAGTCTCATTCGATGGTTTGTCAAAGTTCGTCCGTAGAAAAAGACTAACTTGGGACGAACTAAGACAAACCTTAGAATGAGACTTAAGTTTGTCTTTGTTCGTCCCAAGTTAGTCTCGTTAGTCTCATTCTAAGGTTTGTCTAAGTTCGTCCTTAGAAAGAGACTAACTTGGGACGAACTTAGACAAATCTTAGAATGAGACTAAATTTTGTCTTTGTTCGTCCCAAGTTAGTATCGTTAGTCTCATTCTAAGGTTTGTCAAAGTTCGTCCTTAGAAAGAGACTAACTTGGGACGTACTAAGACAAACCTTAGAATGGGACTTAAGTTTATCTTTGTTCGTCCCAAGTTTGTCTCGTTAGTCTCATTCTAATGTTTGTCTAAGTTCATCCTTATAAAAAGACTAACTTGGGACGAACTAAGACAAACCTTAGAATGAGACTTAAGTTTGTCTTTGTTCGTCCCAAGTTAGTCTCGTTAGTCTCATTCTAAGGTTTGTCTAAGTTCGTCCTTAGAAAGAGACTAACTTGGGACGAACTTATCCAAACCTTAGAATGAGACTTAAGTTTGTCTTTGTTCGTCCCAAGTTTGTCTCGTTAGTCTCATTCAAAGGTTTGTCTAAGTTCGTCCTTAGAAAGAGACTAACTTGGGACGAACTAAGAGAAACCTTAGAATGAGAGTTAAGTTTGTCTTTGTTCGTCCCAAGTTAGTCTCGTTAGTCTCATTCAAAGGTTTGTCTAAGTTCGTCCTTAGAAAGAGACTAACTTGGGACGAACTAAGACAAACCTTAGAATGAGACTTCAGTTTGTCTTTGTTCGTCCCAAGTTAGTCTCGTTAGTCTCATTCTATGGTTTGTCTAAGTTCGTCCTTAGAAAAAGACTAACTTGGGACGAACTAAGACAAACCTTAGAATGAGACTTATGTTTGTCTTTGTTCGTCCCAAGATAGTCTCGTTAGTATCATTCAAAGGTTTGTCTAAGTTCGTCCTTAGAAAGAGACTAACTTGGGACGAACTTAGACAAATCTTAGAATGACACTAAATTTTGTCTTTGTTCGTCCCAAGTTAGTCTCGTTAGTCTCATTCTAAGGTTTGTCTAAGTTCGTCCTTAGAAAGAGACTAACTTGGGACGAACTTATCCAAACCTTAGAATGAGACTTAAGTTTGTCTTTGTTCGTCCCAAGTTTTTCTCGTTAGTCTCATTCTAAGGTTTGTCTAAGTTCGTCCTTAGTAAGAGACTAACTTGGGACGAACTAAGACAAACCTTAGAATGACACTAACGTTTTTCTTTGTTCATCCAAAGTTAGTCTCGTTAGTCTCATTCTAAGGTTTGTCTATGTTCGTCCTTAGTAAGAGACTAACTTGGGACGAACTAAGACAAACCTTAGAATGAGACTAACGTTTTTCTTTGTTCGTCCAAAGTTAGTCTCGTTAGTATCTTTCTAAGGTTTGTCTAAGTTCGTCCTTAGAAAGAGAACAACTTGGGACGAACTTAGACAAACCTTAGAATGAGACTTAAGTTTGTCTTTGTTCGTCCCAAGTTGGTCTCATTCTAAGGTTTCTCTATGTTCGTCCTTAGAAAGAGACTAACTTGGGACGTACTAAGACAAACCTTAGAATGGGACTTAAGTTTGTCTTTGTTCGTCCCAAGTTAGTCTCGTTAGTCTCATTCGATGGTTTGTCAAAGTTCGTCCGTAGAAAAAGACTAACTTGGGACGAACTAAGACAAACCTTAGAATGAGACTTAAGTTTGTCTTTGTTCGTCCCAAGTTAGTCTCGTTAGTCTCATTCTAAGGTTTGTCTAAGTTCGTCCTTAGAAAGAGACTAACTTGGGACGAACTTAGACAAATCTTAGAATGAGACTAAATTTTGTCTTTGTTCGTCCCAAGTTAGTATCGTTAGTCTCATTCTAAGGTTTGTCAAAGTTCGTCCTTAGAAAGAGACTAACTTGGGACGTACTAAGACAAACCTTAGAATGGGACTTAAGTTTATCTTTGTTCGTCCCAAGTTTGTCTCGTTAGTCTCATTCTAATGTTTGTCGAAGTTCATCCTTATAAAAAGACTAACTTGGGACGAACTAAGACAAACCTTAGAATGAGACTTAAGTTTGTCTTTGTTCGTCCCAAGTTAGTCTCGTTAGTCTCATTCTAAGGTTTGTCTAAGTTCGTCCTTAGAAAGAGACTAACTTGGGACGAACTTATCCAAACCTTAGAATGAGACTTAAGTTTGTCTTTGTTCGTCCCAAGTTTGTCTCGTTAGTCTCATTCAAAGGTTTGTCTAAGTTCGTCCTTAGAAAGAGACTAACTTGGGACGAACTAAGAGAAACCTTAGAATGAGAGTTAAGTTTGTCTTTGTTCGTCCCAAGTTAGTCTCGTTAGTCTCATTCAAAGGTTTGTCTAAGTTCGTCCTTAGAAAGAGACTAACTTGGGACGAACTATGACAAACCTTAGAATGAGACTTCAGTTTGTCTTTGTTCGTCCCAAGTTAGTCTCGTTAGTCTCATTCTAAGGTTTGTCTAAGGTCGTCATTAGAAAGAGACTAACTTGGGACGAACTTAGAGAAACCTTAGAATGAGAGTTAAGTTTGTCTTTGTTCGTCCCATGTTAGTCTCGTTAGTCTCATTCTAAGGTTTGTCTAAGGTCGTCCTTAGAAAGAGACTAACTTGGGACGAACTTAGACAAACCTTAGAATGAGACTAAAGTTTGTCTTTGTTCGTCCCAACTTTGTCTCGTTAGTCTCATTCTAAGGTTTGTCTAAGTTTGCCATTAGAAAGAGACTAACTTGGGACGAACTTAGACAAACCTTAGAATGAGACTTAAGTTTGTCTTTGTTCGTCCCAAGTTAGTCTCGTTAGTCTCATTCTAAGGTTTGTCTAAGTTCGTCCTTAGAAAAAGACTAACTTGGGACGAACTAAGACAAACCTTAGAATGAGACTTATGTTTGTCTTTGTTCGTCCCAAGATAGTCTCGTTAGTATCATTCAAAGGTTTGTCTAAGTTCGTCCTTAGAAAGCGACTAACTTGGGATGAACTTAGACAAATCTTAGAATGAGACTAAATTTTGTCTTTGTTCGTCCCAAGTTAGTCTCGTTAGTCTCATTCTAAGGTTTGTCTAAGTTCGTCCTTAGAAAGAGACTAACTTGGGACGTACTAAGACAAACCTTAGAATGGGACTTAAGTTTATCTTTGTTCGTCCCAAGTTAGTCTCATTAGTCTCATTCAAAGGGTTGTCTAAGTTCGTCCTTAGAAAGAGACTAACTTGGGATAAACTAAGACAAACCTCAGAATGGGTCATAAGTTTGTCTTTGTTCGTCCCAAGTTAGTCTCGTTAGTCTCATTCTAAGGTTTGTCTAAGTTCGTCCTTAGAAAGAGACTAACTTGGGACGAACTTATCCAAACCTTAGAATGAGACTTAAGTTTGTCTTTGTTCGTCCCAAGTTTGTCTCGCTAGTCTCATTCTAAGGTTTGTCTAAGTTCGTCCTTAGAAAAAGACTAACTTGGGACGAACTTAGACAAACCTTAGAATGAGACTTAAATTTGTCTTTGTTCGTCCCAAGTTAGTCTCGTTAGTCTCATTCTAAGGTTTGTCAAAGTTCGTCCGTAGAAAGAGACTAACTTGGGACGAACTAAGATAAACCTAAGAATGAGACTAACGTTTTTCTTTGTTCGTCCCAAGTTAGACAAACTTAAGTCTCATTCTAAGGTTTGTCTAAGTTCGTCCTTAGAAAGAGACTAACTTGGGCGAACTTAGAAAAACCTTAGAATGAGACTTAAGTTTGTCTTTGTTCGTCCCAAGTTAGTCTTGTTAGTCTCATTCAAAGGTTTGTCTAAGTTCGTCCTTAGAAAGTGACTAACTTGGGACGAACTAAGAGAAACCTTAGAATGAGAGTTAAGTTTGTCTTTGTTCGTCCCAAGTTAGTCTCGTTAGTCTCATTCAAAGGTTTGTCTAAGTTCGTCTTTAGAAAGAGACTAACTTGGGACGAACTAAGACAAACCTTAGAATGAGACTTAAGTTTGTCTTTGTTCGTCCCAACTTTGTCTCGTTAGTCTCATTCTAGGGTTCGTCCTTAGAAAGAGACTAACTTGGGATGAACTAAGAGAAACCTTAGAATGAGGCTTAAGTTTGTCTTTGTTCGTCCCAAGTTAGTCTCGTTAGTCTCATTCTAAGGTTTGTCTAAGTTCGTCCTTAAAACGAGACTAACTTGTGACGAACTAAGAGAAACCTTAGAATGAGAGTTCAGTTTGTCTTTGTTCGTCCCAAGTTAGTCTCGTTAGTCTCATTCAAAGGTTTGTCTAAGTTCGTCCTTAGAAAGAGACTAACTTGGGACGAACTAAGAGAAACCTTAGAATGAGAGTTAAGTTTGTCTTTGTTCGTCCCAAGTTAGTCTCGTTTGTCTCATTCAAAGGTTTGTCTAAGTTCGTCCTTAGAAAGAGACTAACTTGGGACGAACTAAGACAAACCTTAGAATGAGACTTAAGTTTGTCTTTGTTCGTCCCAAGTTAGTCTCGTTAGTCTCATTCTAAGGTTTGTCTAAGGTCGTCCTTAGAAAGCGAGTAACTTGGGACGAACTAAGATAAACCTAAGAATGAGACTAACGTTTTTCTTTGTTCGTCCCAAGTTAGACAAACTTAAGTCTCATTCTAAGGTTTGTCTAAGTTCGTCCTTAGAAAGAGACTAACTTGGGCGAACTTTGAAAAACCTTAGAATGAGACTTAAGTTTGTCTTTATTCGTCCCAAGTTAGTCTCGTTAGTCTCATTCAAAGGTTTGTCTAAGTTCGTCCTTAGAAAGAGACTAACTTGGGACGAACTAAGAGAAACCTTAGAATGAGAGTTAAGTTTGTCTTTGTTCGTCCCAAGTTAGTTTCGTTAGTCTCATTCAAAGGTTTGTCTAAGTTCGTCCTTAGAAAGAGACTAACTTGGGACGAACTTAGACAAACCTTAGAATGAGACTTAAGTTTGTCTTTGTTCGTCCCAAGTTAGTCTCGTTAGTCTCATTCTAAGGTTTGTCTAAGTTCGTCCTTAGAAAAAGACTAACTTGGGACGAACTAAGACAAACCTTAGAATGAGACTTATGTTTGTCTTTGTTCGTCCCAAGATAGTCTCGTTAGTCTCATTCTAAGGTTTGTCTAAGTTCGTCCTTAGAAAGAGACTAACTTGGGACGAACTTAGACAAATCTTAGAATGAGACTAAATTTGGTCTTTGTTCGTCCCAAGTTAGTCTCGTTAGTCTCATTCTAAGGTTTGTCTAAGTTCGTCCTTAGAAAGAGACTAACTTGGGACGTACTAAGACAAACCTTAGAATGGGACTTAAGTTTATCTTTGTTCGTCCCAAGTTAGTCTCGTTAGTCTCATTCAAAGGGTTGTCTAAGTTCATCCTTAGAAAGAGACTAACTTGGGATAAACTAAGACAAACCTTAGAATGGGTCATAAGTTTGTCTTTGTTCGTCCCAAGTTAGTCTCGTTAGTCTCATTCGATGGTTTGTCAAAGTTCGTCCGTAGAAAAAGACTAACTTGGGACGAACTAAGACAAACCTTAGAATGAGACTTAAGTTTGTCTTTGTTCGTGCCAAGTTAGTCTCGTTAGTCTCATTCTAAGGTTTGTCGAAGTTCGTCCTTAGAAAGAGACTAACTTGGGATGAACTTAGACAAATCTTAGAATGAGACTAAATTTTGTCTTTGTTCGTCCCAAGTTAGTATCGTTAGTCTCATTCTAAGGTTTGTCAAAGTTCGTCCTTAGAAAGAGACTAACTTGGGACGTACTAAGACAAACCTTAGAATGGGACTTAAGTTTATCTTTGTTCGTCCCAAGTTTGTCTCGTTAGTCTCATTCTAATGTTTGTCTAAGTTCATCCTTATAAAAAGACTAACTTGGGACGAACTAAGACAAACCTTAGAATGAGACTTAAGTTTGTCTTTGTTCGTCCCAAGTTAGTCTCATTAGTCTCATTCTAAGGTTTGTCTAAGTTCGTCCTTAGAAAGAGACTAACTTGGGACGAACTTATCCAAACCTTAGAATGAGACTTAAGTTTGTCTTTGTTCGTCCCAAGTTTGTCTCGTTAGTCTCATTCAAAGGTTTGTCTAAGTTCGTCCTTAGAAAGAGACTAACTTGGGACGAACTAAGACAAACCTTAGAATGAGACTAACGTTTTTCTTTGTTCGTCCAAAGTTAGTCTCGTTAGTCTCATTCTAAGGTTTGTCTAAGTTCGTCCTCAGAAAGAGAATAACTTGGGACGAACTTAGACAAACCTTAGAATGAGACTTAATTTTGTCTTTGTTCGTCCCAAGTTAGTCTCGTTAGTCTCATTCAAAGGTTTGTCTAAGTTCGTCCTTAGAAAGAGACTAACTTGGGACGAACTAAGACAAACCTTAGAATGAGACTTCAGTTTGTCTTTGTTCGTCCCAAGTTAGTCTCGTTAGTCTCATTCTAAGGTTTGTCTAAGGTCGTCATTAGAAAGAGACTAACTTGGGACGAACTTAGAGAAACCTTAGAATGAGAGTTAAGTTTGTCTTTGTTCGTCCCAAGTTAGTCTCGTTAGTCTCATTCTAAGGTTTGTCTAAGGTCGTCCTTAGAAAGAGACTAACTTGGGACGAACTTAGACAAACCTTAGAATGAGACTTAAGTTTGTCTTTGTTCGTCCCAACTTTGTCTCGTTAGTCTCATTCTAAGGTTTGTCTAAGTTTGCCATTAGAAAGAGACTAACATGGGACGAACTTAGACAAACCTTAGAATGAGACTTAAGTTTGTCTTCGTTCGTCCCAAGTTAGTCTCGTTAGTCTCATTCTAAGGTTTGTCTAAGTTCGTCCTTAGAAAAAGACTAACTTGGGACGAACTAAGACAAACCTTAGAATGAGACTTATGTTTGTCTTTGTTCGTCCCAAGATAGTCTTGTTAGTATCATTCAAAGGTTTGTCTAAGTTCGTCCTTAGAAAGAGACTAACTTGGGATGAACTTAGACAAATCTTAGAATGAGACTAAATTTTGTCTTTGTTCGTCCCAAGTTAGTCTCGTTAGTCTCATTCTAAGGTTTGTCTAAGTTCGTCCTTAGAAAGAGACTAACTTGGGACGTACTAAGACAAACCTTAGAATGGGACTTAAGTTTATCTTTGTTCGTCCCAAGTTAGTCTCATTAGTCTCATTCAAAGGGTTGTCTAAGTTCGTCCTTAGAAAGAGACTAACTTGGGATAAACTAAGACAAACCTCAGAATGGGTCATAAGTTTGTCTTTGTTCGTCCCAAGTTAGTCTCGTTAGTCTCATTCTAAGGTTTGTCTAAGTTCGTCCTTAGAAAGAGACTAACTTGGGACGAACTTATCCAAACCTTAGAATGAGACTTAAGTTTGTCTTTGTTCGTCCCAAGTTTGTCTCGTTAGTCTCATTCTAAAGTTTGTCTAAGTTCGTCCTTAGAAAAAGACTAACTTGGGACGAACTTAGACAAACCTTAGAATGAGACTTAAATTTGTCTTTGTTCGTCCCAAGTTAGTCTCGTTAGTCTCATTCTAAGGTTTGTCAAAGTTCGTCCGTAGAAAGAGACTAACTTGGGACGAACTAAGATAAACCTAAGAATGAGACTAACGTTTTTCTTTGTTCGTCCCAAGTTAGACAAACTTAAGTCTCATTCTAAGGTTTGTCTAAGTTCGTCCTTAGAAAGAGACTAACTTGGGCGAACTTAGAAAAACCTTAGAATGAGACTTAAGTTTGTCTTTGTTCGTCCCAAGTTAGTCTCGTTAGTCTCATTCAAAGGTTTGTCTAAGTTCGTCCTTAGAAAGTGACTAACTTGGGACGAACTAAGAGAAACCTTAGAATGAGAGTTAAGTTTGTCTTTGTTCGTCCCAACTTTGTCTCGTTAGTCTCATTCTAGGGTTCGTCCTTAGAAAGAGACTAACTTGGGATGAACTAAGAGAAACCTTTGAATGAGGCTTAAGTTTGTCTTTGTTCGTCCCAAGTTAGTCTCGTTAGTCTCATTCTAAGGTTTGTCTAAGTTCGTCCTTAAAACGAGACTAACTTGTGACGAACTAAGAGAAACCTTAGAATGAGAGTTCAGTTTGTCTTTGTTCGTCCCAAGTTAGTCTCGTTAGTCTCATTCAAAGGTTTGTCTAAGTTCGTCCTTAGAAAGAGACTAACTTGGGACGAACTAAGAGAAACCTTAGAATGAGAGTTAAGTTTGTCTTTGTTCGTCCCAAGTTAGTCTCGTTTGTCTCATTCAAAGGTTTGTCTAAGTTCGTCCTTAGAAAGAGACTAACTTGGGACGAACTAAGACAAACCTTAGAATGAGACTTAAGTTTGTCTTTGTTCGTCCCAAGTTAGTCTCGTTAGTCTCATTCTAAGGTTTGTCTAAGGTCGTCCTTAGAAAGCGACTAACTTGGGACGAACTAAGATAAACCTAAGAATGAGACTAACGTTTTTCTTTGTTCGTCTCCAGTTAGACAAACTTAAGTCTCATTCTAAGGTTTGTCTAAGTTCGTCCTTAGAAAGAGACTAACTTGGGCGAACTTTGAAAAACCTTAGAATGAGACTTAAGTTTGTCTTTATTCGTCCCAAGTTAGTCTCGTTAGTCTCATTCAAAGGTTTGTCTAAGTTCGTCCTTAGAAAGAGACTAACTTGGGACGAACTAAGAGAAACCTTAGAATGAGAGTTAAGTTTGTCTTTGTTCGTCCCAAGTTAGTCTCGTTAGTCTCATTCAAAGGTTTGTCTAAGTTCGTCCTTAGAAAGAGACTAACTTGGGACGAACTTAGACAAACCTTAGAATGAGACTTAAGTTTGTCTTTGTTCGTCCCAAGTTAGTCTCGTTAGTCTCATTCTAAGGTTTGTCTAAGTTCGTCCTTAGAAAAAGACTAACTTGGGACGAACTAAGACAAACCTTAGAATGAGACTTATGTTTGTCTTTGTTCGTCCCAAGATAGTCTCGTTAGTCTCATTCTAAGGTTTGTCTAAGTTCGTCCTTAGAAAGAGACTAACTTGGGACGAACTTAGACAAATCTTAGAATGAGACTAAATTTGGTCTTTGTTCGTCCCAAGTTAGTCTCGTTAGTCTCATTCTAAGGTTTGTCTAAGTTCGTCCTTAGAAAGAGACTAACTTGGGACGTACTAAGACAAACCTTAGAATGGGACTTAAGTTTATCTTTGTTCGTCCCAAGTTAGTCTCGTTAGTCTCATTCAATGGGTTGTCTAAGTTCATCCTTATAAAGAGACTAACTTGGGATAAACTAAGACAAACCTTAGAATGGGTCATAAGTTTGTCTTTGTTCGTCCCAAGTTAGTCTCGTTAGTCTCATTCTAAGGTTTGTCTAAGTTCGTCCTTAGAAATAGACTAACTTGGGACGAACTTATCCAAACCTTAGAATGAGACTTATGTTTGTCTTTGTTCGTCCCAATTTTGTCTCGTTAGTCTCATTCTAAGGTTTGTCTAAGTTCGTCCTTAGAAAAAGACTAACCTGGGACGAACTTAGACAAACCTTAGAATGAGACTTAAGTTTGTCTTTGTTCGTCCCAAGTTAGTCTCGTTAGTCTCATTCTAAGGTTTGTCTAAGTTCGTCCTTAGAAAAAGACTAACTTGGGACGAACTAAGACAAACCTTAGAATGAGACTTATGTTTGTCTTTGTTCGTCCCAAGATAGTCTCGTTAGTATCATTCAAAGGTTTGTCTAAGTTCGTCCTTAGAAAGAGACTAACTTGGGATGAACTTAGACAAATCTTAGAATGAGACTAAATTTTGTCTTTGTTCGTCCCAAGTTAGTCTCGTTAGTCTCATTCTAAGGTTTGTCTAAGTTCGTCCTTAGAAAGAGACTAACTTGGGACGTACTAAGACAAACCTTAGAATGGGACTTAAGTTTATCTTTGTTCGTCCCAAGTTAGTCTCATTAGTCTCATTCAAAGGGTTGTCTAAGTTCGTCCTTAGAAAGAGACTAACTTGGGATAAACTAAGACAAACCTTAGAATGGGTCATAAGTTTGTCTTTGTTCGTCCCAAGTTAGTCTCGTTAGTCTCATTCTAAGGTTTGTCTAAGTTCGTCCTTAGAAAGAGACTAACTTGGGACGAACTTATCCAAACCTTAGAATGAGACTTAAGTTTGTCTTTGTTCGTCCCAAGTTTGTCTCGTTAGTCTCATTCTAAGGTTTGTCTAAGTTCGTCCTTAGAAAAAGACTAACTTGGGACGAACTTAGACAAACCTTAGAATGAGACTTAAATTTGTCTTTGTTCGTCCCAAGTTAGTCTCGTTAGTCTCATTCTAAGGTTTGTCAAAGTTCGTCCGTAGAAAGAGACTAACTTGGGACGAACTAAGATAAACCTAAGAATGAGACTAACGTTTTTCTTTGTTCGTCCCAAGTTAGACAAACTTAAGTCTCATTCTAAGGTTTGTCTAAGTTCGTCCTTAGAAAGAGACTAACTTGGGCGAACTTAGAAAAACCTTAGAATGAGACTTAAGTTTGTCTTTGTTCGTCCCAAGTTAGTCTCGTTAGTCTCATTCAAAGGTTTGTCTAAGTTCGTCCTTAGAAAGTGACTAACTTGGGACGAACTAAGAGAAACCTTAGAATGAGAGTTAAGTTTGTCTTTGTTCGTCCCAAGTTAGTCTCGTTAGTCTCATTCAAAGGTTTGTCTAAGTTCGTCTTTAGAAAGAGACTAACTTGGGACGAACTAAGACAAACCTTAGAATGAGACTTAAGTTTGTCTTTGTTCGTCCCAACTTTGTCTCGTTAGTCTCATTCTAGGGTTCGTCCTTAGAAAGAGACTAACTTGGGATGAACTAAGAGAAACCTTAGAATGAGGCTTAAGTTTGTCTTTGTTCGTCCCAAGTTAGTCTCGTTAGTCTCATTCTAAGGTTTGTCTAAGTTCGTCCTTAAAACGAGACTAACTTGTGACGAACTAAGAGAAACCTTAGAATGAGAGTTCAGTTTGTCTTTGTTCGTCCCAAGTTAGTCTCGTTAGTCTCATTCAAAGGTTTGTCTAAGTTCGTCCTTAGAAAGAGACTAACTTGGGACGAACTAAGAGAAACCTTAGAATGAGAGTTAAGTTTGTCTTTGTTCGTCCCAAGTTAGTCTCGTTTGTCTCATTCAAAGGTTTGTCTAAGTTCGTTCTTAGAAAGAGACTAACTTGGGACGAACTAAGACAAACCTTAGAATGAGACTTAAGTTTGTCTTTGTTCGTCCCAAGTTAGTCTCGTTAGTCTCATTCTAAGGTTTGTCTAAGGTCGTCCTTAGAAAGCGACTAACTTGGGACGAACTAAGATAAACCTAAGAATGAGACTAACGTTTTTATTTGTTCGTCCCAAGTTAGACAAACTTAAGTCTCATTCTAAGGTTTGTCTAAGTTCGTCCTTAGAAAGAGACTAACTTGGGCGAACTTTGAAAAATCTTAGAATGAGACTTAAGTTTGTCTTTATTCGTCCCAAGTTAGTCTCGTTAGTCTCATTCAAAGGTTTGTCTAAGTTCGTCCTTAGAAAGAATCTAACTTGGGACGAACTAAGAGAAACCTTAGAATGAGAGTTAAGTTTGTCTTTGTT
This sequence comes from Rhodiola kirilowii, assembly GCA_033675215.1. Classification (NCBI taxonomy): domain Eukaryota; kingdom Viridiplantae; phylum Streptophyta; class Magnoliopsida; order Saxifragales; family Crassulaceae; genus Rhodiola; species Rhodiola kirilowii. The sequence continues at coordinate 145,009 of JAUCNB010000012.1, read as the reverse complement.
CGTCCCAAGTTAGTCTCGTTAGTCTCATTCAAAGGTTTGTCTAAGTTCGTCCTTAGAAAGAGACTAACTTGGGACGAACTTAGACAAACCTTAGAATGAGACTTAAGTTTGTCTTTGTTCGTCCCAAGTTAGTCTCGTTAGTCTCATTCTAAGGTTTGTCTAAGTTCGTCCTTAGAAAAAGACTAACTTGGGACGAACTAAGACAAACCTTAGAATGAGACTTATGTTTGTCTTTGTTCGTCCCAAGATAGTCTCGTTAGTCTCATTCTAAGGTTTGTCTAAGCTCGTCCTTAGAAAGAGACTAACTTGGGACGAACTTAGACAAATCTTAGAATGAGACTAAATTTGGTCTTTGTTCGTCCCAAGTTAGTCTCGTTAGTCTCATTCTAAGGTTTGTCTAAGTTCGTCCTTAGAAAGAGACTAACTTGGGACGTACTAAGACAAACCTTAGAATGGGACTTAAGTTTATCTTTGTTCGTCCCAAGTTAGTCTCGTTAGTCTCATTCAAAGGGTTGTCTAAGTTCATCCTTAGAAAGAGACTAACTTGGGATAAACTAAGACAAACCTTAGAATGGGTCATAAGTTTGTCTTTGTTCGTCCCAAGTTAGTCTCGTTAGTCTCATTCTAAGGTTTGTCTAAGTTCGTCCTTAGAAATAGACTAACTTGGGACGAACTTATCCAAACCTTAGAATGAGACTTATGTTTGTCTTTGTTCGTCCCAAGTTTGTCTCGTTAGTCTCATTCTAAGGTTTGTCTAAGTTCGTCCTTAGAAAAAGACTAACCTGGGACGAACTTAGACAAACCTTAGAATGAGACTTAAGTTTGTCTTTGTTCGTCCCAAGTTAGTCTCGTTAGTCTCATTCTAAGGTTTGTCTAAGTTCATCCTTAGAAAAAGACTAACTTGGGACGAACTAAGACAAACCTTAGAATGAGACTTATGTTTGTCTTTGTTCGTCCCAAGTTAGTCTCGTTAGTCTCATTCTAAGGTTTGTCTAAGTTCGTCCTTAGAAAGAGACTAACTTGGGATGAACTTAGACAAATCTTAGAATGAGAATAAATTTTGTCTTTGTTCGTCCCAAGTTAGTATCGTTAGTCTCATTCTAAGGTTTGTCAAAGTTCGTCCTTAGAAAGAGACTAACTTGGGACGTACTAAGACAAACCTTAGAATGGGACATAAGTTTATCTTTGTTCGTCCCAAGTTAGTCTCGTTAGTCTCATTCAAAGGGTTGTCTAAGTTCGTCCTTAGAAAGAGACTAACTTGGGATAAACTAAGACAAACCTTAGAATGGGACATAAGTTTTTCTTTGTTCGTCCCAAGTTAGTCTCGTTAGTCTCATTCTAAGGTTTGTCTAAGTTCGTCCTTAGAAAGAGACTAACTTGGGACGAACTTATCCAAACCTTAGAATGAGACTTAAGTTTGTCTTTGTTCGTCCCAAGTTTGTCTCGTTAGTCTCATTCAAAGGTTTGTCTAAGTTCGTCCTTAGAAAGAGACTAACTTGGGACGAACTAAGAGAAACCTTAGAATGAGAGTTAAGTTTGTCTTTGTTCGTCCCAAGTTAGTCTCGTTAGTCTCATTCAAAGGTTTGTCTAAGTTCGTCCTTAGAAAGAGACTAACTTGGGACGAACTAAGACAAACCTTAGAATGAGACTTAAGTTTGTCTTTGTTCGTCCCAAGTTAGTCTCGTTAGTCTCATTCTAAGGTTTGTCTAAGGTCGTCATTAGAAAGAGACTAACTTGGGACGAACTTAGAGAAACCTTAGAATGAGACTTAAGTTTGTCATTGTTCGTCCCAAGTTAGTCTCGTTAGTCTCATTCTAAGGTTTGTCTAAGGTCGTCCTTACAAAGAGACTAACTTGGGACGAACTTAGACAAACCTTAGAATGAGACTTAAGTTTGTCTTTGTTCGTCCCAACTTTGTCTCGTTAGTCTCATTCTAAGGTTTGTCTAAGTTCGCCATTAGAAAGAGACTAACTTGGGACGAACTTAGACAAACCTTAGAATGAGACTTAAGTTTGTCTTTGTTCGTCCCAAGTTAGTCTCGTTAGTCTCATTCTAAGGTTTGTCTAAGTTCGTCCTTAGAAAAAGACTAACTTGGGACGAACTAAGACAAACCTTAGAATGAGACTTATGTTTGTCTTTGTTCGTCCCAAGATAGTCTCGTTAGTATCATTCAAAGGTTTGTCTAAGGTCGTCATTAGAAAGAGACTAACTTGGGACGAACTTAGAGAAACCTTAGAATGAGACTTAAGTTTGTCATTGTTCGTCCCAAGTTAGTCTCGTTAGTCTCATTCTAAGGTTTGTCTAAGGTCGTCCTTAGAAAGAGACTAACCTGGGACGAACTTAGACAAACCTTAGAATGAGACTTAAGTTTGTCTTTGTTCGTCCCAAGTTAGTCTCGTTAGTCTCATTCTAAGGTTTGTCTAAGTTCATCCTTAGAAAAAGACTAACTTGGGACGAACTAAGACAAACCTTAGAATGAGACTTATGTTTGTCTTTGTTCGTCCCAAGTTAGTCTCGTTAGTCTCATTCTAAGGTTTGTCTAAGTTCGTCCTTAGAAAGAGACTAACTTGGGATGAACTTAGACAAATCTTAGAATGAGACTAAATTTTGTCTTTGTTCGTCCCAAGTTAGTATCGTTAGTCTCATTCTAAGGTTTGTCAAAGTTCGTCCTTAGAAAGAGACTAACTTGGGACGTACTAAGACAAACCTTAGAATGGGACATAAGTTTATCTTTGTTCGTCCCAAGTTAGTCTCGTTAGTCTCATTCAAAGGGTTGTCTAAGTTCGTCCTTAGAAAGAGACTAACTTGGGATAAACTAAGACAAACCTTAGAATGGGACATAAGTTTTTCTTTGTTCGTCCCAAGTTAGTCTCGTTAGTCTCATTCTAAGGTTTGTCTAAGTTCGTCCTTAGAAAGAGACTAACTTGGGACGAACTTATCCAAACCTTAGAATGAGACTTAAGTTTGTCTTTGATCGTCCCAAGTTTGTCTCGTTAGTCTCATTCAAAGGTTTGTCTAAGTTCGTCCTTAGAAAGAGACTAACTTGGGACGAACTAAGAGAAACCTTAGAATGAGAGTTAAGTTTGTCTTTGTTCGTCCCAAGTTAGTCTCGTTAGTCTCATTCAAATATTTGTCTAAGTTCGTCCTTAGAAAGAGACTAACTTGGGACGAACTAAGACAAACCTTAGAATGAGACTTAAGTTTGTCTTTGTTCGTCCCAAGTTAGTCTCGTTAGTCTCATTCTAAGGTTTGTCTAAGGTCGTCATTAGAAAGAGACTAACTTGGGACGAACTTAGAGAAACCTTAGAATGAGACTTAAGTTTGTCATTGTTCGTCCCAAGTTAGTCTCGTTAGTCTCATTCTAAGGTTTGTCTAAGGTCGTCCTTAGAAAGAGACTAACTTGGGACGAACTTAGACAAACCTTAGAATGAGACTTAAGTTTGTCTTTGTTCGTCCCAACTTTGTCTCGTTAGTCTCATTCTAAGGTTTGTCTAAGTTCGCCATTAGAAAGAGACTAACTTGGGACGAACTTAGACAAACCTTAGAATGAGACTTAAGTTTGTCTTTGTTCGTCCCAAGTTAGTCTCGTTAGTCTCATTCTAAGGTTTGTCTAAGTTCGTCCTTAGAAAAAGACTAACTTGGGACGAACTAAGACAAACCTTAGAATGAGACTTATGTTTGTCTTTGTTCGTCCCAAGATAGTCTCGTTAGTATCATTCAAAGGTTTTTCTAAGTTCGTCCTTAGAAAGAGACTAACTTGGGACGAACTTAGACAAATCTTAGAATGAGACTAAATTTTGTCTTTGTTCGTCCCAAGTTAGTCTCGTTAGTCTCATTCTAAGGTTTGTCTAAGTTCGTCCTTAGAAAGAGACTAACTTGGGACGTACTAAGACAAACCTTAGAATGGGACTTAAGTTTATCTTTGTTCGTCCCAAGTTAGTCTCGTTAGTCTCATTTAAAGGGTTGTCTAAGTTCGTCCTTAGAAAGAGACTAACTTGGGATAAACTAAGAGAAACCTTTGAATGGGTCATAAGTTTGTCTTTGTTCGTCCCAAGTTAGTCTCGTTAGTCTCATTCTAAGGTTTGTCTAAGTTCGTCCTTAGAAAGAGACTAACTTGGGACGAACTTATCCAAACCTTAGAATGAGACTTAAGTTTGTCTTTGTTCGTCCCAAGTTTGTCTCGTTAGTCTCATTCTAAGGTTTGTCTAAGTTCGTCCTTAGAAAAAGACTAACTTGGGACGAACTTAGACAAACCTTAGAATGAGACTTAAGTTTGTCTTTGTTCGTCCCAAGTTAGTCTCGTTAGTCTCATTCTAAGGTTTGTCTAAGTTCATCCTTAGAAAAAGACTAACTTGGGACGAACTAAGACAAACCTTAGAATGGGACTTATGTTTGTCTTTGTTCGTCCCAAGTTAGTCTCGTTAGTCTCATTCTAAGGTTTGTCTAAGTTCGTCCTTAGAAAGAGACTAACTTGGGACGAACTTAGACAAATCTTAGAATGAGACTAAATTTTGTCTTTGTTCGTCCCAAGTTAGTATCGTTAGTCTCATTCTAAGGTTTGTCAAAGTTCGTCCTTAGAAAGAGACTAACTTGGGACGTACTAAGACAAACCTTAGAATGGGACTTAAGTTTATCTTTGTTCGTCCCAAGTTAGTCTCGTTAGTCTCATTCAAAGGGTTGTCTAAGTTCGTCCTTAGAAAGAGACTAACTTGGGATAAACTAAGACAAACCTTAGAATGGGACATAAGTTTGTCTTTGTTCGTCCCAAGTTAGTCTCGTTAGTCTCATTCTAAGGTTTGTCTAAGTTCGTCCTTAGAAAGAGACTAACTTGGGACGAACTTATCCAAACCTTAGAATGAGACTTAAGTTTGTCTTTGTTCGTCCCAAGTTTGTCTCGTTAGTTTCATTCAAAGGTTTGTCTAAGTACGTCCTTAGAAAAAGACTAACTTGGGACGAACTTAGACAAACCTTAGAATGAGACTTAAGTTTGTCTTTGTTCGTCCCAAGTTAGTCTCGTTAGTCTCATTCTAAGGTTTGTCTAAGTTCGTCCTTAGAAAAAGACTAACTTGGGACGAACTAAGACAAACCTTAGAATGAGACTTATGTTTGTATTTGTTCGTCCCAAGTTAGTCTCGTTAGTCTCATTCTTAGGTTTGTCTAAGTTCGTCCTTAGAAAGAGACTAACTTGGGACGAACTTAGACAAATCTTAGAATGAGACTAAATTTTGTCTTTGTTCGTCCCCAGTTAGTCTCGTTAGTCTCATTCTAAGGTTTGTCTAAGTTCGTCCTTAGAAAGAGACTAACTTGGGACGTACTAAGACAAACCTTAGAATGGGACTTAAGTTTATCTTTGTTCGTCCCAAGTTAGTCTCGTTAGTCTCATTCAAAGGGTTGTCTAAGTTCGTCCTTAGAAAGAGACTAACTTGGGATAAACTAAGACAAACCTTAGAATGGGACATAAGTTTGTCTTTGTTCGTCCCAAGTTAGTCTCGTTAGTCTCATTCTAAGGTTTGTCTAAGTTCGTCCTTAGAAAGAGGCTAATTTGGGACGAACTTATCCATACCTTAGAATGAGAGTTAAGTTTATCTTTGTTCGTCCCAAGTTAGTCTCGTTAGTCTCATTCAAAGGGTTGTCTAAGTTCGTCCTTAGAAAGAGACTAACTTGGGACGAACTAAGAGAAACCTTAGAATGGGACATAAGTTTGTCTTTGTTCGTCCCAAGTTAGTCTCGTTAGTCTCATTCTAAGGTTTGTCTAAGTTCGTCCTTAGAAAGAGACTAACTTGGGACGAACTTATCCAAACCTTAGAATGAGACTTAAGTTTGTCTTTGTTCGTCCCAAGTTTGTCTCGTTAGTCTCATTCTAAGGTTTGTCTAAGTACGTCCTTAGAAAAAGACTAACTTGGGATGTACTAAGACAAACCTTAGAATGGGACTTAAGTTTATCTTTGTTCGTCCCAAGTTAGTCTCGTTAGTCTCATTCAAAGGGTTGTCTAAGTTCGTCCTTAGAAAGAGACTAACTTGGGATAAACTAAGACAAACCTTAGAATGGGACATAAGTTTGTCTTTGTTCGTCCCAAGTTAGTCTCGTTAGTCTCATTCTAAGGTTTGTCTAAGTTCGTCCTTAGAAAGAGACTAACTTGGGACGAACTTATCCAAACCTTAGAATGAGACTTAAGTTTGTCTTTGTTCGTCCCAAGTTTGTCTCGTTAGTTTCATTCAAAGGTTTGTCTAAGTACGTCCTTAGAAAAAGACTAACTTGGGACGAACTTAGACAAACCTTAGAATGAGACTTAAGTTTGTCTTTGTTCGTCCCAAGTTAGTCTCGTTAGTCTCATTCTAAGGTTTGTCTAAGTTCGTCCTTAGAAAAAGACTAACTTGGGACGAACTAAGACAAACCTTAGAATGAGACTTATGTTTGTATTTGTTCGTCCCAAGTTAGTCTCGTTAGTCTCATTCTTAGGTTTGTCTAAGTTCGTCCTTAGAAAGAGACTAACTTGGGACGAACTTAGACAAATCTTAGAATGAGACTAAATTTTGTCTTTGTTCGTCCCCAGTTAGTCTCGTTAGTCTCATTCTAAGGTTTGTCTAAGTTCGTCCTTAGAAAGAGACTAACTTGGGACGTACTAAGACAAACCTTAGAATGGGACTTAAGTTTATCTTTGTTCGTCCCAAGTTAGTCTCGTTAGTCTCATTCAAAGGGTTGTCTAAGTTCGTCCTTAGAAAGAGACTAACTTGGGATAAACTAAGACAAACCTTAGAATGGGACATAAGTTTGTCTTTGTTCGTCCCAAGTTAGTCTCGTTAGTCTCATTCTAAGGTTTGTCTAAGTTCGTCCTTAGAAAGAGGCTAATTTGGGACGAACTTATCCAAACCTTAGAATGAGAGTTAAGTTTATCTTTGTTCGTCCCAAGTTAGTCTCGTTAGTCTCATTCAAAGGGTTGTCTAAGTTCGTCCTTAGAAAGAGACTAACTTGGGACGAACTAAGAGAAACCTTAGAATGGGACATAAGTTTGTCTTTGTTCGTCCCAAGTTAGTCTCGTTAGTCTCATTCTAAGGTTTGTCTAAGTTCGTCCTTAGAAAGAGACTAACTTGGGACGAACTTATCCAAACCTTAGAATGAGACTTAAGTTTGTCTTTGTTCGTCCCAAGTTTGTCTCGTTAGTCTCATTCTAAGGTTTGTCTAAGTACGTCCTTAGAAAAAGACTAACTTGGGATGTACTAAGACAAACCTTAGAATGGGACTTAAGTTTATCTTTGTTCGTCCCAAGTTAGTCTCGTTAGTCTCATTCAAAGGGTTGTCTAAGTTCGTCCTTAGAAAGAGACTAACTTGGGATAAACTAAGACAAACCTTAGAATGGGACATAAGTTTGTCTTTGTTCGTCCCAAGTTAGTCTCGTTAGTCTCATTCTAAGGTTTGTCTAAGGTCGTCATTAGAAAGAGACTAACTTGGGACGAACTTAGAGAAACCTTAGAATGAGACTTAAGTTTGTCTTTGTTCGTCCCAAGTTAGTCTCGTTTGTCTCATTCTAAGGTTTGTCTAAGGTCGTCCTTAGAAAGAGACTAACTTGGGACGAACTTGGACAAACCTTAGAATGAGACTTAAGGTTGTCTTTGTTCGTCCCAACTTTGTCTCGTTAGTCTCATTCTAAGGTTTGTCTAATTTCGCCATTAGAAAGAGACTAACTTGGGACGAACTTAGACAAACCTTAGAATGAGACTTAAGTTTGTCTTTGTTCGTCCCAAGTTAGTCTCGTTAGTCTCATTCTAAGGTTTGTCTAAGTTCGTCCTTAGAAAAAGACTAACTTGGGACGAACTAAGACAAACCTTAGAATGAGACTTATGTTTGTCTTTGTTCGTCCCAAGATAGTCTCGTTAGTATCATTCAAAGGTTTGTCTAAGTTCGTCCTTAGAAAGAGACTAACTTGGGACGAACTTAGACAAATCTTAGAATGACACTAAATTTTGTCTATGTTCGTCCCAAGTTAGTCTCGTTAGTCTCATTCTAAGGTTTGTCTAAGTTCGTCCTTAGAAAGAGACTAACTTGGGACGTACCAAGACAAACCTTAGAATGGGACTTAAGTTTATCTTTGTTCGTCCCAAGTTAGTCTCGTTAGTCTCATTCAAAGGGTTGTCTAAGTTCGTCCTTAGAAAGAGACTAACTTGGGATAAACTAAGACAAACCTTTGAATGGGTCATAAGTTTGTCTTTGTTCGTCCCAAGTTAGTCTCGTTAGTCTCATTCTAAGGTTTGTCTAAGTTCGTCCTTAGAAAGAGACTAACTTGGGACGAACTTAGAGAAACCTTAGAATGAGACTTAAGTTTGTCTTTGTTCGTCCCAAGTTAGTCTCGTTTGTCTCATTCTAAGGTTTGTCTAAGGTCGTCCTTAGAAAGAGACTAACTTGGGACGAACTTGGACAAACCTTAGAATGAGACTTAAGGTTGTCTTTGTTCGTCCCAACTTTGTCTCGTTAGTCTCATTCTAAGGTTTGTCTAATTTCGCCATTAGAAAGAGACTAACTTGGGACGAACTTAGACAAACCTTAGAATGAGACTTAAGTTTGTCTTTGTTCGTCCCAAGTTAGTCTCGTTAGTCTCATTCTAAGGTTTGTCTAAGTTCGTCCTTAGAAAAAGACTAACTTGGGACGAACTAAGACAAACCTTAGAATGAGACTTATGTTTGTCTTTGTTCGTCCCAAGATAGTCTCGTTAGTATCATTCAAAGGTTTGTCTAAGTTCGTCCTTAGAAAGAGACTAACTTGGGACGAACTTAGACAAATCTTAGAATGACACTAAATTTTGTCTATGTTCGTCCCAAGTTAGTCTCGTTAGTCTCATTCTAAGGTTTGTCTAAGTTCGTCCTTAGAAAGAGACTAACTTGGGACGTACCAAGACAAACCTTAGAATGGGACTTAAGTTTATCTTTGTTCGTCCCAAGTTAGTCTCGTTAGTCTCATTCAAAGGGTTGTCTAAGTTCGTCCTTAGAAAGAGACTAACTTGGGATAAACTAAGACAAACCTTTGAATGGGTCATATGTTTGTCTTTGTTCGTCCCAAGTTAGTCTCGTTAGTCTCATTCTAAGGTTTGTCTAAGTTCGTCCTTAGAAAGAGACTAACTTGGGATGAACTTATCCAAACCTTAGAATGAGACTTAAGTTTGTCTTTGTTCGTCCCAAGTTTGTCTCGTTAGTCTCATTCTAAGGTTTGTCTAAGTTCGTCCTTAGAAAAAGACTAACTTGGGACGAACTTAGACAAACCTTAGAATGAGACTTAAGTTTGTCTTTGTTCGTCCCAAGTTAGTCTCGTTAGTCTCATTCTAAGGTTTGTCTAAGTTCATCCTTAGAAAAAGACTAACTTGGGACGAACTAAGACAAACCTTAGAATGAGACTTATGTTTGTCTTTGTTCGTCCCAAGTTAGTCTCGTTAGTCTCATTCTAAGGTTTGTCTAAGTTCGTCCTTAGAAAGAGACTAACTTGGGACGAACTTAGACAAATCTTAGAATGAGACTAAATTTTGTCTTTGTTCGTCCCAAGTTAGTATCGTTAGTCTCATTCTAAGGTTTGTCAAAGTTCGTCCTTAGAAAGAGACTAACTTGGGACGTAATAAGACAAACCTTAGAATGGGACTTAAGTTTATCTTTGTTCGTCCCAAGTTAGTCTCGTTAGTCTCATTCAAAGGGTTGTCTAAGTTCGTCCTTAGATAGAGACTAACTTGGGATAAACTAAGACAAACCTTAGAATGAGACATAAGTTTGTCTTTGTTCGTCCCAAGTTAGTCTCGTTAGTCTCATTCTAAGGTTTGTCTAAGTTCGTCCTTAGAAAGAGACTAACTTGGGACGAACTTATCCAAACCTTAGAATGAGACTTAAGTTTGTCTTTGTTCGTCCCAAGTTTGTCTCGTTAGTCTCATTCAAAGGTTTGTCTAAGTACGTCCTTAGAAAAAGACTAACTTGGGACGAACTTAGACAAACCTTAGAATGAGACTTAAGTTTGTCTTTGTTCGTCCCAAGTTAGTCTCGTTAGTCTCATTCTAAGGTTTGTCTAAGTTCGTGCTTAGAAAAAGACTAACTTGGGACGAACTAAGACAAACCTAAGAATGAGACTTATGTTTGTCTTTGTTCGTCCCAAGTTAGTCTCGTTAGTCTCATTCTTAGGTTTGTCTAAGTTCGTCCTTAGAAAGAGACTAACTTGGGACGAACTTAGACAAATCTTAGAATGAGACTAAATTTTGTCTTTGTTCGTCCCCAGTTAGTCTCGTTAGTCTCATTCTAAGGTTTGTCTTAGTTCGTCCTTAGAAAGAGACTAACTTGGGACGTACTAAGACAAACCTTAGAATGGGAATTAAGTTTATCTTTGTTCGTCCCAAGTTAGTCTCGTTAGTCTCATTCAAAGGGTTGTCTAAGTTCGTCCTTAGAAAGAGACTAACTTGGGATAAACTAAGACAAACCTTAGAATGGGACATAAGTTTTTCTTTGTTCGTCCCAAGTTAGTCTCGTTAGTCTCATTCTAAGGTTTGTCTAAGTTCGTCCTTAGAAAGAGACTAACTTGGGATGAACTTATCCAAACCTTAGAATGAGAGTTAAGTTTATCTTTGTTCGTCCCAAGTTAGTCTCGTTAGTCTCATTCAAAGGGTTGTCTAAGTTCGTCCTTAGAAAGAGACTAACTTGGGACGAACTAAGAGAAACCTTAGAATGGGACATAAGTTTGTCTTTGTTCGTCCCAAGTTAGTCTCGTTAGTCTCATTCTAAGGTTTGTCTAAGTTCGTCCTTAGAAAGAGACTAACTTGGGACGAACTTATCCAAACCTTAGAATGAGACTTAAGTTTGTCTTTGTTCGTCCCAAGTTTGTCTCGTTAGTCTCATTCTAAGGTTTGTCTAAGTACGTCCTTAGAAAAAGACTAACTTGGGATGTACTAAGACAAACCTTAGAATGGGACTTAAGTTTATCTTTGTTCGTCCCAAGTTAGTCTCGTTAGTCTCATTCAAAGGGTTGTCTAAGTTCGTCCTTAGAAAGAGACTAACTTGGGATAAACTAAGACAAACCTTAGAATGGGACATAAGTTTGTCTTTGTTCGTCCCAAGTTAGTCTCGTTAGTCTCATTCTAAGGTTTGTCTAAGGTCGTCATTAGAAAGAGACTAACTTGGGACGAACTTAGAGAAACCTTAGAATGAGACTTAAGTTTGTCTTTGTTCGTCCCAAGTTAGTCTCGTTTGTCTCATTCTAAGGTTTGTCTAAGGTCGTCTTTAGAAAGAGACTAACTTGGGACGAACTTGGACAAACCTTAGAATGAGACTTAAGGTTGTCTTTGTTCGTCCCAACTTTGTCTCGTTAGTCTCATTCTAAGGTTTGTCTAATTTCGCCATTAGAAAGAGACTAACTTGGGACGAACTTAGACAAACCTTAGAATGAGACTTAAGTTTGTCTTTGTTCGTCCCAAGTTAGTCTCGTTAGTCTCATTCTAAGGTTTGTCTAAGTTCATCCTTAGAAAAAGACTAACTTGGGACGAACTAAGACAAACCTTAGAATGAGACTTATGTTTGTCTTTGTTCGTCCCAAGATAGTCTCGTTAGTATCATTCAAAGGTTTGTCTAAGTTCGTCCTTAGAAAGAGACTAACTTGGGACGAACTTAGACAAATCTTAGAATGACACTAAATTTTGTCTTTGTTCGTCCCAAGTTAGTCTCGTTAGTCTCATTCTAAGGTTTGTCTAAGTTCGTCCTTAGAAAGAGACTAACTTGGGACGTACCAAGACAAACCTTAGAATGGGACTTAAGTTTATCTTTGTTCGTCCCAAGTTAGTCTCGTTAGTCTCATTCAAAGGGTTGTCTAAGTTCGTCCTTAGAAAGAGACTAACTTGGGATAAACTAAGACAAACCTTTGAATGGGTCATAAGTTTGTCTTTGTTCGTCCCAAGTTAGTCTCGTTAGTCTCATTCTAAGGTTTGTCTAAGTTCGTCCTTAGAAAGAGACTAACTTGGGATGAACTTATCCAAACCTTAGAATGAGACTTAAGTTTGTCTTTGTTCGTCCCAAGTTTGTCTCGTTAGTCTCATTCTAAGGTTTGTCTAAGTTCGTCCTTAGAAAAAGACTAACTTGGGACGAACTTAGACAAACCTTAGAATGAGACTTAAGTTTGTCTTTGTTCGTCCCAAGTTAGTCTCGTTATTCTCATTCTAAGGTTTGTCTAAGTTCATCCTTAGAAAAAGACTAACTTGGGACGAACTAAGACAAACCTTAGAATGAGACTTATGTTTGTCTTTGTTCGTCCCAAGTTAGTCTCGTTAGTCTCATTCTAAGGTTTGTCTAAGTTCGTCCTTAGAAAGAGACTAACTTGGGACGAACTTAGACAAATCTTAGAATGAGACTAAATTTTGTCTTTGTTCGTCCCAAGTTAGTATCGTTAGTCTCATTCTAAGGTTTGTCAAAGTTCGTCCTTAGAAAGAGACTAACTTGGGACGTAATAAGACAAACCTTAGAATGGGACTTAAGTTTATCTTTGTTCGTCCCAAGTTAGTCTCGTTAGTCTCATTCAAAGGGTTGTCTAAGTTCGTCCTTAGATAGAGACTAACTTGGGATAAACTAAGACAAACCTTAGAATGAGACATAAGTTTGTCTTTGTTCGTCCCAAGTTAGTCTCGTTAGTCTCATTCTAAGGTTTGTCTAAGTTCGTCCTTAGAAAGAGACTAACTTGGGACGAACTTATCCAAACCTTAGAATGAGACTTAAGTTTGTCTTTGTTCGTCCCAAGTTTCTCTCGTTAGTCTCATTCAAAGGTTTGTCTAAGTACGTCCTTAGAAAAAGACTAACTTGGGACGAACTTAGACAAACCTTAGAATGAGACTTAAGTTTGTCTTTGTTCGTCCCAAGTTAGTCTCGTTAGTCTCATTCTAAGGTTTGTCTAAGTTCGTGCTTAGAAAAAGACTAACTTGGGACGAACTAAGACAAACCTAAGAATGAGACTTATGTTTGTCTTTGTTCGTCCCAAGTTAGTCTCGTTAGTCTCATTCTTAGGTTTGTCTAAGTTCGTCCTTAGAAAGAGACTAACTTGGGACGAACTTAGACAAATCTTAGAATGAGACTAAATTTTGTCTTTGTTCGTCCCCAGTTAGTCTCGTTAGTCTCATTCTAAGGTTTGTCTTAGTTCGTCCTTAGAAAGAGACTAACTTGGGACGTACTAAGACAAACCTTAGAATGGGAATTAAGTTTATCTTTGTTCGTCCCAAGTTAGTCTCGTTAGTCTCATTCAAAGGGTTGTCTAAGTTCGTCCTTAGAAAGAGACTAACTTGGGATAAACTAAGACAAACCTTAGAATGGGACATAAGTTTGTCTTTGTTCGTCCCAAGTTAGTCTCGTTAGTCTCATTCTAAGGTTTGTCTAAGTTCGTCCTTAGAAAGAGACTAACTTGGGATGAACTTATCCAAACCTTAGAATGAGAGTTAAGTTTATCTTTGTTCGTCCCAAGTTAGTCTCGTTAGTCTCATTCAAAGGGTTGTCTAAGTTCGTCCTTAGAAAGAGACTAACTTGGGACGAACTAAGAGAAACCTTAGAATGGGACATAAGTTTGTCTTTGTTCGTCCCAAGTTAGTCTCGTTAGTCTCATTCTAAGGTTTGTCAAAGTTCGTCCTTAGAAAGAGACTAACTTGGGACGAACTTATCCAAACCTTAGAATGAGACTTAAGTTTGTCTTTGTTCGTCCCAAGTTTGTCTCGTTAGTCTCATTCTAAGGTTTGTCTAAGTACGTCCTTAGAAAAAGACTAACTTGGGACGTACTAAGACAAACCTTAGAATGGGACTTAAGTTTATCTTTGTTCGTCCCAAGTTAGTCTCGTTAGTCTCATTCAAAGGGTTGTCTAAGTTCGTCCTTAGGAAGAGACTAACTTGGGATAAACTAAGACAAACCTTAGAATGGGACATAAGTTTGTCTTTGTTCGTCCCAAGTTAGTCTCGTTAGTCTCATTCTAAGGTTTGTCTAAGTTCGTCCTTAGAAAGAGACTAACTTGGGACGAACTTATCCAAACCTTAGAATGAGACTTAAGTTTGTCTTTGTTCGTCCCAAGTTTGTCTCGTTAGTCTCATTCAAAGGTTTGTCTAAGTTCGTCCTTAGAAAGAGACTAACTTGGGACGAACTAAGAGAAACCTTAGAATGAGAGTTAAGTTTGTCTTTGTTCGTCCCAAGTTAGTCTCGTTAGTCTCATTCAAAGGTTTGTCTAAGTTCGTCCTTAGAAAGAGACTAACTTGGGACGAACTAAGACAAACCTTAGAATGAGACTTAAGTTTGTCTTTGTTCGTCCCAAGTTAGTCTCGTTAGTCTCATTCTAAGGTTTGTCTAAGGTCGTCATTAGAAAGAGACTAACTTGGGACGAACTTAGAGAAACCTTAGAATGAGACTTAAGTTTGTCTTTGTTCGTCCCAAGTTAGTCTCGTTAGTCTCATTCTAAGGTTTGTCTAAGGTCGTCCTTAGAAAGAGACTAACTTGGGACGAACTTGGACAAACCTTAGAATGAGACTTAAGGTTGTCTTTGTTCATCCCAACTTTGTCTCGTTAGTCTCATTCTAAGGTTTGTCTAATTTCGCCATTAGAAAGAGACTAACTTGGGACGAACTTAGACAAACCTTAGAATGAGACTTAAGTTTGTCTTTGTTCGTCCCAAGTTAGTCTCGTTAGTCTCATTCTAAGGTTTGTCTAAGTTCGTCCTTAGAAAAAGACTAACTTGGGACGAACTAAGACAAACCTTAGAATGAGACTTATGTTTGTCTTTGTTCGTCCCAAGATAGTCTCGTTAGTATCATTCAAAGGTTTGTCTAAGTTCGTCCTTAGAAAGAGACTAACTTGGGACGAACTTAGACAAATCTTAGAATGACACTAAATTTTGTCTTTGTTCGTCCCAAGTTAGTCTCGTTAGTCTCATTCTAAGGTTTGTCTAAGTTCGTCCTTAGAAAGAGACTAACTTGGGTCGTACCAAGACAAACCTTAGAATGGGACTTAAGTTTATCTTTGTTCGTCCCAAGTTAGTCTCGTTAGTCTCATTCAAAGGGTTGTCTAAGTTCGTCCTTAGAAAGAGACTAACTTGGGATAAACTAAGACAAACCTTTGAATGGGTCATAAGTTTGTCTTTGTTCGTCCCAAGTTAGTCTCGTTAGTCTCATTCTAAGGTTTGTCTAAGTTCGTCCTTAGAAAGAGACTAACTTGGGACGAACTTATCCAAACCTTAGAATGAGACTTAAGTTTGTCTTTTTTCGTCCCAAGTTTGTCTCGTTAGTCTCATTCTCAGGTTTGTCTAAGTTCGTCCTTAGAAAAAGACTAACTTGGGACGAACTTAGACAAACCTTAGAATGAGACTTAAGTTTGTCTTTGTTCGTCCCAAGTTAGTCTCGTTAGTCTCATTCTAAGGTTTGTCTAAGTTCATCCTTAGAAAAAGACTAACTTGGGACGAACTAAGACAAACCTTAGAATGAGACTTATGTTTGTCTTTGTTCGTCCCAAGTTAGTCTCGTCAGTCTCATTCTAAGGTTTGTCTAAGTTCGTCCTTAGAAGGAGACTAACTTGGGACGAACTTAGACAAATCTTATAATGAGACTAAATTTTGTCTTTGTTCGTCCCAAGTTAGTATCGTTAGTCTAATTCTAAGGTTTGTCAAAGTTCGTCCTTAGAAAGAGACTAACTTGGGACGTACTAAGACAAACCTTAGAATGAGACTTAAGTTTATCTTTGTTCGTCCCAAGTTAGTCTCGTTAGTCTCATTCAAAGGGTTGTCTAAGTTCGTCCTTAGAAAGTGACTAACTTGGGATAAACTAAGACATACCTTAGAATGGGACATAAGTTTGTCTTTGTTCATCCCAAGTTAGTCTCGTTAGTCTCATTCTAATGTTTGTCTAAGTTCGTCCTTAGAAAGAGACTAACTTGGGACGAACTTATCCAAACCTTAGAATGAGACTTAAGTTTGTCTTTGTTCGTCCCAAGTTTGTCTCGTTAGTCTCATTCAAAGGTTTGTCTAAGTACGTCCTTAGAAAAAGACTAACTTGGGACGAACTTAGACAAACCTTAGAATGAGACTTAAGTTTGTCTTTGTTCGTCCCAAGTTAGTCTCGTTAGTCTCATTCTAAGGTTTGTCTAAGTTCGTCCTTAGAAAAAGACTAACTTGGGACGAACTAAGACAAACCTTAGAATGAGACTTATGTTTGTCTTTGTTCGTCCCAAGTTAGTCTCGTTAGTCTCATTCTTAGGTTTGTCTAAGTTCGTCCTTAGAATGAGACTAAATTTTGTCTTTGTTCGTCCCAAGTTAGTCTTGTTAGTCTCATTCTAAGGTTTGTCTAAGTTCGTCCTTAGAAAGAGACTAACTTGGGACGTACTAAGACAATCCTTAGAATGGGACTTAAGTTTATCTTTTTTCGTCCCAAGTTAGTCTCGTTAGTCTCATTCAAAGGGTTGTCTAAGTTCGTCCTTAGAAAGAGACTAACTTGGGATAAACTAAGAAAAACCTTAGAATGGGACATAAGTTTGTCTTTGTTCGTCCCAAGTTAGTCTCGTTAGTCTCATTCTAAGGTTTGTCTAAGTTCGTCCTTAGAAAGAGACTAACTTGGGACGAACTTATCGAAACCTTAGAATGAGAGTTAAGTTTATCGTTGTTCGTCCCAAGTTAGTCTCGTTAGTCTCATTCAAAGGGTTGTCTAAGTTCGTCCTTAGAAAGAGACTAACTTGGGACGAACTAAGAGAAACCTTAGAATGGGACATAAGTTTGTCTTTGTTCGTCCCAAGTTAGTCTCGTTAGTCTCATTCTAAGGTTTGTCTAAGTTCGTCCTTAGAAAGAGACTAACTTGGGACGAACTTATCCAAACCTTAGAATGAGACTTAAGTTTGTCTTTGTTCGTCCCAAGTTTGTCTCGTTAGTCTCATTCTAAGGTTTGTCTAAGTTCGTCCTTAGAAAGAGACTAACTTGGGATAAACTAAGACAAACCTTAGAATGGGACATAAGTTTGTCTTTGTTCGTCCCAAGTTAGTCTCGTTAGTCTCATTCTAAGGTTTGTCTAAGTTCGTCCTTAGAAAGAGACTAACTTGGGACGAACTAAGAGAAACCTTAGAATGAGAGTTAAGTTTGTCTTTGTTCGTCCCAAGTTAGTCTCGTTAGTCTCATTCAAAGGTTTGTCTAAGTTCGTCCTTAGAAAGAGACTAACTTGGGACGAACTAAGACAAACCTTAGAATGAGACTTAAGTTTGTCTTTGTTCGTCCCAAGTTAGTCTCGTTAGTCTCATTCTAAGGTTTGTCTAAGGTCGTCATTAGAAAGAGACTAACTTGGGACGAACTTATCGAAACCTTAGAATGAGAGTTAAGTTTATCGTTGTTCGTCCCAAGTTAGTCTCGTTAGTCTCATTCAAAGGGTTGTCTAAGTTCGTCCTTAGAAAGTGACTAACTTGGGATAAACTAAGACATACCTTAGAATGGGACATAAGTTTGTCTTTGTTCATCCCAAGTTAGTCTCGTTAGTCTCATTCTAATGTTTGTCTAAGTTCGTCCTTAGAAAGAGACTAACTTGGGACGAACTTATCCAAACCTTAGAATGAGACTTAAGTTTGTCTTTGTTCGTCCCAAGTTTGTCTCGTTAGTCTCATTCAAAGGTTTGTCTAAGTACGTCCTTAGAAAAAGACTAACTTGGGACGAACTTAGACAAACCTTAGAATGAGACTTAAGTTTGTCTTTGTTCGTCCCAAGTTAGTCTCGTTAGTCTCATTCTAAGGTTTGTCTAAGTTCGTCCTTAGAAAAAGACTAACTTGGGACGAACTAAGACAAACCTTAGAATGAGACTTATGTTTGTCTTTGTTCGTCCCAAGTTAGTCTCGTTAGTCTCATTCTTAGGTTTGTCTAAGTTCGTCCTTAGAATGAGACTAAATTTTGTCTTTGTTCGTCCCAAGTTAGTCTTGTTAGTCTCATTCTAAGGTTTGTCTAAGTTCGTCCTTAGAAAGAGACTAACTTGGGACGTACTAAGACAATCCTTAGAATGGGACTTAAGTTTATCTTTGTTCGTCCCAAGTTAGTCTCGTTAGTCTCATTCAAAGGGTTGTCTAAGTTCGTCCTTAGAAAGAGACTAACTTGGGATAAACTAAGAAAAACCTTAGAATGGGACATAAGTTTGTCTTTGTTCGTCCCAAGTTAGTCTCGTTAGTCTCATTCTAAGGTTTGTCTAAGTTCGTCCTTAGAAAGAGACTAACTTGGGACGAACTTATCGAAACCTTAGAATGAGAGTTAAGTTTATCGTTGTTCGTCCCAAGTTAGTCTCGTTAGTCTCATTCAAAGGGTTGTCTAAGTTCGTCCTTAGAAAGAGACTAACTTGGGACGAACTAAGAGAAACCTTAGAATGGGACATAAGTTTGTCTTTGTTCGTCCCAAGTTAGTCTCGTTAGTCTCATTCTAAGGTTTGTCTAAGTTCGTCCTTAGAAAGAGACTAACTTGGGACGAACTTATCCAAACCTTAGAATGAGACTTAAGTTTGTCTTTGTTCGTCCCAAGTTTGTCTCGTTAGTCTCATTCTAAGGTTTGTCTAAGTTCGTCCTTAGAAAGAGACTAACTTGGGATAAACTAAGACAAACCTTAGAATGGGACATAAGTTTGTCTTTGTTCGTCCCAAGTTAGTCTCGTTAGTCTCATTCTAAGGTTTGTCTAAGTTCGTCCTTAGAAAGAGACTAACTTGGGACGAACTAAGAGAAACCTTAGAATGAGAGTTAAGTTTGTCTTTGTTCGTCCCAAGTTAGTCTCGTTAGTCTCATTCAAAGGTTTGTCTAAGTTCGTCCTTAGAAAGAGACTAACTTGGGACGAACTAAGACAAACCTTAGAATGAGACTTAAGTTTGTCTTTGTTCGTCCCAAGTTAGTCTCGTTAGTCTCATTCTAAGGTTTGTCTAAGGTCGTCATTAGAAAGAGACTAACTTGGGACGAATTTAGAGAAACCTTAGAATGAGACTTAAGTTTGTCTTTGTTCGTCCCAAGTTAGTCTCGTTAGTCTCATTCTAAGGTTTGTCTAAGGTCGTCCTTAGAAAGAGACTAACTTGGGACGAACTTGGACAAACCTTAGAATGAGACTTAAGGTTGTCTTTGTTCGTCCCAACTTTGTCTCGTTAGTCTCATTCTAAGGTTTGTCTAAGTTCGCCATTAGAAAGAGACTAACTTGGGACGAACTTATCCAAACCTTAGAATGAGACTTAAGTTTGTCTTTGTTCGTCCCAAGTTTGTCTCGTTAGTCTCATTCAAAGGTTTGTCTAAGTTTGTCCTTAGAAAGAGACTAACTTGGGACGAACTAAGAGAAACCTTAGAATGAGAGTTAAGTTTGTCTTTGTTCGTCCCAAGTTAGTCTCGTTAGTCTCATTCAAAGGTTTGTCTAAGTTCGTCCTTAGAAAGAGACTAACTTGGGACGAACTAAGACAAACCTTAGAATGAGACTTAAGTTTGTCTTTGTTCGTCCCAAGTTAGTCTCATTAGTCTCATTCTAAGGTTTGTCTAAGGTCATCATTAGAAAGAGACTAACTTGGGACGAATTTAGAGAAACCTTAGAATGAGACTTAAGTTTGTCTTTGTTCGTCCCAAGTTAGTCTCGTTAGTCTCATTCTAAGGTTTGTCTAAGGTCGTCCTTAGAAAGAGACTAACTTGGGACGAACTTGGACAAACCTTAGAATGGGACATAAGTTTGTCTTTGTTCGTCCCAAGTTAGTCTCGTTAGTCTCATTCTAAGGTTTGTCTAAGTTCGTCCTTAAAAAGAGACTAACTTGGGACGAACTTATCCAAACCTTAGAATGAGAGTTAAGTTTATCGTTGTTCGTCCCAAGTTAGTCTCGTTAGTCTCATTCAAAGGGGTGTCTAAGTTCGTCCTTAGAAAGTGACTAACTTGGGATAAACTAAGACAAACCTTAGAATGGGACATAAGTTTGTCTTTGTTCATCCCAAGTTAGTCTCGTTAGTCTCATTCAAATGTTTGTCTAAGTTCGTCCTTAGAAAGAGACTAACTTGTGACGAACTTATCCAAACCTTAGAATGAGACTTAAGTTTGTCTTTGTTCGTCCCAAGTTTGTCTCGTTAGTCTCATTCAAAGGTTTGTCTAAGTACGTCCTTAGAAAAAGATTAACTTGGGACGAACTTAGACAAACCTTAGAATGAGACTTAAGTTTGTCTTTGTTCGTCCCAAGTTAGTCTCGTTAGTCTCATTCTAAGGTTTGTCTAAGTTCGTCCTTAGAAAAAGACTAACTTGGGACGAACTAAGACAAACCTTAGAATGAGACTTATGTTTGTCTTTGTTCGTCCCAAGTTAGTCTCGTTAGTCTCATTCTTAGGTTTGTCTAAGTTCGTCCTTAGAAAGAGACTAACTTGGGACGAACTTAGACAAATCTTAGAATGAGACTAAATTTTGTCTTTGTTCGTCCCAAGTTAGTCTCGTTAGTCTCATTCTAAGGTTTGTCTAAGTTCGTCCTTAGAAAGAGACTAACTTGGGACGTACTAAGACAATCCTTAGAATGGGACTTAAGTTTATCTTTGTTCGTCCCAAGTTAGTCTCGTTAGTCTCATTCAAAGGGTTGTCTAAGTTCGTCCTTAGAAAGAGTCTAACTTGGGATAAACTAAGAAAAACCTTAGAATGGGACATAAGTTTGTCTTTGTTCGTCCCAAGTTAGTCTCGTTAGTCTCATTCTAAGGTTTGTCTAAGTTCGTCCTTAGAAAGAGACTAACTTGGGACGAACTTATCGAAACCTTAGAATGAGAGTTAAGTTTATCGTTGTTCGTCCCAAGTTAGTCTCGTTAGTCTCATTCAAAGGGTTGTCTAAGTTCGTCCTTAGAAAGAGACTAACTTGGGACGAACTAAGAGAAACCTTAGAATGGGACATAAGTTTGTCTTTGTTCGTCCCAAGTTAGTCTCGTTAGTCTCATTCTAAGGTTTGTCTAAGTTCGTCCTTAGAAAGAGACTAACTTGGGACGAACTTATCCAAACCTTAGAATGAGACTTAAGTTTGTCTTTGTTCGTCCCAAGTTTGTCTCGTTAGTCTCATTCTAAGGTTTGTCTAAGTTCGTCCTTAGAAAGAGACTAACTTGGGACGAACTTGGACAAACCTTAGAATGGGACATAAGTTTGTCTTTGTTCGTCCCAAGTTAGTCTCGTTAGTCTCATTCTAAGGTTTGTCTAAGTTCGTCCTTAAAAAGAGACTAACTTGGGACGAACTTATCCAAACCTTAGAATGAGAGTTAAGTTTATCGTTGTTCGTCCCAAGTTAGTCTCGTTAGTCTCATTCAAAGGGTTGTCTAAGTTCGTCCTTAGAAAGAGACTAACTTGGGACGAACTAAGAGAAACCTTAGAATGGGACATAAGTTTGTCTTTGTTCGTCCCAAGTTAGTCTCGTTAGTCTCATTCTAAGGTTTGTCTAAGTTCGTCCTTAGAAAGAGACTAACTTGGGACGAACTTATCCAAACCTTAGAATGAGACTTAAGTTTGTCTTTGTTCGTCCCAAGTTTGTCTCGTTAGTCTCATTCTAAGGTTTGTCTAAGTACGTCCTTAGAAAAAGACTAAATTGGGACGTAGTAAGACAAACCTTAGAATGGGACTTAAGTTTATCTTTGTTCGTCCCAAGTTAGTCTCGTTAGTCTCATTCAAAGGGTTGTCTAAGTTCGTCCTTTGAAAGAGACTAACTTGGGATAAACTAAGACAAACCTTAGAATGGGACATAAGTTTGTCTTTGTTCGTCCCAAGTTAGTCTCGTTAGTCTCATTCTAAGGTTTGTCTAAGTTCGTCCTTAGAAAGAGACTAACTTGGGACGAACTAAGAGAAACCTTAGAATGAGAGTTAAGTTTGTCTTTGTTCGTCCCAAGTTAGTCTCGTTAGTCTCATTCAAAGGTTTGTCTAAGTTCGTCCTTAGAAAGAGACTAACTTGGGACGAACTAAGACAAACCTTAGAATGAGACTTAAGTTTGTCTTTGTTCGTCCCAAGTTAGTCTCGTTAGTCTCATTCTAAGGTTTGTCTAAGGTCGTCATTAGAAAGAGACTAACTTGGGACGAACTAAGAGAAACCTTAGAATGAGAGTTAAGTTTGTCTTTGTTCGTCCCAAGTTAGTCTCGTTAGTCTCATTCAAAGGTTTGTCTAAGTTCGTCCTTAGAAAGAGACTAACTTGGGACGAACTAAGACAAACCTTAGAATGAGACTTAAGTTTGTCTTTGTTCGTCCCAAGTTAGTCTCGTTAGTCTCATTCTAAGGTTTGTCTAAGGTCGTCATTAGAAAGAGACTAACTTGGGACGAATTTAGAGAAACCTTAGAATGAGACTTAAGTTTGTCTTTGTTCGTCCCAAGTTAGTCTCGTTAGTCTCATTCTAAGGTTTGTCTAAGGTCGTCCTTAGAAAGAGACTAATTTGGGACGAACTTGGACAAACCTTAGAATGAGACTTAAGGTTGTCTTTGTTCGTCCCAACTTTGTCTCGTTAGTCTCATTCTAAGGTTTGTCTAAGTTCGCCATTAGAAAGAGACTAACTTGGGACGAACTTAGACAAACCTTAGAATGAGACTTAAGTTTGTCTTTGTTCGTCCCAAGTTAGTCTCGTTAGTCTCATTCTAAGGTTTGTCTAAGTTCGTCCTTAGAAAAAGACTAACTTGGGATGAACTAAGACAAACCTTATAATGAGACTTATTTTTGTCTTTGTTCGTCCCAAGATAGTCTCGTTAGTATCATTCAAAGGTTTGTCTAAGTTCGTCCTTAGAAAGAGACTAACTTGGGACGAACTTAGACAAATCTTAGAATGACACTAAATTTTGTCTTTGTTCGTCCCAAGTTAGTCTCGTTAGTCTCATTCTAAGGTTTGTCTAAGGTCGTCCTTAGAAAGAGACTAACTTGGGACGTACTAAGACAAACCTTAGAATGGGACTTAAGTTTATCTTTGTTCGTCCCAAGTTAGTCTCGTTAGTCTCATTCAAAGGGTTGTCTAAGTTCGTCCTTAGAAAGAGACTAACTTGGGATAAACTAAGACAAACCTTTGAATGGGTCATAAGTTTGTCTTTGTTCGTCCAAAGTTAGTCTCGTTAGTCTCATTCTATGGTTTGTCTAAGTACGTCCCAAGTTAGAGAACAACTTGGGACGAACTTAGACAAACCTTAGAATGAGACTTAAGTTTGTCTTTGTTCGTCCCAAGTTGGTCTCATTCTAAGGTTTGTCTAAGTTCGTCCTTAGAAAGAGACTAACTTGGGACGTACTAAGACAAACCTTAGAATGGGACTTAAGTTTGTCTTTGTTCGTCCCAAGTTAGTCTCGTTAGTCTCATTCGAAGGTTTGTCAAAGTTCGTCCGTAGAAAAAGACTAACTTGGGACGAACTAAGACAAACCTTAGAATGAGACTTAAGTTTGTCTTTGTTCGTCCCAAGTTAGTCTCGTTAGTCTCATTCTAAGGTTTGTCTAAGTTCGTCCTTAGAAAGAGACTAACTTGGGACGAACTTAGACAAATCTTAGAATGAGACTAAATTTTGTCTTTGTTCGTCCCAAGTTAGTATCGTTAGTCTCATTCTAAGGTTTGTCAAAGTTCGTCCTTAGAAAGAGACTAACTTGGGACGTACTAAGACAAACCTTAGAATGGGACTTAAGTTTATCTTTGTTCGTCCCAAGTTTGTCTCGTTAGTCTCATTCTAATATTTGTCTAAGTTCATCCTTAGAAAAAGACTAACTTGGGACGAACTAAGACAAACCTTAGAATGAGACTTAAGTTTGTCTTAGTTCGTCCCAAGTTAGTCTCGTTAGTCTCATTCTAAGGTTTGTCTAAGTTCGTCCTTAGAAAAAGACTAACTTGGGACGAACTAAGACAAACCTTAGAATGAGACTTAAGTTTGTCTTAGTTCGTCCCAAGTTTGTCTCGTTAGTCTCATTCTAATGTTTGTCTAAGTTCATCCTTAGAAAAAGACTAACTTGGGACGAACTAAGACAAACCTTAGAATGAGACTTAAGTTTGTCTTTGTTCGTCCCAAGTTAGTATCGTTAGTCTCATTCTAAGGTTTGTCTAAGTTCGTCCTTAGAAAGAGACTAACTTGGGACGAACTTAGACAAACCTTAGAATGAGACTTAAGTTTGTCTTAGTTCGTCCCAAGTTAGTCTCGTTAGTCTCATTCTAAGGTTTGTCTAAGTTCATCCTTAGAAAAAGACTAACTTGGGAGGAACTAAGACAAACCTTAGAATGAGACTTATGTTTGTCTTTGTTCGTCGCAAGTTAGTCTCGTTAGTCTCATTCTAAGGTTTGTCTAAGTTCGTCCTTAGAAAGAGACTAACTTGGGACGAACTTAGACAAATCTTAGAATGAGACTAAATTTTGTCTTTGTTCATCCCAAGTTAGTATCGTTAGTCTCATTCTAAGGTTTGTCAAAGTTCGTCCTAAGAAAGAGACTAACTTGGGACGAACTTAGACAAACCTTAGAATGAGACTTAAGTTTGTCTTTGTTCGTCCCAAGTTAGTCTCGTTAGTCTCATTCTAAGGTTTGTCTAAGTTCATCCTTAGAAAAAGACTAACTTGGGAGGAACTAAGACAAACCTTAGAATGAGACTTATGTTTGTCTTTGTTCGTCGCAAGTTAGTCTCGTTAGTCTCATTCTAAGGTTTGTCTAAGTTCGTCCTTAGAAAGAGACTAACTTGGGACGAACTTAGACAAATCTTAGAATGAGACTAAATTTTGTCTTTGTTCGTCCCAAGTTAGTATCGTTAGTCTCATTCTAAGGTTTGTCAAAGTTCGTCCTAAGAAAGAGACTAACTTGGGACGAACTTAGACAAACATTAGAATGAGACTTAAGTTTGTCTTTGTTCGTCCCAAGTTAATCTCGTTAGTCTCATTCTAAGGTTTGTCTAAGGTCGTCATTAGAAAGAGACTAACTTGGGCCGAACTTAGAGAAACCTTAGAATGAGACTTAAGTTTGTCTTTGTTCGTCCCAAGTTAGTCTCGTTAGTCTCATTCTAAGGTTTGTCTACGGTCGTCCTTAGAAAGAGACTAACTTGGGACGAACTTAGACAAACCTTAGAATGAGACTTAAGTTTGTCTTTGTTCGTCCCAACTTTGTCTCGTTAGTCTTATTCTAAGGTTTGTCTAAGTTCGCCATTAGAAAGAGACTAACTTGGGACGAACTTAGACAAACCTTAGAATGAGACTTAAGTTTGTCTTTGTTCGTCCCAAGTTAGTCTCGTTAGTCTCATTCTAAGGTTTGTCTAAGTTCGTCCTTAGAAAAAGACTAACTTGGGACGAACTAAGACAAACCTTAGAATGAGACTTATGTTTGTCTTTGTTCGTCCCAAGATAGTCTCGTTAGTATCATTCAAAGGTTTGTCTAAGTTCGTCCTTAGAAAGAGACTAACTTGGGACGAACTTAGACAAATCTTAGAATGAGACTAAATTTTGTCTTTGTTCGTCCCAAGTTAGTCTCGTTAGTCTCATTCTAAGGTTTGTCTAAGTTCGTCCTTAGAAAGAGACTAACTTGGGACGTACTAAGACAAACCTTAGAATGGGACTTAAGTTTATCTTTGTTCGTCCCAAGTTAGTCTCGTTAGTCTCATTCAAAGGGTTGTCTAAGTTCGTCCTTAGAAAGAGACTAACTTGGGATAAACTAAGACAAACCTTAGAATGGGACATAAGTTTGTCTTTGTTCGTCCCAAGTTAGTCTCGTTTGTCTCATTCTAAGGTTTGTCTAAGTTCGTCCTTAGAAAGAGACTAACTTGGGACGAACTTATCCAAACCTTAGAATGAGACTTAAGTTTGTCTTTGTTCGTCCCAAGTTTGTCTCGTTAGTCTCATTCAAAGGTTTGTCTAAGTTCGTCCTTAGAAAGAGACTAACTTGGGACGAACTAAGAGAAACCTTAGAATGAGAGTTAAGTTTGTCTTTGTTCGTCCCAAGTTAGTCTCGTTAGTCTCATTCAAAGGTTTGTCTAAGTTCGTCCTTAGAAAGAGACTAACTTGGGACGAACTAAGACAAACCTTAGAATGAGACTTAAGTTTGTCTTTGTTCGTCCCAAGTTAGTCTCGTTAGTCTCATTCTAAGGTTTGTCTAAGGTCGTCATTAGAAAGAGACTAACTTGGGACGAATTTAGAGAAACCTTAGAATGAGACTTAAGTTTGTCTTTGTTCGTCTCAAGTTAGTCTCGTTAGTCTCATTCTAAGGTTTGTCTAAGGTCGTCCTTAGAAAGAGACTAACTTGGGACGAACTTGGACAAACCTTAGAATGAGACTTAAGGTTGTCTTTGTTCGTCCCAACTTTGTCTCGTTAGTCTCATTCTAAGGTTTGTCTAAGTTCGCCATTAGAAAGAGACTAACTTGGGACGAACTTAGACAAACCTTAGAATGAGACTTAAGTTTGTCTTTGTTCGGCCCAAGTTAGTCTCGTTAGTCTCATTCTAAGGTTTGTCTAAGTTCGTCCTTAGAAAAAGACTAACTTGGGATGAACTAAGACAAACCTTAGAATGAGACTTATGTTTGTCTTTGTTCGTCCCAAGATAGTCTCGTTAGTATCATTCAAAGGTTTGTCTAAGTTCGTCCTTAGAAAGAGACTAACTTGGGACGAACTTAGACAAATCTTAGAATGACACTAAATTTTGTCTTTGTTCGGCCCAAGTTAGTCTCGTTAGTCTCATTCTAAGGTTTGTCTAAGTTCGTCCTTAGAAAGAGACTAACTTGGGACGTACTAAGACAAACCTTAGAATGGGACTTAAGTTTATCTTTGTTCGTCCCAAGTTAGTCTCGTTAGTCTCATTCAAAGGGTTGTCCAAGTTCGTCCTTAGAAAGAGACTAACTTGGGATAAACTAAGACAAACCTTTGAATGGGTCATAAGTTTGTCTTTGTTCATCCCAAGTTAGTCTCGTTAGTCTCATTCTAAGGTTTGTCTAAGTTCGTCCTTAGAAAGAGACTAACTTGGGACGAACTTATCCAAACCTTAGAATGAGACTTAAGTTTTTCTTTGTTCGTCCCAAGTTTGCTCGTTAGTCTCATTCTAAGGTTTGTCTAAGTTCGTCCTTAGTAAGAGACTAACTTGGGACGAACTAAGACAAACCTCAGAATGAGACTAACGTTTTTCTTTGTTCGTCCAAAGTTAGTCTCGTTAGTCTCATTCTAAGGTTTGTCTAAGTTCGTCCTTAGTAAGAGACTAACTTGGGACGAACTAAGACAAACCTTAGAATGAGACTAACGTTTTTCTTTGTTCGTCCAAAGTTAGTCTCGTTAGTCTCATTCTAAGGTTTGTCTAAGTTTGTCCTTAGAAAGAGAACAACTTGGGACGAACTTAGACAAACCTTAGAATGAGACTTAAGTTTGTCTTTGTTCGTCCCAAGTTGGTCTCATTCTACGGTTTGTCTAAGTTCGTCCTTAGAAAGAGACTAACTTGGGACGTACTAAGACAAACCTTAGAATGGGACTTAAGTTTGTCTTTGTTCGTCCCAAGTTAGTCTCGTTAGTCTCATTCGAAGGTTTGTCAAAGTTCGTCCGTAGAAAAAGACTAACTTGGGACGAACTAAGACAAACCTTAGAATGAGACTTAAGTTTGTCTTTGTTCGTCCCAAGTTAGTCTCGTTAGTCTCATTCTAAGGTTTGTCTAAGTTCGTCCTTAGAAAGAGACTAACTTGGGACGAACTTAGACAAATCTTAGAATGAGACTAAATTTTGTCTTTGTTCGTCCCAAGTTAGTATCGTTAGTCTCATTCTAAGGTTTGTCAAAGTTCGTCCTTAGAAAGAGACTAACTTGGGACGTACTAAGACAAACCTTAGAATGGGACTTAAGTTTATCTTTGTTCGTCCCAAGTTTGTCTCGTTAGTCTCATTCTAATGTTTGTCTAAGTTCATCCTTAGAAAAAGACTAACTTGGGACGAACTAAGACAAACCTTAGAATGAGACTTAAGTTTGTCTTTGTTCGTCCCAAGTTAGTCTCGTTAGTCTCATTCTAAGGTTTGTCTAAGTTCGTCCTTAGAAAGAGAACAACTTGGGACGAACTTAGACAAACCTTAGAATGAGACTTAAGTTTGTCTTTGTTCGTCCCAAGTTGGTCTCATTCTACGGTTTGTCTAAGTTCGTCCTTAGAAAGAGACTAACTTGGGACGTACTAAGACAAACCTTAGAATGGGACTTAAGTTTGTCTTTGTTCGTCCCAAGTTAGTCTCGTTAGTCTCATTCGAAGGTTTGTCAAAGTTCGTCCGTAGAAAAAGACTAACTTGGGACGAACTAAGACAAACCTTAGAATGAGACTTAAGTTTGTCTTTGTTCGTCCCAAGTTAGTCTCGTTAGTCTCATTCTAAGGTTTGTCTAAGTTCGTCCTTAGAAAGAGACTAACTTGGGACGAACTTAGACAAATCTTAGAATGAGACTAAATTTTGTCTTTGTTCGTCCCAAGTTAGTATCGTTAGTCTCATTCTAAGGTTTGTCAAAGTTCGTCCTTAGAAAGAGACTAACTTGGGACGTACTAAGACAAACCTTAGAATGGGACTTAAGTTTATCTTTGTTCGTCCCAAGTTTGTCTCGTTAGTCTCATTCTAATGTTTGTCTAAGTTCATCCTTAGAAAAAGACTAACTTGGGACGAACTAAGACAAACCTTAGAATGAGACTTAAGTTTGTCTTTGTTCGTCCCAAGTTAGTCTCGTTAGTCTCATTCTAAGGTTTGTCTAAGTTCGTCCTTAGAAAGAGACTAACTTGGGACGAACTTATCCAAACCTTAGAATGAGACTTAAGTTTGTCTTTGTTCGTCCCAAGTTTGTCTCGTTAGTCTCATTCAAAGGTTTGTCTAAGTTCGTCCTTAGAAAGAGACTAACTTGGGACGAACTAAGAGAAACCTTAGAATGAGAGTTAAGTTTGTCTTTGTTCGTCCCAAGTTAGTCTCGTTAGTCTCATTCAAAGGTTTGTCTAAGTTCATCCTTAGAAAGAGACTAACTTGGGACGAACTAAGACAAACCTTAGAATGAGACTTCAGTTTGTCTTTGTTCGTCCCAATTTAGTCTTGTTAGTCTCATTCTAAGGTTTGTCTAAGGTCGTCATTAGAAAGAGACTAACTTGGGACGAACTTAGAGAAACCTTAGAATGAGACTTAAGTTTGTCTTTGTTCGTCCGAAGTTAGTCTCGTTAGTCTCATTCTAAGGTTTGTCTAAGGTCGTCCTTAGAAAGAGACTAACTTGGGACGAACTTAGACAAACCTTAGAATGAGACTTAAGTTTGTCTTTGTTCGTCCCAACTTTGTCTCGTTAGTCTCATTCTAAGGTTTGTCTAAGTTCGCCATTAGAAAGAGACTAACTTGGGACGAACTTAGACAAACCTTAGAATGAGACTTAAGTTTGTCTTTGTTCGTCCCAAGTTAGTCTCGTTAGTCTCATTCTAAGGATTGTCTAAGTTCGTCCTTAGAAAAAGACTAACTTGGGATAAACTAAGACAAACCTTTGAATGGGTCATAAGTTTGTCTTTGTTCGTCCCAAGTTAGTCTCGTTAGTCTCATTCTAAGGTTTGTCTAAGTTCGTCCTTAGAAAGAGACTAACTTGGGACGAACTTATCCAAACCTTAGAATGAGACTTAAGTTTGTCTTTGTTCGTCCCAAGTTTGCTCGTTAGTCTCATTCTAAGGTTTGTCTAAGTTCGTCCTTAGTAAGAGACTAACTTGGGACGAACTAAGACAAACCTCAGAATGAGACTAACGTTTTTCTTTGTTCGTCCAAAGTTAGTCTCGTTAGTCTCATTCTAAGGTTTGTCTAAGTTCGTCCTTAGTAAGAGACTAACTTGGGACGAACTAAGACAAACCTTAGAATGAGACTAACGTTTTTCTTTGTTCGTCCAAAGTTTGTCTAGTTAGTCTCATTCTAAGGTTTGTCTAAGTTCGTCCTTAGAAAGAGAACAACTTGGGACGAACTTAGACAAACCTTAGAATGAGACTTAAGTTTGTCTTTGTTCGTCCCAAGTTGGTCTCATTCTAAGGTTTGTCTAAGTTCGTCCTTAGAAAGAGACTAACTTGGGACGTACTAAGACAAACCTTAGAATGGGACTTAAGTTTGTCTTTGTTCGTCCCAAGTTAGTCTCGTTAGTCTCATTCGAAGGTTTGTCAAAGTTCGTCCGTAGAAAAAGACTAACTTGGGACGAACTAAGACAAACCTTAGAATGAGACTTAAGTTTGTCTTTGTTCGTCCCAAGTTAGTCTCGTTAGTCTCATTCTAAGGTTTGTCTAAGTTCGTCCTTAGAAAGAGACTAACTTGGGACGAACTTAGACAAATCTTAGAATGAGACTAAATTTTGTCTTTGTTCGTCCCAAGTTAGTATCGTTAGTCTCATTCAAAGGGTTGTCTAAGTTCGTCCTTAGAAAGAGACTAACTTGGGATAAACTAAGACAAACCTTAGAATGGGACATAAGTTTGTCTTTGTTCGTCCCAAGTTAGTCTCGTTTGTCTCATTCTAAGGTTTGTCTAAGTTCGTCCTTAGAAAGAGACTAACTTGGGACGAACTTATCCAAACCTTAGAATGAGACTTAAGTTTGTCTTTGTTCGTCCCAAGTTTGTCTCGTTAGTCTCATTCAAAGGTTTGTCTAAGTTCGTCCTTAGAAAGAGACTAACTTGGGACGAACTAAGAGAAACCTTAGAATGAGAGTTAAGTTTGTCTTTGTTCGTCCCAAGTTAGTCTCGTTAGTCTCATTCAAAGGTTTGTCTAAGTTCGTCCTTAGAAAGAGACTAACTTGGGACGAACTAAGACAAACCTTAGAATGAGACTTAAGTTTGTCTTTGTTCGTCCCAAGTTAGTCTCGTTAGTCTCATTCTAAGGTTTGTCTAAGGTCGTCATTAGAAAGAGACTAACTTGGGACGAATTTAGAGAAACCTTAGAATGAGACTTAAGTTTGTCTTTGTTCGTCTCAAGTTAGTCTCGTTAGTCTCATTCTAAGGTTTGTCTAAGGTCATCCTTAGAAAGAGACTAACTTGGGACGAACTTGGACAAACCTTAGAATGAGACTTAAGGTTGTCTTTGTTCGTCCCAACTTTGTCTCGTTAGTCTCATTCTAAGGTTTGTCTAAGTTCGCCATTAGAAAGAGACTAACTTGGGACGAACTTAGACAAACCTTAGAATGAGACTTAAGTTTGTCTTTGTTCGGCCCAAGTTAGTCTCGTTAGTCTCATTCTAAGGTTTGTCTAAGTTCGTCCTTAGAAAAAGACTAACTTGGGATGAACTAAGACAAACCTTAGAATGAGACTTATGTTTGTCTTTGTTCGTCCCAAGATAGTCTCGTTAGTATCATTCAAAGGTTTGTCTAAGTTCGTCCTTAGAAAGAGACTAACTTGGGACGAACTTAGACAAATCTTAGAATGACACTAAATTTTGTCTTTGTTCGGCCCAAGTTAGTCTCGTTAGTCTCATTCTAAGGTTTGTCTAAGTTCGTCCTTAGAAAGAGACTAACTTGGGACGTACTAAGACAAACCTTAGAATGGGACTTAAGTTTATCTTTGTTCGTCCCAAGTTAGTCTCGTTAGTCTCATTCAAAGGGTTGTCTAAGTTCGTCCTTAGAAAGAGACTAACTTGGGATAAACTAAGACAAACCTTTGAATGGGTCATAAGTTTGTCTTTGTTCGTCCCAAGTTAGTCTCGTTAGTCTCATTCTAAGGTTTGTCTAAGTTCGTCCTTAGAAAGAGACTAACTTGGGACGAACTTATCCAAACCTTAGAATGAGACTTAAGTTTTTCTTTGTTCGTCCCAAGTTTGCTCGTTAGTCTCATTCTAAGGTTTGTCTAAGTTCGTCCTTAGTAAGAGACTAACTTGGGACGAACTAAGACAAACCTCAGAATGAGACTAACGTTTTTCTTTGTTCGTCCAAAGTTAGTCTCGTTAGTCTCATTCTAAGGTTTGTCTAAGTTCGTCCTTAGTAAGAGACTAACTTGGGACGAACTAAGACAAACCTTAGAATGAGACTAACGTTTTTCTTTGTTCGTCCAAAGTTAGTCTCGTTAGTCTCATTCTAAGGTTTGTCTAAGTTCGTCCTTAGAAAGAGAACAACTTGGGACGAACTTAGACAAACCTTAGAATGAGACTTAAGTTTGTCTTTGTTCGTCCCAAGTTGGTCTCATTCTAAGGTTTGTCTAAGTTCGTCCTTAGAAAGAGTCTAACTTGGGACGTACTAAGACAAACCTTAGAATGGGACTTAAGTTTGTCTTTGTTCGTCCCAAGTTAGTCTCGTTAGTCTCATTCGAAGGTTTGTCAAAGTTCGTCCGTAGAAAAAGACTAACTTGGGACGAACTAAGACAAACCTTAGAATGAGACTTAAGTTTGTCTTTGTTCGTCCCAAGTTAGTCTCGTTAGTCTCATTCTAAGGTTTGTCTAAGTTCGTCCTTAGAAAGAGACTAACTTGGGACGAACTTAGACAAATCTTAGAATGAGACTAAATTTTGTCTTTGTTCGTCCCAAGTTAGTATCGTTAGTCTCATTCTAAGGTTTGTCAAAGTTCGTCCTTAGAAAGAGACTAACTTGGGACGTACTAAGACAAACCTTAGAATGGGACTTAAGTTTATCTTTGTTCGTCCCAAGTTTGTCTCGTTAGTCTCATTCTAATGTTTGTCTAAGTTCATCCTTAGAAAAAGACTAACTTGGGACGAACTAAGACAAACCTTAGAATGAGACTTAAGTTTGTCTTTGTTCGTCCCAAGTTAGTCTCGTTAGTCTCATTCTAAGGTTTGTCTAAGTTCGTCCTTAGAAAGAGACTAACTTGGGACGAACTTATCCAAACCTTAGAATGAGACTTAAGTTTGTCTTTGTTCGTCCCAAGTTTGTCTCGTTAGTCTCATTCAAAGGTTTGTCTAAGTTCGTCCTTAGAAAGAGACTAACTTGGGACGAACTAAGAGAAACCTTAGAATGAGAGTTAAGTTTGTCTTTGTTCGTCCCAAGTTAGTCTCGTTAGTCTCATTCAAAGGTTTGTCTAAGTTCATCCTTAGAAAGAGACTAACTTGGGACGAACTAAGACAAACCTTAGAATGAGACTTCAGTTTGTCTTTGTTCGTCCCAAGTTAGTCTCGTTAGTCTCATTCTAAGGTTTGTCTAAGGTCGTCATTAGAAAGAGACTAACTTGGGACGAACTTAGAGAAACCTTAGAATGAGACTTAAGTTTGTCTTTGTTCGTCCCAAGTTAGTCTCGTTAGTCTCATTCTAAGGTTTGTCTAAGGTCGTCCTTAGAAAGAGACTAACTTGGGACGAACTTAGACAAACCTTAGAATGAGACTTAAGTTTGTCTTTGTTCGTCCCAACTTTGTCTCGTTAGTCTCATTCTAAGGTTTGTCTAAGTTCGCCATTAGAAAGAGACTAACTTGGGACGAACTTAGACAAACCTTAGAATGAGACTTAAGTTTGTCTTTGTTCGTCCCAAGTTAGTCTCGTTAGTCTCATTCTAAGGTTTGTCTAAGTTCGTCCTTAGAAAAAGACTAACTTGGGATAAACTAAGACAAACCTTTGAATGGGTCATAAGTTTGTCTTTGTTCGTCCCAAGTTAGTCTCGTTAGTCTCATTCTAAGGTTTGTCTAAGTTCGTCCTTAGAAAGAGACTAACTTGGGACGAACTTATCCAAACCTTAGAATGAGACTTAAGTTTGTCTTTGTTCGTCCCAAGTTTGCTCGTTAGTCTCACTCTAAGGTTTGTCTAAGTTCGTCCTTAGTAAGAGACTAACTTGGGACGAACTAAGACAAACCTCAGAATGAGACTAACGTTTTTCTTTGTTCGTCCAAAGTTAGTCTCGTTAGTCTCATTCTAAGGTTTGTCTAAGTTCGTCCTTAGTAAGAGACTAACTTGGGACGAACTAAGACAAACCTTAGAATGAGACTAACGTTTTTCTTTGTTCGTCCAAAGTTAGTCTAGTTAGTCTCATTCTAAGGTTTGTCTAAGTTCGTCCTTAGAAAGAGAACAACTTGGGACGAACTTAGACAAACCTTAGAATGAGACTTAAGTTTGTCTTTGTTCGTCCCAAGTTGGTCTCATTCTAAGGTTTGTCTAAGTTCGTCCTTAGAAAGAGACTAACTTGGGACGTACTAAGACAAACCTTAGAATGGGACTTAAGTTTGTCTTTGTTCGTCCCAAGTTAGTCTCGTTAGTCTCATTCGAAGGTTTGTCAAAGTTCGTCCGTAGAAAAAGACTAACTTGGGACGAACTAAGACAAACCTTAGAATGAGACTTAAGTTTGTCTTTGTTCGTCCCAAGTTAGTCTCGTTAGTCTCATTCTAAGGTTTGTCTAAGTTCGTCCTTAGAAAGAGACTAACTTGGGACGAACTTAGACAAATC
Organism: Rhodiola kirilowii; assembly: GCA_033675215.1. Taxonomy (NCBI): domain Eukaryota; kingdom Viridiplantae; phylum Streptophyta; class Magnoliopsida; order Saxifragales; family Crassulaceae; genus Rhodiola; species Rhodiola kirilowii. The sequence continues at coordinate 110,781 of JAUCNB010000012.1, read as the reverse complement.
TTAGAATGAGACTAAATTTTGGCTTTGTTCGTCCCAAGTTCGTATCGTTAGTCTCATTCTAAGGTTTGTCAAAGTTCGTACTTAGAAAGAGACTAACTTGGGACGTACTAAGACAAACCTTAGAATGGGACTTAAGTTTATCTTTGTTCGTCCCAAGTTTGTCTCGTTAGTCTCATTCTAATGTTTGTCTAAGTTCATCCTTAGAAAAAGACTAACTTGGGACAAACTAAGACAAACCTTAGAATGAGACTTAAGTTTGTCTTTGTTCGTCCCAAGTTAGTCTCGTTAGTCTCATTCTAAGGTTTGTCTAAGTTCGTCCTTAGAAAGAGACTAACTTGGGACGAACTTATCCAAACCTTAGAATGAGACTTAAGTTTGTCTTTGTGCGTCCCAAGTTTGTCTCGTTAGTCTCATTCAAAGGTTTGTCTAAGTTCGTCCTTAGAAAGAGACTAACTTGGGACGAACTAAGAGAAACCTTAGAATGAGAGTTAAGTTTGTCTTTGTTCGTCCCATGTTAGTCTCGTTAGTCTCATTCAAAGGTTTGTCTAAGTTCGTCCTTAGAAAGAGACTAACTTGGGACGAACTAAGACAAACCTTAGAATGAGACTTCAGTTTGTCTTTGTTCATCCCAAGTTAGTCTCGTTAGTCTCATTCTAAGGTTTGTCTAAGGTCGTCATTAGAAAGAGACTAACTTGGGACGAACTTAGAGAAACCTTAGAATGAGACTTAAGTTTGTCTTTGTTCGTCCCAAGTTAGTCTCGTTAGTCTCATTCTAAGGTTTGTCTAAGGTCGTCCTTAGAAAGAGACTAACTTGGGACGAACTTAGACAAACCTTAGAATGAGACTTAAGTTTGTCTTTGTTCGTCCCAACTTTGTCTCGTTAGTCTCATTCTAAGGTTTGTCTAAGTTCGCCATTAGAAAGAGACTAACTTGGGACGAACTTAGACAAACCTTAGAATGAGACTTAAGTTTGTCTTTGTTCGTCCCAAGTTAGTCTCGTTAGTCTCATTCTAAGGTTTGTCTAAGTTCGTCCTTAGAAAAAGACTAACTTGGGACGAACTAAGACAAACCTTAGAATGAGACTTATGTTTGTCTTTGTTCGTCCCAAGATAGTCTCGTTAGTATCATTCAAAGGTTTGTCTAAGTTCGTCCTTAGAAAGAGACTAACTTGGGACGAACTTAGACAAATCTTAGAATGAGACTAAATTTTGTCTTTGTTCGTCCCAAGTTAGTCTCGTTAGTCTCATTCTAAGGTTTGTCTATGTTCGTCCTTAGAAAGAGACTAACTTGGGACGTACTAAGACAAACCTTAGAATGGGACTTAAGTTTATCTTTGTTCGTCCCAAGTTAGTCTCGTTAGTCTCATTTAAAGGGTTGTCTAAGTTCGTCCTTAGAAAGAGACAAACTTGGGATAAACTAAGACAAACCTTAGAATGGGTCATAAGTTTGTCTTTGTTCATCCCAAGTTAGTCTCGTTAGTCTCATTCTAAGGTTTGTCTAAGTTCGTCCTTAGAAAGAGACTAACTTGGGACGAACTTATCCAAACCTTAGAATGAGACTTAAGTTTGTCTTTGTTCTTCCCAAGTTTGTCTCGTTAGTCTCATTCTAAGGTTTGTCTAAGTTCGTCCTTAGAAAAAGTCTAACTTGGGACGAACTTAGACAAACCTTAGAATGAGACTAACGTTTTTCTTTGTTCGTCCAAAGTTAGTCTCGTTAGTCTCATTCTAAGGTTTGTCTAAGTTCGTCCTTAGAAAGAGAACAACTTGGGACGAACTTAGACAAACCTTAGAATGAGACTTAAGTTTGTCTTTGTTCGTCCCAAGTTGGTCTCATTCTAAGGTTTGTCTAAGTTCGTCCTTAGAAAGAGACTAACTTGGGACGTACTAAGACAAACCTTAGAATGGGACTTAAGTTTGTCTTTGTTCGTCCCAAGTTAGTCTCGTTAGTCTCATTCGAAGGTTTGTCAAAGTTTGTCCGTAGAAAAAGACTAACTTGGGACGAACTAAGACAAACCTTAGAATGAGACTTAAGTTTGTCTTTGTTCGTCCCAAGTTAGTCTCGTTAGTCTCATTCTAAGGTTTGTCTAAGTTCGTCCTTAGAAAGAGACTAACTTGGGACGAACTTAGACAAATCTTAGAATGAGACTAAATTTTGTCTTTGTTCGTCCCAAGTTAGTATCGTTAGTCTCATTCTAAGGTTTGTCAAAGTTCGTCCTTAGAAAGAGACTAACTTGGGACGTACTAAGACAAACCATAGAATGGGACTTAAGTTTATCTTTGTTCGTCCCAAGTTTGTCTCGTTAGTCTCATTCTAATGTTTGTCTAAGTTCATCCTTAGAAAAAGACTAACTTGGGACGAACTAAGACAAACCTTAGAATGAGACTTAAGTTTGTCTTTGTTCGTCCCAAGTTAGTCTCGTTAGTCTCATTCTAAGGTTTGTCTAAGTTCGTCCTTAGAAAGAGACTAACTTGGGACGAACTTATCCAAACCTTAGAATGAGACTTAAGTTTGTCTTTGTTCGTCCCAAGTTTGTCTCGTTAGTCTCATTCAAAGGTTTGTCTAAGTTCGTCCTTAGAAAGAGACTAACTTGGGACGAACTAAGAGAAACCTTAGAATGAGAGTTAAGTTTGTCTTTGTTCGTCCCAAGTTAGTCTCGTTAGTCTCATTCAAAGGTTTGTCTAAGTTCGTCCTTAGAAAGAGACTAACTTGGGACGAACTAAGACAAACCTTAGAATGAGACTTCAGTTTGTCTTTGTTCGTCCCAAGTTAGTCTCGTTAGTCTCATTCTAAGGTTTGTCTAAGGTCGTCATTAGAAAGAGACTAACTTGGGACGAACTTAGAGAAACCTTAGAATGAGACTTAAGTTTGTCTTTGTTCGTCCCAAGTTATTCTCGTTAGTCTCATTCTAAGGTTTGTCTAAGGTCGTCCTTAGATAGAGACTAACTTGGGACGAACTTAGACAAACCTTAGAATGAGACTTAAGTTTGTCTTTGTTCGTCCCAACTTTGTCTTGTTAGTCTCATTCTAAGGTTTGTCTAAGTTCGCCATTAGAAAGAGACTAACTTGGGACGAACTTAGACAAACCTTAGAATGAGACTTAAGTTTGTCTTTGTTCGTCCCAAGTTAGTCTCGTTAGTCTCATTCTAAGGTTTGTCTAAGTTCGTCCTTAGAAAAAGACTAACTTGGGACGAACTAAGACAAACCTTAGAATGAGACTTATGTTTGTCTTTGTTCGTCCCAAGATAGTCTCGTTAGTATCATTCAAAGGTTTGTCTAAGTTCGTCCTTAGAAAGAGACTAACTTGGGACGAACTTAGACAAATCTTAGAATGAGACTAAATTTTGTCTTTGTTCGTCCCAAGTTAGTATCGTTAGTCTCATTCTAAGGTTTGTCAAAGTTCGTCCTTAGAAAGAGACTAGCTTGGGACGTACTAAGACAAACCTTAGAATGGGACTTAAGTTTATCTTTGTTCGTCCCAAGTTAGTCTCGTTAGTCTCATTCAAAGGGTTGTCTAAGTTCGTCCTTAGAAAGAGACTAACTTGGGATAAACTAAGACAAACCTTAGAATGGGACATAAGTTTGTCTTTGTTCGTCCCAAGTTAGTCTCGTTAGTCTCATTCTAAGGTTTGTCTAAGTTCGTCCTTAGAAAGAGACTAACTTGGGACGAACATATCCAAACCTTAGAATGTGACTTAAGTTTGTCTTTGTTCGTCCCAAGTTTGTCTCGTTAGTCTCATTCTAAGGTTTGTCTAAGTACGTCCTTAGAAAAAGACTAATTTTGAACAACTTAGACAAACCTTAGAATGAGACTTAAGTTTGTTTTTGTTCGTCCCAAGTTAGTCTCGTTAGTCTCATTCTAAGGTTTGTCTAAGTTCGTCCTTAGAAAAAGACAAACTTGGGACGAACTAAGACAAACCTTAGAATGAGACTTATGTTTGTCTTTGTTCATCCCAAGTTAGTCTCGTTAGTCTCATTCTAAGGTTTGTCTAAGTTTGTCCTAAGAAAGAGACTAACTTGGGACGAACTTAGACAAATCTTAGAATGAGACTAAATTTTGTCATTGTTCGTCCCAAGGTAGTCTCGTTAGTCTCATTCTAAGGTTTGTCTAAGTTCGTCCTTAGAAAGAGACTAACTTGGGACGAACTAAGACAAACCTTAGAATGAGACTAACGTTTTTCTTTGTTCGTCCAAAGTTAGTCTCGTTAGTATCATTCTAAGGTTTGTCTAAGTTCGTCCTTAGAAAGAGAACAACTTGGGACGAACTTAGACAAACCTTAGAATGAGACTTAAGTTTGTCTTTGTTCGTCCCAAGTTGGTCTCATTCTAAGGTTTGTCTAAGTTCGTCCTTAGAAAGAGACTAACTTGGGACGTACTAAGACAAACCTTAGAATGGGACTTAAGTTTGTCTTTGTTCGTCCCAAGTTAGTCTCGTTAGTCTCATTCGAAGGTTTGTCAAAGTTCGTCCGTAGAAAAAGACTAACTTGGGACGAACTAAGACAAACCTTAGAATGAGACTTAAGTTTGTCTTTGTTCGTCCCAAGTTAGTCTCGTTAGTCTCATTCTAAGGTTTGTCTAAGTTCGTCCTTAGAAAGAGACTAACTTGGGACGAACTTAGACAAATCTTAGAATGAGACTAAATTTTGTCTTTGTTCGTCCCAAGTTAGTATCGTTAGTCTCATTCTAAGGTTTGTCAAAGTTCGTCCTTAGAAAGAGACTAACTTGGGACGTACTAAGACAAACCTTAGAATGGGACTTAAGTTTGTCTTTGTTCGTCCCAAGTTAGTCTCGTTAGTCTCATTCAAAGGGTTGTCTAAGTTCGTCCTTAGAAAGAGACTAACTTGGGATAAACTAAGACAAACCTTAGAATGGGACATAAGTTTGTCTTTGTTCGTCCCAAGTTAGTCTCGTTAGTCTCATTCTAAGGTTTGTCTAAGTTCGTCCTTAGAAAGAGACTAACTTGGGACGAACATATCCAAACCTTAGAATGTGACTTAAGTTTGTCTTTGTTCGTCCCAAGTTTGTCTCGTTAGTCTCATTCTAAGGTTTGTCTAAGTACGTCCTTAGAAAAAGACTAATTTGGAACAACTTAGACAAACCTTAGAATGAGACTTAAGTTTGTTTTTGTTCGTCCCAAGTTAGTCTCGTTAGTCTCATTCTAAGGTTTGTCTAAGTTCGCCCTTAGAAAAAGACAAACTTGGGACGAACTAAGACAAACCTTAGAATGAGACTTATGTTTGTCTTTGTTCGTCCCAAGTTAGTCTCGTTAGTCTCATTCTAAGGTTTGTCTAAGTTTGTCCTGAGAAAGAGACTAACTTGGGACGAACTTAGACAAATCTTAGAATGAGACTAAATTTTGTCTTTGTTCGTCCCAAGGTAGTCTCGTTAGTCTCATTCTAAGGTTTGTCTAAGTTCGTCCTTAGAAAGAGACTAACTTGGGACGAACTAAGACAAACCTTAGAATGAGACTAACGTTTTTCTTTGTTCGTCCAAAGTTAGTCTCGTTAGTATCATTCTAAGGTTTGTCTAAGTTCGTCCTTAGAAAGAGAACAACTTGGGACGAACTTAGACAAACCTTAGAATGAGACTTAAGTTTGTCTTTGTTCGTCCCAAGTTGGTCTCATTCTAAGGTTTGTCTAAGTTCGTCCTTAGAAAGAGACTAACTTGGGACGTACTAAGACAAACCTTAGAATGGGACTTAAGTTTGTCTTTGTTCGTCCCAAGTTAGTCTCGTTAGTCTCATTCGAAGGTTTGTCAAAGTTCGTCCGTAGAAAAAGACTAACTTGGGACGAACTAAGACAAACCTTAGAATGAGACTTAAGTTTGTCTTTGTTCGTCCCAAGTTAGTCTCGTTAGTCTCAGTCTAAGGTTTGTCTAAGTTCGTCCTTAGAAAGAGACTAACTTGGGACGAACTTAGACAAATCTTAGAATGAGACTAAATTTTGTCTTTGTTCGTCCCAAGTTAGTATCGTTAGTCTCATTCTAAGGTTTGTCAAAGTTCGTCCTTAGAAAGAGACTAACTTGGGACGTACTAAGACAAACCTTAGAATGGGACTTAAGTTTGTCTTTGTTCGTCCCAAGTTAGTCTCGTTAGTCTCATTCTAAGGTTTGTCTAAGTTCGTCCTTAGAAAGAGACTAACTTGGGACGAACTTAGACAAATCTTAGAATGAGACTAAATTTTGTCTTTGTTCGTCCCAAGTTAGTATCGTTAGTCTCATTCTAAGGTTTGTCAAAGTTCGTCCTTAGAAAGAGACTAACTTGGGACGAACTAAGACAAACCTTAGAATGAGAGTTAAGTTTGTCTTTGTTCGTCCCAAGTTAGTCTCGTTAGTCTCATTCTAAGGTTTGTCAAAGTTCGTCCTTAGAAAGAGACTAACTTGGGACGAACTAAGACAAACCTTAGAATGGGACTTAAGTTTGTCTTTGTTCGTCCCAAGTTAGTCTCGTTAATCTCATTCTAAGGTTTGTCTAAGTTCGTCCTTAGAAAGAGACTAACTTGGGATGAACTTAGACAAACCTTAGAATGAGACTTAAGTTTGTCTTTGTTCGTCCCAAGTTTGTCTCGTTAGTCTCATTCTAAGGTTTGTCTAAGTTCGTCCTTAGAAAAAGACTAACTTGGGACGAATTTTGACAAACCTTAGAATGAGACTTAAGTTTGTCTTTGTTCATCCCAAGTTAGTCTCGTTAGTCTCATTCTAAGGTTTATCTAAGTTTGTCCGTAGAAAGAGACTAATTTGGGAAGAACTAAGACAAACCTTAGAATGGGACTTAAGTTTGTCTTTGTTCGTCCCAAGTTAGTCTCGTTAGTCTCATTCTAAGGTTTGTCTAAGTTCGTCCTTAGAAAGCGAATAACTTGGGACGAACTTAGACAAACCTTAGAAAGAGACTTAAGTTTGTCTTTGTTCGTCCCAAGTTAGTCTCGTTAGTCTCATTCTAAGGTTTGTCTAAGTTGTCCTTAGAAAGAGACTAACTTGGGACGAACTAAGACAAACCATAGAATGGGACTTAAGTTTGTCTTTGTTCGTCCCAAGTTAGTCTCGTTAGTCTCATTCTAAGGTTTGTCTAATTTCGTCCTTAGTAAGAGACTAACTTGGGACGAACTAAAACAAACCTCAGAATGAGACTAACGTTTTTCTTTGTTCGTCCAAAGTTAGTCTCGTTAGTCTCATTCTAAGGTTTGTCTAAGTTCGTCCTTAGTAAGAGACTAACTTGGGACGAACTAAGACAAACCTTAGAATGAGACAAACGTTTTTCTTTGTTCGTCCAAAGTTAGTCTCGTTAGTCTCATTCTAAGGTTTGTCTAAGTTCGTCCTTAGAAAGAGAACAACTTGGGACGAACTTAGACAAACCTTAGAATGAGACTTAAGTTTGTCTTTGTTCGTCCCAAGTTGGTCTCATTCTAAGGTTTGTCTAAGTTCGTCCTTAGAAAGAGACTAACTTGGGACGTACTAAGACAAACCTTAGAATGGGACTTAAGTTTGTCTTTGTTCGTCCCAAGTTAGTCTCGTTAGTCTCATTCGAAGGTTTGTCAAAGTTCGTCCGTAGAAAAAGACTAACTTGGGACGAACTAAGACAAACCTTAGAATGAGACTTAAGTTTGTCTTTGTTCGTCCCAAGTTAGTCTCGTTAGTCTCATTCTAAGGTTTGTCTAAGTTCGTCCTTAGAAAGAGACTAACTTGGGACGAACTTAGACAAATCTTAGAATGAGACTAAATTTTGTCTTTGTTCGTCCCAAGTTAGTATCGTTAGTCTCATTCTAAGGTTTGTCAAAGTTCGTCCTTAGAAAGAGACTAACTTGGGACGTACTAAGACAAACCTTAGAATGGAACTTAAGTTTGTCTTTGTTCGTCCCAAGTTAGTCTCGTTAGTCTCATTCTAAGGTTTGTCTAAGTTCGTCCTTAGAAAGAGACTAACATGGGACGAACTTAGACAAATCTTAGAATGAGACTAAATTTTTTCTTTGTTCGTCCCAAGTTAGTATCGGTAGTCTCATTCTAAGGTTTGTCAAAGTTCGTCCTTAGAAAGAGACTAACTTGGGACGAACTAAGACAAACCTTAGAATGAGAGTTAAGTTTGTCTTTGTTCGTCCCAAGTTAGTCTCGTTAGTCTCATTCTAAGGTTTGTCTAAGTTCGTCCTTAGAAAGAGACTAACTTGGGACGAACTAAGACAAACCTTAGAATGGGACTTAAGTTTGTCTTTGTTCGTCCCAAGTTAGTCTCGTTAATCTCATTCTAAGGTTTGTCTAAGTTCGTCCTTAGAAAGAGACTGACTTGGGATGAACTTAGACAAACCTTAGAATGAGACTTAAGTTTGTCTTTGTTCGTCCCAAGTTTGTCTCGTTAGTCTCATTCTAAGGTTTGTCTAAGTTCGTCCTTAGAAAAAGACAAACTTGGGACGAATTTTGACAAACCTTAGAATGAGACTTAAGTTTGTCTTTGTTCATCCCAAGTTAGTCTCGTTAGTCTCATTCTAAGGTTTATCTAAGTTCGTCCGTAGAAAGAGACTAATTTGGGAAGAACTAAGACAAACCTTAGAATGGGACTTAAGTTTGTCTTTGTTCGTCCCAAGTTAGTCTCGTTAGTCTCATTCTAAGGTTTGTCTAAGTTCATCCTTAGAAAGCGAATAACATGGGACGAACTTAGACAAACCTTAGAATGAGACTTAAGTTTGTCTTTGTTCGTCCCAAGTTAGTCTATTTAGTCTCATTCTAAGGTTTGTCTAAGTTGTCCTTAGAAAGAGACTAACTTTGGACGAACTAAGACAAACCTTAGAATGGGACTTAAGTTTGTCTTTGTTCGTCCCAAGTTAGTCTCGTTAGTCTCATTCTAAGGTTTGTCTAAGTTCGTCCTTAGTAAGAGACTAACTTGGGACGAACAAAAACAAACCTCAGAATGAGACTAACGTTTTTCTTTGTTCGTCCAAAGTTAGTCTCGTTAGTCTCATTCTAAGGTTTGTCTAAGTTCGTCCTTAGTAAGAGACTAACTTGGGACGAACTAAGACAAACCTTAGAATGAGACAAACGTTTTTCTTTGTTCGTCCAAAGTTAGTCTCGTTAGTCTCATTCTAAGGTTTGTCTAAGTTCGTCCTTAGAAAGAGAACAACTTGGGACGAACTTAGACAAACCTTAGAATGAGACTTAAGTTTGTCTTTGTTCGTCCCAAGTTGGTCTCATTCTAAGGTTTGTCTAAGTTCGTCCTTAGAAAGAGACTAACTTGGGACGTACTAAGACAAACCTTAGAATGGGACTTAAGTTTGTCTTTGTTCGTCCCAAGTTAGTCTCGTTAGTCTCATTCGAAGGTTTGTCAAAGTTCGTCCGTAGAAAAAGACTAACTTGGGACGAACTAAGACAAACCTTAGAATGAGACTTAAGTTTGTCTTTGTTCGTCCCAAGTTAGTCTCGTTAGTCTCATTCTAAGGTTTGTCTAAGTTCGTCCTTAGAAAGAGACTAACTTGGGACGAACTTAGACAAATCTTAGAATGAGACTAAATTTTGTCTTTGTTCGTCCCAAGTTAGTATCGTTAGTCTCATTCTAAGGTTTGTCAAAGTTCGTCCTTAGAAAGAGACTAACTTGGGACGTACTAAGACAAACCTTAGAATGGAACTTAAGTTTGTCTTTGTTCGTCCCAAGTTAGTCTCGTTAGTCTCATTCTAAGGTTTGTCTAAGTTCGTCCTTAGAAAGAGACTAACATGGGACGAACTTAGACAAATCTTAGAATGAGACTAAATTTTGTCTTTGTTCGTCCCAAGTTAGTATCGTTAGTCTCATTCTAAGGTTTGTCAAAGTTCGTCCTTAGAAAGAGACTAACTTGGGACGTACTAAGACAAACCTTAGAATGGAACTTAAGTTTGTCTTTGTTCGTCCCAAGTTAGTCTCGTTAGTCTCATTCTAAGGTTTGTCTAAGTTCGTCCTTAGAAAGAGACTAACATGGGACGAACTTAGACAAATCTTAGAATGAGACTAAATTTTTTCTTTGTTCGTCCCAAGTTAGTATCGGTAGTCTCATTCTAAGGTTTGTCAAAGTTCGTCCTTAGAAAGAGACTAACTTGGGACGAACTAAGACAAACCTTAGAATGAGAGTTAAGTTTGTCTTTGTTCGTCCCAAGTTAGTCTCGTTAGTCTCATTCTAAGGTTTGTCTAAGTTCGTCCTTAGAAAGAGACTAACTTGGGACGAACTAAGACAAACCTTAGAATGGGACTTAAGTTTGTCTTTGTTCGTCCCAAGTTAGTCTCGTTAATCTCATTCTAAGGTTTGTCTAAGTTCGTACTTAGAAAGAGACTGACTTGGGATGAACTTAGACAAACCTTAGAATGAGATTTAAGTTTGTCTTTGTTCGTCCCAAGTTTGTCTCGTTAGTCTCATTCTAAGGTTTGTCTAAGTTCGTCCTTAGAAAAAGACTAACTTGGGACGAATTTTGACAAACCTTAGAATGAGACTTAAGTTTGTCTTTGTTCATCCCAAGTTAGTCTCGTTAGTCTCATTCTAAGGTTTATCTAAGTTCGTCCGTAGAAAGAGACTAATTTGGGAAGAACTAAGACAAACCTTAGAATGGGACTTAAGTTTGTCTTTGTTCGTCCCAAGTTAGTCTCGTTAGTCTCATTCAAAGGTTTGTCTAAGTTCGTCCTTAGAAAGAGACTAACTTGGGACGAACTTAGACAAATCTTAGAATGACACTAAATTTTGTCTTTGTTCGTCCCAAGTTAGTCTCGTTAGTCTCATTCTAAGGTTTGTCTAAGTTCGTCCTTAGAAAGAGACTAACTTGGGACGTACTAAGACAAACCTTAGAATGGGACTTAAGTTTATCTTTGTTCGTCCCAAGTTAGTCTCGTTAGTCTCATTCAAAGAGTTGTCTAAGTTCGTCCTTAGAAAGAGACTAACTTGGGATAAACTAAGACAAACCTTTGAATGGGTCATAAGTTTGTCTTTGTTCGTCCCAAGTTAGTCTCGTTAGTCTCATTCTAAGGTTTGTCTAAGTTCGTCCTTAGAAAGAGACTAACTTGGGACGAACTTATCCAAACCTTAGAATGAGACTTAAGTTTGTCTTTGTTCGCCCCAAGCTTGTCTCGTTAGTCTCATTCAAAGGTTTGTTTAAGTTCGTCCTTAGAAAGAGACTAACTTGGGACGAACTAAGAGAAACCTTAGAATGAGAGTTAAGTTTGTCTTTGTTCGTCCCAAGTTAGTCTCGTTAGTCTCATTCAAAGGTTTGTCTAAGTTCGTCCTTAGAAAGAGACTAACTTGGGACGAACTAAGACAAACCTTAGAATGAGACTTAAGTTTGTCTTTGTTCGTCCCAAGTTAGTCTCGTTAGTCTCATTCTAAGGTTTGTCTAAGGTCGTCATTAGAAAGAGACTAACTTGGGACGAATTTAGAGAAACCTTAGAATGAGACTTAAGTTTGTCTTTGTTCATCCCAAGTTAGTCTCGTTAGTCTCATTCTAAGGTTTGTCTAAGGTCGTCCTTAGAAAGAGACTAACTTGGGACGAACTTGGCCAAACCTTAGAATGAGACTTAAGGTTGTCTTTGTTCGTCCCAACTTTGTCTCGTTAGTCTCATTCTAAGGTTTGTCTAAGTTCGCCATTAGAAAGAGACTAACTTGGGACGAACTTAGACAAACCTCAGAATGAGACTTAAGTTTGTCTTTGTTCGTCCCAAGTTAGTCTCGTTAATCTCATTCTAAGGTTTGTCTAAGTTCGTCCTTAGAAAAAGACTAACTTGGGATGAACTAAGACAAACCTTAGAATGAGACTTATGTTTGTCTTTGTTCGTCCCAAGATAGTCTCGTTAGTATCATTCAAAGGTTTGTCTAAGTTCGTCCTTAGAAAGAGACTAACTTGGGACGAACTTAGACAAATCTTAGAATGACACTAAATTTTGTCTTTGTTCGTCCCAAGTTAGTCTCGTTAGTCACATTCTAAGGTTTGTCTAAGTTCGTCCTTAGAAAGAGACTAACTTGGGACGTACTAAGACAAACCTTAGAATGGGACTTAAGTTTATCTTTGTTCGTCCCAAGTTAGTCTCGTTAGTCTCATTCAAAGGGTTGTCTAAGTTCATCCTTAGAAAGAGACTAACTTGGGATAAACTAAGACAAACCTTTGAATGGGTCATAAGTTTGTCTTTGTTCGTCCCAAGTTAGTCTCGTTAGTCTCATTCTAAGGTTTGTCTAAGTTCGTCCTTAGAAAGAGACTAACTTGGGACGAACTTATCCAAACCTTAGAATGAGACTTAAGTTTGTCTTTGTTCGTCCCAAGTTTGCTCGTTAGTCTCATTCTAAGGTTTGTCTAAGTTCGTCCTTAGTAAGAGACTAACTTGGGACGAACTAAGACAAACCTCAGAATGAGACTAACGTTTTTCTTTGTTCGTCCAAAGTTAGTCTCGTTAGTCTCATTCTAAGGTTTGTCTAAGTTCGTCCTTAGTAAGAGACTAACTTGGGACGAACTAAGACAAACCTTAGAATGAGACTAACGTTTTTCTTTGTTCGTCCAAAGTTAGTCTCGTTAGTCTCATTCTAAGGTTTGTCTAAGTTCGTCCTTAGAAAGAGAACAACTTGGGACGAACTTAGACAAACCTTAGAATGAGACTTAAGTTTGTCTTTGTTCGTCCCAAGTTGGTCTCATTCTAAGGTTTGTCTAAGTTCGTCCTTAGAAAGAGACTAACTTGGGACGTACTAAGACAAACCTTAGAATGGGACTTAAGTTTGTCTTTGTTCGTCCCAAGTTAGTCTCGTTAGTCTCATTCGAAGGTTTGTCAAAGTTCGTCCGTAGAAAAAGACTAACTTGGGACGAACTAAGACAAACCTTAGAATGAGACTTAAGTTTGTCTTTGTTCGTCCCAAGTTAGTCTCGTTAGTCTCATTCTAAGGTTTGTCTAAGTTCGTCCTTAGAAAGAGACTAACTTGGGACGAACTTAGACAAATCTTAGAATGAGACTAAATTTTGTCTTTGTTCGTCCCAAGTTAGTATCGTTAGTTTCATTCTAAGGTTTGCCAAAGTTCGTACTTAGAAAGAGACTAACTTGGGACGTACTAAGACAAACCTTAGAATGGGACTTAAGTTTATCTTTGTTCGTCCCAAGTTTGTCTCGTTAGTCTCATTCTAATGTTTGTCTAAGTTCATCCTTAGAAAAAGACTAACTTGGGACGAACTAAGACAAACCTTAGAATGAGACTTAAGTTTGTCTTTGTTCGTCCCAAGTTAGTCTCGTTAGTCTCATTCTAAGGTTTGTCTAAGTTCGTCCTTAGAAAGAGACTAACTTGGGACGAACTTATCCAAACCTTAGAATGAGACTTAAGTTTGTCTTTGTTCGTCCCAAGTTTGTCTCGTTAGTCTCATTCAAAGGTTTGTCTAAGTTCGTCCTTAGAAAGAGACTAACTTGGGACGAACTAAGAGAAACCTTAGAATGAGAGTTAAGTTTGTCTTTGTTCGTCCCATGTTAGTCTCGTTAGTCTCATTCAAAGGTTTGTCTAAGTTCGTCCTTAGAAAGAGACTAACTTGGGACGAACTAAGACAAACCTTAGAATGAGACTTCAGTTTGTCTTTGTTCATCCCAAGTTAGTCTCGTTAGTCTCATTCTAAGGTTTGTCTAAGGTCGTCATTAGAAAGAGACTAACTTGGGACGAACTTAGAGAAACCTTAGAATGAGACTTAAGTTTGTCTTTCTTCGTCCCAAGTTAGTCTCGTTAGTCTCATTCTAAGGTTTGTCTAAGGTCGTCCTTAGAAAGAGACTAACTTGGGACGAACTTAGACAAACCTTAGAATGAGACTTAAGTTTGTCTTTGTTCGTCCCAACTTTGTCTCGTTAGTCTCATTCTAAGGTTTGTCTAAGTTCGTCTTTAGAAAGAGACTAACTTGGGACGAACTTAGACAAACCTTAGAATGAGACTTAAGTTTGTCTTTGTTCGTCCCAAGTTAGTCTCGTTAGTCTCATTCTAAGGTTTGTCTAAGTTCGTCCTTAGAAAAAGACTAACTTGGGACGAACTAAGACAAACCTTAGAATGAGACTTATGTTTGTCTTTGTTCGTCCCAAGATAGTCTCGTTAGTATCATTCAAAGGTTTGTCTAAGTTCGTCCTTAGAAAGAGACTAACTTGGGACGAACTTAGACAAATCTTAGAATGAGACTAAATTTTGTCTTTGTTCGTCCCAAGTTAGTCTCGTTAGTCTCATTCTAAGGTTTGTCTAAGTTCGTCCTTAGAAAGAGACTAACTTGGGACGTACTAAGACAAACCTTAGAATGGGACTTAAGTTTATCTTTGTTCGTCCCAAGTTAGTCTCGTTAGTCTCATTCAAAGGGTTGTCTAAGTTCGTCCTTAGAAAGAGACTAACTTGGGATAAACTAAGACAAACCTTAGAATGGGTCATAAGTTTTTCTTTGTTCATCCCAAGTTAGTCTCGTTAGTCTCATTCTAAGGTTTGTCTAAGTTCGTCCTTAGAAAGAGACTAACTTGGGACGAACTTATCCAAACCTTAGAATGAGACTTAAGTTTGTCTTTGTTCTTCCCAAGTTTGTCTCGTTAGTCTCATTCTAAGGTTTGTCTAAGTTCGTCCTTAGAAAAAGTCTAACTTGGGACGAACTTAGACAAACCTTAGAATGAGACTTAAGTTTGTCTTTGTTCGTCCCAAGTTAGTCTCGTTAGTCTCATTCTAAGGTTTGTCTAAGTTCATCCTTAGAAAAAGACTAACTTGGGACGAACTAAGACAAACCTTAGAATGAGACTTATGTTTGTCTTTGTTCGTCCCAAGTTAGTCTCGTTAGTCTCATTCTAAGGTTTGTCTAAGTTCGTCCTTAGAAAGAGACTAACTTGGGACGAACTTAGACAAATCTTAGAATGAGACTAAATTTTGTCTTTGTTCGTCCCAAGTTAGTATCGTTAGTCTCATTCTAAGGTTTGTCAAAGTTCGTCCTAAGAAAGAGACTAACTTGGGATGTACTAAGACAAACCTTAGAATGGAACTTAAGTTTATCTTTGTTCGTCCCAAGTTAGTCTCGTTAGTCTCATTCAAAGGGTTGTCTAAGTTCGTCCTTAGAAAGAGACTAACTTGGGATAAACTAAGACAAACCTTAGAATGGGACATAAGTTTGTCTTTGTTCGTCCCAAGTTAGTCTCGTTAGTCTCATTCTAAGGTTTGTCTAAGTTCGTCCTTAGTAAGAGACTAACTTGGGACGAACTAAGACAAACCTCAGAATGAGACTAACGTTTTTCTTTATTCGTCCAAAGTTAGTCTCGTTAGTCTCATTCTAAGGTTTGTCTAAGTTCGTCCTTAGTAAGAGACTAACTTGGGACGAACTAAGACAAACCTTAGAATGAGACTAACGTTTTTCTTTGTTCGTCCAAAGTTAGTCTCGTTAGTCTCATTCTAAGGTTTGTCTAAGTTCGTCCTTAGAAAGAGAACAACTTGGGACGAACTTAGACAAACCTTAGAATGAGAATTAAGTTTGTCTTTGTTCGTCCCAAGTTGGTCTCATTCTAAGGTTTGTCTAAGTTCGTCCTTAGAAAGAGACTAACTTGGGACGTACTAAGACAAACCTTAGAATGGGACTTAAGTTTGTCTTTTTTCGTCCCAAGTTAGTCTCGTTAGTCTCATTCAAAGGTTTGTCAAAGTTCGTCCGTAGAAAAAGACTAACTTGGGACGAACTAAGACAAACCTTAAAATGAGACTTAAGTTTGTCTTTGTTCGTCCCAAGTTAGTCTCGTTAGTCTCATTCTAAGGTTTGTCTAAGTTCGTCCTTAGAAAGAGACTAACTTGGGACGAACTTAGACAAATCTTAGAATGAGACTAAATTTTGTCTTTGTTCGTCCCAAGTTAGTATCGTTAGTCTCATTCTAAGGTTTGTCAAAGTTCGTCCTTAGAAAGAGACTAACTTGGGACGTACTAAGACAAACCTTAGAATGGGACTTAAGTTTATCTTTGTTCGTCCCAAGTTTGTCTCGTTAGTCTCATTCTAATGTTTGTCTAAGTTCATCCTTAGAAAAAGACTAACTTGGGACGAACTAAGACAAACCTTAGAATGAGACTTAAGTTTGTCTTTGTTCGTCCCAAGTTAGTCTCGTTAGTCTCATTCAAAGGGTTGTCTAAGTTCGTCCTTAGAAAGAGACTAACTTGGGATAAACTAAGACAAACCTTAGAATGGGACATAAGTTTGTCTTTGTTCGTCCCAAGTTAGTCTCGTTAGTCTCATTCTGAGGTTTGTCTAAGTTCGTCCTTAGTAAGAGACTAACTTGGGACGAACTAAGACAAACCTCAGAATGAGACTAACGTTTTTCTTTGTTCGTCCAAAGTTAGTCTCGTTAGTCTCATTCTAAGGTTTGTCTAAGTTCGTCCTTAGTAAGAGACTAACTTGGGACGAACTAAGACAAACCTTAGAATGAGACTAACATTTTTCTTTGTTCGTCCAAAGTTAGTCTCGTTAGTCTCATTCTAAGGTTTGTCTAAGTTCGTCCTTAGAAAGAGAACAACTTGGGACGAACTTAGACAAACCTTAGAATGAGACTTAAGTTTGTCTTTGTTCGTCCCAAGTTGGTCTCATTCTAAGGTTTGTCTAAGTTCGTCCTTAGAAAGAGACTAACTTGGGACGTAATAAGACAAACCTTAGAATGGGACTTAAGTTTGTCTTTGTTCGTCCCAAGTTAGTCTCGTTAGTCTCATTCGAAGGTTTGTCAAAGTTCGTCCGTAGAAAAAGACTAACTTGGGACGAACTAAGACAAACCTTAGAATGAGACTTAAGTTTGTCTTTGTTCGTCCCAAGTTAGTCTCGTTAGTCTCATTCTAAGGTTTGTCTAAGTTCGTCCTTAGAAAGAGACTAACTTGGGACGAACTTAGACAAATCTTAGAATGAGACTAAATTTTGTCTTTGTTCGTCCCAAGTTAGTATCGTTAGTCTCATTCTAAGGTTTGTCAAAGTTCGTCCTTAGAAAGAGACTAACTTGGGACGTACTAAGACAAACCTTAGAATGGGACTTAAGTTTATCTTTGTTCGTCCCAAGTTTGTCTCGTTAGTCTCATTCTAATGTTTGTCTAAGTTCATCCTTAGAAAAAGACTAACTTGGGATGAACTAAGACAAACCTTAGAATGAGACTTAAGTTTGTCTTTGTTCGTCCCAAGTTAGTCTCGTTAGTCTCATTCTAAGGTTTGTCTAAGTTCGTCCTTAGAAAGAGACTAACTTGGGACGAACTTATCCAAACCTTAGAATGAGACTTAAGTTTGTCTTTGTTCGTCCCAAGTTTGTCTCGTTAGTCTCATTCAAAGGTTTGTCTAAGTTCGTCCTTAGAAAGAGACTAACTTGGGACGAACTAAGAGAAACCTTAGAATGAGAGTTAAGTTTGTCTTTGTTCGTCCCAAGTTAGTCTCGTTAGTCTCATTCAAAGGTTTGTCTAAGTTCGTCCTTAGAAAGAGACTAACTTGGGACGAACTAAGACAAACCTTAGAATGAGACTTCAGTTTGTCTTTGTTCATCCCAAGTTAGTCTCGTTAGTCTCATTCTAAGGTTTGTCTAAGGTCGTCATTATAAAGAGACTAACTTGGGACGAACTTAGAGAAACCTTAGAATGAGACTTAAGTTTGTCTTTGTTCGTCCCAAGTTAGTCTCGTTAGTCTCATTCTAAGGTTTGTCTAAGGTCGTCCTTAGAAAGAGACTAACTTGGGACGAACTTAGACAAACCTTAGAATGAGACTTAAGTTTGTCTTTGTTCGTCCCAACTTTGTCTCGTTAGTCTCATTCTAAGGTTTGTCTAAGTTCGCCTTTAGAAAGAGACTAACTTGGGACGAACTTAGACAAACCTTAGAATGAGACTTAAGTTTGTCTTTGTTCGTCCCAAGTTAGTCTCGTTAGTCTCATTCTAAGGTTTGTCTAAGTTCGTCCTTAGAAAAAGACTAACTTGGGACGAACTAAGACAAACCTTAGAATGAGACTTATGTTTGTCTTTGTTCGTCCCAAGATAGTCTCGTTAGTATCATTCAAAGGTTTGTCTATGTTCGTCCTTAGAAAGAGACTAACTTGGGACGAACTTAGACAAATCTTAGAATGAGACTAAATTTTGTCTTTGTTCGTCCCAAGTTAGTCTCGTTAGTCTCATTCTAAGGTTTGTCTAAGTTCGTCCTTAGAAAGAGACTAACTTGGGACGTACTAAGACAAACCTTAGAATGGGACTTAAGTTTATCTTTGTTCGTCCCAAGTTAGTCTCGTTAGTCTCATTCAAAGGGTTGTCTAAGTTCGTCCTTAGAAAGAGACTAACTTGGGATAAACTAAGACAAACCTTAGAATGGGTCATAAGTTTGTCTTTGTTCATCCCAAGTTAGTCTCGTTAGTCTCATTCTAAGGTTTGTCTAAGTTCGTCCTTAGAAAGAGACTAACTTGGGACGAACTTATCCAAACCTTAGAATGAGACTTAAGTTTGTCTTTGTTCTTCCCAAGTTTGTCTCGTTAGTCTCATTCTAAGGTTTGTCTAAGTTCGTCCTTAGAAAAAGTCTAACTTGGGACGAACTTAGACAAACCTTAGAATGAGACTTTAGTTTGTCTTTGTTCGTCCCAAGTTAGTCTCGTTAGTCTCATTCTAAGGTTTGTCTAAGTTCATCCTTAGAAAAAGACTAACTTGGGACGAACTAAGACAAACCTTAGAATGAGACTTATGTTTGTCTTTGTTCGTCCCAAGTTAGTCTCGTTAGTCTCATTCTAAGGTTTGTCTAAGTTCGTCCTTAGAAAGAGACTAACTTGGGACGAACTTAGACAAATCTTAGAATGAGACTAAATTTTGTCTTTGTTCGTCCCAAGTTAGTATCGTTAGTCTCATTCTAAGGTTTGTCAAAGTTCGTCTTAAGAAAGAGACTAACTTGGGACGTACTAAGACAAACCTTAGAATGGAACTTAAGTTTATCTTTGTTCGTCCCAAGTTAGTCTCGTTAGTCTCATTCAAAGGGTTGTCTAAGTTCGTCCTTAGAAAGAGACTAACTTGGGATAAACTAAGACAAACCTTAGAATGGGACATAAGTTTGTCTTTGTTCGTCCCAAGTTAGTCTCGTTAGTCTCATTCTAAGGTTTGTCTAAGTTCGTCCTTAGTAAGAGACTAACTTGGGACGAACTAAGACAAACCTCAGAATGAGACTAACGTTTTTCTTTGTTCGTCCAAAGTTAGTCTCGTTAGTCTCATTCTAAGGTTTGTCTAAGTTCGTCCTTAGTAAGAGACTAACTTGGGACGAACTAAGACAAACCTTAGAATGAGACTAACGTTTTTCTTTTTTCGTCCAAAGTTAGTCTCGTTAGTCTCATTCTAAGGTTTGTCTAAGTTCGTCCTTAGAAAGAGAACAACTTGGGACGAACTTAGACAAACCTTAGAATGAGACTTAAGTTTGTCTTTGTTCGTCCCAAGTTGGTCTCATTCTAAGGTTTGTCTAAGTTCGTCCTTAGAAAGAGACTAACTTGGGACGTACTAAGACAAACCTTAGAATGGGACTTAAGTTTGTCTTTGTTCGTCCCAAGTTAGTCTCGTTAGTCTCATTCGAAGGTTTGTCAAAGTTCGTCCGTAGAAAAAGACTAACTTGGGACGAACTAAGACAAACCTTAAAATGAGACTTAAGTTTGTCTTTGTTCGTCCCAAGTTAGTCTCGTTAGTCTCATTCTAAGGTTTGTCTAAGTTCGTCCTTAGAAAGAGACTAACTTGGGACGAACTTAGACAAATCTTAGAATGAGACTAAATTTTGTCTTTGTTCGTCCCAAGTTAGTATCGTTAGTCTCATTCTAAGGTTTGTCAAAGTTCGTCCTTAGAAAGAGACTAACTTGGGACGTACTAAGACAAACCTTAGAATGGGACTTAAGTTTATCTTTGTTCGTCCCAAGTTTGTCTCGTTAGTCTCATTCTAATGTTTGTCTAAGTTCATCCTTAGAAAAAGACTAACTTGGGACGAACTAAGACAAACCTTAGAATGAGACTTAAGTTTGTCTTTGTTCGTCCCAAGTTAGTCTCGTTAGTCTCATTCAAAGGGTTGTCTAAGTTCGTCCTTAGAAAGAGACTAACTTGGGATAAACTAAGACAAACCTTAGAATGGGACATAAGTTTGTCTTTGTTCGTCCCAAGTTAGTCTCGTTAGTCTCATTCTAAGGTTTGTCTAAGTTCTTCCTTAGTAAGAGACTAACTTGGGACGAACTAAGACAAACCTCAGAATGAGAATATCGTTTTTCTTTGTTCGTCCAAAGTTAGTCTCATTAGTCTCATTCTAAGGTTTGTCTAAGTTCGTCCTTATTAAGAGACTAACTTGGGACGAACTAAGACAAACCTTAGAATGAGACTAACGTTTTTCTTTGTTCGTCCAAAGTTAGTCTCGTTAGTCTCATTCTAAGGTTTGTCTAAGTTCGTCCTTAGAAAGAGAACAACTTGGGACGAACTTAGACAAACCTTAGAATGAGACTTAAGTTTGTCTTTGTTCGTCCCAAGTTGGTCTCATTCTAAGGTTTGTCTAAGTTCGTCCTTAGAAAGAGACTAACTTGGGACGTAATAAGACAAACCTTAGAATGGGACTTAAGTTTGTCTTTGTTCGTCCCAAGTTAGTCTCGTTAGTCTCATTCGAAGGTTTGTCAAAGTTCGTCCGTAGAAAAAGACTAACTTGGGACGAACTAAGACAAACCTTAGAATGAGACTTAAGTTTGTCTTTGTTCGTCCCAAGTTAGTCTCGTTAGTCTCATTCTAAGGTTTGTCTAAGTTCGTCCTTAGAAAGAGACTAACTTGGGACGAACTTAGACAAATCTTAGAATGAGACTAAATTTTGTCTTTGTTCGTCCCAAGTTAGTATCGTTAGTCTCATTCTAAGGTTTGTCAAAGTTCGTCCTTAGAAAGAGACTAACTTGGGACGTACTAAGACAAACCTTAGAATGGGACTTAAGTTTATCTTTGTTCGTCCCAAGTTTGTCTCGTTAGTCTCATTCTAATGTTTGTCTAAGTTCATCCTTAGAAAAAGACTAACTTGGGACGAACTAAGACAAACCTTAGAATGAGACTTAAGTTTGTCTTTGTTCGTCCCAAGTTAGTCTCGTTAGTCTCATTCTAAGGTTTGTCTAAGTTCGTCCTTAGAAAGAGACTAACTTGGGACGAACTTATCCAAACCTTAGAATGAGACTTAAGTTTGTCTTTGTTCGTCCCAAGTTTGTCTCGTTAGTCTCATTCAAAGGTTTGTCTAAGTTCGTCCTTAGAAAGAGACTAACTTGGGACGAACTAAGAGAAACCTTAGAATGAGAGTTAAGTTTGTCTTTATTCGTCCCAAGTTAGTCTCGTTAGTCTCATTCAAAGGTTTGTCTAAGTTCGTCCTTAGAAAGAGACTAACTTGGGACGAACTAAGACAAACCTTAGAATGAGACTTCAGTTTGTCTTTGTTCGTCCCAAGTTAGTCTCGTTAGTCTCATTCTAAGGTTTGTCTAAGGTCGTCATTAGAAAGAGACTAACTTGGGACGAACTTAGAGAAACCTTAGAATGAGACTTAAGTTTGTCTTTGTTCGTACCAAGTTATTCTCGTTAGTCTCATTCTAAGGTTTGTCTAAGGTCGTCCTTAGAAAGAGACTAACTTGGGACGAACTTAGACAAACCTTAGAATGAGACTTAAGTTTGTCTTTGTTCGTCCCAACTTTGTCTCGTTAGTCTCATTCTAAGGTTTGTCTAAGTTCGCCATTAGAAAGAGACTAACTTGGGACGAACTTAGACAAACCTTAGAATGAGACTTAAGTTTGTCTTTGTTCGTCCCAAGTTAGTCTCGTTAGTCTCATTCTAAGGTTTGTCTAAGTTCGTCCTTAGAAAAAGACTAACTTGGGACGAACTAAGACAAACCTTAGAATGAGACTTATGTTTGTCTTTGTTCGTCCCAAGATAGTCTCGTTAGTATCATTCAAAGGTTTGTCTAAGTTCGTCCTTAGAAAGAGACTAACTTGGGACGAACTTAGACAAATCTTAGAATGAGACTAAATTTTGTCTTTGTTCGTCCCAAGTTAGTCTCGTTAGTCTCAATTTAAGGTTTGTCTAAGTTCGTCCTTAGAAAGAGAGTAACTTGGGACGTACTTAGACAAACCTTAGAATGGGACTTAAGTTTATCTTTGTTCGTCCCAAGTTAGTCTCGTTAGTCTCATTCAAAGAGTTGTCTAAGTTCGTCCTTAGAAAGAGACTAACTTGGGATAAACTAAGACAAACCTTAGAATGGGTCATAAGTTTGTCTTTGTTCGTCCCACGTTAGTCTCGTTAGTCTCATTCTAAGGTTTGTCTAAGTTTGTCCTTAGAAAAAGACTAACTTGGGACGAACTTATCCAAACCTTAGAATGAGACTTAAGTTTGTCTTTGTTCGTCCCAAGTTTGTCTCGTTAGTCTCATTCTAAGGTTTGTCTAAGTTCGTCCTTAGAAAAAGACTAACTTGGGACGAACTTAGACAAACCTTAGAATGAGACTTAAGTTTGTCTTTGTTCGTCCCAAGTTAGTCTCGTTAGTCTCATTCTAAGGTTTGTCTAAGTTCATCCTTAGAAAAAGACTAACTTGCGACGAACTAAGACAAACCTTAGAATGAGACTTATGTTTGTCTTTGTTCGTCCCAAGTTAGTCTCGTTAGTCTCATTCTAAGGTTTGTCTAAGTTCGTCCTGAGAAAGAGACTAACTTGGGACGAACTTAGACAAATCTTAGAATGAGACTAAATTTTGTCTTTGTTCGTCCCAAGGTAGTCTCGTTAGTCTAATTCTAAGGTTTGTCTAAGTTCGTCCTTAGAAAGAGACTAACTTGGGACGAACTAAGACAAACCTTAGAATGAGACTAACGTGTTTCTTTGTTCGTCCAAAGTTAGTCTCGTTAGTCTCATTCTAAGGTTTGTCTAAGTTCGTCCTTAGAAAGAGAACAACTTGGGACGAACTTAGACAAACCTTAGAATGAGACTTAAGTTTGTCTTTGTTCGTCCCAAGTTGGTCTCATTCTAAGGTTTGTCTAAGTTCGTCCTTAGAAAGAGACTAACTTGGGACGTACTAAGACAAACCTTAGAATGGGACTTAAGTTTGTCTTTGTTCGTCCCAAGTTAGTCTCGTTAGTCTCATTCGAAGGTTTGTCAAAGTTCGTCCGTAGAAAAAGACTAACTTGGGACGAACTAAGACAAACCTTAGAATGAGACTTAAGTTTGTCTTTGTTCGTCCCAAGTTAGTCTCGTTAGTCTCATTCTAAGGTTTGTCTAAGTTCGTCCTTAGAAAGAGACTAAATTGGGACGAACTTAGACAAATCTTAGAATGAGACTAAATTTTGTCTTTGTTCGTCCCAAGTTAGTATCGTTAGTCTCATTCTAAGGTTTGTCAAAGTTCGTCCTTAGAAAGAGACTAACTTGGGACGTACTAAGACAAACCTTAGAATGGGACTTAAGTTTGTCTTTGTTCGTCCCAAGTTAGTCTAGTTAGTCTCATTCTAAGGTTTGTCTAAGTTCGTCCTTAGAAAGAGACTAACTTGGGACGAACTTAGACAAATCTTAGAATGAGACTAAATTTTGTCTTTGTTCGTCCCAAGTTAGTATCGTTAGTCTCATTCTAAGGTTTGTCAAAGTTCGTCCTTAGAAAGAGACTAACTTGGGACGAACTAAGACAAACCTTAGAATGAGAGTTAAGTTTGTCTTTGTTCGTCCCAAGTTAGTCTCGTTAGTCTCATTCTAAGGTTTGTCTAAGTTCGTCCTTAGAAAGAGACTAACTTGGGACGAACTAAGACAAACCTTATAATGGGACTTAAGTTTGTCTTTGTTCGTCCCAAGTTAGTCTCGTTAATCTCATTCTAAGGTTTGTCTAAGTTCGTCCTTAGAAAGAGACTAACTTGGGATGAACTTAGACAAACCTTAGAATGAGACTTAAGTTTGTCTTTGTTCGTCCCAAGTTTGTCTCGTTAGTCTCATTCTAAGGTTTATCTAAGTTCGTCCTTAGAAAAAGACTAACTTGGGACGAATTTTGACAAACCTTAGAATGAGACTTAAGTTTGTCTTTGTTCATCCCAAGTTAGTCTCGTTAGTCTCATTCTAAGGTTTATCTAAGTTCGTCCGTAGAAAGAGACTAATTTGGGAAGAACTAAGACAAACCTTAGAATGGGACTTAAGTTTGTCTTTGTTCGTCCCAAGTTAGTCTCGTTAGTCTCATTCTAAGGTTTGTCTAAGTTCGTCCTTAGAAAGCGAATAACTTGGGACGAACTTAGACAAACCTTAGAATGAGACTTAAGTTTGTCTTTGTTCGTCCCAAGTTAGTCTCGTTAGTCTCATTCTAAGGTTTGTCTAAGTTGTCCTTAGAAAGAGACTAACTTGGGACGAACTAAGACAAACCTTAGAATGGGACTTAAGTTTGTCTTTGTTCGTCCCAAGTTAGTCTCGTTAGTCTCATTCTAAGGTTTGTCTAAGTTCGTCCTTTGTAAGAGACTAACTTGGGACGAACTAAAACAAACCTCAGAATGAGACTAACGTTTTTCTTTGTTCGTCCAAAGTTAGTCTCGTTAGTCTCATTCTAAGGTTTGTCTAAGTTCGTCCTTAGTAAGAGACTAACTTGGGACGAACTAAGACAAACCTTAGAATGAGACAAACGTTTTTCTTTGTTCGTCCAAAGTTAGTCTCGTTAGTCTCATTCTAAGGTTTGTCTAAGTTCGTCCTTAGAAAGAGAACAACTTGGGACGAACTTAGACAAACCTTAGAATGAGACTTAAGTTTGTCTTTGTTCGTCCCAAGTTGGTCTCATTCTAAGGTTTGTCTAAGTTCGTCCTTAGAAAGAGATTAACTTGGGACGTACTAAGACAAACCTTAGAATGGGACTTAAGTTTGTCTTTGTTCGTCCCAAGTTAGTCTCGTTAGTCTCATTCGAAGGTTTGTCAAAGTTCGTCCATAGAAAAAGACTAACTTGGGACGAACTAAGACAAACCTTAGAATGAGACTTAAGTTTGTCTTTGTTCGTCCCAAGTTAGTCTCGTTAGTCTCATTCTAAGGTTTGTCTAAGTTCGTCCTTAGAAAGAGACTAACTTGGGACGAACTTAGACAAATCTTAGAATGAGACTAAATTTTGTCTTTGTTCGTCCCAAGTTAGTATCGTTTTTTTTTTTTTTTTTTAACCAAACTAATTTTATTCAGGGCAAAGCCCAAAAAAGAAAAGCGAAACAGCAAACAAAACAGCGCTAAAGAAGGCCTATTCTAGTCGACACTAAAAGTGACCTTACGGTTCGATTTGGGCGAAACCGCAACATCATTGGAACGCATTAGAATAGGCTTAGATTGAGTGCTAGGAGCTAGGGATAAGGCTTTCATGAACTTGGCCTTGAGATCCTTGGAGAGGATAAGATCTGGAAGAACGCTGTCATAACTCTTTTTAATCCCATCAAGATTGTCCATGAGGGACCTAACAATAGGAGCTGTTGTAGGATCAGCCATATACATATCAGCAACTTCCTCTTTATTCTCTAAAGATACCACCACAGCCGACTTAGGATCAATAGGCGTTTCCTCCTTGTCATTCTCAAGAGATACTACCACATCCGACTTGGGATTAATTGAAGTCTCCTCCTGAACCTCTTCACTAGCCATATCGACAATACTCTCACAAGGGAGAGCTACTTGAGTATCAGTCAACTGCAAAACACTCCCTTGCACCTGCCCAATACTAACTTCCTGAATATTTTCAGCAATATTCTTCTTTCGGGCCTTTCTAGCCTTCTTTTTCTTAATGACTTGCACCCAAACATCTTGTTGGCTATTGTCCAGGGTCTCATTCTCATGAACCGTAGTATTATTCTGAATAGACATCTCTATAGGGCTATGCTCCTTCATAACAGGCAATTTATTCTTGATTTGCACCCATTCATCTTGCTTACTATGGTTAGCAATTCCCATGGGACAATGCTCCTTCATAACAGCCATATTGATCTTTGCCTTTGACTCATTCTTAGGACCATGTTTCTTGTTACACATCGATAAATCATGCCCATGAACTTTACAGTTGGAGCAATAGGCCATATTGCCTTCCACTTCTATCTTTTGCCAGAAAACTCTCCCATCCGAAAGAGAAATCCTAACTTCCTCCGGGATAGGGATACAAACATCAAGCTCCACACAAGCTCTAACATATCTAAGAGTGGCACAAGCCTTCGATCTCTCATCCAAATCAAGAAAATAACCAAAGGAGTTCACAATACTAGCCACATAGTTACGAGTGACAAAGCCAGGATGGATACCTGGTAATCTAACCCATTTAGTAGTAATGGAGGACTCCCTCTTGGGATTATAATCCGAAGAATACCGGAATAGTCGAAACATTGCGTGTCCTACCTTGCGAAGAGGCGACGTAAGAACAATATTGGCATCTTCCTCCGAATCAAGAATAATCATCATATGCCGAGCATCCCAAATCTCACTAACCGTAGCACGCCCTTTAATATGCCAATGCTCTTTGAACGTCTGACGGATAGCTTCAATAGTTGGCCTGCCCATAGTGAATTTCGCCACCAGAGAATGCTTAAAGAGCGCAATCCCTGCTTCAAACTCAGCCACTGTGAAGTGTACAGATGGTTTTCCATCGACATTTGAATACTGCCGAGAAGGAAGGACAATCGGTTTAAATCGAGGGAGAAGCCTAGGTTTTGTCGCCGCTGAAGCATATGATGTGGCCAGAGGAGGAGGATTTGTCTTGACTGCAGAAGCATAAGACGTCGCCGGAGCAAAAGCTCCAAGCTTCCCACCCGAAGAGACCAAATCTGGACAAGAAGGACCTGCCGACTGCACCTTGGTGACCTCCGACGACTGCTGCTCCTTCGAACACGAACCCAGCTCCGGCCAGACGGACACATTCGGCCAAAAAGAACCAACCTTTTTACCAGACGAAACTAGATCTGGAGGAGTCGGATGTGCCGGAGACGCCATCAAACCAGCTCACACAACCACGCAAAACAGCCACAAACCTGTATGTCGGAGACGACGCCAGCCACAGCGAAACACGAGACGGAAGGCAAATCCCAGATCTGAGATTCGAACCGCCGACGAGCTTCGAGACCGATGACAAGCCTGACAGGACCGACGCCGGGAAGGAGCAGCGAACAGATCCCGCAGACTAGAGAGGGAAGGGAAGCAGTGAACCAAGACAAACTTGGGACGAACAAAGACAAACTTAAGTCTCATTCTAAGGTTTGTCTAAGTTCGTCCCAAGTTATTCTCTTTCTAAGGACGAACTTAGACAAACCTTAGAATGAGACTAACGAGACTAACTTTCGACAAACAAAGAAAAACGTTAGTCTCATTCTAAGGTTTGTCTTAGTTCGTCCCAAGTTAGTCTATTACTAAGGACGAAATTAGACAAACCTTAGAATGAGACTAACGAGACTAACTTGGGACGAACAAAGACAAACTTAAGTCCCATTCTAGGGTTTGTCTTAGTTCGTCCCAAGTTAGTCTCTTTCTAAGGACAACTTATAGAAACCTTAGAATGAGACTAACGAGACAAACTTGTGACGAACAAAGACAAACTTAAGTCTCATTCTAAACTTTGTCTAAGTTGGTCCCAAGTTAGTCTCTTCTTAAGGACGAACTTAGAACAACCTTAGAATGAGACTAACGAGACAAACTTGGGATGAACAAAGACAAACTTAAGTCTCATTCTAATGTTTGTCTAAGTTCGTCCCAAGTAGTCTCTTTCTAAGGACGAACTTTGACAAACCTTAGAATGAGACTAACGAGACTAACTTGGGGGTTTGTCTTAGTTCGTCCCAAGTTAGTCTCTTACTAAGGACGAACATAGACAAACCTTAGAATGAGACTAACGAGACTAACATGTGACGAAGAAAGACAAACTTATGTCTCATTTTAAACTTTGTCTAAGTTCGTCCCAAGTTAGTCTCTTTCTAAGGACGAACTTAGACAAACCTTAGAATGAGACTAACGAGACAAACTTGGGACGAACAAAGACAAACTTAAGTCTCATTTTAAGGTTTGTCTAAGTTCGCCCCAAGTAGTCTCTTTCTAAGGACGAACTTTGACAAACCTTAGAATGAGACTAACGAGACTAACTTGGGACGAACAAAGACAAACTTGAGTCCCATTCTAAGGTTTGTCTTAGTTCGTCCCAAGTTAGTCTTTTTCTAAGGACGAACTTAGACAAACCTTAGAATGAGACTAACGAGACTAACTTGGGACGAACAAAGACAAACTTAAGTCTCATTCTAAGGTTTGTCTAAGTTCGTCCCAAGTTAGTCTTTTTCTAAGGACAAACTTAGACAAATCTTAGAAAGAGACTAACGAGACAAACTTGGGACGAACAAAGACAAACTTAAGTCTCATTCTAAGGTTTGTTTAAGTTCGTCCCAAGTTAGTCTCTTTCTAAGGATGAACTTAGACAAACCTTAGAATGAGACTAACGAGACTAACTTGGGACAAACAAAGACAAACTTAAGTCCCATTCTAAGGTTTGTCTTAGTTCGTCCCAAGTTAGTCTCTTTCTAAGGATGAACTTAGACAAACCTTAGAATGAGACTAACGAGACTAACTTGGGACGAACAAAGACAAACTTAAGTCTCATTCTAAGGTTTGTCAAAGTCCGTCCCAAGTTAGTCTCTTTCTAAGGACAAACTTAGACAATCCTTAGAATGAGACTAATGAGACTAACTTGGGACAAACATAGACAAACTTAAGTCCCATTCTAAGGTTTGTCTTAGTTCGTCCCAAGTTGATCTCTTTCTAAGGACGAACTTAGACAAACCTGAGAATGAGACTAACGAGACAAACTTGGGACGAACAAAGACAAACTTTAGTCTCATTCTAAGGTTTGGATAAGTTCGTCCCAAGTAGTCTCTTTCTAAGGATGAACTTTGACAAACCTTAGAATGAGACTAACGAGACTAACTTGGGACGAACAAAGACAAACTTAAGTCCCATTCTAAGGTTTGTCTTAGTACGTCCCAAGTTAGTCTCTTTCTAAGGACGAACTTAAACAAACCTTAGAATGAGACTAACGAGACTGACTTGGGACGAACAAAGACAAACTTAAGTCTCATTCTATGGTTTGTCTAAGTTCGTCCCAAGTTAGTCTCTTTCTAAGGACGAACTTAGACAAACCTTAGAATGAGACTAACGAGATTGACTTGGGACGAACAAAGGCAAACTTAAGTCCCATTCTAAGGTTTGTCTTAGTTCGTCCCAAGTTAGTCTCTTTTTAAGGACAACTTAGACAAACCTTAGAATGAGACTAACGAGACTAACTTGGGATGAACAAAGACAAACTTAAGTCTCATTCTAAGGTTTGTCTAAGTTCGTCCCAAGTTATTCTCTTTCTAAGGACGAACTTAGACAAACCTTAGAATGAGACTAACGAGACTAACTTTCGACAAACAAAGAAAACCGTTAGTCTCATTCTAAGGTTTGTCTTAGTTCGTCCCAAGTTAGTCTATTACTAAGGACGAAATTAGACAAACCTTAGAATGAGACTAACGAGACTAACTTGGGACGAACAAAGACAAACTTAAGTCCCATTCTAAGGTTTGTCTTAGTTCGTCCCAAGTTAGTCTCTTTCTAAGGACAAATTAGACAAACCTTAGAATGAGACTAACGAGACTAACTTGTGACGAACAAAGACAAACTCAAGTCTCATTCTAAACTTGTCTAAGTTCGTCCCAAGTTAGTCTCTTTCTAAGGACAAACTTAGACAAACCTTAGAATGAGACTAAAGAGACAAACTTGGGACGAACAAAGACAAACTTAAGTCTCATTCTAAGGTTTGTTTAAGTTCGTCCCAAGTAGTCTCTTTCTAAGGACGAACTTAGACAAACCTTAGAATGAGACTAACGAGACTAACTTGGGACGAACAAAGATAAACTTAAGTCTCATTCTAAGGTTTGTCTAAGTTCGTCCTAAGTTATTCTGTTTCTACGGATGAACTTAGACAAACCATAGAATGAGACTAACGAGACTAACTTTGGACGAACAAAGAAAAACTTTAGTCTCATTCTAAGGTTTGTCTTAGTTCGTCCAAAGTTAGTCTCTTTCTAAGGACGAACTTAGACAAACCTTAGAATGAGACTAACGAGACTAACTTGGGACGAACAAAGACAAACTTGAGTCCCATTCTAAGGTTTGTCTTAGTTCGTCCCAAGTTAGTCTCTTTCTAAGGACGAACTTAGACAAACCTTAGAATGAGACTAACGAGACTAACTTGGGACGAACAAAGACAAACTTAAGTCTCATTCTAAGGTTTGTCTAAGTTCGTCCCAAGTTAGTCTTTTTCTAAGGATGAACTTAGACAAACCTTAGAATGAGACTAAAGAGACAAACATGGGACGAACAAAGACAAACTTAAGTCTCATTCTAAGGTTTGTCTAAGTTCGTCCCAAGTTAGTCTCTTTCTAAGGACGAACTGAGACAAACCTTAGAATGAGACTAACGAGACTAACTTGGGACGAACAAAGACAAACTTAAGTCCCATTATAAGGTTTGTCTTAGTTCGTCCCAAGTTAGTCTCTTTCTTTTTTTCTTTTTTTTTAAAACTGGGACGGTGCCAGTGAGATTTATTGATAAAGGTCTAAACAGCCTAGACCATGGCGCTTATAAAACTTACCTAGACGCTCCGGGCCAAAGTTATCTCTCCAAGGCCCTAAAAAAGCTATCTGGGATAAAGGGGAGGTGCAAGGTGCTGGGGTCTCGGCACAGACGCAGATGACCTCATCGACACCAGCAACAGGCAACTGAAAGGGAAAAACAACACTCTCCCTTACGCAGAAGGGATCATAGGGAAGTACAAGCCGACCAAAAAATAGGCCGCTGATGGATCAGCAAGACAGGCGTTGTTGGCCTTTCCGGCACCAGCTAGGCAGGCCAAGATAATCCTTGGTCAGGGCAATGCGCACAGCTTTCGGCAGGTCGCGTCTGCTATAGAAAGTTCCTGCCGTGCCTCCTTTGAAACACAGGGCGATGTCGGCATCATTGAGCTCCACGTCAATCTTCATAATTTTCATCCGGTCCATCAAATTCCTCGCTTCCCTCCACCGAGTGAAGTGCACCCAACTACCAGCGAAAGCGTCCGCTCCAACAAACATGCTGTCTGGATGGTTACTTTGGAAGCAGTCGACAGACCAACCTTCGTGGTCTAACAGCAGCATTGCCGAGATAAAGCCTTCAATGAAATCATCATACTCCTTCTGGCCTAGTTGAGCTGTGTTGGACTTGTTTTGGTTGGTTAATTACAGTTTTGGATTTCAGCTCTTCAGCTACTAGATGTTATTTCTTTTGAATTTGCAACTCTGTATACCCAGGTTTCTACTTTCAAGTTCAAACAATCATTTCCATTATGTTTATTATCAAATAGTTTGAAATCTTATTTTCAAAAAAAAAAAGTTAGTCTCTTTCTAAGGACAAACTTAGACAAACCTTAGAATGAGACTAACGAGACTAACTTGGGACGAACAAAGACAAACTTAAGTCTCATTCTAAGGTTTGTCTAAGTTCGTCCCAAGTAGTCTCTTTCTAAGGACGAACTTTGACAAACTTTAGAATGAGACTAACGAGACTAACTTGGGACGAACAAAGATAAACATAAGTCCCATTCTAAGGTTTGGCTTAGTACGTCACAAGTTAGTCTCTTTCTAAGGACGAACTTAGACAAACCTTAGAATGAGACTAACGAGACTAACTTGGGACGAACAAAGACAAACTTGAGTCCCATTCTAAGGTTTGTCTTAGTTCGTCCCAAGTTAGTCTCTTTCTAAGGATGAACTTAGACAAACCTTAGAATCAGACTAACGAGACTAACTTGGGACGAACAAATACAAACTTAAGACTCATTCTAAGTTTTTCTAAGTTCGTCCCAAGTTAGTCTTTTTCTAAGGACGAACTTAGACAAACCTTAGAATGAGACTAACGAGACAAACTTGGGACGAACAAAGACAAACTTAAGTCTCATTCTAAGGTTTGTCTAAGTTCGTCCCAAGTAGTCTCTTTCTAAGGACGAACTTTGACAAACTTTAGAATGAGACTAACGAGACTAACTTGGGACGAACAAAGATAAACTTAAGTCCCATTCTAAGGTTTGTCTTAGTACGTCCCAAGTTAGTCTCTTTCTAAGGACGAACTTAGACAAACCTTAGAATGAGACTAACGAGACTAAATTGGGATGAACACAAACAAACTTGAGTCCCATTCTAAGGTTTGTCTTAGTTCGTCCCAAGTTAGTCTCTTTTGAAGGACGAACTTAGACAAACCTTAGAATGAGACTAACGAGACTAACTTGGGACGAACAAATACAAACTTAAGACTCATTCTAAGTTTTTCTAAGTTCGTCCCAAGTTAGTCTTTTTCTAAGGACGAACATAGACAAACCTTAGAATGAGACTAACGAGACAAACTTGGGACGAACAAAGACAAACTTAAGTCTCATTCTAAGGTTTGTTTAAGTTCGTCCCAAGTTAGTCTCTTTCTAAGGACGAACTTAGACAAACCTTAGAATGAGACTAACGAGACTAACTTGGGACGAACAAAGACAAACTTAAGTCCCATTCTAAGGTTTGTCTTAGTTCGTCCCAAGTTAGTCTCTTTCTAAGGACGAACTTAGACAAACCTTTGAATGAGACTAACGAGACTAACTTGGGACGAACAAAGACAGACTTGAGTCTCATTCTAAGGTTTGTCTAAGTTCATCCCAAGTTATTCTCTTTCTAAGGACGAACTTAGACAAACCTTAGAATGAGACTAACGAGACTAACTTGGGACGAACAAAGACAAACTTGAGTCCCATTCTAAGGTTTGTCTTAGTTCGTCCCAAGTTAGTCTCTTTCTAAGGACGAACTTAGACAAACCTTAGAATGAGACTAACGAGACTAACTTGGGACGAACAAAGACATACTTAAGTCTCATTCTAAGGTTTGTCTAAGTTCGTCCCAAGTTAGTCTTTTTCTAAGGACGAACTTAGACAAACCTTAGAATGAGACTAAAGAGACAAACTTTGGACGAACAAAGGCAAACTTAAGTCTCATTCTAAGGTTTGTCTAAGTTCGTCCCAAGTTAGTCTCTTTCTAAGGACGAACTTAGACAAACCTTAGAATGGGACTAACGAGACTAACTTGGGACGAACAAAGACAAACTTAAGTCCCATTATAAGGTTTGTCTTAGTTTGTCCCAAGTTAGTCTCTTTCTTTTTTTCTTTTTTTAAAACTGGGACGGTGCCAGTGAGATTTATTGATAAAGGTCTAAACAGCCTAGACCATGGCGCTTACAAAACTTACCTAGACGCTCCGGGCCAAGGTTATCTCTCCAAGGCCCTAAAAAAGCTGTCTGGGATAAAGGGGAGGTGCAAGGTGCTGGGGCCTCGGCACAGACGCAGATGACCTCATCGACACCAGCAACAGGCAACTAAAAGGGAAAAACAACACTCTCCCTTACGCAGAAGGGATCATAGGGAAGTACAAGCCGACCAAAAAATAGGCCGCTGATGGATCAGCAAGACAGGCGTTGTTGGCCTTTCCGGCACCAGCTAGGCAGGCCAAGATAATCCTTGGTCAGGGCAATGCGCACAGCTTTCGGCAGGTCGCGTCTGCTATAGAAAGTTCCTGCCGTGCCTCCTTTGAAACACAGGGCGATGGCGGCATCATTGAGCTCCACGTCAATCTTCATAATTTTCATCCGGTCCATCAACTTCCTCGCTTCCCTCCACCGAGTGAAGTGCACCCAACTACCAGCGAAAGCGTCCGCTCCAACAAACCTGCTGTCTGGATGGTTACTTTGGAAGCAGTCGACAGACCAACCTTCGTGGTCTAACAGCAGCATTGCCGAGATAAAGCCTTCAATGAAATCATCATACTCCTTCTGGCCTAGTTGAGCTATGTTGGACTTGTTTTGGTTGGTTAATTACAGTTTTGGATTTCAGCTCTTCAGCTACTAGATGTTATTTCTTTTGAATTTGCAACTCTGTATACCCAGGTTTCTACTTTCAAGTTCAAACAATCATTTCCATTATGTTTATTATCAAATAGTTTGAAATCTTATTTTCAAAAAAAAAAAGTTAGTCTCTTTCTAAGGACAAACTTAGACAAACCTTAGAATGAGACTAACGAGACTAACTTGGGACGAACAAAGACAAACTTAAGTCTCATTCTAAGGTTTGTCTAAGTTCGTCCCAAGTAGTCTCTTTCTAAGGACGAAGTTTGACAAACTTTAGAATGAGACTAACGAGACTAACTTGAGACGAACAAAGATAAACTTAAGTCCCATTCTAAGGTTTGTCTTAGTACGTCACAAGTTAGTCTCTTTCTAAGGACGAACTTAGACAAACCTTAGAATGAGACTAACGAGACTAACTTGGGACGAACAAAGACAAACTTAAGTCCCATTCTAAGGTGTGTCTTAGTACGTCCCAAGTTAGTCTCTTTCTAAGGACGAACTTAAACAAACCTTAGAATGAGACTAACGAGACTAACTTGGGACGAACAAAGACAAACTTAAGTCTCATTCTATGGTTTGTCTAAGTTCGTCCCAAGTTATTCTCTTTCTAAGGACGAATTTTGACAAACCTTAGAATGAGACTAACGAGACTAACTTTGGGAAACAAAGAAAAACGTTAGTCTCATTCTAAGGTTTGTCTTAGTTCGTCCTAAGTTAGTCTCTTACTAAGGACGAACTTAGACAAACCTTAGAATGAGACTAACGAGATTAACTTGGGACGAACAAAGACAAACTTAAGTCTCATTCTAAGGTTTGTCTAAGTTCGTCCCAAGTTATTCTCTTTCTAAGGATGAACTTAGACAAACCTTAGAATGAGACTAACGAGACTAACTTTCGACGAACAAAGAAAAACGTTAGTCTCATTCTAAGGTTTGTCTTAGTTCATCCCAAGTTAGTCTATTACTAAGGACGAACTTAGACAAACCTTAGAATGAGAATAACGAGACTAACTTGGGACGAACAAAGACAAACATAAGTCCCATTCTAAGGTTTGTCTTAGTTCATCCCAAGTTAGTCTCTTTCTAAGGACAACTTAGACAAACCTTAGAATGAGACTAACGAGACTAACTTGTGACGAACAAAGACAAACTTAAGTCTCATTCTAAACTTTGTCTAAGTTCGTCCCAAGTTAGTCTCTTTCTAAGGACGAACTTAGACAAACCTTAGAATGAGACTAACGAGACAAACTTGGGATGAACAAAGACAAACTTAAGTCTCATTCTAAGGTTTGTCTAAGTTCGTCCCAAGTAGTCTCTTTCTAAGGACGAACTTTGACATACCTTAGAATGAGACTAACGAGACTAACATGGGACGAACAAAGATAAACTTAAGTCCCATTCTAAGGTTTGTCTTAGTACGTCCCAAGTTAGTCTCTTTCTAAGGACGAACTTAGACAAACCTTAGAACGAGACTAACGAGACTAACTTGGGACGAACAAAGACAAACTTAAGTCCCATTCTAAGGTTTGTCTTAGTTCGTCCCAAGTTAGTCTCTTTCTAAGGACGAACTTAGACAAACCTTAGAATGAGACTAACGAGACTAACTTGGGACGAACAAAGACAAACTTGAGTCTCATTCTAAGGTTTGTCTAAGTTCATCCCAAGTTAGTCTCTTTCTAAGGACGAACTTAGACAAACCTTAGAATGAGACTAACGAGACTAACTTTGGACGAACAAAGAAAAACGTTATCTCATGCTAAGGTTTGTCTTAGTTCGTCCCAAGTTAGTCTCTTTCTAAGGATGAACTTAGAAAAACCTTAAAATGAGACTAACGAGACTAACTTGGGACGAACAAAGACAAACTTAAGTATCATTCTAAGGTTTGTCAAAGTCCGTCCCAAGTTAGTCTCTTTCTAAGGACGAACTTTGACAATCCTTAGAATGAGACTAACAAGACTAACTTGGGACGAACAAAGAAAAACGTTAGTCTCATTCTAAGATTTGTCTAAGTTCGTCCCAAGTTAGTCTCTTTCTAAGGACAAACTTAGACAAACCTTAGAATGAGACTAACGAGACAAACTTGGGACGAACAAAGACAAACTTAAGTCTCATTCTAAGGTTTGTCTCAGTTCGTCCCAAGTTAGTCTCTTTCTAAGGACGAACTTAGACAAACCTTAGAATGAGACTAACGAGACAAACTTGGGACGAACAAAGACAAACTTAAGTCTCATTCTAAGGTTTGTTTAAGTTCGTCCCAAGTTAGTCTCTTTCTCAGGACGAACTTAGACAAACCTTAGAATGAGACTAACGAGACTAAATTGGGACGAACAAAGACAAACTTAAGTCTCATTCTAAGGTTTGTCTAAGTTCGTCCCAAGTTATTCTCTTTCTAAGGACCAACTTAGACAAACCTTAGAATGAGACTAACGAGACTAACTTTGGACGAACAAAGAAAAACGTTAGTCTCATTCTAAGGTTTGTCTTAGTTCATCCCAAGTTAGTCTCTTTCTAAGGACGAACTTAGAAAAACCTTAAAATGAGACTAACGAGACTAACTTGGGACGAACAAAGACAAACTTAAGTCTCATTCTAAGGTTTGTCAAAGTCCGTCCCAAGTTAGTCTCTTTCTAAGGACGAACTTAGACAATCCTTAGAATGAGACTAACGAGACTAACTTGGGACGAACAAAGACAAACTTAAGTCCCATTCTAAGGTTTGTCTTAGTTCATCCCAAGTTGATCTCTTTCTAAGGACGAACTTAGAAAAACCTTAGAATGAGACTAACGAGACAAACTTGGGATGAACAAAGACATACTTTAGTCTCATTCTAAGGTTTGGATAAGTTCGTCCCAAGTAGTGTCTTTCTAAGGACGAACTTTAACAAACCTTAGAATGAGACTAACGAGACTAACTTGGGACGAACAAAGACAAACTTAAGTCCCATTCTAAGGTTTGTCTTAGTACCTCCCAAGTTAGTCTCTTTCTAAGGACGAACTTAAACAAACCTTAGAATGAGACTAACGAGACTAACTTGGGACAAACAAAGACAAACTTAAGTCTCATTCTATGGATTGTCTAAGTTCGTCCCAAGTTATTCTCTTTCTAAGGACGAACTTTGACAAACCTTAGAATGAGACTAACGAGACTAACTTTGACAAACAAAGAAAAACGTTAGTCTCATTCTAAGGTTTGTCTTAGTTCGTCCGAAGTTAGTCTCTTACTAAGGACGAACTTAGACAAACCTTAGAATGAGACTAACGAGATTAACTTGGGACGAACAAAGGCAAACTTAAGTCTCATTCTAAGGTTTGTCTTCGTTCGTCCCAAGTTTGTCTCTTTCAAAGGACAACTTAGACAAACCTTAGAATGAGACTAACGAGACTAACTTGGGACGAACAAAGACAAACTTAAGTCTCATTCTAAGGTTTGTCTAAGTTCGTCCCAAGTTATTCTCTTTCTAAGGACGAACTTAGACAAACCTTAGAATGAGACTAACGAGACTAACTTTCGACGAACAAAGAAAAACGTTAGTCTCATTCTAAGGTTTGTCTTAGTTCGTCCCAAGTTAGTCTATTACTAAGGACGAACTTAGACAAACCTTAGAATGAGACTAACGAGACTAACTTGGGACGAACAAAGACAAACTTAAGTCCCATTCTAGGATTTGTCTTAGTTCGTCCCAAGTTAGTCTCTTTCTAAGGACAACTTATACAAACCTAAGAATGAGACTAACGAGACAAACTTGTGAAGAACAAAGACAAACTTAAGTCTCATTCTAAACTTTGTCTAAGTTGGTCCCAAGTTAGTCTCTTCTTAAGGACGAACTTAGAACAACCTTAGAATGAGACTAACGAGACAAACTTGGGACGAACAAAGACAAACTTAAGTCTCATTCTAATGTTTGTCTAAGTTCGTCCCAAGTTAGTCTTTTTCTAAGGACGAACTTAGACAAACCTTAGAATGAGACTAAAGAGACAAACTTGGGACGAACAAAGACAAACTTAAGTCTCATTCTAAGGTTTGTCTAAGTTCGTCCCAAGTTAGTCTCTTTTTGTAAGGACGAACTTAGACAAACCTTAGAATGTGATTAACGAGACTAACTTGGGACGAACAATGACAAACTTAAGTCCCATTCTAAGGTTTGTCTTGGTTCGTCCCAAGTTAGTCTCTTTCTAAGGACGAACTTAGACAAACCTTAGAATGAGACTAATGAGACAAACTTGGGACGAACAAAGACAAACTTTAGTCTCATTCAAAGGTTTGTCTAAGTTCGTCCCAAGTTAGTCTCTTTCTAAGGACGAACTTAGACAAACCTTAGAATGAGACTAACGAGACTAACTTGGGACGAACAAAGAAAAACTTAAGTCTCATTCTAAGGTTTGTCTTTGTTCGTCCCAAGTTAGTCTCTTTCTAAGGACGAACTTAGACAAACCTTAGAATGAGACTAACGAGACTAACTTGGGACGAACAAAGACAAACTTTAGTCTCATTCTAAGGTTTGTCTAAGTTTGTCCCAAGTTAGTCTTGTTCTAAGGACGAACTTGGACAAACCTTAGAATGAGACTAACGAGACTAACTTGGGACGAACAAAGACAAACTTAAGTCCCATTCTAAGGTTTGTCTTAGTTCGTCCCAAGTTAGTCTCTTTCTAAGGACGAACTTAGACAAACATTAGAATGAGACTAACGAGACTAACTTGGGACGAACAAAGACAAACTTAAGTCTCATTCTAAGGTTTGTCTAAGTTCGTCCCAAGTTAGTCTTTTTCTAAGGACGAACTTAGACAAACTTAGAATGAGACTAACGAGACAAACTTGGGACGAACAAAGACAAACTTAAGTCTTATTCTAAGGTTTGGATAAGTTCGTCCCCAAGTTAGTCTCTTTCTAAGGACGATCTTAGACAAACCTTAGAATGAGACTAACGAGACTAACTTGGGACGACCAAAGACAAACTTATGTCCCATTCTAAGGTTTGTCTTAGTTTATCCCAAGTTAGTCTCTTTCTAAGGACGAACTTAGACAACCCTTTGAATGAGACTAACGAGACTAACTTGGGACGAACAAAGACAAATTTAAGTCTCATTCTAAGGTTTGTCTAAGTTCGTCCCAAGTTAGTCTCTTACTAAGGACGAACTTAGACAAACCTTAGAATGAGACTAACGAGACAAACTTTGGACGAAAAAAGAAAAACGTTAGTCTCATTAAGGTTTGTCTCAGTTCGTCCCGAGTTAGTCTCTTACTAAGGACGAACTTAGACAAACCTTAGAATGAGACTAACGAGACTAACTTGGGACGAACAAAGACAAACTTAAGTCTCATTCTAAGGTTTGTCTAAGTTCGTCCCAAGTAGTCTCTTTCTAAGGACGAACTTAGACAAACCTTAGAATGAGACTAACGAGACTAACTTTGGACGAACATAGAAAAACGTTAGTCTCATTCTAAGGTTTGTCTTAGTTCGTGCCGAGTTAGTCTCTTACTAAGGACGAACTTAGACAAACCTTAGAATGAGACTAACAAGACTAACTTGGGACGAACAAAGACAAACTTAAGTCCCATTCTAAGGTTTGCCTTAGTTCGTCCCAAGTTAGTCTCTTTCTAAGGACAACTTAGACAAACCTTAGAATGAGACTAACGAGACTAACTTGTGATGAACAAAGACAAACTTAAGTCTCATTCTAAACTTTGTCTAAGTTCGTCCCAAGTTAGTCTCTTTCTAAGGACGAACTTAGACAAACCTTAGAATGAGACTAACGAGACAAACTTGGGACGAACAAAGACAAACTTAAGTCTCATTCTATGGTTTGTCTAAGTTCGTCCCAAGTAGTCTCTTTCTAAGGACGAACTTTGACATACCTTAGAATGAGACTAACGAGACTAACATGGGACGAACAAAGGTAAACTTAAGTCCCATTCTAAGGTTTGTCTTAGTACGTCCCAAGTTAGTCTCTTTCTAAGGACGAACTTAGACAAACCTTAGAATGAGACTAACGAGACTAACTTGGGACGAACAAAGACAAACTTAAGTCTCATTCTAAGGTTTGTCTAAGTTCGTCCCAAGTTATTCTCTTTCTAAGGACGAACTTAGACAAACCTTAGAATGAGACTAACGAGACTAACTTTGGACGAACAAAGAAAAACTTTAGTCTCATTCTAAGGTTTGTCATAGTTCGTCCTAAGTTAGTCTCTTTCTAAGGACGAACTTAGACAAACCTTAGAATGAGACTAACGAGACTTACTTGGGACGAACAAAGACAAACTTAAGTCTCATTCTAAGGTTTGTCTAAGTTCGTCCCAAGTTAGTCTTTTTCTTAGGACGAACTTAGACAAACCTTAGAATGAGACTAACGAGATAAACTTGGGACGAACAAAGACAAACTTAAGTCTCATTCTAAGGTTTGTTTAAGTTCGTCCCAAGTTAGTCTCTTTCTAAGGACGAACTTAGACAAACCTTAGAATGAGACTAACGAGACTAACTTGGGACGAACAAAGACAAACTTAAGTCCCATTCTAAGGTTTGTCTTAGTTCGTCCCAAGTTAGTCTCTTTCTAAGGACGAACTTAGACAAACCTTAGAATGAGACTAACGAGACTAACTTGGGACGAACAAAGACAAACTTAAGTCTCATTCTAAGGTTTGTCTAAGTTCGTCCCAAGTTATTCTCTTTCTAAGGACGAAGTTAGACAACCCTTAGAATGAGACTAACGAGACTAACTTTGGACGAACAAAGAAAAAACGTTAGTCTCATTCTAAGGTTTGTCTTAGTTCGTCCCAAGTTAGTCTCTTTCTAAGGACGAACTTAGAAAAACCTTAAAATGAGACTAAAGAGACTAACTTGGGACGAACAAAGACAAACTTAAGTCTCATTCTAAGGTTTGTCAAAGTTCGTCCCAAGTTTGTCTCTTTTTAAGGACGAACTTAGACAATCCTTAGAATGAGACTAACGAGATTAACTTGGGACGAACAAAGACAAACTTAAGTCCCATTCTAAGGTTTGTCTTAGTTCGTCCCAAGTTGATCTCTTTCTAAGGACGAACTTAGACAAACCTTAGAATGAGACTAACGAGACTAACTTTGGACGAACAAAGAAAAACTTTAGTCTCATTCTAAGGTCTGTCTTAGTTCGTCCCAAGTTAGTCTCTGTCTAAGGATGAACTTAGACAAACCTTAGAATGAGACTAACGAGACTAACTTGGGACGAACAAAGACAAACTTAAGTCCGATTCTAAGGTTTGTCTTTGTTCGCCCCAAGTTAGTCTCTTTCTAAGGACGAACTTAGAACAACCTTAGAATGAGACTAACGAGACTAACTTGGGACGAACAAAGACAAACTTAAGTCTCATTCTAAGGTTTGTCTTAGTTCGTCCCAAGTTAGTCTCTTTCTTAGGACGAACTTAGACAAACCTTAGAATTAGACTAACGAGACTAACTTGGGACGGACAAAGACAAACTTAAGTCTCATTCTAAGGTTTGTCTAAGTTCGTCCCAAGTTAGTCTTTTTCTAAGGACGAACTTAGACAAACCTTAGAATGAAACTAACGAGACAAACTTGGGAAGAACAAAGACAAACTTAAGTCTCATTCTAAGGTTTGGATAAGTTCGTCCCAAGTTACTCTCTTTCTAAGGACGAACTTAGACAAACCTTAGAATGAGACAAACGAGACTAACTTGGGACGAACAAAGACAAACTTATGTCCCATTCTAAGGTTTGTCTTAGTTTATCCCAAGTTAGTCTCTTTCTAAGGACGAACTTAGACAACCCTTTGAATGAGACTAACGAGACTAACTTGGGACGAACAAAAAAAATTTAAGTCTCATTCTAAGGTTTGTCTAAGTTCGTCCCATGTTAGTCTCTTACTAAGGACAAACTTAGACAAACCTTAGAATGAGAATAACGAGACTAACAGTGGACGAAAAAAGAAAAACGTTAGTCTCATTCTAAGGTTTGTCTTAGTTTGTCCCGAGTTAGTCTCTTACTAAGGACGAACTTATACAAACCTTAGAATTAGACTAACGAGACTAACTTGGGACGAACAAAGACAAACTTAAGTCTCATTCTATGGTTTGTCTAAGTTCGTCCCAAGTAGTCTCTTTCTAAGGACGAACTTAGACAAACCTTAGAATGAGACGAACGAGACTAACTTTGGACGAACATAGAAAAACGTTAGTCTCATTCTAAGGTTTGTCTTAGTTCGTCCTAAGTTAGTCTCTTTCTAAGGACAACTTATACAAACCTTAGAATGAGACTAACGAGACAAACTTGTAACGAACAAAGACAAATTTAAGTCTCATTCTAAACTATGTCTAAGTTGGTAAGGACGAACTTAGAACAACCTTAGAATGAGACTAACGAGACAAACTTGGGGCGAACAAAGACAAACTTAAGTCTCATTCTAAGGTTTGTCAAAGTTCGTCCCAAGTTTGTCTCTTTTTAAGGACGAACTTAGACAATCCTTAGAATGAGACTAACGAGATTAACTTGGGACGAACAAAGACAAACTTAAGTCCCATTCTAAGGTTTGTCTTAGTTCGTCCCAAGTTGATCTCTTTCTAAGGACGAACTTAGACAAACCTTAGAATGAGACTAACGAGACTAACTTTGGACGAACAAAGAAAAACTTTAGTCTCATTCTAAGGTCTGTCTTAGTTCGTCCCAAGTTAGTCTCTTTCTAAGAACAAACTTAGAAGAACCTTAGAATGAGACTAACGAGACTAACTTGGGACGAACAAAGACAAACTTAAGTCCCATTCTAAGGTTTGTCTTAGTTCGTCCCAAGTTAGTCTCTTTCTAAGGACGAACTTAGACAAACCTTAGAATGAGACTAACGAGACTAACTTGGGACGAACAAAGACAAACTTAAGTCTCATTCTAAGGTTTGTCTTAGTTCGTCCCAAGTTAGTCTCTTTCTTA
Organism: Rhodiola kirilowii; assembly: GCA_033675215.1. Taxonomy (NCBI): domain Eukaryota; kingdom Viridiplantae; phylum Streptophyta; class Magnoliopsida; order Saxifragales; family Crassulaceae; genus Rhodiola; species Rhodiola kirilowii. Next base: position 68,016 of record JAUCNB010000012.1, on the reverse strand, counting down.
GGACGAACTTAGACAAACCTTAGAATGAGACTAACGAGACTAACTTTGGACGAACAAAGACAAACTTAAGTCTCATTCTAAGGTTTGTCTAAGTTCGTCCCAAGTTAGTATTTTTCTAAGGACGAACTTAGACAAACCTTAGAATGAAACTAACGAGACAAACTTGGGATGAACAAAGACAAACTTAAGTCTCATTCTAAGGTTTGGATAAGTTCGTCCCAAGTTAGTCTCTTTCTAAGGACGAACTTGGACAAACCTTAGAATGAGACTAACGAGACTAACTTGGGACGAACAAAGACAAACTTATGTCCCATTCTAAGGTTTGTCTTAGTTTATCCCAAGTTAGTCTCTTTCTAAGGACGAACTTAGACAAACCTTAGAATGAGACTAACGAGACTAACTTGGGACGAACAACAAAAATTTAAGTCTCATTCTAAGGTTTGTCTAAGTTCGTCCCAAGTTAGTCTCTTACTAAGGACGAACTTAGACAAACCTTAGAATGAGACTAACGAGACTAACGTTGGACGAAAAAAGAAAAACGTTAGTCTCATTCTAAGGTTTGTCTTAGTTTGTCCCGAGTTAGTCTCTTACTAAGGACGAACTTAGACAAACCTTAGAATTAGACTAACGAGACTAACTTGGGACGAACAAAGACAAACTTAAGTCTCATTCTAAGGTTCGTCTAAGTTCGTCCCAAGTAGTCTCTTTCTAAGGACGAACTTAGACAAACCTTAGAATGAGACGAACGAGACTAACTTTGGACGAACATGGAAAAACGTTAGTCTCATTCTAAGGTTTGTCTTAGTTCGTCCCAAGTTAGTCTCTTTCTAAGGACAACTTATACAAACCTTAGAATGAGACTAACGAGACAAACTTGTGACGAACAAAGACAAATTTAAGTCTCATTCTAAACTTTGTCTAAGTTGGTAAGGACGAACTTAGAACAACCTTAGAATGAGACTAACGATACAAACTTGGGACGAACAAAGACAAACTTAAGTCTCATTCTAATGTTTGTCTAAGTTCGTCCCAAGTTAGTCTTTTTCTAAGGACGAACTTAGACAAACCTTAGAATGAGACTAAAGAGACAAACTTGGGACGAACAAAGACAAACTTAAGTCTCATTCTAAGGTTTGTCTAAGTTCGTCCCAATTTAGTCTCTTTCTAAGGACGAACTTAGACAAACCTTAGAATGAGATTAACGAGACTAACTTGGGACGAACAAAGACAAACTTAAGTCCCATTCTAAGGTTTGTCTTGGTTCGTCCCAAGTTAGTCTCTTTCTAAGGACGAACTTAGACAAACCTTAGAATGAGACTAACGAGACCAACTTGGGACGAACAAAGACAAACTTTAGTCTCATTCTACGGTTTGTCTAAATTTGTCCCAAGTTAGTCTCTTTCTAAGGACGAACTTAGACAAACCTTAGAATGAGACTAACGTGACTAACTTGGGACGAACAAAGACACACTTTAGTCTCATTCTAAGGTCTGTCTTAGTTCGTCCCAAGTTAGTCTCTTTCTAAGGACGAACTTAGACAAACCTTAGAATGAGACTAACGAGACTAACTTGGGACGAACAAAGACAAACTTAAGTCTCATTCTAAGGTTTGTCTAAGTTCGTCCCAAGTTAGTCTTTTTCTAAGGACGAACTTAGACAAACTTAAAATGAGACTAACAAGACAAACTTGGGACGAACAAAGACAAACTTAAGTCTCATTCTAAGGTTTGTCTAAGTTCGTCCCAAGTTATTCTCTTTCTAAGGACGAAGTTAGACAACCCTTAGAATGAGACTAACGAGACTAACTTTGGACGAACAAAGAAAAAACGTTAGTCTCATTCTAAGGTTTGTCTTAGTTCGTCCCAAGTTAGTCTCTTTCTAAGGACGAACTTAGAAAAACCTTAAAATGAGACTAACGAGACTAACTTGGGACGAACAAAGACAAACTTAAGTCTCATTCTAAGGTTTGTCAAAGTTCGTCCCAAGTTTGTCTCTTTTTAAGGACGAACTTAGACAATCCTTAGAATGAGACTAACGAGATTAACTTGGGACGAACAAAGACAAACTTAAGTCCCATTCTAAGGTTTGTCTTAGTTCGTCCCAAGTTGATCTCTTTCTAAGGAAGAACTTAGACAAACCTTAGAATGAGACTAACGAGACTAACTTTGGACGAACAAAGAAAAACTTTAGTCTCATTCTAAGGTCGTTCTTAGTTCGTCCCAAGTTAGTCTCTTTCTAAGGACGAACATAGATAAACCTTAGAATGAGACTAACGAGACTAACTTGGGACGAACAAAGACAAACTTAAGTCCCATTCTAAGGTTTGTCTTAGTTCGTCCCAAGTTAGTCTCTTTCTAAGGACGAACTTAGACAAACCTTAGAATGAGACTAACGAGACTAACTTGGGACGAACAAAGACAAACTTAAGTCTCATTCTAAGGTTTGTCTTAGTTCGTCCCAAGTTAGTCTCTTTCTTAGGACGAACTTAGACAAACCTTAGAATGAGACTAACGAGACTAACTTGGGACGAACAAAGACAAACTTAAGTCTCATTCTAAGGTTTGTCTAAGTTCGTCCCAAGTTAGTCTTTTTCTAAGGACGAACTTAGACAAACCTTAGAATGAAACTAACGAGACAAACTTGGGATGAACAAAGACAAACTTAAGTCTCATTCTAAGGTTTGGATAAGTTCGTCCCAAGTTAGTCTCTTTCTAAGGACGAACTTAGACAAACCTTAGAATGAGACTAACGAGACTAACTTGGGACGAACAAAGACAAACTTATGTCCCATTCTAAGGGTTGTGTTAGTTTATCCCAAGTTAGTCTCTTTCTAAGGACGAACTTAGACAACCCTTTGAATGAGACTAACGAGACTAACTTGGGACGAACAAAAAAAATTTAAGTCTCATTCTAAGGTTTGTCTAAGTTCGTCCCAAGTTAGTCTCTTACTAAGGACGAACTTAGACGAACCTTAGAATGAGACTAACGAGACTAACATTGGACGAAAAAAGAAAAACGTTAGTCTCATTATAAGGTTTGTCTTAGTTTGTCCCGAGTTAGTCTCTTACTAAGAACGAACTTAGACAAACCTTAGAATTAGACTAACGAGACAAACTTGGGACGAACAAAGACAAACTTAAGTCTCATTCTAATGTTTGTCTAAGTTCGTCCCAAGTTAGTCTTTTTCTAAGGACGAACTTAGACAAACCTTAGAATGAGACTAAAGAGACAAACTTGGGACAAACAAAGACAAACTTAAGTCTCATTCTAAGGTTTGTCTAAGTTCGTCCCAAGTTAGTCTCTTTCTAAGGACGAACTTAGACAAACCTTAGAATGAGATTTACGAGACTAACTTGGGACGAACAAAGATAAACTTAACTCCCATTCTAAGGTTTGTCTTGGTTCGTCCCAAGTTAGTCTCTTTCTAAGGACGAACTTAGACAAACCTTAGAATGAGACTAACGAGACAAACATGGGACGAACAAAGACAAACTTCAGTCTCATTCTAAGGTTTGTCTAAATTTGTCCCAAGTTAGTCTCTTTCGAAGGACGAACTTAGACAAACCTTAGAATGAGACTAACGAGACAAACTTGTGACGAACAAAGACAAATTTAAGTCTCATTCTAAACTTTGTGTAAGTTGGTAAGGACGAACTTAGAACAACCTTAGAATGAGACTAACGAGACAAACTTGGGACGAACAAAGACAAACTTAAGTCTCATTCTAAGGTTTGTCAAAGTTCGTCCCAAGTTTGTCTCTTTTTAAGGACGAACTTAGACAATCCTTACAATGAGACTAACGAGATTAACTTGGGACGAACAAAGACAAACTTAAGTCCCATTCTAAGGTTTGTCTTAGTTCGTCCCAAGTTGATCTCTTTCTAAGGACGAACTTAGACAAACCTTAGAATGAGACTAACGAGACTAACTTTGGACGAACAAAGAAAAACTTTAGTCTCATTCTAAGGTCTATCTTAGTTCATCCCAAGTTAGTCTCTTTCTAAGAACGAACTTAGAAGAACCTTAGAATGAGACTAACGAGACTAACTTGGGACGAACAAAGACAAACTTAAGTCCCATTCTAAGGTTTGTCTTAGTTCGTCCCAAGTTAGTCTCTTTCTAAGGACGAACTTAGACAAACCTTAGAATGAGACTAACGAGACTAACTTGGGACGAACAAAGACAAACTTAAGTCTCATTCTAAGGTTTGTCTTAGTTCGTCCCAAGTTAATCTCTTTCTTAGGACGAACTTAGACAAACATTAGAATGAGACTAACGAGACTAACTTAGGACGAACAAAGACAAACTTAAGTCTCATTCTAAGGTTTGTCTAAGTTCGTCCCAAGTTAGTATTTTTCTAAGGACGAACTTAGACAAACCTTAGAATGAAACTAACGACACAAACTTGGGATGAACAAAGACAAACTTAAGTCTCATTCTAAGGTTTGGATAAGTTCGTCCCAAGTTAGTCTCTTTCTAAGGACGAACTTGGACAAACCTTAGAATGAGACTAACGAGACTAACTTGGGACGAACAAAGACAAACTTATGTCCCATTCTAAGGTTTGTCTTAGTTTATCCCAAGTTAGTCTCTTTCCAAGGACGAACTTAGACAAACCTTAGAATGAGACTAACGAGACTAACTTGGGACGAACAACAAAAATTTAAGTCCCATTCTAAGGTTTGTCTAAGTTCGTCCCAAGTTAGTCTCTTACTAAGGACGAACTTAGACAAACCTTAGAATGAGACTAACGAGACTAACATTGGACGAAAAAAGAAAAACGTTAGTCTCATTCTAAGGTTTGTCTTAGTTTGTCCCGAGTTAGTCTCTTACTAAGGACGAACTTAGACAAACCTTAGAATTAGACTAACGAGACTAACTTGGGACGAACAAAGACAAACTTAAGTCTCATTCTAAGGTTCGTCTAAGTTCGTCCCAAGTAGTCTCTTTCTAAGGACGAACTTAGACAAACCTTAGAATGAGACGAACGAGACTAACTTTGGACGAACATAGAAAAACGTTAGTCTCATTCTAAGGTTTGTCTTAGTTCGTCCCAAGTTAGTCTCTTTCTAAGGACAACTTATACAAACCTTAGAATGAGACTAACGAGACAAACTTGTGACGAACAAAGACAAATTTAAGTCTCATTCTAAACTTTGTCTAAGTTGGTAAGGACGAACTTAGAACAACCTTAGAATGAGACTAACGAGACAAACTTGGGACGAACTTGGGACGAACAAAGACAAACTTAAGTCTCATTCTAATGTTTGTCTAAGTTCGTCCCAAGTTAGTCTTTTTCTAAGGACGAACTTAGACAAACCTTAGAATGAGACTAAAGAGACAAACTTGGGACGAACAAAGACAAACTTAAGTCTCATTCTAAGGTTTGTCTAAGTTCGTCCCAAGTTAGTCTCTTTCTAAGGACGAACTTAGACAAACCTTAGAATGAGATTAACGAGACTAACTTGGGACGAACAAAGACAAACTTAAGTCCCATTCTAAGGTTTGTCTTGGTTCGTCCCAAGTTAGTCTCTTTCTAAGGACGAACTTAGACAAACCTTAGAATGAGACTAACGAGACAAACTTGGGACGAACAAAGACAAACTTTAGTCTCATTCTAAGGTTTGTCTAAATTTGTCCCAAGTTAGTCTCTTTCTAAGGACGAACTTAGACAAACCTTAGAATGAGACTAACGTGACTAACTTGGAACGAACAAAGACACACTTTAGTCTCATTCTAAGGTTTGTCTAAGTTTGTCCCAAGTTAGTCTCTTTCTAAGGACGAACTTAGACAAACCTTAGAATGAGACTAACTAGACTAACTTGGGACGAACAAAGACAAACTTAAGTCCCATTCTAAGGTTTGTCTTAGTTCGTCCCAAGTTAGTCTCTTTCTAAGGACGAACTTAGACAAACCTTAGAATGAGACTAACGAGACTAACTTGGGACGAACAAAGACAAACTTAAGTCTCATTCTAAGGTTTGTCTAAGTTCGTCCCAAGTTAGTCTTTTTCTAAGGACGAACTTAGACAAACTTAGAATGAGACTAACGAGACAAACTTGGGACGAACAAAGACAAACTTAAGTCTCATTCTAAGGTTTGTCTAAGTTCGTCCCAAGTTATTCTCTTTCTAAGGACGAAGTTAGACAACCCTTAGAATGAGACTAACGAGACTAACTTTGGACGAACAAAGAAAAAACGTTAGTCTCATTCTAAGGTTTGTCTTAGTTCGTCCCAAGTTAGTCTCTTTCTAAGGACGAACTTAGAAAAACCTTAAAATGAGACTAACGAGACTAACTTGGGACGAACAAAGACAAACTTAAGTCTCATTCTAAGGTTTGTCAAAGTTCGTCCCAAGTTTGTCTCTTTTTAAGGACGAACTTAGACAATCCTTAGAATGAGACTAACGTGATTAACTTGGGACGAACAAAGACAAACTTAAGTCCCATTCTAAGGTTTGTCTTAGTTCGTCCCAAGTTGATCTCTTTTTAGGGACGAACTTAGACAAACCTTAGAATGAGACTAATGAGACTAACTTTGGACGAACAAAGAAAAACTTTAGTCTCATTCTAAGGTCGTTCTTAGTTCGTCCCAAGTTAGTCTCTTTCTAAGGACGAACATAGACAAACCTTAGAATGAGACTAACGAGACTAACTTGGGACGAACAAAGACAAACTTAAGTCCCATTCAAAGGTTTGTTTTAGTTCGTCCCAAGTTAGTCTCTTTCTAAGGACGAACTTAGACAAACCTTAGAATGAGACTAACGAGACTAACTTGGGACGAACAAAGACAAACTTAAGTCTCATTCTAAAGTTTGTCTTAGTTCGTCCCAAGTTAGTCTCTTTCTTAGGACGAACTTAGACAAACCTTAGAATGAGACTAACGAGACTAACTTGGGACGAACAAAGACAAACTTAAGTCTCATTCTAAGGTTTGTCTAAGTTTGTCCCAAGTTAGTCTTTTTCTAAGGACGAACTTAGACAAACCTTAGAATGAAACTAACGAGACAAACTTGGGATGAACAAAGACAAACTTAAGTCTCATTCTAAGGTTTGGATAAGTTCGTCCCAAGTTAGTCTCTTTCTAAGGACGAACTTAGACAAACCTTAGAATGAGACTAACGAGACTAACTTGGGACGAACAAAGACAAACTTATGTCCCATTCTAAGGGTTGTCTTAGTTTATCCCAAGTTAGTCTCTTTCTAAGGACGAACTTAGACAACCCTTTGAATGAGACTAACGAGACTAACTTGGGACGAACAAAAAAAATTTAAGTCTCATTCTAAGGTTTGTCTAAGTTCGTCCCAAGTTAGTCTCTTACTAAGGACGAACTTAGACAAACCTTAGAATGAGACTAACGAGACTAACATTGGACGAAAAAAGAAAAACGTTAGTCTCATTCTAAGGTTTGTCTTAGTTTGTCCCGAGTTAGTCTCTTACTAAGAACGAACTTAGACAAACCTTAGAATTAGACTAACGAGACTAACTTGGGACGAACAAAGACAAACTTAAGTCTCATTCTAAGGTTTGTCTAAGTTCGTCCCAAGTAGTCTCTTTCTAAGGATGAACTTAGACAAACCTTAGAATGAGACTAACGAGACTAACTTTGGACGAACAAAGAAAAATGTTAGTCTCATTCTAAGGTTTGTCTTAGTTCGTCCCAAGTTAGTCTCTTTCTAAGGACAACTTATACAAACTTTAGAATGAGACGAACGAGACTAACTTTGGACGAACATAGAAAAACGTTAGTCTCATTCTAAGGTTTGTCTTAGTTCGTCCCAAGTTAGTCTCTTTCTAAGGACAACTTATACAAACCTTAGAATGAGACTTACGAGACGAACTTGTGACGAACAAAGACAAACTTAAGTCTCATTCTAAACTTTGTCTAAGTTGGTAAGGACGAACTTAGAACAACCTTAGAATGAGACTAACGAGACAAACTTGGGACGAAGAAAGACAAACTTAAGTCTCATTCTAATGTTTGTCTAAGTTCGTCCCAAGTTAGTCTTTTTCTAAGGACGAACTTAGACAAACCTTAGAATGAGACTAAAGAGACAAACTTGGGACGAACAAAGACAAACTTAAATTTCATTCTAAGGTTTGTCTAAGTTCGTCCCAAGTTAGTCTCTTTCTAAGGACGAACTTAGACAAACCTTAGAATGAGATTAACGAGACTAACTTGGGACGAACAAAGATAAACTTAACTCCCATTCTAAGGTTTGTCTTGGTTCGTCCCAAGTTAGCCTCTTTCTAAGGATGAACTTAGACAAACCTTAGAATGAGACTAACGAGACAAACTTGGGACGAACAAAGACAAACTTTAGTCTCATTCTAAGGTTTGTCTAAATTTGTCCCAAGTTAGTCTCTTTCTAAGGACGAACTTAGACAAACCTTAGAATGAGACTAACGAGACTAACTTGGGACGAACAAAGACAAACTTAAGTCTCATTCTAAGGTTTGTCTTTGTTCGTCCCAAGTTAGTCTCTTTCTAAGGACGAACTTAGACAGACCTTTGAATGAGAATAACGAGACTAACTTGGGACGAACAAAGACACACTTTAGTCTCATTCTAAGGTTTGTCTAAGTTTGTCCTAAGTTAGTCTCTTTCTAAGGACGAACTTAGACAAACCTTAGAATGAGACTAACGAGACTAACTTGGGACGAACAAAGACAAACTTAAGTCCCATTCTAAGGTTTGTCTTAGTTCGTCCCAAGTTAGTCTCTTTCTAAGGACGAACTTAGACAAACCTTAGAATGAGACTAACGAGACTAACTTGGGACGAACAAAGACAAACTTAAGTCTCATTGTAAGGTTTGTCTAAGTTCGTCCCAAGTTAGTCTTTTTCTAAGGACGAACTTAGACAAACTTAGAATGAGACTAACGAGACAAACTTGGGACGAACAAAGACAAACTTAAGTCTCATTCTAAGGTTTGGATAAGTTCGTCCCCAAGTTAGTCTCTTTCTAAGGACGAACTTAGACAAACCTTAGAATGAGACTAACGAGACTAACTTGGGACGACCAAAGACAAACTTATGTCCCATTCTAAGGTTTGTCTTAGTTTATCCCAAGTTAGTCTCTTTCTAAGGATGAACTTAGACAACCCTTTGAATGAGACAAACGAGACTAACTTGGGACGAACAAAGACAAATTTAAGTCTCATTCTAAGGTTTGTCTAAGTTCATCCCAAGTTAGTCTCTTTCTAAGGACGAACTTAGACAAACCTTTGAATGAGACTAACGAGACTAACTTTGGACGAAAAAAGAAAAACGTTAGTCTCATTCTAAGGTTTGTCTTAGTTCGTCCCGAGTTAGCCTCTTACTAAGGACGAACTTAGACAAACCTTAGAATGAGACTAACGAGACTAACTTGGGACGAACAAAGACAAACTTAAGTCTCATTCTAAGGTTTGTCTAAGTTTGTCCCAAGTAGTCTCTTTCTAAGGACGAACTTAGACAAACCTTAGAATGAGAGTAACGAGACTAACTTTGGACGAACAAAGAAAAATGTTAGTCTAATTCTAAGGTTTGTCTTAGTTTGTCCCGAGTTAGTCTCTTACTAAGGACGAACTTAGACAAACCTTAGAATGAGACTAACGAGACTAACTTGGGACGAACAAAGACAAACTTAAGTCCCATTCTAAGGTTTGTCTTAGTTCGTCCCAAGTTAGTCTCTTTCTAAGGACAACTTAGACAAACCTTAGAATGAGCCTAACGAGACTAACTTGTGACGAACAAAGACAAACTTAAGTCTCATTCTAAACTTTGTCTAAGTTCGTCCCAAGTTAGTCTCTTTCTAAGGACGAACTTAGCCAAACCTTAGAATGAGACTAACGAGACAAACTTGGGACTAACAAAGACAAACTTAAGCCTCATTCTAAGGTTTGTCTAAGTTCGTCCCAAGTTGTCTCTTTCTAAGGACGAACTTTGACAAACCTTAGAATGAGACTAACGAGACTAACATGGGACGAACAAAGATAAACTTAAGTCCCATTCTAAGGTTTGTCTTAGTACGTCCCAAGTTAGTCTCTTTCTAAGGACAAACTTAGACAAACCTTAGAATGAGACTAACGAGACTAACTTGGGACGAACAAAGACAAACTTAAGTCTCATTCTAAGGTTTGTCTAAGTTCGTCCCAAGTTATTCTCTTTCTGAGGACGAACTTAGACAAACCTTAGAATGAGACTAACGAGACTAACTTTGGACGAACAAAGAAAAACTTTAGTCTCATTCTAAGGTTTGTCATAGTTCGTCCCAAGTTAGTCACTTTCTAAGGACGAACTTAGATAAACCTTAGAATGAGACTAACGAGACTAACTTGGGACGGACAAAGACAAACTTGAGTCCCGTTCTAAGGTTTGTCAAAGTTCGTCCCAAGTTTGTCTCTTTCTAAGGACAAACTTAGACAATCCTTAGAATGAGACTAACGAGACTAACTTGGGACGAACAAAGACAAACTTAAGACCCCTTGTAAGGTTTGTCTTAGTTCGTCCCAAGTTTGTCTCTTTCTAAGGACGAACTTAGACAAACCTTAGAATGAGACTAACGAGACAAACTTGGGACGAACAAAGACAAACTTTAGTCTCATTCTAAGGTTTGTAGAAGTTCGTCCCAAGTAGTCTCTTTCTAAGGACGAACTTAGACAAACCTTAGAATGAGACTAACGAGACTAACTTGGGACGAACAAAGACAAACTTAAGTCCCATTCTAAGGTTTGTCTTAGTACGTCCCAAGTTAGTCTCTTTATAAGGACGAACTGAGACAAACCTTAGAATGAGACTAACGAGACCAACTTGGGACGAACAAAGACAAACTTAAGTCTCATTCTAAGGTTTGTCTAAGTTCGCCCCAAGTTATTCTCTTTCTAAGGACGAACTTAGACAAACCTTAGAATGAGACTAACGAGATTAACTTTGGACGAACAAAGAAAAACTTTAGTCTCATTCTAAGGTCTGTTTTAGTTCGTCCCAAGTTAGTCTCTTTCTAAGGACGAACTTAGACAAACCTAAGAATGAGACTAACGAGACTAACTTGGGATGAACAAAGACAAACTTAAGTCCCATTCTAAGCTTTGTCTTAGTTCGTCCCGAGTTAGTCTCTTTCTAAGGACAACTTAGACAAACCTTAGAATGAGACTAACGAGACTAACTTGTGACGAACAAAGACAAACTTAAGTCTCATTCTAAACTTTGTGTAAGTTTGTCCCAAGTTAGTCTCTTTCTAAGGATGAACTTAGACAAACCTTAGAATAAGACTAACGAGATAAACTTGGGATGAACAAAGACAAACTTAAGTCTCATTCTAAGGTTTGTCATAGTTCGTCCTAAGTTAGTCTCTTTCTAAGGACGAACTTAGACAAACCTTAGAATGAGACTAACGAGACTAACTTGGGACGAACAAAAACAAACTTGAGTCCCATTCTAAGGTTTGTCTTAGTTCGTCCCAAGTTAGTCTCTTTTTAAGGACGAACTTAGACAAACCTTAGAATGAGACTAACGAGACTTACTTGGGACGAACAAAGACAAACTTAAGTCTCATTCTAAGGTTTGTCTAAGTTCGTCCCAAGTTAGTCTTTTTCTAAGGACGAACTTAGACAAACCTTAGAATGAGACTAACGAGACTAACTTGGGACGAACAAAGACACACTTTAGTCTCATTCTAAGGTTTGTCTAAGTTTGTCCCAAGTTAGTCTATTTCTAAGGACGAACTTAGACAAACCTTAGAATGAGACTAACGAGACTAACTTGGGACGAACAAAGACAAACTTAAGTCCCATTCTAAGGTTTGTCTTAGTTCGTCCCAAGTTAGTCTCTTTCTAAGGACAACTTAGACAAACCTTAGAATGAGACTAACGAGACTAACTTGTGACGAACAAAGACAAACTTAAGTCCCATTTTAAGGTTTGTCTTAGATCGTCCCAAGTTAGTCTCTTTCTAAGGACGAAGTTAGACAAACCTTAGAATGAGACTAACGAGACTAACTTGGGACGAACAAAGACAAACTTAAGTCTCATTCTAAGGTTTGTCTAGGTTCGTCCCAAGTTATTCTCTTTCTAAGGACGAACTTAGACAACCCTTAGAATGAGACTAACGAGACTAACTTTGGACGAACAAAGAAAAACGTGAGTCTCATTCTAAGGTTTGTCTTAGTTCGTCCCAAGTTAGTCTCTTTCTGAGGACGAACTTAGAAAAACCTTAAAATGAGACTAACGAGACTAACTTGGGACGAACAAAGACAAACTTAAGTCTCATTCTAAGGTTTGTCAAAGTTCGTCCCAAGTTTGTCTCTTTCTAAGGACAAACTTAGACAATCCTTAGAATGAGACTAACGAGACTAACTTGGGACGAACAAAGACAAACTTAAGACCCCTTGTAAGGTTTGTCTTAGTTCGTCCCAAGTTGATCTCTTTCTAAGGACGAACTTAGACAAACCTGAGAATGAGACTAACGAGACAAACTTGGGACGAACAAAGACAAACTTTAGTCTCATTCTAAGGTTTGTCTAAGTTCGTCCCAAGTAGTCTCTTTCTAAGGACGAACTTAGACAAACCTTAGAATGAGACTAACGAGACTAACTTGGGACGAACAAAGACAAACTTAAGTCCCATTCTAAGGTTTGTCTTAGTACGTCCCAAGTTAGTCTCTTTATAAGGACGAACTGAGACAAACCTTAGAATGAGACTAACGAGACCAACTTGGGACGAACAAAGACAAACTTAAGTCTCATTCTAAGGTTTGTCTAAGTTCGCCCCAAGTTATTCTCTTTCTAAGGACGAACTTAGACAAACCTTAGAATGAGACTAACGAGACTAACTTTGGACGAACAAAGACAAACTTAAGTCCCATTCTAAGGTTTGTCTTAGTACGTCCCAAGTTAGTCTCTTTATAAGGACGAACTGAGACAAACCTTAGAATGAGACTAACGAGACCAACTTGGGACGAACAAAGACAAACTTAAGTCTCATTCTAAGGTTTGTCTAAGTTCGCCCCAAGTTATTCTCTTTCTAAGAACGAACTTAGACAAACCTTAGAATGAGACTAACGAGACTAACTTTGGACGAACAAAGAAAAACTTTAGTCTCATTCTAAGGTCTGTTTTAGTTCGTCCCAAGTTAGTCTCTTTCTAAGGATGAACTTAGACAAACCTAAGAATGAGACTAACGAGACTAACTTGGGATGAACAAAGACAAACTTAAGTCCCATTCTAAGCTTTGTCTTAGTTCGTCCCCAGTTAGTCTCTTTCTAAGGACAACTTAGACAAACCTTAGAATGAGACTAACGAGACTAACTTGTGACGAACAAAGACAAACTTAAGTCTCATTCTAAACTTTGTCTAAGTTTGTCCCAAGTTAGTCTCTTTCTAAGGATGAACTTAGACAAACCTTAGAATAAGACTAACGAGATAAACTTGGGATGAACAAAGACAAACTTAAGTCTCATTCTAAGGTTTGTCATAGTTCGTCCTAAGTTAGTCTCTTTCTAAGGACGAACTTAGACAAACCTTAGAATGAGACTAACGAGACTAACTTGGGACGAACAAAAACAAACTTGAGTCCCATTCTAAGGTTTGTCTTAGTTCGTCCCAAGTTAGTCTCTTTTTAAGGACGAACTTAGACAAACCTTAGAATGAGACTAACGAGACTTACTTGGGACGAACAAAGACAAACTTAAGTCTCATTCTAAGGTTTGTCTAAGTTCGTCCCAAGTTAGTCTTTTTCTAAGGACGAAGTTAGACAAACCTTAGAATGAGACTAACGAGACTAACTTGGGACGAACAAAGACACACTTTAGTCTCATTCTAAGGTTTGTCTAAGTTTGTCCCAAGTTAGTCTCTTTCTAAGGACGAACTTAGACAAATCTTAGAATGAGACTAACGAGACTAACTTAAGACGAACAAAGACAAACTTAAGTCCCATTCTAAGGTTTGTCTTAGTTCGTCCCAAGTTAGTCTCTTTCTAAGGACAACTTAGACAAACCTTAGAATGAGACTAACGAGACTAACTTGTGACGAACAAAGACAAACTTAAGTCCCATTTTAAGGTTTGTCTTAGTTCTTCCCAAGTTAGTCTCTTTCTAAGGACGAACTTAGACAAACCTTAGAATGAGACTAACGAGACTAACTTGGGACAAACAAAGACAAACTTAAGTCTCATTCTAAGGTTTGTCTAGGTTCGTCCCAAGTTATTCTCTTTCTAAGGACGAACTTAGACAACCCTTAGAATGAGACTAACGAGACTAACTTTGGACGAACAAAGAAAAACGTTAGTCTCATTCTAAGGTTTGTCTTAGTTCGTCCCAAGTTAGTCTCTTTCTAAGGACGAACTTAGAAAAACCTTAAAATGAGACTAACGAGACTAACTTGGGACAAACAAAGACAAACTTAAGTCTCATTCTATGGTTTGTCAAAGTTCGTCCCTAGTTTGTCTCTTTCTAAGGACAAACTTAGACAATCCTTAGAATGAGACTAACGAGACTAACTTGGGACGAACAAAGAAAAACTTAAGACCCCTTGTAAGGTTTGTCTTAGTTCGTCCCAAGTTGATCTCTTTCTAAGGACGAACTTAGACAAACCTTAGAATGAGACTAACGAGACAAACTTGGGACGAACAAAGACAAACTTTAGTCTCATTCTAAGGTTTGTCTAAGTTCGTCCCAAGTAGTCTCTTTCTAAGGACGAACTTAGACAAACCTTAGAATGAGACTAACGAGACTAACTTGGGACGAACAAAGACAAACTTAAGTCCCATTCTAAGGTTTGTCTTAGTACGTCCCAAGTTTGTCTCTTTATAAGGACGAACTGAGACAAACCTTAGAATGAGACTAACGAGACCAACTTGGGACGAACAAAGACAAACTTAAGTCTCATTCTAAGGTTTGTCTAAGTTCGCCCCAAGTTATTCTCTTTCTAAGGACGAACTTAGACAAACCTTAGAATGAGACTAACGAGACTAACTTTGGACGAACAAAGAAAAACTTTAGTCTCATTCTAAGGTCTGTCTTAGTTCGTCCCAAGTTAGTCTCTTTCTAAGGACGAACTTAGACAAACCTAAGAATGAGACTAACGAGACTAACTTGGGATGAACAAAGACAAACTTAAGTCCCATTCTAGGCTTTGTCTTAGTTCGTCCCCAGTTAGACTCTTTCTAAGGACAACTTAGACAAACCTTAGAATGAGACTAACGAGACTAACTTGTGACGAACAAAGACAAACTTAAGTCTCATTCTAAACTTTGTCTAAGTTTGTCCCAAGTTAGTCTCTTTCTAAGGATGAACTTAGACAAACCTTAGAATAAGACTAACGAGATAAACTTGGGATGAACAAAGACAAACTTAAGTCTCATTCTAAGGTTTGTCATAGTTCGTCCTAAGTTAGTCTCTTTCTAAGGACGAACTTAGACAAACCTTAGAATGAGACTAACGAGACTAACTTGGGACGAACAAAAACAAACTTGAGTCCCATTCTAAGGTTTGTCTTAGTTCGTCCCAAGTTAGTCTCTTTTCAAGGACGAACTTAGACAAACCTTAGAATGAGACTAACGAGACTTACTTGGGACGAACAAAGACAAACTTAAGTCTCATTCTAAGGTTTGTCTAAGTTCGTCCCAAGTTAGTCTTTTTCTAAGGATGAACTTAGACAAACCTTAGAATGAGACTAACGAGACTAACTTGGGACGAACAAAGACACACTTTAGTCTCATTCTAAGGTTTGTCTAAGTTTGTCCCAAGTTAGTCTCTTTCTAAGGACGAACTTAGACAAACCTTAGAACGAGACTAACGAGACTAACTTGGGACGAACAAAGACAAACTTAAGTCCCATTCTAAGGTTTGTCTTAGTTCGTCCCAAGTTAGTCTCTTTCTAAGGACAACTTAGACAAACCTTAGAATGAGACTAACGAGACTAACTTGTGACGAACAAAGACAAACTTAAGTCTCATTCTAAACTTTGTCTAAGTTCGTCCCAAGTTAGTCTCTTTCTAAGGACGAACTTAGACAAACCTTAGAATGAGACTAACGAGACAAACTTGGGACGAACAAAGACTAACTTAAGTCTCATTCTAAGGTTTGTCTAAGTTCGTCCCAAGTTGTCTCTTTCTAAGGACGAACTTTGACAAACCTTAGAATGAGACTAACGAGACTAACATGGGACGAACAAAGATAAACTTAAGTCCCATTCTAAGGTTTGTCTTAGTACGTCCCAAGTTATTCTCTTTCTAAGGACGAACTTAGACAAACCTTAGAATGAGACTAACGAGACTAACTTTGGACGAACAAAGAAAAACTTTAGTCTCATTCTAAGGTTTGTCATAGTTCGTCCCAAGTTAGTCTCTTTCTAAGGATGAACTTAGATAAACCTTAGAATGAGACTAACGAGACTATCTTGGGACGAACAAAGACAAACTTGAGTCCCGTTCTAAGGTTTGTCTTAGTTCGTCCCAAGTTACTCTCTTTCTAAGGACGAACTTAGACAAACCTTAGAATGAGACTAACGAGAATAACTTGGGACGAACAAAGACAAACTTAAGTCTCATTCTAAGGTTTGTCTAAGTTCGTCCCAAGTTAGTCTTTTTCTAAGGACGAACTAAGACAAACCTTAGAATGAGACTAACGAGAGAAACTTGGGACGAACAAAGACAAACTTAAGTCTCATTCTAAGGTTTGTTTAAGTTCGTCCCAAGTTAGTCTCTTTCTAAGGATGAACTTAGACAAACCTTAGAATGAGACTAACGAGACTAACTTGGAACGAACAAAGACAAACTTAAGTCCCATTTTAAGGTTTGTCTTAGTTCGTCCCAAGTTAGTCTCTTTCTAAGGACGAACTTAGACAAACCTTAGAATGAGACTAACGAGACTAACTTGGGAGGAACAAAGACAAACTTAAGTCTCATTCTAAGGTTTGTCTAGGTTCGTCCCAAGTTATTCTCTTTCTAAGGACGAACTTAGACAACCCTTAGAATTAGACTAACGAGACTAACTTTGGACGAACAAAGAAAAACGTTAGTCTCATTCTAAGGTTTGTCTTAGTTCGTCCCAAGTTAGTCTCTTTCTAAGGACGAACTTAGAAAAACCTTAAAATGAGACTAACGAGACTAACTTGGGACGAACAAAGACAAACTTAAGTCTCATTCTAAGGTTTGTCAAAGTTCGTCCCAAGTTTGTCTCTTTCTAAGGACAAACTTAGACAATCCTTAGAATGAGACTAACGAGACTAACTTGGGACGAACAAAGACAAACTTAAGACCCATTCTAAGGTTTGTCTTAGTTCGTCCCAAGTTGATCTCTTTCTAAGGACGAACTTAGAAAAACCTTAGAATGAGACTAACGAGACAAACTTGGGACGAACAAAGAAAAACTTTAGTCTCATTCTAAGGTTTGTCTAAGTTCGTCCCAAGTAGTCTCTTTCTAAGGACGAACTTAGACAAACCTTAGAATGAGACTAACGAGACTAACTTGGGACGAACAAAGACAAACTTAAGTCCCATTCTAAGGTTTGTCTTAGTACGTCCCAAGTTAGTCTCTTTATAAGGACGAACTTAGACAAACCTTAGAATGAGACTAACGAGACCAACTTGGGACGAACAAAGACAAACTTAAGTCTCATTCTAAGGTTTGTCTAAGTTCGCCCCAAGTTATTCTCTTTCTAAGGACGAACTTAGACAAACCTTAGAATGAGACTAACGAGACTAACTTTGGACGAACAAAGAAAAACTTTAGTCTCATTCTAAGGTCTGTTTTAGTTCGTCCCAAGTTAGTCTCTTTCTAAGGATGAACTTAGACAAACCTAAGAATGAGACTAACGAGACTAACTTGGGATGAACAAAGACAAACTTAAGTCCCATTCTAAGCTTTGTCTTAGTTCGTCCCCAGTTAGTCTCTTTCTAAGGACAACTTAGACAAACCTTAGAATGAGACTAACGAGACTAACTTGTGACGAACAAAGAAAAACTTAAGTCTCATTCTAAACTTTGTCTAAGTTTGTCCCAGGTTAGTCTCTTTCTAAGGATGAACTTAGACAAACCTAAGAATGAGACTAACGAGACTTACTTGGGACGAACAAAGACAAATTTAAGTCCCATTCTAAGCTTTGTCTTAGTTCGTCCCCAGTTAGTCTCTTTCTAAGGACAACTTTGACAAACCTTAGAATAAGACTAACGAGATAAACTTGGGATGAACAAAGACAAACTTAAGTCTCATTCTTAGGTTTGTCATAGTTCGTCCTAAGTTAGTCTCTTTCTAAGGACGAACTTAGACAAACCTTAGAATGAGACTAACGAGACTAACTTGGGACGAACAAAAACAAACTTGAGTCACATTCTAAGGTTTGTCTTAGTTCGTCCCAAGTTAGTCTCTTTTTAAGGACGAACTTAGACAAACCTTAGAATGAGACTAACGAGACTTACTTGGGACGAACAAAGACAAACTTAAGTCTCATTCTAAGGTTTGTCTAAGTTCGTCCCAAGTTAGTCTTTTTCTAAGGACGAACTTAGACAAACCTTAGAATGAGACTAACGAGACTAACTTGGGACGAACAAAGACACACTTTAGTCTCATTCTAAGGTTTGTCTAAGTTTGTCCCAAGTTAGTCTCTTTCTAAGGACGAACTTAGACAAACCTTAGAATGAGACTAACGAGACTAACTTGGGACGAACAAAGACAAACTTAAGTCCCATTCTAAGGTTTGTCTTAGTTCGTCCTAGTCTCTTTCTAAGGACGAACTTATTCAAACCTTAGAATGAGACTAACGAGACTAACTTGGGACGAACAAAGACAAACTTAAGTCTCATTCTAAGGTTTGTCTAAGTTCGTCCCAAGTTAGTCTTTTTCTAAGGACGAACTTAGACAAACTTAGAATGAGACTAACGAGAGAAACTTGGGACGAACAAAGACAAACTTAAGTCTCATTCTAAGGTTTGGATAAGTTCGTCCCCAAGTTAGTCTCTTTCTAAGGACGAACTTAGACAAACCTTAGAATGAGACTAACGAGACTAACTTGGGACGACCAAAGACAAACTTATGTCCCATTCTAAGGTTTGTCTTAGTTTATCCCAAGTTAGTCTCTTTCAAAGGAAGAACTTAGACAACCCTTTGAATGAGACTAACGAGACTAACTTGGGACGAACAAAGACAAATTTAAGTCTCATTCTAAGGTTTGTCTAAGTTCATCCCAAGTTAGTCTCTTACTAAGGACGAACTTAGTCAAACCTTAGAATGAGACTAACGAGACTAACTTTGGACGAAAAAAGAAAAACGTTAGTCTCATTCTAAGGTTTGTCTTAGTTCGTCCCGAGTTAGCCTCTTACTAAGGACGAACTTAGACAAACCTTAGAATGAGACTAACGAGACTAACTTGGGACGAGCAAAGACAAACTTAAGTCTCATTCTAAGGTTTGTCTAAGTTCGTCCCAAGTAGTCTCTTTCTAAGGACGAACTTAGACAAACCTTAGAATGAGACTAACGAGACTAACTTTGGACGAACAAAGAAAAATGTTAGTCTAATTCTAAGGTTTGTCTTAGTTCGTCCCGAGTTAGTCTCTTACTAAGGACGAACTTAGACAAACCTTAGAATGAGACTAACGAGACTAACTTGGGACGAACAAAGACATACTTAAGTCCCATTCTAAGGTTTGTCTTAGTTCGTCCCAAGTTAGTCTCTTTCTAAAGACAACTTAGACAAACCTTAGAATGAGACTAACGAGACTAACTTGTGACGAACAATGACAAACTTAAGTCTCATTCTAAACTTTGTCTAAGTTCGTCCCAAGTTAGTCACTTTCTAAGGACGAACTTAGACAAACCTTAGAATGAGACTAACGAGACAAACTTGGGACGAACAAAGACAAACTTAAGTCTCATTCTAAGGTTTGTCTAAGTTCGTCCCAAGTAGTCTCTTTCTAAGGACGAACTTTGACAAACCTTAGAATGAGACTAACGAGACTAACATGGGACAAACAAAGATAAACTTAAGTCCCATTCTAAGGTTTGTCTTAGTTCGTCCCAAGTTAGTCTCTTTCTAAGGACGAACTTAGACAAACCTTAGAATGAGACTAACCAGACTACCTTGGGACGAACAAAGAAAACTTGGGAAGAACAAAGACAAACTTAAGTCTCATTCTAAGGTTTGTCTAAGTTCGTCCCAAGTTAGTCTTTTTCTAAGGACGAACTTAGACAAACTTTAGAATGAGACTAAAGAGACAAACTTGGGACGAACAAAGACAAACTTAAGTCTCATTCTAAGGTTTGTCTAAATTCGTCCCAAGTTAGTCACTTTCTAAGGACGAACTTTGACAAACTTTAGAATGAGACTAACGAGACTAACTTGGGACGAACAAAGACAAACTGAAGTCCCATTCTAAGGTTTGTCTTAGTACGTCCCAAGTTAGTCTCTTTCTAAGGACGAACTTAGACAAACCTTAGAATGAGACTAACCAGACTAACTTGGGACGAACAAAGACAAACTTAAGTCTCATTCTAAGGTTTGTCTAAGTTCGTCCCAAGTTATTCTCTTTCTAAGGACGAACTTAGACAAACCTTAGAATGAGAATAATGAGAATAAT
Organism: Rhodiola kirilowii; assembly: GCA_033675215.1. Taxonomy (NCBI): domain Eukaryota; kingdom Viridiplantae; phylum Streptophyta; class Magnoliopsida; order Saxifragales; family Crassulaceae; genus Rhodiola; species Rhodiola kirilowii. Next base: position 47,465 of record JAUCNB010000012.1, on the reverse strand, counting down.
GAGACTAACTTTGGACGAACAAAGAAAAACGTTAGTCTCATTCTAAGGTTTGTCTTAGTTCGTCCCAAGTTAGTCTCTTTCTAAGAACAAACTTAGACAAACCTTAGAATGAGACTAACGAGACTAACTTGGGACGAACAAAGACAAACTTAAGTCCCATTCTAAGGTTTGTCTTAGTTCGTCCCAAGTTAGTCTCTTTCTAAGGACGAACTTAGACAAACCTTAGAATGAGACTAACGAGACTAACTTGGGACAAACAAAGACAAACTTAAGTCTCATTCTAAGGTTTGTCAAAGTTCGTCCCAAGTTCTTCTCTTTCTAAGGATGAACTTAGACAAACCATAGAATGAGACTAACGAGACTACCTTTGGACGAACAAAGAAAAACGTTAGTCTCATTCAAAGGTTTGACTTTGTTCGTCCCAAGTTAGTCTCTTTCTAAGGACGAACTTAGACAAACCTTAAAATGAGACTAACGAGACAAACTTGGGACGAACAAAGTCAAACTTTAGTCTCATTCTAAGGTTTGTCTAAGTTTGTCCCAAGTTAGTCTCTTTCTAAGGACGAACTTAGACAAACCTTAGAATGAGACTAACGAGACTAACTTGGGACGAACAAAGACAAACTTAAGTCTCATTCTAAGGTTTGTCTAAGTTCGTCCCTAGTTAGTCTCTTTCTAAGGACGAACTTAGACAAAACTTAGAATGAGACTAACGAGACTAACTTGGGACGAACAAAGAAAAACGTTAGTCCCATTCTAAGGTTTGTCTTAGTTCGTCCCAAGTTAGTCTCTTTCTAAGGACGAAGTTAGACAAACCTTAGAATGAGACTAACGAGACTAACTTGGGATGAACAAAGACAAACTTCAGTCCCATTCTAAGGTTTGCCTTAGTTCGTCCCAAGTTAGTCTCTTTCTAAGGACGAACTAAGACAAACCTTAGAATGAGACTAACGAGACTAACTTGGGACGAACAAAACAAAATTACGTCCCATTCTAAGGTTTGTCTTAGTTCGTCCCAAGTTAGTCTCTTTCTAAGGACGAACATAGACAAACCTTAGAATGAGACTAACGAGACTAACTTTGGACGAACAAAGACAAACTTAAGTCCCATTCTAAGGTTTGTCTTTGTTCGTCCCAAGTTAGTCTCTTTCTAAGGACGATCATAGACAAACCTTAGAATGAGACTAACGAGACTAACTTTGGACGAACAAAGACAAACTTAAGTCCCATTCTAAGGTTTGTCTTTGTTCGTCCCAAGTTAGTCTCTTTCTAAGGACGAACTTAGACAAACCTTAGAATGAGACTAACGAGACTAACTTGGGACGAACAATGACTAACTTAAGTCTCATTCAAAGGTTTGTCTAAGTTCGTCCCAAGTTATTCTCTTTCTAAGGACGAACTTAGACAAACCTTAGAATGAGACTAACGAGACTAACTTTGGACGAACAAAGAAAAACGTTAGTCTCATTCTAAGGTTTGTCTTAGTTAGTCCCAAGTTAGTCTCTTTCTAAGGATGAACTTGGACAAACCTTAGAATGAGACTAACGAGACTAACGTGGGACGAACAAAGATAAACTTAAGTCCCATTCCAAGGTTTGTCTTAGTTCGTCCCAAGTTAGTCTCTTTCTATGTACAAACTTAGACAAACCTTAGAATGAGACTAACAAGACTAACTTGGGACGAACAAAGACAAACTTAAGTCCCATTCTAAGGTTTGTCTTAGTTCGTCCCGAGTTAGTCTCTTTCTAAGGACGAACTTAGACAAACCTTAGAATGAGACTAATGAGACTAACTTGGGACGAACAAAGACAAACTTAAGTCTCATTCTAAGGTTTGTCTAACTTCGTCCCAAGTTCTTCTCTTTCTAAGGATGAACTTAGACAAACCTTAGAATGAGACTAACGAGACTAACTTTGGACGAACAAAGAAAAATGTTAGTCTCATTCTAAGGTTTGTCTTAGTTCGTCCCAAGTTAGTCTCTTTCTAAAGACGAACTTAGACAAACCTTAGAATGAGACTACAAGACAAACTTGGGACGAACAAAGACAAACTTAAGTCCCATTCTAAGGTTTGTCTTAGTTCGTCCCAAGTTAGTCTCTTTTTAAGGACAAACTTAGACAAACCTTAGAATGAGACTAACGAGACAAACTGGGGACGAACAAAACGACAAACTTAAGTCTCATTCTAAGGTTTGTCTTTGTTCGTCCCAAGTTAGTCACTTTCTAAGAACGAACTTAGACAAACCTTAGAATGAGACTAACGAGACTAACTTGGAACGAACAAAACGATAAACTTAAGTCTCATTCTAAGGTTTGTCTTAGTTCGTCCCAAGTTATTCTCTTTCTAAAGATGAACTTAGACAAACCTTAGAATGAGACTAACGAGACTAACTTGGACGAACAAAGACAAACTTAAGTCCCATTCTAAGGTTTGTCTCTGTTCGTCCCAAGTTAGTCTCTTTCTAAGGACGAACTTAGACAAACCTTAGAATGAGACTAACGAGACTAACTTGGGACGAACAAAGACAAACTTAAGTCCCATTCTAAGGTTTGTCTTAGTTCGTCCCAAGTTTGTCTCTTTCTAAGGACGAACTTAGACAAACCTTAGAATGAGACTAACGAGACTTACTTGGGACGAACAAAGACAAACTTAAGTCCCATTCTAAGGTTTGTCTAAGTTCGTCCCAAGTTAGTCTTTTTCTAAGGACGAACTTAGACAAACTTTAGAATGAGACTAAAGAGACAAACTTGGGACGAACAAAGACAAACTTAAGTCTCATTCTAAGGTTTGTCTAAATTCGTCCCAAGTTAGTCACTTTCTAAGGACGAACTTTGACAAACTTTAGAATGAGACTAACGAGACTAACTTGGGACGAACAAAGACAAACTGAAGTCCCATTCTAAGGTTTGTCTTAGTACGTCCCAAGTTAGTCTCTTTCTAAGGACGAACTTAGACAAACCTTAGAATGAGACTAACCAGACTAACTTGGGACGAACAAAGACAAACTTAAGTCTCATTCTAAGGTTTGTCTAAGTTCGTCCCAAGTTATTCTCTTTCTAAGGACGAACTTAGACAAACCTTAGAATGAGAATAATGAGAATAATGAGACTAACTTTGGACGAACAAAGAAAAACGTTAGTCTCATTCTAAGGTTTGTCTTAGTTCGTCCCAAGTTAGTCTCTTTCTAAGAACAAACTTAGACAAACCTTAGAATGAGACTAACGAGACTAACTTGGGACGAACAAAGACAAACTTAAGTCCCATTCTAAGGTTTGTCTTAGTTCGTCCCAAGTTAGTCTCTTTCTAAGGACGAACTTAGACAAACCTTAGAATGAGACTAACGAGACTAACTTGGGACAAACAAAGACAAACTTAAGTCTCATTCTAAGGTTTGTCAAAGTTCGTCCCAAGTTCTTCTCTTTCTAAGGATGAACTTAGACAAACCATAGAATGAGACTAACGAGACTACCTTTGGACGAACAAAGAAAAACGTTTGTCTCATTCAAAGGTTTGACTTAGTTCGTCTAAAGTTAGTCTCTTTCTAAGGACGAACTTAGACAAACCTTAGAATGAGACTAACGAGACAAACTTGGGACGAACAAAGTCAAACTTTAGTCTCATTCTAAGGTTTGTCTAAGTTTGTCCCAAGTTAGTCTCTTTCTAAGGACGAACTTAGACAAACCTTAGAATGAGACTAACGAGACTAACTTGGGACGAACAAAGACAAACTTAAGTCTCATTCTAAGGTTTGTCTAAGTTCGTCCCTAGTTAGTCTCTTTCTAAGGACGAACTTAGACAAAACTTAGAATGAGACTAACGAGACTAACTTGGGACGAACAAAGAAAAACGTTAGTCCCATTCTAAGGTTTGTCTTAGTTCGTCCCAAGTTAGTCTCTTTCTAAGGACGAAGTTAGACAAACCTTAGAATGAGACTAACGAGACTAACTTGGGATGAACAAAGACAAACTTCAGTCCCATTCTAAGGTTTGCCTTAGTTCGTCCCAAGTTAGTCTCTTTCTAAGGACGAACTAAGACAAACCTTAGAATGAGACTAACGAGACTAACTTGGGACGAACAAAACAAAATTACGTCCCATTCTAAGGTTTGTCTTAGTTCGTCCCAAGTTAGTCTCTTTCTAAGGACGAACATAGACAAACCTTAGAATGAGACTAACGAGACTAACTTTGGACGAACAAAGACAAACTTAAGTCCCATTCTAAGGTTTGTCTTTGTTCGTCCCAAGTTAGTCTCTTTCTAAGGACGATCATAGACAAACCTTAGAATGAGACTAACGAGACTAACTTTGGACGAACAAAGACAAACTTAAGTCCCATTCTAAGGTTTGTCTTTGTTCGTCCCAAGTTAGTCTCTTTCTAAGGACGAACTTAGACAAACCTTAGAATGAGACTAACGAGACTAACTTGGGACGAACAATGACTAACTTAAGTCTCATTCAAAGGTTTGTCTAAGTTCGTCCCAAGTTATTCTCTTTCTAAGGACAAACTTAGACAAACCTTAGAATGAGACTAACGAGACTAACTTTGGACGAACAAAGAAAAACGTTAGTCTCATTCTAAGGTTTGTCTTAGTTAGTCCCAAGTTAGTCTCTTTCTAAGGATGAACTTGGACAAACCTTAGAATGAGACTAACGAGACTAACGTGGGACGAACAAAGATAAACTTAAGTCCCATTCCAAGGTTTGTCTTAGTTCGTCCCAAGTTAGTCTCTTTCTATGTACAAACTTAGACAAACCTTAGAATGAGACTAACAAGACTAACTTGGGACGAACAAAGACAAACTTAAGTCCCATTCTAAGGTTTGTCTTAGTTCGTCCCGAGTTAGTCTCTTTCTAAGGACGAACTTAGACAAACCTTAGAATGAGACTAATGAGACTAACTTGGGACGAACAAAGACAAACTTAAGTCTCATTCTAAGGTTTGTCTAACTTCGTCCCAAGTTCTTCTCTTTCTAAGGATGAACTTAGACAAACCTTAGAATGAGACTAACGAGACTAACTTTGGACGAACAAAGAAAAATGTTAGTCTCATTCTAAGGTTTGTCTTAGTTCGTCCCAAGTTAGTCTCTTTCTAAAGACGAACTTAGACAAACCTTAGAATGAGACTACAAGACAAACTTGGGACGAACAAAGACAAACTTAAGTCCCATTCTAAGGTTTGTCTTAGTTCGTCCCAAGTTAGTCTCTTTTTAAGGACGAACTTAGACAAACCTTAGAATGAGACTAACGAGACAAACTGGGGACGAACAAAACGACAAACTTAAGTCTCATTCTAAGGTTTGTCTTTGTTCGTCCCAAGTTAGTCACTTTCTAAGAACGAACTTAGACAAACCTTAGAATGAGACTAACGAGACTAACTTGGAACGAACAAAACGATAAACTTAAGTCTCATTCTAAGGTTTGTCTTAGTTCGTCCCAAGTTATTCTCTTTCTAAAGATGAACTTAGACAAACCTTAGAATGAGACTAACGAGACTAACTTGGACGAACAAAGACAAACTTAAGTCCCATTCTAAGGTTTGTCTCTGTTCGTCCCAAGTTAGTCTCTTTCTAAGGACGAACTTAGACAAACCTTAGAATGAGACTAACGAGACTAACTTGGGACGAACAAAGACAAACTTAAGTCCCATTCTAAGGTTTGTCTTAGTTCGTCCCAAGTTTGTCTCTTTCTAAGGACGAACTTAGACAAACCTTAGAATGAGACTAACGAGACTTACTTGGGACGAACAAAGACAAACTTAAGTCCCATTCTAAGGTTTGTCTAAGTTCGTCCCAAGTTAGTCTTTTTCTAAGGACGAACTTAGACAAACTTTAGAATGAGACTAAAGAGACAAACTTGGGACGAACAAAGACAAACTTAAGTCTCATTCTAAGGTTTGTCTAAATTCGTCCCAAGTTAGTCACTTTCTAAGGACGAACTTTGACAAACTTTAGAATGAGACTAACGAGACAAACTTGGGACGAACAAAGACAAACTGAAGTCCCATTCTAAGGTTTGTCTTAGTACGTCCCAAGTTAGTCTCTTTCTAAGGACGAACTTAGACAAACCTTAGAATGAGACTAACCAGACTAACTTGGGACGAACAAAGACAAACTTAAGTCTCATTCTAAGGTTTGTCTAAGTTCGTCCCAAGTTATTCTCTTTCTAAGGACGAACTTAGACAAACCTTAGAATGAGAATAATGAGAATAATGAGACTAACTTTGGACGAACAAAGAAAAACGTTAGTCTCATTCTAAGGTTTGTCTTAGTTCGTCCCAAGTTAGTCTCTTTCTAAGAACAAACTTAGACAAACCTTAGAATGAGACTAACGAGACTAACTTGGGACGAACAAAGACAAACTTAAGTCCCATTCTAAGGTTTGTCTTAGTTCGTCCCAAGTTAGTCTCTTTCTAAGGACGAACTTAGACAAACCTTAGAATGAGACTAACGAGACTAACTTGGGACAAACAAAGACAAACTTAAGTCTCATTCTAAGGTTTGTCAAAGTTCGTCCCAAGTTCTTCTCTTTCTAAGGATGAACTTAGACAAACCATAGAATGAGACTAACGAGACTACCTTTGGACGAACAAAGAAAAACGTTAGTCTCATTCAAAGGTTTGACTTAGTTCGTCCCAAGTTAGTCTCTTTCTAAGGACGAACTTAGACAAACCTTAGAATGAGACTAACGAGACAAACTTGGGACGAACAAAGTCAAACTTTAGTCTCATTCTAAGGTTTGTCTAAGTTTGTCCCAAGTTAGTCTCTTTCTAAGGACGAACTTAGACAAACCTTAGAATGAGACTAACGAGACTAACTTGGGACGAACAAAGACAAACTTAAGTCTCATTCTAAGGTTTGTCTAAGTTCGTCCCTAGTTAGTCTCTTTCTAAGGACGAACTTAGACAAAACTTAGAATGAGACTAACGAGACTAACTTGGGACGAACAAAGAAAAACGTTAGTCCCATTCTAAGGTTTGTCTTAGTTCGTCCCAAGTTAGTCTCTTTCTAAGGACGAAGTTAGACAAACCTTAGAATGAGACTAACGAGACTAACTTGGGATGAACAAAGACAAACTTCAGTCCCATTGTAAGGTTTGCCTTAGTTCGTCCCAAGTTAGTCTCTTTCTAAGGACGAACTAAGACAAACCTTAGAATGAGACTAACGAGACTAACTTGGGACGAACAAAACAAAATTACGTCCCATTCTAAGGTTTGTCTTAGTTCGTCCCAAGTTAGTCTCTTTCTAAGGACGAACATAGACAAACCTTAGAATGAGACTAACGAGACTAACTTTGGACGAACAAAGACAAACTTAAGTCCCATTCTAAGGTTTGTCTTTGTTCGTCCCAAGTTAGTCTCTTTCTAAGGACGATCATAGACAAACCTTAGAATGAGACTAACGAGACTAACTTTGGACGAACAAAGACAAACTTAAGTCCCATTCTAAGGTTTGTCTTTGTTCGTCCCAAGTTAGTCTCTTTCTAAGGACGAACTTAGACAAACCTTAGAATGAGACTAACGAGACTAACTTGGGACGAACAATGACTAACTTAAGTCTCATTCAAAGGTTTGTCTAAGTTCGTCCCAAGTTATTCTCTTTCTAAGGACGAACTTAGACAAACCTTAGAATGAGACTAACGAGACTAACTTTGGACGAACAAAGAAAAACGTTAGTCTCATTCTAAGGTTTGTCTTAGTTAGTCCCAAGTTAGTCTCTTTCTAAGGATGAACTTGGACAAACCTTAGAATGAGACTAACGAGACTAACGTGGGACGAACAAAGATAAACTTAAGTCCCATTCCAAGGTTTGTCTTAGTTCGTCCCAAGTTAGTCTCTTTCTATGTACAAACTTAGACAAACCTTAGAATGAGACTAACAAGACTAACTTGGGACGAACAAAGACAAACTTAAGTCCCATTCTAAGGTTTGTCTTAGTTCGTCCCGAGTTAGTCTCTTTCTAAGGACGAACTTAGACAAACCTTAGAATGAGACTAATGAGACTAACTTGGGACGAACAAAGACAAACTTAAGTCTCATTCTAAGGTTTGTCTAACTTCGTCCCAAGTTCTTCTCTTTCTAAGGATGAACTTAGACAAACCTTAGAATGAGACTAACGAGACTAACTTTGGACGAACAAAGAAAAATGTTAGTCTCATTCTAAGGTTTGTCTTAGTTCGTCCCAAGTTAGTCTCTTTCTAAAGACGAACTTAGACAAACCTTAGAATGAGACTACAAGACAAACTTGGGACGAACAAAGACAAACTTAAGTCCCATTCTAAGGTTTGTCTTAGTTCGTCCCAAGTTAGTCTCTTTTTAAGGACGAACTTAGACAAACCTTAGAATGAGACTAACGAGACAAACTGGGGACGAACAAAACGACAAACTTAAGTCTCATTCTAAGGTTTGTCTTTGTTCGTCCCAAGTTAGTCACTTTCTAAGAACGAACTTAGACAAACCTTAGAATGAGACTAACGAGACTAACTTGGAACGAACAAAACGATAAACTTAAGTCTCATTCTAAGGTTTGTCTTAGTTCGTCCCAAGTTATTCTCTTTCTAAAGATGAACTTAGACAAACCTTAGAATGAGACTAACGAGACTAACTTGGACGAACAAAGACAAACTTAAGTCCCATTCTAAGGTTTGTCTCTGTTCGTCCCAAGTTAGTCTCTTTCTAAGGACGAACTTAGACAAACCTTAGAATGAGACTAACGAGACTAACTTGGGACGAACAAAGACAAACTTAAGTCCCATTCTAAGGTTTGTCTTAGTTCGTCCCAAGTTTGTCTCTTTCTAAGGACGAACTTAGACAAACCTTAGAATGAGACTAACGAGACTTACTTGGGACGAACAAAGACAAACTTAAGTCCCATTCTATGGTTTGTCTTAGTTCGTCCCAAGTTAGCCTCTTTCTAAGGACGAACTAAGAAAACCCTTAGAATGAGACTAACGAGACAAACTTGGGAAGAAAAAAGACAAACTTAAGTCTCATTATAAGGTTTGTCTTTGTTCGTCCCAAGTTAGTCTCTTTCTAACGACGAACTAAGACAAACCTTAGAATGAGACTAACGAGACAAACTTGGCACGAACAAAGACAAACTAAAGTCTCATTCTATGGTTTGTCTAAGTTCGTCCCAAGTTAGTCTCTTTCTAAGGACGAACTTAGACAAACCTTAGAATGAGACTAATGAGACTAACTTGGGATGAACAAAGACAAACTTAAGTCCCATTCTAAGGTTTGTCTTAGTTCATCCCAAGTTAGTCTCTTTCTAAGGACGAAGTTAGACAAACCTTAGAATGAGACTAACGAGACTAACTTGGGATGAACAAAGACAAACTTCAGTCCCATTCTAAGGTTTGCCTTAGTTCGTCCCAAGTTAGTCTCTTTCTAAGGACGAACTAAGACAAACCTTAGAATGAGACTAACGAGACTAACTTGGGACGAACAAAACAAACTTACGTCCCATTCTAAGGTTTGTCTTAGTTCGTCCCAAGTTAGTCTCTTTCTAAGGACGAACATAGACAAACCTTAGAATGAGACTAACGAGACTAACTTTGGACGAACAAAGACAAACTTAAGTCCCATTCTAAGGTTTGTCTTTGTTCGTCCCAAGTTAGTCTCTTTCTAAGGACGATCATAGACAAACCTTAGAATGAGACTAACGAGACTAACTTTGGACGAACAAAGACAAACTTAAGTCCCATTCTAAGGTTTGTCTTTGTTCGTCCCAAGTTAGTCTCTTTCTAAGGACGAACTTAGACAAACCTTAGAATGAGACTAACGAGACTAACTTGGGACGAACAAAGACAAACTTAGGTCCCATTCTAAGGTTTGTCTTAGTTCGTCCCAAGTTAGTCTCTTTCTAAGGACGAACTTAGACAAACCTTAGAATGAGACTAACGAGACAAACTTGGGACGAACAAAGACAAACTTAAGTCTCATTCTAAGGTTTGTCTAAGTTCGTCCCAAGTTAGTCTCTTTCTAAGGACGAACTAAGACAAACCTTAGAATGAGACTAACGAGACTAACTTGGGACGAACAAAACAAACTTACGTCCCATTCTAAGGTTTGTCTTAGTTCGTCCCAAGTTAGTCTCTTTCTAAGGACGAACATAGACAAACCTTAGAATGAGACTAACGAGACTAACTTTGGACGGACAAAGAAAAACGTTAGTCTCATTCTAAGGTTTGTCTTAGTTCGTCCCAAGTTAGTCTCTTTCTAAGGACGAACTTAGAAAAACCTTAAAATTAGACTAACGAGACTAACTTGGGACGAACAAAGACAAACTTAAGTCTCATTCTAAGGTTTGTCAAAGTTAGTCCCAAGTTTGTCTCTTTCTAAGGACGAACTTAGACAATCCTTAGAATGAGACTAACGAGACTAACTTGGGATGAACAAAGACAAACTTAAGTCCCATTCTAAGGTTTGTCTTAGTTCGTCCCAAGTTGATCTCTTTCTAAGGACGAACTTAGACAAACCTTAGAATGAGACTAACGAGACAAACTTGGGACGAACAAAGACAAACTTTAGTCTCATTCTAAGGTTTGTCTAAGTTCGTCCCAAGTAGTCTCTTTCGAAGGACGAACTTAGACAAACCTTAGAATGAGACTAACGAGACTAACTTGGGACGAACAAAGACAAACTTAAGTCCCATTCTAAGGTTTGTCTTAGTACATCCCAAGTTAGTCTCTTTATAAGGACGAACTTAGACAAACCTTAGAATGAGACTAACGAGACAAACTGGGGACGAACAAAACGACAAACTTAAGTCTCATTCTAAGGTTTGTCTTTGTTCGTCCCAAGTTAGTCACTTTCTAAGAACGAACTTAGACAAACCTTAGAATGAGATTAACGAGACTAACTTGGAACGAACAAAACGATAAACTTAAGTCTCATTCTAAGGTTTGTCTTAGTTCGTCCCAAGTTATTCTCTTTCTAAAGATGAACTTAGACAAACCTTAGAATGAGACTAACGAGACTAACTTGGACGAACAAAGACAAACTTAAGTCCCATTCTAAGGTTTGTCTCTGTTCGTCCCAATTTAGTCTCTTTCTAAGGACGAACTTAGACAAACCTTAGAATGAGACTAACGAGACTAACTTGGGACGAACAAAGACAAACTTAAGTCCCATTCTAAGGTTTGTCTTAGTTCGTCCCAAGTTTGTCTCTTTCTAAGGACGAACTTAGACAAACCTTAGAATGAGACTAACGAGACTAACTTGGGACGAACAAAGACAAACTTAAGTCCCATTCTAAGGTTTGTCTTAGTTCGTCCCAAGTTAGCCTCTTTCTAAGGACGAACTAAGAAAACCCTTAGAATGAGACTAACGAGACAAACTTGGGACGAAAAAAGACAAACTTAAGTCTCATTATAAGGTTTGTCTTTGTTCGTCCCAAGTTAGTCTCTTTCTAAGGACGAACTAAGACAAACCTTAGAATGAGACTAACGAGACAAACTTGGCACGAACAAAGACAAACTAAAGTCTCATTCTATGGTTTGTCTAAGTTCGTCCCAAGTTAGTCTCTTTCTAAGGACGAACTTAGACAAACCTTAGAATGAGACTAATGAGACTAACTTGGGATGAACAAAGACAAACTTAAGTCCCATTCTAAGGTTTGTCTTAGTTCGTCCCAAGTTAGTCTCTTTCTAAGGACGAAGTTAGACAAACCTTAGAATGAGACTAACGAGACTAACTTGGGATGAACAAAGACAAACTTCAGTCCCATTCTAAGGTTTGCCTTAGTTCGTCCCAAGTTAGTCTCTTTCTAAGGACGAACTAAGACAAACCTTAGAATGAGACTAACGAGACTAACTTGGGACGAACAAAACAAACTTACGTCCCATTCTAAGGTTTGTCTTAGTTTGTCCCAAGTTAGTCTCTTTCTAAGGACGAACATAGACAAACCTTAGAATGAGACTAACGAGACTAACTTTGGACGAACAAAGACAAACTTAAGTCCCATTCTAAGGTTTGTCTTTGTTCGTCCCAAGTTAGTCTCTTTCTAAGGACGATCATAGACAAACCTTAGAATGAGACTAACGAGACTAACTTTGGACGAACAAAGACAAACTTAAGTCCCATTCTAAGGTTTGTCTTTGTTCGTCCCAAGTTAGTCTCTTTCTAAGGACGAACTTAGACAAACCTTAGAATGAGACTAACGAGACTAACTTGGGACGAACAAAGACAAACTTAGGTCCCATTCTAAGGTTTGTCTTAGTTCGTCCCAAGTTAGTCTCTTTCTAAGGACGAACTTAGACAAACCTTAGAATAAGACTAACGAGACAAACTTGGGACGAACAAAGACAAACTTAAGTCTCATTCTAAGGTTTGTCTAAGTTCGTCCCAAGTTAGTCTCTTTCTAAGGACGAACTAAGACAAACCTTAGAATGAGACTAACGAGACTAACATGGGACGAACAAAGATAAACTTTAGTCTCATTCTAAGGTTTGTCTAAGTTTGTCCCAAGTTAGTCTCTTTCTAAGGACGAACTAAGACAAACCTTAGAATGAGACTAACGAGACAAACTTGGGACGAACAAAGACAAACTTTAGTCTCATTCTAAGGTTTGTCTAAGTTTGTCCCAAGTTAGTCTCTTTCTAAGGACGAACTTAGACAAACCTTAGAATGAGACTAACGAGACTAACTTGGGACGAACAAAGACAAACTTAAGTCTCATTCTAAGGTTTGTCTAAGTTCGTCCCTAGTTAGTCTCTTTCTAAGGACGAACTTTGACAAACCTTAGAATGAGACTAACGAGACTAACATGGGACGAACAAAGATAAACTTAAGTCTCATTCTAAGGTTTGTCTTAGTACGTCCCAAGTTAGTCTCTTTCTAAGGACAACCTTAGACAAACCTTAGAATGAGACTAACGAGACTAACTTGGGACGAACAAAGACAAACTTAAGTCTCATTCTAAGGTTTGTCTAAGTTCGTCCCAAGTAGTCTCTTTCTAAGGACGAACTTAGACAAACCTTAGAATGAGACTAACGAGACTAACTTTGGACGAACAAAGAAAAACTTTAGTCTCATTCTAAGGTTTGTCATAGTTCGTCCCAAGTTAGTCTCTTATTAAGGACGAACTTAGACAAACCTTAGAATGTGACTAACGAGACTAACTTGGGACGAACAAAGACAAACTTGAGTCCCGTTCTAAGGTTTGTCTTAGTTCGTCCCAAGTTAGTCTCTTTCTAAGGACGAACTTAGACAAACCTTAGAATGAGACTAACGAGACTAACTTGGGACGAACAAAGACAAACTTAAGTCTCATTCTAAGGTTTGTCTAAGTTCGTCCCAAGTTATTCTTTTTCTAAGGACGAACTTAGACAAACCTTAGAATGAGACTAACGAGACAAACTTGCGACGAACAAAGACAAACTTAAGTCTCATTCTAAGGTTTGTTTAAGTTCGTCCCAAGTTAGTCTCTTTCTAAGGTCGAACTTAGACAAACCTTAGAATGAGACTAACGAGACTAACTTGGGACGAACAAAGACAAACTTAAGTCCCATTTTAAGGTTTGTCTTAGTTCGTCCCAAGTTAGTCTCTTTCTAAGGACGAACTTAGACAAACCTTAGAATGAGACTAACGAGACTAACTTGGGACGAAGAAAGACAAACTTAAGTCTCATTCTAAGGTTTGTCTAGGTTCGTCCCAAGTTATTCTCTTTCTAAGGACGAACTTAGACAACCCTTAGAATGAGACTAACGAGACTAACTTTGGACGAACAAAGAAAAACGTTAGTCTCATTCTAAGGTTTGTCTTAGTTCGTCCCAAGTTAGTCTCTTTCTAAGGACGAACTTAGAAAAACCTTAAAATGAGACTAACGAGACTAACTTGGGACGAACAAAGACAAACTTAAGTCTCATTCTAAGGTTTGTCAAAGTTAGTCCCAAGTTTGTCTCTTTCTAAGGACGAACTTAGACAATCCTTAGAATGAGACTAACGAGACTAACTTGGGACGAACAAAGACAAACTTAAGTCCCATTCTAAGGTTTGTCTTAGTTCGTCCCAAGTTGATCTCTTTCTAAGGACGAACTTAGACAAACCTTAGAATGAGACTAACGAGACAAACTTGGGACGAACAAAGACAAACTTTAGTCTCATTCTCAGGTTTGTCTAAGTTCGTCCCAAGTAGTCTCTTTCTAAGGACGAACTTAGACAAACCTTAGAATGAGACTAACAAGACTAACTTGGGACGAACAAAGACAAACTTAAGTCCCATTCTAAGGTTTGTCTTAGTACGTCCCAAGTTAGTCTCTTTATAAGGACGAACTTAGACAAACCTTAGAATGAGACTAACGAGACCAACTTGGGACGAACAAAGACAAACTTAAGTCTCATTCTAAGGTTTGTCTAAGTTCGCCCCAAGTTATTCTCTTTCTAAGGACGAACTGATACGGGGGTTGGTTTCGATCTTCACGACGTAGGATTTTGATGAACTTTAACTATTGGAGCCACTCAAAGAAATGGGGTGATAATAGTGTAACCCGACGATTCTTGATGCCAACCACTGCTAGTGCAATGACTTGCGACAAGTAGACGCCTAACCACACTCTAAGTTTCCTAACCACACAACCACGCACGAAGTTGGAAGCACGGAAAGGTTGCCGTCGAACGACCGCTTCTGCAATATCACTTAAGAAATTACAAGAGCAAAGGGGTAGAGAAATCTCTCATTGATATTGAAATAGCACTTGGCTAAGTTTCATGTAGAAATCAGATTCAAGTAATGTCTATTCTGTTTGTAACATAAATGAAAATGTGGTACTTATGCTAAGAAAACAATAAATCTTGTGTTTTTGATTCATGTGCAGCCATCCTCAAGTCTTGTGCAACCATGGTTGAGTTTTGTGTAGCCAAATTGGATCTTGTACAGCCATGGTTGAACCTTGTGCAATATTCATGTCTTGATGGCTGCATTAAATTCTTGGGGAGTTGCACCTCCTCTTGGAATTGAGATGTCCATAATGAAGTGTGGAAGGACGAACCCCTATTTTTAGATGTGCACTAAGTGATGGTGCGGAAAGCTTGCTGTCATTCTTCATGTCACACTTGAATTTCAGCACATCATATTCTTCATTAATTGATGCTTGTAGGCAATGCACGCCAATAGCTAAGCTTTGATTCTCCTTGTATGTCCCTTTAGCTTGAATTTCCTCCATAGTTAAAAACCTGAGTAAAAGAAGCACTCGAGACTTAGGCAGTATATAATTGTCATTAATATCATCATGAAGGTGAGTTAAGAGCGAATTCACCTCTTGTTGAATTTGTTTGGCACGATTCCTAGTCATGGGACCAAGATAAGCATCTTTAGTCGATGTATCAGCTTGTACGCGTATAGGATCCTCATCACGAACTTAGACAAACCTTAGAATGAGACTAACGAGACTAACTTTGGACGAACAAAGAAAAACTTTAGTCTCATTCTAAGGTCAGTCTTAGTTCGTCCCAAGTTAGTCTCTTTCTAAGGACGAACTTAGACAAACCTAAGAATGAGACTAACGAGACTAACTTGGGATGAACAAAGACAAAATTAAGTCCCATTCTAAGCTTTGTCTTAGTTTGTCCCCAGTTAGTCTCTTTCTAAGGACAACTTAGACAAACCTTAGAATGAGACTAACGAGACTAACTTGTGACGAACAAAGACAAACTTAAGTCTCATTCTAAACTTTGTCTAAGTTTGTCCCAAGTTAGTCTCTTTCTAAGGACGAACTTAGACAAACCTTAGAATAAGTTTAACGAGATAAACTTGGTACGAACAAAGACAAACTTAAGTCTCATTCTAAGGTTTGTCTAAATTCGTCCCAAGTTAGTCACTTTCTAAGGACGAACTTTGACAAACTTTAGAATGAGACTAACGAGACTAACTTGGGACGAACAAAGACAAATTTAAGTCCCATTCTAAGGTTTGTCTTAGTACGTCCCAAGTTAGTTTCTTTCTAAGGACGAACTTAGACAAACCTTAGAATGAGACTAACCAGACTAACTTGGGATGAACAAAGACAAACTTAAGTCTCATTCTAAGGTTTGTCTAAGTTCGTCCCAAGTTATTCTCTTTCTAAGGACGAACTTAGACAAACCTTATAATGAGAATAATGAGACTAACTTTGGACGAACAAAGAAAAACGTTAGTCTCATTCTAAGGTTTGTCTTAGTTCGTCCCAAGTTAGTCTCTTTCTAAGAACAAACTTAGACAAACCTTAGAATGAGACTAACGAGACTAACTTGGGACGAACAAAGACAAACTTAAGTCCAATTCTAAGGTTTGTCTTAGTTCGTCCCAAGTTAGTCTCTTTCTAAGGACGAACTTAGACAAACCTTAGAATGAGACTAACGAGACTAACTTGGGACGAACAAAGACAAACTTAAGTCTCATTCTAAGGTTTGTCTAAGTTCGTCCCAAGTTCTTCTCTTTCTAAGGATGAACTTAGACAAACCTTAGAATGAGACTAACGAGACTAACTTTGGACGAACAAAGAAAAACGTTAGTCTCATTCTAAGGTTTGTCTTAGTTCGTCCCAAGTTAGTCTCTTTCTAAGGACGAACTTAGACAAACCTTAGAATGAGACTAACGAGACAAACTTGGGACGAACAAAGACAAACTTTAGTCTCATTCTAAGGTTTGTCTAAGTTTGTCCCAAGTTAGTCTCTTTCTAAGGATGAACTTAGACAAACCTTAGAATGAGACTAACGAGACTAACTTGGGACGAACAAAGACAAACTTAAGTCTCATTCTAAAGTTTGTCTAAGTTCGTCCCTAGTTAGTCTCTTTCTAAGGACGAACTTAAACAAAACTTAGAATGAGACTAACGAGACTAACTTGGGACGAACAAAGAAAAACGTTAGTCTCATTCTAAGGTTTATCTTAGTTCATCCAAAGTTAGTCTCTTTCTAAGGATGAACTTAGACAAACCTTAGAATGAGACTAACGAGACAAACTTGGGACGAACAAAGACAAACTTAAGTCTCATTCTAAGGTTTGTCTTAGTTCGTCCTAAGTTAGTCTCTTTCTAAGGACGAACTTAGACAAACCTTAGAATGAGACTAACGAGACAAACTTGGGATGAACAAAGACAAACTTCAGTCCCATTCTAAGGTTTGTCTTAGTTCGTCCCAAGTTAGTCTCTTTCTAACGACGAACTTAGACAAATCTTAGAATGAGACTAACGAGACTAACTTTGGATGAACAAAGAAAAACATTAGTCTCATTCTAAGGTTTGTCTAAGTTCGTCCCAAGTTATTCTCTTTCTAAGGACGAACTTAGACAAACCTTAGAATGAGAATAATGAGAATAATGAGACTAACTTTGGACGAACAAAGAAAAACGTTAGTCTCATTCTAAGGTTTGTCTTAGTTCGTCCCAAGTTAGTCTCTTTCTAAGAACAAACTTAGACAAACCTTAGAATGAGACTAACGAGACTAACTTGGGACGAACAAAGACAAACATAAGTCCCATTCTAAGGTTTGTCTTAGTTCGTCCCAAGTTAGTCTCTTTCTAAGGACGAACTTAGACAAACCTTAGAATGAGACTAACGAGACTAACTTGGGACGAACAAAGACAAACTTAAGTCTCATTCTAAGGTTTGTCTAAGTTCGTCCCAAGTTCTTCTCTTTCTAAGGATGAACTTAGACAAACCTTAGAATGAGACTAACGAGACTAACTTGGGACGAACAAAGACAAACTTAAGTCTCATTCTAAGGTTTGTCTGAGTTCGTCCCAAGTTAGTCTCTTTCTAAGGATGAACTTAGACAAACCTTAGAATGAGACTAACGAGACTAACTTGGGACGAACAAAGACAAACTTAAGTCCCATTCTAAGGTTTGTCTTAGTTCGTCCCAAGTTAGTCTCTTTCTAAGGACAAACTTAGAGAAACCTTAGAATGAGACTAACGAGACTAACTTGGGACGAACAAAGACAAACTTAAGTCCCATTCTAAGGTTTGTCTTAGTTCGTCCCAAGTTAGTCTCTTTCTATGGACGAACTTAGACAAACCTTAGAATGAGACTAACGAGACTAACTTGGGACGAACAAAGACAAACTTAAGTCTCATTCTAAGGTTTGTCTAACTTCGTCCCAAGTTATTCTCTTTCTAAAGACGAACTTAGACAAACCTAAGAATGAGACTAACGAGACTAACTTTGGACGAACAAAGAAAAATGTTAGTCTCATTCTAAGGTTTGTCTTAGTTCATCCCAAGTTAGTCTCTTTCTAAGGACGGACTTAGATAAACCTTAGAATGAGACTAACGAGACGAACTTGGGACGAACAAAGACAAACTTTAGTCTCATTCTAAGGTTTGTATAAGTTCGTCCCAAGTAGTCTCTTTCTAAGGACGAACTTAGACAAACCTTAGAATGAGACTAACGAGACTAACTTGGGACGAACAAAGACAAACTTAAGTCTCATTCTAAGGTTTGTCTTTGTTCATCCCAAGTTAGTCTCTTTCTAAGGACGAACTTAGACAAACCTAAGAATGAGACTAACGAGATTAACTTGGGATGAACAAAGACAAACTTAAGTCCCATTCTAAGCTTTGTCTTAGTTTGTCCCCAGTTAGTCTCTTTCTAAGGACAACTTAGACAAACCTTAGAATGAGACTAACGAGACTAACTTGTGACGAACAAAGACAAACTTAAGTCTCATTCTAAACTTTGTCTAAGTTTGTCCCAAGTTAGTCTCTTTCTAAGGACGAACTTAGACAAACCTTAGAATAAGTTTAACGAGATAAACTTGGTACGAACAAAGACAAACTTAAGTCTCATTCTAAGGTTTGTCTAAATTCGTCCCAAGTTAGTCACTTTCTAAGGACGAACTTTGACAAACTTTAGAATGAGACTAACGAGACTAACTTGGGACGAACAAAGACAAATTTAAGTCCCATTCTAAGGTTTGTCTTAGTACGTCCCAAGTTAGTTTCTTTCTAAGGACGAACTTAGACAAATCTTAGAATGAGACTAACCAGACTAACTTGGGATGAACAAAGACAAACTTAAGTCTCATTCTAAGGTTTGTCTAAGTTCGTCCCAAGTTATTCTCTTTCTAAGGACGAACTTAGACAAACCTTATAATGAGAATAATGAGACTAACTTTGGACGAACAAAGAAAAACGTTAGTCTCATTCTAAGGTTTGTCTTAGTTCGTCCCAAGTTAGTCTCTTTCTAAGAACAAACTTAGACAAACCTTAGAATGAGACTAACGAGACTAACTTGGGACGAACAAAGACAAACTTAAGTCCAATTCTAAGGTTTGTCTTAGTTCGTCCCAAGTTAGTCTCTTTCTAAGGACGAACTTAGACAAACCTTAGAATGAGACTAACGAGACTAACTTGGGACGAACAAAGACAAACTTAAGTCTCATTCTAAGGTTTGTCTAAGTTCGTCCCAAGTTCTTCTCTTTCTAAGGATGAACTTAGACAAACCTTAGAATGAGACTAACGAGACCAACTTTGGACGAACAAAGAAAAACGTTAGTCTCATTCTAAGGTTTGTCTTAGTTCGTCCCAAGTTAGTCTCTTTCTAAGGACGAACTTAGACAAACCTTAGAATGAGACTAACGAGACAAACTTGGGACGAACAAAGACAAACTTTAGTCTCATTCTAAGGTTTGTCTAAGTTTGTCCCAAGTTAGTCTCTTTCTAAGGATGAACTTAGACAAACCTTAGAATGAGACTAACGAGACTAACTTGGGACGAACAAAGACAAACTTAAGTCTCATTCTAAAGTTTGTCTAAGTTCGTCCCTAGTTAGTCTCTTTCTAAGGACGAACTTAAACAAAACTTAGAATGAGACTAACGAGACTAACTTGGGACGAACAAAGAAAAACGTTAGTCTCATTCTAAGGTTTATCTTAGTTCATCCAAAGTTAGTCTCTTTCTAAGGATGAACTTAGACAAACCTTAGAATGAGACTAACGAGACAAACTTGGGACGAACAAAGACAAACTTAAGTCTCATTCTAAGGTTTGTCTTAGTTCGTCCTAAGTTAGTCTCTTTCTAAGGACGAACTTAGACAAACCTTAGAATGAGACTAACGAGACAAACTTGGGATGAACAAAGACAAACTTAAGTCCCATTCTAAGGTTTGTCTTAGTTCGTCCCAAGTTAGTCTCTTTCTAACGACGAACTTAGACAAATCTTAGAATGAGACTAACGAGACTAACTTTGGATGAACAAAGAAAAACATTAGTCTCATTCTAAGGTTTGTCTAAGTTCGTCCCAAGTTATTCTCTTTCTAAGGACGAACTTAGACAAACCTTAGAATGAGAATAATGAGAATAATGAGACTAACTTTGGACGAACAAAGAAAAACGTTAGTCTCATTCTAAGGTTTGTCTTAGTTCGTCCCAAGTTAGTCTCTTTCTAAGAACAAACTTAGACAAACCTTAGAATGAGACTAACGAGACTAACTTGGGACGAACAAAGACAAACATAAGTCCCATTCTAAGGTTTGTCTTAGTTCGTCCCAAGTTAGTCTCTTTCTAAGGACGAACTTAGACAAACCTTAGAATGAGACTAACGAGACTAACTTGGGACGAACAAAGACAAACTTAAGTCTCATTCTAAGGTTTGTCTAAGTTCGTCCCAAGTTCTTCTCTTTCTAAGGATGAACTTAGACAAACCTTAGAATGAGACTAACGAGACTAACTTGGGACGAACAAAGACAAACTTAAGTCTCATTCTAAGGTTTGTCTTAGTTCGTCCCAAGTTAGTCTCTTTCTAAGGATGAACTTAGACAAACCTTAGAATGAGACTAACGAGACTAACTTGGGACGAACAAAGACAAACTTAAGTCCCATTCTAAGGTTTGTCTTAGTTCGTCCCAAGTTAGTCTCTTTCTAAGGACAAACTTAGAGAAACCTTAGAATGAGACTAACGAGACTAACTTGGGACGAACAAAGACAAACTTAAGTCCCATTCTAAGGTTTGTCTTAGTTCGTCCCAAGTTAGTCTCTTTCTATGGACGAACTTAGACAAACCTTAGAATGAGACTAACGAGACTAACTTGGGACGAACAAAGACAAACTTAAGTCTCATTCTAAGGTTTGTCTAACTTCGTCCCAAGTTATTCTCTTTCTAAGGACGAACTTAGACAAACCTTAGAATGAGACTAACGAGACTAACTTTGGACGAACAAAGAAAAATGTTAGTCTCATTCTAAGGTTTGTCTTAGTTCATCCCAAGTTAGTCTCTTTCTAAGGACGGACTTAGATAAACCTTAGAATGAGACTAACGAGACGAACTTGGGACGAACAAAGACAAACTTTAGTCTCATTCTAAGGTTTGTATAAGTTCGTCCCAAGTAGTCTCTTTCTAAGGACGAACTTAGACAAACCTTAGAATGAGACTAACGAGACTAACTTGGGACGAACAAAGACAAACTTAAGTCTCATTCTAAGGTTTGTCTTTGTTCATCCCAAGTTAGTCTCTTTCTAAGGACGAACATAGACAAACCTTAGAATGAGACTAACGAGACTAACTTGGGACGAACAAAGACCAACTTAAGTCTCATTCTAAGGTTTGTCTAAGTTCGTCCCTAGTTAGCCTCTTTCTAAGGACGAACTTAGCCAAACCTTAGAATGAGACTAACGAGACTAACTTGGAACGAACAAAGAAAAACGTTAGTCTCATTCTAAGGTTTATCTTAGTTCGTCCCAAGTTAGTCTCTTTCTAAGGACGAACTTAGCCAAACCTTAGAATGAGACTAACGAGACTAACTTGGGACGAACAAAGAAAAACGTTAGTCTCATTCTAAGGTTTATCTTAGTTCGTCCAAAGTTAGTCTCTTTCTAAGGATGAACTTAGACAAACCTTAGAATGAGACTAACGAGACAAACTTGGGACGAACAAAGACAAACTTAAGTCTCATTCTAAGGTTTGTCTTAGTTCGTCCTAAGTTAGTCTCTTTCTAAGGACGAACTTAGACAAACCTTAGAATGAGACTAACGAGACAAACTTGGGATGAACAAAGACAAACTTAAGCCCCATTCTAAGGTTTGTCTTAGTTCGTCCCAAGTTAGTCTCTTTCTAACGACGAACTTAGACAAATCTTAGAATGAGACTAACGAGACTAACTTTGGATGAACAAAGAAAAACATTAGTCTCATTCTAAGGTTTGTCTAAGTTCGTCCCAAGTTATTCTCTTTCTAAGGACGAACTTAGACAAACCTTTGAATGAGAATAATGAGAATAATGAGACTAACTTTGGACGAACAAAGAAAAACGTTAGTCTCATTCTAAGGTTTGTCTTAGTTCGTCCCAAGTTAGTCTCTTTCTAAGAACAAACTTAGACAAACCTTAGAATGAGTCTAACGAGACTAACTTGGGACGAACAAAGACAAACTTAAGTCCCATTCTAAGGTTTATCTTAGTTCGTCCCAAGTTAGTCTCTTTCTAAGGACGAACTTAGACAAACCTTAGAATGAGACTAACGAGACTAACTTGGGACGAACAAAGACAAACTTAAGTCTCATTCTAAGGTTTGTCTAAGTTCGTCCCAAGTTCTTCTCTTTCTAAGGATGAACTTAGACAAACCTTAGAATGAGACTAACGAGACTAACTTGGGACGAACAAAGACAAACTTAAGTCTCATTCTAAGGTTTGTCTTAGTTCGTCCCAAGTTAGTCTCTTTCTAAGGATGAACTTAGACAATCCTTAGAATGAGACTAACGAGACTAACTTGGGACGAACAAAGACAAACTTAAGTCTCATTCTAAGGTTTGTCTAAGTTCGTCCCAAGTTCTTCTCTTTCTAAGGATGAACTTAGACAAACCTTAGAATGAGACTAACGAGACTAACTTGGGACGAACAAAGACAAACTTAAGTCCCATTCTAAGGTTTGTCTTAGTTCGTCCCAAGTTAGTCTCTTTCTAAGGACAAACTTAGAGAAACCTTAGAATGAGACTAACGAGACTAACTTGGGACGAACAAAGACAAACTTAAGTCCCATTCTAAGGTTTGTCTTAGTTCGTCCCAAGTTAGTCTCGTTCTATGGACGAACTTAGACAAACCTTAGAATGAGACTAACGAGACTAACTTGGGACGAACAAAGACAAACTTAAGTCTCATTCTAAGGTTTGTCTAACTTCGTCCCAAGTTATTCTCTTTCTAAGGACGAACTTAGACAAACCTTAGAATGAGACTAACGAGACTAACTTTGGACGAACAAAGAAAAATGTTAGTCTCATTCTAAGGTTTGTCTTAGTTCATCCCAAGTTAGTCTCTTTCTAAGGACGGACTTAGATAAACCTTAGAATGAGACTAACGAGACGAACTTGGGACGAACAAAGACAAACTTTAGTCTCATTCTAAGGTTTGTATAAGTTCGTCCCAAGTAGTCTCTTTCTAAGGACGAACTTAGACAAACCTTAGAATGAGACTAACGAGACTAACTTGGGACGAACAAAGACAAACTTAAGTCTCATTCTAAGGTTTGTCTTTGTTCATCCCAAGTTAGTCTCTTTCTAAGGACGAACATAGACAAACCTTAGAATGAGACTAACGAGACTAACTTGGGACGAACAAAGACCAACTTAAGTCTCATTCTAAGGTTTGTCTAAGTTCATCCCTAGTTAGCCTCTTTCTAAGGACGAACTTAGCCAAACCTTAGAATGAGACTAACGAGACTAACTTGGAACGAACAAAGAAAAACGTTAGTCTCATTCTAAGGTTTATCTTAGTTCGTCCCAAGTTAGTCTCTTTCTAAGGACGAACTTAGCCAAACCTTAGAATGAGACTAACGAGACTAACTTGGGACGAACAAAGAAAAACGTTAGTCTCATTCTAAGGTTTATCTTAGTTCGTCCAAAGTTAGTCTCTTTCTAAGGATGAACTTAGACAAACCTTAGAATGAGACTAACGAGACAAACTTGGGACGAACAAAGACAAACTTAAGTCTCATTCTAAGGTTTGTCTTAGTTCGTCCTAAGTTAGTCTCTTTCTAAGGACGAACTTAGACAAACCTTAGAATGTGACTAACGAGACAAACTTGGGATGAACAAAGACAAACTTAAGCCCCATTCTAAGGTTTGTCTTAGTTCGTCCCAAGTTAGTCTCTTTCTAACGACGAACTTAGACAAATCTTAGAATGAGACTAACGAGACTAACTTTGGATGAACAAAGAAAAACATTAGTCTCATTCTAAGGTTTGTCTAAGTTCGTCCCAAGTTATTCTCTTTCTAAGGACGAACTTAGACAAACCTTAGAATGAGAATAATGAGAATAATGAGACTAACTTTGGACGAACAAAGAAAAACGTTAGTCTCATTCTAAGGTTTGTCTTAGTTCGTCCCAAGTTAGTCTCTTTCTAAGAACAAACTTAGACAAACCTTAGAATGAGACTAACGAGACTAACTTGGGACGAACAAAGACAAACTTAAGTCTCATTCTAAGGTTTGTCTTAGTTCGTCCCAAGTTAGTCTCTTTCTAAGGACGAACTTAGACAAACCTTAGAATGAGACTAACGAGACTAACTTGGGACGAACAAAGACAAACTTAAGTCTCATTCTAAGGTTTGTCTAAGTTCGTCCCAAGTTCTTCTCTTTCTAAGGATGAACTTAGACAAACCTTAGAATGAGACTAACGAGACTAACTTGGGACGAACAAAGACAAACTTAAGTCTCATTCTAAGGTTTGTCTTAGTTCGTCCCAAGTTAGTCTCTTTCTAAGGATGAACTTAGACAAACCTTAGAATGAGACTAACGAGACTAACTTGGGACGAACAAAGACAAACTTAAGTCCCATTCTAAGGTTTGTCTTAGTTCATCCCAAGTTAGTCTCTTTCTAAGGACAAACTTAGAGAAACCTTAGAATGAGACTAACGAGACTAACTTGGGACGAACAAAGACAAACTTAAGTCCCATTCTAAGGTTTGTCTTAGTTCGTCCCAAGTTAGTCTCTTTCTATGGACGAACTTAGACAAACCTTAGAATGAGACTAACGAGACTAACTTGGGACGAACAAAGACAAACTTAAGTCTCATTCTAAGGTTTGTCTAACTTCGTCCCAAGTTATTCTCTTTCTAAGGACGAACTTAGACAAACCTTAGAATGAGACTAACGAGACTAACTTTGGACGAACAAAGAAAAATGTTAGTCTCATTCTAAGGTTTGTCTTAGTTCATCCCAAGTTAGTCTCTTTCTAAGGACGGACTTAGATAAACCTTAGAATGAGACTAACGAGACGAACTTGGGACGAACAAAGACAAACTTTAGTCTCATTCTAAGGTTTGTATAAGTTCGTCCCAAGTAGTCTCTTTCTAAGGACGAACTTAGACAAACCTTAGAATGAGACTAACGAGACTAACTTGGGACGAACAAAGACAAACTTAAGTCTCATTCTAAGGTTTGTCTTTGTTCATCCCAAGTTAGTCTCTTTCTAAGGACGAACATAGACAAACCTTAGAATGAGACTAACGAGACTAACTTGGGACGAACAAAGACCAACTTAAGTCTCATTCTAAGGTTTGTCTAAGTTCGTCCCTAGTTAGCCTCTTTCTAAGGACGAACTTAGCCAAACCTTAGAATGAGACTAACGAGACTAACTTGGAACGAACAAAGAAAAACGTTAGTCTCATTCTAAGGTTTATCTTAGTTCGTCCCAAGTTAGTCTCTTTCTAAGGACGAACTTAGCCAAACCTTAGAATGAGACTAACGAGACTAACTTGGGACGAACAAAGAAAAACGTTAGTCTCATTCTAAGGTTTATCTTAGTTCGTCCAAAGTTAGTCTCTTTCTAAGGATGAACTTAGACAAACCTTAGAATGAGACTAACGAGACAAACTTGGGACGAACAAAGACAAACTTAAGTCTCATTCTAAGGTTTGTCTTAGTTCGTCCTAAGTTAGTCTCTTTCTAAGGACGAACTTAGATAAACCTTAGAATGAGACTAACGAGACAAACTTGGGATGAACAAAGACAAACTTAAGCCCCATTCTAAGGTTTGTCTTAGTTCGTCCCAAGTTAGTCTCTTTCTAACGACGAACTTAGACAAATCTTAGAATGAGACTAACGAGACTAACTTTGGATGAACAAAGAAAAACATTAGTCTCATTCTAAGGTTTGTCTAAGTTCGTCCCAAGTTATTCTCTTTCTAAGGACGAACTTAGACAAACCTTAGAATGAGAATAATGAGAATAATGAGACTAACTTTGGACGAACAAAGAAAAACGTTAGTCTCATTCTAAGGTTTGTCTTAGTTCGTCCCAAGTTAGTCTCTTTCTAAGAACAAACTTAGACAAACCTTAGAATGAGACTAACGAGACTAACTTGGGACGAACAAAGACAAACTTAAGTCCCATTCTAAGGTTTGTCTTAGTTCGTCCCAAGTTAGTCTCTTTCTAAGGACGAACTTAGACAAACCTTAGAATGAGACTAACGAGACTAACTTGGGACGAACAAAGACAAACTTAAGTCTCATTCTAAGGTTTGTCTAAGTTCGTCCCAAGTTCTTCTCTTTCTAAGGATGAACTTAGACAAACCTTAGAATGAGACTATCGAGACTAACTTGGGACGAACAAAGACAAACTTAAGTCTCATTCTAAGGTTTGTCTTAGTTCGTCCCAAGTTAGTCTCTTTCTAAGGATGAACTTAGACAAACCTTAGAATGAGACTAACGAGACTAACTTGGGACGAACAAAGACAAACTTAAGTCCCATTCTAAGGTTTGTCTTAGTTCGTCCCAAGTTAGTCTCTTTCTAAGGACAAACTTAGACAAACCTTAGAATGAGACTAACGAGACTAACTTGGGACGAACAAAGACAAACTTAAGTCCCATTCTAAGGTTTGTCTTAGTTCGTCCCAAGTTAGTCTCTTTCTAGGGACGAACTTTGACAAACCTTAGAATGAGACTAACGAGACTAACTTGGGACTAACAAAGACAAACTTAAGTCTCATTCTAAGGTTTGTCTAACTTCGTCCCAAGTTATTCTCTTTCTAAGGACGAACTTAGACAAACCTTAGAATGAGACTAACGAGACTAACTTTGGACGAACAAAGAAAAATGTTAGTCTCATTCTAAGGTTTGTCTTAGTTCATCCCAAGTTAGTCTCTTTCTAAGGACGAACTTAGATAAACCTTAGAATGAGACTAACGAGACGAACTTGGGACGAACAAAGACAAACTTTAGTCTCATTCTAAGGTTTGTATAAGTTCGTCCCAAGTAGTCTCTTTCTAAGGACGAACTTAGACAAACCTTAGAATGAGAATAACGAGACTAACTTGGGACGAACAAAGACAAACTTAAGTCTCATTCTAAGGTTTGTCTTTGTTCATCCCAAGTTAGTCTCTTTCTAAGGACGAACATAGACAAACCTTAGAATGAGACTAACGAGACTAACTTGGGACGAACAAAGACCAACTTAAGTCTCATTCTAAGGTTTGTCTAAGTTTGTCCCTAGTTAGTCTCTTTCTAAGGACGAACTTAGCCAAACCTTAGAATGAGACTAACGAGACTAACTTGGAACGAACAAAGAAAAACGTTAGTCTCATTCTAAGGTTTATCTTAGTTCGTCCCAAGTTAGTCTCTTTCTAAGGACGAACTAAGACAAACCTTAGAATGAGACTAACGAGACAAACTTGGGACGAATAAAGACAAACTTAAGTCTCATTCTAAGGTTTGTCTAAGTTCGTCCCAAGTTAGTCACTTTCTAAGGACGAACTTTGACAAACCTTATAATGAGACTAACGAGACTAACTTGGGACGAACAAAGACAAAGTTAAGTCCCATTCTAAGGTTTGTCTTAGTACGTCCCAAGTTAGTCTCTTTCTAAGGACAAACTTAGACAAACCTTAGAATGAGACTAACGAGACTAACTTGGGACGAACAAAGACAAACTTAAGTCTCATTCTAAGGTTAGTCTAAGTTCGTCCCAAGTTATTCTCTTTCTAAGGACGAACTTAAACAAACCTTAGAATGAGAATAATGAGACTAACTTTGGACGAACAAAGAAAAATGTTAGTCTCATTCTAAGGTTTGTCTTAGTTCGTCCCAAGTTAGTCTCTTTCTAAGGATGAACTTAGACAAACCTTAGAATGAGACTAACGAGACTAACTTGGGACGAACAAAGACAAACTTAAGTCCCATTCTAAGGTTTGTCTTAGTTCGTCCCAAGTTAGTCTCTTTCTAAGGACGAAGTTAGACAAACCTTAAAATGAGACTAACGAGACTAACTTGGGATGAACAAAGACAAACTTCAGTCCCATTCTAAGGTTTGCCTTAGTTCGTCCCAAGTTAGTCTCTTTCTAAGGACGAACTAAGACAAACCTTAGAATGAGACTAACGAGACTAACTTGGGACGAACAAAACAAACTTACGTCCCATTCTAAGGTTTGTCTTAGTTCGTCCCAAGTTAGTCTCTTTCTAAGGACGAACATAGACAAACCTTAGAATGAGACTAACGAGACTAACTTTGGACGAACAAAGACAAACTTAAGTCCCATTCTAAGGTTTGTCTTTGTTCGTCCCAAGTTAGTCTCTTTCTAAGGACGATCATAGACAAACCTTAGAATGAGACTAACGAGACTAACTTTGGACGAACAAAGACAAACTTAAGTCCCATTCTAAGGTTTGTCTTTGTTCGTCCCAAGTTAGTCTCTTTCTAAGGACGAACTTAGACAAACCTTAGAATGAGACTAACGAGACTAACTTGGGACGAACAATGACTAACTTAAGTCTCATTCAAAGGTTTGTCTAAGTTCGTCCCAAGTTATTCTCTTTCTAAGGACGAACTTAGACAAACCTTAGAATGAGACTAACGAGACTAACTTTGGACGAACAAAGAAAAACGTTAGTCTCATTCTAAGGTTTGTCTTAGTTAGTCCCAAGTTAGTCTCTTTCTAAGGATGAACTTAGACAAACCTTAGAATGAGACTAACGAGACTAACGTGGGACGAACAAAGATAAACTTAAGTCCCATTCCAAGGTTTGTCTTAGTTCGTCCCAAGTTAGTCTCTTTCTATGTACAAACTTAGACAAACCTTAGAATGAGACTAACAAGACTAACTTGGGACGAACAAAGAACAACTTAAGTCCCATTCTAAGGTTTGTCTTAGTTCGTCCCGAGTTAGTCTCTTTCTAAGGACGAACTTAGACAAACCTTAGAATGAGACTAATGAGACTAACTTGGGACGAAGAAAGACAAACTTAAGTCTCATTCTAAGGTTTGTCTAACTTCGTCCCAAGTTCTTCTCTTTCTAAGGATGAACTTAGACAAACCTTAGAATGAGACTAACGAGACTAACTTTGGACGAACAAAGAAAAATGTTAGTCTCATTCTAAGGTTTGTCTTAGTTCGTCCCAAGTTAGTCTCTTTCTAAAGACGAACTTAGACAAACCTTAGAATGAGACTACAAGTCAAACTTGGGACGAACAAAGACAAACTTAAGTCCCATTCTAAGGTTTGTCTTAGTTCGTCCCAAGTTAGTCTCTTTTTAAGGACGAACTTAGACAAACCTTAGAATGAGACTAACGAGACAAACTGGGGACGAACAAAACGACAAACTTAAGTCTCATTCTAAGGTTTGTCTTTGTTCGTCCCAAGTTAGTCACTTTCTAAGAACGAACTTAGACAAACCTTAGAATGAGACTAACGAGACTAACTTGGAACGAACAAAACGATAAAATTAAGTCTCATTCTAAGGTTTGTCTTAGTTCGTCCCAAGTTATTCTCTTTCTAAAGATGAACTTAGACAAACCTTAGAATGAGACTAACGAGACTAACTTGGACGAACAAAGACAAACTTAAGTCCCATTCTAAGGTTTGTCTCTGTTCGTCCCAAGTTAGTCTCTTTCTAAGGACGAACTTAGACAAACCTTAGAATGAGACTAACGAGACTAACTTGGGACGAACAAAGACAAACTTAAGTCCCATTCTAAGGTTTGTCTTAGTTCGTCCCAAGTTTGTCTCTTTCTAATGACGAACTTAGACAAACCTTAGAATGAGACTAACGAGACTAACTTGGGACGAACAAAGACAAACTTAAGTCCCATTCTAAGGTTTGTCTTAGTTCGTCCCAAGTTAGCCTCTTTCTAAGGACGAACAAAGAAAACCCTTAGAATGAGACTAACGAGACAAACTTGGGACGGAAAAAGACAAACTTAAGTCTCATTATAAGGTTTGTCTTTGTTCGTCCCAAGTTAGTCTCTTTCTAAGGACGAACTAAGACAAACCTTAGAATGAGACTAACGAGACAAACTTGGCACGAACAAAGACAAACTGAAGTCTCATTCTATGGTTTGTCTAAGTTCGTCCCAAGTTAGTCTCTTTCTAAGGACGAACTTAGACAAACCTTAGAATGAGACTAATTAGACTAACTTGGGATGAACAAAGACCAACTTAAGTCCCATTCTAAGGTTTGTCTTAGTTCGTCCCAAGTTAGTCTCTTTCTAAGGACGAACTTAGACAAACCTTAGAATGAGACTAACGAGACTAACTTGGGACGAACAAAGACAAACTTAAGTCCCATTCTAAGGTTTGTCTTAGTTCGTCCCAAGTTAGTCTCTTTCTAAGGACGAACTTAGACAAACCTTAGAATGAGACTAACGGGACGAACTTGGGACGAACAAAGACAAACTTAAGTCTCATTCTAAGGTTTGTCTTTGTTCGTCCCAAGTTAGTCTATTTCAAAGGACGAATTTAGACAAACCTTTAAAAGAGACTAACGAGACAAACTTGGGACGAACAAAGACAAACTTAAGTCTCATTCTAAGGTTTGTCTAAGTTCGTCCCAAGTTAGTCTCTTTCTAAGGACGAACTTAGACAAACCTTAGAATGAGACTAACGAGACTAACTTGGGACGAACAAAGACAAACTTAGGTCCCATTCTAAGGTTTGTCTTAGTTCGTCCCAAGTTAGTCTCTTTCTAAGGACGAACTTAGACAAACCTTAGAATGAGTCTAACGAGACAAACTTGGGACGAACAAAGACAAACTTAAGTCTCATTCTAAGGTTTGTCTAAGTTCGTCCCAAGTTAGTCTCTTTCTAAGGACGAACTAAGACAAACCTTAGAATGAGACTAACGAGACTAACTTGGGACGAACAAAACAAACTTACGTCCCATTCTAAGGTTTGTCTTAGTTCGTCCCAAGTTAGTCTCTTTCTAAGGACGAACATAGACAAACCTTAGAATGAGACTAACGAGACTAACTTTGGACGAACAAAGACAAACTTAAGTCCCATTCTAAGGTTTGTCTTTGTTCGTCCCAAGTTAGTCTCTTTCTAAGGACGAACATAGACAAACCTTAGAATGAGACTAACGAGACTAACTTTGGACGAACAAAGACAAACTTAAGTCCCATTCTAAGGTTTGTCTTTGTTCGTCCCAAGTTAGTCTCTTTCTAAGGACGAACTTAGACAAACCTTAGAATGAGACTAACGAGACTAACTTGGGACAAACAATGACTAACTTAAGTCTCATTCAATGGTTTGTCTAAGTTTGTCCCAAGTTATTCTCTTTCTAAGGACGAACTTAGACAAACCTTAGAATGAGACTAACGAGACTAACTTTGGACGAACAAAGAAAAACGTTAGTCTCATTCTAAGGTTTGTCTTAGTTAGTCCCAAGTTAGTCTCTTTCTAAGGATGAACTTAGACAAACCTTAGAATGAGACTAACGAGACTAACGTGGGACGAACAAAGATAAACTTAAGTCCCATTCTGAGGTTTGTCTTAGTTCGTCCTAAAGTTAGTCTCTTTCTATGTACAAACTTAGACAAACCTTAGAATGAGACTAACGAGACTAACTTGGGACAAACAAAGACAAACTTAAGTCCCATTCTAAGGTTTGTCTTAGTTCGTCCCGAGTTAGTCTCTTTCTAAGGACGAACTTAGACAAACCTTAGAATGAGACTAATCAGACTAACGAACAAAGACAAACTTAAGTCTCATTCTAAGGTTTGTCTAACTTCGTCCCAAGTTATTCTCTTTCTAAGGACGAACTTAGACAAACCTTAGAATGAGACTAACGAGACTAACTTTGGACGAACAAAGAAAAATGTTAGTCTCATTCTAAGGTTTGTCTTAGTTCGTCCCAAGTTAGTCTCTTTCTAAAGACGAACTTAGACAAACCTTAGAATGAGACTAACGAGACAAACTTGGGACGAACAAAGACAAACTTAAGTCCCATTCTAAGGTTTGTCTTAGTTCGTCCCAAGTTAGTCTCTTTTTAAGGACGAACTTAGACAAACCTTAGAATGAGACTAACGAGACAAACTTGGGACGAACAAAACGACAAACTTAAGTCTCATTCTAAGGTTTGTCTTTGTTCGTCCCAAGTTAGTCACTTTCTAAGGACGAACTTAGACAAACCTTAGAATGAGACTAACGAGACTAACTTGGGACGAACAAAACGATAAACTTAAGTCTCATTCTAAGGTTTGTCTTAGTTCGTCCCAAGTTATTCTCTTTCTAAAGACGAACTTAGACAAACCTTAAAAAGAGACTAACGAGACTAACTTGGGACGAACAAAGACAAACTTAAGTCCCATTCTAATGTTTGTCTCTATTCGTCCCAAGTTTGTCTCTTTCTAAGGACGAACTTAGACAAACCTTAGAATGAGACTAACGAGACTAACTTGGGACGAACAAAGACAAACTTAAGCCCCATTCTAAGGTTTGTCTTAGTTCGTCCCAAGTTAGCCTCTTTCTAAGGACGAACTAAGAAAACCCTTAGAATGAGACTAACGAGACAAACTTGGGACGAAAAAAGACAAACTTAAGTCTCATTATAAGGTTTGTCTTTGTTCGTCCCAAGTTAGTCTCTTTCTAAGGACGAACTAAGACAAACCTTAGAATGAGACTAACGAGACTAACTTGGGACGAACAAAGACAAACTTAAGTCCCATTCTAAGGTTTGTCTAAGTTCGTCCCAAGTTAGTCTCTTTCTAAGGACGAACTTAGACAAACCTTAGAATGAGATTAACGGGACTAACTTTGGACGAACAAAGACAAACTTAAGTCCCATTCTAAGGTTTGTCTTAGTTCGTCCCAAGTTAGTCTCTTTCTAAGGACGAACTTAGAAAAACCTTAGAATCAGACTAACGAGACTAACTTGGGATGAACAGAGACTAACTTAAGTCTTATTCTTAGGTTTGTCTAAGTTCCTCCCAAGTTATTCTCTTTCTAAGGACGAACTTAGACAAACCTTAGAATGAGACTAACGGGACGAACTTGGGACGAACAAAGACAAACTTAAGTCCCATTCTAAGGTTTGTCATTGTTCGTCCCAAGTTAGTCTATTTCTAAGGACGAATTTAGACAAACCTTTAAATGAGACTATCGAGACAAACTTGGGACGAACAAAGACAAACTTAAGTCTCATTCTAAGGTTTGTCTAAGTTCGTCCCAAGTTAGTCTCTTTCTAAGGACGAACTTAGACAAACCATAGAATGAGACTAACGAGACTAACTTGGGACGAACAAAGACAAACTTAGGTCCCATTCTAAGGTTTGTCTTAGTTCGTCCCAAGTTAGTGTCTTTCTAAGGACGAACTTAGACAAACCTTAGAATGAGACTAACGAGACAAACTTGGGACGAACAAAGACAAACTTAAGTCTCATTCTAAGGTTTGTCTAAGTTCGTCCCAAGTTAGTCTCTTTCTAAGGACGAACTTAGACAAGCCTTAGAGTGAGACTAACGGGACTAACTTTGGACGAACAAAGACAAACTTAAGTCCCATTCTAAGGTTTGTCTTACTTCGTCCCAAGTTAGTCTCTTTCAAAGGACTAACTTAGACAAACCTTAGAATGAGACTAACGAGACTAACTTGGGACGAACAAAGACAAACTTAAGTCCCATTCTAAGGTTTGTCTAAGTTCGTCCCAAGTTAGTCTCTTTCTAAGGACGAACTTAGACAAACCTTAGAATGAGATTAACGGGACTAACTTTGGACGAACAAAGACAAACTTAAGTCCCATTCTAAGGTTTGTCTTAGTTCGTCCCAAGTTAGTCTCTTTCTAAGGACGAACTTAGAAAAACCTTAGAATCAGACTAACGAGACTAACTTGGGATGAACAGAGACTAACTTAAGTCTTATTCTAAGGTTTGTCTAAGTTCATCCCAAGTTATTCTCTTTCTAAGGACGAACTTAGACAAATCTTAGAATGAGACTAACGAGACTAACTTTGGACGAGCAAAGAAAAACGTTAGTCTCATTCTAAGGTTTGTCTCTGTTCGTCCCAAGTTAGTCTCTTTCTAAGGACGAACTTAGACAAACCTTAGAATGAGACTAACGAGACTAACTTGGGACGAACAAAGAGAAACTTATGTCCCATTCTAAGGTTTGTCTTAGTTCGTCCTAAGTTAGTCTCTTTCTAAGGACGAACTTAGACAAACCTTAGAATGAGACTAACGAGACTAACTTGGGACGAACAAAGACAAACTTAAGTCTCATTCTAAGGTTTGTCTTAGTTCGTCCCTAGTTAGCCTCTTTCTAAGGACGAACTAAGAAAACCCTTATAATGAGACTAACGAGACAAACTTGGGACGAAAAAAGACAAACATAAGTCTCATTATAAGGTTTGTCTTTGTTCGTCCCAAGTTAGTCTCTTTCTAAGGACGAACTAAGACAAACCTTAGAATGAGACTAACGAGACAAACTTGGCACAAACAAAGACAAACTGAAGTCTCATTCTATGGTTTGTCTAAGTTCGTCCCAAGTTAGTCTCTTTCTAAGGACGAACTTAGACAAACCTTAGAATGAGACTAACGAGACTAACTTGGGACGAACAAAGACCAACTTAAGTCCCATTCTAAGGTTTGTCTTAGTTCGTCCCAAGTTAGTCTCTTTCTAAGGACGAACTTAGACAAACCTTAGAATGAGACTAACGAGACTAACTTGGGACGAACAAAGACAAACTTAAGTCCCATTCTAAGGTTTGTCTTAGTTCGCCCCAAGTTAGTCTCTTTCTAAGGACGAACTTAGACAAACCTTAGAATGAGATTAACGGGACGAACTTGGGACGAACAAAGACAAACTTAAGTCTCATTCTAAGGTTTGTCTTTGTTCGTCCCAAGTTAGTCTATTTCTAAGGACGAATTTAGACAAACCTTTAAATGAGACTAACGAGACAAACTTGGGACGAACAAAGACAAACTTAAGTCTCATTCTAAGGTTTGTCTAAGTTCGTCCCAAGTTAGTCTCTTTCTAAGGACGAACTTAGACAAACCTTAGAATGAGACTAACGAGACTAACTTGGGACGAACAAAGACAAACTTAGGTCCCATTCTAAGGTTTGTCTTAGTTCGTCCCAAGTTAGTGTCTTTCTAAGGACGAACTTAGACAAACCTTAGAATGAGACTAACGGGACGAACTTGGGACGAACAAAGACAAACTTAAGTCTCATTCTAAGGTTTGTCATTGTTCGTCCCAAGTTAGTCTATTTCTAAGGACGAATTTAGACAAACCTTTAAATGAGACTATCGAGACAAACTTGGGACGAACAAAGACAAACTTAAGTCTCATTCTAAGGTTTGTCTAAGTTCGTCCCAAGTTAGTCTCTTTCTAAGGACGAACTTAGACAAACCTTAGAATGAGACTAACGAGACTAACTTGGGACGAACAAAGACAAACTTAGGTCCCATTCTAAGGTTTGTCTTAGTTCGTTCCAAGTTAGTGTCTTTCTAAGGACGAACTTAGACAAACCTTAGAATGAGACTAACGAGACAAACTTGGGACGAACAAAGACAAACTTAAGTCTCATTCTAAGGTTTGTCTAAGTTCGTCCCAAGTTAGTCTCTTTCTAAGGACGAACTTAGACAAGCCTTAGAGTGAGACTAACGGGACTAACTTTGGACGAACAAAGACAAACTTAAGTCCCATTCTAAGGTTTGTCTTACTTCGTCCCAAGTTAGTCTCTTTCAAAGGACGAACTTAGACAAACCTTAGAATGAGACTAACGAGACTAACTTGGGACGAACAAAGACAAACTTAAGTCCCATTCTAAGGTTTGTCTAAGTTCGTCCCAAGTTAGTCTCTTTCTAAGGACGAACTTAGACAAACCTTAGAATGAGATTAACGGGACTAACTTTGGACGAACAAAGACAAACTTAAGTCCCATTCTAAGGTTTGTCTTAGTTCGTCCCAAGTTAGTCTCTTTCTAAGGATGAACTTAGAAAAACCTTAGAATCAGACTAACGAGACTAACTTGGGATGAACAGAGACTAACTTAAGTCTTATTCTAAGGTTTGTCTAAGTTCATCCCAAGTTATTCTCTTTCTAAGGACGAACTTAGACAAATCTTAGAATGAGACTAACGAGACTAACTTTGGACGAGCAAAGAAAAACGTTAGTCTCATTCTAAGGTTTGTCTTTGTTCGTCCCAAGTTAGTCTCTTTCTAAGGACGAACTTAGACAAACCTTAGAATGAGACTAACGAGACTAACTTGGGACGAACAAAGAGAAACTTATGTCCCATTCTAAGGTTTGTCTTAGTTCGTCCTAAGTTAGTCTCTTTCTAAGGACGAACTTAGACAAACCTTAGAATGAGACTAACGAGACTAACTTGGGACGAACAAAGACAAACTTAAGTCTCATTCTAAGGTTTGTCTTAGTTCGTCCCTAGTTAGCCTCTTTCTAAGGACGAACTAAGAAAACCCTTATAATGAGACTAACGAGACAAACTTGGGACGAAAAAAGACAAACATAAGTCTCATTATAAGGTTTGTCTTTGTTCGTCCCAAGTTAGTCTCTTTCTAAGGACGAACTAAGACAAACCTTAGAATGAGACTAACGAGACAAACTTGGCACAAACAAAGACAAACTGAAGTCTCATTCTATGGTTTGTCTAAGTTCGTCCCAAGTTAGTCTCTTTCTAAGGACGAACTTAGACAAACCTTAGAATGAGACTAACGAGACTAACTTGGGACGAACAAAGACCAACTTAAGTCCCATTCTAAGGTTTGTCTTAGTTCGTCCCAAGTTAGTCTCTTTCTAAGGACGAACTTAGACAAACCTTAGAATGAGACTAACGAGACTAACTTGGGACGAACAAAGACAAACTTAAGTCCCATTCTAAGGTTTGTCTTAGTTCGCCCCAAGTTAGTCTCTTTCTAAGGACGAACTTAGACAAACCTTAGAATGAGATTAACGGGACGAACTTGGGACGAACAAAGACAAACTTAAGTCTCATTCTAAGGTTTGTCTTTGTTCGTCCCAAGTTAGTCTATTTCTAAGGACGAATTTAGACAAACCTTTAAATGAGACAAACGAGACAAACTTGGGACGAACAAAGACAAACTTAAGTCTCATTCTAAGGTTTGTCTAAGTTCGTCCCAAGTTAGTCTCTTTCTAAGGACGAACTTAGACAAACCTTAGAATGAGACTAACGAGACTAACTTGGGACGAACGAAGACAAACTTAGGTCCCATTCTAAGGTTTGTCTTAGTTCGTCCCAAGTTAGTCTCTTTCTAAGGACGAACTTAGACCAACCTTAGAATGAGACTAACGAGACAAACTTGGGACGAACAAAGACAAACTTAAGTCTCATTCTAAGGTTAGTCTAAGTTCGTCCCAAGTTAGTCTCTTTCTAAGGACGAACTTAGACAAACCTTAGAATTAGATTAACGGGACTAACTTTGGACGAACAAAGACAAACTTAAGTCCCATTCTAAGGTTTGTCTTAGTTCGTCCCAAGTTAGTCTCTTTCTAAGGACGAACTTAGAAATACCTTAGAATCAGACTAACGAGACTAACTTGGGATGAACAGAGACTAACTTAAGTCTTATTCTAAGGTTTGTCTAAGTTCATCCCAAGTTATTCTCTTTCTAAGGACGAACTTAGACAAATCTTAGAATGAGACTAACGAGACTAACTTTGGACGAGCAAAGAAAAACGTTAGTCTCATTCTAAGGTTTGTCTTAGTTCGTCCCAAGTTAGTCTCTTTCTAAGGACGAACATAGACAAACCTTAGAATGAGACTAACGAGACTAACTTGGGACGAACAAAGACAAACTTAAGTCCCATTCTAAGGTTTGTCTTAGTTCGTCCCAAGTTAGTCTCTTTCTAAGGACAAACTTAGACAAACCTTAGAAATGAGACTAACGAGACTAACTTGGGACGAACAAAGACAAACTTAAGTCCCATTCTAAGGTTTTTCTTAGTTCGTCCCGAGTTAGTGTCTTTCTAAGGACGAACTTAGACAAACTTTAGAATGAGACTAACGAGACTAACTTGGGATGAACAAAGACAAACTTAAGTCTCATTCTAATGTTTGTCTAACCTCGTCCCAAGTTATTCTCTTTCTAAGGACGAACTTAGACAAACCTTAGAATGAGACTAACGAGACACACTTTGAACGAACAAGGAACAATGTTAGTCTCATTCTAAGGTTTGTCTTAGTTCGTCCCAAGTTAGTCACTTTCTAAGGACAAACTTAGACAAACCTTAGAATGAGACTAACGAGACTAACATGGGACGAACAAAGACAAACTTAAGTCCCATTCTAAGGTTTGTCTTAGTTCGTCCCAAGTTAGTCTCTTTCTAAGGACGAACTTAGACAAACCTTAGAATGAGACTAACGAGACAAACTTGGGACGAACAAAACGACAAACTTAAGTCTCATTCTAAGGTGTGTCTAAGTTCGTCCCAAGTTAGTCACTTTCTAAGGACGAACTTAGACAAACCTTAGAATGAGACTAACAAGACTAACTTGGGACGAACAAAACGACAAACTTAAGTCTCATTCTATGGTTTGTCTTAGTTCCACCCAAGTTAGTCTCTTTTAAAGGACGAACTTAGACAAACCTTAGAATGAGACTAACGAGACTAACTTGGGACGAACAAAGACAAACTTAAGTCCCATTCTAAGGTTTGTCTCAGTTCGTCCCAAGTTACTCTCTTTCTAAGGACGAACTTAGACAAACCTTAGAATGAGACTAACGAGACTAACTTGGGACGAACAAAGACAAACTTAAGTCCCATTCTAAGGTTTGTCTTAGTTCGCCCCTAGTTAGTCTCTTTCTAAGGACGAACTTAGACAAACCTTAGAATGAGACTAACGAGAGTAACTTGGGACGAACAAAGAGAAACTTATGTCCCATTCTAAGGTTTGTCTTAGTTCGTCCTAAGTTAGTCTCTTTCTAAGGACGAACTTAGACAAACCTTAGAATGAGACTAACGAGACTAACTTGGACGAACAAAGACAAACTTAAGTCTCATTCTAAGGTTTGTGTTTGTTCGTCCCAAGTTAGTCTCTTTCTAAGGACGAACTTAGACAAACCTTAGAATGAGACTAACGAGACTAACTTGGGACGAACAAAGACAAACTTAAGTCTCATTCAAAGGTTTGTCTTAGTTCGTCCCAAGTTAGTCTCTTTCTAAGGACGAACTTAGACAAACCTTAGAATGAGACTAACGGGACTAACTTGGGACGAACAAAGACAAACTTATGTCCCATTCTAAGGTTTGTCTTAGTTCGTCCCAAGCTTGTCTCTTTCTAAGGACGAACTTAGACAAACCTTAGAATGAGACTAAAGAGACTAACTTGGGACGAAAAAAGACAAACTTAAGTCCCATTCTAAGGTTTCTCTTAGTTCGTCCCAAGTTAGTCTCTTTCTAAGGACGAACTTAGACAAACCTTAGAATGAGACTAACGAGACTAACTTGGGACGAACAAAGACAAACTTAAGTCCCATTCTAAGGTTTGTCTTAGTTCGTCCCAAGTTAGTCTCTTTCTAAGGACGAACTTAGACAAACCTTAGAATGAGACTAACGAGACAAACTTGGGACGAACAAAGACAAACTTAAGTCTCATTCTAAGGTTTGTCCTAGTTCGTCCCAAGTTAGTCTCTTTCTAAGGATGAACTTAGACAAACCTTAGAATGAGACTAACGAGACTAACTTGGGACGAACAAAGACAAACTTAAGTCCCATTCTAAGGTTTGTCTTAGTTCGTCCCAAGTTAGTCTCTTTCTAAGGACGAACTTAGACAAACCTTAGAATGAGACAAACGAGACTAACTTGGGACGAACAAAGACAAACTTAAGTCCCATTCTAAGGTTTGTCTTAGTTCGTCCCAAGTTAGTCTCTTTCTAACGACAAACTTAGACAAACCTTAGAATGAGACTAACGAGACTAACTTGGGACGAACAAAGACAAAGTTAAGTCCCATTCTAAGGTTTGTCTTAGTTCGTCCCAAGTTAGTCTCTTTCTAAGGACGAACTTAGTCAAACCTTAGAATGAGACTAACGAGACAAACTTGGGACGAACAAAGACAAACTTAAGTCTCATTCTAAGGTTTGTCTAAGTTCGTCCCAAGTTAGTCTCTTTCTTAGGACGAACTTAGACAAACCTTAGAATGAGACTAACGGGACTAACTTTGGACAAACAAAGACACACTTAAGTCCCATTCTAAGGTTTGTCTTAGTTCGTCCCAAGTTAGTCTCTTTCTAAGGACGAATTTAGACAAACCTTAGAATGAGACTAACGAGACAAACTTGGGACGAACAAAGACAAACTTAAGTCTCATTCTAAGGTTTGTCTAAGTTCGTCCCAAGTTAGACTCCTTCTAAGGACGAACTTAGACAAACTTTAGAATGAGACTAACGAGACTAACTTGGGACGAACAAAGACAAACTTAAGTCCCATACTAAGGTTTGTCTTAGTTCGTCCCAAGTTAGTCTCTTTCTAAGGACGAACTTAGACAAACCTTAGAATGAGAATAACGAGACTAACTTGGGACGAACAAAGACAAACTTAAGTCTCATTCTAAGGTTTGTCTAAGTTCGTCCCAAGTTAGTCTCTTTCTTAGGATGAACTTAGACAAACCTTAGAATGAGACTAACGGGACTAACTTTGGACGAACAAAGACACACTTAAGTCCCATTCTAAGGTTTGTCTTTATTCGTCCCAAGTTAGTCTCTTTCTAAGGACGAATTTAGACAAACCTTAGAATGAGACTAACGAGACAAACATGGGACGAACAAAGACAAACTTAAGTCTCATTCTAAGGTTTGTCTAAGTTCGTCCCAAGTTAGTCTCTTTCTAAGGACGAACTTAGAAAAACCTTAGAATGAGACTAACGAGACTAACTTGGGACGAACAAAGACAAATCTAAGTCCCATTCTAAGGTTTGTCTTAGTTCGTCCCGAGTTAGTCTCTTTCTAAGGACGAACTTAGACAAACCTTAGAATGAGACTAACGAGACTAATTGGGACGAACAAAGACAAACTTAAGTCCCATTCTAAGGTTTGTCTTAGTTCGTCCCAAGTTAGTCTCTTTCTAAGGACGAACTTAGACAAACCTAAGAATGAGACTAACGAGACTAACTTGGGACGAACAAAGACAAACTTAAGTCCCATTCTAAGGTTTGTCTTAGTTCGTCCCAAGTTAGTCTCTTTCTAAGGACGAACTTAGACAAACCTTAGAATGAGACTGACGAGACTAACTTGGGACGAACAAAGACAAACTTAAGTCTCATTCTAAGGTTTGTCTTTATTCATCCCAAGTTAGTCTCTTTCTAACGACGAACTTAGACAAACCTTAGAAGGAGACTGACGAGACTAACTTGGGACGAACAAAGACAAACTTAAGTCTCATTCTAAGGTTTGTCTAAGTTCGTCCCAAGTTATTCTCTTTCTAAGGATGAACTTAGACAAACCTTAGAATGAGACTAACGAGACTAACTTGGGACGAACAAAGAGAAACTTATGTCCCATTCTAAGGTTTGTCTTAGTTCGTCCTAAGTTAGTCTCTTTCTAAGGACGAACTTAGACAAACCTTAGAATGAGACTAACGAGACTAACTTGGGACGAACAAAGACAAACTTATGTCCCATTCTAAGGTTTGTCTTAGTTCGTCCCAAGCTTGTCTCTTTCTAAGGATGAACTTAGACAAACCTTAGAATGAGACTAAAGAGACTAACTTGGGACGAAAAAAGACAAACTTAAGTCCCATTCTAAGGTTTGTCTTAGTTCGTCCCAAGTTAGTCTCTTTCTAAGGACGAACTTAGAAATACCTTAGAATCAGACTAACGAGACTAACTTGGGATGAACAGAGACTAACTTAAGTCTTATTCTAAGGTTTGTCTAAGTTCATCCCAAGTTATTCTCTTTCTAAGGACGAACTTAGACAAATCTTAGAATGAGACTAACGAGACAAACTTGGGACGAACAAAGACAAACTTAAGTCTCATTCTAAGGTTTGTCCTAGTTCGTCCCAAGTTAGTCTCTTTCTAAGGACGAACTTAGACAAACCTTAGAATGAGACTAACGAGACTAACTTGGGACGAACAAAGACAAACTTAAGTCCCATTCTAAGGTTTGTCTTAATTCGTCCCAAGTTAGTCTCTTTCTAAGGACGAACTTAGACAAACCTTAGAATGAGACAAACGAGACTAACTTGGGACGAACAAAAACAAACTTAAGTCCCATTCTAAGGTTTGTCTTAGTTCGTCCCAAGTTAGTCTCTTTCTAATGACAAACTTAGACAAACCTTAGAATGAGACTAACGAGACTAACTTGGGACGAACAAAGACAAAGTTAAGTCCCATTCTAAGGTTTGTCTTAGTTCGTCCCAAGTTAGTCTCTTTCTAAGGACGAACTTAGTAAAACCTTAGAATGAGACTAACGAGACAAACTTGGGACGAACAAAGACAAACTTAAGTCTCATTCTAAGGTTTGTCTAAGTTCGTCCCAAGTTAGTCTCTTTCTTAGGACGAACTTAGACAAACCTTAGAATGAGACTAACGGGACTAACTTTGGACAAACAAAGACACACTTAAGTCCCATTCTAAGGTTTGTCTTAGTTCGTCCCAAGTTAGTCTCTTTCTAAGGACGAATTTAGACAAACCTTAGAATGAGACTAACGAGACAAACTTGGGACGAACAAAGGCAAACTTAAGTCTCATTCTAAGGTTTGTCTAAGTTCGTCCCAAGTTAGACTCTTTCTAAGGACGAACTTAGACAAACTTTAGAATGAGACTAACAAGACTAACTTGGGACGAACAAAGACAAACTTAAGTCCCATACTAAGGTCTGTCTTAGTTCTTCCCAAGTTAGTCTCTTTCTAAGGACGAACTTAGACAAACCTTAGAATGAGACTAACGAGACTAACTTGGGACGAACAAAGACAAACTAAAGTCTCATTCTAAGGTTTGTCTAAGTTCGTCCCAAGTTAGTCTATTTCTTAGGATGAAATTAGACAAACCTTAGAATGAGACTAACGGGACTAACTTTGGACGAACAAAGACACACTTAAGTCTCATTCTAAGGTTTGTCTAAGTTCGTCCCAAGTTAGTCTCTTTCTTAGGACGAACTTAGACAAACCTTAGAATGAGACTAACGGGACAAACTTTGGACGAACAAAGACAAACTTAAGTCCCATTCTAAGGTTTGTCTTAGTTCGTCCCAAGTTAGTCTCTTTCTATGGACGAACTTAGACAAACCTTAGAATGAGACTAACGAGACTAACTTGGGACTAACAAAGACAAACTTAAGTCTCATTCTAAGGTTTGTCTAACTTCGTCCCAAGTTATTCTCTTTCTAAGGACGAACTTAGACAAACCTTAGAATGAGACTAACGAGACTAACTTTGGACGAACAAAGAAAAATGTTAGTCTCATTCTAAGGTTTGTCTTAGTTCATCCCAAGTTAGTCTCTTTCTAAGGACGAACTTAGATAAACCTTAGAATGAGACTAACGAGACGAACTTGGGACGAACAAAGACAAACTTTAGTCTCATTCTAAGGTTTGTATAAGTTCGTCCCAAGTAGTCTCTTTCTAAGGACGAACTTAGACAAACCTTAGAATGAGAATAACGAGACTAACTTGGGACGAACAAAGACAAACTTAAGTCTCATTCTAAGGTTTGTCTTTGTTCATCCCAAGTTAGTCTCTTTCTAAGGACGAACATAGACAAACCTTAGAATGAGACTAACGAGACTAACTTGGGACGAACAAAGACCAACTTAAGTCTCATTCTAAGGTTTGTCTAAGTTTGTCCCTAGTTAGTCTCTTTCTAAGGACGAACTTAGACAAACCTTAGAATGAGAATAACGAGACTAACTTGGGACGAACAAAGACAAACTTAAGTCTCATTCTAAGGTTTGTCTTTGTTCATCCCAAGTTAGTCTCTTTCTAAGGACGAACTAAGACAAACCTTAGAATGAGACTAACGAGACAAACTTGGGACGAATAAAGACAAACTTAAGTCTCATTCTAAGGTTTGTCTAAGTTCGTCCCAAGTTAGTCACTTTCTAAGGATGAACTTTGACAAACCTTATAATGAGACTAACGAGACTAACTTGGGACGAACAAAGACAAAGTTAAGTCCCATTCTAAGGTTTGTCTTAGTACGTCCCAAGTTAGTCTCTTTCTAAGGACAAACTTAGACAAACCTTAGAATGAGACTAACGAGACTAACTTGGGACGAACAAAGACAAACTTAAGTCTCATTCTAAGGTTAGTCTAAGTTCGTCCCAAGTTATTCTCTTTCTAAGGACGAACTTAAACAAACCTTAGAATGAGAATAATGAGACTAACTTTGGACGAACAAAGAAAAATGTTAGTCTCATTCTAAGATTTGTCTTAGTTCGTCCCAAGTTAGTCTCTTTCTAAGGATGAACTTAGACAAACCTTAGAATGAGACTAACGAGACTAACTTGGGACGAACAAAGACAAACTTAAGTCCCATTCTAAGGTTTGTCTTAGTTCGTCCCAAGTTAGTCTCTTTCTAAGGACGAAGTTAGACAAACCTTAGAATGAGACTAACGAGACTAACTTGGGATGAACAAAGACAAACTTCAGTCCCATTCTAAGGTTTGCCTTAGTTCG
This sequence comes from Rhodiola kirilowii, assembly GCA_033675215.1. Lineage (NCBI taxonomy): Eukaryota > Viridiplantae > Streptophyta > Magnoliopsida > Saxifragales > Crassulaceae > Rhodiola > Rhodiola kirilowii. Next base: position 2,709 of record JAUCNB010000012.1, on the reverse strand, counting down.
TCCCAAGTTAGTCTCTTTCTAAGGACGAACTAAGACAAACCTTAGAATGAGACTAACGAGACTAACTTGGGACGAACAAAACAAACTTACGTCCCATTCTAAGGTTTGTCTTAGTTCGTCCCAAGTTAGTCTCTTTCTAAGGAAGAACATAGACAAACCTTAGAATGAGACTAACGAGACTAACTTTGGACGAACAAATACAAACTTAAGTCCCATTCTAAAGTTTGTCTTTGTTCGTCCCAAGTTAGTCTCTTTCTAAGGACGATCATAGACAAACCTTAGAATGAGACTAACGAGACTAACTTTGGACGAACAAAGACAAACTTAAGTCCCATTCTAAGGTTTGTCTTTGTTCGTCCCAAGTTAGTCTCTTTCTAAGGACGAACTTAGACAAACCTTAGAATGAGACTAACGAGACTAACTTGGGACGAACAATGACTAACTTAAGTCTCATTCAAAGGTTTGTCTAAGTTCGTCCCAAGTTATTCTCTTTCTAAGGACGAACTTAGACAAACCTTAGAATGAGACTAACGAGACTAACTTTGGACGAACAAAGAAAAACGTTAGTCTCATTCTAAGGTTTGTCTTAGTTAGTCCCAAGTTAGTCTCTTTCTAAGGATGAACTTAGACAAACCTTAGAATGAGACTAACGAGACTAACGTGGGACGAACAAAGATAAACTTAAGTCCCATTCCAAGGTTTGTCTTAGTTCGTCCCAAGTTAGTCTCTTTCTATGTACAAACTTAGACAAACCTTAGAATGAGACTAACAAGACTAACTTGGGACGAACAAAGACAAACTTAAGTCCCATTCTAAGGTTTGTCTTAGTTCGTCCCGAGTTAGTCTCTTTCTAAGGACGAACTTAGACAAACCTTAGAATGAGACTAATGAGACTAACTAGGGACGAACAAAGACAAACTTAAGTCTCATTCTAAGGTTTGTCTAACTTCGTCCCAAGTTCTTCTCTTTCTAAGGATGAACTTAGACAAACCTTAGAATGAGACTAACGAGACTAACTTTGGACGACCAAAGAAAAATGTTAGTCTCAATTTAAGGTTTGTCTTAGTTCGTCCCAAGTTAGTCTCTTTCTAAAGACGAACTTAGACTAACCTTAGAATGAGACTACAAGACAAACTTGGGACGAACAAAGACAAACATAAGTCCCATTCTAAGGTTTGTCTTAGTTCGTCCCAAGTTAGTCTCTTTTTAAGGACGAACTTAGACAAACCTTAGAATGAGACTAACGAGACAAACTGGGGATGAACAAAACGACAAACTTAAGTCTCATTCTAAGGTTTGTCTTTGTTCGTCCCAAGTTAGTCACTTTCTAAGAACGAACTTAGACAAACCTTAGAATGAGACTAACGAGACTAACTTGGAACGAACAAAACGATAAACTTAAGTCTCATTCTAAGGTTTGTCTTAGTTCGTCCCAAGTTATTTTCTTTCTAAAGATGAACTTAGACAAACCTTAGAATGAGACTAACGAGACTAACTTGGACGAACAAAGACAAACTTAAGTCCCATTCTAAGGTTTGTCTCTGTTCGTCCCAAGTTAGTCTCTTTCTAAGGACGAACTTAGACAAACCTTAGAATGAGACTAACGAGACTAACTTGGGACGAACAAAGACAAACTTAAGTCCCATTCTAAGGTTTGTCTTAGTTCGTCCTTAGAAAGAGACTAACTTGGGACGAACTTAGACAAACCTTAGAATGAGACTTAAGTTTGTCTTTGTTCGTCCCAAGTTTGTCTCGTTAGTCTCATTCTAAGGTTTGTCTAAGTTCGTCCTTAGAAAGAGACTAACTTGGGACGAACTAAGACAAACCTTAGAATGGGACCTAAGTTTGTCTTTGTTCGTCCCAAGTTTGTCTCGTTAGTCTCATTCTAAGGTTTGTCTAAGTTCGTCCTTAGAAAGAGACTAACTTGGGACGAACTTAGACAAACCTTAGAATGAGACTTAAGTTTGTCTTTGTTCGTCCCAAGTTTGTCTCGTTAGTCTCTTTTAAAGGTTTGTCTAAATTCGTCCTTTGAAATAGACTAACTTGGGACGAACAAAGACAAACCTTAGAATGAGACTTAAGTTTGTCTTTGTTCGTCCCAAGTTCGTCCCGTTAGTCTCATTCTAAGGTTTGTCTAAGTTCATCCTTAGAAAGAGACTAACTTGGGACGAACTAAGACAAACCTTAGAATGGGACTTAAGTTTGTCTTTGTTCGTCCCAAGTTAGTCTCGTTAGTCTCATTCTAAGGTTTGTCTAAGTTCGTCCTTAGAAAAAGACTAACTTGGGACGAACTAAGACAAACCTTAGAATGGGACTTAAGTTGGTCTTTGTTCATCCCAAGTTAGTCTCATTAGTCTCATTCTGAGGTTTGTCTAAGTTCGTCCTTAGAAAGAGACTAACTTGGGACGAACTTAGACAAACCATAGAATGAGACTTCAGTTTGTCTTTGTTCGTGCCAAGTTTGTCTCGTTAGTCTCATTCTAAGGTTTGTCTTAGTTCGTCCTTAGAAAGAGACTAACTTGGGACGAACAAAGACAAACCTTATAATGAGACTTAAGTTTGTCTTTTTTCGTCCCAAGTTTGTCTCGTTAGTCTCATTCTAAGGGTTTTCTTAGTTCGTCCTTAGAAAGAGGCTAACTTGGGACGAACTAAGACAAACCTTAGAATGGGACTTAAGTTTGTCTTTGTTCGTCCCAAGTTAGTCTCGTT